>OZ020311.1:0-4800000 GCA_963971305.1 Arcuatula senhousia | reverse complement strand
TGCGGTATCTCTTGAGTTGGTGTGAAGGTGCATGTATTATAACTAGTACTTGGTACGAATTCTGTTGCAGTGCTTCGTAGATATGTGGACGCGTGTGTAGTGTTGGGCTTCAAATGTTGTGTGTATTTGCGAATCTTACCATCTAGTTCTTGATGATACTCTTCCGTGTCCATAATTTCGTCCGTGATTCCTTCCGTAGTCACTTCATTGAGAATTTGTTCATCCAATGACACTAGTGTTTTCTTCTTATTGTCTATTGTAATTAGTAATTGCTTGATTTCTTCTACGTCGAATGAAGAATCTCTGGATCCGATGATGTCCTCAATTTTCCTGCAGGTTTTCGTAACTGACTCTCTATTCCTGGCTCTCAAGGATTTTAATCTGTTGATATCCATCCTTCCTGGTCACTCGGTACCAATGTGTGGGTTAGGCTCGCGTTGTGTTTGAATTGTGCGGTTTGGCTATGGTTTTCTATGGTAGTTACGGAAAGACGTCTAACGTTTCTACCTTGTATTCACCAACTGCCTTTTGTACATAAACGACGTCAAAAAGAATAGCGGCCGCGCCGCGAAAGGCGACGTTAACCCTTAGCGTAATTCACAACAGATGTGTTCTCCAACACAAAAGTGTTGGTGCCGGAGCGGGCTAACCTCGGGGAATTAAAACTCCACCAGCAGTGCTAACCTTCACGTGTGTTCGAAATACAAATGACAACAAAGTTCCAGACAATAAATTTTGCTACGCCTGACGCGCGTTTCGTCTATTCATGACTCATCAGAGGCGCTCTACCAAAAATATTGAAAATGCCAAACACTATATGATTATGAAGAGCATAGAACATTAAACCAAAAATACCAAACTAAGGAACCAAATTATGACTAAGAAGATCAACCTATGTCTGGGGTAGGAAGAGCCTTAGGGTTTAGACAATTTTGAAATTTAAACGGGTAATTTAAAGCTTTGATGTGTTCTCAAACACAAAAGTGTTGGTGCCGGAGCGGGCTAACCTCGGGGAATTAAAACTCCACCTTCACGTGTGTTCGAAATACAAATGACAACAAAGTTCCAGACAATAAATTTTGCTACGCCTGACGCGCGTTTCGTCTATTCAAGACTCATCAGAGGCGCTCTACCAAAAATATTGAAAATGCCAAACACTATATGATTATGAAGAGCATAGAACATTAAACCAAAAATACCAAAGAAGCAAAGGTGTACCAAAGGGGTAATCAGTATCATAAAACCGTGAAGACAAAGACAAAACCGGCAGACAAAAAATCATCACAAGAAAACAAACCACATAACAACATAAAACACACACACATAACAACAAAACCGCATTCAGCAACGCGAACTCAAGTCGAAACGAGAGTGAACTCAGGTGCTCCGGAAGAGTAAGCAGTTCCTGCTTGCTATAGCACACCCGTCACGTTGCCAAAGATCGATTAAGTGTTGGTCTAATCCGGAAAGGATGACATTACAAAACTCTATGTCAAACCAACATCTGTGCTCATCTGAGAGATAGAAATCCCGTATTTGCATACAAGCACATGATGTCGTCCGTAAAATTTCTTGAGTGATGACAACAACCTGGGAGCAACGTACCCCTGTGTTAACAATTTGCTTGTCAGCCGTGTAGCTCTACCAAACTAAGGAACCACATTATGACTAAGAAGATCAACCTATGTCTGGGGTAGGAAGAGCTTTAGGGTTTAGACAATTTTGAAATTTAAACGGGTAATTTAAAGCTTTGATGTGTTCTCCAACACAAAAGTGTTGGTGCCGGAGCGGGCTAACCTCGGGGAATTAAAACTCCACCAGCAGTGCTAACCTTCACGTGTATTCGAAATACAAATGACAACAAAGTTCTAGACAATAAATTTTGCTACGCCTGACGCGCGTTTCGTCTATTCAAGACTCATCAGAGGCGCTCTACCAAAAATATTGAAAATGCCAAACACTATATGATTATGAAGAGCATAGAACATTAAACCAAAAATACCAAAGTAAGGAACCAAATTATTACTAAGAAGATCAACCTATGTCTGGGGTAGGAAGAGCCTTAGGGTTTAGACAATTTTGAAATTCAAACGGGTAATTTAAAGCTTTGATGTGTTCTCCAACACAAAAGTGTTGGTGCCGGAGCGGGCTAACCTCGGGGAATTAAAACTCCACCAGCAGTGCTAACCTTCACGTGTGTTCGAAATACAAATGACATTTCTTTCCCGCAAGTCTTGAAACATCAAGTGATATTTTCAGTAATGATTCCTTGTATGATGGGGAGCCAGACGATATATACTCTTCATGAGTGTAGGTAAATTGTGTGGTAGCCTTCAAACATTTTCAATTTTTTGGTAGTGTCTGACCTTTAAAAAACAGGTCAGAACTTTCTATTATTAAGTTCTCATGCGTAGGATATCTATTTCTATGTTTTAATCGTATAGATGAAGACGATGTTTTTGTTGATGAAAACTGGAGATCTGATGATAGATTTCATAGAAAACAAAGATCAACCAGAAAAACAACAAATGAAGGTATTTGGAATAACAGCATCTTACGCCGGAATTAAGAGCATGATGGTTTTTTTTTCTACAGATAACGAACGTTGATGTTGAGAACGGAACCTTACTCCCTGTTTTGTTTGGAGCAATACTTAATTTTACAGTGTCACACTATTCTATGTAACTATATATATTATGGACTTGAAGATCGCAATGGAAGAGGGAGGTTTGGCGCCAATAAACCTGGTTTAACCCACCATTTCGTTTGAAATGCCTGTACCAAGTCAGGACCATTGCGATCCACCAATTCTCCGGTATGACTGATTCGTTTTTGTCATTTTCTCTGGCCTATGAGATTGATCATTCAAGTTCGGTAGTTTCGTTTTTACCTTTATTAATTGCCAAATTCCTCGTTTAATCCAAATGGGATGATAACATCGTTATCTCCATGCATAAGTTTTTTTCTCCAACTAATTGATTATGATGAAAAAGCAAAATGAATAATTGTCAAAGTTAAAGCCTAGTGATGGGGTTAGCCAAAAGAATCAAACTGACACTAAAAAGTTACAACGAGTACAAAGAGAGACAAAACATTACAAATTGTTAAGTTTTTCATTAAAGATGAGTGGTTACTGTGGTATATAAATATATTAAAACTTGATTCTTTTTTCGATTATTTTATCTTTTTTTTTCTTATAGATTCTGGATTTTCTGGAGAATCTTTATCATCAGAAGACCAAACATTTCAATACCAAGATATAACGGCTGTACTTTAGAAAGATATAGAAAAAAGGAATTTTGTTCTATATTTTAATAAAAACAACAAAAAACAATTTTGGTAAATTATTTCCGAGCGTAAAAAAAATGTTTAAAATTCTTAATTAGTTTAATAAATTTACATATCTGATCATTATATATCAATTTTTCATACTTTAACTTTAAAAGATTTGATATTCTCCAAAATGAAACTAATCTTAACTTTTAGTTTTAAATAATTTTAAGAAAATACGACGCGTGAGTGCAAAAGTACTCAACAAAAATTAAGCCATATTTTTTCCCTAAAACTGGTGGTATTTCGGCTATTCTAACATTTAAAAAAATCTATGGTCCTGATGTTCTGAAGTTGTATCTTTGATTTTCTGCTTTGTTTTGGTGTTTTACAGCTATAGTTAACATTTTTATTGAGACAAAACAATATTAAGTACTTAGTAGTAGTTCACCTAAGAATCATGCAAAATTGAAGAATAGTGATTCATCAATAAAAAGGCTACAGTGGTTTATTTTTAACGAAAGTTAGTTCAAAGTATTTAAAATAAGAAATAAATAACAATTTGCTCATAATTACCGCCTGGTCCTGGGAGAAATCTTACCATCTTGTTACAATGGTTTCTATTGAAATTATTGACAATTGTAAAAGTTATATCCCTTTCCAACATTTTTTTAATGCTTTCTATATATTTTTTTTTTCTCAGGACCAGGGCTAGTTTGGTAAAGAGCGCAAAAGATCAAAGCAGGGTGCTAGTAGGAGTAACACATCAAAAATAAATTGGTGTAGGCTTTCGACCCATGAATCGCTCTTTGCATGATCCTTATAACAAGAGGCTCCCAGGAGCCTTAATCGCTCACCTGGTCTTGCTGTCAACCCTATGAAGAACTTTGTAGAGCTAAATAAGCTGAACATCTAAGCAAGCAACAGCTTCCCACTTTCAGCAAAAGTTTTCATTCTGTAGGCCAAAAACATGCAAAATGTTATTTGAAGGGCCGTCAGAACACTTTGACTCTATAGCGACTTTTGTTAAGAGCTTAATGTACTGAACATTGAAGCAAGCAACTGCTTCTCTTTATCTGCTATAGTTTTCATTATATAAATCAAAAACATAAAAACATGTTAATTTAGGGGCTGTAATCCCTATAAGGGGTCATCTGACAACTTCAACTGTATGAATGCTTTTGTAGAGTTAAATGAGCTGAACATTTAAGCAAGCAACAGCTTTTCTCTATCTGCAATAGTTTTCATTCTATAGGCCAAAAACACAATTTTTCGTCTTTAAGCCCCTGTAACTCCTATAAGGGGTCATCTGACAACTAGAACCTATGAAGACCTTTGTAGAGATTAATGAGCTGAACATTTAAGCAAGCAACAGCTTTTTGCTATCTGCAATAGTTTTCATTTTATAGGCCAAAAACACTATTTTTCGTCTTTAAGGGGTCATCTGAAAACTTAAGCAAGCAACAGCTTTTCTCTATCTGCAATAGTTTTCATTCTATAGGCCAAAAACACAATTTTTCGTCTTTAAGCCCCTGTAACTCCTATAAGGGGTCATCTGACAACTAGAACCTATGATGACTTTTGTAGAGCTTAATGACCTGAACATTTAAGCAAGCAACAGCTTTTCAATATCTGCAATAGTTTTCATTCTATGGGCAAAAAACACTATTTTTTGCCTTTAAGGGGCTGTAATCCCTACAAGGGGTCATCTGACAACTTCGTCCCTTGAAGACTTTTGTAGAGCTTAACGAGCTGAACATTTAAGCAAGCAACAGATTTTCAATATCTGCAATAGTTTTCATTCTAAAGGCCAAAAACACTATTTTTCGCCTTTAAGGGGCTGTAACCACTATAAGGGGTCATCTGACAACTTCGTCCCTATGAAGACTTTTGTAGAGCTTAATGACCTGAACATTTCAGCAAGCAACAGCTTTTCTCTATCTGCAATAATTTTCATTCTAAAGGCCAAAAACACTATTTTTCGCCTTTAAGGGGCTGTAACCCCTATTAGGGGTCATCTGACAACTTCAACCTATGGAGACTTTTGTAAAGCTAATTGAGCTGAACATTTAGGCAAGCAACAGGTTTTCTTTATCTGCAATTGTTTTCATTCTATAAGGCAAAAACATTAAAAAACGCTATTTTTCACCTTTAAGGGGCTGTAACCCCTATAAGGGATCATCTGACAACTTCGACCAAATGGAGACTTTTGTAGAACTCTTGATGCTGCAGCAGTAGGGTGGCATCAGATTTCATCTATCTCTTATACTTTTTGATTTACAAGCCAAAAACAGTAGTCTGACCCCCTGGTCTATTTTTAGTAACGGTGGCCATGTTTTTTGACGGATCAAAAATCAAAACACAAATTTGGTGCAAGACACCCTAAGGATCATTCATACAAAGTTTCATTAAATTCTGTTCAGTAGTTTCAGAGAAGAAGATTTTTGAAAAATTGTTAACGGACGACAGACGACGACAGACGACGACGACGACGACGACGGACGCCAAGTGATGGTAATAGCTCACCTGGACTTTCGGTCCAGGTGAGCTAAAAAGTGGTAGTTAAGATATCATTTTTGTTACTAGAATATTTGTAGTCCAAAAAGGACAGTAAATAATATGTGGAGTGTTGAACAATATAATCTTCACGTAAATTCATTGCAATTTTTCCATACAAGATTATCATACAAAATAACCAGTGTAGCATTCATTTTGCCAAAACAAGGCACAGAGATGCGTAAGAAATTAAATATTGTATTGATCCGGCATTTATACCTGAATCAGGTTTTATGGCATAAAACCTTCTTCTTTCACTGAAAGATTTAGGCAGTAACATACAAAAAACAAATTAAGATAGCGATCTAGACTATAATCTCAGTACAACAGACCGTTAAAACAATCATGAATCGTTTTCAAAGTTGTTGGTGTCAGTTTTGCTACAAATGGTTGACATATTTGTTTCCAATGTCCACATCAAGGTTATTTCATCGAAGTTATGAAACAAATAAAAGGTTAAAAAGGAGGCCCAATATTGAAAAAATATCACAAGTAAGAAATACAAACAAAAATGATATCCTATGATCAGCTGTAGCTGACAAATTTTAACAAACAGATAAAAATAAAAATAGAGTACAAACAAAGCAAACAAAAATTAAAAGTGTTTAATGCAAAAGTTAATTTTCTAAGACTGATTTTTTTCTACGAACATTCCTATTCGATTTTCAACCTTTACTGTATTATTTATGTAACTGAAACCCTAGAATCATTCCTAAACCTTTCTACGCCTACCCCTCATCTAACCCTGGTCCCAATCTTAACTCTAAACTAAAAAGAAAAAACTAAGACGAAATCTGGCCTAAAACACCAATCTCTATCCTAAACTATACCCAACTTAACCCTAACACTGCCCCTTGCAATTTCCAAAACCCTTGCCCTAGCCCTTATCCATTCCCAAACCCTAATTCTAGCCTTTGCCCTTACTAAAGCGCTTACTTTTATCTTTATATAGGCCTAAACATAACTCTAACCCTTACCTTAACCCTCTCCCCATATTTTGGGTAGACCGCCTCTGATGAATCTTGAATAGACGAAAGGCGCGTCAGGCGTGGAAAACTTGAATTTGAATTCCTTATAGATTAATTAATTGGGTCGAGTGAATAACCAAAATATGATCACGAGTCAGCGAATGTACACATATTTAATGAGTGCGCGGAACTTACTGGGAGCCAAAACTAGGATAAGGAAATGACGGATAAGGAGTCCAAACAGGTCTGCTGGAAGACATAGAAACCAGGCATTTCTTAACTACAGTAACTGCTAGGGGGTCCAGCACTGGCTGATGACAAATTCATGGAAAGACCTGGCATAGGGGCTGAAGATCCAACTGAATCAACAGGCCTAGAACCACACCTATGGTAGGTACACCCACAGTTGCAACGTCAGGGCCCGACAGGACCTGAGAAGCACTCATAGAAACTGAAACCGAAGTCGCAGTGAAAAATCAAAGAGGTGGGGAGACTACACTGGCGTTGACACCAGCATAGGGCAACTCAACAGAACTGGTCAAACCATCTAAAAAGGGGTCAGGACCAGCAACAACATTGTAAGGGCTACCTGGTAAAAAATCTATGATGATTTGTACCAACAACAAAAGAAATAGCACTTACAAAATATGTAAAAAATACACAAAATAATTATCAAACGGGGCACACACAAAAATGTACAGCAAAAGTTGTAAATGTAGAATTACTTTAAAGTTGAAAAGAATTTCAAATTCGAAATAATAATTAATATGCAATACAAAAATAGGGGCTAAACTTTGAATATAACAAAATATACTTTTTAAATCTGTGAAACTCAATATGCAACCTTCTTCTGACGTAGTCGGAAACAAAATGGAAGAGTATGGATTCTTTCTCCATGTGCTTCCGGTGGACTGGTCACATGTCATTCCATTTTAGAGTGGGGTGTTCCGACTGATGACGCAATTGGTGTCAATTAGCTGAATTCATTATGGTAATGTATTTATAGTAACACAAATAACAGGGGCTACCTCTTCTAATAATATTGATATTAACCTATTAGTTCGTCTATGCACAACTTAACGGCACTCTGTATTAGAGTATTTGCAAAGCAAAGGCAAAATGCCTCGACTTAACATACCTAGTATACACGTTAAAATATTTGAAAGTTATGAAAACAAATTCTTAATAAAATGATTTAGTCGGCAGCGGTAAGAGTAATCGAACGTTAATAAAGACAAAAAAGGGTACAATATCAGACTTGTTTATGTAGAGTCAAAATCACCTCTGATTAAACAAATTATTTGCCGATTTGAAATAAGCAAAGGTGTACCAAAGGGTTAATTAAACATCATTATTTGCTATATCATTGTGTGCTATAGCAAGCAAGAACTGCTTACTCTTCCGGAGCACCTGGGTTCACTCTTGTTTTGACTGGAGTTCGAGTTGTTGATTGATATTTAGTCATTTTGTGTCTCCATGTTTTACATGTTGTCTGTTTTTTGTCCCGTTCTTGTTGGTGTTTACTGGTTTTGTCTCTGCCCTTTCGGATTTTTGACATACGGATACCCCATTGGTACCTCTGCTTCTTTGAAAATTAAAGTACTCAGGAAGTATTAACAAAGATCTAGAAGACAAGATTAAAGAAATACCAAACAGGCAATCTCGTCTGAAAACAAAAAACGGACAACTCCATGAGATAATTTAGACAATGACGTAACAAAATCAACACAGTATCATATCAATTGGCAATCAGCATCAGGTGGACAGAATTTTTCAAAATAGATAAAAAGACAAGTTGAATATATCGTTTATTGCGAGTCCGTTCATTATCACATTATCACAGGGCTATAAGAAAATACGTCTCATACGGTCCCTAAAAATTCTTTCCTCGTTATCAGCCACTAGTAGAAAAGTTCAAAATTGAGTTAAAGGATATGTCAATATCCCTATTGTGTCTCACAACTATGTTGTGTTCTATGGTCATTACCGGATCCTAAGATCGCAATGGAAGAGGGAGGTTTGGTGCCATAAAACCTGGTTTAAAATGTTTGAAATGCCTGTACCAAGTCAGGACCATTGTGATCCACCAATTCTCTGGTATGACTGATTCGTTTTTGTCATTTTCTCTGGACTATGAAATGAAATTGATCATTCAAGTTCGGTAGTTTTGTTACTACCTTTATTCATAGTGTCTGTAAAATAAATTTATATATTTTTGTAATGTAAAAATATTTAATTGTGAATTGATCATTCTTATGTGCGACGATTGCATGACAATACGTGATTTTTTTTTATAACGAAGTTAACTCACTTGACTTATTTGAAGTTATATATTTTTATACTTTATACTTGCTTGATATTTGCAATTTCATATCGTTATCGTTTGAAACTTTTGCCGTGGCGATTATTTGATATAAGTTTACAGAATGGATTTAAGGGATCGGAAGGATCTTGATTATAAAAAGTTGCATGAAGGAGATTTTAAGGATTTTGATGCTACAACGGAGTTGACGCCGATCAAAACCAAAAAATTGAAGGATCGTAAGCTGAAGGAGAATGGGACAGGAGCAGCTAAGGATGTTGGAGATAAGTCGGAGAATCGAAGGAAGGAAGTACAGTTGGTGGATAAGCAGAATGGAGAGTTGTCTGAGTTAGCTGGTATGGATTCTGATGATTCAGATATGGATGGTGAGGATTCAGATGGAGAGTTGTTGGAGCTTCAACAGAAACTACAAGATGTAAAGAGGCAGAGGAAGGAGGTGAGAAAGCTGAGAGAGAAGGAGAGGCTACGGAAAGCGATTCAAGAGCAGGAGAGACAGCTGAAGAAGGAAAAAGACAAGAGAGAAGGTGATTTAAAACTTACAGATAAAACGATAACTTTAGATGATTTAAGAAAAAACAAATCTGTTAAAGAAAGAGCTAAAAAACAAGTTTGCAAGATTTTTAATTATTCTAGCTCTGAAGTATCAGAAAGTTCCTCAGACGGGGAATTAGAACATGTGAAACATAAAAGTAGTAAAAGCAAATCTGGCATTTATGATAAACCTTCTGATGAAGTGGTCAAAAAACAGCTTTGGCCACAATCTAAATTACAATTTGAATATGCTGGTTCCAAAGTTTCTTTTGATGATTTAGAATTTAATATGTTTGTAGCTGGTGAATTAGAAATCATTTCTAGTAAAAATATTGATGACATTGAAAAGAAAGGAAGAATTCTATTGCTTAAAAAAAATAGCTTATTATTTTGAGTTATATGAATGGCAAGGTGTGAAAAAGCTTTACGCTCATATTATTAGACAAATTGAAAATGGTGCTGCAAATTGGTCTGATGATTTTAGTGCCATTGAGACACCTTTGTTGATCAAATATGTTAAAACGGAAAAAAAATGACACTAGAAACAAAGGGTTTGACAAGAAAATTGTAAAGAAAGATGAGTTTTATTGTTCTTTTTTTCAAAGAAATAAGTGTTCGCAAAATGCATCTCATTATGGTAGAATTAAAGGAGTTGAAAGATTTTTACAACATTTTTGTGCTACTTGTTATAGAAAAGACGGTAGGAAGTTAATGCATCCTGAGTGTTCAGATGCTTGTCCGCATCTGCGGGATTGACTAGGCTATGAAAAAGTAGCGTCGCTCAAAAAGTCTTCAGATGTTCGTTTGGATCCTTTAGCGGATGTTTTCCTACCCTCTTTTCTTAAAAGCAAATCATCAGCCTTGGTTGATCAGAGTACTGATTGTATTGAAATTGTCAAAGATAAGGTTAAAAGTTTTTGTAAAAGGTTTAAAGGATCAGTATGTGATGATTTAAATGTAAATACAAGTCATCAAGTTGATAAAGAATTTGATATGTCAGAGATTTGGGATTTAAGTGTTGAGAAGCTTGGTATAGATGTTATACAAAAAATCATTGAAACACATGATTCTGTAGTTGCTTCAAAATTACCAAATTTTATGGGTTGTAGGATTCCAGTTAGATCTGGTTTAAATGTTCAATTTTTTAGAGAACATCTTTTTGATTATCATGATAATATTATTTGTGAATTTATAGAATTTGGAGCTCCCATTGGTTATGAAGGGGAGTTAGATTGCGAAAGTATATTTGTTGATAATCATAAAGGTGCAGTAGAGTTTGCAGAAGATATTTTTAAGTACTTAAAGAAAGAAGCGAGATATGGTTCAATTTTGGGTCCCTTTCAGGAGAATCCTTTCTCAGTAGATATTATATTTTCGCCTTTAAATTCTGTGTCAAAAAAGGATTCTCTTGAACGTAGGGTTATCTTAGATCTTAGTTTTCCCCCGGGAAAGTCTGTGAATGATGGGATTTCTAAAGATTTTTATCTTGGCAATAGGATTTGTTTAACTTACCCAAATATTGATGATTTGGTTGAAATTTTGAAGATGAAAGGACGTGGTTGTTTAATGTTCAAGAAAGATTTGAAACGAGCTTACAGGCAGTTTCCAATTTGTCCGGGTGACATTTCTAAAGTAGGTTATCATTGGAATGGTCTCACATTTGTTGATTTGGTTTTACCAATGGGACTTAGGTCTAGCGCTCAGATTTGTCAGAGGATTACTTCATCTATTAGTTTTATGTATGAGAAATTGGGGTTTTCTATTGTTAATTATTTGGATGATTTTGGAGGGGCGGAAGTTAAGGAACGTGCACATGAGGCTTATGAATCTTTGGGTATTTTGTTGCAAAATTGTGGCGTTGAAGAATCTGTTGAAAAAGCAGTTCTGCCTACTACTAGAATGATTTTTTTAGGTGTCACTTTTGACTCAGAGTCTTTTACTCTGGAGGTTACGGAAGATAGGATTCTAGAAATTTCATTACTTGTAGAGAGTTGGTTAAGAAAAAAGAAAGCCTCATTGCGTGATTTACAGTCTATTTTAGGAAAGTTGCATTTCATTTCAGGATGTGTTCGTCCAGGTCGGATTTTTGTTAGCAGACTTTTGAATTGGCTGAGATCTGCTTTTCCTATTGGTGTTTCTGGTCAAGGTCACAAGATCTTTAGATATATTCCTATTGAGGTTAAAAAGGACTTAGAGCGGTGGAAAAGATTTTTAGTTAAATACAATGGAGTTTCCATGATGTTTATGGAAGAGTGGACGAGTCCTGATTCTGTGTTTTCTTGTGATGCTTGTTTATCTGGATTAGGTGGAATTAATGAGGATTCAGGTCTTTACTTTTACGGAGTTTTCCCTGAATTTATTAAATCTTTGGGGCTACATATAAATTCTTTAGAGTTATTAGTTATAGTTATCTCTCTTAGGTTGTGGTCTCACACTTTTTCAGGGAAACGCATAGTTGTACTTTGCGATAACGAGTCTTCAGTTCAGGTTTTAAATTCTGGTTCGACTAAGGATATTTTTATGCAAAAATGTCTGAGAGAGATTTGTTATCTGGCAGCTATTTTTCAGTTTGAGGTTAAAGCTCGACATATTTCAGGGGAGAATAATAGATTGTCTGATTTTTTGTCTCGATGGTACAGTGACAAAAAATTTAAGGATTTGTTTGAACATACAGTTAAGGGGCGATGTTTATCTGAAGTTTTTCTTTCAGATGATTTGTTTAGATTTATTCATGATTGGTAATTCTGTTTCAGAGCTAATGATTTTGAAGAATAACATGAAAAGTTCTACTCGATATGCATATGCAGAGAGCACGAATAGGAATCTAAGAGTACAATGGGAAGCGTATTTCATGTTTTGTTTTTATTTTGAATTTATTCCTTTACCTACAACCATTTATATTTTGTCTTTATTTGCGCAATTTTTAAGCAGATCATTCATGACTGTTGATTCTATTAGAAATTACATAAGTGGTGTAAGGACTTTACATTTATATACTAATAATTCATTTCCGGATGTTGATAAATTTCATTTGAACCTGGTTTTAAATGGACTTTCGCGTTTAAATCTGCATTGTCCTAGACAGGCACAGCCTATTACACCCGACATCTTATTAAATATGCGGAATCATTTAGATTTATCAAATTTCATTTGAAGCTACGATGTGGTGTTTGTTCTTACATGCATTCTTTCTTATGTTTAGAAAATCTAACTTGGTACCTGATTCGAAAGACTCTTTTGATTCTAACAAACAGTTATGTAGGGATAATATTACGGTAGATTGTGCTAAGGGTATGCTTATAGTTAAAGTTTCTTGGTCTAAAACGATTCAGTATGGTGAAAGAATTTTATCAATTCCTTTAGTGGAAATTCCTGGATCTTTTCTTTGTCCGGTTAAAGCTTATGTAAATATGACTTCTTTAGTGCCAGTTGCTAATTCTAAACCAGCATATTGTATTATAAAGAAAGGAAAGGTGTGTGCTATTACATATAGACAATTTCACTCTGTTTTGAGGTGTCTGATTGAGAAAATTGGTTTAGATCCTTCGGATTTCTCTTCACATAGTTTTAGAAGGGGTGGGGCTTCTTTTGCCTTTTCAGCCAATGTTCCTAGTGAGTTAATACAAATTTATGGTGATTGGAAAAGTGACGCTTATAAAAGATATCTTAAATCAACTTTAAATGATAAAATTTTAGTGGCTGAAAAAGTTAGAAATCACATTTTATGTTCATAATAAAGTTGTTTTTTCAGGGAGATTTTTTAGAAGAAAAACAACTATTATTTCTGCTTCAATACCTAAGTACGTCAGTGGAATTCGTGATTGCACTGTTCAGGCTTTTCCAGGGTCTACTATTGGTAGATTAACGGATTTGATAAACAGGGGAGTAGTTAATTTAAATGATTTAGACATAGTTCTTGTTCATGTTGGTACTAATAATATTTGTTCACATAGTGTTAGTAAAATTTTGTCTTATTATGGTGATTTACTACATGCCATTAAAAGTAAAACTGCTGCTGTTATAGTGGTTACTTCTATTTTACCTCGTTTAGTAGATTTTGCTGTCACTGATAAAACTGTGCGTGCTGTTAATTCAGAATTGAAGAAGTTATGTGCTAGACGAAAAGTTTTATTTTCTAATCTTTATAAAAGTTTTTTACATGAAAATAGACCGGATGCCTCTTTATTTGCCCCAAATGATGGTTTGCATTTAAATAATGCGGGTACAGCAAGGCTAAGACTCAAGTTTATTAATATTATTAGACATGTTCAACTTTAATGTTTTTATAGTAGATTGGATGTATTTTGTGTTTTTGTATATTCAGTTATAAAATTTTACTTTTCTAATCTTGTTTTCTTTTTCTCTTTTCAGGAAGAAGTTGCCCAGAATATGGTGCTTTTTCCCTGTTAGTCCATTTTAAGCCTTTATGTGCTTTGAGTGGATTGCACTTACTTCATTACCTTTATGCGTTTTGAAGTGTTGTGCTCTAGGACTTTTTTATTTTTAAGAGAAAGAGAAGGCAATAAGTAGAAAGGTTTTATATATTTGGTATTTTTGGCGGCCTTTGGCTTGGCGGACTTTTGTGCCAAAAATATTGTTGTTTTATTATAATTTATTGATAATTTATGATATTGATGTGATTTATATTTATTTTGTAATTTGTATATTGACTTTCGTTTAATAATACTGCCAAATTCTATGTGTCTGTTTGATTTCTTTGCCTCGACTTTACCTAAGCTATACAAAGAACAATTTCACCCACATGATTCACTCAGTTGTACGGTGTGATGAATATCCAAATGAATTCATAGTTTAAAGCTTCAACGTTTTAAAGATACCTATAAACATACTTGTGAACATTATGGGAGTCCCACATTCTGTTTTGTTGAACTGTAAATATTGTCTATCTTCACATACTTTGAGGGGATTAAACGCACTGTTGACGCAGTTACCGGAAGTACCAGTAGATGTCGTTCTGTCGGATCATTCAAGTTCGGTAGTTTTGTTATTACCTTTATCATGTTTATTCAGAACTGATAGTCGAAAAATGAAGAGCAGATCTTCTTGGATCTTGTATAAACAGCATAAAATGATACAAACGTGTCAACAATATGTATTATTCGCTTTAGTCATTAACAATTAAATCATTCACATGTTCGCATGTTATAATTTATTTTTTTTCCATGTAGGTGTTAGGGACGGATCATTTAACTTGAAGGGGGGGCTTCGTTTTTTGTTTTGATCAGAATTTTTTTTTCCGCGCAGAGCGCTATTTATTTTTCGAAGGCGTCGCGACAGAATATTTTTTTTTTCATTATTAGCATTTTTTTATAGCAGAAATCCTTCCTCAGAATATTTTTTTCTTACTCTCAGCTGCCAAAATATTTTTTTCATCAAAAATAATTTTCAGAATATTTTTTTAAGGAAAAAACCAAGGCCCCCCTTCAAGTTAAATGGTCGGTCCCTTACAAAACAAAATCAGCACCGAAAAGAGCTGTAAGCTTTCTTGATACAGGCTCACGACCATATGTTGGAAGTCCACCATCAACTTCATATCTTTCAACAATGGATTATCATGCCAAATATTGATCCTGAAATTGAACAAATATGAAAAATTAAAAAAAAATCGATTTTGGTTTTTGTATATTTTTGTTGTCTTAAAAGATCTTATAAAATTTAACTTTTTCAGTAAACATATGAAAACTTGCTAATTATATTTTGTCAAATATGAGGTCATTGTTTTTAATATCAGATCACCATCTCATCCTCAATGATTTACCACCTACTTAAAGACAGGGACTTAAAGTTGTTCAAGCTGAACTTTTAGCTGTATATAGAGGGGGTGTTTTATAGGATATATGATGATGAATAAAAATTATTACAAGAATGTCGAACTTTGGAAATCAATCCTCAAATGGTCGAGAAAAAACAAGGCAGATACACCGGGAAATTACAATGGTCCTGTCTTAATACAGATCTTTCAAAAGAAATTGTTGGTAAAACCAAATGTTATGGCTCCCTGTTTCCTTGCGATCTTCCTGTTTTAATACAAAACACAGCATGGCTGTGCATAATAGTGACATGGAGGTGATCATCTCAGTATAACAAACACCCAAACACTTATCAAAACAATCGTTAACATTTTGCGGTGGATAGTATAAATTAAAGTTTAAAAAGTTAGAAGTTACCAAGACAAACTAAGAAAATAAATGTTTAGCTCTATATGATTTTTTTTCGGATAAATGTGACTTTGAAAAAACGGGGATATATCTTGGAAATGCACATCCTCAAAATGCAAAACAGTGAATGCTCCATGATATACAGTCAAAACTGACCCACATTCACAAAGGGGGAAAACGAATAACTATTCTACTGCAGAGGCAGTATGTCTCTGTAAATTAGAGAAATTAAATTTCTTCTGAACAACAATTACTATTCAATTATTAAAAAATTTATTAAATGTTTACAATAATGCTGGAAGATAAGAAAACACAATTAAATATTAATAAATAAATTAGTACTACAGTCATGCCATGTTAGTATTGCTATGTTTTGCTTATTCTTTGTGCTATAACCATTTAATGTAAATGTAATGCAAATAAATATTGTCTATTGTCTATTGATGATTTTTAAAAGAAATAGAGAGAATCTTATAATATTCACCTCTATTTTGCCTACTAATATATTTACCTGTATATTGCCCAATTAAGCTTTAGCCCAAACGTCGACTGCTTTCAGCCCAAACGTAATCTTTTTTTAGCCCAATTGAATTGCCATTAGCCCAAATGTGGATCCCCCAACTGAAAACAGCCTAAAGTATCCAATAATTGAGACCTTTAAAACAACACATGCATTGATAAGAATAGGTGATAGTTTCACTAAAAATTTAAATTGTTAAATCTTAATAAAAATGACAATTAGTATTAAGTATTTAGTTATGTGGAACATGTTTGTAAAATGAACACAAAAGAAAAATTAAATGGAATGAAATCGTGTCTTTTTCGATATATACTAAATATGAGAATATCTCTCGTGATTTTTCTTGCTTTATATAATAAAGGTAGGTCCGATATATGTTTTGAAAAGGTGTTCTTTCTTTTTCTTAACAAAATCTAAATATTGTATTTGGAAAAACTTCGTAAGCGGTATTCAAAATGCTAAGTGATCTTTTGAAAAACAAATATCAAGAAAAGTTAAAAAAGATTATTTTGAATTGCTGTTGATGTGCATTCCATCTGTGAAATACTATTTAACAAAGATATCTTAACTAAAGGTGTATAACCCCAAAGGGGGTACTACATATATTTTCCTGAACATGGGTTAGAACTATTTGGGGGTGTCAAAATGTTTAATTTGATATTCTATTGTGATTCGTGAGTTGTAAAAACAGGCAATATATTTAAGTGTAAAAACTTGAGTAGCCTTTTTGTTACTTACACGGAATTGTGGGCTGTATTGAAATCTGGTTTTGGCAGAAAATATCTTACCTTAATCGAATAAAGTCAAAAATCCGTATACTTGGTTTACGATACGTGTTTGTTCCCGCCGATAAAGCAGCTAATAATGTCGTTGTGGTATGAAGAAAGTATTACCTTGAGGTTTTAATGCAAGAAATAAAAAAACTCGAACACTTTTGTTCCCGTGCATTCGACAGAATCAGGTATCATTGACGATCATATCATAGCGACCACAGCACTTCGAGTTGCCCCGACATACTTTAAGTTACCTACTATGTACTGGATACCAAAATTGCACAAAAATCCATATAAATCTCGTTTTATCTCTGCTTCAAGTAAGTGTTCTTTAACCCATATTTCCAAAGTTCTATCTCTTACTTTAACAACTATGAAGGAATTTATTATTCAATACTGTGAAAGGGTATTCGAAAACAGTGGAATTAATTATTTTTGGAGTGTAAAAAATTCTCTTGATGTTTTGGACAAGCTTCGTGCATTTGAAAATACTTTCCATACCGTTGATAGTTATGATTTTTCTACTTTATATACTAACCTTCCACATAATCTGATTAAAAAGAAATTTGAATATTTGGTTAAGTGGTGTTTTGACAAATCTAAAAGTGATTATATCTGTTCTAGAGTTTCAAAATCATTTAGTAAATCATTTTTTAGTAACGAGACTCGAAAAGGTTACATTAACTGGACTGATGCAGAAACTATAACTGCTTTAAATTATTTGTTAGATAATATTTACATACGTTTTGGTAAACAAATTTATCGCCAAATTATTGGTATTCCTATGGGTACTAATTGTGCGCCACTTATAGCCGACCTTTTCCTATACTGTTATGAATCACAATTTATGGCTAAATTACAAAAAGACCCCAACAAACAGAACCTAATCGAAACTTTCAATTATACTTTTAGATATTTAGATGACATTCTTGCACTCAACAATCCTTCATTTTCTAATTTTATTACAGATATCTATCCTTCTGAATTAACCTTGAACAAATCTAACGTCACCGGTGATAGATGTCCTTTTCTAGATTTAGATTTAAGTATTATTGACGGAAAATTACAAACCAAAGTTTATGATAAACGTGACGACTTTGCCTTCCCTATTATAAATTTCCATTTTCTTGAAGGAGATGTTCCACTAGCGCCGTCATACGGGGTTTACATTTCACAGTTAGTAAGATATGCTCGGATCTGCCGTGGTGTTTCTGATTTTAATAATAAGAACCGTTTTATTACTGAAAAATTATTAAAACAAGGTTATCGATACCACAAATTAGTAAAATCTTTTTCTAAATTCTTCCACAAGTATCGATCTCTTATTGAAAAATTTAATTGTACACGTCATTTTCTAATAGTGAAAGGAATATCACATCCTGAATTTTATGGTAATGTTTTTTATAAAGCTCACAAATTTAAAAGCAATCCATTAGAAATGAAAAATTGAATATCTTGGTGTTTTTTGGCAGAAATATTGACAATTTGATACTTGCTTTAAAACTTCCATAAACGTTTTTACTATTGTCATTTTTAAGCATTATAGCGATCAAGCGTGTCGGTTTTGTGTGATGACACTTCACTAAATCATTATTGTTTGAAGTGTTGTGTCGGATTTAAAATCGATACGTTTGATTTTTTTACATCAGTCGATTGATGATTCTCAGCTAGCTGTCAGTAACAGCGAGTGTTCTATAGAGAGTTCCTTTACCGTCCCTTTGTTTGTTCTCTCTAGTGGAATTGGACTTTGATCGATTTGATTTTTATTGTGTGTTTAGTTTTTGTGCTTTGTCTTGGAATATTGATAGGGGGAAGGTTGGGCCCAAAAAACTAGTTTAACCCCGCCACATATTACATGAACCTGTCCTAAGCCAGGAATCTTTGACAAAGCTGTCTTTTTTATGTTTTCTGTTCCTTGTTTAAGAAGGGGGTCTATCTGTGACTATTTCAGGGCTGGATTTGAATTATATGCATTTTATTTAGACCATGGGCCAATTGCAGAACCGCTAGCAGTGCCAAATGGCCTCGTTGAAGGCTGCTGGCGGTTATCCATTGTGTTTTTTCTAAATTGCCGTTTAATTGTGGGTTGTGTCGCGTACACTAATTCCACATCTCATTATTTTCTATTTTTTACACAGTGACGAACTGAACTTTTAAATCACATGCATTTTTCAACCAGGTATTTTGGGGTGTATTTGACAGACAAGTAATTTAGGGGTATGATGTAAAAAATGGTATTTTGTGGGGTCTGTGAAACTGTCTTTGTCGTTCCTATGTACATGTAATATTTGAGAGTCCCCCCTGGGTGTAAACCAAGGTTATTTTGAATACGCAGATAACAGAACAAAATAACTATAGTACCGAACAGGGTTACAAATAAAAAAATGAAATAAGATTATCATTTTTATTGAAAAAGACAACTGCAATGTAAAGATTGCGGGTTTTTTTTTTTTTTTTTTTTTTTTTTTTTGGTTGACACTAAAAGCAGGGGGCTAACCTTGAGAAGAATTCAACCAACCTGGTATATAAAGCACACATTATAAAATTTCAACCATCACAATTGCATTTATAAATTTATCGAAACTGAATAAAGATGAAAATTTATTTTCTTGAACAGTTCTAAATTAAACAGATTTTGCAAAAGAATTATGAGAAAGGACATGCACTTATCATCTAAGTCTTCATCATAAGATATCTAGTGATACAAATCTCAATTTCTATACTATTCAGGCGACAGTTGTTCGTTCAGTTCTGAATTAATTGGTTCATGGTCTAGTAGTAACTATGAAACGATCACGATCACGTCATCTACCATAACCTTAGGCCAGATTCCCTTCACCTTAAGTAGCGGCAGGACAAATGCCGTCTTCAGCTGTAACTCAACAAGTGGGCTGACGTATGCAGTGAGGTATTTTTATTGTTTAATTATCCAACCTTTTTAGAGTTTTGATACCGGAACTGAATTAGATTGAGCTTATGGATTAAAAGAATAAATAAACGCTAGTGAGAGGTGTAATCAGTGTAAGCGACACAACCAACGTAAAGAGCGTCAATTTCAAAATCACAATGTAAACATCAAGCAGTCTTCAAAATGACCAGAGGTCGCTGCTCGCCGTCTTGCTTTGGCTCGAGACTTAACAAACAAACAAAAATACATAAGATTGAAAAGCAATTCCAAAATTATCTACGAAAGACCCATTTCTGGACATAGAAAAATATTCAAAAGATAACCTCCACCACCAAATTTTGCTTATTTGTAGAGTCTACAATACACACCAATCACAAAAAGTCAATGTACATTATTTTATTTTCTATCAAGGTCAGATGGCACACTTACTTTCTCGGGTCAGCAGGGGCATGCCTTTATTTGTTTGGCTTTTACACAGGTCAACAGCAACTCATACTATTTTTACATGAATGGAGGTAAGTACATGTAATCTTTCAATGGTATACATGAATTAGCTTAAACTTAAGTTCATTAAATTTCCTGTACTTTGCTTAAATTATTTTTAGCTCACCTGGATTGAAGGTCCATGTGATCTATTGCCATCACTTGGCGTCCGTCGTTGTCGTCTGTCGTCGTCGTCTCTTAACAATTTTTCAAAAATCTTCTCCTCTGAAATATTGATCAGAATTTAATAAAATTTTGTTTCATTGATCTTAAGGGTGTCCTGCACTTAAGTTGTGTTTCAATTTTTTGATTTGTCAAAAAATATGACCGCCGTGGCTTCAAAAAGACCAGGGCTGTCCGACTACTGTTTTTACCCTACTGCTTTAGGATTAAAAGTACTACAAAAGTCTCTATTTGGTCAAAGTTGTCAGATGACCCATTATAGAGGTTACGGCCCCTTAAAGGTGAAAAATAGGATTTTTCATGTTTTTGCACTTTAGTATGAAAACTATTGCAGATAGAGAAAAGCTGTTGCTTGCTTGAATGTTCAGCTCATTTAGCTCTACAAAAGTCTCCATAGGGTCCAAGTTGTTAGATGACCCTTTATAAGGGCTAAGGCCCCTTAATTAAAGTTTTTTTTTCATGTTTTCTGACTATGGAAAGAAAACTATAGCAGGTATAGAGAGAAGCTGTTGCTTGTTTTAATGTTCAGTTCATTCAGCTCTACAAAAGTATCAATGGGGTCGAACTTGTCAGAAAATCCCTTATAGGGGTTGCAGCCCTAAAATAACGTTTTTCAAGCTTTTGGCCTATAGAATGAAAACTAGAGCAGATAGAGAAAAAGCTGTTGCGTGTTTAAATGTTCAGCTCATTTAGCTCTACAAAAGTCTCCATAGGGTGGAAGTTGTCAGATGACCCCTTATAGGGGTTACAGTCCCTAAAATAATATTTTTTTCAAGTTTTGGACCTACAGAATGAAAATTATGGTAGATAGAGAAAAGCTGTTGCTTGCTTAAATGTTTAGCTTATTTAGCTTTATAGGGTCGACTTCAAAACCAGGTGAGTGATTCAGGCTCCTGGGAGCCTCTTGTTTTTCCATAAAATCAAACGAAAGTAAAAAAACTACCAGCCTAAAACTAAGTTTCACAGTGTATAAATTGGAAACATAACTCTTTAAGATCATAATGGACGCTGTGGAAGACTATGCCAGAGCTTAGATAAAGCGGAACCAAGAATTCAAGCTTGAATCGCTGTCGGACTGCGTAAGAACTTTCCGATCTTTTGTACGCAGCAGAATTGACAAACTTCGGAAATGTGTTAACCCTCGGCTACAGCCTCAGGCTGTATTTGGAGATCGTGGAGCTCTCAATTGTCTCTCTTCCTTACATGACAAATATGTTGTCACAACTGCAGACAATGCTTCCAACAATAGAGTTTGCAAAGCACACTACTATAAGAGTCTGATTAAAGAACTAGGCAGTGGTGGTAAGATGAGATCTTAGCCAACCAAAATTCTTACATGTCCTCTTTAAATATTCATTTGAAGAAGGAACATGAAAAGTTACCTTATTTATATATTTGATATCTAAACTTCACAAAAATCTGTACAAAGAAAGGTTTATCTTATCTGGATCTTATCATCTTGAATTATGGAGCTGTCAGTTCAATTTACTAAAATCCTGTTTGCTGTCAAAGAAAGAAAACAAGCTTTATGTGACACTTTTCATAATCGTAGTGGAGTCAATTACATGTGGATTTTAAAGAACTCAAAAGATTTAATAGATATTTTTTAATCCGGGTCTTTTGGGGTTTCATTCTTTGAAACCTTTGGATTGTTCAACTTTGTACACCTCATTGCCACACGAAAATCTTAAGTGTCGTCTGAAAAAGAATTCTCAAAAAGGCTTTTTTTCAAATTCTAGGAACTTTGTTGTTTTATGATACAATTCTAAATATTTTACCAAAACATCTTTTAAAGATAAAATGAGTTACACACTGGGCCAATTTGCAGCAGGCATAGGGCGAATTAAATTGTAATGCAAGGCATTAAAATAAAGTACCATTACATTGAGTAAACTTGCATTGAATTATCACTACTTTAGCTAAGTAATGCATTGAATTACCATTGCATTTTAACTTTGATTACATCATCTTACAAACCTAGTTCATATATATAGTTCTTCTATGAAATGATTTTTAGAAAACCTTAAATCAGACCTGAAGTTTTGTACACAAATACGTCTTGGCCTAAAATTTGTCACGATGAGAGAAAAAAAAAAACAGAATATATATTTTTTTTGTGCTAAGTAGGCAGGAAATTTGTTTTTCTTTTCATCTGTCACGTCCTGGTTAACATGCATTCACATTTTAATATTTTAGGGATGGCAAACTGTTCAAAATATACTTACCGGTTAATCGTAAGATCTTCCGACCGATTAACCGGTTAACCGGACGATGCATGTAAATACAAAAGAAGTCAAGGTGTTGAGTCAAAATAAATTGCGGAAAAAAACTTATGTTAAATTGTGACTTAGCCACTTTTGCCCTTCCGCTTATGGAAGTGCAAAAATGAACAGTTCGCATTTATAAGCTTTGAATCGGCGCAAAGTTTGAATAGAGGAAATACTGTTACTTTCAACTCGCAATGGAAAGACAAAAAAACAAAGGTGTACCAATATGACAAATAAATATCATAAGCCCAAAAAGGCAATGACAAATTCAATAGACACAGAGACGAGAAAAAAAAACGAAGCAAACAATGAAAAACAAAAGTCAATTAAACTGCAATTAGCAACGCTGTAATCTTTAATGTTTTTGATAACTATTAGCGATCGTTTGTATAAACGATTTTGTCCAAAGCTTGGAGTAATCATCGCTAATAATCCATTTAAGGTAGATGGAGTGTCTAAAAAGTTATCCCTAGAAATTTCTTATATTTCGGCCACAGTTAGCACAAGACTGGTACTTTGAATCTCGATAATAAAATAAAAAATTCACCACAAGAATTTTAGTGGAAACGACTATGAAAAATGCATGATTTTAGTACTTTTATACAGGATAGGATCAATAGGGAAAATTCAAATTTATTTTACCAAAAATATCTTCTCCCTAGATTTTTCTCAAAATTTGTGAAAATCTTTGTTTTGTATGGATTTTTAAATATACTAAATGAAAAATGAAGTTCACCATAAAAATTTTAAAATGTGGGTTATTTTTCTATATTTCTATACAAATTATCTCCCCTTAAAAAGTACGGGAAAATATTAAAATTCACAAAGAAGGTGTTTTTTAACCAAAATTTTGTTGTACTTATCAAATTTGATGTTCATTTAACTCAGTAGAAATCAGTTAGTATATCAAGCATTATAAATTTTAATGTTATGACAGATGTGCAAAAAAGATGCTCATCTACCCTTGGATTTGCATTCCGAATATGACCAGGGTGGTCATCTCAGTACAAAAATTTATGATAAGAGACATGACTTTCATTTTCAAATTAATAATTTTGAAAGCAATATACTTACTTCACCTGTTTATGGTGTTTATATTTCACAACTTATAAGATATACCAAGGCTTGTACAAATTTGTCTGATTCTTTTTATATGACCCTGCTGTCTTCGTTACCGACTGTTATCAACCACTGATGGAAAAATAGAAAATTGTGTTGAACGTAAATGTTAGTGATTGTTTGGATTAGTGTTTTGCTGATTGTTGACGTTGTACTGAGATGATCATCTTATTATCCTTATCATGTCTTCACAACCGTGTTGCGTTTTGTGTTACTACCGGACCCTAAGATAGCAATGGCAGAAAAAGGTTCGGCTCGCCATAAAACATGGTTTAATCCTCCATTTCATTTGAAATGACTGTACCAAATCAGGACGATTGCGATCTATATTTTTTTTCTGTGTGTCTTCCATGTTTTGTCTTTTCAATTGGACATTAAGATTGATCCTCCAATTCGGTATTTTAGTTATTACTTTTATTTAGCGCCAACTATTAACTATAAACAGGAAAAATGTGTGTTTGTATCATTGTTTTTGGTTTGGAAAAACTTAAGACTCAACATAACGAATACAAACATATTTAATTAAACACATTGAAATATAAATGGTTTGTCTATGAACTACAAATGTTGATGACAACCATTCTATTAAGAGTACTTGAACTTAGAATATAATCGGCTTCTATTTTAAACATTGAACAAAAGATACCATCTCGGTGTATATCGTTTCTTATGAACAATTAATAGGAAACGCAGCTAGATGACAAAAATGCATATATAGTAAAAATGTATCGTTTATTTAGTATTTTTGTGTACATTCTTTTGAATCTTTTTTTAAACGATAAAATCGTTAAGCAAGTTTCCATTCAAGACTGTCTACGTTAAAAGTGTGAACATCTAAGACATACATGAAATTTTTATAATAATGGGTTTTTATTATTAGATAAAAATCCTACATTTAGCAACGAGCGAGTGGTTTACGTTACACAGAATGAAGCGCCGCCGTTCTCACAGGTTTGTGAAAAAACAGCGCCAACTAAAGAGTTTAACAGCATGGTAAAAGTAGGTATGGACATTGATAAATGGTTCAACTATTAGTACTTAGCTAGTTTCACGTTATGTCATTGTCATCATTCAAATGGATGCCATGGTAGAAGAAGTTGGGGTAAAGCGCATTTATTTCAGTTTTGACAGCATATCAGACAAACAAAAATCAATAGTTTTAAGAAATTTTGATGTTAAATATAAATTTTGACTTTGGTGTGATTTATCTGGTATGAATATGCCAAATATACATGTAGAAGTAAAAAAGACAGCAACCATTGGAGAAAAACGATAATAATCTCAATTAGAATTATTTATTTTTTAGCTCACCTGACCCAAAGGGTCATGTGAGCTATTGTCATCGTTAAGCGTCCGTCGTCCGTCCGTTAACTTTTCTTCAAAGATCTTCTTCTCTGAAACCACTGAAGGGATTGCATTGAAACTTGGTATACTTGATCTTTAGGATGTCCTCTACCAAGTTTGTGAATTATATACATGTTGACAAACCAACATGGCCGCCATTGCTAAAAATAGAACAGGGGGGTCAGACCATTGTTTTTGGCTTATAACTCGAAAAGTATAAGAGATAGAGAAAATCCGAAGCAACCTCCCTTGTTCAGCATCAAAAGCTCTACAAATCTCTCCATTGAGTCGAAGTTATTGCCCTTTAATCATCAAAATTGACCATTTTTGCAGTTTTTGGACTATATCTTGAAAACTGTTAGAGCTAGAGGAAAAGTTAGCATTGCAGAATTGTTAAACTCATTGAGATCTACAACAATGATTTCAGGGTCAAAATTGTCAGATCAACCGTTTAAGAGTTATTCCCCTTTAACTGTTTTTTTTCCATTAATTTACACTGATTTTCAAAAATCTTCTTCTCTAAAACCACTAAAGGGATTGCATTGATACCTGATATACTTGATCTTTAGGATGTCCTCTACCAAGTTTGTGAATTATATACATGTCAACCAACCAACATGGCCGCCGTTGCTAAAAATAGAACAGGGGGTCAGACCATTGTTTTTGGCTTATAACTCGAAAAGTATAAGAGATAGAGAAAATCCGAAGCAACTTTTCTTGTTCAGCATTAAAAGGTCCTTACAGGAGGTATTGCCCTTTAACTGTTTTTTTTTCATTAATTTAAACTGATTTTCAAAAATGGTCTCTGAAACCACTGAAAGGATTGTTTTGCAACTTTGTATACTTGAAAGTTTGTGAAATTTATTCAAACTTTGGCACAAGAGATCAGGTGAGCGATTCAGGCTCCTGGGAGCCTCTAGTTTTTTTATAATTCTTATTAACAAATATTTTTAAATGATGTTTTATAAATTTACATTTGGATTTTGACCTTCCAATGTTTTGATTCAAATGCTGCTGATGAAAGGTTGTCCCTTAAAATAGGCATATACAGCACAACCAATTTACCTGATTATAAAACCCCTTTTCCATTTGCATTTTCAATCCTAATTTGATCTCAATAATGAAGGGAAAAATCTTAAAAAATGCTTACAGCATATAATGAATAAAAAGCCTCTTCGGGCGCAGCATGATACAACCGCAACATGTTGAACCCTGTACGTTTTAGGCCCAATATGGATTGCCAAATGCTTTGGACACATGCAGCCCATGGGGGACTCACAAAGTATTTTGACACATGCATTCTTTGATTGACTACCAATGCATAGTTAAATATTTCTAATATATTGATATCAACATTTAAGGAAAACTAACATATAACGCGTTTGGCCCCTTTGATCCCTAATTTCCGCAAAATGATAGGAGATATTGCAGATTTGATTTAAAAATACATGCAGGGATTTTTACAAAGATTCAAATGAATTTTTTTTTTTGAAAAATCGGACCACAATTAAAAAATATTTTCTTAGAGTGGCCCCTTTTAACCCGTCGTAGCATTATACCGGTGAAAGATTCATGAAAACTAGCTACATTTAATTGACATAATTTATTTAGGAATACAATTGAAAAAGAATGGACAAAATCGTATGTTCTACAGCAATTGTAATTTGTTTTAACATCCATTTTACCACCTTTCGATCCCAATTTTTTAACGAAACAGTAGGGGTCACAATCCCTTCATGGAAGAGGAAACTTTCTCTTGGTGATTAAAGCTCTCATTTCAAGTCAACATCACAATGTCTGACCCATTACCACATAAATTCTTGAATAGAACCATTTGATGGGACAAACTCTTATAATAAGCGCTTTTGGTCCCTTACACCACTAAATTTATAAATTTTAAGTCATGGTCGAGCATTTGAGAATATGCTCTACTTTTGAAGCTTAACTTTTCACGAGTGAAAATAGAATTTTTTTATTCCAGACAATAGATTTTTTTATGCCTATTTCAAACCACTACCAAACTGAAAACCAAATCATTACCAAGATCAACTTTGGGAAGAACCTTGGGGTTTTGACAATTTTGAATTTAAACTGAAAAATGTTTAGCTTTGATGTGCTGTTCAACACAACAGTGACAATTCCGGAGCGGGCTTACAACCAATAATGATTATTTACAGCAGTCAATTTGCATTTGGTTGATGGAAGATTCTAAAATTGTGTACTGTACTTGTATAACAATGCCATACCTCATTTCATTGATAAAAATCATTACAGGTTCTGAAGCCTCAGCAAAAACAAACTGCTTGAGTAGCATCTTTGCAGATTTTACTTACACTTGTTCTGGCTCATTAGGACAGATAGAAATATGCACGGACAAACAGACGTTAAACTTTAACACATCTCTCTGTTCATCGCCTTACATGTATTCAGGTATGTAAAATGCCACAAAAGAAATGCATATCGCTGTAGACAGATCTATTATGTTTACGTTTTATGTTAAATGTAAATCTATATCATAATTTAAGTAATGCAGTGACATGCAACATTTTATACAATATCTAACAAAACAACTAACAAAACAAAAGGGGGCAATTACAAATAGTTAGAAGCTTAACAGAAACAATTCATATCAAATTGTAAAGTTAAGATTGTTATTAAAAGCTTCGTTATGATAAAGCACCTACTTGTACATTATACAACATCAAATTTATAAACATTGATTATAGAAAACTTCGAACACAACAGCAAAAGAATACCAAGGGGACATTAAGACATCGTGAATTCGATAAAACAAGACAAAATAAAAAAGAAGAAATTAAAGACAAGACGTATAAAAAACGAGAAAAAAAACATTATTACACTGTAATACATATAATATCCAAAACAGCTACACTACAAATAACATTTGGTTAAACAAATGGAAATAAATAATATCATTTCAATTATTATTATTAATAATACAATAGGTTTCTCCTGGAGCACCGAGTTCACTTTCGTTACGATTTGTGAACTGCTGCTGATTAGTTTGAAGTTGTTTTTTTGTGTTGAATGTTTCCATGATGTATCTAGTTGTGTTGATTGATTTTTTTTTCTTTCTGAAATTTGAAATTCGAACTAGTAACTAACATCTATATCAATGATAAATGATTACAAAACATTACTATGGATTCAATTATTTTCGTGGGTATCAATTTTCATGGTTTGATGAAAAAGGACCATTTCGTGGATTCTTTAAATTCGTGGTTCTGAAGTCTGCAGCATACAGATCAATGTTACATTTCCTTTTCGTGGGATATTTAATTTCGTGGGTCAAGGTCATCCACGAAAACCACGAATATTGATACCCCAGAATAACAATGACACCACAGTATTTGTATACATATTTAGACCATAAACTATGTATCAACTATATATCTACTGTAAAAAGATACAGGTACATTAAACAATGTAATTTTTCATGAACTTTGGGCAATACGTTTTTCAATGTGGTCTTACTATTGTATTGGCTGTATTTACTTTATATTGACCTTGTTTAATTAACCTTTTAATAAGCGGATGGCAGGTTAAGCTGTATTGCGAGTACTTCAGATGACACAGCATCATATGTTGGACTTTATAACTATGACACGACTGTAACCAACTTCAATAACTATCGTTTTGTATGCATAGTAAGTTTTTTTCAAAGGACATTTTATTTCGTCTTGAAACAATAAAATATGAATGCACAATCAGATTATGATCCAGAAAAATATGATTTTTAGAATTTGATAAAACTTTGTGAATCACTTATTTACAAATACAATATAATTCAAACATTTATAAAAAGAAAAAAGTGGCTGTGTGGACAAGCATTTTAAGCTTCATTCGATGAAAAGAGAACCTGTGGATATCAAAATCTAACAAAAATGAAAGAAATTTCAAAACAAAAACAGCGACCACCTTTATTTTTATCATATTCATTAAATATATACAAAACAAGTTATTCTAATGCTTATATTATTGTTCGCTTTTCCCGAATTTTGCTTTTTCAAAATTGTTTTGATTGAAGATAATGGGAGTGCAATTAGTGTATACGCGACACACCTCACATAACAAGCTCATATTGACTCTTTTTCAAATTCAATAAAGAAATGGAGAAGTCGTGCACGACGGCTAATCACCTCGCCCTTTACATTAAAATATAAGTCAAATGGAACAGATGTTAATTACTATCCAAGATATAACGAATTTCCAGTTGCTGAGATATGGACATTAACTAAACTTTAACCTCATTCATTACTTCGGAAAATGCAGGTCGTGACCCTATTTTGATACTGATGCTGTCCAACATCAAACATTTATCCACTGACCAAATATTATCCCTCTATAATGTTTAGTATTTAAGCTATTTACAAAACAAAAACTATGATTACGTACGTACGAACGAACGAACCAAACCCTCCATCAACCCATTGAGCTCGGGGATAGTAATGATTATTAGATATTTACAATACTTTTAAAGAAAAATTCATGTTTTAAATTTTTGCAGACAGTCACAACATCTGGAAGTGATGTCATCTTTACGGCAGAACCCAGAAGATGTGAAGGATCAACGAGTACGGTATATACCTTAACGGCCTATAGTACGTAAAATAAAATTCTTTTTAAAGTAAGGGTTGGATGAGGTGTGTTTTTATACCCTGCCACACGAAGTGGCAAGGTATTATGTTATACCCTCACTTTCTTTCGGTGTCTGTCTGTCCATCCGTCCGTCCGTCCGTCCGTCCCCCGAAGGTTTCCGAGAAATAACTTGAAAACGCGTCAAAGAAGCACAGCTCTTGAGTACAATAAAATACAGGTCAAGCTTAATTTTTAGGATGATCCGAAAAAATATTATTGAAAATTTGCCACTTTATAAACTTTCCAAATTAGAAAATGATTAAATTTTATGGTCAAAGAAAGATAACTCATTTCTTTTCTGTCTCTTTATAGTATATACAGTATAGTATACAAATATCTAACTTTTTTATCAATATCGTGTTTTGGTATCATTTAATGTTCCATTAGATGCCCTATTTTTTTTTTTTTTGTTTATTTAACACTTTAAAGTGAACATCCGGGAAAATGTTTTGAGATAACGGGGTTGCAGGCTGGCGGGATTCGTCAGTGTTTTTAATATGCAAGTGTTTCGTTGCATATTGTACAATATAGCAATTAGACATGCATATTTAAATCCTAGATGCTTTATAATACATGTACGTACATGTAATTGCTGCTCCTTTCGGGGTGTCTTTTCTATGAATACGCGATAAGTACGTTTTTCTTTTTATTGAATATAGAACATAGTCTTTTTCAAAAAGAATGGAAATTCAGATACAAATATTCGGTAGTCGATTACACTTAGACTTACTTTGTTATCAATGAGTCTAAGAATAAAAATATACAGATGACTAAATAAACGACACGCTAAATTTTTTAATCGATAGCATATTTGTTCAGTTTGGGGGACGTGATTTTTAGCAAACAATAGGGATTCCAATGGGCACTTATTGTGCAGCTTTGCATGCTGATTTATTTCTTCATTCATAAGAATCAGATTTTTTGCACTCTATCTAGACAAAAAGACCGAAGATGGGCTCGCTCATTAAACCACACTTTCCTTTATATTGATGATGTCCTTTCACTGCACAATTCTCGATTTGGTGACTTTCTGCATCTCAAATATCCTCAGGAACATGAAAAAGGAGATAAAGGTCACAACAGATTTATAGGAAGTCTGCTTCATATTTATATCTTCATCTCAAAGTAGACTCTCTAGGAAAAATTTCAACAAGGTTTATGACAAACTTGATGACTTAAACTTTCTAATTGTCAACTTTCTCTTTTTGTGTAGCAACATTCCGTCCGCTCCAGCTTATGGAGTGAATGTATCACAATTGATTCGTTACTCCAGAGCTTGAGGGAATTACATCGATTTCCTTGGCAGAGCATCAGGTTGGACACAAAAATTGATAACACAATGTTATGTTGCTCCTCGGTTGCTGTCGTCACTCAAATGTAGAATTTCTGTCTATCATATGGCACAGATCTTGGTTTGTCATAGGGGTTTGTTTTGTCTTCCTTTACCGAATTTGACACACAGAATTGGAAATTGGCAGCGGGACGGGTTTGCTCTAGCAAGCAGGAACTGCTTACTCTTCCGGAGCACCAAAGTTCACTCTCATTACGACTAGTGTTCGCGTTTATTGATATTCAGTGTTTTTGTGTGTGTTTTCGTGTTTAATATGCTGTCTGGGTTTTTTTTCGTCCTGTCCTTCTTCGTGTTTACTGATTTCGGACTATGACATTCGTATACCCATTGGTACCTCTGCTTCTTAATTTAAAAATCGAGAAGTAAATAATATTTGGGTCTTTTTCACTTTTCTTTTTTTAGCTCACCTGGACCGAAGGTCCAGGTGAGCTATTACCATCACTTGGCGTCCGTCGTCGTCGTCGTCGTCGTCTGTCGTCGTCTGTCGTCGTCGTCGTCTGTTAACAATTTTTCAAAAATCTTCTCCTCTGAAACTACCGAACAGAATTTAATGAAACTTGGTATGAATGATCCTTAGGGTGTCCTGCACCAAACGTGTGTTTTGATTTTTGATCCGTTGAAAAACATGGCCGCCGTTACTAAAAATAGACTAGGGGGGTCAGACTACTGTTTTTTGGCTTATAAATCAAAAAGTATAAGAGATAGAGGAAATCTGAGGCCACGTTACTGATTCAGCATCAAAAGCTCTACAAAAGTCTCCATTTGGTCAAAGTTGTCAGATGACCCCTTATAGGGGTTACGGCCCCTTGAAGGTGAAAAATAGCATTTTTTCATGTTTTTGGCCTACAGAATAAAAACTATTGCAGATAGAGATTAGCTGTTGCTTGCTTAAATGTTCAGCTCATTTAACTCTACAAAATTCTCCATAGGGTCGAAGTTGTCAGATGACCCCTTATAGGGGTTACGGCCCCTTAAAGGTGAAAAATAGCCATTTTTCATGTTTTTGGCCTACAGAATGAAAACTATTGCAGATAGAGATTAGCTGTTGCTTGCTTAAATGTTTAGCTCATTTAGCTCTACAAAAGTCTCCATAGGGTCGAAGTTGTCAGATAACCTCTTATAGGGGTTACAGCCCCTGAAAAATAGTGTTTTTTCATGTTTTTGTCCTACAGAATGAAAACTATTGCAGATAGAGATTAGCTGTTGCTTGCTTAGATGTTCAGCTCATTTAGCTCTACAAAATTTTCCATAGGGTTGAAGTTGTCAGATGATCCCTTATAGGGGTTACAGCCCCTGAAAAATAGCGATTTTTCATGTTTTTGGCCTACAGAATGAAAACTATTGCAGATAGAGATTAGCTGTTGCTTGCTTAAATGTTCAGCTCATTTAGCTTTACAAAATTCTCCATAGGGTCGAAGTTGTCAGATGACCCCTTATAGGGATTACGGCCCCTGAAAAATAGCGATTTTTCATGTTTTTGTCTTATAAAATGAAAACTATTGCAGATAGAGATTAGCTGTTGCTTGCTTAAATGTTCAGCTCATTTAGCTCTTCAAAATTCTCCATAGGGTAGAAGTTGTCAGGTGACCCCTTACAGGGGTTACGGCCTTTGAAAAAAGCGATTTTTCATGTTTTTGGCCTACAGAATGAAAACTATTACAGATAGAGATTAGCTGTTGATTGCTTAAATGTTCACCTCATTTAACTCTACAAAAGTCTCCATAGGGTTGAAGTTGTCAGTAACTCCTTATAGGGGTTATGGCCCCTTATAGGTGAAAAATGGTGTTTTTGGCCTATAGAATGAAAACTATTGCAGGTAGAGAAAAGCTGTTGCTTGCTTAAATGTTCAGCTCATTTAGCTCTACAAAAGTATAGGGTCAACATCAAGACCAGGTGAGCGATTCAGGCTCCTGGGAGCCTCTTGTTCTTTTCTGAAATGTTTTATTTTTATCCATTTCTTGTTAGCATAGGAAGTTATTTTTAAATATTTTTATGCTTGCATTTTCAGATACTTGTGGTAAGTTTATAATATATTTCTTAAACCTTTTTAATATTTTTTTTCTTACGTATTAAAGAAACATGTCTAAAGTAAGAAGCAATTTAATTCATGTTTATTTAAAATTATTTAAAATAAATTTTCACCATCAGACATGGATGACGTTATCTCACAAATTATGAAATTCATCTAAGATAAGAGCGAATAACTCAGTTATCATTAATCACTGTAAAAACGTTTAGATGAAAAATAATGATTGAAAATGAACCTGAGCATGATAATGACGGCTATGATTGCTTGTAACATTAAAGCATTCATTGTTTATTTACCTTGCTTATTCCATGAGTATATAAACACAAAGGTAACCATAGGGAGGTTATGTTAAGAGAACAAAATCTGTTTCAAATCAGACCACAACAGATGGATGCAAAGTGAAAATTTGTCCTGACTTCATGATGTCATTCATTATGAAAGCAATTATATATGTTTCAATCTTCGGTACAATGAAAGAAGCAAAGAGTACCGAAGGGACAATCGAATATCGTTAATTAGATAGATATAAAATCATCACAGCAAAACAAAAAACAAAAAAAACATATAACAACCAAACTGAAATCAGCACCAGGGGCTCATTTTGGAACGAGAATGAGCTTTGGTGCTTTTAAAGAGTAATAGGCAGCTGTTGCTTGCTAAAACAAGCCGTCGTATTGCTAACGAGTTTTAATCAGTTTAAGTGTGGTTTGATAACGTTTAAAAGAAATAACTTTTGACGTGTAATTTATGCTCGTAATCATCTTAAAATCCAACATTCAAAGCCCTGCCACAACCACAGTACACAAACTTGTATTGGTCTGTTGAGAAAACCAGTACAAATTGGACCTAACTAAATCAGTTGACACTAAATACAACAACGATTATTACAGTTAAACGCACATAAAAACTACTCATATGCAGCGACGTTTACTAAGATTAGGACTTTGCAAATGTAAGTGGCTCTTACGTGTTGCGCAACACTAGCTGCATTGCAAAAACTTATTAAGTTGATTTAATGCAAGATAATTCGACTGTTGTGCATGTGGTAGCACTGGAAAACATGTGGTCTTATTTAAAAAAAAAGTATATGATTTAAATCTCTTAGGTGATTACAAATGTAAGTTTTTCATAGAATATGTAATGTATCATAATGTCGTCTTTCTTCTGTTTTGATCTACGAGTATGTTGGGTCGTTGACAACGCAGAACCAGTAACCTTTCTGGCAGCACATTAGAACTTCTTCTTTGTCTTTAAGGTGAAGACAATAATGATGATGGCGACAAGGAACTCAATCCGGCTGTAGCAGCAGCTATCGCTGTATCATCTATTTTAATACTTATTTTCCTTATGATCATACTGTTTTGGTAGGTTTAAATTACGAGCATTATTGCGCTGATTTAAAACAAAAAATGAAATAAACATCTTATAAGGTATAAATTATACCTTACTACATGCATATACCAGATTGGACGTAACACAAATCAACACTAATCAAGTTGTCATGTTTGTCGTGAAGTTTTTATTTATTCATTATTTTGTTATAACCTTTATTTAGTAGTTATTCTTCGATTATAAATTTCAAATTGTCGAAATATTAGGCAGTACCTTGGTAGAAGAAAAGCAATTCTATCTAAAACTGCCCACACTGTGTAGTACTTTGCTGCTATTATTTACTGTAGAAGCATTTACATATATGTTAAAAAAATTTAAATTGACAAAACTTTGTACATCTGAACAATATTTTCCCACAAGTTATACCATATGTCATGACTATTACTTACGCCATCACGTATTTTATTTAATCGCATATTTTGTTTCACTGTGGGATTGAAATAATGATAATTCATATTTATCTTGTAGGTGTTACAAAACAAAATCAGCACCAAAAAGAGCTGTAAGCATTTTTGACCTTAGAACAATTGCCCATGGTTCATGCCCACCACCATCGTATACCTGGTAAATTGTACCCACCCCTTCCTAGATATGACAAGACGATAAGAACCACATTGTAAAAGACCTTTTTTATCAGAGATCGGTCTGAATTCAACACCAGCAGCAGTGCATGAACAGTATTGACTGGGAAAACAGCTGAAAAATCAAATGTTCTTTATTTGTCATATATATATGTTTGTTTACATTTTTTAAAAGTTATAATGTAAAAGCAAATGTCCTACAACACAAATACACATATTTTTATATTATAATTGATTTTTTTTTCTACAAATGTTAGGCAGTAAGAAAATGTGTACCTATTACATCTTACAACCAAACATTAGTCAGCAAAGCTGAAACCAATGCCTTAGTTATCACTGCATGCAACAATCTCGCACTAAAAAACTATTTCTAATAACATTTTCTATAAATTTATACACAAAATAAAAAAGTATCATCACATAATGACGATATATCATCATATAACGAAGAAGTATCATCACATAATGACAAAGTTCCATCAAAGTATTACAAAGTATCATCACATAATAACATAGTATCATCACATAATAACAACATATTATCACACAATAACAAAGTTTCATCCCATAATAACAAGTGTAATCACATAATGAAGATGTATCATCACATAATGAAAAAAGTATCATCACATAATTAAGATGTATCATCACATAATGAATACCATCACATAATGAAACTTTCCAATCGTCAACTTTCCCTTCTTGTGTAGCAACATTCCGTCCGCTCCAGCTTATGGAGTTTATGTATCTCAATTGATTCGTTACTCCAGAGCGTGCGGGACTTACATCGATTTCCTTAATAGAGCGACACGTCTGACGCAAAAATTGCACACACAGGGTTATGTTGCTCCTCAGTTGCTGTCTTCACTCAAAAAATTTTACGGAAGACATCTAAAAGACAAATATGGGATTTCGATCTCTCAGATGAGTGTAGATGTTGGTTTGTCATAGGGTGTTGTTTTGTCTTCCTTTACCGGATTTGACACGCTGAATGGACTATTGGAAACGCGACGGGTGTGCTATAGCAAGCAGGAACTGCTTACCTTTCCGGAGCACCTGAGTTCACTCTTGTTTCGACTGGAGTTCGCGTTGTTGATTAATATTTAGTTATTTTGTGTTTCCATGTTTTACATGTTGTCTGTTTTGTCCCGTTCTTGTTCGTGTTTACTGGTTTTGTCTCTGCCCTTTCGGACCTTTGACATTCGGATACCCCATTGGTACCTCTGCTTTTTATGTATCATCGTATAATGAAATTCATTATCATTGGGCAGGTGTGGCGTACCATACGAACAGCATGAGTATATACTTATATGGTAATGACGGACCAGACCATGAAAATATTTAGACCATATGAGGTTTTTTTCGATTTATTAAGGTAATTACAAAATCCACGAACTTTTAAAATCAATCTCAGATGTCCAAGAGAAAATACAAAACAAGGAACCCATTGCAGAAAATATTTAAAACAAACATAAATAGGTCAACGATAGAAATGTCGTCTGTGATTTCGTTGATCAGGACGTTACTTGTCCACAGAACTGAAATCGACTCATATCATGGGACAACCTCACACCAAATATCAAAAGAATGTGATGTGTAGTTACCGGGAAAACTGTCATGAAAATAGACCAATAGTGTAAAACAATTACAAATATTTACACAGATTGCCAAGAAGGTTTTCGAAGTATTTTAAAATTCTAAAAAAAATATAATTATCGGACGAAGTCCGACTAAGTGTAGAATATAGGTCACATGAAAAGTGTATTAATGTTGCAAACCGGATGTAGCATTTTGTAAATCAATCCCAGAATCCCCCGAAGCGTTTTTTTTTCAAGTTTTTTGTGCGAAATTGAAACTTTATTCGAAACGTAGGTCAGCGACCTACAAAAATTTGAAAAAAAACCACCATAACAACGGATTCCTATGGCGACGTGTTTACATGACGTGTTTATAATAACATGACACCATGTCAACGTAATCAATATTTGGGAATGTTTACATGCGGACAATAATGCACCATGATCATAATTACATAAATAAGCCTTGCACTTTAGCTAATCTCAGCATATGACAAAACAAAATTTAAAAGCTAAAACCATATGCGTAAGGACCGACCATATGAGTATATGCATATGGTCATGACCAACTATACGCGTTTAGTCAAGATACTACTATGGTCAAGAACATATATATTTAAGTTCGAAGAAGTGCTTCTACATACCATAGATAAAATTTGAAATATACAGCAGAATTCTAGCTACACCTGACGCGCTTTTAATCTATCCAAGACTCATCAGAGGTGCTCTAAACAAATGATTGAAATGCCAAACAACTTATGAATAAGAATTAAGAGCAAAGAACAACAAAACTAAAATGGCAAAATGGAACTCAAATAATGGTAAAGATCAACCTGTGCCCGAGTAGAAATGAAGAGTTTTGACAATTTTTTTTAATAACCAAACAATGTCATCGCTAAATTGATGCCGGACGTGGGTACACATTTGAGAAACAATTATCTCCCATCAGTGCTACATGTAACCATGACTAATGTAAGTTATCTTAATTACAAAAATGTTCCAGGCAATAGTGGACCATGTCATTAAGATTCCAATTTTGTTGTCCTCCTTTTGACAACTAACAACGCTAATGTATAGGGTCACAATTCTTACTGTAGAAGTAGACGAATATATTTATACTTCTTTCCACATTAAGATATTATACAAGAAAAACTGTGAGCTATTGGTCACAAATCAATACCACCAAATTCCTCCAAAATTCAAATAGATCAAATTTAATAAAAGGTGTAGTGTTGTAAATCTACATTATATACAAAAAAACTCTCTAAAAAATGAATGGTTAAGAAAATGGACATAATACGAAAACATGAAAAAAAACTCGAGTCCAAGGATGACTATGGACATCTCAAAAATATCAAAAATAAAATCAATCCAGTGTTTCACATCTACACTTCAAAAAACAAAAACTCTCCATGAAAAAGTTATGATATTTATCTATAACTCCAGGAGATGTAAAGATTTGTTTTAATATGGACGGAAGGACGCAAGTAGTTCGGGAAACAAAAGGATGGGTGGTCAGACAGACGAATGGACAGAACTAACCACGGTGACACCTGCTCAATTGCTTGGATATGACGTCAAGGAAAATCTCGAAACTCGTCCAAAATCCGAATAAATTTTATGACGTTTTTACTTTCTTTTACAGTGTACATAACATTTATTGGTAAGATCTACAAATGTTTCTTTTTCATGTCCAAACGATTGGCCAATTTAACAGAATTGCCAAAAAAGTCAAATTTTGAGAACGAAATTAATGAATGAAGAAAGATTTGAGTGTTTTGGAAAGAAAAATTATGCATATGCACGAAACATATCACAAAGGAAAAGGTATGAGATCTATGATTTAATAAAACAAAATCGTATTGAAGAAAAGAGGGTGGTGAAATTAGTTTCTCCCTCGTGTTTTTTTTTTGTATTGACTCTAACAAAATATTGATATAGGGGAGCAAGTCCTTCCTGTGGTTTAAGTTTAACTTTTAACTTTTGGTTTTATCTAATTCATTGGTAGCGCGACAGGTTTGCTATAGCAAACAGGAACTACTTAATCCTCCGGATCACCGGAGTTCACTCACGTTACGATTTGAGTTCGCGTTTTAGTCTTCTGTTCGGTTGATTTTATTTTTTTTTAGTTTTGTGTTTCTTCATGTTTACTGGATTTGTCTTTGCCCTTTCGGAATTTTGAAACTTGAATGCCACATTGGTGGTTCTTTAAAAAAAATTGCTTTCTTCCAGAAAATTCAATGAAAAAATTCAATGTTAGTGTTTAACAATCAATAAACGTCTATATAGGGAGAATCTAAAATAAAGTAAGCAATGGATCAATAAGGACGACAATAAAAGATCATACAATAACTCTATGGCATAACGACCTCTGTACTCATCTTAGAGAAAGAACCTCGTATTTTCGTACGAGTACACATAATGTCTTGAATGACGACAACTGGTAACGACAGATCCCTGTGTTATCATTTTTGTGTGTGTCAGGAGTGACGCTTTATCAATGAAAACATTGCATTTTTGTAAAAACTAAGTAAAGTTGTACTAACTGGACAATCGAATGTCGCAAGTCAGACAAATACCGCTACACACAAAATCACCACAAATACCGCTACACACAAAATCACCACAAATACCGCTACACACAAAACCACCACAAATACCGCTACACTTAAAATCACCATAAATACCGCTACACTTAAAATCACCACGAATACCGCTACACACAAAACCACCACAAATACCGCTACACACAAAATCACCATAAATACCACTACACTTAAAATCACCACGAATACCGCTACACACAAAACCACCACAAATACCGCTACATACAAAATCACCACAAATACCGCTACACACAAAATCACCACAAATACCGCTACATACAAAATCACCACAAATACCGCTACACACAAAATCACCACAAATACCGCTACATACAAAATCACCACAAATACCGCTTCACACAAAATCACCACAAATACCGCTACACACAAAATCACCACAAATACAAATGAATAAGATTTTTTTTAATCCATTATAGTTGAAACCATCTTTAAAAATACCATTCAGAACTGTTACTTGCTAAACCTGCATATCAAAAGAAGAATTTATATTGGCTTTCCATAAAACAAAGTTTTTTTATTATATAAGGGAGATAATTTAATGTAAAAAAAAATAACTAAAAATACATGAATTTTCCGTCATTAGAATTTATGGAATTTTATAACATTTAGATACAAGGCTGACGTTTACAAGTGGCGTAACCATATATTAAAAGAAGTCTGTAATGATTAAATGACAAATTCGAATTGATAATCTTTAAAAAGTATAAAAATTGTAATACAGGAGATCGTTTTATACCAGTATGTGATATTAGAATCAATACAGCTTGAATTAGAAAAAAAAATAGTTTCCCTGATACGTATGTTTGGCAAAAATATATATTTGACAAGGAATAAACTACCAAATATAAACCTTTTCTTATTAACTATGTTTTATTTAAATATTGTCATATTTATATTTTCTTTTTAAAATGTGTAAAGGGGATTTCGATTCAAAGTGCCTAATGATTGAGACCTTTAACACAATGCAGGCATTGATAATAATTGGTAACAGTTTCACTACACGACTGTTCAATCGAAATAAAAATGACAATTAGAATTGTAGTATTTAGTATTTAATTGTGTGGAACAAGTTTTTAAATTGAAAACAAAAGAAAAATTAAACAGAATGAAATCGTGTCTTTCTTTCTATTGGGGTGTAACTATGTAGAAACGCAAAATCAAAATGGCGAAATAAATTGACTTGAGTTTTTTCTAAAATGCGGGCACGATGAATACAAAATATGACTCTAAAAATATTTTTCGTGATTTTTGTTACATTGTTAAATAAAGGTAAGTTCGATTTTAAATTAAAATAGATACTTATTTCATTACATGATTCAAACTAAATCAAAACATTATCATGGCTATTTTTTTCTAAATAATCTAAAGATGTATTTTTGTGCCTTATTATTACCAAAACAACGCAGCGAGCGAACCTCTAGTAGTGTCTACCATCCAGGTGTGCTCAAAACAGAAAAATCTAAATATTATCAAATCAATTTTCGTGGATGGCTTCAACGTTGCCCATTCGTTGGTTCGTAAATTCTTGGTTCGGAAATTTGCAGCATGCAAAGTAATGTTAAATTTCCTTTTCGTGGGCACAAAATTTCGTGGATCAGCCCCATCCACGAAAACAACGTAAATTGATACCCCACAAAAATAATAATTTTCTATTTTCTTGCCAGGCGACAGTTGTACGTTCAGTTCAGCGTTAATTGGTTCATGGTCTAGTAGTAACTATGAAACGATCACGATCACATCATCTACCATCACTTTAGGCCAGATTCCATTTACTTTAAGTAGCGGCCGGACAAATGCCGTCTTCAGCTGTAACTCAACAAGTGGGCTGACTTACGCGGTCAGGTATGCTTAATGTAAACTAAAGTGTTTTCTTTAATGTCATACAACCAAAAATTAAAACACTTGAAATATTATTTTATTCGTATCATTGTTACCTACATTTTTTTTTAATAATGACAAATAAGCAACATGACTAGAATTATTCATTTCATTTAGTCATATTGGACTTTTTTTAGCATATAAACACAATTTGTCCTATGAAATATCTATTGGAGAAAGTTTAAACTAATTACATTGGAATATATGTACAATAAAACACAGGGAACCCAATTAACATGATTAACCGATGCCTTAAATTTGGGAAATTGAAAGATTTAAATAGCTCAGAATCAAGAAAAGGGTTTTGTCTATAAAGTTTTATGACTGATGGTTTGAAACTTTTAATTTAGGGAATATAAACCCCACTACTTTTTGTTAATTACAATGCTCAGCCGTTATTTAACAACAATGAACATAATTTTACTTATTTTCAAAGGTCAGACGGTACACTTTCTTTCTCGGGTCAGCAGGGGCACGCCTTTATTTGTTTAGCTTTCACACAGGTCAACAGCAACTCTTACTACTTTTATTTGAATGAAGGTAATAAATATTCCAATGAAAGGCATTAGATATTAAATATAAAGTTAACTACAGTTACGTTTCTTTCTTTCTTTTTTCGTGAAAGTGACCATAAAAAGCTACTGGCAGTACACTAAGCTTTAACTCAGCGAAACAGCAATTCCTACATGCGTTTTAATATATTTACAGGAATAATGAAAATTTGCATTATCGTCTGAAATTTAGACAACTTTAGAAATACAAAAAAAAATCATCACATTGAAACAAACCACCCAATAAAAAAACCCATTACAACTAAATCGCATTAACAACCTGAACTGAAGTCGAAAGAAAGTGAACTCAGGTGCTCCGGAAAAGTAAACAGTTCCTGCTTGTATAGCAGGACACCCGTCACGTTTCCAAAGATCGATTTAGAGTTTGTCAAATCCGGAAAGGACGACCAAAAACTATGTAAAACCATCATCTTAGCCCATCTGAGAAATAGAAATCCCGTATGATGTTTTTCGTAAACTTTCTCGAGTGATGACAACAACCTGGGAGCAGTGTACCCCTGTGTTAAAATTATCATTGTCAGTTCTTTCGAGGAAGTCGTTATACTCCCCACATTCTCTGGAATAACGAATCAATTGTGATACGTAAACTCCTTATGGGGGAGCGGACATTTCAACACAGAAAGGGAAAGTTCACTATAGAAAAGTTGAAGTCGTCACAATTGTCATAGAGCTTTGTATTAAGTCTTCCTAGGGTGTCAATTTCGAAAAATAGATCCAAATATGAGGCGGACTTCCTCGAACTGCAGTGTCCTTTATCTAAAGTTCCTTTGATTAAATGAGATGTAAATAGTCACCAAACCGAAGATTGTTTAGTGAAAGGACCTCATCAATATAACGAATTGTGAGATTGAAAGATAAAGCAAGTCTGAGATCCTTTTAGTATAGAAATGATTGCAAGAAGTCCGCTCCATATAAATGAAGAAGCAAATCGACAAGTAATGGTGCACATGTGTGCCCATTAGGGATATATACCAATTGTCTGCTGAAAAACTTGTCGATTAGAAAGTTGGGCATTTCTATTATTTGATCCTCTGTAAATTTGATTTTACTAGACTCATGGATGACACTTTTTTTTAATCCAACTCATGTAAAAACTTAATATCAGATTCATGTAAAATTCAATCTGACGTGTAAATCACATGGTTTTACTTGAAATTTCACATGAAGTTTTAAAAAGCATCAATTTTACATGAAAAGAACAGACAGTTTCACATGAAATTAACAATATATCACCCGAGAAAACATCAATTGTACGTGAAGCTCATTGTAAAAATACAAACACCATGATTCAGCAAATCAGATTCTGTATTTCCCGTAATTACGTTAGTAGTGTGACCATCACACACATACATGTACATGAAAATAACTTTGTATATTGTTTTTATTAGATAAAAATTCTATATTTGGGAACGAACGTATGAGTTACTGGACAGAGAATGAAGCTCCATCTTTTTCACAAGTATGTGCCAAAACAGCACCAACCAAAGAGTTTAACAGCATGGTAAAAGTAGGTGAGGACTCTTATATTTAGTTTAAATACATGTACCCATCCAGTCACACATTATGTCGCACTCATTAACTTGAATGCATTTAGCATTGTTAATGTTCATAGAAGTTGAGAACATAAATGTGAGATGGAATTGCTCAACTAGCATGGTTTTTTTTTGTGGAATACACTCAAATAATCCATCATTTTTTTCGCAAAATACCGAAATACACCAAATTGGGTTGAGGAAAACAACATTTATTTATGAATCACATTTAATACGAGACCATTATAACTATTATGTTAAAACTCAATACGAAAACGAACATGTGTAAATTTTAGCAATTCTGGATCTAATTGAAACAAGGAAATTCTCGCGGGTGATATTTTCGCGTTTTTTTTTCAAGACAACCATGCACGTGACGGATAATTTCCCGATTATTTGGACCAATCATAATCTATACTAAAAGAATAAATCATTCACATGTGGAATATTTTAGCAAAAATGTTGTGACCGCGAATTAAGCAAAAATTACTACGACGCAAATATTTCCACGTTTAGTATTTTGTGTTTCCATGTTTTACATGTTGTCTGTTTTTGTCCCGTTCTTGTTGGTGTTTGCTGGTTTTGTCTCTGCCCTTTCGGACTTTTGACAATCGGATGCCCCATTGTTACCTCTGCTTCTTACAGAACCTTTACACATCTAAGTAAAAATGCCTTTGAAATACTATCCTGCTTGATTATAAGTTTTGAACATATCAAATTTAATATGGAACATTTTCCTAATCTATAACTAACCTGCCTTACAAGCCATGTGCTATTTTAACTCTATAAGCTCATGAGAGAAGACGTTACTAAAAAGTTGATCTGGTTATATAGGCAGAACATAATGATATTTATTTATATTATCTCAAAACATTTTATTTGACAGGTTCTGAAGCCTCTGCAAAAACAAACTGCCCGAGTAGTATGTTCGCAGATTATACTTATTCCTGTTCCGGCTCAACAGGGCAGTTAGAAATATGCACGGACAGACAGACATTAGTTTTCAACACATCACTTTGCTCATCACCATATATGTACTCCGGTATGTGAAATAACGACCCCAGTAAAGTAAATTGACGGAAGTCGATATAATTAGTCAATAAACGTGTTTCTCAATAAAATGGATATAAAAATGGTAAAAGCTAGTTTAAGTTTCTATCTAAACATGAGTGTCTGTTTGAAAGGTAATTGTTTACAATTTTTTATATGATCCTATGAAAAAATTACAAATGAGCATTGGGGTTTTTGTCATTGTATGTGTACTGTGTCGCATGCACTTATTCCACATCTCTTTTTTTTCTATTACTCTACATTATACTTGTTTTATTTTATTTTAAACAAAGCGGATGGCAGGTTAGGCTGTATTGCGAGTACTTCAGATGACACAGCATCATATGTTGGACTTTATAACTATGACACGACTGTAACCAACTTCAATAACTATCGTTTTGTATGCATAGTAAGTTCAAATGTCAGACTTCTATCTCTTTCAAAATCTTAAAATATATGGATGCATATTAGTAATACAAAGTTGGAAGCGGATTCATAAAAATCACTGATTATTAGGTTAAGCATGTTACCAAAGAGGTGACTGTGCACATTTATAACTTTCATTAAATTTCGGATATTTTTCTCCTCATTATAAGTACAGCTAAAAACTATTGAAAACAATAACGAATATTATCATCTGATGGAATAGCTGTTAACGACAAAAATGTTATTTCAAGAGACCGTATGAGACGCGTATTACCTAAATGTTGATTTTAGAGTTGACACAAACTTGTTATACAAATGCGTTTCAAATGACTCCATTTCACGCCGGGTATTTGTGCACAAAATTAGACGAACGGGACACACAAGAACGGTTTTAAGTTGATTGTCAGCTGACAATATATGTTACTCTGCTTTTTGATTTTTTTGACACAGCAGACCGTGTTTTATAGTGTGTCATACACCCGGGTCTATATCATAACTCCATGGTTTGACAATTCAATATTGACCAATAAAAACAATGAAAATGGTCAGCAGACAAAATCGGTTTCATGTGCCCGATAAAATGAAACAATATGATTGTAGACCATAACAACATCCGGAAGTGATGTCATCTTTACGGCAGAACCCAGAAGATGTGAGGGGTCAACAAGTGTGACAGCATTTACCTTAACGTCCTACAGTACGTAAAATTAAAGATTGGTTGTTAATGTTTTTGTTACTCAAATAATATCATATAATACGATAATAAAAATAATTGTATCGCAAGATACTTTTAAACATGCAGAAAATATATTAAACAAAAATAAATTACTTCAAAATCATACTTTAAAAGATTTTCCATCCAGGGTCGGTACACATCCTATAAAGGACCAATAAAAACTTATGGTGCCAAGTAACAAACAGTTATTGGAAGTGAAATATAAAACTATTATGTTACCATTTTAAATTTCTGGATTCTTGCAGTCTTTTTTCCCCTGATTTTCGATTTTTTTTTTTCAGATTCGCTTGCTTTCCTTTTTCTCTGTTAATAAACAAAAGTAAAACAATAAAATCTAATTTACTTTCAGATACCTGTCGTAAGTATAAACTAAATTTTAATTATAATTTTATAACGTAAAATTTAATTCCAATAAAATCTTCGACGGCTTCACAATATGGATTGGATTTTAAAATTCCTTATTCTTTCTTTGATGAACTCTTGACAGACGTATTCTTGTCATCTTGTCAAAACAGTCAGAGGAGCCGAAAGGTTTTATAGTTTGCGGTTATCCTTTGCAACAACACAAAAAAAACTCCAAAAAGTTAGTCAAGGAAGGGTCACTTTCAAATGTAAATGAAATTTATCAAATGTGGAATACGTATACATAACACTATTTCCAAAAACAAACACCTTAAAAAACAATGGAAAACAGACAGCAGCCTTTCATAGATTAGTATTGGTTTACATGTAAAATTAAAACAAGCGTGTTTTTATCTTAGATTACCCAAATCTTGCTATTTTGACATTCATTCCTTTTCAGTAGTATAAACTAAAACAGCAAACTGTTGACGATAAGGCAATTATTTAAGAATACGTCTGTTCCCATTTATGAAACAAAATAAGATGTGAGTGTACCTGTCTACTTCTAATCCAACATGCTATTATCTTGTAACTTTACCTAGCTATTGTGGAAGATCCTACCGTCAATGTCGTTGCGATAGTGCTTGGTGTAATATTTGGCATCATCTTCCTCATACTGCTGGCTCTGTTGATATGGTGGTGCTGCAAGAAGAAAAAGAAGCGAGACAAACAAAAGGCCCATATACAGAGAAATCTCAAAATATTCGAAAAGAAAATGGCAATGGACGGTAAGTATCCCTAATGTTCGATTTGTTTTGTTTTTAATCTGTTCATCGTGTCTTTGATTTTATTTCCTGGCTTACGGTATTTGAAATCCTCCTCTTTTTTAACTTTTTTTTTCTTTTCATTCGATTAAACTACTTTCCAGCAAATTTAGGAAAAAGGAATAATCTTTCTTGGAGACTTTAAACTCTAAAGAAGACTGGTAGGTTAATTATAGAATTAGGTGTGGTTTATTAGACTTTTTTCATCCAAACATTTGAAACAATTTCGGACCAACAATTCCTTCATTTAGCTATCTCAATTGAAAAAAAAAACATCGCCATAATATAATACGATCGCAAAAAAAATGCGGTCGGATAATAAGATAAATTACTCGAAAGTCATAACGAATTACAAATTCGTGATTCGAAAAACTTTTTGAAATCCATTGTTAAGCTACTCGACCAAACATTAGTTTTAGCATAATGAATGTAGTATAATTGCCTAATTGGGTCTTCTTTCCTTAGAAAAGAGATTGGCTATTCCCGTTTGATAATATTGTTGTTTTCTGTATTTTTAGAATTTGACGATGAACATCCACTAAATGAGACTTCACTGGTACCCGATTATCCACAAAATGGCTACCCAATGCCTCTGCCACTGAGACCTTCTAAATCAAAAAGATACAGCGTACCTTCACCGAGAGGTTGGTATTGCATCATTCTGTAACATTTTAATATTTTTTTCCATAATTTGAATATGTTTCAAATATACTGTGGTTATAATATGAAATAGGCATTACCTAAATGCGAGCACAGCATAATTCTGTAAAATAAATGTAATGTTAACATGTTTAGTGCCATTGTTAACATTGTTTAATGAACGAATAAAAAAAGATTTTATTTTCGAATCGATGCAGTCAAATCAAATTTGAAATCATCGCAGTTCTTTTTGTTTTGATTCATTTTCTAGAACGTTCAATTTGGGACGAGATGCTTGGGGCGATTGAACGTTAAATAGAAAAGCAAGAAAAAATCGATTAAATTTGGTTACTACAAAAAAATGTAGCAACTCATCGTCATCAGAATATTTTTCTCTTGTATACATTATTACATATATAATTTTTGGAATGCGACTAGCAAAATGGGTAATTATTTTCAAATTCACTCCGTACCTGTAAAATTTGAGAGCCTTTCCGGACCATGAAAAATCAATATCAGCATTAGGCAAATTTCTCGCGGGAACAAATACCGTAGAGCTCTCCGCTCGAGCGGGCACTTCGTGCCCGCTTGGCGAGCTGTGCTCGCTATAATTATTGGAGGGTCTAAATTGATGGCCAATGTTCGTGGTTTAATGAGTAATTCAGTCACGATATTACAAATACAACAACTCAGTTGTTTTCCTTTTTCAACAAGCTGAAACCCAGGCTGATACCACGAAATTGAAATTACAAAAAAGGGTTTTTTTTTAAGTATAACCACTAAAATTAATAACCACTAGTTATGTGGGTTTTTGCAGTTTGTTTTGTGGTGAATTTTGTCATGACCTTTCCGGACTAATGACATTCGATTGTCAAACTGGTATCATAAGCTTTTGTCAACTCGCAGATTTCGTAAACGACAATTTACAAACTACCGGAGAAATTGATGGTCCTTACTTCGTGATTGAAAATGTAGGTTTAACCAGGTTTTATGCTGCCAAACCTCCACCTTTCAGTATTACAAAACACAAAACGAATGTAAAGATTAAAATAAGGATATTGAGGTGATCTTCTCGTCAATACAACAATTAACATAACGCTAATCATCTACCAGTGTTGAGATACATGTAGTTTGTTATCTGAATATTAAACGGGCTACTTTGACTATAGTTACAGATGCAGAAATTCAAACTGAGCGTTCCTTTGGCACAGGAACTGGTATGGAACCAGATCAAGGCCCTCTAACGGAAAGAAGTCACACCGGACCCGGACATTATAATGGCCCATTTTCCGAAAGGGGACATGAGGGGTTAGCTGGACAAACAAAATCGTTCCATGGATCCAACAGAAGTCTAAGTACAACAAAAGGTGATACTATAATTGGCATACGGTTGTATGGATTAAAACATAAGAACTTTTCTATTAAATTTCTGTGTGAAACTTCTTTTCGGGTTTCTTTCTTTTCTGCACATGATCGTTATTCTCGGTACTTGCAATTTTGCTCCTTTTTCGAGCTTCTCAGAACGAGTACTTTTCTGTAGAAACTGTTTTTTTTGCTTTCGACCTTCCAACGATTTTGCTTTTAAATGCATGTTAAGTGGAAATAAATGAGGAGAATTTTTATGCATATATCAAAAACATATCCAAATCATTTCACAAAATAAACAAACATTTTAAAAAGACAATTTTTTTCAACAAATCTTTTAATGTTTTTTCAGAGACAAGCAGGTCAGTTTATGATAATGCCGATCAACCACAAACAGTAATATCATCGAATAAGACATTAACACAGAAATTCATTAGCAGTATACAAAACAATAACGAACCAGACTTTCCTACAGAGCCACAATATCTTCCTTGGCCTTGGAGAACCGCCAATAGGGCGATGAAAAACTCTCATTCGACAAAATCGGTTAATAGCTACAAAAGTAGAAAGGGGATAAAAGATTTGGCAGACTTCACGATAAAGAATTATGGAATAAAATACGATGACACTTTGTCTGATTTGAATAAGCATCCACCGCCAAGGCGACCCTTGTCTAGGGCAAGCTCTGTAATAGAACTGTCGCGACCCGCAACTAGAATGTTAGAAATGAAGAAAAGCTACTCTACTGAGCATCTCAATAGGTCAAAAACGTCTTTCGATCATTACGCTGCAAGAAATAAGAAACCTCCACCACGAGCAAAAACTCGATTAGAGGTGAAAACCCGAAGACCTCCCTTTTCGACCAGCATGTTTCACCAGCGTCCTCCAACCAAGCCAAATGCACCGTCAAGACGGGCGTCTATCGCTTCTGTGAAAAACATCATGAAACGAAGCAATACACGAATGCTGAATACAATATCGGAATCAAGAGAAAACATACCCTCTCCATTCCGGAAGAGAAAACCACCAATTCCGGTATTTATGCGTCCATTGACACGCTCAAGAACAACAGCACCACCAACGATAAAGAAAGCTGCTGCTGTTTACGGTAGAAGGCCTGCAACTGCAAGTCACCATAAACAGCAAGCTCTGTCTATGTTACAGACTAAATTAAAACATTATGGAATGGAACACACACCCAGACGGAAGAAGTATCGAAAGAAGAAGTCCTCGTGGAAATCTCCATTTTCTCTGCCTTCTTCCTTAAAGTCTGGTCCAATATCTTTGAAATCCTTTTCGAAAAGCTCTAAAGTACAACCAACAAAATCTTCCAGAACTACGTCAAAACTCAACGATAGTCTGAATTCCAGAGATTACTGGACGACCGATCAAGAAGTGACTTCAGGTAATCATTTTGCATGAGCATCAGTAAACAATTTGTTGTCCATTTCTATTGCCAGAAAGACTCGTAACAGTTTTTTTATCTCATGGTTAATCGATAATTAAAAGTTAAACCATTTTTTCTCAATGAGTGTTGTTATAGAGACAAAAATGCTTTAAAATATCTGTTACTTGGTTTTTAATTGTTATTTGGTGGTTTTTTTGGACTGGTTAGTGTTTTTTTTTTTTTTGCATAAGTCTAAATGTAGTTTCAAGCTTCGTAATTGATTTCTGTTTAGATTCTACTAGCGGAGAGAATTTCATGGACGCAGAACAATCAAAACTTCCTGCTATTGAAAAACCACAGAGAACCTCTAAGGCAGCGAAACCTGTAAAAGGTGCTCCAATTAGAGAGAAAACATACAGTAAAAAGATTTCAGAAGGTAACAATACCATCCTCCTTTTTCCTAAATCCATATACATACGTTTAATTCTACTTAAGACATGTTTAACAGTCAGAATAATGGAATAATTATCTTTTCATGTATTTTTCTTTTGTTATTGGCAAAAGGTTAAAAGCGTGTTGTTTCCAAATCTAATTCAGATTCATAAGTCTAGACGAAGAGTTTTGATACATCATAGCATTGACACGTCATTTTTATTTAAGACGTTCCAATCAAAAACGCATGAAACAAGAGATCTATATATAAGGTCAAAATGGATCTAAAAAGCTTTAGCACAAACGTTGAAAAGGATGATTAATTTTACAAATCAAAGCTATTAATTATCCGTTTAAATTTCAAAATTGTCAAAACCCTAAGGTTCTTCCTACCCCAGACATAGGTTGGTCTTAGTTATAATTTTGATTGCTAGTTCGGCATGTTTGGTATAATTGTTCTATGCTCTTCATATTCATATCGTGTTTGGAGTTCCCAACTTTTGGTAGAGCGCCTCTGATGAGTCTTGAATGGACGAAATGCGCGTCAGACGTAGCAAAATTTATTGTCTGGAACTTTGTTGAAATTTATATTTACTACTTTAAAAGCCATTGTGTTAAGGATGGTCTTGGGTGTACTACTGGAAAACTACATGGAGTGTTTTCCGATATTTTCAGATTCTGGATTTTCTGGTGACGAGTCTTCAACGAGTAAAAGGAAAGATGACGATGATGACACAATGTTTCGTGTGTCTCAAGTTATTGAAAAGGGCAAATTTAAGGTCGTCACGCCAAGGTCATTTCCTGCTCCAAAGAAAAACTTTGTACCATTTCATTTACCGGACTATTTGCGGTCTTGAAATAAAACGTTTTACTGATCTTTCAGATTCCGGAATTTCTGCGGATGAATCTGCCATGTCCAGTGACGATACCAGATTTCCGTTGCCTGACATCATGGAACATATGACTACAAAACCTGGCATGATAAAGCCGCCACAATCAACGAAAAAACCATGGCATTGAGTTATCTAATGACTTATTATTTTTGCTTTGAAAATTATTTTTACTTTGTCTCCGTTAAATGTCGAGAACATTCGCTTTTAAATTGTGTAAATTGGCCCTTAACTATATTCACAGCTTATAATTATAAAATGTATTTCACCTTAACAATAGGTGATAAATAACCTGCAGAGTGAAAATATTATGAAACATGTTTTGATGGTAAATTGATCTTCCCGTAATAATGCCTGTTTTTGTCACAGGCGTTTGGGTCCAGGATTTTTTTATCATTATGAACGTCTATATAAAAAAATTTCAAACCAGGCCGTCTATATACTTTTTCCACACAGAGATCCCATTCTTAAACCAAAAATATAAAACTGACAAATACAAACAAAGATTTGTCAAAAGATTCCTGGCTTAGAGTTGGCTTGGCACATATTAAATGTGGAGGGGTTAAACTATTATATAGACAAGTATGAAAATCTTTATATACATGTTATTTATGATGAAAGAAATCCTGGACCCAAACGGCAATGGTCTTTGTCCCTTCATTTGACAAATTCAAATGTTGGCGCCAAACTCGATCCAAATATTAAGAATATTAAGAATATGATGCAAGCAAATACAAACCGCCTTATAATTTCACATGATATTGAAAACATTAATGTGTGGATAATGGACCGATCATTATGTCGCCTGCAACGTGTTGCAGATGCGACATATAGGGGTTACTTTGGCACTATCCGTCGTCTTGCGTCGTCCTGCGTCGTCGTCCTGCGTTGTCGTCCTGCTTCGTCCCAAAAATTTCCGTCACAGTTTTCCAGGCAACTACATGTTACAGCCTCTTGATATTTGGTATGTAGCTTCATCTCATAGTACTATAAGGTGTAAAGCAATTTTATGCCCGAAAAATAACTACTTCCTGTTTGACAAATACTTAAAGTTTTATATAAAATGGACATAGATGCCAAATTTTCGTCTCAGTTTTCCAGTCAACTACATGCCACAGCCTCTTGATATTTGGTATGTAGCTTCATCGCATAGTACTTTAAGGTGTAAAGGGATTTAATGCCCGAAAAATAACTACTTCCTGTGTGCGAATACTTAACGTTTTATATATAAAGGACATAGATGCCAAATTTTCTTCACAGTTTTCCAGGCAACTACATGCCACAGCCTCTTGATATTTGGTATGTAGATTCATCGCATAGTACTATAAGGTGTAAGGCAATTGAATGCCGGAAAATTAACTACTTCCTGTTTGGCAAACAAAGATAGATATGCCTTCCGGGGAAGGCTCCATCTAGTTTTTTTAGGGGGGGGGGAGTCTTAAAAATGTTTTGACTGTGATTTTTTATGTAACAGATTTTGGCAACTGAGATAAAGACCCAAGAATCTGATGAAATTTCTGTTATATAAAACAATGATTATATTGAAAAGAAAACTTCTTAAAAAAGTCTGACCAGAACAAAAAAAACAAATGGTCGGTCCCTGACATACAAATCGGCGTTCTCTTTTGTGCTATTTTTAACAGACAAATAATTCCAGACAATTGCATTGAAATTTCGAGTTTTTATTGGACTGATTGGATTTTTGTTTTACTTTTAAGATTGAATATGCAAGGATGTCTTTTTAATTATTTTTATAAATTTTTAAAGATGTATTTCTTGTATATTATACTGTACTGTACATTCTTGTAAAGCTGTGTCATGTATGTGTAAATAAAAAAAACTATCTCATTTGTTAAATAAATCTTATGTTATTTAAAATAAAAAATAAAATAGTTATATTTTCATATCATTACAAGCTGATGCAATATATTGACTAATTGGCAAACCTTGGTGGATAGCAGGAGGATTGAATTGTTACATCAATTCTCATTAGTTTGGGGATGCTGCATACAATATCCAATTTCTTTAAAAGCGACTGTTGTTGCTGAGAAAACTGGTACAGACCTTTTCCCATAAACTTCGTTTACTATATTATTACACGGGTTTGCAGCATTTGAAATTTGTCTTAAATTTCGTCGATCTGTATAGCACATAATTTCTAAAGAATCTAAATCTATTGTTGCCGTTGTACATTTCTGGGAGGAGCTCTTCGTCAACACCATCAAAACACAAAACAAATTTAACGTAAGCCTGAAATCTTCAGAGATTAACAAGAAAGGCAGTAGGATACAAATTACATTAAGGGTGAAAGGGGAGGGCTTACTTTTTTTTCTTGAAAAAAATATTTTGAAAAAGAACTTTGATTATTTTGGCAGCAGAGGCATGAGAGGGTAAGAAAAACAATGTTCTGAAGAAGGTTTTCTGCTATTATGAAAATAATGCTTATACTGAAAAAAAATATTCTGTCGCAATGCCTTCAAAAAATTTCTTACTAACATCAAGCCCCCACTCCTTTCCAAGTAAATGGTCCATCCCTAAATGAAAAACATTACAACCAAAAAAATTCAAGAAATACAGAATTTATCTACAAATATGACAAGGTTATAACGTTCCATGATTTGATTTGGTAGCATTTATGACGGATTTGTTTTTTAAAATCAATCCATTGTAAAAAAAAAAAAAAAGGAGGGGGGTAAGGGATAAAACGGTATAACACAAAACCACATTATCATGATTATAAATGATTTGAAAACATAGAAAAGTAACACCAATTTAATGTATTGTGAAAGTGGGTTAAATACTCGCATATCTCAATACCAAGTTTAAATAAGCGAATTCTAATAGGCAATATTGTGCTAATATGTATTTGACTCTGGTTTCTAAATGTGTGTTAAATAAATCAAACGCATTAGACTTGATGCATTCCTTTTTCAAACAAATAATAAATATTAATGAGATACAAAACATGCAGAACGTATGCAACTTCAGAACAAAATACAAGTCAACATGGAAAAAATAGAGCATTTGTGTAGATATTCTTCTGATTTGAGCATAAAGTCTTCAATCAAAGCCTTCAATACAACAAGCAAGCGTTAAAACTACAAATAAAAAAGCGAAAACGAGTTTTAGGAAGCAAAGACACACATATGCTATTTGATGCAGTTGTTGAGGGCAGAAATAATAGAAAATAATGTGATGTGGAATAATTGTACCCGACGTAACCTTCGATATGAACGATAAGTTAAAGAACAGCCAGCAAATGCATTGAATTTTTTTTCCCAAAAATACAGTACAAACTTGACGAACAGGCTTCGCTGCTTTGTTTAAAGTTTACAAAAAACTTCATTTAAAAAAAATCTAAAACATACGAGGAGCATCCACACTGATATTACAGTATAACTATGACAGTCAGGTAAGAAGGGGTAAAATTTCCATTCTTAGAATCATTAAAATGGAATAAAATTATACATATCATGCTTCTAATGGTCCCTTTTCTCTTAAGTGCCCGTGTTGTATTTTGTTTTATAATTTTAAACCCACATATATATCTGTACGTCAATTTCACAACAAATTTACATATTAGTTTAAGATTTAAAATCGATATATGATATTTTCACACGTTTGTTACCAAGGCAACTGCTTTCTTGTTTTTCCAATTATTTTAAAGACGGTCTTGAGGTAAGATGCATTCACAATTTTTTTTATTTGGATATTTTTTTAATCAAAATCTCGTGCATTTTCATAAAAATTCAAACATTTTTTTTTTATTTGGCAAATTAGTGACTAGTTTAGATATGATTTTCCATCCCTAGTAAGGTGAGTTCACGTAAAACTGGTTTTGGTATTAAATATTTGCATTTAAATCACAAAAATAGAAAACTGATACAAAACAGAATCCCAACTTGTTTATTTTTTTCTTCACTGGACAAAACATATCCCATTTAAATGTCTTTCCAAAACCAAATCTACGTGAATTTTTGTAAGTTTTGCTCATCTGTGGCGAACTCCTCCAGGTGATGCTTAGTCTTAGTCTATACATGTACTTCTTTTCACTAATGTTTCATGTTTTTTTGTTTTTTTTTTGTTTTTTTTTTTTTTTTTTTCAAAATCACATCTTCATCTTATGCTATTTCAGAAATTATATTTAACGGCATTAATTGAACAAAAAAATATGAATTTATCGAAAATTCATCCCACCAAAATGTCCTTTGCTGAAAAGTCAAGGTCATCAGGAAAGGACTCTTCCTCGATATCCTTGACCCCGTCACAGATCAACGACACCATTATGAACATGATCAACGTACGACAGATAGCGACAAGATGCGACATGTTTTGTCGAGGTTTGTACAATTGTCTAGGAACAATTTAACCGCAGAGAAGCATTGTATGTATACATAGTCAGTTTCCAAGGGGCATAATTCAGTAAAACATCAGCAGCCCGGCTTGAAATTTTAATATTTTCAAATTAGAGTAGACCTCTAAATGTGACTTTTTGACCTTCTCTCTTCAATAAGAAGAGTTCAAACAATTCATTTGTATAAATTGTACTTCCTTGTTTATGGAAACCAACTATTATGATGTAATGATGCAAATGAATAACAGATTCCATATAAAGACATCAAAACTTAAAGTTATAACTTTTTTCCTGCAAGATTTTAGTTTTTAATCAAATTTGATTAAAGCTGCCTCATATTTTGCACACTTCTAATATAAGAAAAGAAAAGATAAACGTTAAAGGACAAGATATGATAAGTGCTAAATTTGGCCCCCTAATTTACCATTTTTTCAAAAATGATTGAGCTAAGGTTGAATTATTCTAGATCAGTTCTTAGATAAACAAGGTATAGTAAAATAACATTAATTTTAACTAAATCTTGTTTATTACGTCACAGTGAAGTCATCAAATTATGTGAAAAAGACATTTTGGTGAAAAAGTGTTAAAATCATGCAAATTTTTAGTAGTTTTTGGTAAATATAACTATGAGCCACACCGAGTACCACAAAGATATTTTTGTGGTTTGTTTCTATATTAAAAATGATTATCTACATATATTATTGTAGTGGTACTCTGTGTGGCTCATAGTTAAATTTGCTGAAAACCACATCAAAATTGCAGGTTTTTTGCAATTTTTCATCAAATCCAGATTTTAAAGCCACTTTGGGTAACTATTTTAACATCATAATGGATCACTTTAAACAAAATAATGCTGATATAGTAAAGTTAAACTAATCTAAAGTATACATCACCTACTTTTAGCTCATTTTAATAATTTCAAAATTGGGGGGCAAAATTGGGCTCTTATCATATCTTGTCCTTTGTTTTCCACTAGTTTCTAAATATTTACCCTGACAGGCAATCCCATTACGGATGCTGGTAAAAGAAAACAGATGATAAAAATGTTGTCAGTTGTGATGATCCCGGTCCTGGTAATCACTGGAATGACCGCCAACACCTTCATCATTGCCGTAGATAGCTACATTAGTTCCTCCAGCGTTAGAGAGCTTCTGTCATTTAGTATCGAGCTTGGGGCCCTCCTCCGCACTATACAGTTCGAAAGAGATATGAGTGCTCTTTACGTCAGCAACATTAAACCGGAAACGAAGGATTTCTTGCTTCAAAGATACCCGGATACTGATCTGGCCATTCAAAATCTGTCAAAATGGCCACGTGGTGATGACATCATACGCGAAATGGAGACCCGAGAGCGCTTCCTGTCCTTTCTTAACAAGCATCGTTACCAACTTGACGTTTACAATCAATCCGTCGAAACAGAGCTCAATTTCTACTCCGATAGTATCATGGTTCTTCTGAAATGGCTGTATGATTCGGTAAGCGAATCTAGTACCGGTTCGGTGTGGAAAGACGTGGTGGCCTATCAAGAAATCATCGTATCGAGCGAACTTTTCGGTAGAGAACGGGCGCTTGGTGTTTCCTTTTACGCAACAGGTGGTTTTGAAACAAGAGAACAATACTTGCTGTTCATGGAAAATCAAGATAGGGCAAACATAACGTTTGAATCAGCCAGATTTTATTCCCAAATCGCCTTTGATATCTACAATTTTGAGCTTGCCAAGAATCCAAATGTCAGCGAACGAATAGAGGAGTTTCGGAATCGAATCAAGTCGAACAACTACACTAAAGAATCTGCTTCAATCACGGAAGCGGAAATGTGGTTCGATAACATGACGATATATCAAGGCGTTCTGACACGAACTCAGAACGCACTAGCCTTGACCATTGATGAAAATTTGGCCAAAGCCTCGGAAGAAGAGCTGAAGAGTGTGATCACAATCTGCATCGTCTTTGGTATTATTCTCATCGTTTGTCCTTTGATCGTTTTCGCAGTATATTCACTGACATCAGAAATCCAGAAATACTCTATTTCAATAGCGAACCGGTAAGTATATATGTGTATAGAATTTCACAAGTGAATGACCAACCATTAGTATGCCTTTTCGTAATACTACCTAATCTTAGGATCGCAAAGGAACGGGGACATCTATTGTCGATGTCTTGAAAAAAATGTTCGCAATGATCATTTTTTCTCTTTAGAGTTCCCGCAAACAACAACAAAACACTTTCTTTGATAACAAATATCAGGTTAGTTCCTTAATTTGAGATCACAGCTTCAAATTTATAAACTAATGTTTTTATGTATGCACACTCAAGAAAAACAACTCTTATCCATTATTTAGAACAAGGGCTATAAACAAAGAAAAGAAACTCACAGACATGCTCCTGTATCAGTTGTTACCCAAGTCAGTTGCTGTCCGACTCAAGAACAGTGAGCAAGTAGACGCTGAGCAGTACAACGAATCCACGATATTCTTCAGCGACATCGTAGGCTTTACGGCCATTTCCGCCCAGAGCTCGCCACTACAAGTTGTCGACATGCTCAATGGGCTCTACTCCTGCTTCGACGAAAGAATTGACGTGTACGACGTCTATAAAGTGGAGACAATTGGCGATGCTTATATGGTTGTCTCAGGTAATGACCTTGGGAAAGTTTATAACAACAAAGTTCCAGACATTAAATTTTGCTTTAATTGATGACGTTGACGCCCACATGGTTGTCCCTGGTTTAGTACTCTATGTAAGGCATTTATATGGTTGTCTGAAAGAAGCGTGGCAAAATGTTCCCACTATCAGGTTGTATCTTGATAGTACCACGGGTTCATTTACATGATTGCTTATTGGGGTTGTATCAATACAAGACGTAGACACCCACAAGGTTAGCTCAAGTTCGTTATCATGTTTTGACAAAGACTGCAATTATATTAGTGATGCATGTACATACGGCTTTGCAATGAAAGTAGAAAAACGAGCGTGTAAGTAAATGAGAGTTGTGTTGTTGCATTATCATTTTGATAATAAACCACTATACATGAAAATGCAACATAATAAGATTTGAAAACGTTTATTTGATATAGGCGTTCCAAGACGAAACGGACGACGACACGCATCAGAAATAGGAACAATGGCTTTGGATCTTCTCTCTCACGTCAGGAGAATAGAAATACCCCACATCCCAGGAGCCAAGTTCAAACTTAGGATAGGAATACACACAGGTAAATACAAGTTACTTGCAATAATGAACAGCTAGATACTGCTGACAAAAGTAGTTTGAAATAAATCTTTGACGCGCATATCCTCCTTCCTTTTTATGTTTGTTAACGTCCCAACGGACCGTAAAAAAATATGGTATAGTGGCTCTATACTTTCTTCAAGACGATAAAGAGATGTGGAATAAGTGTACGCGACAAAACCAACATTAAAGAAACGGCAATTTAAACAAGAGGCTCCCAGGAGCCTGAATCGCTCACCTGGTTTAATGTCAACCCTTTGAAGACTTTTGTATAGCTAAATGAGCTGAATGTTTAAGCAATAAAAAGCTTTTCTCTATCTGCAATAGTTTTCATTCCAATGCAAAAAACACTATTTTTCACCTTTAATGGGCCACAACCCCTTAAAGGGGTCATCTGACAACTTCTACCCTATGGAGACTTTTGTAGAGCTAAATGAGCTGAACATTTAAGCAAGCAACAGCTTTTCTCTACCTGCAATAGTTTTCATTCCATAGGCCAAAAACTCTATTTTTTGCCTTTAAGGGGCCATAACCCCTATAAGGGGTCATCTGACAACTTTGACCATATGGAGACTTTTGTAGAGCTAAATGAGCTGAACATTTAAGCAAGAAACAGCTTTTCTCTATCTGCAATAGTTTTCATTCTATAGGCCAAAAACACTATTTTTTGCCTTTAAGGGGCCGTAACCCCTATTAGGGGTCATCTGACAACTTCGACCCTATGGAGGCTTGTGTAGAGCTAAACGAGCTGAACATTTAAGCAAGCAACAGCTTTTCTCTATCTGCAATAGTTTTCATTCCATAGGCCAAAAACTCTATTTTTTGCCTTTAAGGGGCCATAACCCCTATAAGGGGTCATTTGACAACTTTGACCTTATGGAGACTTTTGTAGAGCTTAATGAGCTGAACATCTATGAATACAATACATAAGATTCAAACAAATCCCTAGATTATCCAATAAAGACCCATTTCTGGACATAAAACAAAAAACAGATAGTTGGCAAGGACAAACAAATTATCTTTATTATTATTATTCCATCTTGTTGTTATATAGGACCAATTGTGTTGAGAGATTTTTTTAGTCCTGCCTTCTTAGTTTATTCTTGCAAAAGTTGATTTTTGTCCTTATTTTCATCGTTTTTACAGGACCAATAGTTGCAGGAGTTGTTGGAACAAAGATGCCGAGATATTGTCTGTTTGGGGAGACCGTCAGCATTGCATCCAAGATGGAGTCGCAAGGAAGAGGTAATTTAAAAAAAAACAGACCAGAAACAAACACACTGATGATCTCGCAGCACATCTTTCTTGGTATTGCATATTTTTGTACCAAGGGTGTAGTTAAGGAGGTTTGCTCATTCTAATTTGTAGTTTCTTTTAATGATTCTCGGGTTTAATCCATCGATTTTACTCGAACTGTTTGCCAATGAACCCACTATTTACTGTTTTTTATTATAAAAATATGTCAATTGAACATGCACTTTACATTTTTTTAAATGAAATTGTGACTTATATGAGGAGAGGTAAAGGGGCCAATGAGCAGCAATGCAAAATAAAATAAATAAAAATTTAAGAAAAAACATATTTCCAGCTAAAACTAAAATTGCTTTTAGCATGAAAACGAGCGCGTGGAGAATATTTTTTTATTTGCTTATTTTGATTATTTGAAATTAATGCAACTTTGTCCACTTTGCGAACAACAACAACCACCAATGCAAACTCAATTCCGTACAAGAGTGAACTTTGAGAAAAGATTTTGAATCGCTGTTTGTTTATGTTTGTTGCGTCGCGTACACTTATTCCACATCTCAATATCGTCTATTTGAGGATTTCCTACTGGTTGCAACTTAAAAATCAAATACAGTGTTTTTTTTTAACTATGGCAATAGGATAGTATAAATCATTATAGATCTTTTAATTTCAGTATCTTTTTACCTTAATACTTTTCAAGTTTTACCTTCAAAATGTTGTCTTCATCCATCATTTACGTATTCTAACGTATACAATGTTGAACAAACAAAGCATTGCAGATTAATTATCTTAAAGAAGCAACGAGGTTTACCAATTGAGCATTCGAATGTTGAAAGTCCAAAAATAAAACAACAACAAAATATAACCGTACGTAAAAAAAATAATTCAATGATACCATGAGAGAGATAATTGCACTAACAGTGATTCTTTCTGTTACAAGCCAACAAGATTCAGATTAGCCAGACGACAAAGGCCTTACTGACTCTCATCGGTGGATTTATCTTTGAGGAGAGAAAAGACAACACTTTAAGGGTAAGATAATCTGTATGTTTGGAGTAATTTACAGTAGCTTCCTGAATATTTAAGTGAGATTGTAGTACATGTAGATAGGATATCGGATATCTGTAAAGATTTCCCTTGACAAAAATATTTCCCTTTTGACCTGTTCTTACATCAATCTTCTTTTTTCTGCCTTCTTTTGAGCAACTCAAAGAATGACTTTTCACCAAGATTGCTTCCCTTTATCGCTATTGGCCAGATAATCCGGTTGGTGAATGTCGGGCGAGCGAGTGGGAATACAATAATCGTAACAGTTTTCTAAGCAGCTACTGATCACAGCCTCTTGATATTTGATATGCAGCATCAGCATGGGGTCCCATACCGTTAGAATCGAGTTAAGGTATTTTGCAAACCACCTCCTGTTAAACGAAATCCGGCCATTTTTTACTTTGACAGATTTTTAGTGTATCATAATGATGATGATATTATTCTGATTTCAGTCTGACGGCGATGTTATTAACGCATTCCATGGAAGTATGAAGACTTATTGGCTTCTACACCGAGAAGGGTATGCACTCTCTGATGCTACCGGAAACTCGACAGATGACGAAGAAGGGGCCTCGACTACTAAGTCTGGAGGTATATGTTTCCAGAATTATAGAACTTGCATCATGACAAGTGTCACATAAATATAATAGAAAATAATGAGACGTGGAATAAGTGTACGCGACACAGAACACATAAACAAGCGAAAAATTAGAAAGACCCTAATGAAAAACAGCCAACAACCTTCAACGAGGCAAGAAGGAGCTGCTCGCCGTTTTGCGGTCATACATTTGTGCATTCCACTCGTAAAGATCAGAAAGTGATTCGGGGGTTAATCGTGAGGTACCTGTGTATTGAAATTAGATGAATCCACCCGGGGTGAATCCAGCGTAGATGTACACCATTTCACATTTTCAACTACCCTTTTTTTTTTCCTTTTTTTCACTAACGTCTTAAATAAAAAAGAATACCTTAATCCCCGCCCGATCCATAAACATTAAACGCCGATTTTAAATGCGAGTGAGCGAATATGTATCAAAGTAGGAAGATATTCGAACTATTGTTTTTAAATCAGAAGCTTATTTCCCATATTTCTTCATATCATTGAAATTGAGTTTACCTTAATCAAATGCCTTGCGGTGCAAATGCGAAAAAAATATATACCAAACGAGGATTCCAACCAAGATCACCAAGGGACACTGAAGATGCCCAGCAGACAAAAATCACATTTGAATTGCCGCTTGATTGTGGGCTGTGTCGTGTACCCTTATTCCACATCTCATTATTCTCTATTGTTTCTTTCGTGAATGTATTTTACCTTAAAGAAGAGTTTTTTTGTGTCTTTTCAGGTTTGAAATACTATTATCCACACTGAGGTATCATGGAGGATCTATTTTTCTATTTTATGCGGGAAGGAAATATTTAGATACAATGAGATCTTTTCTACTTTGTTTTGTAAACATTTAGACTCTTTCGGCTTTGTTTGTAAATATTTAGACTCTTTCTATAATTTGATTTTTTTTTACCTGTTATTTTCATGACAGTTTCTTACCATAATTTAGTCCGGTCCGGACGTTCATGACCAAACTCCTTCGCTGTTGGGAATCCTTCCCGATAAAAATAGGTCAGGATTACCCCACTGACACACACTTGAATTCAAGATTCTTGAATATAAAATCTAAATTTTGCTATAATTGGTCTTTATAATTGAAATATCAAACTTTCTGTCATAATGTTTTTTTTTAAGAAAAATTGAATCGATTTGTTGTAAAACCGGTTCAAGCGAATACTGTGGTCCACAAAATTAGTGTTATAATAAACAATGCTAACATAATTTAGACAACTAATTGAAATTTAACATTTCGACAAGGATCGAAATTATTGGAGGTATCCACCAGTGGGATTATCCGGTATACGTATTGTGCCTATAATACGTAAAATTAATTTGGCAGGAAATAGTTCATGAATATTGGCATACATGTACAAAAATATCATTTTAAACAATGAATATTGTCATTTGGTTTACTTTATATTTTGTAGTGTAACTGAGAATAAAATTTGATTCTGTATTCATGATTTTGTTTCTTAGAATTGGAAATGTTAAATATATATCGATATATTAATTGTGTTGTCAAAACCACGGCAATTGCATAAAAATATTTAAAATTGGACCACAAATAAACAGTACGCTCCTAGGAGCCGAATCGCTCACCTAGTGATTAGGGCCATAAAAATCTCTACTATATGGGGTCATCTGACCATTTTAATCCAGTAAAACCTTTTTAAAGCTAAAAATAAGCTGAAGGTTTAAATAAGTAACAGCTTTTCTCTATCTGCAATTATTTTCATTCCATAAAAAAAACAAGAGGCTCCCAGGAGCCTGAATTGCTCACCTGATCTCTTATGCTATATAGCCTCTTACCTTGCTTGCAACATGTTCTACATGTACTTGGTAAGTAACATTTAAGAAACAAGTTAGAATTAACACCATCAAGATGAAGAATACAAAGTTACAGAGCTTTCCATTTGAAAAACCAAACAAGTTAAAAGGGGGAAAACTCTTCAAAGATTGATCTGATTATATTGACCCTGAATCCATTTTGTAGCTCGCAATTAGCTGAACAATTTTGCAATGATTACTGTTCCTCTAGCACTTACGGTTTTCAAGATAAAGTCAAAAAACTGTGAAAATGGTCAATTTTGAGGATTAAGGGGAAATATATCTTATAAGGAGTCATCCCACAGCTTTTGATGCTGAAGGAGGAAACCTGCTTCGGATTTTCTCTATCTCTTATACTTTTTGAGATATAAGCAAAAAACTATGGTCTGACCCCCTTTTCTATTTTTAGCAATGGTGGCCATGTTGGTTGGTCGGCATGCATATATTTCACAAAATTGGTAGAAGACATCCAAAAGATCAAGTGTACAAATTTTCAAAGCAATTCCTTCAGTGGTTTCAGAGAAGAAGATTTTTTAAGAAAGTTAACGGACGACGGACGTACGACGAACGGCGGACGCCTAACGATGACAATAGCTCACCTGACCTTTGGGTCAGGTGAGCTAAAAACCACATAAAAAAGGCTATTTTTCTTTTTCAAAGGGTCCTAACCCCTATGAAAGTCATCTGACAACTTCGGTCCAAAGGAGAAAGAAAGCAATTGATTTTCTTTGTCTTCTGTAGTTTTCATTCATTCAGAAATGCTTTCTGATCTGTAATGGACCATAACCTTATAAGGGATCATCTGACAACACGACCAAATGAAGACTTTTGTAGAGCTTAATGAGCTGAAGGTTTAACCAAGAAACAACTTATCTCTATCTTCAATAGCTTTCATTCTATAGGGCTAAAACATAAAAAACGCTATTTTTTTCATTCAAAGGGCCATGACCCCTAAAATGGATTATTTGACAACTTTGACCAAATGGATACTTTTGTAGAGCTTTTGATTCTAAAGAGTCTCAGGTCATTCCGGTTTAATCTACCTCTTATAGTTGCTGAGTTATAAAACTTTTACCCTATGTTCTATTTTTATAACAGCTGCCATGATTCTAATCGATCATTTTAAAATGATGATCGTTTCATATATCATACCTGCAAAGTGTAAGATAAATTGGCCGCAGAGCAGAAGATTTTGATATTGTTAACGGACGACAACGACAACAGGCACAGAGCGATTGCAATAGATCACATGGCCTTTCCATGGTGAGCTAGTCGATTTTTGGACGTGGCCCATCTTTGACATTCCCCTTTTTCAATGGAACGGTGCAAAATATTAAAACATTCAGTCAGTGGCAGAATTTAATGAGGAATATGGTAACAAAATGATTTCCGAAATCGGATGAAAAATAAACATTTTAAGGATGTTTTAACATCCATTTAAAATACTTTGATATCCATTGACAACAACAACAACACCAACGACGACGACATCGCCATACCATTTTACGATCGCATTTTTTTTTTTTTTTTTTTTTTTTGCAATCGTATATACTTACTAGCAATGAATGCAACAAAATACAGTACCATATAAGCTCTCCTTAACCTAACCAAATGAAAAACTGGTTTCTGGTGGCAGGACGAACAAACGAACCGAGCACCATTTACATTAGCAGGTCATAAAAATAAGATGTTTTTCATTATAATAAATGTTATTTATGATTAATCTATTTCTTTAACTACACACAAAATTTAAGCTAACACCTCAAACATACATAAATCAGATCATATAATTATACATATATAAGATTTATCCACTATTGTCGCTCTTGACTTGTTCTTTTATGGAGTTTCGGTAGCCAGTGAAGTAGTTGACAATGAAATCATATAAAAACTCTGGTAAAAAGTGGTATGTCGCAACGTAAAACTAAATAAAAAGGAATCATAACATAAAGATCAACTTAGAAAAACGGTGTTAATAATTATATATTGAACAGGATTACGAAAGAGAATAAAATTTCAGCTAAAAGAGTTTATATTTCAGAACTTTCAGGAACCGCTTTATACTCTTCCGGAGCACCAGGGTTCACTCTCATTACGACTAGAGTTCGTGTTGTTAATTGATATTCAGTAGTTTTTGTGTTTCCGTGTTTTATATGTTGTCTGTTTTTTCGTCCTGTCCTTGTTTAAGTATACTTGTTTTGTCTCTGCCCTTTTCGGACTTTGACATCGGTATCTCTCCGTCGCTATTCCGGAGCCTGCATGCATGAAAGACTGATGAGTTCCCCGGTAGAGCGTCACGTCTGAAAAGCTAATTCATAACATAGGGTTATGTTGCTCCTCGATACTGGTAGTTGTCTAATCTCAAATATTTCACGAGAGACAATATGTTCTCGTAGACAAATATGTGGTTTCATGCTCTTGTTATTGAGTTGAGTAACGTGTTGTTTTGTCCCTCTATGGCAGATTTGAACACTAAATTACAATTTGCCTTTAGCAACGCAACAGGTGTGCTGCAACGAGCAGGAACAGCTTACCCTTTTTGGAGCACATGCGTTCACTCTCATTACGACTTCATCAATTAAAAAATTTCTGATTCTAGTAGCTGCGTGGTTGTTTTGGGGATGTTTCTTCGTGTTGTTCCCTCTGTGTTTGATAACTTTGTCTTTGCCCTTTGGGACTTTGACATTCAGATTGTCCATTGGTACCTCTCTGCTTCCCTTCCAATGATATAATCAATTTCACAGGTCAAAGAGTAGCCGACAATAATTGATTGGCTTATCATAATTTTTCAATCTTTAGGCAAAGCACACGAGTTTTAAAAACGCACCGTCCGATTAAGCAAAAATTGTTTGGAACTTAAATGTAATTTTGATTTCAATATCAAATGTTTTGGAATTAAAGTCTTTAAATAACTTCAAGATTTGAATTCCACTTTAGTGCTTAAAAAGAACTAAGACTCAAATTTTGCCAAAAATGTAGTTTATAAATTCTTCGTTTGTTTTATCAACTTACCAAGCAAATATCAAATAACCCTGTTCCTCCACCTACTAAATATCTCGGCTTAGGTCTCGTGTTGATAAGAGCATCAACGAATGCATCCATCAAGGCCACCACCGCGTCTTCAGCTTTCGCTTCATTGTATTCCTTGCTGTACTTTTCGTACATGGAGTGAGAGAGGTTAAAGTATTCCTTTCCATAAGTTTCCCTCACTTCGGGGCTAGCTGCATTCCACATGTCTTCTATTTGTTTTTTAACACGTTCACACTGAAATGAGACAAGACAATATACACTTCTCTTAAGGATAAAATATCAAATATGAATACATAGGACATGCGTATATGCATACAAGAAGCAGAGGTACCAATGGGGTATCCGAATGTCAAAAGTCCGATAGGGCAGAGACAAAACCGGTAAACACCAACAAGAACAGGACAAAAACAGACAACATGTAAAACATGGAAACACAAAACAACTGAATATCAATCAACAACGCGAACTCCAGTCGAAACAAGAGTGAACTCAGGTGCTCCGGAAGAGTAAGCAGTTCCTGCTTGCTATAGCACACCCGTCGCGTTGCCAATAGTCCATTCAGCGTGTCAAATCCGGTAAAGGAAGACAAATCAACACCCTATGACAAACCAACATCTGCACTCATCTGAGAGATCGAAATCCCATATTTGTCTATAAGTGCATGATGTCTTCCGTAAAATTTCTTGAGTGAAGACAGCAATCGAGGAGCAACATAACCCTGTGTGAGCAATTTTTGTGTCAGACGTGTCGCTCTGCTAAGGAAATCGATGCAAGTCCCGCACGCTCTGGAGTAACGAATCAATTGAGATACGTAAACTCCATAAGCTGGAGCGGACGGAATGTTGCTACACAAGAAGGGGAAGTTGACGATTGGAAAGTTGAAGTCATCACGTTTGTCATAGAGCCTTGTTGAAAGTCTTCCTTGAGAGTCAATTTCGAGATGTAGATCTAAATATGAAGCAGACTTCCTAGAATCCGTTGTGTCCTTTATATCAAAATCACCCATATCCACGATTATCCCACGTTTAAGAACAATGCTGCATAGAATCCATGGAGATCATGCTTACGCTCAATTGCCGAAACTTGCACATCACTATTTTCCGTTGCAGTCTAAACTCGTTACTCCGATTCATGTTCAGTTTATCCCCACTACTTGTTCATTTCCACATTTTTTAGCAAAATTTTGCGTTGCTTTTGAGAAAAGCAATTAAGCTTGCTTACTACAGACATTGCGCATATGATACGCTCAAGATTAGCCAGTCATAGATAAATGTAACTTTTATGTTATGTTTTACTAAATAGAGACCCACCTGTCCTTTGGATATATTTCAATATTTTTGTGTAAATATTCGGAAAAATTTAGTTTTGAACCCGCCCTTCATTACATCTTAGTGCATTGTGTGTGTGTGGAACAAATAAATAAAATCTCAACAACTCACCGCTTCTGGTGATGTGATCTTGGTTGCATGCGCGTACGCGCCAGGTTCAACCATAGATACGCTGACGCCAAATTTCTGCATCTCCATCCTCAGCGAATCGGTCATTGTTTCTATGCCATGTTTTGTTATTACGTAGGTCGACCTCCGAGGCCAGGGGAACCTTCCCATAACACTGGATACTTGGACTACCCTTCCTTAATAATAAAAATAACCAGCGTTAGCAAATTATTCCGCTTAATGATCAGCACATTAATATAGTTTTGTTTTGTATTCGTTTGACCTTAAAACAGAACCTATGCAAGTTTTTTTTTCATTTTAAAGTTTAATTTGTGCCTAGACAGTTTTAGTAACTAAATTGGAGAATATATGAAGAGTATTTTCCTGAAACTTTTGTTGTTTATTATAACTTAACTCTTTGGCTATATCTCCTAAACCCAAGGCTTGAAGGCTGACCAAAGACTTTGATTGTCAAAACAAAGTACTTGGGTCGCTATAAATACTTAATTGAAACCTCTTTGTGTATTTTAAATAAATCCACCACCCTTAAAGGCTTTGAAAATTATACGGCTGATTGTTAGAAACACTGGGAGTTAATTAGGAAAAGATTTCATTAGCGGTAATGTGTATATGACGCGGGCTAACATCAGAGGCCAGGAGAACCACCCCATTTCATTGGATATCTTGACAAACCTAAAGTTAAAAGAATGGAAACGTTTCAATTATAGAATTTGAAGATATTTAAACACCAAGATGCATAAGATGTAATCATTTGTCCTTGTATTTGAATCTTTCAATTCCAAACAATTGAATTACTATATAATTGTGTATATTTTGTTTAGAAAACCAATCACCTTTTGATTTTCGGATCATCGGTAGTACTGCTTTTGTCACTGCAATCATTCCATTCAGATTTACCTCTTGGCAGAATCTGAAGTGGTCCAACAAACAAAGCTCAATATCTCCTGGGACTTCAATGCCCGCGTTATTTACCACTCCCCATAAATCTGTAATAAAGTTAGTAAAATTCTAGTAAGATTTTATTTTTGTTATTACAAATATTGAAACAAAACCCCATCAAAGGGAACTGCTATACTGGCGTTATTTACCACTTCTAATAAACTTAAACATAGCAACAGTCAAAGCTTCTTCGGGAATATCATTGCCAAAATTTGATTATCAGCCATAGTGGTTTTTGAAGGAAAACGGTAGATTCGTGAAAAAAAAGAATAAACAATGTATTCATCTCAAACATCTATTCAAAATCGGTCGCTTGTTTGAACGATCTTGCAATAAATGATAAGATGGTGAATAAGTAAAGTGTACGAGACACAACCTACATAAACAAGCGGTAATAAAAAAAAACATAATGGAAGACGGACAGCAGTCGTAACTGTTACCAAAGGTCGCTGCTCCCCGTCTCGCATTGACCCACTATTAATGGTATTATACATAAGATTCAATATATCAATCTCAAAATTATCAGCGAAAGACCCATTTCTGGACATAGAAGAATTATTAACCCAAAATATACAGATATAAAATGCGACACGGTGCATGCATTTATACAAACAAAAGGAAAGGAGAATTTGATCGGGTTCATACCCACGATACAAACTAATGCTAAAAATATAGCAATTTAATCAACACAAAAAATTTCACAGTGCAGGTAAAAACGTATAGTATTTAAATATATTATCTCCAAGGTCACTTCAAGCCCTTGGCTATATGCTTACCTCCGGCTTTCTGTTTGATAAAGGTTACTGCAGCCGTGATATCCTCCTCCTTTGTAACATTTAGTTTCACTACGTGAAGGTTGCCCTTTCCATATGCACGTAGTTCTTCGGCTCCTGGGCTGTCTCCGTTAAGAACCCCGGCAAAAACAGTAAACCCATCGCGGTAAAGTCTTCGTGCTAAATAGTATCCGAACCCTAAAAGTAAGAATGAAAAGTATTAACGGGCTTAAGCATTCTTAACCAAAAGTTCTAATTCTGGTTACTTCAAAAATTTCCAAAATTATGTCAAAAGATGAGTTTAAGCTGTGATATCCCTATCAAAAGTGATCATACCAAGTTTTACTGAGAGTCCACCTAATTCAATTCAAATATAGCCTGTAGAATAAAATTAAGGCTTTCGTCCGTCTATATATTTATCCACATTTGGTATTTTCTGATGTATTTTAATGATGCATATCTTTCTGCCGTTTGTAAAAAGAGTCGGTATTCATCAACACCATATTGTCTATCTCTGATCCATTGGCACCGTGGATAACTAAACACCATGGACAAGAAGGAAATAACCAAGAAAGGGGTAGGTTCACAAACCTTCATATTTGGCCCTAAAATACCAAGTGTTAGATAATCATGTCATATTTGTTGTAGATATAGTACTATGGATATATGTAAGAGATATGCATTTGAACATAATGAAATTTAAGTACGTTATACTTAAATTTGGTTATCGCGGTAAGTACCTTTTGTTAATGGTTGTTAGTTTATAGAAATTACGTCGTTGCAATTGTTACGTCACAATGTCAAGGACGTCATTACTTCATTGATTTTCTTGAAGACAAGACGTAAAAGTGGTTGCAATACAATTTTTTATCATCGAGGTCCATCGACTAGTTTGGGTGAAATAATTGGATATTTTTGAATTAAGGATGTCAAGTAATGAGAGAAAGGTAACATATTGTGTGATTTACTGTTTATTTTAGTCTGAATGTATGACACGTGTTGGCACACATGTACAGCAGTCTACCGTTATTGTTCGCCCCCAAAAATGCTGCTGCTTCTAAATATGCAATTTATTAGCGAAATTCTGTATGTTTTTATTCTCGGTGGTGTTTAACTATCCAGTGAAACATTATCGCATAAAAATAAATGGTTTACTTTTTTTATTGTACTCAAATCCCAGCAACCCGTCTCAGCTTTATAAGGTAGAATGACTGTTATATTTATGTATCGGTTCTAAATCAGACGTGTAAAATGCATTACAAAATACGCTTAAGAGGTAACCAAAAATTCATGAAACTTAGATATTAAGCACATGAAGGTTAGTGGTTTTTACGAAATTCGATTAAGAAAAATGCGACTGTAACAGTTGGTCAGACGACCCTTAGAAACATGTAGGGTAATATTAATGCATTTGAAAATGTCTTTCAATCAATATGGTAGTTTTTGAAAACAATCGTCAAAGGCGGATATAGTTTAGGACCGGCGTGCCGGACGCGCGTCCTCCTGTTTGATAAGAAATTTGGTTAGGAATTCTATGAAACAAGAGGTCCAAGAAGGTTCCCATTTGAAAATTTCTGGATCCGCCACAGCAATTTGTAAACGGCGGTGGTTAAATTTTTGCTTGTATCTTCTAATATGTCTAGAAGTTAAAGAGGCCTATAATAAGGTTATATATAGTCCAGTCCCTATTATTTTAAATTTTGTTGAATTTTAGATCTTCTGTTCATTTGAAGCCAGGATAAAAGGGTTTATCGATTTTTCTGGTAAACAAATTTGGTATCGGGGAATAAATGGTTCGTTACCCCTTTCTAAGAATTTTCCAGTTATCCGGTTTTGTCGAATACTGATATTTAGTGAAGTCATAGCTTATTCATTCAAAGGTGACAATATTCGTCGGTAAGTTGCTCCAATCAAAATTGCTAGTTTTACAGTCCTTACAGGTGTGCTATAAATTCTCAAGAATAGCTAAAAGCACATGCAACTTTGAAGAATATGTTACGGTTATCTTCTTATCTTCTATGTATTAATAAATCGTCAAAACATACTTAGAATTGATGAGTTAAAAGAGAAGGGCAAAGAGTTAAACTGTTTTGGGCAAGTGATAAATCACCACATTCCTCATGTCTACCCAAGTTTGCAAGGAATTAGTTATTTGTGTTGACTAATATATACTTTTAATTGGTATTTAACTTCATATGCATGTTAGAATCAAGCAAGCATTATAAATTTTCTTGGGTAGTGTTTGTTATGCAAAAATTTTCAGATTTCTTTTAGGACAGAAGAATTCGAAGTACCAAGGTGGGTAGCAATCTAACCCTGTTAATCTATGCATATTCTGAAAATGGCTTCTATTGAATTGCGGCATTTGAGTCAAAATAATTGCAAGACAAAATTATCATAAGAGACATACTCTACCCAAAAAATTCAAACAAGTAATTCAAAACCAACACCAAAGTTTTTTGTTCATGTGTATTTAAAGTTAAGAAAGTGAAGTATCAAAAACAACAACACAATTTTGAGTTTAGACGACCGGAAAATCGGAACAAGGCTACCAAGAGTGTTTGCTCTAGCATAGGAGTTCACGTTTATCGCAATATAGTAACAATATATTTATTTTTCTCAGAATGTATAACACCAACTCACTCATTAAGTCAGCTTTTAAATTTCACATTACAAGGCAAGATGCGTCTCATGAATTTATTATATGGATACTCAGCCCTGACTCTGAATGGCACAATTTACCCTGCATTTTACACATCAGTAACACATATATATTTGCATTATAAATGCCTCGAATAGTTGAATAATTTCATTCCAGGTTTAGAATTCTATTTCGAGAAAGGGGAAGCATGATTTCGACGGCAACGGGTGGAAAATGGGGTTTTGGTGTTCAAATTTATACATATTAGCCACTCAAACAAGATGGCCGGGTCAAAAATGCATACTGGCAAAGTGCGATAGTATAACCATACTCTCTAAAATCGTTAAATATCAGTCTTTATGCAGAAGTTAGAACAGCTAATTTTGGATTTCAGATATTTATTTCAAGTTCTGTCTGTACTGTTTTCTTGACGGAACATTTTTTGTTGCAAGAAAAAACAAAGTATCATATTGATCTATACAATTTCGTTACCAGTTGAGCGTATAAATTGCATATAAGTTCTTGCTTATTAGAAGCCTAGTTTGTAGCCAAAATGATCGATGCTTAACTTCTATAGGAAATCATAAATTATACACTGTACACAGTTATCTATAGTTCAAAGAACAACCTTTTATAGAAGCATGTTCGTCCTATATACTTCATTTGAAAAATGACGTAATCATACATCTTTCAATTCAATGCAAGGGCGCATAAAAATGGATATCCAAACGGGGTGATCGGACACTATGAAGAAACATTGAAGTCATGTCACTCACATAATTTTGTTAAAAACAACGGACTTTGCACCGGTCTAGTGTGTGGATTTATTCTGTCTTTATATGTTAATATTATTACATACGATCATACATACACTCATCGTCGGTCCTGTAACGTGAAAACAACTGTCTGATGAAATTTTTTTTTTTGCATAAGTGGTCGTGCATACATACGTAATCCATCTATCCATCCATCCATCCATCCATCCATTCATACATACATACATAACATTACATACATAACATACATACATACATACATACATACATACATACATACAAGCATACATACATTACTTACATACACACATACAAACAAACATACATTACATACATGTATATACACACAAACAAACAAACATACATTACAAACTAGAATGGCAGTCTTCCATGGAAGACGTATATATCGCCCGTGTCTTTAAATATTCGGTAAACAGTAGATGAATAACGGGCATAAAATCGATTTACACCATATAGTACTAAAGGAAGAAGCTAAATACCAAATATCAAGAGGTTGTGAATGTAGTTGCTCTGAAAACTGAAAAAAGTTCGTGACGCCGCAGGACAACTACGGCACAGGACGACGCAATACGACGGATGGTGCCAATTAATGCAACCCATAAAAGTCGTTTTTGCAACACGTTGCAGGCGACATAATTACATACTACATACATGAGGGTCGGTAGGGTCTTTTACGAGATAGCTGGAAAGGTTTATTTATACACGGGGAATTCGGAATTTTACCCACAAAACTTGGGGAATTCGGGATAATTTTTTTTTCTACGTTTTTCTGCTCTATTAATTTACCGGGAGCGCGTGATTTAGTATTTTTTTTTCTTTCTTTCTCGATTGCAATTTTTTTACAAACTTCGCTTACATGTACACATGCGGAAAATATTGGTCACAATTAAAACAAGACATATTGTATATATAGAAACTGATGAATAAAATTCGGAAGATGAATATACAAGTATAAAAGCTTTATTTATAGCAGTGATTCATAGTTATTTTGCGAGAAGGATAACGTCTGGTCCGTTGGATAATGGTTTGTTGATAAAAACTAGTAATTTTAGTTCCGAAATAATGAAGGGGTTTCTGATATCAACTATCAATTTTTCGGTATTAAACTAAGAATTGTACTGTAATAACATTTCTTTTAGATTGATACCATTATACAATGCCTTATTACTGATTATTAGTTAAGTTTTCATGTAAAAGGGCATGTAATTATATAAGAAAAGGGGGTCTTTCAGCTGGGCCTCAGCCGCGAAGCAGCTGCATTCCGCACTTACTTAAGTGGCGGTTGACAGTGAATTCACTGTCAATTTGGCATAATTCGCTGCTTCGTGAACTTAAAGAACATTTTAAGGGGTTTTGGTCTCTTCAACCGTGTATACCACAGTAATCCAAAATTTCTTTGATTCAGCCATCTGTGTATCCCACGGTGGTTCTTAAGGGGTTTCGGTCTTAAATATTATTCACCCGTGTATCCAACGGTGACGCCAAATTATTCTGCATATTTATATTTGTATTGATTTCTGGTTGCCATTCACAATATTCGGTAACCATTTATCTGATCATTGAATGTTGATATTTTATGTTTATTATATATTATCTGAAAATATCATTTCTTTAACCACCCGTGCATCCCACGGTGGAATTTATTTTATTGATTATTTATTGATTATCTAATGATTATTTATTGATTATCTAGATTTATATGATATATGAGAAATCATTCATATTTATTATTGTAAATCCTTATTAAAGCTGAGGCCCAATAATGCCAAACCTTACAAAGAGTTTTCATTCCCCCCCTTAGTTATAAATGGGTATGCATTATTAGCAAGAGAGGTTTGGTTAAAAGCAGAAAAATTTGAAACTTATCACTGCATCATGTTTGTTTTATTTTTGTTTATGCATCAGAGATAACGAAATTTAAGTACGTTATACTTAAATTTGGTTATCGCGGTAAGTACCTTTTGTTAATGGTTGTTAGTTTATAGAAATTACGTCGTTGCAATTGTTACGTCACAATGTCAAGGACGTCATTACTTCATTGATTTTCTTGAAGACAAGACGTAAAAGTGGTTGCAATACAATTTTTTATCCCACCACATACATTCCCACCCATTTTTAAGGAGAAATAAGATAACCTAATTTACTATACTTGGTAGTTATATCTAAAATATTGTTACAACATTATTTAAATACTTGAAGTGTCCTTTTCGGTGAACTTTAATTATTTCTAACTATATAAAGTCACATGTTAATAAGATAAAAAGTTAATTTATTTAGAATATGATTCTGCCGGGGATTAGAATTTATACTTTCAGATGCAAGAACATATGTGGAAGTATCCATGGCCTATGCTTTAGCTGGCACGAGCTCGATTTGGGGAGCAGGCTTCTTTGATTGAAGTGTCAAATCTTTTCTCAGAGGATTCAGCCGGGAGAAGTGGAAAGCTCTAACTAAGTACGAGGTTTAGAATAATGGATTCGTACATTTTACCGATCTCAAGCAATCGCGTACAGATATGTGCTGCTAGATTTTCCAGGACAAGCAACATCAATCAATCAATCCACTAATTAATCATTTGGATCAATCAATCAACCAATCAAGTGGAAATCATAATAAGAACTATATAACAGAGGTGGAGTGCAATTCAAACCGTTAGAAATTGTTATTTTTTTTTAAGAGGTATAAAACGTCTGAACCGCTAGGAATAACAACTTATAAACTTAACTCACAACATGAAGTGTGCCGTATTCTGAACAACGCAAGAACTTTCAGCTGTTTACTTGTTGAATGAGGAAAATTATCAGCGTTCATTCTCTCCGTGAATAGTTTTAAATACTGATATATCAACGCATGTAAAAGATGTTTTATATAAGAAATAGTCGGAAATCAAAGAGAAAGTTATGTGCTTTGGAACCGTTTAGAAATTTCAACACCGATATGTCGTTATATGTGTGCTTTAATGATTCGCTGCTTCGTGAACTTAAAGAACATTTTAAGGGGTTTTGGTCTCTTCAACCGTGTATACCACAGTAATCCAAAATTTCTTTGATTCAGCCATCTGTGTATCCCACGGTGGTTCTTAAGGGGTTTCGGTCTTAAATATTATTCACCCGTGTATCCCACGGTGACGCCAAATTATTCTGCATATTTATATTTGTATTGATTTCTGGTTGCCATTCACAATATTCGGTAACCATTTATCTGATCATTGAATGTTGATATTTTATGTTTATTATATATTATCTGAAAATATCATTTCTTTAACCACCTGTGCATCCCACGGTGGAATTTATTTTATTGATTATTTATTGATTATCTAATGATTATTTATTGATTATCTAGATTTATATGATATATGAGAAATCATTCATATTTATTATTGTAAATCCTTATTAAAGCTGAGGCCCAATAATGCCAAACCTTACAAAGAGTTTTCATTCCCCCCCTTAGTTATAAAAGGGTATGCATTATTAGCAAGAGAGGTTTGGTTAAAAGCAGAAAAATTTGAAACTTATCACTGCATCATGTTTGTTTTATTTTTGTTTATGCATCAGAGATAACTACGTCGCAGTGACGTCACAATCTTCGGCATTTTGCAAAAAATATTGAAAATCTTTAGATTTTGACTTTTTTCAATGCACATTTGTGCTTTGGAAATATGGAGCGCACTCAAGGGCACCCTTCATAATTAAGTAGATTATAATTATGACCATATTAAAGGTTTTCTGAAAATATGAAGGGTGCCCTTGATTGCTCTTATATTTTTCTTGACCAATTTAGAACCAAAAAGTAGCAAAATATGGTGAAATTTGGGATTTTTCGTTAAATTCCCCAAGTTTGACCCCTATGGTTGAATCGGTCTTTTATAATATGTCAAAAAAGAAGTTCAGAATTAGAGAAACCTAGCACATGACTATACTTACTAAGAATTATAACATGATATATTAAAGTTAAGATTTTTGCCAAATTGCTGGCCAAATAAGGGTGTTCGTGAACCTTCTCCTTTTGAACTTTCAAAATGTTACAAATGGATGGAAAAGTGTACCATGAAAAGAAACGAAAAAAAAATCCCTAAAATCTTTAGAATTATACTGCTCCACGAAAAAAACATCAGGGTATCATGGGATTTTATACGTATATTTAATGTCTGTTTTGCCTCTTTCCGTAACAGAGAGATTTATTAACTAAACATATTATTATTTTTTATTAAAAAAGGGTTACGCGTATGCTCTTGAAATTTTAGGGAATTATACATATTCTAAAGTGAATAAACGAAACCCATTTTCTCTAGGGATTTTAAACGCAACCTTAATAATTAACGTTAATTCACTGTAAATAAAAAAAACAAAAACAAAAACATTAAACTAACTTACACTTAACGGTATACATGCATATGTATGGCACGCTATTTTAACAAAAACCCTGGGGCGGTGTTCTCGAAGCTATCTTAGGACTAAGACGTGTCTATAGACCATCTAAAGACTCGGCATGGTCTTAAGTCGTGTTCTCGAAGCAGTCCTATTTTAAGCTCTTGTCATATTTTAGGATAAAAACTAAGACACCAAATTTGATGTCTTTAGACCATCCAATCTTAAATTTTACTTATTTTATACACTATAACTCACTATATTTTGTCCAGGTGTCCACCTAATGACATTTAATCATTGATTAACCTGTATTCAAGGCATCATGCATGATTTTAAACTTTGAGCTTATTTTCACATACTTCGATGACCGTGTATGTTGTTTTAATTATTTTAGGACAACGTGGTTATGAATTTAAGATAAAAACTGTAGCTAATTAAGTGTTGACTTTTAGCTTTAGCATTCAAATCGTAGCTCTTTTGGTGTACATACAGAGGAATATATTCTTTAAAAAAGTAAATTATTAAATTTTGTTTGAATAAAAATTGTATTAAATCTATATTGACACGTCCTAAAAAAAGACGCGTCTAAGATAGTTTCGAGAAACAGATTAGGATGGTTTAAAGATGGTCCAAACTAGGTCTCAAAATTTGACTTTTGACGCGTCTTTAGACAAATTTTAGGATACTTTCGAGAACACCGCTCCTGGTATCTATAGGATACCTCAGATAACTGGGGGTTTACTGGCAGCTATCTGGGGGTTTTCAGAGCGAAACTCTTAATTACATCAGGTATTGAGAGTTATTTCAGGTAACTGTGGGTTTCCTATCAGCTATCCCATGGATACCACAAAAACTCCTGTTATTAAGAGTTTTTAAAAATACTTCATTGAAAGCTTAGCTTTGTATTAGTTTTTGAGGTATTAATAGTTTTCAGCTTTACATTGATAAATTCTGCTTTCAGTGAGTTAAATAGCATGAACTTGCAATATCTGTAGGTAGAAAGGGTTTAATCAGGTATCTATGTGATAGCTGACAGCTAACCCCCAGTTATCAAAATCACTCTAAATACCTGATGTAATTGAGAGTTTCGTCCAGAAAACCCCCAGATAGCTGCCAGTAAACCCCCAGTTATCTAAGGTATCCTATAGATACCAGGGTTTTTGTTAAAATGGCGTGCCATACATATGGTCAACTTATAAATTTGGTTTTCTTTATCTACGATGAGTTAGAAAGATAAAATTGTTAAATAGATCGAAATCAAACAATTACAGCCTTCGTGAACACAAACAAACAATAATGACCACTTACCTGAATCACAACCGGTCACTAAAACGGCTTTCTTATTAACTGGTAGAGTTTGCCTAAACCTCTTCTCAACGAAACAATAACTGATCCGCAGTATCAATAGAGTGATAATATACAAATAATAGTTTATCACAATATTTATCAGAAAAAATCCTGTCAATAATGCTAGAAAAAGTCTGTACAGTAATGCAGGGTCCATCGTTATCTGAATATGTTTACTTCAAGGCCAATTTACACGTATTAGGTCAGGGTTTTTACGACAGAAAAGATGAATTACCCACTGTTGTGAAATTTATTGTGGTACATGGGGTGTAATTGGTTGATCGAGATCGTATCTTGCAGTTGATAGTGTTATGTTACTCAATTGTCGATCTGTTTTCTTTTTCCATTTAAATTTCTATTCGTTTAATAATTAATCTTGAATTTTTGTCAAAGCATTCTGTAATTGTCTTAAAAGAATTGCATACGCACGCAATTATCCGGAGCAATTATAGGTGTTCTAAAACATATCACAAGAACTCCATTGAATCTGAAATGCGGTTCATCATGCTTCAGGTGCAATTATTAGTCATAAGTCATAAGTTTATTAAGCAAATTACACCCCAAGGGGTCAATAGCTACAAACAAAAGAAAACATTCAAAACAAAGAAACAATTTAGAAATAGTATTGCCCCCTGTCCTCAGTGAAAGAGACTGTTTCAAAAAGGAGCCCAGCAATCTCACATGTTCCTTTGAATCCGGATTCAATATATATTTCAGTTTATCTTCTTCATTCATTTGATCAAAAATATCTAAGGCTTTTAAAAAAATCTGTACGTAAATTTTCATTCAAAGTGCATTTTAATATAAAGTGAAATTCATCTTCAATTTCGTTACATGAATTGCATAATCTAAGATTTCTAGGTATTTTTGTATATCTGCCTCTTTCAATTAATAATGGATGATCACTTATTCTCATTTGACAAATAATTTTTCTATATTCCGAATTTAAACTATCTAAATACTTTTCACAATTATATTTATTCTTTACCAATTTAAATACTTGTAGTTTACTGTTTTCTACGGAAGCCCTGGAGGGACATTTTGAGTTATGAGTTAGAAGTTAAGAATTAGGAGTTACAACTTACTACTTAGCACTTATTTCTTATGACTTATTTGTTTTTTCTTAATACTTTTATTCAAGTGTGGATTTTGCAACTTGGAGGGGGGAGGGGGTGTGCTACATTGAAACAATATCGACTTTTTGTTAGGTCCCACGTACATTTAAGTTTACGCGTAGGCTTTAAGCACTTTTCTCTGAAGCTGAAAATATAACAATCATAAGACCTTAATTCATACTGGTGTGCCAACACTCGTACACAAGTAGCCCTAGCCTATTAAATGATAAAAATTAAAAAAGAAGGATATGGAGTACGCATGAATGCCACAGAACCCGTCCGACAATACATATTGATATGAACAAACGCAAAAGAAACAGAACTTATATATTTTCCCAACAATGATAGAACTTACACCTACAAATGTTTGGTCATTCCTACAGCAGGAGTCTAACCCATGCTGAAATATATATGAGAATACTGTCAACAGCTGTAGGCTATATAAAAAGCAGCTTTTGGTGATCAAATGATATTTTCTCGTAAACTAAATTAACAAGCGTTAGGATCTGGGTCTAGGAATATATTTTTCCTTTTTTTTTTGACAGTGTGCGTATAAAACGTCTGAATCTCACTGTGACTGTACAACTTTTTATATATACAGACGAGTATTAATTTAAATAAATAAAGTATGTTGCACTGTGGCTTGTGTATAAATAAAATAGATAAATAAATGGATGGTGAAGCCACATTTAAAAGGTAAAAACTAAATAAGAAATATAAAGAAATAAAACCTTTAAAACAAATAAAACAAGAAAATTAATTTAAATACATGTATAGACACATGAAACATTAAATAAGGGGAAATACTCCACTTTGCTAAACTGCAGGGTTCAACATAAACAAAAGCCCTAATCCTTATTTGGGTATGAAAACTATCTAAAATACACACGTATACTTATAGAAAATTAGTGTAAACAATATTTTATTAGTTAACAAGATGACATTAATACAAACAGATGATATTGATTGGGATTGGAAAACAAGTGACAAGCACTTTTACAAGTTCCTCTCCCAAAGAAAACATGAACAGAGATGGTTCAAAATATTGACAAATAATAATTGAATAATATTATAAAAGGTGATGACCATACATTCATCAATCCAAATGACACAAATAAATGTAGTTAATATAATTTGAAGCCAAAGTTTCGAGAGCCCTTATAAGATAACAATAGCGAAAATTAAATAGGATACTAATATTACATCAATTGAATCTTTTAGTTTGCAATATAAATTCTTGAATTACAATGAAGTTTTCTGAGTTCACAATATCAGAAAGAGTACTGTCACCATATAAAAGCTTATCTACAGTAATGGGATCATACGACAGGCGGTCTATCATATGGCGCCTCTGAATATCATATTGGACACAATTTAAGAAAAAATGCTCAGGACTTTCAACTTGACCACAGATACAAAGCGGATTTTCAACTATGTTTTTGGAAAATAGGTGGGCATTTAGGCCACTACTCTGGGTTCTTATTCTAGTATGAAAAATCTGACCCATCCTCTTACCAACGTAAACATATTTGGGAACAGGATGAGTTTTTCGAATATGGGTCTTAAAACAAGATAAAGATAAATTTCTAGTATCTACCGGAAGCTGATTCCACAATCTAACAGATGATGGTAGAAAACTGTTGTGATAATAGCTAGTTCTAGTATGTATGTTGATCAGATTGGCAGCATTACGAGTACGATAATTATGCAAATCACCGAAAGATGGTGGTACTAAATTTGATAAATACATAGGAGCGTTGTTGTTTACCATCTGATGAAATAAAATAAGCTTATGATTTGAGCGTCTGTCTCTCAAAGTTCTCTAGTATAAGAGTATTCAAACTAGTCAGTTTTGAGGCACCTGTTACTATTCGTGCAGCCTCATAGTTTATCTGTTCCAATCTATCCTTCATATATTCTGTACAATTGTCCCAGATAACATCTGCATATTCGAGAGTAGGACGAATAAATGAAAAGTACATGGTCTCAAGAGATCTCCTGTCAACCATGTACTTCAGACGTCGTAAGAGATTTAAACGGACAGAAGCCTTCTTGATAATATCATTAATATGAGTAAACCAGCCGCCATCGCTAGAGAAAGTAAGACCGAGATGCTTATGAGACTGGACAAAAGAAATAACTGTACCATCCATAAGCAACCGGTGGTGGTAATCTGGATCAACCTTCCTAGAAATTATCAAGGTTTCAGTTTTCTTAGGATTAAATGAAACTAACCATCTCTTGGCCCATACACTAATTCTTTGCATATCAGAATTAAGCTTAATTGATGCCAAGAGAGGGCTGTCAACTATAGCATAGATACTAGTGTCATCAGCAAAAAGTTTTATATCGCAGTTAACTTCGTCAACGATATCATTTATAAATACTAAAAATAACATAGGACCCAGAATAGAACCTTGAGGAACACCAGCATTTATTGATACCCATGTAGACTCTTGACCATTAAGAACTACCCTTTGTTTTCTATCATCAAGATAGCTACAGAACCAGTTTAATAAACTACCCGTGACACCCATTTTTTGCAATTTATAAACCAACCCTCTATGCCAAACACGATCGAAAGCCTTACTAATATCGAAAAAAACAATGCGAATATCCTTCCCCTCGTCTAATGCTCTAGAAAATACGTCTGATATATACAACAACTGGTTTACTGTAGAATCTTTCAGGGTAAAACCAGACTGGTGTTCCGACAACATATTGCGTATAAAATTCATCACATGTTTATAAACACACTTTTCAAAAACTTTACTTGTTACACTCAATAAGGATATAGGTCGATAATTACCAAGACAGCTTTTATCGTCCTTTTTAAATACCGGTATCACATTCGCCCTTTTCCATGACTTAGGAAAATACATAGTTGACAAACTTAAATTAAAAATTGTACAAAGAGGCTTACAAAGTATATCAAATCCCATTTTTAACAACCTCGGACTGACCCCATCGGGGCCAGAAGCCTTGGTGACATTAATAATTTGAAGAACATCTTTTACATCACTCTCTGTAATATTTATTTGATCAAGTTGTCTAACTGGTATAGAATCAATGTTCGGAATTGTTTTGTTGCTATCATCCAAATTTGAGTGCGACGCGAAATAATTATTAAAAGCTTCAGCTTTATCACGATCATTATCTAAAATAATATCGTTTTGTTTAATCGGGGGAATGTCCTTGTCACGAGTCTTGAAACCTACTAACCGTGAAGCTGTTACCCACCACTTCTTTATATCAGTGGTATTAGTTCTCAGCTTATCAACCAGGCTGTCGAGAAACTTTTGTCGTTGACTTCGAATAAGATTAACGGTCTGGTTTCTATGACGTCTAAAGTCAGCCCAATGTTGAGGTAGGTTTGACTTTTTAGCCTTACTGTGAAGTCTACGGCGTTTGCGTATAGCGCGACGAACGGTATTATTTATCCACGGAGGATCTGAGTTACGTACAGTGATTTCCTTATTTGGAATGGTCTCTGACGCAGACTTAATAAGGATATCTGTAAAAGACTCGACAAGTACATCTAAATTATTATCAGCATCGGAAATAACGCGGTCCCAATCGACAGACCGTATTTTGTCGCGAAATCCCTCTTCATCGCATTGGTCATATAACCATATGCGACGTTTAAAACAGGTACGCATCGACTTTTCTACTCTGAAAATTAAAATAAAAACATTTCTTCGATACTAATTGTTGTTTAGCTTTTTATTTTTATTAATTATCGGTAATTTTTTGCTAAAATTTATGATCATTTATCAAAACAGTGAGCCTGGTAAAAAAGGGCTGGTCGTCTTTGACGCGAGACGAGGGGGTACTGCCTAAAATATACTTCGAAACGACCTATCGAATTTAATATTTGTTAGTACAAATACGTAATAACAAATAAGTATTAAGTAATAACAAATAAGTAATAAGTAATAAAAAATAAGTAATAAGTAATAACAAATAAGTAATAAGTAGTTACTAATAAGAAATAACAAATAAGTAATAAGAAATAACAAATAAGTAATAAGAAATAACAAGTAAGTAATAACAAATAAGAAATAAGTAATAACAAATAAGTAATAACAAACATATTTACGTTGAATGGTCAATTGAGATGCATATTTTTTAGGGGGTACCCCTGCTTCCTCGGAAGCGGATAAAAAAAATGGGTGGCTCCCAAAGGTTCACTGTCCTCATAAAAATTCTAAAGATTTTAACGAAACGTTACCGATAATTAATAAAAAAATATAGTGTTTAACGTATTTACATGTAACAACACTTTGTAATAAAAAAAAAAGTTTTATTATAAGTTTTTAGTAGAATACATGACTTGTGCATTGCTGTTTTAGATAGTGTTCATATCCACAATCCACTAAAATTCATACTGGTCTGTATGAAGAAATATTTGTATAGTGAGGTCAGAAATTTTATCCGCAAACAAAATAATAGATAAAAAATATAGTTCTAATTTAAGAGAAAATAAAATTTGATCAGCAAGTGCTGCTTTTTATAGAGCCTAAAGCTTGCTTGAAAGGTGGTCTAAGACGCCATATACATAGTCACAACTGCTGTTGACTGTATTCTCATAGATGTTTCAGCATGGATTCGACTCCCGCTGTAGGAATGCCCAAACATTTGTAGGTGTAATTTCTATCATTTGTGGGAAGATAATTATATAAATGCTGTTTGTTTTGCTTTTTTTCATATCAACATGTACGGACGGATTCTGTGTCATTCATGCCTACTCAATATCCTTCTATTTTGATTTTTAGTATCATTTAAAAAGCTAGGGCTATACTTGTGTCAAGTGTTGGCACACCAGTATAAATAAAGGTCTTATGATCGTTATATTTTCAGCTTCAGAGAAAAGTGGTTAAAGCCTACGCGTAAACTTTAATGTACGTGGGACCCAGCAAAAAGACGATTTTGTTCCAATGTAGCACCCCCCAAAGTTGCAAAATCCAGACCTGAAAAAAGTGTTAAGAATAAAAAAACAAATAAGTCATAACTCCTAACTCATAACTCAAAATGTCCCTCCAGGGCTTCCGTAGTTTTCGTCTAATTTTTCAATTTTTTCTCTAAATTTTTCTTGGTATTGATTGCTAGACTCCCTTTTGTAACAATTCTTGTTTAATTTGAAATTTACATTTTTATTTCTATTTGTGTATAAATCATATGACAATCTTAAATCTTTTCTAACATGTTGAACATAAGAATACAAAGTATAAATCCCTTTGGAATGTAAAAATTTCGAGACATCGTAACATTCTTTCAAAATAGGTATATCACTATTAATTAGTCTATCTTCATATAAAAGACTTTGAGTTTTAACATAGCTATCTATTGGTTCTCTACCCAACTCTGCTCTAGTTGCTATATTACTCGAGGATTTTTTAACGGAAAGAGTGTATTTACAAAATTTGGTATGAACTTTATCAACAATTGATTTATCTAAAAAAACTAAAATAGTCTGGTTTCTCATTTTTTGCTGATGCCCTTTTGTCCGAATTAAAGTATTTTTGATAAATTTCCATATACCAAATTTCTGCATTGAATGTAAGAACTGGACGAACTAGTGAATCAAATAAATGACAGGATAAATTTGCTGGAAGCTGGTTTATTTGGCTAGTAAGGCCCTTTAAAGAATATAATACCTTCATAGCTTTCTGTGATAAAATTTTGGCAGAAAGGATCAGACTTCCATTTTCCGTTATATAGTTTCCTAAAAATCTAAATTCCCTTACAGTTTCAATTAAAACATTTTTGTAATAGAATTGTATAGTGTCTCTTGACTTTCTATATTTCCCCCCTAATATCATAGTTTTGGTTTTTTGTACATTAACTGTAAGTTGCCAATTATCACAATAGTTTGATAACTTTTTCAGACTGTTTTGTAGACCTTCTTTGGTTTCAGAGAGAATAAGAAGGTCATCCGCAAAAAGCAAACTTCCAATTTTTGATTTATCTAGAGACAAAGGAAAATTATCGTTATCTATAAAGAGTTTTGGAATATCATTTACATATATATTGAACAATGTGGGACTTAAGGAATCTCCCTGTCTATTATTGAAGCGCGACCTGCATTGGTTATGACAACTTCATTTTAAACTTAAACAAGAAGGAGAAGGACGTATATACATCGATTCTGTCAACAGAAGGGACAATGGGCTCCTTTTCAGTTTCACCGGCTTCATTTGGACGAGTGATAATACATTTTGTAGCTAGAGGTGTCTTATCAATGCGGTTATTTTAATATTGAAAATAATCATCGGTGTTGCGCTCGGTTGGCTAAAAGTGGGCACATAAAGTAATCAAATGATAGGTAGAACCACATTTAAGAGGAAAAATCGAACAAAATGTTGTTTGTTTTTTTTTGCTTTTACATAATGTTATTAATTACTAGTACCCCATTCACCGCTACTCAACCACTTGCGACTACTTCACTATTCGGTCAAAAACTTCTTTTTTCTTCTTGTTGACATAAATGGTTTTGATATTTTTTTTTCTACAAAAAATTGAATTGTTTTGTTTGTTTTTTAACAACAAATTACCACAGACTGGAAAAGGCCAATAATTACACTAAATCAAACAAACCGTGTTGAAGACTGGTTGTACTAAGTCGCGCTAAGTATACCCCCACGCAACTATTTGAGTAATCAGGAAGTAGATGATTGACAGACCTGGAAAGGTGACACGGTACAACTCTGAGAAATCTGTTACGAAATTTTATTCCATTTTTGACATTAAAAATAGTCTAATATAAGTCGGCTCGGAAAACAGGAAATAGATAATCAACTGACTCGGAAAGGAGTCACGGTGCATAGCATCATGCTAAAGCTGTATTCTAAATTTGAAGCCAATCCGTTAAGCAGAAGCAAAGAAATCTGTTACGAAAAATCATTCACTTTTTACCCTGAAAAAGATGGCTAGGAAAAACAGGGAGAAGATGACAATGTGAACTAAAATGAACTCTTCACACTAAAGCTGTCAACCAAATTTGAAATTTATTTCTATTGTAAAAGCCAATTAATCTGTTACCAAAGTATGTACTGGGCAGACAGACGGACAAGATGATTGGAATTTGGTCCCCTCTGGGGTAAGGTATTACCATCCCCATTGGGGGGATGGTAATACCTTGTTTATTTTACCACAAGTATTTTGATACTTTGTATCTAATAATCTTTATTGCCTTTATTCTGCTTCTGATGAAACATTTTCATGTGATAATCTGCATGCAGCAAGCCTGAGGATTTCTTTAGAATGACAAAGTCAGTGATTGAATGTTGGAGTTTTACCCACATATATAGTTACATTGTTCATATAGGGTGGTCAGTTTTGGTGGTGGAGGAAATCAAGAGTTGCCAGAAAAAAACACCGTCATCAGACGGGTATCAAACAAACCTGATTACATAAAGGTATACATGTCCCATTTTGGTATTTTGGGGTAAGAAAGTACTTTGTAAAAATGATATTAAAATATGCATAAAACAAGTCTAACTAGAATGGTTTAGAAAGATGGATCAATCTTCAAGTGGTCAATTCCATTTTAAGCTAAAAACTCGTTTTGGTTTGGAAAACTTTTTGATTTCGTTGAAGAAAAGCGGTAGAATTTATACTTATAAAAACTCCAATGTTAAAATTCCCATAGAAACTTGACGTTCAGTGGCACAGAATTCACCAAAATGAACATTTCTGTATATCAAGATCAATTGGAAATGAAATGCATTACCTTTTTACATGTCAAAACGAGCAGATACAACAACTGAAGTTCATTCCAGAGAAGATACTTAGTATCACCCAATACAGAAAAGATATAAGATTTACTTTCTCTATACAATACACCTGTTTTGAACAATTTGGCCATATCCATTGAAAATGTTATTTATCGAGGCTCACCTGGTTACACATTATACTAAGCAGGAATTGACTTCAACTTCCAAAATTTTAAGTGCTCATCTATGCAAAAAGAGGCCACTTCCAGCATCTGAAGCATGCATTGTGCTTAGCTACACTAGGTGCATCTACCATACCAATATCATTGATATGTCTGTCTGGGCACTTGTCAGTAAGCAGGAATGAACTTTAACCATTCTTCTGTAAGTGGTCATCCATGCTGAAAATATAGGTCACACCCAGCATCCAAAGCTTGTATTGTGCTAAGCATCAGTAGATGCACCTACCATACCAATATCAATGATGTAGCACTTGTCAGTAAGCAGGAATTGACTTAAAAGATTCTTCTGTAAGTGGTCATCCATGCAGAAATTATAGGTCACAGCCAGCATCTGAAGCATGCATTGTGCTGAGCATCACTAGGTGCATCTACCATACCAATATCATATATTAGATTTGGCACTTGTCAGTAAGTGGGAATGGACTTTATAAACCATTCTTCTGTAAGTGGTCATCCATGTTGAAAATATATGTCACAGCCAGCATCCAAAGCATTCATTGTGCTCAGCATCGCTAGGTGCATCTACCATACCAATATCATTGTTTTGGAGCTTGTCAGTAAGCAGAAATGACCTTAAACCATTTTTCTGTAAGTGGTTATTCTGTCTTTCATTGTCATGTTGTATATATGCTACTTTGTTTTGTCCTCGTGTTGCAGCATAAGCTGCCACAGTGTATATAAATAAAATCTTGAAATCTTGGTAAATTACAATCTGGAACTCTAATTATGACTGGAGAGCTAACTAACTAGTGAGCAATGGTGGTACAATGTAGCTAAAGCAAGAGCCTTAGACCATTTAGTAGCAAAGTCCCATTGATGAAATTACTAATCTTGGACAGGTAGCTGACCAATCTGAAAACAAACAGGTGTTCATGCCAAAAGGTTCTTTACCATGCATAGTTTTTTAATCTACAGACTGCTTAAACTTTTTTCTTTATTTATCTCCTTGCAGAAATACTGCTAGGGAAATGACTACAAATCACAACAATAAAGTAACAGAGTACAAGATCTGTTTAAATGTATATTCTCTAATAGAAACAAATAATAAACTAAGTTGGAAATCCATAAAATAAAGAGAGTCAAACATACTTCTCTTATTACAAGATTAATGTTTTTGTTATAAAAAGCAGGTGTAAATATGTTTACTTTCAAGTTTACAGGTGAGAAAAACAAACATTGACAGGTAAATACAAAACAACTTGATATTTACATTATAGATCAAGTCAAGATTGGATTGGAGTTATTCTACCGCACAATTATAAATTCAAAATACACTTTAGCACACAAGTTTTTTTTTCAAAGTTTTTCTTATTAAACCCCTTCCACAAAGACAATAACCTCTGTATATTACCTAGGTTTGGATTTCTTTTTGAAGATTTCATTTTACAATGAGCCAAAATAAAAAAAGACAAAAGTTGACAAATTAAACTAAGCCTAACCTTCTACCCAAATCAACTAAGAACTGATCCATTACAACAGTCAATGCATCACAAGTTTAATACCTTTAAAGCATTCTGTTTGATATTTGTTTTAAATCTTTATTTAAATATAATTGTTTGGTCTGCCAAAAGTTAAGCGTCGCCTAAATATTTCTTGAATAAGGCCTTTGTGCAACTAGAATGGCAGTTTTCAATGGAAGATGTATGTTGTCTGCGTCTTGAAATATTTGGTAAACAGGAAGTTGATGAGTTACGGCTTTAAGATTACATTACAGCATATAGTACTATAGGAGGAAGCTGTATGCCAAATATCAAGAGGTTGTGTCAAGCAGTTGCTAAGAAACACACATGAAAATTTTTGTGATGCTGCAGGACACAGGATGATGCAAGAGGACAGATATTGTCAAAGTGACTCCTATATGTTGATTTGCAACATATTCCAGGTGACATAATAAATAAAACAATACCTTTGTTAAATGTCCATATTTTCTTATGATATATATGCATTTTGATGCGGAGAATCATGACAATATTAATATCTAATTAATTATTATTTGAATCATTAAGATCACACCTGAAAAGTAGATAATGCTTATCTTATGGTGGACCATTTACATTTTTTTTATATCATAAGTTTAGGTGATTGTCATTTTTATAAACTCTTTGAACACAGTCAACAAATAAATTGTCAAAATTTAACACATGTATGGGGGTGTCACAGCCCCCGCCCCAGGAATACCGAATACCATTTAAAAAAGGACAGAATACCGTTAAAAAGACTGGAGTACCAAATACTCTAAAGATTGCGGCGTACACGTACCAAAAGCCTAAAAATTCAGAACATCGCGTACCCATACCACACCTTGGGGTACCGAATACGCTTTTAAAAGCACGGAATAACACGTACCAAAAGGGCTGTGACACCCTCATGTATATTCTGATAATGCTTCTTTAGAAAAAATGCCCAGTAATTGATTTACAGACTTGTATATAAAATAGTAAAAATACAAAGAAAGTCATACTCGCAGCACTGAACTTAATGTATATCAAAATCAAAATGGTTTAACAATCACAGTTCTCAAATGTCTATTTTTGTGTGTCCTGACACGTTTTATATCATTATATACAGCATTTACTTAAAATAAAAAGATTTATTTTAAACTTTTTGTGTCATATGTACATGTCTTATAAAATGTGACAAATAAAAATCTGTGGAATTCAACAATGGCTGTATTTCATTTAACAAGAAGTAGGTGAACATGAAATTGAATCCCATGTAATTGACTACATGCTGATGCTGCATACAGAATATAAAGAGGCTGTGATTAGTATTTGCTGAGAAAACTGTTATATTTTTTTGCACCTGCCAGACATGCACGATTTATTAACCTGGATTTTTCACTGTGTGAAATTGGCCAAAAGTGGTCCAATTCATACCAACTTGACAGATCATGAGATAGGCAATACATAGACTTATATAAATCAAAATATGTACTCAAACTTGCAAGTGTACTGTAAATTTGTGGAAACCTTTATGAAATTAACAGTCGGTGTACATTGTATGTACTATGAATTGTATCTAACAGAAAACAAAGCCAAAATAAACTAGTAAACAAAAACAACCAAACAAACATACAAAACTCCCAAAACAATTAAAAACAAGAAGTAAAACTAATCGTACAAAAATTTGTTCATTTCTGATGAATACTGATTATCTAATAGTATGTGAAGAACAAAAAAAAGTTCTTTCGTTTTTTAAACATAATTTGTCTATACCACACCATAAAAAAAAATTATTTCATGTGAACTGTAAAAAAAATATTAATGTATAATAAGATCTTTATGACAGGCAATTTCTAAAATTTATAATACTGTGAAATCATCAACAAAGCTGTCTCTGATTAATATAAAAAAATTAACTAGCATTCTAAAAAATTCTGTGTATATTTTTCATAAGTTTTCTTCCAATCTTTGTTAAAAGATAGAAAGATCGTACTTGTAAAAATACAAATATGAAAAAATTATAGACAGTATACATACATGTATATTACAATTCCATCAAGAGTTTTAAAAAACTGTTTAATATGTAAATTTGTCATATATTTGACAGCCCCATCTTCATTTTCTACATACATTAATATCTATTTCATGTCATGAAACATAGATCTAATTATACAAAGTTTCATAAAGATATGTCTAATAGTTCCAAAGAAATGAATTTATATATAAAGGTGTGACTGACTAGTAGACAGACAAATGAATTGAAAGCTTATGGTAATGCCCCAAAGTCAACTATGGCAGAAAATAATAATTACTATGTGGTATCTGAGTGTTCTTCTAAATTCTGTGCCCTTCGAAGATTTAAAGCTTAATATCCTGAGAAAAGTAAAAATCGATGGAATAGATGGTCCCCAATTTTCTGAGATTTTTGGTCCAATTTGAAAAGTTCTGTTGCTATCTATAGTTTTGATGACTTGGATCTTTGGATTGCAGCTGAAATGTTCCCTGAGGGCTTGTCTGTTGGCATGTAAACCTAAAAATTAACATTAAATAGGAAATAATTAAACACAAAATAAATGTATGCAAAACAACCTCCATTAAATCATATCCTAATGAAAAAGATGGCAATACTTTGAACATCTTAAGATTGGCACCACCACCAACAGAGATACTCTTTTATAATACCTATGTGTTGTTGTCATACGTCAACTACACAAATACTTAGATTACAATGGATTTTTTATAAGCAAGTTGAGAAGATTGGTGATCTTAATATGTTTTTTTTTTTAGATACATTTTTATTCTATTTTAAATACTTTGTTATTGATTATCATGTCCAAGATTGGACTCCTTGATTGGAAATAAAAGATCTGTTTCTGATATATTCTAATGAAACATTCTAACCAAAGGAAAGCATGGCTCCAGCTAACCTGAACTTAATCTTTGACCCCAAACTCAATAGGCTTTAAAGTTTTGTCTTTCCTCATAAGCTTTGTATGTAAATTTCATGATCTATCAATGTGTAATAAAAAGCTACGCCGAGCGCAGCATAATACGACCGCAACAAGTTGAACCCTGCACATTGGAGGCCCAATATGGATAGTCTATTGCTTTGGTCACATGCAGCCCATGGTGGACTTACAAAGCTTTTTTACACATGCAACCTATGGTGGACTTTAAAATGCATATTTGACACATATATATTTACAATAACATTTAATAGAAAAAAAATTATTTCTATATTCATTGACATTTTTGACACGATTAAGCCCCTTTTGGCCCTTTTTAAAAAAAGGTTAGGGACCACAAAATGCAATTAAAAGCTTCCTTCAGTGTATATAATCATCATATTTAAACTTCATAATAATTGGCTGGCCCACTACAGCTAAATTTTTGTGTAAAACCATTTGCCTTGACCAACTTTTAAAAATGGCGTTTTTTGCCCCTTCGACCTCTTATATCTCAAAAACAGTAAGAGATATTTCAAATCTGATTGAAAAATGCAGGCAGGGATTTTCACAAGGATTCCAATGAAAAAAAGATTTTGAAAATCGGACCACAAATAAAAAAGTTGATTTTTTGGGTGTGGCCCGTCTTTGGCCCCCTGTAGCAATGTAACGGTTCAATATACATCAAAACCATTTAGACATTTTGTTGACAGAATTTAATAAGGAATTCAATAAAAAAAGAATTTTCAAAATCAAATGAATAATAAACATTCTACAACAGTTTTGTCAATACACCCGTATTAGCCCCTTTTGGCCCTTTTTTCTGAAACGGTAGGGGTCACCAACCCCAAATTCAATAGGAACCTTCCTCTAGTGGTTACAAACATCATATACAAATTTCATAACAATTGGTCAATATTTACTCAAGTTATCGCACTGAAACCAAATGTCCCCAGACGACAACGACAACGACGACAGCATCATACCATTATTCGTCCGCAAATTTTTTGCGGTCGTATAAAAAAGTTACAAATAAAAACAATTTCATACAAACTTTTTATGTCTATCAATGTGTTAAAAAGTTACAAATAAAAACAATTTCATACAAACTTTTTTTGTCTATCAATGTGTTAAAAAGTTACAAATAAAACCAATTTCATACAAACTTTATTGTCCTTTCCTCTCATACTGTACCAAACCAAATTTTTCTGTCAAACAAGACATCAGATGTCCTAAATCTTGCTTTTTGTTCTACCTACCTCATTGTTGTAGTCTTTCAGATCTAGTTTGGGTAATTTGTGATAGTCAACAGAGAAATAGTGAACATTAGGTAAAGTCATTTCCACCTTCTCTACCTGTAATAAATAATAAAAAATAAAACCTCTACCTGTAATAAATAATAAAAAATAAAACATGGACGTTAATATAATAACAAGTGAATGTTTGTCTGCATGATTTCAAACAATTCACAGAAAATGACTTAAAAACTTTCATCAAAGCATGTGTTTTACAAATGTAAATGGAGAGAACAAGGCTGAAAACTGACAGAATCTGACATGGTTTAATTGAAGACTATATCCAACCTTTCAAAAAGTTAGCAGTCTTAGTCCAGTAACTTGGCTTCAAGTGTTTACTTAACTCTTAAACTATTGATTCGTAGCACTGGAACACTCATTGATTTATATTTGTGGGGTACCAAGATTTATATTTGTTAGGTACCAAGATTTATATTTGTGGGTATGGGGTACCAAGATTTATATTTGTAAGGTACCAAGATTTATATTTGTGGGTATGGGGTACCAAGATTTATATTTGTAAGGTACCAAGATTTATATTTGTGGGTATGAGGTACCAAGATTTATATTTGCAAGGTACCAAGATTTATATTTGTAAGGTACCAAGATTTATATTTGTAAGGTACCAAAGATTTATAATTGTGGGTATGGGGTACCAAGATTTATATTTGTGGGTGTGGGGTACCAAGATTTATATTTGTTGGTATGGGGTACCAAGATTTATATTTGTTGGTATGGGGTACCAAGATTTATATTTTATTTGTTGGTGTGGGGTATCAAGATTTATATTTGTTGGTATGGGGTACCAAGATTTATATTTGTTGGTGTGGGGTACCAAGATTTATATTTGTTGGTATGGGGTACCAAGATTTATATTTGTTGGTATGGGGTACCAAAATTTATATTTGTTGGTATGGGGTACCAAGATTTATATTTGTTGGTATGGGGTACCAAGATTTATATTTGTTGGTATGGGGTACCAGGATTTATATTTGTGGGTGTGGGGTACCAAGATTTATATTTGTTGGTATGGGGTACCAAGATTTTTATTTGTTGGTATGGGGTACCAAGATTTATATTTGTTGGTATGGGGTTCCAAGATTTATATTTGTTGGTATGGGGTTTCAAGATTTATATTTGTGGGTATGGGGTACCAAGATTTATATTTGTGGGTATTGGGTACCAAGATTTATATTTGTGGGTGTGGGGTACCAAGATTTATATTTGTTGGTATGGGGTACCAAGATTTATATTTGTTGGTATGGGGTTCCAAGATTCATATTTGTTGGTATGGGGTACCAAGATTTATATTTGTGGGTATGGGGTACCAAGATTTATATTTGTGGGTGTGGGGTGCCAAGATTTATATTTGTTGGTATGGGGTACCAAGATTTCTATTTGTTGGTATGGGGTACCAAGATTTCTATTTGTTGGTATGGGGTACCAAGATTTTTATTTGTTGGTATGGGGTACCAAGATTTATATTTGTTGGTATGGGGTACCAAGTTTTATATTGTTGGTATGGGGTACCAAGATTTTTATTTGTTGGTATGGGGTTGCAAGATTTATATTTTATTTGTTGGTGTGGGGTACCAAGATTTATATTTGTTGGTATGGGGTACCAACATTTATATTTGTTGGTGTGGGGTACCAAGATTTATATTTGTTGGTATGGGGTACCGATTTATATTTGTTGGTATGGGGTACCAAGATTTATATTTGTTGGTATGGGGTACCAAGATTTATATTTGTTGGTGTGGGGTACCAAGATTTATATTTGTTGGTGTGGGGTACCAATATTTATATATGTTGGTATGGGGTACCAAGATTTATATTTGTTGGTATGGGGTACCAAGATTTATATTTGTGGGTGTGGGGTACCAAGATTTATATTTGTGGGTGTGGGGTACCAAGATTTATATTTGTGGGTATGGGGTACCAAGATTTATATTTGTTGGTATGGGGTACCAAGATTTATATTTGTTGGTATGGGGTACCAAGATTTATATTTGTTGGTATGGGGTTCCAAGATTCATATTTGTTGGTATGGGGTACCAAGATTTATATTTGTGGGTATGGGGTACCAAGATTTATATTTGTGGGTGTGGGGTACCAAGATTTATATTTGTGGGTATGGGGTACCAAGATTTATATTTGTTGGTATGGGGTACCAAGATTTATATTTGTGGGTGTGGGGTACCAAGATTTATATTTGTTGGTATGGGGTACCAAGATTTATATTTGTTGGTATGGGGTACCAAGATTTATATTTGTGGGTGTGGGGTACCAAGATTTATATTTGTTGGTATGGGGTACCAAGATTTATATTTGTTGGTATGGGGTACCAAGATTTATATTTGTTGGTATGGGGTACCAGGATTAATATTTGTGGGTATGGGGTTCCAAGATTTATATTTGTTGGTATGGGGTACCAAGATTTATATTTGTTGGTATGGGGTACCAAGATTTATATTTGTTGGTATGGGGTACCAAGATTTATATTTGTGGGTATGGGGTACCAAGATTTATATTTGTTGGTATGGGGTACCAAGATTTATATTTGTTGGTATGGGGTACCAAGATTTATATTTGTTGGTATGGGGTACCAAGATTTATATTTGTTGGTATGGGGTACCAGGATTAATATTTGTGGGTATGGGGTTCCAAGATTTATATTTGTTGGTATGGGGTACCAAGATTTATATTTGTTGGTATGGGGTACCAAGATTTATATTTGTTGGTATGGGGTACCAAGATTTATATTTGTGGGTATGGGGTACCAAGATTTATATTTGTTGGTATGGGGTACCAAGATTTATATTTGTGGGTATGGGGTACCACGATTTATATTTGTGGGTGTGGGGTACCAAGATTTATATTTGTTGGTATGGGGTACCAAGATTTATATTTGTTGGTATGGGGTTCCAAGATTTATATTTGTGGGTGTGTGTACCATGATTTATATTTGAGGCCACAAAGGAATGGGGACCTCAAACATGGAAATTTTTGAGTGACATGTCAAATCTGAGCATAGCTTATTTTACATTAATAGAAGGCCAAATTTATCAGCTTTTTTAAAATACACACACAGTTGTGACAAATTTGTGATGATTTAAGCTAAACATTCCATTGAATATTTTCCTTTTAATGACAATTTTTTGGGGAAAATATGTTTTTGAGGTGCTGAAAAATATAGAATGGACAAATATATATTTGATTTTTTAGTGAAACTAGTAAGGTTGAGTCTCTTGTCTTTTCTAAGTCCACTCTTAGGTAATGGTCGCTGTTTTTTTTAGACAGCATCTAACTTTGTGTATAAACTTAAATTCATAAACCTGGAAATTCAGTGATTACCTCCCTTTGTATACATTCATTTTTTTTTTGTTTCAATCAACATCAAGCAAAAATCTTCAAAAATAAATTCCAAATTTTATGATTGTTACAAAAAATATTCCCGTTTTCATCAGAATTACCAAAAATAACAAGGGGGACCCCTGTACCTAATTTCAGCCTATGTTAACCATTGGATTTTATACGAAACTCCATATATATGTCAATATCCATAAAGTAGCTAACCTGTCTAATGGTTGATAATACATTCCTCTCCGTGAGATACAGAGTATTCTGCACCGAAGGGGAATAGATTCCTGTAGAAGCTGGTCCAGCAAAGGTTTCTAAGATGATTCCCTTTACACCCTCCCTAGAAAATAAATGAATGAAGATTTACAGTGAGATACAGAGTATTCCGTACAGAAAAGGAGTGAATTCCTGTAGAAACTGGTTCAGCAAAGGTTTCTAGAATGATTCCCTTTACACCCTCCCTGGAAAATAAATGAATGAAGATTTACAGTGAGATACAAAGTATTCCGTACAGAAAAGGAGTGAATTCCCGTAGAAGCTGGTCCAGCAAATGTTTCTAGGATGATTCCCTTTACACCCTCCCTGGAAAATAAATAGATGAATAAAGACTTTCAGATATGTGCATGTTTAAATGTTAAAAGGAATAATTGGTAGATTTCCTGAGTTAGGAGTTGTATTTTGACTTTATTGAGCTATGGCTGTTTGTTGCAAGATCATCACATGTCTCCCGAAAATGCTTTATTTTTGGCTATTACCAGCCCCCTAAGATCACATTGGAATAGGGAGGTTTGCTGCCATAAAACCTAGTTAAACATATCAATTCTTTTGAAATGCCTGTACCAAGTCAAGACCATTGTAATCTTCAATATCCCTGTTGTGTCTTTGTCCTCTCTTTTCATCTAGGAAATTTAAGATTTAATGCCAGTTCAGTAGTTTGTTACTTATTGTAGGTTAAACTTACCAAACTTTATTGAAGTCTACCCAGTGTACTGTATTGTACCACCACCAAGAGTCAACCACGGTACAGAAAAGTCGATCGTCAGCATCAGGCAGAGATCTGAACTCATCATTCACAAAATTCTTGAAGGCTGATTGTGTTGTTTTCATGACTCTTAAATCTTTTAAACCAGATCTTAACAGCGGAATTCCTATTTTGAAAAATAAAATCAGTCAAAGACAACACTGGCCATATTTTGTAAAACAGAGTTTAGGCCACAGACCTGAAATGATATCATACACTATAAGACTCATGCTGCTACTACATATGTAACACCAACAGACTGATTAAGACCAAGCAGTCAGCTATAAAATGTGTATATGAGCCACAGGATGGCCCTCCTTCTCTTGAAATATCATTGAACTCCAATATGTATTACCTGGGATATGGACCTTTACCAAGAAATTTAACAAAATTGTTCATACATAAGATATAGGTCGAAATGACCTAATTTCTGGTGGGTGATCCAAGATATGGACTTCAACAAAGAACTTAACCAAAGTCTTTCATGCATAAAATCTGGGTCACAGTGACCTTATTTCTAGTGGGTGGAGTAGCCCTAGTGATGAAATATCATTGAATTCAAACATCTAATATCCGAGTATTCATGGGGAGAATTACATTGCAATGTAATGCATTGAATTACCATTACTTTGAGAAAACTTGCATTGAATCACCATTACCATTACAAGAATTTTGAAAAGAAATGCATTGAATTACCATTACAAGAATTTTGAAAAGAAATGCATTAAATTACCATTACTTAAGCTAAGTAATGCATTGAATTACCATTACATTTTTAAGTTCCGCTAACTTGTTGCAACATCCATCATACCTAGGTTAACTTTATTTAAAAGATTTCTAATAAAAAACTTTAAGTCAGAACTTCATAAACTTTTGTACGCTGAAACATTGTATGATTTGGCACAAAAACAAAGCAGAAAAGTAAAAAAGTTGCTAAGCAAGAACTTTGAAACTAAAACGTCTTTTCCAATATATATTTTTATACATCGTGCTATGACCAAAAAACATGTATATAAAAATAGGAGTTATAAAAATATATGTTCACAACTCATAGATTAAAGAATATTGATCAAGGTATTGAAAATATTATTCATAAAATAAAAAAATGTTCATAACTCATATATTGAAGAAGATTTTAGATCATGAATAGGCATATTTTGTTGAAAAGCCAGCTTGTGATTTGACAAAAATAAGATTGTTAATCAAAGCAGTTGTCAAGTTGAATTTAAAGCATTTTTAAAATAATATAAGAGATTTGCATTACCCCATGCCTGCATGTAATGGACCTTAACCAAGACCTTAACAAAGTGTTATGGATGGACGCATGGACGGACAATCCACATACAATGTATGTGGTAGGGCAATAAAATCCAGTAACAGTAGCATTTTTTCCCCTGCCCATCCAGTAAGGCCCAACATTTTACATACCATTTCAATGGTACACAGCATACATATAGACTGCACAATGTTTATGATTATGTTAAACAAAGTAAAACATATTTTACAATTGGACTGAGAGTGTGAAAAATCATCAATCATGTCAATTGTAATGTGAGAGTTTCACTGCCATCTTTAATAGGACATTGCTTTTTCCTAAGTTTTGGTCCTGATCCATGGTAATAACTGTAAGCTTGTGACTTTGGCTTTTTACACATGTTACAAGTACAAAAAAATATTTCTTTGCTAATGGTTAATACTGTTAGAAAATCATCAATAAATATATGAAAATAATATGAATCGTCAGTAAATACTTGAATCTTACTATCACAATTCCCTATTTTTGTTAATAGTGAGTTATCTCCTATTTCCGAGAGTTGTCCTCCATTACGGAAGTATATTAAATTACAAGGAATGGGAAAATAAGGTTTTAATTTTTCTAAAATTATTCAGAGGGCTTAGCAGACCCTATTAAATCAGGAAAACATGTTATAAACCTTTTTCAAAATAATCATATTTTAATTGCGGACATTTTTTGACATATTAAAAAATAATTGCAGAAAAACTTATTTTTCCACACAGTAACTAGTATAAAATACCTTCTGGAAAGAGAAGATAACTCTGCAAATGGGAGATAACTCACAATATACGAAAATAGGGAATAAAGGCTAACTTTGCAAAACGCAAAAATTGTGACCCTGTGAAAAATTTCTACATCTATACAGTATTATTTCTGATCAAAACACACCTCCTGCAGCTTGTTTGACCTCACATCTTCTGATGGCCTCTGTACTCAATACAAAGGCATGAACATGGTCCTGGCCACCCTACAATACAGTCTAATAGATAGAAAATAAATCAGAATGGCCTCTGTACTCAATACAAAAGCATGAACATGGTCCTGGCCACCCTACAATACAGTCTAATAGATAGAAAATAAATCAGAATGGCCTGTGTACTCAATACAAAGGCATGTCATGGTCCTGGCCACCCTAAAATACAGTTTAATAGATAGAAAATCAGTCATGTGTGTGTGTTGGTGTCTCACACCCTTTATCGAAGCACTTTGGCCAAGTAGGGCAGTCAGTTTTATTGGTGGAGGGAACCAGAGTACCTGGAGAAAACCAGCAACTTTGGGCAGGTAACTGACAAACTTATCACATACAAGTGTGGGAGTCCTGTTTTTGTGAAAATCAGTCATGTACTTTATCTTATCACTGTATAAAATAATTACATGCCTTTGCTATTAATACTTATATGTTGTGGAATGATCTTATAAGTCATATCTTTGGGATGTGACTATGTTTATTCAATTTAATAACACTTGAAATCACCGCTTATTAATTCTTACATAGATCCTTCACACCATTATCTCAATTGTCCTAATTTATTTTTATTTCTATTTTAATGGTTTTCTCCACTGCAATACACTCAGGGAAAAATTTAAATGAAAACAATCCAGGTAATGGCAACCTGCGATGTTAAAATCTGTAACAAACCACTGAACTATTGTTTAAGTTTTTCATGTTTTATCTTTAAACTGTCCCAGCGTTTGAAATAAATAAAGCAAAAATTGAACCATCATGAAATTAAAACATGATGTAGAAAAGCAGAACATTGGTGTTTTAATGCAATATTCAACCCTTTAACTAGAGCCCCTCCCTGAGTCTTGATTAGATCAAAAATGTGTCAAGACATGGCAAAATTTCTTTCCTAGAACTTCGTAGTGATTTTGATTAAACAATTGCATATAGTGATAAAAAAGTGAAAAACTCAACCACCCACTTTTTATAAGTCCGTGTCTTACCACAGGTATGCGTTTCCATGGTGCTTCTTCAATGTAAATAGAGGTATTTATGACATGACTGTACTTCCTTAGAAAATGTTCAGATATCAACAACGCAAACTTTTCTATACTCTCAATCTGAAAATGAAAACAATATATGACAGACATTTCAAAGTCAATTATGACTGTACATACCATATATCAGGTTATTTTCGCCGTGGTTTAATTTTCACTTATTTTTGCGGGTCGAGGGAAATCACGAAAATAAATCCAGCGAAAATATCCATCTTATGCAAATCCTATACAAACAAATTTACAAACAAGAAAATAAAACCTGCAATTTTTTTCACATACCTAATAACACAAAAACCGTGAAAATTTACCCCCGCGAAAATAGCCCCCTATACAGTATTTGTGAAATTTCAAAATCAAAAGTCATGGAGTAGTTAAATTTAGCTATTTATAAATTTTATGTTTATAAAGTTTTGAAAATATGATTCAAAATAAACCAGATTTCAGGAGTATTTTATAAAAGGATATGGAGTAAATACCTGAACATGTGACCTTAACACATACCAACTGACATATTTTACTCAAACTGCAATTACCGTAATTACATTTATAATGAGCTGTATGGCCATTTTGGAAATTAATTCCTCATCAGCAGCACTAGAACCCAAACAAAAGAACAGTGTTCTCCCCAGAAATTTTGGATAGCATCACATTTTGCGTAAACAATATCAGGTGTCCGAGAGAAAAAAAAATGTCGATCGACGTTTCACTATCAATTTATGATTAGTTTTGACCACGTATCATGTATACATGTTTTATGATACCCCCCTCTTCCCTCCCCCACTCACCCCATTTGATGTAAGTCTACCTTCAAGCTATGGATACTATAGTTCCATATTAAGAAAGAGTTGGAGTAAAACTGATTGTAGCAATTTAACAATGGCTAAAACATCAGTTTGTCTTTTGTTATCTATGAACTTTCAGTGAACTGCATCCAGTTACCAAGGATGTAAGAGGAAAAGACAGGCCTGAAAGCCATTTGCCTGGGTTTGGAGCAATAAAAAATAATTAAATAGCTTTTATTTTTGGCATAAATAAATAACCAATTACAAATGTTTACATTTCATTCACACTGGTAAGAGTCAGACAGAATCATATAGACGCCAATGGTTCTCCTGACAAAAGGAGAAAATGCTAGATAAGGTAATGGGAAATTGGGAATCTATTTTTAGACTTCCTGTTTTGACCATAGGTCAAACAATATATCTAGAAATCAATATTTTGGAATGACAAATGTTACAATGGAATTAATCATGTTTCATTGAGGTAAAAAGCATTTTCTTTATTTTGGGTATAGGTTATGACCGTTAATTTAAAATTCAACAGCTCATGATGTAATAACACACCTGAATAAAAGCACGTGTGCATATGTTTGTTTTTGTTTTGGTCAAATCCTATTGGTCCTGGTTGATTGTCCAACAGAAATAATTCACTTCGCAAAAGGTGTTCACCTGCAATCTGCATGGCTAATCAGTTCAAAGATTGATATTTCCTAATTAATTGACAAAACCATGATTGATTTTTGTTAATTGGCTTGGGGTTGTAAATGTGTCAATTACTCAATGATCATCAATCAGTCAGTGGCTTCATAAGGACGTCAACTCAATACCTTTGTATTTTTAACAATTTGAAATAGCGTCTCGGTAAAGACTGATAGCATCTCGGCAAATTACGATAGCGTCTCGGTCCCGAGATGCTATAAGGGCCTGGGGAGAACACTGAAAAGAAATCAACAATTTCAAGAAATGTTTAAAATGCATGAAACCAAGTTTTAATTAAGTTGTGCTTGTTATGACCTCATGAATATAGCCAAAATTTAAAACTAGTGAAACTACCTGCAGTATGGTAACTTGGATTTCAAAATCACAATCATCTAACAATGTTTAATACATTTGAGTGTACTACATTTTTTTCAAATTGTAAATCTAGTCATGATGTAAATGAGCTGAGATTATGACAATAAGACTTATAAATAAATAGTGATGGGCCAAGGATTGCATATAGAACAAAGTTCCAATGCAACAGACTTTCAAGCAAACAGGAACTGCTTAGTCTTATAAATAGAGGCTTTTAGAACATCACTATTGTTAAAAAAAAAATGTTGTTAGCTTACTCCATGTTGCCTGGCTAAAACATAAACTGTATTCTTCTGTGAATCTGTTGCTATGATGTCGGAGTTGTCACCATGGAGATAATCTTTTGTGTTGTTCAAAGTCAACTGGGTGCTGACCTCTACTTCCTTTACATAATGGATTCTCCCTTCTCTTCTTAGCTGTAGCAACTTGACGAAGTTTTTACCATATCCACTGAATACAAACTCTGTCTTTAGATTTGATCCTGACATGATCTAAAATAAATGATAAATAGTGGTTAAATGATCATGATGATATAGGTTACTTACACAAAAAGAGAGTCAATAGTGTAGTGGTTAAAGTGTCTGGCTTGTAATACTAAGGTTTGTGGTTCGATCCTTGTCCGGGTTGAAATGTCATGGATCAATTATCCAACTTTTTCTTAATTAACACCATTTCAAAAAGAAACTAGATGCTTATCCTAATCAAGGGACAAAACAGATTGTCTTTTGTACTTTTTTTGTACATGTTGTTTGAGAAGCGCAATACCCTGCGCATGTTAAAAAAAAACCCTTTTTTTTAATTCTATTAGAGTAGGCTCAATGAGGGCTGCTACAATGAAAGGCAACACTCGTGAACTGCAAAGCCAAAGCACTTTAACATATTCATAATGCTTAATGGTCCTTTCACATAATTTGATTTTTTTTTAATAGGCTCAATGGGAGATGCTAATAAGGCCACACTGGCATATTGCAAACTTGGGAGGGTTAACCTTAACCCTCTTGGTGCGGGAACCGATCCGAAAAACGTAAGGAAAAGTGTTGGAAATAAATGTGATGTCATTGTAGATATGTGACGCATTTTGATAATGACGTTACATTTTTTTCACAAGTGCAAAACAAATAATTTTGATTTTTACAAAACCAAGGATGTTAAGGATGAGAGGGACAGTGGTCATGTGACTTGTCCAAATAAAATAAAATTTGAAAAATATTTTTAGATTTTTGTTTTTTTTAGAATCTTTATACCTAGTTTAGGCACATTTTATCATTATGATTAAAATTTGTATTCTTAAAGTAGTATAAAATTCTTAGTTAATGTATGGTCAAGGGAGGTAATTTGGCAAAAAAAAAAGAAAAATCATCGTTTTTGGCTCCTATCTTTGCTTGTAAGTGATATTAAGGGAAGAAACACCACTTTAAATTTCTTGCAAGATCTATAAAATGTCAAAAAATTAGGAAAATCTATTGACAGGAAAAAAAGTAATGGAACATTTTTTGTGGCTTTTCCTACAGTACACTCAGAGAGGATTGATTCTTAGTCTAGCCAATCTAGCTTGAAAAATAGCCTTACCTCAAACTTATTGCAACAAAAGGTTTGTGAGTGGAATCCGTTTCTTTTATGTGACCTGATGAAAATATCAAAAATCGACAAAAATCGATTGGCGGGTTTTCTGTCATTTTGGGGTGAAAAATCAGTATTTTGTCGAAAAATCGCTGAAAACTGGAAATCCGATAAAAATCATTATTCGGCCCAAACATATAGAGTTCGAAACAAAAATCGATGAGAGTGTGAGGTAAATGACCGTATATTGTGTTAATTTTAATTCTTAATTGATGAAGCTTGAAATTTTGGGTAAAAATGCAGTTTTTAAAGAAAAATCGCTAAAATCGAGAAATGCGTCATTTGTCATTATCAAAACCAAACTGGTAGATTTTAAAACTATAATCATAAGAAGGTCAGGTAAATAAAGGTATTTAGTGTTATTCTTTTTTTTTTGTCTATTCGTGAAGTTAATTTTTGGGGGTAAAAATGCCATATTTAAAAGAAAAATCGATGAAATCTGGAAATACGTCATAAGACATTATTCAGACCAAACTTGTATTGAGAAACTATCAGTTTACGCCACCCGTTTTGCTTCCACTTTGCTGTAAGCTAGTTACGCCATTGTGTACATACATATAGTATAAATTTCATTTTTTATGCGTGAAAATAAAACATTTGGGTAAAAATTCTATTTTTTAAAGAAAAATTGCTGAAAACTGGAAAATGTCAACATCGCATTAATGTTCGAAAAACTTTGCATTTTTTTGTTTCAGAAAACTTTACTTCAGAAAGATAAAGTTTTGATATTCTTTAAGACATTTAAAATGAAGATAATATTTTTAAAATATTCACGTAGCTATTTCTGGTTACATATAAAATTGTTATTACGTTATCTCCTGTAGTCAAAAGAAGTCCAAAGGTGCATTTAATAACATTCAAAGACAAGCGAGTTAAGAATAAGTACTAATGATGATTTAATGGTGCATCTGAGTGTGACATCTGACTTTTTTGAAGACTCATAAACATGATTAAGCGTCAAAAACCTTGATCAAACAAAATACTGCCCGAAATCCAAATTCCGTTGCCGAAAGGTTTACCAAGTACTTTGAAAACTTATACACAACCGCTAACGACAAAGTATTTGACGAGAAAACTTTTACTAAAATAGAAGATCATCATACAATTTTGAATCATACAATTTTGAACAATCAGTGGATGAACACTGGATGACCAAATTACTATTACAGAAGTGTATCAAATCGCAAAAGCCCTTCATAGGCATAAAGCTAATGGTACCGACATAGTTCAGAACTAGTGTAGTGCTTAAGGTTCATCTTATATTTCGGAAAAAATGAGATATTTTACGTCTTTTTTCAGTTTATGTGGAGCCTAAACTACACATTCAATTTCTTAATAAGGCGTAGCAGCGATTAAATAAATAATCTTTGCATAAACTTTTAGTATTTTGTACGTTTACACTTGATTCGTTTGCCGGCGTATTTTCTTTGCGTTTTTCAGTTCACCCAAATATAGCCAAATATCAACAACGCCCTGTCATTTGGCCTCCACGTGCAAGGTAATTTCATTATTGGTGCTATTGAATCTACTTACAATCAGTTTTATGGAAGGTTATTTAGGGGTAATTCATGCTTTATGTTTTGTACAATTTAACGGAAGAAAAATGAATAGAGAAAACAACAATAGTAGTTTGCAAACTGGAAGATGAATAGAGAAAACAACAATAGTAATTTTGCAAACTGGAAGGAAAAATTATCGGCGATTTTTATATCTAGACGCTGCTACACTTTATTTTATGTTTCGTTGTGTCGTTTAAGTCGTACATAGACTAGAAAAACAGGTCAAATATCTACCATTTTATTCGAAGTGTAACCATGAACCTTAATAGAACTTTTTAATAATTTCATTTTGCATGCAAAGGTTCCAGTCATGTGGAAAAAAGGACTGATTGTGCCAATAAATAATGTATATGTTAGTCGAACAGCTTTCAACACTGGGTTGCGAAAAGCTCTGATGAACAAACTCTAGAAGCTGAATGTAAAAGGTAAAGGCATGGCTATTAATCAACCTTAAGTTTCATACAAATACTCAAAGCTCAGTCTAGATCTATGCATTTTGATTTCACTGAAGGTATAAGACAAGGAGGTATATATTGTCTGGTTTACTTTATCTTGTGTTTATTGATGATTTATCATTAGAAATAAGTCTTTGTAATCAGCAAACGGGAATTAGGAATATCAACTGTTGTGCATCTTGTCTGGCTTGCGACATTGCATGCATGTCGACATTTCCGTTAACACTGTTTACAAGAAAAGTGTGTTCGACCTCTGTGAATAAAGAGAGAATCCAATTTAGTAGAACCAAGTCCCGATTTATGTGCTTTCCGCAAAAAAATCAACAGAAGCACTGCATGTAGAAAAGATAGAGCCTCATTTTATTCTATCTATGAAGTTCACAATGACAATATCAGTCCAATGACTGTTAATCAGCTGTAAAGATCTGCATTGTTACCACCAGTTTGTTTATGGATGTGAAATATGGTACAAGCCCAGAACGAAAGATATCATTCAGTAGCATAAATTTCAAAATCTCGTACAAAAATGTACACTATAACTACCAGATCAGACATGTGCGAAAGTATGTTTGGTCTCCTTCCGATTTCGTGCGAAATAGAAAAACGGAAAATATGCTTTTTATGCAGACTTTGTAATTTTGACTTTAAATGTTTACCAATTTTCTTTTTCCAACTGTTTTCATGTATAAGACCGTATAAACAACTTTAACAACGGAACTGCATGGATTTATGCCTGACATTATTCAAATTACTCTTAACCTACTTGTTCTGTTATGTTGCCTTAGGACAATTCAATTTACTGTGAAATTTCAATGGAAAACATTGTTAAATTTGCAATAAATAGGAAACAATATGAATTTTGGTCTCGTTGGGGTTACCCATGATAGAGACTTTTGACGCTTTCGTACTATCCATCAACAGATTACAACAGCAGATATCTGAATCTTTCCTTCGCCCACACCAGAATTACACACAGCCTTCTTCGTCGTGATGCTCATACCGACGACTCCCTATGACGACATATATACACGCGTTCTCTTTGTAACATTTGATTTAAAGATGTAGTGATGAAAACGTCTTGTGAATGCCCTAGAACTCTTGAATTGCGAAATGTCCTTTTTTAATTTAATAATTGAGAACTTTGATCTTAACTTATAAATCGAGCTGAGTCATCTTCCAAATGAGGGCCTTTTTTGTGTACTACTTGGAAAAACCATACCACAGACCTTCTTTGTGAGGATATCAAATCAGGTCAAATCAGTTCGGACTACGCATATTTTGAAAGAGGTGGCAATTTAAAATAATTTGAATAGAAAGGTGTGCTAAGCAGGCAGTATACATGTAGGGCTAAGTGCATAAACAGTATGCATCCTATTCGAAATGTATGCGATTCATTATGAGAAAATAAAAAAAATGATTTTTTTCCTATATATACACGTTTTTGACTAAATTGGGCTTTATGTTCTAAAACAGAATCTTAAAAATAAATGTCAGTATTTCTTTTCTACAAATATTAGGAATAAATACACTGCCATAGACCTGAATTTAATATACCGGTCTATATGACACTGCATGCTTAATCAATGAGTGCAATGTTTATTATTAAATGTCACGAAGTGCGTTCCATAGTTTTTTTTTTCTTAAAATAGCCTCGTTTTTCATAATCGATAAATTTTGTTTAAAATGCGTTGTGGTTTTTTTTAGTAGTTTATTTAGTTTTATTGTCAAATACATAAAAGAATATCTATTTAGTGCCTACAATTCAACATTATTTACTGGCGAACGTCATTTACATTTTGTTATTTTGCTTTATGTGGGTATAACCCCCCTTTTAGTACTCGGTACTTTGGGCAATTTTGAGGCAGTACTCGGTACTCAAAGGCTGGAGTACCGTACTCAAGAATTTTAGCAAATTGTACTTGGTACTTTGGTTTTGAAAAAGATAAATAAATGAAAAATAGAATTTAGAAGATTTAGAAGTTGTAAAAAAATAGGAAAAATGGTTTTGACATTATTAGGTCATATTTGAGCACAAATGTGCTGGTTTTGAAAAAGATAAATAAATGAAAAATAGAATTTAGAAGATTTAGAAGTTGTAAAAAATTAGGAAAAATGGTTTTGACATTATTAGGTCATATTTGAGCACAAATGTGGTCAATCTCTTTATATTGATGCCTATATTCTTTTGTACGATTCATTCCTCGCATTACCAAACCCCTAACTTAGGCTTTTTTATCCCCGCGCAAGCAAAGGCAAAAAATATATTGAGTTTTTGAAGATCTTGTCCACCTCTATATTTTGGAAAATGATGGAAACCGATTCACATTTGCCGTCGAGATTTTAAAAGTTAAAACCTTAAAAAGTGTACGACTCCACGTACAGTCACTATGGATGTAGATTCTGCCAAAGGTTTCGGAATTTTATATTGATATGGCCCCTCGGAACTGGGCTGCATAGGTAGCCTAAGGGCACATTATTCCTTCGTCACGCAACTCCTCCTAGGTTCTTTGGAATAGAGAACTGAAACTTGGCTCAGTAGTTGTAGATACTGACGTAGGTTTTGGAATTTTAATAATGCACCTAGATTCTGGGCTGCATAGGTAGCCTAAGGGCACATTATTCTTTTGTCACGTAACTCCTCCTAGGTTCTTTGGAATAGAGAACTGAAACTTGGCTCAGTAGTTGTAGATACTGACGTAGGTTTTGGAATTTTAATAATGCCCCTAGGGGCTGGGCTGCATAGGTAGCCTAAGGGCACATTATTCTTTTGTCACGTAACTCCTCCTAGGTTTTTTAAAATACGGAACTTTGAGTTGGCTCAATAGTTGCACTATGGATGTAGATGTTGTCAAAGGTTTCGGAATTACGATATTGACCCTAGGGGCTGGGCTGCATAGGTAGCCTAAGGGCACATTCTTCCTTAGTCGCACAAAATACATTTCTAACACTCCCACTACCAGGGAAAAGTCTCATATCAATACATATACATTTGATAGTACTAGTAATGCTCATTAATACATAGTTTATTTCTTTCAATTATTTAACCGTATACTACCAAACACCAGATTAGCGCGGGGATATGCAGCGTGGCTGCTTCGACTAGTTTTAAAATGTGAGTCCACTATGCTAAACAGTTATTAGACCCTATTGTCCCTATAACAGTGGAGTATTGGATCAGTACATGTATTATTTTATGCAACCACAATTTTGTTTTTTATTTTTTGCAAGCATATACCTGAAATCTTTATAAGTTGCAAAAGTATAGACTTAAAATTTCAAGAAACTGCAATGCAGAACTATCCAAAGTATCTTAACTTGAATTTACCCTACATCCTGTATCTTTTAAATACAGAAGTTTGGAACCTCTTTTAATTAAAGATTGTACTGAAAGGAGCAGATGAGTGTTATATGTAGCAAGAAGCAAAGATGTACTAAAGGGGCATCCGAATATCAAAAGTCAAAAATTTCGAAGACAAGACCAGACAACGACAAAGACAACACAAAGAAACAACATAAAATAGATATGACTGTCCACAACTGTTAATATGTTTTATGAAGTTTTGAAACATTAATTACATTTAGTACTCGGTACTCAGAGAAAAAATATAGCAGTACTCGGTACTCGTAGCAAAATTTAAGAGTACTCGGTACTCAAGGGGGAGGGGAGGTTATACCCCCCTTTATCACTAGGGGGTAAAGTTAAAACTGCATATTCACGGTCGATATTTTTCTCATTTTATAATAAAAAAAACAAAAAAAACAATAATCCATATTGAGTCCTTTATTTTATGAAACATCCGTCAAAAACAGTCAAAAACAAGAAAACTGAATTGGATTTCGTCTGCTAGATAAAGATTACGTCCCCTTTATGAACTCTTCAATACTCTACGGCACCGCAAACGTGTTGTAAATTTATAGCTAAAACCAGCATATTTTAAAACGTTTTTTTAGAAAAATCCGCCGATCGATTTTTGTCGATTTTTAATATTTCATTTAACTATATTCATTAATTCAAATTCACCCAAAATCGCTTCTGTTGCAATTAGTTTAACCTTAAAAATTATTTTGACTAGACTATCTCATACTCTGATTTCGGAGGGAAGGTTTTTAATGACTCCAGGAAACTCCAAGAAAAGCCATAAAAATCAAGGAGGACTTTAGGAGTACTCCCTCCAAAGGGTCATAAATTACTCCAAGCTTGGAGTTTTTTATTGCCTTGAAAACCTTTTGAAGTAGCACCTATTTCCTGTCTTTCTTGTCAGGTGAAAATGATTATAATACACAAGGTAATAAACAACTCCAAAATACTCCGAAAAAGGTAATAAATTTCTCCCAGGTGGGAGAAATTACTTGGAGAATTTTAAGAATTGACTCTGTGAAACTCTGTGAATCACTGGACACTGAAATCAGATCGAGTATGAGAATCAATCCTCTCTGAGTGTACTGTATATAATTCATAGTAAATTATTGATACTTTAACTTGATATAAATGAAAAGTAGTGAAGAAACACATGCATTTTGAATCAAATTATAAAAGAGTACATCATTTTGGACATTTATGCCAATTTTTAAGAAAATCTATTAACAAATTAATTTTGGACCCAAGTGCCACACTCTATCTTCAGTAATGTATCATTTTGCTTAATCAAATAAGTTATTTTTGGAAATACCTTGACGAAATCACAACTTTTATTTTTTGTAAAGAGGACATTTATGTCCTTCCTGCAGTAAACCGATAAGGACATAAATGTCCCTCCCGCACTTGCACAGATGAGCCTGAGCTAGTTCATCATGTAATTTTATAAGTTTAATTCTTTGTGATATTTTTTTTACATGATGTTATTAACAGATTAAGGGAACCCAATGCGCAAATCCAATTATGCTTACCTGCTTTCCTTAAAGTATGATCATGAATGTAGCTTGATTAAATACCGGTATGACTCTCCTATAATACAAGCCTATATGATCCTTATATACAGTTAGGAAATGCACAGGAATATGAAAACTATGAAAAATGTATGGAAATTTGATAAGACACATTTGATAAAATTCCTACGTTTGCATGTTTTCCATAAATAAAATGGTAATGTTTGCCAGTTGTGTAACTGACAAATATCATGTATTACATGACCTGTCCATAAAACAGGACACACACAATTTTTTTTTTTTTTTTTTTTTAGTTCAGACTCTACTACAGGGTAAGTTTTTGTTGAACCATGAATGTGCTACAAATAAACAATAAAACACACTAATCAGTGAGGTATAAAAATGTAAACGACATACAATACCAATGTTATTAATCAAATCCTATCTTGGATGTTTTGTAGTGTTTTTTTTCTCTTACAGTGGAGTTATTTCCCCATTTCCCGCAATCCAATTTATTTGGGTGTAGCTAAATACCAAAACTCTTTACTATTAATGTAAATATTTCTATCTATATGTTGTGAACAAATAAAAAATACAGTTGTGATTGATAAACTGTGATCACAGTTTTTTTCTACTCAACATAGTATTTTTTTTTAATTTTAATCTTAGACTTTTATTTTGGTAATAAGACGAAGAATTTCTGACGAACCACGTGACTTTGTTTTGGAACACTTTCGCAATCAATTTTTGTTTTGTAATATTTAGTAATTCATCAAAATGAAGAGACAATTTCACACCACCTGATTATTTGTAAATCACATTTTCTTTGTTTCGTTGAAGGTAAATGATTCGGAACCACAATTAATTATATTACCACAATATTGTCATAAATTTGCAGGATACAAAATTTTTCACAACATCATGCATGAAATACATATTTGTAATTTTTCTTCATCAACCCTCTCCCGGATGCAGGGTCGTGGTGGGGGGAGGGGGGTTAGACACGAAGGTATTCTTTCCTCTTACCTTCTTTCTCATACCCTTAATTTCTGCTCACTTAAACCCCTCATTTTTTTTTGTACAGTTGAACCTTATCCATTGCTACACTTTGCTGCTATACTGTGATGAGCTGTGTTACAGCATCAACTCACAGGACTAAGGGTGGTGTGGCTTCCACACAAAATCATTTAAACTCCCTATTTATGGTTAAAACTATGTACACATCGTGTATGTCCTCGCAGTACTGCTCATTTCCCGTACCATTGATAAATGATATCATAGACCTGTATATTCAAATATACAGGTCTATGATGATATGTATTGTAAGCTTGCTTATGTGTCATGGACTGAGCCGATTTTGAAAAAAGATGGTGACAGAAGTCCCATAATGTAATATTTTGTTTCTTTATAAAAGCTATATGATGAATTATTAAATGGGTTTGAAAAAATCTTTGTCACTTCGGTACATACATTTTTTAGTCATTTCAGTAATGACTTTCTATACTTGGTGTTTGACACTCTGGTAATAGTTTGGCCACTTCAATACTGACCAAATAAGTATATTTATAACATTTAAAAGTAGCGCTGATTAATTTATGAAAGCTAAATTCTAGTTATAAACAGTTTTCAAAGTGTGTACATGTACGTGTAAGAGTTGATCGAAAAGAAAAATTTGAAAAATGCTTTCAGACTCTCCTTTTTTTTTGGCAGCAATAATGTATTTTGTGTATTTGCCTTGTCTGACATTAATGTTAACTTTTTATGGAATTTTGATTATGTTGTATAAAAGATCAAAATTTAGGAAGAACATATCTTCGGGTCCTGTACCAAAGTCCATGATTGTAATTAAAGTAAGGGATTTCTATCTCTCAGATGAGCACAGACGTTGGTTTGACATAGAGTTTTGTATTGTCATCCTTTCCTGATTTGACCAACACTACATTTGTAAATCGATCTTTGGCAACGTGACGGGTGTGCTTTAGCAATCAGGAACTGCTTTCTCTTCTGGAGCACCTGAGTTCACTCTTGTTTCGACCTTCAGCATTGCTGAATGCCGTTTTGTTGTTATGTGTGTGTGTTTTAAGTTGTTATGTGGTTTGTTTTGTTGTGACGATTTTTTGTCTGCTAGTTTTGTCTTTGTCTTAAAACGGTTTTATGATACTGATTACCCCTTTGGTACACCTTTGCTTCTTTAATGGTTGTTGTTACTATTATAATCATGGCTTCTGATTGACCACTTAAACTGTTATTGTCAAATAAAAAGGAATGTACATGCTCATTTTGTATAGAAACTAGAACAGGGCTCTGTCAGCAAAAATCCAAGTTCTGACTTGATGAAATTTAAATGTGAGCATCCCAATTGGTACTCATCACTGTTTGGTTTAAAAATTCAGATCTTTAAACCCCTTATACTGTAATTAGTATAACACAATCACATTGCAATTGTCTTCTTTTCAAATAACATCTTTTTCCAGTCAAATGCCAGTTCAAATTTCTAATAATTCATTCTAATGCTTTGCCACATCAATTACTTAAAATTTAAAAATGCTCTATATATATACTTTTAAAACTTAATCATATAAGATAATCAAATTGTACCAAAGTGTCTTGACATGCTTGATACCTTCAAAAAGGCAACATTTATGCATGCATGTACACCCAAACGATGGTGGACATACATGTAATGACAAGGAAAAAAACCCAAAAATTTCATATCATGCATATTGTAATTGAATAAAAAATCAATATTAAATGTTATTTTAATGTCATTCAATTTGTGAGTATTGACTAGTGATAAGCTGAGCGATCCTAATTTTATTTCTGTATAATTCATAAATAATGCATCTGATGCTATTATGAAATACACATGTATTCCTTTTAATCTCAACTACATTGCATTATATTATTCTCTGATGAATTTTTCAAATAGAAAATGTTTAATTTTTTTTGCAGTACATGCTTTCCCAATAGTAAATTAGTGGATGGGACATCGAATGTCAAAAGATGGAACACAGTCATCGTCCAGTAACCTGAAGAAAGCCAAAGGCTCGAAGTCTCCCAGCAGTTCACAAGCATCCACACCAGATGGTTTAGATTCTGATAAACAATCAGGGAAAAAGAACAAAATGCCTTTCTTAAGATTTCAAAGTTCAAAGGCCAAGAAGCGGTACCAAGATCAAATGTTTGAGGTTAGATACATTGTATTACTCTTAAGATATTTTTGTGGGGCAACAAGTTGTGTTCGTGGGTAATCTGATATCATACTGTAAATGTGGAAATTATAGTGTAGAGGTTATTTTCCCTTACTCACAATCACAAAATATTAGTGAAAATATCCCCACTCAAATGATTTATTCCTTAAGTGCAGAATATGAATGTTATAAAAAGCACAAAATTTTCCCCCATGCTAATGATTAACTTAACAAAAAAGTGAAAATTCACCCCTCGAAAATTTCCATGTTTACAGTAATAGATGCTAATGAGATGTTGAATAAGTGTACTAAAAGGCACAACCAACATAAGCAAACAGCTATTTAAAAAATCTACAATGTACAGACAACTAGCCACCTTTATTGTGACCAGTAATCAACTGCTCTGCATCTTTCATTGACCGAAGATTTAGAATATAATGCATTCTTTTAAAATAAAAACAAATGAATGCCACCAAGAAATGCAACCAACTTTTATTTACTAGTAATTTTCTAAAAGTTCATGTCCTAAAAAATGATTGCATTTCTTTTATGACCAATTGTCATGATTGTAAACAAATGAATCTTAACCATGTTAAAGGAGCGGTAAAAACTTTTTCATAGTTAATATACTGTACATATCATAAATTATTAATGTGACAAAAATTGATAACTGCAAATGTATATTACATGAGAGAATTTAAAATGCTACCAGAATTAATATTATTTTAAACCTTGACTAGGTATGTAATCAATATTGGAAAGACATAAATATTTGATTCAAGTTTATAGCCCTGTATCATGCCCTTTGACCCATTGAGTATATCTTGACATGTAGTTACAATGTATTTTATTTTCCAGGCTGAAAATAACCCAGAGCCTAACATTGATGTATCTCACTGTGAACTGGATGAGGTATAGTTATTATAGATAGGGGTGACAAAAATGGCTGTTGAAGATCAATTTCACTTTATCTGATATATTGATTTAAAGGACAGATTCATAGAAGGGCCAAAGTGAGACCAAAGGAGCATCGAAATAATAAAATCATAGAGGGGTTGGGGTTTAAGAAATGGAAGACATTGTAATGAAGACATGCATCAAAACAGCAGCTAACCATACATTATACAAAATGTATCACTCTATGATAGGAGATAGTATTAATAACAAATTTATCATTTGGTTTGAAATGATCAATTTGAAAATAGTCTTTATAATTACTCCTGTAAAGATAAAATGTTTTTTTGAAAAAAAAAATATTTATGTATGAATTATATATCTAAAACTTCATGAATCTTTAAAAGGAATTTGGAAAAGCATTACATATTTGAAATTTAAATTATAATTCCTCTCTTGCCTGTGTCAGTTTCATTGATTAACTTTATCTTTCAGATCCCAGATGAAGTCTACGCTACATGTAACTACTTACAGAAAGAGGTATAGTTGAAACTGTCATTGTGGTGTTGCTGCTAACAAAGAAAGCCACAAACAATCTTCATAAAATCTGTCTGACTGCCTGTCCCAATATGCAAATTTACTTTTGGCCAGGCAGTTGCTTTTACACCATAGGATTAAAGGCAGGCAAAACTTTTGACATATAAAAAAAAGTGTATGAAGGTCCTGCAAAAATTTCTTATACTACCTGACCAAAAGACAGGCAGAAATTTTCACCTTTTGCGATGACCGTAACATGTACATAAATGATTTCCCATGTCCATGACATTAGATTGGAAAAGTCATAGAAAAATGCCATTGATTTATGACAGAGCATAAGTATTAAAGTTTTATTAAAGTGTAAGTTCGCGATTTTTGAATTATTAGTTTATTTGTTTTATTATAATGAGAGTTGGCATCCTGTCGGGTTTGGGCATTGAAAACGATATATTAAGAAAGATATTCGTAATTTTATTCCAATACACAAGACCATATGGGCGCGTCCATGCTATGAACAATGATGAATTATGGGATAGCTCAATTGGAGATGTGACGTCACATCTCCAATGATAAATACATGAACCCATTAACGATATTTGTAACATAAGACCGATGTTGTCGATCATAATAATGATTTGAAATATGAATAATTTCGCATTAATAATTTTTTTAATCCCGCGTTTAGCAAGATAATAGTTTACTTAAACCTTAAGTTGTTTCAAAATAATTAATTATAATTCCAAATAGTAAATAATCTGAAACATTTATTGACACAGTAGCCCTAGTTTTCAATCCTTTTTCAAATATTTAAGACAATAAATTCAGTTCTTGATGAATACACAGGTGTCAATTACAATCATTAACCTTTTGGACGATCTGCCACACCCCGTTGGTTATTTACAGGTATTATTGACAGATATCATAGTTCAATTAAGGTGCTCCTCCAATCAAAGATTTCCTTGCAGCACTCAACCCGCATTAGACACACCCACCACAGCTCGATTTTAAGAATTTAGACCGGCACATCTTTTAATAATTTCTTAATCAGTATACGGTATAATTAATCAGCAGGTGTCAATATCACCTGTTCACTTCATTGACTACCTTTCTCTTACAATTATCAATCAGCCAAAGCGTGGTGCTACATGGTGTTTGTGCATGGTTTGTGTAATACTAATACCCAAATTAAAAATGTGTTTAAAGAGTTTTAGTTCCCACTTTTTTTTCCGTTTTTGAAGTGTTGGAAAAACAATTAATTAACTACATTATTATTTGCAAAACAAAAAAAAAGATTCCTAAAGTTTATTGTTTTTATATGTTTTTAATTAGAAATAGAACCCATTCCAACCAAGTAAATGTCAACTTCTAATACACAGGAAACAATATTAAACCCCTGTGGTGCCGATAGTTTGCACGGGGGTACTAAACATAGACAGGAAACAGCAGGTGAACCCCTGTTGTGCCAGTGGTTTGTAGAAGGGAATAAAGTCTTATACACAGAAAATGATAAGTAAGCCCCTGTGGTGCGATGGTTTGCACGGAAGGACTAATGATCAAAATATCACTTCAAAGGAATCATGCAAGGTAATCCCAGTAGGGTGTCAGGGAACCATGAATTTTAAACAGGATGAATAAAAGAAATAGTATAGGGCAATTCTTCATACTGAAAATTGAAATTTATATTTTCCGAAAATGTCTGTACGGCGAATCTAAAAAAATATTTAAAAATTTGTATATTTTTCTACGGATTAATTCTGAACTTAACAGTTGGTACCATTTTAAAACTTTTCACAATCATTAGACTGACTTTTATTTTATCATTCCCAACTTAATTTTGATTATTTCAAATTGTCCGTTGTGGTACACATCGGTAAATACCGCATGGGTATAGGATGCAACATTCACTCTGTGTATTGGCTTTGAGCAGCGCCATCTAGTACAAATCACGTGACCCTCCATGGATAGAATTTTTTTACTTTCAAAAGCCAATTTCATCCTAACTATGCATATTTGAGCGCTAGGAATTTCACCAAAGTTATTTTTATATGATAGTCTTTCAATGTACAAATTTTGAAAAAATCGCGAACTTACACTTTAACATGTGATTTTTGGTGACATGTTAAACAAATGTTGCTAAAAAGACATATTGGAAATACTTAAAATAATCTGTATGACATGTATGAAAAAGAGGCAATTTCATTAGAATTCTCCCACATAAAGTCCGGATGAAACATTGACGATGTACACATTGTTTTCAGTTTTCAATGTAATACCATATTTATATCACTTCAGGCTTTATTGATGAATGATAATTGGCTGTCTACCATGAACAGAGCAGAAAGACTGTCAGATTTTAGAACACTCAGGGTAAGAATTACAAATATATAGATTTATTGTACATGAATATATAACACTAAACATATAGTCTAAGAAAATAGTCAACGTTCCTCTTACAAAACAGTAATGGATCGTAAAAACGATGCAGTACACTAAAATATTACAAAACAAGTCTAGAAGATGTAATTAACATTACCAAAAGATGTTAAATAAAATATCAATTTTAGATATTTGGGATATTCGTATATCCTTCTTCAGTAATTTCAAACGCTATGACGTAAATTTTTGTTAAACACTGTTGATGGTAAACGTACACAGTGAATATTGCTGAGCACACAAGGTAAGGAAAATTTAAAAAATGTAAAAACACAAACATATCTTATATAACACTAAACATATATATAATTCTAGTGAAAATCAGAAAACTTGTTCTAAATGGTTAAGGGGTAGAGGGATCCTAACTTAGATGCTAAGTCATTAAAATTTCAATCAACAACAAGATCTGAGAGTAATTTACAATAGGGTGTTCATGCATGCCAACAATCTTACCATTTAGGAGTTCCTAATTATACTACAATCATCACTGCTTACTAATACTGGAATGAAAGTAAACTCAGGTGCTCTGATAGGGGAAGAAGTTCCTGATGTTCCAACAATCAGTCAATGCTATTTCAAATCTGGCAAAGGATAACATGTCAAAAAACTCTATTAAAAACCCATGTCTGTATACCTTTGAAATAAAGGTAATAACAAAACTACCGAACTTGAATGATCAATCTCATAGTCCAGAGAAAATGACAAAAACAAATTGGTCATACCGAAGAATTGGTGGATTGCAATGGTCCTGACTTGGTACAGGCATTTCAAATGAAATGGTGGGTTAAACCAGGTTTTATGGCGCCAAACCTCCCTCTTCCATTGCGATCTTAGGATCCGGTAATGACCATAGAACACAACATAGTTGTGAGACAAAATAGGGATATTGAGGTGATCATCTCAGTACAGCAGACCAGTCAAACTCTAATTAAAACAATTAACCACCATATCTTTTAACTCAATTTTGAACTTTTCTACTAGTGGCTGATAACGAAGAAAGAATTTTTTAGGGATTGTATGAGACGTATTTTCTTATAGCCCTGCTCCAAAAGTCGGTCACGAAGAAATCAGTGTCTGATAAAAAAATCTGTGAAATTTGTGCAAGCTCTGGCATTATTTATTATATTAAATTTATGCCTCTTTCATCAGCTTCATGTTTCAGTAAATTCAGAAAAACGGACATGTTTGCATTGTGAGACATCATTTCTTTTTTGCATATTATTGTTTCTTATCAACTTTGTTTTGTATTCTACAGGTACTGGATTTACACAACAATGAAATCAAACATTTACCTGATAATCTCAATCAAATGGAAAATTTACAGGTAAAAATAGTCAAGATCTACATCAGAATTATAAAAAAATATGGTAAAACTAATGAGGGTGATGGATATCTAATTTAATGTCACAAGTTTTCAACACAATTGACATTGAATTTGTCATCCTGATTAAGTCATACTATTCATTTGTGTACTTATCTATGTTACCAAGTTCACATGGGTTAAATAAATTCTCATGCTGCTTAATTTAACCTGTAATTGACTCTGTGAATATCTACAAATTAAATATTTGACTTGGATATCATGACATTTCATCGTTATATAATAAGGAGGAATCCAAATTTAAGATTTTTTAAAGGTATCTTGATGTTATTAAAGTATAACATAAAAGTCAATAAAGATAAAACAAATTGATATATAGGTAGATCCCAGTTAAACAGCACAGAAATAATGAAGAAGAATTAGAACTAGACATATGTCCTTTTTATACGCCCGCAAAAAAATTGCAGACATATAATGGTATAATGCTGTTAACTTTGGTGTATGCACAATAACTAGTTCTAGTTAGATACATGTAAATGATGAAATATATGTTTATAACACTCTAAGGTTTAGGCCACACAGAATTAATTTCTTGTTCTTTGGATTTTGACTTTAAAAAAAAGGAGCGAGCGAGCGAAATTATTTTTATTAATTTTTTTTCTGAAAATCTGATTTTTAGGAGCTACTGATTTTTTTTTAGGCGAGCGACTTGTTTTTAAATTTTTAAAAAGTTTTTTTTCTGGTTTTTAATGTATAAGTGAGGCGAGCGAGCGATTATTTTTATTTTTGAAGAAAATAAGTGAAATATTAAAAAACTTCTATTTAAAGTATAACAAATGCTTGTTCTCAGTGGTTTATGGCTTTTCCAATTGATTAATATATTATTTAAGCAGGAAATAGTTGTCTTTAGTTGTTTTTTTTTCTCTGAAGAGTTGCTGTCTTGGCTTTCTATCAATAGCCACAAGCAGACCAAGAGAAAGTCAATTACACCAAACAAGTATGACTATGTCCCAAAATCTTGCTGGCAAGGCATAATTTTAAGATAAAATATTAAAAAGAAAAACAACTTCCTATCTTTATTCACAAAAAAAACCCATAAAACAACAATAACAATTTGTAAGTATTTATTAAAAAAATATTACAAAACATGATCAATGGTGAATTAGATGTTCATAGATGGTGTCATTAACATCCCATTATTGTCCTTACACAAAAGTTAGGGATTTTCCTTAATGTTTTCAATTTGAACCATGTTGTTTTTACATGTATAACTGAGGTCATCCAAGGAAAAATACCACAAGAACTTGAATCTATCAATAAAAGGGGTCTACTATACAACGTATATGGCATTCTTTGAATGTTATGAATGTATTTAAATAAATCAATGTAAGAGTCTTCCATTTTACATGCAATTGCCGTATTTTGTAACAATACTTTTACTTGGTGGCAACAGATTTCATTAGGGGTTTCATTGTTTTCATCGGAGTGTTTTGTTTGAGGGGAATGAAACATAGTTTCAACCGTTCAAGTTTTACGTATTTTATCCTGAATGTATCTCCAATATTGGAGCACTAAGCTTAACTAACAAGCGATTAGACAAAACAGAGTCAAGTTTATAAGAGTACATGGTTGAAAATCGGCAATTTTTTGGTTGTTTACTTTTGCAAAAGACAAATGTATTTCAAATGCGGAGATAAAAAAAAATTTTGAACACAACTTCCGGCTCCGTACGCGGGCGGGTTTCCGGTTAATGCGGGCGGAAGAAATTTATATTTTTTTCTTAAGGAAACAATTTCACATGCGGGCGGTCCGACGAACAAGTAATTAATTCGGCATGGCCTTACTTCAGTATAAAATGTGATTTGTTTGTAGAAATCTTTGTTTTGTCTTGGAAACAGCAATGAACAAAATAGTGGAGCGGATAAACTTGATTTTTCACCAAAATATTTCACATCGTGATAAAAGCATGAAATTTTGTACAAACATCCTTCAATATATAGTGGTTCAGAATTCATAGTTGGCCATCTTGATTTCCGCCATTTTCAAGATGGCCGCCGCAAAATTAAAATAGTGCTATTTCTCTATAATCTTTTTTACAAAACTACTTTTTGTTTTTTAATTTCTTGTTTTTGTTGGACAATTGACACGTATATTAGGAAACAAATCATAAATGTAAGGTTAATTAGTTAATTTTTTAGTGCGCATGCGCAATTAACTGTCAAAAGTATAAATATCCAAGTTTTCCAAGCTGTGAGTTGCCTATAAACTTTTCACCAAAATATTTCACATTGAGGTACAAGCAGGAAATTTTGAACAAACATTCCTCAATATATGTTGTGGTTCAGAATTTATAGTTGGCCATCTTGATTTCCGCCATTTTCAAGATGGCCGCCGCGAAATTAAAATTGCGCCATTTCTCTATAATCGTTTTAACAAAACTACTTTTTGTTTTTAAATTTCTTGTTTTTATTGGTCAAGTGACTCTTATATTAGGAAATAAAAGATAATTGTGAGGTTAATAAAAGTATTTGTTAGTGAGCATGCGCAATAAACTGTCAAAAATATAAATTTCCCTGTTTTCCTAGCAGTGTGTTGCCTTTTAACTTGACTTTTCACCAAAATATTTCACATCGTGAAAAAAGCATAACATTTTGTACAAACATTCCTCAATATATAATGGTTAAGAATTCATCGTTGGCATCTTGATTTTGGCCATTTTCAAGATGGCCATCGCGAAATTAACATATCGCCATTTCTATTTAATCTTGTATGCATATTTACTTTTTGATTTTTGATTTCTTGTTTTTATTGGACATGAAATGATAAATGTAAGGTTTATTAAATCATTTGTTAGTGCCCATGCCAAGAGTATGAATATCCCTGTTTTTCAAGCTGTGAGTTGCCATTAAACTTAATTTTTACAAAAAAAATATTTCACATCGTGATAAAAGAACAGAGGTATCAATGGGACATTCGAATGTCAAAGTCCAAAGGGCAGAATCAAAACTAGTAAACACAAACAAGAAAAGGACGTGTAAGCATGAAATATTGAACAAACATTCCTCAATATATAATGGTTCAGAATTCATGAATTCATAGTTGACCATCTTGATTTCGGCCATTTTCAATATGACTGCCATGAAATTAAAATGGCATCATTTCTTTTTTAATTTTTTTTTGTGAAAAAAAACTACTCTTTCTGTTTAAATTTCTTGTTTTATTGGACATTTGACACCTTTATTAGGAAACAAATTAAATGTAAGGTTTATCAATGTATTTGTTAGTGTGCATGGGCAATAAAATTCCAAAAGTATAAATATCCCTTTTTCCAAGCTGTGAGTTGCTTTTAATACTAAAATATGTGGAATTTATTTGAAACACTAAAATCTCCTATTACATCCTATATATATAAGGCTCCCTTGTCATAATGCTACTATCAAAAATGTAAATGTACATGTAAGACCAAATTAAGAATGGTGTCCTTTTTACATTATAAGGTTTATATGGTGGTAGTGACTGACTACTTTGGCACCTGTTCACAACAAAACCATTTAAACTTGCAATACAATAACAGCTTTTAATTCTAAACTCTTAAACAATTTGGGTACTTTGTAAATACAATCATTTACAAAAATGTCAATAGTTGTGTTGTATTCACGAAGTCTAGAATATATGCCATGCAAAACACACAAAAATACGAAAGTGAACTATAAGATTTACCAGTTGTCCCACTAAAGTTTAGTGTTACTATAAAACAAACTCGATATGTTAATTGACAAATGTATCTTGTGTTCATGAAATTGCGTTCATACCAACCGTTATTGTTTTAAGAACTAAGGATTGTTCTGGTTTGGCAAGCTGAGAATTTTGTATCTGTATTATTGATAATGAATCTTTAACAAAACCTACAGCAGACATGTATGACTAGTAATGTACAAGTTACTCTGTGTAAAATGTATGACTTGTAATAAACTAGTTACTCTGAGTAAAATGTATGACTTGTAATGTACTAGTTAATCTGAGTAAAATATATGACTTGTAATGTACTAGTTACTCTGAGTAAAATGTATGACTAGTAATGTACTAGTTACTCTGAGTAAATGCAGATATTCAAGTAGTGAGCTTACAGGTGACATTTTTCTTATAATACGATGCATCAGTCCTACATTAAACCTCTCAAAACCCAAAAGGTCTGTCTATAGACTTATTGTAACTAAAATCACTTTTATGTCGGTAATGTCACAATTACCTTTTACAATATTTTGCATTTTTCACACTAATAAAACATAGATGAAAATTGATATTTATACATTGGCTTACTATCAAATATCTATATCATGCGCATGATTAAAACTTGAAATGATTGCACTTAGTCATGCTTGGGATACCCAACCAGACCATTCGGAAAACAGAAAGTGGACGCCTGACTGACCTACAGGAAAGTGGAGGCAGGTTGCAACTCATTATACTAAAGCTCTCTACCAAATTTGGAACCAATGCCTTAGTAGAAACCACGAAATCTAACGAAAAATTGTCATTTTTTTCCTTAAAAGTCTAAGACAGCTCGGAAAACAGGAAGCAATTGTGATACTGGCCTGGAAAGGTGTGGAACGATTCACTCATCATGCTAAAACTGTGTACAATATATAACATCAATCCCTTCGGAAAAAGCCCAAAAAATATGTTTTGATAATAATGTACAGCCAGATGGACGGACAGACAGACAAGGTGTATGCAATATAGCCCACTCTCTTACGAGTGGTGATAAATTACTTAACATTCACTTTTTAGTCTTATTCAAGCTCCTGTAGCACTGATGAAAAGTTCATATTTCATATAATCTGGCATATTGTACAAAAGGAGTATATAAAAACCATAATTTAAAATTGAACGACAGCCATCTTGAAAATGGCTGTTATAGATATCTATTACTGTCTTATTTTAGCAAAATTAATACGACTGCTAAAAATATATTACTTTACAACTTCTTTTCACTTTTTTGTCATTTGAAAACTGTAAACATAAAACTAATAAGCAATTCGTAACTCAAAATGTAATATTTGTATTATTATACCGCAATTATGACAAAATTTAGCGCATGCGCAGCTGTAAATATTCAAAACTACTTAGTATATAGATCTGTTAACCTTATATAAACTTTAAAACATGAAAAAATAATTTAAATAGAAAAAATACAGTTATAGCCATGAATTGTATACAAAAGAATAATAAGAAATGACGCCATTTTGAATTTCATGGCGGCCATCTTGAAAACGGCAGAAATTGAAATGGCCAACGATCTTTTCTTAATGTTTAGTACTTAAGGCACCATCATACCAAATTTCATGCTTTTATCACAAAGTGAAATATTTTACCCTATATCCGCTCCACTAAAATACATTCCATACACATGTAAATTGGAAAACTTTAGATAAAACAGTGGCAATTAAATAGATCTACAATGGAAAACATACAACTGCCTTCAATCTGCACACTGTGTTGAAATCAGCCTCAAACAGAAAAAAAATCTATATACATATGATGTAGAACCAATCTTATATTTATCATATCAAAACAATAGTTTAGAAGGTAAAACCACATTTAAAAGGTAAAATCCTCTTTATATTTATCAACAAAACATCCCTTTCTGGAAATACATGTACAACAGCTAACATATGAATGTGATGACTCTGATACATTCCATATATATACCTCATTGGATTCTAGTCAATTTTCATACCCCTCCACAAGAAGTGGCAAGGTATTATTTTATACCCTCCATTTTGATCAGTGTGTGTCTCTCTGTCAATCTGTCAGTCCTCTGAAAGTTTCCAGATGATATAAACTTGAAAAAGTGTCAAGGGATTTGAAAATTATTTTGCACATCTGTCAAGTACAATAAAATACTGGTCAAGTTCAATTTTCAGAATGATCCAAAAAATATTATATAGGTTTTGCAACTTAATAAATTTACAAAGTTTTACAAAGCTGAAGAAAGATAACTCACTTCAAAATTTTACAATGCTGAAATTTTTAATTTTCTCTCCTACGATAATATAAATATATATTATTTTTTTTAGATTATATAGTGGGGGGTATAATTTAATGTCTCATTAGATACTCTATTTTTTTCTTTTCATTTTTATAGATCTTAAATCTAGAGAACAACAGACTGTCAAAGATGCCTTCATCAATTGGGTCACTGCCTCATTTACAGACACTCAACATCAAAAGTGAGTAAAACGTGCATACAGCTTAGACACTATCAGTGCCCCTCATTAGGGGTGTAAAAGGTCCATAGTTTTCACTATGTCTGTCTGTTTGTCCATCCATCCCTCCATAATTTTTTATGCTAGTTAATTCTCCAAATCGTAAAGGGTACCAATTTTACTTTATAGTGGTTAAGTACAATTTAATGTTTCATAAACATGTATTAAAATTTCATGTAAATCAATCAAATATTTTGGAATATTTATATATTTTTGTGATAGGGCCCTTTCTTTCTTTTCTCCAGAAATGAATGTTAATTTTGACTGAAATTTTCAATGGCTACTTTTGTATTAATTTTTGTCAGCGTACAACTTAAATAATCAATATTGAAAAAGTAAATAGACTTTATATTCACATTAAAGAATTAGATATGTGGTTATACATTAGAAAACAACTTTAATATGCGTGCGAAGCGAAGCTCACTATTATACAGAGTCTGCCAAATTGCACGAGACTCAAAATACGATGGTTGAAAATAAATTCTGTCTCGTTACTCGGAACGCATTGGGAATTTACGAAAATACCGGGTCTCACATTAACGAGATTCTTTATTTTCGCTTATTTATTTACAAACGGTAACAAAACAAAACCTTTTCTTGTTGTTAATGACAATAACTTTCTCAATAAATATAACTATCTAATGAACGAACACTAGTTGTTTTGTTTTTACAGAAATATGGCTTTCTCTCGCGAGAATTCGTGACCTTTTACCCATAGTGCATAGTCATGCGCAGAAAAATGGTGGGAGTTCTGTCAATCAATTTTCGGAACTTTTCATAACACAGATTCATTAAAATAAAGTGATCAGCAACTGTTTTTCTACATATGTATGATAATTTGGTCCTACCTGATCTGAAAATAAAATCCTAATCTATCCTTATCCTATGTGGTCCCTCAAACTGACAAAGTTAAATGATCATTTGGATACGTCGTCATTTTCCACCAGGTTTTGAAATCAATTTTCTGCAGACAGTACTTGGCAATTGTAGATACGAGTATACTAAAAATATAACAAAACCTGGCAGAAGAGCGGTGACATTTTGATGTCGTCTGCTTGTCGAATGATATGATGTGACTGAAGGATTGATTAAGTTATGGATGATGTTGTCCCAGCCGCAAACCATATTTTGGCGTTTTTACGGATAATACATTTTTTTCAAATAAATTATAAAATTTTATCCAAAAGTCGACCCTCTTAGCTATTGATCCAGCCGAGGGTATTTTGACATTTTTTCCAGATCCAATTAAGGTTAAACCTAGTTTTGGTTGCACCTATTATATTGATTTTGTATCATGGCTTCGCGAGCTTTTAGGGCAGAGCCATTATCATATTAGTTTATGTTATTTAAAAATTCTGTTTTTAACTTTAAATACATGTATGTTATATTTCAGGTAATAGATTCTCAATGTTTCCTGAGGATATTTGCAGATTAGGATGTCTAAGAACCTTAGATATTTCTTCTAATAAGATCACCAAGCTTTCAAAACAGTTTTATAAAGTGAAAACCTTAGAGACTCTCATACTAGATCCTAATCAGATGACATACCCACCAAAAGGTATTTATCACTGATGATTAATTTACAAAAATGTGATTGAGATTTTTATTTAATTTTAAAGAATGTGATAAAGGATACATGTATATTGATCAATATGCTCTGCATATTATTTTACTGTTGATGAGATTGGATTACACATTGATATGCATGGATTGACTACTTATAGTATAACCAACGAATGATTCCAAATTTGAGGAAATATTCAACGAGTGACCGAACAACCCAATAATTCACGAGTGCGCTTAGCGCACGAGTGAATTTTTAAGGTGGTTCGGTCACAAGTTGAATAATTCCCATATTCTGAATCTTGAGTTAGTTATACTATTTATTACATAGATAAAACTACCGTTATGGCTTTATTTATGGCTGAATTACGAAAATGTTAGGTTGGACTATTTTCATGCAGGCGCAATGGTTTTCAACGTCATAAACGACGTTATAGGTAACGCCGAACAACAGTTAATTAAAATTTCCCGCGTTTTTGTCTCGCCTGCGAAGCAGAGCGGGACATAGGTGTTACTTTACCGGCGGCGGCGGCGGCGACGGCGGCGGCGACGGCGGCGTTAACTTTTTGGAAAAGTTTTATGAGCACCTCCATATCTCAAGAACTATAGGTCCTGGGTTGATGAAACTTGGTATGCATATGCCCCAGTAGTAGCTTAGCACAGTTGCATCCTCATCTTTTGACCTTGACCTTGATTTTCCGGTTGAGTGACTTTGACAATTTTCAATACATATAATAGCAATGGAAAAGTTTTGCGAGCACCTCCATATCTCAAGAACTATAGGTCCTAGGTTGATGAAACTTGGTATGCATATGCCCCAGTAATAGCTTAGCACCCTTGCATCCCCATCTTTTGACCTTGACCTTGATTTTTCGGTTGAGTGACTTCGACAATTTTCAATACATATAATAGCAATGGAAAAGTTTTGCGAGCACCTCCATATCTCAAGAACTATAGGTCCTAGGTTGATGAAACTTGGTATGCATATGCCCCAGTAGTAGCTTAGCACCGTTGCATCCCCATCTTTTGACCTTGACCTTGATTTTTCGGTTGAGTGACTTTGACAATTTTCAATACATATAATAGCAATGGAAAAGTTTTGCGAGCACCTCCATATCTCAAGAACTATAGGTCCTAGGTTGATGAAACTTGGTATGCATATGCCCCAGTAGTAGCCTAGCACAGTTACATCATCATCTTTTGACCTTGACCTTGATTTTCCGGTTGAGTGACTTTGATTATTTTTATTGCATATAATTATTTGCAATGTTTAAGTTCTATAAATATCTTTTGATCTCAGAAACTGAAAATCCATGTTAATTCAAAATATAGTGAAATTAAGAAAGAATAATTGTTTCTGATGGTGCCAGCAGGCGAGACATACTTTAGTGTTAACTCTTGTTAGTTATTTCACTGAGTTAGATAAAGGATTTCTGTTCACTCGGAAATCTCAATATTTCACTGCTATCTATGTAATAAATATTAATATCTTTTGTGTCATGTTTCCATAAAAGTTTAACTTCTTGTTTTTATTCTAGATGAATGCCTCAAAGGGACAGAACCCATCATGATCTATATCTGTTCAGGTATGTCCATGTGGAGTAAGAACATATCTGTCTGTGGACCATTCTACCATGTATTCCTTATCCTAAGATTGGAAAGCATTTCTTACACATAGAATTTTGTAACCCATGCATGATAAATATATTATAATGTCCAATTCATTAGCATATTTCAAAGTTTTAAATGGAATAACAGTAAACTGTTTTAGTCACATTTCTCCAAGGGAGGCTCTGCCACCGACCAAAGCGAGCCTGTTTTTACTATGCACCACCAATGATTTTTATGGCCCGACCACGTATGTGGATCGGACATATAGTTTTACCCTTGTCCGTCCGTCCGTCCGTACGTCCGTACGTCCGTCCGTAACACTTTGGTTAAGTTCTTGGTTAAGGTCCATTACTCGGATACTAGATGTTGGGGGTCAACGATATTGCACCACCAGATGGGTCTTGGGTAGGGCTACACCACCCACTAGAAATTAGGTCACTGTGACCTATATTTTATGCATGAACGACTTCGGTTAAGTTCTTGGTTAAGGTCCATAACTTGGATACTAGATGTTGGGGGTCAATGATATTTCACTACTAGATGTGTCTTAGGTAAGGTGATACCACCCACTAGAAATTAGGTCACTTTGACCTATATTTTACGCATGAATGACTTCGGTTAAGTTCTTGGTTAAGGTCCATAACTTGGATACTAGATGTTGGGGGTCAATGATATTTCACTACTAGATGTGTCTTAGGTAAGATGACACCACCCACTAGAAATTAGGTCACTGTGACCTATATTTTACGCATGAATGAACTTGGTTAAGTTCTTGGTTAAGGTCCATATCTTAGATACTACATGTTGATGGTCAATGGTATTTCACCACTAGATGTGTCTTGGGTAACATGAGACCACCCAATAAAAATTAGGTCACTGTGATCTATATTTTATGCATGAACGACTTCGGTTAAATTCTTGGTTAAGGTCCATAACTTGGATACTAGATGTTGGGGGTCAATGATATTTTTTCACTAGGTGTGTCTTGGGTAAAGTGACACCATCCACTAGAAATGAGGTCACTGTGACCTATATTTTACGCATGAATGACTTTGGTTAAATTCTTGGTTAAGGTCCATATCTTGAATACTACATGTTAGGGGTCAATAATATTTCACTTCTCGATGAGTCTTGGTACATGGCACCACCCATCAGAAATAAGGTCACAGCGACCTATATTTTACACATGAACACTTTTGATCAATTTCTTGGTAAAGGTCCATATCCCAGGTAATACACATTGAGGGTCAATGATATTTCAAGAACGGGAGGGCCATCCTGTGGCTCATAGACACATTATCTAGTATATACATATAAATATATAAAACAAAATAAACTTTCAAAAAAGAAACACAAGCCCCTACCCTCCTTAATCTGCCACAGATCTTGTCATTTTGCTAAGATGTGCTTTATTCTCTTTTGCAGATAATCAGATTGAGTATTTACCTCCCTCTAACTTCCTGTTGGATGTCCTTGACCCACCTCCTCTTTCACCCTCATACATCACTCAGTCATTCTCAAAACATCTACAAGATGAGAGGGATTTAGAGGTAAAATACTAGTAAATAACAATTACAATAAACATGATTAAAGGGATATGAATTAGAATTGAGATTGCGCATCTCAATTTTAGTCTTTCAATTAAACATATGTCTTAAATCAAAGTCCATTTTGAAGGTCATCCCTTGACTTCAGGATAAAAACAGCAACAAAAGCTGTTCCTTTGCTGTATCATTTCAATATTTATTATGTTTTAGTGTGTCATGCATTTAAGCATCATATCCCTATTTTAGATAGTTTATATGAATTTGTACATATAAAATGAGACTTTTTAGTTTTTATATCCATGTCTTTGTTGAAATGTGTCCATGAGGTTTGTTTTCTCAAAGATTTATTGACATGTAACATTGAAGTCAATTAGTGTCGTTTTGTTTTCATGGGTATACTGATGATGTGAGTTTTGCAATAGCAACACAAACTTCAGGCAAATGTCCACTTGTTGGTTGATTTTTTCAAAACATCTAAAATTAGCTTTCATTTTTGGCTGGATTTCACAGAGTGAAAAAATGTGGTTAATGTCCAGCAAGCAGGCATTGAAAAAAATTTGTACAGTGGATTCCTCTTATTAGCATAACCAATTTGTCAGAGAAATTTATGCAATTAACCAAATGACCCCATAAAGTGAAATGTCAATTTTAAACAGAAAATTCAAAGAATTTATATAATTTTGTCTAATTATCAAATGTGTTGAGTAATAAGAACAGTCAGGTGACACTTTTATTGTATCCTAATGCTTGTAAAAACAATTGTGACAAAAATGAAGGTTGTAAAAACATGATAACTTTTATCAAACACACTTCAAAGACCTCGTTAAGAAAACATGATTTTTACAGGTATCAAGGTGATTTTGGAAAATTTTAAGTCATTTAACAGTAATTTTGCACTTTTTCTCAGATTTTCAATGCCATTAAATGAAATTTTTAGCATTGATAGTATAGGAAAGGGTTTGGTGTTTTAAAATCTTAGTCAATTAAGAAGATTATTCTAATAAGAGTTAGTCGATAAAGTGGAATCTACTGTAGCAGTTTTCTCAGCCCACTCTAATCATATGATATTTGGTATACAGCATCAGGTAGGGTACCCTTAACATAGGATTCAATTTCAGGTCTGTTGCTCACTTATTTCCTGTTTAACGAAATCCGTCCAATTTTTACCTTGACAGATTTTTTAATAGAAGAAAGTTCAGATGTGAAATAAGTGTATCACACAACTTAATAAATCAGCAGGAATTTCAAAATCCACATAATAACAGTCACTAATCTTCTGTATGACCATAAATAATCATACCTATCATGCTTTATCTTTTTTTAGAGAGATGTTGCCAACTACAGCAGTCAACAAGTATGTATTAAATTTAAAAAATATTTACAGTAAACCCTTAGTAAATCAGAATCATGTATAAACCAAACATCATATGTAATCTAATCCGAACACCTGTCCTAAATGGAATAAAGTTTTTAGTCCCTGTGGTGTTTTATTGTCCCCCGCCGCAACGCGTCGGAGGGACTTAGTAATGGTCTCCGTCCGTCCGTCCGTCTGTCCGTCCGTCACGTTTTTTGTGGGTGCAACTCCTCGGACACTACTGAACTGATGTTGCTGAAACTTTACACAGTTTTAGTCCCTGTGGTGTTTTATTGTCCCCCGCCGCAACGCGTCGGAGGGACTTAGTAATGGTCTCCGTCCGTCCGTCCGTCTGTCCGTCCGTCACGTTTTTTGTGGGTGCAACTCCTCGGACACTACTGAACTGATGTTGCTGAAACTTTACACAGTTTTAGTCCCTGTGGTGTTTTATTGTCCCCCGCCGCAACGCGTCGGAGGGACTTAGTAATGGTCTCCGTCCGTCCGTCCGTCTGTCCGTCCGTCACGTTTTTTGTGGGTGCAACTCCTCGGACACTACTGAACTGATGTTGCTGAAACTTTACACAGTGATAGGGTACAATTAGTAGATGATCATCCCATATTTGAAATTTCAAAATGGATAGAGCGAAAGGTACTCTATAATAATACGAAAAAAAAATTTGAAGGGATATTTACGGTTTTCGAGTTATTTACGAATTTGTGATTTTTCAGTCCGAAAAATGGGACTTTGTCAAACGTTTTTGTGGGTGCAACTCCTCGGACACTGAACCGGTGTTGCTGAAACTTTACACAGTGATAAGGTACTGTTAGTAGATGATCATCCCATATTTGAAATTTTCAAAATGGCCGCCGTTTCCATGGAAACAGGGTTAGAAAGGTCAAAATATTGGACATCCAATATCTCGGTTACCTAGGTGCATAGGGTTTTGAAATTTTGTAGGCTGATAGCGCAAAAGATACTCTATAATAATACAAAAAAAAGAATTTGAAGCCATATTTACAGTTTTCGAGTTATTTACAAATTTGTGATTTTCTGGTCCAAAAAATGGGACTTTGTCATATCAAACATTTTTGTGGGTGCAACTCCTCGGATACTACTGAACGGATGTTGCTGAAACTTTACACACTGATAGGGTACTGTTAATAGGTGATCATCCCATATTTTGACAACCTATTTCAATCGTTTCTCAGAGAATATATTGCTTGAATTGACATACCACACAACTTTTATGCGGCGGCGGGGGACACATGGCTACGCGTAGCAATCTTGTTAAAATAGGTTTCAATGCTATTGAAACAACGTTCACTAGACCAATATTCTGTCCGACTTGAAAACTTAGACTCGTAAAATGTTCCGTTTAAGTGATTATCTTTGGGGAGAATTATTTCTCACTTTTTCGCTGGGACACCAATACGAGAAGATGTGAAATATAAGTAGATCATATTAAAAGTAATGATATGAATATGAAACTGCCAATATTACATTACATAAATATAAAAGTACCCTGTTTTACAACAAAAATGCAAGATATTCCACAAATGAAAACTTTTTTGCACATTACCAGAGAGTGGAAGAAGTAAAGAGGCACCAATGGGGCATTCAAGTGTCAAAAGTCTGAAAGGGTAACGACAAAACCAGTAAACAGGAACAAGAACAGCAGGAAGAAACACAAAACACAAAATTAACTGAACAGAAATCAACAACAGGAACTCAAGTCATAACAAGAGTGAACTCAAATGCTACGGAAGAGTGAGCAGTTCCTGCCTATAAAACTCTACAACAAACCAGCATCTCATTTGAGAGATAAAATCCCATATTAGTCTACGAGTGCATGGTGTCTACCATAAAATTTCTTAAGTGAAGGGAGCAACATAACCCTGTGGAAAATGGTATGATGTGACACTGAGTCAACATTTAATAATCTTTGTAAAAATACCCCCAAAAAGTTGAGACTTACATTATCAAAATTGCAAATTTAAGACACCAAGATATACATCTGCTATTTTCATAGTTTCGTATTTCCTAGATTTTGATAAACAGTATAAACATTGACAACAAAACAACATCTTAATTGATAATTTTCAAGCTTTACTGAGAAAACTAATGTTTTTTATCCAATTTGTAGGAGAAGAAAAGACATGAATTAGCAGCAATAGAAAGACAGATGCAGCAAGAAGAAAATGACCAGGCTGAAATGGCCGTTAGAATGACAGTGGATAGGAGTAGATATCTGGATGAAGTTGTTCAGGTTGGAATTATTATTTATATAAGCAAAGCATATCAGAGAATTTTATTTTTCTTTTCAATATGAAAAAAGTTGTTGTTAAAAGATCAAAGATTATTGACTCACCTGTCACAACTAGTTACCGAAGGCAAGACGTAAGTTTTTATGTCATCAGCAACATAAACTTTTTTGTAGAAGTTTTGTGGAAAAAGAATTAATTGAAAAGTATGATACCTAGGCATCTAAAATTTGGTATACAGACACTTTGGGTTATGTCTGTGACAATGTCATCTAATACTGATCCATTTTTTGTCTCGCCTGCAAAGCAGAGCGGGACATAGGTGTTCTTTTACCAGCGGTTTGGGTAAGGTTTTATGAGTACTCCATATCTCAAGAACTATATGTCCTAGGTTAATGAAACTTGGTATGCATATGCCTTAGAAGTAGCTTAGCACAGTTGCATCCCCATCTTTTGACCTTGACCTTGATTTTCCGGTTGAGTGACTTTGACAATTCTCAATACACAGAATAGCAATGGTAAGGTTTTGTGACCCCATATCTCAAGAACTATAGGTCCTAGGTTGATGAACCTTGGTATGCATATGCCCTAGTAGTAGCTTTCCACAGTTGCATCCCCATCTTTTGACCTTGACCTTGATTTTCTGGTTGAGTGACTGACAATTTTCAATACATATAATAGCAAGGGTAAGGTTTTGTGAGCACCTCCATATCTCAAGAGTTATAAGTCCTATGTTGATGAAACTTGGTATGCATATGCCCCAGAAGTAGACTAGACCTATAGAATAAAACTTATTGCAGATAGAGAAAAGCTGTTGCTTGCTTAAATGTTCAGCTCATTTAGCTCTACAAAAGTCTTCATAGGGTCGAAGTTGTCAGATGACCCCTTATAGGGGTTACGGCCCCTTAAAGGCGAAAAATAGTGTTTTTGACCTATAGAATAAAACTTATTGCAGATAGAGAAAAGCTGTTGCTTGCTTAAATGTTCAGCTCATTTAGCTCTACAAAAGTCTTCATAGGGTCAAAGTTGTCAGATGACCCCTTATAGGTGTTACAGCCCCTTAAAGGCAAAAAATAGTGTTTTTGGCCTATAGAATGATAACTATTGCAGATAAAAAAAAAAAAACTGTTGCTTGCTTAAATGTTCAGCTCATCGAGTTCTACAAAAGTCTTCATAGGGTCAAAGTTGTCAGATGACCCCTTATAGGGGTTACGGTCCCTTAAAGGCAAAAAATAGTGTTTTTGGCCTATAGAATGAAAACTATTGCAGATAGAGAAAAGCTGTTGCTTGCTTATATATTCAGCTCATAAAGTTCTACAAAAGTCTTCATAGGATCGAAGTTGTCAGATGACCCCTTATAAGGGTTACGTCCCCTTAAAGGCAAAAAATAGTGTTTTTGGCCTATAGAATGAAAACTATTGCAGATAGAGAAAAGCTGTTGCTTGCTTAAATGTTCAGCTTATTTAGCTCTACCAAAGTGTTCTAGGGTCGAAGTTGTCAGATGATCCCTTTAAGGGGTTATGGCCCTTTTAAGGTGAAAAATAGTGTTTTTTGCTTATAGAATGAAAACTATTGCAGATAAAGAAATGCTTTTTCCTGCTTAAACATTCAGCTCAATTAGCTATGCAAAAGTCTTCATAGGGTTGACATCAAGACCAGGTGAGCGAATTAGGCTCCTGGGAGCCTCTTGTTTTTTATTGCATACATTAGCAATGTCAAGTTCTATAAACACCTTTTGATCTGAGAACTGAAAATCCTTATAATTGCAAAATAAAGTGGAATTAAGAAAGAACTATTGTTTTTGATGGTGCCGGCAGGCAAGACATACTTTTGTGATAACACTTGTTTGCTTTTTACTTGGGTCTAAACTTGTTTGTATGAGTTTGTTGAAATGAGTAAGGGCTGTTCCATTAAAATTAACATGGGAGGGGGTACACATTTTGCTCACCAATATAAAAAAAAATTATTGCACACCCACAAAGAATGCATAATTATTTTAACCCCATTAACAAAAAAAAAAGCATCCCTCCTTCCCATGTTGATTTTAATGGAACTGCCCTTACTTTAAAAGTATAATGCATGAACAAAATACATGTAGTATTTGGCATACAGTCCCTTTTGGCTTTGCTTTACCTAACTATTACCATGTCATGTGACCCTACCCCATTTTCATATTTTCATTACTACATTAATTTTTAAGTGCCATAAAGAAATATATTTCAGTAATTTTGAAATATTTTGACAGGATGGAAACAAGATGGACAGAGAATTAGAAGAGATTACACACAGAAGAGACATAGACAGGAAGAAACTGCTGATAGAACTAGAAAAAAGTAAATATATTTCCACTTGTCTAAAGTAAACCCTGTATCTTTGTTCACTGATTAATGAATAATCTCCAACTGATAGAATCAACTACGGCAATAAACCTTCAAATTTTGAGAAATGCTTCTTTTGTATTTCTGTTCAATGAAATTTATCACAATATAGGTATCTGCTTATTTAAAATTATTATTTGGAAAATATTTTAAAAATTTTATTATCTTGCACATGCGTAGTTGAACTCCAGTTTGTAAACAAATTTATTTATAGTGTACAAACACTCTTTTGACTAACTGAGAGTGTTTTTCTCAACTTTAATGAAGATATGATTTCTAAATAAACAAAACAAGCAACCTGGTACAGTTAGTTATCATTATTGATTTAATTAAAACCATCTACAGGTACTGTAAATCTTCATCAATGCATGTGGCCATGATCAGATAGGTGTGACCGATTACCTAATTAGCCCTGTAGCAATTCACACCTGTGTTTGACACCACAGTCAGACTTAATAATGAGATTGAATGACCACCAGACCGGATGCTCAGCAAGACAATTAATGAATTTATGACCGACTGACAAAAAACATTGTGCAAAAAAATTTTGAAATGTCTGATTTAGGGAATTTTTGATTGGTCATTTTGGACAAAATTTTGGACATGACTGGCAAATATGACCGTTTCCAGGGCCTTGCTCCCAGCAGAAGAATCATATGTATGAGATTTAAAACTGCTGCATTTTGTTTTTCAGTTGAAGATGGTGTGAACCAGTTGATAGAGGAGTTAATGACTGATCATAAGAAACACAAACATGTGGAGATGTTGATTGATAACCTCGAGAAGGAAAGGTAGGTGTAATCATTTATAGAGAACAATCAAGGTTTATTCACACCTAATAATAATGTACAAGTATTGGGACAATGAAATTGATTGTCTGTGTTAATCTATGCTTGAATCAATATGCTACAAACGCCTATATTTCAGCAATAAGAATAAGCAACAAACAGGCACTTTTATATGTGGAACTCCATTAAGCACATACTCTAGTTGGGCCTATTTATGAAACTTAAACACTATACCTTTTGGTATTACCACAATGGGTATGAAATGAAGTTTTGTTTAAGATTAACTGAAAATGCTTTAGTGTGTAATTTTTGCAGGGGTAAATTTTTGTGACACCTGTGTGTTTAAGATTTTTACAACTTTATTTAAGTAAAGCATCTTTTTTTTTTGCAGAATTTATTCTTGTGATTTAGGTACACCTGTGAAAATAACCCTCAATACAATGAATTGGTTCTGTCTTTAAATCACATCTGCATGTATTATTTGCATCGTGAATAACAATTTTATTGTTACAGAATGGAAGAAGATGATTGGTGCAATGTTAAGTATGAAGAATATCAAAAGTTAAGGAAGCAAGAAATACTAGGTATTTATCAACATTAAGAGACATGAAAAATATTTTCTTGAAATCATGCTTACAAGGCTACAATTATTGATTGTTTTGAATTTTTTGCCAATTAGCCATGTAAACAAATTTTCAAGAAAACATTCAACTGATTGGCAGAAAAAAAAATTTCACTTAAGTAGTAACTGTCCATTCCTTATATATTTGGCAAATATTTCAATAAATCATTTAAAATGTAAAGCTTTGAGAACATCAATTGCATTTGAACTAGCTTTTAAAGAAAATTAAAAAAAAAGGAAAAATGACAAAATAATTTAGCAGAGTACTTATTCATTGTGATGATGAGCGAAGTTTCTCTCTTCAGAAAATATGCAAAACTTATTGAACGACACAAATGCTCAAGAAAGTCTACGTCTACACAATGAAGACATCAAAGATGCAGCAATGAAACAGGCCTTACACAAGTAAGATCATTGACTAACCCTATCATACACTGTAAGAGAAGGAATATAAGTAGTAAATATGCATATGATTCAATCATAAATATTGAAAAGTAAATCAAAGCAAAGGAAGAGAAGTAAAATAACTGTTTATTATCATAAAGTAACAGCAAGGCTTACATGTAACAAATGAAGTGTACTCAAACTTCACTAAACCATTAAGATGGTCCACTAGCACTAGTTTAAATGATAGTTTTTGTTCTATGTCTAAAAAGTGTGCCTCTAGGACTAGGGTTAGCAAGTGCAAGATAATGAACAAATTACATACAAATCTGGCAAGAAAAACCAACAATCTGATATTACCACAATTTACCAGGATAAGAAATATGATATACAGCAGGGGTTCAAATTTATATTTGAAAGCGAAAGGTCCAGGTCTTTTTGAAGGACTAGGTGGAAAGTACATTAGATGTTATTAAAAAGTCCTCAATAGGAGTTACTGTAAATGCATGTATTAAGTCCAGGACTTTTGTGACAAGAATTTCAAAGGTTCCAAATCAACTATTGAGGGACCCAGACTAGTGCTAATTTGAACCCCTGATAAAGTATAATTTGGACTGAGTCTAGCTATAAAAGTTGTTCTTTATTCTGAAAAGAAAATGAGTAGTCCTTCAAATTTATAGCCTTATGATTAATAAGGTTTTGCAATTCTGTTAATTATATTTTACAGTGAAGAGGTATCTTATAATGAACAGGTGGAAAATGTTCTGTTTAATAAGGAGATAGGACAAACCATGGTGTCAGATTTCTACATTCAACATGTAAGTACATACAGGCAGTACCTTACATGTTTTATACGACCGCAAAAAAATTGCGGACGTATAATGGTATAATGCTGTCGTCGTTGTTGTTGTTGAACATGATAACTTTTGTTCTAGTCGTCAGAATACAATGAAATTTGACAATGATGTTCCTTAACATAAAAAGATGGATGGGATTGATTTTGGGGGTCCTCCCTTTTAAAATGTAAGTGGAAAGTCCACCAAAAACTGCATGCGTCCAGAGTAATTTACTATCCATATTGGGCCTAAAACGTACAGGGTTCAACATGTTGCGGTCATATCATGCTGCGCTCATCGAAGCTTTTTATTAGTTTCAGTAAACTTTCAGGATTTTATCCCTGCAGATTGCTTTAGCTTAATAGGGAGAATGTATTGTTTGATAAGGAGATATGACAGACGGTGTCAGATTATTCTGCATTTTACATGTAAGTAAATATAAATAAAGATTGTTGAAAAGAAATAGAATTGCTTTAGGAAATATTAAAGCAATAAGAAATAAGAACCCTTCAGAATTATTTTTATACCACACTATCAATCACTAGTCAATGACCCATGTTTCCAGGGGTGAGGTGCGATGAGCGTCAGGTGAGTGGGGAAATAGTTTTCATAACAGTTTTCTTGGCAACTACATATCACAGCTTCTTGATATTTAATTTAAAGCATCAGCCTGGGGTTCCATAAAGTGGGATCTGATTTCGGGTCTGTCGCTCTCCTATTCCTGTAAATCCAAATCCGGCCATTTTTTAGTAAGATAGATATTGTTCATGTATTATAGGAGAAAGCCCAGAGAGATGCCTTTGAAGCTTTACAGTTCCAGAAAGATGCCAGGAACCAGAGGATTAATGAACAAATAGCTATGATAGAGGAGGAGCTGTTTAACTTGACTGTGGTAGAAATGGAGAAAAAAGAACTGAGGGCAACAATTGAAGTGGTGAGTAGACAATTAATCTCTAGACTGTCCTTGTAGGTTCAGTTATTTGTTCATCTTTAACAAAACTTTTAATATATTATTTAGAGTTAACCACAGAACAATAGAGATCCTCCTTTGATCAGATAAAAGATAAGTACGGACCACAATAAGGTATTTTATATTTTATAAAACCTTTTTTTTTCTTAATTTGAACCCCAAATAATTTGTCTATACTTTCAGAGTTTACTAGAACAGAAGAGGGCTTCTCTGATTCAGATGTTGGAACAATTAATGGACGAACAACAAAAGAGGAGAAAAGAACTCAAGAAGAGATTGGTAAGTGTAAAAATGATGTATCCTAGATATGCTTTGTATTGTCTGCTCTTCACACCACTGAAAATGTAGCTCTGAATTAATAGAAAAAGAAGTGATAGTCAAGTGCATGAAAAAAAAATTGTATGTGCGTCAGTTTACTGAACCTAATGAATGATAAAATTAAGCATTCAAATATGTGCTTTTGTTTTACCATTGGTCAATGCAACCATCAAAAACACAATTGATGAAAAATGCACAGGATTTCTCATACTTGCAGATAAAAGCAAGTATATTTCAAATATGCAAATTACATTTGTACTTTTTTTATGGCCTTTCCTCTATTTGCCAGTTATTCAACTCTGGTTTATTATTGTCATAATGCTGAGTTCTCTAATTCAGTTGGATTTTCATGAAATTTCATACTGAATAACCATATCAAGGACATTCTGTATTATCATATGCAGTTCTAACAAATGTGTGGAAGTGGGCTACCAGAAAGTAAATTTCTTGTTTATCTTGAAGGTTGAAATGGAAGAGCAGAGATCAGATGCCCAGACAGATTATTGGTTGGTTCAGTATCAGAGACTACTTGATAGTAAACCACAGGAAGTTATTGACAGAGTAAGTTCCCTTTGATAGCTTTGATAAACTAGTGCATTGTGAGATATGTTGATAACAAAATAAGCTGAGCAATCAAAACTTTATACAATTAAAAAAAAAATCAGTGTTATCAAATACCCCATAGTACATGTATTATTGCTTTTCTACAACATTAAATTGAATGAAAAAAAAGATTATTTCAATGTCTTTACTCTCTCCAAATAACTTTAAGACATACTAATAAAGCACAGATTCCAATTCATTTTGATTCTTTTTATCATCAATATCAATAACTTTTACCTAACATTGAGAGTTATGGCTAAAAACTAAAATTCCTGGAATAAGTGTTATAATTTTTTTTTTTCAGGAGAGACAACTTGCGACTGATGTTGTAAATATTTTGGAAGACTCAAAAGCCAGTGATTACATTCCCATCTTTACACGACATAGAATGACCCCTGAGACAATACTTGATATTACAGATGATGAATTGAAACAGGTAAATGGAAATTTGTGCTTGAATTAAAACACAATCAGGTATGCTCAATTCCTCATTAATTTAAAAGTATTAAGACAAACAGCACTGAATATAGTGTCAAATTAATACATGGATGGAATTTAAGAGTTTAAACAATTTAGTAGGAATTATTACTCTATTTTATTGACCGGGCTGGTCATGGGTCAATTACTTGGACTTCTTCGTTTAAATCCTACCTAAAAGACCAAGAAAACTAAGCTCTGCTCAACCTTTTAAATAAAATAGACTTATATAACTGATTTACTGTATTTGATTTTACTTTATAGACTTTAACCTTTTCAATGAAGGTGATAATTGTATTTGACCTTCTGTCTTAGCAAACATTCCTTTCTTGGATTGACAAATGTTTATATGAAAACAATAAAGTCAATAATTGTATAATGTTATGTTGTGGTTTTTTTTAAAGATTGGAGTCCATCAGTTGGGAACTAGAAAAGCAATCCTCAAAAACATAGAGAAATATCGAGTCAAGCAGAAACTGGGTGGTGATGAAACTAAGGAAGATGTGTTATTCAAAAAGAAACTTACGATGGCGGAGAGTGAAGAGCATCCTCCCCCAACCGCCCCAGCCTGTGGCGCTGAACCAAGCCCTGCTCAACCCTTATTTGCCAGGTCCGTGTCCAGGCAGAGGTCAATCCTGGCAAGGGGAATTAACTCTGAATGTGTAGTGTGTATGGATAATCAGGTATGTTTGTAAAATGTTGAAAGCTATTAGTAGTAACCAAATAGAATCCAAAAGGCATTTGAAATCATAAGAAAATATCTAAAAGGCAATAACAATAGACAATTTAGACAACACAATAGAAAAACATAATATAAAACACCTAAACAACTACCAGTTTGTCTGGTAGGAGAAGCCATTCCAGATTGTTGCAACACACCCAGGAATAAGTCATGGCACTCTTGAGTGATCAGATATTAGTCTAATTCCAAATGGAAAAAGATGAATAAAAAACAATCAATTAACATGACAACCAAAACTGCAACTAAATTTACAACTAGAAACAAGAACTCCCATCAGTAAAATTTTGAGTTTTGAAAAAATGGACTTTCTAGCTTTTTGCAGCTCCATTGATGATTTTCCAAAGATAGTCCAAATTTTGTATTAAAATTCAGACAATACAAAAACCTTAAGGCAATTCAACATCTGTAAACATGATAAAATGAAATTTTCTCAGCAATTTTGTTTTGTTTATATTCTAATTTATGCAGTGCACTACATAACCTTAAATGTTTTTTTTTATTTTAGTCTGATGTGATATTCCTGAAATGTGGCCATGTATGTACTTGTCAGAAGTGTTCCGAACCGCTCAAAGAATGTCCGTTGTGCAGAGGAGAAATTGTCACAAGAATCAAACTGTTGTCAACCCCTAGATGATACATGATTAAAAACATTTAACTCTATAACCATTATAGTAAAAGCCTATATAAGTAGTTAAATAACATTAAAATCAAACTGTTATAAAATCCTAGATAAAGTATTTAATATTTTGTGAAACAAAGGATTGAAAATTTAAAAACAAGACTATGTAAAATGTGTGAATCACTCCCTAGCCCAAAATGATCAGGGTTGCCACAAAACATCTTGAAACCTGCAAATACCATTGAATTTATTGGATGCTCAAGGGTTTGAAAAAAAAAGACTTTGAAAACAAAAATAATTAAGAATCCTTGAAAATCCTGAAATTTCATAGTTAACAATCAAAAGGTGAAAGGTAAACAGTTTCATAGAAATTATTATCATAACAGAGTATTTTTGTTTGACTATTTTAAATCTTGAAAATGACTTAAATACCTTTCGAAACGAGTGGCAACCCTGAATAAGTATGATACTTAGTTAAAACAATAAAAAACTATTATAATTTATAAAGTACATTATAGTTTTGTACTGTTTTTAACTTAGTACTGTGGTTTCATTATTTTTTGTGGGGGATCAATTTTCGTGATATTCATCTGTGGTGTTGACCCACAAAATTTGGTACCCATGAAAAAAAAAATTTACCATTGCTTAGTAAACATTACTATAAATTCTGGGTCATGAATTCAAGATCCATCAAACTGACACTTTTTCATCAACCAACAAAAATTAATACTCACGAAAATAAATAATTCCGCATTAATCAGAGTCAAATTTAATCTTGGATAAGGAAAGGGAAATGAATTAAACAAATACTGTATGGGCAATTGAGACCTCGTTGAGATTTTTATTCTGAAATAGCCTTCAGTGTTAAAATTTCAAATTATAGTTGTGGAAAATATATATATATGCATGTACATAGATAATAGGTGTATTTATTTATTTAAAAGTCTTTCAATTAATATGTTATTTCATCAATTTTTAAAATCATTTGTACATATGTCCTTTAGTGAGATAACTTTCATTTCTTGTTCTTTTTTCTAACAAATATTAAACCACTTATTGTCCTTTCTTTTTCAGTATAGATATTCATTGTTCTTTTATAAGTTATGACAATTTAATGTCCAATCACCTTCAGAAATAATAAAAAAAACTCCTATGATAAAGTTTGTTCAGTTCTTTTTCAATGATTTTTAACTACTTTTCCAAAGTTAGTAGAAAATTCTTTAATCCATGCAAAGATGTATTAAACAAATTGAAAGATGACGACATTAGACCTTACATTATTTCTGCTTTGTATGTGTAAGCAGTTTTTGTCTCGCCTGTGACGAATAGTCGCAAAAGGCGAGACATGGGTATTACTTTCCGGCGGCGGCGTCGTAAACTTTTTTGTAAGACTTTTGTGGACAATGAATTGCTTGAAAAGTATAATAGCTAGGCATCTGATATTTGGTATACAGACAGTTCAGGTTATGGTCTTTGCAACTGTCACCATGCCATGTGACCCTGACCCCATTTTCACGCTCCAGTGACTCTGTGAACTTAGGTCTTTTTTCAGGCCGAAAACATTTTTGTTAGACTTTTGTGGATGATGATTTGTTAGAAAAGTATAATAGCTAGGCATCTGATCTTAGGTATACGGACAGTTGAGATTATGGTATACTCAACTGTCAACATGCTATGTGACCCTGACCCCATTTTCACGCTCCAGTGACTCTGTGAACTTAGAGATCTTTTTCAGGCCAAAAACTTTTTGTAAGACTTTTGTGGACGAAGAATTGCTAGAAAAGTATAATAGCTAAGCATCTGATATTTGGTACACAGACAGTTCAGATTATGGTAAATGTAACTGTCACCATGCCATGTGATCCTGACCCCATTTTCACACTCTGGTGACTCTTTGTACTTAGGTCTTTTTTTTCAGGCAGAATTTTTTTTGTAATACTTGTGTGGACAATGAATTGCTTGAAAAAGTATAATAGCTAGGCATCTGATATTGGGTATACAGACACTTTTTGTGTGTTTATATCAAGAAATGAAAGCTTGGGTAGTTGATTTTAGTGATAGTGCCGGCAGGCGAGACATACTTTTAGTGGCCACACTTGTTACTGTATGTTTCAGCTTTTACTTTTGATATCTCATGTCCTATGGACAATTTCATATATTTATTTAATGATTGTCATTCGTTAATGTGTTGTCTGTTGATATTTTACGATAAGTAAAAAATTATGATTGTGCAATTTTGATTTTTGTACTTGTGTTTGTAATATTCATTTCACACATTTAAGATTTTTAATTCAAAATCCCTTTTGGGGAAAATTATATAAGAAACTTCTTGATAGGAATCCCATCAATAAAGTGCTTGTTTAATTCTTTGTTTAAGCCTATGTTATTTGTTCATGATTAATCATTATTATGTTTTTAGTAAATCATCTTCGCTAGCCAAGGGTTACAATCCGCTATGTCTTATCTTCAAGAAGATGAGAGATAGGGGATCGTAACCCTTAGAAGATGAGAGATAGCAGATTGCAACCCTTGGCTAGCGAAGATGTTAGTAAATTGGATCATTTGAAAAGCTCTTTTAAATCACTTTCCTAGATTATTTGTATTGTATATGTATCTGGTTTTGTTCTTTATACCCCAATTATTATCACAAATTAATGCTTCATTCAAGTTTAATCAAATCTGTACTATATATCATTTACTCCACAGTATGAACCTGTTGTGATATTTATTATATATTATTAATAAGTAGCTGTAAACACAATTATTTTCATGCTAAATGTTCTATCAATTTTGTCCTGCATTATTACTCTATTTTATTCACAAGGTTTGGGGGAGCTTAATTTATCTCTGTCGTTTAGGTAGGATTTAAATGAAGAAAACCATAATAATTGACCCATGACCAACCCGGTCAATAAAATAGAGTAATACAATTACATAAACACACACCACATAGTACATGTAGTAGGTCATTTTGTAACATTTGTTGATTTTAGACAAATTGCTATTCCATTAATTAATGTAGATCTTATTTTTTGAGAATATTTTATTTTAGCAGACTTAATAAGGGAACTTTGTGTTGCTGGCTATAACTTGCAACCATCAAAGATGACTGTCTATATGGTTTGGTATTTGTTGTTAGTGCACAAATGATTTTGCAAGCAGCCCGGTCAAAATATACAACAAATATGTAGCAGAGAAAATAAGTATGTTTACAGTGGTAATTTGTTGATATTTTTAATTCTTTTTATTATTATTGTTACATGTAGTGTCAAAGTTGTTACATTTATTCTTGTTTCTTTTTACATAGTACTTTTATTCGTGTGATACATTTATGTAGCAATAACACTTTGTTCTTGTTAGTGTCAGGAATGAAAGCTCTATATTACCCACTTTGTCTGATGTCTGTCTGTCCACAAATTTTGGTGAATGCTAAAACTACCAAGCTGAAACCGGCACAGATCTGAATTTATAATCAGTGATGAAGTACATGTAGGTCATGAAGATTCCCATCTATAAGTTTCATGAAAATCCATCAAATATTTTTAAAACCTGTAGATTGTTTGCTCATGGGATCTCTCATGATTTTGTCAGTATTCTTGTTTCTAACATTTTTTTCCAAGTGTTTTGGCGATGTCTAAGGTCAACATTTTTTCCATTGGCTCTTTATACCCCTACTCTGGGAATGTAATCAACTCATACCTATGACAGCTTTAATGTCTAAACAACTAGTTACTGTGTAACTTTTTGTCTCATTTTTATGTCCATTTTAGTGTTATATATACCTACTATTATCTTTTATACTTAAGCTGAATAAAGTATTTAAATCTACACTGATTTAATGTTTCTTTATGCACTATCAATGATTATAAGTCAAGCCATGTTTTAAGGCTGTTTTTGTCTAGCCTGCAACGAATGTTGCTAAAGACAAGACTTAGGTTTGGTGATTTTGGCGGTAATGTCCACAAGTGTAAAAGGTTTTTTTAAGTCTGATTTATGTACACTTAATAAATAGGTATGCAGTTGAATTAGCATCAGTACAGATCAGTTTTAAAAGCATTTTATCTGAATGGGCATGTAGTCATAATATACATGTACTGATTATTTTTTTTACTGGTTTGGCCAAAGATAACTTATTTCTTAAGTCTTTTAAACAGGAAGAAGTTATTGTACATCATTGGTATTTGGTATGCAGTGGCATTAGTGCTGATCAATTTCAAGAGAATTTTATCTGTATGCTCTCGCAGTTATGGTCATCTGACTAAAAGATTTTCTACTTAATTAGCTAAATGCTAACCTTTTTTCTTATGTCTGTGTTTTACAGTTATGGTACAGAATTCATATTTGGTATGTAGTTGCATAAGCATCAGTATAGATCAATTTCAAGATCATTTTATCTGCATGCTCCTGCAGTCACGGTATACTGACTTTAGATTTTAAACTCATTTGGCTAAGTACTAATGATTTTTCTATGTGTTTTATTTGAACAAGTAACGTTTATATATTGATATTTGGTATAGTTACATTTGCATTTTTGTCACGCCTGCGAAGTGGAGCAAGACATAGATGTTACTTTACCGGCAGCAGTGGCAGTGAGAGAACGTTTTATGTTGATGGTTTTTAGCACCTCCATATCTCAATAACTAAAAGTCCTAGGTTGATAAAACTTTGTATGCATATGCCCCAGTAGTAGATTAGCACAGATGCATTCCCATCTTTTGACCTTGACCTTGAGTTTTCAGTTGAGTGACTGACAATTTTTGTCCCCCGCCGCAACGCGTCAGAGGGACTTAGTAATGGTCTTCGTCCGTCCGTCACGTTTTTAGCTCACCTGGCCAAAGGCCATGTGAGCTATTGCCATCACTTGGCGTCCGTCATCGTCGTCGTCCGTCGTCGTCGTCGTCGTCGTCGTTAACTTTTCTTCAAACTTCTTCTCCTCTGAAACGGCTGCACAGATTCAAACCAAATTTGGTCTGGTGGTACTTTAGGGTATCCCCAACAGAACTGATGTGGGGATTTTTGATTCGTCGAAAAACATGGCCGCCGTTGCTAAAAATAGACCAGGGGGTCAGACTACTGTTTTTGGCTTTTAAATCAAAAAGTATAAGAGATAGATGAAATCTGATGCCACGCTACTGCTTCAGCATCAAAAGCTCTACAAAAGTCCCCATTGAGTCGAAGTTGTCAGATGACCCCTTATGGGAGTTACGGCCCCTTAAAGGTAAAAAATAGCATTTTTTTCATGTTTTTGGCCTATGGAATGAAAACTACTGCAGATAGAGAGAAGCTGTTGCTTGCTTAAATGTTCAGCTCATTTAGCTCTACAAAAGTCTCCATAAGGTCCAAGTTGTCAGATGACCCCTTATAGGGGTTATGGCCCCTTAAAGGCAAAAAATAGAGTTTTTGGCCTATAGAATGAAAACTATTGCAGATAGAGAAAAGCTGTTGCTTGCTTAAATGTTCAGCTCGTTTAGCTCTACACAAGCCTCCATAGGGTCGAAGTTGTCAGATGACCCCTTATAGGGGTTACGGCCCCTTGAAGGCAAAAAATAGTGTTTTTGGCCTATAGAATGAAAACTATTGCAGATAGAGAAAAGCTGTTGCTTGCTTAAATGTTCAGCTCATTTAGCTCTAAAAAAGTCTCCAAGGGTCAAAGTTGTCAGATGACCCCTTATAGGGGTTATGGCCCCTTAAAGGCAAAAAAAAGTGTTTTTGGCCTATAGAATGAAAACTATTGCAGATAGAGAAAAGCTGTTGCTTGCTTAAATGTTCAGCTCATTTAGCTCTACAAAAGTCTCCAATGGTCGAAGTTGTCAGATGACCCCCTATAGGGGTTACAGCCCTTTAAAGGCAAAAAATAGTATTTTTGGCCTATGGAATGAAAACTATTACAGATAGAGAAAAGTTGTTGCTTGCTTAAATGTTCAGCTCATTTAGCTCTACAAAAGTTCCCATAGGGTCAAAGTTGCCAGATGACCCCTTATAGTGGTTACGGCCCCTTAAAGGCAAAAAATAGTGTTTTTGGCCTAAAGACAGAAAACTTTTGCAGATAGAGAAAAGATGGTGCTTGCTTAAATGTTCAGCTTAATTAGCTCTACAAAAGTCTTTTTAGGGTCGAAGTTGTCAGATGACCCCTTTAAGGGGTTATGGCCCTTTAAAGGTGAAAAATAGTGTTTTTTGCTTTGGAATGAAAACTATTGCAGATAGAGAAAAGCTTTTTATTGCTTAAACATTCAGCTCATTTAGCTATACAAAAGTCTTCAAAGGGTTGACATTAAGACCAGGTGAGTGATTCAGGCTCCTGGGAGCCTCTTGTTTGTGGGTGCAACTCCTCGGACGTTGCTGAAACTTTACACACTGATAGGGTACAATTAGTAGGGGATCATCCCATATTTGAAATTTTCAAAATGGCTGCTGTTTCCATGAAAACGGGGAAGAAAATTCAAAATATAGGACATTCAATATCTCAGTTACCTAAGTGCACAGGGTTCTGAAATTTTGTACAGCAAAAGGTACTCTATAATAATAATAAAAAAAAAATTTGAAGCAATATTTACAGTTTTCGCGTTATTTACGAATTTGTGATTTTCTGGTCCAAAAAATGGGACCTTGTCAAAAAAAATTTATGTTCACTGGTTTCCTTCCTTGTTTTGACCGAATGATTTCGTCTCCGAAACAACCAATTTCTATCATTTCTCAGATAATATATTGATTAAATTCATACCATACAACTTTCATGCGGCGGCGGGGGACACATGGCTACTCGTAGCAATCTTGTCAATACAAATATTAGCAATGTTAAGGATTTATGAGCACATCCACATCTCAAGAAATATAAGTCCTAGAATGATGAAACTTGATATGGATATGCCCCAGTAGTAGATTAGCACAGTCACATCCCTACTTTGACCTTGACCTTGATTTTCTGGTTGTGGCTGACAACTTTCAATTAATAAAATAGCAATGTTAAAGTTTTAATAAGTGGGAATTATAAATTCTAGGTTTATAAATTGGATATGCTAATTCATCAGTGTTAAACTGTTATAGCTGCATCCTCATCTTTTCACCTTTGATTTTGATAGTTTTCATCTGAATTCTGTGAGAATGTAGGAGAGCAGGTATATGGTTTTTTTCTCAACAATTAATTAATTGTTGAATACTAAGGTACATGCATTTCTTGTCAGGACTGTAGTAAAATTTTACATAGGCATATTTATACCCCCGCTTTGAAGAAGAGGGGGGTATACTGTTTAACCCTTGTCGGTCCATTCGTTCGTCCGTCCGTCCTTAACAAAACTTCTGTCACAGTTTTCTAAGCAACTACATGAGATAGAGATCTGATTATTTTGTATACAGCTTTATCCTATAGTACCAAATGGTGTATACTGATTTTATCCCGGGGATTTTATGCTCCTAGCTAGGTCTAGACTACTTCCTGTTTACTGAATACTTAGGTTTTTACACATAATGGACATAAATGGGAAATTTCCGTCACAGTTTCCCAAGCAACTACATGAGATACAGGTCTGATATTTTGTATACAGCTTTATCCTATAGTACTATATGGTGCATACCGATTTTATGCTACTAGGTAGTCTACTTCCTGTTTACCGAATACTTGGGTTTTTACACATAATGGACATAAATGCAAAATTTCCGTCACAGTTTCCCAAGCAACTACATGAGATAGGGGTTCTGATATTTTGTTTACAGTTTTATTTTATAGTCCCATATGATGTATAGCGATTTTATGTTCCTATGTCAACTACTTCCTGTTAACCAAGTATACTTGTATGAGTGGCTTAGTTCGAGGAGTGTGGGTATCACTAGTGAGCATTAGCTCACAGATTTACTTGTTTATTGTTTGATTTTATACTGTGTGTGAGACATATCTCAGTGCTAAAAGGTTCTTTCATTGTAAATTTTTAAAATGCTGTTAGTTTAAATGGAGGCTGTCTATCATGTGCACTAATCCACATATTCTCAGCAGCATAGTCAAATATAACCACATTGTTCCAAGATTTGACGTACCACACAGGTATTGAACAAGAACGAAATTCCTGGGTCTCCCACCAAGCTGCAAAAATTTTAAGTCCACTTGGTATACAGGAAATTGAAAAACGCATCCCACCTTATGAGACCTCTACCTGAAGCTGCATAACAATTATCAAAAGCTTAGGATTATTAGTAGCTGAGAAATCTGTTAAGAAAAAAAGTGTGACAGACTGATGGACACCGGTATTTCTATGTCCTTAGCTCTGCGTTGTGGCAGGGGACAAAAATAAATAATCTGGTTTAATAATTTATTGAACAGTACTTGTTTCTAGAGTGATTCTACACTGACGATTTTAAACACAAAAAGAAATCTGTATTATAGATATAACAAAATAATTTAAACATCAGGATCATTAATATAAAAATAAATATCCTTGACATTCAATAATTATAAAAATTAATATAACAAACTTTATATAAAATCTTAACAGGGCAAAAGTCATTTAAAGGCAAATAACTCTGTTGTTTTTATTTGGTTGTGTTAAAATCTTTTATAATTAATTTGATTTTTTTTTTCAAATTAACACATATTGTTTTAAATATCATAATTTTTCAACAAAAGAAAAACATCAAAACAAAAAAATATTTTACTTTGGCAACATATCAACTAACTGAAATTATACCACTGGCTAGCAATCAAAGATAAAAAGTGCTCATACTGGCATAATTATGGACTCACTGACTCTTTAAAAGTAGAAACATGATTTCTTCCTTAATATAAAACATGCATTTAAAGAAAGTCTTCCACGATCCAGTACCAATATACATTGTAGGTGAGTAATAAATAGATGGCATCATATATTTCTTCATGGGGAATTTTTTAAGTTAATATAACTAAATTTCCCCTCTCAAAAATAAAACACCACACATCCATCACTACTGTACACTTTGTCAATAAAATTCAAAATGAAATTTAAATAAATAAATAACACTATCATCAGAGCAAATCTTATAACATGATGATTAAACATTTATCATTGAGGACTTTTGATGTTTTTATTACCAAAACAATACCACAAATATATCCTGTGGTGTCTAAGTATAATTGTTTATGAGGTACTTATTCAATACAAACTGAATTATTTATCCTTGAGTGGGAAACCAGTATTGTGCTTGTGTGAATCGCTCTCCTGTTTGAAGTATGCAAATCAGACCTTTGTACTAAATTAGGTGGGTTATCATTAAACATTCAAAGACAAAATAAGGAATTACATTTAAAAATTCTAAAAGATTTTCTCTCTCAAAAATATGATCAGCTTCTTGTATTTTTCAACAAAATTATCACATCACTGTAATTTAAATTTAAACTCTAGTTTTATGTCTGTTTATTGGCTTGTTAATTTGGAATCAGTTCTATAAAGATTCCTTCCATTTCTTAAATATTTCATCAGCTTTTTCTAGCGTTTCATCTTTCTGCAATGAAAAAGTATAAAAGTATATCTATCAGAATTATCCAACTCAAACTGTTAGTCACTCCCCAAATTTTAATCTAATCAATTTTTGAACTAGGAAGGCAAAATCTAAATAGGGCTATAAAGATTATATGAAAGTTTTGAGAAGTCTATGAGCATTTTGAGCAGTTTTTAAAGTTTTGGATAGGAGATGGTTATACTTAGGAGTAACAGACACACACCGACAAATTTCTAAAATTGTGGTTTTACTGTGATGAGTGTTGTGTTTTAGGCATTTTTTCCAAGTCTCATCCTCATTTGTTTTTGGGTCAATTTTTGTAATATATATATACAGTTGTCTTGTGATCTCATAAACATGACAAAGAGCTATACATTTTATTTTTGGCCAGATTTCTTAAAGTGAAATCTGGGTTACAAAATGGTAAATGTCAAATGTGAGGCCATGTGGTTGGCATGAGAAGTATTTTTGGAACAGTATTCTCATCAACAATTGATATTTTTTATCAACAGCATCAGCATGGGGTCCCATATATTTGAATTGGATTTCAGGTGCTCAAAGCTAAAAGTTTAGCCAAACGGTGCCTGCCATTCTTCAGGTCTATTTCTCACCTACTTCCTGTTGAAGGATATTCAGTCAATTTTGAGATTTTTAGAGCTAAACTATGTATAGTTTTGAGGTACAAGTGTTTTATGGTCTTTCAAACAATCATTTTGTTAAAAAATATTTTGCTAGTTTAGAAGAAACCTACCTTGATAAAACAGAATCGGATGAATTTTTCTCCTAGCTTCTTGTGGTCCTTATTATAAAAGGCTGAAGGGGGAATCACAGATAATTTCTGCAAAATAATATTATAAATGTTGTAAAGGTGTTAATCATCAGTTATGTATTAATGAAGATAGGTTTGTTAATTACTGTGAAAATTCCATCATAAGTGGGATGCAGGCATTAACTGTAATGGATTGGGAATAGAATTGTTACATGATTTTAAAGAATTTAAAAAAAAAATACAAAGTCCAACTATCTCTCCTGAACAAAATCTGAGCTCAATGAAATTTATTCATGCATATCTCAATATCTCAATATGATGTACTTGTGTGAAGTTTCATCCAAATCCATTCAATGTTTGATAGAATGAGAAACTGACAGACAGACGGACAGGATGATTGCTATATACCCCCAAACTTTGGTCGCAAGGGATACACAAAATCTTTTTTTTTTGGTTGGAAATCATATTTTATTGATTGTTTGACCCTCAAAACAACAAATATTGGTATCCCACTATATAACAATACTTTCACAGAATGGACAAACTACCAATCAACAAGGCATGGTATATCTATCATTTTAATTATATCTTTGCTTTGTAGCTAGTTTTTTTTCTAAATCTCTTCCTTTTGAAATCTTTCAATATTCTTTTAGGCAATAGTAAAATAATCCCCAGATTCTCATCCAAATTTCCTGAAAATATGGGGCGGAGGGCAGATTTCATTTTTTATTTTTAATCCATTTTGATAAAAAAAATTCTATCATTTTTTAGGAAAAAATTAATATAATTTGCAAAAAATCAAAATAATTTTTTTTTGAGGGGCTCAAAAAAATCAGACTGATGGGGATGAGAATCCAGGATATTTTTTATAATGGCCTTAAATGTTTTTAAGTAATATGTTAAAAAAGTATCCAATAGTACTCCCCATAAGTTTGATTGCACACCACTGCTGGAACACTACTGAAGTGATCCAGAAGGTAGCAAACGAATACACCCTGAGTGTTATAAAGGATGTGTGTAGTTAATACAAATTTTAGACCTTGAGAAATAATCAATTGGATCACATTGCTCTCACCTTTTCTTTACATAGCCATCGAACAAACTTGAAATCGTAAGGATCATTTGTTCCATCATCAGGAATATCTACTTCTACAAAATAAAGAAACAAATATAGGAAGATGTCCATTGGACACAGATGCCCCTGTAACAACTCCAAACAGTAAGTGAAAGTCTGACATGTCTGAACACCACTTACGATAATGAAGATCCCTGTCAAATTTCAAATCATTCTCATGTACTGTTTCTGAAAAAAGCTTGAGGGAAATTTTCATACTCTTTTCCATAAAAGACCAGCCCCAAACAGGAAGTGTTGTTGTTGCAACAGATCTGAAAATTGTTCAGGATGTATGGACAATATGTGAAACTGGACCTCTTTGTCAAATTTCAAATCATTCTCATGTGTCTGAGAAAAGATTGGTGAAAATTTTCATACTCATTTTCATATTGGCCAAGTTGAAGACAGAAAGTAGTCGTCCAACAAGTAAGAAAGTTGCATTGTTTGTATGCTACTTACTAAGATTAGAAATATCAGCCATCATGAAATATCCACCGTCAGGCATGGTAGGAATGATACCTAGTTCCTCCAGACTTTTAGCCAGAGCATCACGTTTGGGCTGTAATTCTTTGGCTAGACTATACAAGTAGCACTTATCATGATCATTTATTACAGAGAGTTCATGTTCTAATCCCTCTGCTACTGCTTCCTAAAAACATACAGAGTACATGTCTAAACAACATTGATATTTTTTGTCACATGTTATCTTGCATGGACACTTAATTAAAGAATAACAACATTTAATATTATGTCTTTCCTGTGTGTGTGTTTGAGTCGAAAGCCCTATTCATCACACTTTGGCCAAACAGGACGACAAGCTTTAATGCTTTAATGGTAATGAAACCATAGTACCCACAGCAGATAACTACATGTATCAAAACTTCATGTATTTTAAAACATACATGTAGGAAAGTGACATTTTTGCGTATATAGACTTGATCTGCTTATACAGGTCAGTAATTTAGTGATCATCAGTGTGGCATTTTAACAAGCACATAAGCCTCTCTGCTAACCAAGCTGCAATGACTCTATCCTGGGGAAAACACAGATTTATAGGCATTCTGAAGTTGTTTGCCTTGCTCTTTGGTGTGTTTAAAGGTTTAAGACAAGGATAGAATGTTTTGCTAACTGAGTATTCCAAAATATTTCCCACCTCTGAAAGTTGGATAGAAAGGAATATGTTTGGGAAGGGCTGAAATTGCCCCCATATTTGCCAAAAATTGTCAACTTTGTAACATTTAGATTAATTTAATGTAATTCAATCATTAGATAATCCAACTTTACATATTACATTAATTTCAAGTGCTGATATCATCATGCATGATATTACAACGTTATAAATGTGAAAAATATCAATATTTGTTTCAGTATTTAGGCTTTTTTAGTTTTCAGGATGCATTCCCTCTAAGTTAAATTAAGAGAGTGCTCTTTTAAAAATTGTCAAAAATCTACAATTTTATAAAATCATATGATTTTTATCCAAGTTTTCTCAAACTGTTGAATATTTTGTAGCTATTTTTGGTATTCATTAAATTACAGTATTTCAACATATATTTGGCAGTAATTTCTAGAAGTTTACTTCAACTTCAAACATTTGGCAAAGGATGAGTGGCATTAAGACCCATAATTGGCCCAAGAAAATGAAGTTGATTCAAATGTTATGATATTTATAAGAAATTTAAGCTTTTATGTGGTTACAAAGAAAACACACCAAATAAGGCAAATTTCATTCATTGTGACCTAATTATGACATCATAATCAGTGGTCTTATTTGACAAAACAAAGAAAATCTGCAATTTCGAATGGTTTCAGTGCATATTTTCCTTAAGAAAACATTGGGCACATGAAAACAACAACTCCGAACTTTCAGAAATGGTGGATTTCATCATTTTACACATTTTTGTCAAGTATGAAGTTGTTGTTTTGATGCGCCCACCTTCTTTCGGACCAAAAAGTGTATGAAAATCAGCAAAAATCAATGAAATTAGGACAATTTCATTTATATGTAACTTTTTGAGTTAACTGATTGGCATGACAGCTTAACTGATATGGCACAAGTTAAGCATTTTCTTTAAGCCTAATAATTTATCAATGTTTCATCAACTAAAGGCATCTATATGCTCAGTTTTAATTTCTTGGTGAATCTTGGGCCAAAAATGGGTCTTATTGCCACTCATCCTTTAGATTCTAACGGAACCTACTCCTTTGCATGAACATATAGAACATCCGTAAAAGGTTAAAAATTTGTTTCATGTATCACTATACACTGATAAATTAATATACCTAAATAGGTGTAGGACAGGTGTATATACAGTTCTGATGTAGGACCTGCATGGGTTTAATCAGATGATCAGGACCTATACCCCTGCCTAGCTTCTACCCTTCTCTAATTATCTTACCTGTATAGGTGTAGGACAGGTGTATATACAGTTCTGATGTAAGACTTGCATGAGTTTTATCAGATGATCAGGACCTATACCCCAGCCTAGCTTCTATCCCTCTCTAATTATCTTACCTGTATAGGTGTAGGACAGGTGTATATACAGTTCTGATGTAGGACCTGCATGGGTTTTATCAGATGATCAGGACCTATACCCCAGCCTAGCTTCTATCCCTCTCTAATTATCTTACCTGTATAGGTGTAGGACAGGTGTATATACAGTTCTGATGTAGGACCTGCATGGGTTTAATCAGATGATCAGGACCTATACCCCAGCCTTGCTTCTACCCTTCTCTAATTATCTTACCTGTATAGGTGTAGGACAGGTGTATATACAGTTCTGATGTAGGACTTGCATGGGTTTAATCAGATGATCAGGCCCTATACCCCAGCCTTGCTTCTACCCCTCTCTAATAATCTTACCTGTATAGGTGTAGGGCAGGTGTATATACAGTTCTGATGTAGGACTCGCATGGGTTTTATCAGATGATCAGGACCTATACCCCAGCCTAGCTTCTACCCCTCTCTAATTATCTTACCTGTATAGGTGTAGGACAGGTGTATATACAGTTCTGATGTAGGACCTGCATGGGTTTAATCAGATGATCAGGCCCTATACCCCAGCCTTGCTTCTACCCCTCTCTAATTATCTTACCTGTATAGGTGTAGGACAGGTGTATATACAGTTCTGACGTAGGACTTGCATGGGTTTAATCAGATGATCAGGCCCTATACCCCAGCCTTGCTTCTACCCCTCTCTAATAATCTTATCTGTATAGGTGTAGGACAGGTGTATATACAGTTCTGATGTAGGACCTGCATGGGTTTAATCAGATGATCAGGACCTATACCCCAGCCTTGCTTCTACCCCTCTCTAATTATCTTACCTGTATAGGTGTAGGACAGGTGTATATACAGTTCTGACGTAGGACTTGCATGGGTTTAATCAGATGATCAGGCCCTATACCCCAGCCTTGCTTCTACCCCTCTCTAATTATCTTACCTGTATAGGTGCCTATACCCCAGCCTTGCTTCTACCCCTCTCTAATAATCTTACCTGTATAGGTGTAGGACAGGTGTATATACAGTTCTGATGTAGGACCTGCATGGGTTTAATCAGATGATCAGGCCCTATACCCCAGCCTTGCTTCTACCCCTCTCTAATTATCTTACCTGTATAGGTGTAGGACAGGTGTATATACAGTTCTGACGTAGGACTTGCATGGGTTTAATCAGATGATCAGGCCCTATACCCCAGCCTTGCTTCTACCCCTCTCTAATAATCTTATCTGTATAGGTGTAGGACAGGTGTATATACAGTTCTGATGTAGGACTTGCATGGGTTTAATCAGATGATCAGGCCCTATACCCCAGCCTTGCTTCTACCCCTCTCTAATTATCTTACCTGTTTAGGTGTAGGACAGGTGTATATACAGTTCTGATGTAGGACCTGCATGGGTTTAATCAGATGATCAGGACCTATACCCCAGCCTAGCTTCTACCCCTCTCTAATTATCTTACCTGTATAGGTGTAGGGCAGGTGTATATACAGTTCTGATGTAGGACCTGCATGGGTTTTATCAGATGATCAGGACCTATACCCCAGCCTAGCTTCTACCCCTCTCTAATTGTCTTACCTGTATAGGTGCCTATACCCCAGCCTTGCTTCTACCCCTCTCTAATTATCTTACCTGTATAGGTGTAGGACAGGTGTATATACAGTTCTGATGTAGGACCTGCATGGGTTTAATCAGATGATCAGGACCTATACCCCAGCCTAGCTTCTACCCCTCTCTAATTATCTTACCTGTATAGGTGTAGGACAGGTGTATATACAGTTCTGATGTAAGACTTGCATGGGTTTAATTAGATGATCAGGACCTATACCCCAGCCTAGCTTCTATCCCTCTCTAATTAACTTATCTGTATAGGTGTAGGACAAGTGTATATACAGTTCTGATGTAAGACTTGCATGGGTTTGATCAGATGATCAGGACCTATACCCCAGCCTAGCTTCTACCCCTCTCTAATAATCTTACCTGTATAGGTGTAGGACAGGTGTATATACAGTTCTGATGTAGGACCTGCATGGGTTTTATCAGATGATCAGGACATATACCCCAGCCTTGCTTCTACCCCTCTCTAATTGTCTTACCTGTATAGGTGCCTATACCCCAGCCTTGCTTCTACCCCTCTCTAATTATCTTACCTGTATAGGTGTAGGACAGGTGTATATACAGTTCTGATGTAGGACCTGCATGGGTTTAATCAGATGATCAGGACCTATACCCCAGCCTAGCTTCTACCCCTCTCTAATTATCTTACCTGTATAGGTGTAGGACAGGTGTATATACAGTTCTGATGTAAGACTTGCATGGGTTTAATTAGATGATCAGGACCTATACCCCAGCCTAGCTTCTATCCCTCTCTAATTAACTTACCTGTATAGGTGTAGGACAAGTGTATATACAGTTCTGATGTAAGACTTGCATGGGTTTGATCAGATGATCAGGACCTATACCCCAGCCTAGCTTCTACCCCTCTCTAATAATCTTACCTGTATAGGTGTAGGACAGGTGTATATACAGTTCTGATGTAGGACCTGCATGGGTTTTATCAGATGATCAGGACATATACCCCAGCCTTGCTTCTACCCCTCTCTAATTGTCTTACCTGTATAGGTGTAGGACAGGTGTATATACAGTTCTGATGTATGACCTGCATGGGTTTAATCAGATGATCAGGACCTATACCCCAGCCTAGCTTCTACCCCTCTCTAATTATCTTACCTGTATAGGTGTAGGACAGGTGTATATACAGTTCTGATGTATGACCTGCATGGGTTTAATCAGATGATCAGGACCTATACCCCAGCCTAGCTTCTAACCCTCTCTGATTATCCTACCTGTATAGGTGTAGGACAGGTGTATATACAGTTCTGATGTAGGACCTGCATGGGTTTAATCAGATGATCAGGCCCTATACCCAGCCTAGCTTCTACCCCTCTCTAATTATCTTACCTGTATAGGTGTAGGACAGGTGTATATACAGTTCTGATGTAGGACCTGCATGGGTTTAATCAGATGATCAAGACCTATACCCCAGCCTAGCTTCTACCCCTCTCTAATTATCTTACCTGTATAGGTGTAGGGCAGGTGTATATACAGTTCTGATGTAGGACTTGCATGGGTTTAATCAGATGATCAGGACCTATACCCCAGCCTAGCTTCTACCCCTCTCTAATTATCTTACCTGTATAGGTGTAGGACAGGTGTATATACAGTTCTGATGTAGGACCTGCATGGGTTTAATCAGATGATCAGGACCTATACCCCAGCCTAGCTTCTACCCCTCTCTAATTATCTTACCTGTATAGGTGTAGGACTGGTGTATATACAGTTCTGATGTAGGACCTGCATGGGTTTAATCAGATGATCAAGACCTATACCCCAGCCTAGCTTCTACCCCTCTCTAATTATCTTACCTGTATAGGTGTAGGACAGGTGTATATACAGTTCTGATGTAGGACCTGCATGGGTTTAATCAGATGATCAGGACCTATACCCCAGCCTAGCTTCTACCCCTCTCTAATTATCTTACCTGTATAGGTGTAGGACAGGTGTATATACAGTTCTGATGTAGGACCTGCATGGGTTTAATCAGATGATCAGGACCTATACCCCAGCCTAGCTTCTACCCCTCTCTAATTATCTTACCTGTATAGGTGTAGGACTGGTGTATATACAGTTCTGATGTAGGACCTGCATGGGTTTAATCAGATGATCAAGACCTATACCCCAGCCTAGCTTCTACCCCTCTCTAATTATCTTACCTGTATAGGTGTAGGACAGGTGTATATACAGTTCTGATGTAGGACCTGCATGGGTTTAATCAGATGATCAGGACCTATACCCCAGCCAAGCTTCCACCCTGTAGCACTGAATGTTTTCCCTGCACTGCCCATTGTTACTGTTCTCTCCCACATTCCAGGTAAGGAGGCTATAAAAGAAAATCATGGCCTAAATTACCAGTAGGTTCTCAGGATTGAAAAAGATAATTATGCATGTATGAATAATTAACACAAAATGTCTTTTATTCTGAGAATCACTAACCAAAGGTTACACTTAGTATACAGCTGCTACGCCACAAAATAGATGATTACTAGCCGCCACCGTTAAAGTAACACCTATGTCCCGCTCTGCTTCGCAGGCCAGACAACAAAAATGATATACAACAGACCTAAATTCAGTTCTTGTGATATAGGACCTTATACTCAAGTCATTTACGAAATTTCAAGTTGTTGTGTTATAATAAGAAGTTGCTTTGGAAACTGTTACTAAAGTTATGCTGCAGACAGAAGAATGGAAAGATCGATGGTTGAACAGGGGTAAACCAGTTAACCAAATTCCTCTTTGATGCAGGGGTATAATAACAACATTATTTGACAGCATTGCCCAAGCAGAGCAGACAAAAAGGGAAGTAACTCTGAAGAAATCATAACAGCAACTTGGTACAGGCATATCAAATGAAATGACTAATGATTAGGTTAATGATGCAAATTCTCCCTCTAACATAGCCATCTTCATAAAGGAAAAGATGTGGTTAGTAATAAAGCTCTAATAATCAGAACTTCCATTCAATACTGTAATTGCTGGAATAGAGGTTATACATGTGTAATACTATATTTTGAAAACAGAGTTTAACAAATACTTTTGAAAGCTTAATTTTTTGTTGGATAAAAACTTTCATGGTTTTTGCTTACCAGACAAAACACAAAATTTCAGAATGAATAAGATTTGTTGTATTGACTTTTTAATGATTTTAGACCACAAATGAATGAATCCAAGAATAGTCTTTTTATTGTCATTGAAGGAACTGCGATGGATAAAAAAAATTTCAAAACAGGAGGGCCGGCAATTTAAATAAAAAGCTTCGCCGAGTGCAGCATGATACGACCGCAACATGTTGAACACTGTATGTTTTAAGCCCAATATGAATAGTCAATTGCTCTGGACACATGAAGCCCATGGTGGACTGACAAAGTTTTTTGACACATGCAGCTTTTGGTGAACTATCCATCAACATTCAGAAGAAATTATTTTTTTTTTCAAAAGCAAACTAAAATAAATTACAGTTACAAAAACATTACCCCTTTTGGCCCCAAATTAATGGTATCTTCTACCTTTCACTTTTGCTCCTTTTGGTCCTAAAAAGCAGCAACTAGGGAAAGGGAAGTGTTGCAAAATTAACATTCAACTTTGTTAATTCACTACAAGAATTTATTTGCAAAAAAGAAAAATGAAATCAGACAATAAATAAAAGTTTCAATCTTGGCCCCTTTTGGTCCCTATTTCCAAAATGGGGTGGGGGATAAAGCAACAGTTAATCCTCCATTTTCTATCCACCACTTGACAAGACTTAACTTGCAAAAAAAAAAATCAAAATCGGACCAGAAATAAAAAAGTTGAATTTTTTGCCCCTAATGGACATCTCATTTCTAAATGAAAAAAGGGGACCCCCAAATTCAATCCCATTTATGGTATAATGGTAGTGCATATCATTGTCAATTTTCATAACAGTTGACCAACCAGAACCAAAGTTATTGTGAGAACAAATAAAATATTTGAATTATTTGCCCCTTTTGGGCCCCTAATTTATAAATGAATAAAGGGTAGACCCCCAAAATCAATCCCATTCATCCTTTTATGTTATAAAACATTGTTGTAAAATTTCACATCATTTGGTTAACCAGAACAAAGTTATTGTGGGAACAAACAAAAAAGCAGCATTTTTGGCCCTTTTTTGGCCCCTAATTTACAAATGAAAAAAGGGGGGACCCCCAAAATCCATCCAATCCATCTTTTTAAGGTAAGGAATATCATTGTAAAATTTCATAGCAATTGGATAACTAGAACTTAAGTTATTGTGGGAACACTTAAGTTAACAAACAACGCAGACGACGACTCAGATGACGACGACGACAGCATCATACCATTATACGTCCGCAAATTTTTTGCTTTCATATAAAAAATCTTCTCAGACCTTTTCTTCCATACAGTTCCTAACCAAATTTTCCTGTCAAACAGGAGGGCATGAGCCCATCAAGTTGATTCTTAATCTGCCTTTGAGGAAAATTGAAGCACTGAGTAACTTAAATACCTATTTTTATATGTTTATTGTTGTCATATATCAACCATTCATAGACTTCGTCAGATATACATATAGCATCATACTTTTTACACAGTCCTGCTACCATTTCAAGTTCATCTCTCCTGAATACCTATAAGACAAATTATATTCTCAAAATATATTTTATTTATTCAATTTTTGTGTGTGATTACTTTCTTATCCAGTAAAACTGTGTGCCAATTCTCAAAGGTAATACCTCTCCCTACTAAAAGATTGACCTATCTCAGGAATATGGAATTATGGACTGATGAAAACAGTTTAACCCCATCTTCTTTGAAGCATGGGAAAAGAATTGCACATGTTAATAGGCCAAAACAAAATATATGTTTGTTTCCTGTGCCTACTCTTGAAAATTAGGGTAGGTAGGTAGGAAAATTATTTTTTTTACAAAATTATTTTACATTGAGTCAATGGGGAAGCAATCCTAACTTTAACGGTGCTCGTCAATTAAAACTTTAGGGTAGGGTGAAAAAAATAGGGTAGGTAGGGAAGCAGAAAACAACCATATATTTTTTTTGTCCTTAATACAAACCTTTCCCACAGGATTATTAGGGTTGTTTATCATAATGCACATGTAATTAAGACAAACCTTTCCCACAGGATTATTAGGGTTGTTTATCATAATGCACATGTAATTAAGACAAACCTTTCCCACAGGATTATTAGGGTTGTTTATCATAATGCACATGTAATTAAGACAAACCTTTCCCACAGGATTATTAGGGTTGTTTATCATAATGCACATGTAATTAAGACAAACCTTTCCCACAGGATTATTGGGGTTGTTAATCATAATGCACATGTAATTAAGACAAACCTTTCCCACTGGATTATTAGGGTTGTTTATCATAATGCACATGTAATTAAGACAAACCTTTCCCACAGGATTATTGGGGTTGTTAATCATAATGCACATGTAATTAAGACAAACCTTTCCCACAGGATTATTAGGGTTGTTTATCATAATGCACATGTAATTAAGACAAACCTTTCCCACAGGATTATTGGGGTTGTTAATCATAATGCACATGTAATTAAGACAAACCTTTCCCACTGGATTATTGGGGTTGTTAATCATAATGCACATGTAATTAAGACAAACCTTTCCCACAGGAATATTAGGGTTGTTAATCATAATGCACATGTAATTATTACAAACCTTTCCCACAGGATTATTAGGGTTGTTTATCATAATGGCCTTGGTCTTATCTGTAAAGAGCCCTTCTAATTCTACAGGGTCCAACTTCCAATCATGGCTTGTCAAGGGTCCTTCTTTCTTTGTCTGTAAGTATAGTCAGGAATACAATAATGTGAAAGCAAAATAAGTTTTAAAAGTGCAATGAAAATATTAACTTTCTGTAGGAAATAGATTTCAGAATGAAATATGTGGCATTTTAATTTTAGTATTTGGGTCTGTTTGTTTGTCCATCCCAAATGTTGCGAGATGGGGCATTTTGTCTTATGCACATATTCTTGTTCTGTCTTTTTTTATTTTGTATTGAACAAAATGCCATTGTTATCTTTAACACTGGCATTCCTGAACTGAACTGGCTTCTCTCTGATAGATTAGGACATGTGCTGGGATATCAGGGGCAATAACACAAGTCTATCCATCATTATGCATAATTATTATGTAAATTATTATGTAAAAGCATGAACAATGGACAAGAGAACTACTTACAGGCCTCAAAGGACAATATTTAGCTGTAGCACCTGCCACCTTCACCATAGGTTCATAGCAGTCAAAGTAGGGTTCAACAATAATGACCTGTAAATAAATTCAATATAGACTTCAGAACAGGTTAATACTATGAAATAACATCTGCAACCTCCACCATAAGGTCAAAGTATGGTTCCACAATAATGACCTGTAATAAAAATAAAAAAGGAATACTGTAATTAACCTCACAAAAGAATACCTTCTCTACCTCTCTATATCGAACTTGATATAGGAAATAACTGAATCAAATAATCTCCCTTGAATCATATCCATGAGCGATGATTTTCTTCATGCACAGCTCTATTGGGTTAACTTCCTTCAAGCTCATCAAATCCATGAAGTGGTTTAGGAGGAATTGCACTAACAAGATACGTTGACAATCAATAGTGACAAAAAAACATAAGTGGAGAAGATATTCAAGAGCAATGAAATTTCTTCATGTAATCTGTGTGATAAACAATGTACTTCATTCAAGTCAAGTTTCATTGATATCCATTCAGTATTTTAGGTGCAGGTGTGCTTACAGGTGAGATAAGTGGTCAGTTTCTGGTTTCCTAAAAGGTCAGTTTGTAATTACCTCATCCCCTGGGTTAATCAATCCTTGGACGGCACAGAACAGCACACCATAAGCCCCTACAGACACAGTGATGTTGTTCATCGGGTCAAGTTCCCGTTCAAAGAATGGGGCATACAGCTTGGCTAGGATATTGACAAGTCTCGGATGACCCTGAAAAGAAAGGAAAATACGATTTCAAATACAGTTATAGTTATTTTCTAATTTTCACAAAATTTAAAACTATTATTCAAATGTTATATGCAAGTGATATGCAGTTTTTGACAGTAAAAGGATGGGCTGAATCTGAACATGAGGCAGAAAAAAAAATTCTAAAAAAAGATTATCATGCTCTTTAAAGTTTAAATGTTTATTTAACATCAAACCAAACCATTTTATAAATTTCTTAATTATCTTTGAATTTGTCGGAGATGACGTGGGACCTTGGTCCCATTTTCTTGCTTCATTTACTTTGTGAACATATTCTTTCGTTTTTAATATGTTTTTTTTTCTTGGTACTATGATTTCCTGCACCATCAAACTTTGCCTCTTTTACAACCCAAGGCACAAAAAACCTTAACAAACACACTTACATAACTTCTGGTATATTGACTGAGTAGGGCATTGTCTGACCCATCAACAGCATGGACCATCTTGTCGATAACATGCTGGGGAGGCTTAAAATCTGGGAAACCCTGTAAAATAACCAAAAGAAATAATAAATATAAGCAGTTAATAATAATAATAATAATAATTTCCTTTATTTAAAGAGGGTAGCTCAATTAGTTTACAATAATCTACCTTGGGAATATACTCAGTTCTGGTATTTTAAATGTGCAATACAATATCTGACAAATCTTGTTGTACTGGAGAGGCTTACAATGGGAAACCCTGAAAAATTATGCATTATCGGCAGATGAATGAAATATTCAATATCTAAGACATCAACTACAAGGACAATCTTATAACATATTGGGGAGGCTTAAAATCTGGAAAACCCTGTAAAAATGATCATACATACACAATATCTTAAAAGGTATTAACTGCCAGGACAAACTTATAACATATTTGAGAGCCTTAAAATCTGAGAAGCCCTGTAAAATTAGAAATAAGTGTATCAAAGCGAACACATGCTCGACTTAAATAAAACTTAGAAATTTTAATTTCAGAATGTAGATCAAGCCATTTGAAGTCAAAAGTTTATGGCTGCTTTTTTGCAGGTTTCTTGTTTTCTCCTCCAACTGGACATTTCAAGCAAATTCAATGCACCTCACATAATTGCCCATCATATCAATACAGAAACTTTTCACAACTATTCAATAACTTGATTTTGAAAATTTTCTCCCAATATATGTTTTCGTTTGTGTTCTTAAAGTAAGCTGTTTACCTGTCCTAAATTCAATGCTTTATTTTCAACAGCTAATTTTCCAAACTCTACCCTGAAAAAAAACCTTTTCTTTATAATTCTAATCTATAAAGTTAGGCAGAAGATATATTTCCATTACATATAAATATAACTTCATACATTTGTACAAGCTTCATGTCTTTGTTTGGGTAGTTTTAAGACAGACAGACAACAGCAAATGACAAAAACAATATTAACCCTGTTACATTTTGTATGTGGCTGTGTTAAGCCAGGAATCTTTGACAAAGCTTTTTTTTACTTGTCGTAATAATATTTTCTGGTCCTTATTTCAGAAAGGGACTTTCTTTGACTATTTCAGGTCTGAATTTGAATTGAATGCATTTTGACCTTGGGCCAATTGCAAGACAGGGAGCAGCACCTACTGATCTTGTGGACGGCTGCTGGCTGTTTTTGATTGATGTCTTTTTTTATATATTGCTTCTTGTTTATATGGGCTGTGTCTCGTACATTTATTCCACATCTCATTATCATCATCCTGGGAAACCCAGGGGTTCTTCTCTTGCCTACTTGTTCATCATCCCTAGGACATTTGGTATGAAATTGTTCGTTTCGAGTTCAGGATCTGATCTTGAACTTGATATTATTTATATATAGAAACATGTTTAAATCGCATTAAATAAATCTAAAGCGACCAATCAGAACGCTCGATACAAACTATCAAAAACGAAGTATTTCATGGGTTATGTCCTAGGGATGATGAACGAGTAGGCGAGAGAAGAACCCCTGGGTTTTCGAGGATGATTATCTTCTATATTCCCCTAAATAGGAAGGAGTCTTGGAACGTGGTACAATAATATAATCTATCACTAACCAAACATTTTTCTCTGTGCCCTTTAATCTGTCAGCTCCTCTTAACTTTGACATGGTCCTAGAGTTATTGGTCTGTAATTATAAAACGTAATAACAAAATTACGGAACTTCACAAATCAATCTAAAAAATGGAAGACATATTGGAAAAATTAAAGACCACAATGGTCCTGACTTGATACAAGTAAAATATACATCAATGTAAATCATTCCCATTGCCAGAAATTTTTGAGGAGGCATTATGAAAAGTTGTTATTTGATCTAAATTTCAAAGACTATAAGTTCCAGTAGCGGATTCAGCGGGGGTGGAGGGGGCATACGCCCCCCCTTTTATTCAGAAATTTTAATTTTTTCTGTATAAAATTGACGAATGAACTTCAAATTTTCATCAAAGTCTGACATTTTTAGCAATTACACCCCCCTTTCACAGACCTCTGGATCCGCCCCTGATAACAAGTTTAATTTATGTAGTGCTTTTTCAGTGGATTTTTATCAGTGTATATAAAACTTTTCTACTCAAAATGTTGGTTTGACCAATGCTCCCTGGCTATGGGTGTGTAAATTTTAAATGAAGAATTAAATGTGCAAGATTGATTTATTTTTAAGATAGGCCTTTCACATTAACAGATTATTTTTTTTGTAAGAAAACCATTTTAACTTGAAATGTATAATACAAATATTATATACATATGAATATATCATATCATAAAATAAGAATATGATGACCATTTTTTATCAAACAGGGTTATTTCTTGTTAAAAAAACAAAAGTTCGGTTAGTATGCAGTCTTAAATTCAATAAAAATGTACAAGTTAAGTTGGGTGGATAATGTTGGGTTTTAATACTCAAGTGTATAATGCTCTGAATTACAGTCTTTAAAGTGAAATCAAACATTATGTAATTTTATGGATTTAAAATTTGGTAATCTGTTTTAATAAAGAACTTTTATGTATGAACATGGAATGTTATGATATGATGTCCAATTTATTTCTGTTTAAAACAATTTTCAAGTTTAAAAATCCAATATCTGTGAAAAAAAGTATGAAATTAAATGAAAATGTACATGTAATACATAGATCAAAGATCTAGAAATAAGGGGTAAATTCAAGTGACTACACATTCAATCCAAGATATAGCTGTTTTTTTCTCAAAATCAACAAATATAATTATTTTAAAGTCATGTTAAATATTTTCTTCAGTGGTGGATTCAGATGGCTGTATCTTTGCAAATGTACCCCCTAACTTCAGACACTGGATATATCCCTGTTTTAATCCACAAAGTAGTAAATTAAAATGTAGTTTTATATAATTATAATTATATTTATATATTCTGCATAGAAATAGAAAGATTTTAAATGTAATTTAATACTGAATAATCTTTAAACTTGATAAAATCAATAAATAATTTTAAATCAAATTTATAGATTTTGAATAGCCGAATATAACAAATACACTTGTTGTTTGTGTAAAATTAAAATGGTTTAACAAATATATACCCAAGAGCTAAATATCTATCTGATTATGCAAAGCTACATTAAATCTACATACAAATACATGTATAAGTAAGGATGTAATAACTAAACTTAAACCCTTAAGTACTTGTACAAATAAATACATGTAACAAAATGACTTGAAGAAATACATGTAAGATGATACCCTTTACATTATACAAGATTATTTAAACCTTAATATCCTGAAGCATACCTATAGAATATTCAACCATTTTTTTTCTGTTTCAGTATAATTTTTATTAAACTTAATTTTTTCCAGTAATTTTCAAACTAGAGAAAAGAAAACCCCTAAAATGGCCCCATATTTCCTCTGATATCAACTGGCCTCATATTATCTAATTTTTCTACAGTACTAATTTACACCAAGTTCGATAGATCAATAAACATTTAAGCATTGAATCATTGATCAATGGAAAGAGTTCTCTGTTTATTGGGGGGAATACGGTAACTAATGATTTTACTATATTACTACAAACCAAGTTAAATAGGGCAGAACAAATTGCTTTGAGGTCATATTCACAAAGAAAGGTCAATGTTCACTGAATAAACATAGATAAAAGATTGATCACACATTTTATTGAAACTCAACTTTATCAATATATAACCATATGGTTTTTGTGACTTGTAAAATCTTAATATAATTAAACTTTCATACATTTTTTTTCTTTAAATATATTATTTTTGCCACTTTGAATATATATGAACTATCTGCACAATAAAAATGAGACTCAAATTTGCAATATTTTTTGGAAGAAGGAAGGCATAAAAAAAATCCACAATTTTAAAAGGAGATAATTCTTTTTTATCAGGAATTTTATAGAACACTTGTTATGTAATGTTCCTGTTTCAATTGATATTTACTGGCTCTATTGCTCAATATGCATTGAATAAATAAGTGCAATCATAATGTGGTCTAATATTCTAATATTTAAAGAATTAAGTAACTATCTACAAAATGTATTTCTTAACATGACCGAGCTACATGTTTTATTGTGAAGAGCTACATGTTTATTAATATTATGAAGAACTACAGATATTATAAGAAACTAAATGTTAGTACATTGTGAAGAAAATAGTATTTAGAAAACAAAACAAAAACATACAGCATTGGTGGATCCAGATGACATTACGGGAGAGGGGGGCAAAAGTAGACTGAATAAAAATATGAATTCAAAGCAAGATTTAAGAAAATAATTTCAGAGGGGTTAAATTTTGTGAACAAATTAAAATCAAGAAATCTGATAGATTTTCATGACTAATGCCAATAAAAACTCAGACACTTCATGGAAAATTTTGATATAATCTCAAACACAATATCATGGTTTACAGTTCTTATAAGGCTAAAACTCCTTTTCTGTCATTAAAAGCTTCCCCCTTTCATTTTTTTTTGTTTTAGATTTCTAGAGTAGATCCACCAAGCACAAAGGAAATAAAAACTAAAGACAAACCACTACAAGCAACTAGATCACCACAAACCATGCAAACTGACTTACATTACAAAAAGCAATAGGGCAGATTTTTTGTGACCACTGTACAAGATTGGACCCTAACGTTACACCAAGTCTTTTCCCAGGATTCAATATACTCATTCCTTTACCTCAAAAACAAAATTTTGAAATAAAACTTAATTCATATACCACAATTATACATGTTTTTTCTAAAAAAAAAGGAAATGAGTACAATTTATTGCAGTGACTACTGAATTATCTCCTGAATTCTCTGGATCTTCAATCAAGATTTTCAGTAGCATGTCATAAGAAGCCCCTATCTGATTGATTAATCGTTATATTTGCTTTATCTCCTGACTAAATATTTCAGCTACATTAGGTACGAGACCACAGTAAGCTCCCTTCAATTTTCGTTGTCCAATAATATAGTCCCTATTAACACATAGTATTTCTTGTAAATGCTATTGTAATGTTAGTTTTTATGACTAAAGGATGAACTTGGAGTGAAATGAGAGATTAAAGATAGTATAAATTTATCAAGCTTTAATTTTTTTGAAATTCATTGATAAAGTTGTGATTCGGCTTAGTGCAAAAAGGTGATTTTTTTCATTTTTCAAGCACCTCTTTTCTTACCCTCTTAGGTGAAAATTTAAAAAAAAAAATCAAAATTTTTTTAGACGGTAGGATTTTCTTAATTTTTAACTAATGTTCTGGAAGCTAATGAACTTTAAGTGGCAAAAGTTTCATTTAAAAAGAAATGGTGTGATTTTTTTAATTTCACATAAGGCTATATTGAAAATGCATTAAAAATTTGGAAAAAATAACTATGGTCTCGGGCCACATGTACAATCAGGACTTCAACTAATTATATATAAACAAGTTTACAATTCTACCTCTATTATAGAAGCATTTCTAGATGATGTTGGCAAATTGACATACATTTTGTATGTTTAGTACTTTCACTTTCTGCAATTGTACCTAGGGTAGAGTGCTTGGACATGACTTGCAGATGCACCTTTAAAAATAGTTATCGAAAGCTCCTTAATTGCTATCGAAAACACCTTACCAAACCATACTTTTGAGCCTTTGTTCTATAAGTAATTGGCTATAGCTTAAACTGTCAGCCCAACAGACTGCCAAATCATGCTGTTACAAACATACATGTAGACCCTGGTATTCCAGGGCTTTACTTATATCTATACAGGCAAGGAATTATATATAATTTTATTTAATCCCTTGATAAAGGGTATTTAGAACTTGTGACCCACCCCTTTTTACTTTTTGACATTTTGCTCACATTATAAAATGGGTACCCACTTCAAACTTAAAAATATCACTTTTCATATTCATTCGGTAATTGAGAAAAGAGCATTCGGATCAGTTTTGACTTAGTTCAGTCAAGAAATAAATTTATTCAGCCCCCCAACCCAAGGACAAAATCATGTTTGGAAATTGTTCATAAAACGAAACTGACAACCATTTCCCAAGGCTGCAACCTAGCAAGTTTGTTTGGAATCAGCTACAAATTGTGATTTAACCACACATTTTCACATAATTCTGATGTTTTTACGAGTAATTTACCAATGTCATGAATGTCTCGTGTCAAAATCTTACCGAAATTTTCAAGGGAGGTAAGAATGTAAAAGGTAGTGGCTTTTCGACGACGTCGTATGTAACAATGACCCAATCCCAATATTGTTTATATTCTGCAGCTTCCGGTTAAGAAATCAGTGATCGTGATTTTAATCTTATAACTGTGACGGCGAAAGCGACAGTGTGTCCTGGATGTGGATAAGGGGGTTACTTCCTATATATTGGTATGCGGGGACGTGCGGCAGATTCGGGTAGTAATTTTTAATTTTTTAGTATTTATTTATTTTGGGTGCCATTTTAATCTTTAGATTAAAATTCTTGGCGCGAGTAAACTGCCTCCCAATTAATTTAACTATTAATAGAATGATGATAATAGATCACGAAAAATGTGAATTGTACATTAAAAATGTGACTGAAGACCTAGCATATGTTCTTACAGAATGCAAAGCGTATACGAATCTTAGAGATAAACTCTATATTGATCTGGAAATTCTTTTCTCGAACGACGTTTCCGCCTCTCACATCTACCTCCGAGGGTTACCAAAGGTCGCTCAATTACAATTTATTATAGGTGAAATTGGGCATTTGTATAGCAGGGATGTCCAAAATCAGTTTTATTTAATCCCTGTGTATAGTAATGATCTGGGAAAGCAAATCGATTGTCTGACGAAAACTTTTTTACTTGGGTACTTAACATTATGAATTATATATCGCAAAAAGTTTTACCATGATTTAATTATTGTCTCAGACCCGATCAAGCATTAAATATCCAGTGTTTGATGAGATTGATTTTCGAAATGTAGAAAACAGGGAACGGCAGTTGCGAATAAATCATGTGCAATAAATGCCCACCATATATATGAAATATAATTTTACCGAACAAAGTCAGACACTGTCATGATGATTCCTATAACACTGTGATAAGATCCAACCAACATAACTTCATTACACCACATTTTCAGGGCATGGCAACAGGGAACAGATACTTTTTATTACCACTCCATTAAAGATTGAAATGGTCTGTCAAATGTCTTTAAAAAAAAACAAGTAAAACTGTGAGCTAATGCTCACTAGTGATACCCCTGCTCCCCAAACTAAGCCATGCATACAAGTTTAAATACTCGGTAAACAGGAAGTAGTTGACCTAGGATCATAAAATCGCTATACACCATATGGGACTATAAAATAAAGCTGTATACAAAATATCAGACCCCTATCTCATGTAGTTGCTTAGGAAACTGTGACGGAAATGTTGCATTTATGTCCAATATGTGTAAAAACCTAAGTATTCAATTAACAGGAAGTAGACTACCTACAAGCATTAAATCGGTATACACCATATGGTACTATAGGATAAAGCTGTATACAAAATATCAGACCTGTATCTCATGAAGTTGCTTGGGAAACTGTGACGGAAATTTTGCATCTATGTCCATTATGTGTAAAAACCTAAGTATTCGGTAAACATGCAGGAAGTAGACTACCTAGGAGCATAAAATCGGTATACACCGTATGGTACTATAGGCTGTATACAAAATATCAGAACTGTATCTCATGTAGTTGCTTTGAAAACTGTGACGGAAATTTTGTTACGGACGGACGGACCGACGGACGAACGAACGGACGGACGGACGGACAAGGGTAAAACAGTATACCCCCCTCTTCTTCGAAGATGCATTTAAAAAAAGATGTAAAAGAATTTTTGTTTGAAAAGCTGAGGCCCGAGTATCAATGTGAATTTAGTAATAACTAGATTGTATTTCATTGTATTATTTTTACTATACCTATTGATGAAAGAATAATGAAAGAAATAAAACATTAGGGCCCTGACCCTTTGTCCAAAATGATCTTGACTTCTATAAGTCCAGGTACTTCGAATGAAATTACAATTTAAACGAACTTTTTAGATCCCAATTTGCAAACAATTAAACTATTGGCGTGAACAGGTCGTCAGGACGTGCTAATTTCATTTACCTTTCGCTTTGGCCGTCCGTCCGTCCTTCCATAGCTCTTGTTCACACTAACACTCAATTTAGAGAGACATTCCATCGCTCTAATTAAGGATATGGTAAATGTGCAGTTATTTTTTTAAACATTTTAAGTAACCAACAATTATAATAATGAATGATTATTTTCAAACGTACACAATGAGCCCATTTAAGTGCTTTTAAAGTCTAGTTCTGGTCGATATCATCCGTGCTGAGTTTGGCTTCCTTTTTCGAATGTTTTGGTTTTGAGTACTCTCAGTTTTCAATTGTTTTTTTTTCCAATGTTTTTAATCAAATGCTACTGATGAGAGGTTAAAATATCGATAATTTGATAACAGAAACAATAGAGGTCATGTTTCAGGATTTTCCAGACCTTACTGATTTAGACACTTTTAAGATTGAAATCGAAAGATGGAGAAAGAAGGTGGAGAGCTATAAAGAAACCACTTCGTTAGAGGAAGCTGGTAAGATTGCTGACAAAGATCTGTATCCGTGCATCAACTTGGTGTTTAGACTTTTGCTCATTCTTCCAGTCACGTGTGTTGCATGTGAACGATCTTTCTCCAGCTTGCGTCGACTGAAAACTTGGGACAGAGCAACAATGTCTTTAGAGCGACTTTTGTGGGCTGGTTCTTTTACATGGCCATAGAGACACGATTGACCCATCTAGACGTTCGGTGAAAGTCCACTGTTGGCCTCTATTAGCGTCTTTTGTAATGTCCTTCATTAGCCAGTTTACACACATGGAGAAAAGAAGGGGTGACAGTTTGACTCCTGTTCTAATTTCTAATTCCGGTGAAAGTTCAGTACCGCAGATGACCTTAGCTCTATAGTAACTTAATGATGTTGATAATTTTAGGAAGAATTCCATAATGCCCTAAAATTGTCAAATGCTTTCTGGAAATCTATAAATTTGGTATAGAGTGTGTTGGTCCATTCATTGCTTAAAAGCCTTTGTTCTATTATCTGCCGAAGTGAAAATATCTGGTCACTACATGATCTTCCCTTTCTAAAACCAGCCTGGTTCATATGTTTACGCAGACATGAATCCACTTCATTGGTTATCCTGTTAAAGATAATTTTGCTCATGATTTTACTGGATTATTCCTCTCCAATTATTGCAGTTAGATAGGTCGCCTTTCTTTGGTATTTTTGTGATCAGACCCATCTTCCAATCATGGGGCGTATCTTCTGAGTCCCAGGTGTTCTTTAAAATGTTAGTGAGTACGGATGGTAGGATGTTTACTTCACATTTGAGCAACTCAGCTTGAATTCCATCTTGACCTGGTGCATTATTATTTTTTAGAGTTTTTATGGCGGACTGAACTTCTTGTAGACAAGGTGATTCAATATCAATATGTTACATTACTGATGCAGGTGGAATAATGGCATCAACTGCAGGATTGTCTCTATTTAACACGTTCTCAAAATGCTCTTTCCATCCGTTTTCAGCTTCTCTTCATATCCTGCTAGTATCCGGGGTTTCCTTGATCATTCTTTACAGCTGTTTCACAGTTAGTAAACCCTGCATCACACCCTTCATAGCGATCAGCAAAACACGGAAAGATCAGCAAAACGCGGTGATAGAAATTTTTTCAGACTTACGGTAGGTCTTGCATTATTGTATCTGCGTGGTTAAGATAGACATATTTGAACAAATTATTATCACTGTTCTGTTAAATATGAGCCAGGCTTTCTGTTCATGTATTTTATGCTTTGAAAAGTCCAATAGAAAAAGTAAAAAACGGCCGATTTTAGCAGAAATTTGTGTCGATTTGATGCAATTTTGTGTTTGTCACTATAGAATATCAGAACAACCCATTATTTTAGAAAATTTGAAAGACCCCGTAAATTTACAACATATTTGTAATTTTAGATGAAAACATCAATGGCTAAAGTTGATTCAAAATGGAAATATTAATCAATATTTTTGCATGGTGTTGGATTTTTGTGATCAGAATTACACGGTGTAAACCTGTAAAATAATGTGTTGAACTTGGAGAATGATCATTTTACACGGTGTTTTGAAAAACAAGCCAGCTGCTTTTGTACTTAAGAATGAAAGAATGAGGACAAACTAGACCCCTAAAATGTATTTCTTATTAAAAAAAAAAATACAAACAAGCCACATATATAAAACACGGATGCGTCAGAACGACACTGATGCCCCGATGGCAGCTTTGATTAAAATGCATAAATTTGTTTTTCAAATTAAAGATTTTAGTTTGGATTATCTCTGACTCTTTGTTCGGTATGATGTCTCAAAAAAGGTGAACCTGAAAGGTGTTCTTGAAAGGTAAACCTAAGTTTTTTCAAAAAGACAGACATGAAGGAAATGACCAATTTGCAGGTGCATGTGTTGTACTATTCATAATGAAGCAGTGTACAAAATTTGAAGAAGATGTGAATAGTAGCTTATTCGAAATGGACGAAAGTGTTTAGTGTGATGGACGAACGAAGGAACAGACCGAAAAACTATATACCCCGCAACAGAGTTGGCGGGGCATTATCAATTGCTAAATATCATAACTTGAATTTTTTATAGTTGCCTTGGTACTAAATCTGTTACGAAATTCATGAAATTGTGTTATTGTTGGTAAAGTGTCAGAAGATGAAGGGTAATTCAAACTGAACCCCCATTTAGAGTGATGCTTATGCAGTGCATCAATATGATGTAAATATAATATACTGCATTGAAAATATTTTTCCGTCCCTTGTGTTTGAATATTGTCCCACCAATGACCAGATTGTTTTCTTCACAAATCTCATCAAGTCTTTCTCCATTGTTGTTTCTTACTCCTAATCCATGTGTACCCATTGTTGCTTCCTTTTCAATGTTTTCATTTCCATTATTTGCATTAAGGTCACCTAGGACAACTAAGACATCATGTCTTTGGTGTTGCTTCAATAAGCTCTTGTAGCTTATCATAGAAGATGTATTTGTCTACATCATCTGCTACTTCTGTTGGAGCATAGCATACAATAACTGATAATTTGGCATAGGTGGAATAGAAAAGTGCTGTTAGAAGTCTCTCATTAACTGGTTTCTATTCTATTGGGCTTTTCTTGATGTGATCTGTCATGATCAGGCCTAAACCTCTATCATGACAATTATCTGGGCGTCCTGAGTATGCAATATAATGGTTCGAAGCGATTTAATTGTCTTATTCCACTTCCTGTCCATCTTGTTTCACTGACTGTTAGCAAATCAATGTTATTGTTATCCATTTCTCTTACAACTTGTGCTAGTCTCCCGGTTTGGTATAGTGTTCTAACATTCCAGCATCCAAGTTGGATAATGGTTTTGGGTCCAAGGATCTTTCCACCCTGGTTGTCAGCTCATATTATGGTTTGGCTGACATCCGTCCAACATTCAGGGTTTTGGATTGGTCTGACCCTTGATACCGCATTACTGTTTTTTTTCTGGTTTCCGTTTCTGTAATCAGATATTTTGACAGGAGTATGTGATTGGCCTTCTGCCCAACCTCCTACGTGGAGGATTGGGTTTTTCTGTTGGGGTTTTCCATCTCTTAGATAATTGATGGCCAGAGCTAACGAGCTACATCTTCCCGGGTTAGATATCAAAGTTTTCCTTCTTCTAGGTGGATGTCAGAGGTGACTTACAGTTACCACCAACTGTGTTTTAAATCAGAGTTTTCGGCTTCTCTTAGACAAGCTGCCTTTCCGGGCTACCGAGTCCCATCTACACGACAACCTTGCAGTTCAGCCTGGGTCCGAATGGTGCCCGTTCCCGTCCGCTACCACGGGGAGCTACTGCATAGGATTTGTTGTAGAGAGGCTATGTACTGGCAAAGGAAGACTGACGCATTTTGCTCCCGCTCTTGTCGCATTTCTGCGTAGGTGAATAGACTTCAGTTTTACGGGTAAAATTGTCACGGAATTGAAATTGTATTGCCCTAATATTGTCCTAATGATTGTATAAACAGATGGAGATTAATGCCATTTATCAGTGAACCCAGGTAGAATTGGCACACGTTGTTCCTGTCAATAAACATACAAATGTAATTTGGATGGACGTTGACAATCTACTGCTTTTTCGTCCGATTTCCAGCCAAAAAAGTCTTAATCTAGCTCCAGTATGACATGAAGAATCCGTCAAATATATGTTTGTCACCTTCGGAGGAGAGATTTTTCAACAACAAATCGGCATTCTAATGGGCACAAACTGTGCTCCTCTCCTCGCCGATTTGTTTTTATACTCTTACGAGACTGAATTTCTTCAAAGACTCGTAAAGAACAAGAAGATGAAAGAGGCAAGGTCATTGATGATGTCCTTTCTGTCAATAACACTTCATTTGGTAGATGGATTCCTTCAATATATCCTCCGGAATTGGAGATTAAAGAGACCACCGAATCAAATTGCTTCACGTCTTTCTTGGATTTGCACCTCGAATTTGACCCAGGTGGTCATCTCAGTACAAAAATTTACGATAAACGAGACGATTTTAATTTTCAAATTATTAATTTTCCTAATCTACAGAGTAATATACCTACTTCTCCTGCATACGGTGTTTATATTTCACAACTTATTCGATATGCCAGAGCTTGCACACATTTCACAGATTTTTTAATCAGACACCGATTTCTTCGTGACCGACTTTTGGAGCAGGGCTATAAGAAAATTATATATATACGTCTCATACGATCACTAAAAAAAAATATTTCTTCGTTATCAACGGCACTAGTAGAAAAGTTCAAAATTGAGTTAAAAGATATGATAGTTAATTGTTTTAATTAGTGTTTGACTGGTCTGCTGTACTGAGATGATCACCTCAATATCCCTATTGTGTCTCACAACTATGTTGTGTTCTATGGTCATTATCGGATCCTAAGATCGCAATGGAAGAGGGAGGTTTGGCGCCATAAAACCTGGTTTAACCCACCATTTCGTTTGAAATGCCTGTACCAAGCTGAGAAAATCATATCAAATTAATTAGTGTCTCAGTACCAAGTCAGGACCATTGCGATCCACCAATTCTACGGTATAACTGATACGTTTTTGTCGTTTTCTCGATCTGGACTATGAGATTGATCATTCAAGTTCGGTAGTTTTGCTATTACCTTTGTTTGGTATAAATTGCTTATGATTCTAAAGGTTTTTTTTCCAATAACTCTTTTAATAATTTTCTCACGTGCCCGGGTCTATGGTTTAACCAATTAGCTTGGTTTATACTGTACATTGTATTTGAAAATGCCTCCCTAATTAAACATTTCTGATGATATTCTTTTATTTCTTTTTAATTTTTATCTTTGTTTTATTCATTTATGGGGGAGGGGAGGGGGGGTCCTATCCCGAATTCCCGTCAAAATAATTTTATAATCCCATTTTCCCGGATAATAAAAACCCGGAATAAAAACTACCGATCCCGCATCCCGAAAAATAAAATGCAGGTTCACGTGTCCCGCTAGTCGCTTTTCCCGAATTCCCGTTAAATAATATGGCCAATCCTGGCGTCCCGGAAAAGGTCTTCCCGACCCTCATTTATTTATTTAATAGTTTGGTTTTTTTTCAATTCATTTGCACCGAAACGACTTTTTAGTGGCGGAGTGATTTTTAGGTGAAAGACGGTAATTGAAGAAAATAAACACAAAGCTATTTTTGGTTCATACTTTTTGCTTCGACCAATCACATGTCGAAGTCAAAGGGCGCGTCAGTCAATATTTCTATTTACAGTTGTTACCTAGGTTTTGATTAGTCGTTCATTCAGAGAAGATTTGTAAAGTGAATTTTGATTCGCTAATTTTCTCAAAGCCCGCTCTGGGTTTATTTTGCTTTATTCTACCGATAGCGTCCCTTCATCAAGTTACTGGTAAGTATTTTTCTCTCTCCACGTTTCCTTTATAGACTTACAAAACATAGAAAAATATAAGTAAGTTCATGCAATAACTGCTTTAAGCGCTTTTTCAAAGTTTGACAACGAACAGGTTTATTACTTTTGTAAACTGTTCATGAATTCTGTCTCAGTGTTTGTGAAGTCAATATTTTTATCCGCCATTGCCCCCATTGTATAAATAATCAACAAAAACAGGAGTTTTTCTTGGTATTTGTCTTTAGAAGTGCGTAGACTGTTACGTTTTCCTCAAATATTTTGCAGCCTTAATAATGATATCAAAGAAAAGAATATTATTTTAATAATGAGGTTCAGTTTCTATTTCTTGTTTGTGATGAAAAATAAATTTGTACAAGTGACAGATCTTTCTGAAATGTTTGCAGAGAAGTTTGGACAAAAAGCTTGAAATTTTATATGTTATTTTCTTTAGCATTTTTATTTTTAACCTTAAATTGTAACTTTGTTATTTGGTTATATATCATCACTGACATCAATTTAATAAGTAATTGATCAATTAATTACATTGTGAACAATCATGAACAATTCTAACTGTATCTACACTGTGTCTCAACTACCCTTGTAAAAAATGTTTTGTCTCAAGGTCGTCTGACAGAAATACAGAAAGGGGCACAAAGTCCCAATTTTATTTCAATTTTAGTACAGCTAGAATATTATGACATTATTAAACCTCTCACCAAAAATCGTACAATTTTGTGGGATATAAGCATCATAAACAAGGAATTAATTTTTAGCGATGACCGGTTATCGATTGTTTACATTTTTTGACCTCACGAATCTGGGTCCTGTATTTTCTATGTCTTATATTCATGCTAACATTGAGAATTAGTGCACAGTTTTTGATGAATAGGTTCACAATATTATCTTAACAAATAATTTTATCAAATTTTAGTACATGTTCATTGAGAAGGAAAAGTCACATTCTGTATGCCCGTCAATATTCTATTTTTAGATTGCCTGAAGACGAAACATTTTTGCTGGGGTAGTTGAAACACAGTGATCTAACTGGATCAATGAATTCTGCTTCACAGGAAAAAAATGCACAAATACATTGTAACAAATAGCTACATTTTTGTACAAAACACATATAATAAAGCATAAAATAAATTAAAGATTTTCATATACATTGTATGACCCTTGAGGTAACCATAGATTGATGCTTTACAAATTTTATTAGTAGTTAACTGTATTTGGTTAACAACAGTGTGCACAATATCTGATACAGAAGCCACATTCATGTACATTGTATATTTATGTGATGATATCAATTATACACTTATTTCAATAATCAAATATTAATCTTTCCATATTGTTTTCAGTTAATTGCTCATAATGGCAGCTACAAAAGGCAGAGGTCGCCCAAAGAAGGAAGCCGGAGCAGGTATGTAATGACTGACAGAAAAGAAGAGCATGCTTGGTGCATCATCTAAAACAGATTTCGTTTTTTTGTCTCGCCTGCGAAGCAGAGCGGGACATAGGTGTTACTTTACCGGCGGCGACGGCGGCGGCGGCGACGGCGACGGCGGCGTTAACTTTTTGGAAAAGTTTTATGAGCACCTCCATATCTCAAGAACTATAGGTCCTGGGTTGATGAAACTTGGTATGCATATGCCCCAGTAGTAGCTTAGCACAGTTGCATCCCCATCTTTTGACCTTGACCTTGATTTTCCGGTTGAGTGACTTTAACAATTTTCAATACATATAATAGCAATGGAAAAGTTTTGCGAGCACCTCCATATCTCAAGAGCTATAAGTCCTAGGTTGATGAAACTTGGTATGCATATGCCCCAGTAGTAGCTTAGCACAGTTGCATCCCCATCTTTTGACCTTGACCTTGATTTTTCGGTTGAGTGACTTTGACAATTTTCAATACATATAATAGCAATGGAAAAGTTTTGCGAGCAACTCCATATCTAAAGAACTATAGGTCCTAGGTTGATGAAACTTGGTATGGGTATGCCCCAGTAGTAGCTCAGCACAGTTGCATCCCCATCTTTTGACCTTGACCTTGATTTTTCAGTTGAGTGACTTTGACAATTTTCAATACATATAATAGCAATGGAAAAGTTTTGCGAGCACCTCCATATCTCAAGAACTATAAGTCCTAGGTTGATGAAACTTGGTATGCATATGTCCCAGTAGTAGCTTAGCATAGTTACATCCTCATCTTTTGAGCTCGACCTTGATTTTCCGGTTGAGTGACTTTGATTATTTTTATTGCATATATTTGCAATGTTTAGGTTCTATAAACATCTTTTGATCTCAGAAACTGAAAATCCATGTAAATTCAAAATATAGTGGAAGTAAGAAAGAATAATTGTTTCTGATGGTGCCGGCAGGCGAGACATACTTTAGTGTTAACTCTTGTCTTCTTTTTCTTTTTGAAATGTGCCTTGCTGGACCCAATTGGCAAAAGATGCATGAATTTAACTCTGGTCTTGCAAATTTGTTAAATTTACAATTGAAATGTTGAGTTGGTCTGACAGTATAAATATGTGTTAAGGTTCAACAAGTTATAATCAAATTTCGCAATGACTGAGTTAAAAAAAAACAGGAAAAACAATACAATGTATACAGGACCTAGACACTTCAATGTGAATAAAAGACCTAGCCAATTCAATGATACATGTTGTACCCATATTAATGCAAATAGAAAAGTTGAAAAGGATAAATTTAGATAGTAACTGGTTAACAGTTTTAACTTTTATAATGGCAATCTACATGTATGTAAATCATGAACTTTAATTTTAGAATTAATAACCCATTGAAGTTACATGTACAATTTAAGTCATCAAAAAATGAGAAACGAACATTATGTAATTATAAGTATATTTTACTGTGTCCAATATTAATTATCATGACCACTTTTTTTCTAGCAAAGGCTAAGTCTCCAAAGAAGGCTGCAAAGAAACCAGCCAAGAAGGCAGTGAAAAGAGCAGGGAAGAAAACTGCAACGAAGAAAGCAGCAAAAGGCAAAAAGAAGTAGATGATCTCTTCAATTGTAGTTTCGCACCACCACATTGTATTATAAACATCTATGTCGTGTGGATGGTCATTGTAAATGTGTTAATAGTATAGATTTATATTATTTATGTTTTACCTCAAAAACTTCAAACTATAATTTTTAGATTACACTTTATATTGTCAAAATTTTTAACTCTTTTGTTAAGGATCTGCTTTTGATTTTTTTATCATGATTCATTTTAATACTCATATTATGAAGATGAATTATTTAAGTCTGAATCAGATTTTACATGTACAGGTATATTGTATGTGAAAAAAAAATAAAACAAAGAAAAAAGTTATTTATGTCTTAATGTCTTATTGAAGAAGAAAAAAACATCACAATATTCAATCATTTAACAAATTAAGGTAGAAACAAATTATTACTCCATAAAGAAGTAATGGTCTGGAAATAAATTCAAATAATGCAGGTTTTTTTAGTTCTGTTGAAACCTTAGTAGTCACTAGTCACTAGTGTGTAATACATCTGACAAATTGAGAACCAAACTTTTGCAGATCATATAAAAGTTAGAAAAAAATTCTGCCTAAAATAATTTCCCAAGGATAGAAGAATTGGAGCGTCCCTTCTCTTTTGTTAGACACTGACACCCAAATAGAGAATATATAGGAATTGGTTTTCACATATCATGTAAGGGCAACTTCTAGATGCTTGATGAAACTTGAAATGAAGGGAGAAATAAAACCCAAATGAATATGCACATGAAAAACTGTTGCTGATGGATATCATTCAGGGGAGATAATTTGAATGATTTTTATGCTCTATTAAGGAAAGTATATATGGGCAAACAGTGTTCAATATGTTCATCCGTCCCAAATCCAGTTAACATACAGGTTTTATATTACTCTAGCACAGATGTGGTTAAGTATCATCATGAAACTTTTTACGAATAGACAGGATATGACTAACAAAAATCTTTAAAAAATTCCTAAGGGGTATACTTTGGATCTACAGTTGAATCAATTTCTTGAATTTTCCTAAGAAGTGTGGTACCATCATGAAACATTGTACACATAAACATCAATATATGAACAAACAAAAAGCCTCATAATATTGTACATTTCTTATCAACTTCATGGTTGATTGGTCACAGAAAAAGATGGATGTTAGACCTAAGATTACCTACGTATACAGGTGGAAAATGAAGGATGTATAGTATCATCATTGACCCCTAACATTAGATATGGACCTTAACCAAAGTTTTTCATGCATAAAATATAGGTCACAAAGACCCAATTTCTATTGATAGGTGTCATGATACCCAAGACACCTAGCGGTGAAATACCATCAACCCCCAATATGTAGTCCATATCCGAGATATGGACCTTAACCAAAGTCATTCATGCGTTAAATATAGGTCACAGTGACGTAATTTCTAGTGAGTGGAGTCAACTTACCCAAGACACATCTAGTGGTGAAATATTGACCCCCAACATGTAATAAGTTATGGACCTTAACCAAGAAATTAAACAGCGTCGTTCATGCATAAAACATAGGTCACAGTGACCTAATTTCTAGTGGGTGGTGTAGCCCTACCCAAGTCGCATCTTGTGGTGAAACATCATTGACCTCCAACATCTAGTATCTAAGTAATGGACCTTAACCAAAGTATTACGGACGGACGGACAAGGATAAAACTATAAGGCCGATCCACAAACGTGGTCGGGTCATAATAATATAAGGGACGTATCTACATCAAATCAAAAACATTACAGGTGTAAAATGTTCATGAAATTCCATATAGTGGTTTAGAAGGAGTGATAACAGATCGTTCAACTCCGTTTTCGGTCAAGCTTTTCCCAGAAACCGTACATGAGAATGATTTTGAAATTAGCAGGATAGACGGTACTTTCGAACCGACTTCCAGACCAGTGTGTTTCTAACAGATGGACAATCATACTCAAGCAGTACAAAAAGAACATAGAATTGCTAAGGTTCCATAGAGTGACATTTTCTTGTCCATCAAGTCACGATATATTGTCTGGCCCGTTTCAAACTAATTTGGACAGGTAACTCTCTTTAATTACCCAATTTAATGTAAAATATCATTTTCAATGTTTATTACTATTGCATATATTAATGCATTTATGAAGCAAATGTGCTAATGTGGTGGATCTCATCAAATGACTCCTTATAGGGCTTATTAGCACAGGCAAAAATATGCTCCTTTTCTCTAACACAATATTGTTTTTGTTGTTTGGGCTATTTTTTCTGAAACAAGTGCCTTTGCTTATTAGCTCACCTGGACCGTTAATCCACTATGAGCTATTGCCATCACTTCGCGTCCGCCGTAGTCTGTAAACATGTTAAATCTCCTTTGAAACTTCTGAACAGAATTGATAAAACTTGGTATGCTTGATCCCAAGGATGTTCTGCACAGAAGTTTGTTTGGACAAAACATGACCACCGTTGCTTAAAAAAGACTAGGGGTTTTTTGGTTCTCAAATAAAAAGGATTAGATGAAGAAAATCTGATGCAGCCCTCATTCTTCAGAATCAAAATAGGTCGAAGTTGTCAGATGACTCCTTATAAAGCGGTCATGACCATTAAAAATTGAAAAGAAATAAGATGGGTTTTTTTTCAGGTTTCTGGCCTCTTCATTTAAAGCTTCCATTGTATATAGAGAAAAAAAAACTATTGCTTGCCTAAACCTTATGACCAAGGACCGGGTGAGCGATCGAGTCCCTTGGGAGCCTCTTTTTTAGTAAGGTTTTGAGCTCACTTAAAATTGTCAATATTTAGAAAGTATTTGTTATGATAAAAAATTAAGTATGTTTGTAATCAAGAGTTACCACAATATGTCTCGCCTGCCGGTACCATCGAAATACCGGGTTTTTCCTAAAAACCCATCAAAGTCACTTAACCGGAAAATCAACATCAAAGTCAAAAGATGGCAATGCAACTGTGCTAAGCTACTACTGAGTCAAATGCATACTGAGTTTCATCACCCAAGGACTTGTAGATCTCGAGATGCTAATAAAACCTTAACTTTGAGGTCATTATGATGCCCACCCTCCGACCTCCTTATACACCCCCTGTCCATGCCCTTATTGGGTTTAGTTTGCCCTAACATACACAATATTTACTATTTAGTTGTGCATATAAACAGGAATTTTTTATCCGCAAATTTTTGTAGAGATTATGGCTCTTAGGACTTTGAAATTTTGGCGAAAATCTGTATCACAGTTTGTGAACGCAACTCCTTCTAAACTACTGAACAGAATGAAACGAAAATTGATATACAAGGAGTACACCATTTTTGTCTCGCCTGCGACGAATAGTCGCGGAAGGCGAGACATAGGTATTACTTTCCGGCGACGGCGGCGGCGGCGACGGCGGCGGCGTAGACTTTTTTGTAAGACTTTTGTGGACAATGAATTGCTTGAAAACTATAATAGCTAGGCATCTGATATTTGGTATACAGACAGTTCAGGTTATGGTCTACGCAACTGTCACCATGCCGTTTGACCCTGACCCCATTTTCACGCTCCAGTGACTCTGTGAACTTAGATCTTTTTTCAGGCCGTAAACTTTTTTGTAAGACTTTTGTGGACGATGAATTGCTTGAAAAGTATAATAGCTAGGCATCTGATATTTGGTATACAGACAGTTCAGGTTATGGTCTACGCAACTGTCACCATGCCGTTTGACCCTGACCCCATTTTCACGCTCCAGTGACTCTGTGAACTTAGGTCTTTTTTCAGGCCGTAAACTTTTTTGTAAGACTTTTGTGGACGATGAATTGCTTGAAAAGTATAATAGCTAGGCATCTGATATTTCGAATACAGACAGTTCAGGTTATGGTCTACACAATTGTCCCAATGCCGTTTGACCCTGACCCCATTTTCACGCTCCAGTGACTCTGTGAACTTAGGTCTTTTTTCAGGCCGTAAACTTTTTTGTAAGACTTTTGTGGACGATGAATTGCTTGAAAAGTATAATAGCTAGGCATCTGATATTTAGTATACAGACAGTTTAGGTTATGGTGCATGCAACTGTCACCATGCCATGTGACCCTGACCCCATTTTCACGCTCCAGTGACTCTGTGAACTTAGGTCTTTTTTCAGGCCGTAAACTTTTTTGTAAGACTTTTGTGGACGATGAATTGCTTGAAAAGTATAATAGCTAGGCATCTGATATTTAGTATACAGACAGTTCAGGTTATGGTCCATGCAACTGTCACCATGCCATGTGACCCTGACCCCATTTTCACGCTCCAGTGACTCTGTGAACTTAGGTCTTTTTCAGGCCAAAAAACTTTTTTGTAAGACTTTTATGGAAGATGAATTGCTGGAAAGTTATAATAGCTAGGCATCTGATATTGGGTAAACAGACAGTTGCGGTTATGGACAACGCAACTGTCACCATGCCATGTGACCATGACCCCATTTTTACGCTCCAGTGACTCTGTGAACTTAGGTCTTTTTTTAGACAGAAAACTTTTTGTAATACTTGTGTGGACAATGGATTGCTTGAATAGTATAATAACTAGGCATCTGTTATTAGGTATACTGACACTTTTTGTGTTTATATCAAGAAATGAAAGCTTAGGTAGTTGATTTTAGCGATGGTGCCGGCAGGCGAGACATACTTTTAGTGGCCACACTTGTTATCTTAATTTGTGCATATTACCAGGAATATTTTATTCGCGAATTATTTTGTTGGTGTTATAGTCCTTAAGACTTAGAAAAGCATAAGTATCCATGGGGCATCCGCATGAGACAGAGACAAAGCCAGTAAACACCAACTAGTTCGAGAGTGAACCCAGGAACTTCAAACAAAGAAGGACCATAGTTTTCTAAATCATAATGACGAGGTTTGTTAAAGCATAAACCAAACTCTGCTAGCAATATGCTTGATTTATTATGGACAACATATTTGTCACATTTTGAGGATATTTTTTCTGAGGCTAGTCGGCATGTCAATGCGTACAATCTGCTGCCTTTTCTCATCGACTTGTTTGTATACTCCGACTTAACCGATTTTCTTAGAGAGCACGTAAATATATAAATACGAGAGAGGCAAAGCCTTTTAATCTCACTTTTATAAGATATATTGATGGTGTCCCCCTGTTAACAATGCACTAATTGCAAGATGTGTTCCTCTAGTGAATCTTTCAGGGTTATGGACTCTGAGGTAAGGGATAAAAGAAACCACCTATTCTGTTGGAGTTGCATTTCGAAATTGAGTCGGTTGTCCTTTAAGTACCAAAATATACTTTACACTGAGAATGAGAGAATGGGTTATGGTGCCATGCATACATCTGGTTAAACCCTTGGAAGTCACTCAAGTCAAGGAAACTTTACTTAAAGTCGGTACATCTTATCAACAAACAGACAAACGGACATATAAAAACACAACATAGACAAGCATAGACATATATAACATGATGATGCAGAACAAATACACAAGAAGCACAAAGGACAACATGTAAAATATGTATTTGCATATGAAAAGGTTATTTATAAGCTAAAACTGTGACACGTAGCACTAAAAAGGTCTAAAAACCACAGCAAACTGTTAAAACATTCAGCAAAGCTTAGCAATGTAAAGCTAAGCAATTGATTAGGCACATTTGAATTTACTTGATTTTTTTACACTCTGAGGTATCTCCAGAATGGTCGAGTAGTTATATGAAAATAGAGCAAGAGCACGTTTTGCCCTCCCATTAAGTTATCATAATCTTGATAAAATCTCAATTTGCCCCCCCCCCGTAAGTCATTTGGCAGTTCATTCCACAGTTTGACTTCCCTATACAGAATCATAACATAGGGATATCCCATTTGAAAATGTAAACTTGAGAATAATCTTTTTTGTACAAAGTTACATGTAGGACCAATGTGATTATCTTCAACTTCTCTAGACCAGATCCGATATGTCATCCTAATTTTCTTTTCTTCTTGGACATTTAAATCCCAATTCAGTGATACTTACTTCCTAACTTGAATGAAGTTCTGTTTTTGGATAACGCATATACCTGTATATTTACATACAGGTCTATGGATAACGTTATCGGGACTTTATTTACATGTTTAGTAACTCCAGAAACGCAAAAATTAAAAGTTGGAACATTTCACTCCCCGATAAAAACTGTCCTCTTAAATCCCGCCAAATTTAGAAATTATATTCAATAATTTTACTTTAGAAAACTATGCCTCCTAGAAGATCTTCAAGAGCAGTCTCAAAAGAAGATACAAATGAAGATGTAAAAATTGCAAAACAAGATGATTCGGCTCAACAAACAATCATGTTACTGAACGAACAGGTGTTTTCAAATGATGCTAACTCACCAGCATTCTGTCAGTTAAAGCACCCTAAGACTAAACGGGCTGCCATGTTTTTGATTCCAAGCGATGAGTCCTGTATTTATGAAGTTCAGTCTTTCAACGAAGAGTTTAGGTCATGGATTATTGATTCAACAATTGTCAAAGATGGTAAAATTATCTTTACAACTCCGTTGGACCCCTTATTTCTGGTGCTACCATATTTAGAGGAGGCAGACAAATCTGGAAAATTCATGACGATAGATCAGATTATTGCTGATGAGAAATTTCCAGAATGTAGAAGATTGTGTACTCTTGCCACACCTTCACAATTGAAGGTAAAAATTAAAAGCTGTCATTTGAACAGGTTAGGTACAAGTGCAAAACGAGCTAGGTAGATCAATTGAGCTAGGTAAGCTCGATCGAGCTTAAAATTATTATCTCCCTTTGCTGTTTTTGACTAAATATTGCATAACTTTTTTCAATCGTCCCTGTGCATCATGAAATTGTAGATTCTCTTTTCAAAGATACTGTTTGTCAATATGCAACCATAATTTTTCATTTCTACCGTGGAAATTATTTTTGTGAAAATTTGAATTTTTGCATTAAGTTCAATGCAATTTGGTTTTAGAAAAGTCGACGGTAAAACATTGATATTTTGATGTTACTTTGTCCTAGTATGTTAACTTAAAGTTAATAGAAAGTTTCATCTTGCACTGACCCAAATTAAATTGGATCTTTTTGTCAAAAACAGCAAAGGGAAATAATAATTTAAAGCTCGATCGAGCTTACCTAGTTCGATTGATCTACCTAGCTTGTTTTGCACTTGTACCTAACCTGTTGAATGCCATATTTAAACATTTTCAGGTATTTTTACCTTGAAACGTAATTTCTGCTTAACTGTCTAGGATTTTTATATGAACTTACATATCTTTACAAGAAGAAAATAACAGCATTATTCTCTTGTGAAGAACATGTCTTTTTTGCATCATTATTTCAATCATTTCATTCGTACATGTATATGCATTGAATTTACAAATTTATAATCTTCAGAATGTCCTTCTCGAACATGTTAAAATACTTATTTATTCGAATTCTTCATATTGTAGTTCAAAATGTATGTATGGATAAATACAATTCTTCATATTGTAGTTCAAAATGTATGTATGGATAAATACATTTGCAGAGTCTTTTTTATTTTAGGAAATATCAGATGTAAAAGGTGATGACACATTTCAAGCATACAGATTCAACAAAGACAAAACATTTTCATGGTTAAAAAAGAAGGTAGAAAATGTAGCAGCAGCATTTGAAGAAAGAAAATTAGATATTAGCGGTTTATCAACAAGTGCTAACTATGTTAAAAGTAAGAAAGGATCTGTAACAACAAAAGATGACTACATACGATTCGCGCATGGGTTGGTATCAGATTATTTGTCAGAAGACTTGAGTTCAGCTCTTCGTGAATTCCTAAATATACCAGTCATTGTTCCTAAAAGGGATGTAGAAAATGAGGAGCCCCCAGCAAAAAGGCAAAAGACTGATAAAACAGCTCCAAACGATGATTATAGTAAACAGAAAAATAAAGCAAAAGGGCCAGAAGAAAAGAAACTGACAACAGCACAAAAGAAATTAAGCAGCATTGATAAAACAGGAATGAAGAGTTTATCAAGTTTTTTCTCACCCAAGCCAAAATAGAAGTTTAACTGTTTAGAACAAGGACATACTGTAAATTGCAGCATGATTTTAAGCACATGAAATTAAATCAAAGAAAATATTTATGTTTTTAATCAATTAAATTTTTATAGTCCACAATATACAAATGTATAGCCCTTTTGAAAAAGTCATCCGGAATTCCGATTCCGAGTCTTTTATTAGCTCACCTGGACCAAAGGTCCATGTGAGCTATTGCCATCACTTGGCGTCCGTCGTCGTCGTCGTCGTCCGTTAACAATTTTTCAAAAATCTTCTCCTCTGAAACTACTGAACAGAATTGAATGAAACTTGGTATGATTGATCCTTAGGGTGTCCTGCACCAAACTTTTGTTTCGATTTTTGATCTGTCAAAAAACATGGCCGCTGTTACTAAAAATAGACTAGGGGGGGTCAGACTACTGTTTTTGGCTTATAAATCAAAAAGTATAAGAGATAGAGGAAATCTGAGGCCACTCTGTTGATTCAGCATCAAAACCTCTTCAAAAGTCTCCATTTGGTCAAAGTTGTCAGATGACCCCTTATAGGTTACGGCCCCTTAAAGGTGAAAAATAGCCATTTTTCATGTTTTTGGCCTACAGAATAAAAACTATTGCAGATAGAGATTAGCTGTTGCTTGCTTAAATGTTGAGCTCATTTAGCTCTACGAAAGTCTCCATAGGGTCGAAGTTGTCAGATGACTCCTTATAGGGGTTATGGCCCTTTATAGGTGAAAAATGGTGTTTTTGGCCTATAGAATGAAAACTATAGCATGTAGAGAAAAGCTGTTGCTTGCTTAAATGTTCAGCTCATTTAGCTCTACAAAAGTATAGGGTCAACATCAAGACCAGGTGAGCGATTTAGGCTCCTGGGAGCCTCTTGTTTTAATTTTTGCAAGAGTTGTTTCCCTTTGTGGGTCAGCCATACTTTGTGATCAACGTTGAGCTAAGGAAAACATCAATTTATCCCTATCCCTTTTTGATGTAATTTTCCCTTCCCGATTCAAATTAACTGGTTTGGAGTAAAGTCTTGATTTTTAACATATGTTTCAGTAGTTTAAGACTGTGGCAGACAGATTTAGAAATGTTTTAACAGGTTGAGGAATTTAGTTGATTTCAACAGATTTTCAACGTTGAGGCCGACCCGGACGTCGTAAACCTGTAGTGAATAAGTAAAAGATTGCTCAGTTCCGCAAGTCCGAAAAATACTTTCTAAAAAGGACTATTTGGATTGGACATATGGTTTTACCCTTGTTCGTCCATATGCTGTAACACTTTGGTTAACAGTCAGGGACAAATTAAATAAGTTATTACAGAAAAATAACAGTCATGTGTTATAAGAGGTGTTTTTTGAGTTGTCTTCTCTTGATTATGTATAATTTTCTGAATCTGTAATAACATATGTTTGTTAATTTTTGAAACAATCATTCCATTTTATGCTTGAATTAGCCTCTTAGGATCTCTCTACATCTTTGCACAGTGACTTAATTGATAGAATTAACCAATTTTTTCTCAATTTAATAACCTGATTTACAATGAATCATACCAAATCAATGACATGGGGTTTGAAGTGTTCACCGTTATCTGTAATAAATTATTAGTAGGATGTCTTTTTAATGCACTGATATATTGATAAATTTTCAATGTTACTACCAAAGTATCATATAAAATTTTCGATTAAGTTTTCTCAGCAACCTTTTTTTACACAGTCACGGTTAGTTATTGATTTGATCCCAAGCCGCACGAACTATGTCTATATCAGGATGATAAACACGAGAGGCGTGATAGTGGACATCACAGCCACCAATGTCCTTAATCACAACTCCAGGTTATGCGTGGTTCGTTCAAGGTGAATGTCCGGCTAAGGATTTTCTCTTATACTGTCATTCCAAACATTATAATACCCCACGCAAGGGTATAATGTTTTTGACTGGTCCGTCAGTCTGTCCGTGATCAAAGAATTCGTAACAGATATCTCAGCTATTATTAATAGTAGGCTTTTGATATTTGGTATGTAGCTTCAAGTGGGGGCCCCATATGGTGGGATACGTTTTCAGATCTGTCGATCATCTACTTCCTGTTTAAGGAACCGACTTAGACTTTTCACTAAATTTCAGGGTTGAAAATGTTTGTAGAAGATTCTCAACAACTATTAATTGTAGGTATTTTATATTTGGTATATAGCTTCAGGTAGGGGTCCCATATAGTGGGATTCGTTTTCAGGTCTGTCGATCATCTACTTCCTGTTAAACGAGACAACTTTTTTTCACTAAATTTTCAAGGTTGAACATTTTCGTCACAGATTTCTCAGCAACTATTAATCATAGTCTTTTGATATTTTGTACGTAACTTTAGGAGTCCTACATTTTCAGGTCTGTCACTCTTTTACTTCCTGTTTAACGAGCCGACTTGTGAAAGACAACAACTCTGTTTAGATAATCTCTGTCCATAATGTGGACGCGCGGGGTATGTGAGCGTGCTCACTAAGGTTCTTTCATTGAAAAAAAAAGAATGTAGTAAGCTGTAGGAATGACTACAGATTTTAACAAGAGGCTCCCAGGAGCCTGAATCGCTCACCTGGTCTTGATGTCAACCCTATGAAGACTTCAGTAGAGATAAATGACCGTAATGCTTAAGCAAGAAACAGCTTTTCTTTATCTGCAATAGTTTTCATTCTATAGGCCAAAAACACATTTTTCACCTTTAAGGAACTGTAACCCCTATAAGGGGTCATCTGACAACTTTGACCTCATGTAGACTTTTGTAGAGCTAAATGAGCTGAACATTTAACCAAACAACATTTTTTCTCTATCTGCAATAGTTTTCATTCTATAGGCCAAAAAAAAAACATGAAAAAGCCTTATTTTAGGGGCTGTAATCCCTATAAGGGGGTCATCTGACAACTTTGACCCTATGAAGACTTTTGTAGAGCTAACTGAGCTGAACATTTAAGCAAACAGCAGCTTTTCTCTATCTGCAATAGTTTTCATTCTATAGGCCAAAAACATGAAAAAAACCTTATTTTAGGGGCTGCTACCCCTATAAGGGTCATCTGACAACTTTGACCCAATGAAGACTTTTGTAGAGCTAAATGAGCTGAACATTTAAGCAAGCAACAGCTTTTCTCTGTCTGCAATCTCTTTCATTCTACAGGCCAAAAAAATGAAAAAACCTTATTTGAGGGGCTGTAACGGGGTCATCTGACAACTTTGACCCTATGAAGACTTTGTAGAGCTTAATGAGCTGAACATTTAAGCAAGCAACAGATTTTCTTTATCTGAAATAGTTTTCATTCTATAGGCCAAATACACAATTTTTCGCCTTTAAGGGGCTGTAACCCCTATAAGGAGTCAACTGACAACTTTGACCTTATGAAGACTCTTGTAGACCTAAATTAGCTGAACATTCAAACAACAGCTTTTCTCTATCTGCAATAGTTTTCATTTTATAGGCCTTTTAACACTATTTTTCACCTTGAAGGAGCCGTAAACCCTATAAGGGGTTATCTGACAACTTCGACCCTATGTAGACTTTTGTAGAGCTATGAGCTGAACATTTAAGCAAGCAACAGCTTTTGTTTATTTGCAATTGTTTTCATTCTATAAGCCAAAAACATGACAAAACGCTATTTTTACCTTTAAGAGGCTGTAACCCCTATAAGGAATCACCTGACAACTTCGACCAAATGGAGACTTTTGTAGAACTTTGATGCTGCAGCAGTAGGGTGGCTTCAGATTTCAGCTATCGCTTTTACTTTTTGATTAACAAGCCAAAAACAGTAGTCTTACCCCACTGGTATATTTTTAGGCACAGCGGCCATGTTTATTGACGAATCAAAAATAGAAACACAACTTAAGTGCAGGACACCCTAAGGATCAATCATACCAAGTTTCATTGAATTCTGTTCAGTAGTTTCAGAACAGAACATTTTTTTAAAAATGTTAACAGACGACGACGGACGCCAAGTGATGGCAATAGCCTAGGTAAAAATGGTAATCTGCTGCTGAATATAATCGCGTTTTATTTTTGGACCAAGGGACATGTCAACACAAAAATAAGTTTTAACGATCTGCAGCGACATATTGTCATGGAATAAGTTGTTTCATTATCTCTGATCATAGCTACAGCTAACTACATTCTCCGGCTTTTCACAAGAAGGCGAGGAATGACTTAAACATGAAAATAAAAGCACTTTACTCCTCCTCAAAATAATAACCGGAAATTTCTCCACACAATTTCCTCTCATAACCTGGAGTTGTGATTTAGGACATTGGTGACCGTGCACAATTTGGACACAAGGCCAAAGGGGGATTAGAGATTTGACTGCCACTGGACAATTAGGAGGGATAGGTAGGAGCAGACAATTTTGACTCCTGCATGGGGATTGAACTAGTCCGAAGCAGGATCTTTTATCGTGGTATCCTTTCATTAAATATATCGATCCAGATGTCAGGTTTCTAAGTGCTCTTAGAGCTACTGTATGGTATTTTTATGCCCCATCTACGAAAGTAGAGGGGCCTATAGTGTTCGGGTCCGTTCGTCCGTCCGTCTGTTCGTTCGCCCGTTCGTCCCAAATTCACATATTTCCTAAGTCCCACTTACTGACAAATGCCACATCAATCATATTGGTATGGGGGGGGTGCATCTAGTGATGCTAAGCACAATGCATGCTTCGGATGCTGGATGTGACCTATATTTTCCGCATGAATGACCACGTATAGAAGAATGGTTTAAGTCATTTCCCACTTACTAACAAATGCCCATCAACCATATTGGTATGGTAGGTGCACCTAGTGATGCTAAGCACAATGCATGCTTCGGATACTGGCTATGACCTATATTTTCCGCATGAATGACCACGCACTTATAGAAGAATGATTAAAGTCCATTCTTTCTTACTGACAAGTGCCATAGCAACCATATTGGTATGGTAGGTGCACCTTGTGATGCTGAGCACAATGCATGCTTTGGATGCTGGGTGTGACCTATATTTTACGCATGAATGACCTCTTACATAAGAATGGTTAAAGTACATTCCCACTGACTGACATGTGCCACATCAACTATATTGGTATGGTAGGTGCACTTAGTGATGCTAAGCGCAATACATGCTTCATATGCTGGCTGTGACCTATATTTTCTGCATGAATGACCACCTATAGAAGAATGGTAAAAGTCCAAGTTAAAGTCCATTCCTTCTTACTGACATGTGCCACATCAACTATATTGGTATGGTAGGTGCACCTAGTGATGCTAAGCACAATGCAGATATCGGATGCTGGCTCTGACCTATATTTTCCGCATGAATGACCATTTATAGAAGAATGGTTAAAGTCCATTCCTTCTTACTGACAAGTGCCATAGCAACCATATTAGTATGGTGATGCTTTAGTGATTGCGGGAAAAAAATAAATGTAGCGGGATGGGGCATTATGTCTTTTTGACATATTCTTGTTTCAAAGCCTTTTGATGTTTTAGCCTTGATGTTTGGCATGAAATCCACTACGTTGGGATTCGATTGCAGCTAAGCAGTTCTGTTGCTTTAATAAAAAAAACACTTCATGTTTGATGATATCCAGCCATTAAAAATGAAATATACAGCATACTATTTATTACAAAAACAGGTCTACTTCAAAACTCCATTAAAACAAGTTTTATTAATTTCATATCTTCAAAACACATTCTTTACACTCGTGTGTTTTGTACTAATTATATAGTCTTCGAATTTCGCAAATTCATGTTCAACATAATGTTGTAGATACACGTCCGTGCCGGCAAGATAATATTAGTTTCCCGTAACCCTTTCTATTTGATCCTATTTCGAGTTGAACTTTTATATAGTCACGTAAACAATCTTCGAACAAGTAACAAAGGTACCAGATGTTAAGATTCTCGTATCTCTTTTACTGTATAAATATGGAAGATTTTCTTATTGTCATCATCTTTGCGCAATTCAGAAACAAGAATGAAGGTCCTGACTGTATGTTTAGCTCTCTGCGCAGGTAAGTCTTAATAGCAAAACAAGAAACGCACCACTTTTAATATACTGGACACTTTATATTGTTTTTAAAAAGTTTATCATTTCCCCCTTACATAGACGGTCAATAGAAAATTCTTGTTGCTACTAGTTAGTCAAATGAATGAACTAAACAAACAATTAAGAAGAACTTTTTGAACTACGTGGACACACCTTGGTAAATACAATGTAACAGAACAAGCGTGAAAATAGATTTGTCTCAGATTTCCTTTAATAATTTTACTTATTTGTGGCCTCTATAAATGCAAAAAAAACATAGTAAGTTATGGAAAATGAAACCTAAAGGCAAATAGTAAAACCATCTCAATTGCTTCTTAAATGAAATTTCTATTATATTTATATTTTTTTATATTATTTCCACTGATTATTTCCAAACAACGGTGAGCAAAATATGGCCCTTCCTGTGCCATGTCATTTCAATACTTTTATCTAACCCTTTGTATGAACTAAATAATTTAAAAATTGACCTCTATAGACGACACTGTTACGTATATATACTGGGTGAATTTGCAGTGGTTTATAAGGTTGATTTTTTAGCATTTAAAAACAAAGCCACATTGACGCCCCATTTTGCAATTACAACATACTTTGCAATGTAATTTTTCTATCTAAATCATTGTTATGCAACTGACGAAGATATTAAATTATTGTAAAGCACCTTTAATATTTCAGTTTATAGCTTATTGCAGAACTGAAAAAAATTGTCACTTGGGATTTGCAACAACGCTTAAAACCTCATTTCATGCTTTAATGTACTAAAGCTTTTTAAATAGTTAATACATTTAACAAAATGATATTTTCTTGCAAAACAAATTGTTAGATCCAAAACTTTATCTATTATCTGTCCATTTTGTCATTTTTCTCTAAAAGATCTTTTTGACCGGGCGTCTCTGATAAGTCTTAAATAGACTATGGAGATATGATATAGACGAAACGCGCGTCAGGCGTTTCAAAATTAATTGGCTGCAACTTTGTTGTCATTTATTTTTTTAATGGAAATTACGGATCCCTTGTTGTTTTACTAACAGCATAGAATTGAGCAATTTTTTTTAATATTTTTATTTTTTAATTTATTTAGTTGTATTTTCCGAACAATGTAATGATCATCACCATTGTGACTCCAGCATAACCAGTTGCAGCGGCGGTTCTACGCTCCACTGCGTCAACCATCAGTGCACATGCACTACTGCAGGCTCTGGCGGATGTAAGTTTGAATTTAAGCATCTATGAGAATGATTTTAGACTTTTTATCATAAAAACCTACGACCATTCATGCTAAGTCTGTCCGGGGGTGTAAAAGTATCGTGTAAAACAAAATAACTTAATAATAATAAAAAAAAAAAAACAATTGAAAAAAATGATTCCAGAAATAATTATTGAGGTCAATTTAAACTGGCAAATTATATTTACTTTATTTTTAACAGTATGTACAATTTATACTAAACATAGAAACCAAATTATGAGAAAGTGGCTATTTTCCGATATGTTTACCTTACTTGTTACAAATGCTTTTTGGAGCATTGCAAGTTTAAATGTAAGTAATTGTTTCAATTTTCAGCTTGTGTGCGACCAGACCAGTGCTCCTGTGACCATGGAAGTCCACACTGTGTCGATGGTCGTTGCAGATGTGGACTCTTTGGGTAGATGTCAGATGATATGGGATGATCGGATATTTGAAATAAAAAAAAGTAAATTAAAGTAATGCGTTTTGTTTCGATCTGCTACTAAATGCTTTATCGATTGATAATTCCAAAGAGAATTAAGTAAGAACGATGAACACATACTTGGAATATACTACTACTTCAGTTGACACTTTAAAAAAAAACAATGTGATTTAAAGAAAAGTAAATCAATACAAATATGTTTACATTTGACAAATATACGTGGACATATGGTAAGTAATGTGTTGCAAAATTTTATATAAAGTAACTTTAAATTCATTATTTTTTATTAATATGCAAGATTTTTTATTAATATGGAAGATTTTTTATTAATATGGAAGATTTTTTTATTAATATGGAAGATTTTTTTTTAATATGGAAGATTTTTTCATTAATATGGAAGATTTTCTTCTTAATATGTAAGATTTTTTATTAATATGTAAGATTTTTTATTAATATGGAAGATTTTTTTATTAATATGGAAGATTTTTTATTAATATGGAAGACTTTTTCATTGATATGTAAGATTTTTTTATTAATATGGAAGATTTTTTTTATTGATATGGAAAACCTTTTTTATTAATATGGAAGACTTTTTCTTTGATATGAAAGACTTTTTCATTAATATGGAAGATTTTTTTATTATTATGGAAGATTTTTTTATTAATATGTAAGATTATTTTATTAATATGGAAGATTTTTTTATTGATATGGAAAACCTTTTTTATTAATATGGAAGACTTTTTCATTGATATGAAAGACCTTTCATTAATATGGAAGGTTTTTGTTATTGATATGGAAGCCTTTTTGATTAATATGGAAGGTTTTTATATTGATATGGAAGACCTTTTCATTGATATGGAAGATTTTTCATTCATATTTCATTCCATCGGAACGCTCCCTAGAGGCAAGCGATGATCGATATAACGCCTTTTCTCATTGGTTGTTTAGAAAACTATGGAACGCCATAGCTGCCTTATGATGATGTGTTTCATTATGTGATGATACTTCTTCATTATGTGATGATACTTTGTCATTATGTGATGGTACTTTGTCATTATGTGATGGTACTTTGTCATTATGTGATGATACTTCTTCATTATGTGGTGATACTTTGTCATTATGTGATGATACTTTGTCATTATGTGATGGTACTTCTTCATTATGTGATGATACTTTGTCATTATGTGATGGTACTTTGTCATTATGTGATGGTACTTTGTCATTATGTGATGGTACTTTGTCATTATGTGATGATACTTCTTCATTATGTGGTGATACTTTGTCATTATGTGATGATACTTTGTCTTTATGAGATCAAAGTTTATTATTATGAACAGCGCTAAAAAAATATTCTTTTCTTATGACAAATATTTTGTTCGACGCGTAGTTTTTCTGTGTATCCCCCCCAAAAAAAATAGTTTCCTGATGGTTTATTCTCGAATTTCAAATCCATTACCGATACATAATTTATTAAATATTTAAACTTTGTAAACAACATTTTTCTTCTGTAACGGCTTGCTCCACAAGTGGATATTTGCGTGTGGTAAGATTTTTATTGTCTCCCTTGATATTTTTGATTATTTAATATTCCGATATTGTATCAAGCGGATTTACGAAACTTTACATATACTATTTAGAAACATATTTTGATAATGACTTATTAGAGTTATAGATTATCAATTTACACATTTAAAGTTATTTTGCTATTTTAATCAGGCAAATATACCTTCATATTTTCATATAAAGTTTTGAGGTTGGCTCAATGTCGTTTTATTGTAATGCAATACACATCTAATCACTTAGGAATGCGATATATATTTCTAAAAGGTTAAATGTACTTTAACAGATCGCACCTGTTCTGTGTTACGAAAGAGCTATTAAAACATAAAAATTTTACTATATTTTTTCTGTGATATTGTTATACTATATTGATTGATTGTTACTTCTATATTTGATACTTGATTTGTTGTAAATTTCAGAGCCATGTAATATTTGGTAATAAAACGATTGAACCCTACGCAGAGTTTCTTTACCCCCAGAAACAGCCCCTGCAACATTAATATATAATAAATTATATATTGGTTATTGATTTGAAATTCGAGAAAGCGACCTTTTGGAAACGATTTTTTTTTTGGGGGGGGGGGGATACACAGAAAAACGACCTGTTGAACAAAATAAGAAATGACTATTTTTTTCAGCGCTGTTCATAATAATAAACTTTGATCTCATAAAGACAAAGTATCATCACATAATGAAGAAGTATCATCACATAATGACAAAGTATCATCACATAATGAAGAAGTATCATCACATAATGACAAAGTATCATCACATAATGAAGAAGTACCATCACATAATGACAAAGTATCATCACATAATGAAGAAGTACCATCACATAATGAAGAAGTACCATCACATAATGACAAAGTACCATCACATAATGACAAAGTACCATCACATAATGACAAAGTACCATCACATAATGACAAAGTACCATCATATAATGACAAAGTATCATCACATAATGAAACTCATCATCATAAGGCAGCTATGGCGTTCCATAGAAAACACTAATGACACCTTCCATGTATGACCACATGTATGCGGTCTGATGCCAGTGATGGTATCATTTTGCCCCTAATAGTTGTGATTAGCGGTAAGAAATCACGGGTGTTCATTTGAATAAGTAATTCTTTAATAAGGCGAATGGGTACCTGCGGATCTTAGCGTTTGTACAATAGGTCCTTTGATTCCCCTTTGTCGCAGTTCGAGGATCTGCAGAGAGACCCATGCAGCAATACTCCCCTTTCCCTTAAATAATAAAGTCTATTGAGTTTCAAGTAGGGGAATACGGGGGTTAAGGGACGGGGAGCGGGAAAAAATGGAAGGAAATACGGGGAGCGATGGTAAAGAAAAAATCATATCGGGGGCGGGGGGGGGGTGGTAAAATGGACGGTGATCGGGGTTAAGGGGGCGGAGAGCGGGGTCAGAGACCCCCCTGTCCTCCCCTCCCTAACTGGTAAAAGTCTAGCTGCGAAATCATAGCTGTTGGTCTTTTTATATTTTCTGATTTTTGCGATCTAAGAAAAAAAAATACATGAGTAGTTAGAGCTACGTTTCGCATCTAGTAGAAATCTGAGGGTCGGTAGGAACTTTTCAACGGGAACGGGATTAAGCCATTTTCATTATTCGGGATGTGGGAATCACAAATTTATTTTCACGGAAATTCGGGATCATACCCCTTTCTACCCTCCCTCAAGTCTTAACACACTAAAATTATCCATGGGCTTGGCCTACGCGGTCATTTATTTATGCAAGAAAAAATACTTTTCTGCCTTTAATATATTCAATAGACTTTACTATTTAAGGGAAAAGGGAGTATTGCCGCATGGGTCTCTCTGCGGATCCTCGAACTACGACAAAGGGGAATCAAAGGACATATTTTACAAACAGGTACTCTTTCGCCTTATTTAAGAGGGAGACGTAATAAATGAACACCCGTGATTTCTTACCGCTAATCACAACTATTAGGGGCAATATAATACCATCACTGGCATCAGACCGCATACATGGGGTCATACATGGAAGGCGCCATTAGTGTTTTCTTATGCCCCTGTCACACTGGATAAAGTTCGGAGTACGTTCTTGCTAAGTCCTTAAAAGTCTTAAAACGCGGAAGGAACTTGTTGAACGTAGTAAAGACGTGCTATAAACTTGCATGGTCGTAGTGCAACTTGAATGGACGTATTACGAACCTTATTGGACGTAATACGAACTTCAAGAACGTGAAGGACGTGTAATAATTTTGAACATGTTCAAAACAAACGTAATGAGGACGTGGCGAAGTCAAAACGTAGTAAAGACCTACTAAGAACGTATTGAGAACTTCATGATCGTACCATGAACGTAGAAGGAACGTGTTACAAACTGAATGGACGTGTCCCGGACGGTAGGATATTTTGTGCCGTTTGCGCTACGTTTTCACTACGTCCTAAAAGTTTGCACTACGTTCGTGGTACGTTTTCACTACGATTTTATATTACGGTATGTTTCCTTCACGATTGTAGAACGACCATAAGGAAGTTTTTACTACGTCCTTAACACGTCCGTGCAGTTTTTACCACGTTGATTGCATGTCCAAGCAGTTTTTACGCCGTTTGTAGTACGTTTTTACTAGGTTTTCTAACAGTTCACATTCATTTGCTCATAAAATTTGGACATGCATGTAAATAAATCCATAGATGGATCCAGAGGGGTGTGGCTGAGGGCCTGGGGCCCCACTTTGGCGGAAAATTTGGTTGGATATATAGGAAATCATTGAAACGTGGCCACAGCGGCCCCCTCTTAGGCCAGTCAGTTGGGCTCCCAATTATCAGAATTTCTTGATCCGCTTCTGACTGAAATCTTTTGTGTCTTATCCGCTGGAACACGATTCTTTATTTTCTGCACTCTCTAAGGACATGATACATCTTGAAATTGATATTGGACTTTTACAATAATAATTAATTAGTTAATAATATTGCCAAAATGTCGCCACTCGTGCCATATAAAGCTACATGTATGTAGATTCTGCATTTCTTCATGATTTAAGAACTAAATTTGTACATCGATGAAAGTTATATCATGCAAACTGATAATTTAAAATTCGTTAAGCACGGAACCATAAAAATAATTTTAAGTCGGATTGCTCAGGTTGTCCGGACTGATTTGCCGTGTCGCTTTTTCTTTGTTTTTGTTTCTATTTTTGTTCCGACTGTTTATTTTTTATGCTGTTCTGCTGAATTTTGCGATTTTCCTGACGAATGAGACAATCATGGCTTTTGATGTTAAGTTACCACCCCATAGCTACATGAAACACCAACAAATTAAATGAGTGTTTCTTTTATTTGGGCTGATCGTTGACCATGCAACAAATCAAATCTTAAGCTTAGCAACTCCTTGACAAAGCTTTTGTTCGTCCTTGTCTTTTTGATGTTTTGTGTTCCTTGTGTAGGAAGGGGATCTATCTTTGACTATTTTAGGACTGAATTTGAATTGTGTGCATTTTATTTAGACCTTGGGCCAAATGCAGAACGGCGAGCAGCGCTTTCTGGCCTCTTTAAAGGCTGCTAGCGGTTTTTCATTGTTGTTTTTCTAAATTACCGCTTGTCATGTGAGCTGTGTCGCGTACACTTATTCCACATCTCATTTATTTCTTTAATATCGTTAAAGTATCAAATTGTGATAAATTCAGTGTTTGACACTATATTTATGTCCCCGACCACGAAGTGTCGTCGGGGACATATTGTTTTTACTCCGTTTCTTATTTTTCTTATTATTATTATGTCCCCGAACACGAAGTGTCGGGGACATATTGTTTTTGCTCGGTTTCTTATTATTATTATTATGTCCCCGAACACGAAGTGTCGGGGACATATTGTTTTTGCTCGGTTTCTTATTATTATTATTATTATTATTATTATTATGTCCCCGACCACGAAGTGTCGTCGGGGACATATTGTTTTTACTCCGTTTCTTATTTTTCTTATTATTATACTTTTTTCTTTTTCTTCCGTCAACCTGATGCACGAACTTGTCCGACTATCTCCTCGGAGATGGGTTAACCGATCGATATGAAACTTTGAGGGGTGATAGGTCCCAAGGTCCTACAGTGTTTTTTGCGTTTTATAATTTCAAAATGGCCGCCATTTCCAAGATGGCCGCCAAAAACCGAAAAACTATTACCTTCATTTTCTCGGAAACCACTTGATGAAATTCAACGAAACTTGGTATACATGTTCAGGAACATAATTGGAAACTTTTTGGCCAAAAAAAGAAAAATCGCGAGTGGCGGCCATTTTGAAAAATTGCAGAAAAACACCAAAAAGTGTAAACATTGTCCGATTTCAACGAAACTTGGTATACAGGGTATATGGGTGATGGCGACTCACGGCACATTGTTGGAATTTCCGTATTGGTCGCCATTTTCAAGATGGCCGCCAGAAATGGCGAAAAATGTTAACATTGTCCGATTTCAACGAAATTTGGTATACAGGGTATATGGGTTATGGCGACTGACGGCGCATTGTATAAATTTCCGTATTGGTCGCCATTTTCAAGATGGACGCTGAAAATGGCGAAAACTGTTAACATTGTCTGATTATAACGAAACTTGGTATACAGGGTATATGGGTTATGGCAACTCACAGCGCATTGTCGGAATTTCTGTTATGGCCGTCATTTTCAAGATGGACGCTGTAAATGGCGAAAACTGTTAACGTTGTCTGATTTCAACGAAACTTGGTATACAGGGTATATGAATGATGGCGACTCACGGCGCATTGTAGGAATTTCCGTTTTGGTCGCCATTTTCATAATGGCCGCGGAAAATGGCGTAAAATGTTGATATTGTCTGATTTCAACGAAACTTGGTCAGGTATACAGGGTATATGGGTTATGGCGACTCAGGGCAAAATGTCGGAATTCTGTTGAAAAGAACAGACATTAAATGAGAACGGGAGGGGACATCCCACGTTTCGGGAAACGTAAATTTTAATTATTATTATTTTTCTCGGTATTCTGGATCGTGAACTTGTCCACCTCATTTTTTCGACATCTTTTATGGTAGGAAGCTGAAAATTCATAAATCAAGAGTATGGAATGGGAGATTGTGCTTTTTGTATTTTTCGCCGAAATCGAACAACCCCATATAGGTAAAAAAAGGGCCTCAAAATGGCTCCTCGAAACCGAAGTTGAATTTTTCCTGGCATTTCTGATCCGGCAGGGGTAGGAAAAATTCCCTTATAGGTTAAGTGCGGATATACAATACCTTTCATTTTAAAAAAAAATTTTGAAAATCGGACTTACCGTTTTCAAAATTTTGCAAAAAATCGAAAATTATTTTTTTGTAAGATTGAGTTATCTTTCTTTGTACCATATATTTTGTGATATTAATGAAAAAAATTCTCAACTTTGTTATTTCTTAATGAAAATTGGTTTACAAGGTATTAGTGGTATGCCGAGTTCAATTTTGGAATCGAAATTTTTTTTTGGGCGGCCATTTTAAAAATGGCCGCCATTTCCCGCCAAAATTAAAATTACTCTGATTTTTATGAAAATTGGTTTACAAGGTAATATTGGTATGCCAAGTTCAATTTTGGAATCGAAATTTTTTTTGGGGCCGCCATTTTCAAAATGGCCGCCATTTCCCGCCAAAATTAAAATTACTCTGATTTTAATGAAAATTGGTATATAAGGTAATAGTGGTATGGCAAGTTGATTTTTGACATCAAATTTTTTTTTATCGTCGGCCATTTTCAAAATGGCCGCCGTTTCCCCGCCAAAATTAAATTTACTCAGATTTTGACGAAAATTGGTATATAAGGTAATAGTTGTATGGCGAGTTGATTTTTGACCTCGAAATATTTTTACTGTCGGCCATTTTAAAAATGGTCGCCGTTTCCCGCCAAAATTAAACTTACTCATATTTTGATGAAAATTGGATAAATTAAGTTATCTCAAATGCCAAGAGACATTGACAAAGAGGGGTACGTGAGGGGACATTTTTGTGACTCGCTTGCGATCACAATTAGAACTAGTTATTATTATTTTTCTCGGTATTCTGGATCGTGAACTTGTCCACCTCATTTTTTCGACATCTTTTAAGGTAGGAAGCTGAAAATTCATAAATCAAGAGTATGGAATGGGAGATTGTGCTTTTTGTATTTTTCGCCGAAATCGAACGACCCCATATAGGTAAAAAAAGGGCCTCAAAATGGCTCCTCGAAACCGAAGTTGAATTTTTCCTGGCATTTCTGATCCGGCAGGGGTAGGAAAAATTCCCTTATAGGTTAAGTGCGGATATACAATACCTTTCATTTAAAAAAAAAAATTTGAAAATCGGACTTACCGTTTTCAAAATTTTGCAAAAAATCGAAAATTATTTTTTTTGTAAGATTGAGTTATCTTTCTTTGTACCATATATTTTGTGATATTAATGAAAAAAATTCTCAACTTTGTTATTTCTTAATGAAAATTGGTTTACAAGGTAATAGTGGTATGCCGAGTTCAATTTTGGAATCGAAATTTTTTTATGGGCGGCCATTTTGAAAATGGCCGCCATTTCCCGCCAAAATTAAAATTACTCCGATTTTAGTGAAAATTGGTATATAAGGTAATTGTGGTATGGCGAGTTGATTTTTGACATCAAAATTTTTTTTATCGTCGGCCATTTTCAAAATGGCCGCCGTTTCCCGCCAAAATTAAAGTTATTCTGATTTTGATGAAAATTGGTTTACAAGGTAATAGTGGTATGCCGAGTTCAATTTTGGAATCGAAATTTTTTTTGGGCCGCCATTTTCAAAATGGCCGCCAATTTCCCGCCAAAATTAAAATTACTCCGATTTTAATGAAAATTGGTATATGAGGTAATAGTGGTATGGCAAGTTGATTTTTGACATCAAAATTTTTTTATCGTCGGCCATTTTCAAAATGGCCGCCGTTTCCCGCCAAAATTAAATTTACTCAGATTTTAACGAAAATTGGTATAAAAGGTAATATATGTATGGTGAGTTGATTTTTGACATCGAAATATTTTTATTGTCGGCCATTTTAAAAATGGCCGCCGTTTCCCGCCAAAATTAAACTTACTCCTATTTTGATGAAAATTGGATAAATTAAGTTATCTCAAATGCCAAGAGACATTGACAAAGAGGGGTACGTGAGGGGACATTTTTGTGACTCGCTTGCGATCACAATTAGAACTAGTTATTCTTTATTTTTTCTTTTTCTTCCGTCAACCTGATGCACGAACTTGTACGGCCTACTCCTCGGAAATTAGTGGACCGATCGATCTGAAACTTGGAGGGATGATAGGTCCCAAGGTCCTACGGTGTTTTTTGGGGTTTTTAATTTCAAGATGGCCGCCATTTCCAAGATGGCCGCCAAAAACCAAAAAACTATTACCTTTTTTTTCTCGGAAACCACTCGATGAAATTCAACGAAACTTGGTATACATGTTCAGGAACATGATTGAAAACTTTTTGAGCAAAACAAAATTTTGCGAGTGGCGGCCATTTTGAAAAATGGCCGAAAAAGAGCGAAAAATGTTAACATTGTCCGATTTCAACGAAACTTGGTATATAGGATATATGGGTGATGGCGACTCACGGTGCATTGTCAGAATTTCTGTAATGGCCGCCATTTTCAAAATGGCCGCCGAAAATGTCAAAAAATGTAAACATTGTCCGATTTCAACGAAACTAGGTATACAGGGTATATGGGTGATGGCGACTCACGGCGCATTGTCAGAATTCTGTTGAAGAGGACAGACATTTAATGAGAACGGGAGGGGACATCCCACGTTTCGGGAAACGTAAATTTTAATATATTTTTAAAGTAGCATTTAAATAAAGAAGAAATGTGTCCATAGAACACGGATAACCCCGCTGGCCCAAAGTAGGAAGTTCAAGTTAAATGAACCATCCTTCTAAGTTTCAAATCATTCTCATGTACCGTTTCTGAGAAAATCTTGGCGGAAATTCGTAGACACACGGACATATATCTGCTCGTTCGTACCCCAAACAGGAAGAAGAAGTCCGATATGTCTGAAAGTAGCTTAGAGCGTAAAGTTTGTCATTCTCAACCATTCTACCAAGTTTCTCATAGAGATAGATAAGCAACATATCTGAAATGAAATTTCGTGTTATGGATGCTGATGCTTCATAAAATCTTATATTGAACGCGCGATTCGTCTATTTATAAGACCTATAAGAGACACACAAGACACAAGTTGTAAAACAATCCTCCCTCTCCATAAAAATCGTTTTAATCCAAAAAAACATAGAGTGTTTGTATGTATATACATGTATATACATGTACTAACACATTTATATTTTAGCAGGATTCTAATTTCAAAACTAATTATTTGAAATAGAATAATTTTCTGGTTGAAATAACAAAAAAGTACGTACCGGATCGTGCTAAGTTCAAGTAGGCAAAAATATTTCTTTACTTCAAAAAAGACCTTGCATTTTCTTCGCCCTAAATTTTCTGGGTCTCCACCAAATGCAAAAAAATATAAAACAGCTTGTTCAACAGGAAGTAAATAAGTGACAGACCTGAACATGCATCCCACTAGATAAGACCCCTAACTAAAACTTCATGCAAAATGTAAAATAGTATCTGAGAAATCTATCAACAATTGTTTTCAATTTGGACCCTACAGAAATTCTAAGACGGCTAGTTAAAAAGGAAGTAAATAAGCTACAAACCTGAAACCTATCATACGAGACCCCTACCAAAAGTTGAATACCAAATGTCTAGAGCCTTCGTACAGAAATATGTTACGAAACATTTTCAAATTTCGAAAAAAATCTTTCAGCAACAGACCTGAAAATGCAGTCTACTATGCATATGAGACTTATGAGACTTGCTTGAAGCTGCATACCAAATATCGAAAGCCTACGAATAATTTTAGCTGAGAAATATTTTACGAAACAAAGGGTGACGTACCCACATATATACACACACGTTCCCGCTCACGCAAGCACATACGGAAGGACGACCGACATAAATTTCTATTTCTCCACTTCGCCTTTTGGCGTGGGACAAATATAAGAATTCAACAAATAAAGGTTATGACCAAACAGGAATGACCAATCTCAAACGTCCAAGAGAGTCGGTGGTGTATTGGTCAACGCGTCGGGCTACTAACACCAAGATTCGTGGTTCGATCCTCGTCTGGGGTAAAAAGGATGGGTTGCGATAAGACCCCTTTTCAGCCCACCGGGAAAGTCAAAATAGAATTAAGTAAACTCAATCACAAAATGTCTTGTTCGAAAGGTTTATATTTCTATTTTTGAAAATAAACGTCAGAATTTGAAAAGCTTATTTTATTTTTTAGTAAATGTTGCTTGAAATGAACCACCGCAAATGATTTTAACATTGTGCTTATGGGGAAGTTGCACAAATGAGTGATACATATCTTTCCCGGAAGTATAGCCTTGAACCCGGAACCAGCTCCATATTTTATTCAAAAATTTGTTTTACTAAAATACATCTTTTATGAAAGTTTCAAGCTGGTTCCGCGTGCAAGACACACTGAACACTTAAAAAGACTATAATTTTTGAACTTGTTGTCAGTGGTTAAAAATGTGCGAAATCTCTCCGTTTTCTTCGTTTTTCTTGAGATTAGCGGTCATTTCAATTTCAAAATTGTTGTTTAAAGTGATGTAGATATATAATGAACCTTTTATAGGATTCTAAACACTCGCTTTGAGTATTCAAGCACAAAATTTCAATTTATTGAAGCCCTACCATAAAAACATCTTTAAATCCAGATGAAATTTTCATTCAAAATGGGTTGATTTTGAACCCGATTTTCGAAGCTGTGTTCGTGCAAACGTTTTTAAAAGAAGTCATTTACAACAGTACAATCATTTTGCTACAAAATTATAAATAAAGTAAAATGCTATGAAAAACTTTTTATTTTTCACCTTTAGATGGGCCAAAATAGGGCCTTATCGCAACCCATCCTTTCATGAACCAATTTTTCGACTCTTGACACCATTTGCGAGGATTGTCTTAAAGAACGATGCTAGTCCTTCGGAAGGGATTAAAAAAGGTTGCTACAAAGACTGCTAGCTGGAGAGCGATTCACGTGAGCATTAAGCTTGTTTCCCAATCCAGTTTAAACTAAACGTCCAAGAAAAAACGAGCAATCAATGCAAAGACACTCGAAATGGTCCTGACTCGTGGTACTGGTTGCTAAAAGTATTAAACCTGAGTTGAACCAGGTTTTGTTACACTAAATTTCCTTTTTTTTCATTGCGGTTCAAGGGATTAGGAGTTACAAAAAACAACAAAAACATAAATAAATTGATGCAATTTTTACTGTACATCAAGTTAGTATAAGTTAGTATGACAAAAATAAACGGCTAGCAGTTGGTAAATCCCAATCCAGTCAGTCACATTTGAGAGGTTTAAGGCGGCTAGTATAGACGAATTAATCCGGTCATCGTACTGTCTTTGGTTTGAGAGCTAAAAAGCAAACTTATTAAAGACATACTGCAAAACGGATGGTCGCAGTATAATCGTAGCAAGAACGTAGTTAAAACGTAGTGAAGACGTGATGAACGTATCTAAGAGATGTAGTAAAAACTTGATACACCTAGATATGGGCAGCCATTCGGGCAAAAATTAACAAAAAAATGAGAAACAGACAATAAACTTGAAACAGACACAAAAACACAAAAAACAGACATGTAATTTTAAAACAGACAAAAAAATACAAAAAACAGACATGAAATTTTATTAACAGACAAAAAAATACAAAAACAGACATAAATTTTATAAACAGACAGACGATTATGTAAAACAGACACAAAAATACAAAAACAGACATGAAAGTTTACAAACAGACAGTTGTAAAAAGCCAAGCAGACGTTTTTAAAAAACAGACCTGACAGAGGGCGTGACGATCGGGTGTCGGTAATTAGTGTAACATAAACCCGAAACAGGACCGAAGGTTTTTAAAACGTAACTTTTTTTCTATTTAAACAAAATACTTCGAGAAAAATAGATCAATGGTTCTAAGTTAAAAAAATGTCACATACGGTGGTTAAGAATTAAAAAAAAAGAATTTGAATATAATATAATTTGTGTAACACACATCTTAAGCCGATTAAAGTTTTATATTAACATGTTGCCAAAAACGGTACATTTCTCCTCAAATCCACTTTTTCCTGAATTGATCTGAATTCGTATTCTGTTGTGGTAGGTTGAAAAAAAGGAATCATAACTAGATGATTTCACCAAAGGACTCATTGTTTCTATATATTCAAATTGGTTTGATTCACAAAGAAAAAGGAAACGTTGTAATTAGGGAACGGTCATTATTTATCAGCTGGGGGTGGAGCAATTTAGGGAGGGTCATGGGCAGAATGTTTGGAATCCTGTGAGGTCACCGTTAAAAAAATCAAATTATAGGGGGGGGGGGGTCACCTATGGTAAAATTGTTCCGCAAACATTATTTACGGGAGTCCTTCGATTTTCACCGGAGCTCATAATTTTTTACTTTTAGGCAATTTGTGTGTTGACATGTGACTTGTATTACCAAACTTCATCACCAGACATTTTTTTTCACTAAAATCCTATAGTCCGTTGGCTCCATCTTAATTAAATGCTATTGTCCAAAGACCATTATATATGATTGAACCTGAATGTGTTAAAATTTATAAAAATCAGTGTCATTCCAGTGTTGAATAATTCTTTCATTTGCATACCATTGAGAACATACATTGTTACAGTACTTTGTATAGTGCTTTAAGAGTATGCATGCATGTAGCAGAAATCCTTCCTCAGATTTTTTATCAATCTTTCCTGCAAAATATTTTTCTTTAAAAAATCATATTAAAATTATAGACCCCATCTTCAAGGTTGGACCATATATCAATAAAAACATGCATATCTTTTTCACTATCTATTATCAAGGAATTATTCCTTGCTGTTATGCATATAACAATTAAATATAAGCTAAGAACAGGGGGGTCATACATAAAAAATTCAACTCATATGGGGGGGGGGTCGAGGACCTAAATCTCCTCCGATTGGGGGGTCGTGGATCACAGGTCAGATTTTGGTTAATTTGCACCAACCCCCTCAGCTAATAAATAATTCACCGTTCCCTTAATTTATCAATGAGTCTTAGTCATAATTGGAAAGTAGTTAAGAGTTAAATGCAGAAACAAACGTGCAACATCTGTCTGGCGAAAGACCTGTGCTCTTTAGCGTTCTCCTTACTTCTTAGAAACCTATTTTGCGTGCTTAAAACGTGTAAACAACGCCCAGAATGTCATTGTAACTAACGTGGGGCGCATCGACCCCCAAATTCTATAAGTATCAATGAAATACATAGAAGGAAATCAATCTTAAAACCTTAACAATTCAAACCTGAAAGATAAAAAAAATATAATCTACATAACACAATATACTGAGACATAGAAAACAACGTGAAATCTTATATAAAACAAGGGTATATAAACTCAGATGGTCTGGAAGGGAAAGTAGTTCTTGCGAATAATAACATCGGTGGGCACTTTAGGGTAAAACTCTAATACTACGACAGACCAACGTCTATACTCATGAAAGCACACGATACGTCTCTATTAAGGATGGTCACTGTTCATGTTTCAGAATTTCAGGCTAATTTCGGAACTCCTCTAGACTTCACCTTTAAATATTGAAGAATTTTTTTGCACACTGACCCCTACATTTTTTGATATTTTCTTATTATATAGACCTCAACAACCAACAGTATAAAATATTTTGAAATTCTTGATACAACTTCGTGGTTTTTATGGTAAAAAATCGTCGCAATGTTAAAGTTATGTATAATCTAGAGGAGTCTTCTTTCCCGCCAAATTTTTTGACGTCATGTATCTAGAAAACGAGCACAAGGACCTATCATTTTCTTTTTCTTATTTGATTAAGTAAACAACCATCTATCATTTCCACCACAAATCATAAAATCTTTGATATAGAAAAGTTCAGGAGTGACCATCCTTAAGGACATCCATTGTGATATCGGTAGTCAATAAGGTAAAACAAGTGCAGTAAACAGATGCAAGGCACATTTGTTGGAATCAACCAATGACATCGATGATATTATCTGAGCTCAGAGACGCAGTCTCGGCCGAGGGTTTCTGGGTAAAAAAGGACACGTTATATGTATACATTGGTGACAAGGTGTTACGAGAGCACCGAAAACCCAATACATACCACCATATGAGACCCCTTCTTCAGCTGAATGTCAAATATCGATAGCCTACAAAAACCTGTCTCGAATTTTTTTCAATCCTTAAGAACTCTTAGTTGATTTGTTAAACAGGAAGCCAAATATCGAAAGCCTACGAGTCTTTTACGAAAAAAATGTAACGGACGCACTTATTTGGGGGACTTGTTCGCGGGAGTATAATTATATTACTGGGTATCTTTTTCGGACATCTTGCAAATTTTTAGAGTGAATTTCAATTAAAATGACTTAAAATATCACAAAACAAGCAAAAATTCTTTTTAATTATCTTGTTATCAAGCAAAAATTCTGGGGGAAATCAGCATGCGCGTGTAAGATGACTCAATAAACACAAGTCAATTTTCTCAGTTGAAAAGTTGAAAGAGAATAATAATAAACTTGGTTTTTTTCCACTAAGATCCTGAATATCGATCAGACCGACACCAGCCTGGTATCACAAAATATCAACTTGGGATCGATTAGTTTTAAATAAATGTGAAAATAATATATTTCCACTAAATTAAAACAGTTTTTCTTTCGAAAATAACATATAGACATTAAAATATATTTTTTAAATTGTTTTTTTGTTTTTTTAACGGCGACCAATTCAATTTGATTTCTTTCGGTTTTGAAACCTCAGTTCGGGTTCGGGTTTCACAAATTACCAACACCCTATCGTCACGCCCACTTTAAGGTCTGTTTTTAAAAACGTCTGTTTGGCTTTTTACGGTTGTCTGTTTGTAAACTTTTATGTCTGTTTTTGTATTTTTGTGTCTGTTTTACACAATCGTCTGTCTGTTTATAAAATTTATGTCTGTTTTTTATATTTTTTTGTCTGTTTATAAAATTTCATGTCTGTTTTTTGGTATTTTTTGTCTGTTTATTTTAAATTGGTGTCTGTTTTTGTGTTTTTGTGTCTGTTTAAAGTTTATCGTCTGTTTTTAAAATTTTTGTTAATTTTTGCCCAAATGGCTGCCCATACCTAGAAGGAACTCTGTATGGTCTTCATATGTAAGCTTATACACAAGCAGTCAGATTTCTTGGAAATTGGTAGCTGAATTATGCTTAAAATGGAAAATCATGTTTCTCATTTTTTTATTAATAAATTAATGCGACAAAATCGACGAAAGGAAATCATAGCATTGTTTGAATTATATCCGATGAAGTGTCTATATTTTTAGAAAATTTTGTTTTATTTCCGCTTACGATTTTAATAAATTTTGATGTTTGATTTATCTGGTAAGATTTTTTTTACGTTCATTAAATATCATATTTATTTTGTATAAATAAAAAAAAAATACTGTATTCGACGCCGATTATGATTTTCATGCGACAATGTCTTGATGATTGTTGTTAAGACTATTTTACCACTTATTATCTAAATATATGACTGTCTAAATTCAAAATGGTCGATATCCCGGGAAGACATCGGTGATGGGTTTAACTTTCAAGGTTTGATATCCCGAGAAGACATCGGTGATGGGTTTAACTTTCAGGGTTTGATATCCCGAGAAGACATCGGTGATGGGTTTAACTTTCAGGGTTTGAGTTAATCCAAAAATTTTAAAAAACATCGCCCGAAATATCAACAAGTTTTAAACAATTTGCCAAACAGGCAAAATCTTTAAGTTTTGTGTGGCGTAGGTCCATTTCTGTCCCCTCTGAGTCCACCAGTGTCCAGTTCGCACTTGAAAGGTACAATTATACTTTTATATCAAAATTTGGGTTTTCGACCTTTCTATGTTTAAGATTCAAGTACAAAAAAAAACATAAAAAAATTTCGTGCAAATCTGTTTAATATTTTTTGAAACTTCATAAATGGTTTTTGTATTTAGAAGAATCCTGTGGTGAGAATCGTCTGATATTCATTTCATAAAAAAGAAAAAAAAGCATTTTTATTAGCGGAATTCTTCAATCATGTCGACAACGCTACACTAGAAGTTGTTGAAATTAAAATACAAAGAAGATAACCGAACGGTTCCAATGAAAGATCCAGGAATTTCGAATAAAAGGGGGGTCTACTGACTGGCTAGTAAGGGCCAAGCTCTGGCCATGCTTCAACGATTTCCTTTATATTTAACACATTTTTCTAACTGAAGAGGGGGTCGGGCATCCAGGGGCGCTTTCCATTATGCGGTTTGCCGACCAGTTGAACCTAAGATTCGTTTTTACATCAAAAAAGACCAACCGGTGACACAAAATAAACCGGTACATGAACCGCATAACGGATCCGCCCCTGGAATCTGAATTAATTATCAACTTTATAAAATATTTTTTCTCATTATTGTTTAATTTGTTTTAAAAAGTTTGTTTTGTAGACAAAGTAACAATGATTTATACAAGAATCTCTTCAAACACCGTGTAACTACTCTTCAATGGACCTCGATCTCATCTGTGCCTTGATCATAGGTTCGTTATGTTAGAGTGACAAATTTAGAGAAATAAGACATAATTTTGTTCAAAAGCCTTGTTTATTGGCCGGATTTCAAGATGTGAACGGTGAAAAATTTTAGAACCAGTTTTCTCAGTAAGTTCTAATCACAGCCTTTTGATATAGGTATGCAGCAGTATATCCAAAAACGTGGAATTCGATTTTAAATCTGTCAGTCTAGTTTAAAAAATCCGGCCAGTTTTTCCTTTGAAAGTTTCTATTCTATATCTTTTTTTAATTTGTTCATGGACAGTTCTAAAGTTGAAATATAGAATCACCTTTAGGAACAAGAAGAGATATAAATCAATTCTTTAAATTACCTTAACTTTGATAGCAACGGCAGCGGGAGGTTTGATGCCACCAAGTCAGGGCCCCAAGTCAAGGCCATTGCAATCTTCAATTTTATTTAAGTATTAAGAATCTAAAGATTGAGCATTGCCATCCAGGTTTGGGAAAATATCTTGATATACACAAACGACTTTGTTTTGTGTCACCACAGGACTTCTAAGAATGTAATGGAAGAGCGAGGTTGTTCATCACCTACAACTCAATATTTAATTTCAAATAGTCAGTACCCAATCAAGACCATAGCAGTCATTTTTTTTTTTGTCTTTAGGTACACTAGTTGTTGCTGTTACTAGTCTTATAATATCTGTTAAAACGATGACATTGTTGGTTCACATCATCAGAAAGTAAGTATAGAAGATAATAATTTGTAGAAGAAGCGACACAATCTACACAACACAGCCCTGAATGAAAATTTTAAAGTCAAGCAATCTTCAATGTGACAAATGGTAAATCAGTGAAACCCATCCCTCATTCTGGACAAAGAATAATACACATTAAACGACAAGTACAAAGATAAACTTTAATGCATCTTTCAACAACAAAAACAAATCCACTAACAATACAACAAAGCTAGACAAAAATCAAAATAGAATTACAAAAATAACTCGGAAGAGTATAAACAGTCCAACAGCAGGGTTGTATCTAGAAATTTAAAATGAGGGGGCTCTGCCCGATGACCAATGAGGACACCAGATTATAATGGATTGGGAGAGGCACACATTTAAATTATTTTTTCCATTCTGTCATTCCCTTTGTCTTCCTTAATGAATTTTTGAAGAAAAAGTAACTTATTTTAAAGTAATTGTTTAAAAAATAGAAGGCAAAGAAATGTGATAATTACAGGGATCGTTCAACAACAAAAATACATCCACAAACAATACAATAAAACTAGACAAAACCCAAAATAGAATAAAAAAATAAAAAAACGGGAGTGTATATACAGTCGAACCGCAGTGGTGGATCAGAAACTTTTAAATGAGGGGGCTCCGCCCGATGTCCAATGAGGACACCTGACCAATTTTGCAAAAAAATCTGTACAAACATTACAAACTTAGCTAATCATAGGTTTTTCTTTTACAAACATGCTAATGGTAGCTAGGTCATTTAGACATAAATATTAAGCTCTAGTTCGTTTTAGAGACGAAGCACAGGTGTGTTAACTAAAATAAAATAAAAACAGATCAGAAAGGACAAAATATTTTCGATTGACCCTCCTTTCACCACTATATATCTATATATCTTGTCTCTACTGATTTTGCGATTTATTGATTTCAGAAAAGATGCATTCATTTGCCCTGGTCATTCAGCGCGTTGGCAAAATAATTCAAAACGGTGTCCGATTGGTCCGACAGAAACAATATACGATTCACCTTCAGAATACAATGAAGGGTCACGATATGACGTTTTAGGGGTGAGCAACGATTTCCAAAGAGGAGCGAGTAGAACTGACGTCAAGAGAATACATGAAAGAGCCGATACTACAATGATGAACGACGCAGTATACCATGAAGCTTCCGCTATTGGGTTGGCGCACCACGCACTCATGCAGAATGTTGTTGGACAGACGGGCGGACAAGGGCCACCGGTAACCCAGCGTAACGCAACAAGACGGTCTCCACCAACTGCACATGTTGTGTAAACGGAGGCAAATTGCAAAAATACATATTTTTTGTATCTGATAAGCATGTTTTGTAAAGCGCCGTTTGTTTCAGGTAGTTTTATTTTGAAACCTTTTATAGACAAACAATTTATATGTATAATCGGGTTCATATGCTTTGTTATTTTTTATGTTTGTAAAAATGTGAATTTTTATTAACACACTGATTGGCATATATTTTCCCTATGTTTCGTGTACTTGAAAGTTGTGATATATAGATGCACTGTTGAAATATGACGCCCTTTTTGGGTTCTTGGTTCGTCCGTTTTGTTTATTGTTATTTGGCTTTGTTCGATTTGGATGTTGAACTTCTGAAAAAGTACTTGACATTATAGCTGATATGACTGGAAAACTGTTAAAAAAGTATTTCCAAGTCCCGGTTTTCTGCCATGTCAGCTATGTTTTTTTCACATGCAAATGCATGAATTTTATTCAAAATATCTAGTGTCATTTTTTCAACAAACCGAGCTGTTAAAAATAACAAAATAACACAAAAAAAATCAATGAATGTATAAGTGTAACGGCATGAAATTTTCATAAAGCATTGCCCTCTTTTAAGCACAATACATATATCCTTCGATTTTATCACAGACAGTTTCATTTTTAAACCTTTAGACAAACATGCAATTTATACTTATAACTGGGTAAACATATGAAAACGTATTTGGGTATCATTATGTAACTGGTGCCACATAAAAAAAATCAACACAAATCGTTCCCACTTTTTAAGCTAACAATTCCACGAATTGTTGAGTAAACATAACGCTCCGTAAACAAATCGTTCCACGATTAAAAAATCCGTGGTCACGAGAAACAAATTGTTCGCACGATTTAATAATTCATGGCCAAAAGATACAAATCGTTACCACGATGCAGCGAGATACAAATCGTTCGCACGAATTAACAAATCGTGGCCACTAATAAACAAAAATTTTGACCACGATTTGTTAAGTTTGTTACGATTGAATTTTTTTATGTGGCACCATATATAGAATATGACCCAAATAAGCTTTCAAAGTAAAAATATTTCGATGGCTATCTTTGTATCTAAACTTTACTGCATATGCCTAGGGGTTGGATTTTATTTACCGGTACAAAGATTGTTCTGCAATTTCCGTATATTTCGTGAACTTTTAAATCATGATATATAATGCGCTGTTCAAATATGACATCCTTATCATGTTTATTGTTACTTCGTTTTGTTTTTTGCTCATAGTGGTCTTAAGGCTTTGTTCGTTCTGGTTGTTTTTAAAAATTATCATACAATTCTAGACTTTACAATAACCCCATTCACCATCACATGGCCATGATGTATCGGGGTATTATATAGACTGACTTTTAATCAAAAGTTATGTACAAAGACATATAATATAAAACATACATTTGAAAATCTCTCTTTCTCCTTCACGCAAGAAATGCTCACTCTAATTCAACAGCAAATATTAAATAGGTAAGTCAATTTAAAGCAAATTTGATTTTGTTGTTCATTCTTTTAATAAAGACTTGACTTTAGAGCTAATATGACATGTATGATCGAAAAACTTTGAGAAGTCCAGGTTTTCGATCCTCTTTGTCTTTACAAACCGTTTGTCATGTTTGCCAAACACATCAGTTAGAGATTTTTATATAGGCAAATATGCTTTGCATCAATCTTATATAAAAATGTTACGTGTCATGTTTCAACGCTTCGTTCTACGCATGAAAATAAAAGGATATGAACAGTTGCTCATTATGAACCTTTTTATTGCGTATGCATGTTGGAAGTCAAATGACATGCACAAATATTGGAATGAAGACGATATATTTCGCATGAATTATCACGTGAAATTAATGCATCTTACTTTTGCAGACTTTTGGGACATTTTTTTGTCATTGGCTACACCATAGGCATGTACAGGTTTACATGCAAAGATCCGCAAATTCTCTCACATTGGCCACTGCAAAGTGATAAATGATGTTTAATTTAGCGGAGGCACCTCAGTCATCAGATGTCATATTTATATGTACCTCCATCGACAAGACTTTACAGTAAAAAATATCTTAGTAAAAATATCTTACCAAGCTCCTGTTTTCTGAAACGCTTTCCTTTAATGAGCTTTTTACACAGTTAAATGACCTAGTCCTTAGTGATTCTAGTGAAAATTAAGATGAATTTTCGCAAAAACGGACATTAAATAGGATAAATCATAGAAATTGATATAAGCAGAGGCACCAAAGGGGCATTCTAGTGTCAAAAGTCCGAAAAGGCAACGACAAAACCGGTAAACATGAACAAGAACAGCACAAGGAAACACAAAACATAAAAACAACCGAACAGAAATCAACAACGCGAACTCAAGTCGTAACAAGAGTGAACTCGGGTGCTCCGGAAGAGTAAGCGGTTCCTGCCTGCTATAGCACACCCGCCGCGCTGCCAATTTCCAATTCAGTGTGTCAAATCCGGTAAAGGAAGACAAAACAAAACCCTATGACAAACCGACATCTGCACTCATCTGAGAGATAGAAATCCCATATTTATCTATGAGTACATGGTGTCTACCGTAAAATTTCTTGAGTGAAGACAGCAACCGAGGAGCAACATAACCCTGTGTTAGCAATTTCTGTGTCAAACGTGACGCTCTGCCAAGGAAATCGATGTAACTCCCACAAGCTCTGGAGTAACGAATCAATTGTGATACGTAAACTCCATAAGCTGGAGCGGACGGAATGTTGCTACACACGAAGGGAAAGTTGACGATTGGGAAGTTGAAGTCATCATGTTTGTCATAGAGCTTTGTTGATAGTTTTCCTTGAGAGTCTATTTCGAGATGTAGATCTAAATATGAAGCAGACTTCCTAGAATCCGTTGTGTCCTTTATCTCAAGTTCCGGGGGATATATGAGATGGAGAAAGTCACCAAATCGAGAATTGTTCAGTGAAAGGACATCATCAATATAACGGAACGTGAGGTTAAAAGAGAGAGCTAGTCTACGATCTTTTTTGTCTAGAAGAGATTGTAAGAAGTCTGCTTCATATGAATGAAGAAACAAATCAGCAAGCAAAGGTGCACAATTGGTGCCCATTGGAATCCCTATTGTTTGCTGAAAAACACGTCCACCAAACTGAACAAATATGTTGTCTATAAGAAAGTTGAGCATGTCGATTATTTGATCTTCTGTAAATTTGTTCTTACTTTTAGACTCATTGATGGCGAAGTAAGTCTTATTATAACCGACTACCAGATATTTGTACCTGCGTTTTCCATTCTTTTTGAAAAAGCTGCGTATAATCAGCTGTGTGATAATGTGAAATGGGTGTAAATGTATAATGGCAAGAATTTTGCAAAAACATTCGTTGCTATTTTTCATTGCATTTGCATTTTCATGTGAACATTTAAGTGCAACTAATGACCCCCAAAAATGTGACAGTGCTGTCCCGTTCCCCTAAGATTCCCGCCAGTTCTATCTGCATTCGTCATTGCGGCCGTAAAAACCACAAATACATATATCTACAATTTATAACACTTAAATATTATTCATGACTAAGCAAGAACATGTAAATCTTGCCCAGTACATGTATATGTAATTCTAATAAATCTGAACGACCAAGGAATGACCTCTTACTAAAATGACTAAATGGGATTAAGTATCCGACAAACGTATCACTTAAAGGTTCTTTAACTTTGATTTTCTCCAGGCAGGCTTTCTAAACCATGTTAGATATATTTGTTTAAGGAAAATAATCAGTCCTTGACACACACTTATCTTCTTATTGGAACTCGAATGTAAACATGCAGTTTCCTTGGTCATTATAACGGCTCAATACTGAAAAGAGAAAAAAAAATACGTGTGTACTACACATTTAATATTGTTTACAAACAATATGCTACACTAACTCCAATGCTAACACGTGTGCTGAAATAAAAATAGAAATATTAATAACAATGGAACTTAATACATCGAAATCAAATGAGAAATTTGTCAACGTCTGTTGCTCTTCTCCAAAGTCCGCAAATGACGTCGAACGGGATTCGGAGGTGGCCGAAGCAGCAGACGACACTGGGAATGCGTTGGAATACGGAATCGAAGATACCCCCGCTTTCCATTTGTGCTTTCTATTCGGCTTGCAGGTATGTCAACAAAATAATAAACAATTCTTCTTCTGTAAAGAAGAATATTGATCAATATTGAATCAGTTATTTATCAATTTTGCTTTTATTTTATTTGTTTATCGTACAATTTAAAAAAAAATCACTTTTTTAATTATTCATACTTTCTTATCTTTATTTATAATGTATTAAAACAACCTTGATCTATTTATGGGACTTGATTGCATGACAACGTCTCATAATAACTGGGTTTTTTTTTATCGTCAATCATATTTATGGAAAGTGCCGTTGGTTTTTGGCTTTGAATCTAAAAAAAGGTTTAAGAAAAAAAAACAGAAACTTTCTGTCATCATGATTTTCTTAAATTGCAGGACTTGAAAAGTTAAACATAAAAAAAAACGCGAACTGTGATAAGCCGAGATATTGACAGAAAATCCTATTTAATATTTCCAAGGTTCTCCTGAAAAAATTACACATTAAGATGAGAGATCAATGGGTCATCGCCAGTTTTGTAGCTCTTTATGTCCTAGTTTCAATAGGAATTATATCTGCATGCCAAATCAGAAATAAAAATTTTGAAGGGACCACCAAGAGCTACGGAACCATCGCTATGATATGGCCTGGTAACACTAAAGCGTCGTCACTGAATAAGAAAAATCTATGGTTCATTCTAACAAAAGACAATTTCCACTTTCAGCAAGTATTACTAGCTATTAGTTCGACCATATCCATACCATTGATAGTAGGGAAACAAATATGTGCCGAGGAGTTAGAGCTCGTCAAGTCCCAGATCATGTCGACATTCCTCTTCATGTGTGGAGTCTGTACAATCCTACAAGACACGTTTGGTGTAAGGTAAAAATACCGAGTGTTCATCCCTTGCGTCATCTGACCAGTCAATGCAAACTGTCTGGAACCGTCGTGGCTGGATCCGCAATAGATCTATCTTTTTTTAGACAAGCTAGATCCGTCTTGTCCAATACTGTTTACTACATTCTTTTATAACATCATGAAAATATTCATCGCGTTTGAAAATGTCTTTCCATCCACCGAAAGATTATGTTGTAAGATTTGCATGAAAATATTTCAGCAAATCTACCACGCAGAGATTATTTTGTTACGGGAATATTTTTTTTCGGGGAGTGTGGGCAATGTGGTACATGTCTAAGAATACTCATTGTGCACGTTAACTCTCGAGTCTTGTGGTACAGTTAGATAAACTATATATCCCTTTCTGTCTTCACCAATAGATAAAACTAATATTAAATGCCTATGAACAGTTCTAATGGCGAATCTTTTGTAATTTAAGGTGCACACAGTATCATCAAAAGGTGCGTTGGGTGCGATAGACACCTTTTGCAAAAAAATATAATAGAAAAACTCTAGAAATGCTTCAAAACATACCAGAATTGGTCCAATTTTATAGAATTTTCTCCCGCTGGGAAGGGATCCTCTATCCTAGACCCTCCCCGAACTTTCCCTATGAGAAACTTTGCGACGGTCTTGCGGGATCCAGTGAGCTTGCGTAATAATTTGCTTCTTCTAAAATATTTTTAACCAATTCAAATGAAAATAGTTCAAATGTCTTATCGGAACCAAAATTGCAAGCAATAGCCTTTGCATACATTGATAGTTGACCCTTGTGGCTTTATCATAAGGTATTTAGGCATATGAGATATATTGTGCACTTAAAACATAAATTTTACTATGATATCCTATAATATTGAACTAAAGTGCATGTAAATGTATATGCTATGGAATTTTTGGGTGACTTTTCTAGTTAATTCTAGTTTTCTCTTGTTACCAATAAATTTATTATTAAAAACGAAAGAATATGGAATATGTGCCAAAAAGACACGATCCACATATTGAAATGATTTTGATAATTGTACAAAAGTATAAATTTCACATGCGTGTGAAGCGCTAGGAGTCGAAAACTAGGAAACCGGTAGAATAATATTGATTTGATAAAGCAAAAATAGAAGTCAAAAATATTATACAACAATGACCAAACAGATAAATTTATCAAATAGAAATAGCCAAAACATTGTCAAATTTTGGAAATATGTAAACTGTGTCTTTCCAACACATATTCCAGTACTCGAAATATATAAGAGCATACAATTGAAGCACGGGGAATTTAAAAAATTTAAAAGGTCCAAGAAAATTGAAGAAGCAAGAAAAAACACGCAGGATAATCTTAAAGAAGCAAAGAGGCACCAATGGGGCATTTGAGGCACTAATGTGTCAGAAGTCGGAAAGGGCAACAAGATCACAGTGGTCCTGACTTTGTAAAGGCATTTCAAAAGAAATTATGGGTTAAACGTTTAATGGTGCAAGACCTTTTCCACTGGACATCCTTACTGTTTTTCATAGCTTATCCCTTACATATTTAGAATGGGTCTAAGATACAGATAACGTACTTGTTAAAAAAAAATCTTTTTTTTCTTATTTTATAGACTTCCTATTATACAAGGAGGTTGTCATAAATTCATTCCAGCTATCACGGCGTTGATGGCCTTAGATAAATGGAGGTGTCCGCCAGAGGCTGTTATTCACGGAGGTAAGATTTGCATCTAAACGGGTTTTAGTTTAAACATATTTATTTATCCTGGATTGGGAAACAAGCTTAATGCTTATGTTAATCCCTCTCCAGATAGCAGTTTGCGAGTGTGGCCATTGCAGCGGCTCCATTGAGCCTACTCTTATCGAACTCTACAAAGGGGTCTTTAACGTGCATGGGGTATTGCTCTCCACATACACGGGACAATCTTTTTTCGTCCCTTCAGAAGGACTAGCATCGTTCCTCGAGACCATCCTCGCAAATGGTGTCAAGAGAGAGTCGGAAAATTGGTTCAGGAATTTTTCACCCCGGACAAGGATCGAACCATGAACCCCTTTGTGTTAGTAGCCCGACGCGTTAACCACTACACCACCGGCTCTCTTAAACGGGTTTTCGAGGTAGATTAAAACAAAATTTGATTTGGAGTTGTGTTCAACAAAGCTAGCTTCATTTGGTCTTATTTAACTAAAGATTTAAACACATGCTGACCCGTTATTAATATAGATAGTGCGCATTTGTAGTTAACACAAAATTGTAGAATACTAGAGACAAACACTCTCACTTATCAATTATTCACAAACACGCAAAAAAAGTAAAGAAAAACCCCAAAACAAAAAACAAAAGTGTGAACAAAAACGTCCAAACTAGAGTTATTTATATATGGCTTTACTGACACACTATTGTTTATTCTACCTCATTAAAAGTTGTACATGTGTATCAGAGTTTTATCATGGAACCCCATATGGTTACAAACACATCTTTATTTATTTCATATTTTGTTCTTCCTAAAAGCCTTACATGGAAACTTTTCAAATGTAAATGGTACAGGAAACATTACAGAACTAGACATTACAGAAATGTGGCAGACTAGAATGAGAGAGGTTAGTCTCCCTTTAGATTTGATAGAAATATTACTCATATATAGATGCTATATATATATGTCCTAGACATAAATTAATTTCAGTCAGAATTTAGATTTTAATTCGGCTCTTTTGTTTTATTGCTCTATGCTCCTAATCCTCATCATGTTTGGTATTTTAAATTCTTTGGCGAGTAAAACGTTCTCGTGAGTCTTGAACGGACAAAACACACACCTGGCGTCGCAAATGGAATTTTGTTAACGTTGTAAATGGTATACAATGTGACATTATTCTTTTAAGACATCAATCTAATTAAAATAAGATCACCCGCCTCCCCCTTTTTTCTATTGTCGGCTCGATGGGCCGACAATAGAAACAAGGGGCTCCCAAGAGCCTGAATCGCTCACCTGAACTACACAGATACATATATTTGTAGATATTATTGTGCTTAACCATATATGCGATTTAAATTTATGAAATATCGTGGTTAGTTTTCAAAATATTGGGCTTAACAAGTGCAAATTTGGCAAAAATTAGGAAAAAGAACAATAACTCCCACATCAGCAGTCAGATCTTATCCAAAATTTCAGGACAGGTAGATCTTAATATGCTGATCACATTTGATTCTTGCACAATTTTGATATCTGAAACCAGTTTTGAGTTATTAGCAAAAAAATGAAATTTGCCCCTATGGTCTATTCTTAGCCATGGTGGCCATGTTTTTTTACGAATCAAAAATCTGAACGATAGAGTTGTAGCATATAAGCTATCAAACAGTGCGCCATGTTAAGATGCAGTTGGTCTTACCGTTTCAGACAAGTCAGGGGAAAAGTAATGAACAATGGTAAATATTGACACTTTAAGGGCCATAACTCCTAAAAGAAATGGTTCTACAGCTTTGACCTAATTACATGAATTGTAGATCTTGATGTGTTTAATCATATGCAATTTGAATTTTTGAAATATCTTGTATAGTTTTCAAGATGTAGGGCAAAATAAGTGAAAAATTTTGAAAAAATCCAGAAAAAGGGCAATAACTCCTATGTCGTTTGTTGGATCTTCTTGAAAATTTCAGAGCAGGTAGATCTTGAGATGTTTATTACTTTTGTCTCCCATCAAAATTTTGATATCTGTTACTGTTTTTGAGTTATTTGCAAAAAACTGTAATTTGACCCCTATGTTCTATTTTAAGCCATGGAGGCCATATTTTTTGACAAATCAAAAATCCCAACGATAGAATTGTAGCGTTAATGCTATTAAACAACTGTGCCAAGTTTGGTTGAAGTTGGATGTATGGTGTAAGACAAGTTAATCTTTGAAATTCAGGGTAAAAGTAATGAAAAATGGTAAATTTTGACGCTTTAAGGGCCATAACTTCTAAAAGAAATGGTTCTACAGCTTTGACCTAATTACATGAAATGTAAATCTTGATGTGCTTAATCATATGCAATTTGAATTTTTAAAATATCTTGTATAGTTTTCAAGATATAGGGCTAAATAAGTGCAAAAGTATGAAAAAATCCAGAAAAAGGGCAATAACTCCTACATCGGTTGTTGGATCTTCTTGAAAATTTCAGGCCATGTAGATCTTGAGGTGCTGATTACTTTAACCCTTACCAGAATTTTGATATCTGTTACCGTTTTTGAGTTATTTGCAAAAAACTGTAATTTGACCCCTATGTTCTATTTTTAGCCATGGCCGCCATGTTTTTCAACGAATCAAAAATCCCCACGCTAGTTTTATACTTCCTATGCTAATTAACAACTGTGCCAAATTTAAAAGCCATTGGACTTATGGTATTAGAGGAGTTAACGTTTGAAAAATGTTAACGACGACGGACGACGACGGACGACGGACGACGACGGACGACGGACGACGGACGACGACGGACGCCAAGTGATGGCAATAGCTCACATGGACCTTTGGTCCAGGTGAGCTAAAAAGGGGGAGGCGGGTGATCTTATTTTAATTAGATTGTTAAGACATGCAATTAAATGTCAAACATAGTTCTGGTAAAAACACCAAATATAAAAGTTTATTTCAATAAAAAAGTAATGACTTACAAACAGATATAATGGTACACTCTCAGGATTGGGGTCCACAGTGGGATCAGTCACTGCGCGTTGGTGGTGGTTATCAAGCTACTATTGTCCCTCTTTATCCGCACCCAGCATGACGATCTTTGCTGCTAGGGCTTAACTCCTAACCTAGAAAACATTCTCCAATCTGATTGTGCTAGCAAGACTCTACACCCAACGTCTTCTGAAAAATTCCAGGTCTGTCATCACTTCTCTCTGCACTCCATCAGCAATGTAACGTACTTTGACTTCTTCCTGTCATGGGCTTCAGCACATCTTTCCTCCCATGGAATTTTCAGCTCTACTATAATGATCTTTTTGTCCCTTGTGACCACAATACCATTCCAGGCCTGATATTTGTTCCCAGTTTGGTATTTTTGGTTTTATTGTTCTATGCTCTTTGGTAGAGCGCCTCTGATGAGTCTTGAATAGACGAAACGCGCGTCAGGCGTAGCAAAATTAATTGTCTGGAACTTTGTTGTCATTTGTATTTGGAATAATATCAGAAAACGTCAGTTTCTAGCCAGGAATCACAACCATGTTCCAGTTATCTATATGGCCAAGTATTCAAACTTTCTCATCTGCTCTTCTCCTTCCTTTAAGTTTACAAACTGGATTTTGTAATTCAACTTTGCGTCTTTCCCCTTGTTTGTTCCGCTCTTTCTCTAATGTGTCTATCATTTTTCGTCAAACCTGGTTATGCTGCCAGGTGTATTTTCCCTTTGATAACAGTACCTTACAGGAGTACAAACAATGTTGAAGGATTCCTTTTTTTTACCACAGAGGGGACAATCTGGTGTTTCTGTAGGATCCCATTTCTGGAGATTTGCCAATGTAAGTAGCAAATTGCACACTGAACGATTGAAATTGTTGATGGAACTGTGGATAATCAGGATAGTGTCCGTTCCGTTGGTCAGTATCCCATCTTGTCAAAGCTCCCTGAACTCCCATCTCTACTGCTTTAGCTTGTCGGTTTTCTTCCTCAGTTGCTCAGATTCCTTTTTGAATCAAACTACGTTGTTCAAATGTTTTAACCTTGTTCCAATAGAAACTCTTGTGGTATTCTAAACTCTGCCTTTCCACAGCCACGGTTCCTACGATGTTGTTGTGTCTTAACCTGTTCTCTGTTTGTTCTACTGACTGTGTTGCTAATCACTCTCCCTGTCCGTACGTCTACTCTCGCCTTATCATCTTTTGAATCATTTAAAGTCATAACAAGTATCGCCTTGCCGGTCTTGAACTCCTTTACTAATGCTGTCGAATGAAGTTGTAGCTTGGCTGTTCTGCTATACAAGCCTATTAATCTAAAGCTTGGTGATACTCCTAACCAACTCAGGTGATTGTTGATTCTCCACTGTCGATGTTGATATCTCATTCAACACTAACGGTAAGGATTAGCGTGGCAAGAGACCACGTAGAGTACTGTTGTCCTTGTCCGACTGAGCAGTGTAACCTGTGCTTTCCTCCCCTATTACCACTTATCCTTACTTTCAAACATATATTGAGAAGTAGTTTCCTTTAATTAAAGCATGATTTGATCCAAATTTTGTCATTTCACTTTTTCATGAAAATGTCATACTCATGTCGACTGTTAATAGCAATATTTAAAAAAAAAACCGTTTCTTTCATCATTTTTTTAATCTGTTACAGATTCAAGGCGGTATTATTCTAGCATCAATAACACAAGTTGTGATTGGTTGTACAGGAATTCTGGGCGTGTTGCTGCAATACATTGGACCAATCACAGTCGTCCCTACAATAACGTTGGTTGGTCTTTCCTTAGTCAATGTTGCACTTAACTTTTGTAAAAGCCATTGGGGCATCACTGTTTTGTAAGTAACCTTAAAGTTAACAAAGAGAAGCATGAAAAAACCTATTTGTACCAAGAATATTTAAAATATTTTTGAAACTTGAAATATTAATTTTTGGAGTTCAAAATTGCTGTGACGATTCTAACCTTTTAAAGGTAGCATTTGCCTAACACGCAGAGCATTAAATTCCATGCTTAATCTGTTTTTATGAAACAGTCATGTAGCGTTGACTCTTAATTAAGCTGAAAATAAATGACGTTACCAAGTCCTTAAATGTCGCTGTTGTATCTTAATATCTTGGATTTTGACGTATACTCTTCTAAGAAATTCAAGAATAGCTCTTCCTTTCTGGGTGTGTGTGTGACCTTTTTTTACAGGTGCTTGTGTTATAAACATGTTTATAAGAAACATCAGTTCAACGCATACTTGTGTATTGTCAAATATTGCAGGCAAGACAATGGCTAGCCAACTGAAGATAGCGTTTGCTTTATTCAATATTTTCCACTCAATAACTTGCAATGTATAAGCAAAACACACAACACTAATCACTTTAGATGAAATAATGTAAATATTTCCTTTACATTTCAGGACTATATTTTTACTTTTCCTGTTTTCCTTGTATTTACGGAACCTCTCGATACCAGTACCATCGTGCTCACGGAAAAAGAAATGCGGAATCCAACAATTTCCGGTGTTCAAATTATTTCCTGTAAGTTCATTGATTATCTTTAAAGCTATAAAGCAATGTTTGCTTCCGCTTAAATGTTTTATGATCTGTCATTCAATACTTGTTGTTGATGGTTACTATATCAATATTAGTTTGCAAAATGAACTATAGCTTAATTAAATTTTATTGAGATAAACCTGGTTTGTTGATTGATGTAGTATTCCTGAAACCATGGTTCTTTTCTCTCGTAAATTCCAAAAATACTTCCATATTTAGACATTACATATCTAGGTTCTCTCTTGTTGAATTGAATTTTTATCTATGTGTTTTGTTCAAGATAATCAATACAAGAAGATTTAACGCCAAAAAATGGTTTAACCGCTTCAAATGTCGCATTTGACTGTCCTAAGCGAGAAGTCTTATCAAGGCTTACATTTTTGTCTTAATCGACTTTATAATTAGTTTAAACATATTTATTTATCTTGGATTGGGAAACAAGCTTAATGCTTCTATAAATCCCACTCCAGCCTGCAGTTTGCGAGTTTGGCCTTTTTAAACGGCCCCCATTGAGCCTACTCTTATCGAACTCTACAAAGGGGTCTTAAACGTGCACAGGATATTGCTCTCCCCATACACGGGACAACCTTTTTTCGTCCCTTCCGAAGGACTAGCATCGTTTCTTGAGACCATCCTCGCAAATGGTGTTAAGAGAGAGTCGGAAAATCGATTCATGAAATTTTCACCCCTGACGAGGATCGAACCACGAACCTTGGTGTTAGTAGCCCGACGCATTAACCACTACAGTCCACTCCTGCAAATCAGTTGTTGTCCAGAGTACGGTCTTTCTTCAGATTTTGAATCGTATGCATGAAGTTTAAGGTTTATTCAATTGCAAGACAGGAAGTAGTGAGCACTAGTCATCCTTCGAACAGTTTCCTTCAGCAGCTATATCGTTGAAGTTGTCCACTGAAAGAAGATAGTTTGCAGTAATCATCAATGGTTGGTGATACCGCGGCATATACAGGGCTAATGGCTGTTTTGTCATTGAAATATGAAGTTTGTGATGCCTATAATTATTCTAAATTCTTTTTTTATTTTGCATTTCCTCATGCTGTTCTTGTTTGCGTTACTTGTTTTGTCGTTGCCCTTTTGGACTTTGACACTAGAATGCCCCATTGGTGCCTCTTAGCTTGCTTCATTAACTGTCATATAACTTTTCAACAAATGTTATACCGGTATCCGTTCATCATTCAACATTGGTTATCATTACTTTTCTTGTCATTTTCTTCGTAAAAACAGAGGACCATTTTTTTCTGAAAAATGAAGATATGATTCACAGAGATTGTAGTTTCTATTATTCTGTACAGTAACAATATTTTGAAAAGTTTTTTATTCCGTTTCAGGTCATTTTAGCAGTTATTCTAGCCTGGTCAATCTCTGCAATAATGACAGAGTGTGGAGTTTTCTCAGATGACCCGAAGTCTGCAGAATACAAAGCTAGAACAGATTCGAGGCTTAATGTTCTTAACAATGCTAATTGGTTTTTCTTTCCGTACCCAGGTAGGCTAATTGTTTGATTCTAAGATTTCAAAATGTAACAACGTCGGTGATTGGTCCAGCCAATGTAATTGTAAAGACGCGCTTCTATCTTTTATGCAATTGGTTCTGCAGAAGTTATGGGCGTTTTACTGCAATGAATTTGATCAATCACAGTTCTCCTTACAATCATTGAAAAAGAGATTAAACACAAAGCTACCATAACGCATTATTTCATTGATTTTTTTCCTTGCACTTTTAACAACTGTACATGAACCATTTTTTTATTTCAATTAGGTCAATGGGGTTTACCTACCGTAAGCGTTGCAAGTTACATGGCGATGTTGGCAGCAACTTTTACATCTATCATCGAATCAGTCGGTGATTACTACGCATGTGCAAGGATCTCTTGTGCCCCGCCTCCACCAGCGCACGCAATAAACCGCGGAATAGCTATGGAAGGATTTGGTAGTATAATTTCCGGTGCAGTCGGATCAGGAGGTGCTACTACTTCATATTCACAAAATGTTGGGGCCATTGGTTTTACAAAAGTATGAGATTTTTGTATTCTACATTTTAAATCAAGAGCTGTATAAATACAATGTTTATGTTTTCGAAATGCTTTTGAAAATTTCCTAATCAAAGTTACGGTTTCCAATATGTTAGTTTATAAATACAATTTTGGTACTTTGAGCCACATTACGAAAAACAAACATAAAGACAAACAAAAGTCGGACTAGTTCCCCATGCAGTTCATACAATATTCATAATAGAGAAGACCTTAAATAAAGGCTCGTAGAAGCACTACCTTTAAGCAGAACTTTGTTGAAATTAGTACAATAATGTTTCGAGATTTGCAAGAATTGTTAGACCATAGGATAGGTTTAACGAAGTTCTCATAGACTTGTCATAGGCACATTGATATTCTATATCACTCCACGTGATTTCTTTTTCATGCAGAATGCAAGCAGACGAGTTTTCCAGTATGCAGGTATAATTTTCCTAATTTGTGGACTTTTTGGAAAAATAGGAGCAGTTTTAACGATGTTACCTGACCCGGTCTTGGGTGGTACTGTTGTATTGAGCTTTGGTATGGTAACGTCCGTCGGTCTGTCAACATTACAGTTCGTCGATCTGTCGTCTGGCAGAAATCTGTGCATCATCGGCTCCTCGCTTCTGATAGGTCTAATGGTGCCTAGGTATATCGAAGAAAACAAAGACGCCATTCAGACAGGTAATTAGATACCCAAAAATTTATGCCATTGGGAATAACTGCTTTTGTTGTAATAGAAAAAAGTGATGTTTTGTTCGTTTGCTAGTTTATTTCAATTTGTTGCAAATGCCATTTACATTCAGAAATTTTAACTCCGTAATTTTGTATAAAAACCATTAAAAATATTTTTTTCATATCAGTAAACAAACCAATATATAATATGGTGTATTGAATTCGACTTTGCTGTCGATTTCAGGCAACGTTGATCTAGACCAGGTTTTAACCGTGTTACTTAGTACTGCCATGTTTGTTGGTGGAGTGTTAGGTTTTATACTAGATAACACAGTTCCAGGTAAGAAAAGTCAGATCAGGTACAGGTAAAGGTAAAGGTAAAGGAATTTTGCATAATTTTTTTCTGCATCTGATCATTGTGGTAGCTAGTAGAAAAAATACTATATTGTAGCATGTTGAACTGTCCGTTGAAAATGAGCCAGACTTTTTCCTCGAAGTGAACTGATGCAGTATGTTTTTTTCTGGCATTGTGCGTGTATGCATAAGACATTGCGAATTGAAAAAGACTGATATAAAATCTTATCCTGAGTGTTAAGGTTCATCTTAACACTTCGGAAAAAATACTGATATTCTATGTATTTTTTCAATCTATTCGAAGTGTTACCATGAACCTTAAAAGCAGCGGTACAAATGGGCATACGAATGTCAAAAGTCTGGAAGGACAAAGACAAAACAAGTAAACACAAGATAACAACACGACGAAACAGATAACACAATAACACAAAATTACAAAAACAACTGAATAGCAATCAACAAAGTCGTAACGAGAGTGAACTCCTGCTTGCTATAGCACACCCGTCGCGCTGCCAATGGTCAATTCAGCGTGCGAAATGACAAAACAAAGCCCTCTGACAAACCAACATCTGTAAGACCTCGTCAAAAAAGGTCATGTTTTTGGAAGGACGTTAACAAGGGCTCTTCGCACATCATCACACTGTAGTTGAAAATGTAATAAAAGCATATTTGGTAGGTAAAAATATATTATCTAAATGTACCATCATGGGTTTGTGCACGTTAAAAAGTGCATTATCTAGAAATGCCTTTCAGTTCAAAGCAAGGAGAATCCTATGTTTGTTTTAATGAAAACATTCATTTCAATTGTAGGTACTGACGAAGAACGAGGTATTATCAAATGGCGAAAACAAATCTCGACCACAGACTCACGTGACGAAATCCACCAATCAACATACGACTTACCATTCATTACACCCTTCCTCAAAAGACATAAATGTTTTTCCTACATCCCGTTTCTGCCTTCATTTAAATTTGAATCTCAGTCCATTTTTGCAACATGTTGTAATAAGAAGAAATCTGAGACAAACAACGAGAAGGAGAGATATATGGGCATTCCAAATTCTAAGATGTGAGTGATCTCATGTACCTTGTATTTTTTACTTCATTTGTAACCAGTGCTTTCAATATTTTTTCAATAAACTGTTAATAGTATATATTTTGGAATACTTGTGGCATCTTTATAATGTAATTATTTTAAAAACATTTTGACGTGTTAAAAATTGTAATATTAATCAGAACGACCAAACTTTTCTTCATTCCCTTCAATCTTCCTAATAAGGTTGGGAAATAATAAGGCTGCAGTTTGGTCATGTAACAGTCATCAGGGGAGCTCAGGGCAAACAGGAGTGGGAGTTGGATGTTCCAAGGACCGTGCCATTGAATATTTTAATATGATGATTTGCAATCGGGATTGTCAAATGTATAATGTAATTAAAGAAGTGCCAAAGGGACAATCAAATGTCAGAAATGCAGAAAGACATACTTAGATTAATCAAACTGCAAACAGCAACGTAAACTAATCATTGTAATGAGATTGAACTAAAGTGTTCTAGAGGGGTAAGCAGTGTTTTCTTGTTGCAACACGCCATCCTGGCTTCTTACATGGCCGTATCGTAAGAGACGACTAAGGGTCTAGGGACTCTGACATCGGAGTTAGTGCTCAGCCCACAGAGCGACCAAGGTGTGTACCCTAGGTGGCTGAATAGGGTTACCCTCGTGCGTGGGGGTTGTCAGGTTTATAATGCGGAAACCCTGACTGCTGACCATAGTGGGCCAATGTGTATGGAGAGTGCCACGTTTCATGCACATAAAAGACCTCTTTGTGGACCGCAAAGTAGTGCACCACAAAGGCTGAATTTTCTGCCCCTATCCATCTCTCCCCTTTTCCTGTGGTCTTCAAAGATTACTGTTCCCTTTGTTTCCCAGCCCACCCTCTTATTTCATTTATCATCATCATTTCATATGGTGTATACCGATTTTATTCTCAAAGGTTGTCTACTTCCTGTTTACCGAATACATGTACTTAGGTTTTTACATATAATGGACATGAATGCAAAATTTCCGTCACAGTTTCCCAAGCAACTACATGAGATAGAGGTATGATATTTTGTATACAGCTTTATCCTATAGTACCATATGGTGTATACCGATTTTATGCTCCTAGGTCGTCTACTTCCTGCTTCCCAAATACTTAGGTTTTTACACATAATGGACATAAATGCAAAATTTTCGTCACAGGTTCCCAAGCAACTACATGAGATAAAGGTCTAATTATGTTTACAGCTTTATCCTATAGTCCCATATGGTGTATAGTGATTTCATGTTCCTAGGTCAACTACTTCCTGTTTACAGAGTATTTAAGCTTGTTTATGTGGCTTAGTTTATGGAGCGGGGTATCACTAGCGAGCATTAGCTCACATATTTACTTGTTGTCTTTTGTCTAAGGTTCTCACTAGTGGTATTGTACTTTGATCGATTTGACTTATTGTGTATTTAGTTTCTGTGCTTTGTATAGGAATATTGATAGGGGGAAGGTTGGGCCCACAAACTAGTTTAGCCCCGCCACATATTATATGCGCCTAGCCTAAGCCAGGAATCATTGACAAAGCTTTCGTTTGTACTTGCCTTTTTGGGGGTGTTTTCTGTTTTTTTTGTTTAAGAAGGGGGTCTATCTGTGACTATTTCAGGACTGGATTTGAATTATATGCATTTTATTTAGACCATGGACTAATTGCAAACCGCGAGCAGCGCCTACTGACCTCGTTGAAGGCTGCTGGCGGTTGTCCATTGTGGTTTTTCTGAATTGCCGCTTGATTGTGGGCTGTGTCGCGTACACTTATTCCACATCTCATTATTTTCTATCTTTTATATTGACAAATATGTATGTCGATATAGATAACATATAAATAATTTTGTCATTCTGTCATAAATCTGAGACAAAAATTAGATTCGCTATGATTTTCTCAGCATAAATATATATTTGAACGACATAGTTTTAGCGTCTCCCTATCGCGTTGCGCGGGAAAACAATCGCACGAGATCATTAACTCATTATATTATAGCCAGAAGCAAGAAGGTATACATGACATGTCACCAGATCTAGACAATGCAGATGTCTGAGATGGTAAGAACTTTTTATCAAGCTGAAGAACACACTCTGGAGTCTCTTTGTAAACTGTTAACAAGATATAATTTGTAAACTGTTAACATGTTTCTAGCAAAGCAAGGAACTTAAAAGAATCGAGATCTAATTCCTTGCTTAAAGTGCCTGAGCGTTTCAATTTTATGTTTCTATTTTATATAGTATATATACATTTATATATATTCCGGGGGATTAACTTTTATAGATCTTTTTTAAGATGGCTCTCACTCGTTTAGGTTCCACTAAAGTCAAAATTTGGGACATGCATTACCTAAGTAAATTTGAAAAGAATTACACAGGAAAAAAAACACTATTTGATTAAGAAGTTGAATAATTGCATTCCTTTATGTTATATAACTAGTGCAAGCTACTGATATTTTGCTGAAAATATATTTATGTCATGTATACAAGAAACAAATAATAAATGTTTGGGTGTGTTTGACTTTTGTAAAATTATCAACAATCCATTTAATCTTCCTTGAAGGGATTTTTTTTTAACAAAATAACAGTAGCTTGCCTTAGATAATATAACTAAAAATCCATTTCTATAGCCATTGAGTTAATTTAAAATATTGCCTTAACCTTACCTGTGTATTTATGAGACATGAAGTTTAAGATGGCACATTTGTAGTTCCACAAGGGGGGGGCTTGATAATTTTTTGGGTGGGGATGTGGCATTTTCGATTTGAATTCAATACACATATTTATATAAAATTTTCAATTTTCATGTCCCATATTTATATAAAAGCGACAATTTTCATGACCCGTATTGATTTTTGATTGTTGCCAAATATAATTAGGGTCTATGATTTTTTCTCACGGCTTATTGCTGAAACAAGAAAAAATACCTATACGCTTCCGTAGTGACCATTAAAAACCACCATAGTTTATACTTATTGTTCATTGTCACTTATATTCGTGTGAAATGAACGTTTCAGTAAATAGAAACTACTCAAAGTCAATGATTATATTGGACAATTTATGGTTATATGATAATCAGTAAATATCTCCAGCGTAATTCTTAATAGCATATATTTTTATGATGTTCAGTTCAGATTTCAGACAAAATGTTACAGCATATATCTATTGACTGAAGATACATGAATATTAACGTTTGACAAATCGATATAATTTTTTTTTAATCACGACGCCTTGAAGCTGAAAGTAGTAAGTAAATTTCTAAAAATATTATCATAGAAGTTTATAGTATATAGTTTTTCAAAGATTTTGAATAATTGAAATTGTCACAATCTAATGTTTTTGCGATTAGGTTCTAAGAAAAACATAATTACTTGAGTTAAAAATTTCTCTTCATGAACAAAATCGATGTTTTGTGAAAGCAGTCAAAGAAAAACCTAGATGTAGGTAGGCCCATAGTATTGTTCAGAAAGTGAATGATACAATACAAAAGAAATTGATCTTTTTGTTTCTTTATTTTCATATATTTTTCCATATATCGATAACCTCGTCCATGTTTCTCTCTGATTGCCTTTAATGAAAATAAGATAAAATGTACGACTTAAAAGATAGCTCTATTAAATCTGGTAAGTTTTAAAATACGTTAATTCTCAAATTCAAAGTGTTATTAAAGTATTAAATTATTTCTAATTTGAGTGCCCAATACAACATGTCGGGGAAGGAAGCATTAAGTTTTAGTCATCTTCGTCTGTCGTCCGTTCAATTTTCGTCAAGCTTTTCCAAGAAACTGTACATGAGAATGATTTGAAACGTAGTAGGATGGTTGAGTATGACAAACTTTTAGTCCTTTGCAACTTTCAGACCTATTGGACTTCAACTTCCTGTTTTGGGCCTAGCGGGGCAGGGCATATGTGTCTGTGGACACATTCTGTCTTTATTGCATGATAAATTAAGACCAGATAGGACCATGAGTGTTGGTCTGTTTCTTTTTCATTGGCACTTCTGTCAGAATGCTAGATTTTTCAAATTTAAGTCAAAATCACGCTAAACATGTTAAAGGCATAAAACTATAGATACACAGTCAATGCAGACTTCAAAGAAGTGAACATGCACGGAACTTGTAGCTTACAGCTTTCAGAAACTGATGTCTGGATAAACTTCCTGTCCTCTAAACCATCCATCGTAAAATGTTGACATTTGTAAATTTATTTTATACTATGTGATTAGAAGGATTATATGGAAGCCCATTAGTGCCAAATAAGACTGAAACATTTTTATTTATCAGGAGACCGCCACTTAATAAATGGCGACCGCCAGTTAATTATTTGGCGGCCGCGACTTACTATCTAGCGGCCGCCACTTAATATATGGCGACCGCCACTTATTTACTGGCGGCCGCCACATAAAACTATCTGGCGGCCACTTATTATATGGCGACCGCCACATAATTATATGGCGGCCGCCATTTATTATTTGGCGGCCGCTACATAATTTATCTGGCGACCGCCACTTAATTTATCTCACGGCCGCCATATAATAAGTGGCGGCCGCCAGAAAATTAAGTGGCGGCCGCCAGATAAATTAAGTGGCGGCCGCCAGATAAATTATGTAGCGGCCGCCATATAATTAAGTGGCGGCCGCCAGATAAATTAATTGGCGGCCGCCAGATAATTTTATGTGGCGGCCGCCAGTTAATAAGTGGCGGTCGCCATATAATAAGTGGCGGCCGCTAGATAGTAAGTCGCGGCCGCCAGATAATTATCTGGCGGCCGCCATTTATTAAGTGGCGGTCTACTGATAAATAAAAAATGTTTCAGTCTTAATTGGCACTAATGGGCTTCCATAGGATTAAGACGGGATTGAAAATTCATCCAATGGTCAAAGATGAACAGAAATCTGCTACTAGATTAAACTGGTATACGCAAGCACTTGATTTTCCTTTTTTTTTATGTAATTTTTTTTTTCTTCACAATTTGAAATTTTATAAAGACTTTGGTAGAAATCTACCATTATTTACCTGTTCAGGTAAATATTTAATTAGCCAAAACGTCGAGTGCAATTAGCCCAAATGAAAATCTGTATTTTTGAATTTTTGGCCCAAATGTAATGCGCCCTCCCACGTATATAGTTCTATATGTTGCGGTCGCACATATATTATGCTGCGCTCAGCATGGCATTTTATTTCATTTTTAGCTCACCTGGACCGAAGGTCCATGTGAGCTATTGCCATCACTTGGCGTCCGTCGTCGTCGTCCGTCGTCGTCGTCCGTCGTCGTCCGTCGTCGTCGTCGTTAACTTTTCTTTGAAAATCTTCTCCTCCTAAACCACTGAAGGGATTGTTTTGAAACTTTGCACACTTCATCTATGGGATGTCCTCTACCAAGATTGCACAAATGGTGACCGCCATCCAAACAACATGGCCGCCGTTACTAAAAATAGACCAGGGGGGTCAGACTACTATTTTTGGCTTGTAAATCAAAAAGTTTAAGAGATAGATGAAATCTGATGCCACGCTACTGCTTCAGCATCAAAAGCTCTACAAAAGTCGTCATAGAGTCGAAGTTGTCAGATGACCCCTTATAGGAGTTACGGCCCCTTAAAGGTGAAAAATAGCATTTTTTCATGTTTTTGGCTTATAGAATGAAAACTATGACAGATAGAGAAAAGTTGTTGCTTGCTCAAATGTTCAGCTCATTAAGCTCTACAAAAGTCTCCATAGGGTCGAAGTTGTTAGACAAATCCTTATAGGTGTTACAGCCCCTAAAATAACGTTTTTTCATATTTTTGGCCTATGGAATGAAAACTGTAGCAGATAGAGAGAAGCTGTTGCTTGCTTAAATGTTCAGCTCATTAAGCTCTACAAAAGCCTCCATAGGATCAAAGTTGTCAGATAACCCCTAATAGGGGTAACGCCCTGTAAAATGACGTTTTTTCATGTTTTTGGCCTATAGAATGAAAACTATAGCAGATAGAGAAAAGCTGTTGCTTGCTTAAATGTTTAGTTCATTTGGCTTTACAAAAGTCTTCATAGGGTCAAAGTTGTCAGATAACCCCTTGTAGGGGTTACGGCCCCTAAAATAACGTTTTTTCATGTTTTTGGCTTAGTGAATGAAAACTATAGCAGATAGAGAGAAGCTGTTGCTTGCTTAAATGTTCAGTTCATAAAGCTCTACAAAAGTCTCCATAGGATCGAAGTTGTCAGATGACCCCTTATAGGGGTAACGGCCCCTAAAATTACATTTTTTCATGTTTTTGGCTTAGTGAATGAAAACTATAGCAGATAGAGAAAAGCTGTTGCTTGCTTAAATGTTTAGTTCATTTAGCTCTACAAAAGTTTTCATTGGGTCAAAGTTGTCAGATGACCCCTTATAGGGGTTACGGCCCCTTAAATAACGTTTTTTCATGTTTTTGGCCTGTAGAATGAAACTATAGTAGATAGAGAAAAGCTGTTGCTTGCTTAAATGTTCAGCTCATTTAGCTCTAGAAAAGTGTTTATATTTTTAGGGTTGACTCAAGACCAGGTGAGCGATTCAGGCTCCTGGGAGCCTCTTGTTATTTTTAAATGAAGGATTTCGAATCAATGACCATTTCTTAAAATATGTTTGCTTTTGGGCTCAAAGAAAACTGCAAGATTTCGAATCATTGAAATATTTATACTTTTAATGTATTTGCTTTTATAAGGTTCCAAGACAACTTTAATTACTTTAGTCAGAGGTGGATTTTCATGAATAAAATCAATGGTTTGTAAAACATAATGAAAAGCCTAGTTGTACATAGGTTCAGAAAAGTATAAGTATGATATACTACAAAAGAAATTGATCTTTTTGTTTCTGTATTTGCATATATGTAGTGTATTATTACTTATGTGGAATACGTCCTCAAAAACTATCTCCGTTCTGATAGCATTTTGTTGGAATGCTTCCCGACAGTTGAGGAATGGGTCGGGTAAGCTATATTTATATTTTGTTTTATTTTATTTTGAAATCATAAAATTCTTAGAGTGGAATGTTAAATATGGCCTTCTAGTTTAAACATATTTGTTTATCCTGGATTGGTAAACAAGCTGTATGCTTATGTGAATCTCTCTCCAGCTAGCAGTTTGCGAGTTTGGCCTTTGTACAATGTAGCGGCCCCATTGAGCTTACTCTTATCGATCTCTACAAAGGTGTCTTTAACGTGCATGGGGTGTTGCTCTCCACATACACGGGACAACTTTTTTCGTCCCTTCCGAAAGACAAGCATCAAGTACTAGGCATTCCTTGTGATAGTTTCACTTTGTTTTTATACCCCGCCACACGAAGTGGTGAGGCCTTTTATTATACCCTCAGTTTCTTTCGGTGTCTGTCTGTCGCGTCCCTCCGTCCCCCGAAGGTTTCCGACAAATAACTTGAAGATTTGAATTATATTTTGCACAGCTGGTTAGTACAATAACATACATGTCAAGTTCGATTTCCAGCTTGATCCAAAAAATAGTTTTTGAGATAGGCCACTTTGAAAAATCAAATTTCATGATTTTTTTAGTTTCCAACTGATAACTTGAAAACGCGTCAAGGGATTTGAATGATATTTTGCACAGCTGTTTAGTACAATAAAATACAAATCAAGATAAATTTCCAGCATGATCTTAAAAATAGTTTTTTAGATTGGCCACTTTTATGAACTATTGATATTATATCGTGGCGGGGTATCATTAAATGTCCCATTAGATGCCATATTTTTGTTCTTTCTATGTACTCAGTGTCAAGATCACAAATAGCAAGCTTCGAAACAACCAAACATTTATATATAAAAAAAAGATTGCCTTTAATTGAATGCGTTTCTTCAAAAAGAATACTTTCTTCTCACTAAAACCGTTAAAACCTTTTGATGGTACTTAAAATTCGATTGTTTTGCACCAAATACATAATTGTATGATAGATGCCAACTTTAAATGCTCGTGATATTAGCAGCTTAGTTTTCACGTTTTGTGTCTTACGAGGTCAGACATTAAGGAAACTTGAGACTAGTTGTCCTTTGAAAACAAACCTGTCCTGGAAAGCAATAAAGTACATGTAAATCTAAAATACTAGTAGTCAGTATAAAAGAGAAACAAGCCTTTTATTACCCCGAAAATATTACTTTGCGTTTATAATTCTTTTAATTCCAGAAAATGGGACTCGATGATGCTCTATTGTATAATAGTGAATCCTCACGGTCGATAATTCAGAATTAGTTTTAAAACTTCGATTTTTATCTTACAATATCATTTTCTGTCGATGGAAACTCGAAGTTTAAGTTTGATATTATTGTCAAAACATCCGACACCGTCGTTTGCTTTGTTTTAAGATCTTCTTTTTAACCCTAGAATGACTTAAAAACTGAATTCGCACACTTCATGTTAAGTAGTCATCTATCAAGATTTCACCCATCGTGACTGCCTCGGAAAATGTGTTTTTCTTATAAAATGAAAGTCATTCTAAACTTTCAGCTCATTGACCTCTACAAAAGTCGCTGTAAACAATGATTAAGTCGTATTTATTAGGTGACCCGTTTTTTGCCTTGTCGATTGAAACCTTAGAAATGAAGAAAAGCTCGACTTAGTTCTTCAGAAACGTCCCTGGGTTGCAGTTCTTTGATGATCCGTTTTGAATTCGTTTTTAGCTCACCTGACCCGAAGGGTCATGTGAGCTATTGTCATCGTTAGGCGTCCGTCGTCCGTCGTCTGTCGTCTGTCGTCCGTCGTCTGTCGTCCGTCCGTCGTCCGTTAACTTTTCTTTTAAAGATCTTCTTCTCTGAAACCACTGAAGGGATTGCATTGAAACTTGGTATACTTGATCTTTAGGATGTCCTCTACCAAGTTTGTGAATTATATACACGTCGACCAACCAACATGGCCGCTGTTGCTAAAAATAGAACAGGGGGGGTCAGACTACTGTTTTTGGCTTATAAATCAAAAAGTATAAAAGATAGAGGAAATCTGATGCCACGGTACTGATTCAGCATCAAAAGCTCTACAAAAGTCTCCATTTGGTCAAAGTTGTCAGATGACCCCTTATAGGGGTTACGGCCCCTTAAAGGTGGAAAATAGCATTTTTTCATGTTTTTGGCCTACAGAATGAAAACTATTGCAGATAGAGATTAGCTGTTGCTTGCTTTAATGTTCAGCTCATTTAACTCTACAAAAGTCATTATAGGGTCAAAGTTGTCAGATGACCCCTTATAGGGGTTACGGCCCCTTAAAGGTGAAAAATAGCTATTTTTCATGTTTTTGGCCTACAGAATGAAAACTATTGCAGATAGAGATTAGCTGTTGCTTGCTTAAATGTTTAGCTCATTCAGCTCTACGAAAGTCTCCATAGGGTCGAAGTTGTCAGATAACCCCTTATAGGGGTTACTGCCCCTGAAAAAAAGCGTTTTTTCATGTTTTTGGCCTACAGAATGAAAACTATTGCACATAGAGATTAGATGTTGCTTGCTTAAATGCTCATCTCATTTAGCTCTACAAAATTCTCCATAGGGTCGAAGTTGTCAGATGACCCCTTATAGTGGTTACGGCCCCTGAAAAATAGCGATTTTTCATGTTTTTGGCCTACAGAATGAAAACTATTGCAGATACAGATTAGCTGTTGCTTGCTTAAATGTTCAGCTCATTTAGCTCTACAAAATTTTCCATAGGGTCGAAGTTGACAGATGACCCTTTATAGGGGTTACGGTCCATGAAAAATAGTGATTTTTCATGTTTTTGTCCTACAGAATGAAAACTATTGCAGATAGAGATTAGATGTTGCTTGCTGAAATGTTCAGCTCATTAAGCTTTACAAAATTCTCCATAGGGTCGAAGTTGTCAGATGACCCCTTATAGGGGTTACGGCCCATGAAAAATAGCGATTTTTCATGTTTTTGTCCTTAAGAATGAAAACTATTGCAGATAAAGATTAGCTGTTGCTTGCTTAAATGTTCAGCTCATTTAGCTCTACAAAAGTCTCCATAGGATCGAAGTTGTCAGATGACCCTTATAGGGGTTACGGCCCATGAAAAATAAAGATTTTTCATGTTTTTGGGCTACAGAATGAAAACTATTGCAGATAGAGATTAGCTGTTGCTAGCTTAAATGTTCAGCTCATTTAGCTCTACAAAAGTCTCCATAGGGTCGAAGTTGTCAGATAACCCCTTATAGGGGTTACGACCCCTGAAAAATAGCGATTTTTCATGTTTTTGGCCTGCAGAATGAAAACTATTGCAGATAGAGATTAGCTGTTGCATGCTTAAATGTTCAGCTCATTTAGCTCTACAAAATTCTCCATAGGGTCAAAGTTGTCAGATGACCCTTTATAGGGATTACGGTTTATGAAAAATAGCGATTTTTTCATGTTTTTGTCCTACAGAATGAAAACTATTGCAGATAGAGATTAGCTGTTGCTTGCTTAAATGTTCAGCTCATTAAGCTTTACAAAATTCTCCATAGGGTCGAAGTTGTCAGATGACCCCTTATAGGGGTTATGGCCCCTTATAGGTGAAAAATGGTGTTTTTGGCCTATACAATGAAAACTATTGCAGGTAGAGAAAAGCTGTTGCTTGCTTAAATGTTCAGCTCATTTAGCTCTACAAAAGTATAGGGTCAACATCAAGACCAGGTGAGCGATTCAGGCTCCTGGGAGCCTCTTGTTCCCTTAAAACACCCATAACAAAGCATTCGATCATTTTCATTCTGTGGGTCATATGCACTCATTTGATTGATTAAGCGCTCTTGGAGCCACTTGTTTGAATACTTGGTTTTATTTCTAAATATTTTTTTCTCTATTCATGGTGATATAGTGATTGAACATGGCGTTTGTTGAATGGTCAGATCTATTGCTGAAATATCAATTAAATTCCAAATGAACATAAATATCAGAACTTTGCAGTTTAACTTATTGTAAAAACCCTTATTCAAATACATGTAACAGACCAACATGTACGCCAACATGTACGTATGTGATTACTTTACAAAGCATCCATATCTTGGTACAACACAAAAATTATTTATAGAATTTCAAAAGAATAACAGATAAAAGAAATATGAAAACCACCAAATGTAATCGGCATGGAATCAATTTTTGATAGGTAAATGAAAATTAAAAAAAGTATCAACAATTTCAACATTGTGTTTGTTGCGTCACGTTTGTTAATGTCTCATTTTCAAGTTTTAAGATTATAATATGTTTTAAAAAGGAAAAAAAATACAACTGAAAAGAAATAATGTTTGAAGAAATTGTTTGCTCGTTTAGATATTCTTTTATGAATTTGGGGCTTCAATTTTGTAAATGAATTCTATCGTTGATAATTTTAGGTTTGGTTTTGAATCTTATGTATTGTATTTTCAGTCTAGGGCAAAGGCAAGACGGCGAGCAGAGACCGCTGGTCATGTTGAAGACTACTGGATGTTTTCCCTTGTCACTAATAGCTCAACTGGAACAAAGGTCCATGTGAGCTATTGCCATCACTTGGCGTCCGTCGTCGTCGTCGTCATTAACTTTTCTTCAAAATTCTTCTCCTCTGAAACAGCTGCACCGATTTAAACCTTATTTGGTCTGGTGGTACTTTAGGGTATCCCGACAGAACTGATGTCGGGATTTTTTTATTTTCGCTATTGCAAAAAATAGAACATAGGGGTAAATTGCAGTTTTTTGGCAAATAACTCAAAAACGGCTACAGATATAAAAAAAAGTTATCAGCACCTCAAAATCTACCTAGTACCCTGAAATTTTGAAGAAATTCAAACAACCCATGAAGGAGTCATTGCCCTTTTTGGTTTTTATTTTGCAAATGTGCACCTATTTAAGCTCAATATATTTAAAACTATATAAGATATATGAGAAATTTGAATTGCATATTGTTAAGCACATCAAGATTAACAAAAAATGTAGTAGGATAGGATCAACGTTGTAGGTCTTTTCCTGTTAGGGGTTATTCCCCTTAGCACGTCAAAATTGACAATTTTCACAGCATTTCCTGATAACATATAAAACTTTAACTCCTCTGACACCATAATTCCAATTAAAACGAAACTTATGGTTATTTATTAGCATTAAGCGTATAGAATTGATGTGGGGAATTGTGATTTATCGTAAAACATGGCGGCTGTGGCTGAAAGTAGAAGATAGGGGTAAATTTCAGTTTTTTGCAAATAACTCAAAAACGGTGACAGATGTTTAAATTATAATTACAAAAGTAATCAGCACCTCTAGCTCTACCCGCCCTGAAATTTTGAAGAAGATCAAACAACCCATGAAAGAGTAATTGACATTTCATCTTGACTTATATGAATTTGTGCACTTACAAAAATGTATTAAGCTCGATATCTTAGAATCTATATGAGATATTTAAGGAATGAAAATTGCATATTGTTAAGCACATCGTGATCTACGAATAATGTAATACGGCCAACATTGTAATACTGTTCATTTTATTGGTTATTCCTCTTATAATTTTAAAAGAAGAAAATAATTTAAAAGTTTCAATTGCTAAAATATTTCTCTGCACAATCATTACTACATTAAGTTTAACCATATTGTCAGATGACGCCCTTATTAAACTTATTACCCTTTCAATGTCAAATGGATTTGGCCTCATAGCCTTAACTTCAGGCACATAAGTCAGGTGAGCGATTCAGGCTCCTGGGAGCCTCTTGTTTTAATAACCGTTTGTATCATTTATTCCACATCTCTTTATCGTCTATTATATCGTCTATTATCACAGTGTATAACCGGACAGTACGCGATCACGGAAGTTGATCACTGTCCGGTGGAAAAATCCTAGTTGTATGTTATTTTTAATAAATCGTACAAAAGAATTAATAAACCATTCAAACGATTTAATAAACCATTAAAACAATTTAATAAACCGTTCTAACGGATTATTAAATCGTACAAACGGTTTAATAAATCGTTCTAACGGATTATTAAATCGTACAAACGGTTTAATATCGTACAAACGATTTAATGAACCGTTCTAACGGATTATTAAATCGTACAAAAGATTTAATAAATTGTACAAACGATTAATTAAACCGTGAGAACGGATTAATAAAGCGTACAAACGAAATAAAAAAAATCTTTTTGTTGTTTGGCACGAATAAGCCGTCGTAACATTATGATAAATTACATAACAGGGGCGGTGTTCTCGAAGCTATCTTAGGACTAAGACGTGTCTATAGACCATCTAAAGACTGGGCATAGTCTTAAGTCGTGTTCTCAAAGCAGACCTATTTTAAGCTTTGTCTTATTTTAGGATAAACACTAAGACACCAAATTTGATGTCTTTAGACCATCCAATCTTAAATTTTACTTATTTTATACACCAGTCTATAACTCACTATATTTTGTCCAGGTGTTCACCTAATGACATTTAATAATCGATAAACTTGTATTCAAGGCATCAAGCATGATTTTAAACTTTGAACTTATTTTCACATACTTCGATGACCCTGTATCTGTGTATGTTGTTTTAATTATTTTAGGACAACGTGGTTATGAAAAAAAATAAGATAAAAACTGTAGCTAATAAAGTGTTGACTTTTAGCTTTAGCATTCAAATCGTAGCCCTTTTGGTGTACATACAGAGGAATATATTCTTTAAAAAAGTAAATTATTAAATTTTGTTCGAATAAAAATTGTATTAAATCTATATTGAGACGTCCTAACAAAAGACGCGTCTAAGATAGTTTCGAGAAACAGATTAGGATGGTCTAAAGATGGTCCAGACTAGATCTCAAAATTTGATTTTAGACGCGTCTTTAGACAAATTTTAGGATACTTTCGAGAACACCACTCCTGATATTTTTGTTAAATGACATAATCATAAGCCGGTAGCTGTTTTACAAGATTACAAAATTGGCCCAGTAGATTTTGAATTCGCACACACAGTTCTTTTTTGAATGAGTATAGAATTAGTTGCATGTTTATAAATCAAATCTTAGTTTATCTTGATAAACCGAACAGAAAATTTCAAGCTAATTAATTATTTATTCATGTATTGCACTCCTTGTGTTATAGAAGGAGTTTCACAATCAACCGCAAATATAAAATATGTATGTAATCAATGATCAAATAGAAATTCAAATTCGATATTTGTATGACATTTATACGTATATTTAAGACATGTGTATTTAGCTATTCCAACAAATTTATTAACCAAAGTAACATGAAAAAAAAATCGTTGCATCAGAAAGAAGAAAAGCATATTTTAATCTTATTAAGTTTCAAATTTGATTTTTTACCCTTTTTTCGTAGAAAACAAGGAAATCTGCTGTATATGATAACGATAAATATTTTTTCTTCCAAACTCTCGCTGTGCGATCTAACACGATGCTGACCAGAGAAAAACCAAGACCTTTCTTTATTTTAAAGTGTCAGCACCATTACGTAGGCATTCTGGATATAATCTTAATGTAAATCAAAACAGAACTCACGGTACTTCAAGGCAACTGAATTTTAAATCCACTATCTGATCGAGCAACGGAACCTAGTAAATGGGAGATATGTAAAGATAAATGAAATGTAAAATAGAATTTTAATTGTTCTTCGCTACTTCAATATTTCATGGAACATTGTTAAAAATTCTCTCCATGTTCATGTTATTGAGTACATTATAAATATGTTTAGTTTCTTCTATACATATATAACACAACATATTATGCATGGCTTACGAGTATTGTTTCTCTGTCATTTGTTATAAGACGATTGTTTAAACATGAATGTGGTCGCAAACTTGTGACAGATACTTAGCAAAAGAGTAAGTCGTTTTGTTGTTGTGCTGAAAAAAAGATTATTTTGCCTTAAAAAGAAAAAAAGTAAGAATATTTTCATTTTTATGCCCCTGCAACGACATGTCGGGGGGCGTTAAGTTTTACTCATGTCCGTCCGTCCGTACGTCCGTACGAATTTCCGTCAATCTTTTCTCAGGAACCGTACATGAGAATGATTTGAAACTTGGTAGGATGGTTCAGTATGACAAAGGTACGTCCTAAGCGATTTTCAGACCTGTCGGACATCTACTTCCTGTTTTGGACTTAGGCCAATGTTAAAAAATGTGAACATGACTGTGAAAATTTCCGTCAATCTTTTCTCAGGAACCGTACACGAGAATGATTTGAAACTTAATAGGATGGTTCAGTATGACAAACTGTACGTCCTAAGCGATTTATTTTCAGACCTGTCGGACATCTACTTCCTGGACCTACGCGAATGTGAAAATATGTGAACATGACTATGAAAATTTTTGTCAAGCTTTTAATCAGGAACCGTACATTAGAATGATTTGAAACTTAGTAGGATGGTCCAGTATGACAAACTGTACGTCCTAAGCGATTTTCAGACCTGTCGGACATCTACTTCCTGTTTTTGACTTAGGCGAATGTGATGACTATGAAAATTTTCATCAAGCTTTTCTCAGGATCTGTACATGAGAATGATTTGAAACTTGGTAGGATGGTTCAGTATGACAAACTGTATGTCCTAAGCGTTTCAGGTCTGTCAGACACCAACTTATTGTTTGGGGCCTAGCGGGGCATCTGTGTCCCATGGACACATTCCTTCTTTATTTTAAATGCCAGTTCCAAGTCAGCACAATGGCGATCTTTAATTTCTCCAATACGTCTTCCGGTCTGTCTTTTTTCTTGTATATTTGATATTGATTCACCAAGTTCTGTAGTTTTGTAATGATCTTATTATCTTGTTATATGTGAAAATATGCAAAAAATCATTGTTATAGATATGTTTTATTAAAATTTTGAATTTATCAATTCAAACTTTATGTAACATTGTAATTACTGAAAGAAAAAGGAGAAAGTAGGAAATTATCTTTTTCTACTAATTTGTTAAGCTTTTAATTCACGTGTGTTTAATATTTTTACGTTATAAAAAACACAAATGAACTGTGAAATACTTGAGCATTTTTTCTCTTTGAATCTTCTAAGAATAAAGGAGAGGTTGTTAAAGTGGTTTAAAGAATAGGGACTATTTATAATAACCAAAAAAAAAAAATAAAGAATAAAAACTCTAAAGAATAGAGATTGATGCCTCTTACAGTTTTAAGACTAACGAGAAAAGTGGCCAAAACGTTTTAAGAACAGAGAACAAAGAGTCAGAAAAATAAAAGAATAAAGAATTGAGAACACCCCATCAACACCCTCATAGTTGAAAAACACAGAAGAAATCATACTTTTTGTTATATTATCTTTTTTTTTCGGTCGTATCTACTTGTCTTTTTCATGTTTTCTGTTCCTCGTTTAAGAAGGGGGTCTATCTGTTACTATTTCAGGACCGGATTTGAATTATATGCATTTTATTTAGACCACGAGCCAAATGCAGAACCGCGAGCAGTGCCAAATGGCCTCGTTGAAGGCTACTGGCGGTTGTCAATTTAGTTTTTTTTTCTGAATTTCTGCTTGATTGTGGGCTGTGTCGCGTATACACTTATTCCACATCTCATTATTTTCTATTACTTTAAAACAATTTCTGTTGATCTTTTTTTATTAAAGGAGTATGTTCAGTATTAACCAAAATCGGCCCAAAATTTCAACTTGAAGTAAACTTCTTAAAATTAATGGGAAATATATTTTGAAATCTTGCATTTATAAGGAATGCAAAAAAAAACTAGCTATGAAATATTCAACCGAATGGAGAAATCGGGCTAAAAATCATATGATTTCATGAAATATTTAGATTTTTGACAATTTTAGGGCATTTTCGGTGAGAAATCTCTTATTTTAATATAGATAACACACATCGACAAATACAGTTTGGGAAGATATGCATATTTTGCCTGACAAATAGATAGGGAAAGAATTAAAGTTGACGACGAATGTGCTCTATACTAATTTGAAGACAAACCACTAACAAATCCTCAAAAATGAAATAAATATTGATGTTTTTTCTGAGTTTTTAATGAGTTTATGATGTCATAATACCAAGCATGTTGCTGTCAACATGTGAAATTGATTGAATATGCCAAGTAGGGTTATCAAATGACTTATCAAATCAAATCTATTGAGTTAGTGCAAATTTGAAAATTTGGTAAAACATGGGGCCAATTTCAGTACTTCCTGAACATACTCCTTTTGAAAAACAAATTTATGATATTACGCTTCATTCAATTGTTCAATCATGACAAAGAAAATAGGCAAACCAAATATTTAATTGATTGGGTGTTTCTCTTCATGACCTTTTGTCGTCTGAACTTTCTGTCTTTAAGTTATAGTTGGTGAAATATAAACAAATAAAACTTAAAAGTAAGCGGCATCTTTCTATTCATTTTTTTTTCTAAATCAATTAAATAGACGATATATTTATAATTGAGGGTTGCAACATATGTGACAAAATATGGTCATTTTCACAAGCCGAAAATCCGATAAAATCTGAACCCTATAATCTAAAATCCGAACACCAAATCCACGTAAACTCACCTTACTTGGGGGGAAATTTTTGTCATTCAAAAACTGATAAAACCCGTAGAAAAAATATCAAGAACAATTTTGAATATTTGACAAAAAAAAAAAAAATTTTTATGCTTGGTCTTAAATCGATGTTTTGTGAAACATAATAAAATGCCTACGTAGGCCACTAAATAAATTATACTCAGAAAAAAAATGTATAGTAAACAGGAAAAGAAATTGATCTTTTCGTTCTATATTTCTGTATACGTTGTGTAGCATTCAATATTTGAAATACCTAGTTGACCGTATTGTGTTGAAAATAAAAAAAAAGGTTTGTGTCTTATAGATGAGGCAGGAGTCAGGTAAGTTATAAATTTTAAAGTTTTGTTAAAAAAATCTAAAATTAAAGTGTTGAATGTTAAATATTTTCTACTAGATGTAGGTTTTTTTAATTCTTGCTGTTTTTGACGGTTCTTATAGATAACTATGAGTTAGTGCAATACGACTCTAGATCTTGCATTGGAAATACCTTAGAAAAATTAACCATTAATGGCATTTGAGTTGAATGGAGAAAATAAAACTATTCAATCGATGATCTTATAATTCATCCTTTTTCTTGTTCATTATCAACTTGAAATTAAAATAAACTATAACATAGAAAGAACTATGAGTTAGTGCAATAACTCATAAAAGTTAACTAATAAGATAAGCAATCAATTTCATAATGTTTTAAAATGCACTTTTCTTACTTAAGCAGTCTATTAAAAACATTATTGTTTTCCCCATTGTTTTTTCTTTTGAACACCGACCTCTTATACGCGAGTGAGTTGGTGTTTCCCCCTTGCAAAGCTATATACTAGTAGGTTATATAAAGTCGATTTGCAAAGTGCCAGTTATCATAAAGAAGCCTGCTCAAAGAAATAATTCTTCTGTTACTTGTAGAAAAAATCTAAGAAAATATAAAAAAATGATGTTTTGTATGGTACAGCTAGTCTTGCATTTTCCGATACGTTAAAACAATGATATTTGTTCCTTTTTACTAGACAGTCTTGAAATATCTTTTTCCTTTAGATTTTTGAAAACAATTTGAATTTCTGAAACCACAATCGGTAGCCTTTTTGACCGATATTTTTCTTGGTTTAGATGATTTTGTATTGGCATGCAATGTGTCCTTTTTCATGAGTATAGAACGGTTATTGCTTCTTATTGATGTTAAGAAAAATGTCAAGGCAAATTAATTGATATGTTATTAGATACCTTTGTGTTGGAAAATGTGTTTGAACAAACGGTACTTAATATAAGATATTTATAAAATCGAAGTTCAATTAAAAATGTATTTGGCCTTCAACACTCCAATGTTTTATCAGACATTTAAACGCTAGGTGCAAGGCATTCGTGTACTTCAGGTTCATGGTAACACTTCGAAAAGAATAGAACTTTGATATTTGACCTATTTGTTTGTGCGTAGCTAAAACCACACAAAGCATTTAGAAATAATTATGGCGGCGGCTAGATATAAAGTTCGCCTAACATTGATTCTCACATTTGTGCTACAAGATTACTTAAGTTTTTCACCTGAAATAAAGCATGGGTTGCCCCTATGTAATAGACTATAAAACGATGTGGAATAAGTGTTGGCGACACAACCTACCTAAAGAAACGGCAATTTAAAAAATCACAGTGGAAACTATAGCTAGCAGTCTTCAACATGATCAGAGGTCGCTGCTCGCCGTCTTGCATTGGCCTAATACTAAAATGCAATACATAAGATTCAACACCAATCCTAAATTTATCACCGAAAGACAAATTTCTGGATATAGAACAATAAGCACAAAGATGACAGGGACAAACAAAAGCTTTGACGAAGATTTCTGGTTTATGTGGCGGTGCTAAACTAGTTTTTTTTTTTGCCCAATCTTCCCCCTATTGATTATCTTGTTACAAAGCACACAAATAACACATTCTAACAAAATTAAATCGATAAAAGTTCAATTCAACAAGAGAGAACCTGAGATAAAAGCACTTTGCGAGAATAACGAAACGTAGAGGAACTCTCTTGAGAACACTCGCATTACTGACAGCTAGCTGAGAAGCATTTATCGACTGATGTTAAAAAAAAACATATCTATTCTAAATCAGAACATGAGAGATAAAATCATGAATATTTGGTTAAACCAAAAGGGCAATCAAATATCGTTAATCCAAAAAGACACATCCTCGGAAACCCGGGTTTTTTTCTCTCGCCTACTCATTCATCACACCTCGGACATTACACATGAAAAACCTAGTTTTTGATAGTTTTGTATCGAGCCCTCTGATTGGTCGCATTACATTTTTCTAATGCAACTTAAACATGTTTCTATCGTGTCTATATTTAAACTTTAGATCCTAAACACGAAACGAACAAAATCATACCCAGGGGTGATGAATGGGTAAGCGAAAGAAAAACACATCGGTTTCCGAGGATGAAAAAGACAAGGAAAAATCAGATGACATAAAATTATCACAAAATAAACATAAAAAACATAAAAAAACATAAATAACAACCAAACCGCAATCAACGTAAACTCAAGTCGAAACGAGAGTGAACACAGCTGCCCCAGAAGAGAAAGCAGTTCCTGTTTGCTGTAGTCCAACCGTCACGTTGCCAACGATCGATATAGTGTTGGTCAAATCCGGAAAGGATGACATTACCAAACTCTATGTCAAACCAACTTCTGTACTCATCTGAGAGATAGAAATCCCGTATTTGTCTTCATTAAGCACATGATGTCGTCCGTAAAATATCTTGAGTGACGACAACAACCGGGGAGCAACGTACCCCATGTGTTAGCAATTTGCTTGTCAGCCGTGTAGCTCTATCAAGGAAGTCATAATACTCCCTAACAAGCTCTGGAATAACGCATCAGTTGTGATACGTAAACTCCATATGCTGGAGCGGACGGAATGTTGCTGCACAAAAAGGGGAAAGTTGACAATTAAAAAATTGAAGTCATCACTTTTTATAGAGCTTTGAACAAAACCTTCCTAGTTTGCCAATTCGAGAAATAAATCCAAATATGAAGCGGACCTCTTAGAATTTGTAGTGTCATTTATCTCAAGTTTCTTGGGATTTTTTAGATGGAAATAATCCCCAAATCGAGGATTAATTAGTAAAAAAAAACGTCATCAATATAACGAAATATTAAGATAAAGGATAAAGCAGGTATGCGATCCTTTTTGTCAAGAAGTGATTGTAAAAAGTCCACTCCATATGAATGAAGAAACAAATCGGCAAGCGATGGTGCACATTTTATGCCCATTGGGATACCAATTGTCTGCTGAAAAACAGGTTCACCAAACTGTAATGAAAGTGAGCATCTTCTGTGAATTTGTTCTTCTTACTAGACTCAAGGGTGACAAAATAAGTATATTTATAATCGACTACTAAATATTTGTACCAACGTTTTTCGTTCTTTTTGATTAAGCTACGTTCAATCAACTGTTCCATATGAAATTTTAGTTGTGAATGTGGAATTGAAGTGTATGTTGTAGTGAGGTCAAGTTGCTTCATTTCGGAAAGTCACAAAATATTTATAAGATACTTAATACTTTCTAACAGGAAAGTATTGAAATGTTTGTTTTCTACATTTCACAATAATTATTTTATTTAAAGCGCCAATTAAAACAAATCATTGCCTATTTTACATTTAAGGTTAACTATAATACAGCAGAAGCTGTCCTTAAGGATGTATTCTTCAGAGGTTTCGGTATCGTTTAAACCTCGTTTGTGAATAATTTTTAAAACATGCCTTAAAAATATCAGTTAGGGGAAAAACTTGATTAAGGAAAATTTGACCCTTCAGAAGAATACACCCTTAATAACCACACCTGGTAAGCCTGGCAGATTAACAAAACTTAAGAAAAATTGGCCTAGGTAGGACATGTAAATAGAGTATGTTTTGTCCGAATTCAGAATTATCGTATCAAACTACAAATATTTACCAAAATTATCTTTACGTGAAATCAATCTTACTATAAGGGTTATATAAAGAATTTCGGACTAGTTTGTTTTGGATGACATCATGGGCATACAGGGGTATAGAATGCTTTATTGTTTTTAATTGATCAAATAGAGATAGAGCTCTAAGATTGTTATTACTTAATCTTAGTTTAAATCAAACAGAAGATTTCAGGGCAAATCAATTATTGATATCATTTAAGTATATACTTTATGTTGTAAAAGGTATTTCAAGCAATGGTTCCAAAGTAAATTTGAAATATATGTACATAATGAAATGTCTAATTGAAATTTTAATTATTCACCACTTCAAAATTTCATTAGACATTTAAAACGTAATATTTTCGTGTTGTTCTCATATGAATGTGTTAACTTAATCTGATGCATAAACACAAAGCATTTTGAGAATCGTTCATGCATCCTTTATACAAGTATTGTATCTCTGTATTTGGTTTTTAGACATTTTTTTCAACATGGATATATGAATTTATTTATATTCAGAAAACTGTGGCAGATACATGTATATAGATGGCTCATACTACATGTACATGTACTAAGCCAGAAAGTAAGTTTTGTTTTTATTTTGAATGCTGTTAGATAAGTTTTGCATTTGAAGAAAAAGAAAGTTTGGAAAAGATTTTAGGAAAATTTAACGGTACAATGGCATAAAATAGCGTACATGTAGTGGGTAGTTCCCTTATTATGACATACAAAGTCCCCTTATTATGACATACATAGTCCCTTTATTATGACGTAAATAGTCCCCTTATTATGACGTACATAGTCCCCTTATTATGACGTACATATATCCTTATTATGACGTACACAGGCCCTTTATTATGACGTACATAGTCCCCTTATTATGACGTACATAGACCCCTTATTATGACGTACATAGACCCCTTATTATGACGTACATAGACTTCCCCTTATTATGACGTACATAGACCCTTATTATGACGCACACGGGCCCTTTATTATGACGTACATAGTCTCCCCATTATGATGGTAGCCCCCTTATTATGATATACATGTTCAATCAACTGAAGCAGATCAAAATATTTTTAAACGAAAGGGCGCGCAATTTCAGGGACCTCTTGTTCATATAGCTAATAAAATTTACCTGTCAAACGGGAGGGGTGCACCCGGCACGTCGGTTCTAAACCCCTGTTTGATCAAATCAAGGATCTCTTTTAGTGTTTGATTTTGTTAAAGATTTTAAATAATGACTTTCATCAAGATTATACTCTCTTTTTTCTGAGAAAATAGATATTTGTAGAAAATTAAGGTTTAAGATGTTTTACATTCAGTCAATAAAATGTGTAATGCTTATTGTAGATGTGTCTTCATTCGACTTTAAATTGAACGTAGTCACGAATCCAGGTAAAAAAGGCATTTTCTATTAAAAAATCACGATTTTTCATAAAAAAGTCAATAGGAAATCTTGTAAGGGTCTATGATAATGTACAACATTAATAAGCATTACACATTTTATTGACTGAATGTAAAACATCTTAATTAATGTATCATAGACCCTTACAAGATTTCCTATTGACTTTTTTATGAAAAATCGTGATTTTTTAATAGAAAATGCCTTTTTTACCTGGATTCGTGACTACGTTCAATTTAAAGTCGAATGAAGACACATCTACATCTATACCTTCAATGACTTGATACAAACTGTAAACCTGTGACAAATCGATAATGGATTATTCGTCCAGACTCTGTAAGTAGTAAATTAAGTGGGCTTTTAATTCTTTTTACTTAAAATTAAATTGTTGTTAATGATTATAAGTGTTAAGAAATGGTGTCATTCAGATGGGTGTTTCTATTGGAAAAAAAAATAAAAAGATTTAGTTCATGACAATTTTATAACAAATTTCGGCATATTATTATATATTTGGTTAAACCAAAAGGGCAATCAAATATCGTTAATCCAAAAAGACACATCCTCGGAAACCCGGGTTTTTTTCTCTCGTCAATGTCCGACTTACAATTCTAATTTCCCGAGAGGTGCCAATTCGACCGTCAATGTCCGACTTACAATTCTAATTTCCCGAGAGGTGCCAATTCGACCGTCAATATCCGACTTACAATTCTAATTTCCCGAGAGGTGCCAATTCGACCGTCAATGTCCGACTTACAATTCTAATTTCAACATTTAAAAGAAACATATAACACAAAAACACATAAAAACAACAGAACAGCAATCAGCAAGGATAACTGAAGTCGTAACGAAAATAAACTCAGATGTTCCGGAAGGGCAATCATGTCTCGTTTTTTTTGTGTTTGTTGCAATACAGCAGTCGCGTTGCTATCGGTAAATTTAGCATGGCAATTCTGGTAAAGGAGGACAGTACAAAACCCTATGGCAAAACCAAAATTTGCACTTATCTAAGAGATAGAAATCCCTTATATGTCCTCCGTACCATTTCTTGATAACGGTAATAAAAAAAATTAAATGACCAATTTCAAATGCCCAAGAAGAAATGACACAAATTGAAGATGGCTATTATCCTGACTTGGCATATTCTTTTTAAAAGAATAATAGGTAAACCAGTTTTTTTTCGGTACAAAACGTCCCTCTTCTTTGGATATTCGGGTGTAGTAGTAACACATAACGGTTGGGGGAGCGAGACACAAAAAGGATAGGAAGAATAATAAACAGCCAACATAAAACAATCACGGATCATTTCTTCCAAAACAATTTTTATTTCTTCTACCAATGGTTGATATCGAAGAAAAACTTTCAGATACCTTATAAGACGTATTTTCTTTTACCATTGGTCTATAAGTCGGTATGACAGAAATAAACAGCCAACATACAACAATCACGGATCATTTCTTCCAAAACAATTTATATATTTTTTCTACCAATGGTTGATATCGAAGAAAAACTTTCAGAGACCGTATAAGACGTATTTTCTTATACCATTTGTCTATAAGTCGGTATAAGAGAAATACAGCTATCGAGGAGCAATATAACCCTGTGTTGGCGTTTTATGTGTCATGTTCCTATGGAATAACGAATCAAGTTTGATATTTGAATGGAATAAGTCATTTTTGTTATGTTAAGAATTCTCTTCTTTTTTTGGACAAACTTGTATATGTACATTGATTGTGGGCTGTGTCGCGTACACTTATTCCACATTTCATTATATTCTATGTATTTTTAAAACCGTTTCTATAGCTACGATTTTCTACTTGTACTAACCTAGTTAAAGAAATCTGAATGTTTAATTAAATGCTGCTTTGAAAGATTTAAACAGTTTAAATATTCAAAAGTTTTTAATGGCATGACACATGAGGGTTATGTTACATAGACTGACGCAGAAATAACTGCATTAAATTATCTTTTAGGATGCATATAAACAAATTCTTAATGTTTTTGCATACGTTTTATTATCGGCATGTGTTGCGTTAATAAAGTTATAAAACGAATTTATATACTAGGTTATTAGTTCTCCTATAACACTCACTGTATGGAAAGAGCGAAAGAGGAAAATGGTTGATTTCTGTGCCCATCTGTGGCTTCAGTGTTGTTGTGCTTAAAAGAGTCGTCTGTTTTTTTTTCTGCCTTTTTACTTAATTTTAGATAATTATATATCTAGAATCTTTGAAGTTTTCAACATAAGGAAGAAAAGATGTAGTTTAGTTTTTTTTCAAGTTATACCTAATATCAACTCGGAAGGATGTAAGCTCTTTTATACAGTAAAGTAAACAATTTAACCATAAAAACATCTCGAAAAATATTGACAAATAACAGAAATTAATACGGGCAACTGAAGAATGTTTGACACAATTACTTGCGTAATGTATTAAGATGTATATTTCGTTCAAACATCGATAGATGCACATGTTAACGCTAGATCAGTGTGAAAAAAGGTATGTGCTATGTGAAGCTAAAACTGACCATAAAAAATATTCGAAATAATAATATAATATAATATAATATAATATATAATATAATATAATATAATATAATATAATATAATATAATATAATATAATATAATATAATATAATATAATATAATATAATATAATATAATATAATATAATATAATATAATATAATATAATATAATATAATATAATATAATATAATATATAGTTTCGTCTATTCAAGACTCATCAGAGGCAATCAACAAAAAAGATTGAAATTTAGTACCTTATCTCATAAGTATAAAATAAAAATTAAAAAAAAAAGATATACATCTTTTCTTCAAAGAAGCCCAATCGACGGTAAAATGGGACCAATTTCTATATCAAAGAAATGTAAAGAAAAAATTAGTTGACCTTTTTCCATGAAAGTATCCACATGTATTTATTAAGGAAATCAAAAAATATGTTCTATTATTCTTCATTTGTACATGTTTGTGCAATAGTCTTGATGTTTTTGGTTCTATTTTTAAAATTTATGTGTTTTCCGAATATTTAAACATTTTTTGTTTTTCAAAATTGGAACCTAATATTTTTAAAATGACCATGGTGACCTAATGTTTTCATTGTTTATTTTCAATGTGAACATTGATGCCAATTTGTACTATGAAAGCTTGGAACAAAATCGACATTTTTAAGAAAGAATCCAAGGTAGATTAAGTAAGCTGTATTATATAACTCAAGGTTTTTTCCGCACATGGTGATGTGCAAGGCTCGCCATATTTATATTTATTCCTCTTTAAAGGTATCTCATAAAATTTATTAGATATCTCGTATACTTTATAAGATATCTTATTAAACATATAAGATATCTCATATAAATGGTAGTTTATAAGAAATCTTATAAAACATATGAGATATCTTATAAAACATATAAGATATCTTATAAAACAAATAAGATATTTTATAAAACATATAAGATATCTCAAAGTTTATTAGATATCTTATAAAGATTATTAAATATCTCATATAAAATCATTTATAAGATATCTTATAAAACTATAAAGTTTATAAGATATCTCATAAAGTTTATTAGATATCTTATATATTTTATGAGATACCGATATCTTATAAGATATTTTTATAAGATATCTCATAAAGTTTACGAGATATCTGATAAACTTTATAAGATATCTTATAACTTTTATAAGATATCTCATAATTTTTATAAGATATCTAATAAACTTTATGAGATATCTTATATATTTAATAACATATCTTATAAAGTATATGAGATATCTTATAAACTTTATAAGATATCTTATATTTTTATAAGGCCTCTTTAAAGATATCTCATAAAATTTATAAGATATCTCATTTACTTTATAAGATATCTTATAAACATTATGAGATATCTTATAAACTTTATCAGATATCTTTTAAACATTGTTTTTAGAAGATATCTCATTTTCTTTTAAAGATATCGTATATAGTAAATAAGATATCTTATAAAATTTATAAGATATCTTATAAAGTTTATAAGATATCTTATAAAGTTTTTAAGATATCTTATAAACTTTATGAGATATCTTATAAAGTATATGAGATATATTATAAAGTTTATGAGATATCTATAAAGAGGAATAAATGTAAAAACGGCTTGCCATAGATGTGGCAGTCCCCACCAGAAAGAATTTCGATAAAAATTTGGTTAGCTTCCTGCCATTTATTCTTCAATTGGGCTCATTTGTAAAATTTTGCATTACTATATTTTTCTAGCTACAACGACATGTGAATCTGTTGATATGAAATGAAATTTTAAAATTACATCTCTTTCAATATTGTTCCATTTCAATGTTTCTTTTTGTTATTTCCAAGAAACCTAACAATTTTCTTACTCAGAGATCGAAAGCGTGAGTGTTTTTTTTAGAATAAATAATTTAAATATTAGTTAAAAGCACCTTGTAAGAAAAAAAATGATTAACTTTGGCTGACATACTTTCATAAATTATATACCTCTTTAAGGAAATAAATGAAATCGTTTTAACCTCATCTGGAGTTAACGATTGATGAACAAAATTCACAAACCTTTTTTTTTTACGTGAACTCACCTTACTAGGGGTGATGAAGACTGTTACACGAGAAAACATACATTTGGGGGGGGGGTATCATTTATCGTTGCATTTTTTAGAAAAAAAAATAGTTCTGAAAATTTGAAATAGCATGTGTCCATCAATAATGTATCTCGGTGCTCAAAGGCGGATTTAGAACAGGCGTGCCGGGCGCATACCCTGCCGGACACCCTGCAGTTTCACCGAAAATGTATGAAAGCAGTTGTTCCAGAAGATTTTTTTTTAAATTGGTCGCCCTCCCATTTGAGAATTTCAGGATTCGCCAAATTTGCTAAAGTTTTACAAGTAAATAATGTGTATTGCATTGCTCATAGATGCTATTTATCAAATAACCTGAACACATAATAGTTGATTTAGTTTGTTGCTTTTAGATCAACACTTTTGAGGGGACTATTTTTTATGGGAAGAGTCCTTTACTCTAAAATGAATATATCTTGTAAAAGCAGTCTTTTAAAAACCTTTTTTTGTATGCTTTTAAGAAGTATCAATTAACGGCAACATTGCTGAGTAAACACTTATGTTAAATATAGTTCGCACTATTGAACGCAATACAATTTTTTGTCTTATTCTTATGTGATTGTCTTTTAAAATGAAATATTTTCCAGTGTCTATTCAAACGCAATTTAGGAAATCATTAACATGATTAGATTGATTTTAAATTGATTTTTATCTCCTTGCGAAGTTCTGCGTTCATTCAAACCTCGATGTCATTAGAAACTTATGTAAACTTTACTCAGTAAATGGGTCTTCCATTATATGCATGGTAAAATGTCTATATAAAATCGTTAATTATTAAAGTTAATATTTTATACCTTCTAACATCTCAGTGAAAGCATGTCGATATTTAATCCATATTGCATGTACATATACACGCTTGGTAAGCTGCTGTCCTGGGCGAGTTCACGAGAGATGAACAAAACTTATCTAGACTTAACGTAAAGATGGATATGGTTTAAAGCTATTTATATGGAATATGTTTCGTCCGGTCAAAAAAAGTAAACAGGTCTGGATAATGTTTTGTGTTCGGTTTTCTATTTTTATGATATATAAAGTTATAGTATTGAAACACAAATGTTTCTCCAAACCAATTTTACGTGAAGTAACCTTACTAGGGGTGTGTAATGTAATTTAAAATCATTGATGCAATATGTAAAAAATCAAGATATTTTCTAAAGTTGGTGATAACGTAAAAAAGTTTGAACTTCTATTCAAAAACATTTCAAATGAATAATCTCAAGCAGTGAATTTTTCATTATTAACTTTAAATGTGGAGGTTGTCAACAGCTTGTTGGTCGATTTAATCTAAATTTGTACCCGTCAAATAAGTTTTGTATGTAATATTTAGATATTTGATGCGGCAGTGACATTAACATGGGTAAGAAATTTCAAAAATATGGTAGTTCCACAGCATAGCTACTTTATTTATCTATTTTATTTTAGATTGTATTTTTTGGGGGGGAGGGGAAGGGGGTGTTCTTGTTTTTGGTTATTTGTTTTTGTTTTGATTTTTTTTTTTGTTTGGTTATTTGTTTTTATTATTATCATTTCTTTTTTGCCTTGATTGAGCCCGAAATCAGTACTAAATATAAAATAAGAGGCAAATTTTACTAGAAAATCACTTTAACATAAAACTGATATTCTATGGCCTTCTAAGACCAAAACAATTTCATTTTAGAAGGCACTATGATATCCAATACAAACATTTTCGTTTGCAAATATCACTAATGGTTAAAGTTTTGAGTTATAACTTTTTGATTTTATTGTTAATTGTAATTTTAGATTTGATATCATGTTGAAAGGCGACGACTCAATCACACAGCGGCAAACAGAATGCGGTTCTCTACTTTGAGGCGTCTAATCATTGTTGGAGGTTTCTTCTTCGTTCTTTGGATGATGATTTTGGTGAAATCTAACGATGAGTTATTCCCCTTTAATCGACAAAACTTTGGAGTTGAATCTGAATTTGCTAATTCACCAAAAATAGGTTTGTTGTCATTAAAAAAAACAAACAAAAAACAGAAACATTAGAAAATGGATATTTAATATACTTTTTGTATCGTGCCACACAAAGAGGCAAGCCACTGTCTGCTACCCTCCTTTCGTTCGTTGTCCGTCTGTCGTTCGTCCTTAAAGAACAGATTGATCGTAAACGCTCCGAAGGATTCCATTTTATATGTGCCTGTCCTAAACCAAAAATCCTTGTTAAAGTTTGTCTATGTACTGGTCGTATTTATGATTTTTTTAGCAAGAAGGAGGGTATTTCTTTGATTTAAAAAAAAAATTACTTTATCATTTGCAAATCAGCGGACATCGACCACCGGTCGAATTGAAGGGTGCTTTTCGTTTCCATTGTCGATTTTTTATGTAGGCTGTGTCGCGTATCGTTACACTTATTTCACGTTTTCATTATCTTCTACTCCATTGGCACAGCTATTTATAACAATACTGAGTTGAATAAATAAAGGTAATAACAAAACTACCGAACTTGAATGATCAATCTCATAGTCCAGAGAAAATGACAAAAACGAATCAATCATACCGGAGAATTGGTGGATCGCAATGGTCTTGACTTGGTACAGGCATTTCAAACGAAATGGTGGGTTAAACCAGGTTTTATGGCGCCAAACCTTCCTCTTCCATTGCGATCTTAGGATCCAATAATGACCATAGAACACAACATAGTTGCGAGACATTATAGGGATATTGAGGTGATCATCTCAGTACAGCAGACTAGTCAAACACTAATTAAAACAATTAACCACCATATCTTTTAACTCAATTTTGAACTTTTCTATTAGTGGCTAATAACGAAGAAAGAACTTTTTTAGGGATCGTATGAGACGTATTTTCTTATAGCCCTGCTCAAAAGTCGGTCACGAAGAAATCGGTGTCTGATCAAAAAATCTGTGAAATGTGTGCAAGCTCTGGTATATCGAATAAGTTGTGAAATATAAACACCGTATGCAGGAGAAGTAGGTATATTGCTCTGTAGATTAGGAAAATTAATAATTTGAAAATTAAAATCGTCTCTTTTATCGTAATTTTTTGTACTGAGATGACCACCTGGGTCAAATTCGAGGTGCAAATCCAAGTAAAAGTAAAGTTTAAATTTAGTTTTGATAATATACAGTATTATTGAAAGTCCCATTTAATGTCTAATTTTTTGTTTGAGGTTTGAATAATATTATATTATGCATTTTTCATGCATTGTGGGTTCTTTAAAATAAATCATACAAATATTTATTCAGCCTGTTCGGTTTGAATTTAATGACGCGTAGCAAAATTTATCGCTTGAAACTTTGTTGTAAGAGGCTACGCCTATAAAGTGTAAAACACATCACACACGCACAAACAAAATGAATAAAAAAGATCAAAGCGATAATAAAAAACTTTCGTCATAAATTTATTATTTTTTTCTAAACTTGTAGGGATACCCAAACGAATGGTAAGTAACGAGTATTTTGAATTATAACTGTAAATTAAGACGTTTATAACGTAGTTTGGGAGACTTATTGTCGGATGCCCATTTATTTTCCTTACATGATCGTCAACTTGCCCGACACATTTTGAGAAAACTCTTTGACCAATCAAGATGCAACTTGCTGAGGTGGTAGGGGAACACTTAGAAGTGAGCAATCAACTTTTTATGAAATTTAATATGGCCGCCATTTTCACTTCACTCCTCCTCACTAATTTTTCCCACTTCAATGAAATTTGATTTCTACAGACATTTTTGAGGTCATGATAAGATGACTGTTTTTGCCGCCTCCTGTATTGGCATCCCTATGCAATTATACCTAGTACTAGTATATAACTTAATTGAAATCAAAAGTGGTACTCGGCAAATGTCTCCAAGATTTGTCTCTGACATTGTAATCTCATCTAGACGAAAGAGTTTGAACGTGCCAGTCGTAACTTCGAACACAAAAAATATTTTAAAAAATATATAAAAAAAAGTATATATTATTGAAAGATATCACCAAACGAATGTATAATATTGTACACAAAAAGTGAAAGTTATGAAGAAAGCATATAAACTAACTAACTAACTAATTTTATTCAGTCTAAAATCCATTAAGAACAAGGCATAAAACACACTAGCTACAATAATGTAGCTCCTTTGACAAATTTGAATCGGCGGAGCTACAATGCGGTCCCATTGCTCGTAACGGAGCAACGCCGAAAGTGAAATCACACCGGGCGCAATTCATTCCATTTGATGTCAAATTTGGTACTAAAATATTGCTGATAGTATTTTAATGATAAATGCAGTTAAAGTTTACCGACATTTAGCTGAATTTAAAAGATTTTCGTGAAACTGTCAATTTTTTAAGTCTTTTGATCCTGAACTTTATAATGAAGTTCAGGATCAGAATATTGAAAATATGGGGGTTCAAACAAAATAATAGTTGCCTAGTGCTTTTAACCAAATTTATTGATGAACAAATATTATCCAGAGTATTATTGTTTAAATATCGAACCATCTTGAAGTTGTATTAGAATTGGGGAAAGAAATTTTATTTGCTCCATTACGAGTAATGGGACCGCATTGTAGCTCCGCCGATTCAAATTTGTCAAAGGAGCTACATTATTGTAGCTAAAAACACACATACGCAAAAATAAAAAAGCACAGAAACAGCAATTATTTTGCTTTTCTTTCTCAAACATAATCACACATGGCGAAAACTTTCACAAATTGTAATTTAAAATGCGTTAAGATCCCGTGTACCGATTTTTAAGAGGTCAGTATTGTTTGGTAATATCGCAAACACATTTCAAGCGATCAAAAGTTCAAGGTGATAAATAACATACAAACCCTTCATTCCAGATTCTTACACTATAAGAATAAAGGTAAGAACAAAACTACCGAACTTGAATGATCAATCTCATAGTCTAGAGCCATCTTAATCTTAGAGCCATGCATGTCCAGCCTCTAGGCCAAATTCATTGCTTTTAGACAATGAAAATATTTTATTTCAATGTAGGAAAACAAGATTCCGCAGATATTCTTAGAAAGGCAATCAACCTTGCTGGAAGTTTGCAAAACCAACGGTTCTGACTACATCAGTAAAAACTCGGAGGCCGTGGTTCGTAATCACTTCGTGGTGGACAGGAAGCACCAGTTCATTTATTGTGCAATGGAGAAAATTGGTTCGACATTCTGGAGAAGACTTTTTCAAGTAAGAGATTGAACTAAGACTTTACACAAAAAGGGATCACCTATGTCTGTGGTGGATTCTGAAATTTTCAAACGGGGGGGGGGGGGGGGGGGCGCAATTATAAAAAAAAAACTTCTGGGACCTCTTATTTCACACACGGAAAAAAGAAATCAAAGGGACCGAACATTTAACTTGAAAGTGGGGTGTTTATTAATTTGCATGCATTGTGTAATATATTTTCTAACATGCGTAGTCATTGCGTGTATATTGTCGTGAGAATTCCCGTCCTATAACGTGACTTCACCGAAAATTATTTGTCCTTTCAAGCAGGGTATCTCAGGACGACCCGTAGGGGGTGGTTAAGGTAGTACAATAGTAAAAAATCGGTAGGATAGAATTTTTTTAAATTTTGTCATATTAAGAAGTATCCAAGTGCATATGTTTGAAAAATGAAATAAAGAGAATAGGTCACCGTGCTTAATTTTTGTAGAAAATTGATCAAAAACAGTTCAAATTTGGCTTTTTTATATAGATTATATAGGGAAAAATGGTTTAAATTTTTTTTTTTTCAAATTTGATGGGATAGATTTTTGTTATATTTGTCAAAACATCATTTTTTGTAAGTTCTTTGAAAATTAGGTATAAAATCGTGGGGTCACCGTTAATTTTCTGAAAATAAATTGGAAAAACTGAATTTTCCCTACACATTTCATACAAATTATCTCCCTTGAAAAAAATACGGGAAATGTTATAAAATGAATATAACAATAAGGTTTTGTTTTAAACTTATTTTTTTTCTCGAATAATTTATCATACTAACAATCTTCATACAGTTAAATAGCACTGTTTTAGCCTTTGCTTAAATTTGGTAACATGCTCAGAAAAGATGCTCAGTGTTATACCACTGTACTACCTTAAAACGCCAAATGTTCAGACAAAACAACCAAATAAGCCTAAGTGAATCTTATTGCAATATAAATAACCTACAATAAAGTTTTTTTTCTATTTTTTACAGATTATTGTTGGCTCTTCTGATGCGAAGAGCCCCTTTGATATTCCACCTGGTGGTGCATTGGGCGGGAACGTAGAAACCTTTAAAAGCATGTCTTTCGACGATATCCATAAGTGTTTGAATAACTTCAAAAAATTTATAATTGTCCGCGATCCATACGCCAGACTTTTCTCAGGATACATGGATAAAATCTATTCGGCAAACTCTATGTTTTGGGGCATGATTGGAAAATTTGCAGTGAAAAATTTCCGTCCAGATGCTTCTAAGAAAAGTTTAGATTGCGGACACGATTTGACGTTTCCGGAGTTTGTCAAATATTTTATCTTCTCTGAAACTACAAATAAGAATCGAGACGGACATTTTTTACCCATGTATGATCATTGTCGTCCATGTAATGTAAAATACGATTTCATCGCAAAAATGGAAACGATGTCAGAAGATACACTAAGCGTTTTAAAAATTCTAAACCTGACAACACTTCATGATACTCTTTCCGGACAATTTCAAGAGGATACACGAACCGACTCATTCACGGACCAAACAAATATTTTATACGGTTCATTCAAAGCAACAAACATGTGCCTTCCCATATATGAAAACCAAAAACGTATGTGGTTCAAATTTCAAACAAGAGGATTGATTAGTAAATATGCTAACTTTCCATTCACGTCTAAAGAGAGCGAAAATTTGCCAAAACAACAATACATTGAAGCTTTAAAAGACGCTGTACGAGAAACTAAGTATACGAAATTATCAGATGAATACAGATATGAATATTTAAAACAAGCATATTTCAAGGTGCCGAAGGAAGACATTAGAAAGTTACACCAGATTTTAAAACTAGATTGTGTCGTGTTTGGGTATGAATGTGATAGCTATCCTTGGGTAATAGATGCATTCAGACCATAGATTGCGTTTTATATGTGTTTTTTTTTTGGGGGGGGGGGATTCCAAGTATTCCACGTTTTATAGTCGCAATGGAAAATAACTATACCGAAATAACATACAAATCGGTAGCATGACTTAAGATTAAAAAAAAACAACCAAAACACAAACTAAACAAAACATAGACCAAACAAATAAAAAGCAAGCCCCAAGAACAAGTTACAAAAAACTGATATAGAACATTTAAACTCTTGGATAGTAACTTCTGTTGGCTGATTTATATTAAGGACAGATTGCACTTTTTGGAAGGAAATCTTAGTTCATGTTCAGCTGATTAGCAGGACAAATATAGTATAGTAGGACCTATATATATTTATAAAATGTAGCAAGGTTTGTCCAACCTTTCCACCAATAAGTTATTGATAACAAAGCACAAAAATAGCATAGCACACAATATAAAATCAAATTGATTAAAAGTTCAAACCTGCCGACTAAAGACAACAAGCAGCAATTAAGAAAAAAAAACATAACGAAGAGTAACTTTCTAGAGAACAAAGTTTTTTAACGCAGTTACTGAAATATCTTAGACATGTTAGAAGCTCCTACCGACTGATGTCAGTAACAAAAAAATCTAGTTTATCGATGTTTAATCCAACACAACACATCAAACAGTTAAGTATATATGATATATATTCAAGGAATGACTGTCATATTTTTTCACTAGGGAATGAAAAACAATGCACATTTTGTAATCCGCGACGCGGATTATACTTAATGTGCAAAACTTTTTTTTCATATCCCCAATGAAAAAAAAATATGAGAGTCATTCCTTATAAATAAATTTTCAAAACAATTAAAAAAACATGAAAATCTTACTCATAAAAGAACTAAAATTGTGGCACTTTCCTGTAAAAAGTGGGCGTTTCCCTATGTTTTTCTTTTCTTTGGGATATGAAAAAAAAATCCAATCAAATTGAAGTATTTAAATCAGATTTATATAATTTTACAAAACAATTACACAAGTATGAAAGGCAATTTAAAGCAATATTCAAACGACCAATATTTCTACCAAAAAGACTAAATTCACACTGAAACATTTAAAACTATGTAGAAGACTAAATTCACACTGAAACATTTAAAACTACACTGAAACATTTAAAACTATGTAGAAGACTAAATTCACACTGAAACATTTAAAACTATGTCGAAGACTAAATTAAAACATTTAAAACTATGTTTTACTTATGTGGCAGATTTCGGTTTTTATACATTCAGGTAAAAACCCAAAATATGAATTAATCTGAATGTATTAAAACCGAAATCTGCCACATTTTGTGAAGTTATTCATGCTCTCCGGTTACACTTATATACTTTACCAAATAAAATAGAAGATAATGAGATGTGGAATAAGTGTACCCGACACAACTGACATAACAAGCGGTAATTTAGAAAAACTACAATGGCTAACCGCCAGCAGCCTTCAACGAGACCAGTAGGCGCTGCTCGCGGTTCTGCGATTGGCCCATGGTCTAAATAAAATGCATATATTTCAATCATGTCCTAAAATAGTCACAGATAGACCCCTTTCTTAAACAAGGAACAAAATACATCAAAAAGACAAGTACAAACAAAAGCTTTGTCAAAGATTCCTGGCTAAGGACATGTACATATAAAATGTAGCTGGGTTAAAATAGCTTTTTTGGGCCCAACCCCTCTATTAATATTTCCTATACAAAGTACAAAAATTAAACACACTATTAAAATCAAATCGCTCAAAGTTCAATTCCACTTGAGAAAACCTGAGACAAAAGACAACAAAACAAACGAACAGACGGTAGAGGAACTCTTTATAGAACACTCGTTGTTACTTACAGCTAGCACAGAATCAGCAATCGACTAATGTAAAAAAGTCAAACATATCGATTTTTAATCCGACACAACACTTCAAACAATGAATGATTTGACGGAGTGTCATCACACAAAACCGTCATACTTGATCGCTATAATGCTTAAAAATGACGATTAGCTAAAAAAAAAAAAAATTGTCGAAGTTTTAAAGTAAAACACTAAATTCAAAGATTTAACCAAAATATTTGATTCATATCCATTGCGTAATAGAATTTGAAGCCAGTTTTTTTTTCATTTCCAATGGATTGTTTTTAATCTTGTCAGCTTTATAAAAAAAACATTACCATAAAATTCAGGATGTGATATTCCTTTCACAATCAGAAATGGACGTGTACAATAATTATTTCAATAAGTGATCGATGCTTGTGTGAGAATTTCTAAAAAGATTTTACTAACTTGTGGTAACGATAACCTTGTTTTAATAATTTTTTAGTAAAAATTAACGGTTTTTATTATCAAAATCAGAAACACCACTGCAGATCCGAGCTGAGTCAATTTTTCATTGTTTTTTTTTCTTCATTTGCTTGGTTTAATCATACATATGTAGCGGAATTATGTGAATCACTTCAAAAGGTCTTAATATCAAGCTTCAGTATAGTTTCTCTTGTAGGCCACGTGTAGGCAGATGTAGAGAATTTAGTTTTCCACATTCAAAGAGACACTATATGACTGTATATGGTAATGTCAGTCCTTTTTTATTCATAGAATACAAGTTAACCATCCCACCAGTTTTTTAAAAAGGAGTACAGCCACGAAGGCACTTTTTCACTATTTTTCTCAACTACTATAACTTGTCAAAAAATTAACTTAAATATGTTAAGGTATGAACAAACTTTTCATATCTGTAAGATTTAGCAAAATATTAACACCACAGGTTTAGCCTTGACACTTTAAACAGACCATTAATTGGAAAAATCCTCATTTTTCAGACATTTTCACTGGTTTCTCTGCTTATTTCTTCAAAATTAGTATTGGCCGTCGATCACCGTAATTTTTTTGGTATTTTATTTATTATATCATAATGCACATTTCTATTACAAATAGATTTTTGTCGACAGGTGTGGCCCGTTTCATATTCACCGATTTATACAAGAAAATCAAAGAAAACTGTCAAAAAATGTTATTTTCACAAAATAGTCTATTTTTTACCTCACTGCTCATCTTATTGATAAACAATTACAGAACAAAATATTGCAATTCATGAAATTTAAAGACTAATGAATATCAAAGCAGCAATTACAAGCTGGTATATCAAAGTTGAATTTTTGGGCCATTTCAGAGCCTTTGTGGCTCTACTCGTTTGTTTGCTTTTTGGACAAAATAACCATCAAAATTGGAGATTTCAGTGTGTGCAATATATGGAATCTTAATTTTATTAACAACCGAACAAGATATGAAAGTGTTATCTCTGCTGCCACTAATGCGTGCGCAGCCTGACTAGCCAATCCCAAAGATAAAATCAAGACCTCACGTGCATTCCTTCATTCTCTTACTGAATAGCGATCAGTTCGAGAACAAGGAGAAGCAATATAATAGACTGTATTATACCAAAATAACTGTAGCAAAACCAATTAAAATAAAAACCAAAGAAATGATAGAGTTATCTTTTTTTAACTACAAATCGCAAAAAAGACCAAATTATCTATATACAAAATATCTGTAGCAAAACACTGCAAATATCAAAAGGAACAAAATTAACAGTAACTGTATACCAAATATCTGTTGCAAACCAAGTTTCAAATCATAATTTTAAGTGAAGAAAAACCAAAATAAAATAATATAAGTTATTTAAGAAAAGTGTTTCTGTATCTGTTGGTCCCTCATCTTAATCATGTTGATGGCATCAGTAGTCCTCTTATTCTTTACCATTTCCTCTGAAAAAGAACAAATATAATAAATTTAACCTATAAATAATAATTTATAATTATAAAAGAAAATACTTGTATTATCTATTTCTTAGTACAGAATATCTACTAATATATGTTAAAATATTAACAAGTATGAAAATGTTGTCAATTATAAATAGGATGAGGGAGGGAGGGAACACTTCCATATCTTGTTCGGTTGTTAATAAAATTAAGATTCAATTGCACACACTTCGTGTGTTTATGAAATCTCCAATTTCATTACACAACCTCACAAGATATTCCAGTGTTAGTTCAAAGCTTACCTTGTGAAAACTGCCTGTTGATAAGCAATGGAATTTTGAGATAGAGGTTTGCAATAAAATCGCATAAAAGTAGACTCTTTGGTCCAGTTAGCTTGTTCAATAATGTCTTGTGTGGATAAGCCTTTTCGTTTTGCTTTACTTGTAGATGCTGAACGGGTAGAATGGCCCTTAAACTTATCAGAAATGCCTGCTTTACTAATGGTTTCTTTTAACCACCTAGCCACAGAAGAAGTTGAAATGGGTTTATGAGGTTTAACCATGCTAAGAAGTAGACATGATCTATCTATGTTATCTTGTACTTCTCTCCAAGATTTGGTTCTTTCAAGATAATGGTTTATACAAGTAACAACACATAAATTAGGATCTTCTGTATATGAAGCAAATGAAAGTTTTTTGTTATCGGAACCATATTCTGACAACTTAAAAAACTAAGTTCTGAAGCTCTTCCTGCCGAGGCAAGAGCAAGAAGCATAGTAAGCTTCCATGATAATAGTTTTATATCTAAAGTATTATTTCCCCCCAGGTCAAAATATGGGATAGAACAACATCAACATCCCATGAACATTCATACTTTGAAACCGGTATTCTTTGATTGAAAATCGCCCTCATGTGGCGTACAATAAGCGGATGTTTTCCTGTTTGAACATTGTCAACCAAAGCATGATTCTTTGAAATTGCAGACCTGTAGGTATTAATGGTCCGGTATTGTAAACCATCATGGAAGAGTTTTGTGAGGAATTCTATTATATTTTCCACAGAGGTTTGAAATGGATCAATTGATTGTTTACTGCACCAGCCAGACCACTTTCCCCATGCACTTTTATAAGCGATTTGAGTGCCTGGTCGCCATGCATGTTTATGCAAGTCTGCAGCTGATTTTGATAGTTTTGTTGTAGAATTTCTTTGCCCGATATTAACCATACTCCCAATGTCAAGGACATGTTGATCGTTACTGGTAGTTTTATCGGGTCTTGTATCAACATTTGCTGGAGAAGAGTAGAATACCACGCTTGGGCTTGCCAAATTGGTGCTATCAGAGTGAGCGTTGCTTTTTCTTTTCTCACCTTCGCTAAGCATCTCCCTATCAGGGAGAAAGGAGGAAAGGCATACCCCTTTATCTTTGACCAATTCAGGAGAAATGCATCTGTTGCCATGCTCAACGGGTCTGGTTTCCAGCTGACAAAATCTTTCAACTGGTGATTCAGTCTCGACGCAAAGAGATCTATTTCCATTTGGAAAATTTTTTGAATCTGTACAAAAATTATGGGGTCTAACTGCCAATCGCTCGAGTCGTTTATGTTTCTTGATTCCCAATCTGCCAAATGGTTTAATTTTCCCGGGAGAAACTCTGCTGTTAAAGTTATCTCCCTTTCTTGGCACCAATCCCAAATTTGTTTCATTATGATGTTGAGATCTTTGGATTTTGTGCCCCCCATTTTGTTTATGTACGAAACTGCTGAAAGGTTGTCCATTTTCAGATGAATGGAAATATGACTCTGGTCTACAAAGGTTTGAATGGCCAAAAAGGCTGCTAATAACTCCTTTGCATTGATGTGAAGATGTATTTCTTCTTTTGACCAGACCCCCCCCCTGTCGATCTGTTTTGACATGAGGCCCCCCATCCTATATTTGAGGCATCGGATGTTAAAACGAGGTCTGGACTTGGGTTTAAAATAGTTCTTCCATTGTGATTTTCTACTTGATTTACCCACCATGTTAATTCTTGACGAGCCTCTGGGGAAAGACTTATAATTTTTTCGTACGAGTTGCCTTGAATTAGACCCTTTATTTGGCTCATTTGTAAGAAGCGACAGTTTAAATTGGCTGGAAGAATCGCCTGAACTGATGAAACTAGCTTGCCTGTCATTTTCGCTACATCTCGTACTGATATTGTTTTTTGAGACAACATCTTTTGACATTTTGTTTTGATTTCTAACAGTTTGTTTTCTGGAAGAAAAAACATCATCTTTAGGGAATTTATTTGAAAACCTAAATACTCTAGCTCTTGAGTTGGTGTCAGGCATGATTTTTTCCAATTTATTACATAACCCAAACTCTGAAGAAGAAAAAGTGTTGTGTCTCTGTGTAAGATCATCTTTTCTTGGCTGTTTGCCATAAGAAGTATGTCGTCTAGATAAATAATTAACCTTATTCCTATTCTCCTTAACAGCCCCACCACTGGCTTTAGAGTTTTTGTGAAAATTCTTGGAGCTTTCCCGAGACCGAATGGACGGGCTGTGTACTCGTAAATTGTCCCTTCCCACTGGAATCTTAGAAATTTTCTGTGCTTTGGGTGTATTGGAATTACAGAGTAGGCTTCCTTTAGATCTATTTTTGTTAGAAAGTCCTCCTTTTGAAGAATGTCCTTGACCATAAAAAGACCTTCCATTTTGAAATGTTTGTAAGTGACAAATTGATTGAGATGTCTTAGTTTGACCCCCTCCCTTTTTTGCAACAAGAAATAGATTGCTCAGAAATTGATTTGGACATGGGGGCACTGACACTATTACTTTTTTGTTTATCATGTCCTGAATTTCTTGAGATAGGAGAAGATGTTCCTGTCGATTTAGAATTATGTTCTTGGGAATATTTGTTTGTATTGGATGACACCAAAAGTTTAGCTCTAGACCCTTTACATAATTTAGAATCACCTGATCTGATGTCACTTTTAACCAGTTTTCTAGGTACAGATTTAGTCGACCTGCAAGGTGGGTGGTCGGAACTAGAAGTTTCTTTAGGTTTAACTGTTTTAAGGGTTCTAGAGTGTTTAGAGTGTCTAGGTCTGATAAATCTAAATATTCTGTTGTGTTTACATTGGGTTTGTTTACATTTACAGTTTGTGAATCTAATGTTGACATACCTGTATCCAGGTTTGTATCCATTGTGACCTCTTTGTCTGCTTCCACTCTTTTCTCCAGGTCCTTTTGTGAATACTAGTCAATTGTTGCAAATTTGGTAACATTTCTCTAAACAATTGCATATCAGAATGACTTGAAATTTGTTATATGGCTTTAGTATGATGTCTTATATCGCAAGTATCGAAATCAGGTATGTCGGATGTCTTCTTCCTGTTTACCGACTTAGTCAATTTTCAAGATTTCTGTTCAATTGTTGAAAATTTTGTAACAGTTCTCAAACTTTCCTCTGCCACTATTTATCACAGGGACTTGATATTTTGTATATGAATTCAGTATAAGGTCCTTTACTGCGGGTATTTAGGTTCTGTCAGATATCAATTTACTGCATGTATACCGACATAGTAAATTTTGGGGGTAGCGGGGTATACTGAGTGAGGAATAGTTCACAGTTTCCGTGTTTAAAAAAAAATCAAATATCGTTAATTATGCACGAATTTTGTAATTAGTGGTATCGTAAACTTACTTGTATTAGTATTTTTTCTGGTATTAAACGTTTTTTTTTATATCAAATCAAAAGGAATGCCCCTGCAGAACCGACCGGAGCATATCTTGACTAATTGTGAAATCTTACATCTCCAAGTAGAGACCCGTACATTAGATTAAATATCTAAGGTCTATGGCAAAATATAAGCTTCATAAGACGGAGCTAACTTGTGGTACCATATGCATGAAACGGAAATTAAACAATCAGCAATGAAAATTCCTTACGTTTGTCATTCTCCATTGTCATTTAATTGGAAATGCCTAGAGATCGCAAGCTTGTATTTTTATCTTTTTATAACTTTCAAAGTGACTACCTGCACATGCATATGCACTGCCCAATGAACGGTTTTAAATTATTATTAACCATCTGGATCTTTTACGACAGCTCTGTTGAACTTCTACGTAAGAAAGCTAGTAAAGCAATGTTTTTTTATAAGAAACTCCTTTTTATCTGATTTTTTTAATATAGCACCTCAATTGAAGTTAATGGAGGATTGTATTAAACCCGTTTTACTCTATTGCTCTGAAATATGGTCATTGGATTTATTAATCAAAGAGAAAAAAACCTAGAAGACAGATGTTTTTTATTCCATCCTGTTTAAGTTCAAATTAATTGGATGTAACTCCCATTTCTATACATGCACTTAAACAAGCAACTGGGTATTGGTATCATGTTATTAATTCAGAGAATAACAAACTAGTGTCATTGTCATATACGTGTAACTTAAAGTTGAAAAAATTCATGTGCTGAAAATATGAGATTACTTTTCGGTAAATTGAGTTTCATTCATATTTGGGAGAATCCAAAAACTTTCTCTAAATCTAGACTTTTACATGCTAGAGGAAATTTGTTTATTATTTTGGAAAAACCAAAAAATTAAAGTGACCAAAATAAACCAAAAAAGAATAAATTAAAAGATGATAAAATACATTTTTTTTAAATTAAACACAATTTTGGTTTTGAAAATTATTTACAAGAAAAAAGGAAATTTAATTGCATTTTTTGCAATGACGTTCTGTTCTAGGAATATTGACGTGTCTCAATGCATTAATGTATGTGAAGATATTCTAAGTTCTCTCTAAGAACTTATAGAGAACTGAAATCAGAATTTATCTTAGATTTTTTTTTATTAATTGATATTCCTAAAAATATCATATCTAATTATGTTCAGCTCAGAATAAGTAATACATGTAGTAATCTTTATATTGAGCAAGGGCGTCATAACACACCTTTAGACCGAGAGTATGCCCTTTATGTAGAACAGATGTTGAGGATGAATTCCATTTTATATATAAATGTGAAAAGCTGCAATGCACTAGATAGAATCTATTTGAAAAGATTGAAGAAATCTGTCCTAATTTTGTTAACATATCAGACAGAGAGAAATTCATATTTGTATTAAAGAGTAATGATTAGAACATATTTTATTTTCGAATCAAGGGCCCAACAGTGACAGCATGAGTACATTACAACATTTAAAGAGAAAATAACAATAATTAAAGAGTTCCAATCACACCGGCATCAGTGTACATAGCAAGACAGATATCATAATATTCATCATGTTCATAAATAGATTCACCCACTGCATTTTAAATAACACCATTGGATCTTCACAATGTAAGTAAAAAAAAATTAGGTTTTTGTTCAGAGTTTAGACTTTCAAAATTTTTATTTTCTTTCTTGATAAATATAAATAAAATTTCCCTTTCCTTCTGAAAATAATTACAATCAATTAAAAATGAGTTTCGTCTTCCACTGCAACTGTATTGCATTTTTTGCAGTAACGTTCTGTTCTAGGAATATTGACATGTCTACCAATCTCAATGCATTATTTTATATGAAGATATTATAATTTTACAAATAGCTTTTCTATTTCAAATTTCTTCGTTTCTTGTAAATAATTTTCAAAACCAAAGTTGTGTGTTTTTTTTTAATGTATTTTATCATCTTTTAATTTATTTATACAATTCAGCTGAATATTTCATCTGAATTTTCTTTTTTTAAAAGTTCTGAAATGTATATGGTCCATAATTGTCTCGCCTGCGAAGCAGAGCGGGACATAGGTGTTACTTTACTGTGGGTGGTAAAGGGTTTTTTTCGTGCATCGTGTTGAGCAATTTTTATTTCCCGTTCAGCCGTGCATGGATGTTCATCGTGCATCGTGTTTCTCTATTTCATTTTTCGTTCATCGTGATTATCATTTTTTATTGGCCGCTCATCGTGATTGTCATTTTTTATTGGCCGTTCATCCGTGCACGTACCCCCCCTTTACCACCCCCTTTACTGGCGGCGGCGGCGTTAACTTTTTGGAAAAGTTTTATAAGCACCTCCATATCTCAATAACTATAGGTCCTGGGTTGATGAAACTTGGTATGCATATGCCCCAGTAGTAGCTTAGCCCATTTGCATCCCTATCTTTTGACCTTGACCTTGATTTTCCGGTTGAATGACTTTGACAATTTTCAATACATATAATAGCATTGGAAAAGTTTTGCGAGCACCTCCATATCTCAAGAACTATAGGTCATAGGTTGATGAAACTTGGTATGCATATGGCCTAGAAGTAGCTTAGCACAGTTGCATCCCCATTTTTCGACATTGCACTTGATTTCAGGTTGAGTGACTTTGACAATTTTTAATACATATAATAGCAATGGAAAAGTTTTGCGAGCACCTTCATATCTCAAGAACTATAGGTCCTAGGTTGATGAAACTTGGTATGCATATGCCCCAGTAGTAGATTATCTCAGTTGCATCCCCCATCTTTTGACCTGACCTTGATTTTCCGGTTGAGTGACTTTGACAATTTTCAATACATATCTGAGAAAAAAAGAATCGAATCATTCTATTTAACATACGAAATTACTGAAAATAACAGTGTCGTTCTTGTGAAGATCTAGGATCCTCTCGATTAAACTTTGGTGTTTCTACAGTATATTATAATGTAAAAGTATCTTTGGATAGCTGAATTTCTCGTACATTGTTTGATATCATTTTCGAAGCGATTTATTTATTATTTTGTTTGTAATTTAATAAAATCTGAAGGATGATAAAAAATAAAAATTCAAAAACCACGCGAACAGACTGATATTTGTCACAATAAACAAATTTCCTTATCGAGAGTTATCTGCCAGCGGGCGTCCTGTAAAAACAGGAAATCGACCAACTTCAAACTGTTAATTAGTTGACTTGTATATATCAAATTACCTTCAAATTTCACCTGATTATTCTCGAATCATTTTGCTATTTAACAGTACTAAAAAAGAAACTATAAGGTAAGATTTGATATGAAATGAATTAGATTTCCAAGAGGTCCATTTCTAAGTTTGAATTTGGAAAAAAATGTACGATTGACTTTAAACTGTTCCTTTGGAAAAATGAGTGATAAAAATGAAAAGAAAAATAGTCTAAACAAAGCAGCAAAATATACACTTTCCAACGATGTATATATTTCTATGAAAGCTTATTTGGGTCACATTATGTGGTGCCACATAAAAAAATCAACACAAATCGTTCCCACGATTTGTCAATTCGTGGCCACGATTTAACAATTCGTGGCCACGAATTGTTGAGTAAACAAATCGTTCCCACGATTTAACAATTCGTGGCCACGAATAAACAAATCGTTCCCACGATTTAACAAATCGTGGCCACGATTTGTTGATAAACAAATCGTTCCCACGATTAAACAAATCGTGGCCACGATTTGTTGAGTAAACAAATCGTTCCCACGATTTAACAATTCGTCGCCACGAGAAACAAATCGTTCCCACGATTTAACAATTCGTGGCCACGATTTGTTGAGAAACAAATCGTTCCCACGATTTAATAATTCGTGGCCACGATTTGTTTGGTAAACAAATCGTTCCCACAATTTAACTACTCGTGGCCACGAAAAACAAATCGTTCCCACGATTTAACAATTCGTGGCCACGAAAGGCAAATTTTTAAATCGTGGGAACGATTTGTTGCTCGTGGCCACGATTAGTTAAATCGTGGGAACGATTTGTTTACCCAACAATTCGTGGCCATGACTTGTTAAATCGTGGGAACGATTTGTTTCTCGTGGCCACGAATTGTTAAATCATGGGAACGATTTGTTTACTCAACAATTCGTGGCCACGAATTGACCAATCGTGGGAACGATTTGTGTTGATTTTTTAATGTGGCACCACATAATGTGACCCAAATAAGCTTTCATATATTTCATATGTACGATTCATTATGAAAAAGTTTACTCGCTTGTAATGCAAGTGCCTTTTTCAACAGGCCGAATCTGAATTTACAAATTAGCGCGGAGACACTGTTATTTTGAACTTATCGGGAGAGACAAATCTCTTTAGTTTATAATTATCTCAGTACATATAAAAGCAATTTAAAAGTTTTGCAAGCAATTCCATATCTCAAGAACTACAGGTCATCGGTTGTTGAAATATCACAATATCTCATGTTGCTGATTATAAATCCTAAGTTGGATTAAATCAATAAAATATTTGAATTTGAATTTGAATTTATGGGGCGAGTTGCATGATTATGGGTGTCGATCAATGTCTGGGGCGAATGAATTTAACAGAGGGCGCTGTTCAAGCGAAGCTGAGAAAGCAGCCACGGAAAAAAGTGTGTGAAAACATAGAATTACACTAGAACATTGTATTAGTTATTATATTTCCTATGAACACTTGTTTTATCTTACAATTCCCTTTACAAAACAAAATTTTCACAGGTTTCTCATTGGGATTCATTCATCTGTAGTGCCGAGGGGAAAAAAAAAGGGGGGGGGGCAAACTTCGTGAATATTTTCTGAGTAAGGACTAAGGACAATACTAAAGCCAGTGTATTTCATGAAGTTGACTAGCTGCGGTTCATTATCTCTTGATGGTCCTTTTTGAAATTTCGGATCTCCTGTACTTGGCGATCACAATACTGGTATACCAGTATTGTTAACAATACTGGAATAAAATTTTATTCCAGTATTGTCATCATCATCTTCCTGATACGGGAGTAGACTCCGTGTGGAGTGTGGAACTTCCCGGAAATTGTATTCCAGTATTGTACCAGTATTGTTTATTTTTGAAATTTTATTGAAGTATTGTATTTTAGTATTGTACCAGTATTTGACACATATTCTGCATTTTAATGGTCTTGATATTTGGCTTCTTCTTAAAATGTGTCATTTGTCTTTGTTGTTTTATTTGACACATATTGTACATTTTATGGTTTTGAAATTTGGCTTCTTCTTAAAATGTGTCATTTGTCATTGATGTTTTTATTGGTTTCTGTTATATATCTATGTATTTAAAAATGCATAAGATTATATGACAAGTTCTTGAAAAAAAACACCTTAATTTTCAAAACTTTATTACAAGTACTTTTGCTAGTATGTACATGTGTATATATCAAGGTAAACCATTAACAGCACTATATAACATTGTAAGCACAATATGCATTTTTGTAAAGTGATAAATAATTTTAATAAAGTTGATAATTTAAGAATTCAAATGTTCATAAACAGCAATTGTCATCAAAGAAAGTCTAAGATCTTCAGTTGTCTTGGTGGGTAAGTGACCTTCTTTCTTCAGTAGTTCAGCTGTTTCTTTATTTTCACTTATTTTTTGTTGCAGTTCATTTTTCTTGAGTGACATGATGTATTTAAGTGATGACTTGACAGATAGTGCAACAGCAATGTTTGGGTCATCAGAAATTTCTGGTTCTTGTTCAGGCTGGGTGTTGATTCTTTTTCTGTACTGGTATTCTGATTCATCATCTCTACGTTTTCTCTTAGTGGCATGCCCATTTGGTTCAGATGATGGAACCTGTACAGCTCTTCTACTGTCGTATGCAGTAGAATGTTGACGCCATAGTGTAGATGCTTGGTCTTTTGCTTCTGTTATGCTTTTGATGACCCCTGATTCTAAATTATCTAGGAACTGTTTTGCCCATGCTGGTGAGTCATCTGATGCTGCCATGGTCATGCAGTATTGAAGCTTTTTGTTTCTTGTGACCTCGTTTTTCTTTATGTTAGTAGAATAGAGTTCTGATGTAATAGGTTGTAGTGGCCTGGTGATGTTGTCCATGCCTGCTTCATCAAGTTGTTGATCTGTCCAGTCTTTGAAGTAGTTGTGTTTGTGTCTTGTTAGTACAATGTTGACTCTCTCTATAACAGACTTCTGTTTGGGGAAATTTGGGAACAAAGAAGCAATACCAGTCATGATGATTTCTTAAACTATAATCTATCTGGATTGTTGTGGTCAATATATACCATCTTTTGTTTACACAGTCACATTTCTTTCAATTAGATTTTATTTCTCAAGTGTTTTGGGTAACTTATGCAATATAAACAAACAAGATTGAGTGAAATAATCATGATAATTGAGAAATTTATATGAAAACTATCATTTGATCTTGATTGCTCAGTTTTTTTTGCATATTGGCTTGGACAATTTCAAAAGGACAGGACCAACCAATCAAGTGCAAGCAATTGGAGATAGGTACATGTATTGTTTTTAAAACTCAATGAATTTAAGACACAAGAATTAATTATTTATTTATATTTTTAAATAATTATGAAAAAAAATAAACAATTAATAAAAACTTTAAAAACTTTGATTATACAAAATGTAACAGTGTATTTGAAAAATAAAAGTTCATAATGTTATTACATATATAACTGTAAATTATCATAGTTTGACATAATTACTTTTAAATTTTAATTTTATTTAATGGTTATTTATTCATTAGTTTTAGTTAAAAGAACTTGGAAAATGCAAATTCAAAAAATTTCAAGCAAAATTAATCTTATAACTCTTAAACACATAATAATATTTGACAATTAGGGATTGATTGGTAATTTAATTTTAGATAATTTTAACAATTAATTGTGATTATTAGATCATAATTATTGTTGATGACATAACTAAAAAAAAAAAACAATTAAACTTTTTGAAGTTATCACATCAGAAGGATTACAATTATTAATTATCAAAGGATTCTTTGAAGTATAATAAAAACTTCATAATCATGAGTAGACTTTGATGTTTATATTTCTTTGATTCTAAGAATAATTATAGTGTACACAAGCCCAATTTCACCATTAATATGGTTGCTCAAATGATATTCAACATAAAGTTGAAATCATGGATGACTTCTACACATACCTTGCACCAAATGTTATCTTCAGTCCACAGCCAGATGCAGTGATGAACTACATGAAAGATAAAAAAACTACTTGCACAGTCTTGCACCTGTCCAACATGTCAAAGTCAGATGGAACTTGTCAGCAGACCAACATCAGCAACAGCAGATGGTTTTGGGTGGCGTTGTAATAACCAGAGGTGTACTAAGCGCAGAACCTTTATCACCATTCGCACAGGATCATTCTTCGAGAAGTCACGCATCACTCTGGATAAATGGTTACTAACTATATACTTGTGGAGCCAAGGCAGTAAGGTCAAGACTGTTCAGCAACAAACACAGATTGGTGAAAAGACTGTTATCCAGATGTTCCAGTACCTGAGAGATATATGTTCAACCAAACTTCTGAACACACCAGTTCAACTAGGAGGACCAGGCGTTGTGGTACAAATTGATGAGAGCCTTTTCAACCACAAATCCAAATACAACCGGGGAAGAAGAGCCAGCAAGGAACAGTGGGTATTTGGTCTTGCAGACACATCAACAAAGCCTGCAATCACCTATTTAGAGACTGTAGACAAAAGAGATGCAAAGACCCTTCTTCCAATCATCGAAAGAGTAGTTCGTCCTGGTACAGTTATTTATTCTGACCAATGGAAGGCATACCACAACATCAGCAGCCAACTACAACTAGAGCATGGAACAGTCAACCATTCTGTTAACTTTGTAGATCCCGAGACTGGTGTTCATACTCAAGCTATAGAGTCGTATTGGGCCAAAGCAAAACAGAAGTTTAAAGAAATGAAAGGGGTGTCATCAGACCTGCTTCCAAGTTACCTTGATGAAAGAATGTGGAGAGACAGATGGGGATCTTCAGACAGTGATGCCTACAGGAACATCATTGCACATATTGCTGAGCAGTACAAAGTTTAATTTGTGACTCACAAACTCTGAATGTATGTCATTTGAAACCTTTGTCTACTTATTTTAACAATTATATCTTTATTTTGTTAATTTATTGTACAATAAAGTATAAAGGAGATCTTATTGCTTTTTAATAAATAATATTGATTTATGGAATACAATTTTAAATAACAAAAAGAAACAATGTAGCAAATGCTTTTTCATTCTTACAAAAAAAAACACATATAAACAAAATAAATGACAAATTAACTTACACAAATTATATATAACATAAAAACATAATCAAAGACCTGTTTATTAGAGTTGATCTGTGAGTTAGAGTTTTCATAAAAAGTTTATTATTTCTCATCAAAACTAAATGAAACTTTTACATAGATATCCATAAATAAATTATTCTGATTAATTTCTTAAAATGGCAAACAAGTAGTTCGAAAGGTCTCATTATATCTATAATATACACGTCCATAACATAATGCATTACTCATGATACTAGAGGAACAATACTGGAACATCAATATATCCCAGTATTGTTACTTTTTTGAAAAAAAATCAACAATACTGGAATAAAATTTTATTCCAGTATTGTTAACAATACTGGTATACCAGTATTGTGATCGCCAAGTACAGGAGATCCGAAATTTCTGATTTGGCGGACCATTCACTGTCTGCAAAAAAAAAAAAAATTGAAAAATAAAAATAGTAGCAAAAGGACCATCAAAGAGGGTGTCACAGCCCTTTTGGTAAGTGGTATTCCGTGCTATTAAAAGGGTATTCCGTACGCCAAGGTGTGGTACACGGTACGCGATGTTCTGAATTTTTAGGCTTTTGGTACTCGTATGCTGTGATCTTTAGAGTATAATTTCAGTATTCCAGTCTTTTTAACAGTATTCTGTCCTTTTTAAAACGGTATTCCAATTTTGGGGCTGTGACACCCCCATTAAAAGAGCTACAAGCTGCAGCTGAACTAGAAGTTGACACCTTTTCTTTCTTTTTATTTATGAAGTGGGGCCTCTTGTGACTGTCGCTGTATTCTGGTATTCGGTCACTGTGTCACCAGCACTAGTCCGCGTTGTGACGTGTTCCTACAAATGTCATTATGAGCTTGGGCTATGAACCAAAGAAGTACTTCCCTTTCCAAACTGGTTAAGACTGGAGCTATCCACATTCGGAAACGAATCTGACTCCTGGAAGATGAAACCTTCTTAACTTCTGGTCTCACTTTCCTTTCTCTAAGTAGAGGGTCAGTCAATGTCTACATGTAGTAGTAGAAGTGCTACCAACGTCCATATTTAACTTCTTAGCCAAGGTATACGTACACAGAACTGGCACACCAGCACCAAGTTGGCTTCCCATAGACAGTGCACCTCTGAGCCATTTACAGAAGTTAAGATCGGTTTCAGGACCACACTGATACATGTGATAGAAGATGGAAGCTATATTCTATTAGTGTGGTCCTCACACCAATCTTCTCTTCTGTAAATGTCAGATGTGCATTTGTAATTATACCCCATGCAACGAAGTTGCGAAGGGTATAATGTTTTTGACTGGTCCGTCCGTCCGTCTGTCTGTGATCAAAGTTTGTAATCACAACTCCTCTTAAACTACTGAACAGAATTTAATGAAACTTGGTATGCAAGAAGAACACGATATGTAGTTGTGCATATTACCGGGAATTTTTGATTCGCATATTTTTGTGGGAGTAATGGCCCTTTGGACTTAGAAATTTGCAGAAAATCATGATTACAGTTTGTAATCGCAACTTCTCTTAAACTACTGAAAAGAATTTAACGAAACTTGGTATGCAAGAAGAACACCATATGTAGTTGTGCATGTTACCGGGAATTTTTGATTCACAAATTTTTGTGGGAGTTATGGCCCTTTGGACTTAGAAATTTGCAGAAAATCATGATTACAGTTTGTAATCGCAACTCCTCTTAAACTACTGAACAGAATTTAACGAAACTTAGTTTGCAAGAAGAACACCATATGTAGTTGTGCATGTTACTGGGAATTTTCGATTCGCAAATTTTTGTTGGAGTTATGGCCCTTTGGACTTAGAAATTTGCAGAAAATCATGATTACAGTTTGTGATGGCAACTCCTCTTAAACTACTAAACAGAATTTAACGAAACTAGGTATGCAAGAAGAACACCATATGTAGTTGTGCATGTTACCGGGATTTTTTTATTCGCAAATTTTTGTGGGAGTTATGAACCTTTGGACTTAGAAATTTGCAGAAAATCATGATTACAGTTTGTAATCGCATCTCCTCTTAAACTGCTTAACAGAATTTAATGAAACTTAGTATGCAAGAAGTACACGATATGTAGTTGTGTATATTACAAGGAATTTTTTATCCCCAAATTTTTGTCGGAGTTATGGCCCTTTGGACTAAGAATTGTTATAATATTCGAATACTTGCACATTCACTTTAACAATCATTCAATATTATTGATTCCTGTAGCTTGATACTTATTCCTCAAGGATAACATTGATAGTCCATTAGCGGCACGCGTGGGGTATGTGAGCGTGCTCACTAAGGTTCTTTCATTATTATACCCCACGCAACGAAGTTGCGAAGGGTATAATGTTTTTGACTGGTCCGTCCGTCCGTCCGTCTGTGATCAAAGTTTGTAATCGCAACTCCTCTTAAACTACTGAACAGAATTTAATGAAACTCGGTATGCAAGAAGAACACCATCTGTAGTTCATGTTACCAGGAATTTTTGATTCGCAAATTTTTGTGGGAGTAATGGCCCTTTGGACTTAGAAATTTGCAGAAATTCATGATTACAGTTTGTAATCGCAACTCCTCTTAAATTAGTGAACAGAATTTAACGAAACTTGGTATTCAAGAAGAACACCATTAGTAGTTGTGCATGTTACCAGGAATTTTTGATTCGCAAATTTTTGTGGGAGTTATGGCCCTTTGGACTTAGAAATTTGCAGAAAATCATGATTACAGTTTGTAATCGCAACTCCTCTAAAACTACTGAACAGAATTTAACAAAACTAGGTATGCAAGAAGAACACCATATGTAGTTGTGCATATTACTGGGAATTTTTTATTCGCAAATTTTTGTGGGAGTTATGAACCTTTGGACTTAGAAATTTGCAGAAAATTATGATTACAGTTTGTAATCGCAACTCCTCTAAAACTACTGAACAGAATTTAACAAAACTAGGTATGCAAGAAGAACACCATATGTACTTGTGCATATTACTGGGAATTTTTTATTCGCAAATTTTTGTGGGAGTTATGAACCTTTGGACTTAGAAATTTGCAGAAAAAATCGCAACTCCTCTTAAAATACTGAACAGAATTTAACGAAACTTGGTTTGCAAGAAGAACACCATATGTAGTTATGCATATCACCGGGAATTTTTGATTCGCAAATTTTTGTGGGAGTAATGGCCCTTTGGACTTAGAAATTTTCAGAAAATCATGATTACAGTTTGTGATCGCAACTCCTCTTAAACTACTGAACAGAATTTAACGAAACTTGGTATGCAAGAAGTACACCATATGTAGTTGTGCATTTTACCTGGAATTTTTTATTTGCAAATTTTTGTGGGAGTTATGGACCTTTGGACTTAGAAATTTGCAGAAAATCATGATTACAGTTTGTGATGGCAACTCCTCTTAAAGGGAAAATTCGCAAAAAAATAATTTTTACATATGTTTTTCATCACATTTTACTAAACATAAATATACATGTAAAACTCTTCAATCTTCACTAATAAGCGAGTATGAGAGCGTTTTGTATCGATAAATTAGAATGATGGGTGCGGCCATTTTGTATGGCTAGTAGGCCCTATTGCCACGTGACCATCACCTAATATCCAATAACCACAAAGTACCAAAACGATAACGACACGCAATGGTCAACTCTATCGTCATTTAAAAATGTTTTGCATGATCATGATGATAGTTTGGTTGTTCTACTCAGCGTAGTAACAGTTATTCCGTTTTCCTGACCTAAGGGAAAAGACAGACTTGCATCTTAAATGGGTCCAGTCTTTAGATTTGCCATCCACTATCAGCAATGTCAAGTATACAAGTTTGTGTCGGTGAAGACCATTTTGAAGCAACATCTTTAGAGAGTGACTTAATAGTAAGCAGTGTTCTTTTGTCCATGAAAAATGTTTATATCTATCTATATTTGTCAATAATAATTTCATTATTTTTATAGTCAAACGTTTCTTACATGTTACATTATTACCTAGAATGCCCGGGCTAGTATGTAACGGTCGGAATCTTTGCTATAAAAATCCACAAATCCACAAGACAAAAATATCAGTTTTGTTTAAAAAAAAAAGAATTATAACGGGTGTGCGTAAAATTAAGAATATAACCGAAAGCGGAATAAAACTTATCTTTTTGTTTTGTATAAGCGTTTTAACACTTCAGTTATAACTGTGCATTTATTCAGAATATTTGTTTAATAACTAGTAAATATACATTTTAAACCGACAACAATTTTTTCTTCATTTTTTTATCCATTCCCTATGCATTCCTTAAAAATGCGCAAATGTATTTTTATTATCTTTATAAAGGATTTCTTAAGCGTTCATAATATTATTTTTACCTATATGAAGATAGTAATTCACAGTCGGGGGCAACGTATTTAAACTTGTGACACTCCCAGGTATTACTTACTTCACGGGGATGGTAATTAACAGGTGGTTGTGTAATGGTTTATGACAGAAAAAGAGATCATTTGTTTCTGTTAATTATTTATTACAAAGTACAACAGAAGACCCACAATTTATCACTCGTGTCTTCGACATCTTTATCTGTGTAAAAATAGTGAAATTGTTCTTCTTCAGGTGATTTTTGAAGTTTTTTTTTTTACATTTCTCTTTTAAAAAGTAAAACAAAAAAGCACACTATACAGAAAACGCTTCGTGTTACCTTCATGTAGACAGCCGTATGAGTATATACCACAATCTTGTGTTCGTAAGATTATAAAACGTATAAATATATTTTATCACTTGTATTTCTCTGCATAAGAAGCCCAAACAATAATATATCCAAAAGACATAATGCCCGATCTTCAAACATTAGGACGTACGGACGGACGTACAGAACCAGACACTATATGTCCTCCTACTCCTTTTTTCGTAGATGGGGCATAAGATAGACAACCACACCAACAACTTTAGAATGATTTCAATGTAAAAAAAATCTACATGTCAAACTCTAAACTTCGTCTGACGCCCGTTTCTAATATTTAAAATGTCAGATCGGTTCCAAAGTAAACTGATAATGCGAAGTGTACAGTAAAAAAAAAGTGCCAATACAAAATTAATAATTTAGATATTGCGTTTCGTATGAAAGTTAGAATATTTGATTTTTTTTGGGAGGGGGGCTTTAGATATATATATTTCACTTCGTCCTGCCTTTTTATTTTCGAGAACGCTGGAGCCTGGATATTTTTCTAACTATAAAATTTTCAGCCAAAAACAACATCCTACCATGCCTTTTTATTTAATTTTGACATCCTGCCTTTTTATTTTTATGGCCCGACCACGTATGTGGATCGGACATATAGTTTTACCCTTGTCCGTCCGTCCGTCCGTCCGTACGTCCGTCCGTACGTCCGTCCGTAACACTTTGGTTAAGTTCTTGGTTAAGGTCCATTACTCAGATACTAGATGTTGGGGGTCAATGATATTTCACCACCAGATAGGTCTTGGGTAGGGCTACACCACCCACTAGAAATTAGGTCACTGTGACCTATATTTTATGCATGAATGACTTCGGTTAAGTTCTTGGTTAAGGTCCATATCTCAGATACTACATGTTGATGGTCAATTGTATTTCACCACTAGATGTGTCTTGGGTAACATGACACCACCCAATAAAAATTAGGTCACTGTGACCTATATTTTATGCATGAACGACTTCCGTTAAGTTTTTGGTTAAGGTCCATAACTTGGATACTAGATGTTGGGGGTCAATGATATTTCACTACTAGATGTGTCTTAGGTAAGGTGACACCACCCACTAGAAATAAGGTCACTGTGACCTATATTTTACACATGAATGACTTTGGTTAAGTTCTTGGTTAAGGTCCATATCTCAGATACTACATGTTGATGGTCAATTGTATTTCACCACTAGATGTGTCTTGGGTACCATGACACCTCCCAATAAAAATTAGGTCACTGTGACCTATATTTTATGCATGAAGGACTTCGGTTAAGTTTTTAGTTAAGGTTCATAACTTGGATACTAGATGTTGGGGGTCAATGATATTTCACCACTGGATGTGTCTTAGGTAAGGTGACACTATCCACTAGAAATGAGGTCACTGTGACCTATATTTTACGCATGAATGACTTTGGTTAAGTTCTTGGTTAAGGTCCATATCTTAAATACTACATGTTAGGGTTCAATAATATTTCACTAATCGATGAGTATTGGTAACATGGCACCACCCACCAGAAATAAGGTCACAGCGACCTATATTTTACACATGAACACTTTTAATTAATTTCTTGGTAAAGGTCATTATCCCAGTAAATACACATTGAGGGTCAATGATATTTCAAGAACGGGAGGGCCATCCTGTGGCTCATAGACACATTATCTAGTTTATTTAACAATAGCCCTCCCATGAAAATCCAATGGTCACCCCCTTATAATCAGCAACAACAACAACAAAAACCACAGAAATAAAAGATGAAATTAGTTTACATGAGGTTATGCTAATACATTTTATAAGTTATGAATGGAAAACAAATTTTAACTAAGCTTAGTGTCACCACTATAAAAAAAGTATAAGTCATTGAAAATCTCAGAGTCTGTCACTAATACAATCTCTAAATCCTTCGTACGTATTGTCCATCTGCAGAAGAACATTCTTTTCTGATGACAGACACAACACAAGCTGGCAGCAAAACACGATGTTTTCTTCCTAAAGGTAGACATATTCTGACCCAACATACAAACTGTCTGTATAGATTGTAAAATCAAATAAATGAATGATAATGTATTTAAAAAGTGGTATCTAAAGTTACCTTGCCTTTACATTATTACTTCCTTGTTTTGTACTGTTAACTTTTTGTTGGCTAAGACTATATATAACTGAAATAACTTTTGTTTGATGGGTCAAGAAAAACTCAATCAATGTTTTCAATCAGTGAAATCTTCGTCAATACCTTATCACTCTGAAAAAAAAAGTAAACGTCTATTCATATACCTATTTAATAGGACGTCTGGTGCTATCCCCCGGTGGCATTTGTACCACAAGAAACTAATATAACTAGTTTTCAGCACAACCGCGGGTTTAAACTATCTTGAAGTCGTGGTTGCACCAGGGTCGAAGATATCGGCGAATAATGTAAACTTGCGGCAGCATAGGCATTCTGCGAGCAAGGGCATTGGCTCATAGCGATCGGAACATTTGCACCATTGAGTGTAAAATTGGGTTGCTTTCAAATTCTGTCTAGCGATTTATCTCCAATTCTTCTATCTACCGGATTTCTTCCTCCGTATATTCTGGTTCAAGTTGATGCCCCTTCTGACCCAATTCGACCAAATCTGCAGAACTAAAGCTGCTAGCAGACACGTCAAATATTACAAATATTTTGAAGGGACATTGGTGCTGAAGGTATATTATACAGCAATTATTTTTCTCATTCTCTCGAAATTACGATTAATCTTATACAAAACCAAAAACCTTATTAAACCCCGTTTAACAATCAGGAGACGAAAGAGCTGAAGATCACCGTCTCTTCTTTGATCTTTATGAGGTGACTATTAGACATGCTTAATTGATTTGAATTAATCCGTTAAAACTGATAGCCTTACAAGGATCAGTTAATCAGTTTAATAGCTGTCTAATGAGATTAAAAGGCCGGGGAAAAGGTTCACGTCGAATATACAAAATTCTTACCTGGGGCAAATTACGTAATCACCAATTTGCAATTAACACCTGGGATGTCTGGCCAGGTGACACCTTGTTGTTTTAAAAAGCGTGATTATCATATGAAAGGGAAAATTTTCAAATCATTTTAACAATGTTAATTAAAATAGAGTAATTTATGGAAAAGATTAGAATTATGTAGCACAATTTTAATTATTATCATGATTTAATTATTTAATATTGATGTTTAAAAAAATCATTAATTAAAAATTTTGTTAGCAAATAATGATAAAAATACTTTATATTTGAAAGAAATCATCATAATAATTATGTTATTGCGTATCAGTTTATCGTTATTAAATATTTTCTTTTGTTTGCCAATTAGACCACACGTCACCACTGTGTTTTATTAAATATAATATCGATATCGATTATATAGCGTTAATCGAATAAAGATGTAATACACAGATATCCCATAATGCACTCGAAACCATCTCACTGACGTCACTGAGTTACTTTTGAAATCAGAAAATGCCAAATATCTCTGTTATAAAAAAGAATTTTTTGAAAAAAATTTGGATATATATTTTTGATGACATATTCTATCATTTAAGACCATAAGTCAAAATTCGTGAATTTTCCCTTTAAACTACTTAACAGAATTTAATGAAACTTAGTATGCAAGAAGTACACGATATGAAGTTGTGCATATAACAAGGAATTTTTTATCCCCAAATTTTTGTCGGAATTATGACCCTTTGGACTAAGAAATTTGACATAACTTTGTGATGATATTCAAATACTTGCACATTCACTTTTACAATCATTCAATATTTTTGATTCCTGTAGCTTGATACTAATTCCTCAAGGATAACATTGATAGTCCATTAGCGGCACGCATGGGGTATGTGAGCGTGCTCACTAAGGTTCTTTCATTTCCAAATAGGTTTATTTTCAGTCAGGACACAATGATAATAATAACTGTTAATTAAATGTTGGTTGATTCAAATCTCTGTTTCTTTTATTACACAAAGCTGCTTGTGTTTTGGGTGTCATCTGCAGTGTTGAGTAATGTATCTTAAGTGCAAGTCTTTTGTTCCTCTTTTGAGATACTCCTGATTAAGACCTTATCCCCAATTCTATTGAGATAAATTTTCCCCAAAATTCCCAATTTGTTAAGATCCTGCTTATCTTAAATTTTTGTGAATAGGTATCAGAAAAATGTTTTCCCCCAATTTTGACATGTAGCTCATGTTGTTTAATCTTATGTTGTAAAGCCAGTTTTTACCCTGAATTCATTTTATTCCTGTTTTTGAAAAAAAAAGTATTATTTAAACACATGTACAAATGTATGCATTTACAATGTTTTGTAGAATAATGGCTTTAATTCAAATTGTTTACAATGTCAGTAGTAAATACAGTTTTATAGCAAGTAAAGTCTAACAATCCACAACCTTGGGTTGCATGACCCCGGTGAACTCTGGTAAACTTGAAAATAATCTCTCTGTTGAAATTTGCAACAATGGAACTTGATCTCTTTGATCAGTTAAAGTAACAGCTATACAAACAAGATTATCTTGTTTTAGGAAAGAGAAATTTACCTGTATGAAAATTTTACCTGTTTGAAAAATGTACCTGTAGAAATTGAATAGTACGAACTGAACTAATGAAATGCTCTACAGACTACCTGTAGTAGGTTACATGTTTTTTTTAGGAAATACTTGTTATTAAAAACTATTTTCTATATCAGAGTACTTTTAGCATATTAAAAATATTTTTTTTATGAAATGCTTTAATAATCATTTTTTTTATGGTTTTTACAACTCTATTCATCATAGTTTGTCCTCAGATATATCTGAAATATCTGATATTACTGATTTTTCAGATTTCTTATACATTTTTAGTCATAAACGAGGTCATTCTTATCGAAAGTATACTGTTGAATGACTTTAGATTACATTGACTGTTTAAGTGTCTATCTGTATATATAGTTTTTGGGCTCCTTTAGAAGGGGTACCAATATCCCCCCCCAATCTTTTATCAAATATTCCATTTCCGAAAAAAAGTGTTTGCCAATATCACATATCAGGATTGAAATTTCCCATTACGGGAAATAAAATATGAGCAGAAGCGGTTTCCATATTTGCTTCATGTTATACATGTATTTTCAATTCTATGTGAATCAAATGGTATGGTCTTTGATGGTGTAAAATGTAAATGATGCATAAGTAAAAAGATTTTGTCCTTAGTGTAACATTATATTAAACAGGTTTTGATTTGAAAAGTAAAAAACGATCAAATTGATGGTCATATTACCATCTTTGATGTTGGAGTTTTCTTCCTTCAGAGTAGGAGTTTTCTTCCTACAGTGTAGGAGTTTTTTTCCTTAGTGAAGGAGTTTTTTTCCTTCAAGCAAAAAAATTCATACCCATAACAAGTTAATCTCCTCTGTATAGATGTCAATTTAACTGATCACGGTAATCATCTTCCATTGTTGCAAATTTCAATAGAGGGATTAAGTTGTAGTTTACCTAATTTCATTAAGGAGTACCAATATAAACAGGGGGATTATAATTCTTTATTAGCAGTAACAATGTACATGTATATGATGCAGAAAAAAAAAACACATCAAAAATTTTGAATTGTACATGAACATGATGCTGATTATGTGAACATGTTGCTGATTATGTGAACATGTTGCTGATTATGTGAACATGTTGCTGATTATGTGAACATGATGCTGATTATGTGAACATGTTGCTGATTATCATATGTGAACATGATGCTGATTATCATATGTGAACATGATGCTGATTATCATATGTGAACATGATGCTGATTATGTGAACATGTTGCTATTTGTAGATGGGAGACGTAAAGCAGTTCCTTTATGCCTGGTGTGGAAAGAGGAAGGCCACCCCTTGTTATGAGTTTAGCCAGACTGGTTCAAAACATAAACCTAGGTTTAAGTGTGAGGTAAATTTTAAAAAGTCAAACAGATCAACACATGTATTGTGGTGTACATGTAGAAACTGGATTTCTAAGTGAATTATTATTACTCCAGCAGTGCTTTGAACTTTTAAGAAAGTATTTCTGTACAAATGCTGTAAGTTTGTTGTGTCTTACAATATGCATTCAGTCTGATAGATATTTTTAATCACTAGCTAAGCTTCTGTAATCGCAAGTGTGCTTTGCAGTATCATATTCACTAATTGATACCTGGTTTTATGCAACCACAAATTTTTGCGATCATATAATGTATTGATTTTGTTCATTGTTTTCTGTTAACTTAAGTGTTGGCACAACATCTTTAGTTCTTGTGATCCAATTGCTATGAAATTTGACAATGATGTTCCTTACCATAAATAGATTAATGAGATTAAACTCTTACTTTTTTGTTTGTTCAAACAATAATTATTGTCCTGGATAATTAAATCCTGTGAAATTTTTCACTTGTTTCATACAATAATAGGATGAATGGCATTGATTTTAAGGGTCCCCCCTTTAATTGTTTAGAAAATCTTTACTTACCAGTAAACTAATTATAGAATAGAAACAAGGACATTCTAAGTTAAATTAAAACAGTTTACCTGTCTGTAGGATAATCCTGTTTTAACACTTAGTATACATATATATTATAAGACCCTTCAAATGTCTAGGGCTCTACATTTTGTATGTAGGAACCCTTAAGTTTTACATGGTCCATTTGTACTTCCATCTACAATTGCTTAGCATATCAAGATTTTCAAACATAGATTTTAAGGAAATGGGTAAAATAATTTCATAAATTTTAGATGTGTCTTGGGGCCTATTTGTTGGTATTCTAGATCTATGTGTTTTAGTTTGAACAAAAAAAATCTTTCTTTTTTTTTGCAGGTCAGAGTAGATGAGTTTGACTATGTAGGAGTTGGGAACTCAACCAACAAGAAAGATGCCCAGGCCAACTGTGCCAAAGATTTTGTACAATTTTTGGTTCGCCAGGGCCTTGTTCAGCAATCTGAAGTTCCTGCTACAGGAGTAAGTTTTTCTTAAGGCAATCTGAAAGATTAGGTTATGCAGGCTCAAACTTATTACTCTATTTTATTCACAAGGTTGGGCGGAGCTTAATATTCTCGGTCTTGTAGGTAGGATTTACATGAAGAACCCCGAAATAATTGACCCATGACCAGCCCGGTCAATAAAATAGAGTAATACCAAATCAATAAATTATGATTATAAATTATCACTATGTCTTTGCTTAAGGGTATATAGGTTTCGTATGTCTGTCTTGGTTTTCAAATTTTGAGAGGTGGAGACACATATTAATTTGTTGTCTCTATTTTTATTTGTCAAATAATTCTTTTATAGACTTAATATGGACAAACATTTTTCAATCCTTAATATTATTTCAAGTTCAAGCTATCTGTTGAAGTCGAGGTTCTATACAATATTTGGACATGACAGCATAGTGAATTTCGTTATTTTATTTTAGCTCCAATCAGAAATAGAGGCCCGTGGTCCAATGGAAACAGAAGGGCCAAGTGGCTTCAGTGGCCTCCCAGGAGGGTTAGCTCCACATCAGTCCCTCGGGCTAGGTAAGTCATAGCTCCAATCAGAAATAGAGGCCCGTGGTCCAATGGAAACAGAAGGGCCAAGTGGTTTCAGTGGCCTCCCAGGAGGGCTAGCTCCACATCAGTCCCTCGGACTAGGTAAGTCATAGCTCCAATCAGAAATAGAGGCTCGTGGTCCAGTGGAAACAGAAGAGCCAAGTGGTTTCAGGGGTCTTATGGGGAGCTACTTGAGACTAAGCTCCACATCAGTTCTTTTGGACTAGGTAAGTCATAGCTCCAATCAGAAATAGCTCATGGTCAAATGGGAACAGAAGGACCTAGTGGTTTCAGGGGTCCTAGAGGGAGCTAGCTCCACTTCAGTCCCTTTGGACTAGGTAAGTCATAACTCCAGTTAGAATTAGAATCTTGTGGACCAACAGAAACAGAAGAGCCAAGTGGTTTCAGGGGTCCTAGAGGGAGCTAGCTCCACTTCAGTACCTTTGGACTAGGTAAGTCATAACTCCAGTCAGAAATAAAAGCTCATGGTCAAATGGATGGAGAAGGGCCATGTGGTGTCAGTGGTCTTCAAGTATGTCTAGCTCCACATCGTCCCTCTGACGTCATAGCTCCGGTTAGAATTAGAATCTTGTCCATTGGAAATAGAAGAGCCAAGTGGTTTCGGTGGCCTCCAGGGATGTCTAGCTCCACATCAGACTGTAAGTCTTGATAGAACAAGATGAGACACACTTAAATCACTCATATATAAGGTTATCAATAACATATGCCCAAGGTTGGTGTTTTTTGGCATTGAAATTGACCACCCTATAAATAATATCCCATGTGTTTTAAAGAAAAAAGCGATGTTTTATGCTTATAATCATCTCTATCTTTTCGTAGGTGGTGGTAGTTTTGGAGGAGGCAATGAGCAGATGAAGGAAGAACCACGAGAATTTCCACCCTACCAGAGAGGTCCCCCTCTTAGTTATATGGAGAGGATAGCTGAGAAAAGAGAACTGGAAGAAGTAAGAACAGAGACGTAAAACAAGATAAACTATGAGCCATAGTTCATGAATAATTAAACCCCCTGCTTCAACATAAAATCATTTGAAGGAGTTTTTGTTAAAAGTAGTTGAAATAAATGAAAAGATGGGTACTATAAGATCCATTTATGACAAAGACACTGATGAACACCTTTATCATTATACATGTATATCCCCAACTTTTCAGAAGATATAATAATCATGCTTTGGAGTAACTGTGTACACAAATAAGATGTGAAACATTTCATTTGAGACTACAAAATTTAATAGGTTATTATCATGTTTCAAATACAAAAAAAAAAAATGTAACAACTTAAATACCAGTTCTTGAAAATATTTTCATAAAGTTAAAAGATTTGATAGAATTACAAAATACAGTACTTCTTTAAGAGCACCACAATTATTAATTTCCAAGTGATTTATTTGTTCTCATTTAAATAGTCAGAAGATGTTGATTTCAATGCTGATATCCATGGCAACTGGACGCTAGAGAACGCCAAAAGTCGTCTTCACCAATGGTTACAGCAAAACAAGATACAAGCTGATTATAAGTATCAGATGGTGGGACCAGATCACAATAGGTAAAAATGGGGAACCAGTTGTCAATGGTTTGTCCTAATCCCTGTTAAAGAAAAGTTAAATTTCCCTATGGTGATGGGTTGCATGAAAGATTTTTAGTTCAGGTATTTTAGTCTATTTTATTGGTACATAAACAAAAGTTGAGTATTGGATAATTTACAAATTACAAGTCAGATCATTCAAAATCTTTATACCAACATTCATGATTGGTAGAACTTAAAAGGTGTGATATGAAATCTGTTTGGGGGGAATATTTGATAAGCAAAACATACACATTGTTTTCTATGATGAATTTATTATCTCTAAATATTATTGTAGTAAATTAATTACAAAATCAGAATGATCAGTTTTACATGTTTAAATGAAATCAGTTTGCAGCATATTAGATCTACAGTCTATGTATTAGTCAGTTTCTCAGGGTCTAAAATGTAAGCATGACAGACAATTCTTGTTTCTATGGAGATACATCAACAATTATACTTCACAAAGTTTGTGGGTCAAAGGTCACAAAATGTTATTTTCACCCTTACCTTTGTTTATTTATGACCTTATACTCATAAACTTGTGTATATTTCATAAGCTCATTTTTGGATTGAAAAAAAAATGTTTTTGAAAACAAATTTCACTAAATTTTGAGACTTTAATTTCCCAATTTAGATTTTATCCTTTGGAAAAATGTTTTAAATTTAAACTTAAAGAAATAAATTGTAACTGAGACTTAAATTTTAGCAAGTCAATGGAATTTATAAAAAACTATCTAAAACAGATTTTTGTCTCGCCTGCGACGAATAGTCGCGGAAGGCGAGACATAGGTATTACTTTCCGGCGACGGCGACGGCGGCGGCGGCGACGGCGGCGGCGTAAACTTTTTTGTAAGACTTTTGTGGACAATGAATTGCTTGAAAAGTATAATAGCTAGGCATCTGATATTTGGTATACAGATAGTTCAGGTTATGGTCTACGCAACTGTCACCATGCCGTTTGACCCTGACCCCATTTTCACGCTCCAGTGACTCTGTGAACTTAGGTCTTTTTTCAGGCCGTAAACTTTTTTGTAAGACTTTTGTGGACGATGAATTGCTTGAAAAGTATAATAGCTAGGCATCTGATATTTGGTATACAGACAGTTCAGGTTATGGTCTATGCAACTGTCACCATGCCGTGTGACCCTGACCTCATTTTCACGCTCCAGTGAATCTGTGAACTTAGGTATTTTTCAGGCCGAAAAACTTTTTTGTAAGACTTTTATGGACGATGAATTGCTGGAAAGTTATGATAGCTAGGCATCTGATATTGGGTAAACAGACAGTTGCGGTTATGAACAACGCAACTGTCACCATGCCGTGTGACCATGACCCCACTTTTACGCTCCAGTGACTCTGTGAACTTGGGTCTTTTTTTCAGACAGAAAACTTTTTGTAATACTTGTGTGGACAATGGATTGCTTGAATAGTATAATAATTAGGCATCTGTTATAAGGTATACTGACACTTTTTGTGTTTATATCAAGAAATTAAAGCTTAGGTAGTTGATTTTAGCGATGGTGCCGGCAGGCGAGACATACTTTTAGTGGCCACACTTGTTATAAAAGTGTTACGATTTTATTGTGAGGAAGCTAAGACATTACTGGTGTGGTGATATACTTCACCCAATTGGTAATGGGACAGTACGTTAAACGTATGATGTATCCTCCATAATGAAACACGTACTTGTTTGTGTCGCAGCATGGTGAAAAGAGGAAGATAATTAGACCCTTAGAAACTGATGAAATGTACAGGTTAGTATAAATATATATGTAGACTTGTTTGCACTACTTTTCATGGCTCAGTAGCTTTAATTGACTTTGCTGTAAAGCAAATTATATTCATGTAAGTAAACTTTCATGACTTGCCTTTATTAGACTGATTTACAAATTATTGTGAAACAAGCTTCACTGAAAAATATTAGAACCCTGATGTACTTTCCCGGAACTTTTTGCACTGTACATTTAAACTTATTTCAAGCTGTTCATGAAAGAAAGGTTATATCACACAGAAATTTATTGGTATCAGGGTTCCCACGCATCCCTGAAAACTGGAAAAACCCTTGAATTTCACTTTTAAGTTCAAGGACCTTGAAAAGTCCTTGAATTTGAAAAAATCAAAACATATCCTTGAAAAAACCATTGAATTTTAAATTGACACTTTGTCGGCTGTTAAAAATTATATAAAAAAATATCAGGATCTATCATTTTGACAACTATTTTCATCCTTGAAAATGACTAAAATACCCTTGAAAAGTCATGGAAAACCCCTAAAATTTTAGTCATGAAAAAAGTGGGAACCCTGTGGTTTACAGTATTTTATCTCTTGTCTTAAGTCACCAGATTGCCAAATCTTTGGCATCATTTAGATTTAATTGAAAAGAAAACTGCTAATCTGGAGAGAAGTATAAAAGGTTGTTGAGTCCTATCTATCTTTTTATTTGCATCATGGTGAAAGCTGGTTGAGTAACCATCAGATTTCACTTTTCTGCATTTTCTTTTAAAAAAAGGAACTTATCCATTCTCTGCAAAAACCGAAAAGACGGTAAAGTAGGTCCAGACAAATTTATTGCTCTTGTTTCTTTAAATGGTTATCTTAGAGGAAATAGGATTGATGGAAAAAGGTGAATGCAATTGAATTCATTTTAAAGTTTATATCACAGCTTTTAGAGATTGCATATGGATTTTAGACCATACCATTTCACTTTATATGTATACATACTTAAGGTGTACTAAATTTATAATTATATCCTTCAGATAACCTTTGGATTTTGTATATTTGTAGGAGTTTTATAGCAGAAATGAAGTTCTATGTCAACAAACTAAGACAATGTAAGTTTATTCATATAATATGCAGAAATGATTTTATACACGAGTTTCTCATATAAAAGTGTTGACAACATTTTCAGATTTACAATGTTTCTCATGGTAATTATATAGTGTTTATATTTTGTATCACTCACGGACATAGGCATACAAATGAAACATCTTTCTTTATCCTCTGATATGTGCAGGACTCTTTTTTTTTTGGTGGGGGGGGGTATATGTCTGCATTTTACTATTTTAGCATTTAAAAAGTACCAGGCCCCAGTTTCATAAAACATCTCAAATTTGAGATTTCCTCAAATCCTTCCTCAACTGAGATTTATTGCAATTTCATTGGTCAATATTTGAGTTGAGGACAGATTTGAGGAAATCTCAAATTTGAGATGTTTTATGAAACTGGGGCCTGAAATGAAAATAGAAAATTATGAAATGTTGGATGACTGTATGTTAAACAACTGTCTTTATGCATAAATCAGCTGCAATATAGATAACTGTAATAGAAAACAGTGAGAAACCTTCAATGTGACCAGTGATAGCTGCTTTCCAGTCTGCTAATCAATTAAATTTTATGTATGTTAGGGTGTTTTATGTCGCCTGCAACATATAGGATTCACTTTGACACTATCAGTTGTCTTGTGTTGATCTGCGTCCTGAGGCATCACAGAAATTTCTGTCGCAGTCTGGGCAACTACATGTTGCAGCCTCTAGATATCTGGCATGTAGCTTCCTCCTATAGTACTCTATGGTGAAAGCAATTTTATAGCCATATCTTATTTTCTTCCTGTTACTGAATACTTTTATTATTTTGTATATTTCCTCATTCTAGACATACATGCACGAGAGCATGGTTCTAACAAGCAGGTTGCCTCGAAATCATGTGCTCTGTCCCTGGTCAGACAACTGTTCCATATGGGGGTCATAGAGGCCTACACTGGACAAACTAAAAAGAAGGACCAAGAAAAGGTAGGTCACATGACCCAGTAACATTGTTGTGATGATTTAAACAAGCATATGAGCTCTTAATTATGTGCCTTATGACTGATGGGTATTTATAGTCGCGACTAGGGGAAAGCCCCTCTGCGTCGACTTTAATACCTAAACAGGTATAGACTCGCTATGTGCCATGGGTCGTCCAGCCCATGACACACCACCGCCAGTGTTAGCTGTTCCAGGTACATACGCCCTGGAGACAGGGCCCGTCTTCCACCACGAGGAGGTACTGGTCGGAATTCTGGAAGACCATGTGCCTTATGTAGGTCTTCCAGCTTTTTATACCCCCCCCCACACGAAGTGGCGAGGTATTATGTTTTTCCCTCAGTTAACTATTAATGAATATTGTGGTGGGGTATCATTTAATGTTCCATTAGATGCCCTATTTTTCATATGGGTTTGATAAAGATGCATACTTCACACACAAAATAGAAAAGTAAAGAAAAAGTATGCCTTGTGTACACATGTAAACATATGACAAGGAATTGAAATTAAGACATAAACATAGGCAACAACAACAAAATACTCCTTTTCTGTTGCAGATTTTAAATTGCTGTGCATATTGTGTGATGTAAGCTTATTTCACATTTAGTTCTTGATCTTGACATGAAGGAAGTTCTGTATTTTGCAATCTTAATTTTCTTTTTAATCAGCTCCAAAAATAGTTTTCCATGTTTGTTAACCTATAAAGGCCATCATGACATGAATATTGACCCCCAAAAACTTGGTACAAATGTACATGACATCTGTGGTATATATTTGCTGACTTACAAAAAGATTGATTTTGACTAATTTCAGCTGGAGCAATTTGAGGTAGCCATAAGTAGTGAAACAGAAAACCTTGTCAACAAAGCCATTGATGCTTGGCATATAGAACCATTCCCTAAGGTCAGTACCATTGTAAAACATGTAGAAGTATATTAGGTATTCAAATACTGTACAAAGGGGATAATTTTATGTGGTTTAAATTTTGCGTTTTCAGTACCTAAATGCATTCGTGAGGTTTTAGTTTTGCGTTTTATTAGATCATGGAATATTGGGTCCTTCTACATGTAATGTACGAGAGGGGATATTTTCGCAAATTTGTTATGATGGCGAAATTAGCGAAAATAAACCCCTTATGAAAATTACCCCTTTTACAGTATTGTAATTGAGAAAAGACTGCGATAAAATCAGAAGACTTAGAAAAAAGACAAGATATAAAGAAAAGAAACATGCAACACAATAAGCAATGCACTCAAAACATTTAAACTAGAGAGACTCATGGAAGCAGTTCCAATTATAACCTACTTTTACCTTTGTCAAACTACAACTAAGTACTTTACTAAGAAGAAAGGGATATGGTTTAAATATTCATGACACGAAATCTCAGAAATGGCACTTTAATTATAAAACACAAAAAAGCCATCAATGTAGATTAAAGATCTCATTGACCACAGGTTTGAGTTAAATTATTTGCTAAATGCCTATAAGGCTCCAATTATTGAACATTTCTTATTGACAATTTAAAAAAAAACAACCTTATTTTTGCCTTTATGAACCCTTAATTGACTAAAAACCTGTATAAACTGAACACCTGAGTATTCTGAACATGTTCTTAAGACCCAAAGGAGTTCAGTTTCTACAGGTTTTATGATCATCTATTTTTAGCCTGCAGATGTCAGCCAGCCAGTATCAATGATGAGCCACACCTCCCTTGAGGAGTTTGATCCCGCCCCTAGACGTAACACAAATGGTGTGGTACCCTGGTCCCCTCCTCAAGAAAACTGGAACCCTTGGACCAACTGTAATATTGATGAAGGGCCTTTAGCTACAGTAAGATTTATGAAAATACCAAGTATAAGGTTCCTAGTGGTTGTCAATAAAAATGGTTGAATTTGTCATGCTGTATATGCAAATTTCAAGGAGTAACTTCTCATCAGTGTAATTTGAATTAAGCTTATTGAAAGGTACAAACCAAAAGTATTGAAAGAAAAGTAGTTGTGCCCAAAATGTTTGAAATGTGGAAAATTGAGAGATTTGTAATAAATGTGCATAGGGGTATTAATTTATATAGTAATTTATGTCGCTACCATGTCCAAATATAAAAGGTAAATTCCAATAGAATTAAAATTGGTTTGCTGAAAAAAATAAATGATTCCACAGTAGTTGGCACTGACTAATTAAACAGTGATTCTATTTTAGTTTGAAAGCTTTAATGTATATAAAATTAAATGTGTTTTAAAGTTTGAGTTTGAAAAAAAAATTGTTTGTTTATTATACTGATGAAGGACATACGAATGTCGGAAATATCTATAATCTTTGAATTATTTAACATCAATTGGTAATGTTGCTTACATTTTCTAGACCCTATAAAAATAGATGTGATGCTTTGTGCTTGAAGCAATAATGAATATTTGTTTTTGTATCAATAGGCCAGCTTGGAACAGATTAGTCGAGATTTGTATGAGTCATTAGAAAGACAAAGAGATTCTGATCCTAATTTACAAAAGGTTTGTATCAGACATGAAATGTGGAATTAATCTACATAAACAGGCGGTAATTGAAAAATAAATCCACAATGGAAAACAGCCAGCAGCCTTCAATTGTTGTCTAGCATTAGCCCAAGATTAAAAATAGAATACATATAAAGAATCAATATTGAAAGAAAAACTATACAACACGCGAGAACACCATAGGAAGCCTAACAATGAACATCTGTGTCAAAATGTAGCGGCGGCAATAGATTATTCTTTATAACATAATAAAATTTGCCGGTCGTAATAATACCATCCAAAAATTATGGAGGAAAGACACATTTCTGGACATACAACAGTTAACATAAAGACAACAGAGAAAACCATAAGCATTTACAAAGATTCCGGGCTTAATCAAGATTATAATGCAAGTAATAGATTTATGAGAAACTAGAATTTGCCCTAAAGACATAATGCCCCATATCGCAATTTTGGGACATACAGACAAACAAACAGACAGACAAACAGACCCAAACACTATTATGCTCCTATCTTGTAGAGGTAGCTTAAAATAAGAGCCTGTGATCGAGGATGAAAGGTTCCCATAATTTCCATTGTCTCTCCAACTTTTAAATTTTTAAACTACAGAGGCAAATTTGACTTGCATGAGTTTCATGTGAAATTCATGTGGATTTCACATGAAAATCACTTTAAGTTCACATGATAATGATGTGAACTTTTCATGTGAAATTGAATTGAATTTTACATTTCACAGGAAACTCATATGAACTTTTTCATGTGAGTTTCACATATAAGCTCGATTCGGGTGAATTTCATGTGAGTAAAATTTGCCTGTGTAAGTGGTAAAGATCTGAAATTTAACAATGATTATTTGAGGATTTGCTGTTAAAACTTTATTCTACACCATCAGATATTAGATGAAAAGTTGCATTTTTATAGACATAGACCATCCTGACTGATTTTACTTATCTAATCTGAAAGATATTTTTATTATGTTTTAAAATGCATAACCATTAACACAGTTCTAACTTTATCTAATTTACAGTATCAAACATAGAATACCAAAAAGTCAGTGTTTCAAGACTTAGTAGTAAACAAACTCAAAACCTCTGTAATTTATACATGTATGTGGCTTAAGACATGGTTTTATTTTCCTACAGATGATAGACGAAAGAAGACAACTTCCTGTATCTCAGTCACATGACTTGATCTTAAACGAGATCAACAACAATTCTGTGATAATAATCCGAGGAGAAACTGGCTGTGGGAAAACCACTCAGGTGATTTGTAGATACTCTTACACGTTAGAGAAGGGGCTATATTGCAATCACTTTGTTTGTCCGTACAGTTCAAACTTTCATAACAGATTTCCTTGCTTCTACTGAAGAAATTAGTTTCAAAAATGGTACATAGCTTTAGCATGATTAGTTATATTGTGCCTCCTTTTTAGCTCACCTTGCCGAAGGCAATGTGAGCTTTTGCAATCACTTGGCGTCCGTCGTCCGTCGTCCGTCGTCCGTCGTCCAACTTTTCAAAAATCTTCTTCTCTGAAACCGCTTGGCCAAATGTAATGAAACTTGGTAGGGTTGTTCTGTAGTATATCCTCTACAAAATTATCGTTCGAAATTTTGATTCGACAAAAAACATGGCCGCCATGGCTAAAAATAGAACATAGGGGTAAATTGCAGTTTTTTGCAAATTACTCAAAAACGGTAACAGATATCGAAATTCTGGCATAGGGTTAAAGTGATCAGCACCTCAAGATCTACCTGCCCAGAAATTTTCAAGTAGATCCAACAACCGATGTAGGAGTTATTGCCCTTTTTCTGGATTTTTTTCAAAAATTTTACTTATTTAGCCCTATATCTTGAAAACTATACAAGATATTTCAAAAATTTAAATTGCATATGACTAAGCACATCAAGATCTACAAAAGTTGTAACAGAGTCAAAGTTGTAGGATCATTCCTTTAGGAGTTATACCCCTTGGATTGTAAAAATTGACCATTTTCACAGTTTTTTGTTCAACTTTTCAAAAATCTTCTTCTCTGAAACTGCTTAGTCAAATGAAATGAAACTTGGTAGGGTTGTTCAATAGTATGTGTTCTACAAAATTATCGTTCGAAATTTTGATTCGACAAAAAACATGGCCGCCATGGCTAAAAATAGAACATAAGGTAAATTGTAGTTTTTTGCAAATAACTCAAAAATGGTAATAGATATTAAAATTCTATTTGGATAATAATGATCAGCACATAAAGATCTACCTGTCCTGAAGTTTTGAAGAAGATCTTACAATGGTTGTAGGAGTTATTGCCCTTTTTCTTGTTTTTTATTCAAATTTTGCTCTTTTAAGGCTTATATCTTGAAAACAATACAAGATATTTGAAAAATTTAAATTGCATATGGTTAAGCACATAAAGATCTAAAAATTATGTAATGGGGTCAAAGTTGTAAGACCTTTCTTGATAGGAGTTGTTTCCCTTAGAACATTAAAATTGATAATTCCACAGAGTAGCAGTCCTTTAATAAATATCCAGCATATAAGTATCATCGAATACAAGGTGAGCGATTCAGGCTCCTGGGAGCCTCTAGTTTCAGATAAGTCAGTCTACTACTTGTTTTCCAATGTTGAGTAGGTCTATGCTTAGCACGAGTGAGTGCAACCCCTTGTCTGTTCACATGAATGTTTGAGCTCTGTTTATTCACCTTTTCTGTCAACATATTTTTGTGGGCCTTTAAACTACAAAATAAAGGACACAGATCTGAAATTTCAAACTGTGGATTAGTACCATTTAAGTACTACTTTTTCTAAAAATCAGGCAGATACATGTACCATTAATAGGGTGGCACATCGATAACAGAAACATATATAAATATAAAAAAAATCTATATAATTAGGTAAAGCAACCTCAGAAAACTTTGTTTTTGCCACTAAAGTTTTCAGACAGTTTTAGGTTTAGGACATGTTACCAGTCAAAATTTCTTTACATTGTACAGTGAAAAGTACAGAAAAATTTCCCGCCATTATTTTTCCCTATACATGTATAACCAGTCAAAAATATCGAGGCTGAAAAAATGTAAAAACTGTTTTAAAGTTGTTTTAATGGTAAAATGAATGCATCTACTAGTATACCCTAAAATCTAAATTTTGAAATTATCAGTGTGCCACCACCTTAAAAGGCCCTTATGTGAAATAGAAATTAAAAATTTATTATACAAATTTTATTTAAATCTGTCAAATATTTTGTGAAAAATTTAGATTTTTTCAGGGCCACTCCATACTTTGTTAGTAGTAAGTCTTCACAGAACAAACTAAAACACTATAAAACTGATTGTCTTGTGTTATAGGTTACACAGTTTATCATGGATCAGATGATACAACAAGGAAGGGGAGCTGACTGTAACATTGTAATCACACAGGTAGGTCACCATGTATAACACAATAAACATTAAGATGCTAGTCAACTCAATTCCCTATCCAAGGTCTGTGATTTCCTTAAGGTATTCCAGTTTCCTCCAATATTAAAACTGACCTCTCTTTATGCATCGAATTACCATTCAGGGGAGAGTTTGAGTCCTTGGTAATTTACAGAAAAAAAGCACTTGCACACTTACATGTACATGTGTATATGGTATGAGGTTTGTAAGTTACCCGCCTAAAGTCTGCAATTTTATTCATCATTGAAACTGACAACCCTGTATAGCCCATGTTTGTCCAAAAGGGTAAATAAGCCTTAATCTCACTCACATACATGTAGGAGCCTATGTTCAAATGATTTCTATAATTCTGACGCCATTTAAAATTCTGTTATTTCCAAGTTTGTAAGTCAATACTTGTTTGTCTAGTATAATAAAACATGGTTAAGAAGAATATTTTCTTTCCATATACAATGAAAGGTAAGGCTCCACCAACATGTGTTTGTGTTCTTCATTAAGCCAATATAAAAAATATCCTAAATTCTCATCCCCTCACGCCCTGATTTTCTTAGCCACCTCAAAAATTTTATTTTGATTTTTTGGCAAGTTATTTCTGTTCTTCAAACTTTTTCTTTAAAATGGCAGAATATTTTACCAAAATGGATAAAAAACAAAAAATAAAATAAGCCTGCCTGCCCTATATTTTCAAGAAATTTGGATGAGAATCTAGGAATTATTATGGCCCGACCATGTATGTGGATTCGCCATATAGTTTTACCCTTGTCTGTATGTCCGTCCGTAACACTTTGGTTAAGGTCCATTACTCAGATGTAAGAAGTTGGGGGTCAAAGATATTTCACCACCAGATGGTCTTGGGTAGGGCTACACCATCCACTAGAAATTAGGTCACTGTGACCTATATTTTATTCATGAACGACTTCGTATAAGTTCTTGGTTAAGGTCCATAACTTGGATACTAGATGTTGGGGGTCAATGATATTTCACTACTAGATGTGTCATTAGAAATTAGGTCACTGTGACCTATAATTTACACATGAATGACTTTGGTTAAGTTCTTGGTTAAGGTCCATATTTCAGATACTACATGTTGATGGTCAATGGTATTTCACCATTAGATTTGTCTTGGGTAACATGACACCATCCACTAGAAATGAGGTCACTGTGACCTTTATTTTACGCATGAATGACTTTGGTTAACTTCTTGGTTAAGGTCCATATCTTGAATACTACATGTTAAGAGTCAATAATATTTCACTACTCGATGAGTCTTGGTAACATGGCACCACCCACCAGAAATGAGTCACAGCGACCTATATTTTACACATGAACACTTTTGATCAATTTCTAGTAAAGGTCCATATCCCAGGTAATACACATTGTAGGTAATGATATTTCAAAAATGGGAGGGCCATCCTGTGGCTCATAGACACATTTTGTAGTTTTATTATGGCCTTAATTTTTTTTTTTAGTTCCTCCTTTTTAGGAACTTTTTTGACAAAATTGAATTGATGGTAGATGAAAATTTCTGTCATCACTCACTCCTTTTCATTTTAGCCAAGAAGAATCAGTGCTGTATCTATAGCAGAAAGAGTAGCTCAGGAGAGATCAGAAGAGGTTGGTGTATCTGTGGGATACAGTGTCAGATTTGAGTCTGTGTTCCCGAGACCATACTGTGGTGTTCTGTATTGTACAGTCGGTGAGTATTATAGAACTGGGGAGCTAGGTGTATCTGTGGGATACAGTGTCAGATTTGAGTCTGTATTCCCAAGACCATACTGCGGAGTGCTGTATTGTACAGTGGGTAGGTATACTCTATACCATTAAGGTAGGTTTGTGTGTTTGGTCAATTGGTGGAGTAGATCTGTACCCAAGACCATATTGCAGGGTGTCAAGTCCCTATTTTTTCCTATATTTTCCTATAAATTTCACCATTCCTATATTTTCCCTATATTTCTTTAAAATCCCTATAAAGCCCTATATATTCCAAAAATATTACCGTCCTTAAAAAATAAATGAATTGAAAATATTCATTTGAATGTTTCAACCAATAAAAAGCGTCTTATTTGGATGGAATTCATAACTTTTAGCTGTATCATCCATTGTATGTAATTTAAGCCATCATGATGCTCTTTGATACATTTCAATTGTGCCTTATTTTCATTTTGACAATGCAATGCTTACAGAAGAGCTTTTAAGACAGTGAAGTATTTATCTCAAAGCATAGAGTATATATATCATCATTATTAATACCATCTAGGTGTGAGTTTATACAGCTCTTAAACATCAGTTTCTATGAGCAATTTTAAAACTTTTTCTAAATACATGTATCAGTTTATTTTTCCATCTTAGTGTTAATGGATAATATAAATTGTCAATGAACATATGACCAATTATTTAATCAAACAATTCAATTCTTGGCAGATGAACGTGAAAAGTACAATGTATGATAAAATGAACAAAAGTGATGATTACAAAATTTTTGATGGGAGGGGAACAGCAAACTCAAAGACTATCAGAAGAAGGAAGAGGTGGCTAGGGGCTAACTAGTCTACAAAGAGGTCTTTTACATGAATACATGAAATACTCCCCACACACCTTGTCCTTGGCTAACTATTGCACTGCAGGCTTTCTGTATTATACCCTAACAATTAACGATCACCAATAATATATAGCTGTCTGGGGTACACATCTTGATTGCTCTGTGCAGGATTACTGTAACCATCAGAATCTCTAGTCTAGACCATTTTAAATTGCCACTTAGAACAAGCTGAGCCTTCTCTTCTGACCTATTCAACATCTAGCACCCTCACAGGGTGGCCCAGGGTTCATAAACTGTTGCTATACATTTATGTATACATGCATCCTAGATCTTGTTTAATTCATCTTATCTACACACAAAAAAATGAAAGACGTGATGGATTTTCATGTAACAACAAAACATTTATAAACCAAATTCTTATAAAAAATCCTATAAATCTTCTGTAAAAATCCCTATATTTTCCCTATAAAATTTTAAAAATATCTCTATAATCCTATATTTTTGAGACCAAAAGTGGCTTGACACCCTGATATTGTGAAGTGTTGTATTGTATTGTACAGTGGTTAAGTATCATAGATTTTGTTTTCTTTAAAAATGAAATGTTTAAGTTGGAAACCTAGTTTACAGTCATCTGAGAATCCATACAGAGATATTTTGGCCTTGCATCACAGTTGAGGGAGCCTTATAGTTTTCTGTTCATCTGAAAAAAATGATAATACACAAAAGCTCTAAGAAATGCAGGTTTGCAATTTTACAAAGCAGTTATACTCAAATTCAGAATAGTGGTACCTTTTTCAGTTGAATTTAAATGACACCAACAGGTTTGCCAATTAGGTGTCTTAAGAGAAGAAAGAGGTTTAATATTAGGTCAGTGAAGTTGGTCAGCCATGAAACACCTGTTGAAGTATAACTCATTAAAAGAATATCCATTCAGGTAGAAATTTAAATGGATCAAACTGACCATTTGATCAGTAATTATTGGTTAGGTGAAATCCATTTAAATTTCTACCTGAATTGATATGCTTCATGATTTAATACTAACAACAGGTGCTGCATGGCTCACCAACTTCACTGACCTAATATTAAACCTCTTTCTTCTCTTAAGACACCTAATTGGCAAACCTGTTGGTGTCATTTAAATTCAATTGAAAAAGGTACCACTATTCTGAATTTGAGTATAAGCACTAGTTGGGAATATGCATATTTACATTTTTATGCAAATCTGTCTATAAATTTATAGAAAATTTTTGCTGGTCTCCTTAATTTTGTCAGCATTGTATTTATTAAGATGAAGTATCACATATAGTATTTGCATTTTCTATGTGTAATACTAGCATATTGCTGTATTTGACATTTGACTACTTTTACAAGTAATTATATATATCTCTATATTTTATCAGGAACACTGCTGAGAAGATTAGAGAATGGAATGAGAGGAATCTCCCATGTTATTGTAGATGAAATCCATGAAAGGGATATAAATGTAATGTATTGCTTATCTTTAAAAAAAAAATCCTGCGGAAAAAAAATACAATCCTGTTACAATATATTTTGTATTAATAAAGTTTTGTAAGATGAAAAGTTTATAGTAAATATACAATGTGTAAAGTAAATTTATTTTCAGATAAATGAAATTATTAATATCTTGATCTCTGTTTACTATTTGTAGACTGACTTCTTACTGATCATGTTACGTGACATGGTGAATACCTACCCGCAACTGAGAGTCATACTTATGTCAGCCACCATTGATACTTCCCTATTCTCTGAGTACTTTGGTAACTGTAAGATTGTAGAGGTGTATGGCAGAACCCATCCTGTACAAGGTATGTTTGTGACAACTTGTCAAGCTTTTCTTAGAAATAGTAAATGAAAGAGATTTGATAGGGTGGTTAAGTAAGACTCTCAGGCTCCTTCCAGGGGCATTCATGCCCCATCTGCAAAAGTGGCGGGCAAATAGTGTTTGGGTCTGTTAGTTCATCTGTTTGTCTGTTAGTCCGTCTGTCCATTTGTCCCAAATGTTGCAAGATGGGGCATTATGTCCATTAGACATATTCTTGTTTTAAAATTACATGGTACAAAAAATCGTTATGATTAAAATGGAAAGATCTATTTAGATTTCTGAATTTCTGAAAGCACAAAAAATGATGGTTTTGACTTGATTTGTAGTTTTTGAGATTGTATCCAAATGCCTCATATTATCCCTCTGCCAAATGAGGGGAAAATAAACAAATTAGTCGAATAACAAACCTTATTTTAATACTTTTAATTGTGAAGATTTCAGATTTTACTCGTTGTTTTGAATTTTATAGAGTATTATCTAGAAGATTGTATACAGATGTTGAATTTCATCCCACCACCAAATGATAGAAAGAAAAAGAAGGATAAGGATGATATAGATACAGAGGATGGAGAACAGGAGGTGGGTTGAAATATTAGTTCTGTAAACAGGGAAATTGTCGCGGCAGTATTATTTTCGGGATTTTCGCGTTGACATTGCTAGTGTGAAAATGAAACGACAGGAATACATTTGTCTTTAAATGAAGTCTACAGACAATTACATTACAGTGCGAATTTAGAACTGGGCGAACTTAAAGTCAGTCATTTTACAGCAGAAAAAAAGATGGGGCAAAAATTTCCCGGTTGTCCACAAAACAATGCTTATTGCATGTAATTTAGCATGTAGTGATATTCCTGGTTTTAAGATATTGAAAGAAGATAATGAAATGTGGAATAGTTGTACACAACACAACCTTCATAAGTTTGCAGCAATTGTAAAGTCCACAATAGAAAATAGCCAGCAGCCTTTAATCTGATAAGTAGTCACTGTTCACCATCATGCAATTTACCCAGATCTTTGTCAGGAAATTTGCATTGAGTTCTCATATTCATTTTATCAAGATTATATATATTTATTAACAGGAAAATTGTAATCTGAAAGTGAGTTCTGAGTACACAGAGCAAACCAAGAGAGCTTTAGGGATGTTGAATGAGAAAGAGATGTCATTTGAACTTATTGAGGTAAGTCTTTGTTCTGCATTATAATACCGTATAGCAGGTAATTTTCGCGGCCTGCAAATTTTGCGATTTCATACTAAATGACCTAGTTTTTATTTACGTTGACATTTATTTTCGCGATTTTATTATATTCTCAATACAAATTAATATTTATTCTAAATTACGCAGGCTCAATATTTTGCGATATAATAATGGTCGCGAATATAGCAAAAATTAGAACCTCGCGAAAATTTCCCGCTATACGGTACTTGCCTTACAAATTTTATTTTAAGATGTTAAAGAGTTTCAATCTATAAAAACTGTAACTTTTTACACATACATCAATAAGCAACTATAGAATAAATAAGGACCTCTTTCAAACATGTGATGAGCTAAATATTTTTGATGGGGCATGTGTGGCTAAGTGGTATAAGGCCTTTGTATAAATACCACCATCAGGTAGTACATCAAGTTCTGCTTTGTAATTTGAAACAAAACAGGCCTTGTACAGATTTATGTAAAGTACTTTCATCTTGTTTCTTCCATTAATCAAACTGTCTGTCCAGTATGGCCCATGTTCGTAGAAATTGTGTTAAACCCTAACACATTACACAAACTTTTGTACTGTTCAAACACACTCTTTCATTTATATTGCACATAATGTGTTCATTTATCATAAGTCCAGTAAGAGTCGCTAACATAGCTACTTACTGTTTACCTAACGTCAATTTTGGGCGGGGCGGGATGAAGTGGGGGTATATAAAGTGAGCAGTGGCTCATAGATTACTTGTTTGTATTTGTAGGCCCTGATTAAGTACATCAGAACACTAAACATCCCTGGTGCTATATTGGTATTTCTGCCAGGATGGAACTTGATCTTTGCTCTACACAAACATCTAGAGATGCATCCAGAATTTGGTAAGAGAATTTTTTGTTGTTAAAAATCGATAGAAGCCTAAATAATCAATAACTGCAAAACTTCTGTGTATTGGACAATCATAAAACTTTTGAATATACAAAATAAAGAAGAGCATGGCCATTTTACTGCTTACATTCATGACCTAAATATCTAACCATTGATTATGGAGATAAACACCCACTAACTTTTGTTTTATTTTAGCTCACTTGGCCAAAGGCCATGTGAGCTTATGCCATCACGATGCATCTGTCGTCTGTCGTCGTCTGTCATCGTCAGTTAACAATTTCAAAAATCTTCTCTGAAACCACTGAACCAATTTAACTGAAACTTTGCAGGAATGGTATGACATGTTGGCAACAAACGATCCTCATTTTGAAATTATTCGATAAAAAACATGGCTGTCGTTACTAAAAATAAAACTTATGGTAAAACCACTTACAATGGCTTTTAACTCAGCAACTATAACAGATAGAAAAAATCCGAAGGAATAAGGCTCTTCAAAATCAAAAGCTCTACCAAAGTCTCCATTGGGTCAAAGTTGTCAGATGAACCCTTATAGGGGTTATGGCCCTTTAAAGGTCAAAAACAGCCTTTTTTCATGTTTTTGGCCTACAGAATGAAAACTATTGCTGATAGAGAAAAGCTGTTGCTTGCTTAAATGATCAGCTCATTTAGCTCTACAAAAGTCTTCAAAGGGTCGAAGTTGTCAGATGAACCCTTATAGGGGTTACAGCCCCTTAAAGGTAAAAAATAGTGTTTTTTTCCTATAAAATGAAAACTATTGCAGATAAAGAAAAGCTGTTGCTTGCTTGAATGTTCAGCTCATTTAGCTCTACAAAAGTCTTCATAGGGTCAAAGTTGTCAGATGACCCCTGATAGGGATTACAGCCCCTAAATAAACATGTTTTCATGTTTTTGGCTTATATAATGAAAACTATAGCAGATAAAGAAAAGTGGTTGCTTGCTTAAGTGTTCAGTTAATTAAGCTCTAAATAAAAGTCTCTAAAGAGTCAAAGTGTTCAGACGGCCCTTAAAATAACATTTTGAACGTTTTTGGCTTAACTATTGCTGAAAAAGAAAAGCTGTTGCTTGCTTAAATGTTCAGCTTATTCAGCTCTACCAAGTTCTTCATAGGGTTGACATCAAGACCAGGTGAGCGATTCAGGCTCCTGGGAGCCTCTTGTTTTTATCCCCCACCAATGAAAGTACAGGGCTATATAAAATTTGGGTCTGTTCATTTGTCCATCCCAAGTTAGTTTTTTCTTCAGGTTGAAGTTACTTTTCCATGTTTTGAAGTGAGGCATCATTTCTGTTGGACATATTCTTGTTATACCCCAACTCGTAAGAGAGGGGGCTATATTGCAATCACCTTGTCTGTCTGTCCATCTGGTTCAATTTCGCTACTTCTACTGGATGGATTGGTTTTAAATTTGGTACACAGCTTCAGCATGATGAGTAATACCATGCCTTCTCTTTCCAGGTCAGTCTATCATCTACTTCTTGTTTTCTGAGCCGACTTTGACTTTTTTAGGGTAAAAAATTTAAAATGTGAATTTTTTTGTAACAGTTTTATCAGCTTCTACTGGATGGATTGGTTTAAAATTTGGTATACAGCTTCAGCATGATGAGTTGTACCGTGCTTCCCCTTGCCAGGTCAGTCTGTCATCTACTTCCTGTTTTCTGAATGGTCGAGTGGGCTATGCTTAGCACAACTTAGTGCAACCCCTTGTTTTCCAATAAATTATGTCTCCCCCACTTTTGTGGGGAGACTATTGTTTTTGTCATGTCCGTCCGTCTGTCCGTCACACAGTTTGTCAGCGCAACTCCTCTGAAACTACTGAACCAAATTCAACGAAACTTGGTATCTAGGAAGGACACCATATGTAGTTGTGCATATTACCAGGAAATTTTGATCCTCAAATTTTTGTGGGAGTTATGGCCCTTTGAACTTAGAAAATTGCTGAAAATCCTTATTTATCATCTTGTCAGCCCAACTCCTCTGAAACTACTGAACAGAATTCAATGAAACTTGGTATATAGGAAGGACACCATATGTAGTTGTGCATATTACCAGGACATTTTGATCCTCAAATTTTTGTAGGAGTTACGGTCCTTTGAACTTAGAAAATTGCTGAAAATCCTCATTTATCATCTTGTCAGCGCAACTCCTCTGAAACTACTCAACCGAATTCAACGAAACTTGGTATATAGGAAGGACACCATATGGAGTTGTGCATATTACCAGGAAATTTTGATCCTCAAAGTTTTGTAGGAGTTACGTCCCTTTGAACTTAGAAAATTGCTGAAAATCCTCATTTATCATCTTGTCAGCGCAACTCCTCTGAAACTACTGAACCGAATTCAATGAAACTTGGTATATAGGAAGAACATCATATGTAGTTGTGCTTATTACCTGGACATTTTGATCCTCAAATTTTTGTAGGAGTTATGGTCCTTTGAACTTAGAACTTTTTGGGGAAATGGGGGAAGACATCGTTTTGTAGGCAAAAACAAACTTTAATTTACTTTTGTCTTCACATTTTTACAACAGGAGGACCTCAGTATAAACTGTTACCCCTCCACTCACAGATACCTAGAGAGGACCAGAGGAAGGTATTTGAACCAGTTCCTGATGGAGTTACCAAGGTGAGTATTTTCAAGATAGAACCAAATAAATGGGATTTTTTTGTTGTGGTGATAAAAATTTCACTAAATTCGCATCTAGCATCTGGATCTGGATATGAAAATAAGAAAATGCAAAATAAAAACCCTATCAGTTGTAAACATAGTAACTTGCTAAAACCAAAAAACAATATGCAAAGATAAGTTATGCAGTTTATTGACAATTCTAAAGAAAAATCAAGATATATTTTTGAATTTTTGTTTTCCAGATTATTTTGTCCACCAACATAGCAGAAACCAGTGTAACTATCAATGATGTGGTCTTTGTCATAGACAGCTGCAAGTAAGAATTTTATAATACATGTTTATATATAAGGACATTTTCCTTGCTTAAAAATCAACTTTCTTGGTTTTCATTTACAATTAAATCAGTTAAATAAATCTTTAAGTTACTGTGAAAGTATTAATATTTGTGGGGTTCCAATTTTCGTGGTTTTCGTGGGTCAGAAAAACCACAAATTAAATAACCAATGAACAGAAAATTAAACATTGCTTTTAATAGAGAATTGTTTAAACCATGAATTCATGAATCCACAAATATGTATTTACTCCCAATCCACGAAAATTGATACCCACCAAGTACTTTTACAGTAAGTTAAATTATCATAAAATTATTTCCAATGCCCTACATGTAATTCTAAAATTTTGGCAGTCAAATATGCTATTGAACATCGGCTTTGTATCTTCATTTATGTGTAAACTTTTATTCTATAGTTTATCATTATGCTGTTTAAGAATGGAATCAAATCATTCAAAAAAGAAAACAGATACATGTTAAGCAATATTTTTTAATTTACAGAGCCAAAATGAAGCTGTTCACATCCCATAACAACATGACAAACTATGCAACAGTGTGGGCTTCAAAGACAAACCTAGAACAGAGAAGGGGTAGAGCTGGTCGTGTAAGGCCTGGGTTTGCCTTTCATTTGTGTAGCAGGGCTAGGTTTGAAAAGTAAGTTCTCATGTTAATTATCATATGACATCTATGGTGAGGATCTTCTAGGTATATTAGTTGGACTTGAATCCACTCTCAATCCCAATATTTGTTGCCTCATTAAGGTCTGAAAATTAAGTCTTAAAAATATTAAACAAAATCATGACAAACTACACCACAGTGTGGGCTTTAAAGACAAACCTGGGTTTGCCTTTATAACAAACTTTGCCACAATATGGACTTCAAAGACAAAGTTAGAACAGAGTAGGGATAGAGCTGGTCGTGATAGGCCTGGGTTTGCCTTCCATCTTAGTAACAGGGGAATGTAAGAAAAGTAAGTTCTTAATTGATTTTCCTCATCAAAAAATATATCAAACTATACTACATTGTGGGCTTCAAAGACAATCGATAAATTACTTTAACAAAAAGCATTATAAACTAACCCATAGTATTGGTCAACAAACTCATTAAATTCTAGTTCCATGGGTACCAATAATACATGTACTTTCATAATATGCTATAATATTTGTTTTGTTTGCCTTTACAGATAACAGTGAATTATCAATTGATTTGTTCTTTGATAATATTTTTCGCTTATTATTACAGACTAGAACAGCACACCACACCAGAAATCTTCAGAACACCTTTACATGAACTGGCTCTGTCCATCAAGCTACTACGACTTGGTCCTATTGGGAAGTTCATGGCTAAAGCTGTGGAGCCACCTCCTATTGACGCTGTCATTGAGGCTGAGGCACTTCTCAAAGGTAGTTATCATTGGGCAACGATGATAATTTATCTATAAATATATGGAAAAGATAAATCATGTTTATGATTTGGAAAAGATCAATCTTGTTAATAGAAAATAATGAGATGTGGAATAGGTGTATGGGACAGCGGCATAAGCAAGTGGAAGTTTAAAAACCACAATAAAAAAGAGCAAGCAGCCTTCAATGAGGCCAATGGACCTTGTTTGCTGTTTTTCCTTTGGCCCAAGGTTAAAATATGATGTATTCAATTCAAGTACAGTCCTGAAAAAGCCAAAGAAAGACCCCCTTAATACAACAATTTTTTATGACTTGGGAAAAAATAAATGTTTTTTACTTAGAACTGTAAAAAAAAATTTGAAAGACCATTTATCTCATGAAACACAAAATATAATGTGAAAAGCAACATAGATTTTTAATATTATTATTTTTTATTTATTAGAGATGAGAGCATTAGATTCTAATGATGAGCTGACACCACTAGGTAAAATTCTTGCCAAGTTACCGATCGAGCCCAGACTGGGGAAGATGATCATCTTTGGCTGTATGTTCTAGTAAGTTTTAAGACTTTTACTATAAAAAAAAAAATAAGATAGATTGTGTTATCTTCCAATTTTTATGCCCTATCTATGAAAGTAGAGGGCATATAGTGTGTGGGTTCGTTCATCTGTCTATCCCAAATGTTGCAAGATGGGGCATTATTTCTGTTAGACATATTCTTGTTTTGCATATCAATTTGTTGTTATAGCCTTATAGAAATTTAATACTATCTTAGCCTATTTAATTTGGTCTATTTGATTAAGTAATTAAAACATATTTGATTCAGCAAATCTTTTCAAATATTACATACATGTTTTACAACACAAGCTGTAGTGAGCTTTTAATTGGTTATGATAATTTATAATTCTTTTTAGCACACTTTGCCGAAGGGCAATGTGAGCTTTTGCCATCACTTGGCGTCCGTCGTTCAACTTTTCAAAAATCTTCTTCTCTGAAACCGCTTGGCCAAATGTAATGAAACTTGAAAGAGTTGTCCTGTAGTATGTCCTCTACAAAACTATCGTTCGAAATTTTGATTTGACAAAAAAACATGGCTGCCATGGCTAAAAATAGAACATAGGGGTAAATTGCAGTTTTTTGCAAATTACTCAAAAACCGTAACAGATATCAAAATTCTGGCATCAGGTAAAAGTGATCAGCACCTCAAGATCTACCTGCCCACAAATTTTCAAAAAGATCCAACAACCGATGTAGGAGTTGTTGCCCTTTTTCTGGATTTTTTCAAAATTTTGGACTTATTTAGCCCCGTATCTTGAAAACTGTACAAGATATTTCAAAAATTTAAATTGCATATGACTAAGCACATCAAGATCTACAACAGTTGTAACAGAGTCAAAGTTGTAGGATCGTTCCTTTAGGAGTTATACCTCTTGGATTGTAAAAATTGACCATTTTTTACAGCTTTTTGTTCAACTTTTCAAAAATCTTCTTCTCTGAAACTGCTTAGTCAAATGAAATGAAACTTGGTTGGAATGTTCTGTAGTATGTGGTCTACAAAATTAATGATTGAAATTTGATTCGACAAAAAATATGGCCTACACGGCTACAAATAGAACATAAGGGTAAATTTCAGTTTTTTGCAAATAACTCAAAAATGGTAACAGATATTAAAATTCTGTTTGGGTAATAATGATCAGCACATACCTGCCCTGAAGTTTTAAAGAAGATCTGACAATGGTTGTAGGAGTTATTGCCCTTTTTCTTGTTTTTTTTTTTTTCTTTAAATTTTGCTCTTTTAAGACTAATATCTTGCATATGGTTAAGCACATAAAGATCTAAAAATATGTAATGGGGTCAAAATTGTAAGATCTTTCTTGAAAGGAGTTTTTTCCCTTAGAACATTAAAATTGATAATTCCACAGAGTAGCAGTCCTTTGTTAAAATATCCAGCTTATAAGTATCATCAAATACAAGGTGAGCGATTCAGGCTCCTGGGAGCCTCTAGTTTTACTAGTGTCAATGTCCACAGAACCTTATTTTTTAAATTAAAATACCATGAAAATTATTTTATTTACAGCTAGACCATAATAAGTTAGTATTTGATTGAGAGAATGAATAATGACAAACCCTTCTTACTTTCATAATTTGATCAATGATCAACATTAATCTTTCAGTGTTGGTGACGCAGTGTGTACAATAGCCGCCAGTACAACCTTCCCCGAACCATTCATCACCCCTACAGACAGAAGACGGCTAGGCTGGGTACATAAATCCCTGGCGGGGGATAGGTTCAGTGATCATGTAGCTCTACTCAATGCTTTCCAGCTGTGGGAAGATGCCAGGTAGATATTTTCACGATAGGTTCTAAAAAGTACATTATATACCAAAAAGACTTAATGGCATTGTAATATGTTATATGGTTTGGCTGTCAAGAACTCCAAAGACATATTTGCCAATCTTGGCATCTTTGAGAGAAAAATTAGCATATTATTTGTGATGTTGACAAAAGTTGCAGGACATTTATTTCTACATTCTGTCCATTATTTCATTTTTCTGTCCTTCCTCGGCTTTATCTTTTAGTCTAGCTGAAGTTGGGTATTGATTTAATTTTGTACACTTATTATTCATAACAAGAACATCACATTGCCACAAAAATTACACAAATCCAAACTACTGTTTCATCATTATTCCTGGGGAAAACTATTCTTGTGGTTTTCATGGGTGGCTTGCCTCATGAAATTTGGTATCCAACAAAAAGTAGTTTTAAACATTGATTCTGTATTGTGCAGGTATTTAAGATCCAGGAAATTGCCCCTTTTCACCATACCATAAAAATTGGTATCTGTGAAAATAAATTAAACCACAGTAATATGTACAAGAGTGGCTCATCATATAAACCTTGGCTTGTTATTTACAGATCTGGAGGTGAGATGGCAGAGATGAATTTTTGTGACCAGAAATCCCTGTCCATGCCAACCCTGAGAATGACATCCGAGGCAAAGGTAGAAATATAGTATTCATAGAACATGTATAGACCTTTGTCTTCTCTCTGTTGTCTGCGCAAAATTTGTCTCTATGACATGGTTTAACACTAGAAATTCATTCAAATATTTTCATGTTTTGACATCTTTCCTATTGAATGCTTCTTATAATCCTGTACTGTTGCTGTCTATTCAGATACAATTTATGTTTGGTTTGTATCTGGCATTCAGTATGAGTTAAAAATTTCATTTTCTTAATTGAAAATTAAAGATTTCAACAACATCAACATCATCTGAAAGGAGTAGGTTCACAAAGACCTATTATTGGCCCTGTAATTTGGTTGATTTTTCATGTTCAAGCAATAGAAATGGATGCTTTAGAAATAACTTGCAGCATGTCTATATTTAACATTTAAAACAGTTTCCTAGTGATAAAATTGTGTTGTTCCTTTCGGTAACACCCTAAATATTGGGATTATTAGGAAAATCTTCATTTTTGTCGATTTTGACCCCTTTTCACCACTATTTTGCCAAAATCAAAAGTGGCCGCATGCTCTGTCCAACATAGATTTTTGTTTATTTATTCATTACTTAAAAGAGAATAGTTAAACCAAAAAATAATTTTGGTCAGAATATGCGGCCAACATAATATTCATCATTTTTTTCCCCCAAAATGACTAAATATGTCAAAAATAGCGATTCTCAAAGAAGTTCACTAACTTAAAAGGTCTCTGCTGTTCACTAAAAGTTCACTAAAAGTAACCAATTCATGCACAATCTACAGACCTGTTTACCCCTACGATTTTATCGTAATTTCTACGATTTTTGACATGAAATTACGCCTTACGATTTTTCTACAGTTGACTACGATTTTCAGCGAAATCGGGAGAAAAAAAAATAAAGTTAAAATTTCGAACACACCTTTTGTTCGGAACCTATCGGATGCTTGTCTATGACTAATGAAAAGATAAGAGGATCTCAAATGATTGCTCTTACAAACGCTTGAATCGTTCCGATGACCGCCTTTCATTTCAAGCACTCAACTGATTGCGGCCTCATGGGTTTGAACTGTCTCGGAGGAAAAAGTTGGTCCAAGTCTTAAAAAGAAGGTTAAAAGTATTAATAAAATAAGCTTCTCATCTCAATTTAAAATGCCTTCAAATCATTTTAGAAGATTATTTATTTAAGATGGTGAATATTTTTTTCCCCACGATGTAAACATGCAAACAAGAAGCACCAATGGGTGTGATCGTAAGGCAACTTGACTTCGCTTTTGACTTCTTCGCCCATTTCGCCCGGTAGTGTAAGCCCTGGTGCCAAGCTTACAGACATGAATAGGAGTAAAGCACATGTGCCAATTAACATGGGCAAATATTAATGTTCGCAAGGAAAGGGTCATTTGTTCCAATTTATGTGTGTTTATGTATGGTTTGAGTACCAAAAATCCTTATATATAACATTAATACACAAGTTAAGGCCAACTCTGAACAGCTAGTATTTCATGGGCAAAATTAGTATTTTTCTGGCTTGAAACTACTATTGTGGTTTATATGGGGTAAACAGGTCTGAATCTATGACATTTTATAAAGAATAGAGTCTTATGAGCATTTTAGCAGCAATATGATGAAGCTGTCTCGAATTTGAAATTTAGGGCCAATTGGGCCGCCTTACTGAACATACTCCTTTCATAAAAGGAAAAAAAATCATCGGCTTTGAAAACATTACATTAGAAAAAAATACAAATTTTGTTCACACATAATCATTCAATTATTGATTTCTAGACATAAAAGAAATACAAAATTATGTTTATTTTAGAGGCAGTTGGGAGATATCCTGGTAAATTCTGGATTCCCTGAAGAGTGTCTGATGCCCCAAGCTTACAACTTCCATGGCCCTGATAGCAATCTGGATGTGGTAGGTTATTCTTTATATAAAAAAGTAATTGTCTTCTTTATACCATTTGTCACATAATAACATGTTGCATGATTGACAGATCAAAATATACAAAAACCTGATATACATCTGGCAGGTAGGTAAATATTTGTAACATATTCAGCAACTTCTGAACACAGCCCCTTGATACTTGGTATACAGCATCAGCATAGGATTCCCATAATGTATGTGACATGATTTCTTTCTGTTAAACAAAATCAAGCCATTTTTTTCTTTGACTGATTTTATGAATATTTCTGAAAGTAACAAGTCAAAGAAGAGAAACTTTCTTCAATTGATTTAAGCAATGCTTATTTCTAGAGAAATAACAATAAAGTATGGTGTGGGATAATGGTCATATTTGCCAAAAACAATAAGGTTGCAAATGTTTCATGCATTTGCCTGACCTAATTGTATGAATGTTTTCCATAATGATCTTGTGAATACTACTTCTCTGAAAAAACTTTCAAAATAAATATAATTGGGACACCTCGGGCAATGTGAGCTTGGTCTTTAGGTTTCTATATATTTAATTATTTTACAGGTAATGACACTGCTCTGTCTTGGACTATACCCAAATGTCTGCTACCATAAAGAAAAGAGAAAGGTGCTGACCACAGAAAGTCGAGCAGCCCTTGTTCACAAGTCATCAGTCAATTGTAGCAATTACGAGATCAAGTTCCCCTCACCATTCTTCATCTTTGGAGAAAAGGTATTGTGTTGAGTGTTTGTATGCATTAATTGTCCCCTGTCGCAACGTGATGTAGGGACCTAGTTATGGTCTTTGTGCATCTGTCACACATTTTTGAGTGCAACTACTCAGAAACCGCTCTATGGATTTTGATGAAATTTTGTAGGATTGTTTGTCATGATATGTACTTGATCATATCGCAATGCCATTTTGATTTGCCAAATTTTAGTAAATTTTCTACTTTAATGCAGCGACAGGGGACATTTGCTATGTGTAGCAATCTTGTTTATATTTAACTTGTTTCATTGTGATGCGGCTGAAACCATAGCAGAAAACTAGTATACTTGAGAAATGTAGAGCTTCCATTGTATTGCTCTGTTTTGAATGATATTTTAAGACTGATCTTTAAAAAAGACTAATAATTACCAACATGGAGTTTTAATGTCAGAGGTCTATGAAGGCAAAGATGAAATTGGTATACACTTACAGTCTCGTGCCAAAAGTATTCACTTTTTTTCATTTTCCTCATTACTTTCTGTTAATTTACAAAATTTCAAAAATTTATTCTGAAATAATCTCTTGGCCGATTTTGTTGATTTTTTCACTATAGATTTGTAAAATATTTCAAGTTTGTCTGTTTATTTTTATATAATTTGAAGGTTATCAATTTTTCAATGATATAATTTTAATCACAGAGAAAAAATTAGACGTCAACATTTTAGTTGCCTAAATAAGGAAATTATGACATCATAAATTTTACTTGTATTAAAATCATTGTCATTTTGAAACAATGCATGTAAAATTTATGTTCAAAAACCAATATAAAATTCAAATATTTCTCAAATTTCTGAAAAAATAAGTATGGAAATCCTCTCAGAAACAGCTTCAATATTGATTTTTGAAAATTCATGATTTTACATAGAAACTACTGGGAAAAATAAAAATCAGGGAATACTTTTGGCACAGGACTGTAGAATAACAACAACAATATGAATGAATACTAACTACAACAGAAATGGTAGTTGAATGTAAACTTACTTTGCTATTTAATATTTCAATGCCTTTTGTAAAAAAAATATCTAAATTTTATCCATTTTTAGATTCGTACCCGAGCCGTCTCCTGTAAACAAATGACGATGGTGACACCATTACAGTTGCTGATATTTGGATCTAGAAATGTTGGTGTGTGTGAGGACTCGATAGTCCTAGATAGCTGGTAGGTTATATACATGTAGTAGTATTGTATGATTACTGGTATGTTAGAATTTAACATCCTTTTAGTCTTTGTACACTTTTATTTAACATTTTATTTGATTTTCTATTAAAAAAGGGGCATATTCAGTAAAAATGTACAAAAGTTGTCTAAAATAAGTGAAATATTTCATGAATTTGATAAAACACCTTTGTCTGTCTTTATGGTACAAAATCACTTGTTGTTTGGAATTTCAGGATTAATCTGAAAATGGACTATGACAGTGCTGCTAAGATAGTGGCCCTAAGGCCAGCCCTAGAGGCCATGATTGTCAGAGCCACGACTAATCCTGAGGGTGTCAGTAACCCAGGCCCGCAGGAGGAACCTTTGATGGCAGCTTTTAGAGCCCTGTCTAAAGTCAATGCAGGAAAGTTTGGCATTCAGCAGGATGAGAATGTGTAAGTTTCATCTTGAGGTGTATACCCTTGTGGTATTAGATATTTTATAGGTGTGTGTTTGTTCTTGCAGTATTATGATTTTGTATGCATTAGATATTTGATAACTTGTATTTTAGTAGGAATTAATATTTATGCAACTCACAAGCAAAGTTTCCCCACCTGTATGTGATGAGGTTTGTCAGTTACCTGCCCAAGGTGGGTGGTTTCCTCGGGGTACTCCGGTTTCCTCCACCATTAGAACTGACCATCCTTCATGACCCAGGTGCGTCTTGAAAAAAGGGTGTTAAACCTTAACAAACAAACACAAGCAAAATCAAGGGGTATAAAGGAATCAAACTCAGGCCAATCTGCAAATCTTGTAATGGCAACACATCATAAATGCCTCTGTGGATTTTGATTAAACTTTACATGAAGGAAATACATCATAGGCAGGGGCCTCAGTGTTATACCCAGTGGGAGGTTTGGAATAATATACTCTAAATATTTTGGAATTACCCTATGGTGGGTTTTGAAGGGGTAAAATGATCCCCTGCAGAATACTTTGTTTTTCACTCAATTAAGGTAGATGGGGTGTCTAAAAATTTATCCATAGATTTTTTTTTCAATTTTGCCAACAGTTAGCCCAGTTCACCAGAAGAATGTAGAAACAACTTTGAAAAATGCATGATTAAAGTATTTTTAACATAGGATCAATAGGGGAAATTCAAATTTCCTTCATTAAAGAAAATCTACTACATCGATTTTTCTTAAAATTTGTGAAAATCTTTATTTTGAATGGATCTTTAAATATACTAATAAAAAATTTAGTTCACCATCAAAATTTTTGAAAAGGTGAAAAAATGGGTTTTCCTTATTATTCCTATACAGATTATCTCCCCTTAGAAAGTACGGGAAAATATTGAAATTCCCAAAGTAGGCATATTTTATCCAAATTATACCCCCACTCGTAAGAGAGGGGGCTATATTGCAATCACCTTGTCCGTCCGGTTCTATTTCTCTGCTTCTACTGGATGGATTGGTTTTAAATTTGGTACACAGCTTCAGCATGATGAGTTATACCATGCCTCCTCTTTCCAGGTTAGTCCATCATCTACTTCTTGTTTTCTGAGCCGACTTACACTTTTTTAGGGTAAAAAATTTGAAATGTGAAATTTTACGTAGCAGTTTTCTCGGCTTCTACTGGATGGATTAGTTTCAAATTAGGTACACAGCTTCAGCATGATGAGTTATACCGTGCCTCCTCTTTCCAGGTCAGTCCATCATCTACTTCCTGTTTTCCGAGCCAACTTAGACTTTTTAGGGGAAAAAATTTAAAATGTGAAATTTTTCGTAACAGTTTTCTCGGCTTCTACTGGATGGATTGCTTTCAAATTTGGTATACAGCTTCAAAATGATGAGTTATACCGTGCCTCCTCTTTCCAGGTCAGTCCATCATCTACTTCCTGTTTTCCGAGCCAACTTAGACTTTTTAGGGGAAAAAATTTAAAATGTGAAATTTTTCGTAACAGTTTTCTCGGCTTCTACTGGATGGATTGCTTTCAAATTTGGTATACAGCTTCAAAATGATGAGTTATATCGTGCCTCCCCTTTCCAGGTCAGTCCATCATCTACTTCCTGTTTTCTGAGCCGACTTAGACTTTTCATGGGTCAAAAATAGACAATTTTTCGTAACAGATTTCTTGGCTTCTACAGAAGGGATTGATTTCAAATCTGGTATACAGGTTTAGCATGATGAGTTGTACTGTGCCTCCCCTTTCCAGGTCTGTTGGTCATCTACTTCCTGTTTTCTGAATGGTCAAGTGGGGGTATGCTTAGCACGACTTAGTGCAACCCCTTGTTTGTGTTGAAATTATCAATTTTAATGTTTACCTAGCCTAATAGAAATCAATTAGAATAGCTAGCTTTATAAAATTTTAAGTTCTGATAGATGTAAAAAAAAAATGCTCAGTGATAGACACCCCATCTACCTTAAATACAATCAACCAGTGTTTTTTGGGGCAATTTACACATAAAACATTATCAAAGGAGTTTAATTCACCCATCATTTGTAAAAGCTGGGCAAAACACTTGGGCCTCTTGCTCTATGTCTTGGGCTTGTGTTTGTGTATTACATGTATGTGCCTAAGGTATTTTTTCAGTCTTTGCATCAGTCTATTTTCCTTATGTTGTATTTGTGTTGAACAAAAGGAATGAAATCACAAGAATTTAAAAGAAATTGTACTTGTGTCTATTTGCCATAACGATTACTAACCATCAAGTCCAAAGCAAAAAGTCTTGATCATATATGTGCTGTAGAATGGAACATCAATGTCTTTTCTAGTTTCAATTTCTTTATTTGATTCTTTCTTGATGTTCCCATTTTTGGTTGTGAAATACATGCATGTGCATTTTGAATAGTTTGCAGAGAAAAAGACAAAAGAGGCCAACAAATAAATCTTCTGAAAAGCTGACAGTAGCTATACCATTCCCAGTAACTAAAAGCAAAGTGCCACAAAACATGAGGACATCAAAGAATAAATCTAGACAATCTAAAAAATCTAAAAATCCCAAAGCAACTACAGTAGAATTTCAGGAGGCTTCATCTCTGATAAATGGCAGTCAAGCCAAACCACAACAGAGGGTCTACTTAATCAAGGATATCCAACAGGGCAGGCTGGAGTTGACAGAGGAAGTGATTCCAAGGGAGGTAAATCCAACAGGAATGAGAATGGAGATTGTGGGGTCCTATGCAGAAGACAAAGTTGGGATCATTTCAAATGGAAGTCAGCTAATGAAAAGCTCAAGCCTTGAGATGAATGTGAAACTGCCATCTAGTATTAAACAGGAACAAGCTAACAGGGATTATGGGAACAAGAAATCACAGTATTTGGGACTGAATAATCTGTCGAAAGATGAAAAAGTGGTCTGTGCTGAGCTTTTCCAAGACAAATCACTCCATGCAAACACTAAACAAGGAGATGACAGTACTAGGTCATCTGTCTGTGAACAAAAGCAGTTTGATGAAGATTTAAGTAGTATTCCAACCAAGCATGATGGAAATAATACACGCAGCAAATGTATCAGTACAGAAAATTTGAACAATCAAGTTCTACAGGAGGCTGATAGCACAGAAGATATAAACATCACAAAGAAAATGAAGAAAGTTGGTAGAAAGAGGAAAAATGAAACAGCTGTCAAAAAGTATTGCCTTAGAAGCTCAGAGAAGAAGACAAATTCTTTAGGGAAGACTAAAAAGTGGGTCCAAGCATTGAAACAGAAAAAGTTGCTGAAGAAAATTGTCAGCCTTTCAAAACAGAAAACTACAGCTGAAGATGATGGCACCAATGTCTCTACTATAAACAAATTTAAGATCCCAAAGGTGAGATTTGATCCTAAAGTGTATGAAGTTAGCATTGAGGAAGTTGATGCTGCTGTCATAGCAAGACATGTTATTAGTAAAAACAAATTGCAAGAAAAGTTCATTGATGACTTCAGGAGTTGCAAGCCAAAGAATGCAGTAATTCAGAGACCTCAAAATGTGCTAGTAACTTGTACTGAGAGTAGTTGTATTGTGCCCAGTCCAGACAATTACGAGAAAGAAACAAGTGATGATCTCTTTGGAAAATTGAAAAATCAGATGTGGAAGAGGAAGAAGGTTGAGGAGATTTACAAGAGCCAGATGGTCAATGCTGTGAAGGAGGATGTTGTTAGAGATGTGAATGATAATCTGATACCTGTCTTTATTCCAGGCAGAAAACCAGTCAGGAAGTCAGTTAAAGGGAAGCAACCAACTTCACAAGGTGCTGTGACCTTGACCTCGAACAATGATGATGATTCTAACTTACAAAAGCAGCCAGGAGAGCCACAGAATGAAGACAGAGATGGATTTGTGTTGAGTACAGATAAAAATGACAGAGAAAACAACACTACTCAGGATAGAAATGGCTTTGAAAGTTCTGAAGAAAAGCATGAGAACAAACCACGAAAAAATCGATTGATATCTTTATTCCCTGCAAATGATGAGGAAATTGAAATAAGGGATCCATTGGAGAGTTCCTTAATGTATTTCAATCAACATTTTGAGATGCAAAATACAGACAAAGTAGAAACAGAACATGCAAACTTTGATTTACGTTCCACTGATGGTGATGGGTATCCTAGTCAAGAAGTAATTGGTGATCAGATGCAAGATGGTCAGCAATCAGGTGAAGTTATGGATGACTGTTTCAGTCAACATACAGTAAATCAGTGTGACCATGAAGGATACAACAACCAATATCACCCGTCAAATCTGCAAACAAGTGATCAGCAAGATTGTCAATATCAGCATGATCAAATGGAAATACCATCTCATGTTTCCAACAGACAATCACAGTATCCTTCATACATGGCTGACACAGATAGTTTTAACGAACCTTTGCAAGATGGAAACATGGGAATAATGGACACGACTGACCAAGACCAGCTTTTCATTGATAGATACATAGGTAAAGAGCAGGAGTGTCCTGATGCTTTTCTGGAATACTTCCAAGATCCCACTCCTTGGTCAGAAAGTGAACAGAACAGCCTTCGGTCAGATGAAGTTCACTTTGATGATGGTTTACCTGAGGAGTTTGTAAGAATAAGTGATGGGGGCTTCCTACCAAAGATGTCATATGGCAATGTTAATAGAGACTATTTGTCTGGGCCAAGTTATGGATGTGGATCACCATCTTTTGAAACTAGATTGCAGTCTCAGAGTTTCGGTTACAAGCAAGAGGATACAAAGCAGGTTTCTTGTAAGCACCACCCTGATACTAATCTTGGACATGAGTCAAATCCAAATCGTCAGCCTTCTGGACAGTTTCCAATAATGAAAACAAACCCAGTAAAAGATACTTATGATTTGAATTCACAACAAGTGAAAACAACTTCAGTTTGGAACCCAGGACCAGTAACTAAAGCTTTAAATTGGAACCCACAGCCAGCTTACAAGACTGAAAACTGGATTAAGCCAGCAAATAGTGTTTTAAATTGGAATAAACAATCCATGAACATGACTGAATATTTGAATAGAAAACCCTTTAGTTGTGTTGCAAGTAGGAATACACAACCACTGAACAATGCTTCAAGCTGGAACTCACATTCAGTTGATAATGCTGCAAATTGGAATGCACACAAAGTAGACAACATCCCACATTTCAATACACAAACAGTAACTAACACCCCAAATTGGAATAGACATCCAGCTAAGAATGCTGAAAATTGGAATTCAAAAACAGTAAACAAGAAACCACTTTGGAATACACAAACAGTTACTGGTCAGAATACTGTGCCAGTGAATGTTTCAAATTGGAATACACAAACACCTAAAGCGGATCTAAATAGGAACTCACAGCCAGCTTACAATGTTTCCAATTGGAATGCACAAACAGCTAATACCAAAACTTCAAATTGGAATGTGCAAACAGCTAATACCAAAACTCTAAATTGGAACTCACCCTCACTGAACAAGTGTGAAACTTCAAATTGGAACTTACCTTCAGTTAACAAGGATGAAAATTGGAATACACAACCAGTTAACAAGGCTCAAAATTGGAATACACAACAAATGACCATGACTCCAAATTGGAATACACATTCAGCTAAAGAGGATTCAGCTTTGAATACTTTTGGATGGAATATTCAGCCAGTAGAAGAGAGTAGTAATGTAATGAATGCAGGATCAACAGTAAAACCAGTCATACAGAAGTCACCACTTGATAGATATGTCCAGAAGTCTTTGAAGAAAAGGAAGTACTCGTAAGACATTGATTATGGGAAAAGGATTGTTCTGGTTTTGTTTTCAGATTTGAATTTTTCTGTAGATTAGTGTGAAATGAAACCTGTTTAAATTATAAATGATTTTAACAACGACAGCATTGTTTTATTATTAAGCTGCACAGAAAGTTGCGTAGGATATCCCTTTATACAATTTGATATCATAGTCGATCAAATATGAGGAATTATTTGACTTTTATGAGATATTCAAATTTCTAAAGGGTTTAGTTCTACATGTATATGAAAGTTATCTTCTCTATTGAGGATGAACATTAAAAAAATACCTACCAGTACTTATTCAAAATTTGGTGATATTTAAACAGGTTTCACAGTGGTTTTTACTGTGGTATCATTATTCGTGAGTATCAATTTTCGTGGGTGGCATTGACCCATAAAATTTGATACACCAGGAAAGGGAAATTTTACAATGATCCGTATGCTGCAGACTTAGAACCATGAATTTAAAATTCCATGAACTTATCAGTTTTCATAAAACCACGAAAATTGGTACCCACAAAAATTAATGAAACCCCAATATTTTATAACATTTACTCTGTACTAATATTGCCCTCCCTTGTATGTTCTTTTGTTATTGTTTGTTATTTTTTAATCTACATAAAGTTTCTCTATCTGTGTGTCCAAATAATATATTGTTGTTCAGATGATTTCAGAGGAGTAACAAGTTGGATCTTCATGAAACTTTTTACATAGATACCTGTCTTGATCTTTACAATATTGGTCCCATAATAAACTTTATATATGCTGACTGAAATATTATTGAAGACTAGTGGAGATCATAAAAATCAATTGACAATGTTGATTTCAAATAAACCAACAAAAATTTACAAATTTTCAGGGGACCATTGGAAAGTTTCTGTAAACATTGAAAATTTTACTTCTGGATTATTTTTTTTGCTGATTTCTCGATCTTAAAATATCCACAAAAATGTTCCCTATGCAAATGGACCATAACAGTAAATGGGATAAACAAGATTCTTTGAAATACTCAAATGAATATGAATTTTTGTTAACTCTTTACTTTTTTGTATTTCTGTACCCGTATGTTAATGATAAGAAGGTGGTCATGTTAATTTTTATACGACCGCAAAAAATTTGCGGACGTATTATGGTATGATGCTGTCGTCGTCGTTGTCGTCGTCGTCGTCGGTGTCTGTTAACTTTTTAGTGTTTCCACAATAACTTGAGTTCCAGTTATCCGATTGCTATGAAACTTTACAATGATGTTCCTAACCATAAAAGGATGAATGGGATTGATTTTGGGGGTCCCCCCATTTTTCGTTTAGAAATTAGGGGCCAAAAAAGGGCCAAAAATACTACTTTTTTGTTTGTTTCCACAATAACTTTAGTTCTAGTTATCCAATTGCTATGAAATTTGACAGTGATGTTCCTTACCATACAAGGATGAATGGGATTGATTTTGGGGGTCCCCCCTTTTTTTGTTTCGAAATTAGGGGCCCAAAAGGGGGAAAAAATCAAATATTTTACTTGTTTCCACCATAACTTTGGTCCTAGTTGGCCTATCGCTGTGAAATGTTTCTTACAATAAAAGAATGAACCTGATGAATTTTTGCGGCCCCCTTTTTCTCCGTTGTGTAATTAGGGGCCATAAGGGGCCAAAATAAAAACTTTTTTATTTGTGGTCCGATTTTGAAATTTTTTTTTGCATGTTTGTTCTTGTCAAATAGCGGATACAAAATTAAGAATTTAATTTTGCGACCCCCCCTTTTTCCCCCTATTACGTAACTAGGGGCCAAATGGGGCCAAAATCGAAACTTTTTTATTTGTGGTCCGATTTTGAAAATTTTTTTTGCAAGTTTATTTTTGTCAAGTAGCGAATCCAAATTTGAGAATTTATTTTTGCGACCCCCACCCCTTTTTCACCTGTTACGTAATAAGGGACCTAAAGGGGCCGAAATTGAAACTTTTTTAATTCTTGTCCGATTTTGATAATTTTTTTTGCAAGTTTATTCTTGTCAAGTAGCAGATATATTTTTGTGTCCCCTTTTTTTACTGTTACGTTATTAGGGACCAAAAGGGGCCAAAATTGTAACTTTTTTATTTCTGGTCTGATTTTGAAAATTTTTTTTGCATGTTTGTTCTTGTCAAATAGCGAATACAAAATTAAGAATAAATTTTTGCGCCCCCCTTTTTTCCCCCTATTATGTAATTAGGGGCCAAATGGGGCTTTTTTATTTGTGGTCCGAATTTGAAATTTTTTTTTTTGCAAATTTATTCTTGTCAGGTAGCGATTCTAAATTTAAGAATAATTTTTTTGGGCTGTAATCATAATTTAAAAAAAATTCTGGTTCAATTTTTAATTTTTTCCCCAAACATTATTCTTTTTAAGAGTAGAATACAACAGTCAAAATTTATATTTTTTCCCCCTTGGTCGAAAGTCCATCAGAGAAGCATGTGTCAAAAACCTTTGTCAGTCCACCATGGGCTGCATGTGTCCAGAACAATAGACTATCCATATTAGGCCTAAAACGTACAGGGTTCAACATGTTGCGGTCGTATCATGCTGCGCTCGGCGAAGCTTTTTATTAAACAGGGGGGCACAAGAAATTATCTATTTAATTCATGTAAATGTTTCCTATATCTATATATATAACAAAAAGCCTTGATAACCAAGTCTTCCATGTTATTCCTCATGATTGTTTCAATATATTTTCAGGGCCAAAACCCTTGGAGGTCCTTCCTTTAAACGGGGGCGTTATGAAGGAGGAGGTGGTGGATTCCGTGGCGGCAGAGGAGGAGGGTTTGGTAACCGTGGCAACTTTGGAGGAGCAAGAGGAGGAGGGAGTTATGGAGGGGGGTTCAGTAACAGAGGCAGTTTTGGAGGGGGTATGAGAGGTGGGTTTGGAGGATCGACAGGTGGAAGAGGATTTGGAGGATCAGGAGGAGGAGGGCGAGGGTTTGGAATGTCAGGAGGAGGAGGAGGACGTGGATTTGGTGGGCCAGGAGGTGGGGGACGAGGTTTTAGAGGAAATCCAGGTGGTGGTGGATTTGGTAGAGGATTTAGTAACAGTGGTGGAGGATTCAGAGGGCGTGGAGGATTCTAAATTCTAGACTAATTTAGATAAGGACTTGTGTTGTAAACATGAATTAAGATGCTTAAAATTCATGAAAACCTTTGTTAATAACATGATAGAAAGTCTGGATATTAAAAGGGGCCTAAATTTATTTTTATGTGATTTTTTTTTATGCAAACTGCTGTTTTATTTATAACAGAGAACCTTAAGTTGGTAGAAATGTGAACTTAGATTCTGATTCCACGTTTTGATATAGTTACTTGTTATAAATATTGGATATGTTTAACAGTACTAGACCAGACATATAAATAGGATTATTGTTTTAATGCACTTCTATGTTTGGTATCTTAAAAAGCAAGAAATTTGTGATCATGTTAATTTGTTATTGGTTAGTTATTCAGTCCAACTTATACTCTTGATCATAATTTGATTCAATATTTAAGAAACACTTTGATAAAACTAACCAATTTTTCAGTCTTTTGATGTTAAGCAACATCTACTACAGAACTTGTTTTAGAGGGGTGAAAGCATCAGGTCATTTATTTATTTTCTAAAGCAATTTCTTAATGAACATCTACACATTTTGTTTTAATGAATTACCAGAGTTAGAATTCTTCATGTTAGATTTATTTTTATCACACTGTCTATTTCAATAAACAGGTATTTTTAGCTGTTGATCATGACCATTCTATGAATGTTTTAAAAGGTGTATGTTGTAACCTACATTTTACATTTTGATAACGAAAAAAAAACTGAAATAAGTGCAGTTTTGATTTATGTTAAAGTCCTTTTTGTGTCCTTTTATTAAAGTGGTTTTCCCCAACTGCCAAGATTCATGAAAATATATGCATTTCATTAATGTATAATCATGATTATGTACTTCTGTGTGACAGAATTAAAGATTGTTGTTTTTTATTGATTTTCCACATTTTGTTGTGACACCATTAAAACAAAGTGTTGTTACTTAATCTTAGTTTTAAACATCCATGTCATTTTCATGTCTTGTTTGTTACTTTGTTATTTGTTCATACATGAGTATATGAATGTTTTCTATGATAGTTTTGAGCTAAGATGAAGGATAAAGATCTTTGTTTAAAATCCATGTTATATTGATGGCTGTTTCTTTGTTTGTTTTTTTGTGCATGTAACGTTATTTTATGTCAACAATTTGTTTTATATTAAAATGTCAAATTGTGAATAAAGATAAAGCTAGATGTATTTTTATACCAGTGCATGTAAAGTATTGTCCATCTGTAAGGTACCACTCAAGGCACCTTTTATCTACAGCTCCTGTTGAACCACATGATGGATTTTCATGAAACTTTCTCAACATCTTTGTGACATAATGAAGATTGCATATCCATCCATCACACTTTTTTTCATAACAGATTTCTCAGCTACTATTAATCATAGGCTGTCAATATTTCGTATGCAGCTGAAGGTAGGGAGTCTCATATGGTGGAATCCCTTTCAGGTCTGTCGCTTACCTACTTCCTGTTCAACTAGCCAACTTAAAAAAAATTAGTAACAGAATTCTCAGCTTCGATCATTTGTAGGCTTTTGATATTTAGTATGCAGCTACAGGTAGGGATCTCATATGGTGGGATGTGTTTCCAGATCTGTTGCTTATCTACTTCCTATTTAGTGAGCAGACTTATAATTTTTTATGCTTTGCGAGGACTCTGGAATTCCGTTCTTGTTAAGTTTGATATAAAAGTTTTGAAAATGAAGCCATGTGTAATAATTTTCTAGCTGTGATTTGCAGGTTTTCTAGTTAATGGCCTTTTAATGTCTGACCAATTTGACCCATCTAGATAAACCAGTTTATTAAAGAAAACAACAGTGATCCTGTACTACAAATTGATATGGATGTGTTCATGTTCACTAGTTTTTAGCTCACCTGGCCCAAAGGTCATGTGAGCTATTGTTTTCACTGGGCATCTGTAAGTCAATCTCTTTAAATTAACTACAAACTATTCTTTATTAAAGATATTCTCTGAAGGAATGGTTTCAACTGTGTGCCCTTAGACTTCATGATGTCCTCTGCCAATTTCATGGAATTTATGCATAGCAACAGAACATAGTTTTTCTCTCACCTGGGAAGCAGAGTGAAACATAAGTGTAACTTCACTAGTGGTGGCATTAACTTTCAATGATATAGTTTAATGACAATTTTCAATACATGCAATAGCTAATTAAAGTTTTGCTAGCACCCCCATATCTCAAGAACTATTAGTCCTGGGTTGATGAAACTTGGTATGCATATGCCCCAGTAGTACTTTAGAACAGTAGCATCCCAATCTTTTGACCTTGTCCTTGATTTTCAAGTTGAGTGACTGACAATTTTCAATACTTATTAAAAAGCAATGTTTAAGTTTTATGAGCATCTCCATTTCTCAAGAACTACAATTCATAGGTTGATGACATTGGTAGGCATATGTCCCAGTAGAAGCTTAGCACAGTTGCATCCCCATCTTTTGACCTTGGACGATTTTCTGGTTGAGTGACTTTGACAATATTCAGTACGTATAATAGCAGTGTAAAAAATATGTGAAATGGTATACTCCTTCAATAGTCCTAATATATGTCAATATATGATATTAAGGGTAGGGGTCCTTGGGTGCAAGCCACTGACCCCTACCAAAAAAATATATGGAGTGACTCCCAGCTAAAAAAGTAAAATAGAATGAGAAAATATAAAGCAACTAGCCTGTTTCAGGTTTGAAAGCTCTACAAAACTCTTCAATGAGTCGTAGTTGTGGGATAATTCTTTACAGGAGTTCCCCTTAATCCTGAAAATTTTAACGGTTTGGAAATCTTCATTTGGCAACTCAAAATGGACCACTAGTTGGGAATATCCCTATTCCTTCATATTGCCAGCAAGAAAAAAATAAATACATATACAAGATAAAATCCCCATGTTTTACTGGGATCTCCCTGAGTCTTTGTCTCAAATTGCAATAACATTTCTTTAGCCTACCTAGTCAGTCTTTGTCTCAAATTGCAATAACATTTCTTTAGCCTACCTAGTCAGTCTTTGTCTCAAATTGCAATCACATTTCTTTAGCCTACCTAGTCCGTCTTCGTCTCAATTTGCAATAACATTTCTTTAGCCTACAAAGTCAGTCTTTGTCTCAAATTGCAATAACATTTCTTTAGCCTACCTAGTCAGTCTTTGTCTCAAATTGCAATAACATTTCTTTAGCCTACCTAGTCAGTCTTTGTCTCAAATTGCAATAACATTTCTTAAGTCTACCTAGTCAGTCTTTGTCTCAAATAACAATAATATTTCTTTAGCCTACCTAGTCAGTCTTTGTCTCAAATTGCAATCACATTTCTTTAGCCTACCTAGTCCGTCTTCGTCTCAATTTGCAATAACATTTCTTTAGCCTACCTAGTCAGTCTTTGTCTCAAATTGCAATCACATTTCTTTAGCCTACCTAGTCCGTCTTCGTCTCAATTTGCAATAACATTTCTTTAGCCTACAAAGTCAGTCTTTGTCTCAAATTGCAATAACATTTCTTTAGCCTACCTAGTCAGTCTTTGTCTCAAATTGCAATAACATTTCTTTAGCCTACCTAGTCAGTCTTTGTCTCAAATTGCAATAACATTTCTTAAGTCTACCTAGTCAGTCTTTGTCTCAAATAACAATAATATTTCTTTAGCCTACCTAGTCAGTCTTTGTCTCAAATTGCAATCACATTTCTTTAGCCTACCTAGTCCGTCTTCGTCTCAATTTGCAATAACATTTCTTTAGCCTACAAAGTCAGTCTTTGTCTCAAATTGCAATAACATTTCTTTAGCCTACCTAGTCAGTCTTTGTCTCAAATTGCAATAACATTTCTTTAGCCTACCTAGTCAGTCTTTGTCTCAAATTGCAATAACATTTCTTAAGTCTACCTAGTCAGTCTTTGTCTCAAATAACAATAATATTTCTTTAGCCTACCTAGTCAGTCTTTGTCTCAAATTGCAATCACATTTCTTTAGCCTACCTAGTCCGTCTTCGTCTCAATTTGCAATAACATTTCTTTAGCCTACAAAGTCAGTCTTTGTCTCAAATTGCAATAACATTTCTTTAGCCTACCTAGTCAGTCTTTGTCTCAAATTGCAATAACATTTCTTTAGCCTACCTAGTCAGTCTTTGTCTCAAATTGCAATAACATTTCTTTAGCCTACCAAATCAGTCTTTGTCTCAAATTGCAATACCATTTCTTTAGCTTCCTAGTCAGTCTTTGTCTTAAATTGCAATAACATTTCTTAAGCCTACCTAGTCAGTCTTTGTCTCAAATTACAATAACATTTCTTTAGCCTACCTAGTCCGTCTTCGTCTCAATTTGCAATAACATTTCTTTAGCTTACCTGGTCAGGTAGTCTGTATGAGCTATTGCCATAACTTGCTGCCTCTCATATGACAATTTAAAATTGAGCTAAAAGTGAGAGTTTGGGGAATGAATGATGATGTCCTTCATATTATCATCCATTAATCTACTTTGGTGGGAGACATCAGGGATTGATTAAAACTAATTGTCATGGAGACATATTATGTTTTCTGTCCATTACAATGTTTTTCCAGTCAATTCCTTCAAAACTACTGAACAGAATTAAATTAAACTTGGTATGTGGCAAACACACCCTTTGTTGGATTTTATGTATGCATCAGGGGTAGGTCAGCATCAAAACAAAATTAGGTCACTAGCAAGTTCATTTTCTCTTTGATGACATATATGTAAGTATCTATCATCTCTGTGGGTTCAATCCCTGTAGTGTCAAGGTTTCCAGGCACCTACAGTTGCTTTTGGGTTTCACAGATTTACTAGCTGCTTGGAATATCAGGGTATATCATGCAAGGGCCTATATTAGCCAAATGGTTGTTAATCTTGCATCTGATATTTTTACTGTCATATTCTGTAGCATTAAAATTCACAACACTTATTACTCTATTTTATTCACAGGGGATACCCACAGATTTAAATGAAGAATCCCGAAATAATTGACCTGTGACAAACCTAGTCAGTCAAATAGAGTAATATTTATGAATTTATTAATGCACAATTTGTTTTCTTTATATAACTGAAAAAAGACAAATCAGCGCCTAGTTATTCTTAATATTAATTGTCAATCTATTAAGTCAAAGGTGCCCGAACTACATCAAGTCATAAACCAAGTCAAACCTGATATTATAGTTGGCACGGAATCTTGGCTCAACCCAGAAATAAACAACTCTGAAATATTTCCAAATAACATGTTTTCCATCTATCGTAAAGACAGAACAAATAGAAAAGGTGGTGGTGTTTTCTTAGCATTATTGACTAACATAAAAATATTTGTCTAAATATGATGAAAACAGCCTATACTGTATAAACACAAAACTACGCCAATATGTAATTAATCCGTCCAATATGGATATTGGACGGATACCGCCAGTCAATATGGCATATTGGACTAGTCAATTGGCATGTCAGCCATATTGGTCAGGTAAGTCAATAAAGGTATAATTGCGTAAAGTTATCCATATTGGCTGAGTTATTGGTCCTCGGCTAGCCATATTGGACTTCGGCTTCGCCTCAGTCCAATATGGCTAGCCTTGGACCAATAACTCAGCCAATATGGAAAACTTTACGCAATAATACTATAATATCTAACAACCTAATCTCCTCAGAACAACCTGAATTAAACACAGACTGTGAGATAATATGGGCTAAAATAAATAACAAAGGTATCAAAACCATCAATGTTGGTGCATACTACAAACCTCATGAAAATGACACTGAAAGTATCAACGAACTTAACAAATCTCTACATAGAATACCAACAAATAGCCATATTTGGCTCCTTGGAGACTTCAATCTCCCAAAATATGACTGGACGAAACAAGAACTCAAACCAGACTGCAAATTTACAAGCACCTACACCAATTTTTTGGAAATAATAAATGACCACAACCTAGAACAAATAGTCAAATTACCAACTAGAAATGAAAACACTCTAGATTTATGTTTCATAAACCAGCCATCACTTATACAAAACACTAAAACACTCCCAAGCCTAGGGTCATCAGATCATGACATTGTATTCCACGAACTGAACATAATAACTGGAATAAAATATAGAACTCCACGTAAAATCAACCAGTATAATAAAGCCAATTGGGAAGAAATCAAACATGAGATTGAACAAATCAGCAAAGAGTATTCCTCGATCAACTCAGAATTGAATAACACAGAAGAAAATTGGGAATACATAAAAACTAGAACAGAAGACATAGTAAATAGACATGTTCCAACAAAGACAATAAAACCCAAATGTGACATACCATGGTTAACACCAGAGATAAAAAGACTCATAAGAAAAAGAGACCGCCAATATAGAAAAGTTAAAAATGGGAAAAGTAAAAACAGCTTCAAACAAACTAAAGAGATCGTACAACAAAACTAAGACAATCCTACTGGAGCTACAAAGAAAAGATCATATTAGAAGATAGCAAATCAGGTGAAAGTAAACCAAGTAAAAAGTTCTGGTTGTTCATTAGAACCCAAAAAACTGAAAACATCGGTGTTGCACCTCTCAAAGTAAATGGCATTACGAAGACCCAACCATCAGAACAAGCAGAAGCACTAAACAGCCAGTTCCATTCAGCATTCACAACTCCCAAGCCCTTAAACCTAACACATATTTGTGAACTACAGCAACTTAATAATACCAAACATCACAGCAGCATGAACCCAATAACAATAACATCAGAGGGAACATGTTAACTATTACAAAATCTAAACCCTAAAAAAGCCATAGGGCCAGATATGATCTCACCACATTTATTGAAAGAAGTTGCTAAAGAAATATCGCCAATTTTAACTGACCTTTTCAACTCATCTATCAATTCAGGAACAGTGCCAAAAGATTGGAAAAATGCAATAGTTACACCGGTTTTTAAAAAAGGAGCAAAATCAAAACCAGAAAACTATAGGCCAATATCACTGACATGTATTTTAAGTAAAGTATTAGAACACATATTAGTAACATCAATAATGAAACATCAAGATACTAACCACCTTCTTTACCCACTTCAGCATGGTTTTAGATCCAAAGTTAGCTGTGAAACACAACTCTTAACTTTTACACATCAAATTTTTGATGATATGGCAAATGGCAAACAAACTGATGTAGTTGTAATGAATTTTAGTAAGGCTTTTGATAAGGTGGACCACCAAAGACTCATTCTTAAACTTAAACGCATGACAACCAAATTTCCAACTGGGTACAAGCTTGGTTAAACAATCGCTCACAAAAAGTTGCTGTAGATGGCCACATGTCCAATAGCTGTCCAGTGCTCTCAGGTGTGCCACAAGGCTCTGTTTTAGGCCCATGTCTGTTTCTTATTTACATAAACGTCATGCCAGACAACCTTAAAAGTAATGTTCGCCTGTTTGCTGACGACACTATTGTGTACCTGACCATCTCCTCCATAACCGATTGTCATACTCTAAAGTCAGACCTACATAAACTTGAAAAGTGGGAGAATGAATGGCCAATGTCTTTTAACCCAGATAAGTGTGAGATGATAAGAATATCAAGAAAACGAACACCCATCACTTATGATTATAAATTACATAACCAAATACTCAAAACAACAGACAAAGCTAAATATCTGGGAATTACAATCACAAAAGACTTGAGCTGGAATAATCACATCAACACAATCTCAAACAAAGCACATGCATCATTACAATTTATTAAAAGGAACATCAAAACAAATAACATCAAAACAAAAGAAACGGCATACAAGACCTATGTAAGACCAAAACTAGAATACTGCAACATCATATGAGATCCCTGGCAAAAAGCTCTAATTAACAAACTTGAAATGACCGAACGAAGAGCAGCAAGATACACACTTAACCAATACCAATATCAAAGTAGCGTCAGTGCCATGCTTTAACAACTTGAATGGCCTTCATTACATCAAAGAAGAAACTTAACAACAGTAACAATGCTATATAAGATCCAACATCAACTAGTCAACATTATCATTCCACCCAACTATATGATACCAACAAGAGACCATAATTTCCTTTTACCATTCTCTCCCACAAACTACCACGCACACTCCTTTTTTCCCAGAACAATGAAAATATGGATTTCACTCCCCTCTGCAGTTGCTTACACATGTTACAGTCCAGACTTGGATACGTTCAAGTCTCGGGTGCATCCTCATTCATATACACATTCTAAATAAATAACTGATTTTATCTTATTTAAAAAAAAAAAATAAATAAAAATAAAGAAAAATTAAAGAAAACATAAAAGCATCACTTATTTGTGTATATGTTCAGTGTTTCCCCCTCTAATTTGCTTCACTTTATTTTTTTTTTTTTTAATTATAAATTTCCGGCATGCGCTTCCTTAGTTTTCATCACCACATTGATGTTCAAGGAGTATCCTGTAGATGTAGATGCAAGTGGATTAAATTTGTTTTGATGGTACCTTACCGGGGTAATTTCTTTAAATTAGACACCTCTAAACTGGTTTACAGTTTGCAAGGTGCGTAGAATACCAGACACAAGTAAACACAAAAAATGTCATTGAAATTTCAAATTCGTCCAGCACCAAGAAAATTAAAAAAATCTTTTGGGCATGGCAGTGGTCCAGGTGAAAGAATAAAGAGACTTCAAATTATTGTAACTGGATTGATCAGACATGAACGAATCGAGAGTTCGTATTCCCAGTGTGATGAGACACGAGGTTATGCAGAGAGGGTAAGCATGTTTACATGTATATCTAGCTACAATAATGTAGCTCCTTTGACATCTTTGATTAGGCGGAGCTACAATGCGGTCCCATTACTCGCAATGTAGCAAATAGAATTTCATTCTCCAACTCAAACAAAGCTTCAAATTGGTTCAAAAATACCAATAACACTCTGAATAACATTTAGTTACTAAAAATTTTGGTCAAGAGTCTTAGATAAATGATAATTTGTTAGAAATCAAACATTTTCAAAATTCTGATCCTGAACTTCATTGTAAGTTTCAGGATCAAGATCCTTCAAAAATTGATATTTTTACTAAAATCTTTTAAACTGCGTTAAATGTCGGAAAATTTAAACTGAATTTGTCATTAAAATACCATCAGCGATATTTTAATACCAAATTTGACGGCAAATGAATTGAATAGCGCCCGATGTGATTTCGCTTTCGGCGTTGCTCCGTTACGAATAATGGGACCGCATTGTAGCTCCGCCTAATCAAAGATGTCAAAGGAGCTACATTATTGTAGCTAGTTTATATCCACTTTGAAGTCTTTGTAAAACTTTATTGATGTGTTTCTTGATGTGAAATGCATGGTATAAATCTTTTAAGACTCAAGTTTTTGTATGCTGACGTTACATTTTGCATTTATTGAATAAAATTTTCTTTTCTTTTGAATTTTTTTTTTTCATTTTGACAGTTGATACAGATAGCGAAAAAGTATGGAGACAAAGATCAGTATGCTATGGAAATGGCTGACTATTGGTTACTGGTAGGGTTTCTTATTCACTGAAAATATCTGTTATGGTTACATTTTAAATCAGTGATTAAAATGTTAAAGTAAAACTGTAACGTAAAACATTATAATTTCACTCAATATGGGGCCAGTATATTTGTACAATATTCTTAAATGTAAAAATTATAAGAAGTTGACAAAACAGCTTTAAAGTTTATTTTTCCTATCACCTTATTGGTTCATGCATGCCTATTGTGCCAAACTAGCCGAACTCATTTTGTTTTCCATTGCTTTTCACAAAGCAGGGGAGTTTTCCAGTTTCTTAAAATGGTAAAAACACCCTTAAATAATTTCAGATTGTTGCATAATCCTGTAAAGGAATAGAAGGTAATGAGATTTGGAATTTATAATGTATGCGACACAAGCCAACATAATCAAGCTACATGTACATGATGTACCTATTCAATTTAAGGTCAAAAGTCAAGATACCATACTTCTGACTTAAGACATCTTTATTTAATCTGAAAGACCAGAAAAAAAAACAGAAATGAAATATTCAAACTAAAGTTAAAGAAGGAAGGCATATCCTATAATCCTGTTACTCTATTCTTCTGAAAGTAAAAAGGGCTCTTTTAGAATATTTTAAATGGAAATTTCTACATGTAACATTTTCTTTTTTAGGAGAAAGATTTAGTGCACAAACTATTCAAAGTTTTAGTTCCTAGATATGAGAATCATATATCCAGTTATACCCAGATTTACAGACTTCCACAACAACTGCCTGGATTTCCTGTAGATTCTGGCATTCTAGAACTTAAAGGTAACTTTGTTCTATTTGAAACTAAAGATAAAAAGCTATGCCCAGCGCAACATGTTGAATACTGTACGTTGGAGGCCCAATACAGACTGTCAAATGCTTTGGACACATGCAGCCCATGATGGACTCGTAAACCTTTTTGACACATGAATTCTTTTGTGGACTTTCAATGCATATTTGATTTTTTTTATACATTTGTACCAATTTTCAAGGAAAACTCATAAGGCTCTTTTGGCCCCTATGATCTCTATAATTTTCCCCAAAATGGTAGGAGATATTGCAAATCTGATTGAAAAACACAGGCAGGGATTTTTTCAAGGATTCTAATGAAAAAAAGATTAAATGAAAATCAGACCACAAATAAAAAAGAGTTGCCCCTTTTTGACCCCCTGTTGCAATGTAACCGTGCAAGAAACTTCAAAATTGTTGCTGCATGTATATTTAGCTAACAGACATGACAAAATTAATGAAGAATACAACAGTCAGGGGCGTAACTTATTTGAGTTATTACAGAAAAATCACAACCATTTGTTATTAAACCGTAATATCAAGAGTTGTCTGCCCTTACAATCTTCCCTTGTAATAACATACATGTGTGATTTGTTGAAATAGTATCCTGGGGTAACTTACGTATGTTATTTTGAACAGAGGCAAAGAAGTAGTGTTTATGATTTGTTAAGTCAAAAGGTCAATCACATTATGGTTTCATTTGATGCACATGCATTTTATTGTCATTTTGCCTGAATTGGATCATAACAAGTGTAGGCTTATTATAGATATAATAAGTTTATTTAGAAAAAAAAACAGTCATTTTTTTGTGTAATTTTCCAAATGATTTTTGCTATCTTAAGTCTTATATTTAAGCCCAATATGATAGGATACAAATCTTCAATTATTTATTATTGTATTTCAATCAAAAAAACTTACTGCGCATGATAGAATTTTGTGAAAATTTACTGAGCAGATTAGCTGTAATTTTGCAGTACAATAACATGTGTTTGTTATTATGACTGTTTTACTAAATAACACACATTTGTTATCCTAGACTACGGTTTCCAACAAATCACATATGTATGTTATTACAAGGGAAGATTGTAAGGGCAGACAACTCTTGACATTATGGTTTAATAACAAATGGATGTGATTTTCTGTAATAACTTAAATAAGTTACGCCCCTGACTGTACAATGAAAAAATCAAATTAACAAATTGTATGAAAAATAAATGTTCTACAGCAGTTTTGTTTTAACATCCATTTTACCCCTTGCTCCCTTTTTCTTCTAAAACGGTAGGGGCCACAATCTGTTAATGCACAACGAAAGTTTTTCTAGTTTATATTTTCTATTTCTTCAAAACCCATTATTGATAAAGATTTTTGGTATCGTCCATCAAACATGGTATAGTCTAAGGCCTACGTCATCATGTCATATATAATCGCAAAACACTGGTTATTCTGTTGTTGATTGTTAACGGTTTAATAGGTAATAATAAAAACAGGTAAATACTTATAAATAAGAGAAATACTGAGTGCAATCGCCCAGCCTGAATAAGGCTTAGGATTAGCTTGGTATAAAGTATAACAATCACAATCGGATGCGCTATTGAGTGTGAGCATTACGGATATAAGTTTGACCAGGAGCGGATCAGTCGATAGCGGATGCACATTACATTAGATAAATTGCGAGTACGTTTAAACTGAACAAGACAGTAAACTTCACACAAATACATCCCTATTCAAGATACCTCAAAGCCTTGATATGAACCTAGACAACACGTTACCATGTTACAAATTGTGCAATAAAAATAAATATTAAGGTAGAAATAACTGTAAAGTCTCACAAGGATTCCTCAAGACAAGTAATGACTAATGAATATCGGTAATAATTATAATTTTTTTAATGTCCAATCTACATGTAAAAAAAATTTCCTAGATTCTCCCTAACTCCTGTCCTGCTTTTTTCAAATTTTTGGCAAATAATGTTCATTTTTGGTCCATTTGTTGGCAGAATATTTCATAAACATGGATAAAACATAAAAATAATATTTGTCCCCTTGCCTCATATTTAAAGAAATTTTGATGAAAATCTAGTAACTTTTGTATAATCTTAATCTATAATTATGGATTCAGAATTGTTCAAAAAGAGAGTTCAACATATAAGTCCACTCAGGATGCAAATGGGATGGGGGCTCAGTCGAGTTTTACAGAAAATCTACAATGTACTAATAGATAAAAAAAAATAATTGGGTTTGCCAGTTACCTGCCCAAGGTTTGTGGTTCCTCCAGGTACTTCAATTTTCTCCACCATTTAAGGATGATTGCCGGTCAAATTTTGAGATTTCCGTCAGATTTTTGGAATAATCTGGATTTTACCATTAAAATACGGATAATTTTGTTGCCCAGTAACCCCCTATTTTTTTTTTATATAATAGGATTTATTGTGTCATTTAGAGCTACTTTACAAAGTTTTATAAATTGCTTGTTACTTTTGTCATAGGTTTTTACACTTAAACAAGTCTTATGCTAAACCTATGAAAAAGTCAGAGAAAGCCTTTTCCCGCCAAATTTTGAACGCTTATTATCTAGAAAAGGAGTTCAGAAACCTATAAATTTTTTAAGCTTATCTTGTACCTCTACCTATTGTCTATATATATATTCATCAAATATATTAATTTAGAATCCTTGTTATTTATAACTTATTTTCAAACTTAACTATCCTTAAGCTGTTTTGTATGGCCCATGTGTGTGTAGATAAGGGCATCAATACCCTATATTCTCTCGCTTGTAACAACTACTATATTTTTGTTTTTATTTTTATAGGAAATCCTTGGCCTCCAGTTATTCCAAAGAGACGAGAAACAAAATACTTCCTTACTAACATTCTAGTTGATGAACTAAGAAAAGAACACAATCGACAGTTCAGATCACCCCTTGTGAACAAAATTCTCGACGAAACGTCACCAGATAGTGTTGACATAGATTCTATAGAAAAACAATACATCCAGGACAACTTAGAGACAGATTTACGCAATGATCCTAGCGAGAATAATAAAATTTTGTAATAATCATGAAGTTGTGTGTATGTCTACTGCTATCACAAGTGTAGAATGTTTTTCTTGTTTCCTTGATCAGCTTTAAGATTGGTTTCCTTGATGAGCTTTAAGATTGGAAATTGGTGATTTGGTTTCTTTTTTCTACATGTACTTGCATTGTTTGTTGTTATTTGTGAGTTCTGTTTTAGCTGGAGTAAGCTAAAGTGTAGTGTGAGCTTTTGCTATGCCTTGAGTTCCATTATTATCATCTGTCGTTGTTGTTTGCTTTTCTTTACAAAATTTTTTCTTGAATACACTAATGGGATTGCTTTGAAATTTGGCATGCTTATAGGATGTCATCTACCAAGATGACTGCTGAAAAAACAATATGGCTTCAATTGCAAAAAATTGAATTCCTCAAACCCAACAAATTTTTTATACACTGAGATATAGAGAAAATGAGATGGACCCCTCCCTTTTTCAGCACCATAAGCTCTACAATACTTTCCATTGGGTCAAAGATTTCAGTTGACCTCATAAAGGGGTGTCAGTATGACCATTTAAGGGTAAAGAAAAGTTTTTTTTAAACTCCCTGACCAGAAGATGAGCTATTGTCATGACTTTGTGTCTGGGGTCTGTCCCTCTTGTCATCCATTTTTTTTAACATTGAACATTTTCTCTGATACCTCTGGAGGAATTGCTTTATAGATTTCTACACTTGGTCTAAGGATGTCTTCTACCAAGTTTGTGAAATAAATTCCATAAATGTTGCTAAAAATTGTTGAGTGACTCTTTGAAGTCCAAATCTTTTAAGAGATAGAGAAATCTGAAGCTATTAACTTCCTGTTACAGCATCATTAGTTTTACAAAATTCTTCCTTGAGCCAAATTGTTTGACCACCTTTTACTTGAGTTTATGTCTCTCGACCCCCCCCCCCTTTTTGGTGGGGAGACAAGTCATATTGTTGGTTTTTGTCCTGTTCGTCACAAATTGCCAGGAAATTTTAACCTCAAATTTTTGTGGGAGTTATAGCCCTTTGAACTTAGAAATTTTATGAAAATCCTCTCTTATCACATAGTCAGTGCAATTTTACTGAATGAAATTGAACAAAACTTAGTATGTTAAAAGGACAGCATTTTTAGTTGTGCATATGACAAGGAAATTATGATCCTCAAATTTTTGTAGGGTTTAAAGGCCTTTGAACTTAAACCTTTTGGAAGAAATGGCGGGGGGATATTGTTTTTTGCAGTCAAAAACAAACTTAAAATTTCCATTTATTCATCAAAATTATAAATTTGGTCAGTTTTTGTACAGCAAAAGTAAGATTGAAAAATTGTTCAGCTCATTGAGATTTAAGAAAATGTTTAATGTTTTAAATTCTGATCTACTGTTTAAGAGTTATCCCTCTTTAACAGTTTTTGTTTTGTCAATTTTAACTGATTTTTAATAATATTTTTCCTCAAAACCTCAAAGCTTTGTAAGTTTGTATCGTTTTTAAATGTTTTCAACCATTTATGTTTCATGTCATATTGGAAGCTCTGGAAGCTAGGCAAGAGATTTATACTTAGTTTGTCCAATGGAGTGATTTTTTTTAGCTCACCTGGCCAAAGGCCATGTGAGCTATTGCCATCACTTGGCGTCCGTCGTCGTCGTCGTCCGTCGTCGTTGTCCGTAGTCGTCGTTAACTTTTCTTCAAACTTCTTCTCCTCTGAAACGGCTGCACAGATTCAAACCAAATTTGGTCTGGTGGTACTTTAGGGTATCCCCCACAGAACTGATGTGGGGATTTTTGATTCGTCGAAAAACATGGCCGCCGTTGCTAAAAATAGACCAGGGGGGTCAGACTACTGTTTTTGGCTTGTAAATCAAAAAGTATAAGAGATAGATGAAATCTGATGCCACGCTACTGCTTCAGCATCAAAAGCTCTACAAAAGTCTCCATTGAGTCGAAGTTGTCAGATGATGCCTTATGGGAGTTACGGCCCCTTAAAGGTAAAAAATAGCATTTTTTCATGTTTTTGGCCTATGGAATGAAAACTATTGCAGATAGAGAGAAGCTGTTGCTTGCTTAAATGTTCAGCTCATTAAGCTGTACAAAAGTCTCCATAAGGTCAAAGTTGTCAGATGACCCCTTATAGGGGTTACGGCCCCTTAAAGGCAAAAAATAGAGTTTTTGGCCTATAGAATGAAAACTATTGCAGATAGAGAAAAGCTATTTCTTGCTTAAATGTTCAGCTCATTTAGCTCTACACAAGCCTCCATAGGGTCGAAGTTGTCAGATGACCCCTTATAGGGGTTACGGCCCCTTAAAGGCAAAAAATAGTGTTTTTGGCCTATAGAATGAAAACTATTGCAGATAGAGAAAAGCTGTTTCTTGCTTAAATGTTCAGCTCATTTAGCTCTACAAAAGTCTCCATAGGGCCAAAGTTGTCAGATGACCCCTTATAGGGGTTATGGCCCCTTATAGGCAAAAAATAGAGTTTTTGGCCTATAGAATGAATACTATTGCAGATAGAGAAAAGCTGTTGCTTGCTTAAATGTTCAGCTCATTTAGCTCTACAAAAGTCTCCATATGGTCGAAGTTGTCAGATGACCCCTTTAAGGGATGTGGCCCTTTAAAGGTGAAAAATAGTGTTTTTTGCATTGGAATGAAAACTATTGCAGATAGAGAAAAGCTTTTTATTGCTTAAACATTCAGCTCATTTAGCTATACAAAAGTCTTCAAAGGGTTGACATTAAACCAGGTGAGCGATTCAGGCTCCTGGGAGCCTCTTGTTTGTAGATAAAGCTGTTGCTTGCTAGAACATTGAGCTCTACAACGGTATCTTCTGGACCAAAGTTGTTCAATGAACCCTTATAGGTGTTATGGGATATTTAAAGTGCAGATAGTGTTATGGTTGTTGGTCATAAAGCTGTTGCTTGATAATTGAGTTTAGTACATAACATATTTTTTTATCCTTTTATAGTGAATTTTGAAGTTTTGTGCCTACAACTGAAAACTACTGCAGGCAATGAAAGTTATTTAGCTTTATTCCAGCCAACATTCAGAGTTTGTCTGTTTTATGTTTGTTACCTTTAAAATAAGGCATATTTATTATTAGGCTCCATCCTCACAATGCAATGGGGTGAGCACATGGACCCATGCATTGAAGGGATGATGATAACCCTCATAGGTTGGTTTAAAAGCTAAAAGCTTGATAAGCAAAACTGCGTTGTTTCCAAGTTAAATATCGGTGTTTTCATCATTTTGAGCTCATGTGAGACTATACCATCAATCGTCCGTCGTCTGTTAACAATTTGAAAAATCTTCTTTATTGAAAACACCGAACCAACTGTACTGAAACTGTAGATAATAATATATGATCCTTATTTTGAAGGGATTCGATAAAAACATGGCCATTGTTACTAAAAAAAGAATAGGTAAAATCACTTAAAATGGCCTATAACTCGGAAACTAAAACAGGATATTAGATTCTTCAAAATCAAAATCTCTACACAGGAAAAATTGCAACATATGACAAACATATGTTTGCAAAAACATAATGAAATCATTACGTTAAACGTATGTTTATCATGTTTGGTGCCCATATGATAAACATATGTTTGAAATATGTGTTATGTTTTGATATGAGCAACATATGTTTTTGAAAAATATGGAGAAAAATGATTTTTAATCTATTGCAAAAGCATAACTCACATTTTATTTTTTTTAAGTGTTTGTAACCATATGTTAAACATTATGTTTAACATATGATAAACATATGATTATCATATGGGCACCAAAGGTAAGGTAAACATATGATAAACATTTGACGAACATATGTTTAACATATGTTGCGATTTCTCCTGAGTACAAACGTCCACATTGGGTCAAAGTTGTCAAATTCTCCCTTATAGGGATTATGGCCCTTTTAAAGGTCAAAAATAGTGTTTTTTTCATGTTTTCCCTTATAAAATGTAAACTTTTGTAGAAAAGCTGTTGCTTGCTTAAACCTTCAACTCATTGCGTTTTATAAAAGTCTCCATAGGGTAGATGTCAGAAAACCCCTTAAAGTGGTTGTGGTCCTTAAAAGGTCAAAAACAGTCTTTCAGGTTTTTGCCATATAGCATGAAAGCTATTGCAGATAGAGAAAATGTTGCTTGTTTAAACCTTCAGTTCATTGATCTCTACAAAAGTCTCCATTGGGTCAAAGAGGGATAATAACTCATAGAAAATACCCCTACAGCTTAAGGAAGGGCTGCTGGGAGCCTCTTGTTTGAACATGCAGTTCAGGTTCCTGTGAGCCTCTAGTTCGTTTTTTAAAATTCCTGAAACAATTCAGGTTCCTGTAAACCCCTTGTTCGTTTAATAAAGAAATATGAAGTAAGACATTTCATGGATAAATAAAAGTTGTGAGAGAATCAATCAAAAAGCTTTCTGTAATTACTTAATGACTATATAATGAACAAATATGCAAAAGATCTTTAAAGTCTATTATGAATACCAGACCATAGAAACTTTGTCATTATAAAGACGTTTTGGCTTAATCAAATTACTAAAATTAGTTACAGGGGTGGGTTTGTGCTTAAACCGTTCAAGTTTTCCATCTTGTTCTGAAATAAGCAATGATTAAGTGATTTGGTAGTTTACAGAAGAGATAAAAGCGCCATTTCCCAACTGTATATCTCGCTCTAGATATAAACTGTTTATATTCATGTCTATGAAACTAACAAACTATGAAGATTGTTGATAAAAACAGATATGTAAATACAAAATTAACTCCCCCGCTAGTACATCTAACAAAATTTAAAGCAGCATGATTATTGGTAAAAAAGAACTAAATTTTTACATTGATATTTTAGCCTTTGCGAGACGTTCAAATACCTCTTTTTGCAAAAGTGACTTTGTTTATATAAATGCTTTTAACAAAGATTTTGATAGCTCTGGCTCAATTTGCCCCTCCCCAAAAATATCTCAAACACTTGATATATTTTTTATAATTTTTGCTGACATAAATGTATACGAAGCACTGGGCAACAATCTACAACAAAAATATTTTTTATTGTTTCAATGTTTTTTGGCATAATTAAGAAAACAAACATTTCATGAACATACATGTAAATTTAAATTGTGATGTATGTAAATATCACAAAAATAAGATAAGATAAGATAAGAAAGATTTATTTGAATTCGGATTTGCAAACAACAATAAACACAAGCTCTCGAGAGCTTTTTTCCGAATAATACATATAACTAATAAGAGCACAATACAATATAGTTAAGACATATACATTTACAAAGACTACATGCATACAAAAGACAAACACAAGAAGCACATAAAAAGCATATATCATTCAAGCACTAAAATCAAACTAAGCAAGTGATAAAGCACAGGCAAGTACTAAAATGCTACAAGCTATATATGAACATGCAAAGCACAAATTAATAAATAATAATAACTTAAAACAAGACAAATAAAAGGTTATACATGTAAAGCAGAAAAGGTTATCGACAGGCTGAGCAACGACATAATGATCCATTCCAGGACTGAATTAAACTTTTGAAATGTTGAAAACTATTTTCAGTTCTGAAATGGTTCGGAAGGTCATTCCACAGTCTGGCCGCTGCAAATTTGAAAGAATTTTTGCCATACCTTGTTGATCTAACATGTGGTACATCCAGTATGTTGGAATATCTAAAAGAATATTTACAGTCTTTAATATGAACAAGATCATGTAAACACACAGGTGCTATTTTATTCACTATTTTGTATGTTTCTAGAGCCATTGTTCTAATCCTTCTTATCTGCAAGGAAGGCACCTTGGCTTTTTCCAAAAGTTCCAGATATGAAGAGGAAAAATGTTCATAAACGAAACGAAATGCTCTTTCTTGCACTTTCTCTAATTTTTGTGTATTTTTAACAGAACAGAAATGCCAAGCCAAAGGGCAGAAATTGAAGTTACTAAGAATAAAAGTATGAAAAATGGTTAATTTACTGAGTTTATCTAAATATGAGCCTAAACGTTTCAATTTATTTAGTTGCTGAGATGCCTTCCTGCAGATTGTACTTATATGCTTATCAAAATTTAACTGGTAATCTATATCAATGCCTAAAAGTTTTACTGTTTCTTCGCATGAAAGTATATATTACACTTATCTATTGTTATCTATTATACAAAAACCGTTGTTCTTCCTACCTCAAAAGGTTCAAAGTTTAACGAAATTTAAAATATATTAAAAAGTGTTCAAAAACGAATTTGGGACGGAGTGGAAGACGATTTCTTTACTCATCCTTTTGCGAAAGGCGAGTGACCAAAAATAAGTATAAAACTCGTGAAATGTTGAATAATATTGAAATGTCAATCGGTTAATTCGGAAAGTCAAACAACTCAATTAAAAGGGTTGGCAATGCAAAGCCATAAAACGATTGTCAGACTTGAGAAAATTCGCGGGTCATGTAGTTTTTGTTTTTGTAAAGAATGCAGGGGTGGACACAGAGTTCCGTGAAAAAGGGGTTTATTGTTAAAAATGTCAAATTTGTCATGAAAAATTGAAGTAACTTACTCAATTTTATACACAAAAAAAAAACAATTCCGCCTCTTCTGAAACTGCCACTGCAATGAATGCTTAAGATTTCATGATTCCTATACTAACTAAGCTTGTATATTGGCTACGTAAGCGTTAATTACAAGTACGTGTCATGGTTTGATTTTTTCTATCTTTTGTGCTTTATAAAACACCTCCTCACTTTCTTTTCGTATAATTAAAACATCTTAGATGTCTTATCTGTAAACAAAGGCAACTGTTAAAATAGTTATAAAAACCAAAATAGCAACCACAACCAGGCTAGGAAACAAGATCTCTTTTTAAGTACACTATCAGCTGTTTACTCTATTTTCCTTCAATTACCTCGTTAATTTTACACTTCTGAAGAAAACTTTAAAGCTTAATTCAACTTTCAAGTTCATAGTATCTTCGACATTATCAAACTTAACGACACAATTTATTGTCTTGTTTCTTACAATCTTCAAACGAAATGCTGCATGTTTTATGCATTTGTTGTTTCTGGGTCTTTGGTGTTAATTTCTTTCTCACTTTTTGTAATTTTACAAGCTTGTTATCATTCATTGTAGGCATTATACAGTTTGTTTCTCACCTCATTATTCCCATAGCAATTAAAAAAGAACTTCCAAATTAGCATTGATATGATATAAAGCCTTTAGCAGAGGCTTCTATGTGACAGCAGTCGCTTCTCATTGTCTTGCTTCTTGCGGGAGTGTTCAATAGTCAACCCCATTTTTCGTAATTTAAGACTACATCGGTATCGCATTTAATGTGGCAAGTCCGAGGGGAATTCAGTTGCATAGTAACATGCTCTTTGCCCTGTCGCCTTTTATTGAAAATAAGGAAATGGAACAGTCGCAAACGACAGCTAATACCCTCGTTCGTAACATTAAAAAAGTAAGTCCAGGTGACCTAAATTTTGAAAAACGTGGGTTTCTATTTAAGATATACCCACTTACTTAAAATCATTCCTCTGCCACTGCAGTTGCTAAGATATGACCCTTATAGACCAAAACTTGAACCTGAGTCATTCGTGCAGAAAATGAAGATCAAGGTGACCTTATTTTGGTTAGGTTACTATCCAAGATGTACCTACTGATCATGACCAAATATCATCTATTTATCACATGCAGTTGCTGAGACCTTAACCTTAACTTTTACAAGAGTCATTCGTGTGGAAAAATAATCCGAAAATGTAGATCAAGGTGACCTTATTTTGGTACGGATGCGGGTTACTATCCAAGATATACCCACTGACCTAATAGCATCTCTATATCATTTGCATTTACTGAGATATGGATCTTAACCAAAACTTTAACCAGAGTCATTCATGTGGAAAATGTAGGTCAAGGTAACCTTATTTTGGTACCGATGCTGAAGAAGATCAGGAATAAAAGCTGTTATTTTCTGTTTTTTTTATTAATAAAGTCTTTTTGGGGCATTTTTATAAATATACAAAACACAAAAATGAGAGTAAGGTAGTGAACTAATCTATATGGAAGGCTTGTATAGGATCATAGTTCTGGTAGTAAACGTACAGATTGTTTCTCACTTTATCAAACGTTATCCCCTTCGGTTTCTTCAAACCATCCTCTTTTCTCAATAAAACCTCCGCGGTTCCGGTACTGTGTTTGAGTACATGAATGTTATTTGACTTTCTTCCGCTGATGTAAATATTCCCCTGTGCATCGTGGCATATGCCGGTTATTTCTTTCAGGTCCTTGGTTTTGTAAATGCAAGACTCTTCCCCGAATGTTCTCAAGCAGTAAACCTTATCATCGACGACAAAATAAATCGTTCCGTCGTTTTCGACGGTCATGCAGTTCACGTGGTCCCTGGAGATTTTGATGGACTCTTTGAATTTCCCATTAAGATCCATAACAATGATTTGATTTTGATTGCTAACGTAAATACTTGTGGGGTTTGCAGCTACACACTTGCAGTTTTTCGCCATTTTGATTACATTGCTCTCATATGAGCACTTCCCGGCGTCGATGAAAAGAATTTTGTCCTCGTCGACTAGAATTACACCTCTTTGCGTTCCGGGTATTGCTGCTGCGTCATTCGGTAAACCCGGGAGTTTGGCCTCACTCGTAAACTTTCCGTGTTCGTTCGCGGTGTAAACTTTAGATGATGACATTATATTCAACTCTGTTAATAAAAATCGGCCATCATCCGTTACCGAAACATGTTGGACATATTTTCCGGTGTCTATCGGCATAAGTTTTGTGATACCGAACGTCGATATTTTCATGTCTTCTGTGCGTTTGACGTGTACTGGTACTCCCGTGACTTCAAACTTTCCAAAAGCATTGCTAAGTGCGTCGATTAAAACGGAATTGTCCGTATGAGTTGTCTTCAGGGAATATGCGTTCATGTTGTACGACATGTCTTTCAGTCTTTCTTCATTTTCTTCTTTGAACAATTTTAACATGGGGAGTAACAGAAAAGCTTGCTTATCTGTGCCGGATTTAAGGATGTTTTGTAACTCAAGCAAATATTGCCCAGCAAGTTTTTGATATTTCTCCGATGTAGAAATATCAGCCGCAATCCTAAGACGAGTGTCTGTTTCCTTTATGTTTAAATCCTGTAAAGCCAATGTCTCCATTTCGTCCAAATACCGCTGCAGTTGAAACTTGGTTTCTGATAATTTCTTTCTAGCATCGGTAACTTCCCCTGCGAAATCGTTCTCAACTTTTTGCTTATCATGTGCCATATTGCCAAAGCTTTGTCCAATATTGGAAATGTCAGTCTTCAGACTCATTAAAAGGGGAGAATCCTTTGAGCCTCCCGCGATGGCCTCTATCGGCAACACCTCTCGTCCGCATGCATGATGAAGATAGTCTATAGCCACGCAATCACCGCACAGAAGTACATAATGTTTCGTACAGTAAAACCGATATTCCTGAGACGGGTGCTGAGGGCAATATGCATATCTGAGCTCATCTTGGGTGCTTTTGTTATTCTCTTTCAACTGAATGTCAACCAGCTGGTGATTTCGTGTCAACTTTAAACTTAGATGGTGTTGTATGCACCCTGAACAAAGCCTTTCTTCACAATTGACGCACCATTTCAAAGCTTCGTGTTTGATTCCACCTCCACAACAAGGCCCACATAAGGAGGCCATTTCCCTACTCGGCCACTATCTAAAATTAAGAAAAAAACTTGTCTCAACCTTTTCTGACAGTAATTATTTTGGCAGGCTTTGTAAATATAGTTTTAAAAACCCCTAACGACAACGGTCGATTTTTACGATAAGCCGCTTGGCGGCCGTGTTCAACATATGTAAATTTTCACCTTTCCATGTTTTTACCACTAGTTTTTACCTGGAGTTAACATCATTTTAATTTAAGATAATATTATGACCCAAAATATTATTAATAACTCTGTACAAAAGAGAGACAAAGAAATTACAATTGCTTACATATTATATCAACTTATCGATTAATTACATAATTATAAAATAGCGTAAAATATAATTACTTGCAGATAATACTACACGGCTTAATTGCAGCTTAAAACATACTTAATCTTTATACAAGTAAAATTTTTAAAATTTATGAAATGTGCTACGTGTACACTTTATAAACCACTAACCTCTATTCAACAAGTGCCCCTAGCTAGATCTTCATCTTTCCATTAATAATAAGATCCTGCGATCTATAAAACATTCAGATCGATCGATGGATCATGATTATAATGATTAACAATCAGAATTATCAGCAGAATATCTAAATACCACAAACAACAGTATACCGTGGAAGTTCAGAGAATATTTTTACAAGATAGTGGTATCGTATTATCGTAAATTGAGAAAAAAAATGTTTAGCTTCATGTGCTTGTATTACAGGTGTATCATCATTACATCATATTAAACTGGATATGAATAAAACTGTCTAATCAATATTTAGATACAACTACGCCTTAATCATTTACAATTATTATTTAGTACTCCTTTTACAATCTTTTTTACGGTCATACTAAAAGGCGCCCGGTGAAAGAAAGGGTGCCCGGGGAAAATAAAAGGCGCCCTGGGAGAAAAGGTGCCCGGGGAAAATAAAAGGCGCCCGGGAACATATTTTTTTATATAAAATATACTTAAGTAAAAAATAGAAAATACAAAGAAAGTGAATGTTCAATTTAATTGTTCAAGTCTTGTATTAAAAGTTTTAGGGGGGAATGTGTGATAGCTTCAATTGAAGTAAAAAGTTATATACCGGTTAATGAACCAATCGAATTATCGGAGACTGAGTCAATTCTTGAAACTTTGTATGACAGAAGGAATGAAAAATAACGGTAAATTCATAGACACCCTTTTAAGTTTCTCTGTGCCAAATCGATTGTAATGCTGAAGTTTGAAAGTGAAAATTGATTTGTTGTACATGTAAACATGGTTTAATTATTAAGAATGTATCAAATAAAATAATTTCACCGTAAATTGGTTTAGTCCTCAACAAAAAAGACATCATGTATAAATATTTTTCCCCGGGCGCCTTTTATTTTCCACGGGCGCCTTTTAGTAGGACCCTCTTTTTACAGTACTGTTATTCAAAGTTCGACTGCAATCTTTTTACTATAGATATGTATATAGGTTTTGCAGTACTTTTTGAAAATTTAATCATTTGACAGTAGTAATAATACTTATGTTTTGTACAGCCATTTTTTATGAATTCGCTTTTAAAATGGGTCTGAGGTCGCAAGGTCGCTTTTAAAAGGCATATTTTGGCGGAGGTCGCAGGTAGTTTTTTGACAAAGGTCGACTTTATGAAGTGTAGGTCGGAAGTCGCCCTTAAAAAGCCCTCAGGTCGCAGGTCGTTTTTAACCCTGCGGGAGCCACAATACTGCTATTTAGTCATTTTACAATACTGTTATTTACAGTGTTACTAACAGTCATTTTACAGAAATGCTTTTATCTGTCATTTCAACCTGAGGAAATTTAAACTTATTTAGTTTAATTATCTAAGTTTCAACGTACTATTATTTATTCCTTATACAATGCTGCTATTTAAAGTCATATTACTATACTGCTATTTACAGTTATAATAAAATCTGTTTTACAGTAATTTTTAGTTATTGAACAGTACTGCTATTATCATTTTCAAATTCTGCCATTCACAGTCATTTACGGTGCTGCTATTAAGAGTCATTTACAATACTGCTATTATATAACAGCCATTTACATTACAATACTGCTATTTACAGTCATTTACAATACTGTTATTAACAGTCATTTACAATACTGCTATTTACAATACAGCTATTTTATTTTAGTCATTTTACAGCCCTGTTATTTAAGGCATTTTGCAGAATTGAAATTACAGTTCTTTTACATTACTGCTTTTCAGTTATTTTATAATACTGCTTTTTACAGTCATTTAACAATACTGTTATATACTGTCTATTTACAATACTGCTTTTTAAGGTCATTTCATACACAGACAAAATGTTGACTGTGTTTAACGTGCGTCTGGCGTACGTTAAACGCATGTCATCTGACGCATATTAAATTGGCGTTTCTAACCGCGTACGTCTGACGCACGTTAAAAATTTATCTTGGCAATATTTTTATTTCATAATAAAACACACTAAATAAATAACTTACTAACTTCATACATTTTAGGAAACTATATGTCTGACGTATGGTAAACGTACATTTACCGCACATTTAAAAAACGTACGTCTGACATATGTTTTTACAATAATTTGACGTACATTTACCGTACAGCGGTTAGAAACATATGTTTAACGTACGTTTATGCACTACGTCAGACGCACGTTTTTATTAATATACGTCAGATGTATGTCTAAATTTTGCCTGTGTAGTACTTTTACACCATAAAAGTGTTATCTACACTATTTTTTCTCTTTACAGTACAGTAATTTACAGCCATTTTACAATACCATCATTTACACTTTTATAATACTTTAACAGAACTGCTATTTAGTCATTTTATAATACTGCAATTTTCATAATTTTTTTTTTATATTTACAGTACTGTAATTTACAGTCAATACATTACTGCTATTTACAGTCATTTTACAATTATGCTCTTTACAGTCATTTTTTGTATCCACTTTTTAAAGATTTACTATTTTATTTAATAGCTCTCTATATTTATACAGTCCGAAAACCGGTGGTATTTAAACAATAGAATGTGAGCTCTTCATCGGAAAAGATAGGAAAGTCAATTCGAATGTTTATCCTGGTTGTCAAGTGAATCAAAAGTTCTTTTAAGTTCAAAATTTCTTCCAATTTTAGGTTATGCTGATAAAATAAACTTTTTTGAAAAAAAAAGAGTTTTTAAAAGTAACAGATTGCATTTTTATGCATGTTATTATGTGGATATTTATGAAATACATACGATGCAAACTGAAATGGATCGCACAACTTTAACTTTTATATAAAAAATTGAAAAAAAATCACACTTCTTGTTTAAATGTATATCTTCCCATCTGCAAATTTTCAGACATGTACTGCAAGAGGTTAAGCCAAAATAAAATTAAGAAAAAGACCTATTTTTCTAGCCCGTCTTGACAACCTTCTTTTTAAAAGTACACGATTTACCTGTTGAATTTGATTACGTCATAAAACATGTTTACCTTTTTGACCGGTGTCCGTAAATTGGGATCAACAACATGTGAATTTGCATTGTATTGGATTAAATGTCCATTCAATCTTCAGTCATCCGTTTTAAAAATAGGAATGCCCCCCTTTTATCATGTTTATTATTAATGAAAGATAGAACTTGGTTGTGTCCCTTGAAAGTATTTCATAGTTACACATTGAATTCAAATGGAGATAACAGTAAAATATAATTTCCAAACTAATATTTGTCGTAAGAAAAGGTAATAACCTAACATTCCCACAAATTTCGAGAATGTACTGCAGGTATTACGCCTTGTGTGATTTTTTTAAGGTTGAGTTGACATTTTAATTTTTTCCAACGTCCAGCAAGTTTCACTCGATTTGTTAAAATATGCACTTTTGTTGACCTTATAAACAACTGTTTACGCAACAGAAAAGATTCTTTAATAACATGACATGTCCAACGTATATGATAGTAGTCAGGTCCATGCGCAATAAATGAAAGTTGAAGATTGTTTATATGCCGTCGCCATCGTCGTTGTCATCGTTAAAAATTTAAAAACACATTAGCTTTTTTCCGCAGGGGAGATAATTGAATACCACTAGATATTAGACTGTATAGTCATTTGCAGTCCTGCTGTTTGCAGTCATTTTACAGTAATGCTATCTAAATAATGCTTAAAGTTATTTTTACAGTACTTCTAATGCTTAATCTTCTGCTATAAATAGTCATTTGACTGAACAGCTGTTGTCCAAGCTAAATGTTGACTAGAACATGATATCCATATCATAGCCTTGTTTGCTTGTCATAGGATATCTAATCAGGTTGACTGGGAACATGATATCCATATCATAGCCTTGTTTGCTTGTCATAGGATATCTAATCAGGTTGACTAGGAACATGATATCCATATCATAGCCTTGTTTGCTTGTCATAGGATATCTAATCAGGTTGACTAGGAACATGATATCCATATCATAGCCTTGTTTGCTTGTCATAGGATATCTAATCAGGTTGACTAGGAACATGATATCCATTTCAAAGCATTGATTGCTTGCCATAGGATATCTAATCATGTTAACTAGGAACATGATATCCATATCAAAGCCTTGTTTGCTTGCCATAGGATATCTAATCATGTTAACTAGGAACATGATATCCATATCATAGCCTTGTTTGCTTGTCATAGGATATCTAATCAGGTTGACTAGGAACATGATATCCATATCATAGCCTTGTTTGCTTGTCATAGGATATCTAATCAGGTTGACTAGGAACATGATATCCATATCATAGCCTTGTTTGCTTGTCATAGGATATCTAATCAGGTTGACTAGGAACATGATATCCATATCAAAGCATTGATTGCTTGCCATAGGATATCTAATCATGTTAACTAGGAACATGATATCCATATCAAAGCCTTGTTTGCTTGCCATAGGATATCTAATCATGTTAACTAGGAACATGATATCCATATCATAGCCTTGTTTGCTTGTCATAGGATATCTAATCAGGTTGACTAGGAACATGATATCCATATCATAGCCTTGTTTGCTTGTCATAGGATATCTAATCAGGTTGACTAGGAACATGATATCCATATCATAGCCTTGTTTGCTTGTCATAGGATATCTAATCAGGTTGACTAGGAACATGATATCCATATCAAAGCATTGATTGCTTGCCATAGGATATCTAATCATGTTAACTAGGAACATGATATCCATATCAAAGCCTTGTTTGCTTGCCATAGGATATCTAATCATGTTAACTAGGAACATGATATCCATATCAAAGCCTTGTTTGCTTGCCATAGACATCAGGTGCAGATTATGTACATGATTAAAATTGCAAAATTTCTATTAAAATCAAGAAGAGATTTTTCAATCTAATTTACCTGTGTCTCACTTAACTACTTTATGGTATTTTAATGACAGGCCAAATATGATGAACTGTCCTATGAAGATGAAGAAGAATTTTTAATGTCTAAACTTCATGTGTGGATGAACTTGGGGAGGAAGATAAAGGGTTGAGGGGGGGGGAACAGGGGACTAATGGGTCAGTGAGGAAGGACTGAGGGGATGCGGAGCAGGGAACAACGTACTGTGGATTCATTTATTTTCATGGTTTCCAGTTTTTGTTTGATGAAAAATTGGGTTTCTGAAGTCTGCAGCATACAGATCAATGTTAAATTTCCTTTTCATGGGGTATTGAATTTCGTGGGTCAAGACCACCCAAGAAGATTGATACCCCATGAGAAAAAATGTGTCAAACAGACACAGCACCCCACCTTTTTATTTATCAAACAGTTAGGTAATCAATCAATTAAAAAGCTCACCTCATTACGCATTATTGTCACAAAGTGGGAATTGACTTTTTAAAATTTTAAATGCTCATTCATGCAGAAAAAGGTCACAGCCAGCATCCCAAGCATGCATTGTGCTTAGCATCACTAAGTGCACCTACCATACAATAATTGATGTGGCAGTTGTTAATAAGCAGGACTTTAACCATCCATGCGGAAAATATAGGTCACAGCCAGCATCTGAAGCATTCATTGTGCTTAGCGTTACAAAGTGCACCTACCATAACAATATGGTTCATGTGGAACTTGTCTGTCAGCAGGAATGGACATTAACCATTCTTCTGTAAGAAATCATTCATGCCGAAAATGAAGGTCAAAGCCAACATCGAAAGCATGCATTGTGCTTAGCAGGAATAGACTTTAACCATTTTTCTTTAAATGATCATTCATGGTTCATGTGGCACTTGTCAGTAAGCGGGAATTTGGAAATTGGCAGATTTGGGATCGGCAAACGGACGGACGAACAGACCCCAACACTTTATGCCCCTTTACTTTAGTAGGCAAGACATAAAAATAATGAAACCACAGTATGTGGGAACAGTATGGAAAAGGGGGACTAAATAAGACCTAAGTGGGAACCAGGATGGAGGAAGCAGTGAATTTAATGTGGGAAAGTCAGCTTTGTTGTTTTTCTTTGTCTAGTTTGTTCTGGGACACATTTCAGATATCCTTTAGGAATTTGACCTTCCAATGTTTTGATTTGAATGCTACTGATGAGAGGTTACTCCTTGAAATATTGATATATAACATTTCCAAATTAACCCTTTATACCCATGTTTTGGTATTTGTAATCTTCAGGAAAGATAATACATTTTGTTCTTTCATATTTTATTTTTTACAATAGACTTGTATTGTCTTCTAGCATTTCAAACTTTGAAAAAATATATTAATATCATTGAGTCAAAAATATACAGATCAACCTACATACTTGGTGTAGCTATATAAATCAAAATATAATACAGATCTTAATGCTTGTAAATATACAGATCAAACTTATATGGTAAGCATAACTGTTTAAACCAACAAATAATAATACAGGTCTTTAAGCTTGCATATCCAGATCAAACGACATGTACACACAAAGCTTTGGAAATTTACCTTAAGCAAGATATTATCAATAATTTTCTACAAATTGAGGCAAATCTTAGAAAACTGGCCCAATCACAGGGCTGCAAACTTTTGAAATTTCTAAATTGGGTTTTAAATAATTTCTGTGATGTTTCATGTAAAATATGCTTTATACAAGCAACATTTTTTAATAACAGGGAGGTTGGCAGCCCTGCAATTATTATAGAAACTCTTAAGCTCATAAATATACAGATCAAACTCCATACATATAATTTCTAATAAAAGTCTAAAGCTTTTTATTGTTTAAATAAATGAAGCAAGTCTTGATAATGAAAATGATTATAATACATGAAAACCATTTTTTATTTATTTATTTTTTAACAAAGACTAAAGTTGCTTTTTACTTTCATCTCTCTGTATGAAGTTCACAGAAAGCACTTAAATGTAGAAACAAATATTGATAAATGAGTTGATATGAATGTGAAGAAGGCAACAATAGCATTACTTTTTTAAAAGAAAGTTGCGTACAAAAAATGATGAAAATGTATCAATAGAATTAATATCACATTGAAAAATAATAATAATGAGCATGCCAAATGACAACATGAAAGAAAGGAAGTGTACACTGTATAGTTGGAAATTTTTGCATGGGGGTTATTTTACTAAATTTGCTATTTCAAAATATCCCCCATGCAAAAAAATTCTTCTTTAGGCCAAACAGTATGAATAACCAGTTAAAATGTAAATTTATCCCCCACGCAAAATGTTACATTTACATTAAAATGAAAATATCATCCCACAAAAAATTCCACGGTTACAGTATTATTTACTATGAATTACTTAAGAATTTATCTGATTGTTTAAGCCAAGCAAAGTGATAAAATAGAAAAAAATGTAGCCCTGTCTAAATAGTTTCTAATAACTATAACATTCTACTAAACTTAAGTTTTGAGATTGTACTTAACAGTGATTATTTTGAACACATTTAGGTTACTCTGGCCATTGTAAATTTTGATTGATTACAAGATTAGTAGATTATTTCAAATATTCAAAATATCTATAAATAAATGTCCTTTTACAATATCTGGGCTGTTCCATTTAACTTCAGGTGGGACGGGAGAAGCCATTAATGATTTATTTATATTAATTTGGGGAAGGGGGGGGGGGGGGGGGGTCATGAACAAAAGGAATACCCCTTTCCATGTAAAGGACAAGGTACAGTAAGGGCCATATTTGGCCCCCCTATTTAAAGAAAATCTGACAAATCCAAAGTAAATGATTTAAATATCATTAAGATTTCAAGTAAGATGATTAAACTTTTTTACAATGGTAAACATTTTCCATCATCTACTCTAATATTAATTTTATAGAGGCTTAAAGTAGTGCAAAAGTATCAAAATCGTGGAAATATGTCATTTTTCATGCTTATTTTGTTATTTTTAATGACCAGCGACAACGTAGACCATGGATTTCTCAACTGATTTATAATCATTTTATAGTGCAAATTAAAGTTCATAAAAAATAACTGTGGTCTAAGTAGTCGCTGGCATCTAAAAATTGAAAATATTACCCAAATATTGTCCATTTTCCGCGAATTTGAAAGAAATCATACATATTCACCATGTTTTGACAAGCAATTTCAAATAATAAACATGAAAAATTCTGATAAATTTAGTTGTTTTATCTCCTTCATTCATTTGACTTAATTAATAACAAAAGGACTTTTCTCAAGATCAGTTTTCTATTTTTCAGTTTTTGAGGGGGCCAAATATGGGCCTTACCGTACCTTGTCCTTTTAATGGAACAGCTTTTTAGTTTTGAAGTATTTATAACATAATGTCCTTCAACAATATGAGCTAAATCAATGACTTTGTAAGATATCTTGATAAGAAAAACTGGTAAGGAATTTTATGTTGAATCAGCCTGTATGTCCCTTGGAAGACTTTATTTTTATATAGGACTCCACAACAGCTAAATAGTGAAACATTGAAGTCTTCATTTATATGAACGAAGGACTCAAAACACTCAAAATAACAATTACATACATTTTTTTTTGTAAATTAGCTTACTTATGAAATGAAACTTCTAAAGATACAAAAAAAGATAGAATTACACTAACATTAAATCAACCACAAAATAAAGATGTACATTAACAGTGTGATTTGGGGTTAACATTGTTAACATAGAAAAACATTTATAAATCATAATGAAAAATTTCTAAACCAAGAAACAATTTAAAAAGTAAGTGTTGTAATAATTATTTATTAATATAAAGATACAAAAAAAAATCAACTTAGAGATGCTTATTAACAAAGTGACTAAAAGATTACATAGAAAACACTTATAAATTATGGTGACAAACCAAGAATAAATTAAACAAGTGAGACACACATTGTGAAAAATGGTTAACAAAAAGCACCAAATTTCATATCACAGAATAATATCACACACTATGATGTTTTTCCAATACTTCTCCTTTTTTTTTATTTTCTTATCTTCATTATTTACTCTGACCCTCACATATCTTTTAAACAATCAACAGTGAGACCTAACATACTGAATAATCATTTCTTATTTCTTACTACAGCTTTACAGTTAGAATATTGTTTAAAGAGCTACAAACACTACACTATAAATGTAACTAATAATTTGTTCCAACTTCTAAATTATTTTCTAACATCTAGGTAATAGATGAAAATAACAACCTAACTTAGTTACCTCAAATTACATGCTCTATACAAAACAGTGTAAGACTATGCTACTTAATATGTCCAAAAACTTTCTGACTCGTTATGTTTTATAATGATTACCTAAAACTTAGTTTTTCCTTGGAAGACATGATTTTATTTTACAAATATCTAGATGTGTTTAACATGTACAGGCATTATGCTTTTAGACTAACTTTCTTTGGTTCTATATCAAGTTATTTTGAGCCACCTTACATATTAATAATAACTATTTTAACAATTGAGCTACCCTTAGATTGGAATAATAATGTCACAAAATCAGCACCAATAGTAAATAATATTCCAATTATTAACAGAAGTGGGAATTTTATTTTATACACTTAAAACAATGATTTCATTTCAGTTTTTGACAGACACCATGTACTTTGCAGCTAACTGTGTGTCCAACATTAGCCTTGAAGATAACAAGTCCATCATAAGATCCATATTCACTAGGACGGAATTCTATGGGATAGCGTACAAAGTTTCTGGGTCTGAAAGACAAAAAGGAGTGAAGTTAAGAAATTAAGTCATCCATAATTTAATTGAACCATATTTAATCAGATGAATCTGATTGTTGTAGATTTAACAGACTGTAAAATAGGATATTTCACTGTTTTCTGTTTTTAAATGTATTCACTAGGTTTTTTACCAAATGTCTGATTTTTAAAGTGGATTTCCCAAAAAATCAATTGTTGAGTGATTTTTTTCTCTCTCATAAATATCTGGATGATACAAAGTCTGCAAAAATAAAACCCTTTAAAACATTTCCTGTTCTGTGAAACTTTATTAACAAATAGAACATGTTCTGCACAGAATAATCAAGCACAGCCCAAATTGTGTTAGCCAATCACAGACTTTGTAAATGGCATTGGTCTATTGCTATTATTATAATTGAACAAGTTACACATGGGACAAAGGCCATTCTTACTTCAGTGTAAAACTTGAATGTTTGGCTACAAAAGGCAGCTGAGGGGAGATAACTTCAACCTGAAACAAAAAAGAAGATATAAATTTAAGACCATAAAGAGTATAGATGTAAAAGCTTTCATGAGGAAAAAAAAAATGTTAGCAATATAAAAGGAAATTCCTGTTTGTTAAAATAAAATCGAACTTATATTGCTTGCAGCTACAGACAAGCTATGAGGCAACAATTAACCCTTTCCCCTTATCAGCTGATGGTATTTTTTTTCTCAGTTTTTACTTTAGCCTTGTGGTTTTAATGTGTGAGATTTATAATGTGTATAATTTGATTGTTGACCTTACAGGTTGTGGTACGTTAGATCTTTTTTTTTTTATCTGAATTTTGACCTTTGAACTTACAGGATATGGAGCATTAGATTCATTTATAATCTGTACTTATAGAATCTGACATTGAACTAATACTCACAGGTTGTGGTGCATTAGATCTGTTTTTGATCTGTACTTTAAGGATCTGCACATGTCCAATATCACATACAGGAAACTCTCGAGTTTCTTCTTCATTCTCTATGGTGAATATAGCCTCTCTCCTACTAAAGTGAACAACAGTTGTAAAGTACAATTTACAGAGAACAAAGAGCACCATAAATTCCTTTTAAACAAAGGTAAAAATTACAAAACTGATTAGCAAAAAAAAAATCATTTTAAACCTTGAGTAGATTTAGATCTAGAACAGGACTTTTGTACACATATATATCTGGGGGCTTGAGAATATATTTTTTTAACATATGCAATTTGTTTATTTGGTGCTATTTCTCTGTAATAATGCATAAATGTTTTTTTTATTTTTTTATTTTTAAATGTGGAAAATTTTTGTTTATTTACACAAAAAGGTAATTTTTGAGGTTCCTTGATTTTAATTACAACAAGGGGTTGCACTTAGTCGTGCTAAGCATACCCCCACTCGGCCATTCAGAAAACAGGAAGTAGAAGACCGACTGACCTGGAAAGGGGAGGCACGGTACAACTCATCATGCTAAAGCTGTATACCAAATTTGAAATCAATCCCTTCTCTAGAAGCCGAGAAATCTGTTACGAAAAATTGTCTATTTTAGACCCATAAAAAGTCTAAGTCAGCTCGGAAAACAGGAAGTAGATGATGGACTGACCTGGAAAGGGGAGGCACGGTATAACTAATCATGCTGAAGCTGTGTACCAAATTTGAAACCAATCCATCCAGTAGAAGCCGAGAAATCTGTTACAAAAAATTTCACTTTTCAAATTTTTTACCCTTAAAAGTCTAGTCGACTCACAAACAGGAAGTAGATGATGGACTGACCTGGAAAGGGGAGGCACGGTATAACTCATCATGCTGAAGCTGTGTACCAAATTTGAAACCAATCCATCCAGTAGAAGCCGAGAAATCTGTTATAAAAAATTTCACATTTAAAATTTTTTTTCCCTAAAAAAGTCTAAGTCGGCTTGGAAAACAGGAAGTAGATGATGGACTGACCTGGAAAGGGTAGGCATATTATACCTCATCATGCTGAAGCTGTGTACCAAATTTGAAACCAATCCATCCAGTAGAAGCAGAGAAATTGAACCGGACGGACAGACGGACGGACAGACGGACGGACAAGGTGATTGCAATATAGCCCCCTCTCTTACGAGTGGGGGTATAACTATTTCTTGCTTCAAAATTTTCTAGTCCCCATGTTCGTTGCAAAAGTAGTGAAAATTAAATCCCCACAAAAAATGCTTCTATATTATCAAAGATTCCTTTTTCTTTTCTTATTACCTTTTTCTTAAGTCAGCTTCATTCTGCTTCTTATCTTCTTCAAAACCCTATACAACATATATATAAATTTTCAATATAAAAAAATCTATCAAAATCGAAGAAAATAGATCAAAAGGCTTCTTAACTTATTGATCCCAAATTTTAAAGTCTTCTTCAGCCCAAAAGCTTTAATGTATTTAAGCTTCATGAAAGTTTATTAATGCATTCATGGCGTTCAAAAGTGACGCTACGGAAACCAATCTGGACAGAGCACAGAATCTTATACTTCAATTCTTAGGTTTAAGGCAGGGGGCTGCATATGGGAAAAAATATTTTACCTGAAGGTTAATTCAATATTGAACAAGAATATGTCCAAAAGACTGAATGCCCCATTTTGCATCATGTTGGATAACGGATGGACAATATAGACCGAAACACTATATGCCCCTATATTTTATTAGATGGGTAAAAAACAGTAAATTCAACTTACCTCTCCTTTCAATTCTATTCTAACATTATTAGAAGCTGATCCTCTGGACTGAACCTCCCAGTATTGTGAGAATGTCCCTCTAGACCTGGGCATAAACTGTACACAAATCTACAATGATAAAAATGTTTACAAAAATTTAAATGATACATCCACATTTGACATTAGCTGTTCTCTACAGAAAATTATGGCTAGTATTTCACTTAAAATAGAAATCATTGTGTACAAATCTTCCTTGTATTGAATCCCTGAAAACAAGCTAACACATATTAACATTCTTTTCTTTGTAGTTGCTTATTGTGTGCATCAGGATAAACATTTTCATTAAGATGCAAAATAAACCACTTTTAAAGGAAAAATCATTTAAATACAATTGATATGGCAAAGATTTACCAAAGATTAGATACAAAGCAGACAGACAGACAGACACCACAAATGTATACGCTATTTACTATACCTGTCTGGTATCACCACCATCTAGATGTCCATACTTTTCAGAGAAGGAAAAAACTTTGTATGTAGCTCTGAACACATCCTTCGAATTGTCAGCACCCTACAAAAATGTTAAAGTTATTGTGTTTTACTGTGGTATCATTATTATTTGTAGGCTATTTATTTTTGTGGTTTTTGAAAATTAAGAGGCAACCACAAAAATAAGACTCAAAGTGTTAATTATACCCCCGCTTCGAAGAAGAGGGGGGTATACTGTTTTACCCTTGTCCGTTCGTCCGTTCGTCCGTCTGTTCGTCCGTCCGTAACAAAACTTCCGTCGCAGTTTTCTAAGCAACTACATGAGATAGAGTTTTGATATTTTGTATATAGCTTTATCCTATAGTACCATATGGTGTATACCGATTTTATGCTCCTAGGTAGTTTACTTCCTGTTTACCGAATACTTAGGTTTTTACACATAATGGACATAAATGCAAAATTTCCGTCACATTTTCCCAAGCAACTACATGAGATAGAGGTCTGATATTTTGTATATAGCTTAATCCTATAGTACCATATGGTGTATACCGATTTTATGCTCCTAGGTAATCTACTTCCTGTTTACCGAATACTTAGGTTTTACACATAATGGACATAAATGCAAAATTTCCGTCACATTTTCCCAAGCAACTACATGAGATAGAGGTCTGATATTTTGTATACAGCTTTATCATATAGGACCATATGGTGTATACCGATTTTATGGTCGTAGGTAGACTACTTCCTGTTTACAGAATACTTAGGTTTTTACACATAATGGACATAAATGCAAAATTTTCGTCACAGTTTCCCAAGCAACTACATGAGATAGAGGTCTGATATTTTGTATATAGCTTTATCCTATAGTTCCATATGGTGTTTAGTGATTTTATGTTCCTAGGTCAACTACTTCCTGTCTGCAGAGTATTCAAGCTTGTATGCATGGCTTAGTTTGGGGAGCGGGGGTATCACTAGTGAGCATTAGCTCACAGATTTACTTGTTTTATATTGTTTACTTCTACCAACAAAATGTCTTCTATGGTGTAACCACAAAAATCACCCCCAATGAAAATGAATAAATTCACAGTCTATTATTTTCTTGGGAGTAGAAAGATGAAGGTATTCTATATTCTTGATTTTACAGTATTTTGTTTTGTGTAGTCTACACCAAGCAATTTCACACAACAGTTAGATTTTTAGGTGGTCACCATTTGATCATACATGTAAACCTACCTTCACATATGGTGGAGCAAACACAGAGATCGTCCATCGCAAATTCTCCTTCGATACATTGGTCACATCAACATATGTTTCTAAAATATAAATGAATCATTTCACATCATATTACACAAAAATATGAATCAGAATGACAAGCAAGGTCAAATGAACACCATCACTCTGATTTGAACTAAATACAGTCAAATGTTAAGTCAAATTATCTTTCATGAATGATTTTGGACTGTAATGAATTTCCTCATACACAACTCCATAAGCATTCTTTTTCATGCATGAATTTCATTACATTTTATCAAACCATGCAGGAAGAGTTCATTTGCTTGACATTGATTTGCCATTTTTAAATCTATAAAGCATAATGAAACACAAGCAATGTTCCCTGACTAGCATATTTGTCTGTGTGAGACTGATCTATGACATGTTGATCCTTACCTGACCTCTCCCCCACTTTGGTAGGAGGGAAGTTGACTTGGGACATGTTGGTCTGTACCCCCTGACTCTCAGGTTTACTGGCAGGGATACAGATAACTGTTGGGAACACTTACCTGACATCTCCCCCACTTTGGTAGGAGGGAAGTTGACCTGGGACATGTTGGTCTGTACCCCCTGACTCTCAGGTTTACTGGCAGGGATACAGATAACTGTTGGGGAACACTTACCTGACCTCTCCCCCACTTTGGTAGGAGGGAAGTTGACCTGGGACATGTTGGTCTATACCCCCTGACTCTCAGGTTTACTGGCAGGGATACAGATAACTGTTGGGAACACTTACCTGACATCTCCCCCACTTTGGTAGGAGGGAAGTTGACCTGGGACATGTTGGTCTGTACCCCTTGACTCTCAGGTTTACTGGCAGGGATACAGATAGCTGTTGGGGAACAGTTACCTGACATCTCCCCTACTTTGGTTGGAGGGAAGTTGACCTGTGACATGTTGGTCTGTACCTCTTTACTCTCAGGTTTACTGGCAAGGATACAGATAGCTGTTGAGGACACTAACCTGACATCTCCCCCACTTTGGTAGGAGGGAAGTTGACCTGGGACATGTTGGTCTGTACCCCCTGACTCTCCGATTTACTGGTAGAGATACAGATAGCTGTTGGGAACACTTACCTGACATCTCCCCCACTTTGGTAGGAGGGAAGTTGACCTGTGACATGTTGGTCTGTACCCCTTGACTCTCCCCTTTACTGGCAGGGATACAGATAGCTGTTGGTGAACACTTACCTGACATCTCCCCCACTTTGGTAGGAGGGAAGTTGACTTGTGACATGTTGGACTGTACCCCCTGGCTGGCAGGAATACAGATAGCTGTTGGGAACACTTACCTGACATCTCCCCCACTTTGGTAGGAGGGAAGTTGACCTGGGACATGTTGGTCTATACCCCCTGACTCTCAGGTTTACTGGCAGGGATACAGATAGCTGTTAGGACACATACCTGACATTTCCCCCACTTTGGTAGGAGAGAAGTTGACCTGTGACATGTTGGTCCGTACCCCCTGACTCTCAGGTTTACTGGCAGGGATACAGATAGCTGTTGGGGAACACTTACCCGACATCTCCCCCACTTTGGTAGGAGGGAAGTTGACCTGGGACATGTTGGTCTGTACCCCCTGACTCTCAGGTTTACTGGCAGGGATACAGATAGCTGTTGAGGACACTTACCCGACATCTCCCCCACTTTGGTAGGAGGGAAGTTGACCTGGGACATGTTGGTCTGTACCCCCTGACTCTCAGGTTTACTTTGGGGATACAGATAGCTGTTAAGACACTTACCTGACATCTCCCCCACTTTGGTAGGAGGGAAGTTGACCTGTGACATGTTGGTCTGTACCCCCTGACTCTCAGGTTTACTGGCAGGGATACAGATAGCTGTTGGGAACTCTTACCTAACATCTCCTCCACTTTGGTAAGAGGGAAGTTGACCTGTGACATGTTGGTCTGTACCCCCTGACTCTCAGGTTTACTGGCAGGGATACAGATAACTGTTGGGGAACACTTACCTGACATCTCCCCCACTTTGGTAGGAGGGAAGTTGACCTGGGACATGTTGGTCTGTACCCCCTGACTCTCAGGTTTACTGGCAGGGATACAGATAGCTGTTGGGGAACACTTACCTGACATCTCCCCCACTTTGGTAGGAGGGAAGTTGACCTGTGACATGTTGGTCTGTACCCCCTGACTCTCAGGTTTACTGGCAGGGATACAGATAACTGTTGGGGAACACTTACCTAACATCTCCTCCACTTTGGTAAGAGGGAAGTTGACCTGTGACATGTTGGTCTGTTCCCCTTGACTCTCAGGTTTACTGGCAGGGATACAGATAACTGTTGGGGAACACTTACCTGACATCTCCCCCACTTTGGTAGGAGGGAAGTTGACCTGGGACATGTTGGTCTGTACCCCCTGACTCTCAGGTTTACTGGCAGGGATACAGATAACTGTTGGGGAACACTTACCTGACATCTCCCCCACTTTGGTAGGAGGGAAGTTGACTTGGGACATGTTGGTCTGTACCCCCTGACTCTCAGGTTTACTGGCAGGGATACAGATAGCTGTTAGGACACTTACCTGACATCTCCCCCACTTTAGTTGGAGGGAAGTTGACCTGGGACATGTTGGTCTGTACCCCCTGACTCTCAGGTTTACTGGCAGGGATACAGATAGCTGTTGGGGAACACTTACCTGACATCTCCCCCACTTTGGTAGGAGGGAAGTTGACCTGGGACATGTTGGTCTGTACCCCCTGACTCTCAGGTTTACTGGCAGGGATACAGATAACTGTTGGGAACACTTACCTGACATCTCCCCCACTTTGGTAGGAGGGAAGTTGACCTGGGACATGTTGGTCTGTACCCCCTGACTCTCCCCTTTACTGGCAGGGATACAGATAGCTGTTGAGGACACTTACCTGACATCTCCCCCACTTTTGTTGGAGGGAAGTTGACCTGGGACATGTTGGTCTGTACCCCCTGGCTGGCAGGGATACAGATAGCTGTTGCTGTAGAAGGTTGTTTAAACAGGGGCACCAGGTTTCTACAGACAGCCTCATTCTCACCAGTCTGTATGTCTGTCCTTATCTGGATATGAAGAGTCTGTAATGGGAAAAAGAAAATATCAAGTAACACATGGATCACTAGAATGTGTATTTAAAACACAGTTGTGACGTCATGCCATTGTTAATGGAGTACTTAATTTTACCGATAAGTACTGTTTAGTCTTAATATTGGACTGTTTTCTACTTAATATTGGATTGGTTTTATCTAATATTGGATGGTCAGTTATAGTATTTTTGTGACTTTAACATTTTCTGAGTCAATGATTGAAGAGAAAGATGCAGAAAGTATAAAATTCGACACATTTTTGACAATTTTTGCCATGCCTGGATTTGAACCCGCAATCTTTCTCTCCTCAGGCAATGTCATTAAGCCTGTGACTACCGATTGCTTGATTCAAAAGTGTTTAATTAGTGTATTTAAATCATTCTGATTGTATAAACATGTATTATAAATCTAAATTGATAACAAAAATTGTTTTGTCCATAGCTGGAATCGAACCCGTAGTCTCTCCCACCACAGTCAACAACGCTAACCATTCTGCTATGGAATACATCACAATTAAGTGTTCAGCTAGAGTATTTAAATTATCTGATAGTAATAACTTATAATATTACGGATAAAAATATAATTTTGATCCTGTTATGCTTGAATATAAAAGTTTGTATGCATAAACTGTGTTTTAGGTAAGATATAAGCCTGAAACAGTCCATTCGGTAAAATATAGGATAGGTCCAATATTTTACAAAATGGACTGTTTACGGCTTATATCCTTTACATATAGAGAAGAATAATTAAGTTCAGAAGATGATTTCCATCCTTGCAACATGGAAAAGTAACTTCAACCAGAAGGTCAATCTGATTTAACAACAGAAATTTACAATCTGGCACAAAAAGCCTCGTCTAATTCTATGTGAAAATGATAATTTTAAAACCATTAATTTTCCATTTTACCTGTCTCTATATTTTGTAGAACCCTGGCACTAGACTGACCCCCCCCCCCATGGTAAAGGTAACATACACATTTCATATCTCTGACCCCCACAAGAAACATGGACAGTCCCCTCAACAGTAATGTCTCCATTTTTGTAGAACCCTGGCACTAGACTGACCCCCCCTTTCTCGGATCTCCCCACGCCAGGGTAAAGGTAAAATAAACACTTTATATCGCTCACCCCCACAAGAAACATGGACGGTCCCCCTCAACAATTGAGTCTCCATATTTTGTAGAACCCTATCATTAGACTGACCCCCCTCTCTCCCCACCCCAGGGTAAAGGTAACATACATACTTTATATTGCTGATCCCCACACGACACATGGACTGTCCCCCTCCACGGCAGAGTCTCCATATTTTGTAGAACCCTATCATTAGACTGACCCCCCTCTCTCCCCACCCCAGGGTAAAGGTAACATACATACTTTATATTGCTGATCCCCACACGACACATGGACAGTCCCCCTCCACGGTAAAGTCTCCATATTTTGTAGAACCCTAGCACTAGGACTGATACATATAGAAGTTGTACTCCTAAAATTAAAAAAAATAAATAAAAAAGAATCAGATTTCTAGGTACAGCATATACAACTTTTTCCACAAATGTTGAAAAGATGTCAAAGGTTCATATCAATAAGAAATGTAATCTTTCATGGACAACCAATGTACCTTGCATTTTAAAGTATAGAGATAGATGAGGTTTTAGCATAAAATTGCTTTACATCATAAAAGAACAAAGAATGAATCTACAAATATCCAGAATTGGCATGCAGTTGTCAAGAAAACTGACAGAAAATTTTGACATTGCTGAATAATTTAAAGTGCTTAAAAGACCTCCAATACATAGCAGTATGCAACACATTGCAGGTGTCATGGCATGGTATGACAAGGATATACTTACTTTGGTTGGACAGTAACTGTTTCTGGTGTTATTTTCACCCACTGACCTAACCACGACATCTTAAATCTACAAAACAACAACAAAATCTATCACGAGGTCATATCCTACTTAATAGTAATGAATTACTGTGAAAGTATTAATATTCCTGGGGTACCAATTTTTAGTGGTTTTCGTGGATCCGGCAAATCACGAAATTAAATTCCCAACTAACACAGAGAATGAAACATTGCTTTTAATAAAGAATTCTTTAAACCACGAAGATGCATTTTACTCCTAATCCACGAAAATTTGTACCCACGAATGTAAGTACTTTCACAGTATGACAAGAACATACAGCTTTACTGCAGATTCCAAATAATTTTAAGTTACACCAAGTTTCTTTCCTTTAATATGTACTGCCCATGGTTGAAATCCTCTGTGTTGGATTTGCCTTTCCTTTTTGGGTAAAAGTACTTTTCTCTTACATACATTTAGTTTTTGACCTTCCATTTTTTTTATTCAAATGCTGCTGATGAGAGGTCATTTCTTGTAATATGCATATATAGCGTTACCAAACTTGTTTTATTGATACCACACTTTGGTACATTTTATTTTTAAAACATAGGAATCTCAGTTCAAATAAAAAATTGTTTGAATCAAACCATTTCTTATACAAAAAGCAAACTTTAAACAATTTAAAATCTTTTTTATTCCCGATCTTTGAAAGTAAGGACATATTGTGATTGGATCTGTTCGTCAGTCTGTCTGTCCATTTATTTAGTGCCCATCCCAAATGTTGGGAGATGGGGCATTTGGTTTTCTGGACATATTCTTGTTTTTTTTCTATTTTTATGAACATGATAAATACTTACGACAACTCCTTGTTCAGAAAGTTGATTATTTGGAATTTGGAAACTTCAGGTCTATTGTCACCTGAAATACAAAATATTCAAATCTAAATCCTAGATATATGAACAAAATGTTGCAACAAAATTACACTTAGTTCCAGGCATTAAATTTTGCTTTCAAAGACGCATGCAATTCTATTCAAGACTCATAAGAAGCGTTCTAGCAAAAAGGTTGAAAATACCAAACACCATTTGAATATGCAGACCACCTAACAATTAAACAAATATGCCAAAATACAAAATATTCAAATTAAAATCCTAGATATATGTACAAATGTTGCAATAAAAATTACACTTAGTTCCAGGCAACCCAATATTCATGCAATTCTATTCAAGACTCATTAGAAGTGTTGAAAATACCATACATCATTTGAATATGCAGACCGACTAACAATAAAACAAGAATGCAAAAATTGCCAAATTATGACAAAGATCAACCTTTGCCAGAGTTAGAAAGAACCTCAGGGTTTTCAAAATTTCAATTTTTTCAGACAACTTTCTTTACACAAATTTAAACAATAGTTATAGTATTATGCTGTTTGTAGACTCCCTCATGTTTAAAATGACAATCCATTTCTTTCTCAAATCTTTTAAAATATATAATGTCATAAAATTCAGACTTTTTACCCTCCCCCAAAATTACATTATTTCTTACCTTTAGATGGAGCATGTAGTATGAGCTGGTCTGGTTTGATGATCCAGTCTGACTTGTCGTTGTCTGTAATCAGGGGCTGGGTATACAGAGGCCCTAGTATTGGTCAAGACCCCCCATAACATTATTTTATTTCTTACCTTTAGATGGGGCATGAAGTATGAGCTGGTCTGGTTTGATGGTCCAGTCTGACTTGTCGTCTGTAATCAGGGGCTGAGTATACAGAGGCCCTAGTATCGGTCCAGGCATTGTGTGTGACACAGACTCTTTTACACTGAAAATAAAACACATGAATTTTAATGTACACATGATAAATCAGTCATCATATACTCAAGGGACCAAATATGGGTCTGTTAGTGTGTGTATGTGAGCGTTTAACTTTTTTCATGCAAATGAACTATAGAGGGCAGTCATTTAAAAGATGGAGAATAATGAAGTATTCACAGAAAACCAAGACCTTGGGCAGGAATCTAACTAACCTAATTACTGGTGTGCAAACCCAAATTTGTAAATTACAAAGTGAGACTCAAACTGTCACTTAAATCAGTAATTAAAAAGCAATTAGAGCTTTAAACTAAATTTCATTCACATGAATTCAATGGCATGAAAATATTTACATATTTTTCAATTTCAAAATATTTTTACTAGAGATTCAAAGCATGATTTGAAAAGACTTTTAAAATTTGATATACATGTTTTAATGAGACTTTAAAATTTGATATACTAATTATGCATGTATTTCATGGAAAAAACTCTCACCAGAAAAAAAAACATGCTTCTTTAAATTTAAAACATGTTTAATAACTTACTTGTCCGTATTTTTGACTGGTAGAACTGAAACATCATTCAAATTAGAACCAGTTGGCATACTGGATGCCAGATGAGTGGGTGGCTGGTATGCCTGATGACTGGGTTGCTGATTTCTACTGGTACTAGTTGTATAATGCAGTCGGTCAGTCATGTGACTAGAAGCAGACGTCAAAGTCATGCTTGAAATATTGTTCATTTTATTCTGGGCGGAAAATTTGTCTGAAAGATAATTTGCAGGAAAGGATGATGCTAAATTTGTACGAGAACTCAATGGTGTAGCATATTCATCCCCATTATGCATGGTAGAAGCCATGTTGTTTTGCCTATTTCCATAGATACCAGTGGGAGCAGAAGACGCCACTAAAGTCAAGGACATTTTAGTCATACTTCTATAGAACATGTCAACATCTTTTGATGCGCAGGCGCTGGGCAGAGCTGACGGCAGATCAGGAACAGTGTCTTCATCTAAATATTGTGTATCAAAGTTTATAGAATACAAGACGTTTTCATCACACAGTGACCTTTGTAACCTCTTAGGATTTTCAATCCTCCTAATAACCCTGAAAATAGATTATTCCAGTTATCAAAGATTGATTGATTAGTGATTGTTCAATGTTCCTTAACAATATTAGTCATCACTAAGGATAACTTCGTGAACGTTTTTCCCCAAGATATGACGTTTGACATCTTCAAGAATCTACCTCACTGTTATTTTACAAATACGCTTAGTTGGGATTAAATTCTAATGATATTTCTCGATATGAATAACTTCTAAACTGGATAAAGAATTGGTCATTTTTACAAATAATCATACACAACCCAGTGTTCTCCCCAGGCCCTTATAGCATCTCGGGACCGAGACGCTATCGTAATTTGCCGAGATGCTATCAGTCTTTACCGAGACGCTATTTCAAATTGTTAAAAATACAAAGGTATTGAGTTGACGTCCTTATGAAGCCACTGACTGATTGATGATCATTGAGTAATTGACACATTTACAACCCCAAGCAAATTAACAAAGAAATCAATGATCATGGTTTTGTCAATTAATTAGGAAATATCGATCTTTGAACTGATTAGCCATGCAGATTGCAGGTGAACACCTTTGCAAGTGAATTATTTCTATTGGACAACCAACCAGGACCAACAAAAACAAACATATGCCCATGTGCTTTTATTCGGGTGTGTTATTAGAACATGAGCCGTTGAATTCTAAATTAACAGTCATAACCCATACCCAAAATAAAGAAAATGCCTTTTACCTTAATGAAACATGATTAATTCCATTGTAACATTTGCTATTCCAAAATATTGATTTCTAGATATATTGTTTGACCTTTGGTCAAAACAGGAAAGTCTAAAAATAGATTCCCAATTTCCCATTACCTTATCTAGCATTTTCTCCTTTTGGCAGGAGAACCATTGGCATCTATATGATTCTGTCAACTCAGTGTGAATGAAATGTAAACATTTGTACTTGGGTATTTATTTATGCCAAAAATAAAAGCTATTTAATTATTTTTTATTGCTTCAAACCCAGGAAAATGGCTTTCAGGCCTGTCTTTTCCTCTTCCATCCTTGGTACCTGGATGCAGTTCATAGTTAATGATGTTTTAGCCATTGTTAAATTGCTACAATCAGTTTTACTCCAACTCTAAGTCTTTCTTAATATGGAACTATTGCTATAGTATCCATGGCTTGAAGGTAGACTTACATCAAATTGGGTGGGTGGGGGAGGGAAGAGGGGGGGGGGGGGTATCATAAAACATGTATACATGATACGTGTTCAACAACTAATCATAAATTGATAGTGAAACGTCGATCGACATGATATTTTTTTTCTTTCTGACACCTGCTATTGTTTACGCAAAATGTGATGCTATCCAAAATTTCTGGGGAGAACACTGCAACCAATATAATTTATTATCATCTTTTTAAAGGAGTTATGCCACTTATTTGGCTGAGTGTGTGGACAAATTTTGATTTGTACTTTATTTTGAATAAGTTTTAATGGTGTCTGAATTAAACTTTCCAGACAAGGAAACCCATTACTTGGTCATTCAAGTCAATAAATTTCCTATAGTATTGTACGATAGTAACTGATCCTACATATGTCTTTTTCCAGTCAGAAAGATTATGATTGTCAATATGAAACAGAATGGAACTCTTTCATTGTTTCGATGTGTTCCACAAATAATGTGTGGTGTTGCACTGACACAGACTTGCTTTATTTAGAGTTGTAGGTAACTGTCATTGGGAAACATTGGAAAACCAGCAAATGAATAATTAAGGTTTTACAGTTCACAATTGAGATATATTAGCAGTAATTCCATAGGACCATATCAATCAAGTCCATTGAAATAATCACCTTCTCATCCTCTGGCGGCTAACCTCATCACCACACAGGAATGCCACTGCTGCCACAATTTCTCTCCCTTCAGAACAGAGGGCACATTCTCTTTCTGTAGGGTTGAATACTATAGTCACACACTGTAATACAAAGCAGAAAAATAGTCATTTAAAAAGTAAACACAGAGAGTACTCTTTATCAGTGGAAAAAAGATGTTACAGTAAATATTGTACAGCAGGTAATTTTTCCGTTGGGCCCAAGTTCATGATTTGATATCTATAGCTTTATCATTGTACAAAGTATAAAGGTACTTTATAACCCTGATATTCACTCCGTAAAACCAGCCAAAAATGACCCATTGCCATAACATTATATAATCCCAATAATTTGAGAAGAGTAGTGTGGAACTTAATCAGTGTTTACAAGAGTGATGCACACATGCACAACATAAGTCTTCATTCATGCAGCTGAGTCTATCAAGGCTAAGCCTTCTAGGTTATTTTGTTGTGCAATTTTTCTGCTTTTTAATATTTAAGATTACAAAATTAAGGTTTATTTTGCCACTTTTACATATTCAAGGTTACTTTCTGTGTTTTTACTCATTTATACTTCATTAGTTCTTCAATGAAATAATGCAATTCTCCAACTTACACTAGCTCCTTTTTCCTTCACTACAAACTCATTGGGTTCGATCAGAATTTTGGGAGGCTTAACCAGGTGTTTACAACTTGGATCTGAAAAATATAACAAAAAAACCTTTAAAATACAAGGCTTTAACATTGGCCACTCTAGAGCCAACATTTGTGTTATGATATTCCTGAGCGTTATATTCAATATTATTTGCAAGGCAAAGCCTCTTTGGTGCCAACTTTTCAGTATCTTGAGTATCATCCATTTACCTGTAAAACACAATGCTTTAACATAAGCTGCCCTAGAGCCGACATTTCTAATGGTCAGTTTCTGTATCTGACATTTTGATGGTTCGATACCGTTGAAGTTGAGCAAGTATTTCTGATCAGTCAGACTGGTCCCTTCTATTACACTTGCTCCTTCTGTGACTAGCAGACTGGTTCCCCCGTAACCTTCTAATGGTATCTACAATAAAAATGTAAGGAACAATATAAACAACTCAGAGAATGGTTTGAAATTTTACCTGCCAAGATTTAAATTTGATCAAGATTATTTTGATCTAAAATAATTTTTGTTCAAATCCGTTAAGAAGGAATTAAGTATATCATTTTTAAAAACCTCTTTATATCATTTTACAATTTTTACATGTTTGACAAGAATTCAAATCACATTTTTTGAACAGAGAAAAGATGGTTTTACAAACTGCATATAGTCCATGAATTAATGGAGCCAAACCCAATTGTGATAGATGGACAATAATGCACATAATTTCTCAAATTGACCAAGAAGTGACAAACAGACAAGGGATATCCCTGTAAGTGATTTCTCATACCTGATAGGTCCATAAAGGAGGCTCCTGCAGGAAAAAAAAACAACCAGCAAACTGGCCTTTTAGAGATGACTTTTGACCTTTTGAAAATTCATTGAAAGCAACCTTTGACCTTAATGCTTATTACAAAATTGTTTTAAAATTTAAGCATTTTTAAAAAAAACAACCTGAGCATGTACCTTGCAGGGGGACTAGAAAAAGTTTTAAAATACAAACTTACAGAGTATTTAACTGGTATTCCCTCTGGCTTTATCACCAATTTACCATGATGTTGACGGACAGCTGTTGGGCGGTACTCAATGTTCACTAAATATTTTTCACCTCCATTCACCATAAGTTCTCTTGTATAAGATTTTCTATCATTCCATAGAAGCTAGTAAAAATAATAGAATAAATTTTCTATGTTAATTTAAAAATGGCTATTTGTTCATGGATATTGTGTCGCATTCATTTCTTCCAAATCTAATAATTGTCACAATCACTGTTCTTTACAAACAAATTAAAAAAACTGTAACTGCTTTGCTGTCATGAAATATGAAGTTTCTTAAGATGAACTGTAAAAAAAAAGACTTTGACTAATTTCTCAGGATTTTGTTATAGGATTTTAATCTTCCTTATATAAAGGTCATACTTGAAAACTGTCTGTGTCTGTCCTGATCTCCAGAGATAGCTTGAGCTGTGATGGAGTCATATTCTTTAAGGTGTATTTCTTTATCCTGTAAGAAAAGAGAATACATACATATATATTCTTATGTGTTTCCTCCTCCTGTTTCTGTTCTTGTTTACCGGTTTTGTTGTTGCACTTTCAGACTTATGACACTTGAATTCCTGCCCCAAAGGTACTTCTTTGATTCCTCTTCAAAATATGACTGAGTCCTGTTTGTTTTCAGGATGAATTAATGTACCTTGCATAAACTTGAATAACATTTTCCCATTCAGTGATTACAATAGAAAATGCAAATTGAATCATAAAATGGAAATTGAATTTTGGTGTGACTTTTCTGCCATTTCAAGTCTTATTTTTCATTGCTGTTTGTTTATGTAGGTTGTGTCTCATACACTTATTCCACATTTCATTATTGTCTATTAGACATTCAAGTAAAAAATAGAGACCAAAGTTCATCAAATTGCTGGTGAACTCAGTTGTACTACTTATGACCAGTCTTAAATTAATATAATTGTACTGGAAATGAGTTTGTTTGTAAGATTAAGACTCTTAATTTACAAACAAACTCATTTCCAGTACAATTATGTTGTCAGGCCAAAAAATGTTGAGCACTTACACAGATTTGCCCATAGCTACACCACCAAAATCAATGAACTCTTGATTGCCAAACAGAACTGGTCCTTGGTGTGTCACAGCCTCTTTCTGGATCTCTGCTTTGATTGGTAGATCATATTCTGGTCCTTGCGGTAATATTCTCATCAGTAAGATTCTGAAAAAAATTACCATCATTATTTACTGTATAATCATATATTTTCGTGGTGATAAAATTTCGTGGTTTAAAGCACAAAAATGAATTGGTGGTGACAAATTTTCGTGGGTTTTTAATTTTAATATACTCTCCTTAACTTAAAATTTTGATTTCGTTGGGATTTAATTTCGTGGATTTTTCTTACACACAATTTTACCATGTAGAAACTTACGTCTCGAATGATGGGACAGTAAAACCATGTGTAGGGTGAAAGGTCACTGTGACAGGTCGATCTTCCCCTGGTGGTATAGTAAACTGAGCGGGGTTGACAATAAAATATTCCTGGTACTCGATCACGGCTAATGACATTTCCATATTGATATTACCAGCATTCCTCAGGTTAAATGTCTGACTTGTTGGTTTGTTTCTACTCGTCTTCAGGTGTACCTACAAAATTAGATGCAAATGAATTCAATATTATTTTGCCCAACAGAAGAAGACCAACAGACATGAAAATCTACAATTAAAAAACATTAAAATATCCTACATTACAAAAGTTGGGTACTAGTAAGAAAACATTTCTTAGTAATGAAAACTTAATTCATAACTATAACTATGAAAAATATGTATGTTTACCAGTTAACACTCAGGATATTCAGAAAAAATAAAATTCACATTGGGTTCAAGTTGATTACTGACAATATCCAGTCTTTTATTTCACCAAATGTGACACATGTCCAAAATAGAAAATATAAGTCTTACCTCTATTTGTCTGGACATGTGAAGTTTGGCCACACCCACCACAGCATGTAAATCAATAGAGCTCATCAGGGGCAGATAAGTCCCTACACCCACCCGAATATAAATCTTACCTCTAGTTGCCTTGACATGTGAAGTTTGGCCACACCCACCACAGCATGTAAGTCCATAGAGCTAATCAGCTGAGGCAGATTTGCCACACCCCCCCCCCACGAATACATTAATCTTACCTCTAGTTGTTTGGAAATGTGAAGTTTGGCCACATCCACCACAGCATGTAAATCCATAGAGCTAATCAGAGGCAGATATGCCACACCCCCACCCACAAATACATTAAACTTACCTCTAGTTGTCTGGACATGTGAAGTTTGGCCACACCCACCACAGCATGTAAATCTATAGAGCTAATCAGAGGGAGGTGGGAGGGTGTGTCAACCTCGACTTCTACTCTCGCAAACATCTCAGTAGGAGGGTACTGGGACATTGCTGAAATACAAAAAAGAATGTATGTAAGAGGGCATGTCAACATCAATCTTGACCAAAAAATTTCAGTAAGAGAATACTGGTACAAGGTTGACTAGAAAATTTGATCTCTATGTAAAGTTTTGTTCTAATCCATTGCACAGTAAGCATTTTTGATACTGATACTGAGAAACAGAAAAATCTTTTTGGTTTTACAAATGTATTTTTTCATATATAAATAAAAAGTCTTTGACACCAAAATCAATAAGTGTCTTTCTTTCCTCTCAAGCTTCAAAATGTTTCATTTAAGTCTATCTCCATTAATGCCTCAAAACAATTAAAACCAGAAGCTGAAATACTTTATACCCCTGATTACACAGAACCCAGGGCAATTGAGCTGAGAACATTACTACCACAAACCTCTATTGTACTGCTTCTCTGGGGGTCGACAGTAAATCTTTATGTCATAAATGGTGGGGTCGGAGTCAGCACTTCTCCCAGGTACACTGAGCGGCATCACAGTCCGTCCTATCGAGGCAGATTGTGGCCTACTACTACGGGAGATCACAGAAACATCTGCTAACTTAGTGTCAAAGGAAAAAGCATGCCAGGACCCTTGACTCTGAAATAGACAAATGTTTGGATTTCTTTTTGAAGTCTATATGGTGGTGTTTAAATCTGTAAAAGTCAAAATATTATCCTCCGCTGTTATGCTGAGCATGGACATAGAAATGCTGGACATCCCTGCATCCATTACACTTTTCTCAGTTTCTATTATTCGCACACTTTGGAATTTTGGTATTTTTGATATGTGGCTTCTGGTGGGGGTATCAAATAATGGGAGGTGATATGTCTGTTGCTTATCTTCTTTTTGTTTAATGAGCTGAATAAAAAAAAAAACATTTGGGGGGGGGGGGGAGGGAATGGAAAAATTTTCATAACTGATTTCTCAGCTAATTTTACTTGTAGTGTTTCAATATTTGGTATGCAGCTTCAAGTAAGGGTCTCATATGATGGGATGTGTTTTCAGGTTGTTACTTCCTGTTTTACAAGATGACATAGAATTGTTTTGGCGTGGCTGGGAACCAAGTAGTCTGATCTTGTTATTTCTGTTTTTTTTTAACTTTTTCAATTTGTCATTTGCAGCTGCAATAAAGCTTTTTCAAAGTTCATAAACTTACCAGTAATATAGAAAGACGTAATGGTATAGTGGCTTGTCCTCTGTTAATGATCTGTAGCGACATTTCATGGCATGATCCCCACGACACCTCCCCAAAGTTCATACATTTATTGTTGCTATCAGTCCTAACCTATAAAAGATGACAAGTAATTTATGTTTCATATAAGAAATCAGAAAAGTTCCATGAAATAAGATATGAGCTCAAAATTTACAATTTTTACAATCAGTTAAAGAAAAATAAAGTAACAAACACAACAACTATCCCATGGCTAAAATCTCCTGTTCAAAAGTCAAAGAAATATTTGATCACAAAACACCACAGTTCTTTTGAAATTGAAAAAAAAACAAACAAAAAAACAAAGACAAACTAGAGGCTCCCAGGAGCCTGAATCGCTCACCTGATCTCTTATGCCAAAGTTTGAATAAATTTCACAAACTTTCAAGTATACAAAGTTGCAAAACAATCCTTTCAGTGGTTTCAGAGAAGATTTTTGGAAATCAGTTTAAATTAATAGAAAAAAAAACAGTTAACAAGAAAAGTTGCTTCAGATTTTCTCTATCTCTTATACTTTTCGAGTTATAAGCCAAAAACAATGGTCTGACCCCCCTGTTCTATTTTTAGCAATGGCGGCCATATTGGTTGGTCGACATGTATATAATTCACAAACTTGGTAGACTCATCCTAAAGATCAAGTGTACCAAGTTTCAAAGCAATCCCTTCAGTGGTTTCAGAGAAGAAGATTTTTGAAAATCAGTTAAAATTAATGAAAAAAAAACAGTTAAAGGGGAATAACTCTTAAATGGCTGATCTGACAATTTTGACCCTGAATCATTTTTGTATATCTAAATAAACTTAACACTTCTGCAATGCTAACTTTTCCTCTATCTCTAATGGTTTTCAAGATATTGTCCAAAAACTGCAAAAATGGTCAATTTTGACGATTAAAGGGCAATAACTCCTATAAGGAGTTGTTTCACAATTTTGAATCAATGGAGAGATTTGTAGAGCTTTTGATGCTGAACATGAGATGTTGCTTTGGATTTTCTCTATCTCTTATACTTTTTGAGTTATAAGCCAAAAACAATGGTCTGATCCGCCTGTTCTATTTTTAGCAATGGCGAACATATTGGTTGGTCGACGTGTATATAATTCGCAAACTTGGTAGAGGACATCCTAAAAATCAAGTATACCAAGTATCAATGCAATCCCTTCAGTGGTTTCAGAGAAGAAGATTTTTGAAAATCAGTGTAAATTTATGGAAAAAAACAGTTATAGGGGAATAACTCTTAAAGGCTGATCTGACAATTTTGACCCTGAATCATTTTTGTAGATCTCAATGAGCTTAACAATTCTGGAATGCTAACTTTTCCTCTAGCTCTAACGGTTTTCAAGATATAGTCCAAAAACTACAAAAATGGTCAATTTTGATGATTAAAGGGCAATAACTCCTATAAAGAGTGGTTTCACAACTTTGACTCGATGGGGAGATTTGTAGAGCTTTTGATGCTGAACAAGGTAGGTTGCTTCGGATTTTCTCTATCTCTTATACTTTTCCAGTTATAAGCCAAAAACAATGGTCTGACCCCTCTGTTCTATTTTTAGCAACTGCGGCCATGTTGGTATGTCAACATTTATATAATTCACAAACTTGGTAGAGGACATCCTAAAGATCAAGTATACCAAGTTTCAATGCAATCCCTTCAGTGGTTTCAGAAAAGAAGATCTTTGAAGAAAAGTTAACCGACAGACGGACGACGGCGGACGGACGCTTAACAATGACAATAGCTCACATGACCCTTCCCGTCAGGTGAGCTAAAAACCACATGATAAAGCATAAAACAACAAGACAAGTATCTTGTTAGAAACAGATGTCCTGTTGGGCGTTTGTATCATGATGTATAAATTAAAAAGAATTTCACGAGGTTTTGAGCAATGGTCCATAGAAAACACATAAATATCAAGAGTCTGTGTGATGGCAAAACAGACAGTTTTATGAACAGATAAACACTAAATTTGCAATGTGAACATATATCTAACATCAAGAAGACAAACTATTCAGACATGGTTTTATAAACATCAATTTAATCTAAATGCTATCTATATCTCTAGAGATACACTAAGTTGATTAACAAGAGGCTCCCAGGAGCCTGAATCGCTCACCTGGTCTTGATGTCAACCCTATGAAGACTTTTGTATAGCTAAATGAGCTGAATGTTTATAAGCATGAAAAATCTTTTCTCTATTTGCAATTGCTTTCATTCTAAATAATCAAAAAACACTAAGGGGCAGTAACCCCTATAAGGGGTTATCAGACAACTTCAACCCTATGGAGACTTTTGTAGAGCTAATTGAGCTGAACATTTAAGCAAGCAACAGCTTTTCTCTATCTGCAATAGTTTTCATTCTTTAAGCCAAAAACACTATTTTTGCCTTTAAGGGGCTGTAACCCCTACAAGGGGTCATCTGACAACTTTGACCCTATGAAGACTTTTGTAGAGCTTAATGAGCTGAACATTTAAGCAAGCAACAGCTTTTCTCTATTTACAATAGTTTTCATTCTTAAGGCCAAAAACACTATTTTTCGCCTTTAAGGGGCTGTAACTCCAATAAGGGGTCATCTGACAACTGACCTTATTGAGACTTTTGTACAGCTTAATGAGCTGAACAGTTAAGCAAGCAACAGCTTTTCTCTATCTACAATAGTTTTCATTCTATAGGCCAAAAACATGCAAAAACGCTATTTTTCACCTTTAAGGGGCTTTAACCCCTATAAAGGGTCATCTGCCAACTTCAACCCCATGGAGACTTTTGTAGAGCTAAATGAGCTGAACATTTTAGCATGCAACAGCTTTTCTCTATCAGCAATAGTTTTCATTCTATAGGCCAAAAACACTTTTTTTCGCCTTTAAGGGGCTGTAACCCCTATAAGGGGTCATCTGACAACTTTGACCCTATGGAAACTTTTGTAGAGCTAAATGAGCTGAACATTTAAGCAAGCAACAGCTTTTCTCTATATCTACAATAGTTTTCATACTATAGGCCAAAAACATGCAAAAACGCCATTTTTCACCTTTAAGGGGCTGTAACCCCTATTAGGGATCATCTGACAACTTTGACCTTATGGAGATATTTGTAGAGCTAAATGAGCTGAACATTTTTTGCCTTTAAGGGGCTGTAACCCCTATTAGGGGTCATCTGACAACTTCGATCCTATGGAGACTTTTGTAGAGCTAAATGAGCTGAACATTTAAGCAAGCAACAGCTTTTCTCTATTTACAATAGTTTTCATTCTATAGGCCAAAAACATGCAAAAACGCTATTTTTCACCTTTAAGGGGCTGTAACTCCTATAAGGGATCATCTGACAACTTCGACCAAATGGAGACTTTAGTAGAATTTTTGATGCTGAAGCAGTAGCGTGGCATCAGATTTCATCTGTCTCTTATACTTTTTGATTTACAAGCCAAAAACAGTAGTCTGACCCCCCTGGTCTATTTTTAGTAACAGTGGCCATGTTTTTTGACGGATCAAAAATTGAAACACAAGTGTGGTGCAGGACACCCTAAGGATCATTCATACCAAGTTTCATTTAATTCTGTTCAGTAGTTTCAGAGGAGAAGATTTTTGAAAAATTGTTAACAGACGACGACGACGACAGACAACGACGACAGACGCCAAGTGATGGTAATAGCTCACCTGGACCTAGGTGAGCTAAAAATGTGACGGAATTATTAAACAGGAACAGAAATTGAGAAGACAAGCCAGTTTCTGAGACCAAAATTTTCCAGTTTATTACCTTTACCTTGTACTGAGATGATCACTTTAGCATCTCTAATATGTCATCACAAACCTGTTGTGTTTTGTGTAACTGCCTGACCCAAAGATCACAATGATAGGGGGAGATTTGGCGTGCCTTAAAACCTGGTTTAATCCACCATTTCTTTTGAAATGCCTGTACCAAGTCAAGACCATTGCGATCTTCAATTTTTCCGGTATGTCTTACTTGTTTTGTGTCGTCTTATGGACATTTGAGATTGATTCTCCAAGTTTGATAATTTTGTTATTACCTTTATTAAACATACTTTTTTTTTCAAAAATAACTGTGGACCCTGCTACATGTGTTTGTAGTAATTCAGTCCCTGATACATTTTCATGATAATATGTTTATATAACTAAAACTAAATAAAACAAAGTTTCTGGTTACATGTGGACCAAAATCCAGGAGTATACATAGAACATATAAAACCAAACTATTAGTCATTACAAACATATATTTGTCTTAGTTAATCAATATGATAAAATTAATGGTGTTCAGATATATTGAAGTAACAAATATACAAAGTTATTGTTATTCATAAAACTGGTGACTTCTTGGGTTCTGGAACTATACAAATTTGGATTTATCTGTTTGGATTTTCTCCTGCTAGAAAAGGCAATGTTATAAGATCTAGAATTGTAAGCTACATTAAAACACACCTCTGATTAAATATAGGGACTAGGTTTGTGAAATAAGAAAATATTACACTCTGTGATAAAAAGCAAGAAATGACATTCTTGTTAACCCAAATACAGTGCCAAATATAAAAGAGAAATATCAACGAAAGAAATATATTAATGAACCCCCTCCCCCATAAAAGATGCTTGTGTAATGAGTCTTCATATTATTTCAAAACAAAATTTCAATTATGCTAGACATAAATATTAAATTTTTTAATTCTAATTTTTAAATCAGTCAGTCATTTCTTGTACAAAGAAATACATTTGTACATACTAATACATTACCTTATTTATGAAGAACTAAACATACATAATCATGCTATATTGTATTTTGAATATAAAAATTCACTTAATTTATTTTGGTTTCAACATCCATTATAACTATATTTATTTATTTATTTATTTTAGACATAGGATGTTGGGCCTGTATTGTACCAATATGATCCAAAAACATATTGTATAAATGGTTGAATTTGCCAAATAAAGTAAAAAAATGTTTGCCGTGACATCCAAATGTGTACCAACGAAAAAACATGCAACCATCAAATCATATATGTGCTTCAAAAGAGATGAAAATTTATTTTCTTGGAAAATCTCTCAGTCCAGGAAATTAGGAGAATCACTTGACCAAATCCTTGATTTTTGTTTTTTGTTTTATTTATCTAATATAAATTTCCTTTCAATTTCACTTGCCCAAAAGGATTTTTACTGGCCAAGGGCAAGTGGGTCAGTGGTAATTTCGCAGACTGATCTCTTTAATAGGATACATGCAGAATGTACTACTGACACTTTTTTCTCATAGAAAAAAGACTACAGAAGTTTCATTATTATTTCATGGGGTGCCAATTTACATGGTTTCATAGGTGGCAGTCAAAAACGAAAATATGAACCCAACAAAGTGTAAAATCTTATATATTGGTGCTGCAAAATAAGAAATTAAAAATCCAATGAAATGTATATTTTGGGGGAAATCACGAAAATTGATGCCTCAAAATTATATGAATCTTTAATATCTTTAACAAGTGTCTACTACAGTTAATCACTTGACAAAGTATCCTTTTTACCTAAACCAATTAAATTTCAACATGTTGTTACCTGTATCTGAGGATCCTCTGCTATAGCCTGTAGTGTAACAACAGTGGGAATCTTCTCTGTCCTAATAGTGTTGTCTTGTAGAAACAGACTTGACGTCACATTCAACTGAGCCACATAGGCCCCTGCCATCTTAGGTATAAATATAACCTACAAATATAAATAAAATTATTACAGTAAAGATCTTCTTGTTGTGTTGTCTTAAAGCAACAGACTTGACAATAAACCACGGCCGGACATGAATTATTTCTATTCTAATATGACAATTTTGTGTTTTCAAAGATCTATAGTGTACAATGCTACAGAAGCCATTTTGTTGTTTCTTGCTACGTTTATGTGCAAATGATCCTTTATGAGGTCGACAAATTCAGCGTCAGATCATATAATGACGTCGCCATTTGTAGCGCAAAATGAACTGTGATGTCGACATGTGTTATATTTGAATTTAAACATGGCTTGTCGCCATGGTTTCTTTTGTTCTTTCCCGGGACCCATATCAGAATCAGAAATAAAATTTATATCAAAGTCTCGACACGCTGAATGGACTATTGGCAGCGCGACGGGTGTGCTATAGCAAGCAGGAACTGCTTACTCTTCCGGAGCACCTGAGTTCACTCTTGTTTCGACTGGAGTTCGCGTTGTTGATTGATATTCAGTTATTTTGTGTTTCCATGTTTTACATGTTGTCTGTTTTTGTCCCGTTCTTGTTGGTGTTTACTGGTTTTGTCTCTGCCCTTTCGGACTTTTGATATTCGGATACCCCATTGGTACCTCTGCTTCTCTCAAGGAATAAATTTTACAATGCACAACACACATTCGTCTATTCAAGTCTCATCAAAGGTGCTCAAGTCAAAATGTTCAAAATGCCAAAAGAATATGAATATGAAGGGCATAGAACAATTACATTAAAAACAAGAACAGATTCCAGGTCCCCCGCCCGTTGAACGTTATATTGTTGAAGGGGCATAACTCCAATAATAATGTGTTATTAGATAGAAATTGTTAAATTTCTTAAAATTGTACCCTGATTAATCATTAGTCAGTGATATGTGATTAAAGATACTAGTACTGTCATGTCTACTAACAATAATAAAGAAGGGATATGGGGAAATGTATCAAACTAAATCATATATCTACAAGCAAAGTGAAGTTGGAAATTTACCATACTATCAACACTATTATCCATGAAAATGAAAAAAAAAACACAATTTAATTGAACACGCATATTGACTATTGTTGTGATTGAGCCTATGGGAGAAAAAATGACGAAGTCGTTAAACAGGAAGTAGATGTCAGACTGACCTGAAAATCACTTACACCTTAGAGGACCCCTATAGGAGTCTGCATACAAAATTTCAGAACCCTAGGATTAGTAGTTACTGAGAAAAGTGTTACGAAAAATTTACCATTGAGCCTATGGGAGAAAAAATGACTAAGTCGTTAAACAGGAAGTAGATGTCAGACTGAACTGAAAATCACTTACACCTTAGGGAGCCCCTATAGGAGTCTGCATACAAAATTTCAGAACCCTAGGATTAGTAGTTACTGAGAAAAGTGTTACGAAAAATTTACCATAGAGCCTATGGGAGAAAAAAATGACTAAGTCGTTAAACAGGAAGTAGATGTCAGACTGACCTGAAAATCACTTACACCTTTGGGGACCCCTATAGGAGTCTGCATACAAAATTTCAGAACCCTAGGATTAGTAGTTACTGAGAAACATGTTACGAAAAAAAGTGTGACGGGCGCACGGACGGACGGACACCGGCATTTCCAAGTCCCCGCTCCGCGTTGCGGCGGGGGACAAAAAAACTTGAAACGGAACCACAATAATGACATAGATCAACCTAAACCTGGGGTAGGCAGAACCTTAAGAGTTTTACATAAGAAATTGTTCATCAACAATGTCAGAGTGGACTACCCTCAGGAAATTAAAACTACACCAGCAGCACTAACCCTCATGGAAGTTAGGAATAAAATTTACAACAATGACTTTTGTTACTTCAGATGCATGAAGCAAGCAAAGAGGCTCCAATGGGGCATTCGAGTGTCAAAAGTCTGAATGGGCAACGATGAAACCATTAAACATGAACAAGAACAGCACGAAAAACACAAAACACAAAATCAACGCAATGGAATATACGATATTGAGATGTGGAATAAGTGTACGCGACACAACAAACATAAACAAACAGCAATTCAAAAAATCACAACGGAAAACAGCAAGCAGTCTTCAACATGACCATAGGTCACTGCTTACCGTCTTGCATTGGCCCAAGACTTATTATACAATACAAAAGTATCAAAACCAATCCCTAAATCATCAACGAAAGACTCAATTCTTGACATAAAACAGTTAACATAGAATGACAAGGACAAACAAAGGCTTTGGCAAAGTTTCCTGGCTTAGGACAGGCACATATAAAATGTGGCGGGGTTAAACTAGTTTTTTGGATCCAACCTTCCCCCTATTGATAAGCTTGCACAAAGCTACATATAAAACACACTGTAAAACTCAATCGACAAAAGTTCAATTCAACAAGAGAGAACCTAAGACAAAATACTGTACGAAAACAACAAGACAAGGAGGAACTCTCTTGAGAACACTCGAAGTTACTGACAACTAGCTAAGAAACATTTATCGTTTGATGTAAAAGAATCAAATACATCAGTTCTAAATCCGACACCCCACGTCAAAACAATGAATGATTAAGAGTTGTATCACCATACAGAACCGACATACTTGATCGCTGTGGTGCTTATAAATAATACAGTGGATACAAAGTGAAAATTTAACGTTTTAAAGTTACTATCAAGCTATCAATATTTCTGCCAAAACATACCAAATGCAAAGATTTTACTAAAACATTGAATTCGTATCCTTTTTTCAAAAGGTTTTTAAGCCAGTTTTTAATTTCCATAAGTTTGTTTTTGAATTTTTGTGCTTTATAAACTACATTGCTATAAAAGTCAGGATGAGATATTCCTTTAACAATCAGAAATCTACGTGTACAATCAAATTTTTCGATGAGATGTCCATATTTATGTGCAAATTTTGTAAAAGATTTGACTAATTTGTGGTAACGGTAACCTTGTTTTAGCAATTTTTCTGTAATAAAACGGTTTTTATCATTAAAATCAGACACATCACTGCAAATGCGAGCATACCTGACTAATTGTGAAATGTATACCCCGTAAGCTGGAGCTAATGGTACATCTCCTTCAAGAAACGGAAAATTAACTATTGGGAATGAAAAGTCATCCCGTTTATCATATACTTTAGTGTGCAATCTACCATTGATAATGCTTAAGTCCAAATCTAGAAATGGACATCTACTGTCGGTTGAGTTTGCTTTATTTAGGGTTAATTCTTTAGGATATATATCATTTATAAAATTTGAGAATGTGGGGTTGTTTAGAGCAAGTATGTCATCTAAGTACCTATATGTATTGTTAAAAGTTTCGATAAGGTGGTTTTTGTTTGGGTCTTTTTGTAGCTTGGCCATAAACTGTGATTCGTAACAATATAAAAACAGATCAGCTATGAGTGGAGCACAATTGGTTCCCATTGGAATACCAATGACTTGGCGATATATTTGTTTACCGAACCGGATGTAAATATTATCTAAAAGAAAGTTTAATGCAGTAATAACTTCTATGTCGGTCCAATTAACATAACCTTTGTGGGTTTCGTTACTAAAAAACGATTTACTAAATACTTGTGACACTTTAGAACAGATGTAGTCACTTTTAGATTTGTCAAAGCACCATTTAATTAAATATTCAAATTTCTTTTTGATAAGATTGTGAGGTAGATTAGTATATAAAGTGGAAAAGTTATAGCTGTCTACGGATTGAAAAGTATTTTCAAATGCCCGAAGTTTGTCTAAAACATCAAGAGAATTTTTAACACTCCAAAAATGATTTATTCCACTATTTTCGAAAATTTTATCACAGTATCGGATGATAAATTCTTTCATTGTAGTTAAAGCAAGAGACAAGACTTTAGAAATATTGGTTAAGGAACATTTACTTGATGCAGAAATAAAACGGGATTTATATGGGTTTTTGTGTAATTTAGGTATCCAGTACATAGTAGGTAATTTATTGTATGTAGGGGCTGCTCGAAGTGCTGTGGTTGCTATGGTATGATCGTCAATAACACTGGTTTCTGTATCTTGCACGGGGACGAAAGTACATGAGCCTTTAATTTCATGCATTAAAACATCCAGATAATATTTACGACATACCACAACAACATTGTTAGCCGCTTTATCCGCAGGAACAAAAACATATCGTGAACCTAATAATTGTAGTTTTGATTTAATTCAACAACGCAAATTTAAGTCCTAACAAAAGTAAACTCAGGTGCTCTGGTTTTTTATTCAAGACTCACCAGAAGTGCTCTATCCTGAAAGTTGAAAATACCAAACTCAATATGAACATGAAGAGCAAAGAAGTCATATACAACTTTGATCCATTGAGTTTTTTTTTCTTTGTTCTTTTGCAGAACTTAACTACTTAACTTCACAATATTTTTATCAATTGTTTTTTATCTACCTTTTACTGTCTGCATTACAATAAAGAAAAGCTTTGAATTTGGTTAATATGGGGATAACTCTAATCTTATCTTAATCTTATTTGCAAATAACCTATATGTAGAGTCTATTTTTTACTATGATGACCATGTTGTACTACACATTGAAAATCTAAATAATCTATACCCAGTTTGGTTGCAATTGAAATAAAGAAGCTAATGTTTGAAAAGGTTCAGGGATCTTGATGACTGTTTCCAGGTCAGATAAGCAAAAAAGTTAACAACAACATAAATTACTACATGTACATATGATTCTCACTCTTCAACTTGTGACAAAATATCATTTAGAATTCAATGGCGCACATCTTTATTTTTATACAATACATTGTATTCCAATATTTTGCCCTTTTATCAACTTTTATTAAAACTTCAAGCAACAGTGATCAGTTGGGGACTTTTTTAGATGCTGCAATACTTTGGCACGTCACTGTAGTTAATGCTGACATATGTGCTATGGTCTTGTGTTAATTTACTCCATATCCTTCCATTACATTTTTATAACTATATTAAGAGTATATAGGAAATATTTTATCAAGATGTATTTACTAAATGGCTCGCTGTCTTATGAAATGGTTATTAGGATTAGAGTGCATTTAAAACAACATTGCAATCTTTTTAAACATTTAATAAAATCAATCATACAGTTCATAGATTCAGAATTCAGTTTAAAATTCAAACATATATGTTTAACAAGAGGCTCCCAGGAGCCTGAATCGCTCACCTGGTCTTGAGTCAACCCTAAACATGTAAACACTTTTCTAGAGCTAAATGAGCTGAACATTTAAGCAAGCAACAGCTTTTCTCTATCTACTATAGTTTCATTCTATAGGCCAAAAACATGAAAAAACATTATTTTAGGGGTCATCTGACAACTTTGACCCAATGAGAACTTTTGTAGAGCTAAATGAACTGAACATTTAAGCAAGCAACAGCTTTTCTCTATCTGCTATAGTTTTCATTCACTAAGCCAAAAACATGAAAAAACATCATTTTAGGGGCTGTTACCCCTATAAGGGGTCATCTGACAACTTTGACCCTATGAAGACTTTTGTGTAGCAAAATGAACTAAACATTTAAGCAAGCAACAGCTTTTCTCTATCTGCTATAGTTTTTATTCTATAGGCCAAAAACATGAAAAACGTCATTTTAAGGGGCGTTACCCCTATTAGGGGTCATCTGACAACTTTGATCCAATGGAGACTTTTGTAGAGCTTGATGAGCTGAACATTTAAGCAAGCAACAGCTTCTCTCTATCTGCTATAGTTTTCATTCCATAGGCCAAAAATATGAAAAAACGTTATTTTAGGGGCTGTAACCCCTATAAGGGTTCATCTGACAACTTTGACCCTATGGAGACTTTTGTAGAGCTAAATGAGCTGAACATTTAAGCAACAACTTTTCTCTATCTGTAATAGTTTTCATTCTATAGGCCAAAAACATGAAAAAATGTTATTTTTCACCTTTAAGGGGCCATAACTCCTATAAGGGGTCATCTGACAACTTAGACTCAATGGAGACTTTTGTAGAGCTTTTGATGCTGAAGCAGTAGCGTGGCATCAGATTTCATCTATCTCTTATACTTTTTTATTTACAAGCCAAAAACAGAAGTCTGACCCCCCTAGTCTATTTTTAGTAACGGCGGCCATGTTGTTTGGACGGCGGTCACCATTTGTGCAATCTTGGTAGAGGACATCCCATAGATGAAGTGTGAAAAGTTTCAAAGCAATCCCTTCAGTCGTTTCGGAGGAGAAGATTTTTAAAGAAAAGTTAACGACGACGACGACGGACGACGACGGACGACGACGACGGACGCCAAGTGATGGCAATAGCTCACATGGACCTTCGGTCCAGGTGAGCTAAAAATTAAATGAATAGACTTTTAATATAACAACAATAAACCAATTGATCTTTACCAAAGATTAAATCATTTTACTTAAGTGCATTAGGTGAAAAATTGAGTTTAATCAAATGTGTTCTAAAAAGAGGACAAGGTGGTGTAACACTAGAACTTCCTTATCGACCCGTTGTCAAAACACAAAATGTAAACATTACCAAAACATTAAATTAAATCAAAGTTTTTAGGACTGTACTTGATTGAATAGTTAAATGAAAGGTAAAATAGGACTTACACCAGAAAACATTGCTTACATATTCAAGTTTTCATTTATCAAAAATTTAAGGTAAATAAACTATCCTGCTCTTTTTTACAATTCTAGAAATATTTCTTTAATTTTCCTTAAATGATTATGTTGAGACAACATTTTTCAAAAGATGATCGGATGGATCCGCATCTTTATATGAAATATATTTTTTCTTTTTTATCTAATAGAACAAAAATAGAAATCAGTATTGAAAACCTGTTTCCTTTTATTTAAGTAATTAAATAGTTTGAACATGAAATGCATTTTTAATTACAGAAGGTAGAATGGGTGGATTAAAAGGTTGAAGTCTTTGAACCTACTTCTCCTTCAGATTTTTTTTTTTAATTTGCAGATTTTTGGAAAAAAAATTGACAAAATTGGTCTGTCCCTTTTACCCTGAACTCTCAGAGAGGAACCACCTCCTTTTGAAAATTTCTGAATCCCTCTGTTTTTATCTTATATACCGATAGATAATTTAAGAAAATGTTTTCTTTCAGATCCTAGCCATGGCCTCTACATGTAGTGTATGTCCAAAAGAAAAAACAACATCGGCACCATTGAGCTGGTGTCAGGATTGTTATGACATACTATGTGAACCCTGTACTGAACATCATAAACGCCAGAAAGACACAAGAAATCATAGCACCATACCATACCAAAAGTTACCACCATTTATTTTGAATATAAAGCCATACTGTCCAGAACATAACAAGAGATATACCGAGTTCTGTAAAAGCCATGATACACCGATATGTATCAAATGTCGAAAAAAGCATCACCGGAAATGTACAGACATCCCAAAAATAGAGGATATTTTACACAAGGTTAAAGAGTCTGTGCTATTTGAGGATACTATGTTAGAGATGAAAACCAAGTGTGGAACTTTGAAACAAATTGCCGATGAAAGAAACAATAATCTTAAACAGTTGAACATTACAAGCAAGAAAATGAAAGCAGGTTTGGAGGAAAAAAAAAATTGACAATTTGATAAAACACTTAACAAACTTGAAGGAAAAAACACTTTTTGAAATGGATGCTGTGTATAATAAACTAGCCAATGACATTTCTAACACAGTTAAAATTGTTCAATCCAAGGAGAAAGAACTTCATGCCATACTGGACCAGAAGGACGACATCCTGAAATATACATCCGATTACCAGATATTGATAGGAATAAAAGAAATGGAGACCATTGTTAATGAAGAGGACACTTATCTTAATGAACTATTAAATGATGAAAAACTTTAGAAGTATGACCTGAAATTCCAAGTCAATGAGACCATTGACGATATCATTAGTGGTATCCAGTCCCTGGGAAACATCTAAGTCACGAAGAGTTCTTCAGCCATATCTATCCAAAACACTAGTGCAAGATATCTAGAGGCTGTTAAAGAGGTTCATACAAGTCCTGAACAGCTCCAACTACAACGGACCATTAATCTAGAGGCTGTTAAAGAGGTTCATACAAGTCCTGAACAGCTCCAACTACAACAGACCATTAATCTAGAGGCTGTTAAAGAGGTTCATACAAGTCCTGAACAGCTCCAACTACAACGGACCATTAATCTAGAGGCTGTTAAAGAGGTTCATACAAGTCCTGAACAGCTCCAACTACAACGGACCATTAATCTAGAGGCTGTTAAAGAGGTTCATACAAGTCCTGAACAGCTCCAACTACAACGGACCATTAATCTAGAGGCTGTTAAAGAGGTTCATACAAGTCCTGAACAGCTCCAACTACAACGGACCATTAATCTAGAGGCTGTTAAAGAGGTTCATACAAGTCCTGAACAGCTCCAACTACAACGGACCATTAATCTAGAGGCTGTTAAAGAGGTTCATACAAGTCCTGAACAGCTCCAACTACAACGGACCATTAATCTAGAGGCTGTTAAAGAGGTTCATACAAGTCCTGAACAGCTCCAACTACAACGGACCATTAATCTAGAGGCTGTTAAAGAGGTTCATACAAGTCCTGAACAGCTCCAACTACAACGGACCATTAATCTAGAGGCTGTTAAAGAGGTTCATACAAGTCCTGAACAGCTCCAACTACAACGGACCATTAATCTAGAGGCTGTTAAAGAGGTTCATACAAGTCCTGAACAGCTCGAACTACAACGGACCATTAATCTAGAGGCTGTTAAAGAGGTTCATACAAGTCCTGAACAGCTCGAACTACAACGGACCATTAATCTAGAGGCTGTTAAAGAGGTTCATACAAGTCCTGAACAGCTCGAACTACAACGGACCATTAATCTAGAGGCTGTTAAAGAGGTTCATACAAGTCCTGAACAGCTCCAACTACAACGGACCATTAATCTAGAGGCTGTTAAAGAGGTTCATACAAGTCCTGAACAGCTCCAACTACAACAGACCATTAATCTAGAGGCTGTTAAAGAGGTTCATACAAGTCCTGAACAGCTCCAACTACAACGGACCATTAATCTAGAGGCTGTTAAAGAGGTTCATACAAGTCCTGAACAGCTCCAACTACAACGGACCATTAATCTAGAGGCTGTTAAAGAGGTTCATACAAGTCCTGAACAGCTCCAACTACAACGGACCATTAATCTAGAGGCTGTTAAAGAGGTTCATACAAGTCCTGAACAGCTCCAACTACAACAGACCATTAATCTAGAGGCTGTTAAAGAAGTTCATACAAGTCCTGAACAGCTCCAACTACAACAGACCATTAATCTAGAGGCTGTTAAAGAGGTTCATACAAGTCCTGAACAGCTCCAACTACAACGGACCATTAATCTAGAGGCTGTTAAAGAGGTTCATACAAGTCCTGAACAGCTCCAACTACAACGGACCATTAATCTAGAGGCTGTTAAAGAGGTTCATACAAGTCCTGAACAGCTCCAACTACAACAGACCATTAATCTAGAGGCTGTTAAAGAGGTTCATACAAGTCCTGAACAGCTCCAACTACAACAGACCATTAATCTAGAGGCTGTTAAAGAGGTTCATACAAGTCCTGAACAGCTCCAACTACAACGGACCATTAATCTAGAGGCTGTTAAAGAGGTTCATACAAGTCCTGAACAGCTCCAACTACAACAGACCATTAATCTAGAGGCTGTTAAAGAGGTTCATACAAGTCCTGAACAGCTCCAACTACAACGGACCATTAATCTAGAGGCTGTTAAAGAGGTTCATACAAGTCCTGAACAGCTCCAACTACAACAGACCATTAATCTAGAGGCTGTTAAAGAGGTTCATACAAGTCCTGAACAGCTCCAACTACAACGGACCAGTCACCATTAATCTAGAGGCTGTTAAAGAGGTTCATACAAGTCCTGAACAGCTCCAACTACAACAGACCATTAATCTAGAGGCTGTTAAAGAGGTTCATACAAGTCCTGAACAGCTCCAACTACAACGGACCATTAATCTAAAGGCTGTTAAAGAGGTTCATACAAATCCTGAACAGCTCCAACTACAACAGACCATTAATCTAGAGGCTGTTAAAGAGGTTCATACAAGTCCTGAACAGCTCCAACTACAACGGACCATTAATCTAGAGGCTGTTAAAGAGGTTCATACAAGTCCTGAACAGCTCCAACTACAACGGACCATTAATCTAGAGGCTGTTAAAGAGGTTCATACAAGTCCTGAACAGCTCCAACTACAACGGACCATTAATCTAGAGGCTGTTAAAGAGGTTCATACAAGTCCTGAACAGCTCCAACTACAACAGACCATTAATCTAGAGGCTGTTAAAGAGGTTCATACAAGTCCTGAACAGCTCCAACTACAACGGACCATTAATCTAGAGGCTGTTAAAGAGGTTCATACAAGTCCTGAACAGCTCCAACTACAACGGACCATTAATCTAGAGGCTGTTAAAGAGGTTCATACAAGTCCTGAACAGCTCCAACTACAACAGACCATTAATCTAGAGGCTGTTAAAGAGGTTCATACAAGTCCTGAACAGCTCCAACTACAACAGACCATTAATCTAGAGGCTGTTAAAGAGGTTCATACAAGTCCTGAACAGCTCCAACTACAACAGACCATTAATCTAGAGGCTGTTAAAGAGGTTCATACAAGTCCTGAACAGCTCGAACTACAACGGACCATTAATCTAGAGGCTGTTAAAGAGGTTCATACAAGTCCTGAACAGCTCCAACTACAACGGACCATTAATCTAGAGGCTGTTAAAGAGGTTCATACAAGTCCTGAACAGCTCCAACTACAACGGACCATTAATCTAGAGGCTGTTAAAGAGGTTCATACAAGTCCTGAACAGCTCCAACTACAACGGACCATTAATCTAGAGGCTGTTAAAGAGGTTCATACAAGTCCTGAACAGCTCCAACTACAACAGACCATTAATCTAGAGGCTGTTAAAGAGGTTCATACAAGTCCTGAACAGCTCCAACTACAACGGACCATTAATCTAGAGGCTGTTAAAGAGGTTCATACAAGTCCTGAACAGCTCCAACTACAACGGACCATTAATCTAGAGGCTGTTAAAGAGGTTCATACAAGTCCTGAACAGCTCCAACTACAACGGACCATTAATCTAGAGGCTGTTAAAGAGGTTCATACAAGTCCTGAACAGCTCCAACTACAACGGACCATTAATCTAGAGGCTGTTAAAGAGGTTCATACAAGTCCTGAACAGCTCCAACTACAACGGACCATTAATCTAGAGGCTGTTAAAGAGGTTCATACAAGTCCTGAACAGCTCCAACTACAACGGACCATTAATCTAGAGGCTGTTAAAGAGGTTCATACAAGTCCTGAACAGCTCCAACTACAACAGACCATTAATCTAGAGGCTGTTAAAGAGGTTCATACAAGTCCTGAACAGCTCGAACTACAACGGACCATTAATCTAGAGGCTGTTAAAGAGGTTCATACAAGTCCTGAACAGCTCCAACTACAACGGACCATTAATCTAGAGGCTGTTAAAGAGGTTCATACAAGTCCTGAACAGCTCCAACTACAACGGACCATTAATCTAGAGGCTGTTAAAGAGGTTCATACAAGTCCTGAACAGCTCCAACTACAACAGACCATTAATCTAGAGGCTGTTAAAGAGGTTCATACAAGTCCTGAACAGCTCGAACTACAACGGACCATTAATCTAGAGGCTGTTAAAGAGGTTCATACAAGTCCTGAACAGCTCCAACTACAACGGACCATTAATCTAGAGGCTGTTAAAGAGGTTCATACAAGTCCTGAACAGCTCCAACTACAACGGACCATTAATCTAGAGGCTGTTAAAGAGATTCATACAAGTCCTGAACAGCTCCAACTACAACGGACCATTAATCTAGAGGCTGTTAAAGAGGTTCATACAAGTCCTGAACAGCTCCAACTACAACGGACCATTAATCTAGAGGCTGTTAAAGAGGTTCATACAAGTCCTGAACAGCTCCAACTACAACGGACCATTAATCTAGAGGCTGTTAAAGAGGTTCATACAAGTCCTGAACAGCTCGAACTACAACGGACCATTAATCTAGAGGCTGTTAAAGAGGTTCATACAAGTCCTGAACAGCTCCAACTACAACGGACCATTAATCTAGAGGCTGTTAAAGAGGTTCATACAAGTCCTGAACAGCTCCAACTACAACAGACCATTAATCTAGAGGCTGTTAAAGAGGTTCATACAAGTCCTGAACAGCTCGAACTACAACAGACCATTAATCTGGAGAGTGTTCATTTTTACAAAGGCTGCTGTACCTTACCTGGTGGACTGGTGGTGATTGCTGATTATGGTGACTTTGATTGCAATGATTGTAAGGTACTAATACACAACTCTAATGGATCACTAAGATCCATAATCAATTTTGATAAGAGTGAGGAAGTATATGATGTGACACCAGTAGATGATCATCATGTTGCTGTGTCATATACTAGGTCTGGTACTATCTTTATTATAGAAGTCGAGAGTAACCAGGTGGTGAGAAAGTTAAAGGTTGGACAGGAAGTGTTTGGTTTGTGTTGTAGAGGTAGAGATATAGTGTGTTGTGTGTCAGGTAAAGGTCTAGTGAGAGTAAACATTGACAGTGAGGTGATGGAGATGGTGGTGGAGGATGAGAGTGTTGACTATAGCTCACATGTACATGTAGAGGTAAGTAGCAGCCTCATATGTTACACATGTTATGATGACGAGACAGTAACTGTAATGGATAATCAATACAATGTCATCTTTACATACAAAGATAAGGCAGTTCTTAAGTATCCTATTGGTGTGGCAATAGATGACCACAATAACATCTATGTCACAGGTTGGGGATCTGACAATCTAGTAATGATCACTAGTGATGGTAAGTCATGTCATCAGGTACTAGGTGAGGATGATGGACTAAAGTATCCTACTGCTGTACACTATGACAGTAGTACTAAGAAACTGATGGTGATTAATTTGAGTGGACCTGGCTTTATCTTCTCTGTGGGGTAAGTTTAAGTCATATTGACAGTAAGAACATGTTGGGGAGATACAGATAATAAGTATGTAAGGCTGTATTTACTGAGAATTCCAGTCCTAAAATACTCTATATATTGAAAATATGACAAAAACTCCTTATTATCAAATGAAAATGGGTCAAAGACAAAAACTGCAGACTTTTTTAACAGAAAGTAGGTGAGCAATGTTTCTGAAATCTAATGCCACACGGGATGCTAAACAATGCTGTAAACCAAAAATCAAGAAGTTGTTAAAAGTAGTTGCTGAGAAGATGTTACAAAAACATTTTCCCTGCCATTCTGTGTCTCAACAATCACCAAACTACTACCTGGATCCTAACTTTGTCAGTAAATATAATTATAAAGGTACGTGTATAAAATAATAATAGTAAAAAGAACTTTAAACCTACCGTAACACTTTCTGTCGTCTTTGGCTCAATAATCACTTTCCGTTTCATCTCAAAAGGGAGATAATTCATGGCACTGACTTCTTTGCCGTCTACGATCCACTCTTGTACGTGGAGGTAACATTCTAACCAGCTATTCGTAGGATTGGTCAGTTCCAGTTTCTTCTCTGTTGAGATCCCCACACAGCAGACATCAGAGAAATGAAGGATTCTGGGAGCTGTGACAGCAGACAACCTAGGTGGTGTTTTGTGCATAGACTCCTTTTCTGGATATGGTGGTGATTTCATCTTATGGCCTTCTGAAGAAAAATCCAAATATAATACAACTTTTAATATATTGTTTATAAAACTACTGTTCAATTATGGTAAATAATATTTAACCTATAATATATTTGAAAAGAAAACAATCCTTTTAGTATACGAACATTATTCCTAACACCATACTTTTTGTTCTTTGATTGAGAGTTCCGTTGAGATTGCAAAACTAACTATCAGATTTTAGAGATTCTCTAGATTTTTCCCATCTATGAAGCTTGAAATATTTTGCCCATAAAACCCCCAGTTTCCTTTCTTATTCTAAAGAAGGTCAAAAGAATATGCAATTAACAATTTTTTTATGAAATTTTATCTGTGATACATTTTAGACAGTTTAAAAATGTTAATCAGCCACAATGCAAAAGTAATGAAATTTTAAATGAAAACATGTTTCCCACTAAAACTTTTTACACCTAAAGCATAAAAATGAGCATATGGACCAACATTATTTTAAAGGCTTATTTTGATCATTTGTCCATATTCTTGAAAACAGATGTAACTTTATCTATTTACTTTAATTACAATATTAAAGCAAACCCCCTTAATATCTAGGTCAAAGATGTCTTTCTTTAAAAATATATAACTTCATCTCATTTTCTTCATTAATGCTGCCATACCTTCGTCCATGATTGTTAAATTCTCTGCCTGTAATTCATGCATCATTCCAGTTGACATCATTGTATGCATACTACTGGGTGTTATGACGGTCATGTCTACACGATTGTTGTATGGCGTGCTTTGATAACAGGGAAGGCGAGTAGAAATGTTGGTGTTATCGTCCATAAGGTCGTAATGTGTTGGAAGCGGAATGTCTGAATCTCGATGGGGAAACATAGTGTCTGAATCTATAGGGTGTTCTAACGGTTTTGGATGAACATTTCTACTGACCAGTTTGGAAGGATTTTCTCGTACCAGATATTCCTTGGCAAAGTCTGAAGACAGCATGGACTCTGATGTCAACAAAGTAGGATTTTCTGAAGATTGCTTCTTTGGTAGTAAATTGTGCTGAAAGCTGGATATGGACGGGGGAGGCATAAGAATATGATCTAAATTTTCATTGGTTGAAACAGGGTGATTCTGTTTACCTCCCTCATTCTGAGCAAATCTATTCATAGAATCATTGGATTGACTTTTAAATGTTGCAGCACTGCTTGCTTCGTTTTCAGCATAAATTGATGTAGGCACAGTTTGAGAAAAGTGACTATCAGCAGACACACTCTTTCCTGCCTGTTTAGGGCTATCAGATCTTTCATCACTTTGCATTGTTCTAGCAAATCGTCTATGAGATTCAATCTCTGCGTCCAGGTCAAAATTGTCTTTTACAGGCGTGGATGTCAAAGTTCTCATATGACCATTGAGAGGCAGACTGTCGGCAGAATGGGTGTGTCTATGTTTGTTGGCCTGCGCCTTGAGCATTTCATGATGCTTTCTGGGATCGAAGTCAGTAGAATAACTTTTCTTCTCTTTTGGCAGATCCGGCTGAGGCAGTGAGTTCTTTTGGCTAGCTTCAACTCTCTGAGAATTTGATTGTTCTGAAACAATACTAAAACCTTTAGAATCGAACTGTTCAGATGAAGTTCTAACTCGATCTTGAGATTTCTCATTTATAGCATCAAAACCTCTAGAGTCAACCAGCTGATTTTCATCGATTCCTTCTAATTCTTGTCTCGATCTTATATGATGGAGGTCTGACGATTTACTATATTCCGTCCCATCAGGCACATGGTGCCCCGCCCATCCAGAATAACTGGTACGAGGACTTCTACTTTCAGACACATATTCATCACAACCTAAAGTAAATTTTGTCGTTGAAACAGGTGACCTTATTCTTGACCTTTCCTCATTATTAGGTGATACACGTCTAAAAGGCTCAGACTGTGAACTTGCATTGCTATCCACCTTTTCATATGACCTTGAAACACCATTTTGCTTAAAGCCTGGCAATTGTAATCTTGTTCTTGATGTACTTAGTGTTGGAGAATGGCCATCAATGACTCCTTCTTTGTCCCGGGATGTTGTGGGAGGGGAATGAAACCCATGACTTGCTCTTGACTGAGGAGGAGTTTGAAGGTCATAATTAGAACTGTCAACAGATGAAGACATAGGTGGTGTTTTACGACCATATTTGGATAAATCATTAGAGCGTGACAATGGAGGAGTCTGACGGGAAAATTTGGAAAACCTGTCTTCATGGTCCGATTCCTCCCCATCAGGATTTGTCTTATTCTCCATAGAAAACACTTCACGGCCATTTTCTTTCATATCTTTAATATTCTCCTTGTTTTCAATTGAAAAAGATTTTTGTCTGTTGCTATTTTTAGCATCTCTATCCTGAGGACTGACAATTTCCGACAAAGTCATATCTTCAGACGACAATTTAGTATCCCTAAATTTTAGACTGGTTCCCTTTCTAACAGGGAGTTTAGACTTCAGCGTATTTTGTTTCTGGGACCAGGCCATCACCATGTTGGCGATTTCTTTTGGATCTTTTGACATGGAGACGGATGCCATGAAGCGTGACAGGTCACTCATGTGTAATGTACCTATAAAAGGAAGAATCAAATGATAATAAGTGTTTAAAGGTAAACAAAATAAAAACAGTAAGAGAAAAGTGTCATCTGGTTATAAAACAGTGAGAGAAAAGTGTCAACTGGTTGTAAAACTGTGAGAAAAAGTTGATTTCAAATATTAAAGTTGTTTTTTTCTTTTTAAGAGACATAATTTGATGTTCAACCAGTTTTATCTCATGAGTGTTTAATGATTATTATGCTAAACTTCAGATTTTTTTTCTTTTTAAACTGGCTTTTGTTCACTGCATTTCTTTCCAAACTGCTTTATATCAATATTACTGTTAAACAACTTTATAAAAGATTACACCCATTTTTTTTCTTTGATCTTTTCCATGTTGCTCTATTCCAGTATTTTCTAGACTAAGAATATATAGGGATTTTATACCTGCAGTATGAACCACTGGTCACATTGAAGGCTGATGGCTGTTTTCCATTGTGGATGTTTTTAAAAATTTACATTTATATTGTAGGTTGTGTCACGTACACTTATTCCACATCTCATTTTCTCTTATTATTCCTACTTTTAATAAAGTTTCCTACATACCATCCCCCTCTATGTTGGAAGATTGCTCTTGTTCAACGATTGTGTTCTCAATCAGTGGGTAGGGTTTACGATCCCTAGGTGGTGTCTTAACCTCCATCCCAAAGTCAGGCTAGAAAATAACAAAATAAGGTATGTTAGAAGATTGTTCTTGTTCAACGATTGTGTTCTCAATCAGTGGGTAGGGTTTACGATCCCTGGGTGGTGTCTTGACCTCCATACCAAAGTCAGGCTAGAAAGAAAACATAATGGTACATAATTCTGAAGAACAGCAATTACTTCCATATATCTCTGTATTTTTTGTTGTCTTTTAATTTTCCTTCTCCAGAAGACCCTTTTTTTTCATTTTTGTTTTTGACTTTTAATAATTTGCAATATATCTTTATATCATTTATAAGACTGCTGGTTGCATTCCATGAAAATTCAAAAAATTCTAAAAAATCTTGAACATAAATTGTGGTTCCTTATCCTCTATTATACCTTATCTAATTGTGATTGACCTAAATTGGCTTCTGAATTATTTCCTAACAACAAAATTTTTAGTTTAAATGTGTTCAGTGTACCCTTAAATATTGTTGATGCCGAGTTTTTCCTTAATGTGACCTACCCTTGGGCCATCTCCGTCAAGAGATCCCAGTTGTCCCGATCGACTTTTCATAAACTGTCCAACAGATATTCTACTGTCGTTATCAGCCACTGTCATTTTACTTCTGTAAGACCAAGAATCACACTCGGGGAAGACATCAGTGTTGTCCATGTTCTCATCCTAAAAAAAATATATAAAACATAAGCTCAGTTATTCATATATTCGCCATAACTGTTAAACAGTGGTCATCAGCTAATCTCACTTTTGGAGAACATCAGTGTTGTTATATATAAGTTCAATTTTGCAGAGAAACTTGAAGAGTGGTGCAATTATGCATTTTATTTTTCATAAGAAGTCCAATGTTTGTTTTATCAAGTGTCATGTAACTTCTGCAAGACCTAGCCCCGGCACTACAAAAACCTGAATAAAGTCTGAGATATTCTCAACTCATTGTTTTAACAATGGGGAATATTTTCAGACTAAAGAATTCTTATTGTTTTGTGGCACTGTGGCCAGCAATCCCACTCTGAGAGACATGATGCTTTTTATCATCTCTAATGTAAAACTTTAAACAAACAGGTAAATGATCTGAGAGAAATTTAAAAATAAATGTCATTTTTCTAGACAATGAGTGGTATCAATCTATGCAATTATCACCAATGCTATTGTCTTTGATTTGAACATTTTTCCATCTATTTTTTAGTATACATGTAACATAAATGCACAAAGATTTTAACACACCTCTCTGAAAATATTTTCTTTCTCAAATTCTTTTTCATCCATATCCAGCATATCCATGACTTGATCTATAAAACAACAACAAAAAATAGGGCATGTAATGGGACATTAAATGATACCCCGCCACGTTATAATATCAAAAGTTCATAAAATTTGATTTCCATGTGGCCTATCTTGAAAACTATTTTTCAGATCATGCTGGAAATTGAACTTGACCTGTATTTTATTGTACTCAATAGCTGTACAAAATATCATTTGAATCCCATGAAGCCTTTTCAAGTTATTGGTCGGAAACTCAAAATTTCATGAAATTTGATTTTTCAAAGTGGCCCATCTCGAAAACTATTTTTTGGATCATGCTGGAAATCGAACTTACCTGTATTTTATTGTACTAAACAGCTGTGCAAAATATCATTCAAATCCTTTGACCTGTTTTCAAGTTATTGGTCGGAAATTCAAAATTTCATGAAATTTGATTTTTCAAAGTGGCCTTTCCCGAAAACTATTTTTTAAACCATGCTGGAAATCGAACTTGACCTGTTTTTTATTGTACTAAACAGCTGTGCAAAATATAATTCAAATCCTTTGACACGTTTTCAAGTGATTGGTCGGAAACTCAAAATTTCATGAAATTTGATTCTTCAAAGTGGCCTATCTCGAAAACTATTTTTTGGATCATGCTGGAAATCGAACTTGACCTGTATTTTATTGTACTAAACAGCTGTGCAAAATATCATTCAAATCCTTTGACCTGTTTTCAAGTTATTGGTCGGAAATTCAAAATTTCATGAAATTTGATTTTTCAAAGTGGCCTTTCTCGAAAACTATTTTTTCAAACCATGCTGGAAATCGAACTTGACCTGTATTTTATTGTACTAAACAGCTGTGCAAAATATCATTCAAATCCTTTGACGCGTTTTCAAGTGATTGGTTGGAAACTCAAAATTTCATGAAATTTGATTTTTCAAAGTGGCCTATCTCGAAAACTATTTTTTGGATCATGCTGGAAATCGAACTTGACCTGTATTTTATTGTACTAAACAGCTGTGCAAAATATCATTCAAATCCTTTAACGCGTTTTCAAGTTATTGGACGGAAACCTTCGGGGGTCGGACAGACGGACAGACACCGAAAAAAACTGAGGGTATAACATAATACCCTGCCACTTCGTGTGGCGGGGTATAAAAATCAATATGAGAAAGGCATTGTCTAAAAGTATACTTCTAGATTACTTTGTTCATTTGGACCAATGGGACAAGATAATTGGGAATATTTTTCAGATGGGCAGTCCCGCACTTAGCCAGACATAAAATCCCTTTACACCATAGTGTACTATAGGAGGAAGTTACATGCCAAATATCAAGAGGGTGTGACATGTAGTTGCCTTGAAAACTGTCTGAAATTTTTGCTCATCTAATGTATAAAATTATAAGAGTTTTTCAATAACAGATACACAATACAGATACCGTTATTGTAATACCTTATTCCTAGATCCAAGAATTAAATCTTCAATATTTCTCAGAAAACAATTTTTGGTACGATGAAATGCTGATGTTGTTTCCCAACAAAAAAATGTCTTGAGTTTTTATTGTACAAAATTTAAAATTAACATTGAAAACTCAGGCATCTCCTTACCTGAAGAAACAAAATCTTCATTTATTGTGAAGTCAGATCCTAAGTTTCCTTTGGCAACCATCTCATCGACCAAGGCTTTCTGTTCTGCAGCTTCTGTAGACAGAGAACTGACAAAGGCCAAGTCTACTCCAGTCTTCTCTGATAATGCAGAACATGAAAAGTTAGGTAAAAATAGTTACAAATGTTCTATACTTTAATATAGGAAAATTTGTCAAAAATTTCTGGATTTCGTTTAACCCTCTTGGTGCAGGAGGGACGAATATGTCCTCATCTGTACACTGTGGGTGGGACATTTATGTCCTTTTCGGGTTACTTTAGGAAGGACATCAATGTCCCCTTTATAAAATATAAAACTTGTAATTTCTTCAATGTATTTGCCAAAATCACTTATTTGTTTAAGCAAAAAAAATGCATTATTTAACATCTATGGTTTTGTAAAAATCCAAAAATATTTGTTTTGCACTTGTGAAAAAAATGAAATGTCATTTTCAAAATACATCACAAAACTACAATGACGTCACTTTTATTTCCAACACTTTTCGTAACGTTTCTCAGATTGGTTCCCACACCAAGAGGGTTAACAAGGAGTAGGAAGGTCACAGACATGATATCAAATCTCATATTTAAGGACACCATGTTAAATCTGCATACCAAATATCAATGATGTGTGATAATTGTACCTTATTCTTAAGCTCAGCCCCATCCAATGACTTATTACTACTTCTATGAAACTTAGTCAACAGAAGAGACTCATGATAAAATGTAGGCTGGTCAAACTTGGGGGAGGGGGGGTGCTATTAACTGAAACCATCAAATTTTTACCTGGTTCTTTGGCAATAGCACCAACCAATGATTTATGACTACTTCTAAGACCCTGACTAGGATGAAGAAACACTATTAAGTAAACCTAGACTGATAAAACTTGGGGAGGGGGGCTGTTTACTGAAACCATCAAATTTTTACCTGGTTCTTTGGCATCAGCACCAACCAGTGATTTATGACTACTACTACGTGAGTTCACTTTCGTTTCGACTGGAGTTCATCTTGTTGATTGATATTCAGTAGTTTTTGTGTTTCCATGTTTTACATGTTGTCTGTTTTTGCCCCATTCTTGTTGGTGTTTACTGGTTTTGTCTCTGCCCTTTCAGACTTTTGACATTCAGATACCACATTGGTTCCTCTGCTTCTCTCTTAGAAACTGTCTAGGATGAGGAAACACTATAGAGAAAACCTAAACCTATAGAACTTGGTGAAGGGGGGGGGGGCTGTTTCCTGACACCATTTTTACTGGTTTCCTTGGCCTCAGCTCCAACCAATAACTTGTGACTACTTATAAGAAACTGGCTAGGATGTGGAGACACCAGAGAAAACTAAACTTGGACTTATCAAACCAAGGGGGGATTGAGGGGTATAACTGGGGTAAAGTTTTACTAACAACATAAATCTTACCTGTTTCCTTTGCCTCAGCTCCAACCAATGACTTATGACTACTTCTTAGAAACTGACTAGGCTGTGGAGAAACCAGAGAAAACTTAGGCTGGTCAAACTTAGGGGGGCTGTTACTGAGATGTGATCTACTTCCAAGGCTGGTACGAGGACTGATTGGTGGCTCTAAGGTGGCATCACCTAGAGTGGCTGACTCCTGGCTATGTCTTGCACGAGGTGGGCTGGGGCTTGGGCTGGCTCCAAATGATCCAAAGGAGTTCCTTACATCTCCAAATGGATTGTCATCTTGTTGTCCCTAAAATGAGATAAATTTAGTGTGTACTTTTTATTTACCCTAAAGTTTATATAAAAAATAGAATTTCCCCACCTAAAAAAAACTGTTTGTAAGATTTGTGATTTTTTTAGATTACTTTCTTAATATTTTCATTGAGTGAGGTTAATTGCTTAAAACATAAAAGCATCTTCATTGGATTTTTTTTAAGGCAGCTGGCTTATGTCATTGCAGAATTTTTTCACCAGATGCCAAGTCATTTAAAGCTATTCCTTATAAATAAATATAAGAGTTACTATTTCTACCTTTATACTCATTTAAAAAAGCCTACACAACTAGAAACTGATCAAATCTGTTACTTACAGCAGGAAAGCCATCCTCAGCATTGAAGCCTGATGCCTCCAGCCTGCTGCCAGGGTCGGAGGAGAAATTCTCGTCAGCCGTCCATTGTAGAGGGGATGTACTGTCATTATTAAACATTGGTGTTGGTGCCAGGTAGCGGGACTGTAGCAAGGACTCATTGTCTCCATGGTTACCCTGTTAAATATAGAACAAATTAAATGACAAAAATGTGTTAAAATTTTTAACGGTTTTTATCTTCAGCACGGATCAATGACTTGTGACTACTTCTGAGAAACTAACTAGACTGAGGAATTACAGAAGAAAATTTAAGCTGGTCAAAGGAGTATGTTTGGAAAGGGCCAAAAATGGCCCTAAATTTCAAATTCAAGACAGTTTTAACATAATGCTGCTAGAATGATCATTAGACTCAATACTTTACAAACTGTCATAAATTGAGCATGAATTGTTTACTTTCGTAACCAACAGACACCTTTAAAGTGAGTGAACTCGTTAAAAAATCGCTATTTTTGACATATTAAGCCTCTTTTTTGTTAAACAAGAGGCTCCCAGGAGCCTGAATCCCTCACAGGGCCTGGACGCCACAAAAGATGAAAAATTACTTAAGTCTGAGAATATTCTCAACTCATTGTGACGTCATCAATTTAGAAAGTTTTGATTGGAGTCGCCATGAAAACTAAGAATATTCTCAGACTTAAGTATTTTTAAAGTTTTGTGGCGCCCAGGCCTGGTCTCGATGTCGACCCTATAAAGAATTTTGCAGAGCTAGATGAGCTGAACATTTAAGCAAGTAACAGCTTTTCTCTATCTACTATAGTTTTCATTCTGAAGCCATATAGGCCCAAATTATGAAAAAAACGTTTCGTTAAACAGGAAGTAGTTGAGCGACAGACCTAAAATCGTATCCCACCTTATGGGACCCCACCCTTATGCTGTATACCAAATATCAAGTGGCTGTGATTAGTAGTTGCTGAGAAAACTGTTACGATATTTTTTCCCCCCCTGCCCGCCATTCACCATTTTATAACCCGGATTTTTCACTCCGTGAAATCCGGCCAAAAATCAGCCCAATTACAGGGCCAAAAATAGGCCTTTGTGAACATACTCCTTTGGAGGGGGGCTGCTAACTGACCTTTGACCTACCTGATAATTAGAGTATCTGTCCATGCCTTTCTCTGTCAATAGGTCATCTCCCATAGGTTTCACTCTTTCTTCCTGTAATATAATCAATTCAATTATTATTTCAAATGGCAAAAGTTAGATAACTGTCACCCAAATGGCAAATTTCATATCAATTAAAACACAATTTTTTCCTCGTGTTGGAGTCTAAGCCAAATACACAAGCAAATAAGTTAACGTTAAGGAAATTTGCCTGTATACAATCAATATAAGAAATATATTTTTATTTCTACCTATAATTGTAAGTTTTGCATTTTAAACTAAATTTTAGGAACATATTAACTCTTCTAAAACTTTAAGCTCTTGTTGGAATAAAAGAAATGATTTTAGACGACTAGCCAGCTAATGGTTGGGTTTATCTAAATTCAAACCTTTCAATGGAAAATATCTACTATTGTATATTAAATTGATCTGACACAGAAACTACACGTATGTCACACACCTATTTTGTACTTGCTTAATAGATAAGTAGCTTACACACTATTGTGTTTTGTATTAGCGTATTAATAAAAGATTCAAATCTAATTGGTATAGAGAATTGCATCTCTGCAGGCCAAGGGCTATGATCCGCTAACACTTATCTTCATAAAGATGATAGATAGTGGAGCATAAAACATGAAGATGAGAGAATTGAATGATACTGTCAATATATAGGAAAACATATCTTTGTCACCAATGTTTTTCGATTAATACCATACCCAATAATAATGCTTTTAAGATATGTAGAAATAAAGAATGACCAAAACCATTACCAATACATGTATCCCAAATTAGAACTTTATATATGTATAGATAAGATCACAGATTTATATAGAGGAACTAATGATTATTTTAACAGTACAGTACTTCATATACTATCCTACTGAGTAAACCTTTTAACATTTGGCTAACGACCTCATAACCATTTCCATGCAATCTCATAATGTATTAGAATCAAGCTTTGATATAAAGTATATCTAACACTTGAATTCTACATGGTGATGTCACACATGTGAATTATAACATCTAACCCTACTTCATTTGCTCTTTACACACAGAGTGCAGTGCAACCTTTTTCCCAACAAAAGATTTTGACATAAGTTTTTTTTCCTATCCAAAAGAGCATAATTCACAAGCTGCTTCAGTACTGTTTACTGACATACATTGCAGCTGAATACTTCACCATAAAGGACTTGTCTAGAATTAGGAATACAGGTGGGTTGAGAAATAGTCATATTAAAATTTTATGCTACATGGATATATTCATTTTCACTCTTTGGATCATGTATAATATGTATTGAAGAAAGGATAAAAAATCTCCTTTAAAGTGTCTACTATACCCTTCTTGTATAAATAATTCTAGAAAAGCCATGATTTGGGAACAGAGAATTAACACCAAAGTTTTTTTTTACTAAATGGCATTTTGTAACCCATATATATGTTGGGGGTGGGGATATTATCTATGTACTACCACACCATAATAATGATGTACTTACACACACAATAAATCGCTACGTAAAATCAAGAAAAATAAAAGCTTCTAAAATCTAGTCAATATGTTTTAAACAATAAATCAAAATATATGTTTTTTTTATAAAATAATTTTGCCTTCATATCTAAAACATTTAACAACTTTCAAGACTTTAGAGGACTTTCACTCCAAATGAAGGCAACTTCCGAAACGGTCAGACTTTTGAGCCAATATAATTAAATATATTTTAAGACTAAATTTTTTAAATTCTATTTGCCTTATTGGAAACAAACATGATTTCAAATTCATGCGCTTGTCTACACTATTTTAAAACAAATATTCTACAACATTAAAATAGTAAAAAGATATGTTCCTCTTTCATACCTCTATGTCCAGAGAACCAGAAGGTGGTGGCATCACAACTTTAAAGTTTGGTCTGAATGTATCTAGGAAACTCTTGGCCTCTGTTGAAGTCCTCACATCTTCACTGTAAAATAATACAGAGATCTTTTCTCAAGATGTTTTATTTCAATTTCAAAATTCACAATGTAAGAAACTGCAAACCAATATCAAATTCCTGAGGTTTTTTTGTCAAGCAGGAATGGACAAATATAAGCAAGGCATATAAAAGACATGTACTGTGGATTCATTTATTTTCGTTGATATCAATTTTCGTGGATAGCTGAAAATATGTCAGTTATTGGGTTTGAAATTTCGTGGTTCTGAAGTTTGCAGTATGCAAAGCAATGTCAAATTTCCTTTTCGTGGGGAACCAAATTTCGTGGATTAGAACCACCCAAGAAAACCAAGAAAATTGATATACCACGAAAAATAATGAAACCACAGTATGTCCCCATTAAAGAATTTAAGAAAAAGTGTTTTATAAAGTAAATTTAAATGAATTGCTTAAATATTTAATCATGTTTAAATAAATTTTTCTTCAGAAGACATACGTCTTATTATGAATTGTTCAATGTGTCTGAGACAAACCGAAACAGTTTCTTCTTTTCGATAAAAACAAAATCTCAATATGGGTACCATCTCAATTTAATCAAATTAACCCTACTAAGGCTAACATCACATCTCTCTTGACATAACTCTGGTTTCCCAAAGATTCCTGTTGACTGGTGCCTTACCTTTCTGAATCGCTACTGCCGTCACCCCCACCTCCACCATCGCCAGGAACAGGGGAGGTAACTACATCACCTTCGGCAGACTGCCTCATGGCAATGGAAAATTGGTTCCCTGAAGATTCCTGTTGACTGGTTCCCTCTACTCCTAGAACATAAGAGAAATCAGATTGATTAAAAGGGCCTAACACTTTTGTAGACATTAGGTTTCATAAACAATAAAGAGATGTGGAATAAGTGTACGTGACACAACCAACATTAAAGAATCATGATGTTATGAATCATGTTTTTGTGAATTATGCCACTTTCTAAAATTTTTCAAAATATTTTTTTGGTCTAAATTGTCAGTGCTTCTTTTTTCAATATCTAGTTTTTTTTCTTTTTTTCTAAGCAGAGGGTTTAGATGGTTCTCATTTCATTTAAACATATTTATTTCTCAGTTTTTTTAAGCTATCAAATTTGTGGTATGGATTGTTTTCTTAACGTTATTTACATATTTATAATATAACAATCTAAAGTTGACCCACAACCCATTTTTATAAAATAAGAGGCAAAGAGGTATAAATCTAGAATGTCAAAAGTCCAAAAGGGCAAAGACAAAATCAGTCAACATAAACCAGAACAATAGGAAGAAATAGACAACACAATAAGAACCAACCAGCAAATAGCAACACAAACTCAACTTGTAACAAGAGTGAATTCAGGTGCTCTGGAAAGGTAAGCTGTTCCTGTTAGTAGAGAATCATCCAACAACTTACCAGGTCTGGGTATAGATGCTCTACTATCATCACACTGCCCAGCACCAACTTCTCTCTCTTGACCCATAGACTGTAAAAAATAGATAATTTTCAATAATATACTATTTATTTTAAGAAACAATAAAAAGAAACTTGACGATTTTTTCAATGTATAATTTCATAAGGCTTTTTTTTTATGGATATCTTATATTTCATTTTATGCATATACAAAAATATTTTTTTCTGGGAGTAATAAACTTAGTAAATTTACAACATGAAACAAGGAAGCTACTGCTCACACAGTATACCCCCGTTACCCCCAAAATTAACTATGTCGGCCCCCTCTAATCGAAAATCCTGGATCCGCACCAGATAATGAGCATAAATTTGGCCTACACCATATGGTACTATAGGATAAAGCTGTAGTAAACAAAGACAAAAATTTTGTGTGTATGTCTGTTATGTGTCAAACCTAAGTATTCAGTAAACAGGAAGAAGAATTAGGAGCATGAAATTGGTACACAATATCTGGTACTATAAGATACAGCTGTATACAAAATATCAGACCTCTATATCATGTAGCTGCTTAGAAAACTGTGATGGACATTTTGAGCTAAGGTTCTTCTAAATGAAAAATGGCTGCCATGCATTGTGAAATAATGTGCATAATGTGAAAAAAACCTAAGTATACAGTTAGGTCATGTACATGTAGTTGCTTAGAAAATTGCAACAGAAATTATGTTACAGTTGGATGAACAGACAAAGGTAAAACAGTATACTGGCCTCTTCTTCTTCATAGCGAGGGTATAAAAATGAACTCTTGCGCCATAATGAAAAAGTTGACACACAGTGCACAAAACAAGAAAAACGTCATTGCCCTAAACCCATTGTCATACAATTTTAGAGTGTCTGTCTTATTTGTAAGCATTACAGTCATACTTGTGGGATTCTAAACTACAGGGATGTATTTTACCTGTCTGGCCATCTCCAGCTCGTCCTCCGTGTCTATCTCGCTGCTTTGTCCTGTCTGTTTACCGTCCATGTTCCTTAGATCATCTAAACTACCAACATCTGAAACAAAATATCCAGGTATAAAAAATTCCAGTAAAGGAACAATATGTATATGAAAACATGAGACAGATAAGTATGACAATGATAGAATTATAAAAGTCTTGTCTTCTAATAAATTCCACTGTTTTCAAGATTAAATTCTATGAATCATTGTTTCTCATTTCAATATGTGCCCATATAGAAGTTTCCTTCAAATAAGTGTGTGTATTATATCAATGATGTTTTATGATAAAACATTTCTAACATGCAGATGTTTATAATTATTATTTTATATACATATACAAAGTATACACAGACAATTTTTTGTGATAAAAGATAGAGGGCATGCGTAATTTGAATTACAAAATTTTGTTTTTATAGTGTAAAGAAAACCTTGCCACAAACAAGAAGAAGATTTGAAATATCAATGATCACAGAAATCAATTTATTTTAGTAATGAAAGTCCCGCTGGTCAGGAATACACCTCATATACAGGTTTTAACATATCATGGATTAGAAATAAGTACACATACAGATAAATTTTGTTTCATATCATATAACAGTGTTTCAATTAAAGCAGAATGGGGGTATTTTACCCTCAAAATATCTCTCATATTTTTTAAAATTTTGTATACAGTATAAGTACTAAATTTAACCCTTTAAAATGTATAACTTTTGCTTATTTGACTCTCTCCTTTACATTTCACCAGAAACACTGTATTAGCATGAGAAACCAGTCCTTTCTTTAACAGTTATTTTAAACAAGAGTTAACACTAAAGTATGTCTCGCCTGCCGGCACCATCAGAAACAATTATTCTTTCTTACTTCCACTATATTTTGAATTTACATGGATTTTCAGTTTCTGAGATCAAAAAATGTTTATAGAACTTAAACATTGCAAATATATGCAATAAAAATAATCAAAGTCACTCAACCAGAAAATCAAGGTCAAGGTCAAAAGATGAGGATGTTACTGTGCTAATCTACTACTGAGGCATATGCATACCAAGTTTCATCAACCTAGGACTAACAGTTCTTTAGATATGGAGGTGCTCGCAAAACTTTTCCATTAATATTATATGTATTGAAAATTGTCAAAGTCACTCAACTGAGAAATCAAGGTCAAGGTCAAAAGATGGGGATGCAACTGTGCTAAGCTACTACTGGGGGATATGCATACCAAGTTTCATCAACCAAGGACCTATAGTTCTTGAGATATGGAGGTGCTCGCAAAACTTTTCCATTGCTATTATATGTATTGAAAATTGTCAAAGTCACTCAACTGAGAAATCAAGGTCAAGGTCAAAAGATGGGGATGCAACTGTGCTAAGCTACTACTGGGGGATATGCATACCAAGTTTCATCAACCAAGGACCTATAGTTCTTGAGATATGGAGGTGCTCGCAAAACTTTTCCATTGCTATTATATGTATTGAAAAATGTCAAAGTCACTCAACTGAGAAATCAAGGTCAAGGTCAAAAGATGGGGATGCAACTGTGCTAAGCTACTACTGGGGCATATGCATACCAAGTTTCATCAACCTAGGACCTATAGTTCTTGAGATATGGAGGTGCTCGCAAAACTTTTCCATTGCTATTATATGTATTGAAAATTGTCAAAGTCACTCAACTGAGAAATCAAGGTCAAGGTCAAAAGATGGGGATGCAACTGTGCTAAGCTACTACTGGGGGATATGCATACCAAGTTTCATCAACCAAGGACCTATAGTTCTTGAGATATGGAGGTGCTCGCAAAACTTTTCCATTGCTATTATATGTATTGAAAATTGTCAAAGTCACTCAACTGAGAAATCAAGGTCAAGGTCAAAAGATGGGGATGCAACTGTGCTAAGCTACTACTGGGGCATATGCATACCAAGTTTCATCAACCTAGGACCTATAGTTCTTGAGATATGGAGGTGCTCGCAAAACTTTTCCATTGCTATTATATGTATTGAAAATTGTCAAAGTCATTCAACCGGAAAATCAAGGTCAAGGTCAAAAGATGGGGATGCAACTGTGCTAAGCTACTACTGGGGCATATGCATACCAAGTTTCATCAACCTAGGACTTATAGTTCTTGAGATATGGAGGTGCTCATAAAACTTTTCCAAAAAGTTAACGCCGCCGTCGCCGTAAAGTAACACCTATGTCCCGCTCTGCTTCGCAGGCGAGACAAAAACATATTATATCTATATCTTATGTACCATAAATCCAATATCAACAAATAAGAATTAAAATACTATAAGCAGAACAAGAACAAGTAAACCAGAACAAGATTCCATCAGTTAAGTTGTTATAACAAGATTTCTTGTCTACGACAAGAGTTACAACTTTATTCTGTTAAAAACACATGCTATCTATAACATAAACTATTCCAGGAAAAAAAATGTCAGTATTGGCCAATTTTCAATAATTAGAAACACTACTTCGAAAAGAACATTTCAACAATAGATATTTTTTGCAAATTCAATGATATATTTTTTTCTGGAATAGTTTAAATTCAAACAAAGCCTCCAATTCAAAACTTACCATGATGTCTTACTAAATGTCCTTTTAAGTTAATCAAAAAGTGTTTTGTTTCATATAAAGATGACATGTTAATGTTTATATTTTGTATTGTGAAATGTCAGTTTTTCTATGTATGAAACAAACTGATTAGGTATAGTACTGACAAGAGATTTTTAAAATGATGGAAGAAAGATTTTGTATTAAGAATCTTGTGTTGGTTGGAATTTAGAATTTTCATGCCCAATTACAAAAGCAGTGGGTTGGGGGCATATAGTATTTGGGTCTGGTTGCTTGTCCCTCCATCCCAAATGTTGCAAGATGAGGCATTTATGTCTTTTGAACATATTCTTTTTTTTTTAATAAAATGTGGTATATTGATTTTTAATGTGTGTATGTGTGTTGGTGTTTAGCACCCTTTAAGGATGCAACTGGACCAGATTATTAATGAATGATTTTGGCAATGAAGACTATGAAGGTTTAAGCTTTTATAACAGTTTATAAAAGAGCACTCTTAAGCTAGTCTTTTCTCCTATTTATGATGGCATGAAATCTGACCGAAAACTTACCATCAAAGAGGGTGACTTTGCTGAGACTAGGAAACATCTTATTCTGTGATGTCTCAGCACCGTCACCTTCATTTGACTTTGACATGATCTTAAAGTAGATGGAATCTAGCCGGTCTATTTCTTCTGGTGGCTCTATAGAAGAAAATAAAGATGTGTTGTATTTATTTGCACTTTTGACAACAAATTTTTTTAGCCGTACAAAATTGATTCAGATGACTTTAAAATATTTAAGCTTACATGTATAATTACGGTACCTGAACATTTAAAATTTTTCATAAGTTTAACAACAAGTTGTTCACACAATGATTTTTTGCTGACAATGAAAAACGCTAATGGAAGTTTATTTCAATACTAAAGTAAACCTTTATGATCTATATCAGCATCAGTAACTCCCGTTTCGTCAAAATCTCCAAAATCATCGTCCAATTCTTGTAGTTCATTCTCAATATTGACCTCAGGTAAGGTAACATCACCATCATGTTGATTACTAAACATCTCCTTAAAGACAAGAGATTGTCTGACAGGACCCTCGGGAATGGTAGCTGGCTTCTCTGAGGGCTTCTTCTTGACTGTTTCAATATCATGTCTAAATACAAGATTTATAATGTATGTGATATGATGTATGCGATAAATATAATTTCTTAATGATGTATGTGATAAATACAATATCTAAATGGTTTCTTACTAATTTATCTTTAAACAAAGTCAAATCTAAAAACTTTGATACAATTTTTAGGACACACACACAAATTCAATTGTAAACTTGTAGAATAACTTTGCATGATTTGTGTGCAAAAATTTTTTTCAGCAAGAACATTTTTGTTTCATTATTTACTTTCATATTTGTGATTGCATTTTTTGTAATATTACCATAAACATCAAAATTAAATAAGTGTCTTAATTCAATCACAGGAGTGTTACATCAAGCAGGAACTATTTTCCATTCTGGAGCACCTGGATTAACTTTTGTTGCTGATTCCTGTTCGGGTGTTTTTTTTTGCATGTTTTTGTATTGTCTTTTACATTGTGTTCTCCTTTGTATCGACTGATTTTGTCTTTGCCCTTTCAGACGTTTGACTTTCAAATGCCTCAATTGTAACTTCATAACCCTTATACTATTTGACTGAACATTACCTGAAGAATGCTGTTTGGCTATCACCTGCTTGTTGACTGTTCCCTAATCCAGCAACAGTTGAGGAACTCTGTAATGTGGAACCAGTCCTACTTCCATCACTACTGGATCCCTGTACAGATTGTCCTCTGCTCTTTGGTTGATCCAAACCAGGTGTAAACAGATTAAATTCACTACTGTTCAGATCTGCAGAAATATAATAATAAAAATATACAATATTTAATAATCAATTCATCATGAACAAGCATTTGTGTCAAAACACTGCATTTGACAGTCAATCATATTTCCTACACAATGGTTAATTCATGTCAAATTGAATATGTATACAAAGTTCCATGAAAATCCATCATTTAAAACAGCATGTGCCAAACTTCCTTTAACACTGATCATATCCTTACACTAGATATCTTTGTTTGTTTATAAAGAACATGCCCCCTTACCACTCATAGCATCCACTTGTATCAGTCCTAGGGATGAATTTCTTGTACTTGTGTCATACTCTGATCTGAAACAGAAAATTAACATAGTGAAGCTTTCTTAACCGTCTTAACTTTTCTCTAACTATAGCATAGAGTAATAACTTCAGAGGGGTTGCAGAATGGGGGGGTCTTAAGGTATGAAGAATTTGTATTTAACATTTCTAATCTATCAATTTTCATAACATGCTAACTTTCTAATTTGTTTTTACTGATAAATTGCAAACAAACACGATGATAAAGTTGATGTCCCACAAAAATGCATGTTAAATAAAGGCACTATTCTTGAATTGTGTAGGTTGTGTCATATCTTTTACTATAAATTGAAAGTGTGTGTGTGTTGGTGTCTAACACCCTTTTATCATTGCACCTGGGCCATGTAGGATGGTCAGTTTTAATGGTGGAGGAAACTGGAGTATTGTGTAGGTTGTGTTCTATCTTTTATTTAAATTAAAACTAAAAAGGAAATGGAATATGTGTAATAAACTTCAAAGTCGGTTCACAATTACCCAAGCTGATATGGGGGTTGATCCCAAGGATTGTGTATTGGTAAACTTTCATCATGTCTGGGCATAAGTTCCTCAGATTTACTTCCCATCAAATCATGCGACTTTATCAAAGGATTTGACTGGTCTACTGCACTGAATGACAGGCGTAGCTGGTGTGTGCCTGGCCCTCCTCCACCAGGGGGTGTTGATATGGAGCTGTTACTTATAAATGAACCACTCTTGACTTCATCTCCAGTTCTCTTTTGATTTCTTAAAAAGAACAAATTCAAAAGTTTTAAAACAACAAACAAAACAATTCTACAATGACTTACAGTAAGGGTATACTCATTGCCAATGGATGAAGGCCCTAACACAAAGGTATCTATTTTTACTCAGGTCTTTTATAGCTTTTGATAATAATACCTTACATCTTACATCCTGTAGTTTCATCCTGTCTAAGGATCACTCCCATATTTGTGGGATATTAGTTAACTGTATAAAAAACTATTTTGGTATACTGTACAAAAGCACCGTCACCTCAACACAATAGGTTATAAAACGCATGGATTTCTTGTCCATAAAAATGTTCATAGGAATAAAATCTGTACACTGTTGCATATTTGACACGGACTGTATATTAACTAGTTTTAGTTAAGAAGGCTCTTCTGGTGTGTAGACCGTAACACAGGGTTCGGGTTATCCCTTCTAGTTCTTTATAGTTGTTTAGTTTCATCTTATGAATGTATGGCCGTAATACTGTGGAAGATGGTTCAAGTATCAGTTTCAGTAGAAGCCCTTCATCTTGTAGTTTCTCAAAGCAGTTGTATTGCTCTTGGTTGTTGACATAGTTTCTAAGTGTGGTCATAAACTTGTCTCGTTCTGGGGACAGTGTTGTACATTCTAATAAGAAGTGTATGGTATCTTCAGTCGCATTCTTACACAAGGGGCAGGTGTTGTCTTCTCTTCCGTTGGTGAATCTTGACCTGTCTGACTGTAATGTATAAGTTCTAGTTATGATTTTGGCTTTGATCTCAGCTTTGTGAACTTCTAATGCGTTGTTTGGTGTGTGTTTCCAGATGGGATGTGGCTTCCTAACAGGTCTATTATCAAGGAACTATAGTGTTGATTTTCTTTCTTTCTCTTTCGTCATTTCAACATTCAATACAGTTTTTCAAGTAAAAACAATAACAGAATTCCTGGGACCCTGTTGAGCTAGGATTCCTATTACCCGTTACCCGTGGTAAGTGAGTTTTCACAACGGGAAAGTCAGTTTTGAAGCATAAGTACCCGTTTGAAAGTCATCCTCAAAGTTCGGGAAAGCTGAAAAACCCATGAACATGCCCGTCCCTTAATTATTTTTATTCATGTTATGGTTTTTTAATCGATTTATGATTCAGCAAAGACATCGTAGCATTTCGTTGTGCAGTTGTGTTGACATTTTTTTCATCGGGAGTCTTTCCAGCGCTTGAAATTTAAACACTGTCTTCACTGCTACTGTAAAGCGCCCTTGAGACCAAGCTATATCGTACATTAATTTCGGAACCGGCAACGGTGAAAGTTATTTCGTACTAAATATCGTCAATTTCTTTTGTCATTGTTTGTCATCGGAAGGAATTAAAAATATATAGTTAAAATAAAAGATTATGAAATAGTTAAAAAATAAATGCCGTGATATAAATAAAACGTATAAAAATCGTCTTTTGAAATAAACTTATGAAAACTTTTTCCAAATTTTATTCATGTCCGTATCCAGCTTTGACAAAATTATTCCGTTCAATTCAAAAAGTTTGAATGGTGGCAAATTCAAATCATCATGGATTTGCACAAGTTTGGATTTACATCCAAGAAACAAAAGCAAACAGAACCTGAACCTAAAAAACCAAAACTTGATAAAAAACAAAAAGATATAATATATGACGAACAAAAAAGAAATCGAGGATATGTCCCTACATGGAAAGATGATTTTCCTTGGGTGGATTTCAATCAAGAAAAAAATGTCATGACCTGCATGTACTGTCGAGAATATCCATTTTTAGCAGGGCACAATACCTTTGTCACCGGGTCAAATACTTGGCATCGTAATAATCTTATGTCACACCATGATAGTGGGTCCCACCGTAGCTGTACATGTAGGACTAGGTACTATAATGAACATGATAATATACCAAAACCCTCTGCTGAATCCTCTTCTAATAATTCTTCTGGAACCCTACACCAAGCATTCCAACAACTTAGTGAATCTGATAGAAAGAAAATGTGCAATCTTTTCAGCATAGCATATTTTCTTGCTAAGGAAAGAAAACCACTATCTGATATGGAAAAACAGTGCAATTTAGCAAATAAATTGGGAGTGGATCTTGGAAAGAACTACCACAACGACTTGTCTGCAAAGCAATTTTTAAACTCCACTTACTTGAATTTAATAAATGATGCACAAAACACCATTTCAGGATGTAACTTTATATCCATTCTGTCCGATGGAAGTTCTGACATTGCTGTTGTGGAACAGGAGGTGGTATATGTTCGTTTTATTAAACCAAATGGAAGAGCGGATACTATTTGGCAAACATAATTGCCCCTGAACACGGTCATGGTTTAGGACTTTTCGAGGCCATACAAAAAGCTTTATTGTCAGTTGGTTTGGATTTTGACAACATGCAGCATAATCATCCAGGTCCATCACTGATATGTGCCAACTTTGATGGAGCGTCTGTTATGCAGGGAAGGAAAAACGGTGTTGTGGGGCATATTTTGAATAAAATTCCAGATGTCATACCAATTCACTGTATTGCTCATAAGCTTGAGTTAGCAGTATTAGATTCCATCAAGAATATTCCATTTTTAAAACGTTACGAGGAAGTAATGAAAGGAATATTTATTATGTACCATGCATCACCTAAAAAATTAAGGGATCTACAACAGTTGGCCACAGCATTAGATACTGACATTCTTCGCTTTTCTGATTTAAAGAAGGTGTGTAGAATGTAGAATCATTGTCTCTAGAATAAATTATAGGTCTAACAAGTCCAAGTCAGGTAAAAACAGTCATGATAAACATAGATTCTAACACATAAAAATAGCACACTAGTGGCATGGTTTAACTTTAGTATTTTACAATTGATTTTTAACCAACCTAACTTCAAGAAATAAAGGACATAATGAAAATTCAAATAAAAAGGTGCTGTTGGCATTTAATGATTCTGCTACACTTGTTTCTACAGGCTTGCATGGGTAACATTCACTTCTAAACTAAAAGACTGTCTGTCTGTTACAAAAAAAAAATATTTATAAATTGCTAACATATGAATTGATATGACATCATATTGTCTTGCATTTTTTTCCAGACACGATGGGTAAGCAGCAAGTCTAGGGCAGTGATTGCTCTGAAAAACAACCTGACAGTTGTTGCAGCACACTTGGAGGCAATGGCGGCCGATAATATTCCAGAAGCCAAGGCATACCACACAACACTGGTATCGGTACAGTTCTTGAAGATTATGCATCTTCTGTTGGATTTCCTTCCCATCATAACAAGGGTCTCTAAGGTTTGTATTTAATTGTAGATACATTATACTAAGTAAAATATGGGCCTGAATGTGCCATTGACATCAAATTTAAATTTCATTTCTAATTGATTTCATATTTGAATTTTATTTTATTTACTAAAACTATTTACTATTTTTAAAACAATGTCAATAACAATTTTTATGATAAATATTCATTTCTCCTCATCTCCTAACTCCACCAGTCTACTACTTAGTCTAATGAAGTTTTAAACATGTTATATACAATTAAGACTATAAATATAAAAATATTATAAAATATAATATTTACTAACCAAGTCCATGCTCATATATTATATGACATTTTACAAATAATTTTAACAGGTGTTCCAATATAAAGACATAATGATTTTCGAAGTAGAGGAACAACTAGAGGGTATCATGTTAGATTTATTAAACCTCAGTACAATGCCTGGTGAAAACATGAAAGACTTCATGGATTTATATAAACCGTTAGATAAAAAGTTTGCTGATGTCAGCCTTAAAGGACCAACCCCAGTCATAGATTGGAAAGATGATGCTCAACTAAAACATTTAGTACAGGACACAATTTCTTATCTAGATAAAAGGTATTTTAGGCTTATTTATTAATGACTGAGCATGATCAATTCATTTATTTTTGTTTCATAAGTTATTATAGTTTATTAAATTTAAAGTTTGATATCAATAATAAACTTATTATTAAGTCCCCGACCACGAAGTGTCGGAGGACTTATTGTTTTTGCCCAGTTTCTTATTATTATTATTATTATGTCCCCGACCACGAAGTGTCGTCGGGGACATATTGTTTTTACTCCGTTTCTTATTTTTCTTATTATTATTAAGTCCCCCAAACAACGTTTGGGGACTTATTGTTTTTGCATCGTTTCTTATTATTTTTATTCTTCTTCTTCTTCTTCTTCCGATTCTTCCACTTAGTCGTGAACTTGTCCGGAGATCCCAGAGAAAACGACTCCACATATCAATATGAAACTTGGCAGGATAATAGATAGTAAAGAAAGGAAGCTTTGTTGACAATCAGACTTTTCAAAATGGCTGCCGTTTCCATGGAAACAGGAAAATGGACTAAATATTGGACATTGCAATATCTCGGTAACCTAGGTGCGCAGGGTTCTGAAATTTTGTAGGTTGATAGAGCAAAACATTCTCTATAATAATATGAAAAAAAATTTTGAAGCGATATTTACGGTTTTCGAGATATAAATAAAAATGTGATTTCTCAAGGGAGATAATCGGGTCAAAATTTTCAAAGTGCTAAGATTTACATGAAAATTTATATTTAGGGGTTTTTTGACATGCTGAAGAGAATAGTGGCAAATACAGGTCGTTTGGGGGACTTTGTGACTTGCTTGCAATCACAGTTAATACTTGTTATTATTATACTTTTTTCTTTTTCTTCCGTCAACCTGATGCACGAACTTGTCCGGCTATCTCCTCGGAAACGGGTTGACCGATCGATATGAAACTTGGAGGGGTGATAGGTCCTAAGGTCCTACGGTGTTTCTTGCGGTTTATAATTTCAAAATGGCCGCCATTTCCAAGATGGCCGCCAAAAACGCGGAAAAGTGTAAACATTGTCCGATTTCAACGAAACTTGGTATACAGGGTATATGGGTGATGGCGACTCACGGCGCTTTGTCGGAATTTCCGTATTGGTCGCCATTTTCAAGATGGCCGCCGAAAATGGCGAAAAATGTTAACATTGTCCGATTTCAACGAAACTTGGTATACAGGGTATATGGGTGATGGCGACTCACGGCGCTTTGTCGGAATTTCCGTATTGGTCGCCATTTTCAAGATGGCCGCCGAAAATGGCGAAAAATGTAAACATTGTCCGATTTCAATGAAACTTGGTATACAGGGTATATGGGTGATGGCGACTGACCTCACATTGTTGGAATTTCTGTAATGGCCGCCATTTTCAAGATGGCAGCCGAAAATCGCGAAAAATGTAAACATTGTCCGATTTCAACGAAACTTGGTATACAGGATATATGGGTCATGGCGACTCACAGCGCATTGTCGGAATTTCCGTAATGGCTGCCATTTTCAAGATGGCCGCCAAAATCGTGAAAAATGTAAACATTGTCCAATTTTAACGAAACTTGGTACACAGGGTATATGGGTGATGGGGACTCACTGCGCATTGTCAGAAATCTGTTGAAGAGGACAGACATTATATGAGAACGGGAGGGGACATCCCACGTTTCGGGAAACGTAAATTTTAATTATTATTCTTATTTCAATTTCCTATTTATAGATCTAAAGTTTGTCCGACATATCTCGTAAAAACGCTTTGGCGAATCAAGATGAAACCTTTTTAGATGGTTAGGGGGTCACTCATAGATGGGCCATCGACTTTTAAAATTTTCAAGATGGCCGCCATTTCAAAATGGCCGCCTGCGGAAAAAAGGGGCGGAAAATTTTTTTTCGTCTGATCGTCTTGAAAATGGGTTATCTGGGTAAAGTGGGTATGCTGATTATCATGGTGCGACCGGATTTTTTCTACGACCTGCCAATTTTTGGCAATTAGCCGCCGAAATCGCCAAAAACTCGACTTTGTCAAATATCCATGAAAATTGTTATACTAGATAAAATGATTATGCTGATCACCATTGGGCAAGCACGGTTCTTCAATAAGTAACCAATTTTTGGCAATCTGCCAAAAAAATTGGCAATCTGCCAAAAGTCGCCAAAAATTTAAATTTGTCCAAATTACATAAAAATTTGTATACAATGTAAATTTGATATGCTGATCATCATGAGGCAAGTAAAATGTTTCTATGATTAGCCATGTTTTGGTATTTTGCAATCCGCCAAAATTTGGGGACGGGAGGGGACTTTTATGTGACTTGCTTGCAATCACAATTATAGCTAGTTACAATTTAATTTTCATACTAGTCTTAATCTATTACTGTCAAGTAGGAACCCCCCCCCACCCTTGTCCTGCTGAAAAAGAATTGAACCAAAGATTAATTCACTTATTTTTATGAATTTATTTACTTGTTATGTTTTCATTTTCAGGTTTGCATGCTTCAAAGAGGAGCCATTGAAGTATTTTAGAGTTTTTGACTATTCAAGATGGCCTAGGGACAGAATAGCCTTGGCTCAGTTTGGGACACAAGATCTAGTCAACCTATTGTCTACTTTTCCTGTCATTTTTAGTGATGCTGAAGAAATTGAACACATCAAAGCTGAGTTTTCTTTGCTGAAAGCTTATCTTGTAAATCAAAGTCCAAATGAAATGAAGGAGGTAACAGGTTACAAATTATTTGTATATGAAATCAAATTATTATATATCCACTCTTGACAAATATGTACATGAATTTATTAATTACTGGTTATGATCTAAGGCTGCTGGCTGTTTTCTGTTCAGTTGTACAAATGTTATAAAGTTTTTCTTGTGTTTTTGTGGGATTGGCAATGGGTCACTTTTATTCCATGTGACAATCACATTTCTCTTCTGTAAATCAATAACAGAGATATTAGAAAACTTTATTTTCATATATTTGATCTTATATACTAGTATTTGACTATCAGTACTGTAATCATGCTGCAATATTATATATTCATTTTATTATTTTGAGTCTGTTGTATTACAGCTGTATGAAGTTCTTCTGGCTACAAGGCAGGATAGGTTTAAAAACATTCTGAAAGTCATAGAGTTGATGTGTTGTATCAGCCCCTGCACAGCTGAGTGTGAGAGGGGATTCTCAACAATGAAATCAATCAAAACACCTGCAAGGAATAGATTGGATCAGGAAACCCTGCAGTTTTTAATGAAAATAAATTTATCTGGCCCCAGTGTAGCAGATTATGTACCAGACAGGGATGTTAACACTTGGTTGACCTCTAAAGGAACCAAACATGTAAAGGGACATACCATAAATCCTGTGCTGTCCCAGCCAAGGAAAATCAGAGAGCTGGAACCAGAAGATAAATAAAATAAAATATGAATTGAAATTTATTGTGTTTTTCTTATGTTCACCTCTTTATAAGAAGCAGACAAAATCTACAATCTTACTGCATGATAAATATTTAATAACTTTCAACAATACTACTTCATGAGAATTTTTTAAATCTGATCTCTAATTAAAGTTTTAAATCATTTGAATGTCTTCAATTCTGAGTTAATTAACTAAATAAATGACTGCTTTTTAGAAAGAGATGAACATTTTATATCTCTCATTTCTAGTCTAGATGTGTTGCTCAAGTCTCACTCAATAAGGCTCATTTATCCACAGTGTAGAAAAATCAAGCTGGTGGCTCTGCATTTATCCATATTATCTGTTCTGTGCAAATCATATAAGGAAACAGGTAACCAGTTACCAGCATTCGAAATTCAATATTATAATTACAATTTTAGTTTGGTAAGTTAATCTGAGGTGTGGGTAAGTCATTTTTTATAACAACTTTCCCTTGGAAAGTCCATGTGGCCAAAAAATCCTAGAGCGACAGATGAAAAAAGAGCATCTGACACACACAAATGGACACCATGCATATTCAATATGTTGCGACAGAGGACAAAAAACATTAAATAATGGGAAGTGGACAAAACTATTGATTTAAAAGAAAATACAGGAAATATCCTTATTAGAAAATATAAATTTACAAATTCTTTATTTCTGAGACTTAATTGATTTTACTTGGTTTCTCTTGCAACTGTTGACATGGCCAAGGGTCTGTTTCTGGAAAAGGAATATTCATTATCAATGTTGGTCATCTGTCCTTCCTCTGCCACAGCTGACAAATCTTCTATGTTAATACTCTCTCTCATGTCCATTGTGGTCTTAGTATTGGAATACTATTTTCCAGTCCAAGTCAGGTCATATCAATCTGCAAATGTAAAAAAAAAGAAATAAATCATAAACAATTTACCATCTTCAGTAGTTAATACCCCCAATACCATGCTTTGAAGCTAAACTGGATAGATACTGGGCACCACAACTAAGAAATTTGACAGTACAAGATACTACATGTATTAGTAACAAGACATGACCAAGTTATAATCAGAAGTGACCAGGAGATGGCAGAAGACAGGAACAGTCAAGAGCTACAGCCAGAAGAGGGCTCCTGATCTTCGGTTAATTAAGCCTGATTTACAGTCCTTAGAAAATACATGTTAGAATGAGACAAAACTTTGCTAAAACAAGGTCCAAAACTGAACAGAATAGAATGAGAATAGGACAGGGTCAAAATAGACAGAGTAGGATAGGATCAAAATAAAGGGATAGTACATGTAGATCAGCCTGAGGGTTAAAATGAGCAGAGAGAAGATCAAAATGAACAAATAGAAAGAGAGAGAGAGGTAAAAAGCTTGGAGGGTGTAGAGAGAGATATAACCTTAGGGGAAGTTGCTAGAGATGTGGAGTTTGTGCAAACAGAAAACATTGAAATTGGTAGCAATGAAGAAAGTGAAAATGAACAAGTTGAGGGTTTGAATAAGAAAAAAGTATTTTTTATGCAGAACAATAGTTTGTTTCAACTTTGTTCTACTCGAGTAAGAAAATAAAGTTCTTTTTTTGTCTGATTTTTCATGTTTTAGCACACAATGAGCTGCCCCCAAACCCCCGGCCATAAAAGATGCCTTGCTTGCAAGGTGTGCCAAGTCGCAATAGGCTATCAGATACTTAACAGGTCTATGACATTTCTATTCTTTATAGACATACATGTTTTTGTATTGTCTATCAGGTACTAAAATTTAATTTCTTACACTGCTCTTAAAGACAATCTTAAAAGTTAAAGGGAATCTTCATTAGTCATTAAATGTTTGCTTGACATGGCTCATCATCTGTAATTAATATACACAGGTTTACTTTTACTTTGAAATAGGGCACTTTCAAGGAAAACAGCGGTGGATTCAAATCTCTGTAATGCTTCAATGTAATCACACACAGCTGCTTGAATCTCTGTATATACATTGATGTTGAGTAGCATATCCAAATCTACAACAAATGTTTCAGTTTCGAAATACATTATACAATTAATGAACAGAACCCGAGCACTGATCAGCGAATGACATGCATGTTGCACTTTACACATTGAGCAAACACATGATCCTCGATTCACAATAAAATTATGCATCCATAAGAAATTTGTGTTAATGTTGAATTGAGATTTATTAAGGTACTTAACAATATATCAATGATAGGAGACACCAAATCTACATTTGTTTACATTTTTTCTTGTAAAAACACATCATTTTTCTCGACTTCGATAGTCAAAATCATTAAACTGTCGAGTCTATGCAACTCTTGTAATTTGCTAAAAATTTAAGAGTTTTACATACTGTGTAAATTACTTGTCTTCAATAAAAAACAGTGATCCATTGCTTAGTAACTGATAAAAATATTTCAAAAGATTTCTTTGTACCGCCAAAGTTATCACCGGAAATAACAATTTTCCTAGAGGTCGCCACCGATTCTACTAAAATAAGTGCTAGTATTTTCGTTCAAGGACCATATGTTTTTTTTTTAAAGTCATTAATAATTAATTGTGTTTTTTTTACCAATCAAAGTAATTAGAATGAATAAGAGATCTTTAAATCAAACGGAATTTTGACCAATTGATTAATTGTTAATAGGCTTTATACAGTCAAAGAACACAAGTTACGGCATTTAATTAAAACTTTTTAAAAACTACTGTCTGTAAAGGGTAGTCTGGAGAATGAAAAAATCAAAACTAATTTTTCCTCAAAAACATAAGTCTTTATTTATTTACATAATCTTATGAGTATCAAAAAGACCTAACTAAAAATATAACAACTTTAAAAAATGCTTAAATACATTTTCTAAAAATCTAGATTTTACATTTGAATGGGAAACATATCCAACTATATCGGTCATAATCAAGTTACATAACTCTGCTGAAATACGAAATACTGGTTGCCGAATTACCTTGAACTGGTTACATCTTTAGCTTGCTCTCACGATTCAAAATATTAATATCATTTATTTTACAAAATTAATCGATTTAAAATCTTAACCGTAAAAAAATGATTTAATTATCTTATTTAAATATATATATACAAGTTAGATCTTTATATTTACTTTGACAAATAAATATTATTTCAGAGTATTTTGTAGAAAAAAATCTAGTCCGGCTTTAGGGGTGTCTTATTGTATAGATAGACACCTAGGGAAATAACATAATTTTTATAATTTGCAGAATAAAGGAAAAATTTCACCTGACACACTGCTGTGATTATATTGTGTTCAAGGTGGCTAGACTAATTGAAGTAATTCCCGCTGTGAGACGCGCAGAAGACAGGATGTTAATTGAATGACATGTATATTGTAATACCTGAACCGGTAGACATCTAATTAACAAGGGCACCTGTTTAAGAAATTAATTCCACCTTTACACACTAACATTATTGACTTTAAAATGATTTATTCAAACGGAAAATCTATAAAAATAAAAAAACACAGAAAAAAATAAAAAGCTGAGAGAGAGTATAACATTACAACTAGTAGAAAGAAAATACGTAATTTACAGTAATTAATTGTAGCATAGTTTGTAAAATTATCATTCTTATATAATCATTGTATAGGTTTTTTATCCATAATTCGATTTAAGTTATTATTAAAGCTGGTTTCAATTGTATAGTTATATATCAAAATTTGTATTTTACCGCCAAAATAAAGTTTCATTTGACCCCAAAATCGTTAAAATAGACAAAATTCTATCATTTTCAAATCGATTTGGAAGTGATTTCTCAATTTCAATATCTCATATAGTTTATATAATCTTAAAGTTTCATGTTTCAAGATATTCACATGGGCAGCACATTTTCACCATAGTTAAAAATAAAAAAGTTATTTGCGATCAAAACAGGGTAGTTTTCAAAAATGATGACATTTTCACACGGTAGCCATATAACTTTTTTTCAGTATTTTTAACATTTTTTCAAATCAAATTGGAAGTGATTTCCCAAATTCAATATCTATTGAAAATGGTATCAAAATGTTGGTAATTTATTATACTTTTACAACATAGCAGCACATTTTTATGGAAACGATTAAATTTATCACAAATCATTAATATCTATAACACGCCCGTGCATTTCTATATAAATCCGCATGGCCATATAACGCTCGCTGTATAGGTGACCAAAGTCACGTGATGTCCGATATAGTTGGATACGTTCCCATAGTAAAAAAAGTACGGGAAAAAAATCTCAAATTACTATTGTGACGTCATATGACGTCAAAATGCACTCCCTGATGCAAACAAAAACAAGTTGATGACAAAATACCTCTTTGGTCAAAGTGGTATTGTAAAATTCTATGATATAGTGATTTTTGAAAATTTTGCATCTCCAAAAATGGCTGCTATTTACATAGTCTCGAACCCAAACTCATACTACCAAGGTAGTGAGTCTGGGAAAACACCTATTGATTTCTCGTAACCACTAGGTGGCGATCGTTATACCTTTTAACCTTTACCATGTGTGTATATGACGTGTTTAGCATACAAGATTCATTTCAATCTGAAATGAACCAACTTTAAAAACTCAACGTTTCATTGGTCTTCCGTGGTTTTTGACAACTGGTTCTGCAAAATCGAGAATCGGATTGGTCAAACGTGTATGGTTCTGTAATCAAGAATGTCCCAATTTTTAACTCCAATAAACATAAACAATTTCCAAAACCAGGTAGACGCCCGTGAGTACAATTTAACGATAAAACGATTTTTTTTATTGTTAACAAAACCAACTTGTGTTCAAAAATGTAAAATATGATGTCTTATTATAAAATAAGAAATGCTATGTTATAAGAGAACAACTCACATCAATAAAGGTAATAACAAAACTACCGAACTTGAATGATCAATCTCATAGTCCAGAGAAAATGACAAAAACGAATCAGTCATACCGGATAACTGGTGGATCGCAATGGTCCTGACTTGGTACAGGCATTTCAAACGAAATGGTGGGTTAAACCAGGTTTTATGGCGCCAAACCTCCCTCTTCCATTGCGATCTTAGGATCCGGTAATGACCATAGAACACAACATAGTTGTGAGACACAATAGGGATATTGAGGTGATCATCTCAGTACAGCACACCAGTCAAACACTAATTAAAACAATTAACTATCAAATCTTTTAACTCAATTTTGAACTTTTCTACTAGTGGCTGATAACGAAGAAAGAATTTTTTTAGTGATCGTATGAGACGTATTTTCTTATAGCCCTGCTTCAAAAGTCGGTCACGAAGAAACCGGTGTCTGATCAATTCGAGAAGTTATCTCGCTGTTGCATTTGCATAAATTCACTGAACCATAGGCACGGAATTCTGAACATACGGTTGAGTGATTTTCGTCAAATACTATGATAAAGCCTGAAAGTACTCCGAACGTACACATAACAAAATAGGTAATGGGACTGTTCCAGACTCTTATCATCTATTGATAAGCCTCTGGGTGATCGAGACTACTATTTACAATGGAAAAACAAGGGGGCAAAGTGATTTTGCTTCATCTATCTTAGAGGTAAGCTTTTCTTTCATTCTTTTTTGTAAATTTAGTTACGTTTTTGTGCAACAGTAAAAAAAGCAAACATTTCAAAGGTGCCAGTTATGACTTAAAGAAAAATTCTAAGAATTTTTGTTCTCCAGAGTATCCTTTACAGACAGTACATTCAAACTTAAAACCATAATTGTACTGACCATCTGGTATAAATGAATAAATAGTTAATTGATAAGAATTAAGCAGTGCTATTCAGATAAGCACTATGCAATGATTAAAGAAAGAATATGTTGTCACTGCAATCTAGAAGAAGTAGAAGATGAATATTATTTCATTATGGTTTGCCCACTCTATGCTAGTGAACGCCAGAATATGAATAATGAAATAACTGCATTAACTTAAGTTTATACTTATCAAAGCAAATCGAATGAAATAACTTTTCTTAAAAATCATTAAGCTTCGTTCGTCCGCAATATAACTTGTACGTTCGTCCATGTCGTCAAATTATTGAATTGTCGAACTCATGGAACTTTAACATTTCCCCATTGACACCAATTGTAAATAAATTGTTAATGTGGTGATCCACTAAAGCTTTCCATACGACATAAAATTAGGGTTATGAAAAATCCTTAACATGTTAGTAAAAATCTTTAGACTCTATTCGCCTATATAAAGTGTTAGTAAAAGGAGTGATATTGGAAATTTTCTACCTATGCGTAACTTTTTTAAAGAGTATCCTTGAAATGTTCTTACTTCCAAAGGGGTTGTCTTCTCTCTATCAATATTTTACCATGCTCTTTCCGTATATCACAGTGTAATCTTATTTTCACAAACACTGCTTCATTATTTACAACTTTTGACAATACACATATAGATTTAAATTATTTGGTGGGTCAGCCAAAAGTTAATTGTTTTATACGGCGCTGAGTCATCTTGCTTTTTTGTGTGTTTCCCACTTGCTGGACAACTGCGACCTTTCTTCATTAATTACGGCCGATTTACTTGAAATATATTTGGAATACCCAAATGCATTTTCTCATGTGTATATGTCACACAAAGGTTTATTACTGGTGTATTACCAACGAGCCAATAACCAACCAAACAAACAAACAAACAAACGAACAATCAATCAATCAAAAAGTACATATTGGAAAGAATCCGACCGGCCGTCTGCCACGGTGAGCACAGCTTCTGCAGGGTAGAAAAGATGTTATCTACGCATAGAGTCTATCAGTTTGGAGTCCTTCACCGTGTATAACATCTGATAGCTCATTCCAGGCTGAGACAGTTCTCAGAAGAATTATAAGTCACGGTAACTGCTAGATAAGCATGGTGTTCAGTTGTGGTGTCATGGTCGTCTTGTCAATTGATTCGGGAATGGTCATTTCCAGTACATATTTTGTCTTCTGATAAACAAGACTCAGAACAGTTTATTACCCTTGATGTTATACTGGATAGTGAATGACTATATATTTTACTGAAATATGTCCCATCGACCCTTGTTCTAATCTTTTTATATGTTATTTCAACAAACATTTATACTTAGTAGCAGTCTGGCTTTCCTTTGAACCTGCATTGCACACAATATCATTCTGTCTTGGCAATTACTGATACGTACATGTACATATGACATAGTGGTTTCTTGTTTACGAAGATTTGGAGTCAACGTTTCGGATTATTCGGATTTTATTGGGTTTTATGCATTTTCAACACATTTTTTTATAAGTGCGGATTTTCTATGTTGAGGTTCTAGTGCTGCTGATGAGAAATAAAATTCCGAAATTGCCATACAGCTCATAAAAATTTATTGCAGCTGTAGTTTGGAGTTAACGAATGTGTTATATTATCATGTTCATTACTCAATATCCTTTCATAAAATATTTATCCACTAATGATTCTTATATTCAAAAGACTTGATTTTGCATAAAAATAGGAGAAAAGATTGAAGAAAAGTGGAACTAGTGTACACAGCACAACCTATATAAACCAGTGGAAATTCAAAATTGAAAATTATAGCTCCAACCAACAACAAATGGAAACAGAAAACACGAGTACAGACATAGCTCTTAGAATGTGAACAAGCTGAAAAAAGACCTTAAGCAATATCTCTTATTCTAAAGTATTCTCATTCAGGCAGACTCATTGAAGGATAATTCACATTTTAAAGTGTCAGTTCCTTTGCTAAATTATATGATGCGCTCATTCCATCGCAAGTTAAAAAAGTTGTTTGATAAGTGTCGCTTCAGTTTTGTTTATTAATGATTTTGCCCTTTTCATAGAACCTTTGCATGTTTTTGTTTTCGTTTGACTCCAAATCTTCGTAAACAAGAAACCACTATGTCATATGTACATGTACGTATCAGTAATTGCCAAGACAGAATGATATTGTGTGCAATGCAGGTTCAAAGGAAAGCCAGACTGCTACGACTGCTACTAAAGTATAAATTTTCACAAAGAAAACAAACCGTATCGAACGATTGTAAGCGGTAGAGGGACATCAACAGAGAAAATGGCCGGACTAATGGAAAAGGAACTAGATGAATTTGTTATCAATACACCCAGTTACATGAAAGACACAACTGACTTTGTGAACAAATTAAACACTATTAAGACACCGCTTCCAGGAATCACAATTTTGTTTTGTTTCGATGAATTGAAGCTGTATTTATCAGTTCAATGATCAAAGAGGCCTTAGAAGCCTGCAAACAAACACTCAACTGGAGATCAATCCTTTAGATGAACACAATTGATTAAAAATGCTTTGAAGAACAATGTTTTTTAGTTCAAAAAAAGTTTTTACAAACAGACGTCATTGCAATAGGTTCCAAACTTGGAAAAAAACTAACTTTGCATGTATATGAGTAAAAAGATGGAACATACTAAAAAACATTTTTTTTTTAAAATCGATGAAAAATTGGCTTTAAAATCTGGACGTCGAATGGCTTTAAAAAACTAGAAGAGTTCAAAACATTTGCAAATACACCCAAAATACAGGTCGAACTGCACGAAGTGGAACACAAAGCAGATTGAATTTCTCAACACAATGGTGATACTTGAACATGGGCACTTTAAAACAGACATGTGAATCCAACGGATAAACATTTATACGTAAATGTGAAATCAAAATTATTCAAGCAACATACAAAAAGTAATACCATATGGTCTTGGGATTAGATTGAAACGAATATGCAGTAACCATGAGTAACGACCAAGACTACAAAAGCACAGAGGAGAATTAAACCAATAATCCCTTAAGGAAAAGAGGATATAGCTCGAAACATATTGAGATCCAGTCTATAGGCTTGACCGGAACCAGCTACTGGAATATAGAAATAAGAAAACAAAGACCAAGTACCATGGTGCTAACATACAGTTAGGACCTTTCGGACATCTACGATATTGTATAAGGAAACACAAGGGAATATTACATAAATCAGAGGAAATAAAGGAAGTTGATTGGAGAAAGGAACAGACGATACGTAGTAGGATAAGAGAACATTCTACCCCCAAAACGTCGGAACTTTTAGCCGATAATAAGTTCATAAACATATTTGTATATCCTGGATTGGGAAACAAGCTTAATCATGGTAATGCTTCCATAAATCCCTCTCCAGTTTGCAATTGCGAGTAAACGGTGGTCTTTGTAGCGGCCCCCATTGAGCCTACTCTTGTCGAACTCTAGAAAGGGGTCTTTAACGTGGACAGGGTATTGCCCTCCCATTACAAGGTACAAGCTTTTTTCGTCCCTTCCGAAGGACTAGCAATGATTCCTTGAGACCATCCTCGCAAATGTTGTCAAGAGAGATCGAGTCGGAAAATTGGTCCATGAAGTTTTCACACCTGACGAGGATCGAACCACGAACCTTAACCGATAATTATTAAATAAAAAATCCCAAAATGGGAAAAGCCCTTTAATGTGACATGTGACCGCTGTTCTTCTGTCTTTCAATTGGTATAACTCTAATTTATTCACAGGGTTGGGCGGAGCTTAATTCCACAGGATTTAGGCAAGATTTAAACGAAGAATGCCAAATAATTGACCCAGTTTCTTTTTCTCAGTTAACACTAGAATGCTTTTTTTTCTCACTTAACACTAAAATGGTGTCTTTTTTCTGTTACACTAAAATGCTTTCTTTTTTCTCAATTAACACTAAAATGGTTTCTTTTTTCTCAGTTAACACTAAATGGTTTGTTTTTCTTTGTAACACTAAAATGGTTTCTTTTTCTCTAACACTAAAATGGTTTCTTTTTCTCAGTTAACACTAAAACGGTTTCTTTTTCTAAGTTAACACTCAAGTGCTTTCTTTTTCTCTGTAACACTAAAATGGTTTCTTTTTTCTCAGTTAACACTTAAATGGTTTCTTTTTTTCTTTTTCTCAGTTAACACTGAAATGATTTCTTTTTCTCAGTTAACCCTAGAATGGTTACTTTTTCTCTGTAACACTAAAATAGTTTCAACTTTCCAATCGTCAACTTTCCGTTCTTGTGTAGCAACATTCCATCCGCTCCAGCTTATGGAGTTTACGTATTTCAATTGATTCGTTACTCCAGAGCATGCGGGACTTACATCGATTTTCTTAGCAGAGCGACACGTCTGACGCAAAAATTGCTCACACAGGGTTATGTTGCTCCTCGGTTGCTGTCTTCACTCAAGAAATTTTACGGAAGACATCACGCACTTGTAGACAAATATGGGATTTCGATCTCTCAGATGAGTGCAGATGTTGGTTTTTCATAGGGTTTTGTTTTTGGCTTCTTTTACCGGATTTGACACACTGAATGGACTATTGGCAACGCGATGGGTGTGCTATAGCAAGCAGGAACTGCTTACTCTTCCGGAGCACCTGAGTTCACTCTTGTTTCGATTGGAGTTCGCGTTGTTGATTGATATTCAGTATTTTGTGTTTCCATGTTTTTATTTACATGTTGTCTGTTTTTTGTCCCGTTGTTGTTGGTGTTTACTGGTTTTGTCTCTGCCCTTTCTGACTTTTGACATTCGGATACCCCATTGCTACCTCTGCTTCTTCTGGTTCTTCTAGGCGGGATTTTTAAAAAAATATGCAACAGACACAAATTGATGAGGAAAAATATGATTTACTGCAGATTTCGGTTTTTTTAAAGTCCTCACAGGAAAACAACAGCTCGATGGCATTTGGTCAAAAATAAATTAACACAACTTAAAAAGAAATATGTCCCCACTCAGAGGTCACTTCGTCCACGGGATTTCAGAATTTTAAAAGATTGGAAATTTACACCATGATGCATTTGTGCAGAAAGATTTATGGTTTCAGTTGGCACAACCATACCCAAAACAGTAGCTCACTGATTTTAAACTGGGAGACCTAGAGACATTTTTGTTTTTTTATACACTGAAATTAACACTAAAATGCTTTCTTTTTCTCAGTTAACACCAAAAAGGTTTCTTTTTCTCAGTTAACACTAAAATGGTTTCTTTTTCTCAGTTAACACTAAAATGGTGTCTTTTTCTCAATTAACACCAAAATAGTTTCTTTTTCTCACTTAACATTAAAATGGTTTCTTTTTCTCTGTAACACTAAAATGCTTTCTTTTTCTCAGTTAACACAAGAATGGTTACTTTTCTCACATAACACCAAAATGGTTTCCTTTTCTCAGTTAACACTAAAATGGTTTCTTTTTCTCAGTTAGCACTTCAATGTTTTCTTTTTCTTAGTTTAAACTAAAGCGGTTTCTTTTTCTCAGTAAACACTAAAATGCTATCTTTTTCTCAGTTAACACTAAAATGGTTTTTTTCTCTGTAACACTAGAATACTTTTCTCAGTTAACACTTAAATGGTTTCTTTTTCTCTGTAACACTAATATGGTTCTTTTTATCAGTTAACACTAAAATGCTTTCCTTTTCTCTGTAACACTAAAATGCTTTCTTTTTCTCAGTTAGAACTAAAATGCTTTCTTTTTTCAGTTAACACTAAAATACTTTCTTTTTCTAAGTTTACACTAAAATGCTTTCTTTTTCTCTGTAACACTAAAATGCTTTCTTTTTCTTTGTTAACACTAAAATGCTTTCTTTTTCTCAGTTAACACTAAATGCTTTCTTTTTCTACGTTAACACTAAAATGCTTTCTTTTTCTCTGTAACACTAAAATGCTTTCTTTTTCTCAGTTAACACTAAAATGGTTTCTTTTTCTCAGTTAACACTAGAATTGTTACTTTTTCTATGTAACACTAAAATAGTTTCTTTTTCTCACTTAACATTAAAATGGTTATTTTTTCTCTGTAACGCTAAAATGCTTTCTTTTTCTCGGTTAACACAAGAATGGTTACTTTTTTCCGTTAACACCAAAACGGTTTCTTTTTCTCAGTTAACACTAAAATGCTTTCTTTTTCTCTGTAACACTTAAATGCTTTCTTTTTCTCAGTTAACACTAAAATGGTTTCAATGGTTTCTTTTTCTCAGTTAACACTGAAATGGTTTCTTTTTTCTAAGTTAACACTAGAATGAATACTTTTTCTCTGTAACACGAAAATACATTCTTTCTCTCACTTAACATTAAAATGGATTCTTTTTCTGTGCAACACTAAAATGCTTTCTTTTGTCAGTTAACACAAGAATGGTTACTTTTTTAGTTAACACCAAAACGGTTTCTTTTTCTCAGTTAACACTAAAATTGTTTCTTTTTCTCAGTTAACACTAAAATGGTTTCTTTTTTCAGTTAACACAACAATGTTTTCTTTTTCTTAGTTTTCACTAAAACGGTAACTTTTTCTCAGTTAACACTAAAATGCTTTCTTTTTCTCAGTTAACACTAAAATGGTGTTTTTTTCCTCTGTAACACTAAAATGGTTTCTTTTTCTCAGTTAACACTACAATGTTTTCTTTTTCTAAGTTAACACTAAAATGCTTTCTTTTTCTCAGTTAACACTAAAATGGGTTCTTTTTCTCTGTATCACTAAATGATTTCTTTTTCTCAGTTAACACTAAATGGTTTGTTTTTTCTTTGTAACACTAAAATGGTTTCTTTTTCTCTGTAACACTAAAATGGTTTCTTTTTTCTCAGTTAACACTAAAATGGTTTCTTTTTCTCAGTTAACACTAAAATGGTTTTTTTTCTGTAACACTTAAATGCTTTCTTTTTCTCAGTTAACACCAAAACGGCTTCTTTTTCTCAGTTAACACTAAAATGCTTTCTTTTTTTCTGTAACACTTAAATGCTTTCTTTTTATTAGTTAACACTAAAATGCTTTCTTTTTCTCAGTTAACACTAAAATGGTTTCTTTTCTCAGTTAACACTAAAATGGTTTCTTTTTCTCAGTAAACACTAAAATGGTTTCTTTTTCTCGGTTAACACTTAATGGTTTCTTTTTTCTCAGTTAACACTAAAATGGTTTCTTTTTCTCAGTTAACACTGAAATGGTTTCTTTTTTCTCAGTTAACCCTAGAATGGTTACTTTTTCTCTGTAACACTAAAATAGTTTCAACTTTTCAATCGTCAACTTTCCCTTCTTGTGTAGCAACATTCTATCCGCTCTAGCTCATGGAAATTACGTATCTCAATTGATTCGTTACTCCAGAGCATGCGGGACTTACATCGATTTCCTTAGCAGAGCTACACGTCTGACGCAAACATTGCTCACACAGGATTATGTTGCTCCTCGGTTGCTGTTTCCACTCAAGAAATTTTACGGAAGACAGCATGCACTTGTAGACAAATATGGGATTTCGATCTCTCAGATGAGTGCAGATGTTGGTTTGTCATAGGGTTTTGATTTTGGATTCTTTTACCGGATTTGACACACTGAATGGACTATTGGCAACGCGACGGGTGTGCTATAGCAAGCAGGAACTGCTTACTCTTCTGGAGCACCTGAGTTCACTCTTGTTTCGACTGGAGTTCGCGTTGTTGATTGATATTCAGTATTTTGTGTTTCCATGTTTTACATGTTGTCTGTTTTTTGTCCCGTTGTTGTTGGTGTTTACTGGTTTTGTCTCTGCCCTTTCTGACTTTTGACATTCGGATACCCCATTGCTACCTCTGCTTCTTCTGGTTCTTCTATGCCAGATGGCATTTGGTCAAAAATAAATTAACACAACTTAAAAAGAAATATGTCCCCACTCAGAGGTCACTTCGTCCACGGTATTTCAGAATTTTAAAAGATTGGAAATTTACACCATGATGCATTTGTGCAGAAAGATTTAAGGTTTCAGTTGGCACAACCATACCCAAAACAGTAGCTCACTAATTTTAAACTGGGAGACCTAGAGATATTTTTTTTATACACAGATAGTAACACTAAAATGCTTCCTTTTTGTCAGTTAACACCAAAACGGTTTCTTTTTCTCAGTTAACACTAAAATGCTTTCTTTTTCTCTGTAACACTTAAATGCTTTCTTTTTCTCAGTTTACACTAAAATGCTTTCTTTTTACCAGTTAATACTGAAATGGTTTCTTTTTCTCAGTTAACACTAGAATTGTTACTTTTTCTATGTAACACTGAAATATTTCCTTTTCTCACTTACCAAACATTAAAATGGTTTCTTTTTCTCTGTAACACTAAAATGCTTTCTTTTTCTCAGTTAACACCAAAATGGTTTTTTTTTCTCAGTTAACACTAAAATGTTTTTTTTCAGTTAACACTGCAATGTTTTCTTTTTCTTAGTTTACACTAAAATGGTGTCTTTTTCTCTGTAACACTAAAATGGTTTCTTATTTCTCAGTTAACACTAAAACGGTAACTTTTTCTCAGTTAACACTAAAATGGTTTCTTATTTCTCAGTTAACACTAAAATGGTTTCTTTTTCTCTGTAGCACTAAAATGGTTTCTTTTTCTCAGTTAACACTAAATGGTTTCTTTTTATCTGTAACACTAAAATGCTTTCTTTTTCTCAGTTAACACTAAATGGTTTCTTTTTATCTGTAACACTAAAATGCTTTCTTTTTCTCAGTTAACACTAAATGGTTTCATTTTCTCAGTTAACACTAAAATGCTTTCTTTTTTCAATTAACACTAAAACGGTTTCTTTTTCTCAGTTTACACTAAAATGCCTGGTTTCTTTTGCTCAGTTTACACTAAAATTGGTTCTTTTTCTCAGTTAACACTAAAATGGTTTCCTTTTTTGGTGTTTTGTGTTTCTTAGTGCTGATCTTGTTCGTGTTTGCCGGTATCGTCGTTGTCCATTAGGACTTTTGACACTCGAATGCCCCATTGGTACCTCTTTTCTTCTTGAATACAGTTAAAAATTAAAAAAACCAACATATTTTCCAAAAAAAAAAAATGAAAAGACTCCAATGTAATAGGACAGTCAACTATAATAAGTCTTTCACAAAGATTTAATTATTCTTAAATAGGGTGCATTCATTGAAATATTGAAGTCTTTTAAACATTTAACAAAATGTAAAATGGATCCTAAAGAGACGACAAAATGTGCAACACTGCACTTCCTTATCGACTCGTTGTCAATACACAAAATGTAAACATTTCCAAAATAAAATTACAGTTTCATGTGAATTATTTTAAGGACTGTTTTTGATAATTAAAAACAGAATATAACTGTTCGGTTGAACTTAAATAAGCAGAGGCACCAAAGGGGCATTCGAGTGTCAAAAGTCCGAAAAGGCAACGACAAAACCGGTAAACATGAACAAGAACAGCACAAGAAAACACAAAACATAAAAACAACCGAACAGAAATCAACAACGCGAACTCAAGTCGTAACAAGAGTGAACTCGGGTGCTCCGGAAGAGTAAGCGGTTCCTGCCTGCTATAGCACACCCGCCGCGCTGCCAATTTCCAATTCAGTGTGTCAAATCCGGTAAAGGAAGACAAAACAAAACCCTATGACAAACCGACGTCTGCACTCATCTGAGAGATAGAAATCCCATATTTATCTATGAGTACATGGTGTCTACCGTAAAATTTCTTGAGTGAAGACAGCAACCGAGGAGCAACATAACCCTGTGTTAGCAATTTCTGTGTCAAACGTGACGCTCTGCCAAGGAAATCGATGTAACTCCCACAAGCTCTGGAGTAACGAATCAATTGTGATACGTAAACTCCATAAGCTGGAGCGGACGGAATGTTGCTACACACGAAGGGAAAGTTGACGATTGGGAAGTTGAAGTCATCACGTTTGTCATAGAGCTTTGTTGATAGTTTTCCTTGAGAGTCTATTTCGAGATGTAGATCTAAATATGAAGCAGACTTCCTAGAATCCGTTGTGTCCTTTATCTCAAGTTCCGGGGGATATATGAGATGAAGAAAGTCACCAAATCGAGAATTGTTTAGTGAAAGGACATCATCAATATAACGGAACGTGAGGTTGAAAGAGAGAGCTAGTCTACGGTCTTTTTTGTCTAGAAGAGATTGTAAGAAGTCTGCTTCATATGAATGAAGAAACAAATCAGCAAGCAAAGGTGCACAATTGGTGCCCATTGGAATCCCCATTGTTTGCTGAAAAACACGTCCACCAAACTGAACAAATATGTTGTCTATAAGAAAGTTGAGCATGTCGATTATTTGATCTTCTGTAAATTTGTTCTTACTTTTAGACTCATTGATGGCGAAGTAAGTCTTATTATAACCGACTACCAGATATTTGTACCTGCGTTTTCCATTCTTTTTGAAAAAGCTGCGTTTAATCAGCTGTGCCAATCGTGACTTGAGTTGTTCATGTGGAATAGAAGTGTAAAGTGTGGAGAAATCGAAAGTCTTGATGCTGTTGCAAGATGAAACTGAAACTGAAACTTTTCGCTTTCAACTGTTTTGGATTTTGACCTTCCAATGTTTTGGTTTAAATGCTACTGATGAGAGGTTACTCCTTGAAATATCGATATATAGCATATCCAAATTAACCGTTTATATCTGCGTCTTGGTATTTGTAATTTAGAGTTAAGAATCTCCATCAGTTCTTTCGAATTCTTCAGGATCCACATTTGATCGACACCATTTCTAGAATAACAACAATCGTAATATTTCTGGAGGCCGGATTTTATTGCCGTCAGTATTGAGGTCAACAGGACTGAAAGAGGTTTAGTGGTACATTTCGATGACCCTGCAATGAAGCGCTGTTTGTATGGATTTTTATGTAATTTAGGAATCCAATACAGGGATGGAATGTCATCATTGTCAGCACCAACAGAGAGCCCGAAGGAGGAAATGACAGATTTATGATTGTCAATAATTTCCTCCTTAGACAATGTTGTAGCTGTGTACGTGCTGCTATTGTTGGTACAACTAACCCCTAATTCAACTGTCAAGCACTCAATATAGTGTTTCTTGCACACAAAAATGATGTTATTTGGTGCTTTGTCTGCAGGTACAACAACATATTTGTCGTGTAAGGTGGACAGTGTTTTTGCAACATCAGCGTTGTTAAATATGGATGTTGCTTTAGTGCTCATTGAGCTCTTCAAAGAATTAATTCGTTTCAAAATCAATGACCTCACAGCTTTAACCCACTCTGACAAAACGTCCGTTTCTTTCTCCTGTTCTTTCTTGGCCAATTTTCTGGCATAGTCTTCAACTGAATCCATAATTGTTTTAAAATTATGGTTCCAGTTGATACGTCTAGGCTCACGGTATTTTGGTCCTTTAGCCAAAACATCGCGAAGTAAATCATTTTCCACGATGTTTAGGTCACCAGTTATAACGTGGCCAGAGGGACTATAATTGAATGGGGACTTTTCACAAGAACAGTCTGGAGGTTTTGCTTTGAGGTCATTGATTTGGAAATCCCGCAAAACTTGTTTGTAGCTGAAAACCTTGGGTGCAATAGTGGAAGTATAGGTATAAGAGATGATTGGAATACTTTTATCTTTGAAATAAGGAGGAATATGTGCCGTAACAGATTTATGATGTAGAATATTTCCTAAATTTATGGCATCTAAACCTTTGTTTAAAAAGGGTAGTGAGAGAAAAGAACGGTTGTCTTTGCTGTTTTCGTGTGGAACTCCAACAGGTTTGAATAAGCGGTTGTAACCGATATCAAGCACAATAGCGGTAAGTCGGTAAAGGTTTGAATTTGGGTCAGTGACTGTATTTTCAAGACATTCTTTATATAAGGTATTAAGTTTTGAAAGGGGTATAGAATACAACTTGGTGCGAATGTGATGAATCCCTAGTGATTAAACTAGAAAACGTGTAAAAGTTTTGATTTATTCACACAATATAAGGTAAAAAAAGTTATGTTTTTTTTTACAATTCTAGTAATTTTTTTCATTTTTCTTAAATGAATATGTTAAGATAACATTTTTCAAGCGATGATCTCAATTTATATATAGCTTATTTTTACTGTTGAATACCCCAACAATGGTAAAACCTATTAAAATGTGGATATCTTACTTATAACAATGTAAAAAGCAACTGAAAATCATAATAAAGAAATATGTTATGAGAGCAAAAAATGGCTGGATTTTAAACAGGAAGTAGGTTATCCACAGACTTAGATTAAAATCTCATGCCACAGTATGGGACTTCCTTTCATCCTGAACAATTAGAGGGAGCAAACTCCTTTTGAAAACTTCTGTATTCATCTTACCAGTCATGGTAACAAACTTAGAACTTATAAAAAATATAAGAATATTTTTATGTCTGAACCCTACCTTAAATTAAACTCACAAGCAGATAGAAATATAATATCCAAATTTAGAACGAGTTGTCATGATTTAGAAATAGAAAGAGGAAGATATACTGGTATAAAACCAGAAGATAGAATATGCCAACTGTGTAAAAATTCAGTTGAAGATGAGCTCCATTTTTTATTAAAATGCTGCTCCCTAAATGATGCACGTTCTCCTCATTTGAATAAATTAACCTCCCAATATCAAAATATATTTAAACTTTCGGATGATATGAAGTTTATTTGGATCATGTCCTCTGAAGATTTTAACGTACTATCAATTCTAAGCGCTTTACTGAACTCGTTATTTGTAAAACGAAAGGAATTATTGAATTCAAATCGGTAGATAAGAACATGAATTTATAGAGTTATCACCCTTTATAGTAATAGTATATTATTAAAAATAATAATATTTAAATATATATAATAATATTTTTGGGGTTCTCTCATAGTCACAGTGAGAGAGAGGCCCAAACATGGAAGTAGGGGAGGGGGGTTAGTCTATGAGCATTAATATATTTATTCCATTGATGCTCTAGATAATGATACATGTACTTGTTAAATATATTGTAAAAGTAAGTTTTGTATTGTTCTTTGTGTGTTTATATTTTATTATCGAATCATTCAAATCATATATGTTTATTTTTTTCTGAAATTGTAATCGCTCAGAGCTTGGGCACCATTAATTGGTTGAATAAAAATATCTGTATCTGAAAATATCTGTATCATCTCAGTTTTTATTGATATTACATATTGAAAAAAATTGTTCCTTTTCAGATCATAGCCATGACTTCTACATGTGGTGTATGTCTAAAAGGAAAGAAAACATCAGCACCTTCAGTCTGGTGCCAGGATTGTTATGACCTGCTTTGTCAACCCTGTACTGAACATCATAAACGACAGACAGATACAAAAAATCACCTCACCATACCATATGAGGACTACCAAAAGTTATCACACTTTATTTTGAAGATAAAGCCATACTGCAAAGAACATAACGAGAGATATACTGAGTTTTGTAGGAGCCATGATACACCGATATGTATCAAATGTCGAAAAAAGCATCACCAGAAATGTACAGACATCCCAAAAATAGAGGATATCGTAGACAAGGTTAAAGATTCTGTGCTATTTGAGGATACCGTGTTAGAGATGGAAACCAAGTGTGAAACTCTGAAAAAATTTGCTGATGAAAGAAACGAAAATCTTAAACAGTTAAACAGTACACACAAGAAAATAAAAGCAGGTTTTGAGGAAAAAATTGACAATTTGATAAAACACTTAACAAACCTTAAAGACAAAACACTTTCTGAAATGAATTCTCTGTATGATAAACTTGCTAATGACATTTCAAACACAGTAAAAACAGCCCAATCCAAGGAAAAAGACCTTCATGCCATACTGGACCAGAAGGACGACATCCTGAAGTACGCATCCAATTACCGGACGTTGATAGGAATTAAAGAAATGGAGACCATTGCCAATGAAGTAGACAGTTATCTTAATGACCTCTCAAACAATGAAAAACTTCTGAAGTATGACCTGAAATTCCAAGCCAATGAGACCATAAAAGACATAATTAGTGGTATCCAGGCCCTTGGAGACATCCAAGTCACCAAGAGGCCATCGATCGTTTCTACACAAAACACTGAAGCAAGATATCTACAGGCTGTGAAAGAGGTTCTTACCAGTCCTGTACAGCTCCAACTAGAGCAGACCTTGGATCTAGATGATGGTCAGTACTACTTTGGCTGCTGTACCTTACCTAGTGGTCTTGTGGTGATTGCTGAATGATGGTCAGTACTACTTTGGCTGCTGTACCTTACCTAGTGGTCTTGTGGTGATTGCTGATTATGGTGCAATGATCTGGATGATGGTCGGTACTACTTTGGCTGCTGTACCTTACCTAGTGGTCTTGTGGTGATTGCTGATTATGATGGTCAGTACTACTTTGGCTGCTGTACCTTACCTAGTGGTCTTGTGGTGATTGCTGATTATGATGGTCAGTAGTACTTTGGCTGCTGTACCGTACCTAGTGGTCTTGTGGTGATTGCTGATTATGATGGTCAGTACTACTTTGACTGCTGTACTTTACCTAGTGGTCTTGTGGTGATTGCTGATTATGATGGTCAGTACTGCTTTGGCTGCTGTACCTTACCTATTGGTCTTGTGGTGATTGCTGATTATGGTGGTCAGTACTGCTTTGGCTGCTGTGCCTTACCTAGTGGTCTTGTGGTGATTGCTGATTATGATGGTCAGTAGTACTTTGGCTGCTGTACCGTACCTAGTGGTCTTGTGGTGATTGCTGATCATGATGGTCAGTACTACTTTGGCTGCTGTACTTTACCTAGTGGTCTTGTGGTGATTGCTGATTATGATGGTCAGTACTACTTTGGCTGCTGTACCTTACCTAGTGGTCTTGTGGTGATTGCTGATTATGATGGTCAGTTCTACTTTGGCTGCTGTACCTTACCTAGTGGTCTTGTGGTGATTGTTGATTATGGTGGTCAGTACTACTTTGGCTGCTGTACCTTACCTAGTGGTCCTGTGGTGATTGCTGATTATGGTGGTCAGTCCTACTTTGGCTGCTGTACCTTACCTAGTGGTCTTGTGGTGATTGCTGATTATGGTGGTCAGTACTACTTTGGCTGCTGTACCTTACCTAGTGGTCTTGTGGTGATTGCTGATTATGATGGTCAGTACTACTTTGGCTGCTGTACCTTACCTAGTGGTCTTGTGGTGATTGCTGGTTATGGTGGCAATGATGATAATGATTGTAAGGTATTGATACACCGTTCTGACGGATCACTAAGATCCGCCATCAAGTTTAATGAGAGTGAGGGGGTACATGATGTGATACCAGTAGATGATCATCATGTTGCTGTGTCACATCCTAGGTCTGGTATTATCTCCATTATAGATGTAGATAGTGACCAAGTTGTGAGAAAGATCATGATTGGAGAGAGAGTGACAGGGCTGTGTTGTAGAGGTAGAGATATAGTGTGTTGTGTGGGAGATAAAGGTCTAGTGATAGTGAATATTGACAATGGGAAGGTAAAGATGGTGGTGAAGGATAAGAGTGTTGAACATGGATCACCTGTAAAGGTAAGTAACAATCTCATATGCTACACATGTCCTTATCCTGACACAGTAACTGTGCTGGATACTCAGTACAATGTTATTTTTACAAACAAAGACTTTATTACCCTAGAGGTGTGACAATAGATGACAATGGCAATATCTATGTCACAGGGTATTATTCTAACAATCTAGTACTTCTCTCCCCTGATGGTAAATCATGTTATCAGTTACTAGGTGAGGATGATGGACTGAATAGACCTACTGCTGTACACTATAACAGTAGTACTAAGAAACTGCTGGTGGTTAATTGGAATGGACCTGTCTTTATCTACTCTGTGGGGTAAGAGACATATCGACAGTAAGAGTATTTTGGGGGAGAAACAGATAATCGGTAAGACCTCATTTAATGATTTTTGTAGGGTAAGTAAGAGTCATTCTAAAAGTGAGGGAGTGTTGGGTGGAGTACAAATAATAGTGGGACATCCTGCAAGATAGTTTGTGGTGATATACATGGGGGAGTTTGAGAGTGTTTGGAGAAGATACAGATAATAGCAAGACATCCTGCAAGATAGTTTATGGTGATATACATGGGGGAGTTTGAGAGTGTTTGGAGAAGATACAGATAATAGCAAGACATCCTGCAAGATAGTTTGTGGTGATATACATGGGGGAGTTTGAGAGTGTTTGGAGAGGATACAGATAATAGCAAGACATCCTGCAAGCTAGTTTATGGTGATATACATGGGGGAGTTTGAGAGTGTTTGGAGAAGATACAGATAATAGCAAGACATCCTGCAAGATAGTTTGTGGTGATATACATGGGGGAGTTTGAGAGTGTTTGGAGAGGATACAGATGATAGCAAGACATCCTGCAAGATAGTTTGTGGTGATATACATGGGGGAGTTTGAGAGTGTTTGGAGAGGATACAGATGATAGCAAGACATCCTGCAAGATAGTTTGTGGTGATATACATGGGGGAGTTTGAGAGTGTTTGGAGAGGATACAGATAATAGCAAGACATCCTGCAAGATAGTTTGTGGTGATATACATGGGGGAGTTTGAGAGTGTTTGGAGAAGATACAGATAATAGCAAGACATCCTGCAAGATAGTTTGTGGTGATATACATGGGGGAGTTTGAGAGTGTTTGGAGAGGATACAGATGATAGCAAGACATCCTGCAAGATAGTTTGTGGTGATATACATGGGGGAGTTTGAGAGTGTTTGGAGAGGATACAGATGATAGCAAGACATCCTGCAAACTAGTTTGTGGTGATATACATGGGCGAGTGTGGGAGTGTTTGGAGAGGATACAGCTAATAGTGAGACATCCTGCAAGATAGTTTGTGGTGATATACATTGGGGAGTGTGAGAGTGTTTGGAGAGGATACAGATGATAGCAAGACATCCTGCAAGATAGTTTGTGGTGATATACATGGGGGAGTTTGAGAGTGTTTGGAGAGGATACAGATGATAGCAAGACATCCTGCAAGATAGTTTGTGGTGATATACATGGGGGAGTTTGAGAGTGTTTGGAGAGGATACAGATGATAGCAAGACATCCTGCAAACTAGTTTGTGGTGATATACATGGGCGAGTGTGGGAGTGTTTGGAGAGGATACAGCTAATAGTGAGACATCCTGCAAGATAGTTTGTGGTGATATACATTGGGGAGTGTGAGAGTGTTTGGAGAGGAGATAATAGCAAGACATCCTGCAAGATAGTTTGTGGTGATATACATGGGGGAATGTGAGAGTGTTTGGAGAGGATACAGCTAATAGTGAGACATCCTGCAAACTAGTTTGTGGTGATATACATGGGGGAGTTTGAGAGTGTTTGGAGAGGATACAGATAATAGCAAGACATCCTGCAAGCTAGTTTGTGGTGATATACATGGGGTAGTGTGAGAGTATTTGGAGAGGATACAGCTAATAGTGAGACATCCTGCAAACTAGTTTGTGGTGATCGACATTGAGTTGATTTTTTGGTTCTGTGTGATGGGGTAGTTGATGACTTGTATGTTGGGATGAATTTGTTAGTTATGAAAGATTCTGATATAAAACTGTGACACTAATAACAGTGAAGGGTTGAATCAATTAAAAATTGTAAGAAAAGGTCTTTTGCTTGAAAAATGTTCTTTGGTCTATATCTTCATATTATTGTAATCTTTGTAACAATTGCGTATTTTATTTTATCACTGTTTGTAATTTTTCCATTTTCATAGTATTTTTAAATATTGCAAACAAGATATTTTTGATACAATTTATAATCTAAGTATATATGGGTTTTTAATGGCTATGGTTAACACATAAAAAAAGCAGAGGTACCAATGGGATATCCGAATGTCAAAAGTCCGAAAGGGCAGAGACTGAACCAGTAAACACCAACAAGAACGGGACAAAAACAGACAACACGTAAAACATGGAAACACAAAACAACTGAATATCAATCAACAACGCGAACTCCAGTCGAAACAAGAGTGAACTCAGGTGCTCCGGAAGAGTAAGCAGTTCCTGCTTGCTATAGAAGCCTTTAATGGTGGGCAAATTTTGATAACAAAGAAAAAGACAGTAGAAGAAAATGGAATTATTAAAATGTCGTCTTCTTGTTTCCCCCGATGTTTTTTCTTTATCAGAAATTATACACAGTAATTTTTAAGGACTTAGATTTTTAGCATTAACCATAGGCGGTAATACCCCATACCATTAATATAGTCTTTTTAGAAATTTGAATTAGTTTTTATTTCGATTGAACTTTTAAAATGTTTATTTCATTTATTTTCTTTCATCAAATATAGTTGGGTTTAAAAATATAATTTCTAGTATTAAACACATTTTAATTGATTACAGAGTTTTACTTAATGTTAGACCCTCCCTTCATGAGGTTTTTAGCTCACCTGACCCGAAGGGTCATGTGAGCTATTGTCATCGTTAAGCGCCCGTCGTCCGTCCGTCGTCCGTCCGTTAACTTTTCTTCAAAGATCTTCTTCTCTGAAACCACTGAAGGGATTGCATTGAAACTTGGTATACTTGATCTTTAGGATGTCCTCTACCAAGTTTGTGAATTATATACATGTCGACAAACCAACATGGCCGCCGTTGCTTAAAAATAGAACAGGGGGGTCAGTCCATTGTTTTTGGCTTATAACTCGAAAAGTTTAAGAGATAGAGAAAATCGGAAGCAACATTCCTTGTTCAGCATCAAAAGCTCTACGAATCTCTCCATTGAGTCGAAGTTGTGAAACGACTCCTTATAGGAGTTATTGCCCTTTAATCATCAAAATTGACCATTTTTTTCAGTTTTTGGACTATATCTTGAAAACCATTAAAGCTAGAGGAAAAGTTAGCATTGCAGAATTGTTAAGCTCATTGAGATCTACGAAAATGATTCAGGGTCAAAATTGTCAGATCAACCGTTTAAGAGTTATTCCCCTTTAACTGTTTTTTTCCATTAATTTACACTGATTTTCAAAAATCTTCTTCTCTGAAACCACTGAAGGGATTGCATTGATACTTGGTATACTTGATCTTTAGGATGTCCTCTACCAAGTTTGTGAATTATATACACGTTGACCAACCAACATGGCCGCTGTTGCTAAAAAATAGAACAGGGGGGTCAGACCATTGTTTTTGGCTTATAACTCGAAAAGTATAAGAGATAGAGAAAATCCGAAGCAACCTTCCTTGTTCAGCATCAAAAGCTCTACAAATCTCTCCATTGAGTCAAAATTGTGAAACGACTCCTTATAGGAGTAATTGCCCTTTAATCGTCAAAATTGACCATTTTTTCAGTTTTTGGACAATATCTTGAAAACCGTAAAAGCTAGAGGAAAAGTTAGCATTGCAGAATTGTTAAGCTCATTCAGATTTACAAAAATGATTTCGGGGTCAAAATTGTCAGATCAGCCATTTAAGAGTTATTCCCCTTTAACTGTTTTTTTTTCCATTGATTTTAACTGATTTTCAAAAATCTTCTCTGAAACCACTGAAGGGATTGCTTTGAAACTTGGTACACTTGATCTTTAGGATGTCCTCTACCAAGTTTGTTAATTATATACATGTCGACCAACCAACAAGGCCGCCATTGCTATGGTCCTTATAGGAGTTATTGCCCTTTAACTGTTTTTTTCTATTTATTTAAACTGATTTCAAAAAATCTTCTCTGAAACTACTGAAAGAATTGTTTTGCAACTTTGTATTCTTGAAAGGTTGTGTAATTAATTCAAACTTTGGCGTAAAAGATCAGGTGAGCGATTCAGGCTCCTGGGAGCCTCTAGTTGTAATATATGTTCTAAATGTAAAGAAACTACCGTACAAAGATAATCAATCCCAAATGTCCAAGTTATGTAGACAGTATAATAGAGAAATTTAAAACTGCAATGACCCTGACTTGGTTCATACACGACAAAAGAAATGGCTGGGTTGAAACTGGTTTATGGCACTTAACCTCAAAGTGTGTTGGTTTTGTGTGTTGATACATCACCAAATCTAACTGTTTGAAATGTTGTGTCAGATTGAGAAAAGAAATACCTGATTTTTGTTGACATCAGTCAATAGATGCTTCAAAGCTAGCCGTCAGTAAAAGTGTTTGGTCTCTACATTTCTTTTATGCCTTCTTGTTTTTTTGTTATTGTCACAATGTAGAAGGTTCTCTCTTTGGTTAATTGAACTTTTATGGATTTGATTTTAACAATGTGTAATTTACCTGCAGAAATGATATCTCCTGGTTTCCCCCAAAAGTTCAAAGGTCCATCAACCCCAAAAATATTTTGAGGATCAAAATTTCCTAGTAATATACAAAACTACATCTGGTACCCTTCCAACATACCAATTTTCCTTGAATTCTGTTCATTAGTTTCAGTGAAGATGCGCTGTCAAGATGAAAAAGGATTTTCATCAAACTTCAACGGGCCATATCTCCTACAAACAAGTGTGGCCACAAAAAGTATGTCTCGCCTGCCGGCACCATCACTAAAATCAACTACCTAAGCTTTCATTTCTTGATTTAAACACTTAAAGTGTCTGTATACCAAATATCAGATGCCTAGGTTTTATACTTTTCCAGCAATTCATCATCCACAAAAGCCTTACAAAAAAGTTTTCTGCCTGAAATAAGACCTAAGGTCACAGAGTCACAGAGTCACCAAATATCAGATGCCTAGCTACTATACTTTTACAGCAAATCATTGTCCACAAAAGTCTACGCTGCCTCCGCCGGAAAGTAATACCTATGTCTCGCCTTCAGCAACTATTCATCGCAGGCGAGACAAAAATTGGGATAGTGATTTCCTGTTAACATGCATGACTACATACTTTGCTATATACAAAGTTTTGTTGAATTCAGTTCAGTAGTTTTAAAGGAGTTGCGCTGACATGATAATAAATGAGGATTTTCAGCAAATTTCTAAGTTCAAAGGGCAATAACTCTAACAAAAATTTGAGGATAAAAATTTCCTGGTAATGCACACCTACACATGGTGCCATATCAAATACGAAAGAATATGGAATATGTGCCAGAAAGACACGATCCACATATTGAATGTACAATACAAAATTTCGTTGTCTTTATGTTAGTTGATCTATGTCTTTTTTTGCAATTTAAGGATTGGTTTGTATCACATGCATTATATTTCTAGGACCAATTGCTTTAAAATGAACCAATATGCAACCTGGCAAAATAAACCCAACAACTAAGGTTAGAGATATTTTATTGGTATTTATCATACCAGTGTATTGATATCTAAATTACACAGATTGTTCACATTAAGCACATGATACACACAAGAAATCAGACATACACTAAAATGGTTTCTTTTTCTCAGTTAACACTAAAAATCATCTCATATAAATTCTGTCACTAGTCACATAAATATCTCAAATCATGCACAAAATCTCAAATCACTGAATATAACACACACATTTTTTTAATGAAGAATTTATCATCAACATGATGTTTTATTCCATGTGTAAATTCAGAACTTAAACAAAAAATTGTTTTCTTTTCATTAGATTGGCATTTTTGGAGTTATATCTTTAATTTCATAAATAAAAAGCTTTATCCCATACAATACCAAAAGCATTTACACCAACTAACATTTGTTTTCAAATAAACAAAGCTCTGCAAGTAAAATACATGTAATAGAAACTTGACCTGTGAAAAGATATTTGCTTAACAATAATTGCAATACTGTAATGAAAAAAGTTTATATTTATATCTCAATATCATTTTAAAGATTTGTATTATTTTATTGGATTTTTGTGTGTGTGGATGGACAAGCTGAGCAAACCGCCAAGATTTATCAAAAGAGCCTTAAAAAACATTTTTGACCAGAAATTTAAAAATATCTGGATCACAAAGAAGCTAAGTTATATATTACAAAGAGAATCATCTTAAAACATTCAAATGATTTCATCCATTCTGATAAGTGTCAAATCCCTTTATGCATGTATACCATATTAAAAGATTTCAGTCGACCTTTGACATTACATACACTTGAATCAAACCTTCACATAAAACACACTTAACACAACACATATCAAACACATACATGCCTCTGGAACAACCTTAATGTTAAAAATATATAAGTACAGATCACTTAATAACAAAAACATTTTGTCAAGTTGCAGTACAAGACAACTTCCACAAAAGTTTAAAATAAACATACACTTTTACACTACAAGTAATCTACATGTAGCCAGAAATGGCAAGAAAATTTACTGAGCAAAGAGTTTGGATTTTATACATTTTACAGTATTAGAAAATTCCTTTATCTTTCTAGGTATTTTCCTTAATCCAACTAACTGGTTTAGCACAATGTCAATGTAGATTTACATGGGATTATTGTCAGAAGACTGCAAGTAGGAACAACTTTGTTTACATAATCTAATTATGCAAATTTAATATTAACAACAATTTATCTATTGTGTCAATTTGTAACCGGTTTCCTTTTTACAATTCTGCTAGATTATTTTATCTGCCTATTGCCAAAAATATGAATTAAAATCATTAGAATCGTTCTTCAAATTAATTTTTGACAGTGAAAAGAGTCCTATGAATATCAAACATATTAAATAAGTGTATAGTTTAAATAGTGCTGAATATTTAAATTGGCACCTAACATGCCTTAAGATAAAGATATATATTTCTAACAACAACCATATATTCCTAATTAATAATCAATCTGTATATTGAGACTAAAAACTCAAGATATATCTTATAATAAATACTGAATTAATACAAAAACACTATCCATGGAAATTTAAGTCAAGTTTGCATAATCATTCATAAATAGGAAAAGATCATAACTAATATCATAAGTCAGGCGTTAACCTTTAAATTTTGATAAAATCAAACTGGACTAGCATCGGTATACCACAGAAATGAATAAATACGTAATTCTGCTTCATATTTGTTCACTTGTCCAATCAAAACCATTGTTTGTTTGATCCAATCACACACAAGATCACAGTCAGGTCATGTGAGCAACGTCTATCCAATCAAATGTCTAAAAACATCATGGCAACATAACTAAGCTGTGTCACATGGAAGAATTATCCAAGGTATCATGTCTGTAATCACATGGCTGAAGCTATCCAATCAAAATGCACAATGGAAAATCACAAGATGTTAGCTAACCAATGAAAATGCACTACATCGTTTGTGAATGGAAGGCATGGAAGTACGATCACATGTTGCAAATTTGAATAAAATTAGTTAAATGTATTAAAAAACCTAGATTTGATTTTAAGGTCTCAGGTTTCTCCAGTCTTCCGTTCGCTCTCCTTTTGTTGGTTCCGCTTAATATACAAATTCAATAATTTTACCTGAAACAAAACAACACACATGACATTAAACAATAACTACATGTACAAGCTGTGTCTTGACAAATAAACAATAACTGTTATGGAAAAGGTTTTAAAAAAATTCTAAGGTATCTTAAGGTTTAATACCTTAAGTCTTAAATAAAAATCGATATTTGGCAAGATCTGGTAATTTTTTTAAATTGAGATATACATGTGGAACTAGAGTAACGTAACCTGAGACAGATATCCAGTGTGTAATATTTTAAATCTAATTCAGGTAATGTTAATCCGAGATAGAACACCAATGTGTAAAATTTTAAATCTAATTCAGGTAATGTTAATCCGAGATAGAACACCAATGTGTAAAATTTTAAATCTAATTCAGGTAATGTTAAATAACTTAACAGAAGCATACTTTTTGTTTTTTATTACATAAAGAAATATGTTTAAAGGTCTCATGTATAACTAACACAGCATCTTTGAAAAGCCTGAAGATATTATGATAAATGACTTACTTTACTATAATTGAGTTTGGTCAGATAATTCCAAATTGTTTCTCCTACTTTAGTATGGATGGCTACTAAGCAGAAGACTGCTGACTTCCTAACTGTACTAACTTGGTCATCATATGCCTGGAAGAACAGGAAAACATGTAAACAAGTGTAAATTTTATAAATCCTAAGTGGTCCTGTCAATACTTTGTCTGAAACATCCAGCTGGTCTGATGATTCCCTGAATCCTGAATTGAGTTCATAGGTACCTATTGAAATTGTTCTAGGCATAGGTAGGTACCTACGTGTAAACATTCCAGTTTCATTCTTGTCAAGTGAGAAAGTGTAGTTAAAACTTTACAATTTTTTGTACATTTTTGTTAAGTTTACATTTGCATTGGACACATTTTTGTGTTTGTGTAAATATTTGTGTTTTGTTCCTAGTAAATTAACTATTCCTGAGAAAAATATTTTGCAGACATTTTTTCCCCACGACACATTTCCAGTATACAAATGAAGTGTATAAATATAAACCTTAATGAGACCAGGAATGATGTCAGCAAGTTTCTGTTCCAGGGCTTCGGTTGGCATCCTCTCTACAGCCTTCGTCTGCATTTTGATGGCCCCTAGGTTGATTGGATGGGAGGCAGACTGGATGATGGGACTAAGGATCCTGATACATTGTTCTGGGGGGATGTAGTTAGCTAAGGTCTCAGCACACTCATCTGCAGCTTTCTGTACCTGGAGTAAAAGATACAAAAATTGACGTTATATTGGTGAATAATGCATTAGATAAGTGAAATAATTTTCTGTTCATTTCATGATATGCAAGAAATATCTTATTTCAGTGAACTTAAGTAACTTAAGCAAATAAACACATGAAAAAAACAAAAAAACAACCAGGAGTTGAACTTAGTCGTGCTAAGGAAATCCCACTCGGCCGATCAGAAAATAGAAGGTAGATGTGGGACTGACCTAGAAAAGAGAAGCACAGTACAACTCATCATGCTAAAGCTGTATACCAAATTTGAAATCAATCCCTTTTCTAGAAGCCAAGAAATCTGTTATGAAAAATTGTCTATTTTTGACCCTTAGAAAGTCTAAGTCGGCTCAGAAAACAGGAAGTGGATGTGCGACTGAACTGGAAAGGGGAGGCACAATACATCTCATCATGAAAAAGCTGTATAACAAATTTGAATCAATCTCTTCAGTAGAAGCTGAGAAATCTGTTAAGAAAGTTTGTTACGGGCGGACAGACAGACAAGGTGATTGCAATATATATGATAAATGGTGTTGCGTACAGCTCTGTAGAGTAATTGATATAATATAGAATGGATATGGTGAGCTGCAAAGTTAGAAAGGGGTGTCCGTGTGCCAACAGTGATGAAAATCATCTTTTTTTTTTTTTTTTTAAAGCCGTTGACACCGGAAAATACAGCATGGGGTTGCAGCTCACCATATCCATTCTATATTATATTGATTGCAATATAGCCACCTTTCTTATGAGTGGGGGTACAATAATACATGACTGTATTTTCATTTTTCAAAAAGATTTTTCAATCCTACCACATCTCGGACATAAGTTTTTCAAAAGATTTTTTGAAATGCAAACATTTTATTTTAGCATTTTCTAATCCTACCATATCTCGGATATGAATTTAAACATTGCATGGCTTTTATACTTTTCAAACTTCAGACTACACAACAAACGTATGACTGATATAAGACCTGCTTTCTCAATTGGTAAGGCAGGGTAAAAGATTTCAAGTCCATTGTGGTTTTTCTAAATTGCCGTTTAATTGTGGGCTGTGTCGCGTACACTTATTCCACATCTCTTTATTTTCTATTCAAGAAATCACAATACATACCCTCCAATCTGAATCTTTGTGTGCTTCTAAGATCCTTAAAGTTGTCAGCTCAGCATAATCACAGAACCGCCTGGGCTGATGTCGTAATATTTCACGTAAACATTTCAATGCAAGAGCTCTAATATGAACCTGATATAAATCAAAGATACAATCAATAAGGTTTTAGTTTTAAAATATGTAAATTTTTCAACAACAAAAAAACCAGTAATGGCAGATTTCAGGGTCAGGCTTAGAGCAGACTTCCCCCACCCCCTACTAGAACATGATATCATTACTACCAGTATCATACCATGTGTATCTATTAAAAAAAAACAAACAACATTTAACTACTCAATACATGAACATTAATTGATAGAAAACTTGAAACAGACATACAAACACAAAAAGTTGACTATCTGAAGGCTCAAACCAGTTCTATATAAACTCACATCGTTATCTCCTAATGTTTCTAACAGTATCAACAGTATTGTTTTAAAATGTTCGTCCCACAGTCCAAATGTTCCTTCCCTCGTCAACTTTATCAGCTGTTTCATGGCATCCTCTCTTTCCCTGTTCCTGAAAAAAGGGTAAAGAAATAAATAATAAGGTATTCTACGTCACATCACTATTATGGAAAATTTTTTAGTCACTTGGTAAAGTAGTTGCTTAGAAAACAATTACTAAATCGCAGACAGACAGTCAAATCAGGGGTATAATACCATCTTTGAGTCATCTCATCTGTTCTTTTTCTTTTGCTATTGAAGAACACTAAATCTAAAATGACTGTACAATTTGACAACCACGTTTGTACATTTTATTCAACATTCATTGATAAGGATTTACCGGTACAAAACACAACCTCCCAAAAATCTGACCCAAGGCAGGAGGTACATACTAGTAAATACTTTGATTTAATTACTTTGCCCATCAGGCTCATATTTAAGTAAGTCTTAACAAACAAGTTATGTGTCTCATCTTTTTGAAAATTGTTGGCAAATGGAAAATGCTAACCCTCCTAGTGCACCTGCATTTACCTTTGTTTCATTGTGAGTATGTTTTCATGTTGGTGTGTTATCTGTGTTGTTGTCTTTTGTGTAACCATGTCTTAGTTATTTTCAGACATCTGACATGTTAATGTATTTTTTATCTTAGCTTCTTTTTTTCATACAACTCACCTATCATTGTGGTTGGATAATTCCTTTAAGATTTCAGATATTATATCGTTCTCTGAAAAATCTGCAAAATAAGATTATATATAAATAAACTGACTGTCAAAAAGACACATAAAGTATAGACAATCAAATGAAAGAAATTGTGAACTGACACCAAAATGAAGCCAATGTAAAATTAGTATATGTTTTGCTCTACTATGGAATGAAATAGCCGATGCCAAAATTAAGCAAATTAGTTATAAATTAAAATTGCAAATTAAAATATACATGTTGCTTATGTTCATTTACTGAGTCTGAGCTTTGAGCCATCAGGCTTTTATGGTGATAATGAAGTATAACTAGTATTAATGGCTGAATGTATCCATGCAAAATTTGACAAAATATTCATGCAGTATCTAATGTTTCAATTATGTTGGTAAAAATCATAAATTCTGTCATTAAGTTTGACCATCATGCTAGGGTAAAAATAAGATTTATTTGTTTTGTTTTTCATGCCCATTTTAATTTGTGACTTTTTAAAAATCATTACAAAAATACAGTTCTGTACTAAAACAGTTTCATTCAATCTAGTTTGATGAAGCATTATAATGCAATGTTTTAAAAATAAATCTGCACAATCTAAAAATGATTTTTCATGCATGTACAACCAAAAAACAACATAAACAAGTTCAAAGTAACTGGTGTTTCTCAGACTTAAGGGTTATGAATTATCCAGTAGAAAAATATCAATTAGTCAATAGGAATCTGAAACTGCACATACAACAATTAATGAAAAAAAAGTTATTAATTTTTTTCAATTTAAAAGTTTTACGGAAAACAACAAAAGATGACCCCAAATCTTGTTACATGTAAATCCTAAGTATTGTAAAACTTATTTCAATATGATGGATAATTTATTTTCATGGGAACCAATTTTGGTGGTTTGATAAAATTGATAAATTAATGGATTCTTAAATTCCTGGCTCTTAAGTCCCCAGCATACAGATCAATCCTATTCATGGGATACAAAATTTTGTGGGTCAACACTAACCGCGAAAAATTGATATCCCACAAAATATAATGAAACCAAAGTCCTTGTTCTATTTCCTATAAAATGGCTTTTACTCTTAAATCACTAAAATTTTGCTATTGAGGTCATCAAGTGTCAAAAAATGTTAAAAAGAAAGGGAGGTAATCCACAATCCTTTAGGTAACACCACCACACAATAAAATCATACCATCTTCACAATGAGAGATTCCTAATAAGGCTTTCCAGGGCTCTGAAGATTTAGTTAGAAATACATTGTTACAATGAAGATTTACAATAAGGCTTTTATTCAATCCTTCAGTATAAATTTATGTTAATTTTTTTACACCCAAGGATACCCATCTTTTAATATCAACTCTTTCTAATCCATTCAATGGATTTTCATGAAACTTTATAACAATATTTGTGAAAAGTTAAAAGTGCACCTTTTTTCAAACTTCAATATGATTTAGCAGGGTGTATTTTAATGTTTGCTGCATGTTTAAACAGATGGACGAAGACGGGTCAAAGACTTGGTGAAATCCAGCCAAATAAGTTATGATGACTTGGTCTTTGCTCAAAAAGCTTATGCAATTGGTAGATCTTTGTCTCCCAAAACCATGATAAATGCAATTAGTTTCTGCGTACTTTATGAAGTTAGTTGATGTAACTATATAAAATAAACGTGAGATGGTTATACATAAAAATCATAAATGTATCTATGAAGTATAAAATATAAATAATTGGTAAATATTTAGATGCATCTAAGTTTAGAATACATAATATAATCAGTTTATGAAAAATGTTCCCTAATACAATAGACATCACATCATAAAAACACAATGCAATTTTTAATCAAGAGTAAAATGTCTTGTAGTTTAGCATTACACTTGAATCGGCATAGCAAAATGACTTACATAGTGTTTTTTTTTCACACAAGATAATAAAAATATTGTTTTATTCTTTTTAACTTGAGTCATGTGCCCACTTTTGAAAAATACTAAGCATTGCTAACAAATGCATCTAATTTTGAACTAATCTTTTTCTTATCATACAAATATCTAACAGCTTTCTAAAGGCAATTTGCCATTTGATAAAATGGTGCTTTTACTTTAGCAGAAAAATAACTAATTTTGTTGCAAGTACAAGCATTAGGAAATCTCTCCATCACAGATTCTATGAATATGGTCATGAATTAAATCAAGAATTGTAAGCGAAAGAATTAAAGGTCCTAAATATAATACTGTATGGAATATATCTAGAATATATCAGAAAGTTACCTACAAATATGTAACTATACCATCTACCAAAGTCTATATGCACTTATATATTCTGATTATTGTAGTAATTGAGTATATCATAATGAATCATTACTAAGCTTAAAATTGACAAACCTTTTGGGAAACAAAATGAGTCAATTTCTAGAACAGAAATTATATATTTCAATGAATTTTCTAAGTATTTATATAAATTTTCTATACCAAAATCATAAATTGAAGAACATCTAAGTCTGTACATAAAAGGATGAGTGGCAATAAGACCAATATTTGGCCCAAGATTTAGCAAGAAATTAAAACTGAGCATACAGATGCCTTGAGATGCTGAAACAGTGATAAGTTATTAGGCTAAAAGAAAATTATAAGCTTTTGCCATATCAGTTAAGCTTTCATGCCAATCAGTTAACTCAAAAGGCTGTATATTAAAGAAATTGTCCTAATTTCATTGATTTTTGCTGATTTTCACACACTTTTTGGTGCGAAAGAAGGTGGGCACATCAAAACAACAACTTCATACTTGGCACAAATGTGTGAAATGATGAAATCCATCATTTCTGAAAGTTTGGAGTTGTTGTTTTCATGCGCCCAATGTTTTCTTAAGGAAAATATGCACTGAAACCTTTCAAAATTGCAGATTTTCTTCATTTTGTTCAATCAGACCACTAAATATGATGTTATAATTACGTCACAATGAAGTAAATTTGCCTTATTTAATGTGTTTTCTTTGTAACCACATATAAGCTTATATTTCTTTTAAATATCATAACATTTGAACCAACATCATTTTCTTGGGCCAATTATGGGTCTTAATGCCACTCATCCTTTAGTTCCAATAAACGATTTGTTTTATATTGAAATACAAATATTTTTAATATGCTCTACAGTAAGATAAACTAAAAATAGTCCAACACAGTATAAAGTCAAGAAAACAAGAAAGTGAGAAGGCAAAAACAATCATTTCCCTAAAAACATGTGTGCACCAAATTCAAAAGTTTTTATAGGTAGATTTGAGAGCTTAAAGAGAACAAACCATATGTGTAGTGCAGTCATAGTCATTCTTAAAAACCTACCTTCATTAAATGACTCTCCCTCATCAAAATCAGGATCTGCCAACCGAGATCTGTTCATCCCATTAGTATTTCCCTGTGGAAAAAGAGAAACAATGTTTATTGAAAGTAAATATAAAAGAACTCCATATGAGGTCTTTCATTGATGATTTGTCTTTCAATTTTATGCAAATAAGTCTGATTGCAAGATGGGGGGAAGCAAACACTGGTCACATTGAACACAGCTGGCTGTTTTTCATTGTTAATTTTTCAATTGCTGTCAATTATGTTGCAACAGGTCTTATAGAATAATGCCAAATCACATTATTACCTCACTGTTTAAGAATGTACCATTCGGAACATATATGAAAATTCAACTACTAATGAGTTCATGTGGAGATATCATGATGTATTAATGTACATGTACAAAATTTCATGAAGATTTAATAACCATTTCCTAAACAATGTAATTTGTGCAATTATATAAGGTAATGTGCAATAAAGTTATTTATAAAAATTTTTATAAGAAAGACAGACAGACAAAGTGAAAGCTATAGGCTTTCTCAATGCAGAACCTTACTATTCTTTGTAAATCCAGCAACAAAATTTCTGTATTTACCTCATCTTGGTAATGTGAAGGGTTATAATGCGTCTTCCTCCCATCCACAGCATCGGGACTATCGTTACGTAAATCCTGAATACCACTATCTTGTGAAGTAAAGTCCATTTTCTTTTTCACACCTTCATAACTGTCCAGTTTACTATTGATACTTAAGTTCTGAATGTCCGCAGAAGTCTTTTTTATTGAATTATAAATATCCTCAGGATTCATATTTTCTGTTTCTAATTCATCGAGATGTTCATTCCTGTAATACAGAAAATAACAAGTTAGATTTAAATTTTTTTTTATTTTCTACCAATTTCGTTGTTGTTATTGTAAAGTTTGATTAAAAATGCATTAGTTTTATTGGTTAATAAATGAATATAATATACAGTCTTTTTCTTTACACGTGTCCTGAAATTTGAAAGTTTCATTGAATGTATGTAAAAACTGCTACTTAGTAACTGACATTTTGGAGATAAGTGTAGGACTGTGTAGTAAGAAATGTACACCATATCTACAGCTGCATATCAATTACAGGAATCTGTAATTTTCGGTTGTTAAACAATAAATGTTGGAGCTCATTCATATTTTACTTTAAATCTACATGTATTTTAAGTTTCATGCATAGGCCAAATAAAAAAATGTGTGTTTCTGGTTTCCCAACTGTCCCTAGTTCTTCGATCCAATGCACATGATGGATTTATGCTGAACACATGGACCTCAAAGTCCTCAAATCAAACTCATTCAAATGTTTAATCAACTCACCTTGATGGAGGTCGTGATCTATTTTTAGATGGGGGAGGACTGGTTACGTTACGGGGAGACAGAACATCACTTTCATGACTAGCACTACGAATGTGATTATGTAAAATTTTCGTTGCACCATCCTGAAAAATAATGTAGAAACATATTTTTCTCTTTGAAAAATTTACAAAGATTAAACAAAATATGATCTAAACAGCAAGTATCATGCAGAAAAGTAGTCTTAGTTATTAGCCACCTTTTCTATTTTTGGTTGAAGTCTTTAAAATGTTAAATTAATTTTTATCGACTCTACTCACAGACAGACAAGGTTTTGAGTTTGGAAGCTTGTTAGAGATATATGTTTACTTTGCATGCTTTACAGTCATACTATTTTGGCTAGTCAATCGTTTGATAGAAAATCTTTGACAAACATTAAAAAGATGACATATATACTTAAAGAGCTGTTTGTCTGGCACTTTGTTGTCTTGTTTTTTTTCCCCTGACAAATGTTTATTAAGACTACATCACTTACCTGGAATGCTTTAGGTAAATATGATAACATCATGGAAAATTCTGGAGGATTGAGATTAAATAATGCTATTAACACCATTTGAGCACCCTAAAAATACATCAAAAGACAAACTTTTTAATAAAGAGAATTGTATTTTGTTGAAGTTTTATTTTAAGCTGACCATTTGGACAAACAATGAGTATTTTTGATTTTTTTAGTGTATTTTGCCCAAAAAGATTTTATCTGAATAAAAAAATAAAAACATATTTGAAATTTCCAATCAAATTATGAGTATTCAAACTTGCCTTGATTGGTTCCCAAGGTGTTTTGGGTTTTACTGGACATTTGGTCCAGTAATGTTGGAGTTATTACTGGACCGACTCACTAATTACTGGACCAGGGTTTTTTCAAGGATTTTGAGGGCTTTATAGTGACGTCACTTTAGCAGTCGACTAAAATGTTGGTCGGTACCATATGGACAGGACACAGATTACAACAGTTATTATCATGTTCAATAAAATATATAATTTAACATTTGTTGATTCCCCCCCCCCCCATTCTTCATATGTAATAACAAAATAGATAACTGTCAGAATGTTTTTATGTTAATGTACTGCAGATTCTTTGCATTTGATATACAACTGTAGGCCAAAAAAAAAACAAATGATAACCATTCCCCCTTTTTACACAATAATGAAAAATAAATATTGCTTGTCAAGTTTTACATGCTCATGGAAAGCTAAAAGCACACAAAGAGTCTCTTTATCTCTTTATCTTTTTTTTCTCGTTTGAAGAAGCAATTCTGTTTTTGTTTTACCATTTTCATAATGATAATTATAAGTGACTGGTGGTCCCTAAAAGGAGCAATTTGCAGATAATAGAACAGAACATCCTACAAGTCCTTTGGGGCTTTACTAATAAGTTTTGTGTTGATAAGTTCTTGCTTATATAAATTATTTTTCATTTGAAAAATTGTGACAATTAAAGGTGCCCCGATATCGATGGAGATCGTAAATTATGTATATAAACAAATTTCTTTCACATGACTTCCTTTCAATTCATTAAAAAATGATGTGTTTGGATTACAGGAATGTTCCTCTTAATAAAAATAATTTAATGAAGGTGAATCTTCATTAATTGTTTATATTTACTTTTGTGGGTTGACAAACAAATCAATATTTAAATCAGCTGATATAAAAATAAACTTACTTCTGATTGGTCAATGATATTCATTCATGATTGATTTCAAAATATATCAACGATTGTCAAGCACCCGTTTTTAATTATAACCATATAAACAACTAACTATTGACAAGCTGTAAAAACGTATAATGTTCATGCAGATTACTTTTTAAGTCAATGCCAGTCAATGTCGCAGCATGATTTTTGATTTAAAATGCATTTATCGTAAAGCGTTCAAACGCATCACCGATTAAGAAACCCCGTGCAGCAGAAAATGTAATCCCCGTTTAGAAAAATCTATTTACAGAATGTTAGTTCACTAAAAATAGAAAAGGTTTTTCCGCATGTTGTCAAGTAAATACCACATCGAGATAGAAAATTTAGAAAAATCTGTTTACAGAACGTTAGTTTACTATAAATAGGGGATGGTTTTATACATGTTGTCAGGTATATACCACATTGGGATAGAATTGTCTATCGGACACGTGGTCCGATTCTGGGACCAATATTACTGGTCCAAGGCCATTTTCATCGGACTTTTGCCAATGTCCGACGAACCTTCGGAATCACTGCTTGAAAGTTTCCTTTTCAGTGAAAGGAAAGAAGTTCTGGATCCAACTTTAAAACATAGTTAATGCTTGCTTTTTTACGTGTTGTCCCGATGTAAGTTTGTTTATGTCTTTGACAATTTAAGGATTGATTTTGAATAATGAGCATTTAATCATAAGGGCCGAACTACAAGACCATGAGTAGAAACCACAGGTCACATTGAAGGCTATTAGGGTTTTTCATTGTATATTTTTATACTGCTGCCAATTTATAAAGGGTGTGTCGTGAAGACATATTTCGCATTTCATTATTGTCCATTTTAATACTCATTGGCAGATGTTGCACATGATCTAATAAATTTGACAACTAAAAATAAAATGAATCTCATCCTCAATGTGTTCCTCACCTTTCTAACTTCTACACTCTTTGGTTCTGTTGTCCAGTTTATGATTCGAGAGATGGCCAGACGAGAATCTGCGGAATTCATTAAATCAGAGACGTCCATCACTTGGACTAAACTATGTAAAAAGTTCAATAAACTAGCTTTCACCTGAAAAGTGGAAAAAGACAAAAATGAATATAACATTGTTAAAGTATAGGTAAAGATTTTTTTAATTATACTGTTAGTACTGGTGTTAAATCTATATAATGCAAGCTCTTGAGTATAAGGTAAATAAACAATATCATATATGACATTCAACTACATAACATAAATATGTTGTTTCAAATCAGGTGCCAACAAACAGGAAAAAGAGCAATACATGTATTCTGTATATTACATTTGTTTTGATATTTAATTGAAATACACAGGTACAATATATACTACTTAAGAGTAAATACTATACTAAATCATAATTCCTATGTTATACAAAGTCATTGCATCAAAGAGAGATAATATAAAGTACAATTGTAGATAACCTATATAAAACGTATAAAACAAAATAAAATATTTACAACATCAAAGTATTTTGCCAACAAACAGCCCTGAACCCTGTTGCCAATTTATGCAGCAATAAAGTGTGGAGAATATCTACCAATAAGCATGCAGGGGTGCTTCATTTGGAGGGGTGGGGGCATGTTTTACTAAATCCATTAAATATTAATTAATTTGATTCTTTTCAGGAAATTTGGGTGCAGCATAGGCAAAAGCAGCAATACCTTCACAAAATCAGTGGTCCGAACTTTATAAATAACTTCATATTTTCAGGATATAAAATGCTTTAAACAAATGTCTTTAATGTAAAATATCATTTTAATTTCGTGGCCAAAGACAAATATTTTTCAAGAAAAAAAATCCCACATACCATATAACTCAAAACCTTTACAAAATACATGTGATTTTACATATTGAAAATTTAAAAAAAGGTACAAAACATTACAACATTAAACAAATGAAGAAAAAGTTTTATGGTGATAAAAAAATCAGGGATTACCTTTGGCTGTAAGCATGAAAAAACAAAATTATAGCAATGAAATCTTCCCGTCTCCCTCTTCAACTCAATCTTAAAGCTAACTTGTATTGTTAAATGAAGATAAAAACAAATTGGGAAAAAGTATGTCTTAGTGAAGTATTTATAAAAGGGCAGAGAGACGTTGGTGATTTACCAAAATACACATACCAAAACGGGTATTAAACGGGTAATTTGGTTATGCTGTATATGCATATTTCAAGAAGTAACATCTCATCATCAGCATTTGAATCAAAACATTGGAAGGTCAAAACCCAAAAGTATTGAACAATGAAAATACTCGAATCCAAAAAAAGTTCTAACAGGGAAGCTAAGTATGTTGGAATTCAGCAGATCGACCTTGTTTCTTAATATGTCAGAATGCAGTACATGTACCAATTAATATCACTCAATAGAAATATTATAGGAAAAGTATGGAGGCTGGTTTCATATCAGAAACTTTGGTTGAAAATGGGGAAAAGGTGTATGCATAGTTAATATCTATCTAGTGGGAGAAAATGTGCAGTTTGAAGTTTTGGGTTGTTGGAAAAGCATGCAGCATGGGGGCTTATTGGGAGTTTGTTGTGGGTATGTATTGGCATGTCTGATAAATACCATTGTCTTTTGTGAGGAAAATAAGGTCTTCCAATTCATTTAAAGAAATTTCACTTAAATTTATTGGGCATAAATGGAACTCAAAAGTAAAACTCCACCATAAAGAGGTTTAATATGTTTATGAAGAGTTTTAGATTTATTTTATACACATGCATGATTTAGTTTAATTCACTTCACCACTTTTCATATCTAATAGATTGATGAGCTTGCTTTTTTTGTTAAGGATTTTTATTTTGCCATACCAACCTTTGCAGTTAAAGCCTATTAACCAAAGAACAAAAGTAAAGATGAGTTTCATAATAGAGGGTTTCACTTAGTAGTCTATGAACCAACAATACAGTGAAACCCTGTTTAAACTGAACCATTTTAGGACGGAAAAAATTTGTTCATTATAAACAGGTGTTCAGTTTATTAAGGTTTAAGATATATAGAAAATTTATCATACCATAGCTTAAGTTTATGAACCCTTGACATATCATGAAATAAGCAGTTATAACTTTGTTGTTTGACATGTTAAGGGAACGTAAAGTTTTGCAAAATTAATCTAATCTCAAAACACTAATGTTATTTCACTAAGATAAAGAGGGGAATTAGTTAATCCCAAGAAAATCTTGGAAATTTGCAGGACATACTTTTGCTGTCATGACATTCTCTAGAATATCCTTCACAGAGTTCTACAAAGAATGTTTTTGCATAACAAAGTAAAAAGCAATTGATAAATAATTATTGAATTTAGCTGTTCTGTTTAATTATACAAGATACCTGGGGGAGCATTTAAGGGGAGCTTATATCCCTTGCTTCCTGCCCTCTGACCTACAATTCCCCTACTTTCTTTGTGTTTAGCCTGTTTCCCTGTCCCTTGCTCTAAATCCCACCCCTTTGATCCCCTCCCAATGGCTCTGTCCATCCCTTCATCCAAAATTTTGTAAAGAGTGCTTTTACACACAACAGTCAGATGCTTATCAAAATGATTTCAAAATACTTTCCCCAGCTAAATTGTACATTCAAATAGAACAGTCTCATTCAAAGGTTTAAAAGAGAAGCAACACAATCTTCTTATTTGTTATAATGGTTAAAGCCCTGATTAATAAAGAAATGTACATGCAGTTCTCAGTTTCAAACTTAAATAGACATTTTCTGCATTAAAATAAGGAAAAGGTTTTATCAAGCCGAAAAATCACATGATCTGCATATAGCTGAAAGTCCCACACTGTATCATGTGACATCTATAAAAAGATACTGACCTTTAAACTGTGAGATTGAGTCTGGTCAATGATGAACTTGGTTATCACATTAAACTGCATATTAAATGGAAAATTATCCCTGTAAAAGAATAATTATATTTTTGAAGAACATGTTTAATACTTCCTAAATTATCTTGCAATACAAGTTGTACCAATTTCTATTAATGAACTCTGATGTCATATCAAAGACCAACATATATCTGAAGTTTAACACTTATACCAGTAGACCTACCTATTCTTACTTGTAACGTGCAGATCCCTTCCTAAGGCTATTTCTACCTTAGTGACCCGAGGTGTCCATACTTTAGTCTGTTGAGATCCAATGCCTATGGTTACATGTGGTCATGATTTTGATACAGATGAGCTTCAAGATAATCAACCATTCCTAACAGTAACCTAACCTAAGGACTTAAGTCTGTTGTAATCCTAACATGTACCTCCAGAACACCCCTACTCTTGCCATCACCCAAGATGTGATCATTATAAACAATCATACCTAATAGAATCCAGACACCTTGCTACTTTTGTCTGTTGTGACCCAAGCAAGTCTATTACCTCCCTTTCTTGTAATACCAATTTGCTTCTATATAAATAACCATACCTAATAGAATCCAGACACCTCTGTACTTTTGTCTGTTGTCTATTACCTCTCTTTCTTGTAATACCAATTTGCTTCTAGATAAATAACCGTACCTTATAGAATCCAGACACCTCTGTACTTTTGTCTGCTGTGACCCCAGCAAGTCTATTACCTCCCTTTCTTGTAATACCAATTAGCTTCTAGATAAATAACCGTACCTTATAGAATCCAGACACCTCTGTACTTTTGTCTGCTGTGACCCCAGCAAGTCTATTACCTCCCTTTCTTGTAATACCAATTGATTCTAGATAAATAACCGTACCTTATAGAATCGAGACACCTCTGTACTTTTGTCTGCTGTGACCCCAGCAAGTCTATTACCTCCCTTTCTTGTAATAACAATTTGCTTCTAGATAAATAACCGTACCTAATAGAATCCAGACACCTCTGTACTTTTGTCTGCTGTGATCCCAGTATGTCTATTACCTCCCTTTCTTGTAATACCAATTTGCTTCTAGATAAATAACCGTACCTTATAGAATCGAGACACCTCTGTACTTTTGTCTGCTGTGACCCCAGCAAGTCTATTACCTCCCTTTCTTGTAATACCAATTTGCTTCTAGATAAATAACCGTACCTTATAGAATCCAGACACCTCTGTACTTTTGTCTGCTGTGACCCCAGCAAGTCTATTACCTCCCTTTCTTGTAATACCAATTAGCTTCTAGATAAATAACCGTACCTTATAGAATCCAGACACCTCTGTACTTTTGTCTGCTGTGACCCCAGCAAGTCTATTACCTCCCTTTCTTGTAATACCAATTAGCTTCTAGATAAATAACCATACCTTATAGAATCCAGACACCTCTGTACTTTTGTCTGCTGTGACCCCAGCAAGTCTATTACCTCCCTTTCTTGTAATACCAAATGATTCTAGATAAATAACCGTACCTTATAGAATCGAGACACCTCTGTACTTTTGTCTGCTGTGATCCCAGCATGTATATTACCTCCCTTTCTTGTAATACCAAATGATTCTAGATAAATAACCGTACCTTATAGAATCGAGACACCTCTGTACTTTTGTCTGCTGTGACCCCAGCAAGTCTATTACCTCCCTTTCTTGTAATACCAAATGATTCTAGATAAATAACCGTACCTTATAGAATCGAGACACCTCTGTACTTTTGTCTGCTGTGATCCCAGCATGTATATTACCTCCCTTTCTTGTAATACCAATTTGCTTCTAGATAAATAACCTTACCTTATAGAATCCAGACATCTCTGTACTTTTGTCTGCTGTGATCCCAGCATGTATATTACCTCCCTTTCTTGTAATACCAATTTGCTTCTAGATAAATAACCTTACCTTATAGAATCCAGACATCTCTGTACTTTTGTCTGTTGTGATCCCAGCATGTATATTACCTCCCTTCCTTGTAATACCAATTTGCTTCTAGATAAATAACCGTACCTTATAGAATCCAGGACACTTATTCACAAAAGTTCGTAAACGTAACTTTAGTCGTACCTCCCCTTGTTGTCCGTGTTAGTTACGCCTGACTTTACGTTTACGAACTTTTGTGAATATGGCTACAGACACCTCTGTACTTTTGTCTGCTGTGACCCCAGCATGTATATTACCTCCCTTTCTTGTAATAACAATTTGCTTCTAGATAAATAACCGTACCTTATAGAATCCAGACACCTCTGTACTTTTGTCTGCTGTGATCCAAGCATGTCTGTTCCAGTCTTGGTTATTAGTTTGGTTAAAAGCATGTATAAATGGTCGTGTAAGTCTCGACTATGTACGATCACTAAATCCACTACCGTATCAAAAAATAAACTTAAAACCTGCAAAGTAAAAGTAACAATTACCTCACAAACAAGAAAATAGACATTATAAATGCACAAGAATTTTGTCCAAGAATTAAAACAATGTTATCATAATAAGTGTAGAATTTTTAAAATTTTTGTGGTATTTTTGTCTGTTTACTAAAATAGTAACTGAAGTCACAAATGCAATTTTGATTTTGTTTTTGTCAACATCTTCAAAGATAAAATTTTGACATTTTTTTATTGTATAATGTGTGTTCTTCACATTCTATTTTATTTGCCATTTCAGCTTTTGGTTTGAGTGTATGGTGTGTACAGAAAGGACAAGGAGACACAATTCAAAATTATTCGCCCTGAACTTTGTTCTTTAAAAATTCTATTGTAACTTACTTTACTGGCCGGGTCGTGGAACATTCTGGTAAATATTTCCATAACTTTCCGTAATTCTACCCGTCTGAAAAAAATATTAGAAAATAAGGTTTAAATGTCAAGGTCTATCATGTTCAGTAATTAACCAGAAATATTGTTTGAACATTTTTATCATTTAATGCTGTGCAGGCCTAGGGCATTAATTCCACTAATATCATTTTTGTTCTTGTAAAAATCTTATTAAAAATGGCAGGATTTCGTTAAACAGGAAGAAAGTGAGCCACAGACCTCTAATCAGATACCACATTATGAGACCCCACCATGATGCTGTATACCAAATATCAAGTGGCCGTGATTAGTAGTTGCTGAAAAAACTGTTACAAATATTTCTTCCAAGCCTGCCCGTTTCCCCACATTCACTATTTCATAATCTGCATTTTTCACTCTGTGAAATCCAGCCAAAAATGTTAAATGAAAATCTATTTAGAAGACAGAAAGGGACAAGACTAGTCTCTCATTATTTTTTCTCTCCTCATACTATGATTTACACTGTAAAATCTTTTTTACCATTTGTAGAAAATTTCCTTTAAATGTTAAGAGACTGACTATATCTAAGTTACATTATTTAATGCTAATACCAATATTGTATTTACTAGAAGTCTTCATAAGTTTGTTTGAATATGTACTGGCGTTTTGTAACTTTTGTACTATTTTTGCAAATAAAATAAGTCTATTAAAATAATGCTGACACAAATCTTGAACTATACTTACGTTAAAAATCGATTTAATCGTAATAAATTTTGTAGAGCGATTAGACCTTCTTTTCTATCAGCTGAGGAGGTACTCCCTAACAATGAAATAATTTCTGCTGTGTCCTAAAAAATAAGGGGAAAAAATTGTATTATTACTGGAAGACCTTTCAGAAATGTAAGGTTAAAGTAAAACATGCATGCATGTATATTAATCCATCATGTTAATTTGCCCTGCTATTTAGTCATTGCAGAAAAAGCATCTTAGGGTAGAAATAAGAAACCATGTCATCTAAATTTCATAATTCTATTAGAAAAACCTAGGCCTATATTCTTTAAATTTACAGGGCTGCCAAGTTTGAAATTTTCATATAAAGTTTTGAATTATTTCTGTGATGTTTTATATTCTTTTCATTTAGAAACAACTAAAATGCTGAAAATCGTGAAGATTGGCAACCTTGAAATTATACAATATATCATTATATAGTTTTCAAATAAGTAATAATCAACAAACAATTTTTAATTATAAAGAACAATAGTCTGTATTCATATTTTACAACAACAACAAAAAACAAAAAAACTGTCTATAATGTTTGATAAGTTAGAAATATTATTTGAAAATGTTTTTACCTAAAATACAAAAGTACAAACACCTTTAACAAATATTAAAGCAAAATAAAATCTGTGAGAATGATAATACTTTTAAGTATTAAAAAAGTCCTTCTCAAATAACCTTTAAAAAATAAATGTTATGTTCTTTATGTTTGATGAAAAAAAAGTGGGCATAAACGTGAAGACAAAAAAAACATTTGGCTACTTGATTCTAGGTTAATGACTCATGTTCAAAGTTTTATCAAAATCTAAGAAAAACATTTTTATCAAATAAGGACGGAACCTTCAGAGGATATCCAAATGTTTCTTAGCTTATTTCAATCATTTTTCAGATGTGTAAACAAAAAATTACAATTACAATTTTACACAAATCCAAAATATAAAAATAAAAAACAAGATCAGCAAAGCAACGAATGACCGATGAGCGACAGTTGACAACAGTATTACCTTCAGATCTTCAGGTTTAACCGTTGGGGGCGAGCATGACGAGTCCATTTCTCTAGGCTGAACAAGCAGTTAAAAATAGTGTGAAAATTACTTAGATATATATTCTAAATTCTATATTTTCCTTTTTTCATGATGGGCCAATGTGAATATATGTGCATAAAGACAACAATAAACATACAACACTGATTGTGTATACAAAAAGATGAAAAAAAGTAAAATATTGAATAAAATTGTACATACATAGAATATAGATTTATATAGCAAATAAAAAAAATCTGAACTAAAAAATATTACAATATATAGCAATAAAATAAAACAAATTAAAAACCATCAAAAATAAGATTACATAAAATTTACATAGTAAAATCATAAGTCTTCAAGTAGCCATAAAAATGAAAACTAAAAGTCAGGGGTGAACTTAAAAGAGAGACATGAAACAAATCTAAGAAATCAGGCTTATAATATTAACACAAGATTTTACAAAACTGAATACCTGGGTAGGTGTTGGAAGTCGATAATACCACTTTTCAAATTCCGACGAGGCCTTTTATTGAGAAGCAGCAGAAAAAAAGCAATAAAAAGCAACTGAATTACTGAATTGACCACAGAAATATGAACTCAGATAATGTTAGCAATTACTACACTTAAGATGAGAGATGGTCGAAAATGATGAAAGAACACATGGGTTGAAGGTGGGGATAATTTTGAAAGGATTTTTAGCTTTAACAATTTTCTAAATGGTCAAAATTCAAAATCTTTAACACCAGGTTTCTTCATTCACTGCATATCATAGTTGATATGATCAATGCTGGATTTTGCTTCCTTTGTCAAACTTTTTTGTTTTTGACCTTCAAAAGCTGCTGATGAGAAATTACTCCTTGAAATATGATAATCAAAATCAGAAAGTGAAAACAAATAAGTAACAAAAACAAACCCAATCAACTTATAAATTTCAATAAGATGTCACGTTTTTAACCTTCAACCCTTTATTTCAATGAAAACTGATGATGGTTACAAAATACATTCACATATAAATATCAAAGTGTTCACAATACAATTTACAATAGTTTTGGTACAACCAGTTCTTCTTTAATGTACATAAATATTCTATAAGTCTGTACCGTAACTAGACCTATCCTTATCCCATTTTACAGACAAGACTAAAATGTTCAAGACATCAGTTGAAAATCAGAGCATCTAGGGATAACATATTTGGCTTTCACACCAAAGTACTTTCAGGAGAGTGATTAAAATATCCACATTGTCAAATCTATCCTAAATATGTGTATAATCTTATTCACCAAACAAAAGCATATATAACAAATGACTATCATTTGTTGCTTTGAACAGCTATCTTCTTTTTTTTGCATACATATCTTTTTTATTGAGTGTGTATGAGGTGATAGAACACAAAAGAGCATGAAGCACAGAAAATTATCTGTTTTAATATGGAACCATACATTTCTATTAAGATGCCTGCATGTGGATGATACCTTCCTTAAAAACACTTTCAAAGATCATATAGGCCACAAATGACTTTGCATGTAACAGTTTTGATTGATGTTTTTTTTTCTATAAAGATACCCACCTCAGATGTCCTCCCTAAGGATGTATAAGATCTCTCAGAACACACGCTGGAATTTTCACTGGCAGCATCATCCGAGTCGTATGTGTCGAACCGCCGTCTGGCTGAGCTAGTACTATGATTCTACAAAAAAACAAGAAAATGTCAATCTGTATCAATCTAAGCTTAGTGCTTTCGTCACACATTTGACCAAATCCACTCTTTTAACGCAAATTCTAAGGTTTTGCTTCGATATATAAGTGCACAAATTTTTTTTCTTGAGTTGTTTAATATTATTTAAATTCGAAATTGTTTTGAAGACCAAGGATTTTTTTTGTTACTCTTCAACATCCTAATAAGAAGAATATGCAAACTTTTTCATATCTTCTGATGATTAAGAATGCTTCTGACTAGAGGCTGTTCCTTGAAGTTGCACATTAAATAAAGTTTGCACTAGTGTGTACTTAAATGCTTGTAATTTCAATTATATGCATTTTATTTAGAACATGGGCAAATTGCAGAACACTGAGCAGTGTTTACTGGCCTCATTGAAGTCCGCTGGGGGTTTTCCATTGTGGTTTTTCTAATTGCAGCTTGTTATGTGAGCTGTGTGGCTTACACTTATCCCACATCTCATGATTGTCAGTGCTGACAAAAGACTACTGATATAACATGCAAATCCACAACATTAATGTTACCACATGCACTGACATATTTTTTACATTGTATCTTACATTTCTCACCAATGCATCGGCTAATGCATCTTCCACATCAGATCCATGTCTTAATACACGATGAGCTTGTACTACAAGTAGAAAGAAAAGGGTATAAGTTAAACAAGAGTTAACACTAAAGTATGTCTCGCCTGCCGGCACCATCAGAAACAATTATTCTTTCTTACTTCCACTATATTTTGAATTTACATGGATTTTCAGTTTCTGAGATCAAAAGATGTTTATAGAACTTAAACATTGCAAATATATGCAATAAAAATAATCAAAGTCACTCAACCAGAAAATCAAGGTCAAGGTCAAAAGATGGGGATGCAACTGTGGTAAGCTACTACTAGGGCATATGTATACCAAGTTTCATCAACCTAGGACCTATAGTTCTTGAGATATGGATTTGCTCGCAAAATTTTTCCATTGCTATTATATGTATTGAAAATTGTCAAAGTCACTCAACCGAAAAATCAAGGTCAAGGTCAAAAGATGGGGATGCAACTGTGGTAAGCTACTACTGGGGCATATGCATACCAAGTTTCATCAACCTAGGACCTATAGTTCTTGAGATATGGAGGTGCTCGCAAAACTTTTCCATTGCTATTATATGTATTGAAAATTGTCAAAGTCACTCAACCGGAAAATCAAGGTCAAGGTCAAAAGATGGGGATGCAACTGAGCTAAGCTACTACTGGGGCATATGCATACCAAGTTTCATCAACCTAGGACCTATAGTTCTTGAGATATGGAGGTGCTCGCAAAACTTTTCCATTGCTATTATATGTATTGAAAATTGTCAAAGTCACTCAACCGGAAAATCAAGGTCAAGGTCAAAAGATGGGGATGCAACTGAGCTAAGCTACTACTGGGGCATATGCATACCAAGTTTCATCAACCTAGGACCTATAGTTCTTGAGATATGGAGGTGCTCGCAAAACTTTTTCATTGCTATTATATGTATTGAAAATTGACAAAGTCACTCAACCGGAAAATCAAGGTCAAGGTCAAAAGATGGGGATGCAACTGTGCTAAGCTACTACTGGGGCATATGCATACCAAGTTTCATCAACCCAGGACCTATAGTTCTTGAGATATGGAGGTGCTCATAAAACTTTTCCAAAAAGTTAACGCCGCCGCCGTCGCCGCCGCCGCCGCCGCCGTCGCCGGTAAAGTAACACCTATGTCCCGCTCTGCTTCGCAGGCGAGACAAAAACACTATTCTATTTACTGCATGTGCAGCAACCAGGCAAAATCATGGCTCTCAGCTCATTGAGAACTGTTGCCTTCAGCCTGGCCTTTAGGGCAGATTTAACATCATTTTCAGCATCTATGGGAAAAATTTTTTAAGGGTTCTCTTTGCTTTAGTCATTCAGTTAATAACTGTTTATTGATGTCTGCTTTCCATTTCAGATTGGTAAAATGATAAAGGGTGCAATGCCATGGCTTATTACCCTATGTTTATGACTCTTGTGATTGTTTACAATGTAGAGATGTCATCGGTACTAGGATGTATAACCTGCTTACCTTTAAACTAATGTTGCTTTTTGGACACTAAAATGTAGAATGTGATTGGTTCTTTGGTATTTTTTTAATTAGTTTTCTGAAAGTCCATTACCAATTCTCCTACCTTTTGTTTTGCCACCAGAAGAAGGTATCTTACTACCACTGAACCGTCTCTCCCCCCCTGATGTGCCATATCTGTAAGAGCCCTCTCTCTTGATTCCCCTTACCTTTAGTTTTGCCACCAGAAGAAGGAATCTTACTACCACTGAACCGTCTCTCCCTCCCTGATGTGCCGTATCTGTAAGAGCCCCCTCTCTTGATTCCCCTTACCTTTAGTTTTGCCACCAGAAGAAGGTATCTTACTAGCACCGAACCGTCTCTCCCTCCCTGATGTACCATATCTGTAAGAGCCCCCTCTCTGGATTCCCCTTACCTTTAGTTTTGCCACCAGAAGAAGGTATCTTACTACCACTGAACTGTCTCTCCCTCCCTGATGTGCCATATCTGTAAGAGCCCTCTCTCTGGATTTCCCTTACCTTTAGTTTTGCCACCAGAAGAAGGTATCTTACTACCACTGAACCGTCTCTCCCTCCTTGATGAGCCATATCTGTAAGAGCCCCCTCTCTGGATTCCCCTTACCTTTAGTTTTGCCACCAGAAGAAGGTATCTTACTACCACTGAAACGTCTCTCCCTCCCTGACGTGCCATATCTGTAAGAGCCCCCTCTCTTGATTCCCCTTACCTTTAGTTTTCCCACCAGAAGAAGGTATCTTACTACCACTGAACCGTCTCTCCCTCCCTGATGTGCCATATCTGTAAGAGCCCCCTCTCTTGATTCCCCTTACCTTTAGTTTTGCCACCAGAAGAAGGTATCTTACTACCACTGAACCGTCTCTCCCTCCCTGATGTGCCATATCTGTAGAACCCCCACTCTTGATTCCCCTTACCTTTAGTTTTGCCACCAGAAGAAGGAATCTTACTACCACTGAACCGCCTCTCCCTCCCTGATGTGCCGTATCTGTAAGAGTCCCCTCTCTTGATTCCCCTTACCTTTAGTTTTCCCACCAGAAGAAGGTATCTTACTACCACTGAACCGTCTCTTCCTCCCTGATGTGCCATATCTGTAAGAGCCCTCTCTCTGGATTCCCCTTACCTTATGTTTTCCCACCAGAAGAAGGTATCTTACTACCACTGAACCGTCTCTCCCTCCCTGATGTACCATATCTGTAAGAGCCCCCTCTCTTGATTCCCCTTACCTTTAGTTTTCCCACCAGATGAGGGTATCTTACTACCACTGAACCGTCTCTCCCTCCCTGATGTGCCATATCTGTAAGAGCCCCCTCTCTTGATTCCCCTTACCTTTAGTTTTCCCACCAGATGAGGGTATCTTACTACCACTGAACCGTCTCTCCCTCCCTGATGTACCATATCTGTAAGAGCCCCCTCTCTTGATTCCCCTTACCTTTAGTTTTGCCACCAGAAGAAGGTATCTTACTACCACTGAACCGTCTCTTCCTCCCTGACGTGCCATATCTGTAAGAGCCCCCTCTCTTGATTCCCCTTACCTTTAGTTTTCCCACCAGATGAGGGTATCTTACTACCACTGAACGGTCTCTCCCTCCCTGATGTGCCATATCTATAAGAGCCCTCTCTCTGGATTCCCCTTACCTTTTGTTTTCCCACCAGAAGAAGGTATCTTACTACCACTGAACCGTCTCTCCCTCCCTGATGTGCCGTATCTGTAAGAGCCCCCTCTCTTGATTCCCCTTACCTTTAGTTTTGCCACCAGAAGAAGGTATCTTACTACCACTGAACCGTCTCTCCCTCCCTGATGTGCCATATCTGTAAGAGCCCCCTCTCTTGATTCCCCTTACCTTTAGTTTTGCCACCAGAAGAAGGTATCTTACTACCACTGAACCGTGCCGTATCTGTAAGAGCCCCCTCTCTGGATTCCCCTTACCTTTAGTTTTGCCACCAGAAGAAGGTATCTTACTACCACTGAACCGTCTCTCCCTCCCTGATGTGCCGTATCTGTAAGAGCCCCCTCTCTGGATTCCCCTTACCTTTAGTTTTCCCACCAGATGAGGGTATCTTACTACCACTGAAACGTCTCTCCCTCCCTGACGTGCCGTATCTGTAAGAGCCCCCTCTCTTGATTCCCCTTACCTTTAGTTTTGCCACCAGAAGAAGGTATCTTACTACCACTGAACCGTCTCTCCCTCCCTGATGTGCCGTATCTGTAAGAGCCCCCTCTCTGGATTCCCCTTACCTTTAGTTTTCCCACCAGATGAGGGTATCTTACTACCACTGAACCGTCTCTCCCTCCGTGATGAGCCGTATCTGTAAGAGCCCCCTCTCTGGATTCCCCTTACCTTCAGTTTTGCCACCAGAAGAAGGTATCTTACTACCACTGAAACGTCTCTCCCTCCCTGACGTGCCATATCTGTAAGAGCCCCCTCTCTTGATTCCCCTTACCTTTAGTTTTGCCACCAGAAGAAGGTATCTTACTACCACTGAACCGTCTCTCCCTCCCTGATGTGCCATATCTGTAAGAGCCCTCTCTCTTGATTCCCCTTACCTTTAGTTTTGCCACCAGAAGAAGGTATCTTACTACCACTGAACCATCTCTCCCTCCCTGATGTGCCATATCTGTAAGAGCCCCTCTCTTGATTCCCCTTACCTTTAGTTTTCCCACCAGAAGAAGGTATCTTACTACCACTGAACCGTCTCTCCCTCCCTTATGTGCCATATCTATAAGAGCCCTCTCTCTGGATTCCCCTTACCTTTTGTTTTCCCACCAGAAGAAGGTATCTTACTACCACTGAACCGTCTCTCCCTCCCTGATGTGCCATATCTGTAAGAGCCCTCTCTCTTGATTCCCCTTACCTTTAGTTTTGCCACCAGAAGAAGGAATCTTACTACCACTGAACCGCCTCTCCCTCCCTGATGTGCCGTATCTGTAAGAGCCCCCTCTCTTGATTCCCCTTACCTTTAGTTTTGCCACCAGAAGAAGGTATCTTACTACCACTGAACCGTCTCTCCCTCCCTGATGTGCCATATCTGTAAGAGCCCCCTCTCTTGATTCCCCTTACCTTTAGTTTTGCCACCAGAAGAAGGTATCTTACTACCACTGAACCGTCTCTCCCTCCCTGATGTGCCGTATCTGTAAGAGCCCCCTCTCTTGATTCCCCTTACCTTTAGTTTTGCCACCAGAAGAAGGTATCTTACTACCACTGAACCGTCTCTCCCTCCCTGATGTGCCATATCTGTAAGAGCCCTCTCTCTTGATTCCCCTTACCTTTAGTTTTGCCACCAGAAGAAGGAATCTTACTACCACTGAACTGTCTCTCCCTCCCTGATGTGCCGTATCTGTAAGAGCCCCCTCTCTTGATTCCCCTTACCTTTAGTTTTGCCACCAGAAGAAGGTATCTTACTACCACTGAACCGTCTCTCCCTCCCTGATGTGCCATATCTGTAAGAGCCCCCTCTCTGGATTCCCCTTACCTTTAGTTTTGCCACCAGAAGAAGGTATCTTACTACCACTGAAACGTCTCTCCCTCCCTGACGTGCCATATCTGTAAGAGCCCCCTCTCTTGATTCCCCTTACCTTTAGTTTTGCCACCAGAAGAAGGTATCTTACTACCACTGAACCGTCTCTCCCTCCCTGATGTGCCATATCTGTAAGAGCCCCCTCTCTTGATTCCCCTTACCTTTAGTTTTGCCACCAGAAGAAGGTATCTTACTACCACTGAACCGTCTCTCCCTCCCTGATGTGACGTATCTGTAAGAGCCCCCTCTCTTGATTCCCCTTACCTTTAGTTTTGCCACCAGAAGAAGGTATCTTACTACCACTGAAACGTCTCTCCCTTCCTGACGTGCCATATCTGTAAGAGCCCCCTCTCTTGATTCCCCTTACCTTTAGTTTTGCCACCAGAAGAAGGTATCTTACTACCACTGAACCGTCTCTCCCTCCCTGATGTGCCGTATCTGTAAGAGCCCCCTCTCTTGATTCCCCTTACCTTTAGTTTTGCCACCAGAAGAAGGTATCTTACTACCACTGAACCGTCTCTCCCTCCCTGATGTGCCATATCTGTAAGAGCCCCCTCTCTTGATTCCCCTTACCTTTAGTTTTGCCACCAGAAGAAGGAATCTTACTACCACTGAACCGTCTCTCCCTCCCTGATGTGCCGTATCTGTAAGAGCCCCCTCTCTTGATTCCCCTTACCTTTTGTTTTGCCACCAGAAGAAGGTATCTTACTACCACTGAACTGTCTCTCCCTCCCTGATGTGCCATATCTGTAAGAGCCCCCTCTCTTGATTCCCCTTACCTTTAGTTTTGCCACCAGAAGAAGGTATCTTACTACCACTGAACCGTCTCTCCCTCCCTGATGAGCCATATCTGTAAGAGCCCCCTCTCTGGATTCCCCTTACCTTTAGTTTTGCCACCAGAAGAAGGTATCTTACTACCACTGAACCGTCTCTCCCTCCCTGATGTGCCATATCTGTAAGAGCCCCCTCTCTGGATTCCCCTTACCTTTAGTTTTGCCACCAGAAGAAGGTATCTTACTACCACTGAACCGTCTCTTCCTCCCTGATGAGCCACATCTGTAAGAGCCCTCTCTCTGGATTCCCCTTACCTTTAGTTTTGCCACCAGAAGAAGGTATCTTACTACCACTGAAACGTCTCTCCCTCCCTGACGTGCCATATCTGTAAGAGCCCCCTCTCTTGATTCCCCTTACCTTTAGTTTTGCCACCAGAAGAAGGTATCTTACTACCACTGAACCGTCTCTCCCTCCCTGATGTGCCATATCTGTAAGAGCCCCCTCTCTTGATTCCCCTTACCTTTTGTTTTCCCACCAGAAGAAGGTATCTTACTACCACTGAACCGTCTCTCCCTCCCTGATGTGCCGTATCTGTAAGAGCCCCCTCTCTGGATTCCCCTTACCTTTAGTTTTGCCACCAGAAGAAGGTATCTTACTACCACTGAACCGTCTCTCCCTCCCTGATGTGCCGTATCTGTTAGGACTGCCCTCCCTGCTAGCACCCTGGCTCCTCACTACCCCTGACCGTCTAGGTTTGGCCACAGTCTTCTCCGGTCTTGAGGCATACCCTAGGCGTGAGTTGGGAGAATTTGATCTACTGTTTGCTGTAAAATGTTTAAACAAGGTCAGTTTTGAGGTAGAGTTTGAAAGCATTTCAAAACAAAATTTGGAACAACACTTTGTTATCAAGTTTTGATATGTTTTATTTCATATGTGTTTTTTTTTATAAAGAACTTAAGTCGGTGCTTATTTGTAAATCACGCAAAGTGAACAATGTATAAAATTCTCAAGCTGCAAGGACATTATTTCCTTAAAATACTTCTATAATCAATCTGTTTTCCTTTTGAGAACTGGCTGCTCTGGTAAGATGATAAAATTAAATCCTACAATTCAAAATTCTATATTGCAGAACACAATATTGCTTACAATGTTTGCAACAACATCTAAACAAATAAAGCAGTGCATCACACAGTGCCAAAATAAAGGTTCAAAAAGTGTGTACAAACAAAGACAGTAAAAGATAGAAATAAAATGTATACACACAGATTTTCTAAACAAGTGTGTAACACGTGTCTATGTCAAGTCATTCTACATCTAGGTCTAAATCTACAATGTTTTTAAACTTGAGCTTTATTTCACATGCTCTGAACAATTTAAAAGCTATCTACACCATCTCCATTCTCCAATGATTAAATAAAAAAAAAAAAAAAATTACATATACAAAGTACTGTGCTGTCAAAAACAAATGTACAAACATCGACTCGCTACATGTATATACAGAAAACAAATCTTAATAAAATCCCATCACCGATTTGAACATATATAATGTGTGAGGAACCACTGACGGCGGCCCTGTACTTACGTTGCGACTGAGAAGCACCGGATGTTCGTGGTCTACGACTTGACGTCTGCCCATATCCACTACTTTTCTGTCTCGCTGTAAAAGGATCAAGTTTTGTGTAACATGTTTGTCATTTTGGATGCTATTACGTCTTGGTAAAGTTAATTGTATCGTAAATCTCAGAAAATAAGAGATGTTTTAGTACATGCATGAACCACATATTTGTTGAAATAGACATATTATTCCTAAAATGTTTAAACTGAGAATCAATCTTATAAAAAGGCAGCAAAAAAAAAACAAAAACAAACTAATTTTGAATTTAACTTAATCAGAACAAAACAAAAACTGATACAAAAAAATTGAAAAAGAAAGAAAGAAAGCTTTATATCCCATGTGTTCAAACATAAGTTAAATGAAGTTAATAAATCAATTAATAGTTTCCTTCCACCTGTTATACTAAATTTGTAAATCATACAAAAAAATTAAAAATACATGTATGACTATTAAATATAAAAATATAAAAATAAAAATATAATATTTGATATACAAATTTTGAATATATACAGTAAATGCATGTACATTTTAAACTATGGTCTAATGTTCTGGTATAATTTTGTGTGTGTAAATAAACTGGTTACCATTTCTATTCTACTAGATGAGAAAACCAGGACTAGCCATCTAAATATAGTCTTTTTTGTGAAGAATACAATTTATAGTGTATAGTTAAGAAATATGAACATGTATTAAATCGAGATAGAAACACAGCCCTCCTTAAGGCCTTCATACACAATGTGGTGATGTCTTCATAGTTTATATGATCCCAATGTACTTTTGAGACTATTGTTAGCTATTCATGAGACCATATATCAGGGGGATGCATGCAAATAATATTACCGAGAAAACTGGTCATGCAAATAGTCCATCTACCTTAGAATACATACATGTATGTGCTTAAAATAGTTTCACAATTACTTCACAGAATAGTAAGAGAGTTTCAGTTGGAAAGAGCTGAATCTTTTCAATTCAGACAGCCATAGACTTTCATTAAAAAATTTTCCACAATTCGCCCTAAACATGAATATGATGAAATCGAACAAACAAAGATCGCCTGAGAAAGCAATAAACTTTAAAATTTTTGTTCTAAAATCTTTCATCATTTTTCTCCTATTTTCTATAACACATAAAGAAACCACACAACCCTGCCTTACAATAGAGAAAACGTCTCTCCCTTATCATATATTATTTCTGTGCTTTACCCATTTCATTATACTGGCCATCATCCTCCTGATCAGAGTAATTATCACAATCATCTAGAAATCCTTCATCGTTTAAATCTGATCTGGAAGGGATTTCAATCACATAGGGAAACAAAGCAAAATGTACTCTTTTAGGTCTGGTCCAAAATTCCTCAGTTCCTTGTGCAGGCATAATCATTGTTTATGTCCGTGATAGTTTTTGTTTTTACATTGTAATACTAGTTTCCTTAATAATCACAGCATCAAACTATCAAACTGCTGTTTAAAAAACACTTTTACAGTTTTAGAAACCAAAATCTTTTAATATTGCTTAATTTCCAACTTCGAAATACCAGAAAACTTGGGTCATTCAAAAACTATACAATGTTAAATTGTTTTTCACACACACATAATTAGAAAACAAAAACACAAACACATCTAATTTCCACACGGGTAGGTCACATTCCATTAAAAAGTTATTTTAAATTATAAATCCATTTTAAACCATCATGCATTATTTGAACAACAATCATAACATTGACAAATTCACACTCCCTCAAAGACTCAATACAAACAATGAAATCCGTTGATCCCCCGATAGATGACAAAAGCCTTCAATTAAAACTTTCAATTTTCATCATTGAATATATAAATATGTACATAATCGGTCGGTAAAACCCCAAACCTGTCAAAAATCCATATCAACATTTTTAAACACTTCTTCCATAAAAGGACTATAACTCAAACACCCTTTGAAGAGTTCAATTTCTTTCAAGCACTAAAATGGTCTTCAAAGTATTGTTCTCATTTTCAAAAAGCACCGCTGCACTTGTCTTCAAAGATATGCTCAATTTCAAAATTACTACTGAACAGGTGAACAGGTTCAATTTTCACAAAGGGATATATTTCTCATATTGAAATTCCATGTTTGCTCTAAGTAATTAAGAACTCTAAGCCATTTGTAAATCACTGTTTATCACAGCTTTCAGTTCTCTCATTGTCAACAACTTTATCACAATTTTCAAAATTCTTTATACATGTACTAATCCACTCCTTTTGATGGAATATAAAAATGCGAGAGACAAAATTACAAGTTTCTAGTTCTTTTACAGTTGAAGCTATTTACTGTACACCAGGTACCAGGGGTATTAGGAAATTGAAAGATGACCACTAAATTCTCTGAGACAATGCCAAAGTTTTAAAATTAGTCAACAGTTTAATCTGGTTGAAATTTTTATTACCAAGTCAATCCTCTCAAGGAATGATCTAGTTCCATGAAACAAATAAACAAGTTTCCAGCTTTAACCTCCTCAAAAATGTTAATCAGATACTGAAAATTCCTTCTGCAAATTTAATTCTTTAAATGCAAGACTAAATTCCACAGAACAAAACAAAGTTACTAACAAGACACATCACAATTTGAATCTGATCCATAATGTTAATTCATTTAAAACAAAGGTGTATGATTGTTTTCAAATCAAAGTGATTATCCTAAGTCATGACCCTAAGACAAAATAGGCATATGATCTAGTCAATCTTTTAACTGATGGTCAATTCTCACAGGTCAACGGCCACTTCAAACAATCCTTTAAATGGCTAAATGTTTATACATTTACTAATCCTATAAGGTAATACAGGCTAGAGAGCAAAAACACTCATACAAGAAAATTTATAAACATGCTTTCAAACACTTGTATAGTCCAATCCTATTAAAATCAATGGTCAACAGACAAAAAGTTTTGCTTTTGCCGATAATAGCAGGTATAAGTCAATATCAAAACATTTATCATCAGTTAATTATAAAATCCTTTATAGTCATCACAGGAATAAAAAAACCCAAAAAACATGACATTTTTTAGTCGAAATAACATGTTTTTGTTCAATAAATACACATTTTAATGTTTGTCTAATGTGGCCAGGTGTCCTAAATGACCATAAACAAAATCCTGTACAGGTACGCTTGTTATAAACTTAATATAATTATCACTTTTCCAAGGTAAATCATCCCAAAGGCACAATATAGTAAACTATTAACTATACATAAAACATGGCTATTATTTCATAAATTAATATCCACAAGTACAAAGAAATCTGAAGGCAATAGGTACACAGGGCCTATTAACGCAAACATTTTAACAAATCAATATTTGACAAAAAGTAATTTAAAACAATTATTTCTCATAATGGGTCCTCCATTTCAGCATCTTATCAAGATAAAACACAAACAATGCTAATTCAACAACAAAACATGTCAAAACAAACTCAAATTCCTCCATCTTTAACTTTCGTAAATTGATGCATATGCAAAACAATCAAGATTAAATTTATTCGACAAAGTTTTCAATGTTTTTCCCATCAATTGAACAAATGGCCCTAAATTGCTGTATCACCACTAAAAGTTCAGACTGTTAGACAAACACTTGTATGAGTCAGACTAGGTAAAGAGTAACGTTATAGGATGACTTATCACCTTAGTCTAAGTCTCTTGTCAACTGGCCAGCAGCCATGTAATGTACCATGTTACCTAGCCTTCTGTTAATTGACTATCGATTTTAAAAAAGAACAAATTGTATAAAAAGAATCAGGTTTTTATCTGAACTAACGACTCTGAACCTCTTTAATGAGATAAGATACTTATTTCAGTGGAATAACATTATGTACATGACACAACATTTCAAAGAAAACTTAATTTTAGAATCTGTAATCTTGAATGGATTAACAGCCTGTAATCTATAATTTAGACCACAAGCAGCTGCCATAGGCTCTGATAAAATACTAGATGGAGCCTTCCCTGGAAGGCATATGTCGCCTGCGTATCTATGTTTGTTCGCCAAACAGGAAGTAATAAATTTTCGGGCATAAAATCGCCTTACACCTTAAAGTACTATGCCATGAAGCTACATACCAAATATCAAGAGGCTGTGGCATGTAGTTGCCTGAAAAACTGCAACGAAAATTTGGCATCTATGTCCATTAAATATAAAACGTCAAGTATTCGTCAAACAGGAAGTACTTATTTTTAGGGCATAAAATCCTTTTACACCTTATAGTACTATGTGATGAAGCTACATACCAAATATCAAGAGGCTGTGGTATGTAGTTGCCTGGAAAACTGCGATGAAAATTTGGCATCTATGTCCATTAAATATAAAACTTTAAGTATAGGCTACAGACCCCATTTATTTTTTACATTCATTTCAACCAAATTTTTACCAAAAATAAGGACAAATAAAAAAAATTGCACCATATGGATTCTAAAAATATTTCACACACCTCATCTATATGTTATTCTGGTAATAATTTCCAACTGCCAGGAATCTTATTCGCCTCAGCCACCTACATTGGCCAAATTGGCCGGTCGCATGGTTGATGCTTGGTGAAAGTGAAAGTAGAACTCCAAAATATGACCTCTGAACTTTGGTCAATTCACAACCTATATTTACAATATCATTAGTTTTGACTGAATCACAACTGATTCTAAGCTTGACTCTTAGATATTTACCTAAAAAGCCATAACATTTTCAACAAATGTAACTATAATACACTTCCATAATATACACCTATATTTTTATTAGGAACTATATTCGTAGACCACGAGCAAAGGGAATTAATTGGGGTCTGCAGCCTAATAGCCTCAGAAAAGCCTCAACCTTACCAATTAAAGTTGATTTTCACATACCTTTGTCTTATTTTAGTCAAAATACCAAGTTTCATACAGGAAAAATGATTGAAACTGAAAAAAGTGGCCACTTTCATATGCTATAGTGCAAGTAAAACATAGGCTGCTAAAACCTTAGATAATCCCATGAGCCCTAAATGGTCATTTTTTTCATATTTTATTGTTTTGAACCAAATCAGCCACTGATATCAATAGAATAATGTGTACTGAGCATGAACAGACTTTGTTTTGGATAATTTAGTGCAAGGTTTTTCACTTAACATCTTTCTCATGTTCGCGGAGTGGAAAATAAGCCGTTTCTACATTTACAAGGGGTACATGTTTGTTGAAGTGATTTTTGCAGAACTGAATTGCAATATAGACTTCAAACTTGTGCTATAATGCTAAATGTATGTTAAACTTACAAAATAAGATACAAAAACACAATATTCATACAAAAATAGAAAGAATTTAAGTGTTTTTCTTCTTCCAACAGTGCTTTCTCAATGAGGTTTATCTCATATTTCAGTAAAATCATATGTTTTGACAAAAAATAAAGTTAAAAGATGAAAATCTTTTTTAACCAAGTGATATTTTAGTATCAGGGGATACCAAATAACAAACTTAATCATCAAAACATTGGGTAAGGGCAGTTTTATTGAAAAGAGTATATGGGTTTTACTGATTTATAGAAATAACGGCCAAGTTTTTGTGCAGAAACTGCTGTCATTCTAACAAATTTTAAAGTCACAAAATAAAACTGTGAGCTTTTAAGATATGATTTGTGTTTCTAGTGTACAGTTTAATGCATTTGTTTTATTTTTAGTCTTAATTGACATTTATATGTGTCTTTTGGGGACAAAACCACAACATGGTGAGGCAAGTTGAAAATTGTGTTTTGCCGCAGTGGTGTTTTGTTGAGGCAAGGCCCAAAAATTTTACATTTCATTGCAAATCTGACATTTCTTACTGATTTTTTCACTTCCCTGAACAGATTCTGAGTGAAAAAGACACATAAAAGGTATTGTTTTACCATTTCTAGCCAATGACTAGCAGTAACATTTGTTATATTATTATTTCTAGGATTTTTGCATTGAAAACCCCATAGACACCAAATATTGTCTCATTTGGACAAAAAAAAAACATCAGATAAAAGAAGTATCAACTGAAATTGTTCAAACATGTTCATTTCAATAAATTATAACCATTTATGACATTTGCAGACAACCAGAAGTAATAGTTCTAGACTCCACATACCCTCTTTCCTAGGCTACAGACCCCATTTATTTTTTACATTCATTTCAACCAAATTTTTACCAAAAATAAGGACAAATAAAAAAAATTGCACCATATGGATTCTAAAAATATTTCACACACCTCATCTATATGTTATTCTGGTAATAATTTCCAACTGCCAGGAATCTTATTCGCCTCAGCCACCTACATTGGCCAAATTGGCCGGTCGCATGGTTGATGCTTGGTGAAAGTGAAAGTAGAACTCCAAAATATGACCTCTGAACTTTGGTCAATTCACAACCTATATTTACAATATCATTAGTTTTGACTGAATCACAACTGATTCTAAGCTTGACTCTTAGATATTTACCTAAAAAGCCATAACATTTTCAACAAATGTAACTATAATACACTTCCATAATATACACCTATATTTTTATTAGGAACTATATTCGTAGACCACGAGCAAAGGGAATTAATTGGGGTCTGCAGCCTATACGTCAAACAGGAAGTAGTTATTTTTCCGGCATAAAATCGCTTTACACCTTATAGTACTATGTGATGAAGCTACATACCAAATATCAAGAGGCTGTGGCATGTAGTTGCCTGGAAAACTGCGACGTAAATTTGGCATCTATGTCCATTAAATATAAAACGTTAAGTATTCGTCAAACAGGAAGTAGTTATTTTTCCGGCATAAAATCGCTTTACACCTTATAGTACTATGTGATGAAGCTACACACCAAATATCAAGATGCTGTGACACGTAGTTGCCTGGAAAACTGTGACGGAAATTTTTGTGACGCCACAGGACGCAGGACGACGACGGATAGTGCCAAAGTAACCCCTATATGTCGCTTCTGCAACACGTTGCAGGCGACATAAAAATGCCACAATATTCATAACTTATTTCAGAGGTAATACAGAATGACAAACTAAAGTCACTTGTTAAACACAATCTTCAATTAAAAAGTTTGTAGTTTAAGCCAGGATTTGTCATATCTTATTTTGAATCAATTTATTTGTTCCAATCTACCGATATTCATAAAGTTAAGATAAATACAAAGAATGTGTGGTGCTTAATCCATTTCTAAGAATTCTAGTCGTAACAAAAGCATTGCTCCCTTTCAAGTGCAAATAGGTAATCAGGTCAATGCCATTCCACATGTTTCCCCAACCATCTACCTGTAATTACTTGTTACAATTTCAAATATTAGAATTTAATTTTTCCATTTCGGTTTACTTTATCTTATATCAACCTATCAATCGATCTAATCTTTAAAAATAAATCTATTTGGATACATTACAAAGGATTAAAGTAATAAATGAAATTTTTCACCTGCCCAGCATCCAATTTACCTGTTGAAGTGACTAATTTCTTTTATATAATGAAAGTTGGTATTTCCTCAAAGTCAAACAATATTGATTATTTGTTTTTAATTACAAAATGTATATTATCTTGACATTCATGGGCTAAGTGAAATAGCAATTAAAAAATCTGATTGAAATATATCATACTAAAAGAGGCTGCTTAACCAGGGTAAAACAAGACCAGAAAGCACAATTGATTGTTTTTTAAAAGTGAAAACGTATAACAAACAAAAAACAATTGATTAATAATACCCCCTCATTTTTCTTGACCAACAGTTCTAAATTCTTATAGTGTAGATTGTATCTTATAGCAAAAGTCCATATGTTGAAACTTTAAAATTCAAAAGGTCCATCTGCTATTAGGATTCTATTTTTAAATAGATTTGGATGTTGTACAACATTAACCTTGTAGTCCAGGTACAAAGTTTCAATAAAAACTGTCATTTACAAGTACAGAGGTGTCAAAGTTAGGTCACCTGTAATGGACACTTGTCACAGGGACTGTAGTTACCTGTCATTTAGCATTTATAAAGGTGTGCATTATACCTCAATATCATCAATTGCTGAGAACTGATATAACTTTTCATTTTAAAAGTAACAATCTTTTCCATTTCATCAATTTTCTATATATATTTTCAAGTGAATCATTTTCAATTTTTTTTACAAAGTGGCTACGATTACCTGGATTTACCTGGAAAAGTAACAATAAGAAAAAAATTATTGTTACCTGACGCCGGAAGTCAAAGTAAAATATTAACCGGTCCACGGATGCGGACCTGATTTCATTAAAGTAACAATAAAAAAAATCTTATTGTTACCGCTCGTTATTGTTACCTGAAAATGTGTTAACTAACAACGAAATTCGTTTATTATTTATTTGCCTATTTTAATACACATGATACAGTCACATGAAAACAATAATGAAATTTGAATTAGGACAAATTTAAGTGCAAGTTATTTCATTTTTTGTTACATTTTCTACATATCAAGTAGGTTGCTTTAGGTGGATTTTTAAGACACATGACAGATGATACCATTCCAGGCAACCATCACAAACAATGGAGGCCCGAATATGGACACCATCGGAACAAACCATGCAATTCCACTTGGAGTCTTCTCCAATTGAAAAATTCACAACCGGCACCTCGGAAGCCATTTTGATATGTTGTGAGTTTTTTGTTTGTTTTTTTTTTACCTAGGACCGAAGGCAAAACAGACCAAATGAATTAACTTTGGTCGATATCAAAGAAAAGACGGTTTTTCATATGTATTTTCATGACCACAGTTCAAGCAGTCACCGGTGATTTTATTAGTTAAAATAAATAACTGTTTATTTCAAGTTTTCAATTACGAAAACATTTTATATAAAGAAATGTACATATTGTTAATAATATTCTGAAATACAATAATATTCAAATTCATATAATCAGGTAACAATAACGCCAGGTAACAATAAGAAAAAATACTTATTGTTACTTAAAACAGGTCCGCGTCCGTTACACGGTTTTCCGTTAGTCCGTCCTTCCGGTGTCAGGTAACAATAATTTTTTTCTTATTGTTACTTTTCCAGGTAACGCTATCCAGTGCCTTTTTTTTACCTCTATTATTCACTTATGGATTAACGAACGGACTAAAATATAAATGTCAAAATCTTATTTTTACATAAAATGGCCAATCTTTTCTAGTCTAGTCTAAATTGATACATTTAGCATCAAAATAAGATAATTAAATGTTCACATGTTTCATATAGTAAACAATTATAATCCCCAGTTATAATCATGCCTCAAATCCACGAACCTGTAACACTGGAAGTCAATCATACCTCTAAAAATAATCACCCACATGCACATGATCCAAATTCAAACCCCAAATGATTTCATGCTAATCAAAAATTGCTAAGCAATTTCCGGGGTTTGCTAAAGGAACCACAATATCCTTACATGCTTAAAACCAATTCTTTACTCAAAATGCTTTTCCACACAAGCTATCCTTGTTCAACTTGGGGCATCCAAATTTCATACCCATGCTCAAAACTTGAGTTTTCTTACTTGTAAACTCAGGCATTCTCAACAAGTTAAAATCTTACGTAATGAATTATACGTTGAATTGTACGATGATCCTGAATTATAAGCATGATGAACAGGCGTTGTTCTGCCAGTTAAAGAGGATGTAGGCGTCATGCGTCCAGACATTTGTGACGTTGGCGTCATACGACCAGAGATTTGTGAGGTTGGTGTCATACGCCCCGACATAGACACGGGTGTGGTTCTCCCTGAGGTTTGAGCCCTCCGTCGGGGAGTTGTGGCATAAGGATTGGTTATGTCTGCGGCACTGTTAGATCGTCCAATTTTACGGCCGTATAAATCGTAGAGAGGTTTGTCAAGGTCTGAAAGGTTATCATCAGACTTAAAACATAACATAAAGAAAATTAAGAAAAGGAAAATTACAGAAATTAATTGAATACAATTGTAGAAAATAAGAATACATATTCAATTAATACAGTAAGGATACTAGAGTATATAGAAGCAGCATTGGAACAAAGATTGGCAGAAAATGAGCTGTATCATATAATTTCAAGAAGGTTGATTGATTGATTGATGGCTATTTTATGTCCTGTATGCCATTTACAGCCAATATAAGGACATAAACAAAACTTCCGCAAGACATATGGCAGTTAACTATTGTAGTCTAAAACTCTACGAAATTTGAAGGTTTTTTCATGCATAGTTAAAAGAGAAAATTGATCTTAAAGTTGAAAGATTATAAACTGCAAGAATGCTTCTGACCTTTTATTAGAGTTTCACTTTTCTTTCTTTATAAAATAATTTTTCTGCCAATCTTTGTTTATAGCAAAGAAAGAGAGCAAAAAGGAAGGAAAAAATTAGTAGGTAATACTATTATAGGCCAAACCACAGCAACACACAGCTGGACATAGCACTCTATAAATAGCAATATGTCACATGGGAGTCATGTGATCAGCTTACCTTGTTTTGGAGTGTCAACATCCAAGTCTGGACGTGAAAGTGAAAGTAGAAAAGTAAACAAGAATTCATGCAAAATACCAAGCACAAAGGATAAACAATATATATTTGGAAAGCAGAATCATGTGTGTTCAATGATATGAGTTTTGTCTTGGTTTGGGATTATATATTGAACTTCTAGCTTTGGAATGGCATAGCATATGCTTTATATGTCCTGTCCAAGGTCATCTCTCTAGGAGAATGCAAGATGATCTATGCACCATGCACCTACATTTATCCAACCTTTGTGTTTAAGAAATTTAACTTTAAATTTGAACTGTATCCAAATCCTGCTATTCTAAACTAAAAATATTAAAATTAAAAGTTACAAAATTTATTTTATATTTGGCTTGAATTTTCAAAGCATTTCAAAATACTGATTCTTTGGGTGAAAACATGTTTGTTTAATGAATTGTGCAACACAGTAAGTGTCCAACACCAAGTAAAAGAAAAATATAATTGAAAAAATAGAAGCCAAAGGACCCAAAAGTGAAAAACAAAGTTTTACAACGTAACTTCAAAATAAGTCTATCAAGAAAGTTTTACAATGTAACTTCAAAATAAACTATCAAATTTATCATTCACTTCTTTTCAAATTAAATGCAGAAAACCTTTATACATAAGATCATTTCCTTTAAATACATGCTTGTTTCTGGCATAGATAAACAGTCAACATACTCAATGTCCAAGAACTAGATTTAATGGTAAAAGCAATTTCTTCCAAGCTTTTTTTTTCTTTTGTCATGCTATTATAGCTCTAAGACATGTTAGACAAGCATTACTCTTTATAATCTAAATATTTCAAGTTCATATATGCTTTCATAAAAAATTAATTCTTATACAGGTATTCATTTCTTAACATTGTACAATGAAATTAATTGATGTATCTACTCCTTATGTAGTCTATGTTTCCATACCATGTTTCATATTCTGACAACAAATTCAAGGGTAAACAAATAAGTCCAACACAAACTGTGAAATCAACTTCCAAATTCATCACAAAATTTCTTGACAAAAGTAAAAAATTAAAAGAGGACAAAGATAAAGTAATAATTAAACAAAGAGAGAGAATATAATACATGGACCTACCTGCACCACCTGTATCACTACTGGCCGAACTGAACTTGGAATGGCTCTTCTTTCCAATCCTCCTAAATATAAAATACACAGTATTGAGGGGAAGGCTGCTGGTTGTTTAATATAAATTTAAATTTAACTCGACGTTCACCAATGCACGCTGACATTCGCCTACATGTTTTTAACATGTTCAACTTATCCAAAACTTATGCAACGCACACCAGCGTGTTTAAAATATAGTCTAAAACGTCGACACAGGTTGGCTAAAACTTTATAGTTTGACAGTACAATAAATATGAATAGTTTGTGCTTTTTGGGGTTGTTTAGAGACAGGAAAATTAATAAAGGGTCATTGTTTTATACTGTAGATTTTTAAATTGTCATTGAATTACATGTATGGAGGTTGTGTCATGTACAACTTATTCCACATTTCATTATCTTCTCTTCAGTAAATGTCCAAATTGTTGTTATATATTTAAAAAACATTAGCATGGATTTTTTATGCCCCATCTACAAAGGTAGGGGGCATATAGTGTTCATGTCCCTATGTCCAACTGTCCATTCCTTTGTCTGTTCATCCAAAATGTTGCAGGATGGAGCATTATGTCTTTTGGACATAATCTTGTTCTTTCTGGTTTTTATCTTATGAAAAAATCTTTTCTTTTTGTCAATAATTGGTAAAAAAAAATCAAGAAAACTATTCCCAAAACTTTAAAATGATTCAATATATTTAATCGATTTGCAACAATAAACTATGAATGATCTCCCTTTATGACAAATAGTACTTACCCCAGAGTACTAGAGTCAAACCCCCTGTCTGTACTGTGAGCTCTGGGTCGTGATGTCACACCCTCTGCACTGTTAAGTGAGTTATTACTCGACGAGCCACTGAGTTCACCTTTAACTTGTTTCTGTTTAGATGGTTCCAGTGAGTTGAGCAGAGCATCTGCTTGGTCTTTAAAGTGGTCTGCAAACCCCCAAAAGGCTCTGCAAATAATTGATAAAGTATACTGAGAAAATTATAAACACTCAAGATATAAAATACAAAGATTAAGTATATATGTATTGATTCAGAGAAAAAAGTCAAAGATTGCCAGGATTTTTTTAAACAGGAAGTAGGCAAGCAACACACCTGAATTGGAATCCCAAAATATGGGACTCTATCCTGGTGCTGCATACTGAACAAGGGGTTGCAATTAGTGGTGCTAAGGATATCCTCACTCGGCCACTCAGAAATCAGGAAGTAGATGTGCAACTGACCTGGAAAGGGGAGGCACATTACATCTCATCATGCTTAAGCTGCATTCCAAATTTAAAATCAATCGCTTCAGTAGAAGCAGAGAAATCTGTTACCAAAAATTGTCTATTAAAAAGTCAGACAGACAGACGGACGGACAAGGTGATTGCAATATAGCCCATTCTCTTGTGAGTGGGGATATAATAGCAAGAGAATGTAATTAAAATTTGATGATATACTGTAATACAGAGTGTCAGAAAATTAGTCCATTAAATTTTCACCCCATACAAGGTTGAATTGCAGCCTTTGGTTTAATAGGCTGACATGTTAATCCCTATATGACCATCTCTCTTGCTGCTACTAGAATTTGATCACTAAATTTTGGACTTACTTTCTAGAGAAGGCCCTGGCCTCAGCATCGGCATCATTTATTCCTCTCTTTATAGCATCCTGTAGGTTAGCTAACTGTTTCTCTAATACATGAGTTGGCCATGTATGTAAAATCTGGTTTAAAAATTCACAGGAAGTTCTGAAAAGTATGAAAAAGACAAAGTTAAAGCTTTTGAAAATCTTATTTTTTCTTTGAAAGAAAATCTTTCATAATAAAAAATTACTGGATTTCAAAAACACAAAATAAAATCCAATATCATGGGACCCCATGCATATGCTGCATACCAAATATCAAAGAGCTGTGACAAGTAGTTGATTTATTTTCCCCTCCTGCCATCTGCCAGAAATTTGTTTTTTAATGACCCAGATTTTTTTCACTCCTACCAATAAAACCATGTTTCATTTAAACCAAAATGTTGTGGATCTATTTATTTTTGTGGGTTCCAATTTCTATCATGGTTTCTTCACAAAAGACATTTTAAATTTGTGGAGTCTCCATGTTGGTAGAAGGAAGGAAATTAAACTAAGACTTCATTGGATTCTTTTTATGCTGACTGCCAACAATGAATGCCATGAAGCTGGTACCACACAAAATAAAATGACCACCACATACATGTATGCAAGTTGCACTTTGCTTTGGAAAATCATTGTGATGCCGTGTTGTCACCTTATTGATGTAATTTGATACTGTACAAGAGAAAACTTTCTTTAAAGATGTGTACTCTCATAACATCTATCTAAATTGAGCTGAATATTTAAAAGAGTTAGTTGAAAGACTGTCAAATCATGTTTGTTGCCTTATTTAATAATTTTGAAAGGGACATTACACAACCAGCAGATGGCAGAATAGTTCTTCAAATTCATTTAAAAATTTTTACTGTATGGCCATTAGCAAGATGCCAATCAGCAACCACTGGTCGTATTGAATGCTTCTGGCATCATTGTGGACTTTTTAATTGTCGTTGAAACTAAGTTGGGTTGTGTTACATACATTTCCTTTACATCTCATCATATTCTAAATAAGTTGTTTGTCTTCTTTCTTACCTTCTTATTGTGCTAGATTTAGAAGTCAGTCCAGAAGTAATATATGGTAATAGCCTATGAGAATGTGTATACTGAAAGTAGAAAAAAACACTCTAATTATATATAACATAAAATTCAAATTTAACACTTGTTAAAACTTTGAACAGGAATCTGGTTTTGCGTACCTGCTTAAATTAATGCTCTTTACTTATTCTTAAGATGGTATGATGCCTGTACCTGTTTGTCTAATACACATCTCATTATCTTTTTGTTTTTTTTTGCAACTGGAGTTTGTCTTATGTGCTGTGTAGATGCTCTTAAACATACTATCATGCTTGAGCTGTATGCTCATTTGTATTTCTATGATGGTATACTTGGATATGAGTCATTTGCAAGAAAGGGAACAGTGATCAATGATTACATTGAAGGCCACTGGTTGTTTTCCATTCTGGATTTTTTTTGCTGCTGGTTTTTTATTTCTACTCAAGAGCTGGATGCAGTCAGGCTTAAATGTACATTTTTTATGTCCCATCTACAAAATTAGGGGGGGGCATATAAAAATTGTTCGGGTCTGTTCGTCCATCTGTCCCGGCATTATGTCTATTGGACATATTCTTGTTTGATAATGTTTAGGTAAGGTAAGGGATATTGTTTGAGTACTTACTTGTAAAATAAACCTAATACAGACAATGGCAGAGGTGGCCATAACTTTGGCAGTGTTTTGTATAAGGTTGATTAGTTGTGTCATTTGAGATTCGGCAAAGTGATCAAATTTGATTCCCAGTGTTTGAGACATATATCTGAAAATAGAAAATAGTGCTAAAGAAAAAGTTGAACAATCTTAAACACACGGCCTACCATTATTTTCTTAATATATACTTCTAGCGGCAACACAAAAAAAGTTTTGTATTTGATCCTGCCTCGAAATAAATGTTTTAAAACAAATTATTTAAAGAAAACAAGGAATACTGTATGCGAAAATTTCATACTGAATTCTTTGTTTTGAAAAAAAAAACCCTCAAGTCCAATCATCCCTCTTGAACAATATTTAAAAGCAATGATTTTTTTTCATACACATCTTCATATGATGTCCTTCCTTTATGAAAAGTTTCATCAAAATCTGTTTTTAAGTGGTTCAAGAGTTGTGCTTATTAGATTGATGGAAAGATTGACAGACAGACAGAGTAATTCCAACAAGAGTTAACACTAAAGTATGTCTCGCCTGCCGGCACCATCAGAAACAATTATTCCTTCTTACTTCCACTATATTTTGAATTTACATGGATTTTCAGTTTCTGAGATCAAAAGTTGTTTATAGAACTTAAACATTGCAAATATATGCAATAAAAATAATCAAAGTCACTCAACCGGAAAATCACGGTCAAGGTCAAAAGATGGGGATGCAACTGTGCTAAGCTACTACTGGGGCATATGTATACCAAGTTTCATCAACCTAGGACCTATAGTTCTTGAGATATGGAGGTGCTCGCAAAACTTTTCCATTGCTATTATATGTATTGAAAATTGTCAAAGTCACTCAACCGAAAAATCAAGATCAAGGTTAAAAGATGGGGATGCAACTGTGCTAACCTCTACTGGGGCATATGCATACAAAGTTTCATCAACCTAGGACCTTTAGTTCTTGAGATATGGAGGTACTCACAAAACTTTTCCATTGCTATTAAATGTATTGAAAATTGTCAAAGTCACTCAACCGGAAAATCAAGGTCAAGGTCAAAAAATGGGGATGCAACTGAGCTAAGCTACTACTGGGGCATATGCATACCAAGTTTAATCAACCTAGGACCTCTAGTTCTTGAGATATGGAGGTGCTCGCAAAACTTTTTCATTGCTATTATATGTATTGAAAATTGTCAAAGTCACTCAACCGGAAAATCAAGGTCAAGGTCAAAAGATGGGGATGCATCTGTGCTAAGCTACTACTGGGGCATATGCATACCAAGTTTCATCAACCCAGGACCTATAGTTCTTGAGATATGGAGGTGCTCACAAAACTTTTCCAAAAAGTTAACGCCGCCGTCGCCGCCGCCGCCGGTAAAGTAACACCTATGTCCCGCTCTGCTTCGCAGGCGAGACAATAAACCTCCAAACTTTGTTTGCAGGTGGTATGATAGCAAAGCAAACCTAAAATCTAAAGCAAAAAGGAATACTGTGTAAATTCTATCTCATTAACGAAAAAAAAACTTACGCTATTGTAATACACCCCTCTCTGACAATCTGAGATCGGAGGTCTTTGATACAGACATTAAACCCTGGTTCTAAGGAACGCAGGAGCTGGTAGAACTCATCGTACTGGTACCCTCCCTGTACTATCACAGAACGGAGATTTTTTATCTGGAAAAATATTCATATCAAAATATGAAAATATGAATCTCATAATGTTTAGAAATGAAAATGATTTTTTCAAGGATGACTCCTAAAACTAGAAAATCTTGAAAAAAAAGTTTTGTATGTTTGTTTTAAAAGATATATAGAAAATTAAAAAAAAAACTAGTACAAGTGTACAGGAAGCAATCTCAATTAAGCAGCTGCACTTCAAAAATCTACATTTGAAAACAGTCAGCAGTCTTAAATAACAATTTATCCTAAGCGACATCACACGAGAAGTCACGAGATCTATCAATTTAAATCATTCTTCGAAACGCAGTCGGCGAGGACAGACGCTCTCCTGTCCTCTCCTTTTCGCGGTACTTTTGAGCACGTGCAAGTCGTTGCCTTGTATTACACGGTCTCGGAAATTATCCATTGCTTTTATGTAAGTATATTTTTCTTTTTATTTGCATGCTTGTGAGGACATTATGGTCCTTTTGAGAGATTTTATAGTACGGACATGGGTCCGTTTTGTTAATTTTTAATTTTGAAGCACGGACATGGGTCCGTTTGGTTAACTTTTTAATGATGAAACGGACATGGGTCCGTTTGGTTAATTTTTTAATGATGAAACGGACATGGGTCCGTTTGGTTAATTTTTTAATGATGAAGCGGACATGGGTCCGTTTGGTTAATTTTTTAATGATGAAGCGGACATGGGTCCGTTTGGTTAACTTTTTAATGATGAAACGGACATGGGTCCGTTTGGTTAATTTTTTAATGATGAAGCGGACATGGGTCCGTTTGGTTAATTTTTTAATGATGAAGCGGACATGGGTCCGTTTGGTTAATTTTTTAATGATGAAGCGGACATTGGTCCGTTTGGTTAATTTTTAATTTTGAAGCACGGACATGGGTCCGTTTGGTTAATTTTTAATTTTGAAGTAAAGACATTGGTCCGTTTGGTTAATTTTTAATTTAGAAGCAAAGACATGGGTCTGTTTGGTTAATTTTTCAATTATAAGGCACGGACATGGGTCCGTTATGTTAATTTTTAATTTTGGAGCACGGACATGGGTCCATTTTGTAAATATTTGATTTTGAAGCCCGGACATGGGTCCATTTGGTAAATATTTGATTTTGGAGCCTGGCCATGGGTCCATTTGGTAAATATTTGATTTTGAAGCCCGGACATGGGTCCATTTGGTAAATATTTGATTTTGGAGCCCGGACATGGGTCCATTTGGTAAATATTTGATTTTAAAGCCCGGACATGGATCCGTTTTGTTAATTTTTAATTGTGAAGCACGGGCATGGTCCGTTTGGTTAATTATTTAAATTGAAGCATGGGCATAGTGTCTGTATGATTAATTTTTCATTTTGAAGCACGGGCATGGTGTCCGTTTGGTTAATTTTTAATTTTATAGCAATATAAATGACCTGGTGTCCGTTTTGTTGATTTTTAATTTTGAAGCAAGGCCAAGGACTTAGTGTTCAGTTGGTAAATTTTTGATTTTGAAGTACGAGCAATGGTGTCTGTATGATTAATTTTGATGTACGAGCATGGTGTCTGTATGATTAATTTTGATGTACGAGCATGGTGTCTGTAGGATTAATTTTGATGTACGAGCATGGTGTCTGTAGGATTAATTTTTTATTTTGAAGTACGAGCATGGTGTCTGTAGGATTAATTTTTTATTTTGAAGTACGAGCATGGTGTCTTTATTTTGAAGTATGAGCATGGTGTCTATAGGATTAATTTTTTATTTTGAAGTACGAGCATGGTATTAAAAACGAAAGAATATGGAATATGTGCCAAAAAGACACGATGCACATATGGCGTCCGGACACATGGTGTCCGTTTGGTAAATTCAATAATTTTGGAGCAAGGACTTGGTGTGTTTTTTGGTGAATTTTTAATTTTGACTAAAGTAAACACATGGTGTCCGTCTTGGTAAGTTATAATTTCAGAAGCATGGATGGTGTCGTCTGTTTTGTTGATTTTTCCCTTTGAAGTACGAGCATGTTGTCCAGTTGGATGTACGGATGGTGTTGCTCGTTTGGTTCATATTTTGATTTTTTAGTACGGACGGTATAATACGTAGCTTGGCAATTTATATTTTGAAGTGCGGATGCTGTCGTCCGTTTGTTTATAGAATTTAAAATCATTTAGCGGATAGTGTCGCCTCGGTTGTTGAATTACGTTTCGGAGTATGGACTTCGAAATAAGAGTGGATTGTGCCACCGCTGTTTGATATGATTGGGGTTTAACCTGGTACAATTTTGTTGTATTCTTGTGGTCAGAATGGATGCTGATTTTATCGGTTATATTCTATATGTATATTCTGAAGCGGCTTAAATGTAAAAAAAAAAAAATGTTCTCGTCCAGTAATATATCGACTCACGACATGCTTGGATCAATTATGTTTATGTAGTGTATTTTAATTTACTTGTAGATGGTTGAACATCACCTTGGAAGTGCTTAGCAGTTGGCTCCTTAATGGTTACTTTAGTTGAAGGATCGAAAGGGTAAGATTTAGATGCTGTAGAGCAATGCATATTGTGTTTAGAGAGAAGGCTTTTTTAAAGTTTGTAATTAATACTTTAGTTTAAGATATTGTTGAACACAATCTAGTTTCATGTACGTTTTCTCATCGTGGGAAAAGGTAGAGAGAAAAAAAACTGGCTCTTTGAGGGACTTTAAGAACTTTTATGTTCTAGCTATAGAAAGTTCATGTTTTTGCGTCGGGGCATTATCTCGTCCCGAATTGTCATGTATGTCATGTGTGTTGTACAAATTGGAAGTTAAAGTTGAATGTCTAGAATGTTTACTAGTAAATGATTTAGTAACAGATACTTGTATGTGACATAGGGTCTGCGTTTTTTATAGGTATATTGAGTTATATATATTAAGTAGCATATTATGTCGTTTTGTAGGCATTGAAAGATCGGAGCCAGTTTCGGTTAACAACACAGGTGTAACTATATAACGTCTGCAAGTAATTATAATATTGGGATCTCGAAGGGAGACATCAGTAATTGGAAAATGATTTGGATGATAGGCAGGGACGTAAAAACGTCAGAGCTATGACTAGAAGACCTAGATTGATGCCTGTTTGTGTCCTTGATGCCGCCTTGAAGGTTCTATAGCTTAGTGCTCGATCATAAAACGATCCATCCGGAAATTGAGTTCTATAGTAAAGCTTTGCAGGCATAAAAACAATCTGAAGCGCATGATGATACTTGTAACTTATTTTAACTTTAAGGACCTTGTTGTATATTCAGAAATTTCAAGTGCTACGTTTACTCAAAGAATAATTGACTTGAAATAGTTTTCTAATTTCCATTCCAGGGAATCTAATCCTTAGTGGCTTATGTCACGCGGAATGGGGGTTGGAGAGCTTTTTCTCTGTAATTTCCTTTTGAAAATTTTACATCTATCTCTTTATACAATGATATATTTATAACATTTTTATTGAAACTGATCATGCTAAAATTAGTCAATCAATTGAAGTTGAGATTTTCTTTTGATCCTACTTTTTGTTGACCATGAATTTTTTGTTGAAACTACAGAGGAGAAGTTCTTCAACCTCCTAATCGATTTTACAAAGCAGAGAATGTTTTGAAAGCTATAATTTTTATGAAGAATAATTTCCTGTGAAAAGTTACAGTATTGGGGGACAAACGTTCACATTAATCAATTAAATCATTGTTGAAATGTTGAAATTTGGAAACGCTAAGGAAGAAGCCTTTTAGTTAGACCGATTAAAATGTTATTATACAGGCTAAATCTTTTGTTATGTTATAATGTGCAGGAAATTCTCGGTGAAATTTCGATTCTGAATGCCGAAAGTTTGCAAATTTATTTTCATAGATAGGGACAAGCCTTTTCTCAACTTTATTTTGTGGTGGCCATATATTTATTTATAAGTAGGGTTTTGGATTTAGCCTGGGATATCGGTTAATTGCTATCAACGTTTTGGTGATATAAAACTGGGCTTATTTTCAATATTGCGAATGATAACCCGGGGACAAAAAAAAATAAAATATTGACTGATAGTTTTGCCGTTTCCTTTGTCAGTTTGCACTGTATATTTGTGAATAAAGTTGTTGCATTATTATTTGTTTTATTTTAAAATTGGATTTTTGCGTTATGGACTTTTAAAGGGTGAGATGAGGTTTAAATTAGTGTAAGCAAATTTTTGCTTAGGTCAAAATGATGGTCTACGTTTCATTGAAAGACTCGTTAGTAAAGCTGTGGCTGAAAATGAGAATAAAGGTGCCACTATCGGGCACAATTTAAACATGGTTACTTTATTTCAATCTAATCCTATATTTGTTTGTGATCAAGCTATGGCGCAACATTGATATTTGGTATGTGGTTGCTTTAGAGTTGGTACAGATCAGTTTTTAAAGCATTTCATCGGTATGCCCCTGCAACCACGGTCTACTGATTTTGTGATTTCTTTCTGACTTGGCTTAATGGTATAGTTTGTTCTCAAGTCTGTTAAACTTGAAGCAGGCATGGTACACCATTGATTTTATGCAATTGCGTTAGCTTCAGTGCAAATTTAGTTTTTGTCTCACCTGCGACGAATAGCAAGACCTAGGTATTACTTTCCGGCGGTGGTGTCGTAAACTTTTTGTAAGACTTTTTTGGACAATGAAAACTGCTTGAATTGCTTGAAAAGTATAATTGCTAGGCATCTGATATTGGGTATACAGACAGTTAAGGTTATGGTCTACGCAACTGTCACAATGCCGTGTGATATTGACCCCATTTTCACGCTCCAGTGACTCTGAACTTAGGTCGTTTTTTCAGGCCGTGAACTTTTTATAAGGTTTTTGTGGACAATGAATTACTTGGTGATATAAAAGCTAGGAATCTGATATTGAGTAAACAGACAGTTGAGGTTATGGTCTACCATGCCGTGTGACCTTGACCCCATTTTCACGCTCTAGTGACTCGATAACCTTGGGTCTTCTTTTTTTTTTTCAGGCGGAAAACATTTTGAAATAATTTTGTGCACATTGAATGGCTTGAAAAGTATAGATATTGGGTATACAGGCAGGTGATATATATATTGCACGGTCTACTGCTGACTTAGGAATTTTTGTATACTGATTTGGCATACTCTTCTGTCCGTTTAACAAATAGCATTGGCGTTTATGACATATCATTGATATTTGGTAGGCTGTTTCATAAGCATCAGTACTGGTCTATTCCAGAAAGATATCATCTACATATACGCCCCTACATGGTCTACTGACTATAAGGGTTCTTGCTCCTTTGGCTATATGTTAATGTTTTTTCTAGTCTATTTATGCGAATAGATCATGGTACATTTCATATGTCGTCTGTCTCGGTGATAATTTTTGGCAGTGGTGTTCAACCTTGTGTATAAAATTTTTAGTCTTAGACGGGCCAACGCAAGACGGCGATCGGTGACCGGTGATCTGGTAATCTTGGCGAATGCTAGCTGTTTTCCTTTTATGATTTTGTTTTGGGTTGGTTGCCTTGCGTATGCCTATCTCACATCTCTTTATCGTCTACAATGTTGATATTTGGTATACAGTTGCATGTTAATCAAATGAATATACATTGTAGGTCAATTTATGGGTAATTTTCAGGATTGTATTCAAAATTTACTTTTGTATATTGGCTAGACATATTTAAGATACAAGTTTGGGTGAGTTTTGAGTTTTGAGTTTTGGGGGTTTTGTGGTGAGTGTGAAATAGTTACTGATTTCACATAACAAAGGATGATTATTGCGTATCAAATTTTCACCTCCAATACTAATACAATCTAGTTACTTGGAGTGTGATGGCTCTTAGGATAATCATTTATCCTAAGCGACATCACACGAGAAGTCACGAGATCTATCAATTTAAATCATTCTTCGAAACGCAGTCAGGTTATGGATTGAAAGTGATTCTTTTCTCTCGATTAAGCTGTGGCTATGACTATGGTTAGCTGTGGCTATTCATAAGTTTAGGCTTATGAATCTGTAATTTTTCCCACCGCCCCACCCTGTTTTATTTGACCAGTGTTTCACACTCCAGGAACTGGATGCTCCTCAAATTTTCACCTCCAATACTAATACAATCTAGTTACTTGGAGTGTGATGGCTCTTAGGATAATCATTAATAAGAATTTTAAAAATCATTGCCTTTGCTGTCATGCCAATTTTTAGCATTCTGAATGTACATGTATTTGTCTCTTTATTAAGAACAAAATGTTGGTGATACTTGTCTGTGAAAATCCATGAACAGCATATTCGAAATAATGAAACTTTTAAGTACTCTTTCCCCTCTCGAACCCTCCAAAGATTTTCTAAATTCTATGTTAATTTCCCATCAGATTAATTCTTACAGCTTCATTTCTTTTCTCCCAGTCCTTTTTATCGTCTGAAATGATGTCTTTGTTCTTCGTTACAATATCTGTCAGGTCCTTAACAGAAAATATCTGAAAATATAAAATGATGGTTGGGAAACCTTATACCTTTTTTTTTCACACATAGGTTACATGACGTTGTCATTGTAATTGAGATAGATGTACATGTAACTTTTATTTGGAAATTGAGTGTGTTTTAGTCTAAGTAAGACCATACATGAAGCTTTTATTTTTGTATCATACTCTCCAGTCAAATGTAATAAATATAATTTGTTTATGTGAAATTTTGATTTGTGTATGTCTTTTTTTATTTACTTTTTGTTTTTTAGAGATTTTATTATTGCAAAATCAATTATCTGTACTAAATCCAATGAGGTTTGTTTTAGTTGTACTTCTATCCTTACCTGAACTTTAGGCACATCTTCAAACTGTTTTATAAATGTGTCTTCATCAACTGCTCCTGATGCTGATGTAACTAGAAAGATACAAACAAAGATATGTTTTACAAGGTACAACTGCAGTTTGCCTCTGTTATGTTTAAAAAAAAAAGATTTCTCGTTCACTATAATATCATCTATTTACAGGGTGAACAATTTAAAGTGCACATAATTTAGTCATAGTTTGCCTGATCCTTTGTTTACATTTCGGTCAGAAAGTATCCTTAAATGTTGTTTTTTCTTGTAAGAAAAACTGGTGTTGTTTTTTATGCGACTGCTGTTCTTGTGTTGTTCAGTTATAATTAGGGTTGTCAGACTTGTGTTTTCTTTTAATGGGACTTGATTTTCTACAGAATTTTGATTATTTATGACAGTTGATAACTTGGTACTATTTGTGTTTTGATTCTATTCAGTTTTATCTGAGCTTTGGTCTTTCTAATATTTTGTGGCTTTCAGTGAAACTTGAGTGCCCCTTTGGTATTTTCTTCCATGCTTAAATCTGGATCAACTCTGTTCTTGTTTTAGTAAATCCATGCTATCTTTATTCCTGAAAACATCACCAGTACAAAGACAAAACATTGACTGTTCCCCATAACAACATCAATGACAAGGTTTGACTCTGTTCATGCAGGACAAAAAATATCTAAATCTACTACTATCTAAGAGCTAGTGATAAAAATTGGTGTAGGGGTCAAGATCTAGGACAAGGAAAAGCACATGGAGACAAGGCAGTTTTGGTAGGAAAATATCTGCTATATGATAATGATCGAGAGAAGCAAAATTACAATATCAGCATTTCATTTTCTTATGCCATTGAAGAATGGAATGCATCCAAGATGAAATTTCTCTTTTGAAAAGGATTATTTAAAATTTGACTAAGAAAAATTCAAACTTTTTGCTTTCCTTTTTTGAGCTAGTGTTATAATGAGTAACCAGGAGAAAAATACCGGCATTATCTTGCTGAACAGGCTTAACTGTTTTATTTTTTTGCATACAATTTGCTACGCCAGAAAATGATAAAAGATACATGTAGTCATAGAATTTTTTTTTCAGAAAAGCAAGATGAAAAGACAAATTGAAAGCGAATGGTGGTATGACCAAAGCCCTTTGCTTAACACCTAAGTTTACAGCTTTTTCAACAATGTGAACATTTAATATTGTAAGTAGAATCATGCATCTTTTAAATCTTTTTACATCATTGAAAAAGCTGTAACTTCTCAACATGTAAAGGTCGGAGAGACAGTGCCCACACATGAAACATAGGTGCATAATTACCTGGACCCGAGATAGACCTACGACGCTGGAGTGAGCTCCCTTTAGTAAGAAATATATATGTTAGTCTTATGAATGAGAAGCAAATAAGCTAGCCTACATCAGCACAATTGCTAAATTCAGATCATTTTTAATTACTAGTACATAGTATAAATATGAATCTATCTGTGATAGAAATTCGAAAATTTATTAACTTTTTAGAATTTCTATAAACTATGTAAAACTAAATCTAAAGAGGGCCAGAAGACAGACCTTGGGGCTTCAGGCTAATTCATAGGCTTTACTAGTTTTTAACAGGAATAATACTATATGGCACAAATCAATTGTATCATCAATTCTTTAGGATTTCATTTGCTGCACATTTTATTTGCCAAACATAAGCCATAGGTAATGCAAAGCCATAAGTGAAGCTAGCTTAATTAATTGATGGATAATGTTAATTGGTTCAGAATGAAAAAAAAAATGACACCATTTCTCAAAACAAATCAACTATTTTTTGATGATGATGATGAGAATTGCAAAATGCATCATAGGAGGTCTTTTTTTCCAATAGAAATCAGAAAATGAACAATAAAGTCTACTTTTGTTCCCTAAATATTTCCATGTATAACTCTGAAGGTTGACGTAGTTCTGTAGCTAACAAGATATTTCCTAATTTGGCAGATGAAAGGCGAAAGGTCCAAAACAGCTAGGGACAAGATTGTTTTAGACTTGTAAATTTTTCCAAGTTGTAGTAAAAATTTGAAAATCAATCTTGTTATCTTTTTAGTGGTAAAATGATGAATTATAATAAATCTATCAAAAATGATATTCTCTTGATATAAACAGCTGATTAGCAAGCCTTAAAACATCTGTTTTTACCCTACATCTACCTGAAGTATGTTTTCTTAATTCAAAGATTACATGTGTAGCTATAAATAGCATTATCTTTGTGATATGTATCGGTAAATAAAATGTTTTTTTTTCAATTATGTAAGTGTAAATTCATATAAGATATTAAAGGTAGCATGTACACACACTTAACTTGCATCTATCTCATAGCTTACATTCGTGACAAGTACACAAGTTAAGTAGTACTCCACCTAAGAATCATGCAAAATTGAAGAAAAGTGATTCATCGATAAAAAGGCTACAGTGGTTTATTTTTAACAAAAGATAGTTCAAAGTATACAAAATAAGAAATAGATAAAAATTTGCTCATAACTGTCTGGTCCTGGGAGAAATCTTGCCATTTTGTTCCAATGGTTTCTATTGAAATTATTGACAGATTTCAGAGTTATCTCCCTTTCTTAAAATTTTCCAATGCATTCTATATAATTTTTTTCTCTCAGGACCAACGCTTGTTTGGAAAAAGAGTTCAAAATATCGAATCAGGGTGCTAGTAGGAGTAACATATCAAAAATAAAGTGGTGTAGGCTTTCCACCCATGAATCGCTTTTTGCATGGTTATTATAAAAAGTGGTACTTAAAGAAATGTGAAGGATTTTTTTTTATTGATCTGAAAATAATTGTTCTTTTCATAGGCCTTTTCTTAAATTTTCTGACTTTGCAGATTTATAGCAAAAGGAGCAACGAACCAACAGCTATTCTGAAGATTGCAACAACAATTTGAACTTTATCTGGGCAAATCAAATTAGTTTTTGAACACTTAAACCTCTGACATTTATTCAGCACTGTTTGCTGCTTTCTTTTTTCGTACCTGATGAAGATTTGAATGGTAGACTGCTTTTCTTTGATGAAGACGATGAAACTGCAGACGCAGACGATGAAGGAACTCTCTTGGCATGTAACACTTTGGTCGAGGTCGGACGGGCAAAGTCTGTCTCGTCATCTCCACCGCGGCTACTACTACTACTAGGTGCTGGAAAGACAAAAAATATTCGTAATTACTATTGGTAAACAAAATTATAAAAGGAATATGGAATCACTATGCAAGACACCAAATCACATCAAAATTCAATGCATTTTGAATAAAACATAGCTGGCGAATTATGTTGGTCTTTGGGGTTGCTTTTTTTTTAAATTCTGAATTCTATTTTTGTTGTTGCATAAAAAAGAATCCAAATGAAAAAAAAAGCAACCTCAAGTGCAAAGTTTCTACAGCCAAATTATACAAAGCTGAAAAGCAGCACTTTTATTATTGTTCTTCATTCAAATGCCTTAAGGAGACAGGCTTATAACATGGAGAAAATGCTCAAATCTCACTGCAAGTCTTGGAGGAGGATCCAGAAATTTTCGAAAGGGGGGGTTCCACATACTGGGTTATGTGGGCCAAAGGGGGGGTTCCAGACCAATTTAGCTGAAAATCTACACAAAAATTTAAAAATTTCGGAGGAAAGACCCCCAGAACCCCCCCCCCCCCCCCCCCTTGATCCGCCACTGAGTCTTAAAGACAAACCCTAACTTCAGTATAAGCAAAATTCCCTGTAAATTGGTCGCTAAAAGACCATGAAGATGTTTCTAAAAGATATGTATAACTTGATAACTTTAAAAGTTGATTTCTGTAAAGACAGAATTCATATCCTCATGAACTTTCTAAGGGGTTCAATAAATAGAAGAAATGGGTTTACTATGTTTAATCATTTTTGATAAAATTTATATAGAACCATTCTGGTGCAAAATAATTTCGTTATAATAACACCTGCTTTACATGTTTGAAAACAGTTTAAAGATAAGCATATCAGCAATAAAAGAGAAAATTTCAAAGATCTATCTAAGTTGGAACAACCTGAACAAAATAAGATATTAAAATTCAATGGGCTTAAGAGACAGACAAACACCAAAAATGTTTATTCATGTACACTACAACTTCTTGATTTTAAGACATATCTATTTATAAAATAATTTATTTTCCTTTAAATATCTATAAAACAAACAATGATTCATTTTTTCATTTAATCTTTAAAACATAATTGTTAACATGATTAGGTACAGGAAGCAGCTCTGATTGATTACACACTGATCAGCTGTTTTCTGTAATTACCTCCCCTTACAATTACTTTCATGTTGTCATTAGGGGTAATAATTGCCTCCATATGCCTGGAGGGTAACATAACATGTATTTGACGAGAAAGAACAAATTCTCTACACCTGTACATGTATGTGTTTTATTTGTTTTATTTTTTTATGCAACAATACAAAAGTCAGTAAATATTTTACAGATAAGGCACAAGTTTGACAACTTATCATGTTTCCATTAAAGTTTTTTTTTCCTGTCGAAGACAATCAGCAAGTAAACAAATTTTATAAAGATCCAAATATAAGTTGAGTTCTTACATTCATAGGTAAATGACAAAAGACTTGATACACCTACAGAGGTACAGACTGAAAAACAATAGGCCATGTAAAAATGCCCCCCCCCCCCCAAAAAAGCTCTAGAATTATAATACATGAAAATACAAACTTGAAGACAAAGATACAGTACCTTTCTTATTATTAGAAACCAGTGTTTTATATTTCTGTATCAGCTTATCCTTAATTGAACTCATACTTCAGTTTTAATATTTCTCCACTGATATCAATTATTTATTCAATCCAGGTTTTACTATCCACAAATTTTCACAAATTTCACAAAATTTTGCCAAAAACAACAAACTAGACACTTATACAATCTGTCACTTCCTTCAGTTTTTCTTTCATGTATTTAATTATAACATGTAAATATCCTCCAGCAAAAAACACAATCCCCCCTCACAAGCCACTGTAGTCTAAATATGTAAACATTTAATTTCCAATTATACAGAATTAGCACCTTGCTGTCAAATTTCACATGTAATCAATAAAATTCATGTGTTCAAAGTTTCAGAAAGTTTTTTTTTTGTACACATTTTGTTTTAGAAGTTACAAATTTCTGCTTTAGCTATATTTTTGTAGAATTTACCAGCAATTATAATGATAAAGAAAGCAGGTTATTGCATTCTCTTCTTGCCCTTTAGATAATGATATTTCCTGCAATTATTCAAAACTGAGCAAAATTCATGGTGCATATTTTATCTTTGAAACCACTTATAACCAAGATTTCAAGTTTTAAAAACAAATTGAGCAAATCTCTCTTTCACTATTAAACTGAGTAGTAAACTCAAACTTTAACTCTTCCACAAAATCCATTCTTCGTGTACATGCTAATATCTCAAAAATATCCTAAGTAAGTGTACCAAGAGCTCATGTACCAAGAGCTCATTCCATACACTTTTCACCATTTGCAATAATCTTTTATCTAATATCACAATAATCATTCAAAATTTCCATTGATGAAAACTCCATCTTAAATCATTCCCCACCAAACAAAGAGAAGAGCCTCTTCACTCCTACTGATCTAATTGTAAATGTGCACCTCTCTTAGACAGCTGCCAAACTATCAAATAAACACAACTGTACAAACTCATCTGTATGTTAATAGAATTACGACAGACTCATTCTCCAACTCTGCCTGCTAATAGAATTATGACAGAACAAACTCACTAGCTCATACTCCAATGAACAGTACTGAGTTTTTCAAGCAATTTAAAATTAAATCAAGAGACACCATTAGAAATTTAATCTAACTGTCTTGTTGTCCAGTGAGACTTATGCCTTAGAAGGCAATCTCTAAGCATATATTGAAAGAAACAGTCTCTTGGGAATAGTCGCAGTGTTTGTAGGCAATGATATAAATTGTCCTGTCCCTTTTTTGCTTATTCTCTTCTTTTTTTTTGGGGGGGGGGGGGGGATGGGTGGGTAAATTTAGTCATTTAAATCAAAGCCTCATTAAGAGGATTACAAGAGTGACCCCAAAATCACAAAACAAAAGTTGTCAAGACCAAAGCAAAGAAATAAATGCTAATAATATTGTTACATGTTCAGTAAGCACACCAGAATAAAGCTAACCAGGGAAAGAGAAAAGTTCAGATAAAAAACTTCCCAAGGTGATCATGGTGATGATAGCCAATCTAGATCACCTACAGGTTAATGAGATTACAATAGCATCGCTTATAGCATCATCATCATGACTAGTCACAGAACTATGGCTGAAGTTAGGTATAATTAATCAACAATGATGAACAGAGCCCAGATGGTCTTCTTAATGAGAGATGTGTCATTTCACCCCTTACTAATTAAGACCTTATTGTCTATACTGCTTAATCATTTTACCTAGATATATCCTCACAAAACAGTAGGCAAGGTGTGTTCCTTTTTGGTGGAGGAAATCAGTGTACCCAGAGACAACCATCGACCTTGGGCAGGTACCAGACCAGTGGGCTAGGAGGTGAAGGAAACAAGTAAATAAGAAACTCTAAAGAATTATTCAATCTCCTTTAAAAACTAACCAACCATTACTGTGCAGTTCTGACACAGCTCCAGAAAACAAAGAGTGCCATTAAAAGGTAGAGTATATCATGAAGGACAACTAAACCAAAAATACAGAACTCAAATACCGAACACTTAATGATTTTTGAAAACACAACAAACACATTAGACAAATGACAGATCATTATAGAGCATCTTAATCTTCAGACTGCCAACTATGAATAATCTCCATTGCCCATCCATCGTAAGGGTCTTAGTCAGACTGGGTTCAACACCTTGTATATTGCAAATTATTTGTGTAATACCTATGATAGATCCTTCCTAGAAATTAAGGTTATCTACCTTCCAATTTTTTTCTGCCATGTATAACTGGTAGGCTTTACTTCATATACATTGTATTTTCAAAATAAACATATCAAAATATGTGGCAAACCTGTGTGACAGACAGTCAGACAATGAACATGTAGCCCCTAAACTACATTGAATGTCTTCAAAGTTAAAAGGACAAATGAGCAGGCAGATATTCCATGTTTTATTTGCCACTGTAAGAGTTTTCTGGTTTTCTTTACACCATAGTATAAGGATTTATACTATCAGTAAATTTCGGTTACTTCACCCCCCAAAATGCATATCATAAAACAGACAAGATACAAATGTCTGAGCATAAATCAATCATCCCTCTATCCCATTATCAACTGTTTTGTGAGTTTTATGTAATATCTACAAACTTTTTGAACCTCCATCTCTAATCAACATCCATGACAACTATCTGCTTCATCCCGAGACAAAGAAAGAAAATTTCATTTCACAGTTTGAGAAACTAGTTCAACTTCTCTTTGATTTCTGTACTTGGCTCAACAAGGAAAGAAGCACATTTGCAAAGAAATTAAATGTAATTTTAAAACAGAAAAGCCCAAATTCATCTTAATTGCCATTAGAAACTGGAGTTGATTTTTGTGGTCAAAGGGGCATAACTTCAACAAAAACTTGTTGTCCAGCACTGAATTGCAAACATCAATAAAGCATTGAATCAGTGCTTACAGGTGAATGACGGCACGTTGGATAATATATTTTTCCACTCTGCATTGTGGTAGATTTTATTTTTTTCCATTCTAATTCTTCATTGATAATTGCTTTCTTCAAATCAACCCACCCCTTTACACCCTCCTTAGACTGATAGGAACATAAAATACATGAGATTTATACAATATGCATAAGACAAGAGGAAGATCATTACAGAATTTCTGCAAGATGTTCATTACTGAGGATATTTATCAATGTGTGGTAGAGACATTACCTGCAGACTGCACATTTCTATGTCTATTCTAATTAGTTAATTATAATATACCTGCAACAATACATTGAGATGACTAGCCACATAACCCATCTTGCAAACTTAAACCCGATTTGGGACAGACAATGCCACTTGCTATAGTAAGCAGAGCAAGTTAAAAAGCCCAATCTACAAAAGTAGGGGGTATATAATAGTGTTTGGGTCTGTTCATCTGTCCGTCCCAAATGTTGTGAGATGGGGCATTATGTCTTTTGACAGTGATTCCAAAGCATTTTTTCTCTTTTTCCGGCATGTACATTGCAATGGAAAAAGTCAAATATTTTACTGGACCATGCAAATTTTTACCAGATTTGCCCAGTGTCAGACGGACCTTCGGAATGACTGTTTTGAACATATTCATGTTTTCATTATCATAACATTTTTTTTTTATTTCACCAAGAACGATTTTAAATAGTCATTTATAAAGAGATGTTTAGGAAGATGTTTTTTCCAATTTTCCCATTAAAATTTCTGTTAAGTCACTGCTCATTAATGAAAACTTGATGCCAAAATAACATTAAATATTTATCTAACATGATATCTAATATAAAATCTATGTTTAATTTAACCAATTCAGAGAAAAAAATAAATAAACATTAAAAATAATTTATTCATTGCTCAAAATTGTAATGACTTTGTACTTTTGGTCATAAAAATATTTCACATTGATATAAATTTATTGAATGGGCTTATTAACATCAAGCTTTAATTCATTGAAATACAGCATTTATGGGTGAACCGTAATATCTTCTTAAAATTATTCCTCATTCACAGAATTCGGGACAAGATTTTTATCAAAAGCAACCCTTATGCACATAGAACCAAATTATGAGTTGGTTCACCGAAGATGAAAACCAAAATGTCAACAAAATTCATTCCAATAAATTTAGTGTTCATAAAAATATTAATATTTTAATGAAATTATAAAATTGACACCTGAATGGCATTAAGCCAAATAAGATGCTTTTGGTTCTCGTTATCAAACATTTTTATTTTCATTTTCCTTTATAAAATTTCCTAATATTATTTGTAAGCTCATGCAAAAAAATTTTTTTTATCGAGTTTATTTTTAAAACTTTTAAAGTGCAAAATTTATTGTAAACCATTGCAAAAGTTGAATAATTTTTAATGGGTAAATTTTCTTGTAAAGCACTTTTATGTGTTTCGATGAGAAGCCAAAAAAAGCTACAAAAAACTCTATTAATTAAGAAAAATCTAAATACGTCATCATTTCACAAAAAAATATACACCATATGAAAGTTTCAAGATAATTATTTCTAAAGAAAGTTAAATGTATACAATTCTTTTAACATATGGTAACTTTTCATCTTGTTAAACATTATAAAACAGATTTAAAATGTTATATAATATAATTATAGTTGAATGATCTGAAAATCATTGAAAAAAACTTTTTCTAGGTCAAACCAATTTTCAAATTCAAGAAACTTTCAAAAGGTTCATTGATGACACATTTATTTTTTTCATAATAATGAATTTTGTATGAATGAACCCCATGACATATTTTTTGAATGAATGAATCCCACAGTTTTATCCATACTTGGCCTATATTAGTTTAACAATAGCTGTCATCTTATTGGAATAAAAAATCTAACAAGGTTAGGTCTAAGTATGCTGTATACCATTCACATAAAAACAGAAGCCCATTCTCCAAATAAAATCAAAGGTTCATCATTCCAAAATCATTCATGTGCAATCTGTTGCACAAATAATTACATTTAATAGTTGAACAAGAACATTTTTTCTATGACCTAAGAGGTTTAGTTGTATTTTTTTTTGGTCACAAACTCTGTTTAGAAGTTTTATATTTGGTTTGCTTTATATTAAATTTCAAAATTTCAATCTATAAAGGTCAATCATTGCTTTTTGTTTTAAGCTCATTAAGGCATTATAAGGAATATGATATTTTTGCAAATGAAAACACCAAAACCTTGACACACAAAGAGTAACCAAATTACTATCCCCATGAAACTAAAGTACAAAATCCCTTTCAAAGGTTCTGATCAAAGTATGAAAATCATATGCATGGAACATGTATTATTATTAATGTAAAGTGTTCATTTACATATCAAATATCAAAAGTCAGCAAAACCATTGACTAGGTGATTTTATGGGTTTTGAGCTACCCGGTACTAGCTATTTATAACTGAGCTTTTTCTACAACATGTAGTGACTGTGAACTCCCAAAAATAAGTCAAAGTCCAAAAATCCAGAAACAGGTGAGCCACAAACCTTAAGTCAAGTCCCACGTTACTGAATCATCTGCATTTGACTGTGATAAGTAGTAGCTGAGAAAACTCAATTCTTTTTTGATTTTACTGCAATTCTATTTTAATAAATATATATTCTGAATAAAAACATGCCAGATGACTTTACTATCAAGTTCATGTTATTGTTTATAAAATCTACAAAGTTAATGACCTTGCAGGCATTGCCAATACTGGTACACTGCACAAATGGTGCACTTTACATGCAGCGATCCACATACCGATACCAATCTAATACGATACTATCACGTCGAATCATGAATACGTATAACACATAGTGTTATATTTATACCAAACGAGGGCCTTATACCTTCCGTCTGATTAGACCCTTGTTCTTCTTGAGTAGGTAGTATGATTAAGCCGATAGTCCATGCCAAAAACAAAGGTTTAAATTAATATTAGTGTCGACATATTGTATCCAATTCTTTATAATAGTCTTTGACTAAGCCAAGACCCTTATAGTTTACCTTAACAAGATGTTGGACGCCTTTTGTCTCTTGATTAATTTGTTTGTAATTTTTTTTTGTTATTTTGAAATAAATGCAATGCATTTGTATTATTCATTTGTATATATTAATTAAGATTTTCAGGTCATAGTATATTTGGGTATTGGAGTGTATTAATCCAAGATAAAAGAATTTGACGTAATCAAAGGACCAATAAACATTGCGTCTTATTATCGAGGACATAATGCCAGAGTAACGTAAATATCATACATGCAATACAACTTTTGGTTATACTTACGTACATGTAACTAATGCTGTACAATAATTTTAAAAAGAAAGAATATGGAATATGTGCCAGAAAGACACGATTCACACAATGACTAAGCATCATTGACAGGACAGACGAAGGGGTTTAGCCAAGACCAAACATTCACCTATTAGACCCTTTAAATGGTCCACAGAATCCTGCAGCATAAAAAAAAATGCACTTCATACTGTTCAAGGTAGAACCTTGTCTTGGATATCAAGGATGCCACTCAAATGTCCAAAAGAACCAGTCTTTCAACCTAACAGTGCCTCCAACAGAACACCCAAAGTCTAGATATTTTCTTGTCTGAAATCAAGACTGACATACAAACTTCCCCCCAATCATAGGATACAATGTCAACATTAGTGGATAATTGGGCCTTTCAACATAACCTAATGTTGACAAACTTGAATAGAAGATCTAACACCAAGGGCCACTTTACAAGCTATCTACCATTGAAACAAATTGATAAGGTCATTACTGGATATTTACATAGGATTTTACATGATTTTAGATTCCCCTGTGAAGTTAAACATACACTGTTGGAGCAGAGTTCTATGGTATACTAAAATCTTAACAGCACATTCCTTTAAAGGAATAAAAAATGTTAAATTTGAAACTAGAGATGACTTTAAAACTTTGGCTTGGTTAACATAAAATGTTTGCTATCGAGGAACTTCTAATTTATTGAGAGACATTCTGGCATCCTTTTTATAGAAATGCCACCCAAGATGCAACTTTGGGCATTACCATTTCTGCAAAAGACATTGACCAATGTTATTAGCCAAGCTTAGAAACCTGCCATATCTCCCAAGCTTAGCTTTAGTTTCAGATCCAAAACTGTTCATACATTTTAACAACATGCTGGAAAAAAAAAGCTAAAACCTTGTACAATTCATTTATTTATCTTTTGCCATATATGTTATTGATCCTACGCAATCAACTTAAATAGTAGACCACAAAAAATGTTACACAACTTTACAACAAGAGTAATCCATTTAAATCATTCTCCCTAAAATATAATTGCTACTCTTTTCATGGACAATTAACTCTTGTATCAAAGTGACAAAACTTAAATTCAGAACAAACGTAGGTATTATGGGCCTAAACCCTTATTAACAACCTGCTATGAAGTCTGATCGACCTTTGAGTTTACCGACTGTGTGACTCCAAAAGGGTACATAACTCCACCCATAGTCCAAATATATGCAACAATCAGTAAATTGTTGGCACAAGTTGCAACTTTCAAAGCATGTGTGCATAATGTTGTTTAAATAAAAGTTTTAAGGCCTACAGCATTAACCTATAGACTTGGGGTGAATTTGTTTAAAGAGAAATATCAATTCATTGGCTTTTGGAAATTACCGTCTAGAATGATTTAACAACTTGTTTGGGAATCCAAACAGCAAAACCAACATTTCCAGTATGACATACCCTGAAAGTACTTTAACTTGTGAGCATGCATTCATTCTACTGGAATGGGATTAAGATAGCTAATTCATATTAGTTTGTGGTTAATAGATATTACAGAAAATCTGTTCAATGTTTTCAACCAAATTTGTTGATTTATAAAAAACACAAAAAAATAGTACCCAGGCCACAGCCAGTTTTACTTGCCATAAATTGTAGGTCATCAAACCAAAACCCATATTTTAGGCAATGCAGCTATGGAGCATTTTATCCTTATTTATGATTTTATGTTTTAAAATATGTTATATTTCTTACTTGATATTTAAAACCTTTTTTATTCATTTGTTAACAAGACAAATACACCTAATTCATTTAAAAGAGAAACTAAACACGGACCATCTCTCAAACTGCACTTCAACGTTATTGTCCCCATGTATAATTATGTAACAAAACCATGTCAATAACTCACACAAAAATCACTTAGCCTTGGAAAATAGACATCCAAGTCATTTAAGTCAATGATATAGGGTATAAAATAGCTTAAAATCATACTCAAGTATATATTTGATTAACAACCTTTAAAGAAATTATGCTTTTTGCAGTTTTGAAGAGAGTCATGTGCGCGGTCAAGAACCTAACACGAGTACTTTGTCTTCTAATATTTAACCTCAAGATCTAATACAGTGTAATAAATATATGAAATATTCTGTGCATATCAGAGTCAAGTTAAAAGTATGTGGCAAAAGTAGCATGAATGGTTCATTGTCACGTAAAAGTTGCAACACCTTACTTAATCAAACTTGAAAAGAGGTCTTAGCAAAAAAATGATGTTGAAGTGACACAGTGACAAAATCTGAGGAACTGAACAAACATTTATTTTATGCTGAGGAATTACCCTTCCCGCAAATTGATTAAACAAAACAAGAATATGTCCAAAAGACATAATGCCCTCCTTGCAACTGTGGGACGGATGGACGAACAGACCCTACAATTATATGCCCCAAACTTTCATAGATTGGACATCAAAAATGACCCTACAAATTGCAATGCACTATTTAGAAGACATTAATGCAGCAAGTCTAGGTCAAGAGTATTAAAAATATGGTTCTCTATAATTTTATTGGACTAAAAACCCATAAGTGTTTTAGCCTAAAAAGAACAGGAAGTCTTTTTTGTAATTTAATTAACTTCAAAAATATGATCTACATGATCATAATCATTTATATACCATTGTAAACAAACAATCAAATTGTTTATCATTTTACAACTATACAATGCATTGGGTGGGCAAGGAAATAGATGACAATTTCTTTATTTGTATTCTAAATATAGATCAAAGTTTGTCATTTGACTTAATTTTCTTTACAGATTACAGAAGACATTGCAACATGCATTATGTATGAGGGCATTAATCACTGAAAAACAAACAGCAAACGTAACAAGTTTACATGACCTCCATACACCGTGCATATACTTAACACAGATCTTCTCCAATGATAGAAGTTGGTACATTGTACTTTGATACAAATTTTCTCTTTTCCGAGAAATTTAAAAATCTTAACACGCTAAAAGAGTGAAGATGTGAACATTGTACTTTTATACAAATCTTTTTTCTTTTTCTGAGTATTTTTCCAATCTTTCCGATGTAAATGTGTACATTGTACTTCAATATAAATCTCTTTCTTTTTTGGACAAATTTTCTGAAAATTCTGGGTAATAAACATGTATCTGAGGTGAGGAAATGGGACAGGCCACTCAAATTAGGATCAAGAAATTAATAAAGGGGCAACTGAAAACAAAGCACGAAAGGGAAGGGGTTGCAAGAAGATCTGCAGGAAAGTACCCAAACTTTTCTTCCCTCTGAATCTACAACTGTAAACTAGTTGGCTCCCTAGCCATCCCTGGCTTGCTTCTTTGCTTTGAAAAGATGCACCAGCTTTTAAACTTGAAAATTTATATATTACATGTAGTACCACAACAAAAGGTCAGATGGATTTCAAAGGTAGGCAACAATATAACCTTGACCTTAAGGCAATAAATTCACTGTATCATGATAGCGTCGATCAAGTGAACTATAAAGCAAACAAAAATTGCAAATTGCTTATAAAAAATCAACAACTTAAATAAAGATGCAGGTTAAACCATTTGAAACTTACTTCTAGTTTTTGGTTTATCCATTTGTGTTTGTGAAATATCTGGGAATTTGAAAACACTATCATTCTCCTGATCGATCTCGTCAAATAAATCCTTGTAGTCGTCAAAGGGTGAGGTATAGTGCATTAACGGGGAGGACCAAAGCTCCCTGTCATCGTCCTGACTAGGTATATCCAAATGATTGAGCCCTTTCTCAGAACTTGAGCTCATAACTTCTCAATAATAAGATCCAGCACTAATTTTTCTCAGAACTTGAGCTCATAACTTCTCAATAATAAGATCCAGCAACTAATTTTAGGGGTTATCTGCAGGTACATTTTCTATACATTTTGGAATTCTTATCCACTTTGAAAAGTGCTCTTTCAATTAGTTTAGATTTTGCAAAGCCTCCAAAGAGTAATTTTGAACTAAACATCTAAAATCAACAAAGCACCAATAAAAATTCCTGAGGTTAAACTTAATCCAAGAGTGTAACTTTTTTAGCAAGCAATCACATGTAGTTGTAAAATTATCCCCATAAAAAAACTTGTACATGTAGTTGTTCAAAAAAATCCCCAAATTTTAAGATATTACATAACCAATCAAGGGTATTAGACAGTATGTGGTCAAAGGTATAATTAGCTTAAATGCAAAGGTCACATGCTAATCAATCTTAAACATTCGATCCTTAATCCTATTAAAAAACACTGAATTCCAACTGTCAACGTTTACAAAAAACATTTTTACATTGGATTATATCACAGTTTTCGCACCTTACAGAAGATCATGGCATGTCATTAATAATTCCATGTACTACATTTTTTCTCACTTGAGAATCTTCATACTTATTATTCCACCACCATATAATTCCTAATTTCAACACAAGTCTGACTTTCACCTTAGTAAACTAAACTAGCCGATTGAACATTTGACGGTAATTTAATCTTAAGGTATTGCCTTGTTTAAACATTTACATTATTCTCCAATGTATCGGACTTGGAAATGCAATGTTGGTTCAATTCCAGTATTTACCAAACATACTACATGTGGAAGAAAAAAATCCTGCGAAATCAATGACCCCTTTATTTAGATCATCACCCGTTTAACTTAGAATCTTGATCACATTTAATGACAATTTGTTGGAGTTTTGCCCATACTATTTAATAAACACACTTTGTGATCTCGGCATTAAAATCTCCGGTTAAATAAGCATTCTGGGGTCTTTAGTAATCCTCGTGTAAGCTCCTTTATACGAAATACACTGCGAGGCCTCATCTCCTTTTTTAATATTTTCATTTGACGATGTTTGACGTGTTTAAACAGTAGATAGTATTACATCTTGATAAAGTGTCCAATCTAATTTTTTATCGATACTTATTTGCATAGCAATAATACATAGAATTTGATCCAACATCTATTTTCAGCTCTTTTTATGTATGCCGCAATTTAAAAATTTTAATAGCTATTTGTCTCACACAAATTAAATCTAAACAAATCAGAGCGATGTATATTCCTGCCTCATCTAGTTTTAATCACATGTGGTTTTTACGAGACCCAACAAAAATAATTAAATCCTGAACAACAAAAATGTTCCTCCTTTACAATGATCTAGTAGTAGGTAAGAAATATTCAAATACCGTTTTACATCCAAGAATGCCAAAAACTTTAAATCACACATTTAAAAGCATAGTTTCTGGGTGAAAAATTATAAAATACTGTTCTGTAGAGAATGTATGAACATCCAAAAATGCCAAAAAAAACCTTAAAAATTCCAGCTTTTAAAATCTTTTTAGAGCATTGATAATTTGTCACCATATGATTCGAATGTATTCATCCTTATATACATATGTAGATAAAACGAATGTCATATCTACAAACTGTCTTCCCTTGATCAAAAGTCACTTGCCGAACGGAATATCAAATGTTTGTCTCCGAGCCGTGGACTATTTCAATCTCTTACATCTATCTTACGCCACAATTAAAAAACACAACCGAAAATGTATTTTTTACACAATGTATCTCCTTTGATAATCTGTACACATGTTTAACGTGTCAAAACAAGGGTTACATCTTACAGTGGTGCTGTGTCATTTAAGCCCAGCGGACTATTTAAAAGTCCTTGGGAAGATTTATGGGAAATTTATTCCCTTTGGCCTATGCATGGCTGTGTGTATAATGGTCATTTTATTGTTCAAATAATTGTAACATGATAATGTATCTCTGGAGTTTTATGATTTGTTTAAATGGGAGAAAGCTTACTTGCTGAGATGTCTAGAACCCCCACTGCTCCCAAATACTCCATCCCCCCAACAATTACCTAAATCATTGTTACCAAGATAAAACCCTAATGTTTAAACTTTCCACATTTCTTTTTTTAATAAACTGCAAAATCGATCCGATCGAAATCTAACATAGTTGTATAATGGTAGCATAATTATTTTCTTGACATTTTTATCTAAGATTTTTAAACATGAACGTACTATAACTTGCCAGGTCTTGGAAGAGCATTTTAAAAGATAATCGTTAAATCATTTTCAAAGTCATGAAATGACTCGTTAGGCAGTGTCATTAATTAATTGGAACAATTAGTACCTAGTTGAACATTGTATCAATGACACTTGACCCCTGACCTTGTAACGAAGGGTCAGTTATAACAGGTTATATTTTTTATGTAAGCTGTTATCCCTCAGGGCAGGTATGGAATCTTCCCTGATTACAGGTGTAAAATTTACGATTTTTTAACAGGTTGTAATTTTGTAAAAGATTTATAATTTGACCCTGGTTAACTGTCATAATGATAGTAATTATACTTTGAACATTTATATTTTCTCTACACCCTTGAAAATATTGGCTGAAATTACAGAGCTTAATCCAATTGCGTAAAAGATAGGATACATGTATATAAAACCAATTTTGTTTATTTATTCTAATTTACACCAAGCTTTACTATCAAAATAGAAAAAATAAAAAGCTACGCCGAGCGCAGCATGATACGACCGCAACAAGTTGAACCCTGTACGTTGGAGGCCCAATATGGATAGTCCATTGCTTTGGTCACATGAAGCCCATGGTGGACTTACAAAGCTTTTTGACACATGCATCCTGTGGTGGACTTAGAAATGCATTTTTGACAAATATATTTACACCAACATCTTATACAAAAAGCCTTATTTCTATACATGTATTAATTTACAATTTTGGCCCTTTGATCCTTAAATTCCTCAAAAATGGTAAAAGATATTGCTAATCCGATAAAAAATAATTGTGTACATGGAATCCGATGAAAAAAAGATTTTGAAAATCGGACCACAAATAAAAAAGTTGATTTTTTGGGTGTGGTCTGTCTTTAGCCCCCTGTAACAATGTAATGGTGAAATACATATCAAAATCATTGACACATTTTGTTGACAGAATTTAATGATGAATTCAACAAAGAAAGAATTTTCAAAATCTAATGAATAATAAGCATTCTACAACAGTTTTGTCAATACACCTGTTTTAGCCCTTTTTGGCCTTTTTTTCTAAAACAGTAGGGGCCACACACCCCAAATACAAAACCAAGATTCCTTTAGTGGATATAATCATCATATATAAACTTCATAACAATTGGCAGGCCCACTACAACTTAATTTTTGGTATAAAACTATTTGCATTGACAAACTTTTAAAAATGGCGTTTTTGGCCCCTTTGACCCCTAATTTCTCAAAAACGATAAGAGATATTGCAAATCTGATTGAAAAACGCAGGCAGGGATTTTCACAAGGATTCCAATGAAAAAAAGATTTTGAAAATCGGACCACAAATAAAAAAGTCAATTTTTTGGGTGTGGCCCCTTTTTGACCCCCAGTATCAATGTAACAGTGCAATATACATCAAAACCATTGACACATTTTGTTGACAGAATTTAATGATGAATTCAATAAAAAAAGAATTTTCAAAATCGAATGAATAATAAACATTTTACAACAGTTTTGTCAATACACCCGTTTTAGCCCTTTTTTCTAAAATGATAGGGGCCACAACCCCCAAATACAATACCAACCTTCCTTTAGTGGTAACAAACATCATATCAAAATTTCATAACATTCGGTCAATATTTACTCAAGTTATCACACGGAAACCAAAGTGTCCACAGACGACGACGCCGACAACGACGACGACGACATCGCCATAACATTATACGATCACAAAAATTTTGCGGTCGTATAAAAATTAAGTTTAAAATTAGCAAAATATTCATACAACTATAATTTACTACCAAAACTTCATTTACAATACAAATACAACTTTGAGTTTAATGAAGCATTCATAAAATTTTGGCAAGTGCAATTATATGTAAAATAACACCATTTAACTAAAGAACTCCCCAAAATTCATATAATTTAGTTAAAATATTAGTTTTAACTTTTTTCCCTCAAATGATTTAAATCATGCTACATATATTAAATTATAAATCATAGAACATTGTAAGCACCTGCAACATTTATGGTACTGTATCAAGTGTTAGAAGACAAGTACAAGATTAAAATGTGAATTGAAGTCACCACATAATTATAACTTTTGAAATTTTTGACCACCTTTAGATATACTTGATATAAACCTGCACAAAATGCAAAAACCTTAACCATATGTTTTTTTCTGTGTAATCTTAAATGATAGTACTTAGACTATACCATGATTTTAAATTGAATGTTTAAAATGGGTTTTTAACCATAAAAAGAAAACCTGATTGCCAAAAGAGATATTATCGAAAAACAAATTTGAAAATTTAATTGCAGTTGATGGTCGGTGAATAGCAAGTTTTTTTGTCTCTTTGCATATTTGGTGAAATCAGACCCACACCGTAGATAATACAGGTGTAGTATCTCCCGTCATTTAACGATGAAATTCTCACTTTAATGTCTTTTAAATCTTTTTTGAAGACTTAAAAAGACAAGATATGCAAATAACAGAGAGATAGCTCAGTAAATAGTTTGGATCATCCCATAGCAGCACTGAAGTGCTGGAACTATACACATTGTTATAATGTGACATGTATAGCCTATAAACCATTTTATTCTATATAACTCAAATTCATATGGCATATCAAAATAAACCGCGAAAAGTCTGTGCCAAAAAATTGTCAATGACTGCAAAGAATGGCTTTTGCCTCTTAACCTAAGGGAGGCCGAGGCATTGACTGACCAAAGCATAATACTTTTCACACTTTAGTGAATTTCTATTTTTAAATAGGGGGCATGCCCCTGGCATTTCTCTGGACAGCCATTGGTAAAAACCTACTTTTAATTTTTTAACTTTAAAATCTAGTGACATTAAAATTAAAATTTTGTTTGTTTTAGCCTACAAAAACGATGTCTCCCCCCTTTCCCCAAAAAGTTCTAAGTTCAAAGGCCATATCTCCCCCAAAATTTGAGGATCAAAATTTTCCTGGTAATGTGCAGAACTACATATGGTGTCCTTCCTTTATAACAAGTTTCATTGTATTCGGTTCGGTAGTTTCAGAGGAGTTGCACTGACAAACTTTAGGACGGACAGGCAGACAGACACGACAAAAACACTATGTCTCCCAACAAAAATAGGGGGGGACATAAATATTCCTGATCATTTTCAAAAGAAATATTGAAACAAATATCCAGCTATAAATTAGTACATGTAACTTCTTATTACGGATACCTAAAATATAAAAAGTTAATAGTAAGAAACTAAATATATGACACAACAGCAAAAACCTTTTCCCCTGGTGTGATCATATAGAAATCTTAAGACAGGAAAACCTTATCATCACTAAAGCAAAGCAAACAAATTGACAAATCTGGTAAAAGTATGATATAAGATCCTCCTAAACATTTAAACTAAGATTTTCCCTTTGATCGTAACTAATGTCATAACTGACACAATTCGTTAAAACATCTAAGCGATAAAATTTGGTCTTTAAACCTCCACTAAAAGAACAGGGACTATATTTGGACTATCCCTTTCACTGAAATGGTCTGGAAAACCACAAAATCTTTTCAGATTAGCGTGTTCATGTCATAACTAACCTTGCAGCCAAATTATAGCTTGCTATATCTGATCAAGACCTGTCTCTTGTCATTGAAAATATTTTGATTTGTATTTAAGCTAAGTCTTCACATGCCCTTCGACCCTAGGCCATTTTCAGACAGATGGACTGTTTGAGCACAAGGTGTTCCTTAATTTTTTAAGTAACTTTGTTATAAACATTCCATTTCATTTCTTTGTCACTTTTATTCTCAACAAAGGTTAAAGTTTCACATGACCTGACTGGCAAAGTTAGGTAGTGGCCTCAAGGGTCTGCACTGGCAGATGAGATTTCTAACCAATTTAAATATTCTTAGCCCTCTCTCCATAAATGACAAAACCACTGTGATCTGTGACAACAGAAGAGTAAGGAGGATTCATAAATCTGAAACCTTTCAATCACATGTACAAGTGCCAAAAAATAACTTAAAGGACCATAAATATAACACTTGTAACACCTACACCCTTAGAAACTTCACATTACCACCCTACAAAGTTTTAAATGAATCCGTAATCTGATGAACTGAATAGCCTTGTTATGACAGAAAGACGAGACCATTGGTCTACAATTTCCTAAAAAAAGACGTTTTTTTATTTCAAATACATGACAGATTAGATATTTCAATTAACTCTCTATCTCAGTATGAAACGAGAGTACTGAGAAAGTTCTCAAGCCCAGTTTCTCGATGACAAAAACCCATATAAAAAACCTTTTCTGATAATATTTGAACGAGAAACACGATGAAACAGACAAATTCAAAGTCTTCAAATTTTCATCTAAATATCACTATTTAAAACCGCTTTAAATGGTCGACAACTAAAGACTTCCAAATCATTTGTCCGTCTTTATGATGACAAATATATATCTATTCACCAGCTAAGTAATCAAAAGCCTTACAAGTTTCAAAAATCTATCGAAAATGAAAAGAAAACCATTTTGTATTGGTGTGAACTTATGTCAAAAGTTTAAGAAAATGATAAAATATTGGGTTCAATGTGATTAAATATGAATATTTGTATCTGCGGGGTTTCGAGGACTTATTAATATTTGTTGTGTGACATCATTTGATGATGTGTATTGAACTATGTAAATAAATATGAAGATTGGCAGTTTGTTTTGCCGTAAATATACATTCCACCCATGTAAATAAACAATCAAAACAAATAAAATGTAAAAACACCTGATCCAGCAAAAATCATTAGGTTTAATTAAAGTGACATGGAGCTTTATCAAAAAAAGTCAATAAAGAACTGATAGATAAAAAAAAAGTTTTTAATCACCCATGCAAAGCATTTTTCAGTCACACATTATAACCATACATGTACATGTATAACAAATTAAACTGCATTTATATACATATACATAAAAATGATCTACTTCAGACAAGTAATTAAAGTTTTTCTACTTTCAACTAAAACATGTAAAAGAGTTTTGAATTTTATTGAAATTATTGCATTCTTGAAAGCTGAAGTTAAAGTCTTAAAAAAAATATCTGATGTTCATGTTCATACAAAATTACTTTAACTGTGATCATTTTTTTTTTTGGTTCCTTGTCTTTTAAAAAAAATGTGTTTTTTTTTTCTTTTCTAAAGTGAAAATCTCTTATTACACAAAATAAACAGTAAAAATTGTTGAAAATTTCAAATTTTTTGCACAACGACTTCTGCCACAAAAACCTTTTGATATCAATTACAAAATTTGAGTAACATTTGTAGTACACGCTTCTTTTTTTTTCTGCTGACCTCCACAAATATAACATGAACCATAACTCATTATAACGGCAACTAGTGCAGTAGTTATTCAGGGGCCAACTATTTACTTTTACTATTTATACTCTCGTAATCTAATTATAAGGAAAGATAACATTCTTAATATTGACATAACATTGGAATTATAAGCTACAAGTAAATAAGGATATCTCGACGTCTTTGTAATAGTAGACTTTACCCTAGTTTTTCAGAATACTTTTGTGTACTTAAATAGATTGGGGAATTTAGTTCTTTATAAAAGCTCTAATCTAAATTGTTGAATAATGAGAGGAAGGTTTCAATATAAAGTGTGAATTGAAATAAGTGTGAACAATAATTTTGCTGATAGTGAATCAGGGGAGGGGGTATGATAAAAAATTGGGTCATACAAAAAAATATATTTGAAAGTCAAAATAAAGAAATGGAGCAGTTACATCACAGCTAATCCCCTCGCCCATTACATTAAAAGGTAAGTCAAAGTGACCTACATCTGGAACAGATGTCAATTACTATCCAAAATATACCCACTTTCCAAATATCATTCCTCTACTTATTGGAATTGCCAAAATCTGCACCAAAACTTTAACCTGAGTCATTCTTGCAGAAAATATAGGTCAAGGTCACTTAATTTTGGTATGGATGCTGCTTACTATCCAAGATGTACCCACTGACCCAATATCATCTCTCTATCACTTGCAGTTGCTGAGATATGGACCTTAACCAAAACTTTGCCCTGAGTCATTCATGCAGAAAATGTAGGTCAAGGTAACCTTATTTTGGTACAGATGCTGGTTACTATTCAAGATGTACGCACTGACCCAATATCATCTCTCTATCACTTGCAGTTGCTGAGATATGGACCTTAACCAAAACTTTAACCTGAGTCATTCATGCAGAAAATATAGGTCAAGGTCATTTAATGTTGTTACTGATGCTGACTACCATCAAAGATATACCCACTGACCAAATATCATCCCTCTATAATGTTTAGTTCCAAAGTTATTGACAAAACAAAAACCATTACATACAAACGTACAAACGAACCAAATGCTATATCCCCTCCCCAACTCTGTTGGGCTCGTGGATACTCAGTTGCTACCACAGGGTAGAAAATAACCTGTGATCAGAAAACTTTCAACCTCCTTTTGGTAAGATGACCTACAAATGTAGCTTGGGCCAAAACTAAAATAATGTTTGTTTCCCCTTCACCTACCAACCCACAAAATAAGCCCCTACCCAAAATGTTTTATTTCCATTTACATAAAATAAGAAATATTTTATTCCTTGAATAATAAATGTCTATTTTTAACTTTTTTTTGGGTTAATAATAAAAAAATTCCTTACATACCTATCCAGTGGTTTGTAGGTATGGTTGGGAATTGGGGAAACCATCTTATTACATAGATGCATATGAAATACTGATTTTTCCCAGTGAAATAAAATCTGGTAAATTCACAATGTGAAATAACAAAAATATTTTCACTCTTGCGTCCTTTCCGGTCAAACTCAATTATGACGTCATGGATTGTATTGCGTTGTCATCTTGACTCCTGCGGTCTAAATTCATACGCCATTCAAATAAATTTATTAAAAACTATTTATTAGCAGCATTTTATCTATGTAATAAATACGATAATCAATTAGGTCGCATGAATAACCAAAATATGATCACTCGTGCGGGAACGCACTGAGATTAATCTGTGTGCGTTCACCGACTCGTGATCATATTTTGGTTATTCACTCGACCCAATTAATTATCCTATAAATATTTTTAAGGTTGGCCTTGAAAGTTCTTTGAAAAAAAAACTTTATTTAATTAATGCATTTAATGTGACCTTAAACAGGTAACTAGAATGGTGGCCTTCCATGGAAGAAATATGTCTTTAAATGTTTGCTAAACAGGAAGTAGATGAATTACAAGCATAAAATTGCAATACACCATATAGTTCTATAGAAGGAAGCTACATGCCAAGGATATGACATGTAGTTGCCCTGAAAACTGCAATGGAAATTTTTGTGCCACCATAGGACACCCCTGCATATAGTGCCAAAGTAACACGTGACCTATACATGTTGATTTGCAACATGTTAAAAGGCAACATAATAACTTGGTTTGGGGGGTGTTCTAGAGGAATCCTATATTCTTTGAAAAGGTCAAACTTCCCAAACCATTATAAAAATAAATTTGTTCTAATACAGTACTAACAGCCTTCTTATTCAACAAGAGTTAACACTAAAGTATGTCTCGCCTGCCGGCACCATCAGAAACAATTATTCTTTCTTACTTCCAATATATTTTGAATTTACATGGATTTTCAGTTTCTGAGATCAAAAGATGTTTATAGAACTTAAACATTGCTAATATATGCCATAAAAATAACCAAAGTCACTCAACCGGAAAATCAAGGTCAAGGTCAAAAGATGGGGATGCAACTGGGCTAAGCTACTACTGGGGCATATGCATACCAAGTTTCATCAACCTAGGACCTATAGTTCTTGAGATATGGAGGTGCTCTCAAAACTTTTCCATTGCTATTATATGTATTGAATATTGTCAAAGTCACTCAACCGAAAAATCAATGTCAAGGTCAAAAGATGGGGATGCAACTGGGCTAAGCTACTACTGGGGCATATGCATACCAAGTTTCATCAACCTAGGACCTATAGTTCTTGAGATATGGAGGTGCTCACAAAACTTTTCCATTGCTATTATATGTATTGAAAATTGTCAAAGTCACTCAACCAGAAAATCAAGGTCAAGGTCAAAAGATGGGGATGCAACTGTGCTAAGCTACTACTGGGGCATATGCATACCAAGTTTCATCAACCTAGGACCTATAGTTCTTGAGATATGGAGGTGCTCGCAAAACTTTTCCAATGCTATTATATGTATTGAAAATTGTCAAAGTCACTCAACCATAAAATCAAGGTCAAGGTCAAAAGATGGGGATGCAACTGTGCTAAGCTACTACTGGGGCATATGCATACCAAGTTTCATCAACCTAGGACTTATAGTTCTTGAGATATGGAGGTGCTCATAAAACTTTTCCAAAAAGTTAACGCCGCCGTCGCCGCCGCCGTCGCCGTCGTCGCCGCCGCCGCCGGTAAAGTAACACCTATGTCCCGCTCTGCTTCGCAGGCGAGACAAAAACTGTGTCACAAAAAAATAAGCAGTCATCTAGATAAACAAAGTCTTATGCTCCAAATCTTGTGCACTCTATACAAACACTCAAATTTATTGCGAATTGACACTAGGGCTTATTAAGTGTCAAAACAAATGGACAGGAAAATCTATATTCTGTAATCAATCATACCATAGAAAGGTCTCTTAAAATCAGTAGATTAAAATTTGAAAGTTTTGAAATGTTTCCCTTATCTTTGAGACAACCAAATTGCTTCCTGTTCAACATAACTCTGATAAGAACAAAAAAAAAATCAAAACTTTTGCTTCTTTCTATATTTTTTCTATTTAAAACTTTAGTTATTAACTTAAAAAACAGCTACAGTATTTTTCTCATAAACCATCAAATCTTATCCTTTTTAATACAAGGACAGTTAGAGTGATCTCCCCTTACACCTGTTACAAATATAAATTCTAAACTTTGCTTGCGTTCGAAATTCAAACCCAGGGTGCCCCAGGTAGGAAAAATGTAGCTCACTGGGGCAGAACGAGAACAATCTGTGAAATGACGTTTTATACCTAGGTTGTTCCGAATGTACACTTTTGTTTGTTAAAAAGATCATTGACCCATACAAAACAGAGGTCACCCGCATTCTGTTTTATATTTCAACCCATGAAAAATAATCCACCCAGGCCGCCTAGGGAGGGAACTTCGAACGCGGCCACAATCTGTACAAAAGGAGTAAATACAGACAGACAAAAAAAACTCAATGTCCAACAAATTTTGTTGGAAAACAATATGCTTAATTTTAAAAAAAATTTCTGTGCAAGTTCACTTTTGCTATGTTGAATTTTAAAAAAGAATCGAGAATTGTATATGTGTAAATTTAATTCTTGAGTTTTATCTGAGAACTATGAATAAGAGTTGTATTGACAGACAGACAGACATTGGATGACAAGAGATAACATAAGCTTGCATCAAATGGCTAAAATATTTCAATATCAAATTGGTAACTTATGAACAGTAAAATGATCATTATGCAACATTGGTTAAAATAATTGTAAAAATAAAAGATAAATCCCAGGAAAAACTTGGTTTATGAGATGCAAACTAAAGTGATATTTCACAGGCCTGAAATCAAAACCACCAGATAGGTAATAAATTTAATAGAAGAATAAGGAAAAGCCTCCAATTGATTCACCCTACACTGTGCAGTAGGCCTTTCACCAATTTATTTACCTTTAATTTCATCTGGGTAGGCTATGCCTTCTGTTTTCATAAAACACAATATTTATGTAGTCTCATAACAATAAATTCAATCAAAATACTTACAGTTAATCACATTCTGACCCCCCCCCCCCCCCCCCATTTTTTTACATTTGCCAAATACTTTTTCAAAGTCAGAATAATCTCCCTTAATTTATTTGAAGACATACAGAGTGTTTTCCCTTTGACTTAATTTTTTTACCATAAATGCCCTAAAAAACAACAAATAAATTAAGACACTTACCAAAATCTGCTGTGGCCAGCATATTTCCAGATGCTTTAACCTCATCAAATCTCTGATAAATCTGTTGTAACCTGAAACAAAATTTTGTACAATCTTTTGTAAAAAAACTTAAAAAATTAATGGACTAAGACTTTCTGAGTTAACTGATTACTGCAGACCGAATTTGTACATTTAAAAATATTTTTAAATTATCTTTACATTAAAAAACCCCAGAAGATTTAATGAAAACATGAACATATTCACAAGGTGATAGTTTTTGTCAAGATAACACCTTCCATACATACATGTAGGATGAATTATGTTCTTTTTAATTAAAAATAATCCACATAACATTATGATATTGGCATGTGGATATTTTTTCAGATACCATGAACAAAATTTTCATGCTTACAGTTGCCTAATATATACTGTAACAATTGAGGTGCTTTTTATGAATGATCCCTTAATTGGTGGAAGGGATATTTTGATAATGTGTTATCGATCTTACTTTTGAGGTGGTATCCCTTTCTTGGCTAGATCTTGCCGTACTCTTTCTCCAACATGTCTGTATATCTCACACAGTGTATTTACAGCCTCATCTCTAACCTTAAATATTCAATTTAATTAAAAAATACAAAGGATATGAAAATATATCAATCATTTCATTACAATTACACAAACATATGTCTACTCAATATTTGGGGGGGGGGTTTCAAATTATCTCCCCTAAATAATATCCAAGATAGATGCATATCATTATATAATGTTTTTCCTTCAAACAAAGTTTCATCAAATTCCATGTAGTAGGTTAATTGCAAGAAGCTAAATGGTAATCAACTGTCACATCAAGGACTGTTTTCTTGTTTTTCTTTAATGTACAGTAGCCATTTTATGTGCCTTTGACTTGAGCATGTCTTGTACATTTTTTCCACATCTAAGAATGACTTAATTTCTTTTAATACTACAGCCCACAAAATAGTGTCCATTTATAACATTTGTATCTGAATCTGTAATTCCCCCTTATATTTTGACAACTAGTAAAAAAGCTTTTACCTGTGAGTTTTGGTCTTCTACTAATTTGCATATAGATGGTACAATTTTAGACAGTGATAAACATCGTGCTCCATATCTGTAATTATAAACAAATTAATGTCACAAGTTTATTGTCATAAATAATTGGTATAATAATTTGTTATACAACATAAGTACATGAAAAGAAAACAAATCTCATCTGTTCTGGTTTTTTTATCAAGTTTGTAGGAACTAATTAAGTCTGATAGCACAGAATATATAATAATAAATCTAATTTATTCTTTTATGTATCTTTTTTATGTTTGTACTATATATCTAACGTGGGCTATTTCAGTCAAATAATGTATGTGGAGGCTGTTATTATAGACTCAACCATCCAATCAATCATCATGATTATTTTGAACATTATAACAGATGATATAGTTCCCCAAAATGACCACCACTCATATATAACATAAATAATTACCCGCCCCTTTTTCCTTTCCTAACAGCCCTAGGAAAAACTTACACATTTCAAAGGTGAACTTCATCCATATGACAAACTGATAATAATTTTTGTTTTGAAAAAAGTCCATATATAAGTGATATTTTATAGGTGTGAATGTTTATTTCCTGTGAGAAAATAGAAAGTTTTACATCTCCATTTTTGTATCTCTAAGAAACCTGCTTTTTGTTTTATATTGGCAGCAGGTGCGCTAATACAAATCAATGTTTTTTTTTCTCTCATTCATTGCATAATATCACATAAAGTCTGTAAGCAGTCAACAGTAGCTTGTATTGAGAGAAAATAGATGTCTTCATTATATTCATAGATGGATGATTCTTCCTCAGAAATGTAACATTTTTTGTTGGGCATTTGTCTATAAAATGCAGCCAGGTTTATAAGCTGCCACTGTCATCTTTAGGATATGAAAACCTGAGCATAACACTTACACACTTCTCTCTGACAAGTCTGAACACATCCTTTTGTTTGTTCTTGTTTTTTGTCTTAGGTTCTCTCTGGTGGAATTGGACTTCGATCGATTTGATTTTTATTGTGTGTTTAGTTTTTATGCTTTGTCTTGGAATATTGATAGGGGGAAGGTTGGGCCCAAAAAACTAGTTTAACTCTGCCACATATTACATGTGCCTGGAGTCTTTGACAAAGCTTTGTTTGTACTTGTCTTTTTGATGTTTTCTGTTCCTTGTTTAAGAAGGGGGTCTATCTGTGACTATTTCAGGGCTGGATTTGAATTATATGCATTTTATTTAAACCATGGGCCAATTGCAGAACCGCCAGCAGTGCCAAATGGCCTTGTTGAAGGCTGCTGGCGGTTGTCCATTGTGGTTTTTCTAAATTGCTGTTTAATTGAGGGTTGTGTCGCGTACACTTATTCCACATCTCATTATTTTCTATTAAACATTTTTTTATTTTGAGTGAGGGTATATTTTTTTTCAATACTCACAAATTGAGTGTATTCTGTAGACAGATGAGGACACCTTCTCGGACATGCCATAGTTTATGATTAAAAGCTCCCATCAGTCTCTCAAATACAAACTGAAAAAGAAAACAGATAAAGCTCCAATCAGTTTTGAAAACTGAAATTCATACACAAAACACATGTACAAAGTATGCATTTCACATGATACTACATGTATGACAATAATATATTGCGGCTAATACTCATTAATTAATACATTGTATTTGCACTTTCATAAAAAGATGCATTTACATTGTAAATTTAACTGCTCCCTGAAGTTTTGTATAATTTGACTTTTTGATGTGTTTGGTACAGTCAGATATTGATGCAACTTAGTTAATGAAAAAATCTAGATTTATAAGAATGATGTCAATCCTGCTTAGTTTAGTCCCTGTCATGCCTGTATTAAGATTATATTACTTTAATGCATTCGATTATTTTTGATGAATTATTAGTCGTTTTTCCCTTGTTCCTTTTTTTCACTTATTACCTGTGGTGATGACCCTGGCATCATCAACTTTATTAACAACTGTTGGGCTTGATCTCTGACCTACAAAAAATAATAATAACTCAATGTTAAACTCTTTATCTTTATCTTATGGCGCGATGTTGACCTACAGAAAGAATAATAATAACTCAATGTAAAACTGTTTGTCCTTAACTTTAGGCACAATGTGGATACATCTTCTGAGTCCATATCCAAAGGTGCAAAGTATAAAAACACTGTTTTCTTAGTTTAAGATATACATCATTAATACAATGTAGTTGGTTTTTCAATATTTTAGTACATTATCTTCATTTGATGCTCACGTCTTGGAATAAAAGTTAAAGCATAAAATTTGTCAGGTCTTTTCTTCTAATACAAAGAAAATGTTTGAGATTTTACTATTCATATTTCCAGAAATAATCATGAAGCCTTATTGTGCTTTTTGTTTTTTAATCAACAACATTTATGTTAGTTTAAGGACACATTTTACATATCTGGTAGATATCCTATACTTTTCCACCTGATAAAGGTACCGGTATATTGTTTTAACTTCAAGTGAATCATCCTTTGTTTACAAACATTATTCAATTGAATCACTTCCCCCAAAACATACATGGAAAACATATTAAGACATCAATGGGGGAAACCTTAAATATTTCCTGAAGATATATTTGTAATTGACAAAGTGTTCTTTTGTTAATCATATGCAACTTAAACCATTGTTCATTCAACATTTATTTTCTTACATAACTTGTCAAGTACTTTTTAATATTTCACTGGGAATTTTTTTCGTTCAGTTTTCTTGTTTTTTTTGTAAATAATCAGGAAACAATACCATGTTTAAACAATTTTTTAAAGTATTTTCCAATTGGGTATAAATTTTATTTGACTTTCTACTATGTTCCAGTTTTTGTGTAAAATGTCAAGTTTGTACAAACTATAAAATTTGTTTTACTGATCTTATTTCATCTTTGGTTAAAGTTATCCTAATGAGAGTCTTTTAATTTATGCAGTTACACAGCAATTTTAAAATTCAGCTTCATTGATTGTTATGGTTTTGAATGATTAAAAAGTAATTTTAGATACCATGTTTTGAATGGGTTACAGGAGAATGTATCCCTCCTTTTCTGCATATACTTTGTTTTTGTGTTGGTGATGGCTTAAAGAACACCAAAAGGACAACAAATAGAAAATATCAATCAATCAATCTCTTATTCTGTAAAAAGAAAACATACCTGGTCTTTTGAGTCCCCCAGCCTGTCCACAACAGCTACCATTACTGAAATTAAATCATACATTCTAAGTCTATTATCATTCAAACAGTATATTGTGAGGTAGCTTACACTAATGGAATTAAAGGAAATAAAACAGATGATTTTGACATCAATTCTTGTTCTAGTACGGGTAATAATAGATTGCTACAATTGAATTACCACTGATTTTTTCTTGTCAAATGTGTCAAATTATGCAATATGTGCAACAACTCTAAAAGATGGTTTTGAAATTCAGTTCAACTTGAAACCTTAAAATTTACTTTTTACATGTTAGTGTAAGGGTTGTTGTATTAAAAACTTTTTAGATTGTTATGAAAAAGATGATTGGATGTCAAAAAACCTGGTTGGTTAACCCAAGCTTTTTTTTTTTACAAAAACACATGTACTGTCTTTTATGTTTGTTCATTTCAAAATTCATTTATACATATATCTCTTTAAATTTTTTTTATTACCCTTTTATCCTACATGTCCATCCCACAATTCATTTTACCACCCCATGTAAAATGTGGTTTGAAATATTAACCCATGCCATCCCACAATTCATTAATTTTATACTACTGATGTAATATGTTTTTGAAATTCTCCCCTATTCTATCCCATAATTCATTTTACTACCTGATGTTATGTGTGGCTTGAAATTCTCCCCCATTCTGTCCCACAATTCATTTTACTAATCAATATAATATGTGGTTTGAAATTCTCCCCTTTTCTGTCCCACAATTCATTTTACTACCTGATGTTATGTGTGGTTTGAAATTCTCCCCCATTCTATCCCACAATTCATTTTACTACCTGATGTTATGTGTGGTTTGAAATTCTCCCCCATTCTGTCCACCATCAAACATAAAACTTCCAATCCATTTATAGATATCTGAAAAAGAAACAATAAACATGTCATATACATGATATAACAATATATTAACACCTGGGAATATCCTATTAGACTAACAAGAAGGTGTTAAGATTGGTACAAGGGTAGCTAAGTGGAATACAAAACAAGCGTGAGGACCCATACCCATACAATGAGACATTCAAAACAAAACCAATGCAACATATATTCAATGTGCTTCATGAAATACATGTATAGCCTTAAACATTTGAATATTGAGATTCAGTAATGAATAAAGTGTACATGTACAAATACTGTCATCATTAAATGTGCCGATCTGCTGGACCTGATCGTAAAAAGCTTGCAAATTTGACTCTGGTCTGACTATTTTGTTGTAACAATAGAAATGGTAAGTCGGTCCAGCAGTTTTTGTGTTAAGGTCCAACAAGCCAAAAACAACTTTCCCCAAGACTGTACAGGGGTAAATATAGTTGTAAACAAACTGCATTGTGTACATCTATTTGGTAATCTGTAAGCAAACCAACATGTATATTATGGTCATGATAGATAAATCATAACCAAAAGTTATGATTGACAAATGTACATGTCACTGCATATTTTTATCTACCTTTACATGTAAAGGTGCATTTCTTTATTACTTGTTAAGTGTTTTATGATATACTTTTGTTGGTACATGTATAACATGAAGTGCCAAAAAAGGGGTCCTATATTATATTTTATGTTGTTTTATGTACATGCAGACTTGCACCACATGTACATGTACCTATACAGGTGAATTTGTTTATGCGTTAAGTGTTTTATGTATACAATGTGGTAATATTAATTTGTCTACAGTAAAGCGTTAAAAACAAGTCTTTTTTTTGATTGTCTAAAATGTTCTTATTGTATACATGTAGGTACATGTACATGTAGACTTTCAATGTTTTATCCACCTATATAGTATACAGGTGCATGTGTTTTGTGCAAGATGTTTATGTATTCAATTACCATAAGTAATACAAATTTGTTAGTAGTGACAAAACGAGTCCTATTCCTAAGCTAGGGTGTTTTATGTACATATAAAAAAGGTTGTTTGCTTCTATTTATTGTGACAAAAACCGGTCCTATTACAACTTAAGAAACTTGATCAAGATGAGAAAACAGACACTTACAAATGTCATCATCTCATATTTACAAATCATTTACTGCCTTTTTATTACAAATACTTTTTTCATTTAGATTCTTATCACAGTGCAAATCAAAAATAAATGTACACAATATGTAAATAGTAAAAATGGTTTTCAAAGAAATTTTAATCCAAATCTTTTTTAAAATGCAACATGGAAAAGTTAGTTCAACTTGAATGTAAACCTGGTTTGGAACAGACAGACTGGAACATGAAATGCCCCTCTACTTTCATAGAAGGGGCATAAAAAAATCTTGGAATTTGTTGGACATGTGGTATAAAATAAGATTCATATACTTGGTAGACTTTGATAAATTTTCTTTTCATATTTCAATCTTTCTCATATCTTCACAATTAATCCACTTTATCAATGCTAAGGTGTTTGAACCCCAAGGATTTATTCTGTGCCCAGACTTGAACTGAAAGATACCCATCGCAGCATAAACTTCATAAACTTAACAAAATCATTTTATCTTGAATCCATCTTAAACCTATCAACAAAAACAAAGATTCCACAAGATTTCCTATACATTAACCATTAGCACCCCTATTACAAAACTCTTTTCAACATATATTACCCAACATTTAAAAGGACACAGTCAACACAAACTTTATTAAACTGTATCTTATCTATCCTCTTTGTAAACTTTTCACAAGTTCGTAACATTTATTTTTGTGAAGATTAAAATATTGATTCAGGCGTCCATAGCCTATAGACTTATCTTCAAGTGTCTTTTTCTTAGCCCAAACATATTATTATACATTATTTAATTTACGGACCACAAAAAGAAATAGCCAGTCTTGTTTACCTCTAAACCTACAAGGCATTTAATATTGTACTTGAGAGAACATAAAATGATAGTTAATGTTGACCACCAATGGTCACCAGCTGTGAGAAAAACATTTCAAAATACCAGCAGAAAATAAGTACAATTACATGTATATGTTTTATATATCATTCATGTCAATCACTGCATGTTGTACTGCAAAATATGACAGATATTTGCACATGTACATTAATTACTCATGCATCGATCAATACTCGGTATAAGGATTTCAATTTGACTGTGTACTTAAGAGCCCTTCAAAACAGATATTTGCATATGGGTAGAAATTTCACTTCATTCAATTTTCAATATGGAAAAATATATAAACCAGTGCATGGCATTTAAAGAATGTCAAGTTTAAATGGAAACTCAGAATTTCATTCATAAGGATAACTGTCATATAATCATTTTTCTAAAAGCCATTTTATAGATATAGACATATTTCTGATAATCAAGGAAAAAATATACTGTTCATGTATAATTAGGAAAAAGCTATAAAAAAAGGTGGGGATAAATAAACAAATGCAAGAAAGTGATAAATTATATATATTCAAGTAAAATATTGTATTATGATAGATAATACATGTGTAACATTCCAGGTAATGATATTTTGATTGATGCTTGAAAAAAACTATAATTTACTTTCTACTACTAATTATTACATGTTGTCATCTAATAATGACAATATATGTACATGCACAACTGATCACTGTTAGGGAATATATGCATGAAAAATTTAAAGTTCCTCGCTAAAACTTGATTTTATGGTCAAAGGGGCATAACTGACACAAAAATGCTGAGTGAAACAAATAACAATCCAAGGTTTTAAAAGCCCACATTTTGAATTGTATATTTTACATAAATCTTTGACATGTTTAAGAATTGTAGGGGAGGGGGTGCAAACAGAAGGACTAGTGTGACAAACAAATTCAAAGCAAAGACAAAAACACCTATCATGCTCCATATTGTGTCAGGGCACAAAATCAAAAACTTTTACACCCACTTTTCTAGACACAAGTTCAATGCATTTATAAACTACTTGATGGTAGTCCCCAGTGCAGCTAAAATCACACATTGCCTTGTAAAGAATATGACAACATTAATCTTGTTTCCAAATGCCTCAACAGGATCAATCAATCAATAACCAATCATACAGACATCTCTATCCATGTTATATCTAATGTCACATTAATCCAGTTACTGTTGGCCAGATTTACATATCTCAGTGAAAATGGACTCACAATTACCATCAATGTTCATATTCCTTACAATCATGTCAAGTTCAATTTACAAAATGAGTGGCATAGTTTCAGGAATTATCTACTTCATTTGTCTAAGATTTTGTGTCCACTATTGCTTTGAACGGATCTTAACTTGGTTGTTATACATGTAAGGTGACAGGCCTTTTTCGAACATGATATAAAAGACACTTTTTAAAATTCTTTCTTCATCTCTAATTTGCATGTACATGCAACATTAGAATACAGTCTTTTATAAAGCCATGGTTGGCAATTGTTTTAATGGATACGTACAGAAATGTTATATTAGGACTATTTCAACTTTTTGTTCACAAGCTACATGTAGTGTTTGTGTATATTGTACAGTACATGTATGCACAACAACTGAAGAGGGCATTTTTGGGCCACAATGCTGTTTCAATTCACTACTTCTTTTAAATTGATGATGCACATGTTTATGTACATGTACATCCAATTACAAATTCCTAACATTGATTTCAGTCCAAAAGTGCACAGACATGACATCCAACCCTGATTTGTAATGGCTAATTAAATCCCCCTTATCTATGATATAATCTAATTAATTTGAATAGTATCAATTTATTTTATCAAAACAAACCTCCAGTTTACAAACACCCCTATCCACTTACTGACAGGAGCACAATCAGTTGTAGATAGCAATTCAAGATAAATTTACATTGAAATAAAAGGCTAATCAGTCGCTTGGAAGGAGATTTTTGGTTTTGGATATGTATTTATAAACTGGCAATGAATTTTATATTGACATGTACATATTAATATTTTAGGGCACATGTACATTATACATGTAAAAAAATTTGCAATGTGAATACTTGGACATGGTCAATGAAGGCGGTGGCTGTTTTGCAATTTCAGAATCCAAAGTTTGCCATTGCTTCTATTTAGGATGTGTTGCGTCATGCCACAAACCCAATAGGCTATGTTTATGTACATTGTACATGCAACTCATAAAATGTTGAAGGCTTGTTTTCAGAATCCAAAGTTTGCCATTCCTTCTATTGAGGATGTGTTGTGACATGCCACAGGCATAATAGGCTATGTGTATGCACATTTTTTTACATGTACATGCACCTCATAAAATGGGCCAGCAAGTTTTCGAAGAAGAGAATGCACACTAAGTACCAATTTAAACCTCAGTTCTTGAACAAGGGTTCACTAAGATTTAATCAAGGGGACTACATGTATTAGTGGCAGATGACCCTTTGGAATTAGTACACTTAAGAAAGAGAGGGCCTGCTTTTTTTGTTTTTTGGTTCAATCATTTCCTACATTACATGTATAAATTTAAGCAAAAATTGTTTGTAAAAGCCCTGCCTCTCTTTTGGTGATCATGTATGCAGATGCAAATTAAAGAATACAATTAAGACCAAATTTTGCAGGCCTTCCTTAACATTGAAATTCCCAAATCCAGAACTAAACAATGCATATTTATATGTACAAACAGTAGACTTTTAATATAAATATTACCACATATCAAGACCAAGTATATTGGGGATTAGTCAGATTAGCCTAATCCTGCTGGTCTTTGATCTAAGTATATACCTATTTGACATATATAATGGTATTGTGACATATCTTATCTACTTTAAATAATTCACAGACTACTTGTGGGTCACCAGAGAACGAGTTTACATGTGTACCTACCCTTATTGGAACTGCCAAAATCTGTTATGCTTTGTTTGCAATTTATTAATTCATAAATGTACATACATGTACTGTACCAATAAAGGGGAAGGGGGTTGACATACTGCAAGGATTTCGTTTATATTCACCACCACCCACCCCCCACCCCCCAAAAAAAAAGAATTCAAAAGAGCAGGGGAAGCCCTCTAATTCTGCAAAGTGCTGATACATTGTACCTGTATGAGTGTATCTAAACAGTTCTGGTGAACTTTCTCTTCAGATGTTAAACTACAGCTTTTAACAATGTTACCATTTTTTTTAATAAAGTATGTCAGAATGCATGAATAAAAAATATCCATTGAAGTTTATACATGTATACATGTCTGGAATCTTCATTGAGAGAATCAGATATACACCCTGATACAGGAGCAAAATCTAATACTTCAATTCTACATTAAAACTTGGAATAAATCCCATTCATTGGAATTTTGTGAATGTGTACAAAATCACAGCTGAAAACCTCATAAATAATAACATTACATTATTATTGGGGAAGTGTATCATTCATCAATAATAGAATATCAATAAAGTAATAAATCATTTATCTTTTTTGTCTGCTAACAGAAAACTAAAAGATATTTGAGCACTACTTATTTAGTCAACCCCCTTTTTACTTCTTAAGTCTAAGGAAAAGCTGTGGAAACATGTACATGCAGCTTAGTATCCTTCAACGTTGCAGGCATATACATGTATGTACAAAGTAAACGTCTGAAAGAAGTAGCCAAGGTATTAACCTACGGGATGTCGGATCGAAAACAAAAAAAGTTAACGATACTGTGCAAACAAAAATGATAAATAAAGCTGATAAATAATCAAATTTGCTGATATTTCACTGGACTGACCAGCCCTGATGAAGCTGGTCAGTCCAGTGAAATATCCGCAAATTTGATTATTAATTATTGTCTTTTGACTTTAATTATTATTTTATTTTAACATCATATTTGATGTTGTTGTGCACCATTTTCGAAGTTCAATGTACAATGTATATATACATGTATGGACCTATGTTGTTGATGAACATGCAAACATGTACAGCATGATTAGAGCAATTGCAGGAAGGGCTTTTATTTGAGGCATATCAGTGCAACAAATCACTGCACTCCAGAAAAATCAGCACTTGGTACTCTTGTATAAAGTATATAATGAATGAATTAGATATACCTAATCTGAATATGAAAGCTGGAGCTTTAGCTAATAATATTAAAAAACAATTATGTGACAACTATATTGAGTATTGGCATAAATTGCAGCATGAAGCCATAGCAACCAAAAAGGGGAAGCTTTGCACCTATTTTACTTTTAAACAGTGTTTTGAGAGAGAGAAATATTTAGAAAATAAACAGTTTAAAATTAGACAAGCACTGTGTAAATTAAGAATCAGTGCTCATCCGTTATTAATAGAATATGGCAGATATAAAAATATTGACAGATCTGAACGCCTTTGTAGATTTTGTTCACAGGGAGAAGTTGAAGATGAACGCCATTTTATAACTGAATGTAATCTTTATGAACATTTGAGAAACAATCTATATTTAGAATTAGATAAATTATGTATAAACTTCAGAACTTTGAATAACTCCTCCAAATTTTTATGGATGTTGTCAAATGAAGATATAAATATTACAACTCTAATAGGAAATTATAAACAAGAATGTTTTGAACTCAGAAGAATTTATTGTTAATTTAATATAAAACTGGTATGGCTCTGAACAGACTATATATATATATATATTTGTGTTGTCTTGACCCAATTATACATGTAAAATCATTGTATTAAATTATTATGCCCCTTGAGGGACCTTAATTGGAATAAACAATCTTATATCTTATATCTTATGTACAATATATAAAGAATACAAACTATTGTACACTGTACCTTGATAACTTTCTCTGCCATTTCATTTTTTCAAGTCATGCAAGTGAGAGCAGAAATTTATATTATATAAATGAAACTTGAAATTTGCTTTTTTATTTTTAACAAAATGTACTTGTACATGTATGCCATATGAATGTCTGGATATATGTTAAATATATGGAGAGTAGATTTCACTAACTAAAACTACATTTTATATATTATGTTAATTTTAAATAAACTGAATTATTGTGAATGATTTAAATTATATAGACCATATTGAATACAAAACATATGTCCTAAAAACACGCTTCTTTTTATAAAACTTACAATTAAATTTTGAAGTTTGAAAGCAAAAAAGATCTCAGGAGAAAATAAAATTTACATAAAGACATATTTTCTCTATTATCTGTTACTGAACCTTAAATTTTTGTTGAATAGATAATTTCATACAAACTTTTGTCCCTTATACAATTCATATCAAGGTTGATGTCTCTTTTGACACCATAAATTTTAGATATTGTCACTTCACAGGTGATGAAAAATATATTATTACATGTACATGTGCACATGCATGTCTGTTTGACAATCACTCTATACATGGTGATATACATGTAGGGCAGAAGGGGTCAACAATATGTAGAATTATAAATGCATGCAGGTTTAACCCTCATACATGTATGATCAACAATTTTAATTTCTAAGCACTTTAAAAGACCCAAATTTTTGTTTGTTTGTTCGGGTTTAATTACCAACATGGGTCATATACATGTACATGTAGTGCAGTCAGTTTTAATGATGGATCAAGCCACTGGAGGAAACTGGAGTATCCAGAGGAAACCACCGACCTTGTGAAAAGGCCAAAGTACTGTACATGTACGACAAAATAGTTGTGCATGTCTTCATACAATGTACATTTCAGTGATTCCAAAGGTCCTTTGACTAAATGTATGGTAAAAGTTGGTTAGGTCCTGTAAAATATTTGGGAACTTTATATTGAAATATTAAATAAATCTGCATTAATATATGTTCGTTCCTGGGAAACCAAAAACACCTTCGGAATCACTGACATTTACATGTAATGTGCACAAATATGCACAAATGCATATACTGCACATGTTATGTACAGGTTCATATAGATGCAATTTCTTTTTTTACAACAGCATCAACAAGGAATACTGTGAGCGAGCTCACGGAGGATACCCCCCGCTTTAACTATTCTAAGTCCAATAATCTCCCTTGAATTATATCCGACAGCAACCAAAATTCTTCATGCACATCTCCATATATTGTACATCCTTCATGTAAAATGCCATCAAAATCCATCAAGCGGTTTAGGAGGAGTTGCGCTTACGAGGTCTCCCATTTAACACCAAGTTTAAAAAGTCTAAGTCCGATTATCTCCCTTGAATGATATCTGACAGCAACCAAAATTCTTCATGCACATCTCCATATGGTGTACATGTTTGTGTAAAGTTTCATCAAAATCCATCAAGCGGTTTAGGAGAAGTTGCGCTTACGAGGTCTCCCATTGAACACCAAGTTTAAAAAGTCAAAGTCCAATTATCTCCCTTGAATGATATCCGACAGCAACCGAAATTCTTCATGCACATCTCCATATAGTGTACATCCTTCATGTAAAGTGTCATCAAAATCCATCAAGCGGTTTAGGAGGAGTTGCGCTTACGAGGTCTCCCATTGAACACCAAGTTTAAAAAGTCTAAGTCCAATTATCTCCCTTGAATGATATCTGATAGCAACCAAAATTCTTCATGCACATCTCCATATGGTGTACATCCTTTGTGTAAAGTTTCATCAAAATCCATCAAGGGGTTTAGGAGGAGTTGCGCTTACGAGGTCTCCCATTGAACACCAAGTTTAAAAAGTCTAAGTCCAATTATCTCCCTTGAATGATATCTGATAGCAACCAAAATTCTTCATGCACATCTCCATATGGTGTACATCCTTTGTGTAAAGTTTCATCAAAATCCATCAAGGGGTTTAGGAGGAGTTGCGCTTACGAGGTATGTGGACAGACGGACAGACAGACAGACGGACAGACGGACAGACAGACAGGGTGATTCCTATATACCCCCCCAAACTTTGTTTGCGGGGGGTATAATAAAAGTACATGTAGTTTCTATTACATTGTACATGAAGCATGCATGCATCTATGAGAACTGGTTCTTTTTATGCTTTTTTACAAACAAAATGTATATGTACATGTATCATCTATGTACAATAATACTACCTTGAACAATGTACAATTTTACAAACAAAATGTACATGTACCATACAATACTACACATTGTACATTGTATTCCAACAGTTTCCCCGTGAGTGACCATGAATAAAAACATCATTAACCTAGTCACGCCTGGGTGATTTTATACACTCAAATTACAAGGTCAAAGGGAGATTTGTAATTACAGCAGTTTAAAAGGTTTATTTGTTTAATCCTGCAGGCCATCTATCACCTTAGGAATGTACCTTGACCTAATAGACATGTACATGTAATTGTATACACAATCAAATAAGGCATGATTGACAGGACACCTTTGTTATGATCTCCATTTTTTCTAGCTTTGACAGTTTTAATTTGGTGCAACTGGATACCTTAAGATAAAAGTTCTGTGTATTTTATTTTTTCACTTTTTAAAGAACAATGTCACAGTTGTTCTTTTTTGATAATTTCAAATGGAAATATAACATATACATTGTAACAACATTGTATGTACATTTAGACTGCATTTCCTCTGTGCATTCATCTTCAAATTTTCTCTCTTACCTAAAATATTGCAAATTTCAATGATGCATGCATAAGATTTTATCTATATCGATTACCAGTGATGGCAATAGCTGACAAGGAACTTTGGTGGTGGCAAAAAATATAACTTTGTTTAAAAATGCATTGTACATGTACAGCTTTATCTTTTCAAGTTGAATTTTTTGCCTGTACCATGTGTATTTAATGTGCATCGCCATGCATCTTTAAAATAATTTTATAATGATAATACATGCAAGACCAAAATGTGCTTTTTTAAATTTGTAATGCTTGTAAATCTTTTTATGGCTCACCAATGTAAGAGGGGTATAAAGTATTTTGTTTGTCTGTGTCCATTTGTCCAAAATCAGGTTTAAATGTACACAGTACCTTCATAAATTGATTTTCCATGCTGCTACAGTAGATGGGGCATCGATACAGTGTAAATCTATGTCTTTTGAAAGCATTCCTTTTCTAATACTAACCTTATAGTTGCTGCAGTTGATCCATGCCACCAGACCACCAATAAACTCATCAATGTCTATACAAGATATAGAACTGTATGGGTCCTTCAAGTAGGTCACAAGATCTGCATGTGTCTGTACTCGCTTCCTAGTATCTGAACTAATAACTCCCGGTTGGAAATCATCAAGTGTTCCAGAAGACATGTTGAAAATGTGTATTTACAAAAATATTACTCAATAAAGCAGTATGTTAATTCACAATGAAAAATGTTTAGGAAGAAGAATATTTTAAAAGAGAAAAACTATTTTGGATTAAAAATGATCTGCAATGGAACCGCTTCATCTCATAGTCCTGCAATGAGAAAAAAACAAAAAGATAATAATATTGTGACAGTAATACATGTACATTCACTGCATAACATAACAAACTTTGTAGATTCTGAAATACTTGTAGTAGCTCAAAATGAGGGTGGTAAAGGGGGGATCCCCAAACCCGATTTGGAAGCAAAAAAGACTTACACGCATGAGAAATAGGTTGTCCAACTGGCAACACAAATAACGGGGCTAAAAGGGGTAATGTTTTTGTAACTGTAATACAGACAAAAACATAGCTTGTAAAACATGAGAAATAAAAATCAAAATCACGAAAACACAGAAAAAAAACCTGCAAAAACTTTGCATGAAAATACTCCTTTACCATGTGCACCCCCCTAATTTTTGTAGTTGTGTGACTTGTGTCATGTACAATTGCATCAACATTTTTAATATATAATATTTACTATCCCGCAAAGAAAAAATATATGTACATGAATAGTGTTGATAGCTACATTGCTGGAAAAAATAGGATCGATTGGTGGTATCTAAAAAAATAGCTTTTAATAGTCTCTAATGGAGAGGGTTTCTTAATTTTAATAGTGCTTAACAAATTTACCACTGCTTTTCCAAAAATAAAAAGCTTCGCCGAGCACAGCATGTCGAACACTGTACATTTTAGGCCCAATAGGATAGTCAATTGCTCTGGACACATGCAGTCCATTGTTGACTGACAAAGTTTTTTGACACATGCAGCCTTTGGTGGACTATCCATCCACATTTCACAAGAGGGATGTGTTGAAAAAGAAACATTCAATTTTGTTAATATAATTCACTACAAGAATATATTTGCAAAAAAATAATTGAAATCGCACAATAAATAAAAATGGCCCCTTTTTCCAAAAAGGGGGGGGGGGGTAAAGCAATGATTAATCCTCCATTTTCTAGCCACTACTTGACAGGAGTTAACTTGCAAAAAAAGTTTCAAATTTGGACCAAAAATGAAAAAGTCAAATTTTTTGCCCCTTTTGGGCCCCTTGTTTCTAAATGAAAAAAGGGGACCCCTAAAATCAATCCCATTTATAGTATAATAGTAATGTGTATCATCTGACATTGTCAAATTTCATAACAATTGACCGACCAGAACCATAGTAATAGTGAGGAAAAGAGATTTTTTCGCCCCTAATTCATAAAAGAATAAAGGGGAGACCCCCAAAATCAATCCCAATCATCCTTTTATGGTATGAAACATTTTCGTAAAATTTCACAACATTTGGTTAACCAGAACAAAAGTTATTGTGGGAACAAACAAAAAAGTTGTAATTTTGATCTTTTAGACCCCTAATTTCTGAATGAAACAGTCAAGGAAATTAGGATTTTTTGGGGCAGGACATTCGGTCCCATCCTTGGTCAAGATTCACAGGACCAAAAGAAAATATAGAGGTCCAATAACAATATTTATTGTTTAAATGCAGCTAATTTCTATGAGACATTCGGACCTGTGAAAGGCATGAAAACACCGGACCGAATGAGTTTTTACAGGCCTCGGGCTGTCGGTTCTGTGCTAATTTCCATGACTGATGAAAAAAGGGGGGACCCCCAACATCAATCCCATCCATCCTTTTATAGTAAGGAACATCATTGTCAAATTTCATAGCATTCAGATAACTAGAACAAAAGTTATTGGGTATACAATAATGTTAACAGACGCTGACGACGACGACTACAGCATCATACCATTATATGTCCGCATTTTTTTTGCGGTCGTATAATTACCCAAAAATGAGGTAGGCCAGAAACCCTAAATAGACATACATGTACAATAAATATATATATTTTTGGGACTAAACATTGCATTAAATCATGTACATGTACAATGTAGATGTACAAAAATGTATGTGGCACTATATAGCTACTTTTAAGACATACATGTATCTATCTTTATGTCATGACTTAAAAATTGTACACTTTCCCCAATACTACGTACAATGTACATATAATTAAGAATTGAAGATTTATAATTATATGTCTCGTTGGCATGTAAAAAGTTGACCATTGCACATTTATAATGAAGTATGCTGGCACTTCATATTTAAATAGACCCTTTCAGCAATAACCGTGAAAGGGTCTATTGTGCAGCCGCAGTCAACGTTTTTGCATGCCTACAAATCATCAAAATAAATCATTCAACTCTTATAATAACGTTCTTAATGTGTTTTGGTTCAAATTTGTTTTTAAATGTTTGTATTTTTATATAATTGCACATTGATATCTATTAACAAACCAGTTGGGACAAAACCAGTTGACCAGTCACAGAAATGCTCATGTTGATGCTCATCGCTGAAGTAAAGTCAGTGTTCATGTCTATGAAGTTTGAATACTTTTGCTTACATATGTAACGTTTGTTTTCCAGCCTAACTTTCTTTTTTTAAACATGAACACAACATTTAAATGAGTCATTTTTATTTTGACAGCAGGTGGTTGTGGCAAGTTTATGTTGTAGCCGGTGTTTTGGGTGCATAATTTTAACACTTGCTGCAATTTTCCGAATAAGGTGATGGGATGTCAGATAAAGTCCATATTTAAGCAAAGAACATTGTCATCGTGTTATGATTACAATTTACAAAGAGAATTGAGGCAAAACGAAACCTACCAAGAAAGAAAACATTGTCGGCCATGTTGAATTTCAAATTCGTGACGTCAGTTTCTCGTCCATTACTGAATACACCCGAGATCGCCCTTTATTTACCGTAAAAACTCAAATAAACATTGGATGAGATGTGGAATTATTCAACAAATGACTCGTTACTAAAAAAAGGAAAAAGAGGCTCCCAGGAGCCTGAATCGCCCATCTGACTTAAATACCTTTTTAACATTTAAGGGCCATATTTTTTATATTAGGGTCATCTGACAACATCAATTAACTTAATGCATTAAAGTGTATATAGTTCATTTTAGCAATCATTTTCTAGTTTGGCACTGGATATGGTTACCTGGAAAAGTAACAATAAGAAAAAAATTATTGTTACCTCACACCGGAAGGACGGACTAACGGAAAACCGTGTAACGGACGCGGACCTGTTTTAAGTAACAATAAGTATTTTTTCTTATTGTTACCTGGCGTTATTGTTACCTGATTATATGATTTTGAATATTCTTGTATTTCAGAATATTATTAACAATATGTACATTTCTTTATATATAATGTTTTTTTTTTGTAATTGAAAACTTGAAATAAACTATTATTTATTTTAACTTATAAAATCACCGGTGACTTGAACTGTGGCCATGAAAATTCCTATAGTGAAACACCGTCTTTTCTTTAATATCGCCCAGGTTCACTGATTCATTTGGTCTGTTTTTATACTCTTATGAGTCTTAATTTCTTCAGGAACTCGTAAAGAACAAGAAGATGGAGGAGGCAAGGTCATTTAATTTCACTTTCAGATATATTGATCACGTCCTTTCTGTCAACAACTCGTCGTTTTGCAGGTGGATTCATTCAATATATCCTACAGAACTAGAGATTAAAGAAACCACAGAATCCACTTGCTTTACATCATTCTTGGATATCTCGAATCTCGAATTTGACCCGGGTGGTCATCTCAGTACAAAAGTTTACGATAAAGGAGACGATTTTAATTTTAAAATGATTAATTGTCCTAACCTGGAAAGTAACATACCAACGTCACCTGCATACGGTGTCTATATTTCACAACTAATTCGATATGCCAGGGCTTGTACACATCAAAATGGCTTCCGAGATACCGGTGGTAATTTTTTCAATTGGAGAAAAAATCAATTCACTTATCGAATTTGAACAGAAGTTAAATTCGTACCAAGAAACCAAATTTGTTTTACTTTATAACAGAACTACGAGTAAATTAGAACGCTCAAAGACGGGCACAGAAGTCATGATGTCCATATTTGGGCCTCCATTGTTTGTGATGGTTGCCTGGAATGGTATCTTCTGTCATGTGTCGGATTTAAAAATCCACCCAAAGCAACCTACTGGATGTGTAGGAAATGTAACCAAAAATGAAATAGCTTGCACTTAAATTCATCCTAATTCAAATTTTATTATTGTTTTCATGTGACTGTATCATGTGTATTAAAATAGGCTAATAAATAATAAACAAGAATTTCGTTGTTATAGTAAACACATTTTCAGGTAAAAATAACGAGCGGTAACAATAAGAAAATTTCTTATTGTTACTTTAATAAAAACAGGTCCGCATCCATGGACCGGTTAATATTTTACTTTGACTTCCGGCGTCAGGTAACAATAATTTTTTTCTTATTGTTACTTTTCCAGGTAAATCCAGGTAATCGTAGCCACTTTGTTCTAGTTTTTCCAGCTATAAGATTTGGACATTAAACATTGGTTGTTGAATCTTTTTGAAAATTTCAGGGCAGGTAGATAATGAGGTGCTGATCACTTTTACCTTTTGCCAGAATTTTGATATCTGTGACCGTTTTTGAGTTATTTGCAAAAAAACTACAATTTACCCCTATATTCTATTTTTAGCCATGGCGGCCATGTTTTTTGTCGAATCAAAAATCCAAATGGTAATTTTGCAATTGGACTTATGGTGTCAGAGGAGTAGTAATTAACGTTTGAAAAAGTTTACGGACGACGGACGGACGGACGATGGACGCTAAGTGATGGCAATAGCTCACATGACCCTTCGAGTCAGGTGAGCTAAAAAGGGAAACAAAAACAATTAATAAAAATGTTAATGATTATGTTATCTTGCAAAAAGTATGACTGTTAAAGCTAATAAATTATTAACAAAAATGTTATTAAAATAGGTTAACAATTAACAACGTGCCGACATTACAAATACCGGAATATGATTTAATGAATAGTTAAAAGTCTTGGTCACTGATGAATTGTTTTACTATGAGCCAATGAAATATGAACCAAATATGTAAACCGCCGAGTTGGTAAATAGTAAATAAACAAAGAGTCAGTAATTTGGTTATCAAAGAGTCAGTACATTGGTTAACTAAGCCGAGCCAATGAATTTTGTAAGACTCTAAGACTATTAAATCTAGATTAGTTAATAGTCAATCAATACATTGTATAGATAAACTTAAAGTCAGTTATGGTTCAAATCAACTAATAAGGAACTGATGATTTGTGTAACGAAGATTCAATGATTGTTTGAAACAAGAGTCAATGAATATTTTAACATAAAGTAATTGAATTGTTTAAGTACGCGAATAGTTTGACTAAGATTCTCTAAGTTGTTAAACTAAGAGTCGATGGTTTTTTAACAAAGTAAAATTTGTAAAAAAAACTAAAAGTCTGTAATTGAACTAAGAGCAAGTGACCGTTTGATAAATTCTATAAAGATACAGTCAATGAATTGCTTTACTTTGTTAATATCTCATCTAAGAGTCTATGGATTATTTAACTAAGATTCAATGAATTAGATAACTAAGAATCAATTGTTAACAACAAATTAACGAAATCAATGAATTGTTTAATTAAAGGGGAATTATAAATAGAGTTATGCAAATAAAGGTAATAACAAAATTACCAAACTTGGGGAATCAATCTCAAATGTCCATAAGACGAAACAAAACAAGGAAGACATACCGGACAAATTGAGGACCGCAATGGTCCTTACTTGGTACAGTCATTTTCAAAAGAAATGGTTGGTTAAACCAGGTTTTAAGGCGCACCAAACCTCCCTCTTCCATTGCGATCTTTGGGTCCGGTAGTTACGCAAAACACAACAGGTTTGTGATGACATATCAGGGATGCTAGGGTGATCATCTCAGTATATCAACCAATCAACCAGTCAAACACTAATCAAAGCAAGAATTAACAAATCGTCTAACATGATATTGAATTTTGCTGATAAGTGGCTGACAACGAAGAAAGATTTTATTAGAGATCGTATGAGACGTATTTTCTTATAACCTTGATCTAATAGTCGGTTACGGAGAAAGCGGTGTCGGATAAAAAAATCTGAAAAATGTATACAAGCCCTGGCATATCGAATTAGTTGTGAAATATAGACACCGTATGCAGGTGACGTTGGTATGTTACTTTCCATTTTAATAATTTTGAAATTAAAATCGTCTCTTTTATCGTAAATTTTTTGTACTGAGATGACCACCAGGGTCAAATTCGAGATGTAGATCCAAGAATGATGTGAAGCAAGTGGGTTCTGTGGTTTCTTTAATCTCTAGTTCTGGGGGATATATTGAAGGAATCCATCTACCAAACGACGAGTTGTTGACGGAGAGGACGTCATCAATATATCTGAAAGTGAGATTAAATGACCGTGCCTCTTTCATCTTCTTGTTCTTGACGAGTTCCTGAAGAAATTCAGTCTCGTAAGAGTATAAAAACAAGTCGACGAGGAGAGGAGCACACTTTGTGCCCATTGGAATGCCGACTTGTTGTTGAAAAATCTCTCCTCCAAATGTGACAAATATGTTGTCAATAAGGAAATCAAGCATACTGCAAACTTGATCCAAAGTGTAACAAATCTTATCTTTATAAGATGTTTTGGAAAAAAATGTAGAATTATAGCCTTAAAGAACAAAGTTCCTTGAATTCGAAAAGGCCTTTCCAATAAGTTTTTTTTTCAGTCGTTAAATTTTTCGTGTGGCAATATGGTGTACAAAGTTGAAAAATCGAAAGTTTCAAAGAATGAACCTCAGAGAATGACCGGGATTTAAAATTATCTAACAAATCTTTTGAGTTCTTTAAAATCCACATATGATTAATGACCATTAATTCCACTACGATTAGTATGCTTGTTGTCCATCTTTGTCAGCAAAGAGAGATAACTCGAATGACCTAGGAGAATTCAAACCCCCACCAACAGCGTTTCACCATCACGAGTTGAAAAAAATCTATATCACAACAAACATGACAAGGTTCTATCGTGCGTCTGACGTGCGTTTCATCAATAATTCAAGATTCATGAAACGAGAACTTTATATGAATATTATAGGAATGAAGCAATTACAATGAAGAGAAACAAAAATTAATGCCAAATGAAATGGTTAATAAATGTAAGTTAACAAAGAACAGAGACGACGACTTAATCAAGATCGAGTCGATTGATTGATTAATAAAGAACAAAAGTATTCGTCAGCTAAGAGCAAATACAATTTTCAACTAAGTACAAATAAAGATCAAATGATTTCCAACTGATTTTTTCCACTGAAAACAGATAAAGAGCAACTGAATTCATCAACTAAGAGCCATAGTATACGAAGAACAACTAAATTCATCAACTAAGAGCAGATAAAGAACAACTGAATTCATCAACTAAGAGCAGATAAAGAACAACTGAATCCATCAACTAAGAGCAGATAAAGAACAACTGAATTCATCAACTAAGAGCAGATAAAGAACAACTGAATTCATCAACTAAGAGCAGATAAAGAACAACTGAATTCACCAACTAAAAGCAGATAAAGAACAACTGAATTCATTAACTATGAGCAGGAAAAGATCGAATGAATTCGGCAATTCAGAGCCGATGGACTAGTTGTTTAAGAACCAATGAAGTATGATTAGTCGATTAACAAAATACCAATGAATTTAAGTTCAGGGTCGAAGTCAGTAATTACGTTTGTTTTGTAAAAAGTTGTTTTAAGTAAAAAAAAATGACATAAATGAAATCAAGAGACACCGAAGAAAGTACTTTTCGTTGATGATTATAGGATTGGTTTATTGGCAAAGAAGTACCCGTGAGCCATTCCTATGTCAAATGTCAGCAAAGACTGGCGGCAAAATCAATCGACATACAAGAAACAGGTAATTTATAAACACACATAAAACCAACTTAACTTAACTTAATCAACAACGCCATGAACGCGAACACAAGTTGTAATGAGAGTGTTCTCTGGTGCACTGGAAGGGTTATCCGTTTCTGCTTGTTGTAACACACATGTCGCGCCGAATGTATTTGGTCTGGGCTTAAAGACAGAGAGCAGCTGGCATAGGCCACAATGAAGTTTTTCACTGCTGATTTAAGAATTGCCTCTGATTTATATATTGTGTCGTGACTCCAATTCTACATCTTACATCTTTATAATGCGTTAACAAAAAAATAAGCAGAAAACCCGTTAGAAGGGAGAACACGGGGCTTACGGAGGTAACATGTAATAAATTTCATACCTAGTCTATGACACACGCATCTATATTGGTTTCATAAAAGAATTTCGAAGGACGCTTAATAGTTTGCCTCACATAGATAGTGTAATCCTATCATTTCTGACAGTGGTTGCGCCATCTTCATCGCTGGAAGTACTTGACCATCCATGCCAAGATGACAATGTAAGTTTAAAACTGTATGTAAATTAGATCTATTACCTTGGGCTCATAGCTTGATTTTATTGTAACACTTTGTCCCGCTGATGGATCTGACACTATTTTGAACAAATAAAGTCTTAATTGGCTTTTAAATACATTTTAAAAATATTCTCACGGAAAATTTGCAAAACTAGCGAATTTTGTTTACAGTACATTCCTACCACGTTTATCTTTAACACAAGAACATTTTTGAATACATGTATCTATTTAAGGGAGACTACAAGACTGTCTCATCAGAACTTGACATTTTTCACAAAATGGAAGAAAAATCTTGTCGCTTTAACTTGTTAGTTGTCCTTTATTTTATATATAGAAACCTATGAAGGCAGTAGCTTGTCGGTTTGACCAAAAAGTATCTTAATTTCATAAGTTCTAAGATTTGAAAATGTAAAAAGATAATTAGACGGCGCAGATACATTATCTCTCTTTGTTACAAATTTCAGCTAGTACTAGTCTTGCTTTTTTCTATGAATATGAGTCTGGAAAAAGTAATGACGTCGTCAGTTTGCAGTACACGAATGAAGCCTTTGGAGTAGTAGTTTTATTTGACCCATTCTTTTACAAAGGGTCTTTACGTGCACGTTTAACTACATTGTACTAGTAATCTAGTAAACTAGTAATCACAAATTTATTACATGTAAACCTGTATTGAAGTGAGCAAGCACTTTCATCAGCTGTTAACTTTGCCGTTCCAACACATTTAAATTGGTCATTACCAAAAGTAACTACAAGTCTTAAAGGCCATTGTTTTATAAGAAAGATCAAAAGGCAGTAAAATGATAACAATACTTTATGAATATAAGAAGTATCAAAGTGTGTCATGATTGGCTGCTATAACCCCACGGTACTCTACTCTAGGCCTTAAACTCATTACAATAATGTAACTGAATGGTTTGCTGGACATTAACAAAAGAAGGTAAAGCTCATTACATATAAATAGGGTCCTGTTGTCCTCTTCTGAATTCACATTGAGACGGAGGTTGGAAAGGAGTCGACGAGATGAAGTTCTCCACAGCCTTGGCTTTCTTGGCAATTGTTTGCTCATGTTACTCTTGGCCAATGAGGAAAATAAAGGTAGGACGTTTCTTCCCTAAAATATTTGCATAAGACATTAAGATAAAGGAAATTTATCAGAAATTATGTTCTTGAAACATACTGGTGTCAGCTATGACCAGCTATTTTCAATTTTTTGTTTGTAATTTTCTCTGCATAATTTCATGTTCATTTCGAAAAAATCAATATCATGTTGGTAAGTTCTTGCTTTGATAAGTGTTTGGCTGGTTGATATACTGCGATGATCACCTCAGCATCCCTTATATATATGTCTTCACAAACCTGAAGTGTTTTTGTAACTACTGGAAGATCGCAATGGAAGGGAGAGGTTTGGCGCGCCTTAAAACATGGTTTAACCCACCATTTCTTTTGAAATGCATGTACCAAGTCAGAACCATTGCGATCTTCAATTTTTCCGGTATGTCTTCCTTGTTTTGTCTTGTGTTATGGTTATTTGAGATTGATTCTCCAAGTTCGGTTATTTTGTTATACCTTTTATTCATCATCATTGACGTTGTTTTAGGTATATGCTGTCATGTGTTTATAAATCCCTCTGCAGCAAAATTCTCCCAGTGTTAACATCTTATTGTCTGGCTGTTTTGATGTTTTAAGACCTTGTGGTAAGACCGTTTTGGATAGCTAAACATCTAAATTAAGATCAATGTAGTTTTCTGGTTTTCATGAGATTACAATAATTTAACTGAATGGTTTACTGGGCATTAACAAAAGAGAGTAAAGCCCATTACATATAAAATGATCTAGAGTCCTGTTATCCTCTTCTGAATTCACATTGAGACGGAGGTTGGAAGGCCATTTTCAGAGGGACCTATGTCCTATATCATATATAGCTTCTACAACGCCAATTAGTTGATCATATGGAATTTCTAACATCAAAGGAAATAAATTTGATTAGTTCAATGACGAGGCTTGCCGAACAATTGAAATATCAAATTCATTTCCCGAGATGTTAGAAATTCCATGATTATCGAGAATTTAATTTAGAAGGTTTTTCTCTAATGTCTACTGGTAAAACTAGTTGGGAGGTTGATAAATCGGATGAAATGAGAAAAAAAATATTGCGTTGTTGAAGGTTTATTTAATACTTTTTTTTTTTACAGCAGCGAGAATTCAACTTGCACGAGGCCATGGGGTATGCCGCCGATCGTGAATCGATGCGTAAAGATTTGGAGGAGGCGTCATTAGAGGAAGTCCAAGATTTCTTTAAGAGTGTCCATGAAGATATTTTAGCAATCGAAGCATTGGGAGAGAAAATCACCAACCGTAAGTTAATGAAAGTAAAACAGGGAATAGAGGAAACTTCAAACTTTGGTATTTCTTTACCATAACTTCATTAATCCAACCTAAAACGTACAGTTTTTAAACAAGCATATAGCAACACGAAAAATCAAAGCGCTAAAGCGTTAAAAGGCAGAGCTAAATCTACCGACCATATGATTTCCTTGGGAAGCTTGGAATTTAAAAAAAAAATTCTGGCTCTGATTTTTGGCCAAAAAAGAGTCTGGCCACCTTATAGGGCGAAAAAAAATCATCTGGCCCTCATTTTGTGCATTAGAAAAAAGAGATTATCTGAACAAAATTTTCTAGCTTTAAATATTAAATAAAAATTCCCGGCTCGGATGAAAATCTCAGCCCCCCCCCCCAGAAAATCAAATGGTCGGTGCCTAAGCACTAAAAATAAAGAACGATCTGTGTTACATAAAATTGACACATAACACATCAGTTTTGTTTGTTTCCTCCGCACACTTACACATTTGTTAAGATCTGTAATTTAGCTCCGCCCACTTGATCAAAGGTCGTAGGTCAACAATGCGTAAGTAAACGTCAACGAGTATTGATACACTGACTGACGTGACTAGGGGAAAGCCCCTCTGCATCGACTAATACCTATACAGGTATAGAATCGCTATGTCACGGCCATGGGTCGTCCAGCCCATGACACACCACCGCCAGTGTTAGCTGCTCCAGAGTATCCTTTGTTGTCGCTGGAACAGTGCCCGTCTTGCACCACGGGGAGGTACTGGTCGGAATTTGCAAGACTATTGATACACGATATGTAGTGCACATTTATATCGCATTTATGTTGGGGTATAAATATGTACCTGTTATTTTAGACAATCCGTATAACATTTAAAATACAATACACGATTAATGTCCTCTGGTAGCAATATTTGACTGACCGATTTACCCTGTCTAGACGAAAAAAAAACCGCGAAAATCAGATAGCTATATGCCTCTATAAGGCTCTGCCTAAACTCAAGTGTTTCAAAAGGAACAAATAATTTTTATATATCGCTTCAATCACGTGTGTATCACTTAATGTCTCATTCAAATGATACATGTATTAAAATCGTAAACTTAATGAAATTATCAGTTTCTATTATTATTTTAGATGATTGGTCAACTATGCTTGAACTCTCAGCCGAAGAACAGGAACTTATTTCCCATCTTATAATGATGGATTCATATATGCCATCAGTTGGAGGTAAAACATCTTCTTGAGGTTATCTGGAACTTCCGTTTACCAAGTAAATTCTGTCTATAGTACCTTCGATATGGGTATGGACATTCGCACAGGTGATATCGACAATGTATAACGCATGGAAGTGTAAACGCAGTCCAAAAGTTAATGTGGTTTTATTTTAGAATAAGCAAGGAAAGACAGCAGTTATTAAAATACTGCATTTTACATTTCATGCGTTTAACATTGCCGGTACTCCTCTCGCCAGAGTTGGACATTTGATATTGGTTATTTTGTTGAACTATATAACAATATTTGAATACCCCATAAACATGGTATTATCGCCTATGGTTAACTTTGGAAATCTGAAAATAGTCACAAGTTTAAATAGTTTTTTCTAAAAAAGCTAGCCATCTCATAGCTGCTTTACCATTTTAAGTTCAAAATGCAGGTTCAGAGAAATTAAAATAGTTGCACAACTCGAGATCGTTGCTTCAATGTATGTACTTTAGGTGGTCCTCTAAGTAGAAAATATAGATTAAAGCCAGCATCCGAATCATGCATTGTGCTAAGCATTTGAGGGTGCAATTGCAATAGCAATATTGTTTATGTAGCACTTGTCAATAAAACAATCAATTTTCTGTAAAATGTCATACAACAAAGTTTCTTTCTCTATCAATATTTTGCCATTAATCATGTTACCAAATGGAATAAAAAATAATGAGATGTGGAATAAGTGTACGCGACATAGCCCACAATCAAGCGGCAGTTCAGAAAAAAAACCACAATGGACAACCGCCAGCAGCCTTCAACGAGGCAAGTAGGCGTCCTCGCGGTTCTGCAATTATTGCATATAATTCAAATCCAGTCCAAGTATGAAACATTACGATAACCATTCTTGTGTGTGTACAATTTTATACAATGAGTCTTAAAACGATTTTGTTCCTTTTCTTTCAGGATTCGGTACAAGCCTTTTTATTGATGCATGTCAGGAGGGTAATATGATTAACTTTATTCTTTTCCAATTTCTACAAATTTTAAATTTGTGTTTCTTGAACATCGTGTTGTACACTAAGAAATCTGTGTATTCACACAAAACTTGCAAAATTGTCTTGATCATGGATTATATAATTAAACATGTACATTTATTTTGAAATGAACATTGTTAAGAAAATAGAATCAGTGTCCGATTGAGATAAAACAACTTCAGTACTAGTAAAACACTAACATAACATAAAATATCATTTATTTCCAAATCAGCAGCCTTCTGGGAGCAAGAAGAGTTGTACAAAACATAGTTGATAGATTACACATACAATTCACTCAGATATTAATAGTATATACGCATTTTTTTCTTTAAGTACACTTTTTGGTTTATTTAAGAGTACATGAAGATTGACTTCAGCCAGTATGCAACACTTTGGGACGCTAAAATAGAGGCGATCAACCAGTTCATGACATGTGGAAACAATGGGTTCAGAGAGTTGGAGAAAGTCTTAGATATCAGCAACATAACAGGTTCGTGCAACAAGCATGTGTTAACTGGCTGGAAAAGCTGGAATACGGCTTTAGTAGTGTCTACATTTTATATCCAACGGTACCCTGTCCGTTGACTGTTTTTGTTTCCGCCATACTTCCGGGTTTCGTCCTTGTGTCAGTTGCTGATGAAATATAGCCCCCCCCCCGGAATATGCACGGTACATCATAACCAAGTTAACCGCTTTATTGATGCCCGATTTGGTGCTTGTTTTGATTTTGAAGTCCGGTGCTTGTTTTGATTTTAAAGTCCGCTGCTTCTGGTATGATCAGCACATGCTATAGTCCAAAATCTATACGTGACCTGTTGCTACGATTCATGATTTTTTGCGTAGTGATAAATTAGCGTTGTAGTTTAGCTAACCTTTCGCGTGGGGGATAAATTCACGTTATTTCTGATAATTCACATTCTTTACTGAAAGTACTAAATGATTTACGTGAGGATATTTTTGGGGATACTTTGTGGATGCGAATCAACCGAAAATAAACCCACGCGATAATTTCTACGTTTAAAGAAGCGTATTAGGGCATGTTTGATTTTCTTATTTCAAGAATAGTTTGAAAGTTGACATATTAGCAAATTAAGAAATAAACAATTAGACATAACTACAATTATAGTAATAATATTTTTATGAATGTAACTAAAAGTAAAACTATAAAATCAAACTAATGACCATTTTTTCACAGAGAAAGATTTGGAATGCATCGACACGATTGTGCAAAAGATTGACCGACTGGCACGAGGTTTGGCCGAGATGTTTACACTGAGCAGAGGGATTATGGCAATTATTCATTTAGACGAAAGAGATTATCCGAATCCAGGTAAAGTTGGGATACACATACTCACGTGCACATACTATAAGTTTTACACAAATACGCAGATGAAAATAAAGAATTGAAAAACATTTTCACCAGCCAAGGGCTACGATTTGGTGTATCTCGCGAGATAAGAACTTTTTAAAAGAGAAATTTTGAATGGACCGAGACAGTTTAAGAACTCAAAGGAAGGCCACTACAAATCGATTCCTAGTTCGTCGGACAAAAAAAAAACCAAAAAAAAAACCACACAGGGTGCGAGCGCGCAATTTTTTAATATTTTTTTTTCCATAGTCGTCAATTACATATAGGTGAGAGGAGCGGCAACTTTGTAAAAAAAAATCAACTTTAAATCAAGCGAGCGCTAAAATTTTGTGCCTCTTTTTAGAGTATATATACTCATGGACAAAAGAAACGTTACACCCCGAAAATTAATGCCAATCAGACACATTTAAAGTTTTTTGTCATTTACTTATTTTATTGTTAAAAGATGTATCCATACCGAGGTTTATCATGGAAAATTTGTTGAAAATGGTGAAAAAAGAAGCCGTCATTTTGATTACCTAAAAACCAATGAATTTGAAAATTTGTATCGCAGATTTAATCTTTTTTCAAAAAGTCAAATTTAACGTCCCGTTGTGTATTGAAAAAATGATTTCAAAGACAACATTTTTTTCCTTTTGTTTTGTCCGTAGTATTGGGTAGATTCGGAACAAAAATTTTATTCGGATACAAAAGTGTTTCCGGTTTATGGGATTTCAAGTTATCCGACCGCAACAGGAAGTGGTTGTTTAAATCAACTAGAATTCATTAAATTCTCAATTTCCATCACCTTTGATTTCAGAAAAAAAAATGATTTAAGGATTGTCACTCCTGAACTTTTTTATATCAAACTTTTTACAATTTGTGGGGTAAATGATGAATAGTTGTCCACTTGATCAAATGACAAAAAGTAAACCATATTTCCGTGTGCTCGTTTCCGAGATATATGACGTCAAAAATTTGGGGGGAAATTAAACTCCTCTAGATTTTACATTACTTTAACATTGTGAAGTATTTTGCCTTAAAAACCATGAAGTTGTATTTAGAATTTCAAAATGTTTAATACAGTTGTTTTTTACGGTCTATATGATAAGAAAATGTCATAAAAATTAGGGGTCAGTGTGCAAAATTTTTCTTCAGTAATTAAAGGTAAAGTCTAGAGGAGTTCCAAATTTTGACTGATATTCTGAAACATGAACAGTGACCATCCTTAAAGGTACCCGATTGTCTTCTTGGTCATTTCACATTTTTACAGGTTACGAGTTAACCAGAATTGTGAATTTGGATATTCATGTTTTCATCTTTGAATGTCTGATGCTTAAAATTGAGGTCAATTCAAATTCCCGGTTTGTCTTTTCGGATAACATTCAGCCATTTCATTTAATTTCTGTCAATAATAATGTAGTTTTATATTGTTTTACTAATATCCTTCAATATTAAAATATATGTAACGTTTCTTTTGTCCATGAGTATATATAGATATCTTATATCAATCATCTTACATGTTTCGATGTTTATTATGACTCGACAATGTGTAGCCTAACAGCATAAAAACTGTTAAATCCATGAACATTAAACATGTACTTGGTTTCAAAAGCATGAAGTGCATAAAATGGTTAGACATAATTTTGGACACGAGCGCGGGGAAATCCCAGCAAAATGCGGGGATTTTTTTTTTATAAAGTTTTAATTCTTGTTGACAATAATAAGACTCAGGGATTCTGGCGAACAAGGAATAGATTTAGAGTTCCCTAAGAGACACAAAGTTTAGATAATTAGTTATTGTTTCACCACCCCCCTTTCAGCAGCGCGAATTCGGCTAAACCAGAGAGATGAACAAGAAAGGGGTGCTATACATTAACTATCTCCGGCGAACAAGGAATAGATTTGGAGTTCCCTTAGGGACACATAGTCTAGTTAATTAGTTATTGTTTAACCCACCCCCCCAGCGGTGCGAATTCGGCTATATTAGCGTGATGAACTAGAAAGAGTGATATACTAGTACATAAAAAACTATGCAATGTTTAGCCATCAGGAATTTAAGACAAAACATTTATTTTTTTCTTCATTATTTGAATTGTCTTGTTTGTCACTACTGACACATTTTATACTAGTACATAAAAAACTATGCAATGTTTAGCCATCAGGAATTTAAGACAAAACATTTATTTTTTTCTTCATTATTTGAATTGTCTTGTTTGTCACTACTGACACATTTCTCATCTTTATTTAGCAACATATAACCAAGCTCTAAAGCAAGACATTTTTCTTACATTTGGTCATGGAGGTTCCGACGACGACAAACCTAATCCAAAACCTGACGACATCGACAATCCTAAACCTGGACCCAACAACGGCAACTTTAAACCATCCGACGGGTTGAAACCAGATTCCAAACCAGGAGGCAACAATGGAAATTTCAAACCTTCCGACAGATTGAAACCTCAACCAAAACCAGACATGTTGAGATCAAACCAAATACAAGCTCGCGATCACATGACCGTTCAAGCGAGAAGAGACGAGATGAACAAGACGGAAATGAAGCTGATTCTGGATAAGGTTATCAAAGCGTTGCAAGCTTTAAAAGCTTGGAAATCAGACAAGAAAAGAAAATAATGGACTTAGAAGTATCACTCATTTAATATTGTTACCCTCTCTTTGCATCACGACCTAATTGTGAATAGTTGAATTATATGTAATAAAATTTATTCAGTGAATAAAAGCCCTTTTCATGCTAGTAAAATGTATCATTTGGAAATTGCAGAACGAGATAAAAGACAGCTTCCACAGTTTACACAATGGGTCGAGAATATTGATATTCCTAGTATTTGCTCTAGTTTTGTTCTGCCGGGGCCAGGTCATCATTGAATGCTACTCCAAGTTTTCAAACGACGTTGATTTTTGTTAAGTTTTTGATTGTTTATTTTTTTATGCATGTACTATTATTCGGTGGTAAAAGTATAGTAAATTAAAGCTTGATACATTTTCAACGTTATTGTCTCCCTTTGAGACACACAGCGTGTTTTGAACGCAACATCAACAGAGGTTCAAATCAAAATATGTGACTGAAAGAAGCAGAGGTATCAATGGGGCATCCGAATGTCAAAAGTCCGAAAGGGCAGAGATAAAACCAGTAAACACCAACAAGAACGGACAAAAACAGACAACATGTAAAACACTGAAACACAAAACACTGAACACCAATCAACAACGCGAACATCAGAATGTATTATGGAAGCAGTTGTTGCTTGCTGTCCTTGCTTTGCTAGTGACCAAAAGGTTATAGTCAACTCAAACATAGATAAGAAACATATCAACTACGAAACCTACAACTGTTCTACACCACAGACGAGTAAAAAATAAGGTCAGCTATATTTGGCGTCTATCATGAATTCTCTAGTTCTATTGCTCATCATTTGAAAGAAGCAAAGAAGCACCAGAGTGAAAATTTGAATCTAAAAATGACATAAAATGAAATCAAGAGACACCGAAGAAAGTACTTTAAGTTGATGATTATAGGATTGGTTTATCGGCAAAGAAGTATACCATTGGACATTCGACTGTCAAATGTCAGAAAAGACAGGCAAAAAATCAATCGACACAGAAAGAAACAGGTAGTTTATAAAAACCAACTAAACTTTGATCAGCAACGCCGGGAGCGCAAACTCAAGTTGTACTCTTGTGCTCTGGAAGGGTCACCAGTTTCCGCTTAATTGTTGTAACACACTTGTCGCGCCGAACGTTTTTGGTCTAGGATATTAAAAGACAGCGAGCAGCTTCTACTGGTCACAGTGAAGTTTTCCACTGCCGATATATATACAATGTATATATATTGTGTCGTGACTCCTGTTCCACATCTCAAACTTACATCTTGAAAATGCGTAAAATACGAAAAATAAGCAGAAACCCCGTTAGAAGGGAGAACACATGGCTTACGGAGGTAATATGCAATACATTTCATACTATGACACACGCATCTATATTATCTTCATAACAGAATTTCGAAGGACGCTTAATAGTTCGCCTCACATAGATAGTGTAATCCCATCATTTCTGACCGTGGTTGCGCCATCTTCATCGCTGGAAGTAATTGACCGATGTCAATGTAAGTTTAAAACTGTATGTAAATTAGATCTATTACCTTGTGCTCATAGCTTGATTTTATTGTAACACTTTGTCCCGCTGTTGGATCTGACACTATTTCGAACAAATAAACTTTTAATTGGCTTTTAAATACATTTTAAAAATGTTATCACGGAAAAATTTGCAAAACTAGCGATTTTTTGTTTAAAGTACATTCCTAGTACCACGTTTATCTTCAACAGGAGAACATTCTTTAATTCACCCATTTATATAAGGGAGACTACAGGACCGACTCATAAAAACTTAGACATTTTTCACAAATTGAAAGAAAATTTCTATCACTTTAACTTGTTAGTTGTCCGTTATTTTATTAAAAAGAAACCATGTCAGTTTGACCACAAAGCATCTTAATTTCATAAGTGCCAAAGACTCGAAGATGTAAAAAGAAACCAAGACAACGCAGGTACATTGATCCTTATCTTGAATCTCTCTTTGTTACAGATTAAAGCTAGACTTGCTTTTTTTCCAATGAAAATGATTTGGAAAAAGTAATACCGTCAGCGTCTTCAATGTGCATTGCACAGCCTTCCTAGTAGATTGTTTTCATTGGACCCATTCTTGTACAAGGGGTCTTTAAGTGCACTTTAATCGCTTTCACAAATATGAAGTGAGAGAGCACTTTTATCAGCCGTTAACTTTGCCTTTCCAACACTTTTAAATTGTTCATTACCAAAAGTAACTACAAGTCTTAAAGGCAATTGTTTTAAAAGAAAGATCAAAGGGCATTGAAATGATGTTAGAAAATGATAATATATTTTATGAATGTATGAAGTATCAAAGTATATCATGATTGGCTGATATAACCCCACGGTACTTTACTCTAGGCCTTAAACTCATTACAATAATGTAACTGAATGGTTTGCTGGACATTAACAAAAGAAAGTAAAGCCCATTACATATAAATAGGGTCCTAGTGTCCTCTCCTGAATTCACATTTTAGAAAGGAAAGGAGTAGACGAGATGAAGTTCTCCACAGCCTTGGCTTTCTTGGCAATTGTTTGCTCATGTTACTCTTGGCCAATGAGGATAATAAAGGTAGGACGTTTCTTCCTAAAATATTTGGAATTCTATATAATTAAGACAATTAAAAACAATATTTTAAAAAAAAATTTTAATCTTAGACCCATGGAACTAATATAACAAAGCCAAATATAATTTGTCTATCTTTAGTCTTTGTAATAGCTTATGTAAGTTTTGTCGAATTTAATTCTTTGATTAAAAGCGGAATATTGAAACTCTTTGATTATATTAAATTTAATTTTGAATTATATTTTAATCTAGGTCTAATTAAATTGCTTAAAGGAAAGCAGCAAACGCTGGCCATTTGAGAGGTTTAAACCTTTGTTAATCTCTCGCAATTATGTTTTCCATTTATCACCAGTTCCGTAAAATTTGTAGGCTTTTTTGGACAATTGTAGCTAAATTTGATTTCATGTTTTGTCGGTTTTGTTCTCATACTATGGTTATTATTTCGTATATAAATAAATTACATTTCAACAGCAGCGGGAATTCAACTTGCACGAAGCCATGGGGTATGCCGCCGATCTTGAATCATTGCGTAAAGATTTAGAGGCGGCAACATTAGAGGAAGTCCAAGATTTCTTTAAGAGTGTCCATGAAGATATCTTAGCCATAGAGGCGTTAGGGCAGAAAATTACGGAACGTAAGTAATTGAAGATAACATAGAAGCGAAGTAAAAACAAGATACATACTTAATCTGTGTGTGTGTGTGTGGGTGTGTGTGTGTGTGTGTTTAACGCCCTTTATCGACGCACCTGGGCCATGTAGTGTTTAATGGTGGAGGAAACCGGAGTACCCGGAGGAAACCACCGACCTTGGGCAGGTAACTGACAAACCTAATCACATACAGTTGGGGAAATTCCTTTTTTCGTTAAATACAAACAGGACTCGGGCACCAGGTCAGAGGTGATCGGCTATTGATCAATAATGGGGTATTTAAACCAGCGCCTTAGACCAGTCGGCCACCCAGGCCCCATACTTAATCTGAAACAACATGGACAATTAAAATGTTTTAATTTAAACAGCTGGCATCATGCAGTAAAAAAACAAAAAAAAAACAACTCGTGTATTGGTTCACGTGTCGGGCCACTGACACTAAGGTCCGTCTATCTGTATCAGCTACACACCGTTTGATGCCTCGATTGCTTAGTGATTGGTTTTGATGTATTTTCAAAGATTTTAAAAAGGAGGTCTGGGACTAGAAAATTGTTTCTCTTCAAACGCCCGTACCTATAGCCAGGTCCATAGCAGCTCTATGGAATAACCTCTTTTGAACTAGACATTTTGATACCGGTAGTGATCGGGTTATTTAAGGAATGACCTCCATACTTTTTTTCTGTCTGAAAAAAAAAAAATAAAAAAAAAATAAAAATAATAAAAATGTTGCAGCCAGCAGGAGTGTTTGCCACATTTAAATGCAATTCGAATAGACAGCAAAAATATTGTGGTCATTCACAAAAAATAATTTATTTTGTTATAACATTTATAACAATGATTTGTTTGTTAATTGTAGATGATTGGTCAACCATGCTTGAACTCTCAGCTGAAGAACAGGAACTTATTTCCCATTTAAACACCATGGATTCATATATGCCATCAGTCGTCGAGGGGAAGAACCCGGCGGGAGGTGGGCGTTTTAGAATAAAATTTTGCTCATGAACGTACGGTCGTTTATTGCGTACACAAATATTTCTGTCAAGATTTTTGCAGAATTAAACTTCACACAAGAATGATTTGAAATTTGGCAGGATGATTAGTATGACAAACTTTTTATCCTTAAAGCGATTTTAGTCTTGTCTGACGCTTTATTTCTGTTTCTGACAAGGCCAGTATGAAAATTTCAGCCAAGCTTTTCTCAAAACCATAACGAAAATGCAAGGCGATCATGTTTCCCTCACTATTCATGTATGGATGGAATAAAAAGTTTTGACCACGAACCCCCTTTTTATCAATAAGCTCATACTTACGGTCTTGAGATTTGAAAGGATAAGCCCTAAGCGATTTACAGAATTGCCGGAATAGCATGTCATACGCGTAATGTGTACGTGCGTCCCATGTACATATTTCTACAATTTCCGTAACCAGTTTTAATGTCATTGTATTTTACTTCTGCTTTTATATAACTTGCTTTCTCTTTTTCAATTTCAGGTTTTGGTACAAGTCTTTTTATCGACACATGTCAAGAAGGTAATGCCATTTTTTCTCGATGCATACAAACTTTGATTTTTATATTTATTTATTTTCCTGTACCGTACCTAAGCCGGTTGCTTTTCTAGTAATGGAGAAATAACTAACAGTTAAGGATGTTCGATATTATTATTGAAAATAAATAGGTTTTAAATTTGATGCTTTAAATGAAAAGATAATAGAACAAGGTATAAATAAGCAAAAAATTTTGATAGGTTCGTGACCTCGTTTTCAAGATAATTGATGTTAAATTTTTGGCGGGAAAAGGTTTTCTCTGACTTTTTCATAGGTTTAGCATAAACACTATTTAGTTGTTAAAACCCATGACAGAATAAATAGGATTTGACTAAACTTTGACTATAACCTCTTCATGCCATATTAAAGACAATAATAACAAGAAAATAGGGGTTTCGTGGGCAAAAATTTAACCCTATTTTGATGGTAAGATCCAGATGATTCCGAAAAAATGACAGAAATACCAAAAACAAGACTAGCGAGCATCCTTAACTATTTACAAATAATAATTCGTATGGATAAATATGTAGACGATAATGAGATACACAACACAGCCTATATAAACAATCGACGATTAGAAAAATTAACAATGGAATTCCCTTTTTATTTTTTTTTCTAAGAAAGAAAGCCCTTCCAAATCTGAAATCAAATCTCGAGCATAAAATACCATAAAAATATAAATCGCAATTAAGAATCTTCTATCTGTTTCTATATCTGATTCTGTTCTATCTAATATAGAGTACATGAAGATTGACTTCAGCCAGTATGCAACACTCTGGGACGCTCAAATGGAGGCGATTAAGGTGTTCATGACATGTGGAAACAACGGCTTCAAAGAGTTGGAGAAAGTCTTAGACATCAGCAATATCACAGGTAACGTGTTACCGGATTCAGAGATTTGGAGATAGTCTTGAATATCGGCAATATCTCAGGTAACGTGTTACCGGATTCAGAGAGTCGGAGAAAGTCGTGGATATCAGCAATATCTCAAATATCTCAAGTAACGTGTTAACGAATTAAGAAAGTTTGAGAAAGTCTTAGACATCAGCAATATATCAGGTAACGTTTAAGCGGATTCAGAGAGTTGAGAAAGTCTTAGACATCAGCAATATCTAAGGTAATGTGTTAACGGATTCAAAGAGTTGGAGAAAGTCTTGGATATTAGCAATATCTCAGGTGACGTGGTAACCGATTCAGAGATCTGGAGAAAGTCTTAGACATCAGCAATATCTCTCAGGTAACATGTCAACGGATTCAGAGAGTTGGAGAAAGTCTTTGATATCAGCAATATCTTTGGTAAAAGTGTAAACTGATTCAGAGTTGGGGAAAGTCTTAGAAATCAGCATTATCTCTAATATCGCGTTTTTGGATTCAGAGATTTAGGAAAGTCTTAGATATCAGCAATATCTCGGGTAACGTGTTAACGGCTTCAGAGAGTTAAAGAATATCTATGATATCTACAATATCTCAGGTAACGTGTTAGCGGATTCAGAGAATTAGAGAAAATATAACACATCGGCAATAACTCAGGTAACATGATAACGGCTTCAGAGAATAAGAGAAAGTCTTAAACATCAGCAATATCTCAGGTAACGTGTTAACGGATTCAGAGAGATAGAGAAAGTTTTAGACATCAGCAACATCTCAGGAAACGTGTTAACGGATTCAGAGAGTTAACAAATTCTTGGATATCAGCAATATCTCGGGTAAAGTGTTAACGGCTTCAGAGAGGTTGAGAAAGTCTTGGATATCAGCAATATCTCAGGAAACGCTTTACGAATTCAGAGACTTAGAGAAAGTCTCAGACATCAGCAACATCTCAGGTAACATGTTAAAAGATTCAGAGTTAGAGAGTCTTGGATGTCAGTAATATCTCAGGTAACGCGTTTACGGATTCAGAAAGTTAGAGAAAACTTGGAAATAAAGGAACTGGGATAATCAATCCCATATACCAAATTGAGATCATGAAAATACATATTATAGAAATAATCAGCAATATCTCAGGTAAAGCGTTTACGGATTCAGGGAGTAAGAGAAAGTCTTAGATATCAGCAATATCTCAGGTTACGCATTAACGGATACGGAAAGTTCGGGAAAGTCTTGGCTATCAGCAATATCTAAGGTAATTTTAAACCGATTCAGAGTTGGGAAAAGTCTTAGACATCAGCGATATCTCAGGTAACGCGTTAACGGATTCAGAGAGTTATGGATATCAGCAATATCTCAGGAAACGTCGAACAATCACGTGTAAAAAAAACTGCCTTGCGTCGTATGATAATTTAGTATCTTATTAAGGTAATGGAGTGCATTAATGTGCACGAGACCGTAACACATATATTTTAAAATAACTCAAACTGCAATTAATTTAATGAGCTGCTTGGCTGTTTCGAAAATAAAGGAACTGGGATAATCAATCCCATATACCAAATTGAGATCATGAAAATACATATTATAGAATAAAGATAATAACAAAACTACCGAACTTGAATGATCAATCTCAAAGTCCAGAGAAAATGACAAAAACGAATCAGTCATACCGGAGAATGGATGGATCGCAATGGTCCTGACTTGGTACAGGCATTTCAAACAAAATGGTGGGTTAAACCAGGTTTTATGGCGCCAAACCTCCCTCTTCCATTGCGATCTTCAAGTCCATAATATATCCAGTTACATAGAATAGTGTGACACTGTAAAATTTGCTTAACCCATAATATATAGTTACGTAAAATAGTGTGACACTGTACAAATTTTCTTGGAGGTAGTTTTTATAAGTCGAACATAATAGGACATGTAGGATATGAAAATTATCATGAATAAAATACAATAGCTTTTGTCTGGAACTTTGTTGTAATTTTTATTTGAGAGAAACACAAAACCAGAAAAATTAAAGATCGCAATGGTACTGACTTGGTACAGGCACTACCAAAGAAGTGGTGGGTTAAACCAGGTTTTATGGCGCCAAACCTCCCTCTTCCATTGCGATCTTAGGATCCGGTAATGACCATAAAACACAACATAGTTGTGAGACACAATAGGGATATTGAGGTGATCATCTCAGTACAGCAGACCAGTCAAACACTAATTAAAACAATTAACTACCATATCTTTTAACTCAATTTTGAACTTTTCTACTAGTGGCTGATAACGAAGAAAGAATTTTTTTAGGGATCGTATGAGACGTATTTTCTTATAGCCCTGCTTCAAAAGTCGGTCACGAAGAAATCGGTGTCTGATAAAAAAATCTGTGAAATGTGTGCAAGCTCTGGCATATTGAATAAGTTTTGAAATATAAACACCGTATGCAGGGGAAGTAGGTATATTGCTCTGTAGATTAGGAAAATTAATAATTTGAAAATTAAAATCGTCTCGTTTATCGTAAATTTTGTACCCAGATGACCACCTGGGTCAAATTCGAGGTAAAAATCCAGGAAAGACGTAACGCAATTTGATATTGAAGATTGCAAAGGTCCTGGCTTAGTACGGGCATTTCAAAAGAAGTTTGGGGTTGAACCAGGTTTTATTGCGCCAAACCCCCTCTTTCATTGCGATCTTAGGATCCGGAAACACAAAGCACAAAATGGCTGTAAGACATAATAGTGTTAAAAAATTGTTGATCTCCGTATTAATTCCTCATCAGCAGTACTAAAACCACTATAGTGTATACATTTTATGTCAACTGTTACCTTGTCCTCGGGATGTTTTTCTTTCCACCTTACTTGAATATATTTATATTGATACCCACATTGGTTCTTTGTTTTTTCTCCAGTTTTTTTTATGTTTTTCTTTTGCGTATGGTAACTGTTGTCGACACATGTGTTAATTTAGTTGGGGGGAATATATTGAAAAAAAGTTGTCCTGACACCTTTAAACATTTATTTTACGGACAGAAGAAAAAAAAACAAGGCCTTCCTCTTCAAGTGATAGGTTTCAAAGTTAATAAAGTTGATATTTCGATGCAACGACTTTTAATCAACGCCGCGTGACGTTGTTTTTAGAATAATATACAAACAGTTAAGTAAAATGAGCGCAAATATAATTAACCTATCTACAATTTTTGAAAGCAAAAAGCAAAGATTGTTTTTTTACAGAGAAGGATTTGGAATGCATCGATGCTATTGTGCAAAAGATTGACCGACTGGCACGAGGTTTGGCGGAGATGTTCACATTGAATAGAGCGGTTAGTGCAATCATTGATTTAGACGAATCCAATTATCCTGATTCAGGTAACTATATTGAAATGCACAAACAAAAACTTACAAATACAAAACTTTTAAGCAAATGTAAAGCAGAAGGCGAAGTTGAAACGGCAGCCCGTTACAATTACAATCACATGACACTCAAGAAGCGTTGCGAACCGGTGTCTCTTAAAAAGGGCAAAACCAAGATGCATCGTTAGAGTTGAATAAAAGACCGTGTCTTCTTGAAACGAATCTTAAGAACTCAAATTAAGAAGCATTGCACCAATTATCACAGATCATTTTGCTGATTGTATTTTGATGTGCTGTATGTTTCATCGAATTTCTATACTTTTTGTGGTAAACTGTGTCTGCCTGCCTTTCGGACCCCCGTACCTGAAATGCACCACTGACTCGTGTCGTTGCTTCATTGTGGTTTGTAAACAATACTCTGTCTAAATCTCATGTAGCTTCCTACAGTTTACCATTTCACCCCTTCGAACACACGAGTCGATCCAGGTAATTTCTACGAACACTGCTAAATATTTTCTTATAACCTACTGCATTATCTCTATACCATTTTGACGCGAAATGAGCGAAATAATTTTTCTTACAATAAATCCTTTTGTTTTGTTTTGTTCCTTATCACACTAATTGACTCTCTTTTTTTTGTTTTCCATCTTTATTTACTAGCCTCATTTAACCAAGCCCTTAAGCACGACATATTTCTTACATTTGGTCATGGAGGTTCTAACGACGACAAACCTTATTCGAAGCCTGATGACATCGACGACGACAAACCTTCCGACGGGTTTAAACCAAATCCCAAACCAGGACCCGACAATGGCAATTCTAAACCTTCAGTCGGATTGAAACCCAAACCAAGACCAGACCAAATGCAAGCTCGAGATCACATGACCGTTCAAGCTAGAAGAATCGAGGCAAATAAGATGGAAACGAGACTGCTTCTTGATAAAGTAATGAAGGCTTTGAAAGTTTGGAAATCTGACAAGAAAAGAAAATAATGGTTTCAGATATCGACCATTCGATATTGTACGCTCTAATTGATTAATGACATATTTGAATACATACAATTAAATATTTATAAATATTTTATATAGTTAAAGTTTTTTTTTGCGTATTTTGATGTGCTGTATGTTTTATCGAATCTCTAGTGTCTTTGGGTTAATTGTATTTGCCTGCCTTTCGGACCCCCGTACCTGAAATGCACCATTGACTCGTGTCGTTGCTTCATTGTGGTTTGTAAACATTACTCTGTCTAAATCTCATGTAACTTCCTTGTGTTGTCTGCATCTCTAGGACACTTGAGACCTGTCTTTACCCTTCGGTACTTTTGTTGCAAAGTTAAACATGACATTAGTTTGTCAAATGCTTCCTCATACTTCGAGTTCTCACATTTCTACGTATTACATTTAATGAATAAAAGTGTTTATATTCGTCAAAAATTACAACTATAATTAAGCGAATTCCCACTCTTTAAGACAACAATTCGACCGCTCGAATTTTTTACCCTGTCATTCACCTATAGATTACGCAAGATTTTCAATCATATTCCATCAGTATTTCTTTAAATCGAGGAAAATGCTTTGATGAACCTGTCATTGTATCCTTTACTCATATGAAATCAGTTACATAATTCAAATGCGTTTGTCTTAAATCATTTTTGCACTTTGTCTAAATGCTAACAGATAATAACAGAAGAAACAAAACCTGCATCGAGTTGCTTTGTAGTCGATAAACTTCTTTCACCCAGGGCGAGTACAACTTTATTCCAACCTGCTTTGTCCTTTTCTTTATTTTGTCTTTTCGGACTTAAGACTTGATCCGAATGCCCTATTGGTACCTTTGTGCTAATTCCTTAGGTAGTTAAATGACATCAATTGATTTGATTGTTTAAAAAGGAACATTAAATAACATATATATTTATTTGAACGTTTTTCGTGTTGATGAATCTGGACATTATGCTAAGTGGACTCACCAGCATACAATTTCACCGAGGTTTAACATCACTGTGCATATGCAATAATCATTCCATATCACTACACATAGTCTCAGAGAAGGAGCTTGCAATGCCGGGTTGCAATGATCAGTAAATAGAAGACATGTGGTGTGCAATAAGTGTACGCGATCGACACAGCCGGAACAAACAAGCCGCAATTTAAAAGTATCACGATGAAAAACAGCCAGCAGCCTTCAACAAGGCCAGTAGGCGCTGCTCGCTGTTTTGCGCTTAAAGTCAAAATAAAATGCATACAATTCAAATTCAAACGGTAGACAATTAACCCGTGTGAAAGGATCCTGTCTGAAACGACAAATTAATTATAATGAGGCTACATTAATAACAAAACAAGGAAAAACGAAAAAAGGACCGTTTATATAAAAAAATTTAAAGCCGTCGGAAAAGGGGGGGGGATGTGTGCATCACGATGAATGCATCAAAACCCACTAGTTTTATTCAAATGCAGAAAATCTTCTTCACCTGTGAGGGAAGTACCCATCTAAGACCCTCCTTGCATATCCTTACCAGAAGCCTGACGACGGCCCTGCCACTTTTATGTTGTTGTTTTATTCAAAAGCCGCATAATAGGCAATTTTAAATAAGAAACTTGATTTTTTAAACAAATGAAAGTACTAGATATGCCATCTCAAATACTGCAAGAAAAATTTTAAAACATGTTATGGGTCATTATATGAATAACATTTAAATTTTGCACCTTGCTTTTTAAAGAATATTATCATAATCGATAAAAATTTTAAATTTAGAAATTGGGAAATTTAACCTAAACAGGAAGTTTGAAAGAATAAGGCCATTGACATAAATAATATTCAAAATCCCGTTATCATAATGTCCTGCGATAAAGAAATTAAAAACATACACGCACAACTTACAACGGAAATAAGTAACTGGATAGATTCCTCCATTAATAAAGAACAGTTCGAACAACTGAAAAACAGACTAAAATCTGAACTTTCGCCACGAGATAGAAAGAATGCGGATAATATTTTACAAATTTTGGAAGCTTTGGAACGAAAGGGGTTCATATCTCCGGGGAAATATGACGATTTGATAAAAATTCTGGACGAATTTGACCAACGAATCAGTGCTGACGTTATTAAACCTGCACTAGAGAGGATAAATGAGGCCAGACAGACAAAGAGTGACGCGACCCCTAATTCTGCCATTTATGATAAAGGTAAGTGTACCTGCACTTACTCAACTGTGCCTGATTATGTTATTTGTCTCAGCGGTTTGAAGTCACAATCTCCTTTTTATGTATCATAATGCATACATTATATTACAGACCATTACATATAATAACAATATATCGAAATTAAACTTTTTTGTCAATCTTGAAACAAAACTTAAAACAAAATAATCTTCAAATTAGAAATGAGGACCACTTTTGAGTGTTTCTAAAAAGGGGTGACTGTATCTACATAATATACTTGGTGGACTTGTAAGACGTCATCGACCATCACACACGTCTTTATATATATTTTTTTAGATGTAAACTCAGAATTACACTAATGAACTAGTACATGTATATGTATTCTAATTGTTTATTTAGACTCATTTCCATTTTAGTAAGAGGTTCAAATGAGACGTCTTCACCGAAATCAAAGAAACGGAAAACTGGAGGTAAATATACTGTACCTAAGATTATTTTTTGAAGGAGGGGGATTGATCAATATGAGAGGAATTACTTCTATGGAAAGCCACGGCTGTCTTTTGTTGTGAAAATCTAACGTTTCAATAGTACACTAGACTACACTTTATGTACAAAACCTATTTCATTTTATTAAAGTATAGAAAACATTTTTAAAATGTAGTCAATAATTTTTTGTGTGTTTAAAACGTTCAAAAGTAGATACTAGGTAATAAAATGAAATATGCTGGCCAAGCTTCCGAATTCCGCCGAAATCCGAAGAATCCACACATTTTTTTCGAAGTTTTTTTTCCACACGACACCGCTTCAAAATGTCGTCTGCTAAAATTAGACATGCTCTCAGACAACTTGATCTTTCTGGTGTTTATCAAAAATTTGTCGACGAAAAAATAGAAGATGACATGTTTTATCAGCTTAATGATTCTGACCTGACAAGGTTGGGCGTGGAAACAATAGGCGATCGCATTAAGCTGAGAGACGCCATGAAGAAACCAATATGTATCACTGCTTCGCCTACACCTAGTTGTTCATCAGAAGAGGCAGATGACTCACATGGTAATTTTTCGTTTGAAACTTCAACTATATTTTAAAACAGGAAAGCGTGTAAATTAAACTAACCTAATTGTTTTTAATTATTAAATTTTTATATTGTTTTAAAAAAATATGTGTAATTATTTAATAGTGCTGCTGAAATGAATACAAATCATACCATTTGCCTATTAGATCTTCTCTTAGTTAGAAAGCATACATATTATTGTATAATCTACTTTTCTAAAATTTATATTCAAAATTAAAAATAATGATATGGATTTCAAGTTTAATAATCCTGATTTTTGTTGTTGTTTAACTGGCCTCCTGGTTAAAATCCTAAGCGGCCTTCCTTCGGGGTTATGAAGATTTTTACCAAGGATCCCAGGTTATTTTAACACCTCTAGGTGTCTATTTAAAAAAAGATCCTTATATGTATAATATTTGTTTTCCGGTAAAGATTTCCACGAAAAAAAGACAGTTGTGGCGTTCCATAAAAATACTCTTCGTTTTTGTATGATAACTTCTAGAAAACAACCACAATTATTCTTACGAGACTAGGATAACACATATATTGCACAAACATAAAGACTAAAGAAGTGCTTAGAAAGTACCAATGGGGCATTCGAAAGACGGAAATGCAAAAGGGAAAGACAAAAAAAACCCCACTCTTTTCAAGGTTTTAACAAATTTGTCGCAATACAAAAGGGATTTGAAGTCTGGTTTGCACAATTTCCCTTTAAAGCAGAGGTCGACATTATGGATACGATTTCATTGATCCTGTTGTACTGTAGCCAGTTATAGTCTGACTACATAAAACCTACAATAAACGGGGATGGTCAATCTCATCATTACGTCAAAGGAAATAAGGTAGTTATACAAACATCACCCTGTCCAATGTGTAGGTTAAAAATGAACAATGTGTTGTCGAGAACACCACTTTTTAATTAAGAGTTTAACTTTTTCTTCAATAAAAGTTTATTTTTTCTTATTATCGGAATAATAGATATAAAACTTAAATAGCTCATTCGGTAACACAAACTATGCACAAAATAATTGCCACACATGCTCGAAGTTAAAATTAGATATAAACACGTTATACTTGTTTAACCATTACATGCACATGTACGCTGGATGTTGTCGAGGTCTTAAATTATCAAAACACTTCGATGCTTGCTAAATATTGCCTTGCCATATATATAGATATCATAATAATATGAGGCAGGTAAATCCTGTTACGCTCCCGAGGTTTCAATTAATTTATTTTTTTTGGTTCGAAAATAAAAAAAAACCTAGCTTTTCTTGTGGGTTACGTGAGCGTTTAATGACGTCTAAAATTTTCAAAGATAAAAACGTTAAAAAGACGTCGAAAGCTCGGGAAAACAATTAGCGCGTGCTTTACCGGACGTTGAAGGAAAATTCAGCTCATAGTACAACTAAAATATTGACATTTCTACCATTATCGCTCCCTTCGGGAGCGTATAATGTAATCAGAATGACAATACATAATATTTACGGGATAACATAGTAAAAAAGAAGTGTTCTAACAGTACACTAATATGATAATGGCACTGCCCTAAAAGCTCGCGAAGATACAAAATCAATAGGTGCAACCAAAACTGGGTTTAATCTTACCGTAATTGGATCTGGAAAAAATGTCAAAATACATTGGCTGGATCAATAGGTAAGAGGGTCCACTTTTCGATAAAAATTTAATAATTTATTTGAAAAAAATGTATTATCCGTAAAAACGCCAAAATATGGTTTGCGGCCGGGACAACATCATCCATAACTTAGTGACGTCATATCATTCGACAAGCAGACTGTAAACATGAAGACATCAAAATGTCGGCACCGCTCTTCTGCCAGGTTTTGTTATATTTTTTGCATACCCGTATCTATAATTGCCAAGTACTGTCTGCAAAAGATTGATTTAGAAACCTGGTGGAAAATGACGACGTATCCAAATGATCACTTTGTCAGTTGAGGGACCACATAGGATAAGCATGATAAGGATGGATTAGGATTTTATTTTCAGTCAATTCAGATCAGGTAGGACCAAATTATCATACATATGTAGAAAAACAGTTGCTGATCACTTTATTTTAATGAATCTGTGTTATGAAAAGTTCCGAAAATTGATTGACAGAACTTATTAGGGACGATGTGATGATATTTCCCACCATTTTTCTGCGCATGACTATGCACTATGGGTAAAAGGTCACTACAGTATCGAATTCTCGCGAGAGAAAGCCATATTTGTGTAAAAACAAAACAACTAGTGTTCGTTCGTTAGATAGTTATTATTTATTGAGAAAGTTATTGTCATTAACAACAAGAAAAGGTTTTGTTGTGTTACCGTTTGTAAATAAATAAACGAAAATAAAGAGTCTCGCTAACGCGAGACCCGGTATTTTCGAAAAGGTCCGATGCCTTCGAAATGATGACAGAATTTATTTTCAACCATCGTATTTTGAGTCTCGTGCAATTTGGCAGACTCTCTACAATAGTGAGCTTCGCTTCGCTCGCATATAAATTGATCAGGTGTTGTCTGTAACACGTTATATAGATAGAGAGGTTGTTAAATTGAACGACATAGTAGGGCGTTTATTAAAAGAAGAAGAATGATATTTTACAAGTATGTTTCAAGGTTACAAGAAGCTGGGTATACTCGCTATTGTTAAACTTCGAATTATAGATAATAAGTCTTTTTCCAGCCTAAATATGTTAATCTTTAACTACACATTGAGCTGTAGTAAAAAAAAAGACATGTTCCTTGTACGTTAAACACTAAATGCAGATGTAATCATAGGACCCTCTGACCCGGGGGGGGGGGTAACTTCCTTTAAAATATGGGTAGGTTTTTTGGAAAATTTATATTAAAATGGGTATAGTTGTAAGTCTTTTTATGGGTATGCTGTTTAAATTTCATTGAAAAAAATCTGGTCTCATATAAATATGGGTCATGTTTTGTCCATTTATATAGGAAACTGCATCAGCTATAAGCTATAAGCTGAGAGAAAAATTCTTCATCCCTTATTATATTTTGAAACAATTAAGAGCTAAAATAAAGATAACTTTAAAGTTTACTTAATATAAATATGGGTCATAGAAATTGTCGATTTTATATAAATATGGGTATTGAATCAAAATCGAAAATGGCAAATCCCAAACGAAAAAATATTAGGTTATCCCCCCGAGCCCTCTGAATAAGGCTAGGTTGTCCGACTTTAACCAGATCTTCACTTTCCAGTGTCTAAATCCTACTTGATTGCATTTCATGTTAATCTAAATCAACGTCCTTGTTTTAGCTCACCTGGACATATAAGTTATGCCATCCATCACTTTTCATCCGTCGTCGTATGTAAATAATATTAAAAATCTTCTCCTCTGAAACTTTTGAACCAATTAGGGTACGAATGATGTATGACGTTGGCAACAAAAGGTCCCTTTTTTTAAGGGAATCGATTAATTAAATGTACTAAAATAGAACATAGGGAGGGTAAAATCACTTAAACTGGATTATCACTCAGCGACTATGACAGAAGGAACAATAGGGCATGTAATGGGACATTAAATGATTCCCCGCCACGATATTCATCAAAAGTTTATATATTTGTATACTATACTGTATATACTATACATTTATATAGAGACTGAAAAGAAATGAGTCATTTCTCTTAGACCGGAAAATTTCATCATTTTCAAATTTGGAAAATTTATAAAGTGGCAAATCTTCAATAATATTTTTCGAATCATCCTGAAAATTAAACTTGACATGTATTTTATTGTTCTCAACAGCTGTGCAAAATATCATTTAAATCTTTTGACGCGTTTTTTAAGTTGTTAGTATCACTCAGAAACCTTCGGAGACGGACAGACGGACGGCCGGACAGATACAGAAAGAAAGTGAGGGTATAACATAATACCTCGCCACTTCGTGTGACAGGGTATAGAAATTAGACGTTGACGTCGGGTCTTAGTCGGCAAATGATACCTTATAGGAGTAAAGGCACATTTATGGTAAAATAGCGTTTTTAGCTCACCACACCCGAAGGGTCATGTGAGCTATTGTCATCACTTGGCGTCCGTCGTTCGTCCGTCGTCCGTCGTCCGTCGTCCGTAAACTTTTTAAAACGTTAACTTCTCTGACACCATAAGTCCAATTGCAACCAAACTTGGTATGGTTGTTCATTAGCATTCGGTGTTAGAACTAATTCGTCGTAAAACATGGCCGCCATGCTAAAAATGGAACATAGGGGTAAAATGCAGTTTTTTGCAAATAACCCAAAAACGGATACAGATATCAAAATTCTGGCACAAAAGGTAAAAGTGATCAGCACCTCAAGATCTACCTACCCTGAAATTTTGAAGAAAATCCAACGACCCATGTAGGAGTTATTGCCCTTTTTGTGGATTTTTTGCAAATTTTGCACCTGTTTAGCTCAATATCTTGAAAACTATACTAGATATTTGAGTTTAAATTGCATATTGTTAAGCACGTCAAGATCTACAAAATATGTAACAGGGTCAACGTTGTAGGACCTTTCATTTTAGGAGTTATTGCCCTTAGAACGTCAAAATTTAGCATTTTAACAGCATTTCCTCATTGCATTGAAAACGTTAACTCCCCTGACACTTTAAGTCCAAATGGAACCAAACTTGGTATAGTTGTTTATTAGCATTAGGTGTATAGAACTGATGTGGGGATTTTTGATTGGTCGTAAAACATGGCGGCTGTGGCTAAAAATAGAACATAGAGGTAAATGGCAGTTGTTTGCAAATAACTCTAAAACGGTGACAGATTTCAAAATTTTGATTGGGAACAAAAGTGATCAGCACCTCAAGATCTACCAGCTCTGAAATTTTGAAGAAAATCCAACAACCCATGTAGAAGTTATTGCCCTTTTTGTGGATTTTTTGCAAATTTTGCACCTGTTTAGCTCAATATCTTGAAAACTATACTAGATATTTGAGAAATTTAAATTGCATATTGTTAAGCACATCAAGATCTACAAAATATGTAACAGGGTCAACGTTGTAAGACGTTTCCTTTTAGGAATTATTGCCCTTAGAACGTCAAGATTTAGCATTTTAACAGCATTTCCTCATTACATTGAAAACGTTAACTCCTTTGACACTTTTAGTCCAAATGGAACCAAACTTGGTATAGTTGTTTATTAGCATTAGGTGTATAGAACTGATGTGGGGATTTATGATTGGTCGTAAAACATGGCCGCTGTGGCTAAAAATAGAACATAGGGGTAAATGGCAGTTTTTTTGCTAATAACTCTAAAACGGTGACAGATTTCAAAATTTTGATTGGAAACAAAAGTGACCAGCACCTCAAGATCTACCAGCTCTGAAATTTTGAAGAAAATCCAACAACCCATGTAGGAGTTATTGCCCTTTTTGTGGATTTTTTGCAAATTTTGCACATGTTTAGCTCAATATCTTGAAAACTATACAAGATATTTGAGAAATTTAAATTGCATATTGTTAAGCGCGTCAAGATCTACAAAATTTGTAACAGGGTCAACGTTGTAAGACCTTTCCTTTGAGGAGTTATTGCCCTTGGAACGTCAAGATTGAACATTTTAACTGCATTTCCTTATACTCCTCTGACACTTTAAGTCCAAATGGAACCAAACTTGGTTTTATTGTTTATTATTATTAGGTGTATAGAACTGTTGTGGGGATTTTTTGATTGGTTGTAAAACATGGCCGCTGTGGCTAAAAATAGAACATTAGGTTAAACTGCATTTTTTTGCAAATAACTCAAAAAGGGTGACAGATTTTTAGATTTAGATTGAGAACAAAAGTGATCAGCACCTTTAGATCCACCATATTGTCAGATGACCCTCTTATTAATCTTATGACCCTTTTAACGTTAAATAGATTTTGCCTGATAACCTTTACTTCAGGCACATATGTCAGGTGAGCGATAAAGGCTCCTGGGAGCCTCTTGTTCATGTTCTTGCACTATCACAGAATATGAAAATCTGTTGGAGGCATAAATTTTAAGCGCATTAGCTCCAATAAAGTCTTTATTGGGTAGAAGTTGTCAGACAACCCTTTATAAAAGAGACCGTTATGGCTTAAGCGGCAAGTAACAGGTTCATGCTGGCTCCTGAGATCATCTTGTAACGGTCATCTCTCTGATATAAATTGCTTTTCCTCATTCGTTACGGTATATTGATAACTGCCTCGGGTCTTCCAGGTTTCTATCTGACCCCCCTCCATAATAGAAGATAAGGCAGTATGAAATATGTTCTTAGAAAAGACCGGCTGATCTTTCACAAGTGATAGAAATTTTCAGTCTTTCTGCAAGTGGAGCGCCGCATAAAGACCTTAGAAATTTTATCACGAGTGAAAGATCATTGCCGGTTTTCCAAGAACGCACGTAAGAACCTATTTCTTTTCAATAAAAATTAAATTGTTATACATGTATACTGAAACCTTAGGTGGCTCCATTCTGAAAACCGAAAGATTTAAATAACATCGCATTTCATTAGTCGACATCATCAATGGATATCAGTAACTTGACTTACTTACTTGACTTAAGCCTTCTTCACTCCCCTGTGGAGTATAGGCCACTGACAATCTTTCTCCATCTGTCTCTGTCTTTCGCAAGTTGTTGAATGTTGTTCCATGTATATTCCTTCTCTAGCATTTCTTTTTCCAGTACCCTTCTCCATGAAAGTCTTGGTCTTCCTCTTTTTCTTTTTCCCTGAGGTGTCCATTGAAGTGCTTGGCAAGTGATGTTTGACTTGCCTTTGCGTAGAGTGTGACCCAGCCCCTTCCATTTTCTTTTCTTAATTTCTTGAACAATAGGTGTCTGCTTTGTTCTTTGCCAAAGTTCTTCATTCGAGATTTTGTTGGGCCACCATATCTGCAGGATGGATCTCAAGCATTTGTTGACAAATATCTGCAGCCTGTTTATGTTGTTGACTGTGAGGCTCCATGTTTCTGAGCCATATAGCAAGACTGACTTGACATTGCTATTAAATATTCTAAGCTTCGTCTTTGTTGTTATCTGTCTTGATTTCCAGACTTTTCTTAGCATGCCAAAAGCAGTGTATGCTTTTGCTAATCTTGCCTTCACATCATCTTCTGTTCATCCAAGGTAATTTACTACACTTCCCAGATATACAAATGATGTTACATTTTCAAGTTGTGTGGTTTCTATTTCAATATTATTGATGTTATTTGTATTTATTCTCATAATTTTGGTCTTTTCCTTGTTTATACGAAGTCCTATCTTTGCTGCATTTTCAACCAATATGGATGTTTTATCTTGCATTTGGTCATGAGTATGGGAAAGAAGAGCCAGATCATCAGCAAAATCCAGATCATCTAGTTGGTTTACAAGATTCCACTGGATTCCATTTCTTCTCCCTGATGTTGATTGCCTCATGATCCAATCAATGGCCAGTAGAAAAAGAAAAGGGGAAAGTAAGCAGCCTTGCCTGACACCTGATCTTATTTCAAATTCTTTACTTGTGTCGCCACCATGTACCACCTGGCATTTCATTCCCTCATACATATTCTTAATAAGGGTGACAATTTTGCATGGTACTCCATAGCTGTCCAAGAGTTTCCATAAGATTTCTCTGTCAAGACTGTCAAATGCTTTCTCAAAGTCAATAAAGTTGACATAGAGAGAGCTATTCCATTCAATTGACTGTTCTATTATCATTCTCAAGGTGGCTATTTTGGTCAATACAAGATCTCTCTCTTCTAAACCCTGCTTGATGGTCTCGCAGTTTCTTGTCTACAGATGATTTAATTCTATCAAGAATGATTCTGTTTAGTATTTTCCCAGGTACAGAAAGTAACATTATGCCTCTATAGTTTTTACATTGGCTTAAGTCTCCTTTCTTCGGAAGTTTTATGATGTATCCTTTTTTCCAGTCTCCTGGAAGTTCTTCTGTTACCCAAATTTTTGCTAAGAGAGGTTTTAATATCTTTGCTGTTGTTTTAGGGTCTGCTTTGAGTGCCTCTGCTGGTATTTAGTCTGGACCTGGGGATTTACCATTTTTCAAGGTCTTTATGGCTTTTGTTATTTCATTTGTTGATGGAGCTGAGCAGTTTACAGCTAGGTGTTCTGCTGCAGGTTGAATATCTGCCATAATTTCTGGTGCTGGGCGGTTAAGCAGTTCGGTAAAGTGATCTGCACATCTATGTCTTTGTTCTTCCATTGAGTTCAAGGTATTGCCATTTTTGTCTTTTACTGGTTTTTCTGATTTTGAAGATTTCCCTGATAGTTGTCGTGTGATTTCATACAGTTCTTTCATATTTCTTTGCTCTGATGCTATTTCCGCTCTTGTTGCAAGTTGTTCAAAATATCAGTTATTATCATTTTTCACACTTCTCTTCACTTCTCTATGTTTTTCTTTATAGTCTGACTCATATTTGGCTTTCTTTGATCTTGTTTTTACGCTTAGACATTGTTCATGTATTTTTCGTCTTTCGCATTTTTTTGGAGTGTATGCTGGAAAATCCATGGCTTGTTCTTCTTTTTCTTCCTCCCTAATTCCTCATCGCAAGTTAATGTGATTAGATCTTTAATATCAGCCCAATTATTTTCAACTGTGTAGTTGTCCTGAGGTTGTTCTTCTAAAACCTGGTATCTGTTATTCAGACTTATTGTAAAGTTATGTTTGATGTTGTCATCTTTAAGTTTTTCTACCTCATATCTATATCTACTGTTGTTTTGAATGCACCTCTTCAATTTAAGCTGGATTTTTCCTACTACCAAAAAATGGTCAGATGCTGCATCTGCTCCCCTCATAGCTCTTACATCCAATAATGATCTTCTAAACTTGGAACTAATACTAATGTGGTCTATTTGGTTCTGGGTACGATGGTCAGGAGACAACCAAGTGATTTTGTGTATGTTTTTGTGCGGGAAGACTGTGACCCCTATTACGAAGTTGTTTTCAGCACAAAAATTTGCAAATAGCTGCCCATTTTCATTCATCTCTCCTTTTCCATGTTTCCCCATTATTCTTTCATATCCGGTGTTATCATTTCCTACTTTAGCATTGAGGTCTCCCATTACAATTGTCATTTCCCTTTCCATTTTGTCCTTCAAAGCTGCTTGTAGTATGGTATAGAATTCTTCTTTCTTTTCATATTCTGCATCGTTAGTCGGTGCATAGCACATGATAATATTCAGGTTGATTCTCTTATTTGATGTTATGAATTTAGCTTTTATCATTCTGGAGTTTATGGGTTCCCATCCAATCATTGCTTTTTCTGCTTGTTTGGAAAGCATGATTGCCACCCCCTCTGTATGATGTGCGTTGTCATCCTCATGGCCTGAGAATATGATAGTTTGGCCTGTATTTGTCTTGACTTTCCCACTTTGTATCCATCTTGTTTCGCATAGTCCAAGGATCTCTAGATTATATCTTTCCATTTCTTTTGCTATATTGGCTGATTTTCCTGCCTCATACATAGTTCTAACATTCCAACTACCGATTCTGATAGGTTCCCTGGTTCTTAAGCAGTTCCGCTGCTTAGCTTTCTTTCGACTTTCACTAAGCCGCATCATCCTGTGATTGCTTTGAACTATGGACCTTTGACTATTAATTTCTATTGTCTGTGTTTCTGTAATCATTGTTGTTTTACAAGAGAGGGTGATTAACCCTTTGCTTAACACCCTACCAGGAGGGCCAGAGATTTGTTGTCAAGGTTTCCTTCCTCTAGATCGATTGCCAACCAAGGCTAACGAGTTGGATCTACCCGGTTTGATTTCAGAGTTTTCTCTCTTAGATGAAATGCTATCCAAGGCTAGTGACCTTCATCTGGCCAACTATTTACCCATAGCTGGGGCAAGGTTAATGAGTGCTAGGGCATGACCACACACCGGTGGGCCTACACACTTCATCTCTGGGGGCCTTGCTCTTCCGAGATCCTCTACAGTTTAGCCTAGAGTACTGGACTCTAGTTACCGTGCGCTGCCACGAGGAGGCACTGTAGAGGTCTTAGACTGGTAGAGGCTTTGTACTGGCAAGAAAGACTGACGCACTCGGCTTTCTTTTTCACCCACTGACGTAGGCTAGCCAGCGGCAAGGTAGAGTCTTTGACTCCCCCCACACTAGACGCATATCCAATCTCTGTGATATCAGTAACGGTGGTCATGATTGGTTAATTGACCAGTGTGAGATTGCTGCAAGTGCTTGCATCTCAACCTGGTCATTTCACACTGAAAAGAGGCATTAACAGAAGAATTAATAATCCTTAACAAAGCACAAAACTTAGCATACAATGATAACAAATTCAATAAACATTCAAATTAAATCAACAAGAGACAAAGGGCACAATAGACAAAAATACTCAAACATTCAAGACAATTCATTTTTTTTTCAACCACGCAGTTCATTGTATTGACTAACCTCGAAGTCGCACTTTGTCCATCCTTCACGGGAACGCGAACGAAAGTCGCAATAGCTTTATACTAATTGTAACAAGGGAAACGGACAACCTCTGAACGAAAATGCTTGTTCTTCATCTACACATATGCAAATTGTGTGTTCCTTATTTATTCATCGAAAATCATATTTTTAAGCAAGTTAAATCTTTAATAAGAACAATTATTAAAGCAACATTAGAAAAAAGTGGATAAACGAAGAAAACACGACCTTACTTGAAAACAACAAAGAAAATGTAATGTTTACCCTCAAGACATCCCCCTTTTATCTTGTTAAAACACGTCTAACGATAAAATGACTGGACAAAATTTAAAAAGAATGGTACTACAATATAGTTTTTTCAACAGGCCCCCGAACTGTGCAACTAAAGAATAAATAATCATTTCATAATGATGTTTTTCTTACCTTGCAAAGTTTGAGGCGTCCTAATTTATGCCATTTGCGACCAACTCACGATTAGATATCAATTGTACATTAGGTAGGATGAACATGTACTAGGTCATACTATTTTTTTAAAGAGAGAAAAGGACCAATTGCTATTTTTTCCCAAAAAGGTCAAAATTTACAAATCAATGAATTAGTTTCCATAAATTGTTTTCTTAAGATTCAGATTTGTGATTAGACGAAAGATTAGTTTTTGGAAAGAACAATTTCTTACATAATATATCACAGGTATTACCCGCTAGAGTTCTGCAGACGGTTCTTTTTTTTTCGGTGTATGATTTTGATAAAGAAGAGAAAATTGAGACAGCAGACTAAGATTAGGCTGCTGTCAATTTTTTCCATAGTTTCCTTTCTTTGTAAAAAGTCATACCCGGATATTTTTTTTAGACCGTCCTTAGTTTGCCAGTATGAACCATAGCCGGTAATACCACGTGATAAATTGATAAATCATTGCTATGGATAATTCCCTGTGATACAATTTAAAGTTTTATTTAATAAGACATAGGCTTTAGAAAAAAATTCCCTTAAAAGCTTACGAAAACGGATTGCATCGTTATACATGTAATATTTGACTTCATATTTTGCCAGAATGAGGTCACCATTGCCAAAAATTGCCTTTTAATGATAAACTGCTGTACCATTACTTGTTCTTCTTGTTATTTTTTTACTGTTTTTTATTTATTTATTAAAAATTGCATTTACATTTGCTGTGTGTTAAACATTGCAAGTAATTGCGGTGGTTATCATAAATCTATTTCAGCTTCTGCAGACCTCCACAAGCTTGCATTTGAGAAAAGTTCCGACCAAAAGGGTCTAATTGTTATCATCAATAATACTAAGAATAGAGAAGGTAAAGTATCAAAAGTACATTTATGACTAAGCATATTCATTTATCCTGGATATATATAGCTTTATGTTTATGCGTAGCCCTTAGTTTGCACTTTGCGAGTGTGGTCTTTGTAGCGGGTCCCACTGAGCATACTATTATCGATTTCTTTAATTCATAGGGGTTTTGAACGTACATAAAGTATTGCTCTCCCAATACACGGAACATTCTTTTGGGGTTACTTCTGAAGAGCTAGCATCGTTCCTTGAGACCATCCTCGCAATTGGTGTAAAGAGAGAATCGGAAAATTGGTTCATTAAATTTTACCCTCGACGAGGATAGTACCACTAGTCTTTAGATTACATGTAGTTGGAAAATTGGTTCATTGAATTTCACTCTCGACATGGATAGTACCACTAGTCTTTAGATTAGATTAAACTAATCTAAAGACTAGTGGCTTAATCTAATCTAAAGACTAGTGGTACTATCCTCGTCGAGGGTGAAATTTAATGTAGTTTAATCTAATCTAAAGACTAGTGGTACTATCCTCGTCGAGGGTGAAATTTAATGAACCAATTTTCCGACTAGTCTTTAGATGTTAGCAACCTGACGCTTTAATCACTTCACCATCGACTCACATTTTAGACGCAAATGAGTTAGGGGCACAACTCATACACTATTTAATTTGAATGACTAAGTGGTTTAAAAATACATAGTACGAAAGTGAGCTCCTGTACTCTTACAAAATTGATGATGTAACATTTAAGAAAAAGAGGTCGGGTTTTGCCTTTTTTGCGCATAACTCAGCATCTATGAACTGGATTCGAATCCAGCTCACACCTAGTCCGAGATTGCTCTGACGTCCTCGCCATTTTTCCAGCAAGCTGGTGCCGTGGGACGTCAGAGCTCCTTCCATATAAAAAACACGGGATTTAGCACAACAGTTTTGTTGTGCACTTCCGAGATAAATTAAGCAACTTTATCATCATTGTTGCATATAAATTTTGATCTCAAATGAAACATTTGGTTATTAAGAATAAAAATACAACATATTTTGAAGAAAAATATCTTTAATAAGTAAAAAAATCTAAAATTTGTACATTATTTGGCTGATCTTGAACTTCATGAAATTGATAAAGTTCAAGATCAGCTCTTACTTTACTGGATTATATCAGGCAGTTTATAGTAGCGATATACTTTAAGATATTAATTTATTCTTGTTTTACATCTCCCATTTTACAAATGACTGATGTAAGAGTTGTTTTAACATTTAGAAAGCATTCGTTAAAATCCCGTGTTTTTGATATGGAAGGAGCTCTGACGTCCCACGGCACCAGCTTCCTGGTAAAAAGGCGAGGCCGTCAGAGCAATCTCGGACTAGCTCACACCCTGCAGGATTTTCCAATGTTATTTGCTTTGGTCATACTGTAAAACATAACACACGTTCCAGTTTGCAGCTGAACCCTACCATATCCATGATCTATTTCCCATCAAGCTGCGAGCCATTATATTATCTCTTTTAAATATTTGTAACTAAAATGTTTCACGAGGTATCATGGGCTACCGCTTACCGCGACAGTCTTGAAAATTAACATTGTATGAATTTTTACATAGAGAAGTCCAATATGAGAAAATGTCAGGCCATAGGTTTAGGATTAGACTGTTTTCTATAATTTTTTCCAATTGTTCATTACTTTGTTAGAAGTCATGGACAGGCAAATTTATTTTAGACTGTCTTCAAATTTCCAGTGATAACGATAGCCGGTAATATCTTGTGTGGTTATTTTAAAGGTACAGAAGATGACGTCGACAAGCTCGAGACTTTCTTCAGGGGATTTAATTTTGAAGTTGAACTTGAAATCAACAAAACTAAACAAGAACTGAAGGACAATCTGGCTGAAATAAGAGATAGTTACTTAAACAACCCGAGGATCTCAAAGAATTATTATTGTTTCTTCTGTGTTGTTATGGGCCACGGCAATGAGGTAAGTTTATGGTTCTATTGGCTTCCCATATTAATGTCATACGGTAAGCTACGGATGACCACTCGTGTCAAAAGTTCATCCGCATTTTCGATTGACCGCATTTGAGATATTTCATAGTAGTATCTCCAAAGTCAAAAAGGCATAGCCATGATAGCATGGCAGGTCATTCGTAAACAATTTAAAATTCAACTTACTTATTTAAAAATTAGTTAAAATAAAATATAATTCCCCAATTAAGGTTTCTGTGTTTTCTTCAATAAAACTGTATTCAAGTTGTTAATGACATGCAATGGTGATATCCTGGATGCTAACACTTTTAATTAACGCTTCTGTGTTGGTGTCGCCATTCGCTGGATTTGACATAAACGTAATCGTTGGCAAGGTCTCGTGTTTCTTGCAACAAGCAGGAACTGCTAAATTTTAATTTAGTTTACATTGATATTTTTGTATGTGTATTGTTTTGTTAAGTACTTGTTTTTGATGTTGTTTTCTTTCTTGTTTCTACTTCTGGCTTTCAAACTCATTGTACTCCTGTCACCATTGGGTCGAAGCTGTCAGATGAACCCTTATAGGGGTTATGGCTCTTTGAAGGTAAAAAGAAATTATGTTTTTGTGTAAAGCAAAATAGAGTCCTATGAAATTTTGTCCACCCTTCCATACTTAACACTGAAAAATCTAGAGGACAAGGAGTGAATGCCACTCAAGACAATATTTCACAGCGGACACTATTTTATGTTACATTTGCCCTATAGAATGAAAACTATAGCAGATTAGACAAGCTGTTGCGTGCTGAAATCATTAGCTCATTAAGCTCTGCAAAATTCTCCATTGGGTTGAATATGTCAAATAACCTCTTATGGGTGTTATAGCCTTTTAAAGGTTAAAATAGTGTTATTGCCCTGTAGAATGACAACTATTGCAGTTATCTGCTTATATTAAAATTTCAGCCCATTTAGCTTTTCAAAAGTCTCCATTTAGTCAAAGTTGTCAGATGACACTCATAGGGATTATAGGTCATATAAGAGCTCTTACAGCTTAAGACCAGATGAGAGATTCAGACTCCTGGGAGCCTCTTGTTTTTATATCATCTGACTTTCTTTATATTTTTGGACAGGACGGAGTAGCTACCTCTGATGACAAGCAAATAAAAATGGAGGAAATAACAAACTACTTCAAAAATGATGTGACAAAAAACTTTTTAGGTAAGAAATCGTGTTTAGAATTCGACAAAGCTAGCTAGATATTTACGAAAAACAAGTTTCTTAGAAGGAAAGAAGTGCCAATGAGACAAGTTAGTAACAAGAAATGATTGTGCCTTAATCAAATAAGATTAAGAAGATTGAATATATTTACAAAAGAGGACCAAATAGACAAATTAGTAACAAGAAATTAAAGATATGATTGTGCTTTTATCAAATAAGATTGAGAAGATTGAATATATTTACAAGGTATCCCCAAACCAACATATCAAAAAGACTGCGCTATGAGATGAACACTATTTTATCGTCTTTTTCTTGCTGATAGCTTTGACCAGATGCAATACAGTGAATAATGGTTTAAACTAGATTTTACACTCCTTTTCCATTGCATACAGGTAAACCAAAGATATTCATTGTACAGGCTTGCCGAGGATCAGCAACCCAGAAGTTAATAGTATCTGATGATCATGATGATGATGATGATGATGATGATACTACTATTGATGATCATCTACAAAATATGTCCCTTCCAAACGATGCCGACCTTCTTATAGCATATGCCACCACCCACGGTAAGTTTTAGGCGTGGTGATTAATTCGGGTAGACATGGTAATTTGGTTATACTAGCTTCTTATATCCTCATATGTATTACTATTATCTCCCTTTGACCACTGACCTTTTCCTTAATTACTGTACCATTGAAATATATTTGTTACACTTAATCATTCTGTAATGTTTTGCCATATGTAATTTTATGTTATGCCCTAAATGGGCCCTTTAATTTGGTAATAAAAACATTCTATTCTGATACCATATACCACTACTTCAGTAAGTTCTGCATATCACAAACGAAAATTGAAACATATTTTAATTTAAACATATTTATTTATCCTGGATTGGGAAACAAGCTTAATGCTTCTATAAATCCCTCTCCAGCTAGCAGTTTGCGAGTGTGGCCTTTGTAGACGGCCCCCATTGAGCCTACTCTTATCGAACTCTACAAAGGGGTCTTTAACGTGCACAGGGTATTGCTCTCCCCATACACGGGACAACCTTTTATCGTCCCTTCCGAAGGACTAGCATCGTTTCTTGAGACCATCCTCGCAAATGGTGTCAAGAGAGAGTCAGAAAATCGGTTCATGAAATTTTCACCCCTGACGAGGATCGAACCACGAACCTCGGTGTTAGCAGTCCGACGCGTTAACCACTACACCACCGGCTCTCACATATTTTGATCTATGTTTGCAAAATTTAACATTATCGTTACAGTTTTTTCAGCAACTACCAATCATAGGTCCTTGATATTTTGTATACAGCATCAGAATTGTGTCCCGTAATATAAGATTCGATATCAGGCGTTACCTACTTCTCGTTTAACGAAATCTGACCTTTTTTACTTTGACAGATTTAAAAAAAAGGTATGTGCAAAATAAAAAAAAATAACCATAACTTATCTCGAACTCTGAGATCTCGAATGACCAAGAAATCTGGAAATCAGCTAGGTAGATTTCCACGCGACGTCTCATGTTTTTGCCGTTTTGACGTAAGATATAACCCCCGTTTCTTTTGAAATACATATACCAGCTAGGTATGTCATGTATGTCTTTGCTTTATTTTGCGTGTGCTTCTATAAACTATTCTTTTATTATTTTGCTAGGGAATAAAGCCTTTAGAAGAAAATATTCAGACATCGGGGCTTGGTTTATTCACGTACTGCTAGAAATCATAGAAGAAAACTATGAAGAGGACCACTTTGAGGATATGTTGATTTCCGTCCGTCACAAACTTGCTACGGATGACCAGTTTAGAAATGGCGGTCTCCAGATGCCGTGCACGTGGACAACTCTTACCAAACGACTGTATCTAAGTAAATAATACATCTCTTGGCAACAACCGAAACAAATGACAGCGAGACAAACAGTGTATCACAGCAAACTAAAAGTAACATTGAAAAGACATTTGACGATAGATGAGATGAAAGCATTTTTATAGAGTATTTTTTTAATGAATTTCCATTCATTGAAGAAGAGCACTAAAATATAAATAATTTGGCAGAGTGATGCAAGGTTAAAAAGATTGAGGCATCACTTTTTAAAAACATGAATGTAGTCAAGAAATTTAAAGGAATAAAGATAATTTGACTTAATTTGTTATTGCCCATTAATCGAAGGGAGGATAGAATATTTCAAATAGCATGTCTGTCCAAGCTAGTATTGGTCCTTCTTGAAAATACACCCAACACACAAAGTTTCATTTTTGAGAAGGGGGTCGTGGTTAGTTAACAGGAATCCTCCCGTCTGCACACCGCCCGTCTGTTCGTCTATCAATTTGCCTCTTTATCACCCACGTTAGCATAAATGCTCCTAAACTACTTGATGGATATGAATGAAATTTACACTATAAGAACATATTATTAAGACATGCATGATAAAATTTTATTGCTGTCGGATATCATGCAGTAAAGCTAATTGCGACGAAAAGGAGGGAGATAAACGCTCACGGCTGCCAACATAACGGTTTTATATCGCATTTAAGTAAAAAAAAAATCCTATCCAGTATTAAGAATTTAGAAAAAAGGACCCAGGTCTTCTGTTTTGCTTTGTTAAATTTCAGGGAAGAAATATTTTTTAACTCTTTTAAAATTATTTCCATATACATTGCGCACTCTGTAATGATAAAATGTCTTTAAAAAGATACGGTTATTCGAATGCATAACATGTATATTTTAAGGAATATAACAGCATTTGATCCTAACCTCAAAATGAGAAATGGAGGTTTTGAGCTCAAAATCAGGTTAAACTCGCCGTTTCAAACCACACAACAACAAAAAACATATAAAACATATATAACAACCAAGCCGCATTTAGCAATATGAACTCAAGACGAAACGGGAGTGAACGCAGGTGCTAAAGCACACTCGTCACGTTACCAAAGATCGATTTAGAGTTGTTCAAATCCAGGAAGAATGACATTACAAAACTCTATATAAACCAAAATCTGTGTTCAACAGAGAGATAGAAATCACGTATTTATCACAAGCACATGGTGTCTTCCGTGAAATTTCTCGAGTGATGACAACAGCCTAGTAAATACGTACCCCAGTGTTAACAATTTGCTTGCCAGCCGTGTAGCTCTACCAAAGAAGCCATGATGCTCCCCACATGCTCCGGAATTACGAATCAATTGTGATACGTAAACTCCTTACACTGGAGCGGACGAAATGTTGCTACACAGATACATTGTAATTGACTATTTGAAAATTGAAGTCATCATGTTTGTCACAGAGCTTTGTACAAAGCCTACCTATTGTGTCAATTTTGAGAAATAAATTGATATAATGACACATATTTATTTTAAAACGATTTTAATTGTCATCGTTAAGCGTCCGTCGTCTGTCGTCCGTCCGTTAACTTTTCTTTAAAAATAAATGTTATTCTCTGAAACCACTGAAGGGATTGCTTTGAAACTTTGTACACTTAACTTGATCATTAGGATGTCCTCTACCGTGAAATTTGTGCATGCCTACCAACCACCATGGCCGCCGTTGATAAAAATAGAACGGGTGGGGGGAGGCCATAGTTTTCAGCTTAAAACTCCAAAAGAATAAGAGATAAAGAAAATTCGAAGAAACACTTTCAAGTACTAGTTTTTTCCTTGATACAGAGTCACGTCTGACATAAAAATGGTAACACGAGATTGTGTTGCTCTCATTTGTTGTCCTTATTCGAAAAAATCATGTGCTGGCAGACAAATACGGATTTACATTTACAGGTGAGTACTGATGTAACTGTTTTTGTAAATTCGTACATTATTGAATTTGATCTACACCAATTGGTCGCTTGGAACGTGACGCTTGAACAGTTTTCCGTTCCGGTGCACCAGTGTTATTTCTTGTCCTGACGTGAGCTAGATTGGCTGATTCCAGTTTTCTTGTGCTTTTTGTTTCATCGAATTGCTGATATTCTTGGTTTCAACCGAATTGCCTGCTTTTCCGGAACCTGAAATTAGACAAAAAAGAAAAAAGAAAAAAAAAGCATCATTTACTGAGTACTTTTTATCTCTTTCTTATGAAACTTCCAATTTATGTCTGTTTCTCTAAGATATTTGAGACTCATCTTTACCCTGTTTACCCTTCGGTCCTTTATGTTTGAAAGTAACACATGATAATTTGTCAAATGCCTCTGCATTTGTCGTGTCCTCGTATTTCAGTTTTTAATAATGCCTCTAAACATGTCTATATGTATCAAACGTAATAACGTAATAACGTAATTTGAATTTTCTCCCGCTTGCAGACAAAGATTTGACTGCTCGGGTTTTGTGTTCTTGTCATTCACCTTTGCATAACATCATGTGTCCTTTGAAGTGGGTGAAATACTTTGTTTTTACTGTCCATGCTGTCATCTGATGTCTTTCCTTATATATTTTTCAGGATAAGGAATAGAATGGAATAGAATAATTAACCCAATTCAAATGCGTATCATAAATTTTTAAAAGGTAATAACACTTTGTCCAAAAGTTTCAAATTAAAATTTTTATAGCAATGCACCTGTTTTTATTCAAATTTCGTATCATCACTTACCATCTTAGATTTGATAATAACTTTTGAGAATTTGTTACGATGTTAATAGTTTTTTTTTGTCATTGTACCGATAGTTAAATTCAAAATTGTTTAAAACACTTTCCTTGTAATGCACATGGTCGATATCCTCGGTGCTGGATTCGAACTCTTTGGTTTTGAGAACTTTTGATTCGATATTTTTGGTTTTTGATCTTCCAACGTTTTGATTCAAATGCTGCTGATGAGAGCTTACTCCTTGAAATATCGATATACAGCATAGCCAAATTACCCGTTTTATACCAATAGTTTGGTTTTGTATTTTTAAACTACTGGGTTGATAACCGCTGCTGGTGGACCAAACGTCCCCGAGGGATATCACAAGCCTGGTCGTCAGACTTGTTTGACACGATTTTACCAATAAATTTCTAATACTTTTTTAACAGGACCATAACCTATAAAAGGGATCATTTGACAACTTCGACCAAATATAGACTTTTGTATACCTTAATGAGCAGAAGGTTTCATCAAACAACAGGTTTTCTTCACCTTCAATAGTTTTCATTATATAGGACAAAATATAACACTATTTTGACCGTAAAGGAACAATTTTGACCCAATTGAGACTTTTATATAACCTAAATAAGCTGACTGTTTTACCAAGCAACATCTTTTTTTTATCTGCTATAGGCTTTATTTTATAAGGCAACACTGTTTTTTTTTACCATTGAAGGGTCATTACTTCTATAAGGAGTCATCTGAAAAACTCAACCCAATCGAGATTGTTGAAGTACGCTTGATTCTGAAAGGATCGTTTGGATTTTTACCACCTGTTACAGTTTCTGAGTTATAAGCCATTTTATGTGATTATACCCTTTGTTTTGTTTTAGTGCAATAAGGTTGACAGATGAAAAATTGAAGCACAGATTTGGTCTAAGACAACATAAAGATTAATCTTAACGTGTCTGATTAAATTCTGTTCGGCAGTTTCAGATAAAATATTTTTGAAGAATAGTTAACAAACGACAGACGCCAAGTGATGATGATAGCTCACTTATGAGCTTAAAAACAAAAAACAAATAAAGATTTCACGTTTTTAATTTCCTCAGACTTGCTTTTAGATTTGTCTGTTTTATAAAGAAACGTCCAAGAATTAAAAATGTGATATTCCGTTTACAATTATAATTCGACGTGTGCAGTTTAATTTTCAGTAAAATATTGATATTTATGAAAAAAAACCTTTGCAAACGATTTTCCTCGAAGATTGTTTTGAGTATGTAATTACTAATGGGAGTGCAAATCTATATCAAATTGAACTATGGATCTTTCTGAAGATATTGGAGAGTATTCATGAACGACTGTGACTAGTGTTAGCAGGTATTCGACTCATCTATTCATAGTATTAGTAGCCGTGTTCTGTTTAAGAAAGAGGAAGTGGAAGGTGTGTAATCTGTGTAAGGAAACTGGGAATTAGGAGTATTAAAGTCTGGGAAGGTTTTTTTAAAAACATATTCATTTATCCTGGATTGGGACACAAGCTTAATGTTTATGTAAGCTTGCGAGTGTGGCCTTTGCAGCGGCCCCCATTGAGCCTACTCTTATCGAAGTCTACAAAGGGGTCTTTAACGTGCATGGGGTATTGGGATGGTTATTCTACTGTCCCCCTGACGAGGGCTTTTTTGATTTAACCCAGCGTCCTGGTTTGGACTGTATGACTCAGTGTCACCGAAACGAGGGTGTATGTCTTCAATTTTCGTTTTCAGAATTGCCTCCCTTCCCCCTTTTGTTGCATACGTTTCCTCTAACGAATGCTTTTTTAAGAAAGAATCGAATGTCTGTCTTTGGCTTCTTTAAGTTAAATACACGGAACGTCTGTTCGCATTTTAAATTCAAACATTTTCGAAAACATGCTAAGTATATCAAATCTTCCCAAAATAAAACAACTGTTGAAGGTGCCATTGTCGATATCTGTTTTCAAAAACGATTGAGCATGTTTGAGACATCATAGCGAGCAAGGAAATCATTAAAAGTACATATGTTAGAATGACACATATAATGTATAGCGTTATTGCTAGCCATGGACGTTTAACTTGTGATGACACTCCAATATCATCCAACCATAGCATTAATCGAAATATTGTAAGCAGGGCACCATTAGAGCCACTGTAGCTAGCACTCACAGCTTCATTGTATGCATCAACATCTATAACTGATTCAATTAGGCATATATCACAGCTGTAAATGCAATAAGCATAAATGAAATAATGGCCGAAAATTAGAACAGATCGCCGAATATAACTCTTCTGATCATTTCTGTGAAAAAAAATCCGAACAGATACCCATAAAAGACACCACATAACGCAAGTCCAAAGGCCCCGATGCAAAATTTTATAGTTTGGATGTGTTATTAACTGAATTGTAGGCGTAGAGATCTGACCGATTAACTGTTTCTACTGTTAGACAAATCGTGAAAATAAAATAAATAAGCGCCCATATAAGGCTAACACAGCACAGTTTCTTCCACTTTTTCTGGATTATGTTTTTGACAGGAATAGTTTCTTTTATTTGAAATGCAGGCCAACTCCGGAAATCGTAAGCAAATACAATTTCTATGATGGATTCTTTCACGGGGTGGACATGTTGACTGCATGAGACAATTAAGAGAGATATTGGTGTTGGTTTTAGAAATGCCAACTATGTTTTGGGGAACTTTACGGCTATTGTAACACTTGTTGCCATTATATTTGCAAAAGTATAGGCTTCGATTATGTCAAACAATCCATATCGTGCGCTGACAAGAGAAAAACTTTTTCAAGTTTAGATAAACTGAAATACTCTAACGGCACCTAGTTTTACAGACAACGTAGGTTATCTTTGTTTGTTAAAAACCATGTGAATGAACGTTCACCTAGTCTGCCTTTCAATTTGCTGTTAAAATAGTTTCCTTCTATCAATTCTTGCTGAGTTCTGTTTCACGGGAAGCTCTTGATCCAGTTGTTCGTCTTTCCTCTTACTCCACAATGGTCTAATTTGCGTATCAGGAGGCTGTGACTGACCTTGTCAAAGGCCTTGCTGAAGTCCACGATAAGGGAGTCTGTTTGGTGTCCATAATCTAGATTCTTAGTAACATCATCAATGAACTCATTCAGTTGGGTTTCACAGAACAGGTTTTTTTCCTAATATGTGTTGTAAGTTGTATAAGATGTTATTTCTGTCTGCATGGTTCATGATATGGCTAGTTTCTATGTGCCCCATTATTTTACAGCAAATGCTGGTAAGTGAGATGGGTCTGTACTTGATGGGTTGAAACGCCTTGCCCTTCTTAAATATGGGACATACATATTGACGCTACTTCCCTTGAATCTCCTGAAAATCAGCAGCAGAATTGAAGCGATGTCTTCTGATAGTTCTTTAAGGATCCTTGGTGAGATGTCATCCGGTCCTGAAGCTTTTTTGTGGATTTAGTCCAAGGAGTAGTCTTTTATTTCCTTCTATTTTTATGTTTTTATCTGGTATCTGATGCAGTTTAACAGGATCCAGTCATAGCACATCTATCGATAAACTGTGGTTTGCTGAGTTCTTCTTTTCCTTTTTTTTTAAAAAGCCTGCTGGACCTGCGAGTTGGGGATGTTTGCTTTCTCTACTGGATCATCGTGTAGTATGCCCGCTGATTTGAGTGGTGATATACTACTCACATCAGATATGTCCAGAATCGCTCCATTCAGTTTGGTTCTCTATCTGTAATTTGGGGCACTGTTTAATCTATTTTGAGCCAAACTTTTTGGTAACGCTTGCAATTTCACGAGCGAAAAATCGTTGCAGCATTCTTCACGAGCAACAACAGTATTTGTTATGGAAAGCATGAAATTTTATTTTATTCTAATACATTTTTGTCTCATAAAAGCTGTCAAGAAGTAGCAGCACTTGCTTTGGATACAATGATATTTAAAAAATATCCTTTTAGTGTAATTTATTACATATTTGTTTACAAATGTCTTTTTATAACCACAAAAAGTATAGATTTTTCATGTACTTTTTTACCATTCTACAGAGTAATAGCAATTATTTTGTGAGACTGTTTTTTTTATTTATCTTTTCAAAACGCTTTAATATTGAGTGGAATAAAATATCTTTCGGGCAAATTATAGTTTATGCTCCACCACTAGCTCGTCACCTCCTTCCACGAGCAGCTTCCAATACTTTTTTTTAGGAAAACGCTTCACAAAGACACGACCTTATATATAACTGCTTGCTTTGTTTTGTGGTATTGAAAATCGTTTTCAGTGTTTGTCGTACTTCAAACTGAGTGCATAAGAGTATTTTCAATAACACTCTTATGCACTCAGTTTGAAGTACGACAAACACTGAAAACGACTTTCAATACCACAAAACAAAGCAAACAGTTAAATTATATAACACATTTAAACATGAATATAAACAAACATTATCGAAATGTATTACACGAACATTTTTTTTCTTTTTGATCATTCTTACATTTGGTTAACTTTGTTTGTTTTGAATACCAATAAAGCCCTAAGCAAACAATTTTAAACTACATCCTATATTTTTTAATGTAACAGTTATATAAGTACTAAAATATAAGAAGAGTTTTCAATAAGATACAGCGTTTCATTGCAGTTATACATAAGTTTCCACTCTTGGTAAGTTGTAATGATGTAGAATTTAATTTTGTTAGTTTTCCCTGTGTGCATTTTATTATCGTTATCCAAAAAAATTAAGCGACAAAAAAAAAAAAAAAAAAATAAATAAATAAAAAATAAAAAACAAAACAAAACAAAACACGAAACTGTAGAGAAAAAAAAACATCTTGTTCAGCAATTTTGAATTAATCTCTCTTGTTATAAAAGCATACACATTCTTAAATAAGATTCAACTATATTATTCAGTGAGAAAGTAAATAATCAACTATACTTTATTAAAATAAACGAAGCAGGGAAACATCGATTTTATAGCAAAATATGTTTCGGGCAGAAGTATCTTGTCTTTGGTCTAGTTTTAAAAAATCCAGCAATTTTGTTTATAGAAGCTTAGAATGAGTGCATATCCTATAGTTGTTGAAACAGTAAGGTATAACATACCACCTATCCCTACAGACCATCGTTTCTGTAGATATTGTAAAGCTGAGAAACGCTTTGTTGTAAAATGCACTTGTTATACAGATATTCAGAAAAGATATAAACCTGTTGTTAGTAATGTTAATAATTTAGATGATGACTATTCTATAAATCTACCAATAAATCCACAAGACTTAAAGGAGACAAAACGTACTAGCATCTGTATATCCTTGAACGAAATGTTTGTTTAAAATGACATAGATTTCAAAAATATTTGATTCTCTGTCCATAGATGTTGAATATCTAAATAAATGTTGTTGCTTGTGTATGTATTATCACCAAATTTTGTAAAGCTATCGCTATTTTCCTTTGTAAATTTCTTTGTTGATTAAACGTAGCTTTATAAAAAAGAACGGAAAACTCAGGTACAAGTATTTGTTAGTCGGTTATACAAAGACTTACTTTGTCATCCAAGAGTCTAGCAAGAAAAACAAATTTACAGAAGATCAAATAATAAAAAAGCTCAACTTTCTAATCGACAGCATATTTGTACAGTTTGTTGGACGTGTTTTTCAGCAAACAATAGGTATCCAAATGGGCATAAATTGTGCACCATTGTTTGCCGATTTGTTTCTTCATTCATATGAATCAGACTTCTTACAATCACTTCTAGACAAAAGGGACCGCAAAGTTGCTTTATCCTTTAATCTCACATTTCGTTATATTGACGATGTCCTTTCACTAAACAATCCTCGATTTGGTGACCATTTACATCTAATATATCCGAAGGAACTTGAGATAAAGGATACTACAGATTCTAGGAGGTCTGCTTCATATTTGGATCTATTTCTCGAAATTGACACACAAGGAAGGCTTTGTACAAGGCTTTATGACAAACGTGATGACTTCAACTTTCCAATAGTTAACTTTACCTTTCTGTGTAGCAACATTCCGTCCGCTCCAGCATATGGAGTTTACGTATCACAATTAATTCGTTATTCAAGAGCATGTGGGGAGTACAACGACTTCCTTGATAGAGCAACTCGGCTGACAAGCAAATTGTTAACACAGGGGTACGTTGCTCCCAGGTTGTTGTCATCACTCAAGAAATTTTTCGGACGACAGCATGTGCTTGTTTACAAATACGGGATTTCTATCTCTCAGATGAGCACAGATGTTGGTATGACATAGAGTTTTGTAATGTCATCCTTTCCGGATTTGACCAACACTTAATCGATCTTTGGCAACGTGACGGGTGTGCTATAGCAAGCAGGAACTGCTTACTCTTCCGGAGCACCTGAGTTCAGTCTCGTTTCGACTTGAGTTCACGTTGCTGAATGCGGTTTTGTTGTTATGTGTGTGTGTGTGTTTTATGTTGTTATGTGGTTTGTTTTGTTGTGATGAGTTTTTGTCTGCCGGTTTTGTCTTTGTCTTTATGGTTTTATGATACTGATTACCCCTTTGGTACACCTTTGCTTCTTTGTTGCTGCTTTATGTTTAAAAGTTGCATTACAGATAACATGTATTACTATGCTATGTCCAATAAAGATATTTGATTTGATTCGATTTTGCTTATTAAGGATTTTATATGTCAAAATAAAAACAAAAAACCTCTTATGTAACTTTTATACAAAATTATAATATTGTTATGAAATTAGCTGCCTTTTGATCAAGAAATTAAGAATATGATGCTTTTTTTTTTATACATTTGGAAAAAATGAATTGTCCTTAAATCTTATAAAATACTATGAAACTATTAAACAATAGCCCGAGATATATAACGAAATTGACTAAATTCACCAAACAAAAATGTTTAAGACATAGAACCAATCATTTTCGCAATTAAAAAAATAATGAAATTAACACTATTTGAAGTATACAATGTAAAACCTTTCAAGACACTGTTAGTTTAAAAAAAAAATACAAGAAAGTTTCTTACTTAATTGTGCATAGAGCTATAGATTTTCCCTTTGTAAAAAATTGCTGTAACCACACTTTTGTCGTACCGATTGTGATCTCCAATTGGAATATATGTCATTAAATTGTCAATTTGATCAGACTAAGATATAAGGGATGCTCCAATATTGAAAAGATTGCTTCATCAATTCTTGAAGAATCATTCTTTACTTTTTGTTTCATGCTTAAATGTGTTTCCGAATATTACTTTTGCTGTTTTTGACCAAATCTTAAACACTTGCAATATCAAATTATACGTTTTTATTTTTTTCTATTTTTATTTTGCCTCTCTATCTTCACAAATCAGTCATTTCTTCCTTCGGTCTTTCTGTTGATGACATTCCATCAATGTATTGGGTTCCTAAATTACTTAAAATCCATACAAACACCGCGTCATTGAGTAATTGATGGGCACTAAATGTGCACCATTGCTTGCTGAATTGTTTCTTCATTCATATTAAGAATTCTTCTTACCATCTCTTCTTGACAAAACGTAGACTATCTCTTTCTTTTAATCGCACTTTCCGTTATAGTGATAGTGTCGACACCTTTAAATAAAGGTAATAACAAAATTACCGAACTTGAATGATCAATCTCATAGTCCAGAGAAAATGACAAAAACGAATCAGTCAACTGAACAATTTTCGATTAGGTGACTTTCTCCATCTCACATATCCCCAGAAACTTGAGATAAAGGACACAACGGATTGTAGGTAGTCTGCTTCTTATTTAGATTTACATCTTCTTGACTCTTTGACAAACGTGATGACTTCAACTTTCCAATTACTAATTACCCTTCTTGTGTAGCAACATTCCGTCCGCCCCAGCTTATGGACTTTACGTATCACAATCCAGGGCTTGCGAAAAATACATCGATTTCCTTAAAAGAGCATCACGTCTTACACAAAACATGCCAACTAAGGGTTATATGGCTCATCGGTTGCTGTCTTCATTCAAGAAATTTTATGGTAGACATCATACGCTCATAGACAAATATGGGATATCTACATCTCAGATGACTGTAGATATTGGTTGCCGAAATGTAACATGACCTTTTAACCTAAAAGAAAGGAAGGATTCCAACTGGTACGAGTACACAATTATCGCCCCTGGATTTTCGTTGTCCACGAATACAGTTCTATTAAACATAGTATCTATGAACAATATTGTGTGTGTGTGTTCTATTCACTCTAAGAGGTTGATTTTGGTCTCAAATTGATGTCACAGTAATGAAATAATTTAATGACATCCTTAAAAATCCAAATTCAATTGGGAAAGGTAGCTCTTTATTGCACAAAAAGGGGGCAGTTTTGCTTTTCGGAAGCTCTCAGATATAATCCTCTCTAGGACCCCAGAATTTTCAACTGTCAAAAAAGTTTGGTGTCTGATAAAGGAGAATTTAGTGCTTTATTTGTTTTCAATTGTGGTAATGAGAAAGTGTGTTTAGCAGGTGCATTTTTTTAGATTGAAAATTTCTTTTATTGAACAATGAGGGAAAATTAAATGTGGTCTCGGTCCTAATGGGTGGCCCACATTAAGTCTAGAAAAAACACTTTTAACTATAGAATAATGTCAGGATGAGTGACAATGTCATGCTTTGAACAAGTTATGCTAAGTCAGGTTGAAATTTTATTCATTCAGATCATTTTCTGGTCATTTGAGACCATAATTGGGTGTCTATGGGAATTTAAATGCTATTTCTTAAATTGGGAGAATTTGGCACACTTTTCGTTTAATATAAAGCTTAGCTTGAAAAATATATCTCTAATGAGATTGTTTGAGGTAGGAAACTATTAAAAGAAGTAACAAAGATCATTTTAAGAAGTAAACTACTTAGAAAAATGATAAATGTCCAAATTTTGACTTCTAAAGAAGTCATGTTTACTAGAAAGGTCATGTGGGGACTTTTTTCAATAAAATCATGAATTCAAGTAAAACAAGTCACCAAATAGAATAAATGCATTAACAATATGCATTAACAATAAGATTAGAAACACAGGAACATTGATTAAAAGCTAACATCATCACTCAGAAATGTCATATTGTGTCAAAATCTAAGCTTTTTGCGAGCAAAATTTCACTTAGCTAGCTTACAAAAGTACTAATAGTTTTATTGAAAAGCATCTGACATGCCTGAAAATTTGTTATTTTACTCAAAATTGACTAGGCATGACAGATATATACTTTCTTTCTTGTAGTTGAGGGTTTTCCGAGGTTAATAGGCACGAGTACACAATTATCGCCCCTGGATTTTCGTTGTCCACGAATACAGTTCTATTAAAAATAGTACTTATGAACAAGTATTGTGTGTGTGTGTTCTATTCACTTTAAGAGGTTGATTTTGGTCTCAAATTAATGTCACAGTTATGAAGAAATTTAATGACATCCTCAAAAATCCAAATTCAATTGGGAAAGGTAGCTCTTTATTGCACAAAAAGGGGGCAGTTTTGCTTTTCGGAAGCTCTCAGATTTTATCCCCTCTAGGACCCCAGAATTTTCAACTGTCAAAAAAGTTTGGTGTCTGATAAAGGAGAATTTAGTGCTTTATTTGTTTTCAATTGTGGTAATGAGAAAGTGTGTTTAAAATTATTTGGTTTGAGCAGGCTCAATTTTTTTTAAATTGTTTTTTTTCTTTTATTGAACAAAGAGGGAAACTTAAATGTGGTCTTGGTCCAACTACAAAACCCTGTCTGGTCAGGTGACTGGAAATACACACACACATATATATATATATTAATCTTCACAACCCTATTATGTTTTGTGCAACTTACTGACACAAAGATTGCAATGAAAGGGGGAGGTCTGGCAGGCCTTAAAACCTGGTTGAACCCCTCAATTCTTTTGAAATTGTTGTACCAAGTCAGGACAATTACGGTTTTCAATTTTTCCGGTACGTCTTCCTTGTTTTGTCTTGTCATATGGACATTTGAGATTTATTCTCCAAGTTCGGTAATTTTGTTATTACCTTTATTAATTGAATCCGTTATAGAAGACTGAACAAGACTTGTACATTATTTGACAAAACATTACATTAAATCATGTTAATATAGATATACTTTGAAAATAGGTAATGATTAATTATTTTCTAAATTACCAATAGCAAAAATGAGTACACCATATTAACCAAAACTAAAGAATACACAGTTGAAGTTGGGGGAGGGTGGTTTGGAATTCAAAAGAAGCCAATCTAATTTGTGTTATTAGAATTTCAAATCTAGAATATTGAATTTCGAGCTTTAGATTTCGAGTCTCGAATTTCGAATTTCGATTTCGATTTGACAGGATTATGAAACAAGTAATCTTATAGGTCAGAAGTAAATTGAATTTCGAATTTGAATCCCGAATTACGAATCTCGAGTTTCGAATCTTGAACATCGAATCTCGAATTTCGATTGTAAATTCTTGAATGAGCCTTCTGGGCTTGCGTATTTTAGTTTATTTTGTTTAAGAGTCTTCACTAACAGTTAGTTATGAAATGGCTACAGTTTATGAAACAATTCATTTTATAATAATCAGTTGATCATTTTTTTGCTGACATTTCTAGTGTAACGTGTATCGGCCGAGCGGTTCTTATAACTTTAATATTGTTAACACAAAATATCTATTCTCTAAAACTTTCGGAAAATTGGATTCTTAATGGGAAAAGTAATTGGAATAAAAGTTCTAGACTAAATATTATCTAGGATCAAACTATTTAAATTAATATTAAAGTATAATGCAGTAATCCGATTCGGCTGTCATGCATGCATAAAAATGGACTTGACTGGATATGCACGCTTCAATTGATCAAACAAATTCAAACTAGGAACGCATTAAAACTCTAATCATGAAACCTACGGCTCAAACCCTTTAAACAACAAGCACCAAACCTCTAAGGTGCATAAAACCATATATCACTAAACCTCAAGCATCAAACCACAATGATGCATAAAACCAATGTCTCAAAACTCCAAGCATCAAACCTCTATGATGCGTTAAACCTATATATCCACTATACGGGCATCAAACCACAATGATGCATAAACTACTTTAACAATAAAAGGTTTGAAACCGTTTCCGTATCTTCTAACTTATTTATTAAACTAGCCTAGCGATCTTCACTCCACGGAGTCTGGATCAAGAATGACAACGATAGCCGATTTTCGCGCCCTTATATACTATGTGAACTGGTCCCACCGACCGTAAACCAGTAACAACTTCGAACAGCAGAATCGGACTTGTTCATTGACTTCAACCTAATAGCAATATCTTCCGAGTAAACACCGTAGCGGCAATACAAAGCAGAATATATCTCTGAAATTCTGTAATACCCATTACACCGATAAAGTTACATTTTCTTAATGTTGCAATAAATTTTAATTACTGAAACAACAAATGAGATGCATTTTCTTGAGATATTAATGACTGTATCGTATCTCTAGCATTGGTATCTATTGTAAACAACCGTATAGCAACGTCGGTCTGAAGTGTTCATCTCTGCTTTCAGGTAACATATAATAACCGGGAATGTAAATATGCAAATTAAATATGTATAACCAAAAATCGTCACATTACCCACACCTCCGAAACAGGCGTCCCGCATGAACCTTACAAAATATTTGACCAAATTCAATCAAAACCGTCCACGTTAACGCGGTTTGCTGACAACATCTACTCCCAACGTAGTAACCACCTAGGTTCAAACTCGTCATAAACCCAATTTTGTAGAGGTTATCAATCTTTGAACTTGCAAAATTGTAAGTTTATATCTAGAAGGAACTATATAACCGGAATTACACCTACACATAGGATACCTTCTCTCCTGACCTTTATCCAAAGGTCTCAACCGTGCCAAACTCTATCCCTAGTTTGCACAAGTCCCCTTACAGCTAGCGTCAATCTGCTAACAATTATAAATTCTATTTGGTCAAAAATTTTCTCTCAAAAGCAAATCGACTAAAACAGGTACAAGGTAAGTCTTCAAATAAATTTTGAGCGGGTTTAGATTGCCACAGGAAAATTGAAATAGCCAAAAACCGGTATGAAAAATTTAGCCTGACAGCTGGTCACATACGGACCACTTAAAAACTAAGCTTGCTGAAACAGGGATCTTTAACGTGCAGTGGCTGTGACATTGTGTGACACAGTGTGTTTTATATGTAGCTTTGTGCAAGCTTATCAATAGGGGGAAGGTTGGATCCAAAAAACTAGTTTAACCCCGCCACATTTTATATGTGCCTTCCCTAAGCCAGGAAACTTTGCCAAAGCCTTTGTTTGTCCTTGTCATCTTATGTTAACTGTTTTATGTCAAGAATTGGGTCTTTCTTTGATGATTTAGGGATTGGTTTACATACTTTTGTATTGAATTATAAGTCTTGGGCCAATGCAAGACGGTAAGCAGTGACCTATGGTCATGTTGAAGACTGCTTGCTGTTTTCTGTTGTGATTTTTTGAATTGCTGTTTGTTTATGTTTGTTGTGTCGCGTACACTTATTCCACATCTCAATATCGTCTATTTTCCAAAACACGGGACATCGGTTTAACGTCTCATCCGAAGGACACTGGCCATTCCCGATCAAGACTCCGATTCACAATACCACATTTAAACTATGACATTTGACGAAAGGAAAAAAAAAAAGTTTTAATTCAAATTTCCAACAAATTTACCAGGACATTTTAAGACTTATATCCAAAGACAAATCCCGCCCCGCTGCCACCAAATTTTGTAACGTGTATCGGCCGAACGGTTCTTATAACTTTAATATTGTTAACACAAAATATCTATTCTCTAAAACTTTCGGAAACTTGGATTCTTAACGGGAAAAGTAATTGGAATAAAAGTTCTAGACTAAATATTATCTAGGATCAAACTATTTAAATTAATCTTAAAGTATAATGCAGTAATCCGATTCGGCTGTCATGCATGCATAAAAATGGACTTGACTGGATATGCACGCTTCAATTGATCAAACAAATTCAAACTAGGCACGCATTAAACCTCTAATCATGAAACCTACGGCTCAAACCCTTTAAACAACAAGCACCAAACCTCTAAAGTGCATAAAACCATATATCACTAAACCTCAAGCATCAAACCACAATGATGCATAAAACCAATGTCTCAAAACTCCAAGCATCAAACCTCTATGATGCGTTAAACCTATATATCCACTATACGGGCATCAAACCACAATGATGCATAAACTACTTTAACAATAAAAGGTTTGAAACCGTTTCCGTATCTTCTAACTTATTTATTAAACTAACCTAGCGATCTTCACTCCACGGAGTCTGGATCAAGAATGACAACGACAGCCGATTTTTCGCGCCCTTATATACTATGTGAACTGGTCCCACCGACCGTAAACCAGTAACAACTTCGAACAGCAGAATCGGACTTGTTCATTGACTTCAACCTAATAGCAATATCTTCCGAGTAAACACCGTAGCGGCAATACAAAGCAGAATATATCTCTGAAATTCTGAAATACCCATTACACCGATAAAGTTACATTTTCTTAATGTTGCAATAAATTTTAATTACTGAAACAACAAATGAGATGCATTTTCTTGAGATATTAATGACTGTATCGTATCTCTAGCATTGGTATCTATTGTAAACAACCGTATAGCAACGTCGGTCTGAAGTGTTCATCTCTGCTTTCAGGTAACATATAATAACCGGGAATGTAAATATGCAAATTAAATATGTATAACCAAAAATCGTCACACTAGCAACTAATGACACGGCAGGTAAGAATCTATATCGCAATTTCCTTTCCTTTTTCGTCACAGATAAGGGCTTAAAAATCTTTTTTTCTTTGCCATGAGTATGACAAAATATGCTTAGTCAACATAATAAAGGTATCGACATAACTATCGAACTAAAAGAGATTCAAAAACAAAGAAAGCATTTGACCTTAAATTACACTTTTAGAATTTTTAATATTATCACGGTCGTTATACTTCTCCTGCGACAACATGTTTTCTACCGATTTTTCTGCTTGTTTTCTACCGATGATCCTTGTTTTCTACCGATTGTTTTTTTTAGAAATATGAAAAATAACGCTTATTTTTAACATTTGAATACATCCTATGGTAGAATATGCAATAAATGATCGTTTATTTGTAAAAGAGCCATTTGCTGTTTCATATAACTAACAGGTTTAAGAAATTTGATATGTCCTGGTTTTCTACCGATTAGGTATGTTCTTTACTGTGTTTTCTACAGATGAGTCCTTGATTTCTACCGATGATCTAATTTCATATAACTACACATTATCGTTGTTTCTAAAGGCATACATACACCGTAAATGCTTGTGTTGTACAGTAAAGCTTTATCATACTGTTGTATGGAACGCCATTTAAACCAAAACCTTGGTATCTATATGATACCTCAGATAACTGGGGTTTTACTGGCAGCTATCTGGGGTTTTCTAAACGAAACCCTCAATTGCATCAGGTATTAAGAGTTATCTTGGTAACTGGTGGTTTGCTGTCAGCTTTCACATAGGAACCTAATTAAACCCCTACTACCTACAGATATTGTAGTCCCGTTCGGGGCCCGGGTGGCGACTAGGCCCGCAGCAGAGCTTAGCTTGTCATGAGAGGCGACTAAGGGTATTGGGATTCTGACGTTGGGTCAGTGTTCAGCCCACAGAGCGACCAAGTGTGTTCCCTAAGTGACTGAATAGGGTGGCCCTCGTCCGCAAGGATTGTCAGGTCTATAATATGGAAACCCTGACGGCCGACCATAGTGGGCCAACGTGTGAGGAGAGTGCCACGCTTCATGCACGTAAAAATCCCTTTGTGGACCGCCAAGTAGTGCACTACATAGGCTTAATTTTCAGTCCCTACCCACCTCTCCCCTTTTCCAGTGGTTCTTCAAAATTTGCAGTTCCTTTGTCCCCCCCAACCCCATGTTTCATTTATCATCATTCATTTATCAAGCAACATCCATATTTAACAACGCTGATGTTGCAAAAACACTGTCCACCTTACACGACAAATATGTTGTTGTACCTGCAGACAAAGCACCAAATAACATCATTTTTGTGTGCAAGAAACACTATATTGAGTGCTTGACAGTTGAATTAGGGGTTAGTTGTACCAACAATAGCAGCACGTACACAGCTACAACATTGTCTAAGGAGGAAATTATTGACAATCATAAATCTGTCATTTCCTCCTTCGGGCTCTCTGTTGGTGCTGACAATGATGACATTCCATCCCTGTATTGGATTCCTAAATTACATAAAAATCCATACAAACAGCGCTTCATTGCAGGGTCATCGAAATGTACCACTAAACCTCTTTCAGTCCTGTTGACCTCAATACTGACGGCAATAAAATCCGGCCTCCAGAAATATTACGATTGTTGTTATTCTAGAAATGGTGTCGATCAAATGTGGATCCTGAAGAATTCGAAAGAACTGATGGAGATTCTTAACTCTAAATCAGTTTCATCTTGCAACAGCCTCAAGACTTTCGATTTCTCCACACTTTACACTTCTATTCCACATGAACAACTCAAGTCACGATTGGCACAGCTGATTAAACGCAGCTTTTTCAAAAAGAATGGAAAACGCAGGTACAAATATCTGGTAGTCGGTTATAATAAGACTTACTTCGCCATCAATGAGTCTAAAAGTAAGAACAAATTTACCAAAGATCAAATAATCGACATGCTCAACTTTCTTATAGACAACATATTTGTTCAGTTTGGTGGACGTGTTTTTCAGCAAACAATAGGGATTCCAATGGGCACCAATTGTGCACCTTTGCTTGTTGATTTGTTTCTTCATTCATATGAAGCAGACTTCTTACAATCTCTTCTAGACAAAAAAGACCGTAGACTAGCTCTCTCTTTCAACCTCACGTTCCGTTATATTGATGATGTCCTTTCACTAAACAATTCTCGATTTGGTGACTTTCTTCATCTCATATATCCCCCGGAACTTGAGATAAAGGACACAACGGATTCTAGGAAGTCTGCTTCATATTTAGATCTACATCTCGAAATAGACTCTCAAGGAAAACTATCAACAAAGCTCTATGACAAACGTGATGACTTCAACTTCCCAATCGTCAACTTTCCCTTCGTGTGTAGCAACATTCCGTCCGCTCCAGCTTATGGAGTTTACGTATCACAATTGATTCGTTACTCCAGAGCTTGTGGGAGTTACATCGATTTCCTTGGCAGAGCGTCACGTTTGACACAGAAATTTCTAACACAGGGTTATGTTGCTCCTCGGTTGCTGTCTTCACTCAAGAAATTTTACGGTAGACACCATGTACTCATAGATAAATATGGGATTTCTATCTCTCAGATGAGTGCAGACGTCGGTTTGTCATAGGGTTTTGTTTTGTCTTCCTTTACCGGATTTGACACACTGAATTGGAAATTGGCAGCGCGGCGGGTGTGCTATAGCAGGCAGGAACCGCTTACTCTTCCGGAGCACCCGAGTTCACTCTTGTTACGACTTGAGTTCGCGTTGTTGATTTCTGTTCGGTTGTTTTTATGTTTTGTGTTTCCTTGTGCTGTTCTTGTTCATGTTTACCGGTTTTGTCGTTGCCTTTTCGGACTTTTGACACTCGAATGCCCATTTGGTGCCTCTGCTTACCTCATTTCATGTTCATTTTATCATCTTTTAAATGTTCATCGCCTGTAAATAACCTATTTAGCGTTGCACGGGCGTAAAACACCAACTCATTCACTCACTCACTCACATATATTTTAAGTTCATTCTATTTTTTAACTCTTTGAAAGCAGAATTTATCAATGTAAAGATGAAAACTATCAATTCTTTAAGAACGAATACAAAGCTCAGCTTCCAATAAATTATTTTTGAAAACTCTTAGTAGCAAGAGTTTTTGTGGTATCCATGGGATAGCTGATAGGAACACTCAGTTACCTGAAATAGCTCTCCATACCTGATGTAATTAAGAGTTTCGCTCTGAAAACCCCCAGATAGTTGCCAGTAAACCCCAAGTTATCTGAGGTATCCTATAGTTACCATGGTTTTGGTTAAAATGGCGTGCCATACTGTTGTATATGTACAGATCAATTTCAGCCCGAGAAATGCGTTCATGCCTCAGCCTCAGCAATTCTAGATATAACAGTGAAATCTGGTATATGAAGGATTATTTCCCATTATATATAAAGCACTTCACAAATCTCATATAAGTGGAAGAAATGTTGATATCATTTTCTGATAGCAAGCTTTTGAGAAAATACACATTTATTTAAATTTTGTAAAAGTGTTCTTGGTGTGCGCAAAACAGTTTTTGCTCATGAACCTCCACTTTCTTTTTTATCGACAATATTATGTGTTCAATAAAATATACAGTTTTACAATTTGTCATGAAATGTCATTTTATATATCACATTATCACATCGGTAGAATGCCAGGACCATCGGTAGAAAACCAGGACACATCTTTAGAAAACCAGGACCATATTTTTTTTGAAATGATCGAAAAATCAAAATACGCCATTTGTAATGAAAAGTGATATGTCTTTAAAAATGTCCGACTATTTAGAATATGGAGCATAATTTTCAGCCCAGTGAATGGTAATTAAAAACAGATATTCATGATTATCTGAAAAAAGGGAAATTGTCTCTTGCTGGAAAAGCCGGGTATCATTGTTTGGAAAAAATCGTCTGCCAGGTTTGTTTTTTTATCATCACATTGGTAGAAATCTTGGACATCGGTAGAAAACGAGCAGAAACATCGGTAGAAAACATGTTGTCGCAAGACAAGTATAACGACCGTGATTATCCCCAATACTAATATGTTGACACAGACAATGATATTTTTGTGATTTGTCACGCAAATCTATCTTGTTACATTTAGTTATGTAATAAAAAAATTACAAAAAAGTTCAAGGCAAACAATTTAACTGCGACTTGATTTTAAAATTTACCAGGTATATTGGTACTTAGGAATAAAAGATCTAAAGAGGAAGGAAGAGCGGATCGAAAGAAAACTTCACTTCAGTTATATATAGTAGTACTCATCTTCAAATGCTTGTAATGGCGATATAAAATTCCTAAGCGGGTATAAAACAGGTAATTTGTATGTACAAAAATTCAGCTGACCGACTGAAAGAATCTTTGGTATCTAGGGTAATATCAGGGTCTTGAGATATCGATTTCTGTGGTTGATTCTTTTCCACAGAAGTCAATTTCAACACTTATGAATTGGAATTAAGATGTTGTCCGAATTAAAGAATTAAAAGTATTAAGATAAGTTTTTTCAGATTTTGATCTACCACTTTCCCCGTTACCAACTATAAGACCAAGGTTATTAGAAAATACGTCTCATACGATCTCTAAAAAAATCTTCCTTCGTTATCAGCCACTGGTATAAATAATCAAAATCATTTTAGGCGAAATGGTTAGTACTTGATTTGATAAGGTTTGTCTGGTTGATGTACTGAGATGGTCACCCTAGCATCCCTAATATGTCTTCACAAACCTGTTGTGTTTTGTGTAACTACTGGACCCAAGGATCGCATTTTGGGAGGGTGGGTTAGCGCGCCATAAAACCTGGTTAAACCCACCATTTCTTTTGAAATGCCCGTACCAAGTCAGGACCATTGCGATCTTAATTTTTTTTTGGTATGTCTTCCTTTTTTTGTCTCGTCTCGAACATTTAAGATTTATTATCCAAGTTCGGTAATTTTGTTATTACCTTTATTCATTCTATCACCAGGGGGAGCGTCTATCAACACTGACCTTTATACTATCTAGTCTCGAACCAAAACTCATACTACCAAGGTAGTGAGTCTGGGAAAACACCTGTTGATTTCTCGTAACCACTAGGTGGCGATCGTTATACCTTTTAACCTTTACCACGTGTGTATATTACGTGTTTAGCATACAAGATTCATTTCAATCTGAAATGAACCAACTTTGAAAACTCAACGTTTCATTGGTCTTCCTTGGTTTTTGACAACTGGTTCTGCACAATCGAGAATCGGATTGGTCAAACGTGCATGGTTCTGTAATCAACAATGTCCCAATTTTTAACTCCAATAAACATAAACAATTTCTTAAACCAGGTGGACGCCCGTGAGTACAATTTAACGATAAAACGATTTTTTTTATTGTTAACAAAACCAACTTGTGTTCAAAAATGTAAAATAGGATGTCTAATTGTAAAATAAGAAATATTATGTTTTAAGAGAACAAATCACATCTATTGGAGAAGTTATCTCGCTATTGCATTTGCATAAAATCACTGAACCATATACACAGAATTCTGAATATACGGTTGAGTGATTTTCGTCGAACATTATGATAAAGCCTGAAAGTACTCCGAACGTACACATAACAAAATAGTTAATGGGACTGTCCCAGACTCTTATCATCTATTGATAAGCGTCTGGGTGATCGAGACTATATACTATCGCGCTAAGGATTGTGGGTAATTTCCCTGAATTCGGGGATTGAATATCATTAAGACATTTCTCATGATCCTTAGCGCGATAGTATAGAGGTTAGTGTTAATAGACGCTCCCTCTGGTGATAGATTGACCTTTATTTACAAATAGCTGACCATAAGGGGGGCATTAATTGTGTGCTTTGCTTTTTGGTTAGTTATAGCTTGCTACAAAGATTTTTTCAATTTTGCTGACATCGATAATAAAAAAACAACAACATGAAAATCTTTTGTTTAAGGAAATGAGACAAAAAACACAAAGAAATAACATTAAACTCTTTGTTTTATGTCCTGATTTTAAATTAGATATTACCGGGTCGACATAGACTTTAAGCAATTGAAACACAATAACCAAAAAAAAAAGAAAACAAAGAAGTACCAAAATTAAATTTCATTTTAATAATTCTGTCTAAAAATCAACAAAACGTATTACGACAACAATTAGTTTCTTTGTAATCTTTCAACCATTTGGTTAACTTTATTTATTACTTAAATTAATAAAATTTTAGGCAAAGAAGTGTAAAATGCGTAATATTTTTAAAATCAAACAGTTATATAAGAAGTGAGAAACGAAGAGGTTCTTTAAGCAGAAAAAAAGAAAGATTTTCGTCTGAGGTATGTTAAATTATTCACTGTAATAATTTTTTGGTTTATTAAACCTTAAACATGATAAATATAGAATATTATGTACTTTCCTTTCTGATACTATCTATATCTAGGTGAGTATCAGACGAGTCCGGTAGGAGACTAGATGTAGTTAGTATCAAAAAGGAAAGTATATAACATTCTTTTTATCGGTTTTTATGCTCCCACCTGATATTTTCTTGTATCACGGACTGTCCGTGATACTAAAAAATATCAGGTAGATGAGATCAAAGGAAAAATCCGCTTATTACCGATAAACTTAATTTTTCACGGTGAACATTAAATAATCTGCGAAGCGGATTATGTTAAATGTGCACCATTAGAACTTGAGTTTATTGCTTTTATAAAAAAAAAAAAAACCAAAAAAAAAAAACAATTAATACTTATATTTTAATAAATTTATTGTTATATTTCCGACGCGAAAATTTAGTTAAATAAATATGTTTCAATGAAAATATCATAATATCAGTTAATTAAATCGGCGTATTAATATTTTCACCTGTCAATCACATTGCACGTGCAACAGCAAAATGTATAAACTTCATTCTTGCACTTCGGTTTAAACTGGATTCGATAATACCTTTTTCACGATATTAAGCGAGGTTTCAATAATCGTTAATCCAATCAAATTATTTTGCCTTTAAAAAAGTATATAAGAAAATAAACCCAATTTTCTTTCAATACAACTGCAACTAATAATTTTCTAAAGAATATTTTTTAAAAGTTTGTGCTCCAAGTAAGGTTACTTCACGTTTACATTCTTTTAATTATAACATCACCAGCATTTGTACTGGTTTAAATGGCGCTCAATTTAAGGATTACCAAAATAGATCTTAGCTAAACTCTTGGTTATTGGAGAATAACTGTATTGTATTTCAAGCTTTGACTGCGTAAAATGTAGATTTTACTGTCGCAAAGTTAGTTTCCCTGACATTGAGAATTAGAAAAGTAGCCATTGGTGACAATAAACTCACAGCAGTCACAACTTGAAATACGATACGCTTATTTGCAATCTAATGAAATGGACAAAAAGATATTTTTTTAGACGAAGAAAGATCGTAAAAATATCAAATATGAAAATGAAATATAAAGTCTGCGAAATATGTTAGACTTATTGACTAAGAATGAGGGGAATAGATTATGTGCACGACTACCTAGTCAGTAAGTGTTTTATTTTACCCAGAAAAACAGCAGACGAACGTTTAGAATTTAAGATATACAAAAAGCAAAGAGGTACCAATGGGGCATTTGAGTGTCAAAAGTCCTAAAGGGCAACGACAAAACCTGTAAAAACGAACGAGAACAGCACAAAGAAACAAACGAAGAAACATGAAGAACAAAAGTTTAACTTGTACATATAATATGATACAGGTTAAACCTGATAAGCTCCCGAAGAAAAAGTAACTTTCTTATATATATACCATAATTTTGAAAAAAGAACGAACCTGCAAACAGAACAAGGAAGTGAATTGCTTCGAACGCGGACCTCGCAGAACGAACCCTTTTCAAGAATATTTCTACTTTCATTTTCGAACACAGCCGGTTAGAGAGAATATTACAAAAACAAATTTGTTTACTGAGGACAAAGTAAATATAATGGCTTCTAGGAATGAAATTTGTCCGCTGAAGTATTCAAGTTATTTGTTTGGTTGACAATGCACCGCTTTTATTGGGGGGTCTTGTTTCGTGAAAATTGGAATGACAGGTTCCCGCACTTCTGTCATTTTGTTTTGATGGACGCGACCTCTAGTGATAGAATAGACGCCAATAATTAAAATATGCCTGAAGTCCTAATTTTTTATTTAAATTCTTTACATTTAAAGCATTTCATAGCTGGAAATACTTGAAATAATTTATTACTATTATTAAAACAATAACTATGTTTATTATTTTTTAAATTGAAAATTCCAAAAAAAGGAATTTAATTTTGCATTCCGTGTTATTGGGTGCGGATTTCTGACTAGCTTATACGTCTTCCGGTTTAAAGCATCATACTCAGTCAATTTAGCTCCCGAAGTGCAGGAGCTTATAATGATAAAATATTTTTAATTGATTTCAAGCGTTGAAAAAGTTGGACGGAACTTACTATAAAAAGCGTGGCATGGAAAACTCGTGCTGTTTTACATTTTGTCATTTGTGTGACGTAACATGAGTTAAGTATATCAATGAAAATTAAACAATAACAACGATTGGATGAAGGTGGGGCTAAATGACGTCAGAAGCAAGTATTTGTGGCAAAGGGTAATAGTTGGAAACCATTTACCGGTCAATAGTTCAACGCTAACATACCGATAATGAAACTATTGTATATGCCTTAAAAGTATTACTAAGGTATAATAATATTTTCTAATATTGCGGCTTTTGAAGGAAAGCAAAGTAACGTCACATAAAAATTTCCTCTCCATTTCTGTTATCATTGACGTTTTTTTTCAAAACGTACATGCTTTATTTTTTATTTAATAAGAAAGGATTAACAATTTTCTTGTTCTTGGCATTTGATGTTGTTTATGCAAATCAATTTCTTAATTTTCAATATGGTGACCCTCCTAAGTTACAGCATGTAAATCGAGGGTTTTACTCAGGTCATCGTTCAATGAAAACACGTGTTCGAATCTCGATATACAATATTGCATAAGAACCAGTACTTGTTTTTTTATCAAAGAGAGTCCCCTTAGGTACATGTATAATTCGGTTCATGTGTTTTAGTTAATTGGTCAATAACTCACCATAGAAACGCTAAGCCGATAAGTTACATGTCAATGTCAGAATTACTTTTGGCTAATACGAGAAAAGTGATTTTAAGTGTCCAGTATATACCAAAATGATAGGAGTAAACGCGACAATGACTAAAATAGCATAACAGTTTTCAACCAGAAAATTGCTAAAACCTAATAAATCTGTATCTGAATTGACTACAATATGAATAAAGTTTCTGATGTCTCTACAATAGACGAAACGCGCGTCGGCGTAGAAAAGTTGTCTGGAACTTTTTTTTTCAATTCCTAACACATGTGATGGTTATTCCTGCTGGTGAAATTTTAAGTTCCAGAATTACATCAAAGCTATAAATTATTCGCTTTCAGAAGAAGAGGTACCAATGGGGTATCCGAATATCAAAAGTCCGAAAGGGCAGAGACAAAACCAGCAAACACCAACAAGAACGGGACAAAAACAGACAACATGTAAAACATGGAAACACAAAATAACTGAATATCAATCAACAACGCAAACTCCAGTCGAAACAAGAGTGAACTCAGGTGCTCCGGAAGAGTAAGCAGTTCCTGCTTGCTATAGCACACCCGTCGCGTTGCCAATAGTCCATTCAGCGTGTCAAATCCGGTAAAGGAAGACAAAACATCACCCTATGACAAACCAACATCTGCACTCATCTGAGAGATCGAAATCCCATATTTGTCTATAAGTGCATGATGTCTTCCGTAAAATTTCTTGAGTGAAGACAGCAACCGAGGAGCAACATAACCCTGTGTGGGCAATTTTTGCGTCAGACGTGTCGCTCTGCTAAGGAAATCGATGTAAGTCCCGCACGCTCTGGAGTAACGAATCAATTGAGATACGTAAACTCCATAAGCTGGAGCGGACGGAATGTTGCTACACAAGAAGGGAAAGTTGACGATTGGAAAGTTGAAGTCATCACGTTTGTCATAGAGCCTTGTTGAAAGTCTTCCTTGTGAGTCAATTTCTAGATGTAGATCTAAATATGAAGCAGACTTCCTAGAATCCGTTGTGTCCTTTATCTCAAGCTCCTGGGGATATATGAGATGGAGAAAGTCACCAAATCGAGAATTGTTTAGTGAAAGGACATCATCAATATAACGGAACGTGAGGTTGAAAGAGAGAGCTAGTCTACGGTCTTTTTTGTCTAAAACAGATTGTAAGAAGTCTGCTTCATATGAATGAAGAAACAAATCAGCAAGCAAAGGTGCACAATTAGTGCCCATTGGAATCCCTATTGTTTGCTGAAAAACGCGTCCACCAAACTGAACAAATATGTTGTCAATAAGAAAGTTGAGCATGTCGATTATTTGGTCTTCTGTAAATTTGTTCTTTTTCTTAGACTCATTGATGACAAAGTAAGTCTTGGTATAATCGACTACAAGAAATTTGTACCTGCGTTTTCCATTCTTTTTGAAAAAGCTGCGTTTAATCAGCTGTGCCAATCGCGATTTCAGTTGTTCATGTGGAATAGAAGTGTAAAGTGTGGAGAAATCGAATGTTTTGATGCTGTTACAAGATGAAACTGATTTAGAGTTAAGAATCTCCATCAGTTCTTTCGAATTCTTCAGGATCCACATTTGATTAACTTCAAAATTGTCCAAACCCGTAGGTACTTCCTACCTCAGACAATATTTGGTTTCCGTTTCGGCATTTTTTGGTTTTGATGGGCTATTGTCTTCATTTTCATAAATTGTTTGCAACTTTCAATATAGGGGTAGATAACCTCTGATGTGTAACGAATAGACGAAATACATAACGGCGTCGCAAAATTTACTGTTTAGAACTGTTGTAATTTTTTGCTTTCAAGTACATTGTAGTAGGAGATAATTGTTATCCATTTTAGATAATATATTCATATATATTTATTTCCATGTTTAACATGTTGTCTGTTTTTGTCCCGTTCCACTTGGTGATTACTGGTTTTGTCTCTGCCCTTTCGGACTTTTGATATTCGGATACCCCATTGTTACCTCTGCTTCCTTCAAAATATATCTAACCGTAACAATTGTTAGAACAATTCAAAATTTTTCAAATTAATTCGAAAACGAAGTAATCTGTTTAAGATATCCAGAATTCCAATTTATCATAGTAATTTTTGATAATTTAAAGAGGAAAATATAACGTTTGATCTTAAAACAATATTTCAAAAACGGTTTTTGTAACAATTAGGATTTCGGTCGTCAACCGTTTTGGTAATGATAAAATCAAAGTCCTTCAGTGGGTCGTAATAATCTTGAAATGACTTATATTGCTATTAAGCAACAATAAAATATGTTTTATCAATCTAAACAGCGATTTAATTTTACAATGTATTTTTTTATCACAATCACGGTTAAACTTTTCAAACTGTTTTGTGATAAAAAAATACTAAATATAAAGAAATTAAATGTTATTTTTTTCTGATTATTGCAAATACTCCGTTGGCTTTGGTGATGATATCTAAGTTAGAAAAAAAATCCGTTTTGCATGATTTAAAATCAACTTTAATTCATTTAAAAATGACAATAACGTTTCCATACAATATCCATTTGATATGGATATTTTAGTAACCTAAAACATGTACCAAAATTTTCATGTGAAATAAATTGATTACAGGAATTTTCTGTACTTCATTTTCTTTGCTATTTAAGTTTATATCTTTATTTTTTTAAGTATTTATGTGGTTTATTTTTCAGAAAAAATATAGGAAAATCGAAAACAATGCAAAACGATGAGGAAATGGAAGAAGAGACGCGGGAAGAATTAAACACAAAACTCCGGAACAGTTCCGAGAAGTTTTTATCTGATCTTTCTGACTCTATGAAAACAAACAAAAAGGAACGGGTTAAGGATTTGCTTTCGATCATGGAAAATAGACCATCATTTAGTTATGAGAAAATAAAATATATTTAGAAGGCGAAGACGAGAAAGACGAGAAAGAAGGAAAAAAAGACGGGAGCGAATCATTGCTTCACGTTGCAGTGAAATATGAGGATGACCTTCATATTATACAAAGAATTATAAATCTTTGCCCAGATCTTCTATCATTTGCAAATTCCTCTGTCAACTATAAAGGACAAACACCGCTCCATATTGCTATTACCAAAAGACACGAAAAACTCACCAAGCTTCTCCTTTCCTGCTCCAAGCAAAACATGAATGGAAAAATCGCCAATCCATTAATCAAACAACAAGCCACCGGTGAAATTTTTAAAAATACGATTATGATGGGCGAGTTACCTCTAAGCGTTGCTGCATTGTCGTTTAATAAAAACATTGTAGATATGCTGTTAAAACATAAAGCAAAAATAAAGTCAAAAAATAGTTCTGGTGATACAGTTCTTCATTCTTTAGTCAAATATGCAGCAGTATATCCCGATAAAATGGACAACGTTATAGACATGTTTAATTATCTTCACAGCAAATTTAAACACAAGCACTTCCATGATAGCGATAGGACATGGTTCTCCAAAAACAATGATAAACTAACACCACTACAATTGTCTGCAAAACTAGGGGTAGTTGAAGCATTTCAGTTTATAATTAAACTAGAAAATGTTTATTCTTTCGTCAGTGCACAAGATGGATTATTTGATATAAAACTTTATGACATTACTGAAATCGATACTGTTGCAAATTTCAAGACCACAAGCGGAGATAAAGATAACAAACCCGTTGAAGTCGTTGGAAGATCAAATAAGGACATCCAAACCTCGCAAGACTGCATCACGGTTTTAAAGGATCAACTTAAGTACCCGCCGACAGAATCTATTCTGGAAATGGTATTTGCAAGCGATTACCAGAGTGACCCTGCATTTCGATTAATAGAGACTATTCCTGTCAAAACTATTATTCAAGAAAAGTGGAAGAAACTGCGTTATGTTTACTTCATTTGGGGATTGATTCATTTCATTTTGACGATTTGTGTAACAGTTGAAGCAGTTAATCGGTCAGATCTCTACGTCTACAATTCAGCTACCAATACATCTACACTCGAAAATATTGCATCCGAAGCCTCTGGGCTTTCATGCTTTAGTTTTGCGATTGGTGGTGTCTTATATGGTTTTCTCTTCTTACTGTTGGTCATTGCTAAATTTAGAAGACGAAACGCCTTACGGTACATTTTGAATAATTTGTTTTATTTTTTGTTTTTCTCCATTCTTTCCGTGTCACTAATAACTGATTTTTGCATGACTCGTAGCTTTCGCTACAATGACAACATTGCGCTCATTATAGCCGTTATTATGGGGTGGTCGTTTTCTGTCTTTTTCTTAAGAGCTACCTATTTGTTTGGATTTTTCACGGAAATGATTCGCAGAGTCCTATTTGGAGATTTCCTCCGATTCGGGATCATTATCTCCTTTATGCTCGTTGCGTTTACAGCCGGGATATACACCGCTTTTGTTGGCAACATTGAATCCGTGAAAGATGTTGATGCATACAATGAAGCTGTAAGTGCAAGTTTCAGCAGCTATGGTTCAGCAATGCTTACAATGTTTCGATTAATGTTAGGGTTGGACGACATTGGAGTGTTATCACTAGGTAGACTACCATGGCTAGCAACAACGCTATACGTCATATTTGCCATTCTAACATATGTTCTGTTAATGAACTCCTTGATTGCTATGATGTCACAAACATGCTCGATCGTTTGTGAAAACAGATATCCACAATGGCGCCTTCAACAGTTGTCAGTTATTTTATTTTTGGAAGATTTAACATGCTTAGCATGTTTTCGAAACTATTTAGAGTTAAAATGCAAATGGAAGCCGCCTCGTGAATTTAACTCGAATGGTGATCGATTCTTTTTGAAAATACATTCGTTAGAGGAATCTTATGCAACAGAAGAGGAAAGGGAGGTGATTTTGAAAACAAAGCACGAAGACAAACACCTTGAGCAAAAGTTTTACGATTCTTTCATTGACACTCTGTCATATCAAGACAGCCCTCGTCGTCCATTGAACAATGGTATATCGAGTTTACCCACAGCAGATATTAACAGTAATCCAACTACTCGGTCTCATATCACAGAGCCCACTCCTTCCTCTTCTACAGGTAGAAGGGAAACTATAAAAAGAGCTACCGAATATATACATACCCCAGGAACATTCGTTCATGAGCACGTTCTAGGATGTCCAGAAGTACGAGTTCCGTATGGATACGCTCAATTGGACATAGAACCGTATTCCCAGGAACGGTATATCCTTCCAAAATGACAAGTCATTGGTGGACTGTGTTTAAAATTTTATTGTTTTCTACTAAATTTGTCAATGTTATTAAAATTCCGAACTTTCGAATAAATCATCATGTACTGAAAAGTTGATAATATTTGCAATGTCTGTCATGTACTTGTTAAAAAAACATCACTAAGTTGAATATTTCACTATGCACATGTGGATATACATTTGTCATATCAATTTTAAAATAATTCACTATGATAATTTATATTGTAGTTTAGTAAACTTTAATGTGGCCTAACAAAGTTGTCCTTGTTATTTTATGTTTAAAAATTCAGCATTTACAGTTCAACTCCATGTTGTGCAAAAAATAGAGAGACAAACAATAAAATGCTTATATATATATATGTGTGTGTAAGGATTTAACGCATTTTATACACTTTTGAGCTGTGCAAAGTCGCCAGTTTTAATGGTAGGAAAAAAGGAGAAAGTGTAAGAAAACACTGACCTAGGACAGGTAGCTTTAGAAATTATTTACCTTAAGGTTTTAAGGACCTTTCTTAAAGTTTCAAAGCGGGGTTGATCTTCCTCACGAGAAGTAGCTGACTAGTGATCGATAGTGTGGTATTTACACCGGCGTCTTAGACTAATTGGATATACAGTCCGCTGAATAAAACAGGATTTTATATTTAAGTTTTTCGTCATGCACAGTTTTGGAATTTACTAATCTCAACTATCAAAGTTATCAGATGGCTCATTCTAGGGTTTAGGGTTTATGGCTCTTTTAAAGTCAAAAGTGCATTTTTTCATGCTCTTTGTCCGCAGAATAAAAATTATTGCAGATTGAAAAAAACCCTGTTGATTCCTAGATTAAAAAAGTTTAATTTAATTGTAGTTTTTAGAAGTTTCTTTATAATGGATTTAGCTCCAAACGAAACCCTTATGCTCAAAGAACAAGTGAGCAAATCATACTTCTTGGTTCCTCTTGATTAAGACTTTAACAAAAAAGGTAATAAAAAATACCGAACTTGGAGGATATAGTTATAGTAAAGAGTGATAACTTCTTCCATTTTCTACAAAGAATATACGTTAACTTAATTGCAGCGATCTCTGGTCATGTTAAAGACTTCTGGCTATTTTTCATTGTGACTTTTTTGAAATTCCCGTTTCTTTTTGTTGGTTGTGTCGCGTACACTTTACCTACATCTGTTAAAATCAGAATATCAACAAAGTTCCAAACAAAATTTTTTTCTATGCCTGTCGCCCCTATATTAATTTAAAGACAAAATCAAACAATTAAACCAAAGCTGCTGAACTGTGAACAACCAAAGGACTTGAATCAATCTACGTCTTGGGTAGGAGGAACCTTCGGAATTAACAATTTTGAAATTTAAACGGATAATTTCATGGTTTTACTGCTTTCCTTAACACGAAAAGTGTTGATGCCGGAACGGGCTTTAACCTAAAGTCATAACACTTGTGATATTCTACAGTTAGGAGACGTAGATCGATATAGTTTTTTCCGAGTACTACACCAGTTTCCTCCACCTTTTAAGCTGACCGTTCTGTATGAAATATGTTCATCGAAAAGGGTATTAAACCTTACAGTCACATACTGACATTCAAATATTTCACTTAATAGTTTTATGGATAATTCTATACTTTTAAATTATTTAAATCTTTACCCTTATTGATTTTGATATATTTTTTTCTATAATTTTAAATCTAAAACTGGTTTTGATGTTGTCTACTTATCTTTCATGTGACTAGTAAATACAGACGAGAGCAAAATTAAATACACTAAATTTGATGCTTTTTGTTGAGATTGTTAATTAAAAATGAAAACATAATGTTTTTGTTTAAATGCCTTGAATGGATTTGACAACTTTTTATTTTGCCAAACATATTCTAACAAAAGTTCTTCGTTGTCGATTTATTGCTATATTGATGTTTTCAATTAAAATTGCAGAAACATTACCTCAATATAGTTTCCATTGGTGCATGTCATGTTTTTTTTATATTGTTTCACCATAACCTCAACAACTATTCCAAAACAAACACTTTAAATATAATCACACAAACAAAATCTCAAATATAAAAAAGAACTAACAAATCCGAAAATTTAAACATTTTGTTGTGATTAGCATAAAGCGTCCGTCGTTGTCCGTAAACAATTTCAAAAATCTTTTTCTTTTAAACTACTGAACTAATTTGACTGAAACTTTGCAGGAATGATAAAAAAAACCATCCTACTTTTGAAGGGATTCTGTCAAAAACAAAGCCGATGTTGATAAATAAAAAGATAAAGTAAAATCTTTGAAAAAGGCTTTAACTGCGCAATTTCAATGATACAAAAATCAGAAAAATCATAGGTTCTTTAAATCTTAAGCTCCACAAAAAGTCGTCATATTCTCGAAGATGTCAGAATACCGCTTCAAGGGTTAAGACTTTACCCGAAAAACATGGTTTTTCGTGTGATTAATTTTGGGATGAAAAGTATTACAAATAGGCAAAAGATGTTGCTTGCTAAAGCCGTCAATCAATTTAGCTATTCAAAAGTCTCATTTGGGTCGAAAATTTCAGACAGCCGCTTATTAGAGTTATTGACCTTTAAAGATAAAAAAATTATTTTTAAACATGTTTTTGTCTTATAGAATGAAACGTACTGCATATATATAGAGCAGAGAAAAGCTGTTTCTTGGTTAAACTTTTAGCTCTTTAAGCTCGAAAAAAGCCGGGTCGAAGATGCCATGTGACTCATTATAGAGGTTATAGCCATATGAAGTTCAAAAATAGCGTTTCATATGTTTTTAGTCTTAAAAATAAAAAAGAATTATGCAGATAGAGAAAAGTTTCGCTTAGATCTTCAGCTCATTAAACTCACCCAAAATGCATATCTGGTCAAAGTTAGGGATACTAGCTCATTGAATAGGCCCTCACGCACCTGACAGCTTAGTAAACACCGACGATAACAGGACGAAAAGAAGCAAATACGCATCAATGGGACATTCGAGTGTCAAAAGTCTAAAAGGGCAGCGACAAAACCAGTAAACACGAACGAGAACAGCAAAAAAAAAATCCACCGAACAAAAATCAACAACGCAAGCTCAAGTCGTGACGAGAGTGAAAAAAGACAACATAAAACACAAAATACAAAAACAAAAAAACTGAAAAGCAATTAACAAAGTGGACTCAAGTCGTTACGAGACTCCGGAAGAGTAAGCATTGCTTATTTGCTATAGCACATCCACCACCCTGACAACTGTCAACTTAGACAAAACAATCATCTGAGAGATTGGAGTATTTGTCTATGAGCGCATGATTTCTTCCGTAAATGACTCTTTTCAGTGTGAGATGACCAGGTTGAGATGCAAGCACGTGCAGCGATCTCACACTGGTCAATTGACCAATAAATACCGTTGGTACTGATATTGATCGATGATGTCGACCAATGAAATGCAATGTTATTTTAAACTTTCGGTTTTTAGAATGAAGTCACCTAAGGTTTCAGATTATAAAAAAAATCATTTTTACGGAAGAAATAGGTACTTACACGCGTTCTTGGAAAACCTATTCTATCACTCATGAAAGATCAGCCGGTCTTTTCAAAGAACTTATGTAAGAACCTATAAGTCTTTCGTAAAATGACTTGAGACGTGACACATTATCACGTTGAGGTAAAATACGGTCACGATGACGAAGGTTTCAGGAACATAAATCAAAACAATTAGTAAAAGCCATAGCATATCTTTTGAGTTGTAAAATATTCGCATACCAGTCAGAAATCTGTGTTACTTTCCATATAGCAATATTTCCAAAATTTCAAGTCTATAAAATTATCCTAGAGTGTGTATATATATATATTTTCAGTGAAGCGTTCTGTATACCAACTATACCTTTCTTTTCATAAAATATGTGAAAACCACTTTTAAATACCTAGTCATAGATATAACAACTTTTTTTCTCAAATCCAGTAAATAATATTATCATAGAGTACTTTGCTTGTAGTTAATTATGAAGACAGTGAATATCATAGCTTTCACGGTAGCGTTTTTATATCATAATATCATTATATAAGCATTTTGAAATACTACGTCATAATAAAAAGTCGTTTGAAATATATCTTGTAATGATTTTGAAGAGATTTTACAGTTAGTGTGTTCCTTTCTTTCTGTCTTTTAAAGCCTTCAATAATAGTCTGTTGTAAGAATGACTACAGTTTATATAACAATCTTATGAGTGTCACTTGCTAGAAATCATTACAGTATATTTTTGTTTCTTAAATTTATACCATTGAAATTTCAGGTTAAACACTTTATCGAAAAAAATATGTTATTAAAAAGAGGTAGCGTGAATGTTAAGAAAACGATCAATTTTATGAAACGACACCATGTGCTATCATGACACTTTTCAAACTTTATAAATATACCCAAAATCTATAAAGTGGACAAGGGTTTTCTCTTTGCAAGACAAAAAATGATATGAAAGTTCCTTGCAAACAATTTTACACTGTGGCCTAATTTGTAGATGAAAAAGGTATATACACTGTAAGTACTGAGATCAAGGTACTGATACATATAGAATATTATGTACTTTCCTTTTTGATACTATCTATATCAAGGTGAGTATCAGACGAGTCCGGTAGGACGAGTCTGAAAGGAGACTAGATGCAGATAGTATCACAAAGGAAAGTATATAATATTCTTTTTATCGGTAATGACGTCACAGTTATCAAGTGCTCCCACCTGATATTTTCTTGTATCACAGACTGTCCATGATACTAAAAAAATATCAGGCAGATGAGATCAAGGGAAAAAGCCGCCTATTACCGATAAAAGATAATCTTACCATAATTGTCTCAGGCATTCATTGGTTTTTAACAAATGAATGTAAAGCCAAAAAAAAAAATGAAAATGCTTCTCAATTTTCAAATGAAACGTCATTTGATGAAGTACGTGTTTTTCTTAAAATAATACTTTTAAAACACTTAGGAAAATAGGTTTTAAACTATACACACAAAAGAAGTAATGGTGAACATATTATGAATTACGAAATAATACTTAACCTTAAATACTTGCAACAGATGCACCGAAATAGTCAAAAACTAACCCGATTTATCAGTTTGTGGCCTCAAGCTTCATGCAGCTTTCAATAAGGATGTACGTGTTTCGTGTAAGAGGTGACATAGGAATAGTTTGTCCTTTTTCGATTTGCATTCTGAACAGAAAAAAGAGATATTTATTTCTAAGAGTGTTAACATGAAGAATTGTAACAATTAAGGTTAGAAATTGCTTTATCTAAGGCCAAACTATTCTTTACTTTTTAATTTCATTTTCAGTTTCTGCTCTGCATTTGCTAAGTAATAGGTCCAAAATTACACCATTTCAACGAAAGATACAGATGGACATTGATAACAGTTTTTATATGTTTTCGATTGTCATGGTCGATTTATCCGGTGGGGTTTCTCGCTTGAATAATTTGGGTTTCAATCATTTTACATCAATACTTTTGGTTTTCGACCTTCCAATGTTTGGATTCAAATGCTGCTGATGAGAAGTTACACATTGGTATATACAGTATAACCAAACTTACTGTTTTATATATCAATTTGATTTTTACTGTGTGTGAGTTTGTGCTTTGTTATTGGTTATCAATAGAAGGAAGGTTGGTGCCAAAAAACTAGTTTAACCCCGCCACACTTTTAATGTGCCTGTATTAAGCCAATAATCTATATCAAAGCCTATGTTTGTATTTAGTCGAATTTATGCTCATTGTTGTTTTGTCAATAAGAGCTGGGATCTTTCATTGTACTTTAGGATTGGGCTTGAATCATATGTATTTTATTTTCAATCCAGGGCCAATTGAAAAACAACGTGCAGCAACCACTGGTCACATTGAAGGCTGTTGTTTGTTTTCCATTGTGGATTTTTAAAATTCACGTTTATATTGTAGGTTGTGTCGCGTACACTTATTCCCCATCTCATTTTCTTCTATTGGTACTTTGTATTTTCACACCACTCGGTCGACAACTGCTGATAGAGGATCAGAGGGTTTTTCATACCGCTTTTGTATTTTTTTTTTCAATTTGAGATTATTCCTAGCAGACTGAACTTATATTTGGTTTTAGAATTGTTGATTGAATGTCTTGTGACGTTTAATACAGTAAAAGGACAAAGATAGCATATACTTGTATGACGTTTTATTCAAGGTTTTTAAATTTGCAATCTCTTAAATTCTTAATCAATATACAAGGTTATGGACTTAACTAGTTTTCTTCTTTAATGATCAGCATTGATCGTTTATTTAGAGTTTTAGCAATTATTTAATTATACAGATAACATGCCAAGTTAGTGAGGTCATGTCATTAAAGAAGTTATTAATTAGGACGATCATATCTCCATATAATTCAAATGGACAAGGACATGCCTAAGTTTGTGGATATCTTTGTTGCCATGGTCCCTGATATCTATATGGAAGGGACAAGTAGTTGACTTAGTCAAAGAATAAAGAAATCTGTAATATTTTTAACATACTATGAAACGTTATGTAGTTCGGATATCCATTATTTCTTTGAAGAGCAATGTTACAACACATTGGTAAGACACAAAAGTGAGTGTGAGGTAGTCATTTTAGGAAGAAAAACTCAAAGTAAAACAATAACGAATTATATCCTTTGAAAGAATTTTGAATCTTTTAAGACAACAGTATCAGTTTATAAAAAAAATCAAAAGAAATACATAGGCAATGGCATATCGTATGAGTTGTGAAATATATGCACCGTATACTGGTGTTAGGTAGGTATGCTACTTCAATACAGCAATATTAAAAAATATATATCATATCTTTCAGTATAGAGTTTTCTATATCAGCTATACTTTTCTTTTCGACAAAAAGTGCAAAGGTTTGAGTGATTTTAATTTTCATGTTGACTTCAATAACATTCTTCATTTTATGAAACCCTTATTATATATCTATCAATTGCTATACTAGAACATATCAAAATATATTTAGTATTTTGATATTTGATATGTAAAATATTTTCCGAAATGGCCATACAGCTCATAAAAATGAATTGCAGTTTGAGTTTACATATGTGTGATAGTCTCATTTTCCTTTACTCCTTTCAATTGTTTATCTTGACATTTCTAAAATTTATACCATTGGCATTGACAGTGAAGATGAAAGGCTATATCGAAATTTTGTTTCCCCTTTTTACATTAAAGAGGAACTTCATAGATGCATTCTAACGCTCGCCTATTTTCATCCAAGATTTTATGCATGCTTTTATTTCAAGTTAGAAGATTAAGTGAAATAAGTAAAACAAACATGTAGTAACACAAATACGTGACTTTATAATCCTTGCCCTTTGCTATGAATATGAATAAATTTTGTTGAGTCGACATTACTGGGAGCGCTTAAAAAGCATGATATCGCAAATCATTTTATATAAATAAGAAAGCGTGCATGTTAAGTAAAAGGTCACTTTCATGAAACGGCACCATGACCTTAAATGACACTAATACAACATGTACAATATAAAGTACATGACTTTGTAATCCTTGCCCTTTGCCATGCATATAAATAAATTTGTTGAGTCGACATAACTGAGAGCGATGAATAAGCATGATTTCGCTAATTATCTTATATCAGTAAAATGTAACTATTATGAAACGGCACCCTGACCTTTAATGACGCTTATACAATATATAAATAAATTACAAAAATGAATCAAACATTCAAGGATTTTCTTTGACATTTTTTCAATCATCTGGTCTACTTCAATTTTAGACATAGAATGACATGAAAGTTCTTTGGAAACAATTTTATAATACGTCCTAATTTTTAAACGAAACAGTCAAATATAACTACTTCGAAATGAAGAGGTTCTTAAATTAGAAATACCAGAACGCAGGTTAAGGAACAGTGGATCGCAGTGAAAGTTTCAAAAGTTTCGGTTTTAGGTAAGTGAATTCACGAATTCATAATTATAATTAGTAGTTATATTTCCTTGTATATATTTGTAAATGATTATTACCCCCTCACCCCCCCCCCCCCCCCGAAAAAAAAATATAATCAATATTTCGACTACTATAAAGTCGCATGCTTTTTACCTATAGCTGATATTATTTTGTTTTAAAGGTACACTTAACAACTTGCCGATTAAAACGGCAGACGCAAAGCCACTCAATTAGGCATTGGTGGTTTTCTCAGTCAGACAGGTGGTGACAAAATATTATCTCCCTTGTAAATATTTTGTATGTCTAACTGACCCGAAAAACACATCATTTTGAATGACGCGGTGAGCTGAAATCACCAACTTAATCCTTTGATTAATAAAAAGTAGGTCATGGTTATTTTCAAGTTCGGGTACAAGTGAATGGACAAACTATTGTTCTTTTTTCTTTGCTAGGATGTTTTGCGCATAGAATAATAATGTGTGACAAAAAAGGAATTTACTATCTCTAAGGAATAACCGGAACTCTATAAAGGTGATAAACATGTTGAATTAAAAAAATAATGGTAAGTGTGACGGGTTACATACTTTGACAGATGACGACCAATCTTATGCTTTTTTTGGTGACAAAATTTTAAGGAAATCGGAGAAAAATGTTTTTTTTGTCACAAGCAAGTCTAAAACGTTGCTAGGCAAATGAAGGGAGACGATTACAGTTTTACAAATCGAACAAACCTCACTTAATAGACCTCCCCCTTCTAAAACGTCATTTTACATTTGCTTATTATCATTTTATTATAAAAACATGCATTATATTAATAAAAAGTAAAATTTAAACAGTTTCACCAGTTAAGGCCTAATATATTGCAGAATTAAAGAAAAAATATTTTAGGAAGTCGAGTAGACCATTGCTATTTTTAGCTGGGTATGAGATACCCTCAATGTTTATTTATTTTATGAATGAAATTTCTATATTTAAAAAGGGGATTCACAAATAACTTATGAAATTAGCACAACTTTGACAATCATTTTTATCAATACCGCTATAGCGACGGGTTCAGGAATTTTTTATCAGAAAGAATGGAGTCTTATCTGTTGAATATATTTTTTTCAGATTTTTAGGAGCATGATGTTTTATTTGTCACAAAGGAAATCAGACCCCATAATATCACTTAACATGAGAAATGTGCTCTTTTCACGCTGCAAATTTAATAAACCAAGGCAAATTCGGTGTTGTTTACTTTCATTTTACATATTTTATATCACAATTTATTTTAAAAGTTGCTCTAATAAACTTTTTAATGCCCATAGTTACTACGTAAACATGCCGAATCAAATTCTACCTTATTTACTGAAGAGCGCATATTCTTTTGTCTCGTTCTGACCACCTTTCTGACTGTTCTATTATAATATTATAATGCAACAAATTTAAAATTGTTAAATGCTTTTTTTATTTCAAAAAATGAAACGGCATATATATATGTTACAGTAAATATGTGTAATCAGTAAATACGCGTATTTACTGAAATTTAGTAAATACGTGAATTTACTAAGGCACCCAGTAAATACGTGTATTTTCTAAAAATGGTCAGTAAATACATGAATTTCCTGAAATTTAGAAGAGATTTTACACGTTTTTACTGATGCTTACTTTGGAAGATAAAACTTTGTAGATTATTATTTTCCGTGTCAAATTTGCATGGCCGTACCGCAATGTAGGCAAATGAGGCAAATGCCTCACCTTAATTTCAGTTCTGACTTAAAATATTTACAGATTTTCATAGTTTTAAGGTTGTAAAATGCGTAATCGGTTTGTTTAAATGTCGTTTACACTACTGATATGATAGAGCCGGTGGTGTAGTGGTTAACGCGTCGGGCTACTAACACCAAGTATCGTGGTTCGATCCTCGTCCGGGGTGAAAATGTCATGAACCAATTTTCCGACTCTCTCTTGACACCATTTGCGAGAATGGTCTCAAGGAACGATGTTAGTCCTTCGGAAGGGACGAAAAAAGGTTGTCCCGTGTATGTGGAGAACAATAATCAATACACGTTAAAGACCCCTTTGTAGAGTTCGATAAGAGTAGGCTCAATGGGGGCCGCTGCAAAGGCCACACTCGCAAACTGCTAGCTGGGGAGGGATTTACATAAGCATTAAGCTTGTTTCCCAATCAAGGATAAATATTTTTTGTGGGCTGGCTCTTTTACATGTCCATAGAAACACGATTAACCCATCCAGAGAAAATAAGCTAAAACGTTTTGACTGCTCCAGACACAGGAGTATTGGAAAGTCCTGGGTTTAAACAGATAACGAGTAAAACAGAATAAAGTAAAATAAAGTTTACCTAGCATTTGATTTTTTCATATGACATCCATTAGATTTTACTGGGTCACATGATGTTTATCAGTTCATCATAACCATGTTACATGCTAGATTCGTTTCCCTACCAAACATATGGTCGTATTAAAAATCAATGATTTTATGCCTTGTAACACCTATTTTGCTTTTGAAGCCCCTGGACCCCATACTCTTCTGGGGAAGCATTTTACTATTCTTCACAAATGTGACTTTTTGGTGAATTGTACACCGCTCTTATAATTTATTGTTCCTATGTTTCCCACATATTTTTCATCATCATTTCATGGTTATATTATCTTTTTTTTTCATGTTCATCGCCTTTAAATAACCTTTATAGTGTTGCAAGGATGTAAAACACCAACTAACTCACTTTCTTATGAATAATATCCATTTTGTTTCTAATTCAACCTGATTTTGAAAAAAAGTAAATTGTTGTTTGTTTCATTTTGTTAGACAATATTTCATTCATAAACAAAACAGAGAGAAACTAACAGCATGACTTTGACTATCAGGGAGATGAACATGTAAGGGATGACAAAATGAACATGATGAAGATGAGATGGAGGATATTTGTAACACAAGTCCAATCCGGGATGTAGGGATGTAATCATGCCTCCTGCAGTGGATCCTGTGGGACCTACTCTTGTCGTGACCTGCAGTAGGGTTCTTCAACGTGCGAGAAACGTAAAATATTTCCTAACAAGATGCTGTACTATGGTTTTGGATAAGGTTTTACCCATTATACCCTGAAGACCCTGGAAATTATTACGTCAGAGCCACCCAATATCTACCGTGTTGGGCACATGTCCGAGTTGCCCTTTGAACCATATGGCCTAGCCCGACATCAGGTTCTGAGCACTTTATAGTAGACTTTTATTGACAAACGTAGCGCTGCTGTGCGTTATTAGGGATGTTCATCGCCACTTTTAAAAACAAAAGGGTTTTACGAAGCTTACTATAAAAATATATTAAGTATTATAACCAAAAGGCTTGTAAAATCTCATAAAGCCCTTAATAAATGTTAAGCATCGTCAAAGTTTTATGTTTTAAACCTAAAATTGAAGTTAGATACTATATTTTGTGTCACCAACTTTGTCCAGTAAATACGTGTAAAATGTGCAAGAAAAATCAGTAAATACACGTATTTACTGGTCAACTCAGGAAATACATGTATTTACTAAATCACCCAGTAAATACATGAATTTACTGACAGTTTTAGGAAATTCACGTATTTACTGATTACATGAATTTACTGTAACATATATATAGTTTTCTTGTGGTGATAAGTTATTTAATTAAATGATGCTACTTTATACTTTACAAAATAGGTTTTAAACTATGCTCAAATTAAAAAAATAAATCACTGTCTGCACGTTAAAAATATTTAATCATATTCTGCACTCATCTTAGAGAAATCTCATATTTGTCTATAAGCACACTTTTTACCATTAAATGCCTTGAGTGAAGACAGCAACCGATGAGCAGCATAACCCTGTGTCAATTTCTAAGTCTAACCTTACGCTCTGTCAAGGGAATCAGTGTAATTCCTGCATGCTCTGGATTAACGAATCAATTTTGATACGTAAATTCCATAACATGGAACAAACGGATTGTTGCTACACAAGTTTAGAAAGTTGACGATTGGAAAGTTATGCAATTATTATCCGCTAGTTAGTTTATCCGGTTTTTCAAATAGTTCATGGGTTGCAAAACATTTTGATTGACCACAATAATTTGTTCTCTACTGATGTCTGATAAGGTTTGCAACATTTTTTTTTTCTAAATCAATAAGTTCACTGAAATAAGCAAAGAGGCACCAATGGAGGAAACAAAGGTGTACCAAAGGGGTAATCAACATCATAAAACCGTAAATACAAAGCTGGTAGACAAAAAAATCATCATAACGAAACAAACCACACAACAACATAAAACACACACACACACATAAAAATAGTAAATCATATTCTGCATTCATCTTAGAGACATCCCTTATTTGTCATGAGCACATGTTTTACCATGAAAAGCCTTGAGTGAAGACAGCAACCGATGAGCAGCATAACCCTGTGTCAATTTCTAAGTCAAACCTTACGCTCTGTCAAGGAAATCAGTGTAATTCCTGCATTCTCTGGATTAACGAATCAATTTTGATACGTAAATTCCATATGCTGGAGCGGACGGAATGTTGCTACACAGAAAGGGAAAGTTAGCTAATGGAAAGTTGAAGAATCTGTAGTGTCCTTTATCTCAAGCTCCTTCGGATATATGAGATGTAAATAGTCACTAAATCGAGGATTGTTTAGTGAAAGGACATCATCAATATAACGAAATATGAGATTGAAGGATAAAGCAAGTTTGTGGTCCTTTTTGTCTAGAAATGATTGTAAGAAGTCTGCTTCATATGAATGTAGAAACAAATCGGCAAGCAATGGTGCACAATTTGCGCCCATTGGGATACCCATTGTCTGCTGAAAAACACTGTACATATATGTTGTCGATTAGAAAGTTGAGCATTTCTATTATTTGATCTTCTGTAAATTTGTTTTTCTTGCTAGACTCTTAGATGACAAAATAAGTCTTTTTATAACCGACTACCAAATACTTGTACCTGCGTTTTCCGTTCTTTTTGATAAAGCTGCGTTTAATCAACTGTGCCAAACGAGATTTTAATTGTGAATGTGGAATTGAAGTATATAATGTAGAAAAATCAAAAGCTTTATACTACTACATGATGAAAATGACTTAGAATGGAGACTTTCCATCAGTTCTTTAGAATTTTTCAGAATCCACATTTGATTGACGCCATTTCAAGAGTAACAGCACTCGAAATACTTTGGATGCTTGATTTTATTGCCGTCAATATTGATGTTGGAGTGTCAAAAGTCATCAAAGAAGTCATTAATTAGGACGATCATATCTCAATAAAAATCAAATGGACAAGGACATGTCTCAGTTTGTAGATATCTTTGTTGCCATGGTCCCAGATATCTATATTGAAGGGAATAGCAGTTGACTAAGTCAAGGAATAAAACAATTTGTAATATTTTTAACATGCTATGTAATGTTATGTAGTTCGGGTAACCATAATATCTTGAAAAGAAATGTTTTAACATTCAAATGTAAAAAAATCGCAAGTAAACCAATAACGAATTCTATCCTTTGAAAGAATTTTGAATCTTTAAGACAACGGAATCAGGTTAAAAAAATCAGAAAAAATACATAGGCTGGCATATCGTAAGAGTTGTGGAATATATACACCATATGATGGTGTCAGTTAAGGATACTACTTCCGTACAGTAATATTTAAAAAAAAATATACTAGTATATCATAAAGTGACTATAAATCTTTCAGTGTAGAGTTTTCTATATCAGCTATACTTTTCTTTTTCGACAACAACAAACGTCCAAATGATTTGAAATAGCATATCGTAGGTTTGTTCATGCAACAACCCTTTTTCTCAAATCAAGTCCATTTCATCCTGGAATACCTATATATTTCAGGGTAGCTCTTTATACAAAAATATACTTTCCATTCGACAAAATCGTGCTTATCACTGTGTAGAAGTTACAAATTATACGCGATAATATTTCGTTTGAAGAATATCTGTGTTTTATATCATGGAGACTTTCTACTATAAATCACAACAAAGTTCCTGACAATAAATTTTTCTACTGACGCGCGCTTCGTCTATTCAAGACTCATCAGAGGCGCTCTACCAAAAGTTGAAAATGCCAAACACTATATGAAAATGAAAAGCATAGAATAATATCCAAAAATGTCGAACGAGAAACCAAATTATGATTAAGACCAACATATGTCTGGGGTAGGAAGAACCTTAGGGTTTTGACAATTTATAAATTTTAACGGATAAGTTATATATTTGATGTGTTCGTCAACAGGTAAGTGTAATTTTATTTTTTTTGTTAACTTCAATAACAGTCTTCATTTTATGAAAAAAAAACTTATTATATATTTATCAATTGCTATAATAGTACATATCACAAAATATTTAATATTTAAGCACTATTCCATATAAGGATCAGGCAGGGGGTGGCACATCGATAATTTCCAATTTAAGATTTTGGGGTATAGATGCACTCATTTTACCATAAAAACAAACCCAATGCAGTTTTTACATCTTAATATGTATTTGGTGCCTAAATAGTTTTTGACTGGTTATATAGGAAAAAAATATGGCGGGAAATTTTCCCATACTAATCTCTATACAATGTAACTAAATTTTGACTGGTAATATCTCCTAAACCCAATGCAAGATAGACTGAAAAATTTAGTGATCAAAACAAAGTTTACTGGGGTTGCTTTACCTAATTCTGTTGATTTTTTTGTGTATTTATTATCGATGTGCCACCCTATTAATGGTATCTGCCTGATTCTTAGAAAAAGTAGTACTTAAATATTTAATATGTAAAATATTTTTCGAAATGGCCATACATCTCATAAAAATTAATTGCCGTTTGAGTTAACATGTGTATTATAGTCTTATGTTCATTTACTCGTTGACATTTCTAAAATTTATACCATTGGCATTGACAGTGAAGATGAATCGCTATATCGAAATTTCGCTTCCCTTTTTTACAGTTAAGGTTAATGAGGACATCTGACTCTGAAAATATCTCCTCATTTAGAATCTAATTTTATTGCCTTAAATATCAAATAATGTTATCTTTCATATAAAACTAAAATAAAGATAGGTCACCAGGCTTGTTTTTCCCATATAAGGGTTCAAAGTTTGACTTGATCACAATGGCTATTAAAGGAAAGAACATATAAAATGCATAAAATCACAGCTCAAGAAAAAAATCTTACATTACAAATTTGATTTTATTAGATCAGAATTGATATTATTAAGCAAACTTTGAAATAAGAGTGAGAAAATAGGGGGTCACCAACTTCGTTTTGAATATGCCTGTAGAAACCTTTGTATTTTGATGGTAATATTTTACATGGATTATCTCTCTTGATATTTTCAAAACAATGATTTATTAAGTAAATAGTCACATCTCTGTTAAAAAATATTATATGTTAAACATGTCTTTGATTAACTCATTTAATCTTTTTGTTATGTATTTATTGATATGGCATATTTGGATGTGCTTTGTCACATGAAACCTGTCCTCATTAACCTAAAGAGGAATTTCATAAATGAATTTTAACGCTCGCAAATTTTCATGAAAGATTTTTATGCATGTTTTTATTTCAATTTAGAAGATTAAGAGTAATAAGTAAAACAAACATGTAATAACACAAATACATGACTTTATAATCCTTTCCCTTTGCCATGAATATAAATAAATTTTGTTGAGTCGACATTACTGAGAGCGATTTAAAAGTATGATATCGCTAATTATCGTATATTTTCTTAATATGAAAGCGTGCATATTGAGTAAAAGGTCATTATCATGAAACGGCACCCTGACCTTAAAAGACACTTATACAATATAAAGTACATGACTTTATAATCTTTGCCTTTTGCCATGAATATAGATAAATTTTGTTGAGTCGACATAACTGGGAGCGATTAAAACGCATGATATCGCTAATTATCTTATATTATTTAAATAGGAAAGCGTGCATGTTAAGTAAAAGGTCACTTATATGAAAAGGCACCCTGACCTTAAATGAGACTTATACAATATATAAATAAATCATCAAAATGAATCAAACATACAAGGATTTTCTTTGACATCTTCCAATCATCTGGTTTACTTATTTTAAGATATAGAATGACATGAAAGTTCTTGGGAAACGATTTTAAAATGAGTCCTAATTTTTAAACGAAACAGTCAAATATAATTACTTCGAAATGAAGAGGTTCTTAAATTAAGGAAGAGTGGATCGCAGTGAAAGTTTCACAAGTTTCTATTTTAGGTAGGTGAGTTCATGAATTAATGATTTTACTAAGTAGTTGTATTTCCTTGTATATATTTTAAATTTGTTATCCCCTAAAAAAATAAAGCAATTTTTCAACTGCTGTAAGTTTGCATGTATTGTACCTATAGCTGCAATTATTTTGTTTTAAGGTGGTTCGGGAGTATAAAACTGAGCATCTTTTTCAGACATCTTGCAAATTTTTAGTCTGGATTTCAATTAAAGTGAATAAAAATAACACAAGAGATACAAAATTTAATTCTTTATTTTATTTTATGAATGAAATAAATATAACAAATATGTTTAAACAGAAATTAAGCTTTTTCTAAAAAGTTCTATTTTCAGGGGAGATAATTGGCGGGAAACTGTGTGACAAATTTTTATATAGAAATGTGTAGGAAAAATTAGTTTTTCTTAAATATCTTAAAAAGAAGGTCCGTGACCCCAAGTTTTTATTATGTTTTTTAGTAGATAGTATATGCGGCTTGTCATTTGTGAAATATAATTAAAATCTGATGGATTTTTCTTATACCCCCGAACCACCTTAAAGGTACATTAAGAAAGTTTACGATTGGAAAGTTAGGCCATTGTTGCTACACAAATTAAGAAAGTTTACGATTGGAAAGTTAGGCCATTGTTGCTACACAAATTAAGAAAGTTTACGATTGGAAAGTTAGGCCATTGTTGCTACACAAACTAAGAAAGTTTACGATTGGAAAGTTAGGCCATTGTTGCTACACAAACTAAGAAAGTTTACGATTGGAAAGTTAGGCCATTGTTGCTACACAAACTAAGAAAGTTTACGATTGGAAAGTTAGGCCATTGTTGCTACACAAATTAAGAAAGTTTACGATTGGAAAGTTAGGCCATTGTTGCTACACAAATTTAGAAAGTTTACGATTGGAAAAGTTAGGCCATTGTTGCTACACAAATTAAGAAAGTTTACGATTGGAAAGTTAGGCCATTGTTGCTACACAAATTAAGAAAGTTTACGATTGGAAAGTTAGGCCATTGTTGCTACACAAACTAAGAAAGTTTACGATTGGAAAGTTAGGCCATTGTTGCTACATAAATTAAGAAAGTTTCCGATTGGAAAAGTTAGGCCATTGTTGCTACACAAATTAAGAAAGTTTACGATTGGAAAGTTAGGCCATTGTTGCTTCACAAATTAAGAAAGTTTACGATTGGAAAGTTAGGCCATTAATAATCGTTAGTTAGTTCATCTGGTGTTTTTTGAATAGTTCATGGGTCGCGAAATATTTTCAAATAATTGACCATAATAAATTTGTTCTCTATTGATGTCTGATAAGGTTTGCAACATTTTTCTTCTAAATCCATATGTTCACTTTGAATGAAGCAAAGAGGTACCTATGGAGCATTAGAGTATCAAAAGTCCGAAAGGGCAACGACAAAACCGGTAAACACGAACAAACACAGCACGATGAAACATCAAACACAAAATTAACCGAACCGAAATCAACAACGCTAACTCAAATCGTAACAAAAGTACACTAAGGTGCTCCAGAAGTGTAAGCGAGAGATACAAATCTCATATTTGTCTACGAGTGCATGGTGTCTACTGTAAAATTTCTTGAGTGAAGACAGCAACCGTGGAGCAACATAACCCGGTGTCAGCAAATCGATGTAATTCCCGCAAGCTCTGGATTAACGAATCAACTGTGATACAAAGACTCCATAAGCAGGAACGGACGGAAAGTTGCTACACAAAAAGGGAAAGTTGACGATTGGAAATTTGAAGTCATCACGTTTGTCATAGAGCTTTGATGAAAGTCTTTCTTGAGAGTCAATTTTAGAGTTGATCTAAATATGAAGCAAACTTCCATGAATCAGCTGTTTGTCTTCAAGTTCATGAGGATATATGAAAGTCACCAAATCGGAAATGGTTCGGTGAAAGGAAGTATTGTTCAAAACACCAGATTTCGTAACTTGTGCTGAACATGGTCGATATCCTCGTTGCTGGATTAGGCTTCCCTGTTTGAATGTTTAGGTTTTGATTACTTTTCCTTCAATACTTTTATTTTTCCGGCTTTAAATGTTTTGGTTACTTCTTGAAATATGCATAACCAAAACTAACTGTTTTAATATTATTTTGGTGTTTGAATCTGTTGAACGTAGTTCAGTATTAAATGTAATTTAGCCAATAGGTATATAGAGTTCGAAAACAAATCAATTATTGAGATGAATAGAAGATAAATTATTATACAAGAACATTTTTTTTCATTTCAATTACTATACAGATGCGTTAAGTCCTTCCAGGTCAGGTCTGCTTTTAAAAGTGGACAAGAGCAGGCCAGACCACAAGTCAGATCAGCCCTAACCTGACCTTTCCTCAAGTCTGGTCAGCTGAAAGCATACTGAGAGCTGTCCAGAGCTGACCTGACTAGAAGACAAGTTCGCTTTGGACAGTTTTGTCAATTCAAATAAAATATAGCAATTTGCAATATCTTTTTCATTATTTTTATCTAGTTAATAAATGTTTACTTGAAATAAAAAAAATAAATATTAATATTTTATGTAAAAATATGATTTTCACTTAAAATATTTATTTTATTGATTTTATTTTAGAATAAAAAAAATCTTTCGATAACGTAGTCATGTAAAATTTATTATTATTGTTTAATAAAAAAAGAGATACATGCAATCCGGTTTTTTTAAAACTTGAATTGATAACCTTAACTTTTTATTTTAAAATAGCAAAAATATATTTAAGACAAAAACATTCCTAAAATACTTAACCAAGATTCTTAATTGGAAGTACTTCATCAATATTAATCATGAACCTTACTATTAGACCCTTGTGTACTTGCTTAGGTAATTTTATATTAATTTTATATGTTTAGCATATTGTAGGTGTTCATTTATTGTTATCACTTCTCAATATTTAAACATTATTCTCCATAAACTTGACCTGGCCATTGGTCTGATCTGCTTTAATTTGAAGCTGTCCAAAGCGGAACCAGGGCTGACCTGTCAAGTGTTTAGGTCTACCCCGAGTGCCCCTGACCAGAACGCTGGTTCGCTCAAAGCAGACCAGATCTGTCCCGTCGAAGTGGACCTAGGACCTGGTCCGCTTGGAAAGTGATATTTGAAGCGGACCACGGTCCACTAAAAGTAGACAAAAAAGCTGTCCAGAGTGAACATCTGGTCAGCTTTTCTTGTTCACTATGCATACAGGTTAAGACTGGACCCATCTGTAGCTAAGTCAATTTAAAAAAATGCACAGTTATTAAAAATGGTACTACAATATCTGAGAATAACAAAATATTTTGGTGATTAGGTGTTTATACTGAAAGAATCTGTCCACAGAGGAATTTTTAAGAACTTGTTATTTCAGATGAATATATCATTAATTAATTTTCAAACTCTTGAAAGAAATAAAGGCGATAAATAATGCTTTGGTTTATAAGCAAATATGTATTTCATTTTATTCCGGTTTCATCGATGTTTATACAGAGGATCATGATAAGGTTATTCCATCTCAATAATATTGCAAAGTAATGTTTAAAATCTTCCAAAGATTTCTTATCTTTCGAATACTAGTAGTCAGATTACAGTTTCACTCAAATTACAAGCAATATAGTGTTTTTTTTAATATTAACCAATAAAGAAATGGTACATTAAGCTAACGCTATATTGCTTGTATTTCCTAACCATAAAACCTGGTTTAACCAACCATTTCATTTGAAATGCCTGTACCAAGTCAGGACCATTGCGATCTATAACTTTTCCGTTGTGTCTTCCATGTTTTGTCTTTTCTCTTGGACATTGAGATTGATCCTCCAAGTTCGGTAATTTTGTTATTACCTTTACTTACCCGTTAACTGTTGCCAAACTCTTCTTCACTCTCATCCTACCCGACCAGTGTTCATCATTGACTGCGTTCCAACCTCAGATTACAAATAGGTTTTAATTGACCCATCGAAGGTAGATTTATATCTAGCCGAGATGGTCCAGTGGTTTAAGGCGCTGGACACAGTTATGGCAGCGTTGCCATAGATGACCTTTATATGGGTTCGAATCCAACTACCACCATATCGAATTTTCTGATGTCAATAGAATGGTGGTTCAACCCACCATTTCTTTTGAAATGTCTGTACCAAGTCAGGACCATTGCGATCTTTATTACTATTGGTGTGTCTTTGCCTTGTTTTGTCTTTTGTTCGATTGATCACCCAAGTTCGGTAAATTTGTTGTTAACTTTTCTCATCACAAAGTATCGTAGACATGTCCTTGCCAATTCAGATTGTATGAAAATGGGAAACACCGTTTTTATTACCTTTTTTAAAGCAGAAATTTGTTTAAAGCTTAGAATCTTTTTTGATGATCAAAAACTTAAGTGTTTGAAGAATAAGGTCTTATACAAGTATATGACTATCCTAATCAGTTTTAGTCTCGGTCACCCAGACGCTTATCAATGATGATAAGAGTCTGGGACAGTCCCATTACCTATTTTGTTATGTGTGCATTCGGAGTACTTTCAGGCTTTATCATAGTGTTCGACGAAAATCATTCAACCGTATGTTCAGAATTCCGTGCCTATGGTCCAGTGAATTTATGCAAATGCAACAGCGAGATAACTTCTCGAATAGATGTGAGCTGTTTTCAAATAACATACTATTTCTTATTTTATAATAAGACATCCTATTTTACATTTTTGAACACATGATGGTTTTGTAAACTATAAAAAAAATCGCTTTATGGTTAAATTGTACTCACGGGCGTCTACTTGGTTTTGGAAATTGTTTATGTTTATTGGAGTCAAAAATGGGGACATTCTTGATTACAAAACCATGCATATTCGGCCAATCCGATTCTTGATTTTACAGAACCAGTTTTCAAAAACCAAGGATGGCCAATGAAACGTTGAGTTTCTAAAGTTGGTTCATTTTAGATTGAAATGAATTTTGTATGCTAAACACGTCATATACACACGTGGTAAAGTTTAAAAGGTATAACGATCGCCACCTAGTGGTTACAAGAAATCAATAGGTGTTTTCCCAGACTCACTACCTTGGTAGTATGAGTTTGGGTTCGAGACTAAATCAGTTTTAACATTTAATTTCACGAAAAATTTATGAACAATTAAATCACCAAACATTGAATTCAGCTGGTCAGAAATGATATAGTCAACATTTGCATGAAAAGTTTTGAAAAGATGGTAGGATGCCCCAATCAGCACTTTCGATAACATTCTTTAAAGCTCTATTACATTGTTGATAACGTAATCGTGTCAATAGTCAACTTTATTTTTTTGTGTAGCATCGACGTTTCTCGACATTTCTTGTCGTCACTCAAGAAATTTTACGGAATACATTATGTGATTGAAAACAAATACCGGATTTATATTCGCTTAAGCTGTATTCTTGCTTGACCTACTCTACTCCAGTTACAAATAAACGACTAGAGTTCAATCTGAGAAAAGAACTTAAATCCCTACTCGAGCTACTCTACAAGAAAGGGTAAACAGAGTTGATGACTAAATAAGAGCTTGGTCCATTTATTCAAATGTCTTTATAATTGAACAATGACCACAGTCAATCTGAAATGAACATAAAACATATTAAGGATAAATGATGAAGAATGTATATAACTCAATGGTTTTAACCCTCTAATGACGTAAATGAATAAAGTATACAATGTAACAATGCAATTGAAATTTTAAAAGAACAATACATGTACCTGTATCATGAATATCATATATAAATTTTAATTAGCTACCTAAGACAATATTGTTTCGTATACATTATGAGGAAGTTTTAAACTATCGTGTATTATGTTGAATTTATGTTCTATCTTTATAGTATTGTCGTAAAGGTTGAACTCTATACCAGAATACCCCTTATTCGACAAAAAGAACAAAAGTAAAACCTGAGAGAAGAATTGAAAAATCCAGCGCGCATGGCTTTAACTAGCTCTCCTTAAGATAAACTAATGAGTGAGTCGAATACGAAATCAGATGAATACAGATGTTGGTTTGCCCGAGATGTTTATTAGTTTTGCCATCCTCAACCGGATTTAAGTCATACTAGAAGCAGAGTTACAAATGGGGTATCCGAATGTCAAAAGTCCGAAAGGGCAGAGACAAAAGCAGTAAACACCAACAAGAACGGGACAAAAACAGACAACATGTAAAACATGGAAACACAAATTAACTCAATATCAGTCAATAACGCGAACTCCACTCAAAGAGTGAAAACAGGTGCTCCGGAAGAGTAAGCAGTCCCTGCTTGCTTTAGCACACCGTCACGTTGCCAATACTCCATTCAATGTCTCATATCCGGTAAAGGAAGACAAAAAAACTTATGACAAACCAACATCTGCACTCATCTGAGAGATCGAAATTCCATATTTGACTATAAGTGCATGTTGTCTTCCGTAAAATTTCTTGAGTGAAGAGAGCAACCGAGAAGGAACATAACCCTGTGTGAGCAATTTTTGCGTCAGACGTGTCGCTCTGCTAAGGAAATCGATGTAAGTCCCGCACGCTCTGGAGTTACGAATCAATCGAGATACGTAAACTCCATAAGCTGGAGCAGACGGAATGTTGCTACACAAGAAGGGAATCTTGATGATTGGAGAGTTGAAGTCATCACGATTGTAATAGAGTCCTGTTGAAAGTCTTCCTTGAGAGTCAATTTCGAGATGTAGATCTAAATATGAAGCAGACTTTCTAGAATCCGTTGTATCCTTTATCTTAAGCTCCTGGGGATATATGAGATGGAGAAAGTCACCAAATCGAGAATTGTTTAGTGAAATGATATCATCAATATAACGGAACGTTAGGTTGAAAAGGAGTTAGTCTACGGTCTTTTTTGTCAAGGAGAGATTGTAAGAAATCTGCTTCATATGAATGAAGAAACAAATCAGCAAGCAAAGGTGCACAAATAGTGTCCATTGCAATCCCTATTTTTTGTTGAAAAACACGCCCAACAAACTGAACAAATATGTTGTTAATAAGAAAGTTGAGCATGTCGATTATTTGGTCTTCTGTAAATTTGTTCTTTTTCTTAGACTCATTGATGACAAAGTAAGTCTTGGTATAATCGACTACTTAATATTTGTACCTGCGTTTTCCATTCTTTTTGAAAAAGCTGCGTTTAATCAGCTTTGCCAATCGCGATTCCAGCTGTTCATGTGGAATAGAACTGTAAAGTGTGAAGAAAGCGATCGCCTGCAAATTCGATCTCCTGCAACGTGACGAGTAACCTTAAAAAAGAAAAAGTGCTTATTCTTTTGAAGAAGCAAAGAGGCACCATTGGGGCATTCAAGTGTCAAAAGTCCGAAAGGGAAACGACGAAATCGGTAAACACGATCAAACACAGCACAAAGAAACTCAAATCCAAAAATCAACCGGACAGAAATCAACAACGCGAACACGGGTCCTGACAAGAGTGTCTCAGGTGCTCTGGAAGAGGAAGCGGTTCCTGCCTGCTATAGCACACCCGTCGTGTTGCTAATTTCCAATTCAGTGTGTCAAATCCGGTAAAGGAAGACAAAACAAATTTCTACGACAAACTAACATCTGCATTCATTTGATTGGTAGAAATCCCATATTTGTCTACGAGTGCACGGTGTCTACCGTAACATTTCTTGAATGAAAACATTAACCGTGGAACAACATAACCCTGGGTCAGCAATTTCTGTGTCGAACGTGACACTCTACCAAGATGTAATTTCCACAAGCTCTGGAATAACGAATCAACTGTGATACGAAGATTCCACAAGCAGTAGCGGACGTAATGTTGCTTCATAAAAAGGGGAAGTTGACGATTAGAAAGTTGAAGTCATCACGTTTGTCATAAAGCTTTGTTGAAAGTCTTCCTTGAGAGACAATTTAGAGATGTAGATCTAAATATAAAGCAGACTTCCTAGAATCCGTTGTGTACTTTATCTCAAGCTCCTGGAGATATATGAGATGGAGAAAGTCACCAAATCGAGAATTGTTAAGTGAAAGGACATCATCAATATAACGGAATGTAAGGTTGAATGAGAAAGCTAGTTTACGATCTTTTTTGTCAAGAAGAGATTGTAAGAAGCATGCTTTATATGAATGTGGAAACAAATCAGCAAGCAAAGTTGCATTTACTCTCGTTCTTTTCGAGTTTCATGCATTTATTGCTGTTCTTCATCAGGAAGGCTTTCAATATTGAACTAACGCTCACACCTCACTGCAAGTTTAGAGCGACCCTAGCAAGGGTTTAAACTGAATTCTGTTCATATCGAGGAAAACGCTGCACAAAAACACGATAGTATACTCTTGGTCTATGCATCGAGTGTGAAATACATATTACTAAGTCGACAATTGAAAACGATTTTCAATAACCACAAAACAAAGCAAGCAGTTAAATTATATAACACCTTTAAACATCAATATAAACAAACATTATCGAAATGTATTACACGAACAATTATTTCAATTGATCTTTCTAACATTTGGTTAAATTTGTTTGTTTTGAACACCAATAAAGCCCTAAGCAAACAATTTTAAACTACATCCTATATTTTTTTATGTAACAGTTATATAAGTACTAAAATATAAGAAGAGTTTTCAAAAAAGACACAGTGGATCGTTGTTAAAGTTTCATTGCAGTTATATATAAGTTTCCACTCTTGGTAAGTTGTAATGACGTAGAGTTCAATTTTCCTAGTTTTCCATGTGTGCAACAACAAAAAAACGCGAAATGTTAAAAATAATTAACATCTTGTTCAGCAATTTTGAATTAATATCTCTAGTTATAAAAGCATAGGCATTCTTGAATAAGTTTCAACTATATTATTCAGTTAGATAGTAAAAAATCAACTATACTTTATTAAAATAAATGAAGTAGTGAAACATCGATTGTATAGCAAAATATGTTTCAGGCTCGAACTATAGCAAAATTTGTTTCGGACTACAGATGTATCTTGTCTTTGGTCAAGATATAAAAGATCCTGCTATTTCATTTATCGAAGCTTAGAATGAGTGCATATCCTTTTGTTATTGAAACAGTAAGGTATAACATACCACCTATCCCTGCAGACCCGAGGTTAGCCCGCTTCGGCACCAACACTTTTGTGTTGGAGAACACACCAAAGCTTTAAATTATCCGTTTAAATTTCAAAATTGTTTAAACCCTAAGGTTCTTCCTAACCCAGACATAGGTTGATCATCTGAGTAATAATTTGGTTCCCCAGTTTGGTATTTTTGGTTTTACTGTTCTATGCTCTTCATAATCATAAAGTGTTTGGCATTTTCATTATTTTTGGTAGAGAGCCTCTGATGAGTCTTGAATAGACGAAACGCGCGTCAGGCGTAACAAAATTTATTGTCTGGAACTTTGTTGTCATATGTATTTCGAACACCCGTGAAGGTTAGCACTGCTGGCGGAGTTTTAATTCCCCGAGGTGAGCCCGCTCCGGCACCAAAACTTTTGTGTTGGAGAACACACCAAAGCTTTAAATTATCCGTTTAAATTTCAAAATTGTTTAAACCCTAAGGTTCTTCCTATCCCAGACATAGGTTGATCATCTTAGTAATAATTTGGTTCCCCAGTTTGGTATTGATGGTTTTACTGTTCTATGCTCTTCATAATCATAAAGTGTTTGGCATTTTCATTATTTTTGGTAGAGCGCCTCTGATGAGTCTTGAATAGACGAAACGCGTGTCAGGCGTAACAAAATTTATTGTCTGGAACTTTGTTGTCATTTGTATTTCGAACACCCGTGAAGGTTATCACTGCTGGTGGAGTGTTAATTCCCCGAGGTTAGCCCACTCCGGCACCAACACTTTTGTGTAGAGAACGCACCAAAGCTTTGAATTTTTCGCTTAAATTTCAAAATTGTTTAAACCCTAAGGTTCTTCCTACCCCAGACATAGGTTGATCATCTTAGTAATAATTTGGTTCCCCAGTTTGGTATTTTTGGTTTTACTGTTCTATGCTCTTCATAATCATAAAGTGTTTGGCATTTTCATTATTTTTGGTAGAGCGCCTCTGATGAGTCTTGAATAGACGAAACGCGCGTCAGGCGTAACAAAACTTATTGTCTGGAACTTTGTTGTCATTTGTATTTAGAACACCTGTGAAGGTTAGCACTGCTGGTGGAATTTTAATTCCCCGAGGTTATCCCGCTCCGGCACCAACACTTTTGTGTTGGACAACGCACCAAAGCTTTAAATTTTCCGTTTAAATTTCATAATTGTTTAAACCCTAAGGTTCTTCCTACCCCAGACATAGGTTGATCATCTTAGTAATAATTTGGTTCCCCAGTTTGGTAATTTTGGTTTTACTGTTCTATGATCTTCATAATCATAAAGTGTTTGGCATTTTCATTATTTTTGGTAGAGCGCCTCTGATGAGTCTTGAATAGACGAAACGCGCGTCAGGCGTAACAAAATTTATTGTCTGGAACTTTGTTGTCATATGTATTTCGAACACCCGTGAAGGTTAGCACTGCTGGTGGAATTTTAATTCCCCGAGGTTAGCCCGCTCCGGCACCAACACTTTTGTGTTGGAGAACGCACCAAAGCTTTAAATTTTTCGTTTAAATTTCAAAATTGTTTAAACCCTAAGGTTCTTCCTACCCCAGACATAGGTTGATCATCTTAGTAATAATTTGGTTCCCCAGTTTGGTATTTTTGGTTTTACTGTTCTATGATCTTCATAATCATAAAGTGTTTGGCATTTTCATTATTTTTGGTAGAGCGCCTCTGATGAGTCTTGAATAGACGAAACGCGCGTCAGGCGTAACAAAATTTATTGTCTGGAACTTTGTTGTCATATGTATTTCGAACACCCGTGAAGGTTAGCACTGCTGGCGGAGTTTTAATTCCCCGAGGTGAGCCCACTCCGGCACCAAAACTTTTGTGTTGGAGAACACACCAAAGCTTTAAATTATCCGTTTAAATTTCAAAATTGTTTAAACCCTAAGGTTCTTCCTATCCCAGACATAGGTTGATCATCTTAGTAATAATTTGGTTCCCCAGTTTGGTATTGATGGTTTTACTGTTCTATGCTCTTCATAATCATAAAGTGTTTGGCATTTTCATTATTTTTGGTAGAGCGCCTCTGATGAGTCTTGAATAGACGAAACGCGCGTCAGGCGTAACAAAATTTATTGTCTGGAACTTTGTTGTCATTTGTATTTCGAACACCCGTTAAGGTTAGCACTGCTGGTGGAGTGTTAATTCCCCGAGGTTAGCCCACTCCGGCACCAACACTTTTGTGTAGAATACGCACCAAAGCTTTAAATTTTCCGTTTAAATTTCAAAATTGTTAAAACCCTAAGGTTCTTCCTACCTCAGTCATAGGTTGATCATCTTATTAATAATTTGGTTCCCCAGTTTGGTATTTTTGGTTTTACTGTTCTATGCTCTTCATAATCATAAAGTGTTTGGCATTTTCATTATTTTTGGTAGAGCGCCTCTGATGAGTCTTGAATAGACGAAACGCGCGTCAGGCGTAACAAAATTTATTGTCTGGAACTTTGTTGTCATTTGTATTTTGTAGATATTGTAAAGCTGAGATACACTTTGTTTTAAAATGCACTTGTTATACAGATTTTCAGAAAAGATATAAATCTGTTGTTAGTAAGTTCGTAAATAATTTACTGGTGACTATAATTTATAAATCTACCAATAAATCCACAAGACTTAAAGGAGACAAAACGTACTAGTATTTTTATGTTCTTGAACGAAATTTTTGCTTAAACTGACATAGATTTCAAAAATATCTAATTCTCTATCCATAGATGTTGAATATCTGAATAAATATTGTTGCTCCTGTATGCATTATCACCATATATTGTATAGCTATCGCTATCTTCCTTTGTAAATTTCTTTGTTGCTGTTATATGTTTTTTAAGTTGGATTACAGATAACATGTCTTACTATGTCCAATAAAGATATTTGTTTGATTCGATTTTGCTTATTAAGGATTTTATATGTCAAACTAAATACAAAAAAAAACTCTTATGAAACTTTTATACATAATTATAATAATATTATGAAATTAGCTGCCTGTTGATCTAGGATTTAAGAATATGATGCTATTTTTATACTTTTGAAAAAAAAAAGAATTGTCCTTAAATCATATAAAATACTAGGAAACTATTAAACAATAGCCCGATATATATAACGATATTGACTAAATTCACCAAACAAAAATGTTAAAGACATAGAACCTATCATTTTCGCAATTTTTAAAAAATAATGAAATTCACACTTTTTGAAGTATACAGTGTAAAACCTTTCAAGACACTGTTAGTTTAAAGAAAATTACAAGAAAGTATTCTTTTCGAGAGAAAACTGCATAAAATACGCAATGTCAAAAATGAGGACAAACTAATTATAAAATGTAAACACTTGCGTGCCGGTAAACTGAGAAACGAAAAGAAATCAAGACGGAACGGAAGGAAAACAAAATCGGCACAGAAGGAAACGAAAACAGTAAAATTAAGCAACCGAAATCTGTAAAGATAGGAAACGAAATCGAGCGAAATAGAAAAAAAGAAAACTGAATCGATTTTACCCGACACCAGTCTTTTTCTTACTTTACCGATTTCGTTTTGTTTTCGCATTTGGTTTCACAGTTTACCATTACCCAGTTAAGGTTATGTGAGTAACGGTTTTTAATCAACGCGAAGATTCAAAATATGATAATTTTATATAAAGCTTAAAAAAATTGAGTTTTTATGTCAATAAAAATAAGTTTTAGAAGGTATACTTTTGATATATGTTCTTTTTATTCAATGTGAAAAAAATTGTGAAATTCATAGGTTCTATGTCTTTAAATTGTACCATATTATGTATTGTACGATGAGTTTGGTTAGAGGCTAAAAGAAATCAGTTCTCATTTAAAAATAAATCTGAAAGTATAATGAATAGATGTGATTGGATGAAAGTCCATTCAGAACTACTCAGGGGATTCTTTAAATTAGGTGCATGGCCAAAGAGAAGTCCCGAATGTAGAAGATTTTATTTGTTTGTTAAAGCAGAAAATATTGTTTTTCAATATCAAAATCAAAATTTAACAAATGTAAATGAATATACCTTTCTAGGGATAAAAATAAAAAGTAATGGTGACTTATCTCATAGCTCTGATGAACTGGTTAAAAAGCTAGAAAAGTATTATTTTCAATACAATCATACACAGGTTCATTAAAATATTTGCCTATAAATGTAGCAAATAGCTTATTTGATACCATGGTCAGTCCAATAGCAACATATAATTCAGAAATAACTTATATGGACACGTACATTACCTTCTATAGAGCACTAAAACGATCAGAATTATCTGGTAGTAATATTGATTATCTTTCTTTTACTGATAAATCATGCATTGAAAAACTACATTTAAGTTTTTGCAAATATGTTTTGGGAACAAATAAAACATCTTCTAACTTAGCTGTTAGAACAGAGCTAGGTAGAAAACCACTAGAACTGAAAATAAAGGTCCAAACTCTACTCTATCTTATAAGACTCTTAAATATAAAAAAACATAAACCCATTACTAAAAGAATCCTTCATTTTGACCAAACAATTAGATTCATCAGGAATATACAGTTGGTTTACCTTTGCCAAAATGGTTGCTAAAGAAACAGGCTTAGCTATTCCAGATTTTAGTGAATTATCAGAAAATCAAATAATTAAAATGAAAAATAAACTAAAAAACTCAATGGAATATTATTATGCTAATATATTTGAGAAGAAGATAAGAAATATTGATAACAATAGTAAACTGTTTTTATATAAATCATTGAATCCATCTTTGGATTGTAAATTTTATCTGAAATCAAAATTCTTTGAATATCGAAAACTTATTACAAAATTAAGAATAAGTAATCACTGTCTTTTAATTGAAAAAGGCAGATATTTGAAAATACCAAGAGAAAACCGGGTATGTCAATTATGTAATGTAGTTGAAGATGAAAAACACTTCCTACTAGAATGCAATAGAAACCGTGAAGCAAGAAAAACATATATTGAAAAGGCAAAAACAGAAAATAATTTTTTAAACTTTGAAACATTAAATGAAAGTAGTAAAATAAGATACATTTTGTCTCCATCAACCTTTCAGCAAGTAGAAAACACTGGTGCCTTATTAAAACAGTCGTTAGCACTGAAGACAGGGGACCTTTAAACTTTAACTTATGTACATTGGTATTGTTTCATATGTTAAATGTGTATATACTTGCTGTTTAGAAATTTTATTGTTTTACTTGTGTTTGTCACAAACCCAGAGATTTATATGGCAATAAAAGTTGATTGATATAAAAAAAACCATGTATCAAGACTTATGAAAGATGGTAGACATCATACGCTCATAGACAAATATGGGATTTCTACCTCTCAGATGAGTGTAGATATTGGTCGAAATGTAACATGACCTAATAACCTAAAAGAAAGGTAGGATTCCAACTGGTACGAGTACACAATTATCGCCCCTGGATTTTCGTTGTCCACGAATATAGTTCTATTAAAGATAGTACATATGAACAAGTATTGTGTGTGTGTGTTCTATTCACTTTTAGGGGTTGATTTTGGTCTCAAATTGATGTCACAGCAATGAAGAAATTTAATGACATCCTTAAAAATCCAAATTCAATTGGGAAAGATAACTCTTTATTGCACATTTTCTGGTCATTTGAAACCATAATTGAGTGTCTGGGAATTTCAATGCTATTTCTGAAATTGGGAGAATTTGGCACAGTTTTCGTTTAATATGAAGCTTAGCTTGAAAAATATATCTCTAATGAGATTGTTTGAGGTAGGAAACTATTAAAAGAAGTAACAAAGATCATTTTAAGAAGTAAACTATTTAGAAAAATGATAAATGTCCAAATTTTGACTTCTAAAGAAGTCATGTTTACTGGAAAGGTCATGTGGGGACTTTTTTCAATAAAATAATGAATTCAAGTAAAAAAGTCACCAACTAGAATAAATGCATTAACAATAAGATTAGAAACACAGGCACATGGATTAAAAGCCAACATCATCACCCAGAAATGTCATATTGTGTCAAAATCTAAGCTTTTTTGCGAGCAAAATTTCACCATTTTGCCTGAAATTGGTTATAATGCCTGACCATTTTCATGATTAACCCTCTGACTAGAGAAGTTGCATATTAAATGTGTTGTCTATAGTCCTTTCATGCTAAAAACATGCTTTTATTAAAACAAATTGCATAATTCTAGCTTTTTAAGCCCCAAAAGATAGGATTTTAATGATGAAAAGTCAACACAGCCTTTAATTACCAGTGTCACAGCACTCAAAACCACAAAGTTTGACCTTATATATGTAAACAAATGGGTGTTTTGAGTCTTATAAAGTTTGTCTGTTTTTGTCCTGTTCCTGTTGGTGTTTACTGGTTTTGTCTCTGCCCTTTCGGACTTTTGATATTCGGATACCCCATTGGTACCTCTGCTTCCTTCAAAATATATCTAACCGTTACAATTGTAAGAACAATTCAAAATTTTTCAAATTAATTCGAAAACGAAGTAATCTGTTTAAGATATCCAGAATTTCCGATTTATCACAGTAATTTTTGATAATTTAAAGAGGAAAATATAACGTTTGATCTTAAAACAATATTTCAAAAACGGTTTTTGTTACAATTTGGATTTCGGTCGTCAACCGTTTTGTTAATGATAAAATCAAAGTCCCTCACTAGGTCGTAATAATCTAGAAATGACTTATAAGGTTCTAAGGTTGACCCTAAGGTTCTTCCTACCCCAGATATAGGTTGATCATCTTAGTAATAATTTGATTCCCCCCTTTGGTATTTTTGGTTTTATTGTTCTATGCTCTTCATAATCATATAGTATTTGGCATTTTCAATATTTTTGGTAGAGCGCCTCTGATGAGTCTTGAATAGACGAAACGCGCGTCAGGCGTAGCTTAATTTACTGTCTGGAATACAAATGACAACAAAGTTCCAGACAATAAATTTTGCTACGCCTGACGCGCGTTTCGTCTATTCAAGACACATCAGAGGCGCTTTACCAAAAATAATGAAAATGCCAAACACTTTATGATTATGAAGAGCACAGAACAGTAAAGCAAAAAATACCAAATTGGGGAACGAAATTATTACTTAGATGACCAACCTATGTCTGGGGTAGGAAGAACCTTAGGGTTTAGACAATTTTGAAATTTAAACGGAAAATTTAAAGCTTTGATGTGTTCTCCAACACAAAAGTGTTGGTGCCGGAGCGGGCTAACCTCGGGGAATTAAAACTCCACCAGCAGTGCTAACCTTCACGTTAACTTTGTTGTTATTTTTATTTATATTGCTATTAAGCAACCATAAAATATGTATTATCAATCTAAACAGCGATTTAATTTTACAATGTAGTTTTTTTATCACAATAATGGTTAAACTTTTCAAACTGTTTTGTGATTAAAACAATACTAAATAGAAAGAAATTAAATGTTATCTTTTTCTGATTATTGCAAATACTCCGTTGGCTTTCGTGATGATATCTAAGTTAGAAAAAAATCCATTTTGCATGATTTAAAATCAACTTTAATTCGTTTAAAAATGACAATAATGGTTCATATTCATTTCATGTGGATATTTTAGTAACCTGAAACATGTACCAAAATTTTCATGTGAAATAAATTGATAACAGGAATTTTCTGTACCATATTTTCTTGCGCTTAGTTTATATCTTTATATTCTTAAGTGTTTATGTGGTTTATTTTTCAGAGAAAATATAAGAAAATCGAAAACAATGCAAAACGATGAGGAAATGGAAGAAGAGACGCGGGAAGAATTTAATACAAAACTCCGGAACAGTCCCAAGGAATTTTTATCTGAACTTTCTGACTCTATGAAAACAAACAAAAAGGAACGGGTTAAGGATTTGCTTTCGATTATGGAAAATAAACCATCATTAAGTTATGAGAAAATAAAGAATTATTTAGAAGGCGAAGACGAGAATGACGAGAAGGAAGGGAAGAAAGACGGGAGCGAATCATTGCTTCACGTTGCAGTGAAATATGAGGATGACCTTCATATTATACAAAGAATTATAAATCTTTGCCCAGATCTGCTATCATTTGCAAATCCCTCAGTCAACTACAAAGGACAAACACCGCTCCATATTGCTATTACCAAAAGACACGAAAAACTCACCAAGCTTCTCCTTTCCTGCTCCAAGCTAAACATGAATGGAAAAATCACCAATCTATTAATCAAACAACAGGCCACCGGTGAAATTTTTAAAAATACGATTATGATGGGGGAGTTACCTCTAAGCGTTGCTGCATTGTCGTTTGATAAAAACATTGTAGATTTGCTGTTAAAACATAAAGCAAAAATAAAGTCAAAAAATAGTTCTGGTGATACAGTTCTTCATTCTTTAGTCAAATATGCAGCAGTATATCCCGATAAAATGGACAACGTTATAGACATGTTTAATTATCTACACAGCAAATTTAAACACAAGCACTTCCATGATAGCGATAGGACATGGTTCTCAAAAAACAATGATAAACTAACACCACTACAATTGTCTGCAAAACTAGGGGTAGTTGAAGCATTTCAGTTTATAATAAAACTAGAAAATGTTTATTCTTTCGTCAGCGCACAAGATGGATTATTTGATATAAAACTTTATGACATTACTGAAATCGATACTGTTGCAAATTTCAAGACCACAAGCGGAGATAAAGATAATAAACCCGTTGAAGTCGTTGGAAGATCAGATAAGAACATCCAAACCTCGCAAGACTGCATTTCGGTCCTAAAGGATCAACTTAAGTACCCGCCGACAGAATCTATTCTAGAAATGGTATTTGCAAGCGATTACCAGAGTGACCCTGCATTTCGATTAATAGAAACTATTCCTGTCAAAACTATTATTCAAGAAAAGTGGAAGAAACTGCGTAATGTTTACATCATTTGGGGATTGATTCATTTCATTTTGACGATTTGTGTAACAGTTGAAGCAGTTAATCGGTCAGATCGCCACGTCTACAATTCAGCTACCAATACATCTACACTCGAAAATGTTGCATCCGAAGCCTCTGTTCTTTCACGCGTTAGTTTTGCGATTGGTGGTGTTTTATATGGTTTTCTCTTCTTACTGTTGATCATTGCTAAATTAAGAAGACGAAACGCCTTACGATACATTTTTAATAATTTGTTTTATTTTTTGTTTTTCTCCATTCTTTCCGTGTCACTAATAACTGATTTTTGCATGACTCATAGCTTTCGCTACAATGACAACATTGCGCTCATTATAGCCGTTATTATGGGGTGGTCGTTTTCTGTCTTTTTCTTAAGAGCTACCTATTTGTTTGGATTTTTCACAGAAATGATTCGCAGAGTCCTTTTTGGAGATTTCCTCCGATTCGGGATCATTATCTCGTTTATGCTCATTGCGTTTACAGCCGGGATATACACCGCTTTTGTTGGCAACATTGAATCCGTGAAAGATGTTGATGCATACAATGAAGCTGTAAGTGCAAGTTTCAGCAGCTATGGTTCAGCAATGCTTACAATGTTTCGATTAATGTTAGGGTTGGACGACATTGGAGTGTTATCACTTGGTAGACTACCATGGCTAGCAACAACGCTATACGTCATATTTGCCATTCTAACATATGTTCTGTTAATGAACTCCTTGATTGCTATGATGTCACAAACATGTTCGATCGTTTGTGAAAACAGATATCCACAATGGCGCCTTCAACAGTTGTCAGTTATTTTATTTTTGGAAGATTTAATATGCTTAGCATGTTTTCGAAACTATTTAGAGTTAAAATGCAAATGGAAGCCGCCTCGTGAATTTAACTCGAATGGCGATCGATTCTTTTTGAAAATACATTCGTTAGAGGAATCTTATGCAACAGAAGAAGAAAGGGAGGTGATTTTGAAAACAAAGCACGAAGACAAACACCTTGAGAAAAAGTTTTACGATTCTTTCATTGACACTCTGTCATATCAAGACAGTCCTCGTCGTCCATTGAACAATGGTATATCGAGTTTACCCACAGCAGATATTAACAGTCATCCAATTACTCGGTCTCATATCACAGAGCCCACTCCTTCCTCTTCTACAGATAGAAGGGAAACTATAAAAAGAGCTACCGAATATATACATACCCCAGGAACATTCGTTCATGAGCACGTTCTAGGATGTCCAGAAGTACGAGTTCCGTATGGATACGCTCAATTGGACATAGAACCGTATTCCCAGGAACGGTATATCCTTCCAAAATGACAGGTCATTGGTGGACTGTGTTTAAAATTTTATTGTTTTCTACTAAATTTGTCAATGTTATTAAAATTCCGAACTTTCGAATAAATCATCATGTACTGAAAAGTTGATAATATTTGCAATGTCTGTCATGTACTTGTTAAAAAACATCACTAAGTTGAATATTTCACTATGCACATGTGGATATACATTTGTCATATCAATTTTAAAATAATTCACTATGATAATTTATATTGTAGTTTAGTAAACTTTAATGTGACCTAACAAAGTTGTCCTTGTTATTTTATGTTTAAAAATTCAGCATTTACAGTTCAACTCCATGTTGTGCAAAAAATAGAGAGACAAACAATAAAATGCTTATATATATATATATATGTGTGTGTAAGGATTTAACGCATTTTATACACTTTTGAGCTGTGCAAAGTCGCCAGTTTTAATGGTAGGAAAAAAGGAGAAAGTGTAAGAAAACACTGACCTAGGACAGGTAGCTTTAGAAATTATTTACCTTAAGGTTTTAAGGACCTTTCTTAAAGTTTCAAAGCGGGGTTGATCTTCCTCCCGAGAGGTAACTGACTAGTGATCAATAATGTGGTATTTACACCGGCGTCTAAAGCTAATTGGATATACAGTCCGCTGAATAAACAGGATTTTATATTGAAGTTTTTCGTCATGCACAGGTTTGGAATTTACTAATCTCAACTATCAAAGTTATCAGATGGATCATTCTAGGGTTAATGGCTCTTTTAAGTCAAAAGTGCATTTTTTATGCTCTTTGCCCGCAGAATGAAAATTATTGCAGATAGAAAAAAAACTGTTGATTCCTTGATTAAAAAAGTTTAATTTAATTGTAGTTTTTAAAAGTTTCTCTATAATGGATTTAGCTCAAAACCAAACCTTTATGCTTAAAGAACAGGTGAGCTAATCATACTTTTTGGTTCCTCTTGATTTAGACTTTAACAATAAAGGTAATAACAAAATTACCGAACTTGGAGGATATAGTTATAGTTAAGAGTGATAACTTCTTCCATTTTCTACAAATAATTTACGTCAACTTGCAGCAATCTCTGGTCATGTTAAAGACTGCTGGCTATTTTTCATTGTGATCTTTTAAAATTACCATTTCTTTTTCTTGGTTGTGTCGCGTACACTTTTTCCACATCTGTTAAAAATCAGAATATCAACAAAGTTCCAAACGAAAAAATTTCTATGCCTGTCGCCCGTTTCGTCTATTCATGACTCATTAAATGCGTTGTATCTAAAGATTGAAAATACCAAACACTTTATTAATTTAAAGACAAAATCAAACGATTAAACCAAATCTGCTGAACTGTAACAACCAAAGGACTTGAATCAATCTACGTCTGGGTAGGAGATAGAAGAAAATGAGATGTGGAATAAATGTACGCGACACAACCTACAATATAAACGTAAATTTAAAACATCCTCAATGGAAAACAGCCAGCAGCCTTCAATGTGACCAGCGGTCGTTGCTCGCTGTTTTTCAATTGGCCTCTGGATTGAAAATAAACTACATATGATTCAAGCCCAATCCTAAAGTGCAATGAAAGACCCTCTTCTTGACAAAAAACAATTAACATAAATTCGACTAGATACAAACATAAGCTTTGATAAAGATTCCTGGCTTAGGACAGGCACATTGCAAATGTGGCGGGGTTAAACTAGTTTTTTGGCGCTAACCTTCCCCCTATTGATAATCAATAACAAAGCACAAACTAACACACAGTAAAAATCAAATCGATAGAAGTTCAATTCAACAAGAGAGTATATGAGACAAAAGGACAACAATTAATTAACAAGACGTAGAAATACTCTCTTGAGAACACTCGAAGTTGCTGACAGCTAGCTAAGAAGCATCCATCGACTGATGAGGAACCTTAGGAATTGACAATTTTGAAATTTAAACGGATAATTTCATGGTTTTACTGCTTTCTGTAACACAAATCAAGTGTTGATGCCAGAAAGGGGTTTAATATTAAGTCGTTACACTTGTAATAATCTACAGTTACGAGCCGTAGGTCGATATAGTTTTCTTTGGGTACTACTCCAGTTTCCTCCACCTTTTAATCTGATCGTTCTGTATTAAATATATGCGTCGAAAAAGGCTATTAAACCGTAAACAGCCACGCACTGACATTCAAATATTTCCCTTAATAGTTTTATGGATAATTTTATACTTTTGAATTACTAAAATGATATCAATCTCAAATGTCCGTAAGACAATACAAACCAAGGAAGACATACCGGAAAAATTAAAGACCGCAATGGTCCTGACTTGGTACAGGCATTTCAAAAGAAATGGTGGGTTAAACCAGGTTTTAAGGCGCGCCTAACCCCACTTCCATTGCGATCTTTGGGTTCGGTAGCTACACAAAACACATCAGGTTTGAAAAGACATATTAGGGATGCGAATGTGATCATCTCAGTACATCAGAAATTACAAGTGCTTTGAAAATTAAACTGTTCTTGCTTGTTTAAACACACCCGTCCAAGGACTTGTACCTCATACAGTTTCTAATTACCTAAATTATTCTATATTTAACTACAACTGTATTCTGGTTAGACAATTAAAAGTATGTCATCATTATCATATATTTGTTTGGCTTTTTCAATATTTTTGACAGAACTCCTCTGATGAGTCTTGAATAGAAGAAACGTGCGTCAGGCGTAGGAAAATTAATTGTCTGGAACTTTGTTGTCATTTGAATTTTGAACACCCATGAAGGTTATAATTAGCGCTGCTGGTGGAGTTTTAATTCCCCGAGGTTAGCCCGCTCTGGCACCAACAATTTTGTGTTGGAGAACACATCAAAGCATTAAATTTTCCGTTTAAAATTCAAAATTGACTAAACCCTAAGATTCTTCCTACCCAAGACATAGGTTCATCATCTTAGTTATAATTTGGTTGTCCATTTCGGTATATTGTGGTTTTATTGTTCTATGCTCTTCATAATCACATATGTTTGGCTATTTCAATATTTTTGACAGAGCACCTCTGATGAGTCTTGAATAAACGAAACGCGCGTCAGGCGTAGCAAAATTAATTGTCTGGAACTTTGTTGTCATTTGAATTTTGTAAAAAAAAATGATGCTTTTTGTTGAGATTGTAAATTAAAATGAAAACATAGCGTTTTTGTTTAAATGCATTGAATGAAGACATGGATTCGACAACTGGATTGCAAAATAGATTTAAACAAAAGTTCTCCGTTATCTATTTATTGCTATATTGATATGATCAATGAAAATTCCAGAAAAATAACCCCAGTATAGTTTCTATTGGTGTATGTCATTGGTTTTTTATACTGTTTCACAATAACCTCAACAGCTATTTCGAAACAAACACAATAAATGTAATCAAATAAACAAAATCTCACATGAAAATTAAACAAATCCGAAAATTTTAACATTTCTTAGTGATAAGCACAAAGCGCCCTTCCTCGTCCTTAAACAATTTCAAAAATCATTTCCTTTAAACTACTGAACTAGCTTTACTGAAACTTTGCAGGAATGATAAAATACATGCTTGCAACAGACATCCTCCTTTTGAAGGGATTCTATAAAAAAATGGCCGATGTTGATTAATAAAAACATAGAGTAAAATCTCTGAAAAAGGCTTGTAATGCGCAATTCCAATGATACGAAAAATCAGATGAATCAATCTTAAGCTCAACAAAAGATGTCAGATTACCGCGTCAAGTGTTAAGACTTGACTTGAAAAAAACCCAGCATTTTTTGTGTGATTAATATTTGGGATGAAAACTATTACAAATAGGGAAAAGATGTTGCTTACCAAAACCGTCAAACAATTAAGCTATTCAAAAGTATCATTTGGATTGAAAATGTTTAGGGTTATGGATCTTTAGAGATAAAAAGATAATTTTTATTCATGTTTTTGTCTTATACAGCAAAACGTACTGCATATAGAGCATACTAAAGCTGTTTCTTAGTTAAACTTTCAGCTCATTAAACTCGACAAAAGCCGGGTTGAAAATGTCAGGTGACTCATTATAGGGTTTTAGTGTAAAATAGCGTTTCGTATTTTGTCCTTGAAAAAAAGTTATGCAGATAGAGAAAACTTTTGCTTAAATCTTCAGCTCATTAAACTCTTCAAAAGAGTACATCTGCTCAAAGTAGTCAAGCAATTTAGATGTAAAAGCTAATAAAAAAGACCCTCATGCTCCTGGGAACTCTTGTTTCTACAATAAAGAATGTCGAAATGGAAACAATAAATTAAATTGGAGAAATTTGATGAGCAATATTTGTTATATGGAAAATTTCTCTTCTTATCAAAAATATAACTCCTATCTGTCATCTATCCTTCATAAAATATCAACACAATGCTTGAAAAGAAACTTTTTCAGTTATTATTTCCATCCCTTCCATTATATACATGTAGATGATGTTATTTAAATGAACAATCTTTGATTTGGTGACTTTCTCCATCTTATGTATCCTCGTGAACTTGTGATAAAGGACACAACGGATTCTAGGAAGTCTGCTTCATGTTAACATCTACATTTCGAAATAGACTCTTAAATTTTTTTTCAATAAAGCTCTATGACAAACGTGATAGCTTGAACTTTTTAATCGTCAACTCTCCTTTCTACTGTAACAACATTCCGTCCGCTCCAGCTTATCACCATTGATTCGTAGTTCCAGATCTTGTGAAACTTACACTTATTTCCTTGGCAGAGAGCGTCAAATGTGACACAAGAATTGCTTACACAGGGTTATGTTGCTCCTCAGTTGCTGTCTACAATCAACAAATTTAACGAAAGACATTATGCGCTCATAAACAAATATGGGAATTCAATCTCTCAGATTAGTGCAGATGTTGGTCTGTCATAAGTTTTGTTGTGTCTAAGTTGACAGTTGGCAGGGCGATGGTGTGTTATTGCAAAAAAGCAATGCTTACTATTCCAGAGCACCTGAGTTCATTCTCGTTACGACTTGAGTCCGCATTGTTGATTGCTCTTCAGGTAATTTTTTGTATTTTTGTGTTTTATGTTGTCTGTTTTCACTCTCGTTACGACTTGAGGTTGCGTTGTTGTTTTTCGTTTGGTTGATTTGTGTTTTTTTGTGTTTGTGTTTCTTTGTGCTGTTTTCGTTCGTGTTAACTCGTTGTCGTTGTCTCGAATGCCCCATAGGTTTTTCTTTGCTTCTTTCCGTACTGTTTCCAGTTCGTTTCTTAAAAATACTATTAGTCGCAGGTTCGTTTTAATGAATTTACAGGAAAGGTCCTTTTTAAACGATTTTACTGGTCGAAAGGTACGACTTATTCGAAACCATCAAGTTACATGAAGCCACGTTTACTCGAATTTAGATCATTTATATAAAATTAAAAAAGACTATTTTTCTATAGTATAAGACGTTTTGTTTATAAACAAGTGTGAACACATAATGTACGTTTCATATTTTTTCAATAGAAGACCCTGACAGTTTAGTATTTGCAATACGCAAATGCAATGTGTGACGAAAATTCTGCACAAATTGAAATTGAGAAATTGAAGATCAGAATGGTCCTGTATTGTTGTTTTATTACTGCTATTCATTTTTGGGGGATTTGTGTTGTATCCTGGTTCGTGTACGTACATGATCGTGTTTACTGATTTTTGTCTTTGCCCTTTTAGACCTTTGACATTCGGATGACCCATTCGGTACCTCTTTGTTTCTTCCTGACTTGCTTCAGATATTTAAAATGAAATGTTGGGTTGAACCAAGGTTTATTGCGTCAACATTTTTTGGATGTTTCTACCAAAGGTTGATATCTATTTTAAAAGGCCGTTCAATACATGACACATTATAACGTTGGGGTAAAATAAGGTGACCATGACGAAGGTTTCAGGAAAAAAATAAAAAAAATAATACAAGCCATAACATATCTTATGTGCTGTGAAATATTTGCACCAAAACTGGGCAGATAGGTATATTTCTTTACATATAGTAATATTTCCAAAACTTCAAGTCTATGAAATCATCCTAGAGTGTTTATATATTTTTCAGTTTGGCATTCTGTATATACCAAATATACTTTTCTTTTGAAATGCCCAGTCGTATGTATATAACTCTCCGTATAACAACTTTTCGAATAGTAATACCATTTAATAATAGTATAATAAAGTACACTTCGCTTGTAGTTTATCATAAAGACCGGGAATATCATATCTTTCATGGTAGCGTTTTTATATAAAATATATATGCAAATCATTTTGAAATACTAGGTCATAATCAAAAGTCGTTTGAAGAATATCTGGTAATGATTTTGAAGGGACGTTTTAAAGTAAGTGTGTTCTTTCCTCTTGTCTTTTAAAGCCTTCACTAACAGTCAGTTGTAAGAATGACTACAGTTTGTATAACAATTTTATGATTATCACTTGCTAGAAATCATCACAATATATTTATGTTTCTTAAATTCATACCATTGAAATTTCATGTTAAACACTTTATCGAAAGCATATGTTATTCAAATGAGGAAGCGTGGACTTTTAAGAAAAAGATCAATTCTATCAAACGACACGATGAGCATTAATGACGCCTTTGAAACTTTATAAATATACCCAAAATCTATAAAGCGGACAAGAGTTATCATTTTGATAAGTCAATCATTTGGTTGACTTAAATTTTGCAAGACACAAAATGATATGAAAGTTCCTTGCAAACAATTTTACACTGTGGCCTAATTTGTAGATGAAAGCGGTATATACATATAAGTACTGAGCGCAAGGTACTTTACTATTATTGTCTCAGGCATTCAGTGGTTTTTAACAATATAAAGCAAAAATGAATGAAAATGCTTCTCAATTTTCAAATGAAACGTCATGTGATGAAGTAAGTGTTTTTCTTAAAATAATACTTAATACTTAGGAAAAAAAGGTTTTAAACTATACACACAAAAGAAGTAATGGTGAACATATTATGAATAACGAAATAATACTTAACCTTAAATACTTGCAACAGATGCACCAAAATAGTCAAAAACTAACCCGATTCATCATTTTGTGGCCTCAAGCTACATGCAGCTTCCAATAAGGATGTAAGTGTTTCATGTAAGAGGTGACATAGGGATAGTTTGTCCTTTTTCGATTTGCAATCTGAACAGAAAAAAGAGATATTTATTTCTAAGAGTGTTAACATGAAGAATTGTAACAATTAAGGTTAGAAATTGCTATATCCAGGGCCAACTATTCTTTATTTCTAAATTTCATTTTCAGTTTCTGCTCTGCATTTGCTAAATAATTGGTCCAAATTACACCATTTACAACGAAAGATACTGATGAAACTTTAGAACATTATTTATATTTTTTCGATTGTCATGGTCGCTTTACCCGGTGGGGCTCCTGACTTGATATTTAGGGGTTCAATCATTTTACATCAATACTTTTGTTTTCGACCTTCCAATGTTTTGATTAAAATGCTGCTGATGAGAAGTTACTCCTTGGCATTTAAGCATAACCAAATTTACTGTTTTATATACCGCTTTGGTACCTAGTATTTTCACACCACTTGGTCGACAACCGCTGAAAGTGGATCAGAGGGTTTTTTATTCCGCTTTGGTTCTTTGTATAGTCACACCACTGTGTGGAATACCGCTGATGGTGGATCCGAGGATTTTATTTTTAACTCAACTTGGTCGACAACCGCTGAAGGTGGATCAGAGGGTTTTACATACCGCTTTGGCACTTTGTATTTTCACAACACTTGGCCAACGACTGCTGATGTTGGATCAGAAGGTCTTTCATATCGCTATGGTACTTTGTATTTTCACACCACTTGGCCAACAACTGCTGATGTTGGATCCGAGGGTTTTTCATACCGCTATGGTACTTTGTATTTTCACATCACTTGGCCAACAACCGCTGATGTTGGATCAAAGGGTTGTATATGCCGCTTTGGTACTTTGTATTTTCACACCACTGGCTGGACAACTGCTGATGTTGGATCAGAAGGTTTTTCATACCGCTATGGTACTTTGTATTTTCACACCCCTTGGTCGACAACTGCTGATGGTGGATCCGAGGATTTATATACCGCTTTGGTACTTTGTATTTTCACACCAATGGGTCGACAACCGCTGATGATTGATCCGAAGGTTTTAAATACTGCTTGGTAATTTGTATTTTCACGGCGCTGGGTCGACAGACGCTGATTGGGGATTAAAGGGTTTTATATGGCACTTTAGTACTTTGTATTTTCACACCACTGGGTCGATAAGCGCTGATGGCGGATCAGAGGGTTTTCATACCGCTTTGGTACCAAGTTTTTTCACACCACTGGGTCGCCAACCGCTGATGGTGGATCAGACGGTTTTATATACAGCTTTGGTACTTTGCTTTTTGAAACCACTGGGTCGATAAGCGCTGATGGTGGATCAGAGGGTTTTCATACCGCTTTGGTACCTAGTTTTTTCTCACCATTGGGTCGACAACCGCTGATGGTGGATCCGAGGGATTTATAAACCGCTTAGGTACTTTGTATTTTCTCAAAACTGGGTCGCCAACCGCTGATATGGATCAGAGGGTTTTTATATACCGGTTTGGTATCTTGTATTTTCATACCACTGGATCGACAACCGCTGATGATGGATCAGAGGTTTTCCTATATCGCTTTATAACCTAGTATTTTCACACCACATGGTCGACAACCACTGATGGTGGATCAAAGGGTTGTATATGCCGCTTTGGTACTCTGTATTTTCACACCACTGTGTCGACAGCCGCTGATGGTAAATCAAAGGGTTTTATATACCGCTTTGGTACTTTGTATTTTCACACCACTGTGTTGACAACCGCTGATGGTGGATCCGAGTTTTTTTTTATACCGCTTTGGTACTTTGTAATTTCACACCACTGGGTCGACAACCGCGGAAAGTGGATCCGAGTTTTTTTTATACCGCTTTGGTACTTTGTAATTTCACACCACTGGGTTGACAACCGCTGATGGTGGATCAGAGGGTTTTATATACCGCTTTGGTACTTTGTATTTTCACACCACTGTGTCGACAACCGGTGATGGTGGATCCGAGTATTTTTTTAAACCGCTTTGGTACTTTGTATTTTCACACCACTGGGTCGACAAGCGGTGATGGTGGATCAAAGGGTTTTATATACCTGCTTGGTACTTTGTATTTTCACACCACTTGGTCGACAACCGCTAATGGTGGATCAGAGGATTGTATATACCGCCTTGGTACCTAGTTTTTTCACACCACTGGGTCGACAGCCGCTGATGGCGGATCAGAGGGTTTTTCATACCACTTTGGTACCTAGTATTTTCACACCAGTGGATCGACAACCGCTGATGGTGGATCAGAGGGTTTTATATACATTTGTTCTGCTTATTTAATTTAAACATATTTTATTGTCCAAAAATCAAGACAAAAGGATAAGACACAAGTTTTGCAACTTAGGATGTCTTCTCCGTTACATACAATATATTACATATAATGAACATAATTATATATACAATCATACATTTTATATAAATTGAACGACTCTTAATAAATACAAATGACAACAAAGTTCCAGACAATAAATTTTGTTACGCCTGACGCGCGTTTCGTCTATTCAAGACTCATCAGAGGCGCTCTACCAAAAATATTGAAAATGCCAAACACTGTATGAATATGAAGAGCATAGAACAGTATAACCAAAAAATACCAAACTGGGGAACCAAATTATTATTAAGATATTCAACCTATGTCTGGGGTAGGAAGAACCTTAGGGTTTAGACAATTTTGAAATTTAGACGGATAATTTAAAGCTTTGATGTATTCTCCAACTCAAAAGTGTTGGTGCCGGAGCGGGCTAACCTCGGGGAATTTAAACTCCACCAGCAGTGCTAACCTTCACGTGTGTTCGAAATACAAATGACAACAAAGTTCCAGACAATAAATTTTGTTACGCCTGACGCGCGTTTCGTCTATTCAAGACTCATCAGAGGCGCTCTACCAAAAATATTGAAAATGCCAAACACTGTATGAATATGAAGAGCATAGAACAGTATAACCAAAAAATACCAAACTGGGGAACCAAATTATTATTAAGATATTCAACCTATGTCTGGGGTAGGAAGAACCTTAGGGTTTAGACAATTTTGAAATTTAGACGGATAATTTAAAGCTTTGATGTATTCTCCAACTCAAAAGTGTTGGTGCCGGAGCGGGCTAACCTCGGGGAATTTAAACTCCACCAGCAGTGCTAACCTTCACGTGTGTTCGAAATACAAATGACAACAAAGTTCCAGACAATAAATTTTGTTACGCCTGACGCGCGTTTCGTCTATTCAAGACTCATCAGAGGCGCTCTATCAAAAATATTGAAAATGCCAAACACTGTATGAATATGAAGAGCATAGAACAGTATAACCAAAAAATACCAAACTGGGGAACCAAATTATTATTAAGATATTCAACCTATGTCTGGGGTAGGAAGAACCTTAGGGTTTAGACAAATTTGAAATTTAGACGGATAATTTAAAGCTTTGATGTATTCTCCAACTCAAAAGTGTTGGTGCCGGAGCGGGCTAACCTCGGGGAATTTAAACTCCACCAGCAGTGCTAACCTTCACGTGTGTTCGAAATACAAATGACAACAAAGTTCCAGACAATAAATTTTGTTACGCCTGACGCGCGTTTCGTCTATTCAAGACTCATCAGAGGCGCTCTACCAAAAATATTGAAAATGCCAAACACTGTATGAATATGAAGAGCATAGAACAGTATAACCAAAAAATACCAAACTGGGGAACCAAATTATTATTAAGTGACACAAAAGGATATAAAACAATACAAACAATACAATCATACGATGGGAGGAGCAACACAGCTCAATACTGTATTATAGGGTCATTAAGTACATACTAGGTTTCAAAAGCATGCGAAATCATTGATGAATTTATAAAGTAGGAGGATTATCACTGAACTATGTCGTTTTATACTGTAAAAGTGTTCCCAGCTCGAGATCGCCACGCCTTGTCAAATAGGATATAGTGAATAAGTGAATTAGGAGAAACGACGAGTATCTTTAATATATTTTTGCACTTGAAGAAAAATGAATGTGTTCATGTCGAAGCTGTACATGCTGTTTCCATATAAAAGTGTGTTGATTTCAAAAGGTATGTTTTGTCTTCTGAGTTCAGACATAAGAGTGTTTCTTTGATCAATATAGTTATTACAAGAAAGTAAGAAATGTTCTCTACTTTCACGATGATATCCACACGAACAATTTGAGGTTGGTTTTATGTTTGATTGATATAAGTCCATATTTAAGCCACTGCATTTATTTCTTAATCTAGAATGTAAAACACTTAAATATCTGTTCCCAATTGTTTAAAAAGAAGGGGGACTAACATTTATATAAAGTTTTTGTTTAAGGCGCAACTTGAAAGAATTTAAAGATGGATCGTTTCGCAAAATTATATCAAGTGAGTTCCAAAGTTTAATTGTTGATGGAATAAAAGATTGTTAATATAATGATAATCTAGTTGGCAGCTGATAAATATTTTGATTATTCCGAAGGTTATAAGTACTAGTTTCTCCAACGATAGGGGGAACTAAGTCCACTAAATAGTCAGGGGCTTCATCATTCATTATCTTGTACATCAGTGTCAATTTTTTAACCTCCCGTCTAACTTTTAATTTTTCCCACCCAGTTTCTAAATATAATGATTCGGCACACGAATAACTAGTTAGTCCTGTGACTATTCGTGCTGCTTCTAATTGTAATTTTTCTAACCTTTCCGAGTTTAAAATTCCACAATTATCCCATACTTCAGAAGAATACTCTAGAACAGGTCTAATGAAAGTTAAATATATTTTAGATAAATACTCCTTCTTTAAAGTAAATTTTAATTTTCTAAGAACATTTACTTGTTTAGACACTCGTTCTATCAAATAGTCAATATGTTTTGACCATTTACAATCGCTACTAAAGTGCAAACCTAAATGTTTGTGTATCTTAACTGATTCTATTTCAACTCCATCAAAATCGAATAGCATGTTATTTGAATTTGCCAAGTTAAATATCATTATATCAGTCTTACTAGCATTAAATTTAACTAGCCATGTGTTAGCCCATGTAGATATATTTTGTAAGTCCATGTTTATTATATATTTAAGTGTTTCGTCGTCAGGAGCAGTGTGGCCGATAGATGTATCATCTGCAAACATTCTTGTCAGTCCTATCATGTCATCAGCAATGTCATTTACAAAAATTAGAAATAGTAAAGGACCTAATACTGAACCCTGTGGAACACCTGCTCTAAGATTACCTAATTCAGAAACAGCATCTTTTAATATCACTCTCTGAGTTCTATTGCTTAAGTAGCTTTTAAGCCAAGCAAGTTAATCGCCCTTGATTCCATATCTTTCTATTTTTAGTAACAACCCTCGTATCCACACCCTGTCGAATGCTTTACTAACATCAACAAACGTTAGACTTGTAAAAAAATTGTTGTCGAGGGTTGACAAAATAGAATGATACATCTCTATAAGCTGATGATAAGTTGATCTTTCTGGTATAAAACCAGATTGATATTTGTATAATAGCTTATTATCATTCATGTGGTTAAAAATATGTTTGAAAATAATCTTTTCTAAAATCTTGCTAATACAAGATAAGAGAGACACAGGTCTATAGTTAGATGGCAATGATTTATCACCATTTTTGAATAAGGGAATAACAAAAGCTAATTTCCAATTTGTTGGAAATTTTCTTTGTCTCAACGATTTGTTGAAAATTATACTTAAGGGTAATGCAATTTCATTTTTAACAGCTATTAGCATTCGATTGCTGATTTTATCAGGTCCTACAGCTTTATTGGGATCTAAAGTTGAAATAATATCAATGACTTCTTCTACTGATACAATAATGTCAGATATACAATTAATTCCCCTGTCATCAAAATCTGGCAAAACCTTGTTCTCTTCATCTAAACTAGCTATTGAGCAAAAGTATTTATTGAGAATGTCACTCTTTTCTTTACTTTCATAGCAAATCTCAATGTTCTCTATATTTTGTAGTGGGGGGATTTCATTGGTGGATTGCTCTCCCTTTAATAATGTATTAATAGTTTTCCAATAAACTCTACTGTTTGTTTGTTTTAAATCATTTAAATTTTCATTGATATTCTCATAAAAGTTCTTGATAGTTTGCTTTTTAAGATTATTAACACGGTTTCTTTGTTTTTTATAGTTACTTTCACTAGCTTCAGTTTTGCACTGATGATATTTTTTTCTTAATAGGTCCCTTTTTCTTATTCTCTACGCAGGGTGGAATTAAACCAAAGTTTGTCGTTGGCTCTAATTGTGACTTCATTTCGTGGAATACAAGAAGATGCTATATCTAAAAATATTTCACTAAATTTCTCACAAGTTTCATTGATATCCATTTCATGATTTAGTTCTTCATGCCAATTGATATCATTTACTCTAGTTCTCATCAAGTTATAATCTCCCCTTTTGTAGTCCCAAACTTTCCTTTTGAAACTTTTTGAGTTGTTATAACCACTCTTGATAGTGAAATAAGTCTCTTCATGATCGCTTATAACTCTATCAATTGGTATAGTACCCGAATCGATAAAATTAATAGACTCAGTAATTAATATCGGGTAAAGCAAAGATTGATTACCTGTTCTTTGATCAAAATGGGTTGCTTCTGAAATTGTATTGAAAATCCCGTTGATGTTTAGTATGTCACTTAAATAATTAGGAAGAACATTCTGAAAGTTTTTGTTAAGATCTCCTAAACATATTAAGTGATTGGTTTCATCTAGAGCCCTTTTAATCATTGACTCGTATAATGACCAAAAATTAGCAGGAGCAAAACGTTCGGATCTGTATGCAATGTTAACGAGTATCTTATGTACTTTTGTCGTTAACTCGAACCACATACATTCTACGTTTGCCTCTTCTAAATCAGAACGACGCTTAACGTTGACATTGTTTTTATAGTACATAATGACACCACCTCCGTCAGAATTTCTATCTTTCCGGATTGGGGCTTCAAATCCTACAAGTTTTATGTTTTCATTTGAGACAAAATTATCAAGATGCGTTTCAGTGAAGAACACGATATCAAATTCTTCAACAATGTTATGGATGTATTCGATTTTGTTTCTTAAGCTACGAATATTGCAATGAAAAAGAGTTAAACAGTTATCAGAGCTATCAGGTGTATCCACTGGGCCAGGATTAAGTTCAATATCCCCAGCTAATAGCAAAAGGATAAATAACATGTACAGAGTTAGAGATGACAAGTAATGTTCTAACCTCAGAAGTTCCTTTTTAACAAGTCTGTATATCCATATCAAATGTAATAGAACAAAATCATAAATATTAAAGTTTATACTAATCGTTCGTCCCAAAACAATTCTACTTATCTTTCCATAAAAAAGTCCTATTGCAACTCTGTGCATTATTGCATCGTTACCCATTTTCAAATATCAGTCTGAGATTGAATTTAAAAAAGGACTTTTCATGAAAATATAAAACACTTAATCCAAACAAGTTTGTCGACCTCGAGCAGAAACCACAATACAAATATAAAATACAACATATGTACAAAAGTGTTAACTATTGCATTTTTGTAGGTTTTTAGGATTTGGAAAAAGGCGAAAAATTAAGATTTTAAAGTCTAATACTAATTTCTCGTGTTTATTAAAAACTATTTTAAGATTTTTATTTTTTTTAAAGCAAAACTGTCGAGGTAGTATTACTATTAACTTGTTAAAGTAAATGTGGAATAGAATGTACTGGTGGGGTAAAGTTGACAGCATTTTCTACTACTCTATGTGGGTTAGTTGCATATTCACATCTTTGAAAGATCTATACAACAAATAATCAGAAAATTAAATAACAACAACAAAACACAACACAATACTACATATCGTATAAATAACCAATAATTACTTATTTTGAAACATACAGAATTTCTATATACTTTTTCTGAAAATAATCTTTTTTACCAGGTTTGCATTTATGACGCTAGCTTATGATTTAAACTCAGTTGACCTTAAGGTTCAAATGTACTTTTAGATTGGACGTGTTTAAATGGATTTCACTATGTATACAAAACATTTCAACGTGACAAACTAATATTAGTTAATCTAGTGACGAGAATCAACTTAATGATTAGGAAATACTGTACACATATTCGTTTCATGGACACTTTACAAAAATCATGGTTGATAATTAAGTAACTGAAACGATACTGTAAGAAAAAAAAAATCAAAAAAAAAGAAAGTTTGCCTATACAGCAAACAATACATGTGATTTAAAGGGGCACGTGATACAGATGTTTATAAACAATTACACGTGTAAGACTATTCAGTTAGAAATCATCCAAAGCATCTTCCAAGATTTCACCGCCCAGATCACGAATGTCCTGATAGCAATTGACAACTGTGAATCTAGAGTCAGCTGTTTCTTTTACGATGATTTTTCCATCATGCGTCCAAAAAGAGTGAATTTTTTCCTCTATACGTAGTGCATTTAAGTGCTTGAGTAGACCATACCTATAACGAGTCAAGTTTTCAGATATAAATATCTTGTCTTTGTGGTCTTTAAGTTTCTTCTTGTTATTAAATACCAACTGACGCTGTCTGTAAGAAAGAAATCTAACAATGATTGGCATCCTGCCTTGCTTTACCTCACCAATGGGATGTGTCCTACCAAGGTCTTGCTCAGATAGACTTAGTCCAAGTGGGCCGTTGCAGATATTAAGAACTAAGCTGTCAGTATCTACAGGTTTTACAACTTCCCCATTAGCTTTCACAGGTACTGGTACATTGTTGAAGCGGAGGCTGGTTCTACGTGAGTATTGTTCTTGTGCCTCAACCCTTCTACCTATACTGCTTATGGTGTCTTTAAGTTTAGCTATGGTTTCACGCTGCTCTTTGATGATTAGATTTTGGGATTCAATTTCAAGTTTTGATTTATCAATGGTTTCAATAAAAGGCTGCATAGATTCGAGTACCATTTGTTCGATGCGGGGTTTGATGTTTTCCACAACTTTCTCTATTATCTGAGGGACAATAGCCTTAACCAACTGTGGGTTATTCAGCACTGAACATACAACGTCTGAAAGGTGGAGAATGGTATCACCTTGTGAAGCTACAGTAGGATCAGACATTGGTAGAGTTTTGTCTAGGTTTAGTGGAGAATCAGATCTAACTTTGTTTACTATAGCGGTTTAAAAAAACCTTTGTTCTGCTTTGATATCAAAGGTTTTTTTTAACCGCTATAGTTCTTTTTTTCAATATGAGGTTATTCCTAGCGAGCCCGAATTACATATTTGGTAATAGTATTGTTGATTGAATGTCTTGTGACGTTTAATACAGTGAATGGACAAGGATATCATATACTTGTGTGATATTTTATCCAAGGTTTTTAAATTTTCAAACACTTAAATTCTTATTCAATATACAAGGTTATGGACTTTAATTAGTTTTTTTCTTTGCTGATCAGCATTAATCGCTTATTTAGAGTTTTAGCAATTATGTTATTATAAAGATAGCATGCCAAGTTAGTAAGGTCATGTCATCAAAGAAGTCATTAATTAGGACGATCCTATCTCCATATTATTCAAATGGACAAGGGCATGCATAAGTTTGTGGATATCTTTGTTGCCATGGTCCCTGATATCTATATGGAAGGGACATGTAGTTGACTTAGTCAAAGAATAAAGAAATCTGTAATATTTTTAACATACTATGAAATGTTATGTAGTTCGGGTATCCATTATTTCTTTGAAGAGCAATGTTACAACACAGTGGTTAGACACAAAAGCGAGTGTGAGGTATTCATTTTAGGAAAAAAAAACTCAAAGTAAAACAATAACGAATTATATCCTTTGAAAGAATTTTGAATCTTTTAAGACAACAGTATCAGTTTATAAAAAAAATCAGAAAAAAATTCATAGGCAATGGCATTTCGTATGAGTTGTGAAATATATGCACCGTATGCTGGTGTTACGTAGGTATGCTACTTCCATACAGCAATATTAAAAAATATATATCATATCTTTCATTATAGAGTTTTCTATATCAGCTATACTTTTCTTTTCGACAAAAACGTGCAAAGGTTTGAGTGATTTTAATTTTCATGTTGACTTCAATAACAGTCTTCATTTTATGAAACACCTTATTATATATTTATCAATTGCTATAATAGAACATAACAAAATTAAAATGACAACAAAGTTCCAGACAATAAATTTTGCTACGCCTGACGCGCGTTTCGTCTATTCAAGACTCATCAGAGGCGCTCTACCAAAAATATTGAAAATGCCAAACACTATATGATTATGAAGAGCATAAAAAAATAAAACCAAAATTACCAAAATGGGGAACGAAATTATTACTTAGATGGTCAACCTATGTCTGGGGTAGGAAGAACCTAGGGTTAGACAATTTTGAAATTTAAACGGATAATTTTAAGCTTTGATGTGTTCTCCAACACAAAAGTGTTGGTGCCGGAGCGGGATAACCTCGGGGAATTAAAACTCCACCAGCAAAATATATAGTATTTTGATATTTGATATGTAGAATATTTTCCGAAATGGCCATACAGCTCATAAAAATGAATTGCAGTTTGAGTTTACATATGTGTGATAGTCTCATGTTTCTTTACTCCTTTCAATTGTTTATGTTGATACTAAAATTGATACCATTGGCATTGACAGTGAAGATGAAACGCTATATCGATTTCGTTTCCCCTTTTACATTTAAGAGGAACTTCATAGATGCATTCTTACGCTCGCTCATTTTCCTCCAAAATTTTTATGCATGCTTTTATTTCAATTTAGAAGAATAAGAGAAATAAGTAAAACAAACATGTAGTTACACAAATACGTGACTTTATAATCCTTGCCCTTTGCTATGAATATAAATAAATATGTTGAGTCGACATAACTGAGAGCGATGAAAAAGCATGATATCGCTTATTATCTTATATCATTTAAATAGGAAAGTAAAATGAAACTATTATGAAACGTCACCCTAACCTTAAATGACACTTATACAATTGATAAATAAATTACCAAAATGAATCAAACATACAAGGATTTTCTTTGACATTTTTTCAATCATCTGGTCTACTTAAATTTTAGACATATAATGACATGAAAGTTCCTGGGAAATAATTTTAGAATGCGTCCTAATTTTAAACGAACCAGTCAAATATAATTACTTTGAAATGAAAAGGTTCTTAAATTAAGGAACAGTTGATCGCAGTGAAAGTTTCAAAAGTTTCGGTTTGAGGTAAGTGAATTCACGAATTAATAATTATACTTAGTATATTTTAAATATTTTAAATTGGTTATTACCCCCCTCCAAAAAAAAAAATAAAGCAATATTTCAACTGATATAAAGTCTCATGTTTTGTACCTATAGCAGATATTGTTTTGCTTTTAAGGTACATGTAACAACAAGACGAATTAAATGGCAGCCGCAAAGCAATTCAATTAGGTATTGGTGGTTTTCTATTATAATTCAAAAAATCTAAAATTGTTTAATGCTTTTTTTAATTTAAAAAAAAGGAAACGGCATAGTTATCTTGTGGTGATAAATTATTTCATAAAATGATGCTACTTTATACTTTACAAAATAAATTTTAACTACACTCAAATAATTTTTTCATCGCATTGTCTGCGCTTTAAAAATATTTAATCATATTCTGCACTCATCTGAGAGAAATCTCATATTTGTCTATGAGTACACGTTGTACCATAAAATGCCTTGAGCGAGTTAGTTAGTTCATCTGGTGTTTTTTGAATAGTTCATGGGTCGCGAAATATTTTCAAATAATTGACCATAATAAATTTGTTCTCTATTGATGTCTGATAAGGTTTGCAACATTTTTCTTCTAAATCAATATGTCGAACAAACACAGCACGAAGAAACATCAAACGTTGTACCATAAAATGCCTTGAGCGAAGACAGTTACCGATGAGCAACATAACTTAGTGTCAACTTCTTAGTCAAACGTTAGGTTCTGCCAAGAAAATCAGTGTAATTCCTGCATGCTCTAGAGTAACGAATCAATTATGATACGTTAATTCCATTAGCTGGAGCAAACGGATTGTTGCTACACAAATTAAGAAAGTTTACGATTGGAAAAGTAGGCCAGTATTTATCGTTAGTTAGTTCATCTGGTGTTTTTTTAATAGTTCAAGGGTCGCGAAACATTTTCAAATAATTGACCATTATAAATTTGTTCTCTTCTTAATCAATATGTTCACTTTGAATGAAGCAAAGGGGTACCTATGGAGCATTAGAGTATCAAAAGTCCGAAAGGGCAACGACAAAACCGGTAAACACGAACAAACACAGCACGAAGAAACATCAAACACAAAATCAACCGAACCGAAATCAACAACTCTAACTCAAGTCGTAACAAAAGTACACTCAGGTGCTCCAGAAGTGTAAGCTAGAGATGAAAATCCCATATTTGTCTACGAGTGCATGGTGTCTACCGTAAAATTTTTTGAGTGAAGACAGCAACCTTGGAGCAACATAATCCAGTGTCAGAAATTTCTGTGTCAAACGTGACGCTCTGCCAACGAAATCGATGTAATTCCTACAAGTTCTGGATTAACGAATCAACTGTGATACGAAGACTCCATAAGCAGGAAAGGACGGAAAGTTGCTACACAAAAAGGGAAAGTTGACGATTGGAAATTTTAAGTCATCACGTTTGTCATAGAGCCTTGTTGAAGTCTTCCTTGAGAGTCAATTTCGAGATGCAAATCTAAATATGAAGCAGACTTCCTAGAATTCGTTGTGTCTTTTATCTCAAGCTCCTGGGGATATATGATATGGAGAAAGTCACCAAATCGAGAATTGTTTAGTGAAATGATATCATCAATATAACGGAACATTAGGTTGAAAGAGAGCTAGTCTACGGCCTTTTTTGTCTAGGAGAGATTGTAAGAAGTCTGCCCCATATGAATGAAGAAACAAAACAACAAGCAAAGGTGCCAAATTAGTGCCCATTGGAATCCCTATTGTTTGTTGAAATACACGCCCACCAAACTGAACAAATATGTTGTCAATAAGACAGTTGGGCATGTCGATTATTTGGTCTTCTGTAAATTTGTTCTTTTTCTTAGACGCATTGATGACAAAGTAAGTCTTGGTATAATCGACTACTAGATATTTGTACTTGCGTTTTTCATTCTTTTTGAAAAAGATGCCTTTAATCAGCTTTGCCAATCGCGATTTTGGTTTTTCAAGTGTAACGTGTGGAGAAATCGATCGCCTGCAAATTCGATCTCCTGCAACGTGACGGGTAAGCTTAAACGAGAAAATTAAAGTGCTTATTCTTTTGAAGAAGCAAAGGGGCACCATTGGGGCATTCAAGTGTCAAAAGTCCGAAAGGGCAACGACGAAATCGGTAAACAAAAAATCAACCGGACGGAAATCAACAACGCGAACACGGTTCGTGACAAGAGTGTCTCAGGTGCTCCGGAAGAGTAAGCAGTTCCTGCCTGCTATAGCACACCCGTCTTGTTGCTTATTACCAATTCAGTGTGTCAAATCCGGTAAAGGAAGACAAAACAAATTTCTACGACAAACTAACATCTGCAATCATTTGATAGGTAGAAATCCCATATTTGTCTACGAGTGCACGGTGTCTACCGTAACATTTATTGAATGAAAACATCAACCGTGGAACAACATAACCCTGTGTCAGCAATTTCTGTGTCAAACGTGACACTCTGCCAAGATGTAATTTCCACAAGCCCTGGAATAACGAATCAACTGTGATACGAAGATTCGACAAGCAGTAGCGGACGGAATTCCGCTACACAAAAACGGGAAGTTGACGATTAGAAAGTTGAAGTCATCACGTTTGTCATAAAGCTTTGTTGAAAGTCTTCCTTGAGAGTCAATTTCGAGATGTAGATCTAAATATGAAGCAGACTTCCTAGAATTTGTTATGTCCTTTATCTCAATCTCCGGGGGATTTATGAGATGGAGAGAGGCACCAAATCGAGAATTGTTAAGTGAAAGGACACCATCAATATAACGGAATGTAAGGTTGAAAGAGAGAGCTAGTCTACGATCTTTTTTGTCAAGAAGAGATTGTAAGAAGTATGCTTTATATGAATGTAGAAACAAATCAGCAAGCAAAGTTGCGTTTACTCTCGTTCTTTTCAAGTTTCATGCCTTTATTGCTGTTCTTCATCAGGAAGGCCTTCAATATTGAACTAACGCGCTCACAACTCACTGCAAGTTTAGAGCAACCCCTAGCACGGGTTTAAATTGAATTCTGTTCATATCGAGGAAAACACTGCACAAAACACGATATTATACTCTTGGTCTATGCACCGAGTATGAAATACATATTACTAAGTCGACAAACATTGAAAACGATTTACAATAACCAGAAACAAAGCAAGCAGTCAAGTTATATAACACTTTTAAAACATCAATAGAACCAATAATGCCAAAATATATTACACCAAGGATTATTTCCTTTTTGATCTTTCTAAAATTTAGTTAACTTTGTTTGTTTTGGACACAAATAAAGGTCTAGACAAACAATTTCAAACTACGGCCTATATTTTTGATGAAATAGTTATATAAGTACTCAAATAAAAGAAAAGGTTCTCCAAAAAGGTACAGCGGATCGTTGTAAAAGATTCAGTTTGATTATATAAAAATTGCCTTTCTTGCTAAGTCGTGTGTACGTAGAACTCTATTTTGTAAGTTAAACCTATACTCATTTTTATCTTCTTTACCATTCATGTTACCCGAAAAAAACAGAAGAAAAGGCACAAAGAAAAGAAACGAAAACTGCCGCAAAGCTGGGACAAAAATCAGTATTTGGCTTAGCTTTGCTAAATTTTCTATAAATTGTTTAATTGAAACATCCGTATTCGAATTTGCTCTTGCTGTCTTATGATGTAGTATTCATGTTTATATATATTGATGCTATTTTATACTTTTTAAAAATTTCAAATCTCTTGAAATTTCATTAAGTAATAGAAAAAATCAAAAAGTTTTGCAAAAGAAATAAAGAAATTAACAAAATCATTAGATTTCAAAATTTATTGTCTGGAACTTTGTTGTCATTTGTATTTCAGCAATAACTGTAAAGAGATGAAAGCATTTAATCCACCCTCCCAATTAAGTACAGTTTAAATACAAATACTAAAACGGGTATAAAACAGTTAAGTTAGTTATGTTGTATATCGATATTTCTAGGAGTGACCTCTCATCATTAGCATTTGTTTTATTTTTTTTTATCACAAAGAGTAACCAGTTTAGAAAAAAAACAAACATTTGTTTTTATTTAATGAAAGACCCATTTCCATCTCCCAGAAATATTAAACATGAAACCACGATTACAAGGAATGTTATTGTAATCAAACACAAACCCTGTACTTAAAATAACAGACAGGTTATCTTAGCGGTGCTACAGAATGTAAAGGTAATAACAAAACTACCGAACTTGAATGATCCAGAGAAAATGACAAAAACGAATCAATCATACCTGAAAATTGGTGGATCGCAATGGTCCTGACTTGGTACAGGCATTTCAACCGAAATGGTGGGTTATACCAGGTTTTATGGCGCCAAACCTCCCTCTTCCATTGCAATCTTAGGATCCGGTAATGACCATAGAGCACAACATAGTTGTGAGACACAATATGGATATTGAGGTGATCATCTCAGTACAGCGGACCAGTCAGACACTAATTAAAACAATTAACTACCATATCTTTTAACTCAATTTTGAACTTTTCTACTAGTGGCTGATAACGAAGAAAGATTTTTTAGGGGTCGTATGAGACGTACTTTCTTAAAGCCCTGCTCCAAAAGTCGATCACAAAGAAATCGTTGTCTGTGAAATGTGTGCAAGCTCTGGCATATCGAATAAGTTGTGAAATATGAACACCGAATGCAGGGGAAGTAGGTATATTGCTCTGTAGATTAGGAAAATTAATAATTTGAAAATTAAAATCGTCTCGTTTATCGTAATTTTTTGTACTGAGATGACCACCTGGGTCAAATTCGAGGTGCAAATCCAAGAAAGACGTGAAGCAATTTGATTCGATGGTATCTTTAGTCTCCAATTCTGAAGTATATATTGAAGGAATCCATCTACCAAATGAAGTGTTATGGACAGAAAGGACATCATCAGTATATCTGAATGTAAGATTAAATGACATTACTTCTTTCATCTTCTTGTTCTTTACTAGTGCCTGAAGAAATTCAGTCTCCTCTCCTCAGAGTATACAAACCAATCGGCGAGGAGAGGAGCATAGTTTGTGCCCATTGGAATGCCGATTTGTTGTTAAAAAATCTCTCCTCATAAGGTAACAAATATGTTGTCAATGAGGAAATCAAGCATACTCCAAAATTGTTCTAGTGTGTAACATATTTTATCTTTGAAAGATGTTTTAGAAAACTTAATGTTTATAATAATGAATGTTAAGAAAAATAAATGTTTAAATGTTAAGAAAACTAATCTTTACCGGAATATATCTTGCTTGATTTCGACCTATTTCTAATGCAAATCGAAATAGTGTTAGAGGAGACAATTTTTGCCATAAATGGATACTTTTTTACGAAAAGGAGCTTAGAAATATCTAAAGGTAAAAACAGATAAAAACAGAATTCAAATGAATGTGGACCCATTTCGTTTGTTCTTATATATTTCGCAGAATTGAAAGTTTAACATTAAAAAAATTCAAATGCTTTATCTTTAGTCAGATAACAAAATTATTCCGAAACAGCATCTAGGTAGAACTGAGTGGAAATGTAAACACAATAATGTTAAGGGATCACCTTCCACTTACCCCACTCTAATTAGCTCTTATAATATCTTATAAATGAAAATAAAGGATTTTCAAATGCATTGAAACGGGGAGATTTAAATTATTAAATTCCACAAGCATTCGAATAAAGATTCGGATGTGATACTTAAACTCCATGAGCAGTGGTGGACGTAATTTTGTTACACAAGAAGGGAAAGTTCACGATTAGAAAATTGAAATCATCACTTTTGTCATAGAGGTTTGTTGACATTCTTTCTTTAGTGTCTATTGTGAGATGTTGTTATACATATGAAGCAGATTATTAAGGTTCTGGTGTGTTTTTTTTTTTATCTCAAGTTCTTGAGGGTAAATTTGTTCAGTGAAAAAACATCATCTTTGTATGGGATTTCAAAATTACATAAAACTATTAACACACGGTGACCCAAATGTCCACTTAATATCTTTCAGTTCTGTAGACTGGAACACTTATGGCAATTAATAAAAATCTGGTCTCTTAGGGAACAACCATTTGAATTTATGGGGGAGGGCTATGGACATTTTCTTCGTCCTGCCTTTTTATTTTCAGAAAAAGCAGAGCCTGGATTTTTTTCGCGCTGGCGGGCATTTTTTTATTTTATTTTTAAATCTACTATAAATATTTTATCCAAACATATCATCCTGCCTTTTTTCATTCAAAGCACTGTCCTGCCTTTTTTATATCTGGATTTATGCAATCCTGCCTTTTTTATTTCTGGATTTATGCAATCCTGCCTTTTTATTTCAAATTGCACCCATAAAAATCAAATGGTCACTCCCTTAAATATTTCGAATGTTGCTACACTAGAAATGATGTCAATCAAATGCAGTTACCAAAAATAATTGAAAAAAAAATGGATATAGCTTCTAAAATAGATACAATCCTTTGGTTTTGAATATTTTGGATATTTTTCGATATTCTCTGCCTTTATCCATTAAAAAGCATGGGAATTCATTTATCCATTGACCCCTTATTTTCGTTTCATTATTTCGATTAGCTATATAGCATGTCTAAATAATTACTTATAACAAATTTCAGCATGATTTTATTAGTTTTTCCATGCTTAATAGGTCAGAAACAAAACTCATGTACATATGATTTTTTTCTTTAATTTAACTTTATTTATCTTTTTCTAACAAGAGATACCAGTTTTAGAAATATTTATATTTTAGGTGCATATCACCTTAACTCTTATTTAGTTTCTTCTTTAACTAGCATCAAGATCTTAGATATTTTCAACACACATTTCGTTTTTCTACATATACAACTCAAATCACTATTGACGCGACTAATTGTGCTTTTTGAGCAGAGCTCTATGTAGGTATATAGCTATCTGACTTTCGCGTTTTTTTTCCGTCTAGACAGGGTAAATCGGTCAGGCAATATTCCTACCAGAGGATCCATTATAGAATATTCATCGTGTATAATCATTGTTTCAATGATTTTAAATGTTATACAGGTTGTCTTAACTAAGAGGTACATCTTTATACCCCTATAATAAATACAAAATAAATGTGGACTACATTTCACATATCGATACACTAAAGTTGATGTACACTTCAGCGTTGCTGACCTTTCACCTTTAATTTAATCAATACGTCATATATATTTATTCAAGTGGGTTGAGCCAAATTACGGATTTCATAACAAATGTTTAAGTGGGCGGAGCAAACGAACAAAATTTGCTGAAAAACAGATCGTTCTTTATTTTAGTGCTTACATTTAGCTCTGCTTTTAAACGCTTTAGCGCTTTGATTTAAACATTGCCTTCCGTTATATTGATGATTTCCTCTCATTAATCAATTGTCGACGTGTTTACTTATTCCCTGGAACCTGTGGTAAATGACACTACGGATTCTAGGAAGTCTGCTTCATAGGTAGATTTTCATATGACAAACTTGATGACCTTATAATCGTGAACCCTTACCTAAGTTGCAACACTCTGTCCGCTTCAGATCCGAATTAGGATGATCTTAAAGATGAAAATCAAGCTGTGTAATCAAAATTCCTCATTTGACCATCACGTTAGTCAAATGCAGACATTTGGCTTACGTGATGGACATTTGCACTTCGTTTTAGGCTTCGAACAGTTCCTTTTTCAATTTTGCTGATTAACAATGTTCAAAAACGTAAAGATCTTTTATATGAAATGACTAAAAAACATAACGTTAAACGTTTTCTTCTGTCCCTCAAGTATGAATTAAGGTAATAACAAAACTACCGAACTTGAATGATCAATCTCATAGTCCAGAGAAAATGACATAAACGAATCAGTCATACCGGAGAACTGGTGGATCGCAATGGTCCTGACTTGGTACAGGCATTTCAAACGAAAATAGACATTTCTAATTACGCCAGTCGATAAGATTAATGATTGATTAATAACAACAATAACTAACTAAAGCAATTATATAATACTTATATATAATTCAATAAAAAAGAAGTGCAAAAATGAAGAACACAAACAATTATTTTCACAAAGTTTGTAATAAGTCAATTATCTGGTTTACTTTTTAACGCTATTTGTTCTGCATGCAAACATGTATTTGTCAAACAATTGAAGTGCGTCATATTTTAATAAAATTCTAAGGAAAGACTATGTTCTTATTGCAGAAGGGGGAAGGTTCACAGTTAAAAGTAATTATATATCAATTTACACTTTTGGTTTGTTTGTCAGGTTTACCTGCATTTATGGCGTTTCTAAGATCAAAGTAACACTCCAAGGAACACGCGTATCGAGCCAGGTAATTTTTACTAACACTTTATTTAGGCGAATAGGTCTTAAGATTTTAACTAACATTTTAAGGATTTTTCATAACCCTAATTTTATGTCGCATGGAAAGCCATAGTGGATCTCTGCAGTACCAATTTATTTACATTTGGTGTCAATGGGGAAATGTTTAAGTTCCAAGAGTTCGACAATTCAATAATTTGACGAACGTACAATTTATATTTCGAACGAGCGCAGCCTAAATGATTTTTTAAGAAAATTATTTTTGTTCAATTTGCTTTGATGAGTATAAAGCTAATGCAGTTGATTATAAGAAAAATCTTTTGCAGAGTTTAGTAAAAATTACCTGGATCGATTTGCGTGTTCTTAGGGGTGAGTAAGGCGTTCTATATCCATGATTTATAAATAAGTAATTGTCTAATCCTTTGCTTTAATAAATTATCAGCAGAGGTTCTAAAAAAGATAGAGCAGATCTAAGTAAGAAAAGACAAGCGCAATGATATGTTCATTTACACCCACATTATGGTTAACCTGGGTTGAATCACCATGCCACCCTAGTTTCAAATCATGTTTACATAACTTTACAGAGTCTGTTTTCCAAAAGTTTCAATAAAGTTATGGGGGACTACTTGATATGCAGTAAAATTGAGAAAATTTGACATTTGAAATAGATCGACTGTAATATTCTTAAGAATTTGTTCAAACGTCCAGTGGGAATTTAGTCAAGGGCCTTTCACAATCCAACATCCGCAACTAACCGGTAGAAATATTATATTTATCTATTTTTCTATGAGCGCAAGATGTCGTCCATAAAGTTTCGTAAGTGATCACAATTGATTGCCGACACTTGATTTAAAGACAATCTTTCAAAGAACCATCGTGAATTATTAGGATCATTTACTTTGATATACTCTACTTACAATACACACAATCACATGCCATTTATTTTACCTACCTGGTATCTGGGTTCGAACTTGCATTGATGATTGTAGTTTTTAAATGTGGTTTAATATGTTGTGCGGTTTGTTTTCAGGTATTTTGTCTAATGATTTTGTCTTGGTCTTTTCTGACATGCGAATTTTAATTTCTAATTTGGTATTCCTTTTTCTATTTGATAACATTAAAGGCAGACAATTTTAATATATATACGTTGCAATAATTCATTGGAAAAACTATAGAACACGACATAACGTTATCGCCTTTTGTGTGGAATTTACGACAACCCGGGTCAGCATAAAAATTATAAAAAGGAGAAAACTTAAAAGAAAAATTACATTAATCAATAATAAAGAAAAGTTCTAACTGTATATTTTAAATGAAAATAATTCGATCAAAACTCAAAAGAATCACACATAAAACTGAACTTGAAGTCTCTATTACTTGCTTATCTTCTTCGTTTTTTTCAAGGCATCTAGTTTAGTTTTGCACAGATAGCTTTTGTGTGAAACGCATATTTGAGTCGTTATGTATAGAGTCGCCGTTTATTTTTTCAAGATATTCATAAAATTCAACTTTTTCTCTAAATTCTAGAAAAAAAAATCTCCCTTCGATTTAAGTACGGAAAATTTAGAAAAAAATAAAATGCTCCAACTTTGTGTATTGTTTTAATATGTAGTTTTTGTTTTTAAAGTCCAGTTGCTTTTTTAATCCTACACTAAATATCAATATGCACAAAAGAAATGCCAAAATTAAATATGATTGAATCACCTTAAATTGTAGCTTTTTGATCTATGCAAAAATAGTGCATTGTAGAAAGGTTAAACATGCTAAAGGGTATTAGCTATACATTTGCCAGATACTTTAGTATATGTAGTGGGAAGACGACTTTGGAAAGTGTCCAAATACAATATAAGAAGAAACAGTCTGTATCGATTGCTGATTTATTATGTAAACGCATTCTATTGTTTAGAAATTTCACATATAATTTCACCCCAACTTATCTAGTTGAAAAAAATGTAAATGGCCCAAAAAATCACAAAAATGTCGAATCAAAAATTACTACAACGATTAAACAATCAGATATTGACAGATCAAGTTTGTGAAATGACCAAGTTGTTTCGTAAGTTCTTTTTTGCAACTGACGGTTCTAAATGTATATTGCCGGGTTCGCTAAAAACCGGTAACAACCAAACGTATCCTTTTTTGTAAGATTTTTGCATAATCTTACTTTGAAAATTTGAAGTTGTCTTTTTTGTTCTTCATTTTCTTTGGTAATTATGAAAGCATCTGCGTGGTGAGTATTATTATTTACGACCTAAGAAATTAAAAACAAAGTTCTGATTTTCAAAATGCTAAATTTTCTAAAGCCAAAGATTCTTCCCGTTTGATTATCGTTATTATAATGTGGTTCCAAATTTCGGTATTTTTTATTTTATTGTTCTATGTTATTCATAATCATATTGTTTTTGGCTTTTTCAATATTTTTGGGAGAACGTCTATGATGAGTCTTGAACAGACTAAACACGTGTCAGGCTTAGCAAAATTTATTTTCTGGAACTTTGTTGTTTTTAACATATCGATGACATCCTAATAAAGCTGACTATCCATCGCAAAAAGTTATATTTTTAATTTGAATTATTTCATTTAAGTTAAGGCGTTATTTGTACCTTTTGCATTCAAATTACATGAAAACCAAACTATATTTTTTTTTATTTTGTTATAATGATGAGCAATTGATAAATTCAAATGGTCTTATTTTTGTATAAGAGAAGGTGTCACTAAATGGCCAATGTGGTTATCATGACAATGGTAGTCCTTAAACAGTGAACAGAGGTCAATTTTGTTTCATTATGCTTAAGAAAATTGCAAAATACAAATCTTTATAATCTGTGACCTATTACGTCCCAGTATGGGCAAAGTTGTTACATGTTTAAGGAAAGCTGCTGTTGATTTTTTAAAGACAAGTCCAGAAAATTTCGTTCTCTGCAAGTCATCGTGGACTTATATAGCATCAACTATTTGCATTATCTGTTTCCTTCGTTCTCGATTTATTTTTTGAAGATATGTGAGATAGTCATATTTTCTTTTAAATTAATATAGCTGAATTATCTAATAACGTTGTGATTTTTTATGAAATAGTTTATCTTCAGAATTCGTGGTATATTTAACAGCAAAAATTGCCCGTTAATGGATCCCTAGGGAACGGTAAAGATATTATAAATTTTTGCTTGCAAATGAGATAAAATAAGCGGCTCCGCTGACGGATATGATGAAGCATTAGAGGTCTATCATTTAAAAGAGGTTACATATTTCATGATAGTCATATTATTTTTAAAAAATCGTAAACAAACGAGCGTCTTGAGCCATTTTGTATACGAGTTTCAGTAAGTGCTATCAATCTCCCTACGAAGCCGTCATATCATAGTGCCATTTGGGATTTAAAGGACCATGATATTTCCTATAATTTGCTAGCTTCTTCGACGGACGAAGAAAAAACTAAATTTCACAATCTGTTTGAAGCTAAGTGCATGTCTTGACGTTGTCAGAAATAATGGTTTTTGGCAACGATTTTTTACTGACAAATCTTCAGGATGCTAATGAATAAAGGTATCTTTAAATAAGTCTAGCAATAGTTCCAGGTGAACAGCATGCGTGATGGCGCATATGAACATGTGATGGTAGCTATGCCTACTTGTCCAGAAAGGTTTTGTTGTTTAAAGCGCGATTGGAATCAACACCGGTACACGTTAAAAGGTACTAAAGTTGGGGTGTTACTAAAACGCGGAAACGGAATGCGGAACGGAAACGGAATACGGAACGGAAAACGGAAAATTGTTTTATTTGTGTTATAGAATAAGCAATGGATAAAAACATAGCTTTTTCGACCAAATAAGCATGACTCTCTTCGTTGAGCTACATCTCAGCTATTATGGGATACCCAGTTGAACAATACACTACTTATAGTTTATAGTGGCTCAGCACATCATTCGGCGAGCGTAAAATTCGAGGACGTCATTTTAAAACTACTATAAGTATAATAAAGGCATTATACTTGTCATTATCAAAACAAGTTTTGTGTCTTTTTTATCCACGCGTTAACAATTGGCATTTTCAATTTTACGACTAGGAATGCTGGTAAGTAAGTTTGCATATATACATTAATATTGAGGTTTTTTTTCTTTTATGCAAACTAAACTTGTGCCTTAAACTTTGAAGCAGAGATCGGAAACCAAATTTATACATCTCATTCAAGAAAAAAAAATGCTTTGCTACTCTGATGAAGGAATGTACAGTTTTTGCTATGATATTTTGGGTTCTTTTTATTTATAAATTGTTTGTTTTGGGAATTTTTTTGTAAATTGTCATGATACGAAAAATCAATGCTTAAATCTTCACATCAGTGTCCTTAATTACTTTCAAATTATAGAGTTCACTAAAATTTTAACGGACTGACGAAGGAAGAGAAAGACAGGCGATAAGACGGACGAACGGACAGATAGATATACATATAAAGTCAAGGACAATTACTTTCATGTACAACCGTTCTAAGAATGAATGTGTACATTGTAAATGAATATTACAAGTACTTATTATATCCACTGGAAAGCAGCAAAATAAATTATTAAACTCACCTCACGAAAGTGAGGGAGGGGCTAATGTGATACCCCCGGCGTAGGCGTTGGCGTCCGCACCAACTTACAGAAGAATGGTTAAGAACCACACACACTTAATGACAAGTGCAAAATCAATGATATTTCTATGGTAGGTGCACCTAGTGATGCTACATGTAAGCACAATGCATGCTTCGGATGCTGGCTGTGACCTATATTTGCCGCATGGATGACCACTTACAGAAGAATGTTTAAATTCATTCCCGCTTACTGACAAATGCCATATAATTGAGATGCAACTTGTAATGCTTAGCACAATGCATGCTTCAGATGCTAGCTGTAACCCTTATTTTCCGCAATATTGACCACTTACAGAAGATTTGTTCAGATCCATACACGCTTACTGACAAGCGCCACATCAATGATATTGATATGGTGGATGCACCTAGTGATTCTTACCACAATGCATGCTTCGAATGCTGGCTGTGACCGATATTTTCCGCATGGATGACCACTTACAGAAGAATAGTAAAAGTCTATTCCCGCTTACTGACAAATGCCACACCAATAGTATTGGTATTGTAGGTGCACCTAGTGATGCTTAGCACAATGCATGCTTCGGATGCTGGCTGTGACCTATATTTTCCGCATGGATGACCACTTACAAAAGAGTGGTTTAAGTTCATTCCAGCTTACTGACCATTGCCACATCAATTATATTGATAAAGAAGGTGCTCCTTGTGATGCTATGAACGATGCATGCTTCGGATGCTGGCTGTGACCTATATTTTCCACATGGATGACCACCTACAGAAGAAAGGTTAAAGTCTATACCCGCTTACTGACAAGTACCACATCATCTTAATCTTTTAAAGCATTAAAGCTTTATACTATAGTGTTATATGGTGTATAGCGATTTAATGCTCCTACATGTAGGTCATGTACTTCCTGTTTGCCGAAAACTTAAGTTTTTACTCAAAGCATATTTTTGGGAGCTTGGGAGCTGGGATATCACAAGTGAGCATAGACTTAGATTTACTTGTTGAAATTGACATCTAAGTAGGGCATTGACCATATTTGACTTGCAAAAGGGGGGGGGGGTATTATTTTTTTTCTGCAATGATTTTTTTAAAGCGGTGACGATAAAATGTTTTTTCACTATTAGCGCTATTTTATGAAGCAGAAATCCTATTACAGAACACATTTTTATTTTCATCACAAATCAAATTCAAAGTAGTCGAAGCAGCCGCGCTGCATATCCCCGCGCTAATCTGATAATAATGTAAAGAATTAAGCGTGACGAAGGAATAATGTGACCTAGGCTACCTATGCAGCCTAGTCCCTATGGAGATTATCAAAACTCCGAAACCTTTGGCATAATCTATATTTTTTGTGCAACAAATGAGCCAAGTTTCAGTTCCGTATTTTAAATAACCTGGGAGGAGTTGCGTTACGAAGGAATAATGTGCCCTTAGACTACCTATGCAGCCCAGTCCCTAGCGGCATTATCAAAATTCCAAACCTTCGGTAGAATCTACATCCATAGTGGAGTTTCTGAGCCAAGTTTCAGTTCTGTATTCCAAATATTGCGTGACGAAGGAATAATGTGCCCGTAGGCCAACTATGCAGCCTAGTCCCTAGGGGCATTATCAAAATTCAGAAACCTTCGGCACAGTCCCCATCCACAATGCAATCAATGACCCAAGTTTCTTCTAACTACTCCCACTGGTTACGAAGATTACCATGGACATTAACGCCATACGTATAACTTAATACGTACATCGAACAGCAAAACAATTATCCCCGTGCTTTAGCTAGCGCAGGGATAATTATTCAGTTTAGGAAAAAAACGAGACCTAGTCGGTCGCTTAAAGAACCAAAAGTTCAAAAAAAAGATTACGTATTATATTTTATTACAATGTCTTTTTTAATCATCTTGGATTACCCAAATACATATGTAATCCTTTATATACATACACTATTTTTATGATTTGATCGCCATCCTCTTTGGTGGACATTCCATCCACATAGTCACAAGGAAACAAATAGTTTTTTTTTTCAAGAGGGTTGCAAAATTAATCTTCCATTTTTGTTTCAACTACTTGAAAAAATAACTTGCAAAGAAATTTTCAAAATCCAACAATAAATTAAAAAGTTTCATTTTTAGCTCCTTTCACGGGCCCCTTATTTCTAAATGAAAAAGTGGGACCCCTAAACCAATCCCATCCATAAATGGTAAAAAACATCGTTGTCAAATTTCATAGCAATTAGCAAACTAAAACCAAAAAGATATTGTAGGAACAAATAAGTTAATTGCATTTTTTTCCCTTTTCGGCCCCTGATTTCTCAACAAATAGAGAGGAGACCCCCTAAATCAATCCAAATCATCCTCTTATATAGTAATACTAGTAATCATCAGTGTAAAATGTCACATCATTTAGTCTACCAGAACAAAAGCTACCGTATTGAGGCATTTTTGACATTTCAAAACGTGACAGCCTGAAGGATCGAGCATTCTTCCATGAAAGTTCAGGGAAGCTTGATATTATAGTAACTGAAATAAAAAACAACCGGTGCAGGGTTTGGTTGGCGAATAGGCCTACAGCAGCGCTTTAGCTTGTTGGTAGAAATAACTAAAGAGTGTTTAGAAACTTGACATTGGATCAGGCCGCTTTGCCAACGAAAGCGACGGGGTGAGTGAGTGAGTGAGTGAGTGAGTGAGTTGGTGTTTTACGCCCGTGCAACGCTATATAGATTATTTACAGGCGATGAACATGACAAGGATGATAAAATGAACAGGAAATGATGATGATAAATGAAATAAGGGTATGCATGGGGTGGGAAACAAAGGACCGGTAAATTTTGAAGAACCACAGGAAAAGGGGAGACGTGGGTACGGGCGAAAAATCTAGCCTATGTGATGCACTAATTGGCGGTCCACAAAGGGGTCTTTGACGTGCATGAAGCGAGGCACTCTTCACACACGTTGGCCCACTATGGTCAGAGGTCAGAGTTTCCGTATTATAGGCCTGACAACCCCCGCGGACGAGGGCCACCCTATTCAGCCACCTAGGGTACACACTTACTCGCTCTGTGGGCTGAGCACTGACCCGACGTCAGAATCCCAAGACCCTTAGTCGCCTCTTACGACAAGCTAGGCTCTGCTGCGGGCCTATTCGCTACCCGGGCCCCGCACGGGACTAAAGCGAATGGGATGTGTGCTCCCTGTGGTTTAAATGAATGCTGCGGTCAATAGGCTATAATGCAGAAAACTTGACCGCAAACATATAGTCACTGCGGTTCACCGGGTTGTGAAAAATGTAACATTCTTAGAACGTTCAAGAACTCTGCTGCAGTTCTCGGTAAGAGAAGAACCCGTAAGATCCACAGACGCTTGTTTCTAGAAAAAAATAACGTTATATGGTATGGTTAGTGTATAAGTTTATTTTATTTTCTAGAAACAAGCGCCTGTGGTAAGATCCCCATGAAGGAGGTAATATTGCTCGTCCCTACCCATTACTCTTTTTTGCAGTGGCAGTCAAAACTCTTCTCCCCGACTGGCTTCATGTCCCCTTTCCTCCACTCCATCATTTCATGTTCATTGTATCACCTTCCCGGATATAGCCGATATTGTACTGCTTTGGAGTAAAGCGATAACTAACTAACTTTATAAACGCACATAAGTATAACCAACATTTGATTGAGTTCAGTTCCTTAAGGTGTATTTATTTTAGAAGAGATGCTTAATTACAAAATTGCACGAATATTTTGTCAGATAATATCATGTACATGTATGTACCTTTCAAATTATTCGAACTTGTCATGCCACATCTTCAATGCTGAATGAAATTAGATACTGGTGATCAATAGAGAGTTAATAGCCCTGACTTTAGGCTCGAAGCTTCTGCAGTGCCTGTTAGACTAGACACACTATATTCCAAGAGTCGTCCAGCCCATGACACACGAGCCCCAGAGTTTGCTGCTCAAGTTACAGTTCAACCAGAGACAGGATTCGTCTTCCACTTCGTGCAGGTTCTACTCAGAATTCGGATCATGAAATAAAACTGGTGTCAGAACTAGTAAGCTTTATATACCAAAAGCTTATCTGGCATGTCATAAATCTGAATTTAACTTCGCTATATTTTGCTGAAACGATTATCAGGATCGAACAACGGTTGAATCGAACTTGACAGGCCAGCCAGTGGCGGATCCAGAAATTCTGAAAAGCTGAAAAGAGGGGGCCCACTGACTGGCCAAAGAGGGGGCCTGCTTTGGTCACACTTCAATGATTTCCTATATATTCAACTGAACCATTTTTTTCGCCAAAAAAGGGGGCAGGTCCCCCAAGCCCCCCCATCCCAGGGATTCGTCTTTGCTGACAAATCTTAGTGTCTTTCTGTTTGTCTTCGTGGTAGCTGCGATGCCATAGGTTAAACTTATTGTTGTTTTTTAATATGTTATAACAAATCCCCGCTTCTGAGCAAACGTTTTTTTTCCAAAGTGCCATGTTTAACTCCATTTCTTAATATAGTATATCAAGTTGAATCAATCAATTGTACCATTGTAATAAAGTGAGAAAATGGTGTGAAGCGGGAAGGCCAGATGGTCAGAAACTATATTGGAAGGGTAAAGGCCGATTATTGCGGAAAATCTGCAAGATTACTACAAAGGACAATGAGGTTATGATATAAGCCAAATTTGGCCTGATGGGAACAAAGAAATGTGCATTTTACCGTTTATTTCAATACATCTACGTTTAAAAGTGTATATAAAACATGTGTAAGACAAATAAAACACTTATTCCGCTTTCCGTTCCGTTTTCCGTTTCCGTTTCGCATTCCGTTTCCGCGTTAGTAACACCCCTTCTTTTAGACAGTCTATCAATAAGATTGGCGATTCTCATTTAAATATGGTTGGTATAAAATTCCTGTAACTTTCACACATTCCTCTAAATAAGTTTACAAATTGCTGAAATTCAGTAAGTTTTATCAATATTTCTTTCACATATTTTTTTTTGTAAATTCATGAAACTGTAACCTTACACTTAATACTGTGGATTCAAGTTTATTTTTGGTGCCCAATTTTCATGGTTTGGTATTAAAAACCAGTTCGTAATTTGGAATTACATAGATTTTCTTTGCAGAGCGTCATGTTTGACAAAGAAATTGCTGACACAGGGTTATGTTGCTCCACGGTTGCTGTCTTCACTCAATAAAATTTACAGTAGACACCGTGCACTCGTAGACAAATATGGGTTTTTAATCTCTCAACTGAGTGCAGATGTTGGTTTGTCGTAAAGATTTGTTTTGTCTCATTTTACCGGATTTGACACACTGAATTGGAAATTAGCAACACGACGGGTGTGCTTAAGCAGACAGGAACTGCTTACTCTTCCGGAGCACCTGAGTTACTGTTGTCACAACTTGAGTTCGCGTAGTTGATTTCCGTTCGGTTGATTTTGTATTGTGTGTTTATTCGTGCTGTTTTTGATCGTGTTTGCCAGTTTCGTCGTTGCCCTTGCGGACTTTTGACACTTTAATGCCCCATTGGTCCCTCTTTGCGTCTTTCATAAATTCGTGATTCTGAATTTCTCTTTTGTCGAAGATAAAACTTCATGAATCACCGCCACTAACGAACACCAAAAAAATTGATAACCATAAATTAATATTTAAACAACCGTATGCTTTATAACCCAACTGTTCAAAGTCAAATTGAAACTGGAGGCGGGGGGACAAACAAACATTCGTGAAACCAGTTTCAAGTATTTATCATATTTCGTGTTCGTTTTTGTGCTCAGCCTTATGTTTGCAGCTTATCATATTTTTTATATTTTTTTCAGGCGAAACAAAAGAGCAAAAAAATAAACGAGAATGGATACAAACATGCAGCGTCTTCATGAAATTCTCGTCACAGAATTCGACAACTTTATGTCAGATCTTTGTAATTCAATCAAAAACAATGAAAATTCCAGGGTAAATGTATTGCTTTCAATTATGGAAGACGAAGCAAATAATGAAAATGAATCAATCGTGGAGAGCCGACCACCACTCCAATTGAAAATCAAAAATTATTGCAAAGACGACAGCGAATCGTTACTTCACGTTGCGATCAAATACGAGAATGATATTGAAATCATACGAAGAATCATCCAACTTTGTCCAGATTTGCTTTTACTAGCACGTGGCAACTCAAAGAACTACGAAGGACAAACACCGCTCCATATCGCCATTACAAGACGACACAATGATCTTGCTAAGCTTCTCCTTACCGTTTCAAATCAAATGACTGACAAAATGATCGAAACTTGCGCTACAGGCCTAGGTCGACTTTTCAAAAACACGATCATGATGGGAGAATTACCACTTAGCGTAGCTGCGCTTTCAAATGATAAATGTATTGTCGATTTGTTGTTAAAGCATGGCGCAAAATTCCATTTACAAAACAGTTCCAAGGATACGTTACTACATTCTTTAGTCAAATATGCTGCAATATATCCTGATAAAACTGATAATGTTATAGACATGTTAAGCTTTTTCAGCGAAAGGTTTAAACACAAGCAATTCCATTCTGATAAGGTTAGCGAAATACGTGAAGACTATTACACATGGTTCTTAAAAAATGACGAAAACCTTACCCCGCTTCAGTTGTCTGCAAAACTAGGTGTCGTTGAAGTTTTTCAGTTCATAATTAAAATAGAGAATGTTTATTCTATTGCCAGTACACATGATGGGTTGTTTGACATAAAACTGCATGACATTACCGAAATCGATACTTTTTCTTTCCATGATACAAGCGGCAATATATGTAACGATACTGTAAATGTCGTAGGTGTTTCGAAAAGGAACATCAAAACTTCGCGAAATAAGTTTCCGATGGCAGAATCTATCTTAGAAATGGTGTTTGCTTATAATTACCAGAGTGGACCTGCATTTAAAATAATAGAAACTATTCCTGTCAAAACCATTATTCAGGAAAAGTGGAAGAAACTGCGTTTCGTTTACTACATTTGGGCACTTATTCATTATATTTTCACAATTTGTTTAACAGTTGAAGCAGTTCATCGGTCAGATCTATACGCCTCCATTTCAGCTACTAACATGTCTACACTAGACAATTTTGAATTCAAAGTCTCTAATCTTTCATATTTTAGTTTTTCGTTTGCTGGTTTATTTTACGGTCTTCTGTTAATACGTTTGGCTTTTGCTAAAATTAAAAGACGAATTGCCTTACGATACATTTTTAATAATCTATTCTATTCTTTATTTCTCCTTATTCTCTCCGTTTCATTAATTACTGACTTTGGCATGACTCTTAGTTTCCGCTACCATGACAACATTCCGCTCATAGTTGCTGTAATAATGGCATGGTCGTTTTCTGTCTTTTTCTTACGAGCCACACATTTATTTGGATTTTTTACGGAAATGATCAGAAAAGTAATATTTGGCGATCTTTTCCGATTTTCGGTCATAATTTCATTTATGCTCTTTGCGTTTACAACTGGAATATACGCTTCTTTCGTTGGCAACATTGAATCCGTTGAAGATGTTGATGCATACAATGAAGCTGTGAGTGGTAGCTTTAGCAGCTATGGCGCTACCATGCTCACTCTTTTCCGATTAATGTTAGGGTTAGATGACATTGGAGTTTTAGCACAAGCCAGACTACCATGGCTAGCGACAACGCTATACATTATATTTGCCGTTCTAACATATGTTCTTTTAATGAACTCCTTAATCGCTATGATGTCACAAACATGTTCAATTGTTTGTGCAAACCGATATCCACAATGGCGCCTGCAGCAATTGTCGGTTGTTCTATTTTTGGAAGATCTTGTTTTCTTAGCATGCCTTCGCAAATATTTAAGATTAAAATGCGAACAAAAGTTATCATCGTTTCCCATATCTCAACGTGAGACAAAAAATCCCTTTAGATTCTTTCTTAAAATACATTCGTTAGAGGAAACATATGCAACAGAGGAGGACAGGGAGGCAATTCAAAAAACAGAAGACATGCACCAAGACATTATTTTGTTAGAAACTACATCTCTTTATCCTGCAAACAGACGGCAAGTTACTACGAAAAATAAATCTACTGAATGTCAGCTAACGCCAGTGACAATCGTCCATGATAACTCTGGAACAAGTTTAGAAAGACAGATAATTCAAGTTGATATTAATTGACATTTAGAAACATTAATCAATGCAGATGTGTGTTATCAACAGACCAACTTCGGGGACCTGCATAGCCGAATGGTATAAAATATTGGTAAAAAAGGCAGACAAGTATCAATAGGAAATTCGAATGTCAAAAGTCCGAAAGTGCAAACACAAAATCAGTAAACATGAACATGAACAACACGAAGTAGCAGAAAAAATAAAAACACAAAGCAACTCAATAGCTAACAATCTATTCAGCGTGGTAGATCCTGTACAAATCAAAACAATACAACAACCAATAACAGTACTTCTCTGGTCAATCTATTTGACCCACTCTCAAGATGGCTGGCTCTTGTATGTGGGTTTGCCGTAACATTTTTGTTATTACTTTATTTTCCATATATAAACAACACTATTAAAACAACACTATATATATATATCATTAAATCAAACAGGAACTGCTTATTTTTGTGTTTTGACGGGTTGCAGATTGCGGTTTGATGGTGTTATGTTTTTTTGTGTGTTGTGTACAAAACCTTTGTTGCTGTCTGTGTTGTCCGTTGAATTTATTTTCGACAAACCTGTCAGATAGACTTAAAAAAAAATCATATAGTGATGTCGGTAAATTAGATTTGTAAGAAAAAAAAAAGAAACTGTCCCCCTTGATATATACGATATTCTCTTACGAATTGGTTCGATTTTCAAAAGTTATAGTTTTACGAGTTCTTGCGAAATTTTCGATCTTTTTCCAAGTTGTCACAATTTTGTCAGTTGTGCAGAATTTTTGCACTCCCGTCCAGAGACGATACGAATTTTATTTTCGAAGTGTTTACAAGCATGTTACGGTGCCTCTACGACGTTTTTACGAGTGAATTGCGATATTGAAAATGATATCGTAACTAACTCGCAAACCACTCGTAACAGATTTCCTTTTCGAGGTCTTCCCGAGTTAGTTACGAGTGAAGGCGAGTCTTTTACGATCTTTACGAGTTATTTGCGATGTGTTTCCGAGTTAAATTATGACATTTTGTTTGTTTTTTCAACTCGTAAAAGTCTTACGAGGATTTTTGACATGTCAAAAATCCTCGTAAAACTTTCACACGAGTTCTAACGATTTCACACGACCTAGAAAGACCTGCTTACAAGTAACAAAAGTGATTTATGAGTCTCCGCGATCGAGTACGAATTGAAAACTCGTAAGAACTCGTAAGGAAATTTCGTATATGTGAAGGGGGTATAAGGAAATCCCGTTTATGTGTAGGGGTATAAACTTTTAGGTAAAATTATTTTTTTTGAACTTGGAGGATCAATCTTAATGTCAAAGAGTTATTAGCTCGCTTCGGAAGTCAAAAACATCGTATGACGTGACTTCCGCCCAGCCCTCCAGCTTTTAGTGTCATATGGCGCCGAGAGACACCATATTCAAATTCATACACAAAATTTTAATTTCAGAACAAATTTGGTAATTTTATTTCATAAATTAACCGACCTACCTGACAAATATACATATGATTTTTCCCTTGATTTGGAAGCAATCCATCTGATGCGGAATCGTGATATCAGAAAAAAAAATGTATGTCTTCAGCAATTTTAAATTTAAAAACCATGAATAAAATTTCACACAAGTAAATTGATATTCTCGTCTATTTACTGCATAAATGTCAAAAATCATCAAACAAAATCATCTGGATAAACTAAATACACCAAAACCAGCTTGCCAGGAAGAATCTCAATTAAGGAAGCTGAAAAATATATAAATATCATACATTAAAAAATCAACATTTCCATCTTTAAAATAAAATTTTGTAAATGTTGTTTCAGTACTCAAATCAGCACTTTCTAAAACATTTTTTTTCACAGCTGCTCCTTGGAACCTGTCTTTGTGACTCGTCTTTTGCAATTCAAGTTTTTTTTTCGTTTTTTTTTGTTATTGCATCATTAACTAAAAATGTCAATACAAATTTCTTTGTTTTTTTCACCCTGTTCATAACCTGACTTTGTATCTTCGTGCTTATCTAAATCAGACCTTTTATTATGACATGTTTGAAGTCAAAATTAATCCTCATTTTCGTCACCACTCTCACTGATGTAAGAAAAATCTACTACTTGTCGTCTTTGTGACAACTGTTCATCGTGGGGAGATCTTTGTGACCGTCTATCTGGCGATAAGCGTCTTTGTGATTGATTATCACGTAACTCATCAGAATTAATTTCTGATACCTTTGTGGTAAGTCAGACAACGTTGACACAATTTTAGTAAAGAAACTGTCAAGTTTATTGTCAATACTCTTATCAAAATCAACTAATTTCTCATTCCACTTCTCGTTGAGCATATCATATTTAGACTTTTTTTTACTACCTGACGAAGATTTACTTGTCAAAAGAAATGACCTTCGTGTTATTCTAACACTCCCATCCTCGTAATGTAATCATCAATTAGCAAAGTTGGCGACTGTTCATCTTTGCTCACTACCTCTGTCCCTTTAGGTTTAGACATTATCATTATAGAGCTGAACTGCGCTAAAGACAACCGATGTCTCTTTTACTTAAAACTTATTTATGAATTCATTGAGATGTTGCTATGCAGGTTTTCAACTTAACATAGCATTAATGTGTCAATTTTATTAAACCGTCATATATTTGTTAACTTACATGTCATATATTTTATATAAGAAATTTGAAATATGATTTATATTCCCGTGAACACACATTTTCTTCATAATCTCTTAACTTTTAACCTGATATTTCTAAAGTCATACATGTAGATATGTACTTAAGCAAATTTACAAATCTTCTTAGCATTTGTGTGTCAAATCTGATTAAAAAATTGCTTTACAAGCAATTTCTTGTCAATTTTATTGAACAATCGTATATTTTTAAACTTATTTATTAGATTGCACTAATTACATGTCTTTATTTATACTTTCTTACAAAATATGAATTTTAATCCAGACGATTTATTTGAATATTTTTTTTTATCATTCCTCAAATATGTCAGCTTTCAACTTATTTTAGCTTGAAACTGTCAAATCTTGTTAAAAGTTCTATAGTGTTTTTTTTTGTCAATTTCATGAAATTGTTATATAAGTTTTATTTCAAATAAATGCTTTTAGAAGAGCTTTCTTTTACTTACATGCACAATTTTTACATACGATAAAAGACCCGTATAATAAATATATATACATATTTATTAGCAAATACATATTCTTATCATTTCATTAATGAACGTTATTGCTGTACATATATACAAATTCAAATAGATTCATTTATTTTCGTGTGTATGTGAAAAAAAAGAGAATCAGTTCATGGACATGATGGATTCTCAACTACATGGTTCTGAAGTCTGCAGCATATTGATCAATGTGCAATTTCCTTTTTGTGGGGTTTCGAATTTCGTGGATTAAAGCCACCCACGAAAACCACGAAAATTGCTAGCCCACGAATAATAATGAAACCACAATACTATGTTTGAACGTGCTTCAATCGCCATAGTAATATTTTAGTCATCGATCCGTCGAGATCAGGTCAAGTACTGTATTCTTTAATGTACTATATCTTGTGTTATTGTTGTATGTTGTAATGCAATATAGGTTGTTTTCCCTAACTGGGACATGTTTGCATTTGACAAACTCCAATTGCCAGCTTCCCCTTTTTATGTAGCAACATTCCGTCCGCTCCTGCCTATGGAGTCTTCGTATCACAGTTGATTCGTTACTCCAGAGTTTGCGGGGATACATCGATTTCCTTGGCAGAGCGTCACGTTTGAAACAGAAATTGCTGTCACAGGGTTATGTTGCTCCATGGTTGCTGTATTCACTCAAGAAATTCTACGGTAAACACTGTGCACTCGTAGACAAATATGGGATTTCTATCTCTCAAATGAGCGCAGATGTTGATTTGTCGTAGAGATTTGTTTTGTCTTCCTTTACCGGCTTTGACACACTGAATTGGAAATTAGCCACACGACGGGTGTGCTATATGTCTTGAGATCGCGTTGTGGATTTCCAATCGGTTGATTTTGTGTTTTGTGTTTCTTGGTGCTGTTTTTGTTCGTGTTTTCCGGTTTCGTCGTTGCCTTTTCGGACTTTTGACGCTTGAATGCCCCATTGGTGCCTCTTTGCTTCTTTGTTCCCCCTTTTCTTGTAGACTTGTATCACAACTGATTTGTTATTCCAAAGCTTGCGGGACTTACTTCAATTTCCTTGGCCGAGCGTCAGGCCACGTCTGACACAACAATTGATCACACACGGTTATGTTACTCCTCGTTGGCTGCCTTCACTCAAGAAATTTCACGGAAGACACCATGCGCTTATAGACAAATATGGGATTTCCATCTCTCACATGAGTGCAGATGTTGGTTTGTCATAGGGTTTGCTTTACCTTCCTTTGACGCACTAAATTGGCTGGTACCAATGCGACTGGTGTGCCTAACTAAGCAGGAACTGCTTACTTTTCTGGAGTACCTGAGTTCATCACGTTACGCCTAGAGTTCGCGTTGTTAATTGATATTCAGCAGTTTTATGTTTCTCTGTTTTATAATGTCTGTTATTTCGTCCCGCTGTCGTTGTTTTTTGTTGGTTTTGTCTCTACCCTTTCGGACTTTTGACATTCAGATACCCCACTAGTACCTCTGATTCTTTTTTATTTATCTTGTTACCTATACCTATGCTATTGATCGAATAGATAAATTAACATTTTCTGAGGTTCACTCTTTGAAAACGTTCGATTTTTCAACTTTATACACTACCTTGCCACACGAAAAACTAAAATGTCGCCCGAAAAAACTTCTCGAAAAAGCCTTTTCAAACTCAAGGAATTTTGTTGTTTTGGGTTATAATTCTACATTCTTTTCCAAAACATCTTTCAAAGATAAAATTTGTTACACACTGGAACAAGTTTGCAGTATGCTTGATTTCCTCATTGACAACATATTTGTCACCTTCGGAGGAGAGATTTTTCAACAACAAATCGGCATTCCAATGGGCACAAACTGTGCTCCTCTCCTCGCCAATTTGTTTTTATACTCTTACGAGACTGAATTCCTTCAGGGACTCGTAAAGAACAAGAAGATGAAAGAGGCAAGGTCATTTAATCTTACATTCAGATATATTGACGATGTCCTTTCTATCAATAACACTTCATTTGGTAGTTGGATTCCTTCAATATATCCTCCGGAATTGGAGATTAAAGAGACCACCGAATCTAATTGCTTCACGTCTTTCTTGGATTTGCACCTCGAATTTGACCCAGGTGGTCATCTCAGTACAAAAATTTACGATAAACGAGACGATTTTAATTTTCAAATTATTCATTTTCCTAATCTACAGAGCAATATACCTACTTCTCCTGCATACGGTGTTTATATTTCTCAACTTATTCGATATGCCAGAGCTTGCACACATTTCACAGATTTTTTGACCAGACACCGGTTTCTTCGTGACCGACTTTTGAAGCAGGGCTATAAGAAAATACGTCTCATACGATCACTAAAAAAATTCTTTCTTCGTTATCAGCCACTAGTAGAAAAGTTCAAAATTGAGTTAAAAGATATGATAGTTAATTGTTTTAATTAGTGTTTGACTGGTGTGCTGTACTGAGATGATCACCTCAATATCCCTATTGTGTCTCACAACTATGTTGTATTCTATGGACATTACCGGATCCTAAGATCGCAATGGAAGAGGGAGGTTTGGCGCCATAAAACCTGGTTTAACCCACCATTTCGTTTGAAATGCATGTACCAAGTCAGGACCATTGCAATCCACCAGTTCTCCGGTATGACTGATTCGTTTTTGTCATTTTCTCTGGACTATGAGATTGATCATTCAAGTTCGGTAGTTTTGTTATTACCTTTATTTACCTTGTTATATTCAAACTGACCCGAAAATATCATTAAGTTGCATGATATTTTTTTGCATTGTACCCCGAATTATCTTGGTACAAAAATACTTGTTATATGTAACTCTACTTATAACATACCTTTATTCAAAGATTAATTGTAAGTACTATAAACTGTTTAAAGATATCACAGATTTGCATTGTTTTCCTTTCAAAATCATATGGATTAACATAGAGCAAGAACTATGTTTTTAAGCTTTAGCTGGTCCTTTTAAGGTTAAAAACTTTCAAATTCCATTAGATATAGCTACTTATCCCCTTTCCTATGTGCACCAAAAGGATACCCATGAGGGATAGACAATTAAAGACCTATCTGTTCCCTTAGGCACCTCAATTAATGATGGAATAGGTCAAGAAGGAACTAAGATGGTTTTCATACCCTGCCACAATAAGTGGCGAAGTATTATGTTATACCCTCACTTTCTATAGGTGTCTGTCCGACCGTCCGTTCATCCCGAAGGTTTCCGGGTGATAACTTGACAACGCGTAAAAAGATTTTAAAGATATTTCGTACAGCTGTTAAGTACAATCAATACAGGTCAAGTTTAATTTTCAGGATGATCCGAAAAACATTACTTATTTAATTTTCCAAATTTGAAAATGATGACATTTTCTAGTCTAAGAAAGATAACTTATTTCTTTTCTGCTCTATATAGATGTATAGTTTATACAGTATAGTATACAAATATATTCAACTATTAATAAATAGTGTGGCAGGGTCTCATTTAATGTCCCATTAGATGTCCTATTTTGAAATTTATATATGGACAGCTGGTTAAATGGAAGAACAACAATCGCAGAACGTGTCTGGATGGAGCCTGTTCAGCGTACTATTAAAATTGACGAAAAGTCCTTCTGGAATAGTCATTTATGTTGATTAAAATATTGAGTATATCCATTGGAACATTCCAATATTCTGGTCTGGTCACCACGTAAGCGTCTATGAATGTACATGGCGACGTCAACGCAGTGCAGTCAAATGATGTTTTGGTTACTGTGGTTTCATTATTATTCGTTGGGTATCAATTTTCGTGTTATTCGTAGCCCTATAACCACGAAAATTGATATCCCACGAAAAGGAAATTTAACATTGGTGTGTATGCTGCAGACTTAAGAACCACGAATTTAAGAATCCACGAACTGATAATTTATCACCCAACCAAGAAAATTGGTACCCAGGAAAATAAATGGATCCACAGTGCTTTTAAGGAAATATTCCCCACATGGTCAAATCGCCGACACTTTAAACAGTTTTCATGAATAAACACTTAAACCTTATAAAATTGAAGCTGACAAAACATATAAAAATGTTCGTCATGTCGAAATCTCCAAAAAATGTTTCAAGTGCAAAAGTACTACTAGTGTAAAACTTGTCGGTTTTGAGTTTTTGGCCTGGATTAGTATTGTGAAAATGTTTTTTTGTTTATAACTGTTTACCATGAAAGATGGTTGATTAAACATATGGTTCATTTGAAAGGGAATTAAAAGACCTACAATTTGAGCACGACGATCATGTATATCCCCATGAGCTTGAGATAAAGGACACAACGGATTCTAGGAAGTCTGCTTCATATTTAGATCTACATCTAGAAATTGACTCACAAAGAAGACTTTCAACAAGGCTCTATGACAAACGTGATGACTTCAACTTCAATCGTCAACTTTCCCTTTTTGTATAGCAACATTCAGCTCCTCGGTTGCTGTCTTCACTCAAGAAATTTTACGGAAGACATCATGCACTTATAGACAAATATGGGATTTCGATCTCTCAGATGAGTGCAGATGTTGGTTTGTCATAGTGTGTTGTTTTGTCTTCCTTTACCGGATTTGACACGCTGAATGGACTATTGGCAACGCGACGGGTGTGCTATAGCAAGCAGAAACTTCTTACTCTTCCGGAGCACCTGAGTTCACTCTTGTTTCGCCTGGAGTTCGTGTTGTTTATTGATATTCAGTTATTTTGTGTTTCCATGTTTTACATGTTGTCTGTTTTTGTCTCGTTCCTGATGGTGTTTACTGGTTTTGTCTCTGTCCTTTCGGACTTTTGATATTCGGATACCCCATTGGTACCTCTGCTTCTTCCTATAATACACAATGATATGAATGGAATATAAACTACAACAAAGTTCCAGACAATAAATTTTGCAACGCCTGACGCGCGTTTCGTCTACTCAAGAGGCGCTCTACCAAAAGTTGGAAATACCATACACTATATGAATATGCAGAGGATAGAACAATTATACAAAAATGCCGAACTCGAAATCCAAATTATAACTAAGACCAACCCTTTTCTGGGGTAGGAAAAAAATTAGGGTTTTGACAATAGTGAAATTTAAAGAGATAATTTATAGCTTTGATTTGCTCTTCAACACACAAGTGTTGATGCCGGAGTGGGCTTACCTTGGGGAATTAAAACTCCACCAGCAGCGCTAGCAATCAAGGATGTTAGAAATATAAATTACAACAAAGTTCCAGACAATAAATTTTGCTACGCCTGACGTGCGTTTTGTTATATACATATGCATGTATGTTTATGCATATGTATGTATATACATGCATATAAATAAACATGTGCATGCTTTAACGTGCTCCCCTCGAATGAAATAGTTTTCTAGGTTGTAAGGTCATTCACATATGACGCCAGGCAAGCGACTTAATGGTTACTCCTAAGTAACAAAGTGTCGCTTGTTACAACGAAAATAAAATCTTAAAACTGACCCCCCCCCCCCCTCGATTTTTGTACCTACATTTATCCGCGATAACTAACCTGCATGAAATCGCACACTTCCCACAAGGAACAAAAACAAAACAAATGTTTTTTTTTAAATAACACAGAATCAAAATGAAAGTACAAAATACAAAACCAAAACCAGACGGACAGTCAGACATACAAAAAAGTACATGACACAACATACTTTAAGACTGATAAAATGGCGGAAATAGTCGTCTGCACCAGGGAAAAGAACTCTTAGACTAATTTTTCGTTCTTTTTATTTTATGTTCTTAGCAAAATTTAGAAACTGCTCACAATAAGTTAAGTTATGGAAGGTTATTAAGAGATTATTCATGCTTTAGTTTTGGAAAAAATTGAGCGGAAAGAAAATTAATAGAACAACTAACAAAAGTAATCTTGTAAACTGGAAGGGAAATGATCGGCGATTTTGATATCTAGACGCTGCCAGACTTTATTAGGTGTTTCAAAGTTTCGTTTAATTCAATAAAATAAATTTAAAAAAAATCAATGAATTTGATATGTCTTTGTTACACAGATATAGTATTAACCAAATATATATGCAGTTTTACACAAATTCTACTTTATCAGAAAAGTATTGAAATTTGAAATAACTAAAACGAGTATTTTTAGGATTATTTTCACAAACGTTCCAAATCTGATTTGCCGATTTGGTAGTCAGTACTGAATTGGAAATTGGCTACGGGTGTGCTATAGCAAGCAGAAGCTGCTTACCCTTCCGGAGCACCTGAGTTCACTCTCATTACGACTAGACTTTTTATTTCCGTGTTTTATATGTTGTCTGTTTTTCGTCCTGTCCTTGTTTGTGTCTGATGGTTTAGTCTTTCGGGCTTTGACATTCGGATACCCAATTGGTACCTAGATCTGCTTCTTTAAGTCGTACATAGACTAGAAAATAGGTCGAATATCTACCATTTCATTCGAAGTGTAACCATGAACCTTAACAAATCGAGTGAACATTGGTCAAATGGATGGTCATAAAGACAGCGATGTATATCGAATAATAGAAAATAAAGAGATGTGGAATAAGTACAAGTTGTTTAATATAAACACTATATACGGGTGAGGTAGGTATGCTGCATTTGCGGTTTGGAGAAATAAATAATTTGAAATAAAGGTTACAACAACCTCAATTCGAATATTTCGACGCATCAGCGCATTCCACATTTCCTGCTGTATAAATCCGTTAGCAAAATATTCGTTGAAAAATTTGTCCCTTTCCTCCCTGTAAAATTTCCGATTTTTTACTTTGAAGTCTGAAGTGAGAAATGGTGCGCGTAAGAATGTTGAATATTTATAAAATAAGTAAGACTGAGAGTAAACAAAAACACGCCGCTGGTTTGGTTTACTTAAAATAAACAAAATTAATAGTAAACCAAACCAGGCCGCTGGTTTGGTTTACTCAGAGTAAACCAAACAAGATTAAAAGTAAACTAAACTAGGCCACTGGTTTGGTTTACTCAGAGTAAACTAAACAATATAAAAAGTAAAACAAACCAGGCCGCTGGTTTGGTTTACTCAGAGTAAACTAAACAAGATTAAAAGTAAACCAAACTAGTGGCCTGGTTTGGTTTACTCTACTAAGTTTAGTTTACTTTAGAAAGCAAACCAAACTAGAAAAGCAAACCACGGTTTATTCTGAGTAAACCATGGTTTACTATCTAGTTTACCCAAGTAAACCAAAGCAAACCAGAAAAGTAACCTAAATGTTTACTTTTGGTTTACTTTTGTACAGGTTAGGTTTGGTCCCATCTGTCATGCAAGAAGACTAAAGGCAGGGATTTTTTCTGTACTCAGTTGCTCAGGCCAGTACTACCGGTTGTTGATTTGTTTTTACTTTTTTATTTTGATTTTGTATACCATATAGCATATACATAACAAGATCCGACCAGTCATTTGTTATTAATGTATCTTCTTATACAGCACACGATGTGTGTAGCGGTCTCTTGTAAACTATCATGGTCTGCTTTTACCATAATTTTATGAAATTTCAATCAAAAAATATAATCACGGTACATGTTTTTTTTTATTTCTTAGGACAAGAAGAGGCGACGTGCGCCTGGTGATGCGCATGTGGACCCACGTGGCACATTGCTACGAAAGGCAAATCGTCTGGTCAGAAGACAATACAGTTGCCCAGGGCTTGACTTTGTATGGCATATAGACGGAATTGACAAGTTGAAATCGTTTCAGTATCCGCGGTGCAATTGAAGGATATTCCAGAAAAAATCATATGGTTAAGAGTAGGAAACACTAACAATAACCCTACTGTCATAGCAAATTACTTTCTTGATACATGTAGTATTAAGAGACTTTGATTTGTACCTCAGTGTGTAAGGTCCAGAACAGAAAATGTAATTGCAAGAGATCTTCAGATATATTTTACATCTAATGATGCTAACACTCGATTTAATAGTTTTATTCAAGGTAAAAGCACATCAAATCAACGAATAGAGGCTTCTTGGAGTATTCTTCGCAGAATGTTTGCAAACAGTTTGATGAATTTATCTAAATATCTGAAGAATTCTAATCTGTACGACGAAAATAATATTTTTCATGAGAACTATTAAAATATTTGTTTTACAAATTGAATTCTAGAAAATTAAAGCTAAACGAATTTGTTGTATACTGGAATCTACGCAAACTGAGAAGAAACAAAATTTCAAGTACTGTGTAACACCTGATGAGAAACCAGAAATTATGTATCAATGTCCTCAACTGCTCGGCGCTCTGGAAATGATACATTTAGAAGATGCAAGATGAAGAGATTTGTAAATAGCTCTACATAATTAATAGTTTAAGGAAAGGGTGCAGTGACGAGTTTTTCATTTTGGTAAATCTAATAGATTCAAATACCATCAAGCAAGTCGTAGACACTCTCAAAAGCAAACTGGATATGTATGATCATATTTTTGACGAATAAATGTAAACGATCACTAATTCTTAATTAAGTAATTTCTTTATTGAGTTTTGATATTGTAATCAGCTACACGAACTTGATTTGTAAAAATAATTGACTTATCTTAAATATAGAAAGACATGAGATAAATTAGTGCTGAGGGCCTTAAACTTGGAATTGAACGTAGTTGCTGAAAAAATTCTAAAGAAAGATTTTGTTACGACGGATAGTGCCAAAACGGTGACTTACTAAATATAAAATTGATACATACAACTTAAGTCTTATTTTCAAAATCCAATAATTTTTCGTACTTTTAGCCCACCTGGACCAAAGGTGAGCTATTGCAGCTACTTGGTGTCCGTCGTCGTTGTCGTCTGTCGTCCATTAAAAATTTAAAAAAAAAATCTTCTCCTCTGAAATTACTAAACAGAATTTAATGAAACTTGGTGTGATTGATCCTTGAAATGTCCTGTACAAACTTTATGTTTTGATTTTTGTTACTAAGAATAGAATTGGGATGGGTCAAAAAACTGTTTTTAGATTGTAGATGAAAAAGTACAAGAGAGAGAAAATCTGAAGCAAACTTTCATCTTCAAAATCAAAAGTTCTGCAAAAGTAAAGTCTCCATCTAGTTAAAGTTCTTAGATGACCTCTTCTAGAAGTTATGATGCCATTAAGGTGAATAATAGGGTTTTATGTTTCTTGCTTGTAGAATGAAACCTTGTGCAGATAAAGAAAAGCTATTTATTGCTTAAATGTTGATCCCGTTAAGCTCAACAACAGTCCCCATTTATAGGGTTCTTCCCCTTCATTGTGAAAAAAGTGATTTTGTCTCCCCTTCCCAGAAAAGGGATGTCAGTTCTTCCATTCTTCTTCTAATACAAAACTTGTTCGTGAAATAACTTTTTGATCGTTTGGCATAGAGATTTAATATTTAAGATTACAATAAAGCAATGTGTCGCGAACCAGGATGACCTCATATGACCTTGATCTTTGACCTCAAGGTCAAATAACTGTTCATTTTACATGTAATTCTTGCTCGGGACAGAATTGTTGTTTCCTTTGGTGAAGAGCTTTGATATTTGACATGATGATGTATCAACATGAGACAATGTATCGCGTGACCTTCATATGAACATGACGTTTTACCACAAGGTAAAATACTAGTAACTCATAATTTTGCATTAAAGTCTTGTCCGGGACGTAACCTTTATATTCTTAAGCATCGATCTTTGATTTTAACATGAGGATGTATCAACATGAGAGAATGTGGCGCGTACCAGATTGGCCTTGACCTAGGGTCTCAAGTTAAAATTACTGTTAATATTACATGCAATTCTTAACCAGGTCATATTTCTTATCCTTTGATATGGAGCTTTTGATATTTGACAATAGACTGTATTACCATAAGTTGATGTGTTGCATACCAGAATGATCTACATATGACCTAGATCTTTCGCCTCAAGCTCAAATTAATTCCCCCTGACTTATTAGTAATGCAATTTAGATGAGTCAAATCAACTGTACTTTGATAAAAACTTGCACCTTGTAAGACTATAGAAGTTTGTGCACTTAAACAGTTTCCACCAGTTTTTTCATGCTTTGGCATATAAAATAAAAACTATTGAGAACAGCCGTTGCTTTTGCTAAAATGTTCAGCTTATTTAGCGCTACAAATATCTTTTATCTGATCATAGTTGTAAGATAATCCCATATAGGTGCTAGAGCCCCTCTAAGGTAAAAACAGTGATTTTACACGACTCCAAAAAAAAAACTGTTGTCGTATTCATATGTCATTGTCGATGTCTGTTGAACATTATTGTTTCATTAAATTCTGTTCAGTAGTTTCAGAGGAGGAGATTTTTGAAAATTTGTTAACGGAAGACGAATGATGACGAAAAACGACGATGACGACAGAGGCCAAGTGACATTGGTCCATGTCAGCTAAAAAGTTAACAGACTAAACTTGAAAAAGGAAACCATCTGGTAACAATGGCTTTTGGGTCTGGTATAAGCCCACAGCATAACCTAACTTTTAAGACTTTTAGGAGGTGAAATAGTGGTTATTGCATTTTCTACTAACACTGAGGTTTGTCGTTCGATCCTCCTCAGCATTCAGAATTTCATGACCATTTTTTTACTCTCTCTGCACAACATTAGTGAGAACAGTCTTGTGGAACAATACAGCAGAAAATGTATTAACAGAAGCATTGAATAAGCTTATTACCCAATCCCGGGTAAATTAATATGTTTAAATTAATCAATTTAGTGAACTCAGAACCCAGAAGTTTGGAATCTTAATTAATTTATTTACTTATTTATCAATTTAAATTAAAATTCAGAATACTGAGTTCAGCTTTCAAACTTTGGAGTATTGAGTTCAGATTTCAAACTTTAGAGTTCCGAGTTCATATTTCAAACTTCAGAGTTCCGAGTTCATATTTCAAACTTCACAGTACTGAGTTCAGATTTCAAACTTTAGAGTTCTGAGTTCAGATTTTAAACTTCAGAGTTCTGAGTTCAGATTTCAAACTTCATGATACTGAGTTCAGATTTCAAACTTCAGAGTTCCGAGTTCATATTTCAAGCTTCACAGTACTGAGTTCAGATTTCAAACTCCAGAGTTCTGAGTTCAGATTTCAAACTTCAGGGTACTGAGTTCAGATTTTAAACTTCAGAGTTCTGAGTTCAGATTTCAAACTTCAGAGTTCCGAGTTCAGATTTCAAACTTCAGAGTTCTGAGTTCAGATTTCAAACTTCACAGTACTGAGTTCAGATTTCAAACTCCACAGTTCTGAGTTCAGATTTCAAACTTCAGGGTACTGAGTTCAGATTTTAAACTTCAGAGTTCTGAGTTTGATTTCAAACTTCATGATACTGAGTTCAGATTTCAAACTTCAGAGTTCCGAGTTCAGATTTCAAACTTCAGAGTTCTGAGTTCAGATTTCAAACTTCAGGGTACTGAGTTCAGATTTCAAACTTCAGAGCTCTGAGTAAATTCAGACTTCAGAGTTCTAACTTCAATTTGACAATTTAATAGCTGTGTATACTAGTAGTAAATAAAATATTTATACTATAAATTAGTTCTCAAATAGTTATTATTAAAGGGGGCTCGAGGGTCTAAATTTGTAATTATAGATTTTTCTGTAATTTGGCACATTTATAGTCCTTTATGTATGGATCAAAAATATGCAATAAAAAATAAGGGTCACCGTTAATTTAAGCCGACTATTAAGGTTCTCAAAAAGGCCATTTCCTATCTTTTCTTTATAGATTATAAATTCATTATATAGAAAAAAATGATAATTTAAAAGCTTAAAAATGACATAGAAAAAATCTAAACAACAGAATTTCTTCAAATTTGCAAAGAATGTGTGTTTTAATGCATTCTTCAAATTGAATCAATGAAATAAGGGGGTCACCGTGCAAATTAAAAAATGAAATTAAAAAAATAATCGTTTGTAGTCAAGTCCCTGTGTTTTTAGTATATGGTCATGGATAGTATACATATATATGTTAGTAAATTTATTAATAATCGTTTGTAGTCAAGTCCCTGTGGTGCTATATACTTTTCTTATAATCATGATTTTCGTCGAGTGAAATAATTTTTCGTATGAAATAGGGCATACGATGCTAGGGTCGTCCTTAACTTTCAGTGAGGTGCGTTGCACTCTATGACTTGATGGACAGTAATAGTTTTTTATACCTGTTATAAATTCGCTTTTTTGCAACATCTATAATAACAGAATTACGAATACTCTTTCTCCTTCTCTTTATATTCTATTGAAATATTCTGATCTTTTGCATACAAGAACCTTTGGATATTAGAGCAATTTGCATCCTATAAAACTTGAAAATAAAGAAAGATTTTCAGAATATTGGTACATGTACATAGTATTATTTGAATTTACCCGAACCTGAATCCAAGTTTCGGATAGTTAGAAGAAGCAGAGAATGAAAGCAAAACTTTTTTTCAAAGAACCTTTCACATGACACTTCCTTAATTTGTCGCGTTGTCAATCACATCAAACGACAAATATGAGTTTTTTATGGGTTTTTTAAGTTTTAGAGCCCTGCCTAAAAATGTCTGTTTTTTCCGACTTTCTGACCATGTTTATTTCCAAATGCTAATTTTTCTTTTTAAACCACATGGAAATACATCTTTTACTTTTCGATGATGATTAAATAAGGTTGATTAAAAAGGTTAATCAAAGGTTTAAGGCAAATAATCTTTTTTTCATGGTTTTCAGAAAATGTCTTTTTTTCGTAAAACTAAAAAAAAATGAACAAAAACTGTTTCCAGAAAGACATTTCTGTCCAAAAAATATTGTGATCATAACAGTTTTGTGTGCAGGAGAAGGATAAACATGGGGCTCCTCATTGGGGGTACCAGGAATCAAGTAATCAGCATTTTTTTGGCCAAAGTAATCAAATAATCATATATTTGTTTAGAAATGTAATCAAAAACTTTTTCCCGATGGGAATCAAATGATGAATAATTCAAACCTTAGTAATCTAATAATCATTAAATATTTGCTCTTGTAATCAAGCCTGGGAATCATGTAATTAAAAACCACATTAGAAGGCAAAAACATGTCGGTGAACTTTTATAGTTCATTTCAAAAATGGATTTTACAGAAAATGAGATTTTAGAAAAGTGATGTTTTCGACAGAGAACAAACACCATTGCTCGCACAAATTAATACGATATTAAACTTTAAAGTTTCTGACGCAAAAAGTGTCCATACCAATTCCATTTTCTAAGTGCAGAATCATTTTTTTCAGTTTTAGTCCATCAGCCAATTCAGGAAAAAAAATGGATTCAGTGGATACCCCTGTAGACCGATTTTTTATTGCAGAAATCTAAGCACAAACGTATATACTTAATATATCAATTTGTTATACCTGTCAAAAAGATGCGGAAAATGGTATAACAGAGGCCCCTTTAGGGGCACCTAAAAATCATAAAAATTTTCTTTGCTACGTCTATACTCAATTGTGCTATGTTCATATGGGTATTTGTACTTTAAAAGGCCTTAAACATAACACGTATTGAAAAATAAATGAAACAAATGCAAAAACAAGCCAAAAACTATAGAACTTACATTATTTTCAAGGGAGATAATAATTTTAAAATTAGAAAACTATTAACTCTATTGGGTTGAATTAAAAAAAAATATATCATATATCTAAATTGCATAAATATTCGTTTGTTAAAAAGGTACACGCATACATGTAAAACGTTTTTTTCTACGTTTTCTTTTAACTATTTGAACATTTTCTTTTTTGAGATATGAAAATGTAAAGCATGTACAGTCAAACTACATGTAAAAAAACCTATATAACCATGAATCGTATATAACGTAGATTCTGAATTTTTCTGTAAAAATGTTAGCTTATTCTTCGGTTTCTAGTGGTTAACATCAAATTACTTTCACACTTTACCTTGTTTATCAAACTTTACAGAATAACATACTAGTAGGTTAAAATTGAAGAAGCAGAGAAGTTGCAATGGGGCACTCAAATGTTATGTCAAAATTCAGAGAGGACAAAAACAAAATCAGTACGCATAAACAAAAAAGCAGCTTAAGATTCAAAAAGCATAATAACAACATAAGAACATATAAAAACAAATTAATAGCAACCAACAATGCAAACTCAAGTCGTAACGTAAGTGAATTTAGTATTTAGGTCTGCTTGGTATTTTCTTGTTTAACATGATAATGAGTACAACATTTTTCACAAAATGAGTAATGTTGATTTGGCCTGCAAAATTGAAGCAGGTTAAGCTTTGATTACTTCATAAAAATAAGGTCAAAGTAATACAACTTAGATGACCATTATGCTGACACATTAACCTGCCACCAGGTCGAATCAAAAGTAATTAGACCTGGTGGTGTTTCCCAACTGGAACCAACGTGGAGGTTTGTCAGCGGACCAGTCTTGGTTTTTTTGTTTGTTTGTTTTTTTGTTTTTGTTTTTTTTACCATAATACATGTTATTTTCATTTAATTTCCAAGTTCAGTCGTTATCACTCTCGCTATCTTCTACCACTTCATCTCTTTGGCCCTTATTTTGGCATTGTTGGGTACATTTACAACCATCTGTACATGATAAGCCTTGAGACACACATGAACATCGTCTTGTTGAGCATGATGTTTTACAGCCACAACTTATTAGCAACATAAGTGATTCTGATGCAGGCTTTTGTTCCATCCAGTTTATACGCAGTACGTTTGTATCGGTAAGCCACCCTTGTCTGTCAACTGAAGGAAGTTCTCATACTTGGTCCCAAGATCGCTTCCAAATCGCAGTCTGATAATTTGCCTTATAATATGTTTCTCCAAAGCGTCTTTTGTGGGCGGCAGTTGGTGGCATTGGGCATTTTTTGATTTACAAAAAAACAAGAAATCGTACTTCGTTGATGTCAGAAACTGAAAGATACCCGTACAGAGCACATACGTTAGATTCTATTAAAGTCATCACTTGATTTTAAACTTCAAAGCTGATGCCTAGAATGGCAAGAGATTGACAGAATTTCATTTTTACGAGCTATTTCAAAAACTTTGGAGTTCCCTTTACCAGCAAAGGCGCTTGCGCTGTCACATCCGGATAACGCATGAATACCAGGTAATGCATGACAAAGATCATCTCCTAATAACTAACACATAGCTGCAATGTCAACCACGCGTGATTTACCTGACGTTCCAGGCACAATAAAAAGTTTGGAAAACATAATTGTTTGGAAGTAACAGGCTAGAACTTCGACGTCTGTGTCTGCAGCCTTTATTACAATTGACCTTAAACCTTCTTCCATCGCGTGCTTAGCGTGTAGAATCATTTTGATGGCAGCTTCCTCTTGGTTGCTACAAAGCTCATCACACTTCTCTTTGACAACAACTTCATTTTCAACAAATATCTTGTAGCATTAATTTTTCAAAGAAACATAAAGTACCCGACCTATTAACTTACTCTTCCGGAGCACCTGAGTTCACTCTCGTTTCGACTTGAGTTCGCGTTGCTGAATGCGGTTTTGTTGTTATGTGTGTTTGTGTTTTATGTTGTTATGTGGTTTGTTTTGTTGTGATGATTTTTGTCTGCCGGTTTTGTCTTTGTCTTTACGGTTTTATGATACTGATTACCCCTTTGGTACACCTTTGCTTCCTTCTTACACAGATGTGCTTGTTTTGACCATTCCTCCAACAAAAATGCAACTAACTTGGTTTTGTTTTCACCAAAGCTTAAATACTTCTTCCATTGCCGTGGACAGGGCTGATCTGGTCTATTTATCTTTGTCAATACCATGCCAGACTTGCTTCTGTTCTGTCGCTCTATGTTCTTAATAGAAAGCTGAAAGTACTGGTCTGAAACAAAATCTATTCGGTTACTCCCTTTCTAATTTTTTATGATGCTATCTAAGATCAAGCTGGCAAGTTGTTCAAAAGTGTCAGGGATGTTCTTCAATGACTGGATAAGTGCCATAGCATCAAAAATCTAAACCGCATTATCCGGAAGAACCCCGTTGTGCTCTGTTCCCTTTTCAATTAAGGCTGTTAAAGTTGCTTTTGTGGATTTTACTAAACCAACATCTGCAGTAGCAATTGCCCACGGGATCGGACCTAACTCATAGCACAGTACTTCCCTCATGTTTAACTGCCTAGACTGTGCAATCACTAACAGACGCGCAAACAAATGCATGTCTGCCTTAATGAAAACATTCTTGTCGCTCTTGGAAGTGCAGGTTTTTACCGTAAAGGTCTTCAAAGACTTTTTTGAGATTGGATCATGGAATGGAACCTCTTTTTTTAAAAGACGATTCTATATGAACTCATCTGCCGCCTTACTTCCGATGTCTTTCGCTGTAAGAAGATCACTTTGATTTTTCGCATCAGCAACAACACCAGATGACAATGGGATTAACTGGTCTGTTGGTTCGAAAGGATTTAACCAATTCTCTAACGTGCAACTTATTTTTTTAACATCTTGTTGTTCATCTTTCTGCTTTCTAAATGACCCGGTTTCTTTAGAAAACGTTGCATCTATATTGTTCAAACCAGCTAAAGAGCGGCACGAGTTTGTAATTGCCGTTCTTTCATGGGCATTAAGAATCCATCTCTGGACAGCATTTTTGTTAATGCTAAAGCCTACAATACCAACCTTTGTTTTAGTGTCCCTATTCAAAGTTTGCTCTATTGTTTGGTTGACTGCTGTAAGCGAAAAGGGATTGCTACTTCTCTGTACACCAAACATACCTTCAGACAAATTCTTGTGGGCCTCAGGATGGGACTTTGGTAGCTGTGTCATGTCTACACAATACACAGGTAAGTACCGGGAATAATTTTGCCTGTCATGTGCAAACATCCACGGTAGAAATTCACGAACAGACGCTAGATGGAGCTCCCAGTGACCTGCTCTAGTCGCCCTTATAAAAGTCAACAGCAGTTGTACCATGTCTATATAAGAGTTCCAAAACGTCATTGTTGGATCCTGTTCTGTTGAACAAAACTGTCTGTATGCATGAAGAATATTGGCAGTTATTGGACAGTCGTAAAGCTGCAGGAAATTTTCTGTACAAGGGGATTTCCTTAGTTCTTCTAAAATGCCCAGATCAATAAGTTGCATAGTTTCATCTGGGAAACTATGTGTAATATTGGACTCTATCCAACAACCAAATGATCTCCAACGACATCGCTCAAGACTTTCTTTCACCAACTTATGGAGTCGAACGGCGCGGTTATAGTGCTTGCCATCAATTACACATATCAAAGAAGAGGAACCTATTACACCAGACTCTACAAGAAGATCACTTAACCCAGCATCACTAAATCACTTTCCAATAACAGCAATAAAAGCGCATGCTATGTGGAATGCCCTCATTCTCACAACAACTCGACGGAAGGTACTAGCGTTTGCCCAAATTATCTCGAGAGCTTTTGCATAGATTGCTTGATCAAAAACAACCACAACATCGTTCTGATCAAGTTTATCTGCAAGGGCTATTGAACGCTTCAGTATAGTGTTAACCGTCGAGAGGTCTGTTTGACTTGCATCTACCACCTGCAAATACCCAATGACATCTTTTCTGGGAACTGACTTAGAAGTTGTCATCATATTAAATCCTGTCCAAGCAGGAATTACCTGATCTGATTCACGAAAACTAAAGAAGTCAGCATCAAATAGAAGACGCGATAGTAAAAAGCAGAAGTCTTTTTTCATAGCTTCTAACTATTTCTCGACAAAGGTGTTTCCATTGACATCTAGACAGTCGATCTTCTCAGGTGGACCGTGGCGTTTACCACTGTGTGGTCAGTAAATTGATCCAATACATTGCAGAGCCTGGATCAATTTACTGACCACAGTAGTAAACGCCACGGTCCACCTGTTTTACATTATCCTAATTCCCATTTGACAAAGAACTGTAGAAAGCCTTACAAGTCGTTCTTGTGCCACACAATGCCATTCGAAAGATTTTTCCATCGAGATATATATGTTTTCATTGTTTATAAATAAGTCATGAAAACTTGTATAAATAGGTCAACAAAATTCAATGAGATGAGATGTGGTATAAATGCTCATGACACGAAATCCCCAGAACATCATCAGTATAAAATCTGCTTTAGAAAACATCCATCTGCCTCAACGTAGAGAAGAGGCAATGGGGTTTGTTGTCTTTCCATTGATTTCTTAAAAACGATAAACACAATCTACAGAGAAACATAGAATGCAAATCTGTTTCTACTTTTTTGAGAGTTTGTAGCATTCAATGTGGTGTTCACAAATGGATTCTTTTTCAAAATATGAACATCCCGCATACATACTTTTAAGACTTTAATGTTTTATGTCATTTACTAACATAATAAAGAGGTGGAAAAGTCCTTTTAAGAAACTATTTTTCGAACGTGCAAACCTCAGAAATATTGTAATTTTGCACTACAGGTTTACGACTTCCGGGTCGGTTTCGCCATTGAAAATCTGTTGAATTTAACTAAGATCGTGAACTTGTTTAACACATTTTAAATCTGTCTGTCAAAGTTTTAAAGTCACTTGGAGTCAAATTTTAAGATTTAATTGTACCCATCTAACATATGGCTAAATTTGGTATCATTTGAAAGCTCGTGCTTGAAGCTATATGAAATGCCTGGTCGTAAGAACTGGAAATGGTCACAATTTTCTAAAGTAGGCATTAAACATCAAGGGAGTTAATATGCTTGAAACACATTTTTTTTTCAGACAAAAAAAGGTGTGAAGGACACAACATCCATAAATCATGCGTTTACAATTTACTAATTCACAATGTAGAACAGCCAGCAGTGTATAAAAACATAATGTCTAGATATTTAAAACGAAAGAATATGGAATATGTGCCAGAAAGACACCATCCACATATTGAAATGATTGTACATTGTATTTCAAGCTAATCCTAAAATTAGCAAATTAAGTCCCCTTCTGGACTTAGAACAACTACAATGTCTCGAAAAAGAGATGTGCAGCCTCCCACGTCCATGAAAACGCTTAAATGGAACAACTTTTTTCGTGTACACACTTTATCGCACGACGACGTATTATTTTTGACCTTGTCAAAAATGCAATACGCTAGGCAGGAATCTTTCCTATTTTTTATGCAGGAATTCCAACTTCTAATTCATAATATTAAAGAAGAATACCTTCAAATGTAATATGATAACTGGGGAAAACACTAAGAAAGAATTGTAATTCGTTTCAATGCCTTGTTATGCCCTTCAGGGTAAATTTAAGCTTTTTTTTGTAATATTTTCATAGGTCATTGAAAAGTCGTTGTAAGTATTTAAAGAAGTTAAAATATTTGATGACAATGAAAATTCGTTTAAATGCATTTTCAAGGACGTTCGTTTGTATGTAGGTGTAACGCTGAGAATAAAACTAGCACAAACAGATAAATTTAATCAATATAAAGTCGAGACTTGCTTAATTTGACAAGAGTAAGTGCAGAGGAAAATATTGTCTCTTCACTTTGAGTTGACTTTATATAAAAGCAAAAAAAGTAAATATTAAAATTTCATATAGACTCTTAATAATCACATCATTATTTTATCGAAGAAGTTGCATGACATTCTTACTTACAGAAACTACTTGACATTATCTCTCAAACCAGTAGAAAAGTAGTTTATCCGAGTTTTTGTTTATGCCGTCCATTCCCCGGTTTGATCATTGATAACTCGACGATTGAGTTGCAACAAACCTTTGTTTTGTTTACGTTTTGTGGTTTGTGTAGTTCCTTTTTGTATCTACTGATTTTTTCAATAATTTTTGCTCTTTCGATTCTCAAATTTTTATTTTTTTCATCAAATCTTAAATGAATATTATTATGTTTTGCTGTTAGCGTGTTGTATTCTCCTAAAACATCCTTCCATTATTGACAACAGCACGGAATCTTAATGTATTTTAATTACACAAGAGAAAATATTAATAATTAGTCATTTTGTCAGAAATTTGAAGTTTTTAAGGATACCTAATTAGAGCCAAATACACACAGCGCTATTCTTCTCATGGCTCGAAGACGTAAGAATTTGAAAGCAATCTTTTGATATCATCAAAAATGTTTCAAAAAACATTTGATGACAAATCATTGATCGAAAATCGTAATTAACATAGGGCTTAGTACATAATAAAATCTCTAATACAATGAAAAGGGTTGTTAATGCGAACGACAAAAACTTCACAGAACTTTAGCAATATAAGAGTTACATTATAAGACTTCTAGCAGCATTCGAATTTTCTTGTAAAAAAATTTGCATATTTTGAAAAAGTAACCGCTCATTAGCCAATAATATAGATGTTACACATTTGTTAACCCCTAATTGGGATTTTTTGTCGTTGACTTAAATTATGATGAGGTCTTAATTGTATGCCATACATGCTCTATAAATCACGAACCGTTATTATAAGCATTCACAATGGATACCAGACAACAGTATCCAACCTAGTCATCAATTAGTCTCAGAAGAAAAAGATGCATTAGTTTCAAACCAATCCTTAAATCATAATCACCAATTCCCCTTTTTGGCTGAGAACAACAAAGATTATATAGACGACCAGTACAAATATAAGTTTTTGTCTGGAACTTTGTTGTCATTTTAATTTCTGAGCTCTAAGATTTCTGGTTTAAAACAAACACGATGTTGGGGTAAACTTATTTTGTTTGCCAAACAATCTTCAACATGTTCAAAATACAAATGACAACAAAGTTCCAGACAATAAATTTTTGTACGCCTGACGCGCGTTTCGTCTATTCAAGACTCATCAGAGGCGCTCTACCAAAAATATTGAAAAAGCCAAACACTATAATGACACACAGTAAAAATTAAAATATCATTCATCACTTTAATGGCGTCTCTACAACGCGATTTTTACATAATATCATGAATTTGCTAGAAGGCTTTCCTTTTTTCAGATCTATTCCTAAATCTTAATCGATTGATTTAAAAGTAATTTATTCAGATGTTCCTTGAAAATGTTCTTGAGGAATGAAGATCAAATCGTTAAAATGCACTGTAGCAACCTTCAGGAGACTTTTGTAGTTTTTCGTACATGGGACACACGTCGATGTTATTTTCATTGTTCATTACAATGTATAAATAGGTTAAAATATGTCATAGAAATGTAAGTACTTTAAAATGCATTAAGAAATGGAGTACTTTTACAAGCATATCATTTAGCTCGTTGGGCTTGTATTAATGGTAAATACATGTATAACATAAAAAGCTGATTTTGTCATTAAAATTTTGCATTACTAGCATTTTTAGCATTTGTTAGCCAACAATATTGATGCCAGTTTTATATAAACCCTCTATATGGTATTTTACGTTGTGTCTAAGATTATAATGATGTCTGAAGTGTATGACATATATGCTGCATCAATCATGCTATAACGCTATAAACGTTCACAATGGATAGCAGACAGCAGACTCCAATGTACACATGACCAGTGGTATTGACTTATCATCATGGAATTTGTTCTCAGATCAAATTTAAAAATCAAACCAATTCTTAAATTACCACCGATTTTTTTTGCTCAGATTGAGATGACAAATACACATATACGTTTTGACGAAGATGATTGATTTGAAAAAACACGATGTTCTAATTTAAACGTGTTTTGTTGTCCTTTATTGACAATCTTCAAATATCAAAGATATCAGTCATCACTACAAATGCCTCTCTTCACCTGTTGGTTTTGTGTCATAGTATAAAGGTCATAAAAAGTGTGCAAATAGGTTAAAATATCTTATTTTACTTGTTAATTGTTGCAATTAGACATTCAAGATAGGTGTTTTTCGAGGTTTTGATTTCGGTCATACCATTGCTATTAGTACAAAAGACCAATTTATTCAATTAATTGCCTGAAATAGCAGGGAACTATAGCTTCTTAAGTTTTATGCAAAAACGAGCAAATTATTTTCACCTAACACAAGTGATTTTCCTTTTCGTTTTTCGTTTTTCGTTTTTCAAATTATTTTTTTTCAAAAAAAAAAATTTTCGATTTTTTTTTTTTTTCGATTTTGAATAGGAAAATGACCCATCTGCTCTCTCTCTGGACTGCTGATCTTCTCTTGTGTCCTGTTACTCCTAGCCCTGTTTACATTCTCCACACTGACTGGGCTGGAAAGCTAGGATCGCTCCAAGTCTGCCATCCTCTCTCTCTACACTCCGTCAGCAAAGGATCGTACTTTGTTCTCTTCCTCTCATGGGCTTCTGCACATCTGTCCTTTTATGGTACTGTCAACTCTACTATAACGATCTTCTTGGTCCCTGGTGACCACAGTACAATGTCTGGTCTGAGATTGGTTGGAGTGATCTCAGGGAATGTCAGTTGATGGTCTAAGTCTACTGCCAGCTTCCAGCTATTAGCTTGGTCCATCACTCCTAACTTCTTTCTTTCAATCTTTGCTGTTGTTTCGCCTTCTTTCATAAAACTTATCTGTCTAGGTTTGTTTTTGGTCTGCAAGTTCTTATTCTTCTGCTGTCTCTCAATTGTGTCTGCTACCTCACTTAGGACTTCATTGTGTCGCCACGTGTATCTCCCCTGGGTGAGAGCCACCTGACAAGAGGACAAGCTTGGTTGTAAAGTCCTCCTTTTCCTGCATAATGGACAGTCTAGTGTTTCAATGAGGTTCCATATGTGAAGGTTAGATGGTGTTGGAAGCAGATAATAAACTGAACGCAGGAGAAACTGTAGTTGGAATTGTGGGTATCGTTTCTATTCAATACTCATCAGAGGCGCTCTACCAAAAATATTGGAAAAGCCAAACACTATATAAATATGAAGCGCATAGAACAATAAAACTAAAAATACTGAACTGGGGAACCAAATTAGAGCTAAGATGATCAACTTATGTCTGGTGTAGGACGAACAAACACAGACAAGTAATTGTTGACTAAATAAAGCAATGTTTTCATTTTTGAAGTTGGTCGTGGTTAGTAGATATTTCATTTTTATTCTTTAAGGTTTCGTTTTACCAAGTAATGTGATGATAAGAGGTTACTAACCAAAATTATTCAGCATTACTGTCTATAGCCAAACTTTTGTTTGACATTTAAAACATCATTCATCACAACATTGGCTTCTTTGTAACATTTCCAAGGGACAAAACTACGTATTACATTCAATTTTCTTGTATGCACTGTACACTGTATATGGGGTAATAACAGCTCTAGTTGACGCACCCAGTTCAACAAGAATGATAAAAATAAAAGTAAAAAATGAATAGATTTCGTTTAACAGGAAAGGTTCCGTAAGTCTTTTCTCCCAAGGATCTGATTAATTGATATAGAACCTTTTTATTGGTTCATCCTATTTTGCCTCTTATTACATTAAGCTTATTTTCTTTATTTAAGATACTTGCTCATATAATCACTTGATGAATCTTTTATTGGCATTTTAGAATTGTTTTTTTTTACTTTCGTCTACTTAAAACTTGAAACAGAAAAAAAATAATCGGTATATCAGAATGGGGCTACTGGTACAAAAATGTAATGTCAAAAATATAAAAACCTATCAAATAACCAATAAAAAGTCATTATTTTTTACACAACCATAGCGTGAGTTGTCATAACGTTCTGACATTTAAGTTGATATTCTGTCATATTATTTACAAAGCTATCATACACCATTAACTCTGAGGCCATCATGATAAGAGAAAAAATGCTAACTAAATTTATAGTTTTAATTGTTTTCTTAGAAGAAACCATCATCTGAACGCTTAATTTTTGTATTTTAATCTAAAAAAAATATAATCAATATTTGGTCAAATATACTGTCATCAAAATGATAGTATCAATGGTTTTATGTTTCTTTTAAGTTCCATTCTACATGTAAATGCTCCTCTGGGACTGTAACAGCCAAAAGCATTAACCCATTGAATACCTCATGTGTTTGTCCATCGGATGTCCTATTATAATTGAAATGATCATTCTTTATACAATAGAAGTAGGGCTATTGTGAGAAGTTCTTGTCAAAGTACAAGAAAAATAAAACAGTAAAATTAAATCCTCTTGGTGCCTTCGTGTTTGTTTCGTGGCCAAAATATTATCACGTGTAAACCTATTTTGTTTCTGTTTACAAATGTTTTTTTTTCATGAAAAAGAACCAATTCTGTGTTAGAGCAATGTACAGAATGCATATGTACTGAAAAACGAATGGTTTACAAAAAGTTACATATATATTTCATAAGATTTTCCTGACAAGGCTTTATGACAAACGTGATGACTTCAACTTTCCAATTGTGAACTTTCCCTTCTTGTGTACATGTAGCAACATTTCGTCCGCTCCAGCTTATGAAAAAGAACCAATTCTGTGTTGGAGCAATGTACAGAATGCATATGTACTGAAAAACGAATGGTTTACAAAAAGTTACATATACATTTCATAAGATTTTCCTGACAAGGCTTTATGACAAACGTGATGACTTCAACTTTCCAATTGTGAACTTTCCTTTCTTGTGTAGCAACATTTCGTCCGCTCCAGCTTCTGGAGTTTACGTATCCCAATTAATTCGTTACTCCAGGGCATGCGGGACTTACATCGATTTCCTTAGCCGAGCTACACGTCTGACGCAAAAATTGCTCACACAGGGTTATGTTTCTCCTCGGTTGCTGTCTTCACTCAAGAAATTTTACGGAAGACATCATGCACTTATAGACAAATATGGGATTTCGATCTCCCAGATGAGTACAGATGTTGGTTTGTCATAGGGTTTTGTTTTGTCTGCCTTTACCGGATTTGACACGCTGAATGGACTATTGGCATCTTGACGGGTGTGCTATAGCAAGCAGGAACTGCTTACTCTTCCGGAGCACCGGAGTTCACTCTTGTTTCGACTGGAGTTCGCGTTGTTGTTTGATATTCAGTTATTTTGTGTTTCCATGTTTTACATGTTGTCTGTTTTTGTCCCGTTCTTGTTGGTGTTTACTGGTTTTGTCTCTGCCCTTTCGGACTTTTGACATTCGGGTACCCCATTGGTACCTCTGCTTCTCTTATTTTCCTGGTTTCAGTTTTTTTTCTTAAAACGTCATACATATTCAAATAATATTTTTTGTAATTTGTTGTTAATTTGATATTTTATTTTTTGTTCGGTTATCAAAGTCAATTAAGCGCGCGACTCACGCTCCTAGTGTCGTCTTATTAGTTGTGTTGTCGTTCGTATTTTTCCATTATACAGGATCTAATGTTTTTTATCTGGTTAATTGGCACATGAAATACATTTTCTTAAAATCAAATGATTGTCAAGACTGTAAATGGAAATTTGTAACTTTGATTTCAAGGCTAATTTACTGAATAAACTATAAGCAGAGTTGTTGAAAAATTTTGTTTCCCCGAGGTAGCGTCTTTTGTATAATTGAAAAGGTTCTTTTTTTCAAAATAGTTTGATGTATTCTACCTCTAATATTATTTTCATTTTTAAATTAATAAAGATAAATGTTCTTCTCTTCTTTTTGACAGTTTCCAAAATAATTTGACAATTTTTCAATTCATATGTGAGTACAATCATCAAAACTTATTTTTTCCTGTTAAAAATAAAATGAATTTCATACTATATCAATATCAATTGTGTTTACTTAATTTTTCCCTAAAATAAATTAAAAGTTACAATTGGCTTTGTATTCTTGATGGAGTTTAAAAATAATTATGATCGACTGTGTGCCAATCTATAAATGTAAGATGGACATTTGTTTATATAAGGTATTTTAAATATGGTTTTATTTGGGCACACTGACTATTCTTAAACAATGAGCTCCCAGCTGGAGCCTGAATTGCCCACCGGACTTAAAACCTTTATTTAGGCTACAAATAAAAAAATACTGTTTGACATTTAAATAGAAAATAATGAGATGTGGAATAACTGTACGCGAAACAGCCCACACTCAGGTGGCCATTTAAAAAACCCACAATAGACAATTTAAAGCTGTTAGTTAAATAAAGAGTCATCTGGCAACTTTAAATAACCATAAATATTTAAGTCTAGAACTCAATTATCTTAATTTTTTAGTATTTTTTCTAAAGTTTGCCAGCTATAAGGCTAATGTCTATACATGTAAAAAGGGTCATTTGATAAGTTCTATCATGTCAGTTTTTGTAGCCATGCATCAACTAACGTAATAATTTTGTACTTAAAAGTTGTTCTCTGGCTTAAATTGTTTGCAATACAATTGAGAAAGGTTGTGAAAAGGGGGTCAATAAAGGGAATCTAAATGGTCGAAAGAAAATCTTAAAAGGTACGATCATACAACTTTGACATTCTACTTATATATGTTAACATTCTTAATATAAGTGATCAATTCTAATTTCAAATATTATGTAAAGTTTTTAAGATAGAATCAAAGAGGCACCAATAGGGCATTCTAGTGTCAAAAGTCCAAAAGGGCAACTACTAAACCGGTTTTCCAATTTTTCAATTCAGTGAGTCAAATACGGTAAAGGAAGACAAAACAAAGCTATATTTTTCTACGAGTGCATGGTTTTTACCATAAAATTTCTTTAGTGAAAACAGCAACCGTGGGGCAACATATACTTGTATCAGCAATTTTTGTGTCAAACGTGACGCTCTGCCAAGGAAATCGATGTAATTTCCGCAAGCTCGAGAGTAACGAATAAACTTTGATAAGAAGACTCCAAAAGCAGGAGTGGACGATATATTGCTACTACATTTTGAAGATGAGAGATGGCGGATCGTACCTTGGCTAGCAAAGATGCAATTTTCATTTCTGTGACCATTTTTGAGTTATTTGCAAAAACTGCAATTTACCAAGTAAAAAATTCAACAGTTTTCTGTTTACCATAAGCCAAAAAATAACAATGGAACCGAGTGTGGTTGCAATTGGACATATGATTTCAGAGGAGTCAACGTTTGAAGAAGCCAAAGAAAGGACGGATGATGGACACCAAGTGCTAGCAAAATGGTATGACCCTTCGGGTCAGGAGAGTTAAAAAATCCCGGGCTCACGCTGGAATGGTTGTTTATATGTTCAAAGCAAATTATTTTTATAGAAAGATGTTAGTAGTAAAATTAAGGATACAAAACAAATTATAATGATTAGATTCGTTTTTCAACAGTAGACGAAATTTACAGATAAAATTTTGAAGCAAGTATATCTTTCAAATAATAAATTAAATAGAGTTAAGTGAGGTAAAACAAATCCATTACAAAAGAGCATAGGTCTGAAATGAAGCATTCTAATGGACCTTTTCAGCAATTGTGTTGCATTGTGGAGTTTTTATTGTCCTTAACGTTGTTGATCGGTTATAACTTTATTATTTACTGTACGATTACAGCTAGTGACGTTTTCCGAAAAGGACAAAGACAAAATTGGTAGACAAAAAAATCATCACAACGTAACAAACCACCCAACACAACAAAACACAACAAAACACACACATAACAACAAAGCCACATTCAGAAACTCAAGTCGAAACAAGAGTGGACTCAGGTGCTCCGGTAGAGTAAGCAGGTCTTGCTTGCTAAAGCATGCAGTTGCAGGATATAAAAAGACTTTAAGGCGAGAAAATATGGACAATCTTTTTTTAACGTCTTGTCATTTATGTTTTGCTTTGAAACTAAAACAAAAAGGAACGAAAATGCATTTGATTCGATCCGCATTAAGCGTGGGTTATTTCGGACTATTTTAACACGATATGCAAGGCTGACGAAAAATAGACGCAAGTTTTTTTGCAGGGAAAACAATACTTGTCAATCTAACGCATTTGATTCTCATTGGAACCTTTTTTATCCCTAATATACGTGATGATTACCGCTGCTTATTGGGTTCTTATTCCACAATGAAAGCCCGCTAAGAAATTTACACCTTTGTGCATAAAATTTTTCTGACGATCTATCATAGAAATAATGATATATCCTATAAGGTCTGAGATAGCAAATGCGTAAAGTCTATTAGCTAGGGCAGTATGAACTACCTCGTGGTGCTGTTTGAACTTGTTGTGAACGACTACGTTTCTTTCAATACTTTTTATTATCCGATTATGGATCTTTCAATGTTTAAATTACAATACGGATGATAAAATGTTAGTCCTTTAAATGTGCACAATGCAAGCTTTTAATACTGATGACGAGATTAACGACCTTTTGAGATACATATATGACGTTCTCGATTGGTCCGCAGTGAGGAATGGAATCCGATACTTCAAGCTTGAAATCGGAAAAAACACGGATTTGGTTTAGTTATTGGAAACCATTTCACTTTAAAGGCTTAAATTCGTAGCGAAATGTATCTCTTGATTTAAAGTATTGTGCCCTAACCACTTGATCAACCAGTTTTTAAAGATTATCATAGCACAACCAGTTATTAAAGATCGTCATAGCATAACCAGTTATTAAAGATCATCATTACACAACCGCTTGTTTTCTTCGATTATTATACTTTGTCATCATTGTTCTTTAGAAGCAATATCCATATGTATTTGTCAATAGATTCTGTATTTCTAAAAGCAACACTATCCTGAGGTTTAGATAAAGGTTGCACACATCTCAGACACAGTTTTCTCTATTATTGAGTCATAAAATTTTAATCGAAATTAGCCGATAAACTTTAAACAAGCGATTTCCGAATAATGTATATGGTTTCCATATGAATGGATCCTATATGTAAACTGTATTCATATGAATTTCAAAAATTGAAACACAAAGAAAAAAAAACAGAAATCGCTTGTTGTACGTAACTTATAAATTTCAGTGCAATTACATTTTACTCGTCTCAGTTTCTGCTGAATTCACAGAAACAGTTGACTTGACCCAATGTTCCCACATCCATAACAGAAAATTGTAATTTCTTCACAGATAAAAACTTTTGGTATGTCATGGATGTGCTTGACTTGAATAATCTCAAAGGATTCGAACAGCTTAGAAATTTGTACAAACAGCCTTCGTGATTTTAATTATTTTCGACAACACAAATTTTACCTCGAGTAACGAATTCAAAAACAGCTGGGTTCACAATTAACTCACTAAAGAAGTATCTTATCGTTAAAGACATAGAATCTATCAATTTCGCATTTTTTTTACATTGAATAAAAAGTACATATATTAAAAATATACTATCTAAAACGTACCTTTACCAACATAAAAACTCAATTTGCAGTTTTCTATAAAATAATCCAATTTTAATTATTCGGGTTGATTATGTATTGTCCAGCATAAATATTTACTTTTGGAAAACTGGGTACTGTTAAACTGACAAACGAAATGTAACCAAACGAGGCGAAGAGAAAGCGAAATCGTTAAATAAGAAAAATGATTGGTGTCGGCTAAAATCGATTCAGTTTTCCTTTTTTACCAGTTTCGCTCGATTTCGTTTCCTTTCTTTACAGATTTCGGTTGCTTATTTTACTGTTAACGTTTCCTTCTTTACCGATATCGTTTTTGTTCCGCTCCGTTTCGTTTGGTTACTTTTTGTTTCTCAGTTTACCGGTACCCGCAAGTGTTTACATTCTATAATTAGTTTGTCCTCTTTTTTTGACACTTCGTTTTTTCCTTCTGTTTTCCGTCGAAAAGAATACTTTCTGGAAGGTTTTTTGAAAATCTAACAGTTTCTTCAATGGTTTTACAATGTTTTCTTTAAATAGTATGAATTTCAATATTTTCTAAAAATTGCCAAAATGATAGGTTCTATGTCTTTAACCTTGTCTATCATTTAGTTTCAAGAAAAAAGAAATGGAACAATTGAACCAAACTATGGTGACCTGAACAAAATATTGAAATTATGCGTTTAGCAAGAAATCTGCTAATTCAAACAATTTGATGTACCAAGTCAAGTCTTGACTAATCAAAAGGAGAATTGTTTTTGCTCTTAATTTACACTCCATCCTGATGCACAAGACAGAAATACAATCACGTTATAATTGCCAAACAAAGTATACATATAATCATTAGAGTTCCAAAATAACTAAAGTCTAGAAACTCAAATTGCATAAGATAACCTTCTAATTTCTTATACGACCAAAGTTAATAGTACAGGGTAAAATAAATGCACTTTTGCAGACGATCCCATCAAAAGCTTGTAATTACCATAATCTGATTTTCCCGCCGCACGCATTTATACAGTATAAAATGACCAGAAAATGACCCTTCAGGCGAGAAAACAATGACCATTCTGTCACTAAAAGTCTCCTCGTGTTATATAACGCTTCAGGAAGCTCAAAGAAAAATAGATCTTAGCATCGATCTTTAACGAATCGAAACTACTACAAAGTGCTTCGCACACGCTGTACTACTAAAATAATCTTATTTGGCTTGTAAAATTGCTAGAATAGTCTTATTCTATTTAATAAACTGCACTAATCTGAGCTGATAAAGGTCACAGACGTGTACTTTTATGTTATGTTCACCATGATTAGTCTAACACTCCCGTATAGCATGTATAGCTTAATGGTAACAGAGAGAAGTACATTAATTTCATTCTTTATCCTTGGTTATGTTCTCTCTTTTGATTCGATTTTGAAGCCCATTAGATTCATAAAAAAGTTCTAAATCCCCCAAAATAATTAATTTATTATTGGTTGTGGTGCATTGAATTAATTGAAGTATCGAATTGCAATTTTTTTGTCATACACTGGGAGGTTTCTAGTCTCCATGATATAGTTTTAGGAAGAATTTACCGAAATCTCAACTACCTTTGGTTTTAAGTGTCTATCTTTTTTGTTTTAAATAACGTATTGGAATAATGGTACTAACAAAATTACAGAACTTGGAGGATCAATCTCAAAGTCCAAGAGAAAAGACAAAACATGGGAGACACACCGGAATAGTTATAGATCGCAATGGTCCTGACTTGGTTAAGGCATTTCAAATGAAATGGTGGGTTAAACCAGATTTTATGGCGCGCCAAACCTCCCTCTTCCATTGCAATATTAAGGTGTCGGAAGTAGTACACAACGCAACATGACTGTGAAGACATAATAGGGATATGAAGATGACCATCTCAGTACAACAATCAGAAAAAACACTAATCAAAACAAACATTAATCAATACGTTCAAATTAATTTTGAATTTTTCCACCAGTGGCTGATTATGAAGGACGATTATTTTAGAGGCCGTATTAGACGTATATTCTTCTAACCTTGGTCTAAAAGTCGGTCACGGAGACAGCGGGGTCGCATAAAAAAATCAGAAAAAATTGTACAAGTTCTGGCATATCAAATAAATTGTGAAATAAAAACACCGTAAGCAGGTGAAATAGGTACATGTACGTTGCTTTCAAGGTTAGGGAAATTAATGATTTGAAAATTATAGTCGTCTCTTTTATCGTACGTTTTTGTACTGAGGTGACCATCCTTGTCATATTCGAGATGCAAATAAAAGAAAGATGTGAAGCGATTGGATTCGGTGGTTTCCTTAATCTCTAACTCTGGAGGATATATCAAAAGAGTCCATCTACCAAAGGAAGCATTGTTTACAGAGAGGACATCGTCGATATATCTGAAAGTGAGACTAAAAGACTTTGCCTCTTTCATCTTCTTGTCCGTTACGAGTTCTTGAAGAAATTCAGTCTCGTAAGAGTATAAAAACAAATCGGCGAGGCACAATCTGTGCCAATTTGTTGTTGAAAAATTCTCCTCCAAATGTGACAATTTTGTTGTCAATAAGGAAAAAAAGCATACTGCAAACTTTGTCCAATGTGTAACAGATTTTATTTTTATAAGATGGTTTGGAAAAATAGGTCGAATTGTTACCAATAATAACAAAGTTCCTGGAATTTGTAAAAGCCTTTTCGAGAAGGTTTTTTAACAGTATTTTATTGTCAAACGAAACACATTTTCTACTTTATCTTTCCAAAGTTTTATGGTTGGCTTTGTTACTGTGATGTATTTTCCGACTTCAAAATCACTGTCTGTAATATAAGTACAAAAATCAACCCTCAGAAATTTTTTGATAAAATAAATCCATAAAAAATACTATCCAATCAGGATGTGTCTAAACATTTTCGTCTCACATTAAATATTTTACTTCCTATGCTGTCAAGCTGAGATTTTTTGCTCATTTATGGTTTGAATTATTTTTATATTTTAAAGACTTCCTTGAATGTCAATTCTTATAAAAAGTCTGTGGTGTAAGGCATGATTATATTTGTTCTTTATTCAAAAGTAAGACAATTTTATTCATCAGGATATGGGCACATATAATGAATGAAATTAGTTATCAAGTATCAAATGAACAAAATTCCCTCACATTTGAAGATGTTATTGGCGGTAAAGAAGTAGAATTAAAAAAATAAAAGTAAGAGCAATTAAATATGAATACAATTCATATGTGCATGTATAAGACGGGTTTAATGTTCAGTATAATGAAGAAACCTGGTGTTTTAAATATTTTTGAAATAAACAATCGTAAATTTCGATGACAAAATTAAAATTAAGACTTGTTGGTAAATTTGTGCCAGACAAATCCGACGATCAGGCTTGCGGTTGTCCTCGGGGAACTTTGGTTCATCAGCGGTTATCGACCCGGTGATTTTAAAATATAAATACTAGAACGGATATAAAGCTGTAAATCTAGGTCAAAGCTAATAGCCCCGCTCTAGCAAAATTCCGGTGATAATGTTTTGCAGTTCGGTGTATGTACGTATGGCGTTAATATCCAAGATAATCTCTGTAACCACTGGAAGTAAATAGATTAAACTTGGGTCAATGATTGCATTGTTGGTCAGGACTTTGCCGAATGATTTGGACTTATGATAATTGGCGGAGGGGCTTGGCTACATAAGTAACGTAAGGGCACTTTATTCTTTCGTCACCCACTCCGCCTAGGTTACTTGGAATATGGAAATTATACTTGTCTCAGTAGTTGCACTATGAACGCAGATTGTGCCAAAGGTCTCGGAACTTTAATGATGCCCCTTGTGGCTGGGCTGCATAGGAAAACTAAGGGCAAATTTTTTCGTCATGGAACTGTTCCAAGGTTATTTGGAATTGATGTACAGAACTTAAACTTGGCTCAGTAGTTTTTTATGGATATAGATTGTGTCAATTATTTCGGTACTTCCATGATTCCCCTAGGGTCTGTGCTGCATCAATGTAGGTAGCAGAAGGGCACATTATTACTTGGTCACACAACTCCTCCAAGGTTTTTTTGAAATACTGACCTAAAACTTGCCTCTGTCAGTAGTTGCATTGTAGATGTTGATTGTGATAAAGGTAACGAAAATTTGTTAATGGTCCTAGGGGCGTGGCTACATAGGCAACCTATTGGCACATCCCTTTATTTCTGTCATGCATTACATCCCAAGTTATTTTGAATATGGAACTGAAACTTTATTATTTTTTGTCAGCCAGTTCAACCTCAGATAAGTTTTAATATATGTACCTACCCCTAACATGCCTAAACCATATATAAATAATCTTATTTCTTGTAAAACAATTTGTAGGGTAATAATTCTGCCAAAACCAGTAATAATTCTAACACAGTAATAATTCTACTTCTAATTGTTTATGTTTGTTGTGTCGTGTACACTTATTCCACATCTCAATATCGTCTACAATTATCTTGCAATTATAGTTCCAGTTAATTTCTTTCTTTTATTTGCCCCTTATACTATCAACACAAGATTGGAGCGGGGATATGCAGCATGGCTGCCTCGACTAGTTTATTTATTAATGTACCAAACTTGCCATAATGTCGCGCGACCTTAGCACGAAATACATTATCTGAGACCTTGATCAAAGACGATAATGAAATAAGGAATAAGTGTACGCGACACAACCTACAAAACAAACGGCAATTAAAAAAAATCGTTATTGAAAACTGCTGGTGACCAGAGGTCGCTGCCCGCCGTTTGCATTGGATCAAGACTAAAAATACAAAATCAATTTTAAATACCCATCGAAATAATCACAAGAACAATAATCACAAAGATGACAGGGACAATCAAAAGCTTTGAATTTGTCTTAAAGACGCGACGTTACAAAAAGTATAATATCGCAAAACGTAACAATTATTATGCGCAATTTCCGACAAGGAGGTTAAACTAATTCTTTTGTTGTAAATCTTCCCTTTTTGATAATTTTGCACAAAGCACAAAAACACACTTTTAAAAGTTCAATTTAAGAAGAGATAACCTGTTGCAAAAACATGTTCTCTTAGGCTAAACAATCTTAATGTGCAAAAACCAATGATTTGTTTTTGATAGGAAGTTGGTGATAATGCACGCAAAATAAGTGCAATACTTTGAAATGAGAATATTTAGAAAAAGTATTATTCAAAAAGTAGTTTTAGACACCAAATTGAAAGATCTTTTATAAAATGTAAAAATTATTTAAGATGATAGCTTTCAATTATTCAGAATCTATTTTAAAAAAATTCAAAACTGCAGAGAATCTGAAATCAACCCAAAAAGACTAGCTTGAACTTCCTTATTAGATATAATGAATTGTCAGACAGGCGTCAAAAATAATTATACTGTTCAAAAATATGAAACAGCCAATAATTTTTATGAAACATTTCATTTAGCAATACAGATGACAACAAAGTTCCAGACAATAAATTTTGCTACGCCTGACGCGCGTTTCGTCTATTCAAGACTCATCAGAGGCGCTCTACATGTACCAAAAATATTGAAAATGCCAAACACTGTATGAACATGAAGAGCATAGAACAGTATAACCAAAATACCAAAACTGGGGAACCAAATTATTACTAAGATATTCAACCTATGTCTGGGGTAGGAAGAATCTTAGGGTTTAGACACTTTTGAAATTTAGACGGATAATTTAAAGCTTTGATGTATTCTCCAACTCAAAAGTGTTGGTGCCGGAGCGGGCTAACCTCGGGGAATTTAAACTCCACCAGCAGTGCTAACCTTCACGTGTGTTCGAAATACAGATGACAACAAAGTTCCAGACAATAAATTTTGCTACGCCTGACGCGCGTTTCGTCTATTCAAGACTCATCAGAGGCGCTCTACCAAAAATATTGAAAATGCCAAACACTGTATGAACATGAAGAGCCTAGAACAGTATAACCAAAATACCAAAACTGGGGAACCAAATTATTACTAAGATATTCAACCTATGTCTGGGGTAGGAAGAATCTTAGGGGAATTTCCGGTTTTACATTTCTAAAACGATTATTGTTAGATAGAAAAGCTACGTATGGGTTTATGATCTATATATTAATCGCTAGAGGGCATATAATAAAATATTAGGAAAATTACGAAATTTACACCATGGATCGAACTGTAGACTTTTGTGTCAGTAGCATAAATAATGTCGAAAATATAAGGGGCATGCATTAAAACACTAAGTGAAAAATAGTCTTAAAATCTAATTCAATAATTTTCTAAACTTTATGTGAAGACAGTGAATAAAAAGCCAGTAATTATCATTTCAAAAATGAAACCAACGGGTCAACTTCAGCATTTAACGGTACCTACCTGTAACAAATACATCTTATTGAGAATTTATCGAATAGAACCAATAGGGGAAACCTGTATTTCCATCTATTAAAAATTTTAGTACTCGAAAGTATTTATGGAGGCATGATCTAAGTTAAAGTTAGAATAGTTGCACCAAAAGATTCTCAGTTCCATAAGGGATTTTTTTTAACTCAACGAATCTGTGTGAATAGCTTACTTTGTTCAGTATGGCTATCTATGACTAAATAAAACTTGCCTTTTAAGATTATACTTAGCTTGAATGAAAAATATAAATTGCAATTATACGTCATTTAGTTCAACTGAAACTTGACTAATTGCGTTTTTTTTTAGATAGAAATGAAAATAAACCATTTGAAAAGACATCTGGAAAAATTACCTGATTTCAACCATAACCAATGATGTAAATCCTATATAAAGTATATTAAAAGTAGTTTTCATGAATATTCTAAATTTTTTGAAGTATAATTGATATCTAACCTAAGCTCAGAAAAGAACCAAAAAACAATAAAATAACACCAACAAATGTTTAAATACAGTTGTATATAGATACTAAGTTATGAGCTTCACATTCATGAACTGACACTCATTCAATAATTCTATATCAGTCAAGCACGAGAGTTTCCATATGCGAAATTTACTGACCGATAAGAGCCAACAAAGAATATATATTGACGATTCTCTTAATGGATAAAATAGGATTATCTTAATTCAAACGTTAAAGGCGCCACAAAATATACCAAGCCACTTTTGACCCTATAAAGTATATACAAAGTCAACACGTGGCCTCGAAAAGGTAGGATATCAGAATTTTCTTATCCCTCCCTCACACAAGAAGTGAAATTAAACAAGTTAATGAGATAAAGTCTCGCACATCATATGTTTAATTGGGATATTATCTTCACTGGTCTATCCGTGCACAGAAATTAAAGGAAGACTTTTCTATTCATGTCAGTTGGTTAAAAACTTTGAATCACAAATACCACACGACATTTCCTTTTCTTGTGTTACGCAACATTTCGAAAGATAATGTACAAAATAAATGCTCCACTAAAAATGTTCATTTAGACAATTTGAAAGTCTGATCGCTTTAATTGCATACTTATTTTGACAAAACACTTTTAGGAAATGATCTAACTCATTCTGTTTCTATGCTAAGATGTCATTGATGAGTTAAATTGAGCACTAGAGGGTATAACTTAACCAAAGTTTACACTAAATTATACCTTTTACGACCCAATGGAGCATTCAATTTCGAATTCCCCAAAATGTAAGCAAAAACACAAGGGCAGCACGCCAAAATTATGCACATAAATATAAAATACACACTTCCAAAACGATAAACTCCAATCAGCAAGTCATATAACTGTTTCGTTATTCCAGGGTTTGTACAGGGAAGTATTGTTACTTCATTGACAGAAAATCACGTCTGATTGGCAAATTATCAACACAGGGTTATGTTGCCTCGCAGTTGTTGTCGTCATTCTCGAAAATTTACGGAAGACTTCATGTGTTTGTAGACAATTACGGGATTTTTATCTTTCAGATGAGCGCAGATGTTGGTTTGACATAAAAGTTTGTATTGTCATCCTTTCCGAATTTGACCGACACCAAATTGATTGTTGGCAACGTGACAGATGTGTTGAAGAAGGCCGGAAATGCTTACTCTCCTTGAGCACGTGAGATCACTTTTGTTTCGACTTACATTCACGTTGTTGATTGTCATTTGATTGTTATATGTTTCTTTGGGGTTATTTCTAAAAGGAATATTCAAATAAAGAGATGCAGAATAAGTGTACGCGACATAGCCAACATAACAAGCGGCAGTTTAGAAAAAAACACAATGGACAATCGACAGCAGCCTTCAACGATGCTTGTAGGCGCTGCTCGCGGTTCGGCGATTTGCTCATGGTGTGAAAAAGTGCATATAATTTAATTCCAGTCCTGACATAGTCACAGATAGACCCCTTTCTTAAACAAAGAAACAGAAAACATACATAAAGAAATACAAACAAAAGCTTTGTCACAGATTCCAGGCTTATGACAGGCACATATAAAACGTGGCGGTGTTAAACTAGTTTTTTTTGCCCAAACTTCCTCCTATCAATATTCCTAGACAAAGCACAAAAACTAAAAACACAATAAAAATCAAATCGATCAAAGTTCAATTCCACTAGTCAGAGTGAACCTAAGACTAAAGACAAAAAGAACAAACTAAAGGACGGTAAAGGAACTCTCTATAGAACACTCGCTGTTACTGACAGTTAGCTGAGAACCATTAATCGACTGATGTAAAAAAAATCAAACATGCATATTGATTTTAAATCCGACACAAAATTTCAAACAATAATGATTTAGTGGAGTGTAATCACACACAACCGATATGCCTGATCGCTATTATTAGCAGTTTCAAAGTAGGTATCAAGGTATCAATAGTTCTGCCAAAAAACCACCAAATTCAAAGATGTAATCAAAATATTCAATCATATCCTTTGCGTAATAAATTTAAAGCCATTTTTGCATTTCCAATGAATTGTTTTTAAATTTGTAAGCTTTATGAAAAACATAACCATAAAGTTCAGGATGTGATAACCCATCCTGTTTCCAATGATCATTTGCTCGACAAAAATTTTAAAAGCACAAAAAACCTTTAATTGACCCGATGAAATCTCGCCGACTGAAATTTTACTTGTTGCATATTATTTTTTTTTTTTGCAAATATCTGTGTAATTGTTGTGTCAATATGTTTTTTACTTGACAAAAATTGCTTATTTTAGTTTAAAAATAGGAATATAATTACAACAAAGTTCCAGACAAATAAATTTTGCTAATAAGCATTCCGTAAGAAATTGGTGTCAAGACCGTTGGATTATTCACTCGAGTTAAATAAGGTAGGCTTATAATATTGTTTCGAACATGAATAATTTACCAAATATAGGTTAACAATACAAATGACAACAAAGTTCCAGACAATAAATTTTGCTACGCCTGACGTGCGTTTCGTCTATTAAAGACTCATCAGAGACGCTCTACCAAAAATATTGAAAATGCCAAACATTTTATGAATATGAAGAGCATAGAACAATAAAACCAAAAATACCAAACTGGGGACCCAAATTATTACTAAGATAATCAACCTATGTCTGGGGTAGGAAGAACCGTAGGGTTTAGACAATTTTGAAATTTAGACGGATAATTTAAATTTAAATGATAAATCAGATTACAGCCCGGAAATGTGATATTTTGCTTTTAAGTTAAACATTAACCTATTTAAAATATTTTATCATTTGGTACCTAATAAAACTTCTCAACAAAATTTTAATCTTAGATTAAAATTATGTAGAAAATTCGCACTTTGTAAGACATTAATGTCAAGATGACTGGATCATTTATCAGAATTAAACAATCATGGCCATTTTTATAGTCCCACCTTAAAAAAATCATCGTCAATCTTATAGAAGATGGTTCTATGTAACAACACAGCCATATTTTCAATTTAATTTTCAATAGTAAGAATTTGAAACAAAAATGTTCTTTTTTGACACCTTCACTGGTCTTCCTCACAAGAAACATTTGAAGAAGGCTTTCAATTTAGTTCGCTGTTAGCTTCCCTTCAAAATATTATCCAAAAATTAAATCTAGACGTCATTTCCCTCTCTTCACATTACGCAACATTTCAAAAGCTATAGTATCATAATGAATGTACAATAAGGCAATTAGAATGCTAATCCTTTTAATTGAGTGCTTTTTTGACAAAACAACCCGAAAGGAAAGTGCTGACAGTTGAACCTTTATACATGATATCGAAACTGCAAAAACATTTCAGACGAAATGTTATGCATCATTTTACAAGCTGAAGTATCAAAATAATTATAAGGTTCAAAGTGGTCATTTTGTTAATGATTTGAATGAAGTTCTTACATAACACTGCTAAGAAACGGAGTTCTAGTTGTTCATTTTCTTTCCTAAGATGTCATTTATTTGTTGCTTTGTTGAGCATGTATATGGGGATTTGCTTAACAAACTATAACACTTAATGAACCTTTATGTGAAAAAAGCAAAAACGTACCTATAGTGCATTTGAATGTCGTAGGTACGCTTAATCAAGACAAAATTAGTAAAATCAAAGATAACGCGACGGCAAATTGCATACATGTACCATTACAAAAACATATAAAACAACTAATAAGTGTGGCTACTAAGAGAATGTCTTACCTGTCGTAAAAAATAAAGTCAAGACCACATGACTATGTTACAGACGCAAGGACCATAACTTTCTTATGTACTCATGAACTAACTGTTATATGCCTAGGTATCATATCTTAAACTTCAACTTTCCAATAGTTAACTTTCCCTTTCTGTGTAGCAACATTCCGTCCGCTCCAGCATATGGAGTTTACGTATCACAATTGATTCGTTATTCCAGAGCATTTGGGGAGTACAACGACTTCCTTGATAGAGCTACACGGCTGACAAGCAAATTGTTAACACAGGGGTACGTTGCTCCCAGGTTGTTGTCATCACTCAAGAAATTTTACGGACGACATCATGTGCTTGTATGCAAATACGGGATTTCTATCTCTCAGATGAGCACAGATGTTGGTTTGACATAGAGTTTTGTAATGTCATCCTTTCCGGATTTGACCAACACTTAATCGATCTTTGGCAACGTGACGGGTGTGCTATAGCAAGCAGGAACTGCTTACTCTTCCGGAGCACCTGAGTTCACTCTCGTTTCGACTTGAGTTCGCGTTGCTGAATGCGGTTTTGTTGTTATGTGTGTGTGTGTTATGTTGTTATGTGGTTTGTTTTGTTGTGATGATTTTTTGTCTGCCGGTTTTGTCTTTGTCTTCACGGTTTTATGATAATGATTACCCATTGGTACACCTTTGCTTCTTAAAAGTAATTCATGCTCCTGCAAAATCTAACAAAACTAAAAAGTTCCCGAAAAGAAAGAAGCTAACAGAGCCGTTTAAGGGTGGCGTTCTTGATTACTGTTCGATTGATTTTGTGGGTTTTTATGGTTTTTGTTTCTTCGTCCTGTTCTCGTACGTGTTTGATGGTTTTGTCGTTGACCTTTCTGTGCCTCTTTGCTTCTTGCATGGAAAGGCAACAGTTTAATAAACAAGTATCCTATGTGTATACTAAATACCAGATGTATACATTGCAAATCATTGAAAGTGTTACGAAATCAGGTTTTGCCTCCAAAAGACTTAAAAATGGTCAAGGTCATATGAAGACAGTTATTCAGACCGGAATTTAAAGCGATTGTATACTACTTGTCAGATGTCTTGATATAATACTTTTATATAATTCAATTTGCATAAAAGTCTTATTAAATAGTTAGTACCAAAAAGATCTAAGTCTTCTGGTCGCTGAAAACCTAAAAATCGGATAAAGGTCAGATGGCATTGTGATAGTTCCATGGACCATAATCAGAAAAGTCCATTATCAAATATCAAATGCCTAGGTATGAAGAATCCCTAGGTTCTTTCTGCCCCAGACATAGGTTGGTCTTAAATTGGTTTCTAGTTCGGCATTTGTAGGGTATATTTGTTCTATGCTCTTCATATTTATATAGGGTGTTTCCAAGTTTTTATCATTATCAAATATTACTTAAAAGTGAGACATTATAACTGCAATCATCAAAAATCGAGGTTTCTTTCATTCACTACTGAAAAACAACGATTTGCTGTTTTCCATTCTTGATTTTTAAATGGATTTATATAGGTTTTATCGCGCTCACTTATACCACATTTGATCTTTTATCGCTTATTCTCTACCCTCGCCTTCCTTTACATGTATATTGATGATGTTTCAAACAATCCTTCCTTTGATAACTTTGATCATTTCATATGTCCGCATCAATTTGACGTTTAGGACGCATTCTTTATGATCTTCGATTGTTGTCGTCATTCAAAAAGTGCTTAATATTTTATGTTGATGTCCGATTGTTGTCGTAATTCACGAAATTCCACGAATACATTCTTTGCTTGTACATAGATACGAGATATCTATCTCTCCAATGAGCACAAATATTTGTTTAGTATTCCATGTTTTGTGTGTTATCTGTTTTGTTTTCGTCCTGTTCTCGTTGATGTTTTGTCTCTGTCCTTTCGAACTTTTGACATTCGGGTGCCCCATCGGTACCTCTGCTTCTTTCAAAAGAGAACTAGTAGTAAAAAAACATAGACTGCTTAGCACTAGATGATACTCTTCTTGGTGATAAGCTTTGATCAAATAACGACTTCCCTACTCAATTTCCTATAACAAGATGATCTCATAGGTTGCATAATTCACGTTTATTTGATTATCAACAGACGGTTTTGGCTGTAAATTCATTTTATTTTAAATGTACGAGAGTACATATCATTGCAATGAAGACTGTAATACGATGAATTCTAGTTCAAAACTATTACTACATGTAGTAATCCGGAGAGTCCTAAGCACTGCTAGTGGCATACAATAATTAATGATATACCGTTTGTTTTGACAACTTAAAAAAGTAAGCTTATTTAGATTATTTGTCTTAATATAATTTAGAGAGAGGGGGGAAAGGGAGGCTTAACTGGGTCGATAACTGCTGTTGGTGGACCCGAAAATCTTATCAAGGAAAAATGAATATTTGGTTAAATGGTGTTTTGATAAATCTAAGAGTGACTACATCTGTTCTGGAGTTTCAAACTCATTTAGTAAATCATTTTTAGTAATGAGACTCATTAAGGTAACATTAGCTGGACTGATGCAGAAACTATTACTGTCCTCAATGATTTATTTGATAATATTTACATACGCGTTTGTAAACATTTTTCGCCAAATCATTGGTAATTGTATGGGAACCTCGCCACCTAAAGCTGACCCTTTTCTATGAAGTTTATGAATAAAAATTTATGGCTAACTACATCAAGACCTGAAAAACAGAACTTTATCGAAACTTTTAATAATACTTTAAGATATTTAGACGAAATTCTTGCATATAACACTACTTAATTTGTAAATCTTATTACAGGTATCTTTCCTTCCGAATTAACCTTCAACAAATCTTACGTTACCGGTGAAAGATGTCCATTTTTGGATGCAGATTTTTAAAAGTTACATTGACGGAACATTGGCAACCCAATTATACGATAACCGTGACGACTTTATACCTTCCGAATAATAAACACCCCCTTTTTCTCAAAGGAGATGCTCCACTAGCACCGTCCTATGGGGTTTACATTGCACAGTAAGTAAGACATGCAAGAACCTGCAGTGGTGCATCTGATTGTAAAACTGTTTAATTACTGAAAAATTATTTCAAGTATTTTTGATAGTGAAAAGAATATCAAATCCTGAATTTTATGGTAAAATTATAATGAATTATATGCATTCTATTTGGAGATTGGGCCGATTGCAGAACGGCGAGTATCGTCTACTGGCTTTGTTGAAGGCTGCTTGCGGTTTTTCACGGTGTCGAGTACACTTATTTCGCATCTCATTATTTTCTAATTTTGATTCTAAAAACAAAATTTGCGAAATATTTTTTAGGGAGTAGCTTTTAATCAATTGCTAAGCAACCATGCCAACTAAGATAGAATTTGAATTAAACTCTACTTTAAAAAATATTTTAATATTTTATTTTATATTTTAAGCATAGAAATGTAGTATGGTAAGTATATTGTTAAGGTGATTAGGTATCGGTCAAAATCTACAATATCTGACCTTGACTTTTTCACCCCACGATCAGTTTATTATAATATCACTGAATATGTAAGATGAAATTTATAGTGCGTGAATTGTTCGCTAAAAAACCATTCCACACAAAAAATGACACCCAATACAAGTTCTGGTTTCTTGAAACACGCAATTTTTAACCTTAAATGATTTTTATATACCATGTACGCCATATATAGTGATTATGTAAGTGGGTGAGTTAATGAGTTGATTTTTTTTCGCCATAGCAACACTGTAGGTTTAATAAGAGCAATAAACAACGAAAGGATAATAGATGAACTTGAAGGGATTAGGATGATGAGAAATATGGATGAGAAACAAAGAATAGTCGATTTTACAGACCATCATATAGTAGGAAATGTGGGAAAGGGCTGAATATTGAGACTATTTTGTGTACTGCTTGGCGGTCAAAAATGGGATCTTTAAAATGCATGAAGCGTGACACTTTCCACATAAATTGATCCACTATAATTAGCTGTCAGGCTTTGGCCAAATAAAAACAAATATGTGTGTTTCCTGTTTTACTACCAATCGAGTATCTTCATGCCTACCCTAACATAAAAACAGTTCAACTTGAAATTTACTCCTCATTAACGCAAGGTCATACGAATAACTGATTACTTTATTACACTATCTTTTCAAGCATAAAACAGGAAACACATATATTATTCTATTTGACCTTTCCGTATTATGACCTGGTAACTCTTGTGGATATTTGCCACCCTTTACAGTCGCCTAGGGTACATGAACTGAGCATTAACCCGACGTGAGAATTTCAACACTCTTAGTCGCCTCTACGATAATAAACGAAAAGAAACTAAAAAAAACATCAAACAAACAAACGGGACAAAACATCAGAAAAAAATAGAAGAAACCAGCGCATTTAAAACAATATATTAAAGTAACATAGTTGAAGACTGCTGGCTATTTTCCATTATGATTTTTTAAATTGCCGTTTCTTTAATGTTGGTTGTGTCGCGTACACTTATTCCACATATCTTTATCGTCTATAGTATCCCATTTGAATTTGATTTGGAAAAAAAGATTCTGGACAACACATATTCAAACTTTAGGTTTAAATTATGATAGCACTAATAAGCACTTTGGAAGACATTGGTGTCAACATGTCTGGATCATTGACCAGAATTAAACAAGTAAGGCCTTCTATTATAGTCCCACCTTAAATAGCATTTTAACAACGTTGACAATATTATAAATAAATTCCTTCATGTAAGAATAAAAATGCATTTTTAATCATTTGAAAATCAAATCTTTATTTCAATAAGGTTGTTATTACAATAACGGTTGTGACTCCAATATTCAAGCTGATAACAAAAAGAATCATTTAGTAAGTTAAAACACAGGCATTTTTTTCACTCTAGTTTTCAAAAATTGGAAGTCAAACAAAAAAGTTCCTTAACCTGACATATCCACGCGTGTACTTTGCAAACAGAAAAAAAGAAAAAAAGAAGACTGTCATTAAAGTTGCTGACAGATTCCTTTCAAATTGAAATCAAAAAGCAGAACAAAATTTATACGACATTTTCCCCCTATTTATGTTACGCAACATTTGAAAAACTGTAGTATTAAAATAAATGTGCAATTAGACAATTTAGACTGCTGATGCCTTTTATTGCGTGCTTGTATGACAAAACACTCCCGAGAGAAAAGTGCTGATGGTTGTACCATTAAACAGGAAACCGGAACTGTAAAGACATTCCAGACGATATGTTATGCAACATTTTAAAGGCTGGTGTGCCAAAATAATTACAAGGCTTAAAACGCATATTTAATGGAAGTAATAATGCACTTTGTATAAAACAAACTGCCAGGAAATAAAGTCCTAGATGTTCTTTCACCTTCTATTTATCTTTTCTGCTTAATTCAACAGATATATATATGGAATTGCCACATCAACTGATATACTTGATGTACCTTCAAATCTTAATCTTACACGAATCTTTCAAATTATTTGTCATTTAGTACAAAATTAAACTTAAGCTCAGTAAAAAAATGTGACAAAGTGCCTTAAGGATGGTCACTCCTGGAATGTTTTATATATAAAAAAAATATGATTTATGATTGAAATACAAGTGACAACAAAGTTCCAGACAATAAATTTTGCTACGCCTGACGCGCGTTTCGTCTATTCAAGACTCATCTTATATGATAGATAATTGTCCATTTATTTAAATGACAATAACTCAACTATCACCAAATATAGGCCTGTTTGCTCGTTTTCAAAATATATGACGTGAACATTTTGGCGGGAAATCCTTAAATGCCGTTTTTTGCCTAAAAAACGACGAGGCTTTATCAAGGTTTTCAAGAAATCTTATACGTTAGTTTTTAACGTCTAAATCATCAGAAAATGTCATAAAAAGTAGGGGTCAGTTTGCAAAACGATTATTCAGTATTTAAATGTATAGTCCAGATGACTTCCAAAATCAAACTGAAATTCTGAAAAATTAAGAGAAATTATCCTTTAGTTTATCTTATCAAATTTTAAACAAAATTAGTTCTTAGACATTTTGATTAATCCATTTTGTTTGGAAAAAAAAACCCGACTGAGAAGAAATTCCAACATAGAGAACTATAAAAAACAGTGTTAATGTCTTTTATAAAAGTACGAGTAAAAAGTATGTCTAAATCTGCTGATGTTTGTTCAGTTCATATATCATTCATGAGAAACGAACAATAAAGTCTAAGAATAAGTACCCTTTTATATTCTTTAACTTGATCGGGGACATTTTATTGTATACCTGATCAAATGATAAGGACTACATGTAGGTCAATTTCCATTAAGGTAGATGGGGTGTCTATCACTGAGCACCTTTTTTGCACATCTATCATAACTTTTAATTTTATAATGCTAGCTATTCTAATTGATATTTTTTTGGCTAGGTTAACATCAAAATGTATAATTACAACAAAAAATTGAATAAAACTCACCTTTTATGTGAATTTCAATATTTTCCCGTACTTTTTAAGGGGAGATAATTTGTATAGAAATAATAGGGAAAAAGCACATTTTTCAATTTTTCCAAAAATTTTGCTGGTAAACTTTATTTTTTATTTAGTATATTTAAAAATGAATACAAAACAAAAAATGTCACAATTTTTTAGAAAAATCTATGGAGTAGATTTTCTTAGATGAAGAAAATTTGAATTTTCCCTATTGATCCTATATTAAAAGTACCAAAATCATGCATTTTTCAGTCATTTCTAAAAAAATTCCTCTGGTGAACTTGTAATTTTTTCATCAAAATTTAGAGTACCATTCTAGAGCTAACTGTGGCCAAAATTTAAGAAAATTCTATGGATAAATTTTTAGACACCCCATCTACCTTAACAGCAAGAAATTGGCTATTTGTTTTAGTCCCTTCTTCAATGAGCACCTTCTTTCTTCTAGTAGATTACAACAAGTATATGCTTGTATTTTTAAGCACAGTCTATATTTTCGTTTTGATTCTAATCTAATAAATCTTAAAAAGGACACATTTCCTTCAAATAGAATCAAAAAGCAGATGACATATTCTCTACTTTATGTTTCGCAAATTATAATCTGTAGTTTAATTTAAAAAATGTGCAACTAGACAATTTAGAACTTAGATAAAGGTAATAACAAAATTACCGAACTTGGAGAATCAATCTCAAATGTCCATAAGACAAGACAAAAAAAGGAAGACATACCGGAATTGATTGCTTTGATGATAAAACACCCAAAGAAGGAAAGTGCTAACAGCTGTTCTTTTAACAGGAAATCGGAACTGCAAAACACATCCAGACAATATGTTATCCAACATTTTAAAAGCTGAAGTACCAACATAAGTTTAAGGTTTGAAGTGCCTATTGAGGTTTATGTTTTAGATAAAGTACTCTGTATTACATACATGTACCACTGTTAGGAAATGCAGTTCTAGTTGTTCTTTCAGTTTGCTAAAAGGTCATTTATTTGCTGATTGATTGAGCGCATATATGGGGCTTTGCTTAACAAACTATAACACGTACATGAAGTAATGAACCTTTGTGTTAAATATATAATTTTGCTTTCTTGTTCTATCCTTTTTTATTCGCCCGAAATATTCATTATGCGTCTCTTTTTTATGCATATCAAGTATAATATCAATATTAAGAGCTTTACCTAATTCGTTATTTGTAAAACAAAAGGAATTATTGAATACCAGACTAAAGCGGTAGATAAAGATATGAATTAGAGTTATCACCCTTTATAATAAAAGTATATTATTAATAGTAATAATATTAAACTTACAGATAATAATAACTTTTGGGTTCTCTTATGGTCACAGTGAGAAAGAGGGTCAAACAGGCTATGGGGGATGGGGGGGGGGTAAATCTCTGAACTTTAATAAACTCAGTTTTTAATTTTTTTATTCATTGATGCTCTATTCGTACATGTACTTGATAAATATATCGTAATAGAAAGTTTTGTATTGTGCTCTGTATGTGTATATTTACCGAAGCAGTCAAACTATTTATGTTTATAACTTAATTTGATTGTAATTGCTCAGATTTGGGTCCCATCAATTGGTTCAATAAAATATCTGTATCTGTAATTCTTATTTGAAAAAAAAACGTAACTATAGACAAAGGTCTTGTTTAAAAAAAAACCACTAGACTTTGTGGTGTTAAAAACGTAATCGCTAAGCACTAAGTGGTACTATATCCTCTGTGATTAGTTTTAATCAAATAACAACTTCCGTTTTGATATTTTCGATACTAACAGACAGCGTTGGCCATAAATTTATTTCCTATATAAAGTACAAGACTGTGTCTCTTTGCATTGAAGTCCAGCACATTATACAAAGAGAGAAAAGAATAAGAGGCTTTAATTGATTTCAATAACTTTTTTATACAAATTAATTACCTAGAGGAGCATGTAGTGTGACGAAAAGAACTGAGGAGAAAAGGATTCCTATTTTCTATTTTGCTGCCATATGTGATTCTCCTTTAAAAAAATCCAGTTATATTTTAAGTGTATTTAAGTGCAGTTCTCTGTAAGAATCAGGCAATATTGAAAAAAAATTGAATCATGATTTTAAAAACACACGGTTTTGACAATGAAAGAGCATTCAAAATAGACTTCTAATGAAGAAAAAGTCATTAGTTGTTGTGTTGAGTGTCAGAGGATGGAGAAAAAATTATGTTAGAATAATAGAGATTTTAGCTGACTTTACAGAGCTATCTCCCTTTAATTGACATTTTATATGCATTTCAACCAAAAATTATCTAAAATTACTGACACTTTTGAATCATGCCAATGCATTTATGGTGTCTTTTAAAGCATTTTGAACAGTATTGTGAACTCAAACCCGTGTGTTCTTTAAATCATGATTCACCCATTGCCTGATTCTTACAGAGAATAGGACTTAATACAGCCATTAATCGGGATATCTGACGTTTTGTTACCGAAATCTTAAATATGGCGACAAATCAAACAAATTCAATGTGAACTATCTAAATCATCCCTATTACCTAAATACGAATAGAAAATAATGAGATGTGGAATAAGTGTACGCAACACAGATCATTTTTGTCATTTTCTTTATATTTTCGTCGTTATGTAGATTTTTATATGGGGCGGCTAAAACCTCGAGATACAGATCATTGGCAGCGTAGATGAACCAATGAAGTTTATACACAAATTAAATACAGCGTGCATGCTAAAGGCGGGATAAGAGCGCATGAATATGAATTATTAAAAAGCCTGACAAATATTATTTAGTGATAATTGACATTTGTTTTCCGATCTTTGGATTAATGGGGTACCACTATATTTTTGTTGTTCACATGTTTAAGATAAGACAAAACAAGTTTTCTAATGATCTTTTTTGTCAGAAAATAACATTATTTTTCTTAGACAATATCCTTTTAAGCTGTATACCTGAAATGTGTCCACTGATAATGTCAATGTTGTTTGAATGCGCCATTGATATGTCTTCTTTGCGTCTTAACCCGACAAAGGTTATTAAGTGTGCTTTCTATTTCTATTTTTATTGCTTGATGTTCTGAGGGCAGTCATCTTTTATAACTTAATATTGTAAGCTTATTTTGGGGGGGTTAGCAGGAGTCAACTTTCTTCTTGCTATTTTTTGTTCATTCTTAACTTCTATTAACGGAAAACAGCTTTTGGTTCAGTTTAATCTTCCATGCCGTATTCTTATAAAGCTAACACATTTAAAATAATGATCTTAAAAGAACTTGACTACATTTTCAGTTGTTAAATGGAAAAAAAATTAAAACGAATCTTTGCAATTTATATGTCATTTTGTAAATAACATATTTTTAAGCTTGACACAAATTGCTTATTTTAGCTTAAAATAGATCGAAAATAAGGACATTGGTGTCAAGACGTCTGGGTTATTAACAACAGTTAACCACCGCCATAAACGTAGGCTATGAAAAAAAATCCGATTATTTTTTTTCTAAAAATATGACACCAAAAACAGGTAACCAGTGTATAGCAAAAAAAGCATGGAAAGCCTTAATCATAATTATAAGTCTCGGGAAGCGTAAGTTTTTAACATATTTGAAATATCTTGAATTAAGAAGCACCTTAATCAGCGACCGCTTTATGATATTGTACTTTGATAAATGACCAATCAGAATAGAACATTGGTATATTATTTATTTAAACATGCAAGACAATCCAGGTGATAGATGGTTAAGAATTTACCGGTTGATCACGATCACTTTTTTCTCATCCTGAATAAACCCTTGAAATATGTATTTTTGTTCCTGTAGTGCACGCTGTAGCACAAGATGTTTCATTTAACTAAAATCTGTACTTGTCAACCCCGTGAGGAATATTAAAAGAAGACTTTCAAAATAGTTGCTGACAGTTGCATTTCAACATAAACAAGGAAACACATCTAGACGACAAATCCCCCTTTTCATATACGTTTCTCAGCATTTCTCAGCATTTTAAAAACTATGGTATTGGGGAAGTGATAAACTAGACAACTACGATTGATGCTGCTTAAAATTGCATGCTTTTATGACAGGATACTTCTGAGAAATAAAGACTCGTTCCTAAGCTGGGCTTAGATATGAGCTTGAGTATGTATGTAATATTATTTATAACAATTAAATGTACCATCATGTGGAGATGCAATAAAGAGAATGTTATATCTTCTACAAAAAAGTAAATAAAGATAACGACGATAGACCGGACAAATAATTTTAAAACATGAATCGCACGTTACTGTTCCCTTTTATATTGAAAGTTATCCAATTTTTTTCAAAGTTAATAGCTAATATTGAAAAATGAAACCATCAAATAATGTTAACCAGGCATCAGTCCATTACATTCCTGATATGTTACACGAGATTGCGTTTTTTTGTGTTTGTGTTTATGTTTTGTAAGTTCACACGTTTTGTTGCCTTTATCTCTGGATGTGTTTTAAAAAAAAAGGAGGATCATTGCAGTTTGGTTGCATTGAAGTGTGTTATCTATGTTGTCTGTTTCTTCGAATTCGGATTACTCTGATGCGACACGCAATAAAATGTTCACTGCTAACTAGTCATTAAAATTTAGTTTACAGAAGACAAAATAAATTACTCTTAACTTGATTTATTTTCCTTGATGGAAAAGCAATTTTAATCAGTACAGTGTATGTGGGTAGTCGGGGTAAAATAATAAAGGTTAGATTCAGTTAATTCTATACTGTATGATAAATTTAAAGGACCAAGTTTTATTTGAAAATTAAAACATATCGATCAATACTTTTTAGGAACGACCAGTGGCATGCCAAATACACAATAAATGTTTAGACATTGGACTATTTTTTCCTGCTTATTACATATCTTATTTGGGGCTTTGAGATTGATCCTTTTTCGTTAATAATTCTATCTTTGTGTATTCAAATTAAAGCCAACAAGAAAAATAACTAGTAAACAAAAACTGCTAAACACTACATGCTGCTATTCTCAAATATTTTTTGATTAGATAATGACTACATTGTAATGTTTACCCTATCACAGGATGCCCTCATTTGTTACATAACTTACAGACGGTGATTTATTCAATAAACAAAGAACAGGAGTGCGTGTCTTTGCAAGTCAGGCTTTTATTAAATCAGTTGTTGTCCGATACTGATACTGGCGATACAGAAGGAAATAGAGCTGATAGTCTGATACAATATATACAATAAATAGTGATATACTGTTTGGTTTATGTTTACTTTATTTATGATGATTGAATTTCATTATATATAGAATGGAAATGGTGAGGCTTGTACAATAGTTAAATATAACTGATTAAAATTATTTAAGATACACTTATTCAGAGAACATTTCATAAATGTGAATGGAAGGTCATATATTAATGATTTTGATTATATTATTAATTTTGTGAAAAATCTTTAAAATGGAAGAAGATCAGGCAGTGTCACATTGACCAGATCTCAATACTCTTAAGTGAATTCACTCCACTTATGGAGTTCACGTATCTCAACTGGTTCTTTAAAGCATGTTAATTGAACTTATATCGATTTCATTGGTTGAACGTTACATTTGACACAAAAATTCTTTACATAAAATCATTACGACTTGAGTGTGCTTTTTGTTGTTTTCCAGCTGTGTTTGGGTTTTTCGTTACCTGGTTTTTTGTGGTGTTGTTGCTTCTGTTTACTGGTTTTGTCATTACCCTTTCGGACTTTTGACATTCCAATACCCTTTCAGTACCTTGTGCATCTCATAAAATATATTGAACGAAAATAAGTGTACGTGACGAAACTTCCTCAGACCAACATGAATATAACATAAATGGAGCAGTGTGTGACGAAATGTGACCAGTGGCTATTTATCAACATCGCCTTGTGTACACACATGTTAGAAGAAAAAATGTCCTTAACAAGTTGCATAGCTACGGAATGTCAAATACAATATTTAAAAAGGCCTGGAATTTCTGAAGTTTTTCAATACACGTGCACCTATACTGTTGAACTTGAAGCACTCCCAGATAAAATTTGCACAAACCATTAAAGGCTTGGAATTGATCTTCTATCATAATAGAATTTTCTCGTTCAGTCAGATCTGACATGGTTAGGAATCATTTTAAAACTGATTGGCAATTTGATTGCATGATTTAGTTCTCTGCAACTGCTATTTATTGTGCATCAAACAGTTTGATATGTTCCTTACGACATATCTATTGTTAAGGTATTGATCTAAGAAAGTAATTTGAGATATAATTTATAGGAGTCAAAGAACAAATGGTTTTCTGCATTGTGTAATGGTTTGAGCTTTAGTAAATCAAGCTGCATAAATATTACGTTTTCCGTCTTTGTTATTGAATACAAAAATTGAGTGTAATGCATTTCGCTATATCGAGAGACTTTTCTGTCCTTACGTTTATGTTTGGTCCTCTTCCTTAAACACATGTACTGAAGTGGTTTATGATTACGTAAATGTTTTTAAAGATTTTAAGGATTTTGAAAATAGCATAAAAGGGATAAGGCTTTTGATGTTGAATGTTCTTCCATACTAACAATAATAAAAAACACAAAAGCAGTCAGCCGTAAATCAAAAGCAGACTCCTGTAAAAACGAAAGTAAATAAGGAAAGGCTGTTGCTATCAGTTGCAACTTGCCTTGCTCTTATGTGCAGGGATAACTTTGTGAAAAGGCAAACTAACATCATCTATTGGAGAGCTTAAAAAGCTGAACCCCATATTTTTCATAATCGAGTAAGAGTAAGTTGAATTTTTTGTGAAGTATTTAGTCTTCATGTTTCATGTTAATTTTTCTAAATTTTTAACACTCTATCTGACACAATTTGAAATTAGGGTTTGTATTGTGCGCTGATTGGCCTTAAAAGTCGTTATTCTTTCTAAATCAGTAGACTTTAAAGTTTGAATGGTTGGGGCATTAGAACCTGTCTGTGAAATAAAACTTTGATGGTCCTTGGTCTTTAATTGCGTCTGGGCTTCTAAATGTAATGTTTTTAATGAATAGTCGTCATACGCCAATAAAAAAGATATGAAAATGTTCTGTAAAACTTATGTTAAGATTTATAGCTGCATATATGATTACATAAAGTCTCTTAATTGTTAAATTACAATAAAAACGCTAAAACTGATTGGAGTTTTCGGTCGCGCTACTGGCCTTCATCAGCATGTTTATATGGATAATGTGACGTTACAATCTCATATATCCCCGGGACCTTGAGATAAAGGACACAACGGATTCTAAGAAGAAGTCTGCTTCATATTTAGATCTACATCTCGAAATTGACTCTTAAGGAAGACTCTCAACTAAGCTCTATGACAAATGTGATGACTTCAACTTTCCAATAGTCAACTTCCCCTTTTTCTGAAGCAAAGTTCCGCCCACTCCTGCCTATGGTGTTTTGGTATCACAGTTGACTCGTTACTCCCGAGTTTACGGGAATTACATCGATTTCTTTGGCAGAGCATCACGTTTAACAATGTTTAATGCAGAAATTTCTGACAGAGGATTATGTTGCTCCACGGGTGTTGTCTTCACTCAAGAAATTTTACGGAAGGCATCGTTCACTCGTAGACAAATATGGAATTTATATATCTCAAATGAGTGCAGATGTTGGTTCGTCGTAGAAATTGGTTTTGTCTTCCTTTACCGGATTTGACACACTGAATTTGAAATTAGCAACATGACAGGTATGCTATAGTAGGCAGGAGCCGCTTTCTCTTCCGGACCACCTGAGTTCACTCTTGTTACGATTAGAGTTCGCGTTGTTGATTTCCGTTCGGTTGATTTTGTGTTTTGTGTTTCTTTGTCCTGTTTTTCTTTGTGTTTACCGGTTTCGTCGTTAGACTTTTGGACTTTTGACACTCGAATGCCAATTGGTGCTTCTCTGCTTCTTTAATAAGAATTTATTTAAAGAAAATAAAAGTAATAACCTCTCAAAAATTTCAAAACGGAGTATTTGGTATTTAGAAATAAAAGTTACTGTTCTTTTGTGTTGATTCCATGGAGTTCAAAAGTGTTTGAATTCTTCATCCGCAGTTTCTCTCTCGTTTATCTATAATCATCCGATCCGTACAATTTTCAATGCCAATAATTCGATAGCATTCCTTGTCATGGTTGTTTAGCAACGGGGTCGTCCTGTTTCCGTCGAATTAAAGAAAAAATCAAGAAGTGCCTTTGGTATAACGTGTCTCCGGTTTCCCCAACGTATATGTAGTTAGGCACCGACCATTTGATTTTCTGGGGGAGGGGGGGGGGGGGCTTGGATTTAAAAAAAAATATTCTGGCTCTGATGTTTGGCAAAAAAAGTCTGGCTAGCTTATAGGGCGTAAAAATAATCTGGCCCTCATTTTCCGCATTAGTAAAAAAGAGATTTTCTGAAGAACATTTTCTAGCATTGAGTGTATGGGAAAAATAAGCTGGACCGCGCAGCGGTCGAAAAAAGATTCGCGGCTCGGGTGAAAATCCCAGCCCCCCAGAAAATCAAATGGTCGATGCCTTATCACACTTGACGCAAAAAAATATCCTACATTGGTAGATTTACAATTGACATGAATTCATTATTATCGAATTCTTTTTGTCTGTACACATAACGTACAGATGGGTGCACACATAACCTGTACGGTAAGTTAACTTGAAAAGCAGACATCAAGTTAACTTCAAGTTCACTTGTGACTGGTCATGCGACTGCTTTGAGCAGACGCGCGACTGCTTTGAGCAGACGCGCGACTGGTTCCAAGTTAACTTGAAAAGCAGTCATAATTCCATGTCTGCTTTTAAAGGCAGTCGCGTAATTATGACAGGTCTGGTCAAGTTAACTTCGTGACAGGTCTGCTTGAAAACTGATTGTAAAAGGACAAGGTTTATGTTATATCACCTAAACTGTGGTTTAAATTCAGTTTTAATATTATAAACAGCTGTTTTTTTTATTAAATTTAACCTTTGCATTATTAAACAGATTCCAGCTTCAGCAGACTTGTGGCAATGACTGGTCTGGTTAAAGCAGTCACGACTTTGTGACTGGTTATGACCAGTCATAGAAAAGCTGTCGCAAGTCTGCTTTGACCAGCCATGAGTAAACGCAAGTTAACTTTGATGTTTGCTAAAGCATACACGAGCAGACATGGAAAGCAGTCACAAAGTTAACTTTATGTTAACTTTCATACAGGTTATGTGTGCACCTATCTGTAAGGACACATAGCACATTTTATTCGTATGGTTCACATTTTTTTTCTGCTTAAAAAAAAGATGGTTGTGTTTTTTTTATAGAAATAGATAATAATGAACTCAAATTTAGAAACCATGTCAATTGTAAATCTACCAATGTTAGAATGCTATATAGGATGGTTAGTTTAAATGGTTGAGCAAGTAGGACTAGAACACAAACTGAGAGGTAATCGGTTAGTGATCTAGAGTGAGGCATTTAAACCGGGGCTTTAGACCACTCAGCTACCCAGGTCCAAAAGTTCTTCAAGAATATTCTGAATAGACAAATTATCTCTGGTTTTACAGAGTGCCAGTTCATTCAGTTTTGACAACTTAAAACTATTAAAGCGTTGACTATTAAAGATTAATGATGTTTCCTGGTGATGAGGTTAATTTGTTCTCCGCAGTAAAGGTTTTAAAGTGTCGTATTGTCGTTTGACGCTAAAAAGTATAATGTTTTACAGTAGAATGATCTTAATGAAAACTGTTGCTCAATTCAATATGATATATTAAATAACTTGATTGGCTGATTTGCTAAATCTGTTTCATCTTATTACAATATATTTTTTTTCTGCACTTATACTTCTTTTCCACATGCAATATTTAAACTGTGCAGCTGATAAGGTAGTTTAAAAAATGGCAAATAAAGGCAAAGATATTATATCAATCAACATGCTTTAATTTCTTATAGAAACTTTATTTATATTGGATATATTTCAATATATTATTTTAAAATCCAATTGTTCCATTCAAAATTGTTTGAAACACCGGGTTTCTTCCCTTGTACTGCACATGGTCGATATCCTAGGTGCTTGATTTGCTTCCCTCTTCGAACCTTTTGGCTTTGAGTCCTTTCATTTATTCAATATTTTTTGTTGTTTGACCTTCCATTGTTTGATTCAAATGATTCTGATGAGAGGTTACTCCTTGAAGTTTCGATATACAGCATAACCAAATTCACTGTTTTTTACCCGTTTTGGTATTTGTATTTTGTACTGTTCAGTAGACGTATTTACAGCAAAATGTCGGCATTCTGAAGGGCAGATAGTGTGCCCATTTACTCTCTGATTTAATTGTTTCTTTATTCATATAAAGCGGATTTCCAACAATCACTTATAGACAAAACAATTGTATGCTAGCTGTCTCTTTTAACTTCACCTTCACTCACTACGAATTCTAGAATATCGGCTTCATATTTAAATCTACAAATCGAAATACAAAAGGAGGACTTTCAACAAAACTCTAAGAATACGTGATGACTTCAACTTTCCAATCTTCACATTCTTTTACAACCCTTGGTTTCGAAATGATATCTTATGGAAGACATCTTGGGCTCATAGACAAATTGGCATTTATACCCCTTAGATGAGTACAAATTTTGGTTTATCATAAAATTTAGTTATGTTTTCATTTACTTGATTTGATTACTAAATTAGAATTAGCAAATCAACGGGAATGTTGACACAAGCAGGAATAGCCAACACTCCCGGGTCATCTTACCTCACTCTCGTTACGACTTGAACGATCTTAAACAGAAGTGTCTTAAAAATACTTTTACACAGAAAAAATGATAAAAGAAATCGATTCAAGAATCGAGATTGTGAACAATTTGCAGCGACAGACAAAAAACTTTGTTTTTTTTTGTGTTTTTACGATTTTGAAGTTACACAATCGGATGCACAGAACCAGTAATTAATGAGAAAAGGCAAATTATAAAAACTCATTGTTTGAATTCATCATGTACAACGGAAAGTTTGAACGACGCTCTAGTTTCATTTATGCGTTTAGCATTTTAATCAAAATCTACATAGTTTGAAATCAATTTAAGAAACTGTTATTGACCCATTTATTTTTAAATCAAGATTAGCTGTCCTGTAATTAAACTGAGCTAATCCTAGAAACAGCTGGATAAACGTTCATCAAATCCTATATTGATATTTATGCCATTAACTTTGATATTTAATTGTAAGCATGCTGCTTCTTTAAAATGTCAATATACGAAATTTGAATTCTATCTAATCCTTATTTCAGTAAAAATCCCGATTATAATTGATAAAATACTTTCAATGTCAATAAAAATGTAATTTGGTCCTAACAATAAGGACTAACCATGCTAGCATTGCATTTTCGTAAAAATATCAGACTCTAAATAATAAAAAAAGGTTCAATATTGATAAAACATTCAACAAGGTCATAAGAAAGAACATTAACCTTACGATTATTGCATATCAATTCTTTGCAATATCCATAAAGTGGACAGTCTATTGTCCGATGATAAAACATTAAGAAGGATATAAGTCTCTGGAATCGTTGTCCTTAACAATTAAGGTTGAAAAGAAGCTGTCAAAGTTGTCATTTATTCTGATAATGGATTACTCAGATGCAATATATGGTCAGTTTCTAAGGAAATTTGTATTAATACGCAGTGAGGTATTTAATCAAGCCCCAATAGATGGGATAACGTTGGTATAGGTCAGAAGAAACAGATTGATAAAATATACTTAATAAAGAAGATGACTGAAAAGATAACATTGGTCTAAGACATTTGAAATAGATTCATATTCGTATGAATACCAAGATGAAAAAAAGGACAACAAGGTTCATGAAGATGAATTGTATACATGTATATTAGAATTAAAGCGTGCTATGGTTTTTATAGTGTAAATGGAATGAGTGAGTGAGTCAATGTTTTACAACTACTGATCAACGCTATATAGTTTATATAAGGCCGATAATCCTGGAAAGAGGATGATATATTAACAAATATTACCTAAAACATAAAAAATGTACATGAATTTTCATAAAGTACCAATGCTATATTGAGATATCAAAAGTCCGAAAGGCCCAAAAGAAAATCAGGCTACACACAATATAATGAGTAAACATCACATACAAAACATACCAAGAATAAAAACATTCAAACCACAACGAGCAACACAAACTCACGTACAAATGACAGTAAACTCAGATAAACTTGAAAGGCAAACGGTTCCTTTTTATAACAACACTCCTAATTTCACAAGACAATGTAAGACACTATTGAGGATTGTCACTACTGAACTTTTCTGTATCATAGATAAAGGTCCACATAACTAAATGGCAAAAAAAATATAGGTCCGTATGCTTTTTTTTTAGATATATTACGTCAAACATTTTGTGGGAAATCAGACTTCTCTAGATTTTACATAACGTTAACATTGTGATGTTCTTTTTGCCAAAAAGACATGAAGTTATATTTAGAATTTTAAGAAATTTTATATAGTGTGTTTTATGGTCTTTATAATAAGAAAATATCATAAAAAGCAGGGGGCAGTGTGCAAAATATTTCTTCGGTATTTAAATCTACAGTCTAGAGGAGTTCAGAAATCAGACTGATACACATGAAGAGTGACCATCCTTAAGATCAAGTAGTAACAAACGATACAACACGGTTTGGAGACACAAAAGGGAAAGTGAGGTATTCATTTCAAAACAACTAATAGCCAAAACCATTTAAACAAAAATAATTATTTTATTTCGACTAACATAATTTCAAATGTGTTAATATTGAAGGCAATTCCATTTCAACATTTTAAAAACATGTCTTACGAAAATATTGTTAAATTATATCTCAAGTTTTTGATATTGGTTTTAAGAACATTTTAAAACGCTTTAAAAGTTTCTCAAAGTAAAAATGATTCAAAGACATTTACAAATTTCAATTAACATTGCAATAATCAGCAGTGTTATGAAAATCTAATTAAGATGATTTTGTTCATTTTTGTTCTTCATTAAACTATATATAGCAACATACATTCTTTAAAAAAAAACAACCGACACAATTATGTCCTCTTTCAATATTCCAATGAAAGAGGAACATAAAGAGTTACCATATTTGTACTGGATACCTAAACTTCACAAAAATCCGTACAAAGAAACGTATATAGCTGGATCTTCATCATGTTCAACTACAGAGATGTCCGTTCATTTCATTTAACTAAAATCTTGTCTGCTGTCAAAGAAGGTCAACAAGCATACTGCGACACTATTTATAATCGTAGTGGAATTAACCATATGTGGATTTTGAAAAACTCAAAAGATTTGTTAGATCATTTTAAATCTAGATCATTTTCTGAGGTTCACTCTTTGAAAACCTTCGATTTTTCAACTTTATACACTACCTTGCCACACGAAAAACTAAAATGTCGCCTGAAAAAACTTCTCGAAAAAGCCTTTTCAAACTCAAGGAATTTTGTTGTTTTTGGTTATAATTCTACATTCTTTTCCAAAACATCTTTCAAAGATAAAATTTGTTACACACTGGAAGTTTGCAGTATGCTTGATTTCCTCATTGACAACATATTTGTCACCTTCGGAGGAGAGATTTTTCAACAACAAATCGGCATATCAATGGGCACAAACTGTGCTCCTCTCCTCGCCGATTTGTTTTTATACTCTTACGAGACTGAATTTCTTCAGGGACTCGTAAAGAACAAGAAGATGAAAGAGGCAAGGTCATTTAATCTTACATTCAGATATATTGACGATGTCCTTTCTGTCAATAACACTTCATTTGGTAGTTGGATTCCTTCAATATATCCTCCGGAATTGGAGATTAAAGAGACCACCGAATCTAATTGCTTCACGTCTTTCTTGGATTTACACCTCGAATTTGACCCAGGTGGTCATCTCAGTACAAAAATTTACGATAAACGAGACGATTTTAATTTTCAAATTATTAATTTTCCTAATCTACAGAGCAATATACCTACTTCTCCTGCATACGGTGTTTATATTTCTCAACTTATTCGATATGCCAGAGCTTGCACACATTTCACAGATTTTTTGATCAGACACCGGTTTCTTCGTGACCGACTTTTGAAGTAGGGCTATAAGAAAATACGTCTCATACGATCACTAAAAAAATTCTTTCTTCGTTATCAGCCACTAGTAGAAAAGTTCAAAATTGAGTTAAAAGATATGATAGTTAATTGTTTTAATTAGTGTTTGACTGGTGTGCTGTACTGAGATGATCACCTCAATATCCCTATTGTGTCTCACAACTATGTTGTGTTCTATGGTCATTACCGGATCCTAAGATCGCAATGGAAGAGGGAGGTTTGGCGCCATAAAACCTGGTTTAACCCACCATTTCGTTTGAAATGCCTGTACCAAGTCAGGACCATTGCGATCCACCAGTTCTCCGGTATGACTGATTCGTTTTTGTCATTTTCTCTGGACTATGAGATTGATCATTCAAGTTCGGTAGTTTTGTTATTACCTTTATTTGACGCAATCAAAGTCAGATTTACATAAGTGGCGCCAAACCTTACTCCAGAGTGACATTTGATTTCTTTCATTTTCAATTATTAAACTTTTCTTGTCATATCTTACCTTTAAGACAAAGTAATTACTACAATGGCGTCTTAACATGACTATAACATGTCTGAGAATCGCATAATGGCATTCCTTTCTTCAAAGTAGCGTGAAACTTGGTAGAACAAACATAGTTTATCTTGATTAGACTTTTAATCAATTTTCAAACCAGCAAAGACAAAGCATTTTTAAAATGGTCTTCGTTTTGATTGAAATGCGAACATGGTCGTAACTTGATATTGGCCTTTCAACAGAAATTGTGGGTTGAACCTCTTTTAAAATTACAAATACCAAACGCGGGTATAAAAGGTTAATTTGGATATGCTTTATATCGATATTTCAAGGAGTAACCTCTCATCAGTAGCATTTAAATCAAAATATTGGAAGGTCAAATTCCCAAACTATTGAAAACGAAAAGTACTCAAAACCAAAAAGTTGGAACAAGGAAGCCAGATCCAGTACCGAAGATTCTAACTTCTAATTAAATCAATTACAAATATTTTTTCTGATAAAATTATTAATGTTTTAATAGCTTCTTGTTCAGACAGAAATGGCATTATATTTCTGATAAGCTTAATGATTTGATTTATCAAGGCTATTCATCTGTCCGTAATGAGGCAGCATTATCATGTTCATGTATCAAAAAATACAAAGCTTTAAAATGTTGAACTTTTTTTGAACAACGTCTTTATCTAGTTCACGATTAAAACGTCTTTTTAAATTTTTTTATCAGAAAACATAACTTTAACATAAAAACGGTAAAGCACGAGAAGTACTAAAATACCAATTACAGCATAAGGTTGTTATTTTGACAACTTGGTTACTTGGATTCTTACCATTTGTTCAGATATGGACATACATGTATTTGCTATTATGTTAAAGTAAGAATTTGTAACTATATAGAAGGAAACATTGGAAATATAAGACCAAAAACGTTACAAAACGGTTAATCTGGTTATGCTGTAAATCGATATTTCAAGGAGTAACCTCTCATCAGCAGCATTTGAAAAAAAAACATTATGAAGATCAAAAACCAAAAATATTGTATGGAGACAACTCTTGAAGTAGATTAAAGCAGTTTACTTCTAAAATGACGATCAACCAGTCTGTTCTATCCAAATCTTGATAATAAGATATGAAATAAGTGTAAGCCACACAACTTACCCTATATCAGAGGCAATTAGAACAGAGAACTACATCAAAACCTTATTTTTTTCTCAGTATAACCATTCTTATTTTGGGAGAGAGAAAAAACGAAAAGCCATATTTTGTTTAAATTTTCCATTCACACAAATTTCAATATGATTATTACTTTTGGAAAATTGAATTTCAAGGCGATCCTTTCTATTTTCTTTAATAATTGAAAAATGATGAATTCTGGCTTCAAACGCAATTCTCACTAATACTCCTCTGGGCAAGATTCTTAAAAATAGAAGACAATTACGGGTTTAATAAATACTAACCATATGATTCAAACGCACGATTTGTATCATGAACAAGAATTATAACTAGGTAAATAACCAAATAAAGATTTAGTTATTAACCTGCTATCTTAAGGATTTGTCAATCTGTTAATTCTGGAAAATAATGAATGGGTTATAAGTTGTGATATATTACAAGTTTGGTTTACTATCTAAATGATACATCAATTTCGAAAGCCATTTTACACCTCACATGTAGACACGCACAAGACTGAAATTACATTTAGAAAATCCACAACGGAAACAACCAGCGGCCAATGTGACATGTGGTTGTTGCGCCCTTCTAATGTCTTGATTCAAATGTTGCTAATGAGAGGTTATTCCTTGAAATATTGACGTATCGTGTCTGACACGAATTTACCATTTTTAATATTAATTTGTAAGTGAAATTTCCGATTGTTAAATTTTAATTTGTGCAAACGCCAGGTACTGCAGACGGCCGTTATAACGGTGCTGGATTTGGCTTCCTTTTTCGAAAATTTTGGCTTTGAGAACTTTTCATTCAATTTATTTGGCTTTTAACTTTCCAATATTTTGATTCAAATGCTGCTGATGAAAGATTCTTCCTTGAAATATCGATATACAGCAAAACCAATTTAGCCGTTCTATACGCGTTTGGTATTGTATTTTGCAACCACCTCTATGCGTATAATCCAAAACTTTTTTTTACAATTGCCAAAGAAAGACCGTCTTCTGGAACAACTAATATTGAGACGACGTGCATAACAAAAGTTTATTTTTATATTCCCAATTAGGACAGCAATAATTTATAAATGTTGGGACAACTCTGTATGGAAAAGGCACTGACTTTTATGTAATGCACACATTATTGCAAACTTTTTGAAAGGTTTCTTAAGTGGGAATTTCTGATCAATGGAAAATATTTAGCATTAAACTCTAGTAAACTTCCAATGATCATGTAGAACATCCATGATAAGTATCTAAATTATTAAATAATTATCAAAATAAACGGACAAACGCAGGTACAAGTATTTTATAGTCGTTTATAAAAAAAAACTTATTTTGCCATTCAAGAGTCTAGTAATAAAAACAAATTGACAGAAGATCAAATAATAGAAATGCTCAACTTTCTTATCGACAACATATTTGTACAGTTTGGTGTACGTGTTTTTCAGCAGAGGATGGGTATCCCAATGGACACAAATTGTGCATCATTGCATGCCGATTTATTTCTTCATTCATATGAAGCGGACTTCTTACAATCACTTCTAGTAAAAAAAGACCGCAGACTTGCTTCATCCTTCAATCTCACATTTCATTATATTGATGATGTCCTTTCACTAAACAATCCTGGATTTGGTGACTATTTTCATCTCATATATGCAAAGGAGCTTGAGATAAAGGACACCACAGCTTCGAGGAGGTCCGCTTCATATTTGGATTTATTTCTCGAAATTGACACTCTAGGAAGGCTTTGTACAAAGCTCTATGACAAACGTGATGACTTTAACTTTGCAATAATCATCAATGTTTACCTTTTTTTGTGATTTTTTTTCTTATTTGGATTTTACCTTTTAAATGTGGTTTTACCTTTTAAACAGTTCTTTTCCTTTTACCGTACTACGTTTCTTATTAATACACATGTAAGTTAACTTTCCCTTTCTGTTTAGCAACATTCTGTCCGCCCCAGCATATGTAGATTGCTTATCACTATTGATAAGTTATTCCTGAGCTTGTGAGGAGTATAACGACTTCCTTTAAAGAGCTTCACGGCTGACAAGTAAATTGTTAACACACGGGTACGTTACTCCCAGGTTAAGTTGTTGTCATCACTCAAGAAATTTTACTAAAGAAATCATGTTCTTGTAGACAAATACGGTATTTCCATCTCCCAGATGATAGTAGATGTTGGTTTGACATAGAGCTTTATTATGTCATCCTTTCCGGATCTGACCAACACTAAATCGAACTTTGGCAATGTGACGGATATGCTTCAGCAAGTAGAAACTGCTTGCCATTCTGGAGCACCTGAGTTCATTCTCGTTTCAACTTGAGTTCACGTTGCTGAATGCGGTTTTGTTGTTATGTGTGTTTTTTGTTGTTGTGTGCTTTATTGCGTACATTGATGATTTTTTGTCTACCGATTTTGTCCTTGTCTCTTCATAATGATTTTTGATTATCCCTTTGGTACACCTTTGATTGCTTCATTTATGCTCCTGAATAGCTGCATTTCCACATGGATTTTTTTCAAGCATCAAAGAAGAATTTTAAGTTTAATGCAATAGAACAATCGCTAGCCCGTTTATCCTGGAAAAATCTTGATGTGAAAATTCACATATGTCACAATCTACTATGGTGAATTTTGACGCCATGACATTGGGAGCAATGGAAGCAAGTTTTTTTTTAATTATTTTTATCAAGACAATTGAAGGAAAAGATTTCAAGAAAAATCGGGATGAAATTGCTGCAATTATGACAATCGTATTCCAAGTCTAAAATCTGACTGATAAACTTAAATGAAAAACAAACATGATATTACATATAACCACAAAGTAACGTACAAACAAACGTTTAGTCACATAAAGATTTTACCACAGACGTCAAGCGCTTCAGAGATTATATCATTTTTACAATTCGTACATTAACTGCTACCTCATGCTGTTAGGGCTTTTTTCTCAATATCTCAATAACTCTTTTGATCCATTTTTTTAAAGAAAACACTGGCGTATAGTATATAACATATCACTTATACAATATATCATTTTAAAATCAAGGGAATTCACTAGCATTCAGATCTACCAGAACTCAATTAAGTTTTTTTTCTTGTCGAAAAATGAATATGTTATGACAACTTATGAACAGTTTATACAGTTAAAAAATTTCACCAAGAAATTAACCTTAATTGAAATCATACAAGTGTGTGGCAAAGGGATAGGTCCTACTTATATCAATCGGGAAAGAATAGCCTTCTGCACAGAGATGTCTTGGCCATATATATTATCTTGTTTGCCTTCCTGGCCATCTTTAAAGCTTGATTGTTTGTGTCCTTCGTTTAAGTAAGACCGTTTTCCATTCCTTTGTTATATGCTGTGAATTTCACTTGAGGGTTAATGGGTGTTGTGTGGGTTAATTGACTGGTTAGTATTACAAGTGCTAGACAAATTTACTGGTGTTACACACAAATTACCAAGCATGAGAAGGAGAGCGTAAAACTGAGGCTAACTAATAGTTATTTACAAGAGCTAGAAAAAGCATGAAAACACCGATAAAAAGTGATAAAATGAATGTCTTAAATATCTTTCCCTTCTTTTCTCTGATTTGTTATATAAAATTAACGAATGTCTTGTGCAGTTTAACCTGAAAAGTACATCTTGATTTGGTCATTTAATCTCCATCCTTTGAAAAAACTAAAACCCAGACAGTATTGGTTTTGAACACTTCTCGAGTGAGAGCTTTAACATGACCATATAGACAACTGTCTATTTCTCTTTACTGCCGGTGGGAGTTACCATATAGAAACATATCAAATACTCATTGTCGAGAAAAAAGAGAAAATATCTGATTTTTCTTCCTATTAAAATTTTGATTTATAATGAATCAGAAGCTGCTATTATCAGATTAGAGGAGTAGTGTCAAATATTGGATAAAGAATAAGAAAATAATTTTATAACAGATAATCAGATTAAAGGTGCAGTGTCGAGCATTTGATAAACATTAGTAAAGAATTGGATTCTATAGGACTAAATTGTATTTTCAAACTGTGGTTACTTAACATAAGGTAAGATTTCCTTTTATGTTTTTCTTTGATTGGCATGGCCTGCGAAAGCTAAGTGCAAGGCATCGCAAAGATCTATTTTGAAAGTCGTAAAATTATAAATTGAGTTTTTAAATGCCGGTCTTGATTATATTTTGATAAGAATTTTAGCTATTTGAAAATTCTTTTTATGTTATTTGGTGTCTTTAGAATTATATTCGAATTTCGATTACAATTACCACAAATAATACAAAAACTGATCATTGAATTATAATTTTAAAATACAAGGCTTCAAAAATCTTAAAAAGAGTTGTCATGGGTAAAACAAATTAACATTTTATTCGAACCGCTTATTTTAAAAACTTTCATATGAGTGTGTGTGAAAAAGGGGGTAATAACAAGACATACCAGAAAAATATTAGATAGCAATGGACCTGACTTGGTACAGGCATTTTAAATGAAATAATGGGTCTTCCAGGTTTAATGGCGCAGAAAACCCTACCTCTTCCACTGTGATCTTAAGGTCCGATAGTTATACAAAATACAACGCAGTTATGAAGACATAATAGAGGTAACAAACAGCCATACACTTATCAAAACAATCACTTACCATTGCGTGAAAAATAGTTTAATATTTCAATCAGTGGCTGATAATGAAGGACATTTTTTGGCCGGATATAACGCAGTGAAAAATCCGGGTTATCAAATCTTGAATGACGGGCGGGCGGCGTGTGGACGGTAACGAAACTTTTCGCAACAGTTGTCTCAGCAACTACTAATCACCGTTATTTGATATTTTGTGCACAGCTTCAGGGTGGGGTCAGACAACGTGGTATCCGATTTCAGGTCTGTCGCTCATCTACTGCCTGTTTAACGAAATCCGGCCATTTCTATCTTTGACCCATGTTTTAAGAGAACGTATGAGACGTATTTTCTCGTAAACTTGGTCGCTTACGGAGACAGTGATGTCGTATAAAAAATCAGAAATATTTGTACAAGCCTGGCATATCGAATAAGTCGTGAAATAAAAACACCGTAATCAGATGAAGCAGACTTTTTCATTGTAAAATTTAGTTTACATGTAGATGGTATTCTTTTGGTGAAAACCCCTTTTTGCACTTACAATGTAGCACTTTTTTTCATTTACCCCAAATTTCTTTGTTACTTTTAAACGGAAGAAAGTTTCCGAGCGTGAGGTGACAATCCAGATTCATTTCAAACAACCGCGTTTGTTCTTCTTGAATGCAAAGAAAATATTTAGATTTTTTTGTTCTAATAATTTGAAACATCAGAAATTCATTCAAATACTATTAACATAGCGAATACTTATTTTCGATTTTTTTGCGAATTCTGCAGAAGATCGAAATACGAACTCGCACAATATGGATGAGCCATATCTTTCAATCAGAAATTTCAAGAGCTACGGAAAGTGTCCACTGAAATAAAGTACCCCATTGTTTACTTAAAATCTCGAAAAAGTATTACGGTATACATATTCAATATACAAAAATCTACGCTTCTTGGCTTTTTGCAAATCTTATGTGTATCTGATTGTAAATGAGAGATTGCAATATGCTTTATCTTTAATATGCAAAAGTGGGGAGAAAATGCTGGGATTTATTTTCCAACTGTCAAATATGAAACTAAAATATTGAAATATAAACATAACATTCACAGCGTCAAAGTTTACATCGTTAATTATTAATATAAGATTGTAATAAAACAAGTCAATGATAAACATAAGTTCGATCAGGGAGGTTTGATAAAAGCTTTAATATGGATTAGAGATCTGGAGTTTTAATCAAAACATCTTCTAAATTAGGTATGTTTAATTAATGAGTCTAAAGCGATCAGCTTAACTTGATTTGTTTATTAATTCACAGAAAGAAAGTTATATATAAATGAATTCTCTTAATTTCTTTATTAACGGATGGTGTCTGTTTTGTCCTATTAATGAAAAAAAAATCTTCGGAAGGTGGAATAATTTTCACTAGACGTTGATTAATAGCAAAATTGATGTTTTGGTTCAGTGATAGATAATAGGTAGGCGAGTTTGGCTTGCATAGTTATTTATTTAGGCAAAACCAACACACAACATACCATCAGAATTAATACAAGTTGGTCTTAGAATTTGTTATCGATACCTTTTTAGAAATATCTATAAATAACATTTGTTTCTATATATAAGGACATTTTTTTTAACAAAATAGAATTCATGAAACATATAAATACATTTGAAGGTTGACAATTGTATTTTACTTACATCAACTAGATGTTTATAAACAATATTTTAGATCTAAATTTATTAGATCTTTGAACAAATATTCATTTTGCAAAAAAAATATCGTTTGAAATAGAGCAAATATTTTGAGAATTACGAGCTTTGTTTGTAAAATGGGATTTTCAGAGACAAGAAAATTAAAGAAAATTAATAAATCTTTCTTATTAACCTGAATTTTTAAATGACGATATATGCATCTATTTACATGCAGGGCGGACGGTATCGAACTTGCTCTACTTTGCACTTACATGTATATGTAGTAAAATTTAAAATATACTACCGATATTGCTGAAATGCATTTTTAAAAGTCTTTTATCTGTTAAAACCTGCTTTCATAATACCGGTACTGCTACATTTACATTATGACAACGATTATAAGGATAGAAGAGACTGTAAAATTGAAATCATTGATATTTTGGTCATGTTTTTACACATACATGTATACTTTATAATTAATTTATAACCTCGAAAGTAACTTATCTACCTCATTCGATATGGTGTTATGTTTCACAGCTCATTCGATATGCCATGGATTTCACATGTTTTTCTTTTTATTTTGTCTATACCTCTGTCTTTGTTACCGACTTTCAGACCAATTACATGTAAGGTTTTATTAAAATACGACTCGTACAGTTTTTGAAACATTTTCTCTCGTTTTCTCAGCTACTGGTAGAAAAATATGTCAGATCAAATAATTCGTTATTGCTTCGATAAGTGATTTGGTGTTTGCTGTTCTGAAATGATTACCTCCATAATCATTATATGTTTCACAACTATGATGTTTCTTGTTTTACCCCTGGACCAAACATTCGAAATGGAAAAGATAGGTTTTGTGTCATAAAATTGGTTAACCAATTTCATTTGATAAGCATGTTCCGAATCGGGACCATTGCGATCCCCAATTTCTCTGTCATTTAAGATTGATCCTCTCGTCTGATAGTCTTTTTTATAACCTTTATTTCTTAAAATTGTAGCTTCTTGTGTCAAAGAAGCTTTTTGCGTTCTTTTATATCAAACTGTAATAAAAAGTTTTAGAAAAAAATAAACAGACAAACGGGTTTTTACACTAGGTTGGTTTTAGATTTTCTTGCTTTTTGAATAGATAAAAAAACAAAACAAAAACTCCATGACGTTCATATAATCAGTAAAATCACAATATGCAATATTAAATGCTGAATTAAAACGGTCGGGAATAAAAACAAACTCGGTCAATAAAAAAACAATTTAATCTGTAGAAACAGTGTATTAGCTAGTAATCCAGAGAAACAAAACATATTCTTCATTAGGGTTTGTTCCATGAATTGAATTTTAGTAAACAGTTTAGTGGGTTTATTAATTTACAGTTAAAGTGTTTGATAGTAACTAATAATGTATTAGCGACAACTGTCTGTTTTGTGAAAATAATCAAATACTCTTAATTGGGTGCAGGAAATTGAGTTCACTCAACTGTTCATTCGACAAATGCAGCAAAGTTGTTATTTTGTCTCAATGTTTTTGCTCTTTAAAGTAAGGAGATGCTTAATTCTTAAAGTTGAAGTGATCAAATCTGAAAAGGACCAATTGGGTCATATGAATTAAAATCAATCCTTACGACTAGAATTCGCATTGTTGGTTGCTAATCTGTTGGTTTTTTTTGTGTGTGTTTTTGTGTTGTGTGTTTGTCGTGCTGTTTGTAAAAACGGATCTTTTTACATAAAGACAAAAGAATACAGAGAGATTACGTTTATTTGTTTATTTCAAAAGTGGATCTTAGCAAACACAGGTATCTTATTGTGAAAAAAATAAATATTTGTAAATGTTCTAAATGCTCTTACAAAAATCATAGTAAAAAATAGGAAATTCATTACAAGATGAACAAACCAACTTCAATTTAAAAAATTGAACGAACAATAAAAAAACCCACCCCCATCGTAGCAGTGTATGCAGCTCGCTGGCTAGTAGTTGGAACCTAGAGGTTACAATATGATTTTAAAATGTCTTTGAATCACCACAAAAATACTGCTTCCGGTCTGAGTTTCATAAAATCATAAATTCAAGTATTTCCTTAATTTTATGCATTCCCTTCAATCACGCTGAATGGACTATTGGCAACGCGACGGGTGTGCTATAGCAAGCAGGAACTGCTTACTCTTCCGGAGCACCTGAGTTCACTCTTGTTTCGACTGGAGTTCGCGTTGTCGATTGATATTCAGTTATTTTGTGTTTCCATGTTTTACATGTTGTCTGTTTTTGTCCCGTTCCTGTTGGTGTTTACTGGTTTTGTCTCTGCCCTTTCGGACTTTTGATATTCGGATACCCCATTGGTACCTCTGCTTCTTTCAATGACTATGTAAGTACAGTTTTGAAGTTGAGGAAATCGCCAAATTTGTGATGTATTATGAAACTGGACACTGGACACAGGCAATGATAACTATGTTTAAAAAAGACATGAACAGTACTCAGAGTTGCTAAAAAACTTAGAATCGGTTGATTTTTAAGAGCGTTTTTAAAGATGACTGATATTATTATCAAATTATCCTTGAAGCCAATTTGAGTGCGAAGAATGCCTTACTATTCTTTTAGACTTTGAATTAATATTGATTCCAATTCGGTTAATTTGCAAGTGGCTTTGTTAATATCTAAGTTTTAAAAAATGAGTAGTATTACATATTGAATTACCCTCATAGCTAATTTGAGTGTGAGAAGTGCTCTTCATTTTTGTATTTGAATGCATATTGATTTGAGAGACTCCTTCAAGCTGTTGATAGTTAATTGACTGCTTTGCATTTGACTAAAAAATCAAATAGGGCTGACAGCAAAACCTAATTACACATTCTCCAACGGAGTTCATCTTTATTTAAAAGCATATCCTCATTTTGTAGCGCAATTTTAAAGTCCTCTAATTGACCTAAGATATTTCTGACTAATTGGAATATGTTTTGAACTATTTATTACTTGTACAAATCTGCTGTTTAAATAATTTATTTGATACAGAAGCAAAGTAAGTTCGATTAAAAATCGTTTGGTACATGTAAGTACCACAAGTAATCATATAGTTATCTTACCCCGTTCTTTGCAAAAAGGGTGAAAACATAACGTATCATTGGGTTTCCTAAAGTAATATTCATTTAATATTTGCCATTGGTAGAAATTAAAACAAACGACTTTTAAATGATATGATTCATATTTTAAATTACTATATAATATTTCTTTTTGTACTGAGATGATTCTTTTTTTCTGATATAATAAGTTTTAACCCTTTTACAAACGTTGTTTTCCATGACAGTAAAACCACTTATGATGAATAACAGAGAGTGCGAAGACTTGTATTTTTGTTATTGTGTCCCTTTTATACGACTTGATATAAACCTGACCTTTTGAGACAGTCATGTGATTAATAGGTTTTTTAAACATCAATGTTACACTTTATACTAAATAGAAAATAAATTCAAATATGAACGCTTTTTTCGTGCAAAAAACATTATGAAAAAATAGAAGAAATCTGTAATTTTAAAGCAAATTCTGATTTTTTGAATAAGAAGATGCGATTACAGACCGCAAAATAGCCCGCTATTCGATATTTGTGTTTTTAAACTTTCATGCACCAATTGCTTTGCTTTGAGGACAACGGAGCACAAAAGTTCACCCTCGTCACGACTTGATATCGATCCGTTTGATTTTTTAACATCAGTCGATTGATGATTCTAAGCTTACTGTCAATAGCAACGAGTATTCCATAAAGTGTTCCTTTATCGTCCTTTCTTTAATCCTTATTGAACTTTGATTGATTTGATTTTTATTGTTTTATTAGTTTTTGTGCTTTGTCTAGGAATATTGATAGGGAGCCGGGAGGTTGGATAAAAAAAAACTAGTTGAAACCCGCCACATTTTGTATTTGCCTATCCTAAGCCAGGAATCTTTGACAAAGCTTTTGTTTGTACTTGTCTTTTTGATGTTTTCTATTAAGACCATGTGCACATTGCAGAAGCGCTAGCAGTGCCATCTTGCCTCGTTGAAGGCTGCTGGCGGTTGACGATTGGGTTTTTTTCTTTGTGGGGTGTGTCGCGTACACTTTAATATTCCACATCTCATTATTTTTTATTTCTAATGAGTTCGCGTTGATGTCCAACAGATAAGCTCACTTTTATAGATTGATCTTTTGTAAGCAGAATGAAAGCATCTTAGGATATCAACTCTGGAAAAATCAAACTATTTATTACTTATATATTCAATAAGTATTACAAAAAAATACTGAACTGGGGAATCTAGAAAAATGTTAAATCTTGGCAAAGAAATGCATTATACGTACAAGAAAAAATCAAGATCATGACTTGGTATATTAATTTGAAGAATTTGTGTTGTTAATTGAGATTCAGTAGTTTTTGTGTTGCCGTGTTTTACATGTTTTCTGCTTTTTGTCCCGTTCACGTTGGTTGATGTTATCTGGTTTTGTCTCTGCTCTTTCGAACTTTTGACATTCGGATGCCCTTTACGTACCTATGCTTCTATACTAACATTAGTAAAAAGTAATATTTGTGGCAGTAACTCGGTTACATTTTTGTACGTAGTCCCCAAAGGAACTTTTCCAATAATACCTCCCAAATCCCATTTGGTAATAAATGATTTTACTGAAGAGTATCGGTGTATGGTTAAAACGTAGAGATCTCAATGAGTTTCAGAAAAAAATAATTGTAACCAAATTTGGATTGAACCATCTAATACTGAAGATTTTTTTGGGGGTAAAATATTAAGTGCAGGGTCCTCAACAATGTTTACGATTTGAATTGTTTTGTTATTTGATGATAAAACTGTTTAAATCATGGCACTTTTTTATGCTGCCTGGAATAATTTTGTTAACAAATTGATCAGTTGTAATTCTTTATAATACCTCAGGGAGATATACGTGTATGAAGAAAAGAAAGACTTTATCTTCTTATTGGTCTTTGAATACAAATTAAAGTTATTAAAAAAGATGAAAAACTATTACAAGATGCCTTAAAGCTGTCAAAATTTAATTTGATATTTCGTATTATCTTCAAAATAAAAAAGTCTTGAAGCAAAAAACTAATACATTTTCATAAATGATTCATTTAAAACTGTTAGAAGTAATACAACTAATAGAAGAAATCCGATTTTTAATGAAACTTTTTGCCGGTTGTCCATTGTAGTTTTTCTGAATTGCCGCTTGATTCTGGGCTGTGTCGCGTACACTTATTGGACATCTCATTATTTTCTATTGTATCTATAGAATTATATTTGGTGGGTGGGTATATATAACATTATGCCGTTTTAAAATGCCAGTAGCAAAGATCAATATCAAAGGACTTTTAGTACAAATAGAAGATAATGAGACATGAAATAAATGTGCACGACACAACCGACAAAATAAACGACAATTTAGAAAATCTGTAATGGAAAAGAACCAGCAGGTTTCAATGTGACTAGTGGTCGTTGCTAGCTGTACATGTTTAGCATTTGGCCCTAGATAACAAATACAATGTGTATGATTCAAAAAGAAATATATAATATCAAAGAAAGTCTTCCTTTTTGACAAAGAATAAACAACAAAAAGTTGACGAATATAAATATCAGCTTGTATTAGGTGAGCCAAAAACAATATCAAACCCCAAAAATGTCCAAAAGATGATTTTTAAGGTTTGCTCTGTCGATGTCATTTGTAACTCAATTGTACAGATAGGTATGTTTTTTTAACCATCAATACATTCTCAAATTAAATGCATTTTGTCATATCATCTTTATGGAATCCATATCTCAAGTAACATGTTTTCCTATATGAATCCTATTCGTAACACTAAACACACAACATTTAAATAATATCTTCATCAGCTATTAGATATTCATGTATGAATATATTGATTTTTCTGTTTTTTTACATAAATCTAAAACAGATTGCATAAACGTAAGAAGCATGTTATTTGTAGAATCATAAATATGACAAAATACAAATAACAACAAAGTTCAACAATGGTCTCCAATTTTGACAATTTATTACTTAATAAAAAGTCGAATTTACATGGGTGGATAAAAACTTGTTATATCTTGAATTGGCACAAATAATATAAAATTGTATTTCAAGCAGTGAAACTAAATGTCATAGAGTCAATAAACAATATTAAGCGACATGCATAGCAATGTTTAAAACAATTTAACAACATTTTAAAATAATGATTAGTCGATTATTGTTCACCTTTATAAACGGTTAGCAAAATCAATCTATGTAACAATCACTCAAGCTGCGTTCTTAAAATATTTCATATGAAAGATTAAAACAGAACACTGTAAATAAGGCAAAACTACGTCCATCAAACAAAGTTTCCTAAACTTGACCTTAGGGAAAACACCCCTCCGAAAAAATATTAATACAAAGTGGCTTAATTTTCTTTTCATGAAAAATAATTATATACATGATATATTGGTTGTATATTGATAAATAAAAAAAACATATCACTAAAAAACCTTGCAACTATAGGCGGAAATGGCCTCCTTTAACTCCTTATGGTACCAAATAATTAGTTACATAGGAGGGTGACCTCGCGTGATTCGTCTCTCCACACGGAGTAAGGATAAAGATGGGTTTTTGATGGGTTTCAGTTTTGAACAGGAGTTATAATGTACATGTATATACTGTAAATAAAATATGTTGCACTGTGGCTTGTGTATAAATAAAAAAGATAAATAAATGAATGGTCAAGCCACATTTAAAAGGTAAAAACCAAATAGGAAATATAAATAAATAAAACCTTTAAAACAATTAAAACAAGAATGCACAAATTTTGGACATAAAGTCCTTCTTCAGGGGCTAAAAAGTAAAAGAAGTTGACACATCGACTGACGAGGACAGTATGACATAAAAATGACTCGAAGAACATCACATGGTATCTTAATCCCGAACTGGATGACTAATTTGTAGATATTAAGAAAAGGTCTGTCTTTTTACATTTATACCAAAAGGTTGAAAGTGCCTAAAAAGTTGATTATTCTTTGCTCAAGGCCCTGTCTTTGTTTTTCGCCGGTGCATGTTTCAAGGAGAACAGTTACCTGCATATCCTGGACGCTATGGTTTGGCAATGAAAAGTGCTGGCCGACTGGGCAATCGTCGCATTTGAGAACACTTCTCCTGTGTTCAGCAAATCTGTCACCCAGTCTACGATAGGTTTCTCCTACTTAAATTTTAAGGTACTTAGCACAGCGGATGGCGTAAATGACATTTTCGGAGATGCAGGTAAAACCGTTCTTCAACTTGAAAGTGTTGGAGGGGCCAACAATCTCCTCAGTCTCCCAGGTAAAGGCACATGTGACACAGATGGATCGACCACAACCCCTGGTGCCTGAAATGTCAGAGCGAGGGCGTCTCTTGGATTTGTCAAATGAACTGGAGACAATATGTTGCCTCAAACTCCTACCCTTGTGAAAAGCAGTCAGGGGCGGCGAGTCGAACACTGTCGACATGTGTTCGTCCTTCAATACGATGGACTTGAAATTGCGCAACAGAATGTCCCGTATAACGATGTTATGAGGGTGGTATGTAAGTACCAAGGGTATTATACGGTCATTCTTGCGTCTTGATCTGGGCTCCAAAGCCTTGGATCGTTTCACTCGGGAAACTGAATCGATGGCTTTATCCAAGATGTTGTTTGGATATCCCCTTTTGACAAAGAATGATTTCATAGTGCTGCTTTAAACTTTAATATCATCTCCTCACTGCTGCAAATACGTTTAAGTCTCAGAAATTGAGACTTAGGAATGGAATTTTTGCAGCTCTGGGGATGACAAGATGGATAGTTCAGGTAGCAGTGTGCATCAGTGGGGTTATAGAACACAGACGTTACGATTTTGCCATTTTGGATGCTGCATTCCAAGTCAAGGAAGGAGAGTTTCTCTTGCGAGATGGAAAGGTGTACTGGATGGCAGGGTGATAGGAAGAGACAAAGCTAATGAACGAGTTCAAATCATCTTCACTATCAGAGGATACACCGAAAACATTATCTATGTATCGTTTGTATAGGTCAGGGACAGGAAGAGTCTTCTGTCCAACTTAGTGGAGGACTTGCCCACCTAGGTTAAGGACACTACTCATGCTCTTACTATCCTAGAGTTCTTCGAAGCTGAAAATCCAAAGAGAGCCGGTGGTGTAGTGGTTAACGCGTCGGGCTACTAACATTAAGGTTCCTGGTTCGATCCTCGTCCGGGGTGAAAATTTCATGAACCAATTTTCCGACTCTCTTGACACCATTTGCGATGATGGTCTTAAGGAACGATGCTAGTCATTCGGAAGGGACGAAAAAAGGTTGTCCCGTGTATGTGGAGAGCAATACCCCATGCACGTTAAAGACCCCTTTGTAGAGTTCGATAAGAGTATGCTCAATGGGGGCCGCTGCATAGGCCTGACTCGCCAACTGCATACTGGAGAGGGATTTACATAAGCATTAAGCTTGTTTCCCAATCCAGGATAAATATATACAGATAGGTGCACACATAACCTGTACGGAAGTTAACATTAAGTTAACTTTGTGACTGCTTTCCACGTCTGCTCATGTCTCCTAGAGCAGACATTCAAGTTAACTTGCGTTTACTCATGACTGGTCAAAGCAGACTTGTGACACCTTTTTATTATGACTGGTCATAACCAGTCACAAGGACATGACTGTTTTTACCAGACCAGTCATTGCAACAAGTCTGCTCTTATCAGACACGTTTAATAATGCAAGAGTTTAATTTAAAATAAAATAAAACACTGTCTTTACCATAAAAAATGAGTTTCAAATACTGTTTAGGCAAAAGAACATAAAATTTGTCCTTTTACATTCAGTTTTTAAAGCAGACATTTCACGAATTTAACTTGGCCAGACCTGTCATTATTATGTGACTGCTTTTCAAGTTCACTTGGAACCAGTCGTGCGTCTGTTCAAAGCAGTCGCATGATCAGTCGCAAGTGAACTTGAAGTTAGCTTGATGTCTGCTTCTCAAGTTAACTTACCGTACAGGTTATGTGTGCACCCATCTGTATGTTTAAACTAATCCAAATGATGAATAGCAATCAAAATGTATATACATCATAACTTTGTTACTCTGTTATGATGTATATACATATTTCAAAGGGGTTACCTCCAGCATATTTCAAAAAGCAACCTTTCAACATATTTCAAGGGTAAAGCTTTTATAAGCTGCATTTGAATCAAAACATTGGAAATTCTAATAAAAAACGTACCCAAACTAAAAAAAGTTCAAAAGAAAATGTAAGCTTCAGAGATATAGACAATAAGCAGTACAAGAACAGAATCTTGAAATATATATGATTTTGAATTTCGACATTTGAAAACGTCGGAAAATATATTGATTGCATGTGTACAATACAACTAGGTTGACCAAGCTATGCTTGTGTTTAAAGTCAATTTTCTACAACCCATCTCAAAGGCCACTGTAAAAATCAAGATGAAGCCTTTTGGGCTCTTTTAACACTCGCATTACCGTTAGGAATAGCATTTCTTGCAACAAATAAAGTATAAACACGATTGACAAGTACTTATTCAGATATAAAAGCCCTATAGTCAAATAAGATATAACGTTCTCCTTCAACTAGTGTCTCTTTAACTTGACAAGAATATTAGGGTTTGCAGGAATAAATAGTTTGTTATTTGCTTAAGGCAGCGTCACTCCCTGAAAGATGTTTTACAATTAGAAAATGAGTACTTTTCTTCCACAAACACTGTTTTTTGTTAATTTCGACCATCCAACGTTATTTTGATCTCCGTCTTTGGTTAGTGTACACTTTTAAGTGAGATTTTGTTACTTGTCTATACATTTCCAGGAATTCCATTAAATTTGATACACGTAGGATGTTCTTTCTACTGTGAGGACCTTTTTGGAAACCTCCTTCGATTTTAACAAAGGGAATGGTGCATTAGAAACTCAAAGGCTGGAATCTGGTTGCATTTAATAAGGTCACAAGAACTGAAGAAGAATAAGATTTTTTTTCAAACATAAATGTGCATAATGTCTGTTTATATAAAATATTTATAACAACTCCATTGAATCTCAGTACTTGTAGATGTATGATTCATTTGACACAAGTAAAAATTCCCTAATTGGGATAAAGTAAATTTTGATGTAAATTCAATATCGATGAAACCTTGCTGTAAGAAATAGACTAATTTATGTTTTTAATTTGCAAACATCCTATAAAACTGATTTTTTTTTCAAATAGTGGAATAAAAAAGTCAATGATCCAATAAAAGATATAACAGCGTGCATAACTCTTTTAAAAAGAATTTAATCCCGTACAATTAAATAGATATGCTATACAGAAAGTTTCACATGACATGTAAAAGCCAAAAGGGGTAACATGTACAAAAGGCTAAGAGGCACCAAATGGGGCATTCGAGTGTCAAAATCTGAAATTCCAAATACATTCAAACAAAGCTCCCCAAATGTGACCTAATGAAAACTACCCCCTCTCAAAAAGTGTACAGATATAGATACCAAATTATTTGTCTTTTAATAAAACACATCATATATGAGGTTTAATTTTTGGCCCTAAAAAGAAATCAATAGGTCATGTTAGCAGAGGCTTTAATAATAACAATTAAGCTCTACAAATCAACAATTTTCTCGATTTAATTGATTTTACTATGTGTTTAGATGCATTTGTTGGTTTGTCATATGGTTTTGTTTTGTCTTCCTTTACTAGTTACATAGTGAATGTCGTGAGCACATGAGTTCACTCTTGTGACGACTTGAGTTCACGTTTTGATTTCTGATCAGTATTTTTTTGTGTTTTATGTTTTGTGTTTTTCGTGCTGTTCTGATTCATGTTTACTGGTTTTATCGTTGCCCTTTCGGACTTGTTACACTCGAATGCCCCGTTTGGTGCCCCTGCTTCTTTGCTTCCTAGATACTGACTTATCTACATTGAAATAATACCATCTTTTTTGTGTTGAATGCTTCTTTGGTTTTTGACACATTAATGGATCAATTCGAAATATCTTTTATGATGTAAACCAATCAAAATTTTCATAAATCTCTTCTATATTGCAATACTTCTATAACTTAAGCTGATTTTTATGCCTGTTATTGTCTGTTAGCATTGAAAAGATATTCCAATGCTCAGGTTGTTTTTGGTTCCTTGTTGCATTGCATGAGCATTTTTGTACGGATTCTGAAATCTACATAAAAGTAACGTAATTTCGTATTTTTGGTTTTTACTGTTCTTCATATTCATATAGTGTTTGGCATTTTCAATATTTTTGGTAGAGCGCCTCTGATGACTCTTGAATAGACGAAACGCGCGTCAGGCGTAGCAAAATTTATTGTCTGGAACTTTGTTGTCATTAGTATTCCTTAATATAAAACCCCATTAAATATTTATACCACTTCCGTGCTTTATCTCAGACAAAGCTTAAGACAAAAGCTACTTTCAGTGATAAAATTATAAGATAAAAAAGGAACAAAAATATTAAAAGATATACTTAGAAAATATCAACGTTTTAGGGGGTATCGATTTCTTTGGTTTTCCTGGGTCAGGCACGAAATTTGGATAAAATATAACCCACTTTGATTTCAATAATAACATTTTAAACCATAAACTGAAAGTCATTGGAGTCCCAATCCACATAAATTAATGCCCAAGAACTCGAGTGCCTCCACAGTATAGGTAATCACTGGTTAGTAGTCTTATAATTGTAAATCCATAAACCGAGTCCAAAAATAACATTTTTAAATGCTAAAGAGTTTAATTCACTGTTTTCAATAAGTAAAACGTCAATAAATGTTACGCAATGTCATACATAATTGATACATGTAATGATCAGAAGTTAATTTTTCGGTTTTATTATTTATCTTTTTCAAATGTTAATCGCTTACTCTTCCGGACCACCCGAGTTCCCTCTTGTTACAACTTGAATTCGCGTTGTTGATTTCTGGTCGGTTGATTTTACGTTTTGAAAGAAGCAAAGGTGTACCACAGGTGTTTCCTCGAGCTGTTCTTGTTTATGTTTACCGGTTTTGTGGCTGCCGTTCGGGTTTTTGTCACTCGAATTCCCCATTGGTGCTTCTTTGTTTCTTCGAGTCACCATGTTTGTATACAAATTCCAATGTGTCATTCATACCTTAGGGTAAGATAAAAAACAATTCTCATGTCATATCCAAGTTCGGTGATTTTGTTATTACCTTTATTTACACCTTTTCCACAAGAAAATTGAAGAAAAACAACAATTAGACACTCTAAACTGTTTTTGACTCAACGGTTTGTTGTCAGGTTCTTTTTAAATATTCTGGTTGAACATTTCAAATCAAAATTTTTTCATATTATACACTATGTTACGTCTGACGTCCGCTTTGTTTATTAAAGTCTCACCAGAGGTGTGCTACACAAATTTTGAAAATTCTAAACACTACATGGAAGAGCATAGAACAATAGAAACTTATAAGCCGGACTGGAAACCATGATATGAGTAAGATTAATGTCGACGGAAGGGAGAACATTAGAGGTTTGGCAGTTTTCAAATTTATAGCTTTAATATGTTGTCAACACAAATGTGTTATTCAAGAGCATGTTTTTAATTTTACTAAACTACTAATTACTGCAATACAAATGATATTTGTCAACTGTTTTCCAACATTAGCAATGGAACATTTTTTACGTTCTTTTACCTGAAGCTGTTGACCAAAGCATCAACGATGTTTCATTCAGCAGTAAATATTTTAATCATGGTATTTCTTTTTTATTACCTGGAACATCTTGGTAGAACTTGTCTATTCATGTCTGGAAGTGGCACCATAAGCATATCAAAATTTATTTAACCGAACTGTTAACAAACCTATACACTGGCACTCGTCATTTTTTCTCTCTATCAGTATATCTGCTGTCAGAACAGTTTGACATAAGCTAAATAGATGAATTGTCCCGTATATTTTTCTTAGATAATTAGTCAGTTTCCTACATATTACATCTTTTATGTTTGACATACAGGTATATTATAAATAAATTCACTTTAGATTTAATTTGCTACCATTAACATCTTTTTTTAAATAAATTATGAATAAATCAACTTTACTATAGAAGTTCAATATTGTAAATATGCGGTAACGCTTTCCAATGTGTGAATTCAGTAGATTGTGTTTTTTATTTCCAATAACATTTGCTTTGTACATTTACTAAAATTTAGAAAATCCATTTGATTTAAAATTCTAATGGTTTGAATACATGAAAGTTGGAAATAACATTAGTTTTAAAAGAAAATGTTTGCTTTCAATTACTTTTTAAAACTTTTGTTAAAACAGTTACGATAGAGTGCTTAGAAAAGTACTTAAAAATACAAATGGAGCAATATAAGAATTGCGGAAATACATAAAAAAAAACCAAATATGTTTTGTAACATCTTAACACGTATTCGGAAAATCACTTTAACTAAACATGTTTCTTAATTGGTTTAACCTTCTTTTCAGTGGTTTCCCTTGGTCCAATTACTAGTATAGACGTCATACATCATTTTGTACTTTAGAAAATGAAACAACAACAACAATAAAATATGCTACGTCTGTTGCCGGTTTTGTTTATTCAAGACTCATCAACATCTTAAAAAAAATTATCAAGATATTTATAAATATGAAGTCCATATAACAATTAAACCAAAAACACAAACTGACATAAAAACTTATGATTAAAATAAATCCACTCCTTGTGTTTGAACACCTTGAATTTAAATAAAGTTGAAAGGCAAAATCAGTAAAAATACGAGAACAGCATGAAGAAACAGACAACTGAACAGCAATAAACACACTCAAACTTAACGATTAAAGTTTACCTACAAAACATTCACAGACACTGCTCCATTTCCATTCTTAAAGTGTCACTTTATGATAAAGCTTACTTTTTTCTAGGTCTTTTCATAATGTTAGGCAAATCAAGATGTACGTGTTGAACAATCACTTTTCTGTGAAACTTAAAAAAAAGTTTACCTTTTTCATACCCGCTTAAGTATTATGTATCAAAGAATGAAATTATGGCTTTTTTGGCTTCGCAATTGTTTGTTTCTTTGTGAATACTGCATTTAAAGCATAAAGTCTAATGACATTATCAGTTGTTAAAAATAATATTACCTTAATTACCGAGGGTAATCACAAGCCTGGTAGTCAGACTTGTCTGACACGAATTACCATAAAATTTCTAATATATTGTTGCTGAAATTTCCGATTGTTAAATTCAAAATTGATGAAAACACCAGGTTTCTTTCCTTGTAATGCACATGGTCGATATCCTCGGTGCTGGATTTGGCTTCCTTTTTCGAACGTTTTGGTTTTGAGTACTTTTCGTTTTCAACTGTTTGGGATTTTGACCTTCCAATGTTTTGGTTTAAATGCTACTGATGAGAGGTTACTCCTTGAAATATCGATATATAGCATATCCAAATTAACCGTTTATACCCGCGTTTTGGTATTTGTAATTTCAATTGTGTTCAAATTCTCACAACACTTAACTAAATCATTTTTGTTCTTTGATCTAATAGACATGATAGACGAAACGCCCGTTAGGCGTAGCTAAATTTATTGTCTAGATTTTTGTTGTAATGTTTTATTTCTTACATCCCTGAAGGTTAGTGCTGCTGGTGGAGCTGACATTTCCTGAGGTTAGCCTGCTCCGAAATCAACACGAGTTAAAGAATCCATATAAGCTATAGATTATCCATTGAAGTGCCAAAATTGTTTAAACCCTAAAGTTTTTCCTTACCCAGACATAGTTTAATGATCTAAATCTTAATTTGGTTTCCAGTTTCAATATTGTGGGGTTTTTATGGTTCTATACCATTTGTCCTTAAGGGGCCTGGTTGGCCAAGTGGTCAAAGGCGCTGGTTTAAATACCACACTGTTGATCACCAGCTGGTGTTTGAGTCCCGTTTGTAATTTCCAAAAAAGGGATCCACCAACTGTATGTGATTAGGTTTGTCAGCTACCTGCCCAAGGTCGGTGGTTTTCTCCCGGTAATCCGGTTCCCTCTACCATTCAAACTGACTGCAATAAATGGCACAGGTGCGTCGATAAAGGGCGTTAAACACCAAAAATCACACACCAATGCCTTTCATAATCTTAAGGAGTTTTGTTCTCAATATTTTGAGTCCAGCGTCTCTGATGAGTCTTGAATTGACGAAACGCATGTCAGGCGAAGCTAAATATGTTGTCTGGATCTTCATTGTATTTTTATTCATAGGCTGAATCTATGAAATAAATCTCATATATCCCCAGGAGTTTGAGATAAAGGACACAACGGATTCTAGGAAGTCTGCTTCATATTTAGATCTACATCTCGAAATTGACTCTCAAGGAAGACTTTCAACAAGGCTCTATGACAATCGTGATGACTTCAACTTTCCAATCGTCAACTTTCCCTTCTTGCGTAGCAACATTCCGTCCGCTCCAGCTTATGGAGTTTACGTATCTTAATTGATTCGTTTCTCCAGAGCGTGCGGGACTTACATCGATTTCCTTAGCAGAGCGACTCGTCTGACGCAAAAATTGTTCACACAGGGTTATGTTGCTCCTCGGTTGCTGTCTTCACTCAAGAAATTTTACGGAACACATCATGCACATGACAAATATGGGATTTCGATCTCTCAGATAAATGCAGATGTTGGTTTATCAAAGGGTTTTGTTTTGTCTTCCTTTACCGGATTTGACACGCTGATTTGACTATTGGCAACGCGACGGGTGTGCTATAGCAAGCAGGAACTACTACTCTTCCGGAGCACCTGAGTTCACTCTTGTTACGATTGGAGTTCGCGTTGTTGATTGATATTCAGTTATTTTATGTTTCCATGTTTTACATGTTGTTTTTGTCCCGTTCTTGTTGGTGTTTACTGGTTTTGTCCCTGCCTTTCGGGCTTTTGACATTCGGATACCCCAATGGTACCTCTGCCTCTTTCAATGAAAACTGTTTCTAATTATCTGTAAATCATACTTCACCATTTGAGACATCCTAATGGTCTTTACTTCAGATCCTTGGGCTTGTACGTTAAATTAATTGACAAGAGTAAATTCATTTGCGAAATACTAAAGAAACAAACATGTAATGTCTAATTCAAAGGGCTAAGAACTATTCAAAATTCAATTTTGTGCTAAAAATGTTGGTTAGTCTGTGATCTGGACAATTTTTTACAGACAACTAATACACTTAGTCTTTAATACACATATTCTATCGTATTTTACATCGATATTATTGTTATGAACATGCAAATTTTCTCCCAAAAGTAAACACTAGCACGTGCAGAGATCTCACACTTTTCGACTTAAAAAAACGTCGGTACTGATATTGTTTGATGACGTCAACCAATGAAATGCAATGTTATTAAAAACTAGTTCTTAGAGTGGCGCTACCTAGGGCTTCAGACTATGAAAATTTATTTTAATGAAGAAAAAGGTACTATCATAAGTGCCTGAAAAAGACCGGATGATCTTTCACTCGTGATAAAAAATTAGGGCTTTTTTTTACTCGCCCGATTACGCTCCACTAGCAAAAAAACTGAAAAAAACACTATCACTTGTGAAAGATAAGTCTTTTCCAAGACTTTATAAAAGAACCCATAAATCTCTTAGACCTGTTTAAGATTTAATTTTTTCACATTGAAGAAAACGTGCTATTGATTTTGTCATTTATTTACTGAACGCCCTCTAAAACTATCCCTTTTTCATTTCATTTAAAATGTGTATCATGCGGTGAACACACTCGACTTTTTGTACAACATTAAATTTTAATGTGAACATAAATAGGTAAATTTTATTTTTTATCTGAATTATGTTTTTGATTTTTTCTACATGATTTTTATTCTTCATGTTAGACCCACGGTAGGTCCCGTGTCCGGCGACAGGATTGTTTTTTCGAGAGGGATTTACAATTGTCCTGGTTTTTTCAAGAGAATAATCAATAAAAAAGTAAACTTTGGTGATAATTAGTGATTTTTAAGCGAAAGCGAAGAAAAAATGCTACCAACGGGTAGGAATATTTTAGTATTATCATATTGTATAACAGCACCAATTCCTATAAAAAAATGTGATTCCTAAATAAAATTATGGGCTGTTTTTTTGAATTTTTACCTTTTTGCATTTTTCGCCCCTTAAAAGACAAATATATTGAACGAGATTGCTAACCATTATAAGTGAACATCAATGTTATATTATGGCATCCGGAACATTGATGCCTAAATGTTGCGTCTTACATATTTTTAAATTTAAATAAAATACATGTCCAGGCTTTTTCAAGAGGCGTCCAGGTTTTTGCAAGAGAGGTCCAGGTTTTTTCATACTTTAGATAGACAAGTTGTGCGTGTTGTTTACCTCTTAAATCATATTTTAAAAGACATTGTATGTTGTTAAAAAAATAAGAATACGGTATTATCATTTCAAGGGTTTTGGACAAGAATACGTCAGTTAAAGTCAAGAATTCAACCTAATTTAGCCTATATAAACAGGCAGGCACATATAATTGACGCCTACAACCAGAACCTATTAATCTATTGTCTAAGCATAACTACCAACTGTTATAAATTGAAAATAGCCTCCTTGAATAATTGGCTGGAAGCAAAATGTTTGTGTTGCGACAAGCAGAAAATGCTTACAGTTCCTGGGCTACCTTCTTTTAACTTGACTTGTAGTTGTTTCTTGGATGTGTTTGTTTGTATCATAGATTCGTCTTCTTTCATGTCTGCTGTTTTATCCAGGATTATTTAAGACTCGAATGCCCTTTCAGTACGTCTTAATTTTTACACAAATGTATTTATTGTATATAATTATAGTTTCAACAAAAAACTTCATAAGAGTATGCTGCCGTGCGCCGGGACCCGGAAGGCGAATAGGTAAGCAGCAACGCTAAGCTTGTCGGTAAAAGTCCACTTCAGAGCGCTCAGAAACCTGTCATCTTTCAAGGCCGCTTAGCACACAAAGCGCCTGGGAGGTGTGCCACAGGTGGTTGAATGGGGCAGCCCTGTCATAATAAATGCCGGTTCATCAGACTATACTAATGCGGAAACTTGACCGTAAACCATATTGTACTAACGTGCGTGGAGAGTTCCAAGGTTCATGCATGTAAAATATTCCATTGTGCACCGCCAAAGGCTAAATTTTCCGCACCTACCCACCTCTTCCCTTTTCCAGTGATCTTCAAAATTTACAGATCCTTTGTTTTCCACTCCAACCCCACTTCTCTCTCTCAGTGAGTATAGGTTCAAACAGGATTCAGCATTGTATTTTCGACAGATAAAGGATGGTTATGTGAAACTGGGTAAGAGTAATTGTTGGCTATATCCCACACAGGTAGATGTTCCATCTAGTATGACCTCATTAGTAAGGCTAGGGTTCTTCAATGTCAGTCACCATATGGAAGGGTTCCAAATTGTGCGAAACCTTTGATGAAGGATTTCGTCACTTTCTTGATGCATTGGCCTGTGGTGCGTTAAGGGTACATTGGCCTATCTTGTGAGTTGGTTCGTTTTACTTCTGGTTTGTGGTCGTGCATGGGTCCTTCGAATGACATATACATGGGTCTGTGTCCTGGGTGGGTCTACAGAATTCATTTTGGTGTTTAAATTAGCTCTTGTCCTGCTGATTATGAATAAAATAGTGTCGACTGGACATAAAACAAACATAAGAGTACGAGATTCAAATGCGATTTAAGTTTCTGTATCTTTACATACATATGTATACGTTAAGGGTTTCCAATATCTCATATTCCCTAATGTTTTTATCAAATATCCCGTATGCAAAATAGAGGTTTTTTTCTTATCTCATATTTCTGTAAATAGAATAGATTAAAATATTTATATCCCAGTTTGTTTTGCCTCAAATATCCCGTATCCCAGGCATAAATATCCCATATTCCAAAACACCCTTAAACTCTTGAAATAACAGAATGCACCAGTGGAATATGCTCTTTTTGTATTTATTTGTTTCTGACATACATGTATATTTTATAGTTTCAAAGACTTGAAAAGGTACAAAAACAAGATTGCGTGAGTGAGTGAGTTGGTGTTTTACGCCCGTGCAACGCTATATCTAGGTTATTTACGGGCGATGAACATGAAAAGGATGATAAAATGAACATGAAATGATGACGATAAATGAACTATGGAGGTGGGGTGTGACACAAAGGACCGGTAAATTTTGAAGACAAGATTGCAACTTACCTTTCAAAAAATTGTCGACCGTAACAATCGCTCTTTTTGAAACCGGTAATTTATTAACGCACATCAAGAAAGTCACAAATGTACCATAAAACTAATTTTGTCAATATACTAATTTAGTCTTCAAAGATAATGCATTTGGGCAGCCTACTTATGCTTTAAAGTTAGTAAAAAACTTGATATTTTGCATGTAATGTGTTTAAATGTATGTTTATTGAGTAGGAGGGATATTAGTTTCCAGTTAAGTCGTATAGTTTCCACAAAACCCAGTGCCTCTCTTTAGTCAAAATTTTCAAAAAACCAGGACACCTCTCGAAAAAACCGGACAAGTTGTTGTGCCTCTCGAAAAAACCTGATCAATTTTAATAAATCATTAACTGATGCTTCTTTACGGACTTTTTTGGAAGAAAAGTAATAATTCGAACATTTTGAATACTTTTATTTCTTTCTTTTGTTTTGTTACACTTACAATTGAGAATTTAAGCATTTTTTTGTAAACTGACAGGCGAAAAAACCTGGACCTCTCTCGAAAAAACTGGACAATGCCTCTCGAAAAAACAATCCTGTCGCCGGACACGGGACCTACCGTGAGACCGTTAAAAACGTCTTACACATAACTTAAAGAGGGTCACTTGAAAGTGAGAACTCAAATGAGATATATGGCAAACATCAATTCAAAAAGTTTATGTCTATATTCTTTTCTGATGATTCAATATTATAACATATAATTGTCTATAAAAATACTAAGGTTAAGTAGTTGCACTAGACCTTGTGTTTGAAAAAATCCATTACACTCCTTATGACCATAAATTGTACATAGACTATTTTGTAGGGTTGTAATGTACATTTTTCATAAGAAGTCATATGTTATGATCCTGTCGCTCTGAAAAGTGATATGCACGGTAATTTCATGTAACATTCTTAAATTGATCAGCTCTATTGATCATTTTATTGTGATGAATGTTTGTCTGAAGAATCCTAACGATTATCTTCGATGATGTGCACCTAAAATATCTGTACTCTGGTAAGTTCAAATGTTTTGATCGTTTCGGTATTTTTTTCGCAGACATTTCCGACTTACAAAATATGTTCTATTTGTGTTTTGTTATTACAATGTTGTCGTTATAAAATGGCATTATTATTACATTAGGACGCGGTGTGTCCGTAAAATATCGCCCCAACGGTCGGCAGCCAGAGGGGAAGATCTACCATGTCCAAATGTTATAATCATTCTACACCCCAGCCTTCTTACTTTGTCATGTATATCTTAAATAAAAACTTAAGAATACATTTTGGTCATTTAGAATCAAATACAAAACATTTTTATGCCAAATGGACTTGGATTGTTGAGCTCAAATGATATGTATGTTCAATTATCGTTTGGGAATAATAATTATTTATTATTATTTTTTTTTATATATATAAATCTCATTTTTTCCGCCCTAAACTAAATTCTTCATGTTGGATTGCTATGATATCTTGAAATGATAATATGGTAAGGTACCTTGTTCTAAGGATGATAAGAATTCTAAAAGAGACATTGTTTAGTGACAATGTTAAGCTATCATTGTCAGCGATCTATGACGGATTTAATATCAAATACGATGGACATGATTGTCAGTTTTTTAGGGTTGTCTATTCTATAAACAGTAGATCTATTTAACTTAATACGACTTAATTAAGCTACTTTCACGTGTCTGTTTTTCTGCGTTTTAAGAAATAATTCATTGCATGGTTAGGGTAGCGTGATAAATATTCTAGATATGTTTGTTCTTTTGGGGTAACAAATTTGTTATATCCTTTGTTCAAGTTGCTCATATAAAATTTGGGTTTTGGTGTGCACTTGTAATAGCCAAAAAACGAGAGTAAATTATATACCGCCTTTCAGTTGTTTGATGTGGTTGTTTTATGCTGTGTTTCTGTTTACTGGTTTTGTGATTGCCCTTTCGGACCTTGATATTCGAATACCCCATTGTTACTTCTCTGCTTCTGTTGAGAATCACATTACAGAAAATCTTTGGCAACTCTGCATTTGTTTTATACCAGCGATTGACATCCTATTAAGAATAAATAATAATGTATACTATAACATTTCTTGAGTGGTTATATCTTCCGAGCAGTAACATACAAAATTGGTAAGTTTACATTGACCAATTTTATTTTTGATATGCTAAAAAAAGGTCCGTTAACACGAAAGAAGTTAATTTCAACTTCAAAATATCTTGAACACCAGACCCATGAAAAACTTCTCTACAACATTTTCACCCTGTTATTCTTGTAGTTATTATAAAAGCAAAAACTTTTGTGATTGTCATATTATTTTGGTCTATGCAGAGATAACCCCTATCATGTAGTGCACACTTACTAACTTAGTAGTAACTATACTTATACTTAGATATATTGATTATAATTAAAAAAGAAATAGAGCTTACGGCACCGTCACAAGACAAAATTATCATACGGGTGTAATAACCGGGTAATGAACGAGTGTGCTTCAGACAGTCAATTTTTTTTACATCTATGATTTTAGTTATTTTCCTATATCAAGAAATGTTGCTTGTGGGCGAAAAAAATAATACTGATTAAGAATTAGACATATATCATTTATATAAGACAGATTAATACGACAGGTTGTTTGTAGAATTGTCTCACAGTGCTTTCTACTATTGAAAAAAGTGACTAATTTTCGAAGATGCCCTTGATGTATTTATATAAATCAATATATCTCTGAAATTTGTTTAATAGAAAGAAGCAAATATAAGTTTTCATTAAATCCTAATATTGTATTTAAACCTTTTTGATTTATTGTCGTCCATTTGTGCTTGAAGTGTGTTCTTTTGCATTTATTCAATGTTTATGTTTGTTTGTTGTCTTCGCTTTTATCAACAACACGTGTATTTAAATTTACCTACTAAATCTCCTTAATGGTTTGTTTATTAGAGGTTGACCTGTCCTTATTACCTTTTGACACTCTTCTTAAAACAACCTTTTTTGATACTTCTATCAATTTAACTTCGGGGTTGACTTTTTTGTTTTGTTTTGTTGCTTTTTATTTCTTCTTCACTTTTTTATATATTGGTAGATCTTTATATCTACCGAGCAATTGCAAAGACATATCAAGACAATGCCATACCTGGGATATTGAAGATTGCAATTGACCTGACTTGGTTCATGCATTTCAAAAGAAATGGTGGGTTGAACCAGGTTTTATGGCGCCAAACATCCCTTTTCCGTTGCGATCTAAGGGTCTACTTTCACAAAACACAACATAGTTCTGATACACAATAGAGATAAAGAGGTGATCATCTGCGTACAACAAAATGTCACAGGCCATATGAAACAATCACGAATCATTTCATATGACATAATTTTGAATTTTGTTACTAGTGGCTGATATCGAAAGAAAAACTTTTTAAGGGACCGGACAAGACGTATTTTCTTATAACCTTGGTTTTAAAGCCGATGGCGGAGACAACGGTAACGCGAAAAATGTCTGAAAAATTAGTGAAAGCCCTGGCATATCAAATAAGTTGGGAAAAATACACCGCCATATGCTGGTGATATAGGTATGTTACTAACTCTGGAGGATGAATTGAAGGAATCCATCTAGTGTTGTTGACAGAGAGATTTGAAATTAAGATTTAAGGATCTAGCTTTTTTTATCCCCTTGTTCTCAACGAGTTACTGAAGATATTCAGTGTCGTAGGATTATAAAAACAAGTCGGCAATGAGAGGAGCACAATTTGTTTCCATTGCAAACTAGTTGATGAAAAATCTCTCCTCAACACGTGACAAATGTGTTGTCAATAAGGAATAAAAATGACACCAAAGTTCCAGACTATAAATTCTGCTACGCCTAACGCGCGTTTCGTCTATTCAAGACTCATCAGAGACGCTCTACCAAAAATATTGAAAATACCAAACACTATATGATTATGAAGAGCATAAAACAGTATAACCAAAATTACCAAAATGGGGAACAAAATCATTACTAAGATGATCAACCTATGTCTGGGGTAGGAAGAACCTTCGGGTTTAGACAATTTTGAAAGTTAAACGGATAATTTAAAGCTTTGATGTGTTCTCCAACACAAAAGTGTTGGTGCCGGCGAGGGCTAATCTCGGGGAATTAAAACTCCACCAACAGTGCTAACCTTCACGGGTGTTTAAAATAAATATGACAACAAATTTCCAGACAATAAATTTTGTTGTCATTTGTATTTGTTTTTGCTACACCTGACGCGCGTTTCGTCTACTCAAGACTCATCAGAGACGCTTTACCAAAAGTATTGAAAATGCCAAACATTATATGATTATGAAGAACATAGAACAGTATAACCAAAATTACCAAAATTGGGAACCAAATCATTACTTAGATGATCAACCTATGTCTGAGGTAGGAAGAACCTTAGGGTTTAGACAATTTTGAAATTTAAACGGATAATAAAAAGCTTTGATGTGTTCTCCAACACAAACGTGTTGGTGCCGGAGCGGGCTAACCTCGGGGAATTATAACTCCACCAGCAGTGCTAACCTTCACGGGTGTTCAAAATAAAATGACAACAAAGTTCCAGACAATAAATTTTGTTGTCATTTGTATTTTTTTTTGCTATGCCTGACGCGCGTTTCGTCATTCGAGACTCATCAGAGACGCTCTACCAAATATATTGAAAATGCCAAACACTATATTATTATGAAGAACATAGAACAGTATAACCAAAATTACCAAAATGTGGAACCAAATCATTACTAAGATGATCAACCTATGTCTGGGGTAGGATGAACCTTAGGGTTTAAACAATTTTGATATTTGATATGGTCTCCAACACAAAAGTGTTGGTGCCGGAGCGGGCTAACCTCGGGGAATTAAAACTCCACAAGCAGTGCTACATGTAACCTTCACGGGTGTTCAAAATAAAAAATGACAACAAATTTCCAGACAATAAATTTTGCTACGCCTGACGCGCGTTTCGTCTATTCAAGACTCATCAGAGACGCTCTACCAAATATATTGAAAATGCCAAACACTATACGATTATGAAGAACATAGAACAGTATAACCAAAATTACCAAAATGGGGAACCAAATCATAACTAAGATGATCAACATATGTCTGGGGTGGGAAGAACCTTAGGGTTTAGACAATTTTGAAATTTAAATGGAATTGAACATACTGCAAACGTGTCACTTAGAACATCAAATATAAATTATTTTTCCTTGATCAAACAAAACATATTCCATTTCATTTCATCATGAAGTACTACTGTGTTTTTTTTTCCTTCAGGTTAGCCTATTAAATTTGGATATATCCGTAAGGTTTTCCCTTTCTGCAAAAAAAAATCGTACTGAATCAATTTCTTTATTATTTTATAGAATATATCTTCTGCTTGACATTTTTTGCTTTTTATGGTCAATGAATTTGGATTATTTGCTTGCTTTATATCAGATTAGTCTTTAAAAACATTCTCTGTGCGACAAGAACAAATCTAGGACAGTATAGCAATCAATGTTGCTATAAATTTTAAATTGAATCAAATGTAATCATTTTGCTAACTAGCTTAACTCAGCTTCTAGTTGGGCTGATTAAATTGGATTTCTACTCAATTTTGTAACATTAAAAAAATCCATTCCTAGGTTTCTTCAAAAGGAAAGCTTTTATGGTACAGATACTACACTTCTTAATACTAACATATAGTAACCAGCACCTTGGTGGTCGATTTATTTAAGGTGATGGTTAATATAATTATGTACATACTATCATGCACAATATACTGGTCTATTACCTACCAGTGGTTCGAGATCCGTTTTTAATTGGCAGACACAGGACTTGTAAATCTGTATTTAATGTTATAAGATTAGTCAATGAATTGTAAACATTACATCTCACGTCTGTTTTTTTTATTTCAACAGGTTTAATGCAAAACTTTACATGATATCTTAGATAGTTGTGCTCACTTGTAAAGTGAGGTATTTCTTATAGGAATATAGTTGTAAAAAACCGTAAATCACATAATCATCTATGGGTGCTTTCCATTATGCGGTTTGCACCAATCAGACCATAGATTCGTGTTCCATTACCTGGTTCGGCACAAGCGGTTTGCATCAAAAGACGAACCAGACGAACCGGTGACAACACAAAATAAACCGGTATGAACCGCATAATGGAAAGCAACCTAAGTTTCTTAGATTTGATGATAAATGGATTAAATTCTTTACAAAGTCGTTATATACTGTCATTGTTGTTTATAATGAAAAAATCATTTGTTAACACCATTTTTAAGGGTGAAAAAATTGAAGATTTTTTTTACTGCAAAGCATAGAATAGCGCAAGTCAATTTCACATTGTCCATATCTAAAGACCTTATGTAAACTTTGTGGCTTTCAAATTAACAACTATCTTCAAAATTGTTTTATAACTACATGTATCATCAAATAGGTTAAACTCTTAGTTCAGTACTAGACCATTTGAAATATAGTAAAAAATATATCATTTAATTTTGTTATTGAAAATTATCATTGATGTTATAAAACAAAAAATATTTTCTTCTCTACCTGTTCTCCAGAGAGTCTTAATAGTCACCTATATGTTTAAAAGACAGCAATTTTAGCACCTAACGATGCGATTGTTTTGTAATAACCTTCTCCTTTTTCAATTCAGGGATTTTCTATACAGTTGTATTTTCTGCCCTCAGAACTATGCTTCCCGACATAAGAGTCGATCCTTGTATCATTTTTGTGAGAGAATCACGAAAAATTCATTTAAATTGTAAGTTATGTTATCCTTGATTTCAAAAAGTTGACATTTTTGCACTAGTCTAAGAATAGAATTCGAGCAAATTGTACACACAAATGAGTCTGGCTTATACCATCTGAATCTTATATTCAACTTAAGGTCTTCATAGAAAATGAGAAAAACACCTGTATAGATCTAATGTAATCCATTAAATTTACTTAATACTAAAAACCATTTGTCAGTTTCTTTAAAATTCAAAGCTGCAAAGCGGAGAATAATGATATTTAAGAGTTATTCTGCTTATATGTGCTGTAAACCCTTAACCTATAAAGAGGTTTTCATAGAAAAAAAGCATCCGGTATACATTTATTTAGTAGGCTACAATCATTTTAAGTAACACTGATTGACGAACGGTAAAATAGGTGCTTATATGCTGGCCTATTATTTAAAGATATTGCAAATGCTAAAAGCTCATTAGATAAGGAAACGGAAAAGACAGGTGTAAAAAACAGACACCAACAAGTAAAAAGAGAACTTAGCTTTTGAATGCCTTTCTGTTGAATTGACAGACTTGTAGATTTAAGCACATGATTAGCTTCATTGTCAAGTATAAATGACACAAAATAAAGAAATTGAAAGAGCAGATGTCGTCTGTCTTAGATCATTTGAAATAAGAAAAAAAATCATTTCCTTGCTTCCGGAAATTTATAAAAGACCAGAGACAATGACCGATGTGAGCATCAACATAGACATCTATTGTCATTTAATGGTATCACCTCGCCATATGTTTCACAATGCAACAGTTTTATTACAGCACCAAGTGCTAAAAGTTCTTGTCAGTTATTAGTGAATACCCAGGGGGTGGGTGCTACTTGTTGATGAATAGAGTAATACTGTGTCGATAGCTCTTTAAAAATTGACCATGTTTAAGACATGAAAAATGAAAAAACTCACTCTCTGCTGTCATTTTAATTTTTGACAAAAACGGCAAAAACTAGATCCCATTTAAGATAAATTTCATTTCATGTATTTGCGTGTTGTACTCTTGTTAAAACCAGTTTAAATTTATATTTGGTCAACAGTAAGAATGTTATATTAAGAAGTGTTATACATACATATATTCTATATAATGATTTATAATCCCACATGCAACGGACTAATCCTGAAGAGTTGACAACAGGGGGGGGGGCTATAGGGAAAAAATATCTTTTGCAAGACAGCAGGAGTGAAAAAGATACCCTGTTTGAGACGAATTGATTCCAAAAACATTTCCCTTTCCAGCGGCACACTCATATAATCTAAACAATAGCAAGTAACCCCCCCCCCCCCGAGAGGTGTGAATACGATGTCCAAATAATGCTTGATGTGCACAATCATCTTAAGTATAACTTAGAATTTACTTTTCAAACAAAAGAGTTTTTATCTCGAAACATAAACTAACTTATGTTTGAAACATCCGAGTATTGATAGCTCACAACAAATAATCTAAACTCATTATACATATACAAGTATTTAAATGTTGGTAAAAAAACTAAGTATTTATGAATAAACTACAAAAACAAGTCACTATTTTTTATGGATTTGAATTTATTAATTATATTTGTCATCGAATCAGAGACTTCATTGAATACTTATTATTGTGGAGGCAATTGGTCAGAAACGAGAAGAAAACGTAAGAAAATCATATCAACTTTCTACGGACATAATTATGAATGCTGCATTAGCAGACCTGAAGATTTCAACAAATCGTTAACTTTATTCTTCAAAACACAAATTCATCAAATGGAAAGAGCAGAATATTTTACATCATTTGAAGCAAGAATTACATTGCCTTGTTTCCAGAAATGAAAAAAACAAGACTAAATGGCAAATTAGAACAAAATACTAAATACTTTTAATAGTTACTAATGTATACATTATATTACTTAACATTTTTAGTAGAAATTACTTGTCAATAATGTAAGCAGTAAAACAGCAATAAACATGCACGTTATTTCAAGTTCTCAATCTCTTTATCTGTTGTGATATTTAAAAAAAATTGAATAAATAATACACCCCTTTTTCAGGTTCTTTAAGAATTAACCACAAATGTATTGTACAATGAATTATATGTCATATGTAATGTGCTCGAGTATTTCCGTAATGTCATCTTATTATTTGTTTCTTAACATCTGTAAAATCGTCTTGGACTTAGATTTTCGTTCTTGAATTATGAATTATATGAATTCATGTGACAATATATGCTTTGAGATTTCAATAATTTATCTCCTCTCAAATAGAACCATAATCAAATATTATGTAGGATTGTTATATAGAGAGGTCTGAAGAAGCCATATGGTTAAGCATCTTGTACTTGGATATGCGTTCTAAAACAGTGGTGATTTATATCTTTTAATGCTGTTAATCGGTTATATCCAAGGTTGTTAATACATAAGGAATATATCGCTTTTTGTTTTTAGACGGATGTCATAACAAAAATATCAGTCAATTACGGTAAGGCGAGCCTGAAACGTAAAGCTGTAACCTGGCCAAGGTCGATGGTTTCCTCTAGGTACTCTGGATTCTTTTACCATTAAAACGGAATGCTTTGTATGGCATAAAAAATTAATATTAAGGCAACTACATATCCTTAACCAACAAGCAAGGATCGCGTTTAACAAGACTCTATGACAATTGTGATGACTTTAATTTACCAATCGACAACTTTCATTTTGATTTTACCAACATGCAGTTTGTTTGTAAAATGTGAAATGTGTGTTGTTTATTGAATGTTGATTTAAAAAAAAAATGAATGTTTTTTTTATAATGACTTTGTAAATTTGCACACTAAAGTATATGATAAACGTGATGACCTTTCTTTCCCAATTGTAAATTGTATTGTTTTTATACATTACAACGATCAAATATGTCGGTTTTGTGTAAAGATATAATACTAAATCATTAGTTGTTTGAAGTGTTATGTTGGATTAACTTGAGATAAAGGACACTACAGATTCTAGGAGGTCCGCTTCATATCTGGATCTATTTCTCGAAATTGACACACAAGGAAGGCTTTGTACAAAGCTCTATGACAAACGTGATGACTTCAACTTTCCAATAGTTAACTTTCCCTTTCTGTGTAGCAACATTCCGTCCGCTCCAGCATATGGAGTTTACGTATCACAATTGATTCGCTATTCCAGAGCATGTGGGGAGTACAACGACTTCCTTGATAGAGCCACACGGCTGACAAGCAAATTGTTAACGCAGGGGTACGTTGCTCCCAGGTTGTTGTCATCACTCAAGAAATTTTACGGACGACATCACGTGCTGGTATACAAATACGGGATTTCTATCTCTCAGATGAGCACAGATGTTGGTTTGACATAGAGTTTTGTAATGTCATCCTTTCCGGATTTGACCAACACTTAATCGATCTTTGGCAACGTGACGGGTGTGCTATAGCAAGCAGGAACTGCTTGCTCTTCCGGAGCACCTGAGTTCACTCTCGTTTCGACTTGAGTTCGCGTTGCTGAATGCGGTTTTGTTGTTATGTGTGTTTTTGTTTTATGTTGTTATGTGGTTTGTTTTGTTGTGATGATTTTTGTCTGCCGGTTTTGTCTTTGTCTTTACGGTTTTATGATACTGATTACCGCTTTGGTACACCTTTGCTTCTTAGAATCGTTAATTTTTTTTTACATCAGTCGATAAATGCCTCTTACCTAGCTGTCTGTAACTACAATTGTTCTCAAGAGAGTTCCTTTATGTCTCGTTGTTCTCGTATAGTACTCTTGTCTCAAGTTCTCTCTTGGTGAATTGAACTTTATCGTTTTGATTTTTAAAGTATGTTATTTTTTGTGCTTTGTACAAGATCACCAAGCCACAAAAACTAGTTCAACCCCGCCACATGTGCCTTTCCTAAACCAGGAATCCTTGTCAAAGCTTTTGTTTGTCCCTGTCAACTATCTGGGTTTTTTTGTTTTATGTCCAGACATTGGTCTTTCGTTGATTATCTAGGGATTTGTTTGAATCTTAAGTATTGTTGTTTTAAGTCTTGGGCCAATGCTAGATACTGGTCATGTTGAAGACTGCTGGCTGTTTTCCATTGTGATTTTTTAAATTGCCTTTCTTTAATGTTGATTGTGTCGCGTACACTTATTCCACATCTGTTTATCGTCTATTTGTCCACTGATGTTGCCATAGCCATTTCAGATGAATGACATTTGATTGTTCAATTGAAACACAACTTTTAAAATGTTTTTGCGATCTCAAATTGAAAAATTGAGATCAATTATTTCATTTAATAATTACAAAAAAAAGCAATAAAAAATTTAAACATTATATGTTACATTTCTCCTTCTTACTCCTTTCATTGATTTCATACAAAACTTTACATGACATCTTGGTCATTTGTGTTCACTCCTAAAATGAGGTGTCCCTAGCAGGAATATAGTAGCCTAACTAAATCTAAATCACATAAGCTACGCATGGTTTGCTTACATTTTGAAATGGATCGAATGCTTAAATATAATCGTCATATTGTTTTAAATGTAGAATATATTGGTCAACATTTTTAAGGGGGGTAAATTTCGAAAAGACCTTTAAATCGCGTTAAATAAGGTTGCCCCAAGCTGTAAAGATATAATTAACAAAGGACTAGAGCCACGAACCCCGTTTTTGGCCTTGTTAATACTCAAACATCATAATTGGTTTGTTTTACACCAAAATTTGTGTATGTATAGCTGGATGTCTGTGTTAAAAGAGAAAAGATTTGATTCGGGTGTATAAATGAATTTTCAAGTACCCTAACCCTTCAAAAATAGCCTAATTCAGTGATTTTTCCATTTTTTGGCCAAAATGACTTGTTTTTCAGTCACAATTTTGTGATTTTCTATGTGGCGCCACCCCTCGCCCATTGAAATTTTTGTTGAAATATGAAGAAAATAATGTATTTATAAAATTTGAGCAAAAATATTTATGGGCGAGGGGTGGCGCCCATGTCATTTTCACCAAAAACCAGGTGGAAAATTGTAAAATTAGCTGAAAATAGCATATTTTCAATTTTAGCCTCATTTATAACGTCGTTACAACGTCACAAGTACAGAAAACTTTGAAATTGATTTTGTTTTGTAACAAGTAATCATTCTAGACTACTTGGCCACAAAATTCTTATCTAACAAATGAATTTGAAAAAATGGCCCGATTTAGGGCCAAATATGAGGGTTCGTGGCTTTAGTCCTTTACAGTGCTTAAGGAAACAAGTAGAAAAAATACAATGTTTAAAAAAGACTTTCTATAAAAAAAAAACGTTGGTTTACCTATTTGCAACTATCCGTTTAAAGATATGGTCTTTATAACTTAATACACATGTAGGTCACTAAACAGGTAAAGCAATGAAGGACCTTAAACATGAAAAAATTAATTAAAAAAAACTTTCACATTTGTCATTTTTGCAGACAAGCAGTAGACTTGTAGATGTTCACATTAACTTCATTATGAAGTATGAATGACACAAATTAAAGAAATGGAAAGAGCAGATGTCGTTTGTATTAGATCATTTGAAACAGGAGAAATTTTCATTTCCTAGCTTCTTGAAATTTATAAAAGACCAGAGACAATGACCGATGGGAGCATCAACATAGACATCTATTGTCATTTAATGGTATCACCTTGCCATATGTTTCTCAATGCAAGAGTAATACAACACCAAGTGCTAAAAGTTTTTGTCAACTGTTGGGGAATACAAATAATGCTTGATATGCACATCCTAAGTTAAACTTAGAATTTACTTTTGAGACAAAAGCGTTTTTATCTCGAAACTTAGACTTACTTCTGTCTTAAGCATCCGAGTAGTGATAGCTCAAAACAAATGAAATTTAAGGATTTACATATTGGTAAAAAGCTCATATTTATTAAAGAAATACGAAAACAAGGCATTATATTTATAGATTTGAATTCATTAATAATATTTGTAATCGAATAAGACACTTCATTGAGTACCTATTATGGGAAAAATTGGTCAGAAACGAGAGGAAAAAGTGTGAAAATCATATTTAACCTCTACAAACATATGAATACTGCATTTGCAGACCTGAAGATTTCAACAAATCGTTAACTTTATTCTCAAAATTACAAATTTATTAAATGGAAAGAGAAAAAGATCTTACATCATTTGAAGCAAGAGCAAATTACATTTCCTCGCTTCCGGTAATGCAATAGACAAAGAAATGACCGATGAGAACAAACAGTTACTAACGTATACATAATCTGTGTTTTGTGTTTTTCGTGCTGTTTTTGTTCGTGTTTTCCGGTTTCGTCGTTGCCCTTACGACTTTTGACACTTGAAGGCCCAATTGGTGCCTCTTTGCTTTTTACTTATAATAACATTTTGATGGAAATTACTTGCCAATAATATAAGCAGTAAAACAGCAATGAACGTGCACATTATTTCTAGTTCTAATTTTCTGCTACGTGTATCTGTTGTGATATTTTAAAATAAACGCATTGATTGTGTTCTTCCAGAATGCATTAACCACGTGTTCTTCCAGAATTAACCACAATAAATCATATGATTTGTGGTCGAGCATTTGCGTAGTTTCATCTTATAAGTTGAGTCTTAACATCTGTAAAATAGTCTTGCACTTATATTTTCGTTCTTAAATTATGAATTATATGAATTCATATGACAATTGCTGCTTTGAGATTTCAATAATTTTTCGCCTCTCACTTAGAACCATAATCAAATAGTATGTAGGATTGTTATGTAGAGAGGTCTGAAGAAGCCATATTGTTAAGCATCTTGCACTGGGATTGGCGTTCTCGAACAGTGATGATATATATCTTTAACTGCTATTAACTGGTTATTTATCCAAGGTTGTAGATACAACGTGATCCTAGCTAACATTGTCTGCTATTTGTACCTTGCCGAACTTAGTAACCAAGTTCTAATGGACGCAAATGGCTTTCTGAAGTATTGTCAATTTGATATTAAAGGTATGATTTAAAGTCATGTTATAATATGAATTAAAATCAACTCAACTTTGTTTTTGTTGATTATTTTTATTCTCACACAGATGTTGGTTTGTCGTAGAAATTTGTTTTGTCTTTTGTCACAATGAATTGAAAATTAGCAAAACGACGGGTGTGCTCCGTTTTCTTTTCCTGATCACCTGAGTTCACTCTAATTACGATTTGAGTTCGAGTTTTTGATTTCCGTTCGGTTGATTTTGTGTTTTGTGTTTCTTCGTGCTGTTCTTGTTTGTGTTTACCGGTTTCTTCGTTGCCCATTCGGACGTTTGACACTCGAATGCCCCATTGATGCCTCTTCGCTTCTTACCTATTTATCATCTGGTGTATTACGGGTCGAGCTTACATAAATTATGACTTGTAAGTTGACAGCACACTGTCCTTTGCTTTATTTACTCATCAACATTTTCAACCTCATTCCTTGTGTTGATGGTATTTGCTTATAGATAAAGGTAATAACAAAACTACCGAACTTGAATGATAAATCTCATAGTCCAGAGAAAATAACAAAAACGAATCAGTCATACCGGAGAATTGGTGGATAACAATGGTCCTAACTTGGTACAGGCATTTCAAACGAAATGGTGGGTTAAACCAGGTTTTATGGCGCCAATCCTCCCTCTTCCATTGCTATCTGAGGATCCGGTAATGACCATAGAACACAACATAGTTGTGAGACACAATCGGGATATTTAGGTGATCATCTCAGTACAGCAGACAAGTCAAACACTAATTAAAACAATTAACTTTCATATCTTTTAACTCAATTTTGAACTTTTCTACTAGTGGCTGATAACGAAGAAAGATTTTTTTTAGGGATCGTATGAGACGTATTTTCTTATAGCCCTGCTCCAAAAGTCGGTCACGAAGAAATCGGTGTCTGATAAAAAAATCTGTGAAATGTGTGCAAGCTCTGGCGTATCATAGAGTTTAAATGAATTGCATATAGATATGTTGAAATACTTATAGCAACAACAAAAATAGAAAAAAAAAACATAAATCATTTTGTTCTGGTTAGTTTTTCTCACAAAAATAACACCTGGACTGTTATATGCTTTTAATGACCATCACTTCTTGGTTACTTTCAGATATTAAGACATTTTTCCGCTGTTTTCCTGGTATCTCTAACTATGAAAACTCTCGCAAATGACTCTGTTCATTCCCTTCTTCAAGAAGTGTTGTCTTCTGAAAAAAAATCTTGAGTAGAAATTGGACATGCTCCATTTTTATATGTCTTATATGAATGAAAGATTATCTAAGAAATTTTCTCATAATGTTTTCTTAGTACAGCATACTAAAATCAAATACAATAACCAATCTGCAATCAGCAACGCTAGCTAATGTAGAAAAGTGCTTATTTAACACATCATGATCAACGATTTTCTTCATGGTCCGTGAACTTCGATTTGTTGTCTGGAACTCTATTGTATTTTTGATTATAAACTTCTTTGGCTTGACTTGAGTTCGCGTTGTTGATTTCTGTTCAGGTTATTTTGTGTAATTCTTTTTGTGTTTCCCCGTGCTGTTTTGTTCGTGTTTACAGGTTTTGACGTTCCCCATTCAGAGTTTTGACAATAGAATGTCCCATTGGTGCCTCTTTGCTTCTTTCCTTAACATTCGATTAATGGTTTGATACTTTTTATACGACATAAAACAATCTAGGTCAGTAAATCTTGAAATTAATGTTGCTTAAACTTTAAAACAGAATCAGAAGTAATCAAGTTTAATACTTAACTTGACTCGGCTCTTTTTAATAGTTCATTGAACAAATTAGATTTTTTATTTACAACGCTCAACTAAAATTGAAGTTTATTACAAAGCTTCATGAAACGTATTAGTTTCCTAGAATACAGATTATAAACTTCAATAAACACAAAATTTATTAAGTTCATGCTGTTGAAATAAAATGAAGAGATTAAAACTATATCTTTTGTACCTTAAATGAAAAACAATGCGGGGCAAAAATTAAAATTAAACCCACTTTAGCTTAAAAAACGCTTTACATGCTCAATATTGCATTTGTTTAGTTAGTTATATAAGATATATCAAAATCTTTAATTCTCTAGAGTGTTTAGAATACGCGTTTATTTCACTTAAATATGCAATGATTTTGAAGTATTCTCTTCTTATCCGTAAGGGAGATTGTCCCTAAACTTTCATCGTCTGTGTTAATAAGACTTCCCCTGGCTTCTTGTACATAACAGCATCATCAAATCAATAACATATTTCTGAGATATTACATTTATCAGTTTTGTTTCTGAGTATTTGATTATTACGCAACACAGCGCACATAGACGCTTTAAATAAGAAAGACCACACTGCAAAACCAGCCAACAACATTCACTGAGCCCATATTGCACTGCTTGCCGTTTTGCGATTGGTCCAAGGTCAAATAGAAATGCATATTATTCAATTGCAGCATTGAAATATTCAAAGAAAGATCCCATTCTCAAAAAAAAAACATCAAACATCAAACGATAAGAAGAAACAAAAGCTTTGCTAAAGATTTCTTGCTTAACACAGGCACATTTAAAATGTGTCGAGGTTAAACAAGTTTTCTGTGCCCAACCTCTTCCATATCAATAATCCCTGATAAAGCAAAAAAAAATTAGCGCAATAAAAATTAAATCGATAAAAGTGCAATAACGATGATCAAGATTATGTAAGTAAAATAAGAAAAATCGAAGCTCGAAATATCCACAATAGTCCTGACTAGGTACAAGCATTTAGACAATTTATGGTTAGACCTATTTTATGACTCCAAATGTTTGAGTTGAATATATTTGTTATATTTTGATTTGAATGTAAGGTAAAAAGAAGCGAAGTTACGAATGGGGCACCCTTATGTCAAAGTCCGCAAGGGCGAGGACAAAACCAGTAAACACAAACAAGGACAGGACGAAAAAACAGACCACATATAAAACACGGAAACACAAAAACCACTGAATATCAATTAACGACGCAAACTCTAGTCATAAGGAGAGTAAATTCAGGTTCTCTGGAAGAGTAAGTGGTTCCTGTCTGCTATAGCACACCCGTCGCGCTGCCAGTTTTCAATTCAGCGTGCCAAATCTGATAAAGGAAACCCTATGACAAACTAACATCTGCACTCATGTGAGAGATAGAAATTCAATATTTGTCTTTGAGTGCATGATGTCTATCATTAATCTTTTTGAGTGACGACAGCAACCGAGGAGCAACATAACCCTGTATCAACATTTTAGTGTCAATCGTGACAGTCTGCCAAGGAAATGTATTTTCCACAAGCGGTGGAGTAGCAAAGCAATTGTGATACATAAGCTAAAGCGGGCGATTGTTGCTGCACAAAGTTGGCAATTGGAAAGTTGAAGTCATCAAGTTTGTCATATAATGTAATCTAATCATTAAGATAAGATATGTCTTTTGTTGTTATTTGCTCTTACAAGACAAGACAAAACTTTAATTTCCCAGATTCTGGAATAATGAGATCTGAAAATGTATACACGAAGATTAGATTAACAAGTACTAAAAGTTTTTGTCAGTTAATTGAAGCGACTTTTCACATTTGAAATAATCTATCTTATTCAACGAAAACAATGTTATAAAATTCACTGAAAGTTAATGGTAAAGACACTTAGATTTAATTCTCTTCAACGACAATCAAGAATCTTAAAGCTGCAAGGTAAAATAGATAAGTAAATGCGTTTGTTTTTAATTTAAAAAGGTGATTGAATTTATTGATTCGCTAGAAAAAAAAATGATAAAATGGTGTTTACCCAAATTGTTGCTATCCATTATCACTCATCTGGACTTCCATGTTTGAGAACCTACATATAGCTACATTGAAGATGAGATAATATAATGAATTCTTGAAATGCCCTTATAGATTATCCTAATGCCCGTTGCTCCTAACATTCACTTTGCCTTGCTTTAACATTCGTATTTTTACTTCTATATTTGAAAATAAACTAAGTGTGTTAAATCATTAATATAGCTAAAGCCTGTGTTCTTTATTAGTTCATGATTATCACCACTTCATTTTATTTTTTTCAAGATGGTCATGTTCATTTCTGACCATGTTTAATTTAATATGTTTCTGTGATGTACGCTCTCCCAAGTTCTTTAAATTCTCATGTGGACAGATTCTTCCATTGTTTAAACCTTATAACCCAACTGATGTGTTATTCTCAGAGTTAATTGTTCGATTTCGTTAATAATTTTTCATCATTTTTAGATCCAGTCTGCTTCTCGACGATTGCGTAAGCGTTTTGGGGTTTTTTTGTGTGGGTATTTACCCCTTCATTTGTGATTGATTGCCTTTTTATGTAATATTTTTTTAAACATCCACTTTGAGTAAATGTATTGATTGTCGTTTTTGTCATATTTGGCGGAGATATTTTTCAACAACAAATTGGCATTCCAATGGGCACAAACTGAGCTCCTCTTCTCGCCGATTTGTTATTATATATATTAAAATCGTAAAGAACAAGAAGATGAAAAGGCAAGGTTTTTTAATCTCACTGTCAGATATATCGATGATGTCCTCTCTGTAAACAACGCTTCGTTTTGGTAGAAAGATTCCATTGATATATCCCCAAGAGTTAAAGATTAAGGAAACCACCAAATCGTATTGCTTCACTTCATTCTTGTATTTGCATCTCGAATATAAAAAGGATGGTCATCTCACTACAAAAATTACAATAAAAGAGACGACTTTAATTTTCCAATTATTAATTTCCGTAACCTTGAAAGCAACATTCTTACTTCACCTTCCTATTCACAACCTATTCGATATGCAAGATCTTTTACAAATTTTTCTGTCTCCGTGACCGACTCTTATACCAAGGTTGCAAAAAAATACGTCTCATAAGGCCCCTTAAATAATCAAAATTACGTTAAACGTATTGCTGATTGTTGTACTGTAATGATCATCTTATAATCCCTTGAATGTCTTCACAGCCGAGTTGCGTTGTGTGCTACTTCCGGTCCCTAAGATCGAAATGTAAGAAGGAGGTTTGGCGCGCCATAAAACCTCGTTTAACCCACCATTTCATTTGAAATGCCTGTACCAAGTCAGGACCAATGCGATCTATAACTGTTTCGGTGTGTCTTCCATGATTTGTCATTTCTCTTGGACATGGAGATTGATCTTCCAAGTTCGGTAATTTTGTTATTACCTTTATTTCCTTGGGCAATGTGAGTGGCGTTTTGAAGTCTTAGTATTTGTCCTGACTCCAAAAGGACTTTAAATCAACGTTTACTTTTTAGTTGGTATCTTACCATAAAGTTTATTTCCCATATCAACAAGTACTTCAAGATGTTAAGTATTTATGTCGTAAAATAAGTCTCAAGGAAAACGTAGAAAATAAGTAGTTTAGCGGCAGGTGAGACTTTACATGATTGTTAAGAAAAAATTATGACCTTATAAGTAGGTTAGAAGGTCATTATTTTTTCTTAACAATTAAGCATTGTCCCGACTGCGGCTTGACTACTTATTTTCTTCGTTTTACTTGAGACATAGTCTTTAATCCTCATAATCAGTAGTTTCATGGTTCATCAATTGTATAAACGGTTAGCAATGAGACCTATTCTTAGCGCTTATGGACGGTTCAGTTTTCCATGATCTTTAATTCTATTCTCACTGAAGAAAATTACATATTACGTGCGGGACTTACATCGATTTCCTTAGCAGAGCGTCACGTCTTACGCAAAAAAGGCTCACGCAGGGGTATGTTGCTTCTCGGTTGCTGTTTTCACTCAAGAAATTTTACGGAAGACATAATACACTTATAGATAATTATGGGATTTCAATCTCTCACATGAGTGCAGTTGTTGGTTTGTCATTGGGTTTTGTCTTCATTAACCGGATTTCACACACTGAATCGACTGTTGGCAATGCAACGGGTGTGGTATAGGAAGCAGGAACTGCTTACTATTCCGGAGCACCTGAGTTCACTCTAGTATCGAATGAAGTTTTCGTTGTTGGTTGATATTCAGTTATTTTTGTGTTTTTATGTTTTACATGTTGTCTGTTTTTGTCCCGTTTTTGTTGGTGTCTACTTGTTTTGTCCCTGCCCTTTCGAACTTTTGACATTAGGATGCCCCATTGATAACTCTACCTCTTTCATTTCTCCAGGGATTTTATGTTTTAAAATAGCGTGTTTAGAAAGTTTTGTAAAGTCAGTGATTATATTTCCACAGCAAAACGTGAATTTTTATTAAATATTAAGTGATGGTGATACATGAATAAATGTTGCTTTTCAATAGTTTACTAATAACGACCTAGGAATTGAGACTCTCGCCATGTTACCTTTTTTGGAATAAATTTCATAATTATTTAGTTTATCTATTACGCATTGATATATTCTGTTTGTTAAATCATTTATTCAATTTGTTAAAATTTTATTTTATTCATTTTTGTAAGAATGGTACGTATTTGTGCAACATTTGGATATATAATTCGTTTGGTAATATGTCTGCTGACCACCTTACAAATGACAATTGGCTAATAAAGGTGTTTTATTTGGACTTGCATTAAGCAAGGTATTAAGGCAGCCAGTAGAAAAAATATTAAAATAAATAAGAGATTAGAAATTCTGTATTCTGATTTTTCGAGAAGTCAAATATCCATATAAAGTATTTTAACATTTTCATTCGGAACTATGTTATAATCTTAGTTCATTCTGTTGAGTTGTACCTCTAAAGCCAATTGTTTAAAAACAATGGTTAAAATAACACACTATTATCGATTGTCAATTATATCTCCTGGAAAAAAATCGAGTTTTGTTTTGTATTTTGTTTGCACATCGAAAAATATTTTAGGAGAACAAGTTCACTGCCCGAGGTTGTACTTTTTATAACCCATATGCGCTAACTATTGCCTTACAACTTAAACACTAACTTATTCTTTTGCTTTATCATTCAGCTAACAAATGTTGATCAATGTTATCAACACAGTCTCAAAAGCCTTGTGATAATTTGATAACCTATATTTTAACACATTTGGTCTATTTACTTAAAGCATTAGTGAGCTTGTACATCACCCCTTCATCTCATCAACCTAATCAAATCTTATCAATCAATTGACAATTAAATTCGATGCTTAAATGACCTCTACTGGACGTCCTAATGGTCTTTGCTCCAGACCGTTGGCATTGGACTAAACAATAATTGACAATACAAATTATTTGCAGTTAACTACTATATCCAACAAATTCAGTCGAAATTAAAGAGTCGGTCACTCTCTAAAGCTTATTTCATACTCAGGAAGCAGAGGTACCAATGGGGCATCCGAATGTCAAAGTCCAAAAGGGCAGAGACAAAACCAGTAAACAAACACAAGGACAGGAACAAAAAAAAAGAGACAACATAAGAAACAACGAAACACAAAAAACTGCTGAATATCAATGAACAACGCGAACTCTAGTCGTAATGAGAGTGAACTCAGGTGTTCCGAAAGAGTAAGTGGTTCCTGCCTGCTATAGCACACCCAAAGGTGGAGTTAGTATGTGTTAAAAAACTTATTGACTATTTCATCAGCTTTAAAACGAATAATAAGAAGTTATTTTAGTAAAACAACAATTAACTTTTGGTGTACTTTCAATGAGCTGAACAAACTAGACCAGATATACATATTTTGACAAAATGATAAAACATTACATTTGTAGAGTTTTTCAGTCTAATTATTACATGTATTATCCTATAACTATAACCTTATTCATATTTTAATCTTTTAGGACAAATTGCTCTGATGCATTAAATACCTGTTCAGTCCTAGCTAAAGACACTGTTAAAACAGTCACTTCTTAAGGTAACATACTGCTTTTTACAAATTTTAAAAGAGCATGTCCTTGATCTTTCTATATTGTAAGTCATTATAGATAAAGCATGTAACCCGTCTAGCGGGAAATTTTCGTGAGATTCTAATTTTTGCACTTTTCGCGAGGTCTGAGTAATCGCCTTCGGTAGGATTGGAAATTAGAAATGCTAATGTCTACATATAAAGACATATTTATTATTTGGCTTCAAGATACATTATTCAAGTAATCATTATTGCTGGGAAAATAGACGTGAACTCTGTATCATATTTTCAGAAAAAGTTCTATTATTACGGTTCAAATGAACCTTTGTGGAACCTTTGAAGTCTTTCCTGCCATCGAGGACTATTTCCTGACGATCCTGTTGTTTTTGTTATTAAGAGTCTTTTTCAAATATGTTGTTTTGTAAGATTTCATCGTATTTTTTCCTTATCATAAGGACATATATACGGTGAGAAATCACAAAAATAAATGTAAAACATTCATCATTCTAATTTGGCATTTTTTTATGTTTTATTGTTCTATACTATCCATATTCATATAGTTTTTGGCATTTTAAACCTTTTATTAGAGCGCCACTGATGAGTCTTGAATACACAAAACGCGCGTCAGGCGTAGCAAAATTTATTATCTAAAACTTGTAATTTTGATTTGTTTAAAAATTACAAATACCAAAACACGGGTATAAACAGTTAATTTAAATATGCTATGTATCGATATTTAAAGTCCTGAATTTTCATTCTGATTAAATAACTACGTTATTCATACGATATCAAACACAATGAAGTAACAAAAATATAATCAAATGTGAACAGGTGTATCCCGTAAGTTTCGCTCTTTACAAACGAACTTTTGAATTTTGTCCACTGATAATGGACCTAGGGTCTGATTTCGTCATTTAGTTATCGTCAGTTTATGTATAAACATCCTTTATTGCTTTAAAGCCACCGAGGAAGGATTTTAAGTCCGTAAATGGGCATGTTTAATATTGACTTATTTGGATTTTACCTTTTACATGTGGTTTTACCTTCTAACAAGACCAATCGATGTCTGGCCCTTCCTCGCACGGCAAAATTTTAACCCTGTACGTTCTAGGCCCAGTGTGGACATTCAATATTTTTTACACTTGCATCCTATGGTGGACTTACAAAGCATATTTGTCACATGCTTACCATTAATAAAAAAATAAGACAAAAAATAGTTTCAATTTGTTCCCCTTTTGTCCTCCTTATTGCTTAACACAAAAGGTGGGTCAAGAAAAAAATGTTTCCTCCATATTGTATCAACAATTAACTTGTAAAAGAAAATTTCTAAATTGGACCATAAATAAAAAAGTCGTATGTTTGCTCATTCCTAAACAAAAAAGAGGGGACACCTTAAATCAGCACCACCTTTTCTTTTTATGGTAAGAAACATTACTGTAAAGTTTCATAGCATTTGGTCAACCAAAAACAAAAGTTATTGCGAAAACAAAGAAAAAAATTGTTTTTTGCGCCCTTTTAGGACCCTTCATTTTCAAACAAAAAAAGGGGGACGCCCAAAATCAGCCACATCCTTCCTTTTATAGTATGTAACATTGCTGTAAAGTTTCATAGCATTTGATCAACCAGAACAAAAGTTATTGTGGAAATAAATAAAAAGGTCACTTTTTTGGCACCTTTTGGGCTCCTGATTTATAAACAAAAAGATGGGACACCCAAAACCAGCCCTTCCTATTATTTTATGGTAAGAAACATTACTGTACAGTTTCATAGCATTTGGTTAACCAAAATAATAGTTATTGTGGAAACAAATAAAAAATAGAAAATAAAGAGATGTGGAATAAGTGTACGCGACACAGCCCACAATTAAACGGCAATTTAGAAAAACCACAATGGACAACCGCCAGCAGCCTTCAACGAGGCCATTTGGCACTGCTCGCGGTTCTGCAATTGGCCCATGGTCTAAATAAGATGCATATAATTCAAATCCAGCCCTGAAATAGTCACAGATAGACCCCCTTCTTAAACAAGGAACAGAAACACCAAAAAGACAAGTACAAACGAAAGCTTAGTCAATGATTCCTGGCTTAGGACAGGCACATGTAATATGTGGCGGGGTTAAACTTGTTTTTTGGGCCCAACCTTCCCCCTATCAATATTCCCAGACAAAGCACAAAAACTAAACACACAATAAAAATCAAATCGATCAAAGTCCAATTCTACTAGAGAGAACCTAAGACAAAAAACAAGAACAAACAAAAGGACGGTAAAGGAACTCTCTATAGAACACTGACTCGCTGTTACTGACAGCTAGCTGAGAATCATCAATCGACTGATGTAAAAAAATCAAACGTATCGATTTTAAATCCGACACAACACTTCAAACAATAATGATTAAGTGAAGTGTCATCACACAAAACCGACACGCTTGATCGCTATAATGCTTAAAAATGACAATAGTAAAATCATTTATGGAAGCTTTAAAGCAAGTATCAAGTTCAATATTTCTGCGAAAAAAACACTAAATTCAAAGATTTAACCAAGATATTCATTATCATATCCTTTCCGTAATAAATTTTGAAGCCAATTTTTCATTTCTATTGGATTGCTTTTAAATTTGTGAGCTTTATGAAAAACATTACCATAAAATTCAGGATGTGATATTCCTTTCACTATAAGAAAGTGACGTGTACAATTAAATTTTTCAATAAGAGATCGATACTTGTGGAAGAATTTAGAAAAAGATTTTACTAATTTGTGGTATCGATAACCTTGTTTTAATAATTTTTCAGTAATAAAACTGTTTTTATTATTAAAATCAGAAACACAACTGCAGATCTGAGCATATCTTACTAACTGTGAAATTTAAACCCCGTATGACGGCGCTAGTACTAGTGGAACATCTCCTTCAAGAAAAGGGAAATTTATAATCGTCACGTTTATCATATACTTTGGTATGTAATTTTCCGTCAATAATACTTAAATCTAAATCTAAAAAAGGACATCTATCACCGGTGACGTTAGATTTGTTCAATGTTAATTCAGAAGGATAGATATCTGTAATAAAATTAGAAAATGAAGGATTGTTGAGTGCAAGAATGTCATCTAAATATCTAAAAGTATAATTGAAAGTTTCGATTAGGTTCTGTTTGTTCGGGTCTTTTTGTAATTTAGCCATTGATTGTGATTCATAACAGTATAGGAAAAGGTCAGCTATAAGTGGCGCACAATTAGTACCCATAGGAATACCAATAATTTGGCGATAAATTTGTTTACCAAAACGTATGTAAATATTATCTAACAAATAATAAAGAGCAGTAATAGTTTCTGCATCAGTCCAGTTATTGTAACCCTTTTGAGTCTCGTTGCTAAAAAATGATTCACTAAATGATTTTGAAACTCTAGAACAGATATAATCACTTTTAGATTTGTCAAAACACCATTTAACCAAATATTCAAATTTCTTTTTAATCAGATTATGTGGAAGTTTAGTATATAAAGTAGAAAAATCGTAACAAGTCACTTTTTGGTCCGTTTTTGGGCTCCTTATTTCTAAACGAAACTTTAAAATGACGCCAAAAGGGGAGGTGTAAATCTTCAATATATCTGTAATCACTGTGTAAAATTTCAGAAAGATCTAGCCTTTGGTTTTTGAGATTAAGATTACACAAGACAGGCACTCCATAGCGCGACGGACGGACGGACGAACGGAGTGACCCTACTAACTACTAGACCTGCTTTCGCCTTTGGCGGCACGGGTAAAAATCAATCTAATTCTTTTATTTACCCACATCGAAACGCAGTGCAACATCTTTTATTACCCGTTTTATATCCGTTTTTTGTACCTTTACTTTGATTGGGTACATTTTCCTATCAATTCTGCATATTTTAAATGACGTCATTAACGTGTACGTAAGAGTTCCAGGTGCGGTAATCTGAAAAAAAAATGTTTGGAAATTAAGCTGAAAAGCTTTTTTTCTGTTGGTTTCAATGTAAGCTTACATTACTGCACTAGTATTGTTCATTTGACCTATACAGACTACATTATTCTGATTATGATCCTGAACTTTGGAAAAAACACGAATAAGTTATTTAGTGTCTTGTAATACAGCTGAATGCAACTGAATTGATTATTCATTCATTTTCTAAAACTAAAATTCTCTATTAACCTTCTTTCTTTTCAAAACTGATCTTGATTTAAAACAACCATTAATAATGATGACAATAAAATTGTTTTCCATGATAATAGGGATACGAGAATGAAAAAAAGGATAAAGTAATTCGGATTAATATTGTTTCTGGTCAAATTTCCCGTTCTTTCTTTTTCATCCTATTGTTTGCGATTGTTGTTTTGAATATTAGTACTGGTAATATTGTATGATCTCAAGGTTTTGACGTTGTCGTTGTTTTCGGCCTGAATGTTTTTATGCAAATCAGATCCACAGCCTTTTGTTTGTATTCATTAGTTAGATTTCAATGTGTTATTTCAGTGGCATCAAAGCAAAAAATAATAAAATTTCTACATTGCACTTTACTATTAAAGGTCTAATGAATCCCTGAATGGTATAGACAATGATGACGCGATTAAGATCAGCAAGGCTTTGTGAATTATATAAATATTGCTTCTAACTAAAATGTCTCAATCCTAAATAGTGGTTTGGATTATTTGTACTGGTAACGCCCTGTTCATTGTAACATTGTACTTGTTTTCAGGCTTAACGACTAATTTGCAAATTAGATCCGCCACCTTTGTTTTTGGTCATGCACTTTAATTTGAACATTAAACCCATGTGCATTTCAGCAGCATCAAGCATCTAATTAAAAAGAACAATCACTCTGTATAACAGAAATAAACGTTATATTAACAAATAAAGGATGGGTTCCGGTTAGGCCCTATTTCGGCCCATCTAAAGGCGAAAAATAAAAAAAGTATTTCAGATCCTCTTATTTACATGTAATACCTTATTTTGTAGCCAATTAATTGTACTGTTATAAAATAAAACTCTTTGATAATTGGTTAACACAAGGTGTAAAATCATGTTCAAAACTGACATATTTTGAATGAAAATTACATCTTGATTAAAGAAAATTTCAAGGTAGACCTTTATTTAGTTGAAATTTTGAGCAAATTTTTAAGACAGAGTTTACCAGTTCTATTAATGGTTCCTCGTATACGAACATTACTTTATACAACAATTTTGAATTAAGAAAATACGCTAGTCTAAAGGAAAACCAAGAAAATGTTGAGTTTTGAATATTTTTTAAACTTCTGACTACGAGGTAACAAATTACAGTATTTTAGAATTTGTAGTATGTCTTGCAACTTGAGACATTAACAAAAATGTGTTTAAGCAATACACGTTTTTGGACAAATAATGGATCTGGTTTCACGTGCAAGACTATATTTACTGGAAGGATACATATCACTCAATTTCGACACATTTCCAAAGGCACAATGTTAAAATCATTTGCGGTGGTTCCTTTCAAGCACTATTTTCTAACAAATTGAAAAAAAACCATATATGTAACAGATATTAATTTTCCAAAAATGCAAACGTTTATCATTCAAATAAGACGACACGAACGTTTTGATAAGATTTACCATATTTTATTTTTGACTTCAATGGTGAGCTAAAAAGGGGTCTTATCGCAACCCATCCTTTCGATATCATGATGTCAACTAACTGATGAAAAAAAATAATTACCAATATTAATTTAACGTTTACTTATCATTAGCGAACCTTGCATGTTTATAAAGTATCTTCTCTTCTAAAAGGCATTGTTTTATATGAAAAAAATGTGTTTTGATATCATAACAAAATTGACATTGATCAGTTATGGTCAAGATGACAGGATATTATGTAAGGTTGCAAACAAATATGAATATGAATATTATATAAAGTATATTCTCTTCTAAAAGGGAGTGCTTTATATAAAAATGTGTTTTAATATCATAACAAAATAAACATTGATTAAGCATGGTAAAGATGACAGGATATTTTGTAAGGTTGCATCATATCTTTGTTAACTTAATTTTCTCAAATAGACGATAAAGAGATGTGGAATAAGTGTACTTAACACAACCGACATAAAGAAATGGCATTTGCATTAGTACAATTGAAAACCTGAAAACAGTTAGCAGTTGAGAATATGTGTACGTTAGGAAATAACACAAAACATAATGATCTAGTCAGTTGTATAGTACTGCATGTTTTCAGTACTGAATAATCATTCTGAACATGGTTAAAATTCTAATAATTTAGAGCAAACAAAGCAGGCAAATAAATGATTGAGCGTACTCTTAGTCAACCATTTGTAAATTCTGCTTTCAAATCGATTAGAAAATTCTTTTTCACTTTTAAATCTCAATGGAAGATGGGGATTTGTCACCACACCAGCAGGTTTAACCAATTATTTTCATTTGCCTTGTTTTATCTTTTCACTCGGACAGTTGAGATTCATCCTTAAATTTCGTTAGTTCTATATATTTCTTCTATACCTGTAGTTTGTTTCAGGACATCATGGTCATCTGTATTTTGTAACAGTGTAATCGTAAACTTGATTTAAAGGTATATGCTCTGTTGCATTTAATCCAAGCAAAGTTTGATTTGGTATTTTAGGTTTTTATCAAACCACATTATTATGACTACACTTATTGTCTTATAGATATGACAAATTAAAGTACACAAAAAACTTATATATCAGTCGAATGTTATAAAACATTAAAGAATAAACGACTGACAATAAACACAAATAGCCAATGCAGAATTTGAGTCAACAAGTAGTTTTTCCTTCGAATATTGCGTCTCTGCTTACCTCCCTTATTTAAAAATTATCAAACTTTTGTTGATAACGATTCCTTAATAACCAAATATCATAAACATATTTCTATTAGTATTATTTTGTGCAAATAAAGATAAAATAAGAGGGTAAAATCAAAATTTTTAAGAATTTTCACGAATTTCTGAAATCAACTTTTATCCCATTTTTGAAAAATCGTGACCACTTCCCATTTTAACGACATGAATTTTCTGAAAGAACACACTTTCCCCTTTCTATTGATATCAATATAGCCGCGTATCAGGTAGGGACATTAAAGTCAGACTCTTCTACTTGTGGTCACCGCACTAAACTGTGACTTTATCCTATTTGAACTTATATTGTTTGAAATAAATTATGACTTTGCAAAAACAAAGTAATTTCTAAAAAAGAACATATAATGAAAGAAATGTTATTGATAAAACAATAAAAAGTTCATCACTACCACAAAATGTCTTATGAGCTCAATACTGCTTTTCTTTAAAACTTAAATTTAATTCATATGATAGAAAATAATGAGAGATTTAATAAGTGTACGCGACACAGTCTACAATTAAGCGACAATTAAGAAAAACCACAATGTATACATGTATTTAGTGTGATGCATTCATCGAGATTTCAAACTTAATATTTGCTTATTACGTATCATTTGTTTCAAAACAAACATAAATAGTAATTAAAAAGTCATTTGTTCAGAGAACAAATGTGAGGTCTTTCCCTGTCTAATGTTTTTGTTATGGTATTTTATCCAAGTACTAAAGACATTTGAGTCACTTTGTTTATGACAAGATGTTGCCAATTATTGTGATATAGGCTCCAGAATGAAGAGCAGGGGACCTACAGTCAGAAAAAGTATGGTTGCTAAGGACTTTTATGACGGTTGCTATGGACTAGGGGTTACTTCCGGATGAAAAAACTTAACTCTTAACTCAAAAAGTAGTCTTGGTTTAGAATATATATGGTTGCTATATACTTTTCATTAATGTTACCTTGTTGCTAGGGAATGACCTTGACCTCTGACCTTTGACCTTGGACTCAAATTGTAGCTCTTTATATACTGATTCATTTAAGTATACATGTTTACTGTACTATCTGTTATGGTTTTCAAGTTATTGGCAAAAAACGTGTTTCGCAAAACTTGTTTTGGCCGCCATTTTGAAACCGTTCAACCGAATCATGTACTGTTTGGGTTCAAATTGTAGGTAATTTAATCCTGTTTCAAATGAACCCTATGTTTCATTCATCATCTTTAATGGTTTGAAAGTTAAAAACAAAAAATCATTTTAAAAATAAGAATCAAGGGCGATAACTAAAAAACGACAAGTTTTACGCTTTCGCACCTGAAACACTTTTTGTAGATTTCAACATGGCGAACATTTTTTCCATGTATTGTCCGCTTCAATTTTGTACGGTTTAAGTGCTATTTCATAAAAACTGTTTACGGTGTCAGCCATTTTGAAAATGGCTGCCCGTAACCATTCGAGTTTTGTCTTAAATTGAAGGACATATAATGACGGTCACAAAAAACCCATATGTTTACTATATTATCTCTGACGGTTTAAAAGTTATAAGCCAAAAACGGATAAGCCGAAACACGTTAAGGGCCATAACTCGAAAACGGTTTGTCGTACAGTGTTCGACCCTTTATATCAAATAAAGGTCTAAATGAGACAAGTATTTTTCCCATTACATGTCTGCTTCAATTTTGTATGGTTTTTGAGCTATACTGCAAACAAGGTGTGCCATGACCTCTGACCTTGAGATTTGACCTTTGACCTTGACATTTTTAAATGTAACATAGGTCACCTAGGATGATTGGTGAAGATCCCAAGTCTCTAGGACTAACTGTTTTTAAGAAAAAAAATTTTGACGAGTCGCGACACTTTTCGAGTCAAAAACGCGTAACCAGGAAGTTGATCGAAAAAAATTTTTTTGCATGACGAATCATGACCATGAGTCTAGCAACATTTTCCCCACTTTTGATTTTTGATAACGGTTACGGTTATTGAGTTAATCTGCAAACAAGGTTTTTGGGTTACGGGCAGATAACTCTGTTACTAAAAATAGATCGGTTTCGCAGGGTTACTCAAGTCATGCCCTTATAGTGTCGGTTACTGGTATGAAGTTTCGTAATGTTACGTTAAGTATTTCTTCTTTTTTTTGTGGCGGAAAAAAAAAATAATAATTAAAAAGTCATTTGTTCAGAGAACAAATGTGAGGTCTTTCCCTGTCTTATGTTTTTGTTATGGTATTTTATACAAGTACTAAAGACATTTGAGTCACTTTGTTTATGACAATATGTTGCCAATTATTGTGATATAGGCTCCAGAATGAAGAGCAGGGGACCTAGAGTAAGAAAAAGTATGGTTGTTAAGGACTTTTATGACGGTTGCTATGGACTAGGGGTTACTTCCGGTTGAAAAAACTTAACTCTTAACTCAAAAAGTAGTCTTGGTTTAGAATATATATGGTTGCTATGGACTTTTCATTAATGTTACCTTGTTGCTAGGGAATGACCTTGACCTCTGACCTTTGACCTTGGACTCAAATTGTAGCTCTTTGTATACTGATTCATTTAAGTATACATGTTTACTATACTATCTGTTATGGTTTTCAAGTTATTGGCAAAAAACGTGTTTCGCGAAACTTGTTTTGGACGCCATTTTGAAACCGTTCAACCGAATCATGTACTGTTTGGGTTCAAATTGTAGGTAATTTAATCCTCTTTCAAATTAACCCAATGTTTCATTCATCATCTTTTATGGTTTAAAAGTTATAAACAAAAAATCATTTTAGAAATAAGAATCAAGGGCGATAACTCAAAAACGACAAGTTTTACGCTTTCGCACCTGAAACACTTTTTGTAGATTTCGACATGGCGAACATTTTTCCCATGTATTGTCCGCTTCAATTTTGTACGGTTTAAGTGCTATTTCATAAAAACTGTTTACGGTGTCAGCCATTTTGAAAATGGCTGCCCGTAACCATTCGACTTTGGTCTTAAATTGAAGGACATATAAAGACGGTCACAAAAAACCCATATGTTTACTATATTATCTCTGACGGTTTAAAAGTTATAAGCCAAAAACGGATAAGCCGAAACGCGTTAAGGGCCATAACTCGAAAACGGTTTGTCGCACAGTGTTCGACCCTTTATATTAAATAAAGGTCTAAATGAGACGAGTATTTTTCCCATTACATGTCTGCTTCAATTTTGTATGGTTTTTGAGCTATACTGCAAACAAGGTGTACCATGACCTCTGACCTTGAGATTTGACCTATGACCTTGACATTTTTAGATGTAACATATGTCATTTAGGATGATTGGTGAAGGTCCCAAGTCTCTAGGACTTACCGTTTAGAAGAAAAAAAATTTGACGCGTCGCAACACTTTTCGAGTCAAAAACGCGTAACCAGGAAGTTGATCGAAAAAAATTTTTTTGCCTGATGAATCATGACCAGGAGTCGAGCAACATTTTCCCCACTTCAGATTTTTGATCACGGTTACAGTTTTTGAGTTAATCTGCAAACAAGGTTTTTGGGTTCCGGGCAGATAACTCCGTTACTAAAAATAGATCGGTTTCACAGGGTCGGTCAAGGCAAGTACCCATATGACCAAATAATGGTACCAAGTATCGAAAAGATATGTCGCGACACTTTTCGTATATTGATGGCAGAAAAGAAGAACAATAATAATAATAATCAGAAGAAATACAGTAAGGTCTTTCCTTCTGTAAAGGGAAAGACCTTAATAATCATAAGAAATACAGTAAGGTCTTTTCTTCTGTGGAAGGGAAAGACCTTAATGACAAAAATTCAGTTTGCACTAAAACACGAATTACAGAATTTAGCCTATATAAATTATTTTATTCTTTATGACCAGAATGTCTATGTTCCTTCTTTTGCACTCATCTTTCGCAATTTGTACAGGTAATGTTGCATGATCTACTGGTTCTGATGTTGTCTTTGTTTTCAGCCGGAAAGACTTTAAACTTATTCTGTCTAAAACCTTTTGTGTTTTTCATGTACCTTAATTTGAACATTAAAATTTAATATGCAATTTCAGCAACTTCTTTCAAAACAGGAAAACATTGAAAATAATCCTATCCCTGCCATTTGAATAACATCCTTCATAAAGTTCAATATAACATATTACAATGTACCACCGAAGGTTTGAAAATGATTTAATTCTTCGAAATAACAAAACCAAATGCTGATAAAAAGGTAAGTCTCATGGTTTCGATCCCATCTTTTTTTTAATTCAAGAAGCAAAGGTAAACCGATGAGAGACATTCAAATAGCGTTTTCCAAAAAAAATAAGACAAGGTCAGAGTTTAAAAGCAAGAAAAAAGCTAAAAAGAGCAAATGTACAACACGTGGAATTATATTATACAATACAACTAAACTGTAATCGACTAAGTGAACAAAAAAAAAACCAGAAACAAGAAACCAAACGTAAAAAAAACTTTACGAATCATGTTTTGATTAAATGTTTTCATTTCATTTCAGGAGTATCAACCTAAACAACTTCTTGACAATCATACAGATGACAACATGAATCATTTCAACCAGACATCCGATGCTAATTTGGATATTTCCGGAAGACCAATTCCCGAGGATGGAGGCTCCGTGTGGACAAAAGAAATCATCACCAGAGTATCAACGGTTTTCACTGTTATGATCTTTACATTAATTGGAAATATTTTCTTAATTATTTTGATCGTCCACAAAAAATCAAGGAGAAGAAAACGTGTCAATATTTTCATTGTTAATCTCGCTATTGGCGATTTAGCGATAGCAGCAATTACCATGACAACGGAAATATTATTCGTGGCCTTTGGCGAATGGGTTTTAGGAGCGTTTATGTGTAAATTAAGCGTATACCTACAAGTCGTTACGTTGGCTAGTTCTACGTTTCTTCTTACGGGTATGAGTATCGACCGATATCAAGTAATTGTGTGCCCTATGCAGTCCCTAGCGAATCGACCGGAAATACGTAAGAAAGTCGTCATAGCATGGATTATGGCGTTCTGTTTTGCTTTGCCACAGCTTGCCATTTTTGTTCATGTGGAACAAAAGGTCGAAAATTCCACGGATGTTAAACGAATGTGTCTAAGTAAAGGATATAGTGCGGCATGGCAACGAAAACTTTACTTCACCTTTTTGACATTATACACGTTGCTCATTCCGGCAATAATCATGTCTTACTGCTACTATCGGATCGCTCAGGTTATATGGACTAGACTTCAGGGAAATCAGAAAAATAGTGTGTCGTCGTCGGGAGGGGAAATGTCGATCCAACGGTCACTTATCTCCAGACAAAAATTGCGGGTTGTGACAATGACATTGACTGTCATTGTCGGGTTTTTGTCAACATTAACACCATATTTTATTGTATCTATAGTAAGAATTTTCAGTGACTATACCATTCAGTTAAAAAGTGCGTTAGACGTCTCTGAAATCATTTTAATGATGCATTCTGCAATCAATCCAGTTTTGTATGGTATTTTTACCCTCAGGCTACACCATTTACAGTCTTTGTGTAATTATAGATCGTCTTCTGAACGTAGACGATTACGGCAACCAAAAGCTAAGAGAACTAGAGAAGTACGCGGTTGTCTAAAATTTAAATGTCAAATTAGATTCGTGAAAAAGGGACGAGATAATTATTACGATACAAGCACAATTATAGCTAATCATATGATTAGAGAAGAAAGGGAAAATCTAGCCATGTCTCCCAGGGCAAATAAACAAAAATGTCGAAACTACGATAGTATCATAGGAGTATGCAGCTATTCCGAAAATAGTATAGAAAACAACGAACATATCTTTTTCAAGAATACAGGGTGTCAGGAAGAAAACCTTTTAGATTTTCCAAAGATAAAAACAGATGAAGGTTGTGTGTAATTTTGAAAGCGTCACCATTTTTTTGCACGCTTAAGTTGATTACGATGTAACAATGGTTAAGAAATGGTGATAGTCGAACAATGCTTGAGCAAGGTTTCTTGTTTTATGCTTCTATCGATTGTATGTTTAAGTTGTCGAATCCATTCAACAGCACGCTAACTTACCAAAGGCTGTAGACCAAAATACCATGTATTTCATATTTGGTCAGACTTAAGACTTTATAGGGAAAAGGTACGATAGTTGTTATATCTTATCATAAATTTTAGTATAGCAAATGTCAAACTGTGCCTACGATGAAGATCATTTTCCATTGCTAATTTTGTAACTGTTGTAGTAATATGCGAATAGCATGTTGAGATCTTTACTATATGGTGTAAAATTTCAGTTATTTATATTACCTCAGAGGCCATCGGTGCAGGCCTAGGTATAAGAGAGGTCAAGGTTTATATAGCAGGTGGAACAGATTTTGTTAATGTATGTTACAACCATTGTATCTTTTCATTTGAAGCGTAGTGTTCCTTTGTGGTATGGGTTATGGGGTTGTGTTATAATAGTGGGAGTGTTTTAGGTAGGTGGGTGACATATAATAGATATCTAAGATATATATAATTGCTTATATATGATTGATGAAAGTAACATGTATGTCATGAACATTTATTTTCATTGAAATATTTATTTTTTTTCATCTGTATTCAATATCTATACACATATGAAAACTATGATCATGTTTTAGTGATTTGTAATTCAACTCATGACTATTAACCAAAGATTTGTAAAAATAATATGTAAATATATAATTGCAAAATCAGGAAAAATCAATCATTTGCTCTTTTGTATAATAACTGCAAAATAAAATCATCAGAATCTTCATCATGTTGCAAATCCAACCCAGGTGTCAGATGAATACTGTGTTAAAAGCAGAGGTCACCATTGAGAATACTCTTATCCAACTGAAGGGGCTTAAAGTGAAAAGAGTAATTCTGTCACTAAATAGATGGCAACAATTTTTCACCCATTAGCTTAAAGCTGAAAATTGGAAGATAACATTTTCAACCCAGACGAAGATCGAACCACAGATATTCGTGTCGGTAGCCAGACGCGTTAACTACTATCTGTCTGGTTTTTAAAAGCCGTTCCTAAGTCTTGGTTTTCTTACTTCATTTTAATACAATTACTATTGCAATTTAAAAATAAAATAAGCATGATATGGAAACTGGGAATGTGAATGCTTAAAAGCCCGACCCAATACATTTGAGAAAATATGCATTTCATTTCAGCAAATTATCTTTCATTTTAGCGAATAATGTCTGCGTTTTGAAATTGAGCTAATATTTCTTTAAGCATTTGACTGAAAAAAACTTTTAAGATATTTTTTTATATAAGTTAAATATTTTGACATATAAGTTAGTTGAGTTTAAAATCACGTAAATTGCATTACATTAATAAGACATAAAACATGTAAAAACGATCTAAAAAAGTCAACTATTGCCCGCAAAGAGAAACAGGTAACAAGATAAAAGATAATCAATATTTCAAAGAAAATTATTATGTGTAACTCAGAAAAATATTCTAATCCACCTCCTTTTAACCAAACAACCCTCTCTTTTTGAAGTATGAACCTGCTGCAACACTCCATAATATTTTTTATGAACAAATTCGTTATAGATGTTATAGTTTTGGTCATAATCATTTAAATTAATTTAATTTACCTGTGATTTTAATTTGTTCAAATGAATTTTAAAAAATCCCTCAATTGAAAACCGGAGTTATTTTCAAATTAGCTCAGATAAAATACCATTGAGGAACAAAAAAGTAGCACAACATTGGAAATGATTTTTTTTGTTTTTTTTTCCAAACGACATTAAGTTTTGTGTATCCCAAGTCAAGGAAAATTGAAATGGAATAGGTTGGTTCGGCACAATACAACTTGGTACCAAAAGCATTTAAAAATGTGTTTATTCTGAGACTATTTATTGTCTAAGTGACCACTATATATTCGGTTTAACTTCAACTGCGTATTGAACGCCAACGCTTTAATGTCATATTGCTTTAAATCTGTGATCTTTGAGACCTCTTATTAGGGTTTCCTTACAACAAGGAGTGCTGATGCCGTTGAAAAAGATAGAAAATAGTCAAATATCATATGTCAAATCTTTCATGTCTGTCGTTAATTCATCAAAGTAATATAATAAAAGATATTATCGTATGTTTACGTAATCCCCTTTTGTACGAAGTCAAATCCATCAAAATAGTCTTATAATGTTCTTGGTAAAATTCCTGGCGTTATTACTTTTGTGTTGAAGAACACCATAAGCTATAAGACCCCGTTTACACCATGGAATAAAATACATCGATCTTTATTTTAATCGATCTTAAAAAGACTGGTTTGCATTTACACACATTTATGAAATAACCCGAATAATACGGTCGTTGTATCAGTCGCTACATTATACACTACAAGAAAGATCGATTAAAAAAAGATCGATCTTTTTAAGTCTAAGTCTAAAGCAGGACTTTTTAAGTCCGGTTATTTTTTTAATCGATTCAAATAAAGATCGATCTTTCCCGTTTACACTGACAAAAAGATCGATCATTTTTGCACCGATTCAAATAAGATCGATCTTTCCGTCTAGTGTAAACGGGGTCTTATTATTGTGTAAATTTCAAATTTGACAAAACTCTGATCTTCCTTCCTCAGGCCTAGGTTGATCTTAGTCGTCATTTAATTCTAGTTCGACATATCTTGGTTTATTTGTTCTATTTGCTTCATATATTCATACAATGATTTGCATTTTCACCCTATTTGGTTGAGCGCCTCTAATGAGTCTTGAATAGCAAAATGTGTTGCCTGGAACTTTGTTGTTACTTGTATTTTAAACAAAATAGACATTTTTCATTCCCAATAGATAATTTTCCATTTCTTGTAGGAGACGTACCATTAGCTCCAGCTTACGGGGTATACATTTCACAATTAGTCAGGTATGCTTGCATTTGCAGTGATGTGTCTGATTTTAATGATAAAAACCGTTTTATTACAGAAAAATTGCTAAAACAAGGTTACCGTTACCACAAATTAGTCAAATCTTTTACAAAATCTGCACATAAATATGGACATCTCATCGAAAAATTTGATTGTACACGTAGATTTGTAATTGTTCAAGGAATATCTCATCCTGATTTTTATAGCAATGTAGTTTATAAAGCACAAAAATTCAAAATCAACCTTATGGAAATTAAAAACTGGTTTAAAAACCTTTTGAATAAAGGATACGAATTCAATGTTTTAGTAAAATCTTTGCATTTGGTATGTTTTGGCAGAAATATTGATAGCTTGATAGTAACTATAAAGCGTTAAATTTTCACTTTGTATCCACTGTACTACTTATAAGCACCACAGCGATCAAGTATGACGGTTCTGTGTGATGATACAATTCTGAATCATTCATTCTTTTGACGTGGGGTGTCGGATTTAGAACTGATGTTTTTGAATTTTTTACATCAATCGATAAATGTTTCTTAGCTAGTTGTCATTAACTTCGAGTGTTCTCAAGAGAGTTCCTCCTTGTCTTGTTGTATTCGTACAGTATTTTGTCTTAGAATCTCACTTGTTGAATTGAACTTTTGTCGATTGAGTTTTACAGTGTGTCTTATATGTATGCTTTGTGCAAACTTATCAATAGGGGGAAGGTTGGATCCAAAAAACTAGTTTAACACCGCCACATTTTATATGAGCCTGTCCTAAGCCAGGAAACTTTGCCAAAGTCTTTGTTTGTCCTTGTCATTCTGTATTAACTGTTTTATGTCAAGAATTGGGTCTTTCGATGATGATTAAGGGATTGGTTTTGATACTTTTGTATTGTATTATAAGTCTTGGGCCAATGCAAGACGGTAAGCAGTGACCTATGGTCATGTTGAAGACTGCTTGCTGTTTTCCGTTGTGATTTTTTGAATTGCTGTTTGTTTATGTTTGTTGTGTCGCGTACACTTATTCCACATCTCAATATCGTCTATTAGATGTTCCAGAGTAAAATTAGATACAATGGTTCTGACTACAAAAATTTAAAGAATGACCACAAATACACCATTAATGTTCCTAAGGATTGTTCATAAAAACCAGGAAACGTATATCAAAATAGTTGCTTAGTTAAAAACAATATTAAGAATCACTGAAAGTTAGAGCACTTGAAAAAGTACTTATAATAATTGTTTGAAGCATAAGCTTAATGCTTCATATGTTAGATAATTAAGCGGAATGCATACTGTAAACTTTTCCACAATAACAGAAAGGTTTGTTACGTGTTGGTTTAGAGCTTTCTAGTAATCAAAGACCACTGACCTCTGTTTTATTTGCTTGCTTAACACCATATCAGTACTTTCTTCGTGTACAAGCGGGGCATATTCAGGTGAATAAGGAATAGATTTAAATAAGTGAAAAAATTCTTCAATAAAGTCTACCAACCTGCCCATCGAAGTTATTAAGTTATTTGCTTTTTACGCTTAGATAAATATTAAATTAATTACGATATTCCATGGAAAGTATTTTCTGTTGTAATATAATTGCTGACATGGAAACATATAGTAATTGTGCGAAAAGGGCAAAGTTACACAATAGATATTCAATTTATTCTTATGAAATAAGTGGGAACTTTGTGATTTTCCATTTTCTTTTTCTGATATCGACTGAAAATTTGTTGGGTTTTATGGAGATTAAACAGGATTTTGCTTTTCTATACCTTAAGTGCAATAACGCAAAGAGATTTGGAAACTCTTTGTACTGTTACATTTTTTTTAGATTTATTGTGCTGTTGTTTTGTTTTATTTTGCTTGTTTTTATGGTTTACATTTAGTTTGTTTGGTTGTGCGGTTTAGTTTAAGTTTGTTTGGTTGTGCGGTTTATTTTTTGGTCAGTTTATTTGTATTTTTGGATTTACATCATTCGATTGCCCCATTAGTACAGCTTTGGTCCTTACAAATACTCATTTTATACCCTTAATTCACCTTAAAAAATCTGTGACTGTTTCACATTATGTCTTGTTTAAATAGACATCTTGTTTGCCTACTACTATGTAAACTTATATCGGTGCTCCATATTCTGAAAATTGGTCATTTTTCTCCTAGCATCCTAGATACACTAATTATTTCGTATGGCTCTTCAATCTCATTGATAAAATCAAATCAGAACACTCAAATTACAATTAATTTGATTGCTAAATAACCTTTAGTGGACGTCTTAATTATGTTTACCATAGACTGTTGGCATTGACAATTGAATAAATTGACAGTGCAGTAAACTTATATAATAAATATACAGTGACTCACAAATATAGTTCGAAACTAAAGAACAATGAACTCTCTTTGAAATTTGGGTCTCAAATGGCTAGACAGATGAAAGTCAAATAGAGTTTATTGACCGAATTAAAATTTGTAAAGTTGTAACACTCTTTCCTTTTTTTGACTGTTACTATAATGTTTTTTTCTTTTAAGGCCATTCATTCGAAACATTATCTTGCAACATTTTCAATTATATTTGTTTTATTTGCCAGTTACAATGTACAACATTCTTGCTCCAAATAATCGTTTCCTCAAACTGCTATACTGTTGTGATCACCTAGCATTCTCTGTATAATAGAAAAGAATGAGATGTGGAATAAGTGTAGGCGACACAGCCCACAATCAAGCGGCAATTCAGAAAAACCACAATGGACAACCGCCAGCAGCCTTCTACTAGGCAAGTAGGCGCTGCTCGCGGTACTGCAATTGGCCCATGGTCTTAATAAAATGCATATAATTCAAATCCAGTCCTGAAATAGTCACAGACAGACCCCCTTCTTAAACAAGGAACAGAAAACATCAAAAAGACAAGTACAAACGAAAGCTTTGTCAAAGATTCCTGGATAAAGACAGGCACATATAATATGTAGCGGTAAGTATCATTATTTTTTTTTTGTTTTATGTTTCTTTCTCTTTCTTTTTCTTTTTGTCTTTTATGACTTCTAAATTTGTTTTGGTCTTTTAGATATATTCAAATTAAATTTTGTCATTCTATTACCATGAAATAAATCTAAAGATTCAAACAGCACATGACATTGGCTTTTTGCGCCTACGTATAACTCCATATTTCCTGTTTTGATAGTTGTGTTCATCATGGTGTTATGGTAAAGGAGTTAGACTGACGACTGTCGGGAAGTGAGTACGACGTCGTTGCCGCTTTATCGTATTGTACCCTTAAGCAAGACACATTTATTGGGTGAGAAAGAAGCAGAGGTACAAATGGGGTATCTGAATGTCAAAAATCCAAAAGGGCAGAGACTAAACCAGCAAACACCAACAAGAACGGGACAAAAACAGACAACATATAAAACATGGAAACAAAAAATAACTGAATATCAATCAACAACGCGAACTCCAGTCGAAACAAGAGTGAACGCAAGTGCTCCGGAAGAGTAAGCAGTTCCTGCTTGCTATAGCACACCCGTCGCGTTGCCAATAGTCCATTCAGCGTGTCAAATCTGGTAGAGGAAGACAAACGAAAGCCCTATGACAAACCAACATCCGCACTCATCTGAGAGATCGAAATCCCATTTTTGTCTATAAGTGCATGATGTCTTCCGTAAAATTTCTTGAGTGAAGACAGCAGTCGAGATGCAACATAACCCTGTGTGAGCAATTTTGGCGTCAGACATGTCGCTCTGCTTAGGAAATCGATGCAAGTCCCGCACACTCTGGAGTAACGAATCAATTGAGATACGTAAACTCCATAAGCTGGAGCGGACGGAATGTTGCTACACAAGAAGGGAAAGTTGACGATTGGAAAGTTGAAGTCATCACGTTTGTCATAGATCCTTGTTGAAAGTCTTCCTTGAGAGTAAATTTCGAGATGTAGATCTTAATATGAAGCAGACTTCCTAAAATCCGTTGTGTCCTTTATCGCAAGCTCCTGGGGATATATGAGATGGAGAAAGTCACCAAATCGAGAATTGTTTAGTGAAAGGACAGAAAGCTAGTCTACGGTTTTTTTTATCTAAAAGAGATTGTAAGAAGTCTGCTTCATATGAATGAATAAACAAATCAGCAAGCAAAGGTGCACAATAAGTGCCCATTGGAATCCCTATTGTTTGCTGAAAATCACGTCCACCAGAAAACTGAACAAATATGTTGTCAATAAGAAAGTTGAGCATGTCGATTATTTGGTCTTCTGTAAATTTGTTGTTTTTTTAGATTCAATGATGACAAAGTACGTCTTGGTATAATCGACTACTAGATATTTGTACCTGCGTTTTCCATTCTTTTTGAAAAAGCTGCATTTAATCAGCTGTGCCAATCGCGATTTCAAAAATTGGGAAGTGGTGGTTTGTGGAATTATATATATCAGTGAACTCTTTTTCATCAATGACATCTCCTGCTGTATTAGAAGTTGAGAAGGATTATAGTTTGCATGACCCAACTACCATTGATAAAAGGTTGAGAACCACTTCGAGGCGTCTTCTTTGTTACGAAAAGAGGTATATAAGAACTGCAATTTACTATTATTATTATTTGATGATCGATTTTTCATGTATACTCTATGGAAATACTTTGATACTTTGTATGTTGATTGTGATAACGTTAAAAATAAATTGGTTGGTTGTATTTTTAAATAGAAAACTATGGTAGCGTGATATGACTGTATATCGTAATCCAAATCATTTTTTTTTAATAGTATACACTTTTTCCTGTATTTTTTTGGATCCAACGTCACCATTGCTTTGACGTAACGGGTTGCTTTTAGTTTTGTTTTCATAAGAGAAATGAATCAAAAGATAGAAATTATTTGTGATTCCTATTTACCACTTTTTTTAAGTCGTCTAAAATCTGTTCTCAATCTTTTATGGTTATGCTACTATGATCATGACTTGTCCTATTTTTATGTCGTTTGGTTGAGGTGTGCTTTGCTGATGTTCTTTGTGTGTTGCCTTCCCTGTTTGTATTTCTTTGCTTCTCAACAAGAGAGATGTAGATGTACCAATGGAGCATTCGAATGTCAAAAGTCCAAAAGGACAGTAAACACCAAAGAAGACATGACGAAAAAACAGACAACATAAAACACAGAAATACAAAAACAACTGATTAGCAATCAACAACGCGAACTCAAGTCGTAACTAGAGTGAACTCAGTTGGTCTGGAAGAGTAAGCATGTGTCAAACAGATGGTTGATAAAATATTATAAAGAACTCCCACTAAAGACCTTCACTTTGATATCTTTGAATTGTTAAACATGTACAAGGTTGTAACGAAATCTATATACCATATAGCGGGAAATTTTCTCGAGGTTCTAATTTTCGCTTTATTCGCGACCATTACAGTATTGCGAAAATTAGAATCCGTGTAAAATAGAATCAACATAAAATTGTATTAGTAACAAATAAAATCGCGAAAATTAATGTCCGTGTATATAGCAACTTTGTCATTTGGTATGATATCGCGAAATTTGCTTGCCGCAAAAATTACCCGCTATACGGTATTCTAGGAATGACTGCACTATGTATTTTAGATGTCTGCAGTTAAGCTTACTAGTTATTAATCTCATATTGCTTGATTTCTTTGAGCTTTGATTAAGATCGTAATGTGGATTTTATAAACCTTTCCGAAAATTTGCTTTTAGGAGTGTCTTTCATTTAATTCAACTAAAGACATAATTCATATTATTAAGATAGCGCGATATGTTATAAGGTATCATCTGTTTTATTCGATTGTCAGAACATTTGAACGCAGTGAAACAAAAATTGGCATGTATTTAAAGTACAGATTTTCTTGATATAGAATGTGTTTAGAATGGAAAAAATATAAGTGAAGATTTTATTTTTGCGTTTTGAATTCCGAGCTACATGTATCGGCATTTTTGTGAAAATAATACATGATTTTTATGTCTAATGTAAATAAAAGAAAATTAGAGGTCGCAACTTAACTAAAAAGCAGAAGCTGTCAAATTTCAACCAACCGAAAATGTCTCGTCTTAATCTGTATCATGTCACACAATCGTGTTGTTTTGTGTTGCTATTAAACACTGAAAAAGTAATGGAATAAGGAAGTTTGGCGTAAAAATCTTGTTTAACCCATCTTTTCTTTTGACATGCATGTTCAAAGTCAGACCATTGGGATCTTCAATTTCTCTAAAATGTCTTCCCTGTTTTGTCTTTTCTCTTGGACATTATTATTAAACAGTGTGTCGAGCTCGTGTCTGATGCAGTCTTCTGTTGATAATAAGGTAGAAGTTATCATGATCATGATCAGCACAGTATCTCAAATTAAACTATCAAATAAAAACTAATACTTTAAGGTTTTACTACTTAGATTCTATGCGTTTTGTGTATTGGTAATATAATCATGTTAATCAGAACTATGGCACGCCAATTTCATATTGTCCACCTTACATGACAAATATGTTGTCGTACCTGCTGATAAAGCGCCTAACAACATCATTTTCGTATGCAAAAGACACTATATTGATTGTTTAACAGCTGAATTTGGTGTTGGTTGTACCAGCAAAAGCACCACATATACAGCAACAACACTGTCAAAGGAGGAAATAATCAACAATCATAATTCTGTCATATCTTCCTTTGGCATTTCTGTTGACAAAAAGAACGATGACGTTCCATCCTTGTATTGGATTCCAAAGTTACATAAAACTCCATACAAGCAACGATTTATTGCTGGGTCATCCAAATGTACAACTAAGCCTCTTTCAGTTTTGTTAACATCAATATTGACGGCAATAAAATCAAGCATTCAAAAGTATTTCGATTGTTGTTACTCTAGAAATGGCGTCAATCAAATGTGGATTCTCAAAAATTCTAAAGAACTGATGGAAAATCTCCATTCTAAGTCATTTTCATCATGCAATAGCATTAAAACGTTTGATTTCTCTACATTATATACTTCAATTCCACATTCACAACTAAAATCTCGTTTGGCACAGCTGATTAAACGTATCTTTATCAAAAAGAACGGAAAACGCAGGTACAAGTATTTGGTAGTCGGTTATAAAAAGACTTACTTTGTCATCCAAGAGTCTAGCAAGAAAAACAAATTTACAGAAGATCAAATAATAGAAATGCTCAACTTTCTAATCGACAACATATTTGTTCAGTTTGGTGGACGTGTTTTTCAGCAAACAATAGGTATACCAATGGGCACAAATTTTGCACCATTGCTTGCCGATTTGTTTCTTCATTCAATTGAAGCGGACTTCTTACAATCACTTCTAGACAAAAAGGACCGCAAACTTGCTTTATCCTTCAATCTCACATTTCGTTATATTGATGATGTCCTTTCACTAAACAATCCTCGATTTGGTGACTATTTACATCTCATATATCCGAAGGAACTTGAGATAAAGGACACTACAGATTCTAGGAGGTCCGCTTCATATCTGGATCTATTTCTCGAAATTGACACACAAGGAAGGCTTTGTACAAAGCTCTATGACAAACGTGATGACTTCAACTTTCCAATAGTTAACTTTCCCTTTCTGTGTAGCAACATTCCGTCCGCTCCAGCATATGGAGTTTACGTATCACAATTGATTCGCTATTCCAGAGCATGTGGGGAGTACAACGACTTCCTTGATAGAGCCACACGGCTGACAAGCAAATTGTTAACACAGGGGTACGTTGCTCCCAGGTTGTTGTCATCACTCAAGAAATTTTACGGACGACATCATGTGCTCGTATACAAATACGGGATTTCTATCTCTCAGATGAGCACAGATGTTGGTTTGACATAGAGTTTTGTAATGTCATCCATTCCGGATTTGACCAACACTTAATCGATCTTTGGCAACGTGACGGGTGTGCTATAGCAAGCAGGAACTGCTTACTCTTCCGGAGCACCTGAGTTCACTCTCGTTTCGACTTGAGTTCGCGTTGCTGAATGCGGTTTTGTTGTAATATGTGTGTGTGTTTTATGTTGTTATGTGGTTTGTTTTGTTGTGATGATTTTTTGTCTGCCGGTTTTGTCTTTGTCTTTACGGTTTTATGATACTGATTACCCCTTTGGTACACCTTTGCTTTATTCAACATTTACGATATCTCATATAATATATAAGATATCTCATATAACATATAAGATATCTCATATAATATATAAGATATCTCATATAATATATGAGATATCTTATATATTATATGAGATATCTTATATATTTATATGAGATATCTTATATATTATATGAGATATCTTAAATGTTGATTAAATATGAAAACGGCGTGCCATACAGAACCGCTGAAGACAGGCGATAAGCGTATTAGAGACCCCCTTAAGTTTTCAGGTACGAGTGTCATTGACTTTGTAGCTACCTCATTGGGAATTTTTTTATACGTTTCATCAAAGGAGACTATAATCTTTCTGAAAAACTGCTTTTCCAAAGGACGGGGCAACGGTTTTTTGTCCCTTTTAGAGAATAAGCATATAATTTCTGTAGAATATCCGTACAAATTATATCAAAAGAAAGTCACAGAGTGGCCCTCTCTGTTTCTTGGTGATAGTAGCCTGTCATGTAAAGCAATGCAATTGCAATTCCCTCTCTATTTTAATACATGAACACGGCAACTATTGAACTTTAAGCACTTACAGAATGGTGCCTCTTTTTGCAATCAACTTTATTTTAAATTGAAAAAAGAAGTAAGTTCTAAATAAATTTATAATAAGTTTCCATTTACTTTATATATGATCAGATTCTCATAAGTTCTCATATTTATATTGATGCATTTGGAGCACTGTTTGTCACCTGTCATCGTCTGTTTTTAGATGTTTTTTTTTCAATATAGTAGATATATAAAACATGATTATGCACTTGATTATTCGCCTTTTGTAGCATAATTTTAGGTGGTTTTGAGCGAAAATCAAAATCTAAACATTTTCTTGGGAATATTTTTTTTCATTAAGAGTTTAGTAGACATAAAACATCAGATTTTGATAAGGATTAAACAATCAACAAAGTCTGAATTACGAATTGATGTCAAATAGGGAATACGAAAAAGTAATAAAAATATCTTTGATTAAACAGTTAGTCAAAGATGTTTGTTTTCATGAGATCTACGACCAATTAATTTATATCTGTGATCTGGAATTGTTTTATTTGGATTTGTCTCGATAGTGGGAAAAAGAAAAAAATCAAATAGATGAGTCATCGTTACGAATTACTTTTGATCTATATGAACGCGTTCTTGCGGCGCATAAGCATACAAGTGGAAGCCGAGTTGTGAAGCAGCCACTCGTGATCAAAGACAGATTACCAAATATCCTCTTGATCATAGAGGCTAGACCTGAAAGTTTATGATATTTTTGATATTGAGGATGATATCTGGCGCCTTCCACCGGATTTCACCCAAACTAAATCGACCGATGGCAATATGAAGGGTGTACTATTGCTGACAGGACCTTCATACTCTTCCGGAGCACCTGAGTTCACTTTCGCTTCGGCTTGAGTTTTCGTTCCTTATTTCAGTTTTGTTGTAATATGTGTTTACGTTTTGTTGTTTGATTTAGTGATGATTTTACGTTTGCCGTTTTTGTCTAGCATTTTGGGACTTGCGACATTCGATTGCATGATTAAAATGTAATAAAGATGGCGGTTGAAAAATACTCATCACCAACAAAATCCACCGTCGAGAATTTGCTTTTGCAATCCCATTTAATATTATTTACATTAAATCATATGCTGCAAATATGCAGCTCATATTCTGTGCAGATATTATTTCTATTAAGAAGCAATTTTAACCTAGTCATTCGACAACCGAAAAACTGTCGTTACATCAAAAAGATTGGAAGTTTCAGTGTCATAGTAACGTTTTTAAATAACCTTTTCACTTGTCACAGAGATTTCGTAACGTTAGAAGGACAAAAAGGATTAAAAAATGTGTAATTTTCAACCCCCAAAATTGATATCAACAAACCCTCAAATCCTCAAACATTTCAACTTCCTGTTAATCATTAATTCTAAACAAACGGTAATAAATATTTTTTCTCCTAGCTTTCATAATGAAATATTCACGGAACAATGCACCGCTTACTCTTCCGAAGCACCTTAGTTTAGACACTCTCGATACGACTTGAGTTCGCGTTAATGTAGCCATTTAGTTGGGGTTTTTTTTGTATTTCTGTGTTTTATGTTGTCTGTTTTTCGTCCTGTTCTTGTTGGTGTTTACTGGTTTCGTCTCTGCCCTTTCAGACTTTTGAATTTCGGATGCCCCATTGGTACCTCTGCTTCTTTCAACCAAATAAAGATAATCTATGTTTTATTGTTGTCTAGAAGATGCCATATATATATAATGTCTGGATATTTAGTAATAAAAACCTATTTCCTTTTAAAACATCCCTTATATAAATAAAAACAGACTAGTTCATGGTAAAATACATTTGATTAATTAAAAACTGTTGTATTTTCTAAATTAACTTCCTGTTTTCCGGTTATAGAAAGTGATGCGATCAGTTTTGATCAGCCAAACATTAAAAGAGTTTGACATAGACCAATTTGTAACATTAAAATTAATCTATTTTTTTTCCTCTTGTAAAGTTAAACATCATGATCATTTTCGGGGCGGTTTGGGGTTGATATACAAAAAGTGATACCTGATGTTACGAAAGAAGCGAAAATGAAATAATTGCCAACAATGAAAGTATTATCTAAAATTACAGATTAAAGATTTTAGCTGGCGCAATATCAGCACAGGCATAAAACAAACAGACAATATTACTGAACTGGGATGGTCAATTTCATATATCCAAGAATAAAAGACAAAACAGATCAATACATATCAGACATGTCAGAGAGATTAAAGATTACAATGGTCCTGGCTTGTTACAAGCATTTCAAAAGAAATGGTGGGTTGAACCAGGTTTTATGACGCCACACCTTCCTTTCAAAGCTTGGGGTAGTACACTAGTTTTAATAGATATTGGTGTTTATAAAAAAGCTGGACTTATAAAAACGAAAAATGAAAGGAGTGAGTGAGTGAGTTGGTGTTTTACACCCGTGCAGCGCTTTATAGGTTATTTACAGGCGATGAATATGAAATAAAGGTAATACCAAAATAACCGAACTTGGAGAATCAATCTCAAATGTCCATAATACTCGATAAAACAAGGAACAAGGGAGACGTACCGGAAAAATTGAAGACCGCAATGGTCCTGACTTGGTACACGCATTTCAAAAGAAATGGTGGGTTAAACCAGGTTTTAAGGCTGATACAATGAACATAAATGATGACGATAAATGGAATGTTGGGGTGGGATGGGAAACAACGGAACGGTAAATTTTTAAGAACCACAAAAAAGGCAAGAAGTGGGAAGGGGCAGAAAATTGAGCCTATGTGGTGCACTACTTGACGGTCCTCAAAGGGTTCTTTTACGTGCATGAAGAGTACACTCTCCACACACGTTGGTCCACAATGGTCAGCGGTTAAGGTTTCCGTACGTATTATAGACTTGACTACCCCCGCGGTCGAGGGCCACCCTATTTAGCCACCTAGGAGCATACTTGGTCGCTCTGTGGGCTGAGCACTGACCCGACGTCAGAATCCCAAGACCTTAAGTCACCTCTTACGACAAGTAAGGCTCTGCTGCGGGCCTACTCTCTACCCGAAACCCGCACAGCTTTTGCATAAAAGGTCATAGATCTTTTCAAATGTGTACACTTATGCAGCAGTAAGAAGATGAACCATTTACTCACCCGGAGCACCTGAGCTCAAACTCGTGACTACTTGAGTTCGCGTTGTTAATTGATATTCAGTGGTTTTTGTGTTTCCGTGTTTTATTTGTTTTTTCGTCCTGCCCTTGTTAATGTTCTGGGTTTGTCTCTGCCATTTAGGATTTTGACATTCGGATGCCTCATTGGTACCTCTGCTTCTTTATAGTTGAGTGGATACATTGAATACCTGCAACAGAGGTCACTAGACGGTGCTTGTATATGGATTTGTTCTCTGGTGCATTTCATAACAAAAGTCATTCCACCTCAAGTCAGGTGCAGAACATCAAAAGATTAAAAGTTATAAAAAGAATTAATATACTGAAGAATTTTAATTTTGATATAAAACGCAATATATACAAAACATCTAGATAAACAAGGGAACAATACTGCAATAAACATATATTTTCGAACTTGTTGACAAATATGATGTACTTAGAAATCATGACAAAAAAATGAAAAAAAAGGATAAAGTCACATGACTAATTTATTGTGGGAAATTTCTTTAAACAAGTCTAGTACTAAGATTAAATGCCAGTGCAAAAATGTAAGAACCGTTGCAAGAAACGTTAAACAGCATGTACTCCTTTATATTGTGATGTTATTTTTTCGAATGTAATTCTGAAGTAAGATGCACTCAAACGTAGACGTCAATAACTTCATTCAATAGTTCTTTAAAGGCAGGAGACAAAAAAAAGAAATCTCCAAAATCAAATTTAAATTGATCACACTGTTTAGTGCAATGAATGTGATCATTCAACGACATTATAAACAACTATAAGGAAATACATTTACGACACTGTCTAGATTTTTATCAAGAGGTGTGTTGCGCAAGAAAACAAATCCTCTTTCACAACTCTTATTTATGTGGTTGACAATTGTTAGAATACTTTTTGTCGAATTATTCCATTCAAAAAGATTGTATTCAAGCATCTAAGAATGATATGCTTTTAAGTCAGAAAACCAAATCTGTATTAATTCGACACTCTAATAATGTCCCCCGAATGCAATAAAAACAAAGACAAACGACCAATTCATTATTCTAAAATTTTAAAAAGTACCAAACAAATAACTTATAAGCCTGGCGTGGATTTTGTCTATTTGCGACTTATTAGAGGTGTTTTAGCCAAATTAGTAACAAAACACCATATGAGTGTAAAGACCATGGAACAATAAAACCAAATTACATGATAAATTGTAGCTCTAATTAATGTTCATCAACACCTTTAGTTTAAGATCCATTTTTCAGTATGTGCACAACAAAGACTGAATATAGAATTCATAAATATACCGTAACATTTCCCAAAATACAATTAGAAAAATAACCATTTTTTGATAATATTTTCATGATGGATTCAATCATTTTGAAGTTATGTTCACCTCGATTTTTCTTAATTGTTTAGGTAAATTTCCCTAACATCCTTTCACATGGCTTTAAATTTCATGCAACATTTTTTTTTGTAACTAATTCGCTCGCTCACATGACACTATAGAAGAACAATAGTGTTGTTCCTTATTAAAAACACATTCTAAAAGTATAAAAGCTGTGCTATCTTCCACTAAGAATGTGTTAATATAATAAGGTTTGTCCATATCTATGTCCTGCTACACTTTGTTCATCTATGGAATACGTTGTATGTGCTATACACTGTATATATATACTAAGATATGCTACACTTTGTTCATCTATGGAATATGTTGTATGTGCTATACACTGTATATATATACTAAGATATTCCATAAACTGTGCTGATGGCACTTAAGAATAATCCTTTCCTTGAATTGTTTGAAAAGGTGATTAAGAAGCAAATAGGCACCAATGGGGCATTCAAGTGTCAAAAGTCCGAAAGGGCAACGACGAAACCGGTAAACCCGAACAAGAACAGCACGAAGAAACACAAAACACAAAATCACAACCAAACGGAAATCAACAACGCGAACTCAAGTCGTGACAAAAGTGAACTCAGGTGCTCCGGAAGAGTAAGCGCTTCCTGCCTGCTATAGCACATCCGTCGTGTTGCTCATTTCCAATTCAGTGCGTCAAATCCGGCAAAGGAAGATAAAACAAATTTCTACGACAAACCAACATCTGCACTCATTTGAAAGATAAAATCCCATATTTGTCTACTAGTGCACGGTGTCTACCGTAATATTTTTATAGTGAAGACAGCAACCGTGGAGTAACATAACACTGTGTCAGAAACATCTTCAATGAACTGCTCTGGTATTGAATTACCCATAAACAATGTCTTGGTCTCATGTGTGTGATTATTAATTTAATCAGAGGCTTAAAAATGCCACGCATATTGTTTGTATAGTATTTTACAGATATTTCCTGTTTTCTTGCTCTTTACATGTACAAATAGTGATTTTATGTGAATCGTCATAGAAATATCTTTTCGATTTAATAAACATTTAATTAATATGTAAAAACTACCTCTAATTATATTTTATTCGAAAACATGCATTTTATTCGAGCAAATAAGGGCCCAGCAATAAACCCAGTAAAACGCATGTACATTATCAATACAAATTATTCAAAATATCACTTAAAATGACAGGATTACGAAGAGAGAAAGGGGTTTGGAACAGATTTGACACTTAATGCTGTCACTTTTATTGTCTGGATGCAAATTTCAAGTCTATTTTACCATAATAATTACTATCCATGGAAGTTTCATTTTTCCTTTTCCGTTTTGGAAAAGAGCACAATATAATGAAGAATATTTACTTCGAAAGACGCGATAAATGCATTATATATTGATGTACACAATGCTTATTTTTTTACTGAGCATATATTTGATGTTGTAACATTATAAATCTGAATCAAATGAATAGTTTATAATGAATAATTTAAATACAGGAACAATGTCTAAAATGTTATTTTGGGGTAAATCTATTCCATTGTGTTTTTTTATCTCATTATCCGCTTGTTATGTCCAATATGTCGCGTATACTTATTCCACATCTTATCATTTTCTATCAACTACTAGTTATTAACCTTAACACTAGTAATATAAAAAGATGGAAACATACCTTATAACCAAAGCAAATAAAGGTTAATAAAGTTATAAGATACAGGTAATAGCAAAGTTGGAGGATCAAACTCAAAGTCCAAGAGAAAAGACAATACATGGATGACACACAGGAAAATTATAGATCGCCATGATCCTGACTTAGTAAAGACATAATGGGTCAAAACAGGTATTATGACAAGCAAAACATCCCAGAGAATGATCGGTCTCAAATGTTCATGATCTGAAATGAAAAAGGGCAAGGAAAAACCGGAGAATAGATAGCAATAGTCTTTGGTACTGGCACTTAAAAAAAAGGATTTTAACCAGTTTTGTCTTGGCTTCAAACTTCCTCCATCAATTTGTTAAATAGGTGTTTAAACGATCCTCAACTTCTACAGTATGTCTTCCATTTTTTGTCTTTTCTCTTTGAAATTTGAGATTGATCCCCGAAGTTCGGTAATTTTGTTATATCCTTTATTTGCAATCATAGATCGCAGCATAACACGGTAAATTTAAGCATTATGAACACACGATGAAAACATACTGGCGTTGTAAGGAAGCTGATCATGACACCTTTTTTCACTCTCATTTGTTTCTTTCAAGATGACTTTGTTACTTTATTTTATTAATTTTCCCTTGTATTCTTGTAAAATTTGTGTAAAAAAATATTAATGCATTAATCAAATTGGGTGTTTTGTTGTTTTGTTGGTTATTTTTTTTAGGGGGGGTGTTGCTAGCGACCATGCAAAACATCTTCAGAACTCGAAATAGTTTTTGTTTTCGGGAACCGATATATGTAGAATGTTTGACAAATTTTAATACTTTAGTTCAAATTAAGTCTGAGTTTTATTATATTAGTGTATATATGTTTCGTATCTTATATAAGTCCAATTGCTCTTTTGTTTGCGTCTTTAATCAAGCTACTTTGTGAATACTTCCAGTGCTCGAAGATTGTCCGTGATTTCCTTTACTTAAATGAGAACAGTTGTTGGATTGTCATAGTCTGTCATAGTGTGTTTGTCGTTCTACACTGGATTTGATTCATTAAAGCTTAACCGAAAATGTTATGCAGAAACTATTTGGTTTTTTTTTCAAACTCCTATCAATAAAGATGTATCAAATTACTTACTTAATTCAATGTCTTTTACAATGGATTTGTCGTAAAACGGTTTCAAACTGTTTGATGCCCAATGAATAGCAGTTGCAGAGAACTAAATCATGCAATCTAATTGGCAATCAGCTTTATAAAGAATCCTAAGCATGTCAGTTCTGACTGGATGAGAAATTATTTTTACGATGGAAGATCAATTCCATGTCTTTAATGGATTTTACAAATTTTCTTCGAGAGTGCTAAAAGTTTAACAGTGTCCGTGTATAAGTTTTTTTAAAACTAAAATAATTCCGCTATGTTTTATATTTGCATATACTAGAACCGATAAATTTGTTGTTAAGGCTTTGGGCCTGAAATATTTTTGTCTGAAGGGCGATGGGGTTGTCGAGGCTGTTGTTGAATTCTTAGTTGAATTCAAGCTGCTGACTGTTTCCCGTGTGTATATCTTGATGTTTTCATTGTGGTTTAAGGAGCTTGCGTCACGTATACTCTTATCCTATATCATTGCTATCAATTTTCATTTGCTTGGCCTCGGTGCCACAAAGCTATAGAAAATACATTCCAAGACTTAGGAATTGTTTTTGCTTTGTGGTTCCGGGGCTTGGACTAAGCCAGGACTATTGCAGTCTCTCATTGGTAGGTATTTATTATTTTGTCTTTTCGTCTTGGACACTTGTAATTGATCATTGCTAATTTCCTTTATTGATACATTGTAGAAATGCTCTCTCTCTCTCTCTTTCTCTCTCTCTCGATCTCTCGATCTCTCTCTCGAGCTCTCTCGAATATAACTCAATAATCATTGGTCAAATAAACATTTTATCCAAACCAAACAGTATATATCACAATTTATTGTGTCTGACTAGCAGTGTTTAAGTCTTTATGTGTCACTAGTAATCAAAAACGGGCTCATATAATTACAGTCTTCGTTACAATGGCACGCATTTAAGTACTTTGTTAAATAAATGTATTACCAAGACTGTCTGATGATGCAATCATTTAATCAGTTAGAAATACATTAGGTAACAAATCAGATCATCCTGTATAAGGAAAAGATAATAACGGAAGTCGTTATTTAATCAAAACTAATGCAATATCATCTTGTTCTTAGGTATGTCATTTAAAACCACGTTTTGATACTTGATATTGGTGCAGGTCTATTGAAAATATCCAGGATAGAAGTAATTAGGTAAATACAAATTCAATCTGAATGTAAAAATCCAAATTTCAACAAAATCCAGGACAATGACAATGTCCAAAGGGTAAAGACAAAACATGGAAGATACACCGGAAAAGTTATAGATCGCAATGGTCCTGACTTCGTACAGGCATTTCAATTGAAATTGTGGGTTAAACCAAGTTTTTTCGTGCACCAAATCTCCCTCTCCTCTTGCAATCTTAGGGTTCGATAGCAACACATAACGCAACACGGTTGTAGAAAGAACATTATGGTTTGACAATTCATTATAAAATCTAAACACATTAGTTTATAACCTTACTTGTTGGAACAACCCCCTACCATTAAAAAATCCCCCCCAAAAATCAGTAGTTATTATATACTGTGGATTTATTTATTTTCGTTGGTTTTAATTTTCGTGGTTTGATGAAAAAGTTAAGTTCTTTGATACTTAGGTTCGTGGTTTTGATGTCTGCAACATAAAGATCAATGTTAAATTTCCTTTTCTTGTGGGTTAAGGCTATGCACACAAAAAAAAACACGAAAATTGATACTCCAAGAATAAAATGAAACCACAGTATAACAAAACGTTTACTAAACTTAAAAACTTTCCCAAACACTGACACATACGACAAAAACAAACCACGTCTTGCACAGCAGTTACGTCAAAAGGCCCGTGCCTGGTTTTTAATGTTAGTTTTTGACTTGAAAAATAAATATGTGGAGTAACTTTGAATTTAAGGTTTGTATGTATTAAACTTTCGTTTGACGCATGTAAGAAGCAAAGAGTTACCAATTGGGCATTCAAGTGTCAAAAGTCCGAAAGGGCAACGACGAAACCGGTAAACACTAACAAAAACAGCACGAAGAAACACAAATCACAAAATTAACAAAACTGATATCAACAACGCGAACTCAAGTCGTGACAAGAGTGACGTCAGGTGCTGCGTAAAATCCATTTTTCAGGCCTGTTGAAGTTCTTTTGGTTGTTTTTGTTTTAGAGTATTCAATAGACTACCTTGTTTTTAAAGGACCATTGAAGTTTTATAACTTTTTAGAATCTCCAATTGACCACATGGTCATCTTAAGGAATATTAAATTATTTAAAATATGCCCAATCATGTAAATGACATTTAAGCTAAGCAGAAGAAAAAGATTATTCTTTTGCAATTTCTTGTCATGAAAGCACGCAATTGAAAGTACCAGCGTTCTTAATTGTCCAAATGAACACTTTAAACAAACTTATAATTTTGATACAACGAGAAGCAAAGAGGCACAAATGGGGAAATCGAGTGTCAAAAGTACGAAAGGACAACAACAAAACATGTAAACAAGAACAAAAACAGCACGAAGATCAACCGTAACGCGAACTCAATTCTTAACAAGAGTGAACTCTGTTGAGATGGAAATTCTATATTTGTGTATGAGCGCATGATATCTAACTTAAAATTTCTTGAGTGACCACAGCAACCGAGGAGCAAAGTGTTGCATATGAAGAGGATGAAATGTTGTCTTGTTTTTTTTTTGCATTTTCCATATTGAAGTGCAACGATCAGCAACAAATTTGAAAGCCTTCCCTAAACGTTCCTCGTATGTCAGATCAGCTGAATGAAGCACCTTGACCTTGTGAAACACATTTGTCTCGAGGGATTGGTAGCATAAGTATTGGTTGCATAGTGCGTTATTTGTTAACCCAATATTTTGCTTGATTGTCTTACACATTGATAAAAATGATAATGTGTCCAAGCTGCATTATGATTTGTCATTTATTGAAATGCCCAGTCATTAAACGTTCATTGATCAAGGTGCTCTTTATCCCTTGCAGATTCAGTAAGATTAATGGGCATGCAAAGCAGATGATCTCGTTTCTGATTTGTATTCTGGTTTATGCTTATCAAAGACTTTTTGTGCTCTTTAATGCGTACCTTTTTTTGGTGACAGTATGCATATTGAAAAAAAATCAGAATTATTTTTTTGCTACTTTCTAAGTTATTTGACTCCAATTTATTATGACTTACATTACCATATATAGTTCATATTCAATTGTTAAATTCTGATGATCACTGTTCGATTCCAGCTCAACCCCATGCTGGATTTTCCGGTGTCAATGGCTTTAAAAAGATGATTTTCATCACTGTTGGCACACGGACACCCTTTCTAACTTTGCAGCTCACCATATCCATTCTATATTATACCTATTACTTTACAGAGCTGTACGCAACACCATTTATCATATATATGCTTATATTACTATACCAGTTGCGATCCAATTCTCTTTCTTTCTCTCCCTACCCACCTAATGTTCATCGTGTACTGTGTTACAACCTTAGATTGTCTACGAGGAGGCTTAACTAGGCAACCGAAAGCTAGATTTTTATCTAGCCTAGGTGGTCTAGTGGTCTAGGGCGCTGGACACAGTGCAGGCGAAGTTGCCATAGATGACAGAGTATGGGTTCGATTCCAGCTCAACCCCATGCTGGATTTTCCGGTGTCAATGGCTTTAAAAAGATGATTTTCATCACTGTTGGCACACGGACACCCTTTCTAACTTTGCAGCTCACCATATCCATTCTATATTATACCTATTACTTTACAGAGCTGTACGCAACACCATTTATCATATATATGTTAATTAGTTGACTTGAATTTATTAAATTTCCTTCAAATTTCACCTAATTAGTTTTGAATTGTTTTAGTTCAGTTTAGTTAAAACATATTTATTTATCCTGGATTGGGAAACAAGCTTAATGCTTATGTAAATCCCTCTCCAGCTAGCAGTTTGCGAGTGTGGCCTTTGCAGCGGCCCCATTGAGCCTACTCTTATCGAACTCTACAAAGGGGTCTTTAACGTGCATGGGGTATTGCTCTCCACATACACGGGACAACCTTTTTTCGTCCATTCCAAAGGACTAGCATCGAATCGTTTTGCTATTCAACAGTACTAAATAAGATACTATAAGGTAAGATTTGATATAAAATATATTAGATTTCCAAGAGGTCTATTTCTGAGTTTGAATTTGCCCAAAAAAATGTACGATTGACTTTTAACTTTGCTTTTGGAAAAATGTGTGATAAAAATGAAAAGAAAAATAGTTTAAACAAAGCAGCAAGATATACTCTTTCCACGATGTATATATTTCATATGTACGATTCATTATGAAAAAGTTGACTCGGTTGTAATACAAGTGCTTATGTCAACAGCTAAACCGCAGCCGAATCTGAATTAACAAATTAGCGCGGAGACACTGTTATTTTGGATTTATCGTGGAGACCAATCTCTTTAATAATTGTCTCAGCTCCATCTAATGAAGTTTACGTATCATTATTTATTCGTTACTCCAGCGCTTAAGGGAATTACATGTACGCCGATTTCCTTGGAAGAGCGCCATGTCTGACACAAAAAATGCTAACACAGGGTTAAGTTCCTACTCGGTTGCCGTCTTCACTCAAGAAATTTTACGGAAGATGCGCTCATAGACAAATATGGGATTTCTATCTCTCAGATGAGTGCAGATATTGGTTTGTCATAGGGTTTTGTTTGTCTTCCTTTACTGGATTTTACATACTGAATTGAAGGTTTGCATCGCAAAGGGTCTGCTATAGCAAGCAGGAACTAATTACTCGTCTGGAGCACCTAAGTTCACTCTTGTTTCGACTTGAGTTAGCGTTGTTGATTACTGTTCGGTTGATTTTGTATATCTGTGTTTTATGCTGTCTGTTTAATCGTCCTGTTTTTGTTGGTGTTTACTGGTTTTGTCTCTGTCCATCGTACTTTTGACATTCAGGTGCCTAATTTGGTACCTCTGTTTCTTCCAGACAATCTATTTTGCTACGCCTGACGTCTTTTCAAGACTCGTCAAGGAAGCTCTATCTAAAGATTAAAAATCAAACACTATATAAATATTAAGAGCATACAGTAATAAACCCAAATCACCCAATGGTGAACCAAATTATAACCTATCAATCTAGGTCTGGTGTAGGTTTGACAATTTTAAATTGTAATGAACATTTTACAATCGCACATCCAAAGAGTTATTTTTTATTACTATAAAGCAACAAAATTGAAGAAAAAAGTGTAGCTGCTTAGTTCAAATTTATTTTTCAGCTTCAATCCAAATCGTTAAAAATATAAAAACTTCCTCTTAAAATGGAAAAGTGAATAACACAAGAGTTATACATCTATAAAATTCCTTCAGGTTAGAATTACGTCACCGATTCATCAAAACCGGAAATTCCCTAAATGCCTAATAAAAATGTTTCTTGAAAATAAAGGTAATAACAAAACTACCGAACTCATAGTCCAGAGAAAATGACATAAACAAATCAGTCATACCGGTGAAATCGGTGGATTGCAATGGTCCTGACTTGGTACAGGCATTTCAAACGAAATGGTGGGTTAAACCAGGTTAAATGCACCAAACCTCCCTCTTCCATTATTTTGTCATTCTTAGGATCCAATCATATTTTTATACAGACTGAGTATACATGTTATTATTATTGTCGCCTTGTCCACAATTTATTATATCTAATAAGGACTTTAAAGCTAGTCTTTCGGGATGGATTTCAACTTCTCTTCAATTTTGAAATGTTTTAATAGATTCTGAAATTTTAAAAGATTGGTCAATTCTAATAGATGTTGAAATATTCTTCAAGAATTCACAATAGTATCATTCTTACTTGAGTGTTAACCGGAAGATCGCGAATTACTGTTTGGTTGTATTATGTGTTTTTGTTTGTTGTATGCTTTTTTTTTTGATTTCAGTCTCCGTTTTGAATTAGTCTTTTCTAGTTTACATATGTTTTTTTCTTACCACAGATATCAAAACGTCAGTTATCCCTCTCCTTATGTTTTAATTTATGGCATATCAACTAAGCATAGAAATTTTAATTGAATGTATTTGATCATGTTACAAATGGTCTGCATCAAACTGCTTTAATGATTGGCTGATAAAAACTGATCGCTTCACTTTCTTTAACCAGGAAACAGGAAGTCAATTTAGAAAATATAACAATGTTTAATTAATCAAATGTATTATACCACGAAAGAGTCTGTTTTATTTATATAAGGGAAGTTTTTTTTTAATCGAAAAAGTGTTGTATTACTTAATAAAGGTAATAACAAAACTACCGAACTTGAACGACCAATTTCATAGTCCAGAGAAAATGACAAAAACGAATCAGTCATACCGGATAATTGGTGGATCGCAATGGTCCTGATTTGGTACAGGCATTTCAAACGAAATAATGGGTTAAACCAGGTTTTATGGCGCCAAAACCTCCCTCTTCCATTGCGATCTTAGGATCCGGTAATGACCATAGAACACAACATAGTTATGACACACAATAGGGATATCTCAGTACAACAGACCAGTCAAATACTAATTAAAACAATTAATCACCATAACTTTTAACTTAATTTTGAACTTTTCTACTAGTGGCTGATAACGAAGATTTTTTTAGGGAACGAATGAGACGTATTTTGCTCCAAAAGTAGGTCATGAAGAAATCGGTGTCTGATAAAAAAATCTGTGAAATGTGTGCAAGCTCTTGCATATCGAATAAGTTGTGAAATATAAACACCGAATGCAGGGGAAGTAGGTAATATGATTATCCAGACATATAGAATATTGCTCTGTAGATTAGGAAAATTAATAAATTGAAAATTAAAATCGAACTTAAATTAAATTGTCATGCTTTCTCTTCTTGTATGCGCATATATGTTTCATTTTGTATTCAGAATAATTATGTAGTTTTTATTGAATTTTATAAAAACAAAGCGTTTTTCAAATTTGTTAAAGCTGAAAGAAAACCTTGTTGTCATAATAGTTTCAGTGGAAAGCAGGTATAAAACCTTACTCCGAAACATTACAAATGAATACCAAATTAAAAAAATAACAATGCATTATCTAGAATTTAAGCTGATATGCCTGATTTTACTTTTTTTCATCTTAGAGAGCGTTCATTTGATTTTAGGGGGGGCTATGGATATCTGATTCATCATGCCTTTTTATTTTTGGACAATTCGGAGCCTGAACTTTGTTTAAAGACATAGAACCTATCATTTTGGCAATTTTTAAAAAATAGTAAAACTCACACTACTTGAAGAATACATTGTAAAACCTTTGAAGAAACTGTTAATTTTTTTAAAAACCTGTCAGAAAGTATTCTTTTCGACGGAAAACTGATGAAAAAAACACAGTGTCAAAAAAGAGGACAACCTAATTATAGAATGTAAACACTTGCGGGTACTGGTAAACTGAGAAACGAAAAGTAACCAAACGAAACGGAGCGGAACAATAACGATATCGGTAAAAAAGGGAAACGTAAACAGTAAAATAAGCAACCGAAATCTGTAAAGAAAAGAAACGATGCCAAGCGAAACTGGTAAAAAGGAAAATTGAATCGATTTTAGCCGACACCAGTCGTTTTTCTTAATTTACCGATTTCGTTTTCTCATCGCCTCGTTTGGTTACATTTCGTTTCTCAGTTTAACAGTACCCAGTTTACCAAATGTAAATATTTATGATGGACAATACTTAATCAAAGCGAATAATTAAAATAAGATTATTTTATAGAAAACTGCAAAACATTGAGTTTTTATGTTGGTAAAGGAAAGTTTTAGATAGTATATTTTTAATATATGTACTTTTTATTCAATGTATTGATAGGTTCTATGTCTTTAAGCGCTGGCCCGCACATTTGAATATCATATTTTTTCCAGCAAAAAAACTGCATCCTGTATTTTCAAAGCATTGTCCTGCATTTTTATTTCCTGAATTTTGGCATCCTACCTTTTTATATCATATTTCACCATACCCCTTTCAATTAAAATCAAATGGTCGTTCAAGTTCGGTAGTTTTGTTATTACCTTTATTTATCCTATTCTTAATCGAATAACAGATTATAATATAATTATGCAATATGAGTAATGTTACTGATACAGAGGGCATTACTTTGTATTTCGATATTTTTATTCCTTTTGAAACTTTAAACATTTTTCTTATTTCTTATTGTTTCTATTTTTCGCTGACTCTTAACTGCCATAGGGGGTTGGCTGTATGTGTGAGAATCATTTTAAAAGCCACCAATATTTTGTTATTAAATTTAACTGGTTTTCCTATATAATTTCACGAAAGCATCTTAATATTAAAAGAGTATTCAATCTCGTCGGAATTGAACTAACGTCCGCGATTTAATTTGCACGTGCATTTTTTATGTTAAGAATACAAAAAATATACCTTTACATTATTTTAGATTATCGATTGCACTACACCTGTAAAACGAAATTCAAGTCAAATGCTTTTAAATTTCACGCAAATCGTCTTGCACACTTTTGAATATTTATCAGAAACTCTTTCAGGGTACGATGTAAGTACGACAATGAGTTATATGAGTTATATCTGTTACCACTTGATTTTGAATTGATGGTTGTAGTTAGGTTGGTTTTTTTTTGTATATGTATGTTTCTGTGTTGTAATGTATCGTGTTGTTTTCGTTTGATTCGACTGATTGCGTCATATCATTTTTTTTTTCATAATCGAATATTCCATTGGTATTCAATTGCTTCTTACAGTATACTCAAAACTTTGTACCACTTTTATTCAAAAACATAGACACAAAACGTAACATTGACACAGTTTGATTGGTTACAACTTAACCCAATATGAAACCTGGAAAATCATTTATTCTTTGTATCCTATAAATGGTGATATTTCTAAGATGGAGCAGACATTGATGAACCATGTATGGGAAGATGATTTCTCATAAATGTTAGCATTTTTGAAACTACTTGGATTGTTTAAGAATGGTTGGTAATACAGGTCACTTTATAATTTAAACAATCCGAGAAGTTTAAACATCATCAACTGATTATCAGTTTTAAAATGCTTGCTGAGTTGTGTCTGGTGCCTGTCGTTGAAAAAGAGGGCGTAACTAAACAAGATCGTTACCGGCACACTATTTCAAGTTGCGCTAGATTTCACTTTCCCGTTCAAAAGTTAAGGTTATAAATTCTTTTCTTTTAATATTTTCGCATCTCGACACTTAAATATTTTGATTCAAATGGTGGTGATGAGTTTTCCCTAGAAGTTTACAATATTACCACATTACCTGTGCTTTTAACCGCCTTGGTATATGTATCATCAAATAAATAGGAAATAATTCAGGGTTTACGAGTGAAAAGTAGAAAAGAAATTGATACGTAAGAACTTCGAAGCAAAAATGTCACAAAATTGTAGCAACTTTTTTTAATGGAAAAAAAGTTTTTGTCTATTTTATGTTGTACGAGCCTCTTTACTTATTAATTAGGGCGTCCACTTTTTGCACTTGTGGATTAATGTTTTTCTTCAATAGGTCAGGAGCACCCAAGTGCTCTCAGTAATAAGTCAGACAAAAGGTTAGAAATAACACATCTCTAAAGTACAGAAATAAAAAAAAACATATTATCATCATTTTTTATCTAAAAAGACGAAATTTCCATCTATCTTTTATGAAAAACAATATCTAAAATTTTGGCTATCGTTGTTTTTATATTTTTATTTTTTTTTATTGCGATTGACAACGATGTTGTAATTTGGATTTCACTCAGTTATATAAACATAGAGCAAAAAAATTAGATTGATAGGATAAAGATAATCAACCAAAAATGAAGTACAAGGGGATGTCAGATAGACAATACCAAAAGTAATGAAAGGTCCTAGATTAAACAGCTTGTCTAAGATGTTTATTCTTACAGCATCTAAGACGAATTAATTTGTATCTGTGTGTTGGAATTGTTATAAAACAGGATGGCACTAGCATTTTGTTTTTCAATTTTTCTCAATTTACGTCATTTTCATAACCTTTTGGAAGAACTGGGCAATATATGATGTTAATATGTCTTATCAATATCGTTACAAAAGACACATTTTAAATACAGCTGCAATCTTGACATTACACTTTTTTTATTTCTTATGGTATTATTATTTGTTTAAAAAGTCAAAAATGATATGTTGTGCCTGGCCTATCTAACTGATATAAAAGTGTTTAATAATATGTATTGAATAAACAAACGATTTTGTATGCAACCAAAAATGAATTTGCATATGATCGGTTTTTATGCTACAATAATACCAAATCTGTCTTAGGAACTTTTGTAAAAACTAAATATTTCAACCCATTAGTGTAAGGGTCATTTCAAGAGAAAGAAAAAAGTGGGTCACAGGGTTCGTTAAGGCTCTATAAAGGATTGGTTTCCCCTCATGTGTAACAACATTCCGTCCGCTCCAGCTTATGGAGTTTTTGCATCACATTGATCTGGTTTTTTAAGCTAGTGGGAATAACATCGGTTTCCAGAAATTGATAACGCGGGGTTATGTTGCTCACCAGTTGCCGTCTTTACCCAAGAAAAATTACGGTAAACACCATGCACTCGTAGACAAATATGGGATTTCTATCTCTGATATGAGTGCAGATGTTGGTTTGTCATAGAGTTTTGTTTTGTCCTTCTTTACAGGATTGGACACACTGAATTCGAGATTGGCAGCATTGTGTTATAACAGGCAGGAACCGCTTTCTCTTCCGGAGCACATGAGAGTTCACTCTTATAGCGACTTGAGTTTGCGTTGTTGATTTTTGTTGTTTTATTAGTGTTTTGTGTTTCCTCTTGCTGTTCTTGTTCGTGTTTACCGGTTTTTTGTCACTGTCCTTTCGGACTTTTGACACTTGAATACCCAATTGGTGCATTTTTGCTTCTTTGACCACGATTTGCTTGGTACATTAAAAGTTTTCATATAGCAGCTATTTTGATGTTCTGAATATTAAAAAAAAATGACTTCTTACATCTAACAGTCTAGGAAATATGTTATGAAAAACATATCAGTAAAGTTATATTCAGATTTTAAATGCAACAAAACACTTCACAATGTTTTATATCAAGATATCATTGAACATTAAGTTGAAATATGATCCAGGGGCGGAGATACATGTATACAAAAACGAAGTTGTGTACATATGGTCAAATCACGAAAAGTAAAAAATTCTATTTTTTAGATGAAATTTAGCAAAACAGCTTCACTATTTACCCTTTGTTCACATCTTACCGAATTATGGATGAAAACATAACATTTATTTCCAAACCTACGTGTTTGCCATGTAGGTACAATATATGTAAAAAGGAATGTGCCTTTCCATTTTCAAAGAAGCAGAGGTACCAATGGGGTATCCGAATGTCAAAAATCTGAAAGGGCAGAGACAAAACCAGTAAACACCCACAAGAATGGGACAAAAACAGACAACATGTAAAACATGGAAACACAAAATAACTGAATATCAATCAGCAACGCAAACTCAAAGTTGAAATAAGGACTTCTAACACCCCTTCTGTTATTAGAAGGCCTTTCATTTTTTTATTCACCATCTTTTATCCTCCGCTCAAAAAGTGAATAAAACAAGTACTTGTGTTATGGTGAACTGTTCGAGCACTACAGTCGTGCGTCCTGTAACACCTCATTATCAGGAGGGCTTTCCGCAATCCTCAATTCTTTAAGTCATGTATGGAATTTCGTAAAACTTTTACATGATCTTTGTGACATAATGTAACTGTGCACGTCCTATTTGTTAGTCTGTCTGTTTTATCTTTGGGGTGTGGGTGGCTCGTATTTGTTTGCAGTTTTCTGCTCCCGTATTTTTCTACGATCCCATTATTATCCCTTTGAACATGATTAAAGTGCCCACAAAACATCATAAAATTTTGCAATTGCAGAACACAACCTAAGAGTAACTTAACATTTTGTATAACCTGCCTCTTTTTCTAGATAATCAATATTTTTTTCTGGATCTAAATAGAAATTATATGCATTGCTTTAGCTTGAAAACAGAAAGTCAAAAGCAATTTTGTTGAATTATAAATTAAGGAAATTGTTGCTCGGAGCCCTTGCAATTCCATTTGATATTTGAAACAAGAAACAGATTAGCTTGAACACAAAACATTCATTGGTGAAAAAAATCCAATTATATAGTATAAGAAACTTAATGCAATGCTATTGATTCGTTACTCCAAAGCGTGCGGGACTTGCATCGATTTCCCTAGCAGAGCGACACGTCTGACGAAAAATTGCTCACACAGGGTTATGTTGCTCCTCGGTTGCTGTCTTCACTCAAAAATTTTTAAGGAAGACATCATGCACTCACAGGGGATTTTGATCTCTCAGATGAGTGCAGATGTTTGTCATAGGGTGTTGTTTTGTCTTCCTTTACTGGATTTGACACGCTGAATGGACTATTGGAAATGCGACGGGTGTGCTATAGCAAGCAGGAACTGCTTACTCTTCCGGAGCACCTGAGTTCACTCTTGTCTCGACTGGAGTTCGCGTTGTTGATTGATATTCAGTTATTTTGTGGTTCCATGTTTTACATGTTGTCTGTTTTTGTCCCGTTCTTGTTGGTGTTTACTGGTTTTGTCTCTGCCCTTTCGGACTTTTGACATTCGGATATCCCATTGGTACCTTAGCTTCTTCCATAACCAGACAAAGTTTTATTAATTTACTAAGAACATTTTATTTTAGCCTATATTTTGCGACCGACCAATTTTAAGGGAGGAACCTTTTTTGTAGTCAGAAAATATTTTTTTAGGTAGAAAATACGTGTACACGACAACCTACATACATTGTATATAAACGGCAATTTAAAATCAAATCTGCGATGGAAATCATCCAGCAGCCTTTAATGTTACATGTACCAGTGGTCTGCATTTTTTGTCCCCCGCCACAACGCGTCAGAGGGACTTAGTAATGGTCTCCGTCCGTCCGTCCGTCCGTCACGTTTTTTGTGGGTGCAACTTCTCAGACACTACTGAACGGATGTTACTGAAACTTTACACACTGATAAGGTACAACTAGTAGATGATAATCCCATATTTGAAATTTTCAAAATGGCCGCCGTTTCCATGGAAACAGGGAAGAAAGGTCAAATATAGGACATTCAATATCTTGGTTACCTAGGTGAACAGGGTTCTGAAATTTTGTAGGCTGATAGAGCAAAAGGTAGTCTATTATAATACGAAAAAAAATTTTGAAGCGATATTTACGGTTTTCGAGTTATTTACGAATTTGTGATTTTTCAGTCCGAAAAATGGGACTTTGTCAAACGTTTTTGTGGGTGCAACTCCTCGGACACTTCTGAACCGATGTTGCTGAAACTTTACACACTGATAGGGTACTGTTAGTAGATGATCATCCCATATTTGAAATTTTCAAAATGGCCGCCGTTTCCATGGAAACGGGGAAGAAAGGTCAAAATATATGACATCAAATATCTTGGTTACCTAGGTGCACAGGGTTCTGAAATTTTGTAGGCTGATAGAACAAAAGGTACTCTATAATAATAATGCGAAAAAAAATTTGAAACATTATTTACAGTTTTTGAGTTATTTACGAATTTGTGATTTTCCGGTTAAAAAAATGGGACTTTGTCGTATCAAACATTTTTGTGGGTGCAACTCCTCGAATACTACTGAACGGATGTTGATTACGAATTTGTGATTTTTCAGTCCGAAAAATGGGACTTTGTCAAACGTTTTTGTGGGTGCAACTCCTCGGACACTTCTGAACCGATGTTGCTGAAACTTTACACACTGATAGGGTACTGTTAGAAAATGATCACCCCATATTTGAAATTTTCAAAATGGCCGCCGTTTCCATGGAAACGGGGAAGAAAGGTTAAAATATAGGACATCCAATATCTTGGTTACCTAGGTGTACAGGGTTCTGAAATTTTGTAGGCTGATAGAACAAAAGGTACTCTATAATTACAAATACCAAAACGCGGGTATCAACGGTTAATTTGGATATGCTATATATCGATATTTCAAGGAGTAACCTCTCATCAGTAGCATTTCAACCAGAACATTGGAAGGTCAAAATTCAAAACAGTTGAAAACGAAAAGTACTCAAAACCAAAACATTCGAACAAGGAAGCCAAATCCAGCACCGAGGATATCGACCATGTGCATTACAAGGAAAGAAACCTGGTTTTTTCATCAATTTTGAATCTAACAATCGGAAATTTCAGCGACAGTATATTAGAAATTTTATGGTAATTCGTGTCAGACAAGTCTGACTACCAGGCTTGTGATTACCCTCGGGGACCTCTGGTCCACCAGCAGCGGTTATCGCCAAGTGGTTTCAAAATTACAAATACCAAAACGCGGGTATCAACGGTTAATTTGGATATGCTATATATCGATATTTCAAGGAGTAACCTCTCATCAGTAGGATTTTAAACCAGAACATTGGAAGGTCAAAATCCAAAACAGTTGAAAACGAAAAGTACTCAGAACCAAAACACTCGAACAAGGAAGCCAAATCCAGCACCGAGGATATCAACCATGTGCATTACAAGGAAAGAAACCTGGTTTTTTCATCAATTTTGAATTTAACAATCGGAAATTTCAGCGACAATATATAAGAAATTTTATGGTAATTCGTGTCAGACAAGTCTGACTACCAGGCTTGTGATTACCCTCGGGGACCTTTGGTCCACCAGCAGCGGTTATCGCCCAGTGGTTTCAAAATTACAAATACCAAAACGCGGGTATCAACGGTTAATTTGGATATGCTATATATCGATATTTCAAGGAGTAACCTCTCATCAGTAGCATTTAAACCAGAACATTGGAAGGTCAAAATCCAAAACAGTTGAAAACGAAAAGTACTCAAAACCAAAACATTCGAACAAGGAAGCCAAATCCAGCACCGAGGATATCGACCATGTGCATTACAAGGAAAGAAACATGGTTTTTTCATATATTTTGAATTTAACAATCGGAATAATTGGAATAATACGAAAAAAAAATTGAAACATTATTTACAGTTTTCGAGTTATTTACGAATTTGTGATTTTCCGGTCCAAAAAATGGGTCATATCAAACATTTTTGTGGGTGCAACTCCTCGGATACTACTGAACGGATGTTGCTGAAAGTTTACACACTGATAGGGTACTGTTAATAGGTGATCATCCCATATTTTGACAACCTATTTCTATCGTTTGATGAGTCTGATGAGTCTTGAATAGACGAAACGCGCGTCAGGCGGAGCAAAATTTATTGTCTGGAACTTTGTTGTCATTTGTATTTCGAACACACGTGAAGGTTAGCACTGCTGGTGGAGTGTAAATTCCCCCGAGGTTAGCCCGCTCCGGCACCAACACTTTTTGAGTTGGAGAATACATCAAAGCTTTAAATTATCCGTCTAAATTTCAAAATTGTCTAAACCCTAAGGTTCTTCCTACCCCAGACATAGGTTGATTATCTAAGTAATAAATTGGTTCCCCAGTTTGGTATTTTTGGTTATACTGTTCTATGCTCTTCATATTTATACAGTGTTTGGCATTTTCAATATTTTTGGTAGAGCGCCTCTGATGAGTCTTGAATAGACGAAACGCGCGTCAGGCGTAGCAAAATTTATTGTCTGGAACTTTGTTGTCATTTGTATTTCGAACACACGTGAAGGTTAGCACTGCTGGTGGAGTGTAAATTCCCCGAGGTTAGCCCGCTCCGACACCAACACTTTTTGAGTTGGAGAATACATCAAAGCTTTAAATTATCCGTCTAAATTTCAAAATTGTCTAAACCCTAAGGTTCTTCCTACCCCAGACATAGGTTGATTATCATAGTAATAAATTGGTTCCCCAGTTTGGTATTTTTGGTTATACTGTTCTATGCTCTTCATATTTATACAGTGTTTGGCATTTTCAATATTTTTGGTAGAGCGCCTCTGATGAGTCTTGAATAGACGAAACGCGCGTCAGGCGTAGCAAAATTTATTGTCTGGAACTTTGTTGTCATTTGTATTTCGAATACACGTGAAGGTTAGCACTGCTGGTGGAGTGTAAATTCCCCGAGGTTAGCCTGCTCCGGCACCAACACTTTTTGAGTTGGAGAATACATCAAAGCTTTAAATTATCCGTCTAAATTTCAAAATTGTCTAAACACTAAGGTTCTTCCTACCCCAGACATAGGTTGATTATCTTAGTAATAAATTGGTTCCCCAGTTTGGTATTTTTGGTTATACTGTTCTATGCTCTTCATTTTTATACAGTGTTTGGCATTTTCAATATTTTTGGTAGAGCGCCTCTTATGAGTCTTGAATAGACGAAACGCGCGTCAGGCGTAGCAAAATTTATTGTCTGGAACTTTGTTGTCATTTGTATTTCGAACACACGTGAAGGTTAGCACTGCTGGTGGAGTGTAAATTCCCCGAGGTTAGCCCGCTCCGGCACCAACACTTTTTGAGTTGGAGAATACATCAAAGCTTTAAATTATCCGTCTAAATTTCAAAATTGTCTAGACCCTAAGGTTCTTCCTACCCCAGACATAGGTTGATTATCTTAGTAATAAATTGGTTCCCCAGTTTGGTATTTTTGGTTATACTGTTCTATGCTCTTCATATTTATACAGTGTTTGGCATTTTCAATATTTTTGGTAGAGCGCCTCTGATGAGTCTTGAATAGACGAAACGCGCGTCAGGCGTAGCAAAATTTATTGTCTGGAACTTTGTTGTCATTTGTATCTCAGAGAATATATTGCTTGAATAGACATACCACACAACTTTTATGTGGCGGCGGGGGACACATGGCTACGCGTAGCAATCTTGTTTCATACAGTTATATAAAGCGTGTATTATTTTACAAGCAGAAATCCTTTTGTAAAACATTTTTTTCTTTACATCTGCTGCCAAAATATTTTTTTTAATCAATGTTAAGATTCAAAGAATTTTTAGTAAAAACTTAGGCACACCTCTTCAAGTTAAACTGGTGGTTCCTTATCACGGAAACATCGATTTAGAATTGATAGGTTCTGAAAACTCCAAAGCCCAGACCTCTCGTTGTAGTTTTGCGTTTTATCCATTATTTGCCTAGTTCCGCCTCTGATAATATCAAAGCAATGCAACCGTTTAAGTCTAAAGGTTTAGGCAGTAACCTTCATTAAAAAGACAAAACCATAAAGTAGATGCGCATTTAACATTCGCACATTAACAAAAAATAATATAACAGCATATTTGTGGTAAAGAACATATCAAACTGTTTGATGCACAATGAATAGCAGTTGCAGAGAACTAAATCATGCAATCAAATTGCAAATCAGTTTTAAAATGATTCCTAACAATGATAGATCTGACTGAACGAGAAAATTCTATTATGATAGAAGATTAATTCCAAGCCTTTAATGGTTTATGCAAATACTATCTGGGAGTGCACATGCATTGAAACACTGCATAAGGCTTCGTTTTCATATTCTATATGTGCCTTATTAAGCTAGGCTTCATGTACTTGTTTAGGACTTTGTTCTTTAAACATTGGTGTAATAAAGGTGTTGGTGACTAGTAACAGGTCACATTTAAAGCTGTTCCATTTTGGATTTATGTTTAGTTCATTGTTTTGAGGAGATTGTGTCACACTAGTAATCTCATTGATATATGTTCCCATTTTATCTAATATATATAGTGTACATGGAATTTCTATCTCTCAAATGAGTGCCGATGTTGGTTTGTCATAGGGTTTCTTTTGTCTTACGGATTTGACACACTTAATTGGCAGCGCAAGGGGTTGGCTATTATAGCAGACAGGAACCGCTTACTCTTACGCTTACAAAGCACCTGAGTTTACTCTCGTGACGACTAGAGTTCGCGTTTGTATTTGATATTCAGTAGTTTGTTTTGTTTTTCCGTTTTATATATTTTGTCTGTTTTTTTGTCCAGTCCTTGTTTTTGTTTACTCTGCCCTTCCGAACCATGATATTCAGATACCCCATTGGTATCTCTGCTTCATTTATTCAACTATTGCAATGTATTCTTTATGTGAGACTGCCTGACCTTTTTACATTTTGTATGTTACGCAATGGCTTTTAAAGTAAACCAGTGTCCTTGTTAATGTTATAAACTAAAAATAGTTTCATCCTGCAACTTGTTTTATGTTCCTCTCCTAGACCTGTATTTTTTAAAGGCTTTGGTCCTACATCAACTGTTTTAAGAAAACGGTGTGGTCTCTGGGCCATTGGTTAGATTAAAGCCGCTGCGTATTTCAATTTTGAATATATTTGGTTTTCGTCGGTTTAAAGAAATTGTCACACGTCTACTTATATTAATTCCTATTTCATTGTTACTAGTATCTATTTTCTTTGCATGTAATGAGCCAGGGTTAACACGATAATCGCTTCAACTGGTAGATGTTTGCCTTATTGTGGTTTCATTAATATTTGTGGAGTATCAATTTTCGTGGCTTGCGTGGGTGACCTTACCCCATGACATTTGATACCCAACGAAAGGACAATTTAGCATTGATCTGTATGCTGCGGACTCTGACCGCGATATAAGATCACAAGAAACGATTCTTTTTTCATTAAATCACGAAAATTGGTACCGTCGAATACAGTTTGTCTTTTTTTAACATTCAAGATTGATCATTTCACTTCCCTAATATTGTTATTTCCTATTGATATATTCTAGCTATTCGTTTTAGGACAACTATGAGCAGTGTTTACTTGCCTATGATCGAGACTGCTTGACCATATCTTCACACTTTTTATTAATCTAGTATACTGGTTGCTTATATATCTGTATATGTCATCCAAGAATTATCAACGCGATGATTTATATTTATAACGAAGCAAATTAGAATCATCAACGGCCCAAACCTCCCGTCTCTTTAATGTAATTCAATCATCATAAATATAAGTAAACATTATAAATAATGCCCAAAACAAACGATATATCACTATTTATAGTATCAAGCTAGCAGTTCTTAAGACAGTCTGTTTCATAAGCAATAGTAACGGGCTCATTCAATGAAAGTCTTCATTGCAATAACACAGACTCGTATACTTTGTTTAATGAATTAATATACGGTATGGACCGTCTGTTGATAATCAGATGGAAATAGAAATTACTACAAAGTTCAAGACAATAAATTCGTCTATTCAAGACTCACTACCTAAAATATTTTAAAATCCAAACAAGACATCCAGATAATGAAGAGCATATAACAATAAAACCAAAAATACCGAACAGGAAAACCAGTATATATGACTAAGAACAACTTATGTCTGGATTAGGCAGAACCTTAGAAGCGTCAAGTTGGTTACTTATTCCCTATTCCTTATTCCTTATTTAAATAAGGAATAAGTAACTGGTTACTTATTCCTTATTCTAAAAACCTCTAAATAAGGAATAAGTAACTGGTTACTTATTCCTTATTCTAAAAAATCACTAAATAAGGAATAAGTAACTGGTTACTTATTCTCTATTCCTGATTCCTTATTCAAATAAGGAATAAGTAACTGGTTACTTATTCTCTTTTCCTTATTCCTTATTTAAATAAGGAATAAGTAACTGGTTACTTATTCCTTATTCTAAAAACCTCTAAATTAGGAATAAGTAACTGGTTACTTATTCCTTATTGTAAAAATCACTATATAAGGAATAAGTAACTGGTTACTTATTCTCTATTCCTGATTCCTTATTTAATTCCTATTCTTTATTCCTTATTCTAAAAACCTCTAAATTAGGAATTTTTAGAATAAGGAATAAGTAACCAGTTACTTATTCCTTATTTAGAGGTTTTTAGAATAAGGAATAAGTAACCAGTTACTTATTCCTTATTTAAATAAGGAATCAGGAATAGAGAATAAGTAACCAGTTACTTATTCCTTATTTAGTGATTTTTAGAATAAGGAATAAGTAACCAGTTACTTATTCCTTATTTGAATAAGGAATCAGGAATAGAGAATAAGTAACCAGTTACTTATTCCTTATTCAGTGATTTTTAGAATAAGGAATAAGTAACCAGTTACTTATTCCTTATTTAGAGGTTTTTAGAATAAGGAATAAGTAACCAGTTACTTATTCCTTATTTAAATAAGGAATAAGGAATAGGGAATAAGTAACCAACTTGACGCTTCTAAAGCAAATGTATTATTAAGTAAAACAATTACATGTATAAAATAATCTCAACACGCTTTACATGTAGACGCAACAGCTACTGCTAAGTGCATGTAACCCTTATGTTTTTTGTCCTTATGGCATGAATACAAACATGATAAAATAGGGGAATGTAAAGGCAAATCTTTATGATGAATACAATATATTACATTAAGTAATTCTTTGTTAAAACTCGAATGTCGAATAAGTAACCAGTTCCTTATTCGATTTTCGTCAGAGGCATATCTTAAAATATGGATCGAAATGTGGAATGTCGAATAAGTAATCATTTCCTTATTCAAAACCTGAATGTCGAATAAGTATAACTGATTACTTATTCGACATTTGAATGTCAAATAAGGAATAAGCAATAAGTGACAAACTTGGCCGTTTTCTTTATTTTACATTTCGGGAAAAAAATAATAAAAAATAAATAAGGAATGGGGAATAAGTAACCAGTTACTTATTCCCTATAAAGTATTCAGTTACTTATTTACTATTTTACATTTCGGGAAAAAAATATAAAAAGATAAATAAGGAATAGGGAATAAGTAACCAGTTACTTATTTCTTATTTGGTGTTCTGAGAATAAGGAATAAGTAACCAGTTACTTATTCTTTATTCAAATAAGGAATAAAGAATAGGGAATAAGTAACCAGTTACTTATTCCCTATTTGGTTTTCTGAGAATAAGGAATAAGGAACCAGTTACTTATTCCTTATTCAAATAAGGAATAAGGAATAGGGAATAAGTAACCAACTTGACGCTTCTAAAGCAAATGTATTATTAAGTAAAACAATTACATGTATAAAATAATCTCAACACGCTTTACATGTAGACGCAACAGCTACTGCTAAGTGCATGTAACCCTTATGTTTTTTGTCCTTATGGCATGAATACAAACATGATAAAATAGGGGGATGTAAAGGCAAATCTTTATGATGAATACAATATATTACATTAAGTAATTCTTTGTTAAAACTCGAATGTCGAATAAGTAACCAGTTCCTTATTCGATTTTCGTCAGAGGCATATCTTAAAATATGGATCGAAATGTGGAATGTCGAATAAGTAATCATTTCCTTATTCAAAACCTGAATGTCGAATAAGTATAACTGATTACTTATTCGACATTTGAATGTCAAATAAGGAATAAGCAATAAGTGACAAACTTGGCCGTTTTCTTTATTTTACATTTCGGGAAAAAAATAATAAAAAATAAATAAGGAATGGGGAATAAGTAACCAGTTACTTATTCCCTATAAAGTATTCAGTTACTTATTTACTATTTTACATTTCGGGAAAAAAATATAAAAAGATAAATAAGGAATAGGGAATAAGTAACCAGTTACTTATTTCTTATTTGGTGTTCTGAGAATAAGGAATAAGTAACCAGTTACTTATTCTTTATTCAAATAAGGAATAAAGAATAGGGAATAAGTAACCAGTTACTTATTCCCTATTTGGTTTTCTGAGAATAAGGAATAAGGAACCAGTTACTTATTCCTTATTCAAATAAGGAATAAGGAATAGGGAATAAGTAACCAACTTGACGCTTCTCAGAACCTTAAGGTTTTGACAATTTTGAAATCTATTGAATTTGTAACAATGTCGCATTCATATTTTTTCTTTTTATTATTATCTTTGTTGCATATAAAGCAACAAATTTAATGTTAATTGCGGTGCTGTGTTATTCAAACTAATATAAGTTCGATTTTGTGTTTTCTGAAATCAAAATCGTTCAAGAAAATGATAATTTCTACTCTCAAATATAAAAAGGATAATAATCTTTTTAACTTTCTTTTGGTTTAAATTTCATCGTCGATTTATTGAAACCGGAATTTCCCTAATTGCTGAATGAAAATATTTCTTGAAAATGAATGGCCTTATTAAAACTTAAATTGTTACAGTACACTTATTTTCGTCATCTGTCTGACAATTTATTATACATGTATCTAAAAAGGAAGTAAAGGCAGTCTTTTGAGATTGATTTAAAATTTCCATCAATTTTGAAATAATTGAAATAGACTCTGAAGATTTACAAATTTTATTTAAAAAGATATATCAATTTTAAGAACTGCTTTTTGGACCGTTCATAAATGATCTTTCATTTCGGTTTCTAAAAATACTTGAAAAGTAATATGCTGTCTTAATATTTTCACATCTGTAAAAACAATTATAATGCATACATAATCACAAACTTTATAAAACACCAACTAATACATTTTTTGTAATAATTTTTTTTTTCGCATTGACAGAGAAAGGAGTTCAAAATCATCAAATTGAACAAAAGCAGTTCAAAATAAATGTCGGTGAAAACACAATTCTCGGTTGAAATGATCATTATTATTATAACTTGATGAAGACAAATGATATATGATAAGCAGTCAATCATGATATGAAATAAAGGTAATAACAAAACTACCGAACTTGAATGATCAATCTCATAGTCCAGAGAAAATGACAAAAACGAATCAGTCATACCGGAGAACTGGTGGATCGCAATGGTCCTGACTTGGTACAGGCATTTCAAACGAAATGGTGGGTTAAACCAGGTTTTATGGCGCCAAACCTCCCACTTCCACCGCGATCCCCAAGTCCATAATATATATATAGTTACATAGAATAGAGTAACACTGTAAAATTTTCTAAACCCATAATATATAGTTACGTTTTCTTGGAGTTAGGTTTTATATAAAGTCGAATTTAAAAGAAATTGTAGGATATGAAAATTACCATGAATAAAATACAGTAGCTTTTGTCTGGAACTTTGTTGTAATTTTTATTTGAGAGAAACACAAAACCAGAAGAATTAAAGATCGCATTGGTCCTGACTTGGTACAGGCACTTCCAAAGAAGTGGTGGGTTAAACCAGGTTTTATGGCGCCAAACCTCCCTCTTCCATTGCGATCTTAGGATCCGGTAATGACCATAGAACACAACATAGTTGTGAGACACAATAGGGATATTGAGGTGATCATCTCAGTACAGCAGACCAGTCAAACACTAATTAAAACAATTAACTATCATATCTTTTAACTCAATTTTGAACTTTTCTACTAGTGGCTGATAACGAAGAAAGAATTTTTTTAGTGATCGTATGAGACGTATTTTCTTATAGCCCTGCTTCAAAAGTCGGTCACGAAGAAACCGGTGTCTGATCAAAAAATCTGTGAAATGTGTGCAAGCTCTGGCATATCGAATAAGTTGAGAAATATAAACACCGTATGCAGGAGAAGTAGGTATATTGCTCTGTAGATTAGGAAAATTAATAATTTGAAAATTAAAATCGTCTCGTTTATCGTAAATTTTTGTACTGAGATGACCACCTGGGTCAAATTCGAGGTGCAAATCCAAGAAAGACGTGAAGCAATTAGATTCGGTGGTCTCTTTAATCTCCAATTCTGGAGGATATATTGAAGGAATCCAACTACCAAATGAAGTGTTATTGACAGAAAGGACATCATCAATATATCTGAATGTAAGATTAAATGACCGTGCCTCTTTCATCTTCTTGTCCTTTACGAGTCCCTGAAGAAATTCAGTCTCGTAAGAGTATAAAAACAAATCGGCGAGGAGAGGAGCACAGTTTGTGCCCATTGGAATGCCGATTTGTTGTTGAAAAATCTCTCCTCCGAAGGTGACAAATATGTTGTCAATGAGGAAATCAAGCATACTGCAAACTTGTTCCAGTGTGTAACAAATTTTATCTTTAAAAGATGTTTTGGAAAAGAATGTAGAATTATAACCCAAAACAACAAAATTCCTTGAGTTTGAAAAGGCTTTTTCGAGAAGTTTTTTCAGGCGACATTTTAGTTTATCGTGTGGCAAGGTAGTGTATAAAGTTGAAAAATCGAACGTTTTCAAAGAGTGAACCTCAGAAAATGATCTAGATTTAAAATGATCTAACAAATCTTTTGAGTTTTTCAAAATCCACATATGGTTAATTCCACTACGATTATAAATAGTGTCGCAGTATGCTTGTTGACCTTCTTTGACAGCAGACAAGATTTTAGTTAAATGAACGGACAGCTCTGTAGTTGAACATGATGAAGATCCAGCTATATACCTTTCTTTGTACGGATTTTTGTGAAGTTTAGGTATCCAGTACAAATACAGATGAGACCAAACCTAACCTGTACAAAAGTGAACTTAAAGCGGACCTGTGGTTCACTTTTCTGGTCTGGTTTGGTTCACTTCACCAAACCAAGTAGCAGACCTAGGTCCACTTTTCTAGTTTGGTCTGGTTTGGAAAGCAGACCAAACCTCACCACAAGTCTGGTTCAGTCAAAATTATGATCTGGTCTGCTTTCAATAGTAAACCTAGAAAGGACCAGACCTACAGCGGACCAGACTTATGTTCTGGTCTGCTTTTCATAATAAACAAAAGTGGACCAGACCAGACCTTAGTTTGGTCTGCTCTAAGTCTGGTCTGGCCTGCTTTCAATAGTGAACTAAGAGTGAACCAGACCTAGAGCGGACCAGACTTAAGTTTGGGTGATCTGCATTCAATAATAAACCTAGAGTGGACCAGACCTAGAGCGGACCAGACCTAAGTTTGGTCTGCTCTAAGTCTGGTCTGGTCTGCTTTTAATAGTGAACCAGGAGTGGACCAGACTTAGAGCGGACTAGACCTAAGTTTGGTCTGCTCTAAGTCTGGTCTGGTCTGCTTTAATTAGTGAACCAGGAGTGGACCAGACTTAGAGCGGACCAGACCTAAGTTTGGTCTGCTCTAAGTCTGGTCCACTCAAGGATTGGTAATTTCTTTATTGGTCTGGTCTGCCTGAGGTCAGAGTGAACCAGACCATGGGCAAAGTTTGCTTTTGGAGTGAACTTGAGAGCAGACCTAGGTTCACTCAAACCAAACCAGACCAGAAAAAAGCAGACCTGGACCAGACTTCTGGTCCGCTTTTGAAGTCTGGTTGGCATACAGGTTAGGTTTGGACCCATCTGTATGGTAACTCTTTATGTTCCTCTTTCATTGGAATATTGAAAGAGGACATAAAAGAGCTATGGTTGGCTATGATTTCATCTTTGTTAAATGTAGTCCGTGTGTATGTAGCACTAGCGGAAGTATTACCATCAATGCCTAGTTCTTTTATTAGACAATTGTAATAATGTGCTTTACATACAAAAACTATATTATTGGAAGCCTTGTCTGCTGGCGTGACAACATACCTGTCATGTAAGGAAGAGAGACAATTGAGAGCTTCACGATCTCTAAATACAGAAGAAGTCCGGGGGTTCACACATTTGCGAAGTTTGTCTATTCGGCTTCGTACAAGAGATCGGATAGTCCTTACCCAGTCCGACAGTGATTCAAGCTCTGGTTCTTGGTCCTTTTCCCTCTTTATCCAGGCTCTAGCATAGTCCTCCACAGCGTCCATGATGATCTTAAAGTTATGTAAAAAGACAGAATTTCCATGCTAAAAAAAAATATAGGCGTGATGACTTCAACTTTCCAATTGTCAACTTTCCTTTTTTGTATTGCAATATTCTGTATACTCCAGCTTATAGAGATTACGTATATAAATTGATTCGTTATATCAGAGCTTGCAGGTCTAAAATCGATTTCCTTAGCAGAGCGTCACGTCTTACACAAATTACAAAAAATGATCACACAGGGTTATGTTGCTCCTCGGTTACTGTCTTCACTCAAGAAAATTCACGGAAGACATCGTGCACTTATATGCAAATATGGGATTTCATTCTCTCAGATGAGTGCGGATGTTGGTTAGTCGTAGGGTTTTGTTCTGTCTTCCTTTACCAGATTTGACACACTGAATTGACTGTTGGCAACGCGATGGGTGTGCTATAGACAGCAGGAACTAAGTTCACTTTCGTTACGTCTAGAGTTCGCGTTGTTAATTGATATTCAGTAGTTTTTATGTTTCTGTTGTCATTTTTGTCCCGTTCTCGTTGGTGATTTGTTTACTAGTCTTGTCTCTGTCCTTTCGGACTTTTGACATTCGGATACCCCATTGGTGCCTCTGCGTCCTCCACGTCGGCCTATGTCCCATAATGATGTATACCTCTTGCGACTAAAAATAATTATGTCCCTATTCCTTTACAACAATGATTATTTTCCTATATATTTTTAGACAAAAATAGCCATAGTTTTACAAGACGCGTATGCTCTATGTTAAATTAAGAAATTAAGAAATGTCTCATCGATGATTTCTCTAACATTGTTAACTATAAAATCATATGCTTTTTCATCCAGTTTCTTCAGGCAGTTGTATATTTCATAGCTAGTTTATTGCATTTCTTAAAATACAAGATTTCAATATATATAAATATGTTCCAGTAATAAATTTTGGGCTAATTTTTTGCTATTTCTGAACCTACTCATTTGCATTTAAATAAGAACGAGATGAATAGGGGTAATTGTAACAAGATAAGTATTGCTTCAGTTCAAACTGTTTATTTTGTAATTTCTAAATCCTATTGTTTATTGGTGCTTTACATATTTGAACTGGTAATATGGGATCTGTGCTTATTCGTGAATATTCATTTGTTCATTTGTTTGAATAATGTATTTCGTAGGGTGTTATCATTTCATTTTTGTAATGTGTTTTCATTCTAAAGGGTATGTGCCCTTTTCATGGGAAAGCCTCATTTTGGGGTGGTTATATAATAATTCCAGCCTCATGTTAATTACTATCACTATTGAAATAATTTAACTACATCACGGCAACTGCTACTTTGTCCGGCTGTGTCGTGCTTTTTTTACTTATATATGACACATTCTAAAATATTCATTCAATAATCACATTTACAGTTGTTGTTTTTTTGTCGTGCTATTCTTACTGGAGTGCAAGCAAGGTGATGTAACATAAAACACATAGTACAACCAACAGTAATTAGCGATCGCCCTGCTAACACTCAATATTTATAAATTTATGTGTGTCTTTCTTTTTCTTTGGATATTTATTATTTATTCAAATCATAATTACAATGTCAAATAATTATTATTTTTTAGTTTATTCATCTTTATATATTTTTAATAATTTGTATTTGATTATCATGTCCATTATTGTACTCCTTGATTGGAAATAAAACCATCTGTATCTGTGTGTTGTAAGTTTTATTTTTCATGTTTTGTGATGATTTTAATTCTAATCATTTGGACTTTGCCTTTTCTGATTTTTTTTTTTCGTAACAAGGATTTTGAAAAGAAATGCATTGAATTACCATTACCAGTACAAGGATTTTGAAAAGAAATGCATTGAATTACCATCACCAGTATAAGGATTTTGAAAAGAAATGCATTGAATTACCATCACCAGTACAAGGATTTTGAAAAGAAATGCATTGAATTACCATTACCAGTACTTTCTCCATACGTTTTAAACTCAAGACATAAAAGAAAAAAAAATGATCTTTTTATAAACATTACAACAGGAAGTAGATAAAGCAATCTTAATTTATTGTTTTTGATTATGTAACAAATTGGTCTAAGTCAAACTGTTCTAATATTTGGATGATAATTTTTTTAATTAAAAAAAAGGAAGTCGATTTAGAAATAAACAACAATGCATTGAATTTTCAATTAATCAAATTTGTTTAACCATGTAAGCAAAGTCTGGCTTGAATTTTGTTGTTATAGGCTTTAATTCTACATTTTGTTCCAAAACATCTTATAAAGATAAGATTTGTTACACTTTTGATCAAGTTTGCAGTATGCTTGATTTCCTTTTTGACAACATATTTGTCACGTTTGGAGGAGAGATTTTTCAACAACAAGTCGGCATTCCAATGAATGGGAACACTGTACTCCTCTCCTTGCCGACTTGTTTTTATACTCTTACGAGACCGAATTTCTTCAGGATCTCGTTAAGAACAAGAAGATGAAAGAGGCAAATGCATTTAATCTCACTTTCAGATATATTGATGACGTCCACTCCGTCAACAACTCGTCGTTTGGCAGATGCATTCCTTCAATATATCCTTCAAACTAGAGATTAAAGAAACCACAGAATCCACTTGCTTTACGTTATTCCTGGATCTACATCTCGAATTTGACCCAGAAGGTCATCTCAGTACAACAATTTATGATAAAAGAGACGATTTTAATTTTAAAATTATTAATTTTCCTAACCTAGAAAGTAACATACCAACGTCACCTGCATACGGTGTCTATATTTCACAACTAATTGGATATGCCAGGGCTTTCTCCGTAACCGTCTATTAGACCAAGGTTATAATAAAATACGTCTCATACGATCTCTATAAAAAAAATTCTTCGTTATCAGCCACTGGTAGAAAAATTCAGTATCATGTTAGACGAAATGGTTAGTTCTTACTTTGATTATTGTTTGGCTGGTTGATATACTGAGATGATCACCTTAGCATCCCTGATATGTCATCACAAACCTGTTGTGTTTTGTGTAAATACCAAAGATCGCAATGGAAGAGGGAGGTTTGGCGCGCCTTGAAACCTGGTTTAACCCACCATTTCTTTTTAATGCCTCAAGTCAGAACCATTGTGGACTTCAATTTTTCCGGTATGTCTTTTTTGTTTTGTCTCGTCTTATGGACATTTGATCTTTGATCCTTCATTATTATCATGATTATCTTTATGATATGAATTGATCTTATAATTAATTCTCTTAAAATCACTTGATTTAAACGATCGGGTACACAAAACCAAAATTTGTGAGCGGAGAATGCTATTTTTCAAAAATTGCCTGTTATACATATAGCAAAGATAAAGTTGGCCAGAGGTTGATATTTTTAACAAATAGTATGAATAAGGTGCAAAATATAATGGGGCGCAAAATGGCAAGATCTGCAGATAATGGAAGTCACCATACAATAGTACTTCAGAGTACTTCGAAAACAGAAGAACAGCGAGAAGATAAATGCAAGAGAATCGTTTCAATTTAAAGGGGGTGGCAAATTACTTTTTTAATTAAGTATTTTTTTTAAATTCAAATGATGATGGTGACAAATTAAGAATAAAATGTTTCTACAATAACCAGATTTGTAATTTTTCATCCTCGGTGTGATGTATTAGTTGGAACACTTGGACCCATATATTGAAAGAAGCTATATGAGTCAACCGACAGTAAAATGTTGATGTTCTACTTGTTACCAAGGGATGCGCCACATACATGACACATTAAAGGGAAGATATGATTATTCAACAACGTGACTCTAATAGGTCTTTTTATAAACCATTTGGGGTTTTTTTGCGTAGTATTTCTTATGTACTAAATCCTTGGCTTCATGACTTAAATAAGATGGCAATACGATTAGGGTGTAAGACTTTTGATGCCAATTGCATTATCCTGATTTGTCTGGTTCGAAAAAAATTATAGACCAAAATGATGTAATTTTGCAACCTTGATCTAAAAGCATTCAAATTGTGGAAAATTGGGTAAAAATCCAATCAAGATCAAATCCACTCCCTTCATAATAGACTAATTTCGGAGACAGTTATATTCTTAACATTGTACGTTGAATAAGTAATGCCATTAAGGAGTGAATTTCTTAAATAATACGTTGCATCTGCACTACCTAATACAACTCCGCTTAAACAGCTATTTCGAATTCAGGTTTATGGTGTTCAAATAACACACCAAGTAAAGCATTTACAGGGAAATAGTGATCTCGATTTGCATTTGAACTTCAAAAGTTTCTAGCATTCTAATCTACATTTTCACTATATATTGGTAGAATGTAGATCTTATGAAACGAATAGACGGATTAAAAGAAGCTGTTTTGGTTTTCTGGATTTAAAAAAAAACAAATATCCAACATTTAAAAGGACAAATGGCGAATATAGAAATAAAGTAATAGCTAAACAAAGACTCTACATTAACTAAAAAGAACCATACACAATGTTTAATTAGCAGACAAATTGAAATGTCAAAACCATGCAAGCTTTTACTTCTATTAATTGAGAAAGTAAAACAACTTTTCATCAATTACAATGACACAAAATAAAGTACTGATAACCTGAGCTAGACTTTGATAGAACGTTTTAATTTATTAGTAGACTGTAAATAAAATGCATCAAAAACACACGAAACAGTCGCCAACAGCATTCAAATAACATGCACAACAATTATACTGTGGCTTTTGAATAAATGCATTTATCAGAGACGCTAGAAATCCTAGAAGCCTAAGTGCAAAATTGAAGAAAAGTGATTCATCGATAAAAAGGCTACTGTGGTTTGTTTTTAAAAAAAGATAGTTCAAAGTATATAAAATAAGAAAAAATAACAATTTGCTCATACCTGCCTGGTCCTGGGAGAAATCTTGCCATTTTTAACAAAGGTTTCTATTGAAATTATTGACAATTTTAAGAGTTATCTCCCTTTCTCACATGTTTCCAATGCATTCTATATATTTTTTTTCTCTCAGGACCAGGGCTAGTTTGGAAAAAGAGCACAAAACATCAAAGCAGAGTGCTAGTAAGAGCAACACAACAAAAATAGATTGGTGTAGGCTTTCCACCCATGAATCGCTCTTTGCATGATTCTTCAGAATAAAGAACACAGCGTAGATAATTATTCAGACCAAAAATAAGTACGAACATATACAATACTAAGCATTTCCATTTAAAATCCATCTAAAGACACAGAACGTTATATTTCTGCAGTTTGATACATAAATGGTTCATTTTGCTATGCAGAAAACCATTTGTTCCTAGACTTCTACCTGTATAACTTAAAAATTCTCGAAATAACTTTCTTAGACTCATACCTTACAAGAGACCTTACAACATTATATTGTCGCGTGAATTCTATTGAACTGTTTGATGCACAATCAATAGCAGTTCTAAAGAACTAAATCATGCTATCAAATTAACAATTAGGTTAAAAACGACAGCTATCCATGTCAGATTATATTCTGTTATATATTCTATTGTAATTGAAGTATTAATCATTTTAAATCATGTTAGAGAAGATGTAGTCTGTAAGTGCTAAAGGTTTAACAGTAGTTTTGCAATTGCAGTGGTTAAAACGTCGAGCAACTATCCTTTTTGTCCGTATCCCGATCGTTGTAAGGGGGGAACACTTTTTCCTCTATTGATATCCAAGTTCGGTAATTTTGTTATTAATTTTATTTGCATGGCTATTCTTCAGAATGGATCTAATTCTATGTAAGGTCCAAAGATGTTTTCAAGTGTACGAGAAGAGTTATTCCCCATGCGCTTTAAAGACTGTATGGAAAGATCATTAGATGGGACTACATAGGTCATACCATTTTATTGCAACCTGGAGAGGGAATACCATAAGGTTATATCGAATATGAAAAAAAATAGGTTCAAACTGTCAACACAAAAATATGACAGTTTTATCTCCCTACACATCATTGCTCTTAGATTTAATAAAGAATGTTCGATTTGAAATGAAGATACTGTGAACCTAAAGATCTTAAATACATCTATTCTTTGTCAAAGGCTACAGGGCATTAGACACAACTTCTATGCGCAAATAAAAATTGGTGTTATTTTGCTGATATTGGCAAATAAAGTTGAGAAAACTATTCTTTTTTCTTTACAAAGTGACTTTCTTATTACCAAGAGATTCGCATTAGATTGTAGACATTATAGAAGTTTTAACAGAACACTTTCTATAACTTAATCAGGATGACTTTGTTTTCATTTTTCTGGAAAAAAATAATCATGGACCAATTTGCAAACTGCCGTAATTTTCACAACCGTGAGCTATAACCGCAAATGTGTGTAAAATAAGACCAAAATCCTTATCAAGAAAATCCCTTTTGACATTAGAGACAACTATAATCCTGATAATGTGATATTTGCTGAAGATGTATAAAAGAACGTGTTTTCAACTTGATGTAAGAAATAATATGCTGTTTCCGTCTACTTAATACAAAGGCCTGTATAATGTTGTGGTTAACAGTGATTTTGTACACAATTGTATGATATTTGCAAATGTTAACTTTTGTGCTCCGGTAATGCACTACCAGTACTAACCAGTGCAGCTTTTTTTCCATAAGGTAAGTGCAAATAAGGTAATAACCAAATTATCGAACTTGGATGATCAATCTCAACTTTTTTCATTAAGTTGTGCGACCTAAGCTCTCACTATTTGAAACAACTAACATAAAGCTATAGTAGTATTTGTTTAATTCCTTTCTATTTGTTATACGCCTTTCAGATCCTATTAGATCTAGATACTCATTTTTTGTCACGTTTTCAAACTGTCCATTTGAAAGTTTTTTCGTTAACTAATTCGACAAACTTGCATTTTTTACTATTTTTAAGTTTCACAAACTGTCACATTCACATCCATAACCAATCCTCGGTCGTCTCATAAGATTTCTTTTAAATCTTCTTTAAAAGATTACTGTTCATACGTTGACCCTTTGTGTAACATTTCTACCCAATATGGCGTCGAAAATGTTCGTCTACTGCTGTCATTGTCGGGTAAAAACGTCGGATTGTAACCTGACATTCGGAATGCCTCTAATGCTGATACCCAACGTGGTACAATTGTCTGTAAAGGAGTAGACAATGAATCGCTTGATGTGTACCAGCTGTTGATGCCTTCCGATTCTGATTTTAACGATTTGAATTTTCGATAGTATCTTTTAGCACATAAAGCGTAAACGAACACACCGATGGTAAAAAACAGCACAGTCAATGTCACTAGTGACCCAATTATGATTCCAAAAATAGCAGTCTCCGATACCAAAACAACGTTAGATTCTAAAATAGGAAAACTAAAATTTTTAAAGATCTAGACAGAAGAAGACACTTAAAGACATAGAACCTATCAATTTTGCAATTTTTCTACTGAATTAAATACACATAAATGAAAAATATACCTTCTTAAACGTGCCTTTACCGGCATAAAAAGTCAAACTTTTGCAGCTTTTTATAAAATAATCGTTATTCATTCTTCCCGTTGAATGAGTGTTGCCCAGCATAAATATTTACTTTTGGTAAACTGTTATTCATGTGCCCTTTTCTAACCCCGTTTCAGTACTGATCTACCTACTCAAATTTTGCAATAAAGTTGACAACACGTTGAATGACAACCCCAGTAAGGTGAGTTTTTGTATTTTGTCAAAACCTGTTTGTGTTCAATTAAAGTAACGGTGTTATAATGTCATTACAAAAATATATATGAAAATAAAGATTTTATGAATGTCTAGTATATAATCAAACAATGTTACTGTAATTTCAACCCTGAAAAGCATCTGACAAACAGATTTTGATTTTTTGTGTGCCCTCAGCGAGGATCGAACTCACAACATTTGGGACATCTACGGCGTATGCGCCTAGCTAACAGAACAGAGGTTGTAACCACTACACAATTCTAGGCTCTAAATAAAGATTTTCGATGTACTATTAAATATAAATAATCGATAGAATTTTATGACAGAAAGCATTTTTACGATAACACGATTACCGGATATTCTCTGAGTGATTAGATGGTCAAGTACAAAATACCTGATCAGGGTATCGTCGCGACAGGTAACAGTGTGTCCTCTTTTTTGACACCGCATTTTCTCTGCAGTTTTCTTTCAAAAAGAATACATTCTGGTTAGTTTTCCGAAAACTTAACAGTTTCTTCAGAGGTTTTACACTATATTCTTCAATTAGTGTTAATTTCATGTTTTAAAATTGCACAAATGATTGGTTTATATATATTTAAGAATTGAATATAAAAATGTAGAACTTGCAAAGAAGTAGAATAGTTCCTTATCTTTATAAGTTTGCAATCTTGAAGTGTCCATACAAAAAGTTTCAAAGGATACAGTTAGAAAACTTTGGTGCATTGGTGGTTTTCTTTCACATAAATATTGTCTACAATAAAATTACCAAAGCGGGAATAAGGGAGGTAATTGTGTTATGCTGTATATGCATATTTCAAGTAGAAGTATCTTTCCAAACTCATCACTTTTAAATCCTATATTTAAAATTATATTTAGTTTGTGTTTCTTCGTGTTGTTCTTGTTCGTGTTTACTGGTTTTGTCGTTGTCCTTTCGGACCCTTGACACTCGGATGCCGCATTGGTACCTCGAGCTTTGCTTCTTTAGAAAGGCAATACCTATTTAGAGAAATGCAGAAATAACGAAAGTCTAATCATGATTTAGAAATGACACTGATCACTTTTTTCAGTTACAATACCTGGTATATTTAGATTATCAGGCATGGGTTCTTCTGTTTGTCTGTTAGTGGTTGATAGGGAATGTGTCGATTCCGGCAGAGAAAACAAATCCCCTGTGGTAGCTATTGTTGAAGTTGATATTGAAACAGGAGTTGTTACTTCGTTTTGCTCTGTTGAGGATTTGCGATTGCTACTCGTAATTGTTGTTTCTACAGTACTTAGGTCAGTTGATACACCTATAGTAGTTGCTTCCAGAGTAGAGACTAATGTGCTCTTGTCAAGATTTGTTGTTTTCTGTGTTGTACCGGCTGTGATTTTGAGTGTCATTGTTGTAGATTTTGGAGTAGAACTAGCAGGCGTTTTATGGTCAGTAGAGACTGTACTTATCTCTGTCGTAGGTTTAATTTGTTTAAGTTCAGTTGTTGTTTTCAATAGTGAAATAGAAGTTGCTTTCGACATTGTTGTTGTTCCGACTTTTGAATTTGTTGTTTTGGAAGTTGTTGTGTCTGGAATTAAAACGGCAGTCGTTGCTACTGGTGTTGTTGTTTTACTTTCCATTGTGGATGTATCTGTTGCTGTCGTAGAAATCCCTTTCAACACTGTAGTTTTAGGCTCACTTGTTGATGTAGCGATACTAGTGGTTTCGAAAATCGTGGATCTAATTGTTGTCGGGTCATTTGTTGTTGACATTAAAGTTGATTTTTCTGTTAATGTGATGCTGGTTGTTTCCTTATCGGTGGAAGTTGTATCCAGCAATGTCGTAAATTTTGTTGATGAAATAAAAGGGATCGTATTGTGAATCTTATCCGAGCTTCCAAAAGTTAAAACTGTTTTATCCTCAATTGTCGTACTTGTTAAATCCGTTGTTGTGACTAAAATGTCCGTTGTTGGAGAGGATGTTGTCTTAACAGTTGTAGCTAATGTAGTTGCCGAGTCGAACGCGCCGTGTTCAGTTGTTATAGTTGATAATGGCGTCGATTCAGTTGATTTCTCTGTTGGAATGTCTGTTGTCAGTCGCAACGTGCTTGTGTCTGTTGTGATGTCAATTGTTGAGGGTTCTTGTGTTGTTCCGCCAGTTGTTTGTTGGGTCGATATTGTTTCTTGCGTAGTGACTGGAGATGTTTCCTCTGTCGTAAGCTTTGTGCTTGTTGGATACCTTGTTGTTTCAAAGGTTGAAATTGTAGTGATTTCTTGTGTAGTGACGTCACTTGTAAAGTCATTTGTGGTCTGCCTTGTCGTGCCGTCAGTTGTTAAAAGTGAGGTAGTTTTAGGGGTCGTAGCAGTTGTAGAAGTTTTCTGTGTACTGACGTCAGTTGTAGTCACAACTATTGACGCTTTTTGTGTAGTGACGTCAGTTGTGGTCATAAATGTTGATGCTTCCTGTGTAGTGATGTCACTTGTAGCCATAACTGATAAAGGTTCCTGAGAGGTAACATAATCCGTAGTCATTATTGTGGAAAATGGCGTCGTTTTGACGTCATTCGTCGTCAAAATTCTAGACGTTTCATATGAAGTGGTGTCAGTCATAGTCATTAAAGAAGAAATTTCAGGTGTTGTGGCGTCAGTCGAAGTCACAAAAGAAGACATTTTCTGTGAAGTTGCTTCTGTCGAAAACGCAGGAGTAGACGTTTCCTGTGTGCTAGCCTCATTCGTTGTCGCAATTAAAGAAGTCCCTGGTGAAGTGACGTCATTTGTTGTCATAACTGTTGTTGTTTCCTGTGTACTAGCCTCATTTGTTGTCGTTAATAAAGAGGTTCCAGGTATAGTGATGTCATTGGTTGTCTTCACTGTTGTCGTTTCATGTGAAGTTGTTTCAGTTGATGTTAGATCTGTGGTAGCTATCTGGGTCGCTTTGTCAGTTGTTACGCTTTTGGAAGTCTTGATTGATGTGTCAGTAGTTTCTGCAATTGTATTAACCGGTGACGATATAGTCGTTGAAGCAGACGAACTTTCCGTTGTTAATTGGATTGCAGTTGAGTCCGTTTCTAATGTAGTTTCAGTTGACACATGTGTGGACGGCTGAAAATATTGATATAACAATTAAAATATCATTTGAATTTTACACAAAATGCATTCCAGTATGCAAATAGTTTGCATTGGGTATATATAAAAGCTAAAAGGGTAAAAATTAAGAACAAATATCCTATAGTTGTTCATTGGACTCTAAAAATATTTTATAAACCTTTATCAATATTGTATCAATGAATGTCAGAATTGCTTTTATTTGCATACAAATACCAAACTTTTAATCACTTTTGAATATTAAAATGGGGTTCAAAATCAAAACAAAATTGAAATTGAAATTTTGGTTCGTGAAAATTGTAATTTTTTACGAAAAACGGGTGTAACACAAAGAATGCAAGAACAATATGAATCATGTTGTAAAGTATCACAAACAACTAGAGCAGTGTTCACTGAAATAAATAGTTAATTACTAAAAAAAATTACAATCTATTAAAACTATGCCATATCGCATTTCCTATTAAAAAACTCACCAAAACCGCTTAAATCAAACGTTTAATAGTCAAGAAGATAAATACGACGATTCTGATGACCTCAGAACAAAAATACAAAAATAAAACCAAACAAAACCACCCGGGTTAACCTGAGATCGTGAAGTCGGTGGTTATCGTGAACTCGGTTAGGCAAAATGTAAACAAACGAGAATAAACCAATGGGAAAAGAGAAATTTCGACTAAAATGTAGTCGTTAACGCGTTTAATTTTATCGTTCAACCCGGTTTGTTCCTTTTTACTGTTATCGTGAACCGCGAATTTTTATAATGTAATATGTACCAAAAGCTTCTTTCCCTTATCAAATAGTGTTAGTTCAGATGTTAGTGTAATAAATTAACTTTTTGGTCTTTGAAATTAAGAGTATCTCATTAACAGGTTAAGGAAAGAAACCAAAAAGGTTAAATAGAGGTAAAATTACCGGACTTTAATAATATACATGTATAATACTGTAGTAAGGTTGTCAACCATACGCAATTTACCACTCTCAAATTAATTACAGCCGCTGTTTGGGAAACGTCCGATTATTTATCTCTGACCCTTTTAAAGTACTTTATAAAGATTTATCTTACTTTTTTTTAATTTACTTTTCCATTACAACTTGGTTTAAATTTGGTCTTGGTCCAAAATCTTGGACCTATATATAAACGGTGTGGCAGACTGCAACTTCGAATTCGGGTTAAATTTATAAGCAAAAAAGGTTAACAAAATCCTTAGACGGACAGACACACGGACACGAATAGATATCATTAACATAATAAACCAACAGCTTATTCAATATTGGCACTATATACATATGTAGTACAAATGTACGACCAATTAACTTTGCTTATAAAAAATACACCATGTCAAGACATAGTGACCGTCTTTTTGTTACACAGGAAGTAGATCGAGAGCGACAGACCTAAATTCAATTCCAATTTGCAATGGGACTGCATACTTATGCTACATTTCAAATACCAAAAGGCTGCAATAAGTAGTTGTACTTCGTGGAATCCAGCAAAAAGAGGGACATTTGCAACCCTTCATCATATTATGGACCTTTATAATTAATTCTCAATCTTATGGCAGTCGTTATGTACAGAATATTTAACATGAAAAGGGGCTTCACTTGGTTCCGAATCCATGCGCCACACGGTGCACGGGAGACGAATAAGCCCACAAAGGCGCTGAGCTTGTCGAAAGAAGTCCACTAAAGAGCGCTTAGAAACGCCTGACATTGGATCCGTTCGCTTAGCCCATAAAACGACTTGGATATGTGCCTAAGGTGGTTGAATTGGGCAGCCCTGTCATAATGAATACCGGAGTCATCATGCTATTATTCGGAAAACCTGACCGCAAACCATAGTGGGTCAAGGTGAGTGGATATGGCCTGTGGCTGATCCAGAAATTTTAAAGGGGGAGGGCGCGCAATTAAAAAAAGTCTTTGGGACTTCTTATTTATTACAGTCAGTTCCTAACCAAATTTTGTTCTCAAACGGGAGGTGCGCGCCCGGCACGTCGGTCCTCAACCCACTTTCGATTAGTCATGCTTAATGCACGTAAAAGATCACTTTGAGGATCGCCAAGTAGTTCATCACATATAGGCTAAATTTTCCGCCCCTATCCACCTCGCCCTTTATCCCGTGGTCTTCAAAATTTACAGTTCTTTTGTTTCCCACCCAAACCCTTTTTTTTCTCGCTCAGTGAGTGTCGGTTCAACCAGGATTCAGTATTGTATTTTCAAAAATAATGGTTGCCTATGTGAACCCGGTTAAGGGTTGGCTATATCCCACTCTGTTAAGTGTTCAAACTAGTATATATATGACCTCATTTCAGGTATGGGTTCTTATTTGTCAATCACCATAGGCCAGTTAAGGTTTCAGATTATGCGAAATTTTTTTTGGGAAGGGTTTCGTTCTTTTCTGGGTACATTGGTCTATGGTGCATTGGGTGTACATTAGCCTGCCTTATGAGTTAGTACATTTCCTTCTCGTTTATGGTTGTACATTAGCCTTTTTGCATGGCATACATGGGGCTGTGCTATGGATGCTGTGTCTTGAGTCACAATTTAATTCGTTGTTTCAATTAGTTCTTGTCCTGATTATGATTGAAATATTGTTGACTGGACATAAAACGAACAATCCATGGCTCTGTGCGAAACAAAAAAAAACATTTTACAGGAATACATGACCAAATATTTTTAATGAAAGTCTTATACTTTATATAGCAGAAATCATGTTCAATGTTTTTCTAAACCTGTGCTGTCAAAACATTTATCAAAAAGATTTATCATTTTTTGGTTTTTTTATCGGAAATGGTCGGTCACTGATAAACTATAAGTATTTCGGTAAAACTGTTTTTTGTCATCAAATTAATGCTCGTTTGATTCAGTCCAGAAAAGCAAGACGAATAGGTTGTACACAGTTTTTTTTATTTTGTGATTTTAGATTTTTTTATTTTGTCACAAGAATTTGTATATTGTATGAATCTGCACACTCCGTTTATCATTTTATGGGGTGTTAACAACTATAAAGGAAATACCTTTCATATAGTTTCTTAATGATCATAGAAAAAATGTTTCATAAATCGTTAGTGCGCAAATCCCGGAATTCCGTTCCAAAACGTTCATTGTAAACCTCTCAACAGAACAGTGTCATAAAAACTATGCAGTAGTTGTGACTGTACGTTTTAAAATTAGAAGTTACCGTTGAAGGCATACGTAACCATGTTATGTTGACGATAACTTAAACCGAGTTAAACGATAACAGCTTTGATTTTTAACCGCGTTAACGACTACATTTTAGTCAAAATTTCTCTTTTCCCATTGGTCAATTCTCGTTTGTTTACATTTTGCCTAACCGAGTTCACGATAACCACCGACTTCACGATCTCAGGTTAACCCGGGTGAAAACAGTTTAGAAAAGTATAAATGAATCTGCAACCCTTTTCACAAAAAAAATCTTAAAGAGTAAGATTTATCGTAAATGTAGATTTCAGCTAATCAGAATCCTTTTTACTCTTAAGTTTTTTTGTGAAACGAGCCCCTGTATTTGTGAAAACCTTGTTCTATCAAAACTTGCTCTATAAAAGTAAATATTTAAAAAGAAGCAGAGAAGTACTAATGTGTCAGTCCGAAAGGGCAAAGGCAATAACCAATGACACTAACGAGAGCACCACGAATGTCATTTTAATCTATTTATTCTTATTTTATAGAATCCATTATTTTTTACCTCCACTGTCGTTGTAAGTGTTACATTATTTCTGATAAATTTGAGTACGAATCCCACTTTAGGGTTGATGTTATCACTTTTGAATTTGATGCCAATCTCGGATGCCTGGTAAGGGTATTCATCAATGTTACCACTGTCATATTTCTGACAGAAATCGCCATAACCTGTATAAAGGGAGATAATAGAACTGAAAGTCAAATGAAACAAGTACAAGCGGCTAATAATTTGCTTTTCTTTTTCGAGCAAAATAATGGTTTCTTAAGAAATATAATATATCACACACTTTTTCGCACTTTTTATGTCCTGTTTTCACGTTGGCATTTTAGAACTCCATTATCTGTTGGAATGTCCCAAGTACAGGCTTAAAAGACACTCTTTTTTAATTTTCATTATGACATGTATCCAAATCTCAGGACTTTAAACAATGAACAAGTTTTTATATGGATCATGTCAAATGAAGAAACCACTTATGATGACTCCCTTTGCTCTTTATTAGAATCTGCAGTACACAGACAAAACTCAGATTAAATGTAGCATTAAATAATCATAAATGTAAATTTTATTTTTATCTTTGAAAGCTGGCTCTCATGTTTCTTGTATCTTTTATATGTTTCTTGTATCGTTTATATGTTTATGGTTATTATCTTTGTAATCAAACATATATAAATTATGATTTGTGATTGATATGACCTCATGGGCCCTATGATTAGGTAATAAAGATTATATAATATCTATTTATTTAAAATAGTCTAACAAGTAGAGTTGATTCAATAAAAAAAACTTATGGCAAGATTTTTGTGTGATATTTTTTTGGTAATATTTTGTTGATAATATAGAAACAAAATGATTATTTAACACTGCTTAGTCGGTTCGGAGGTTTGAACCTCAATTTCCATGGTAAATTTTATAATTTTCGAGCAGATTTTAGGTTACATTGACATGTTCAGAGGACAAAAGGCAGAAACCCCTTTCATTTTTTTATCCGCCCCTGATTTAATGATTTAATGAAGTTGTGTAGTAAAGAGTTTATATCAAAGGTATAAGCTAAATACATAAAAAAACTTGTTAAATATTGGTGTAATAATTTTTTGGAAAGATTTGTACCGTCGATGCGAAGATAATGAAAGCAAGTTGAGGCCACAGAATCCAATTCTACATACACTACAGAGATGTTGACTTCCGAGAACCAGGTAGAGGTCAAAGTCCATTCACAATTTGTATTTCTACAAAACAAGGTTAGTTCGTTAGTTATTGCTTTACTCACAGGCAGCACCAACTCGTCTATACCAAGGAGATGAACACGAAAGGGATGATAAAAATGAACATGAAATAATGATGAAGGCCATAAGGCCAATAGGCGATGAAACTTTTTACTGATACTTGAAAAAAGGGGGAGTGGTAGGAACAGACAATTTAGCCTCCTGTATTGGGATCTTCCGGGTCCTACTCTTATCGGACCTGCAACAAGAACGCTACTAGTTGCACCACTATGGTTTGCAGTCAGGTCTTTCAAAATTACCGAACTTGGAGGATCAATTCCAGTGTCCAAGAGAAAAGACAAAACATTGAAGACACACCGGAATAGTTATAGATCGTAATGGTCCTGACTTGGTACAGGCATTTCAAATGAAATGGTGGGTTAAACCAGGTTTTATGGCGCACCAAACTTATTATAAAGATTGACTACTGCTATCATTATGACAGGGCTGTCCCATTTAACCATCGAAAGAACACATCTCAGTCACTTTATCACACCGATGTCATGTTACCAAGCACTCTACTGCTGCTCTCGCAACTATGAGTTGAGAATATTATATTTCTACAAAACTAAGTAGGAGTTCAGAATACTAATGTATTTTATTTCTTAAAAATATGAGTAACTAGTAACTAAAGATTAATGGTTTGTCAAATTTTCTTATGTTATTTACAAAACAAAACAAAATCTTAGGAAAATTCAACGTAACATAGATGAAAGCAAAGGAAATTCATCACCTAAAAATGTCAGAAAAAAAATAATATATGTCAAAATATACATGTACTTCAAGGAGACACAGTATCTGGTGCCTGGGTCGCATTTAATCTTTTTTAAACTCATTGAACTTGATCTGATGTCATATTTTATAAATAGAACACCGAACAGTACAGGGTACCAAATACAAAACGCCTGATATGTTTTGTCCTAAATACAATATTATTTGTTCTAAGCTCCCACTTAGCGGGAGCTAAATAGACTGAGTATGATGCCTTCAACCGGAAGACGTATAAGCTAGTCAAAAATCCGCACCCAATAACACTGAATGCAAAATTAAATTCCTTTTTGGGAATTTCTCAATTTAAAAAAATGATAAACATAGTTATTGTATTAATATAAATTATTTCAAGTATTTCCAGCTATGAAATGTTTTAAATGTAAAGAATTTGAATAAAAAATTAGGACATCAGGGATATTTTTATTATTGGCGTCCACTAGAGGTCGCGTCTATCAAAACAAAATGACAGAAGCGCGGGAACCGGTCATTCTAATTTACGCAAACCAAGACCCCCAAAAAAGCGGTGCATTATCAACCAAACAAATTCAGCAGACAAATGTCATTCCCAGTAGCCAATGCAATATTTTTACTTTGTCCTCAGTAAACAAATTTGTTTTTGTTATTTTCTCTCTAACCGGCTTTGCATTCGAAAATGAAAGTACAAATATTCTTTTTTTACGGATGCGTTCTTCGAGGTCCGCGTCCGAAGCAATTCACTTCCTTGCTCAGTTTGCAGGTCCGTTCTTTTTCAAAATTATGGATATGAGGCACCATATATATATAAGAAAGTTACTTTATCTGCGGGAGCTTATCAGGTTTAACCTGTATCATATTAGCACTAAGCAATAATCAGTCCCCAACTGTATGTGATTAAGTTTGTCAGTTACCTGCCCAAAGTCGATCGTCGGTGGTTTCCTCCGGGTGCTCCGATTTCCTCCACCATTAAAACTGACCGCCCTACATGGCCCAGGTGCATCGATAAAGGGCGTTAAATACCAACACACACACTCACACCAGCAGTAATTAGTACATTAGTACATTAGCAATACATAATCAAAATATAATTACTATCTCCAGCAGTAAATGAAATTTAATTTTAAATCTAAAAAATTATGCTTACACTCCGTAGGTATCTGGAAAATTTGGGCTTGTTATATACTGTGTTGTCTCAGTGGCAAGGAGAGTTACAGGTCCAGGACATCCGGATCCTGCTGGAAATTCATTTAGTTATTTATTTATAACGGAAAGATCAATAAAAAATGTCAATAAAATCAGAAAAAAATAACGTATACAAGAGAACCCAGTTTTGGTAAAGATATGGCTCTATGGAGCTTACTCTGCCCTTTATATTCTTCCATGCAGTGTTTAAAAATGTGTTCAATTAACACAATGAAATTCATAGTTTATAGAAAGGCATAACATCCTGATGCTTATATTATAACCTTTTTTAGACTTTTTTTTCTAAAAAGCTATACAAAAGAATTATTAATAAGGATATATCTTGTAAGATATTAAACGACACCAACGCAAACTTCATCAGTTTATATATGTCGATCCATCTTTGGCCTGAAGCTAGGAACTATCAACAGGTCATGACAAACCGAGTACGAAAAGAGCAAAAGGACTCTCTCCTAAAAAGTTTCAGTTCAATTCAGACTATTCAACTATATATAGTGAAGTTTCGTTTGTATTCTAATATTTTGTATATCATAAATCTGCAATGTCCCATTTCCATTGCATAACGAGAGATGATTATATTCTATCACAGAAATGAATTATCAAGGAGAAACTTATTGTACTTGCTTATATGTCTCTATCGCTTCCTGTTACAAATTGAAAGAAGTGTCATCGAGAAGAGTAAAATGAACGGAAACTATACAAACATGACAAAATCAGTGCAACTAGGTTACGGACATTACTCGGGGGATTAAAGCAAACCAGAATAAACCCAATGAACACCAATTAAACCGAACTATAGTGTTTTATATAACGACTTATGAATCAATTATAAGGCTATTGACCCTGTTTCTGAAATATAAATGGATGTTTTTGTGACAATAATGAGCGTGTCTTCTGGTCACTTTGTTAAGTGTTACATTTATATTCCTGGTCAAGAACAGAGTACAGTCATGACAGTTGTAAAATGTCCGTACAAGGTCAAGCTTTTTTTTGTAACAAACTTAGCTACTGAGTAAGTTTATGTACTACATAAAACTGATATGAAAAAAGATAGAGCTTTTAAGTGTTTGTGTATAATGCCGTAAATGTATTACTGGCTCACAATTATTTATACCTTCTTTCTTGTCATTTTATTCAAATGAAAGCAAAATTATATTCAATCTCTAAAACGAGTAACATGAAGGAATTGTACAGTCAACAATCATTACAGATAATGAAAACATGCAGTAAGAACCATTGTTATCTTCCCTTTTCTTGTAATTATTTCCCTGCATGCTGCTTTGATTTTTGGAGAGTTATCACTGTTATGTTTTGCAGCAAAGGAGAACTGCAAACCCTTCCTGGGAACCTGAGTTCAGTATCTGTTAGCCCGCTCCGGCACCAACACTTTTGAGTTGGAGAAAACATCAAAGCTTTAAATTATCCGTCTAAATTTCAAAATTGTCTAAACCCTAAGGTTCTTCCTACCCCAGGCATAGGTTGATTATCTTAGTAATAATTTGGTTCCCCAGTTTGGTATTTTTGGTTTTACTGATCTATGCTCTTCATATTCATATAGTGTTTGGCATTTTCAATATTTTTGGTAGAGCGCCTATGATGAGTCTTGAATAGACGAAACGCGCGTCAGGCGAAGCAAAATTTATTGTCTGGAACTTTGTTGTCATTTGTATTTCGAAAACACGTGAAGGTTAGCACTGCTGGTGGAGTTTTAATTCCCCGAGGTTAGCCCGCTCCGCCACCAACACTTTTGAGTTGGAGAAAACATCAAAGCTTTAAATTATCCGTCTAAATTTCAAAATTGTCTAAACCCTAAGGTTCTTCCTACCCCAGACATAGGTTGATTATCTTAGTAATAATATGGTTCCCCAGTTTGGTATTTTTGGTTTTACTGATCTATGCTCTTCATATTCATATAGTGTTTGGCATTTTCAATATTTTTGGTAGAGCGCCTCTGATGAGTCTTGAATAGACGAAACGCGCGTCAGGCGTAGCAAAATTTATTGTCTGGAACTTTGTTGTCATTTGTATTTCGAAAACACGTAAAGGTTAGCACTGTTGGTTGAGTTTTAGTTCCCCGAGGTAAGCCCGCTCCGGCACCAACACTTTTGAGTTGGAGGAAACATCAAAGCTTTAAATTATCCGTCTAAATTTCAAAATTGTCTAAACCCTAAGGTTCTTCCTACCCCAGACATAGGTTGATTATCTTAGTAATAATTTGGTTCCCCAGTTTGGTATTTTTGGTTTCACTGATCTATGCTCTTCATATTCATATAGTGTTTGGCATTTTCAATATTTTTGGAAGAGCGCCCCTGAAGAGTCTTGAATAGACGAAACGCGCGTCAGGCGTAGTAAAATTTATTGTCTGGAACTTTGTTGTCATTTGTATTTCGAAAACACGTAAAGGTTAGCACTGTTGGTTGAGTTTTAGTTCCCCGAGGTAAGCCCGCTCCGGCACCAACACTTTTGAGTTGGAGGAAACATCAAAGCTTTAAATTATCCGTCTAAATTTCAAAATTGTCTAAACCCTAAGGTTCTTCCTACCCCAGACATAGGTTGATTATCTTAGTAATAATATGGTTCCCCAGTTTGGTATTTTTGGTTTTACTGATCTATGCTCTTCATATTAATATAGTGTTTGGCATTTTCAATATTTTTGGTAGAGCGCCTCTGATGAGTCTTGAATAGACGAAACGCGCGTCAGGCGTAGCAAAATTTATTGTCTGGAACTTTGTTGTCATTTGTATTTCGAAAACACGTAAAGGTTAGCACTGTTGGTTGAGTTTTAGTTCCCCGAGGTAAGCCCGCTCCGGCACCAACACTTTTGAGTTGGAGGAAACATCAAAGCTTTAAATTATCCGTCTAAATTTCAAAATTGTCTAAACCTTAAGGTTCTTCCTACCCCAGACATAGGTTGATTATCTTAGTAATAATTTGGTTCCCCAGTTTGGTATTTTTGGTTTCACTGATCTATGCTCTTCATATTCATATAGTGTTTGGCATTTTCAATATTTTTGGAAGAGCGCCCCTGAAGAGTCTTGAATAGACGAAACGCGCGTCAGGCGTAGTAAAATTTATTGTCTGGAACTTTGTTGTCATTTGTATTTTGAACATTTATTCGCCTTGCTGGTTTATTTGAATGTTTAGGTTACGCGTAAACGTTGTGATCTTTCAGAATATAAGTCTTCGGACTCTCGAAGGGAATCCCATCAAGTAGCATTGTCGCTTCTACAAACGCTTCAATAAATTTTTACTGTATTCGTTTCTCCATCAGTTGGAGGTCGGAAGTTGTCCCTAAAAACCCTTAGATCTCGTACTGACTTGTCGAAAGCCTCAATTTTGTTATTGAGATTAAATTACCTTTTTAGTCTTCTGTTATATCATAACTTTTAAAACAATGTTATTTCAAAGTACATTTTTCAATGTTAGTTTCATTTATGTATTAAAGCTATGTTTTCGTCGGCAAAATTGTATCTTTTGTAACCTTTCGAATCCAAAATAATCCCTGCTAGTCTCTGAAGGAAGAAAAAAGGTTGTCCCGTGAATGTTGAGAGCAATACACCATGCATGTTAAAGACCTCTTTGTAGAATTCGATAAAAGTAGTCTCAATAGGGATGGCAACAAAGGCCACATGCGCAAACTGCTAGTTGGAGAGGAATTCATATAAGCATAAATCCAGGATAAATAAATATGTTTAAACTATCTATGCATACAAACTCACACAAATCTAAAGCTTCCATTATTCTGATGGTAAATCCTGATCCATCATTACTTGTGACGTCATCAGTGACGAAAGTCACGAGGACAACACTCGTCATTTCCGTTACGGATACACTTCTGTCTGCAGAAGGATTTGCACTGCTATCTATTACCAAGTCTCCTGTTTCATTGGTTCCTATTTTGAAACAACAAGAGGCTCCCAGGAGCCTGAATCGCTCACCTGAACTACACAGATACTCATTTTTGTAGATATTATTGTGCTTAACCATATGCAATTTAAATTTCTGAAATATCTTGTTTAGTTTTTAAGATATAGGGCTTAATCAATGCCAAATTTGGCAAAATTAGGAGTTAAAAGGTCAATAACTCCCATACCAGCAGTCAGATCTTTTTGAACATTTCAGGACAGGAAGATCTTAATATGCAGATCACTTTAGATCCTTGCACAATTTTGATATCTGTAACCATTTTTGAGTTATTTACAAAAAACTGCAATTTACCCTATGTTCTATTCTTATCCAGAGTGCCATGTTTTTTGGACGAATAAAAAAACCGAACGATAGCATTTTGTAGCATATATGCTATTACAAAAGTGTCCAAAGTTAAGATGCAGTTGGTCTTATGGTGTCAGACAAGTTAATCTTTGAAATTCAGGGGGAAAGTAATGAAAAATGGTAAATTTTGTCGTTTAAGGGCAATAAGTCCTAAAACAAGAGTTAACACTAAAGTATGTCTAGCCTGCCGGCCCCATCAGAAACAATTATTCTTCCTCACTTCCACTATATTTTGAATTTACATGGATTTTCAGTTTCTGAGATCAAAAGATGTTTATAGAACTTAAACATTGTTAATATATGCAATAGAAATAATCAAAGTCACTCAACCAGAAAATCAAGGTCAAGGTCAAAAGATGGGGGATGCAATTGTGCTTAGTTACTACTGGGGCATATGCATACCAAGTTTCATCAACCTAGGACCCATAGTTCTTGAGATATGGGGGTGCTCGCAAAACTTTTCCATTGCTATTATATGTATTGTAAATTGTCAAAGTCACTCAACCGGAAAATCAAGGTCATGGTCAAAAGATGGGGATGCAACTGTGCTAAGCTACTACTGGGACATATGCATACCAAGTTCCATGAACCCAGGACTGTTCTTGAGATATGCAGGTGCTCGCAAAACTTTTCCATTGCTATTATATGTATTGAAAATTGTCAAAGTCACTCAACCGGAAAATCAAGGTCAAAGTCAAAAGATGGGGATTCAACTGTGCTAAGCTATTAATGGGGCATATGCATACCAAGTTTTATCAATTCAGGACCTATAGTTCTTGAGATATGGAGGAGCTCATAAAACTTTTCCAAAAAGTTAACGCCGCCGTCACCGCCGCCGCCGCCGGTAAAGTAACACCTATATCCCGCTCTGCTTCGCAGGCGAGACAAACATGGTCCTACAGCTTTAACCTTATTGCATGAAATGTAGATCTTGATGTGCTTAATCATATACACTTTGGGTTTTTGAAATATCTTGTGTAGTTTTAAAGATATAGGGCTAAATAAGTGAACAAAAAATGAAAGAAATCCAGAAAAAGGACAATAACTCTTACATTGATTGCTGGATCTTCTTGAAAATTTCAGAGCGGGTAGATCTTGAGGTGTTGATCACTTTTGATTCTTGCACAATTTTGATATCTTTAACCATTTTTGGGTTATTAGCAAAAGACTGTAATTTACCCCTTTGTTCTATTTTCAGCCATGGCGGCCATGTTTTTTGACCGATCAAAAATCAGAACAATAGAATTGTAGCATATATGCTATTTAACATGTGTGTCAAGTTTAGATGCAGTTTGTCCTATGGTGTCAGAAAAGTTAATCTTTGAAATTCAGGGAAAAAGTAATGAAAAATGGTAAATTTTGATGCTTTAAGAGCCATAACTCCTAAAAGAAATGGTCCTACAGCTTTGACCATATTACATGAAATGTAGATCTTGATGCGCCTATAATCAAATGCAATTTGAATTTTTGAAATATATTTTATAGTTTTTAAGATATAGGGCTAAATAAGTGAAACAATTTGAAAAAATCCAGAAAAAGGGCAATATCTCCTACATCGGTTGTTAGATCTTCTTGAAAATTTCAGGGCAGATAGATAGGTGCAAAACACTTTTATCTGGCCAGAATTTTGATATCTGTCACAGTTTTATAGTTATTTGCAAAAAACTGCAATTTACCGCTATGTTCTATTTTTAGCCACGGCAGCTATGTTTTTTGACGAATCAAAATTCCAAACGAAAATTCTGTAGCAAAAATGCTAATAAACAACTGTACCTAGATTGGTTGCAATTGGACTTATGGTGTCAGAGGAGTTAACGCTTGATAAAAAGCTAACGGACGGACGACGGACGGACGGACGGCAAGTGACGGCAAGAACTCACATGACCCTTCGGGTCAGGTGAGCTAAAAAGCTATATATTATTGCAAGTTTTACAAAGATTTTTATTGAATATTAAATATAATGCCTCTTTTGTGTATCGAAAAATCTCGAAAAGATACTATCTTTTGGGGATGTTTCGGATATAGTTTAGCTTTTACTTGCGGTAGTGTGGCAAGAGTGAAAAGTTTTGAAGGATGTAGGTCACAAAAGGAGTAAACTTGTCTATTAGAACGTACTTGTTATCTACAACATCAATCTAGGTTACTCTAAGTTAACTCACCAGCAAATATTTGAACCAGGTCACCATCGCCGAGAAAACCAACGAAATGTGCTCGAATATAGAAAGTACTCGTCAAGTTCTCAGCATTGATAATCCATCTACAGGAAAGGTTTCTGCAAAGCATCATATGTAAATTAAGATAATAATATAACTACCGAAAGGATCATAGCCATATAATAAGTGGCGGCCACCAGATAAATAATGTAGCGGCCGCCAAATAATAAGTTGCGGCCGCCATATAATTATATGGCGGTCACCATATAATAAATGGCGCCCGCTTGATAAGTAAGTGGCGGCCGCTAGATAGTAAGTCGCGGCTGCCAGATAATTATCTGGCGGCCGCCATTTATTAAGTGGCGGTCTCCTGATAAATAAAAAATCTTTCAGTCTTATTTGCACTAATAGGCTTCCATACGGAGAAGATTTGATGTCGCATTCCGTAATACGTTAAACGTTTTGGTATTTATTAACGTTACACATATTGGTGCTGCCTTTATGATGAAAATACATTAGAAAATATCTTTTTTGTATTTTTGATACGACAAAGCTACATATATATGTTATACAAAATTGTAAAGAAAAAATATTTTCAATGAATTGCCTATGCATACCGCACATTTTTATGCTTTAAGATTTTGTCGCCGTAAGTTTTCGATTGTGGATTTTTAAGTTGCCGCTGATTTATGAAGGTAGTGTCGAGTTCACTTATTCCATATCTCGTTTTGTATTAGTAGATATGTTGCAATGTCATTCTCAAAACAAGTTTTCTATCTCTCAGATGAGTGCAGGTGTTGGTTTGTCATAGGGCTTTGCTTTGTCCTCCTTTACCGGATTACACGCGCTGAACTGACTATTTGCAGTGCAGTGTGCTTTAGAAAGTAAACATTGCTTAATCTAGAGCTCCTGAGATCACTCTTGTTACGACTTAAGCTTGCGCTATTCATTTTTTTTTATTTCCCCGTGCTGTTCTCGTTTGTGTTTGGTGGTTCGGACTTTTGATGTTCGAATGCCCCATTTGTATCCCTTTGCCCCTTTCCTAATATAAGATTGCCTTGAAGATTTTACATGTGATTCAATCTATTAAATTGAACATTTCTTTTAAACTGTCTATACCATACTGATCATGTACAAAATGTGATTTTTTATTTGAAACCCCTTTTTTGTCTGTTTTTAAATGCCCCGCGAAGACATGTTGGGGAGGGATTAAGTTTTACTTATGTCCGTCCGTCTGTGAGAATTTCCGTCAAGCTTTTCCCGGAAACAGTTCATGAAAATAATTTGAAATTTGGCAATATGGTTTTGTATGACAAACTGTACGTCCTAGGCGGAATTAAGACCTGTCGGACTTCTACTTTCTGTATCGGGCCGGGCTAACATCAAAATTTACGTGAAAATTTACGTCAACCTCTTCTAAGAAAGCGTACACTAGGATGATTTGAAACTTGGTAGGTTGGTTCAGTTCGACAAACTGTACGTCCCAAGCGACTATCCGACCTGTCGGACTTCTACCTTCACTTCCTGTTCGTGTCCTACCGGTGGCATCTGTGTCCCATGGGCATATTTCTTCTTTATTTTTGTTTCTATTGAATATGTTTGGCAATTTTGATATTTTATCAGCTGCATTTCAAAACATTGCACAGGTTGCTTTATACAGCCGGGTGTTCCCTTCCAAGGAGCTACCACCTGAATATGAAAGTTTACTGGAATTTTACCTGTCGTATTCTGGCGACTGGATAACGATGGTGGTGAAAAGTTCAGCTTCCATATCTTTCTCTGTTCCATTGCACTGACCAGTTACTTGTAAAATAATATTTTTGATAGAATAATATGAGATACAAGTAAAAGTTCGACACCAACTAAATCTGGATGAATATTATACTTTCATGTGTAGAAAAACTTGATAATTGTTTCACTGTAACGAAAATGCATAGGTTGGAGAAAAAACAATAGCTTTTCTGTGGGGCACAGTATGAAATATTGGTTTTGCGTATAGAGTGGCCGAAAAGTTTTCTTTTAGAAGCAAAGAGATACAACTTTTTCCACAAAAAATTATTTGCTCTATCTGTTCTCCTCCTTTCTCTCTCTATCTCTCTCTATCTTTACCGATGTTCAAGACAAAGTAGAAAAGTATGTTATTATTAAGAGAGCACTAAGTCTTACCTTTAATTATTGAGAAAACCCAAAGGTATGTTGCGCTTATCCAAAAGCCGCAAACCATTATACAGTTCGACTATTCATATTTGAAATTTCTTCAATTCTTTACGAGAGAAATTTATAAAAAATAATCAACAAACAGGATTGAAAATTTACACCTTCTACATTCTTTGAGTTCACAAATCAATAATTAGGTGGGTCAGTTCCTTTTTAGCATTTAATAATGCAAAACCAAAGACCAAAGAGAATTTTCATTAAACATTTATAGTTTAGACTTGTAAAGATGCTTAAAACCTTCTTTCGTGTTTTTCTGAATGCATTAGGGTATTCCATTTTAATTATGTATTTCCTATTAAGAAGTCAACAAGCACGGACCATCCGTCTGTCATGTTATTTTTCATATTTGGATGGGGCCCGTTTCAAGAACTAATACTAATAAGATAAGATAATCTTTATTTAAAGTCGGCAAGACAGATAACAAATAACATATAGGCTCTCATGAGCATTTATATACACATCAAAATTTTAAGAACACATAGACAAACAATATACAACATTCAAACATGCATGCAAAATCTGTTATAATAGGGTAAAGATGGATGGAGCAGTACAAAATTGACATTAAATGAGAGCAGTATAATAAATAAAGTAAAAAAAAATACGAGCAAAATAAATGCACTGAAGCAAAGCTATGAAATAAAGCAACACTAAAAAAAGCACCAAGCAGCATGCTAGCAAAACAAATATACTAAAACGAGCACTAAAAATGAAGCAGAACAAAGAAATAAAAGGAAGCAAACTTAAAAAAAATAAAACAGATAGCAAGCTAAAGAAATAAACTACTGAAGCAACTGTAATTTTAAACTTGACTCATGCTAGCGAACAATTGTAGCGAACAATTAGCTAGCGAACAATTAGGAGATAAATCTAAAAACCAAAAAATTACAAATTACCAAAACGTACCAAAAACCTTTAAATGTATAAAAGAGCTTCCACTAAGCTAAATGTATGTTTCTAAAGAGGATGAAATTCATTTGCAGTGGGAAAATCATATTACTGAACTTTTGAAAGCTAGCGAACAATTACAGCGAACATTTAGCGGGGAGGTCGACTTCTATTTGGTACGACCCACAGAGATTGCGCGACTATATGATTGCCACCGTCGTATAGCCGACATGCAGGGCTACCTATCCATACTAACCGACATAGGGATTGTCATGCAAAATTTGGGGGTTTGGGTAGGTTGAAGTTGGTACAGCGGTCCGGAGGGGGGGGCTACACTTAACTGCCTCTAATAATCTTCCACAGAGATTGTGCCACTATATGATTGCTGCCGTCGTAAAGTCGACATGCAGGGCTACCTATCAACACTAACCGACATAGGGCTTGTCGTGCAAAATTTGGGGGTTTGGGTGGGTTGAAGTTGGTACAGCAGTCCGGGGGGGCCCTACACTTAACTGCCTCTGATGATCTTCCAGAGAGATTGCGCCACTATATGATTGCTGCCGTCGTATAGCCGACATGCAGGGCTACCTAGCGACTCTAACCGACATAGGGCTTGTCGGCAAAATTTGGGGGTTTGGGTAGGTTGAAGTTGGTACAGCGGTCCGGAGGGGGGCCCTACACTTAACTGCCTCTGATGATCTTCCACAGAGATTGCGCCACTATATGATTGCTGCCGTCGTATAGCCGACATGCAGGGCTACCTATCGCAACTAACTGACATACGGCTTGTCGTGCAAAATTTGGGGGTTTGGGTAGGTTGAAATTGGTACAGCGGTCCGGAAGGGGGGGCTACACTTAACTGCCTCTGATGATCTTCCAGATCTTCCACAGAGATTGCGCCACTATTTGATTGCTGCTGTCGTATAGCCGACATGCAGGGCTACCTAGCGACTCAAACCGACATAGGGCTTGTCGTGCAAAATTTGGGGGTTTGGATAGATTGAAGTTGGTACAGCGGTCCGGAGGGGGGCCCTACTCTTAACTGCCTCTGATGATCTTCCACAGAGATTGCGCCACTATATGATTGCTGCCGTCGTATAGCCGACATGCAGGGCTACCTATCGCAACTAACTGACATAGGGCTTGTTGTGCAAAATTTGGGGGTTTGGGTAGGTTGAAGTTGGTACAGCGGTCCGGAGAGGGGGCCTACACTTAACTGCCTCTGATGATCTTCCACAGAGATTGGAAGTGTCGATAGGTAGCCCTACATGTCGGCTATACGACGGCAGCAATTATATAGTGGTGCAATCTCTGTGGAAGATCATCAGAGGCAGTTAAGTGTAGGGCCCCCTTCCGGACCGCTGGACCAACTTCAACCTACCCAAACCCCCAAATTTTGCACAACAAGCCCTATGTCGGTTAGTGTCGATAAGTAACCCTGCATGTCGGCTATACGACGGCAGCAATCATATAGTGGCGCAATCTCCGTGGAAGATCATCAGAGGCAGTTAATTGTAGGGCCCCCTCCGGACCGCTGTACCAATTTCAACCTACCCAAACCCCCAAATTTTGCACAACAAGCCCTATGTCGGTTAGTGTCTATAGGTAGCCCTGCGTGTCGGCTATACGACGGCAGCAATCATATAGTGGCGCAATCTCCGTGGAAGATCATCAGAGGCAGTTAAGTGTAGGGCCCCCTTTCGCGGACCGCTGTACCAAATTCAACCTACCCAAACCCCCAAATTTTGCACGATAGGTAGCCCTTCACGTCGGCTATACGACGACAGCAATCATATAGTGGCGCAATCTCTGTGGAAGATAATCAGAGGCAGTTAAGTGTAGCCCCACCCCCCCCCCCCCTCCGGACCACTGTACCAACTTCAACCTACCCAAACCCCCAAATTTTGCACGACAAGCCCTATGTCGGTTAGTGTCGATAGGTAGCCCTGCATGTCGGCTATACGACGGCAGCAATCACATAGTGGCGCAATCTCTGTGGAAGATCATAAGAGGCAGTTAAGTGTAGGGCCCCCTCCGGACCGCTGTACCAACTTCAACCTACCCAAACCCCCAAATTTTGCACGACAAGCCCTATGTCGGTTAGTGTCGATAGGTAGCCCTGCATGTCGGCTATACGACGGCAGCAATCATATAGTGGCGCAATCTCTGTGGAAGATCATCAGAGGCAGTTAAGTGTAGGGCCCCCCTCCGGACCGCTGTATCAACTTCAACCTACCCAAACTCCCAAATTTGCACGACAAGCCCTATGTCAGTTAGTGTCGATAGGTAGCCCTGCATGTTGGCTATACGACGGCAGCAATCATATAGTGGCGCAATCTCTGTGGAAGATCATTAGAGGCAGTTAAGTGTAGCCTGCCCCCCTCCGGACCGCTGTACCAACTTCAACCTACCCAAACCCCCAAATTTTGCATGACAAGCCCTATGTCGGTTAGTGTCGATAGGTAGCCCTGCATGTCGGCTATACGACGGCAGCAATCATATAGTTGCGCAATCTCTGTGGGTCGTACTAAATAGAAGTCGACCTCCCCGCTAAATGTTCGCTGTAATTGTTCGCTAGTTTTCAAAAGTTCTGTAATTTGATTTTCTCATTGCAAATGAATTTCATCCTCTTTCGAAACATACATTTAGCCTAGTGGAAGCTCTTTTATACATTTAAAGGTTTTTGGTACGTTTTGGTAGTTTGTAGTTTTTCGATTTTTAGATTTATCTCCTAATTGTTCGCTAGCTAATTGTTCGCTACAATTGTTCGCTAGCTTGAGTCAAGTTAATTTTAATGGGGTATGCCGAACCAGAAAATATGGAAATTAAGCCAAACAAGTACAATCTTTTCCGTTCCAAGGATAGCTGACGAGTTTTCTATTATTTTTTTTTTTTCTGGTAGTGAGTTCCAAAGTACAGGGGCAGCATGTATATACCTAAAAGATTGCTTACCAAACTTTGTAGAATTTATACTCTCCAACCAAAGCATTTTCATTACAGTGAAACAACTATCAAGTTTTCGTACGCATGAAAGTATAATATGCATCCAGTAACAAATTAGAATATCTCAAATTTTAACCTGTTTTATTTGAAGTAAATTGCTTAAAACAGGCGTTGCTAAGTCATACAATATCTTAAAAGTTTCAATAGCCATAGTTCTTGTTCTCTTTACATACATAGTGGGTAGACTAGTTTTGCTTTTTCCAACAGATTATCATATTAATTAAGTAGATTTCAAAATCATAGTATACATCTCCTGTATTTTTCAATCTAAAGTCAAATAATAACAGTATCGAACCCATATACACCACATTTCCAAATAAAATTTCGCCAGATATATTGAGGAAAAGGAAACTCGATTTAAAACCGGCATTTTTTTTCTTTTATGATCATGCTCTAGATTTTAACCTCAGCTTTGTTTATTTACATGAAATGTGTACGTGACCGAAATTAATTTACCACTAAATTTAAGCACAGGTAAGGATTTTGTGAACATTTTTAGATATTTCTTAGGTATTTTTTAAAGTCTTTCTTCTTGCATGTAACATATTTATTTCTTTGTGAGCATTTTGTGTTGTTTTGCATGTCAAATCAATTTAAAATCAATTAAGCTGTTAGGACTCAAGATAACAGGCGCTTGCCTGATGTTGAGTTATTAGATGTTAATGTGGTTGTTTTTTGGTGTTTTTTTTTTGCTATGTCTTGACTCTTACGTACATTTTTTTTCGTAATCTTCGCTTAATCAGTGGTAAATATTACAACAGGTATATTTTAATATTTTAAATAAATTAAAAGTCCTGCAGTCGTACATTTTTACATGTGGGTCTCTTGTGTCTCCCGGGTCTCTGGCTCGTGTGAATTTTCAGGCACTAAACTTGCTTAGGTGTTTCACTGATTTCTGGAACCCCCCCCCCCCCCACGATCCTGGCTAAGCTAACCGATCGTTAATGTCGTCGGTCAAAAGATACTGTTATATAAATGTTTATGTTAGGGGAAATCCGCCTAAAATATGTTCGTTTGTTCTTTGTAAATTGTTACTATTATACTGTTCTATGCTCTTCATATTCATACAGTGTTTGGCATTTTCAATATTTTTGGTAGAGCGCCTCTGATGAGTCTTGAATAGACGAAACGCGCGTCAGGCGTAGCAAAATTTATTGTCTGGAACTTTGTTGTCATTTTTATTTTGGTATACTTGTCATTCCTTACACATGTTTCAAACTCAATAGATTCAACCTTTATATATAAACTAGAATGGCGGTCTTGCATGGAAGACATATAATGTCGCCTGTGTCCTAAAATATCCGGTAGATAGGAAGTAGAATAGTTACGGGAATAAAATCGCTTTACACCATGAAGTAGTATAGAAGGAATTTACATACCAAATATGAAGAGGTTGTGACATGTAGATGCCCAGAAAACTGCGACAGAATTTTTTTGTGACGCAGCAAGACGACGCAGGACGACGACGACACAAAGACGACGGATGGTCCCAAAGTAACCCCTATACATGCTATACATGTACATGTATGTCGCTTCTGCAAAACGTTGTCAGCTTTCATAAAAAAAAAAATTGTTAAGTTTTTGTCACGTCTGTTTAATTCTCTGTACTCTCCTAGTTCTCTCTGTTTTAATTTGATAAACTGGTCAGACGGTTTCCACGTACATGTACGTCTTGGTACAGAACAACAGGTTTGACCAGTTATCTCTTTTGACAGTCTTGCAATACTTCCGGTACAAAATACTTGTAAAATGTTATTGCGTACTTTGTAAGCGTGTTTTAGAGCACGTTTAACAAATAATTAAATTTGGGAATTATACAATAAACGAACAAAGATAAATAGTAAACTGGCTTTGAAAGTAAAATATTTGAGAAATATACAAAGAACAACAAAAAGAACACTACAGTACTGGAGCAACAAAGTACTGATTACCGAAACTACATGAAACAAATGAAAGAGTGAAAAATGTACTTCTCGCATGAATAATTGACAAATTAACAATGGACAAAGAAATAACCGTACATGTAAGAAATGACAAGGTTACTAATTTACAAAGAAGAAACGAACATATTTTTTGGCGGATATCCCCTTCCATAATTGTTACTATATAGTTGTTATTTTATTCTGTACACATATGATATGTAGAGTTGGGTTATTAAACTCTCAAAATAACATTCGGGAATGATCCCTAAATAGGGTGAATCTACAAGACAGATGATAGATATGATATTATGAGTACTTATGGTATTTTAATTTTTTTTTTTTTTTTTTTTTTTTTGGTAACGAAATTCGAATCCAGCTTTGGTCCTTTTTGCCGTTAGTTCATTACATGCATATGTTTATGTAATATATGAAGTACATAGTTCTGCTCTTTGTATCTATGAAAACATCGATCTTGAATTGCTTTTGAATTGGGAACGGGTAAATTATTAACGCCATAGGAAACGAAGAGTTGAATAGAACTGGATATAAATTGAGCTTGAATATGATGCATTGCACTCTCCACATAGGATTGCTCACTATGGTCAGGGGTCAGGTTCAGCTTTTCACTATTGTGACCTGACACCTCAACCCGATGCACTAGGACCACATAATGTCACATAGTGTCAGCACCTGGAGCTCACTAACTAACCCGCCGTCAGTACCTCATGACCCTAAATCTCTTCTTAAGAACTTTTCTGGCCTACTTCACCTAGGTGAATGGTGAATGGTAATGTATATCTTAAATTCTATGAGGCCCAATAGAGTCAAAAAGTCAAAAAGTTTTAACTATAGTCGGTTAGATAAACAACACAGAAACACAAGTTCTTATGAGATTTTATGCCGACTTTTTGCTGTTATTTACTTATTGGAGTAAACTCAATGTGCCCTACGACATACTTATATGATGTTTTTTGTTTGTTTGTGTTTTTAGAGAATGAAAGTTGCCATTATTGGGGCAGGAGCAAGTGGCCTGACTGCAATAAAATGCTGCTTAGACGAAGGTTTAGAGCCGGTCTGTTTCGAAAGGACAAATGATATCGGTAAGTTTTTCTTTTAAAGTCTTTAGATATGTTATGGACCGAAGGTACATTCAGCTCGTTTGAGCTCTTGTCGTCGCTTCGCGCAAAGAAAATAATGGTAATTTTACACATAAGATTATGCCAATCAATGTCAGAAAAATGCAACGGACTAAAGGAAGCAGCTGTTAATTTTTCTGGTTCAAACTGAATAGATGTTCATGCACGTAGCTGTATTAATATCAGATTAACGTAGATGGTAGTTTGTAATTATAGTAAGTTACAAGCCTTTTTCTTACTTCCATCAACCAGTTAACTTCTGTCGTAATCTTTAGGTGGACTATGGCGTTACACGGATCAGGCGACAGATGGTCAGTCATGCGTGATGAAGTCCACTATTATCAACACCAGTAAAGAAATGATGTGCTACAGCGATTTTAAGATCCCGGATGATTACCCAATATTCATGCACAATACTTATGTCCAAAAGTACTTCAACCTGTATGCTGATGAATTTGGTCTTCGGAAATATATCAGATTCGAAACAGAGGTACTTTTAACAGAATTCTCAAATTTCATACTGCCTGGGAAGTTTATCTTTACTTTGCTAAATATGTCTGTAGCGACGTCATTTTCATATTTGATCGCTTCTTTTTATAACACCCCACCCACCCACATCCCCATCACCCATCCAATGAATTAGGTTCATCCAATTTCCCAAGTTTCTGATTTGGCTTAAAATGTTACATTAGTTTGAGAATTCGAACATGGTAGTAGTGATACTCTATGTCCTATTACTTTCTTTAATTTATAGAAAATTCTGTAGAATTGAATGCTAACTCTTCATATACATGTACCCCACTAGCTAAGGACTAAAGTTTCAGGTTAGTTCCTTGATATATAAACATAAATCGAAGCTACAATAAGTACATATAGTATTTAAATTTGTAAGATATGTGTATTTATAAAAGGTTCACACCTCTATTTTAGGTTGTCATTATTTCTAAGCACTCAACTTTCAACCAAACTGGCAAATGGGATGTTAAAATCCGGGATAAGAAAACCGGAAGTGTTGAAAACTTAGTATTTGATGCTGTAATGGTCTGCACTGGACACCATGCAGATAAACACCTACCTGACTTGCCAGGATTGTCAGATTTCAAAGGTCAAGTTTTACACAGTCATGACTACAGGCACACAGCTGGATATGAGAATAAAAGAATAGTGATTATTGGAATCGGAAATTCCGGGGGTGATTTGGCAGTAGAACTTAGCAGAGTTGCATCACAAGTAATTCTTTCTATTAATTCAGATTTAGCATATTGCCACAAAGATTTCATAAGGAGTTAAATATTGACACAAAATCTAATTTTAATGTGTAACATAATCAACAATGCAAAGGTACAGTGTTTATATCACTCATCAAGCCAAAGTAACAATGAGTCATGTAGAATATGCTCAAAGCTTATTGCAAGTTAGATGCAAGCTTTAGACGACCTCTGATAAGGGTTTTATTGGTCATGTCTATATTGGTTGTGTTTCGAAGAAGAGTGGGTATACGTGTTTGTTCCCGCCGACAAAGCAGCTAACAATGTCGTTGTGGTATGAAGAAAGTATTACCTTGAGGTTTTAATGCACGAAATAAAAAATTCGAACACTTTCGTTCCCGTGCATTCGACAGAATCAGGTATCAATGACGATCATATCATAGCGACCACAGCACTTCGAGTTGCCCCGACATACTTTAAATTACCTACTATGTACTGGATACCTAAATTGCACAAAAATCCATATAAATCTCGTTTTATCTCTGCTTCAAGTAAGTGTTCTTTAACCCATATTTCCAAAGTTCTATCACTTACTTTAACTACTATGAAGGAATTCATTATTCAATACTGTGAAAGGGTATTCGAAAACAGTGGAATTAACTATTTTTGGAGTGTAAAAAATTCTCTTGATGTTTTGGACAAGCTTCGTGCTTTTGAAAATACTTTTCATACCGTTGATAGTTACGATTTTTCTACTTTATATACTAACCTTCCACATAATCTGATTAAAAAGAAATTTGAATATTTGGTTAAATGGTGTTTTGACAAATCTAAAAGTGATTATATCTGTTCTAGAGTTTCTAAATCATTTAGTAAATCATTTTTTAGTAACGAGACTCAAAAGGGTTACATCAACTGGACTGATGCAGAAACTATTACTGCTCTAAATTATTTGTTAGATAATATTTACATACGTTTTGGTAAACAAATTTATCGCCAAATTATTGGTATTCCTATGGGTACTTATTGTGCGCCACTTATAGCCGACCTTTTCCTATACTGTTATGAATCACAATTTATGGCTAAATTACAAAAAGACCCGAACAAACAGAACCTAATCGAAACTTTCAATTATACTTTTAGATATTTAGATGACATTCTTGCACTCAACAATCCTTCATTTTCTAATTTTATTACAGATATCTATCCTTCTGAATTAACCTTGAACAAATCTAACGTCACCGGTGATAGATGTCCTTTTTTAGATTTAGATTTAAGTATTATTGACGGAAAATTACATACCAAAGTATATGATAAACGTGACGACTTTACCTTCCCTATTATAAATTTTCCTTTTCTTGAAGGAGATGTTCCACTAGCGCCGTCATACGGGGTTTACATTTCACAGTTAGTAAGATATGCTCGGATCTGCAGTTGTGTTTCTGATTTTAATAATAAAAACCGTTTTATTACTGAAAAATTATTAAAACAAGGTTATCGATACCACAAATTAGTAAAATCTTTTTCTAAATTCTTCCACAAGTATCGATCTCTTATTGAAAAATTTAATTGTACACTTCACTTTCTTATAGTGAAAGGAATATCACATCCTGTATTTTATGGTAATGTTTTTTATAAAGCTCACAAATTTAAAAGCAATCCAATAGAAATGAAAAATTGGCTTCAAAATTTATTACGGAAAGGATATGAAATGAATATCTTGGTTAAATCTTTGAATTTAGTGTTTTTTGGCAGAAATATTGAAAACTTAATACTCGCTTTAAAACTTCCATAAACGTTTTTACTATTGTCATTTTTAAGCATTATAGCGATCAAGCGTGTCGGTTTTGTGTGATGACACTTCACTAAATCATTATTGCTTGAAGTGTTGTGTCGGATTTAAAATCGATACGTTTGATTTTTTTACATCAGTCGATTGATGATTCTCAGCTAGCTGTCAGTAACAGCGAGTGTTCTATAGAGAGTTCCTTTACCGTCCTTTTGTTTGTTCTTGTTTTTTGTCTTAGGTTCTCTCTAGTAGAATTGGACTTTGATCGATTTGATTTTTATTGTGTGTTTAGTTTTTGTGCTTTGTCTAGGAATATTGATAGGGGGGAGGTTGGGCCCAAAAAACTAGTTTAACCCCGCCACATATAACATGTGCCTGTCCTAAGCCAGGAATCCTTGACAAAGCTTTCGTTTGTACTTGTCTTTTTGATGTTTTCTGTTCCTTGTTTAAGAAGGGGGTCTATCTGTGACTATTTCAGGGCTGGATTTGAATTATATGCATCTTATTTAGACCATGGGCCAATTGCATAACCGCGAGCAGTGCCAAATGGCCTCGTTGAAGGCTGCTGGCGGTTGTCCATTGTGGTTTTTCTAAATTGCCGTTTAATTGTGGGCTGTGTCGCGTACACTTATTCCACATCTCTTTATTTTCTATTACTTCTGTCTGTCTGCGAATGGTTCCACACTTCCATACTTTCTAAACAGGGGTTTCACTAGTAAGCATTGACTCACAGATTTTTTGTTTTATGAGTTTACAAGTGTACAGGTGGTGACCATTGCAATTTATTCAAGGAATTTTACAAAACGGTTCTATTCAGTCAGCATTTACATGCTTAAACAATACACTAAAAAGATGCAGTCAGACAGGGCATTGTTTAATTTAGGAAGTACGTTGAAAATTAGATATTTGTAACTTACTCTTTTACTGTTCGAATTATTTGTTGCTTAATCTTAGAGATGTCAAAAACAATACAAAGTGTTAGTGTACAGTCTTCAATAACATATATCTGTTTATTCTAATCTAGTTGTAAACTTATTGTTTAGCGAGATGTAAAACTTTCTTTATGAAAACATTTAAATGAAAAAAAATATAAGAACTATTTTATTTGATATATTTAGGTTTTTATTAGCACAAGAAGAGGAAGTTGGGTTTTAAACAGAATAGGAGACAATGGCATGCCTATCGATATGATTTTTACAAAACGAATTATGCAAACTTTACGAGATGTCCTGCCCCAATCATTCTCGATTAATATGGGACATGGACAACTCAATAAAAGATTTGACCATGAAGCATACGGGTTGAAACCAAAGCACAACATGTTCGCGCAACATCCGATGGTTAATGATGACATGCCCAACAGACTTGCATCCGGGACATTGAAAGTTAAACCGGATATATCCAGATTCACAGAAAATGGCGTCGTATTTGAAGATGGAACTAGAGAAGATAATATTGATGTTGTCATTCTTGCAACTGGCTACAAATTTGGTTTCCCTTTTGTTGATAAATCAGTTATTGATGTAAAAGAAAACCACGTTGAACTTTTTAAATATGTTTTCTTACCGAAACTTGAAAAGCAGACATTCGGCATCATAGGATGCATACAGCCGTTAGGTGCCATCATGCCAATTTCAGAATTGCAATGTAGACTTGCTACTAGGGTGTTTCAGGTAGGAACTTTTTAAAATTTGAATCGAGGTATAAAATTCAATCGTTAATATTTCCAGATTAAATTAAGGAATCTTTCTTTACTATTCACATTCTTCTAGAGAATAAACTCGGACAATGTTTAATTGATATTGTATTGATAACGTTTATAATACACAGTAAGGCTGTTGAAGATAAACTCAAGAAAAACTCGAACAACCGGAATGCCATATGGCTAATTCGATATCTAGCAATCGTGTAAAATTGCAATCCGTCGTCTTCTTTAGGCTAGTCGTATTAAATACTTGCAAGTGTTTTACGGTTTTATTTTAGGGAAAAGTAAAACTGCCGAGCCCTGATGAAATGATGAAAGACATAAAAAGCAAAGAACAGCAGATGGCGATGAGATATTTCAAATCTCAAAGACATACCATTCAAGTTGATTTTATAACTTATATGGACGAACTTGCGGCACTCAACGGCACACTTCCCGATTTGAGTAAGTACAAATCAAAAATTTATCACTTTCTCTGGCCCCCATAGAGTAAAAATGTAGCGTTTACACATTTTAATCGTGTTTCAATGTTCATATAATGGTGAATGTCGGGCGGACGGCGAGTGGGTGGGAAAATTATGAAATAGTTTTATACATGTAATAATCATAGTCTATTGTTATTTAAATTTGGTCTACAGGTTGGATCTAATATCGCAGAACCTGATTTCAAGTCAGTCGCTAACCTTTTTCCTGTTGTGCGTAAACTAGTCAATTTTTACTTTTGATTAGACATTTTTCGTCTTAGTACCAAAGTCACAGTGTAGGAACGGAAGTGTACAGTTTTAGGGCCTATAAAGAAATGGTGAAATGAACCATTCTAGATTGTACAGTTTAATTTGTTTTTGCACAAACTTTTTCAAATGACACAAAAACGAAGAAGATGCACGATTGCCGTTCGCTTCAAATTTTAAGTAGACATAACATAGAATATAATATAACTCAATTACCTGTAATTGTTTGTGATGTCGAATAGAAATTTCAATCTGCACACTTGATTTTTAAAAAGTTCACTCCAAATTGATGTAAATAATCGGTTCGTGAACATAAATCGCATTCAACTCGTGATCATTGTGTATATGTATCCTCTCAAAAATCATTTCTGCACATTCTTCTCATGCACAAACGGGTTAATACATACAGGATTTTATTTGATTTGAACTTTATTCACCCAAGCCGTGTTTTAAAATCTGAGCGAAATCTATCGCAGTCATTGTACAAAATCTATGGAGGACACTTCACAAAATCTATGGAGGACATTTTTCATAAAAACATATTTTCACAACATCAGCGGCGTCAGATGTATAGTTCTTATTTAGCATTAAAGATACCAGAATATAAATAATTCATATTCCCCAAAAAGAATCGTTTTCCCCAAGCTTATAGGTGTAGAACAGTTTTATAAATTCAGCTCAGTTGACACCTACAGGATAATTAATATGTCAAAATAAATGAATAAATAAGGTAACAACATAACTGCTGAACTAGGATGATCAATCTTAATAATACAAGACGGAAAGACATAACGAAGCACACGCCAGAGAAATTGAAGGTATGATCCTATATAATTTCCAAAACCCGGTCTTATAGCGCAAAATCTCGTTCTTCCAAAGCGAATAACCTGTCATTTAGAAGTAGCAGTTGCTGATCTTTTTCAGATCAAAACGTTTTTTTTTTCACGACTTGCTTCATAGATTTGCTTCATAGTCTAAACATGGTCTATTTTGACATATTAATTATCCTGTAGGTGTCATGACATAGTGGCTACATACTAGTATATAGTAAAAATATATGAATTAAAACAATTTTGACGTGCTAAGAACAGGGTATCTTATACAACGTTCCCTTTTAAAACAAGGTACGTTTTCCTGCAAATGTCTTGATTCTAACAAGGATCGGTCCAGAACAGGTCAATGACGGCGCACATGTTTATCCTAAATCATAGATAGTAGTATCACATTAAAGGACATGTTGTTTAACTAGCAGTATTTCTAATTAAAGAAGCCAAGTTTCAGTTCTGTATTCCAAAAACCTGGAAGGAGTTGCGTGACGAAGGATCAATTTGTCCTCAGGCTACCTGTGCGGCAACTATGCGGCAATCATATATCGCTAGTCCGAGAAGACTTAAATTTAAAATAAAATCATCGTAAATACAAACCACACAACTTAAACAAACAAAAAAAAACATATTACAACCAAATTGCATAACGTGAACTCTGAGTTAAACTAGTCGAAGCAGCCGCGTTACATATCCACACGCTAGTATATGGGGCAAATAACTGAAAGAAATGAACAGGAACTACAATTGTAATTTATTGTTGTTAGACTTATTGCTGGTTTTGTGGCAAGTAATAATAACCTGCAAATTGATTTTTTTTATATAAAATATATATAAAAAAAAAGATTATTAGTATATGGTTTAAGGGTAGGTACATATCTAAACTAATTTGTAGGTACATTTCTAAACTAATTCTTAGGTTGATTTGGCTGACACAAAAATTAAAGTTTCAGTTCCATTTTCAAAATAACCTGGAACAATATGCCCTATGGCTACATATGTATCCCAGCCGCTTGGGGCATCTACAATACACACTGCAACTACTGAGCCAAGATTCAGTTCTACAGGTTTTGTTACAAAGGAATAATTAGCCCTTAGGATACCTATGCAGCCCAGCCCTTAGGGGCATTATAAAAACTAAAAAAACCTTTGACAGAATCTACATTCTTAGTGCAATAGCTCAGTCAAGTTTCAATTCTGTATTCCAAATATCCTGGGAGGAGTTGCATGACAAAGGAATAAATTACCCTCAGCTACCTGTGCAGCCCAGCCCTTAGGGGCATTATCAAAATTCAGAAACCTTCAGCAAAATCTACACCCATAGTGTAACTACTGAGCCAAGTTTCAGGGGAGGAGTTGGGTGACGAAGGAATAAACCTTAGGCTACCTATACAACCCAGCCCCTAGGCCGGGGGAGGCATTATTAAAATTCCGAAACCTTCGGCACAATCCCTACCCACAATACAATCAATGACCCAAGTTTCATCTTTCTACTCCCAGTGGTTTCAGAGATTATCTTGAACATTAACGCCATACGTACGCCGACATACGAAATACATTATCCCCGCGCTTTCGCTAGCATGGGTATAACGAGAATGAACGTTCGCAAAGAGTTCAACAGTTCCTGCTTGATATGAAGCACACCCGTCACTTTGTCAGCACTCGATAAAGTGCATGTGGCAGTTTTCAGACGACTGTAACAGTGCTAAAATTCATATTTTTATCTTTTGGACATTTCTCTGTTTAAAATGAACTTAATTGAAATTTCATATTGTTGGATTGTTTATTTTAATTCTGTTCTAGACTTGTTTTTAATCCTTTTCATGCTAATTTGCTGTATTGTTCATTTTAATCTTTTACCCGCCAACAAATCAAAGTGACATTTAGCTAATTTGCCATTAATTCATATTTTTGAGCTGATTTGATTGATCTATAACTCTTAATTATACAAGTACTCATATAGGGTTTTAATTACATATTAAGATTAAATAAAAAGGTATAAAGTTTAAGACAGAAAAGGAGGTGGACAGTAAGTTTTTGGATTCAGTACTCTGACTGAAGTTTCCAAAGCTGAAAATTGGAGTCAAACTTATTGACATTTTCCATAATCATACTGTAATTGTGAGATTTGTACATTTTGTTATATTTTGGACTTTGCTATAATACAAGTTGAAACTCAGCAGTGTTTTATTCAACGAAAGTTGCAATAGCAATAATTGACAATACAAAGGTTCTCACGGTCGGCCCAAACCCCTGTCACAGTTTGGTCGAGAACCCGCGGGCAGTTCGCCAATCGTAAGTCGAACTGCAGAAACATCTTGTTCCGGTACATGAACGTTCCCCCGGACAGCAAAGGATCGACCGTGATGGAAACCTTCAATGGATTCTACTTCGCGCCACAGTGGAGACAATTTTACGAACATTGCTACAGTCCAGTGTGTGTAAGGTGCGGAAAATTTCACTTTGGAAGACCGTGTTTCGCAGTAAGTCAAATATGTTTTAAATGTAAGAAGACAGGACATTTTTCTAGGATGTGCTATACTAAACCGTCAGTAAATGTAATAGATTCAGATTCCATTAGTTCAGCAACGCCAGTAAGAGCTAAATCAAAATCGAAAAAGCAAAAGGATAGGGACTGTTCCAGAATCACAGAATACATTTCAAAACGTAAACTGTTACAAGAACTTCCGTTCAATAGATTAGGGATTAGATCATTCATGGAATGTATTGATACAACTAGAAACATCAGAGAAGAACTTCGATTGGCAAAGGATAAAATTGAAGATTTAGAGCTGGATGTTTCCGAAGAGATAGTCAGAAGACTAGACAAGCAAATAGAACTAGAAGAGGCACTTAAAGAATTGGAAAAGGTCCGTGCTGAAAACGCAAACCTGAAAAGAGAACTTGAAAGACCCCTCATAGAAGACCATTATGGTTGTTGGATCAGGGGACAATTTTAATCTGATAAAGACTTTTGTAGAACAAATGGAGATTTTTGTAGAGTTTAATGAGCTGAAGGTTTTAGCAAGCAACTGATTTTCTCTATCTGAAATAGTTTGCATTCTATTGGGCAAAAAAAAACAGGGAAAATCGCTATTTATGGCCTTTAAAGGGCCATAACCGCTGTAAAGGGTAATCTGACGACTTCGCCCAATGGAGGCTTTTGTAGAACTTTTGATTCCAAAGACCCTAAGAATTTTTTGATAATTTTGTATCTGTTATAGTTGCTGAGTTATAAGCCATTTTAAATAAGTCTACCCTATGTTCTATTTTTGTCTCGCCTGCGACGAATAGTCGCGGAAGGCGAGACATAGGTATTACTTTCCGGCGACGGCGGCGGCGACGGCGGCGGCGTAAACTTTTTTGTAAGACTTTTGTGGACGATGAATTGCTTGAAAAGTATAATAGCTAGGCATCTGATATTTGGTATACAGACAGTTCAGGTTATGGTCTACGCAACTGTCACCATGCCATGTGACCCTGACCCCATTTTCACGCTCCAGTGACTCTGTGAACTTAGATCTTTTTTCAGGCCGTAAACTTTTTTGTAAGACTTTTGTGGACGATGAATTGCTTGAAAAGTATAATAGCTAGGCATCTGATATTTGGTATACAGACAGTTCAGGTTATGGTCTATGCAACTGTCACCATGCCGTGTGACCCTGACCCCATTTTCACGCTCCAGTGACTCTGTGAACTTAGATCTTTTTTCAGGCCGTAAACTTTTTTGTAAGACTTTTGTGGACGATGAATTGCTTGAAAAGTATAATAGCTAGGCATCTGATATTTAGTATACAGACAGTTCATGTTATGGTCTACGCAACTGTCACCATGCCATGTGACCCTGACCTCATTTTCACGCTCCAGTGACTCTGTGAACTTAGGTCTTTTTTCAGGCTGTAAACTTTTTTGTAAGACTTTTGTGGACGATGAATTGCTTGAAAAGTATAATAGCTAGGCATCTGATATTTAGTATACAGACAGTTGCGGTTATGGACAACGCAACTGTCACCATGCCGTGTGACCCTGACCTCATTTTCACGCTCCAGTGACTCTGTGAACTTTGGTCTTTTTTCAGGCTGTAAACTTTTGTAAGACTTTTGTTGACGATGAATTGCTTGAAAAGTATAATAGCTAGGCATCTGATATTTAGTATACAGACAGTTCAGGTTATGGTCTATGCAACTGTCACCATGCCGTGTGACCCTGACCCCATTTTCACGCTCCAGTGACTGTGAACTTAGGTCTTTTTCAGGCCGAAAAACTTTTTTGTAAGTCTTTTATGGACAATGAATTGCTGGAAAGTTATAATAGCTAGGCATCTGATATTGGGTAAACAGACAGTTGCGGTTATGGACAACGCAACTGTCACCATGCCATGTGACCATGACCCCATTTTTACGCTCCAGTGACTCTGTGAACTTAGGTCTTTTTTCAGACAGAAAACTTTTTGTAATACTTGTGTGGACAATGGATTGCTTGAATAGTATAATAACTAGGCATCTGTTATTAGGTATACTGACACTTTTTTATGTTTATATCAAGAAATGAAAGCTTAGGTAGTTGATTTTAGCGATGGTGCGGGCAGGCGAGACATACTTTTAGTGGCCACACTTGTTAGTAACAGTGGTCATGTTTTTTATCGAATCAATTCAAAATGAACTTTGTTTGTTGCCAACGTGTCAAATATCAATCCTGTAAAGTTTCAGTTAAATTGGTTAAGTGGTTTCAGAGGAGAAGATTTTAAAAATTGTTAACGGACGACGACGACAGACGCATATATATAGTGATTGCATAAACTTACATGACATTGTCCAATTGAGCTAAAATTATTTTTTGGTCAAAATATCAAAACTAGATATATGGTGAATTTGATCAGATGTGATACGAGAAAAGGCTTCAGCTAGCATCATAATTGATTTTGATATTTACATGTGTACGTTAAGTTGTTTGCTGTCAACTTTGCCTGTTGATAGCAACCAGACATGTATCAGATTCGCATCAATAGCAAAAAGGCATTTTTGCGAATCGCACCTGGTAAATCAGTGTCTTTTTGTTACAATCGAACATTTTACGCAGTTTCGAAGCGATAATTTTGGTTTGGGTCACGTGTAAAACTCCACCAAGAACTAGTTTGCTTGCTAAAATGTTCGGCATTGTTCTTCGTAAACTAGACACTTTTTAAATAATCACACGAAATAGTAAGTTAGGTCACCTCTCTTCAAAAGATTTTACTGATCAAACTTTTCGACGAGGTTGAATAAAAATTGTACACATAAAGCATATTTTTAATTTGGTTGCAGAAAAAAAAAGCTTAAAAATACATCAGAGTTAAACCTTTTAAAACAGAATAAAGAGAAAGGTGTCTGAATCTACAGTCTGTCCGTCTCTACAAAAGTCTCCTTTGGTGGAAATTTAGCCCTTTTTGCGGCAGTGTCTTTTCCGTATAAAAAAGTATAAACTGATTATCAAAAGTAAATCCCACTTGCAGGCACCATCAGAATAATAAGATTTAGCTTTTATCATAAAAAAGTTTATTATTTCTGTTTTTGTATTGAAATTACCGAAGTGATTCGACCTGAGATTCAAGGTCAATAGTGCTAAAGTACCACTTGGGTATTTGCAAGTTTTATCAACTGGATGCCTTTAAACAGTTCATGAGATAATAAAGTGTTCATATATTTGATAAACTTTCTGTCATTTAAAGATATATACTCTGTGTCAAAAGATGAAAATGTAGATATGTTGGTCTTCAACTGAGGCATATATGCACAAAGCTTCACCAGCTATACGTGCAGTACGTGAGCTAGGAAGTACTTATGAAATTTAACAGCGATAGTTAATATAAAGCAATCGTAAGGTCCATGTTTCTGTAGAATAAGAAACTTTATGATGTTCAAATAGAAATTAAAGGGTTCTCAATAACTATTTCATGTATACTAGTACTTAATCCATCCAACGTTAAATTGTAAGTCAGGAAGAAACGTGCTCGAAAATCTCCATTTAAAACAGCACATGACAAGAAACACTTTTTATATGTTGGAATACATGTGCATATGCGTATACGATATGTGTTTGAATAAAAAAAAAATTCCCATTACTGGATTTATAAAATATTTTATCTTTGTTTCATATGCCTACTCATAATTTTCTTATAATAATTATATGAATTATTTATGTTCTGGCATTATTTATGCCATATGAAAATTACATCTGACGCCGCTGATGTTGTGAAAATATGTTTTTATGAAAAATGTCCTCCATAGATTTTGTGAAGTGTCCTCCATAGATTTTGTACAATGACTGCGATAGATTTCGCTCAGATTTTAAAACACGGCTTGGGTGAATAAAGTTCAAATTAAATAAAATCCTGTATGTATTAACCCGTTTGTGCATGTGAAGAATGTGCAGAATTGATTTTTGAGAGGATACATATACACAATGATCACGAGTTGAATGCGATTTATGTTCACGAACCGATTATTTACATCAATTTGGAGTGAACTTTTTAAAAATCAAGTGTGCAGATTGAAATTTCTATTCGACATCACAAACAATTACAGGTAATTGAGTTATATTATATTCTATGTTATGTCTACTTAAAATTTGAAGCGAACGGCAATCGTACATCTTCTTCGTTTTTGTGTCATGTGAAAAAGTTTGTGCAAAAACAAATTAAACTGTACAATCTAGAATGGTTCATTTCACCATTTCTTTATAGGCCCTAAAACTGTACACTTCCGTTCCTACACTGTGAAAGTAAGTTCCCGTAAACACAGTTTTGCCAAGGGACATTTTTAAGGGACAAAAGATGAAATAAGTCTTTTGTTATTTAAAGTTTTAGAATCCATGAAAGAAGTATATCACGAGGGGGAGGGTGTAACAAAAATGTAATTCTTACATTTTGATAATTTTCTTGTTTCAGAAGGCTTGCTTTTCAAAGATCCCAAACTTGCCATTACTTGCTACTTCGGTCCATGTACACCGTACCAATACAGACTGAGTGGACCTGGAAAATGGCCCGGTGCCCGAAAGGCTATCTTAACACAGTGGACAAGAACATGGAACGGACTGAGATCCCGACCGATAGAATCAACAGAGCCATCGCAATGGTCCTTCTTCCTGTTTTTCTTTTCTTTTATGGTCATTTTCTGTTTGACCGTTCATTATATCTTTGCCTAGGACCGTTTTATAACCAATCACAAATATTAAAAGAGGAATAATTTTTTTTTTTTTTTTTTTTTTTTTTAATTCGCTATTTTAAGTGCTGCTTTAAGTAATAAAATGTTTCATTAATCCCCTTTAAATTTATACTTCATAATGATATTTGTAATGGCTTTATCCTATTGTATTCATAATTATTGAAGTTGTTATTCACTTGCATAGACACGTTTCTCTATTTTTAATAGATACTAGTATTTTAGTTTGTTTGAGTTCTGACTACTTTTACTCAGTAATTATCTGTTAGGTGTTAGATGCCAGATTTTACAAAAATAAATTCAGATGGATTTTATTGGTTTGCTGAATTATAAGAGATACATCTGGAAGTAGTTTAATGCTGATATGCCATTATATTATGCATTCACACTTTTCTTGTTTTGTCTTGGCCTCCAGTATTTCCAGTCATCAGTTTATACAAGTCATCCATTTGTCATCAAACATATTTTTATTATATATTGATAAATATATCATACAGTTTTTTACCACCATAAAAAATCAATATAGTCTTATTCAAATGGAGAGACAGACTGGAGAGAGAGAGAGAGAGAGAGAGAGAGAGAGAGAGAGAGAGAGAGAGAGAGAGAGAGAGCGAGAGCGAGAGCGAGAGCGAGAGAGAGAGAGAGAGAGAGAGAGCGAGAGAGAGAGAGAGAGAGAGAGAGAGAGAGCGAGAGAGAGAGAGAGAGAGAGAGAGAGAGAGAAGTGTTTCAATGTTTGTAGATTTTTCATATTTTAATACGAAAAATAGAAAAGGAAAAAAAAATTGGTTTGCACAACTTGCAGAGTAAAAAAAAAAGTAAGCTAAGAGCTAAAATGAAAAACACTGCAAAATCAGATTTATTTTAGGATTGTACTTGTGCTTTGGAAGGGGTTAAAGTTGATAATTAATTTAAATTTCACAGCTTTTGTGTTATTGTCGTTCTATGTAAATAAATAACCTTGGTGTCAAATATGCAGAAGTGGACCATACTGAGATAAACTTTGATAACCTTTTTTTGCGATTTTCATGTCGACATGCGCATAAAATAAAAGGTGATACGGCAGTCTAGACAATGACCCTTCCCGTTTAATCTAATGATTCTATACAGTCTAACAGGTAAGAGTGATACTACTTTTTTTCTTTGTTTTCAATTTTTTTTTATTCTGTTATTTTATAATTAGTTAACAGGGTTTTAACTTCAAAGCAGCATGAATTCGGCTATATATGATAAAATCTCCGCCGTGATAAAATGAACATGAATTGGAGGAAATGGGGACAAAAGACCACTGTTTTGAATCCCACTGGAAAAAGGGGAGAGTGAATCCTATGGGCCCTACTCTTTTTCAGATCTTAGGCAGGATTCTTCAACGTACAGATGTTGTTGTTGTGCTTGTATTAACTCTATTTGATTCTCAGTAATTTAGTTAAGATTTAAACGAAAAAGCCCGAAATAATTGACCCGTGATAAATCCGGTCAATAAAATAGAGTAAAATCTTCCTCCGTTGACTTCGGAGCACTCTACATAAGTAGATAGAATATAATAAAGGGGCGGTGTAAGAGTCTCTGGAATATGTCAATTTCACTGGTTTAGTATTGCTGTTCTGGAATTTAATATGGAGATAAAAATCAGATAACATTGTTTTACTGAACGAAGCATCATTACGGTTTACTCAACCAGGTGGTTGTCTCGCCTGCGACAAATAGTCGGGGAAGACGAGACATACATGTACAATGTAGGTATAATAATTACTTTTCCGCGGCGGCGGCGGCGGCGGCGAAAACTTTTTTGTAAGACTTTTGTACAGAGATATCATAGCTAGGTTATGGTCTACGCAACTTTCTGTCAAATTCACCAAGCCATGTGACCATGGCTCCATTTTACGCTCCAGTGACTGTGATGTAGGTCTTTTTTTCAAGCCGTTAACGTATTTGTAAGACTTTTGTGGACAATGAATTTCTTAAAAAGTATAATAGCTAGGCATCTGTGTTGGATACACGGACATTTTAGATAATGGCCTAAATTTATGCAACTGTCACCATGCCGTTTGACCCTGACCCCATTTTACGCTTCAAGATTTTGTGGACTTGCCGAGTCTTCTTTAAGCTGTTAACTTCTTTGTAAGACTTTTGTGGAAAATAAATTTCTTGAAAAGTATAATTGCTAGGCATCTGATATTCAGTATATCGATGAATAAAATTAGGGTTTTTGCATTTCTACACTTAATGACTGAATGAATTTTGCTTGTGTTCAGTCTTTTATGTTAAATCTGTTTCTCAAAGAATCACTTGAGTGTGTCCACAGGAAAATGTTGGGAATCAATGAATGAATGTTTGAATAACTAGGTATTCCGATGGTGCCAGCAGGCGAGACATACTTAGATTACGGGAAAATTGAAGCTTGTGAATGACTTTGAAAAACAACAATGTATGAACAAAAACATACTATTGTATTAAAGATAGAAAATAATGAGATGTTGAGTAAGTGTACGCGGTAAACATGGTAAATAAGAAAGACCACAATGAAAAACAGCCTGCAGTCTTCAACGAGTTTATTTTGCAATTGGCCCAACTTGTAATAAAAATGCATACAATTCAAATCCCAAATCCAGTATTGAAATAGTCAAAGAAAGACCCAATCAAAACAAACAAAAGCAAAAAATCAAAACCAGCCTTAAATATCTATCCCTTTGACAGTATGTGTCGTTATCTATGTAATCTGTCGTTATATTACTGGGTACTTCAGTTTGTTAAATAAAATACAATTTATTTGGGACTATTGACATACTTTACAAGAACCAACATAAAACCTTGAAATTTACACCATCGCACTTTATTATTCTTTACAAGAACAAGAAGACAATTTCTTCCATAAATTAATGGCTCATTTCAGTGTGAGAGGACCAGACAACAATGAGATGTGGAATAAGTGTTCGCGACACAAGGAACAAAACGAAACGATTATTTTAAAAATCATAATGGAAAACAGCCAGCAGTCTAGATGTCAGTGCTCGCCGTCTTGCATGTTGAGATGCGAACACGTGTAGCGATCTCGGCTGTTCAATTAGCCAATACAACCAGCCCGCTTTAACTATGGACTTTCGATTGTAGCGTAAAGTGGACTGTCACTGCAAACACAACAATGAAAATTAACGTCGTCATGATTGATAAAGATACTTTTAAAAATCACGTGGTTTACCATAATGGACCTGACGAATGGGTCGTGCAAAAATTAAATCTGAATGGATTGTGCTTTCCTACTTGACGATTTGCGGTTTTGGGCATTACCGATTGGCTTGTTCATGACGACGTAAATTTTCATTGTTCAATCGAAAGTCCATAGTTAAATCGGACGGGTTGTAAAAACCGGCTGTACTTATATTGTCTGATGACGTCGACCAATGAAATGCAATTTTAATTTAAAACGTTTGGTTTTTAGAATTAAGCTACCGAGGGGTGCAAAGTGACGCCATTAGATAAAAGGAACTTTGCTTCCATGCTTGAACGGAATTAGATATTTTCCTGTAAGATGGACATTTATATATATCATTAAAATTTATTGGTGTTATCCCATTTCTGAGGCCTAATTCCACTGACTCACGACCACAGCACGGTCAAACGAGCAAAAGTCTGTTAATTTAACTCGATAAACATACTTCTTGTGCATTTATCTCCATGCTACAGGTAAATAAATAGACTTACGCTCGTTTGACCGTCTGGTGGCCGTGTGACTGAATTGCGAAAAAAACTTCAAGTCGTATTAATAAATCGTTTGAAAAAGCATGTCACAAAGAGCAAAAATAGTGAACAAAAAGGGTACGCTTTCCAGCTCTCGAGAGAAATCATGGAAATATTTTGTTTACGGCAATTCTGTCACTTGTGAAAGATCAAGAGCTTATGCAAGAACCTATAAGTCTAAATACATGGGGGCGTTTTGGTTGGGGGTGTTTTGGAAATGGGAGCGTTTTGGTAGGGGGCGTTTTGGAAATGAGGCGTTTTGGTTTTGGCGATGGGGCGTTTTGACTTGATACCTCAGTTTAAAAAAGAAAATATTTTGCGCTACGGCTTTCTTTCATCTGTAACAACGCTTTTTAATTTCTCCCGAATATATATTTTATGCGAGCATAAGTCTCTGTTTTATTTAAACTTTTATCTTAAACTTATTTTACAGCAGACATGGGCTAATATCCGTCTTAGATTTGCACACAGTTTTAAACTTTGGGGTTTTATTTATATATGCTTCATATTCTTGATGAAATTAGCGTCGGTTTAAAATAATTCGACTTTAACTATTTTTGTAATTTTGTTATATTCAGAATGAGAGTTGCTATAGTTGGAGCTGGGGCAAGTGGTCTTCCTGCAATTAAATGTTGCTTAGACGAGGGCCTTGAACCGGTCTGTTTTGAAAGAACTAATGATATTGGTAAGACTTAATCGGATCAGAGTTTTCAGTTTAAACTTATCTATTTATCCTTGCTTGGTTAATTCCTATGTGAATCCTGCTTAATTAAGCAATTGCAAGGATGGTCATAGAGCAAACAAAAGGGTCTTTAACGTGCTTCCCCATACACGGGACAACCATTAATTCATACCTTCCAAGGAACAGGAATCGTTAATGAAGACCATAATGTTTAGCCTGTTTACTTTGTACGCTCATGGTTTACATTGAGTGGTCTTTTTGGCGGAAAAAAATATAAAACGAAACCACTAACTGACCTTAGATGGTTCACTTACTTAACTAAGATATTATAATTGTAATACATTTTGTACATACAACCCTAATCATTTAGAACTACCCAAGAGCTTTTTAAAATAAAAAACGACATCTCGACGAACATCAACCATTTGTTATATTGGAGTCAGATGTATGTCGAGGAATTAAGTCTGAAAGGTTATATTAGACTCGAAATTTAGGTAAATTCAAACACATGCTATTAAGGGATACTCGGTCTGATTTGATTTATATTTATGTAATCGGAGTGGTAAAATTAAAGGTCCAACTTCTTCTGAAAGAATTGCAAGGGCTTTCCCGTTATCTTTTTCATTATGTATTTTCCTTAAACTTAAAACCACAAACGTTTTGAGCGGATGCCTTATAAGAGAATGTTTTATTGATGTAAATCAGCACGAAAGAACGAGTGAAAAAAAAATAGTCTCAAAGTCTACCAGATAAACAAAAACAGTCAAAAACATATCTGAGAAATTGAAGGTTGTAATGAACCTGACTTGGTATTGGCACCAAGTCCAATCTTAATCCCTTTTCCATTGCGATCTTAAGGATCAGTAGTGTCACAAACCACAGCACAGTTGTGAGACTCAATTGAGAACGATGGATGTATTTGTCTTTCTTCACTTTTAGGAGGACTTTGGCGTTACACCGAAAAGGTGACCGAAGGTCAGTCATGCGTGATGAAGTCCACCGTCATCAACACCAGTAAAGAGATGATGTGCTACAGTGATTTCAAGATCCCGGATGATTACCCAGTATTCATGCACAATACTTATGTTCAGAAATACTTCAACCTGTATGCTGATGAATTTGGTCTCCGAAAATACATAAGATTCGAAACCGAGGTAAATCTAATATGATCACACAATTTAAACTGGCACTCAAGCTCTTGTTCGTTATAATAGTAGAAGTTGTCACGGTAAACCATTCTTTCATTTACGTTGACCACATTTTAAATAATATATGTGTAAAATTACGATGGAACAGAACACGAGTCATGTTACTACTACTGTGTGACCAAAATTAAAAAATGTTCTTATACGACTAGTATCTATATTTGTAGGTTCTTTCGATAACAAAACATCAAACTTTCAACGAAACTGGCAAATGGGATGTAAAAATCCGAAACAAGAAAACCGGAAGCGTTGATGACTTGGTGTTTGATGCTGTAATGATCTGTTCTGGACACCATGCGGACAAAAACTTACCCGACTTCCAAGGGTTGTCAGAGTTTAAAGGTCAAGTCTTTCACAGTCATGACTACCGACACATAGCAGGGTATGAGAATAAACGAGTGGTGGTTGTAGGCATTGGAAATTCTGGTGGTGATGTAGCGGTTGAACTGAGCAGAGTTGCATCTCAGGTACAAAATGCAGTCTTAATGTCTTTCAATGACTAATTGTGGCAGTTGAACTGGACAGAGTTGCATCTCAGGGTAAATGTTTTTTTCATGACTAATTTTAGCAGTTGAACTGAGCAGAATTGCATCTCAGATACAAAATACAGTCTTAATGTCTTTTCATGACTAATTGTAGATGGCAAACATATGATAAAAAAAAAAAAATTGGTTATGAAACAAGAGGTTCCAGTAGGTTTTTTATAATTGCGCCCCCCCCCCGTTTTAAAATTCCTGGATCCGCCACTGAATGTACAGATCTTATCTATCAAAGCGACAGTGTTTCGGGCGATAGGATTGTTAATGAAAGCCTTTTTATTTAGGTTTATTTAAGTACAAGAAGAGGGAGTTGGGTTTTTAACAAAATAGGACAAAATGGGTTGCCTATAGATATGCTAATTGTCAAGCGAATTATCAACAAAATACGAGAGATAGTGCCAGCTTCCCTAGTGATACATTTGGAACATAAGCAACTTAATAAAAGATTTGACCACGAAGCATACGGACTACAGCCTAAGCACAGCGTTTTTTCCCAACATCCAACAGCAAATGATGACATTCCCAACAGACTTGCATCCGGGACTTTGAAAGTCAAACCGGATATATCCAGATTCACAGAAAATGGCATCTTATTTGAAGATGGAACAAGAGAGGACAACATTGATGCCGTTATCTTAGCTACTGGATACAAGATTGGTTTTCCCTACGTTGATAAATCAATTATCGATGTCAAAGATAACCATGTTGAACTGTATAAATATGTTTTCCTGCCAAAACTTGAAAAGCAGACTTTAAGCGTCATAGGATGCATACAGCCATTTGGTGCCATAATGCCAATATCGGAATTGCAGTGTAGACTTGCTACAAGAGTGTTTCAGGTACAGTATCGATTCAAAGATGATAGATATTAGATCCTGTAACCTCAATAGGCTTACTTTGGATTAAGCTTACAATATAAAATGCAAATAGACTTTTGAACAGTCGAAAGCTCACAAATAGTGTTTTGTAAGTGTTCCACGTGCAGATAAATGAAATAATTTAAAAGAAAAAAAAGAAAAAAATAGAGTCCAATAGTCCATGGAAATAACTTGGAGAGCGCGTCAATTATTCTTTAAAACGCTTTAAAGGTTTTGAATTTTAAACATGTACATGTACCGATTTAACCCAAAAGCGGATCTATATATGGGTTATTTTTATTGAATCGTCCCCTTTTATATTTTTGCACACACAATGCAACTTATTCTATAATCATTGAAGCGGAACGTGTTTATGCATCCTTAAGTACCTGTATCAACCATGTGAAACATATATTCTTATAATGCTCAGTCTGTAGATACATTTTAGGGTGAAGTTAAACTTCCAACTCCCACCGAAATGATGGAAGATATAAGATTAAAGAGAAAGAACATGGCGATGAGATTTGTCAAGTCCAATAGACATACAATACAGGTGGATTTCATAGAACACATGGACGAGATCGCTGCACTTAATGGTACACTCCCAGATTTGAGTAAGTTGATGATGGAAAAAAATAACATGTACATTTATTCGATCAAATAAAACAATAAAAGGGAGACATTTTTTGGCCAAACTGAATTTGAAAAACTACGGATAGAAACGCTGTTGCCTCCGCCTTCGCCTGCAAATATTATAATGCAAAATTGATGTCAAAATTATCAACACTATTTTACATTTTGAGATATTGTAAATTGATTTGAAATTTGAACATTTGTTCCTTTATCATGTAAATTCCATTTTCCCGCCATTTTACAGCTTATTTTGTTAAATGAGTCACATGTTTTGATTCTACTTGTTTCATTAAGTTAAGGATGTTCGCTACTTTTATTGAAAATAAATAAGTTTCAAACTTGACGCCTTAAATGAAAAGATAAGAGGAAAAGGTATATAATAAGAAAACAATGATAGAATCGTGACCTTGTTTTCAAGATAAAAAAGTTTTGGCGGGAAAAGGTTTTCTCTGACTTTTTCATAGGTTTAGCATTTAATTTAGCTCTAATTAGCTGTCAAAACCCATGAGAGAATAAAAAAGAGTTGATAAAACTGTGTTTATAACATCTTTATGACATATTAAAGACATTGATAACAAGAAAATAGGGGTTCGTTGGCAAAACAATTAACCCTATTTTGATGGTGAAACCTGAGGATTCCGAAAAAATGACAGAAATCCCAAAACAAGACTAGCGAGCATCCTTAAACACAGATTAAAAGATAAAAAATTTCTACAGCTTTGCGGTGTTCAACTCTAGTTCTAGAAAATGAGATGTGGAATAAGTGTACGCGACACAAACTACAATATAAACGCGAAACATCCACAATTAATTACTTTTCACTTGCCAATTGACCAAAAAAATTGGGCAGATGTTCAATATCTTTGGTACATGCTAAGAGGTATGGCACTAAAAACAAAACTTCATATTTTGTATTTTAGAAGGATTGGTTTTCAAAGACCCAAAACTAGCCCTTGCCTGTTATTTTGGACCATGTACTCCATACCAATACAGACTAAACGGACCCGGAAAATGGGCAGGTGCTCGAGAAGCCATCTTAACACAGTGGTCTCGAGTTAAAAGTGGACTTCGAGCTCGAAAAACCGGAAAAACGGAACAGAAGTCACAAACTTCGATCTATCTTGTTTTCTTTTCAGTTCTTGTATTATTCTGTTTGCTGTTGCATTTTATCTTTTCATAATAAAGAGTTATTGTAAAATAAAGACTATAATTTTATGTTTTGCAAAATTATAATAGTATATCAATAAATTATCAACACCAATAGAATGTTGGGTCTAAGAAAACGGGTTCTGTTTCTGGAGATTGGAACCGCTCCTTTTGTTTGAAAATTTTATTTAAGCGTGGATAACGGAATAAAAAGCGTAGACCCCCCCCCTTTCTGCTTCTTTGAAATATTACTGGAGTCGCCCAATTTAAATATGTTATCTATATTGTTGCAATGTGCATTTGTCGTGTTCATAGACATTCATAGAATTCGGTAAATACTACAGATCATATAAAATAAATAATCCTTTCAACAAACTTCTAACTGCTCAATCTTACTACAACTACCATATTATTTCTACTAAAATACCTTTTGTATATAGTATCTTTAATTTCCATATGAAACTAGTGGCTAAATGTATCTTATTTACAAATAAGATATCAGATACATGTAAACTTTTAAATTGGCTGTTACGGTCGATGACTTTACGAAAATTGCCCTTTCCCCGATTTTTGAACGAAAATGGAAGCAATTTATTTTATCTATTTTTTTATTTCAAAATATATGATGACGATGAGGGTCCAAGGTGCCAGCTGCTCACCCTACAAGAAATATTTTAGAGTGACCTCCTCCCCCGGGGGCCATACACTTTTCTGAAAGGGGTGTGCCCCCAAACGGACTTATTGGGAGTTATAGGGAATATGTATAAAAGTGCAGAAACCATTTCATATAAAATGTCTATGGATGTTAAGTATCTTCCGTAAGGAAACAAATTTATTACTGGTATATAAGACTTTGTTCGAATTTGCAGTGGTGTTTCTGATTTAAATGACAAAAACCGTTCGTAACAGAAAAATTACTAAATTAAGATTATCGATACCTCGAATTACAATGAATTAGTCAAATCCTTTCCAATTCGTTCATAAATATGGGTATATCTTATTGAAAAATTTAGCTGTACACGTCGATTTTTGATTGTATTCTGAATTTTATGGAAATGTAGTTTACAAGGCACGGAAATTCAAAAACAATCCGCTGGACATGGTTATTTATCTTAAAAAACTTATTAAAGAAAGGATACGACTTGGGAGTTATAGTTAAATCTTTACATGTGGGTTTTTTACCTTTTGACTAGTGTATTGTTTTGAGAATTTCAGTAGTCAATTATGTCGGTTTTGTGTGATGATATAACAGTAAATATTTAGTTGTTTAATTAAGTGTGATGTTTGATTCAGAATCGATATGTTTGATTTTTTACATTATTCGATTAATGCTCCTAAGCTAGCTGTCAGTAACTGCTAGTGTGCGCAAGAGAGTTCCTTTACGTATCGTTGTTCTCGTATAGTGATCTTGTCTCAGGTTCTCTCTAGCCCCAGTCACACTGTCACGTTTCGGCACCCCGTTTTACTACGTTTCTGAAACGTAGTGAAACGGCTATAAACGTAACGAAACGTACCGACACGTAGTTGAAACCAGGTACATACGTAGAGATACCTGGACGCAAACGTGGGGTGCCCCGTTTGTATCGTTTGCACGACACAAACGTGGCGAAACGCGGCTAAAACAATAAACGTAGCAGATACGTGGTAGAACGTAGTGAAACGTCGTTAAAACGTGTTAAACCCTAGTGAAAGCGTAACGAAAACCTAGTAAAACGTAGCGGAATGCCCACCACCAGGTTTTACTACGTTTTCCTAGGTAGTTACTACGTTTCACGAGGTTTTATGAGGGTTTTGTACGTTTTATACGTTTAATGTTACGTTTCGCTAGGTTTTATCACGTTTGAGTAGGTATAATCACGTTTTATTACGCTTACTCTTTCATTTCGCCTATTTTTGCACCCTTGTTTTGTGAAAAATCTTCATTTAAATCACATTTAAAAAAAATAACTATGAAAATGGTAAATTACGGGATGTTGATGAATTAACATACGCATATTCTGCAAGATATAAGGCTGTTGTTGTTTCAATACAACCAGAGGATAAGAAAAACGCGTTTAATTTTGGTGAGACATTAATTTGGAAAAGTAGGAGATCCTAGTTCGGCATCTACGAACAAGTTGGCCTATCTCTTGCACTTGTACTCATCGAAGCGATTTGTCAAGTTTTCTGTAACCAATTGTTTTTGGAATTAAATGACTGGGATAAAATTACAAGGCGATTCTTTTCTCTTTTTTAAATACAAAGGGGAAAAGACTGAAATAGTACTTTGCGTGAAAGTCTTAAAGCTGTGTAATATAAACAATTTGTTACAAGTATTTTGTAAGCTAATGCGCACTAGTGATATCCCGCTTCTGTTCAAAACTTTAGTATTCTGTTAACAGAAAGTAGATGACCTAGGAGTATAAAATAGATATGCACCCTATTATACCATATGATAAGATTGAAGGCGAAATATAAAACCTCTACGACCTATAGTTAGACAACTGCTGTGATAGGATTTTTGCATCCATGTTCAACATGTGTAAAACCAGTTTAGCTAGGAGCCTAAAATTATTATGCACCATTTGTTACTACTGTAAACGCAAAATATCATATCTATTATATTTGAAAGCAGTTGGAAAACTGAGACAAAATTGTATTTTACAGACAGACGAACGGACTGAGAATGGTAATATACTATACCATTAGTGATCATATTAGTCTTTGGAGCAAAGATATACATATATATAAATGTACTAAAATATGAATAAAATCACAACTTACTTTCTCCTCAACCAATCACTACCTCTTCCTAGTGAATGTATCTTTTTATTTTGAGAAAATTATGCGGTTTTCGCGGATAATTCTTCACTGCGTAGTGGCACGTGGTAAAACGTAGTAAAACGTAGTACATATCTAGCAAAACCGCATCAATACGTACTAAAACGTAAGATATACCTTGTAAAACGTGACAAATCCTAGTAGAGAATTCTCGATAACTGACGAACGAACGTAACTTTACTTAACCCTACGAAAGGGTGATTCAAAACGTAAGCAATTTGTTAGGGAGAATTTATTGATTAAAATTCTTAATACCCTGTTTTTTTTAAGTTTTAGATTCTAATGCCATTTAATATATTAAAACTATTTAAATTTTATTTTAATTTCTATACCAAAAACTAGTAAAAACTGTGAGCAGCTGGCTTCTCACAAAGTAACCCCCCCCCCTACAACTATAAAGGTCAAAATCTACCTGATCATTTTTTTAAAGGAGGCGCACTCTACATTATATCACAAAGATTGTCTTAAAGTTTCATGAAAATCCATTTAGGAGTTAAGAACGAGTTTCTGATAAGACATAGATGCACCTAACCTCTAATGACATGAATGAAGCGCCAAGTAAAGAAACTCCCTGAACCGATCAATGTAATCCTTTATATGTAAAAGATTATATATACTTCAAATTCTAGCGATCGCTAATATAAACATCATTTAAATGAAAAAAAAAAAACAATTCGTAAATCGTCGGCTGTGAATTGTTCTCCGAATAGTTACGTTTAATCTTTCGTCAAAACATACGTTGAATAAAGGATCCTTTTGTCTCTTTCGTATAGTTAGGTAATGTTTCGTTCGTTTTCTTTCGTTCGTAAGTTATCGAGAATTCTCTAGTAACACCTGACGAAACGTACCACACACGTAGCAAAACGTGGTAAAACTTAATGAAACGGCTGATGCTAAACCTTGCCATACCTAGTAAAACGTAGTAAAACGTGAGGAAACCTTGTAAAACGTGGCATATACGTACTTAAACGTAAAGATCGAAAACTTTGACAATCAATTATATATTATTAAAACGTGACGTTTTAAAACGTCGTGAAACGGAGAAGTCGATACGTGACAGTGTGACTGGGGCTTTAATGATTTGAACTTTTTAAAACCTATCTGAATAAAATAAAATTAAACAGCCGCCGATAAATTTAGGCGCTTTGGAAAGAAAACTCATCTTTGAAACGAATAGTAAACGCGTGATTGCAAGATAAGTGTTTTATTAAACAGTTAAAAGTAAACCGAATTGAAGCGGAGTGGGTTGGTGGAAGAAGTATCTCCGATGTGTTTTTTTTTCTCGTATGGAACATTGGCCCTAACAAAATATTTATAGAGGGTAGCGTTTCCCTGTTAATCCCCTTTCACTTATTACAAGTTCCATTTCATTTGATGTTGAATGACGGCTCTGGAACTGAGTTAAGGGTCGGCGATTGATCTGACGGATGTTAAATGACGGCTCTGGAACTCAGATAAGGGTCGGCGATTGATATGACGAATGTGGAATGACGGCTCTGAAACTGAGATAAGGGTCGGCGATTTATCTGACGGATGCTGAATTACGGCTCTGGAACTGAGATAAGGGTCGATTGATATGACGGATGTTTAATGACGGCTCTGGAACTGAGATTTAGGTCGGTGATTGATCTGATGGATGTTGTATGACGGCTCAGGAACTGAGATAAGGGTCGGCGATTGATCTGACGAATGTTGAATGACGGCTCTGGAACTGAGATAAGGGTCGGCGATTGATCTGACGGATGTTAAATGACGGCTCTGGAACTGAGATAAGAGTCGACGATTGATCTGACGAATGTTGAATGACGGCTCTGGAACTGAGATAAGGGTCGGCGATTGATCTGACGAATGATGAATGACGGCTCTGGAACTGAGATAAGGGTCGGCGATTAATATGACGGATTTCTATCTCTGTATTTGAAACACGATTAGAAATACAAATGACAACAAAGTTACAGACAATAAATTTTGCTACACCTGACGCGCGTTTCGTCTATTCAAGACTCATCAGAGGCGCTCTACCAAAAATATTGAAAATGCCAAACACTATATGAATTTGAAGAGCATAGAACAATAAAACCAAAAATACCAAACTGGGGAACCAAATTATTACTAAGATAATCAACCTATGTCTGGGGTATGAAGAACCTTAGGGTTTAGACAATTTTGAAATTTAGACGGATAATTTAAAGCTTTGATGTTTTTAGAGCTAGCGTCGCTGGGGTTGTTTGTTGATTAAAATATTTACCAAGACACAAGAACAATATCAATTACTCTGGTGTAACAGGGGTGTTGAAAAACTAGCATAGACAGAAAAAATGACTGCTGTGACTTGGACAAGCATGTTGTGATTTCGAGGAATAAGTCATGATTTTAAGGAATTAAACTTTGATAGCGAGCGCTGCTCAAACAACGATGATTTCTATGGAAATTAAGTTTTAGATATTTCTATTTGATACGATAACGTAACCCTTAAGCCACTATACCATGTATACTTTCTCACAGGAACATAGTGGACTGAGAGTAATGTTATTGTGCCTAATCGACCATGTGATGTAAAGGAAATTTCTAAATTGCAAAACGATGAGAATCAATGGTTTGTGATAAACCCATAAGACTGCACGTTTACCATTAAATACTGTTCTTTTTAATACTAGTACTTCTTTCTGTTCATCTTGGAATTACTGGTGTTATTGTCTATAATTTGATGATTTTTAAAAGGTGTTTTCCAGTGCATCCAGAATTGTCGTAGTTTTTATTCTCCACTGTTTAAAAAGCAAAGTAACAAAACCTACATTGCATGAACTTTGGAGGAACGCAAAAAGACATAACCATAACTGACCAATAAAAAGACATTTACCAAATCATGTTTCATGATAGAGTGAATGCGCTTTGGAGAATGAGTGAGTTGGTGTTTTACGCCCGTGCAACGCTATATAGGTTATTTACAGGCGATGAACATGAAAAAGATGATAAAATGAAAATGAAATGATGATGATAAATGAAATATGGGGGTGGGATGGGAAACAAAGGAACTGTTAATTTTGAAAAACCACCGGAAAAGAGGAGAGGTGGGTAGGGGCAGAAAATTTGGTGCACTACTTGGCGGTCCACAAAGGTTTTTTTTACGTACATGAAGCGTGGCACTCTCCACACACGTTGGCCCACTATGGTCGGCAGTCAGGGTTTCCTTATTATAGACCTGACAACCCCCGTGGACGAGGGCCACCCTATTCAGCCACCTAGGGTACACAGTTTTGGAGAGCGGTTTTGGAATAGAATTTAATATTCATATTTGCCATCTTCCGTTATCTGCAAAATAACCCGCCAAGGTTACCAGTCATATGGCATTGTTTCACGTGTATAAATCTAGGCACAGAATGGTAAGCAGATTTAATTCAAATTGGTAGTTCATGGGACTCGCTTTTGGATGCTTTCGATGTAATTGTCGTTCCACGAAATAAGCTTGATGTCAAAATGTGTTGAACTGTATGCATGGATTACATTTTGATAAATTTTAATGCTTTCATTTTCATTAACCCACCATTTCTTTTGAAATGCCTGTATCAAGTCGGGACCATTGCGGGGTATGTCTTCCTTGTTTTTTCTTGTCTTATTGATATTGATTCGGTTATATTATTATATCCTTATTTGACATACATAAAAATGTGATAAATTTTTGTTTTGACTATGAAATGACAATCTATATATTGACCCCTTACGTTTTTATCAAATGATTTTTCGTGTATCATTCTATCAAACAGTGTTACAGGTAAGAGTAATACTAGTTTTCCTTTTTTTAAATTCTTTATTTTGCTGTGTTAGTTAGTTAGTTAGTTAGTAAGTAAATAACCTGGTAGGTTAGTTAACGCTTTATTACAAATCACATTAATATGAAAGGGGCCACCGTGGTAAAATGTGCACGCAATGATGATGAAGTGGAGGCACAAAACCGATCGGGGATCATGAGAGTATTGACTGCCACTGGAACTAGAAAAACCGTCAGCAGCAGCTCACAAATAAATACCCCCAACCCCATATATCAATAAGAAATTAAAATGTTTTGCTATGGGAAACGCCAAAAGACATTATGTCCATTTTTTTTTTTAAATTGGAAGTGCACATCTGCTTTACGTAATAAAGATTGTGTGAAAGTTTCATGAAAATTCATCAAGGAGTTTTTGGGAGTAAAGGATAAGAGTTGGGTGCCCCCTTGTCGTCCAATGGCTAAAACCATTTTTTTGCAATGGGGAACACCAAACATATCATTTTGATCATCTATTATGTTGTCCAATGGCTAAGTCAATGCTTTGCTTTTGGAACAAAAAAATCATTTCAACCAACTTTAAAATTAAAAGGTGCACATTTACATTTTGTCACACAGATTGTGTGAAAGTTTCATGAAAATCTATCAAGGGGTTTAGGAGGAGTAGCGGATAAAATATGGGTACCCCCTTGTCGTCCAATTGCTTAGTGAACTGGATAACTCCATGTTGTACTGTGGGAAACCCCAAACATCATTATGGCCAACTTTTATAATTAAAGGTGCACATTTACATTATGTCACACAGATTGTGTTAAAGTTTCATGAACATCCATCAAGGGTTTGGGAGATGTAGCGGATATAAGATGGGTACCCCCTTATCATTGAATGACTTAGTCCATGTTTTGCTTTGAGAAGCCTCAAAACATTTTACCAACTTTTAAGATAGAAGGTGCACATCTACATTATGTCACAAAGATTTTAAGGGTTTAAGAGGAGTTGCAGATAAGAGATAGGAACCCTGAGGTGTAACGAAAGGACATGCGGACGGACGGACGCCCCTATCACTATATACCCCCACTTTTCAAGCGGGGGATATAAACATGAGAAATGAATAGGATCGGACAATATTGTCTACTGCAGAGGATTCTACGGGCCATTAACGTAACATTTTTCACAACACGGCGCACTGGCACTATATGGTATGTGCGGTCAAATTTTCCGCATTATAGCCAGACGACCCAGGCAAAAGGGAGGCATTCATCTACGGTAGACAGTTCTCGGGCGTACTTTCAAATTTGCGTTTACGATATATCTAAGCACAATTAATATTGTAACCATATTAAGATTTGCAAATTTAAATATCAGTTGCTTCGCCAAAGTTTAATAACTTATAAACGCATTAAAAAAAAACAACACATCTACACAAAACAAAATAAATACAAAAACCATACAAACAAAAAGACAAAAATACGAGAAATTAAAACCACGCTAAAATAGCTCTTCTTTAACAGTATTTTCATTTTGTCAGCAATCTGTACAATATTACTTTAATATGTTAAATAAAGTACACTATATTTGGGAATATTGACCTACTTGACGTGAACTGATAAAAAAAAAACATTCGACATTTGCACTAATTTTTATATGTTATTAATCATAACGTAATTTAGAACCAGCAATCAAAACCGGGTGGACTCTGTTAATAATGTATATTTATTTTATGTAAGGTTTAAAATAAGTATCTCTTTTGATATTCTACAGCACACATAGGCTAATATAAGTTTTAGATTTGCACACGGTTTTAAACCTTAGGGTATATTAATATGCTTTCATATTTTAGATGAAATACAGGTAAACGTCAGTTAAATTTTTTTTCGACTTTTTTGTAATTTTGTTATATGCAGAATGAGAGTTGCTATAGTTGGAGCTGGGGCAAGTGGACTTCCTGCAATTAAATGTTGCTTAGACGAGGGTCTAGAACCGTTCTGTTTTGAAAGAACCAACGACATTGGTAAGACTTTATTAGACCATATTGTTTTGTTGAAACTTATTTATTCTGGATTCGGAAACAAGCTTGATGTTTAAGTGAACCCCTTTCCATTTTGCAGTTTGCGAGTTTGGCCTCTGTAGACACATCCTTATCGAACAAGGTCTTTAACGTGTATTGCGTATTGTTTTCACTTTGCAAGGGACGACCACTTTCGTCCCTTCGAAGGGTCTAGCATCGTTCACTAAGACAATAATATTTAGCCCGTTATGTTTTAACAAACAATGGGTGGTCTTTTTTGGTGCAGCCAAATTTAAATCAAACCATCGACCGACCTATGGTTATCACAGACATGATGTCTGTCATCGTCGTGTGTTTTTATTTTTTATGTGCTTAAACTGGTGTATGTGCTTAAACTGGTGTATGTGCTTAAACTGGTGTATAAGAGTAGAAGCAAAATCCAAAATCACAATTTTTCATGAACAATTGTAAGGTCTTTCTTTTTCTTTTAGTGTTACTTAGTTTAAACTTATTTATTTATCCTGGATTGGTCAACAAGCTTTATGCTAATGTGAACCCATCTCCAGTTTGCAGTTTATGAGTGTACATAAGATTTGTAGTGACCCCATTCAAGCTTACTCTTATCGAACTCTACATTTTTATCGTAGAGGTCGGCAGTAAAACAAAACACCACACTGTTGCGGGACATTATAGGGAAGAATAAACATTTTGTTTGTTTGGTTTTTAGGCAGAGCCTTATGAAATCATATAGCTATCTGATTTTCGCGTTTTTTTTCTGTCTAGACAGGGTAAATCGGTCAGTCAATATTGCTACCAGCTAGAGGATCTATTACAGAACATTAATGGTGTATTGTATTTTTAATGTTATACGAATTGTCTGAAATAAGAGGTACATATTTATACCCCAACATAAATGCAATCAAAATGTGCACTACATATCGTGTATCAATACTCGTTGACGTTTACTTAAGCATTGTTGACCTTTGACCTTTGATCAAGTGGGCGGAGCTAAATAACATATTTCTTAACAAATGTGTAAGTGTGCGGAGGAAACAAACAAAATTGATGTGCTATGAACACAGATCGTTCTTTATTTTTGGTGCTAAGATTTAGCTCTGCCTAGCTTTTAACGCTTAAGCGCTTTGATTTTTCTTTCTTCACCATCTAGGTGGACTATGGCGTTACACCGACAAGGTGACTGAAGGTCGGTCATGCGTGATGAAGTCCACTATAATCAACACCAGTAAGGAGATGATGTGCTACAGTGATTTCAAGATCCCAGACGACTATCCAATATTCATGCACAATACTTATGTCCAGAGGTATTTCAACTTGTACGCCGATGAATTTGGTCTCAGGAAATATATCAGATTCGAAACCGAGGTAAATTTAAGATGATCAAATAATCTAATGTGGTTCTCGGTCTCCAAAGTAGAAATAGGTCAGCGTGTTTTACTTTAACCAGCGATCTAAGTTTAGTTAAAACATGTTTATATATCCTGCATTTGGAAACTTTACAAGCTTAGTGCTTATGTGAATACTTCTCCAGCTAGCAGATTGCGAGTGTTGCTTTTGTAGCGGCCCCCATTGAGTCTACTCTTATCGAACTCTACAGATGGGATTTTTAACATGCATGGAGTATTGCTCTCCTTTACACGGGACAACCTCCGAAGGACTAGCATCGTTCCTTGAGATGATCCTCGCAAATGGTGTCAATTGCAAGAGAGAGTGGGAAAATTTTCACCCCTAACGAGGATCGAACCACGGTGTTAGTAACCCGGTGCGTTAACCACTACACCACCGGTTCTCTAAAGCAGCCAATCGTCTCAAATAGGTTAATGAACAAACCACTTTATCTGAGCCTGTCCTGTGTTTCTCGTACCAGAGTACAGTCAACTTTCACTAAAAGATTTTTTTTTAATAATCAATCAAATGTACTCCTTTCTCGTATTAATTTTCGTCACATTTTGAAATAATGTATGTGTAACATTCTTTTTGGACACATAGATTAAGATATACATAAATCAAGTTTTTGTTCTGCGTCACAACGCTAAGCAGGGACATGGAAATGCCGGACGTCTGTCTGTGCGTCCGTCCGTCCGTCCGTTCGTGTGTAAGTCACACTTTGTAAAGCGCTCTCAAACTACAATTCTAAATAGATGTTTATGAAATTTAAACGTAATGTTAATATCAGTAACAGCTGAAACAAGTTCGAAATTACTATATTTATAATTAAGCATTGTGCGACAATTTTTTGGTAGAAGTTATAATCCGTTAACCATGAAATTTAGGTCATGTATCCATTCACACTTTTGTAAGCGCTCTTACACATACAATTATCAACGGATGTGTGTGAAATTTATACATAACTAATGTTTTTTACTACCAATATCTTTGACACGTTTTTATTTTGGTACAATACGTCTATTCTCGTTCCCCGCCTCAACACAGAGCGGATACATAAAAAATGCAGTGTGTCCGTCACAATTTTGTTCGTTACAGATTTTTCAGCTACTATTGTTCTTAGGCTTTCGATATTTGGTATGCAGCTCCATATGGTATCATGGTTCGGTGTGTTTCTAGGTTTGGTTAGATTTTTTTAAGGATTAAAGAATGAGAAATATTCCTAAGCTTTCGATATTTGACATGCAGCTTCAGGTAGGGGTTTCATATGGTAGGAAGCGTTTTCATGTCTGTCGCTTATCTTCTTCATGTTAAGCGAGTGGACAAAGAATTGTTCCCACTAGGCTGGCGACCCGGGCATTTTGTTCTTGTACTAATTAATCCATGTCAGGAAGGCTAGGTATATCATTGTGTGAACATTTCACTGTATAGAATTCAGGTAGAAGTTTTTTATACTATCCTTCTTTGTAGGTTCTTTCGATAGCAAAACACCAAACTTTCAACGAAACTGGCAAATGGGATGTAAAAATCCGAGACAAGAAAACCGGAAGTGTTGAAGACTTGGTATTTGATGCTGTAATGATCTGTTCTGGACACCATGCGGACAAAAACTTACCTGACTTCCCAGGATTGTCAGGGTTCAAAGGTCAAGTTTTACACAGTCATGACTACAGACACACAGCTGGGTATGAGAATAAACGAGTAGTGATTGTTGGCATTGGTAATTCCGGTGGCGACTTGGCGGTAGAACTCAGCCGAGTTGCATCTCAGGTACAAAATGGTGTCTAATGTCTTTCCGTGACAATAATCTTGTTCTGATTTACACTACTAAAATTGGTAACATAAGGTAAATAACTTGCTAGTCACTGAAAAAGTTTCCGGAAGGCAAACATATTTACATTTTTCAGAATAAGGATAGGGGTTTGTTTGATATTTATTTAATGTCTTTCTTTACCCGATTTTACCTACAACATGCACTTATTCGAACGGTTGCAATACGACAGGGGTGTTCCGACAAGCAGGAAATGATTGCATGTCCGGAGCACCTGAGTCCACTGTGGTGTGAATTTGCTTTACTGACTGTAATTTATTTGGGTTCATATGTTTTGTGTAAGCAATTTTTTCTTTGTCTGCAATGACTTCGAACGTGTCAGTGTTAATTTTTGTTTTCATTTAAATACAGGTTTTCTATATTTTCAAAAGTGGCATTTTTATAGATGATATGATATGTCAATGAGTGCCTTTATATTTAGGTTTTCCTGAGTACAAGAAGAGGGAGCTGGGTTTTTAACAGGATAGGAGAAAATGGGTTACCTATAGATATGCTAATGACCAAGCGAATCGTCATCAAAATACGAGATATGTTACCAACTTCCCTGGTGGTGAATTTGGGACATAAACAACTGAATAAAAGATTTGACCACGAAGCATACGGACTACAGCCTAAGCACAACGTTTTTTCCCAACATCCAACAGTTAATGATGACATGCCCAACAGACTTGCATCCGGGACTTTGAAAGTCAAACCGGATATATCCAGATTCACAGAAAATGGCGTCTTATTTGAAGATGGAACCAGAGAGGACAATATTGATTCTGTTATCCTAGCTACTGGATACAAAATTGGTTTTCCCTACGTTGACAAATCGCTCATTGACGTAAAAGACAACCATGTTGAACTGTATAAATATGTTTTCCTGCCCAAACTTGAAATACAGACGTTTAGTATCATAGGGTGCATACAGCCATTTGGTGCCATTATGCCAATATCAGAATTGCAGTGTAGACTTGCTACAAGAGTGTTTCAGGTATGTTAAAGATGGTACATATTAGACACTGTAACCTCAAGGACAATATTTTTAGTAAAACTACACGTGTAAAATACATTCACATAGACTTTTGTAACAGCCGAAAGCTCACAAATAATATTTTGGGAGAAGTTACATATGTACCAACAGTATAAGATTTAATTTCTACCCTTTGTACCATAAGATAATAGTCCATGGAAATGACTGAGAGGGTGCGTCGATAGACACGTACTTGTAACGATTTAACTTAAAATCAGATCTGTATGAATGGATGCTTTCTATTGAACTGTTCCCTTTTATATTTTTGCACACACAAAAAACCTTATAATCATTAAAGCGAAACGGGTTTAGGCGTTAAAGAAAGTCCCATATCGGCCAGGTGAAACATATATTCCTATAATGCTCTGTAGATATATTTTAGGATAAAGTTAAACTTCCAACTCCCACCGAAATGCTGGAGGATATAAGATTAAAGAAAAAGAACATGGCAATGAAATTTGTCAAGTCCAATAGACATACCATACAGGTTGATTTCATAGAACACATGGACGAGATCGCTGCACTCAATGGTACACTCCCAGATTTGAGTAAGTTGGTGATAGAAAAGATAAGTAATAGTTATACCATGAGGAAAAGGTGTTTCTGGATAAGAAACCCCGAGGAGTCCACATGTCATACGATTATTTCTTTCTTTTTAGCTCACCTGTGAGCTATTGCCATTTATTGGCGTCCGTTGTCGTCGTCGTCCGTCGTCGTCGTTAACTTTTCTTTGATAATCTTCTCCTCCAAAACGACTGAAGGGATTACTTTGAAACTTTGCACACTACATCTATGGGATGTCCTCTACCAAGATTGCACAAATGGTGACCGCCGTCCAAACAACATGGCCGCTGTTACTAAAAATAGACCAGGGGGGTCAGACTACTGTTTTTGGCTTGTAAATCAAAAAGTATAAGAGATATATGAAATATGATGCCACGCTGCTGCTTCAGCATCAAAAGTTCTTCAAATTATCCATTGAGTCGAAGTTGTCAGATGACCCCTTGTAGGAGTTACGGCCCCTTAAAGGTGAAAAATAGCATTTTTTCATGTTTTTGGATTATAGAATGAAAACTATTGCAGATAGAGAAAAGCTTTTGCTTGCTTAAATGTTCAGCTCATTTAGCTCTACAAAAGTCTCCATAGGGTCGAAGTTGTCAGGTGACTCCTTATAGGAGTTAGGGCCCTTAAAATAGCCCCTTAAAGGCTTAAATAGTGTTTTAGCCTAAAGAATGAAAACTATTACAGATAGAGAAAAGTTGTTGCTTGCTAAATGTTCAGCCCATTTAGCGCTACAAAAGTCTCCATAGGGTCGAAGTTGTCAGATGTCCCTTTATAGGAATTACGGCCCCTTATATAACATTCTTTCATGTTTTTGGCCTATGGAATGAAAACTATAGCAGATAGAGAGAAGCTATTGCATGCTTAAATGTTCAGCTTATTTAGCTCTACAAAAGTCTCCATAGGGTCGAAGTTGTCAGATGTCCCCTTATAGGGTTTACAGCCCCTAAAATAACGTTCTTTCATGTTTTTGGCCTATAGAATGAAAACTATAGCAGATAGAGAGAAGCTGTTGCTTGCTTAAATGTTCAGTTCATTTAGCTCTACAAAAGTTTTCATAGGGTCAAAGTTGTCAAATGACCCCTTATAGGGGTTAGGGCCCTTAAATAACGTTGTTTTTTTCATAATTTGGGCCTATGGCTACAGAATGAAAACTATTGTAGATAGAGAAAAGCTGTTACTTGCTTAAAGCTCTAGAAAAGTCTTTATAGGGTCGACATCAACACCAGGTGAGCGATTCAGGCTCCTTTGAGCCTCTTGTTTTTCGATTCTCTTGTTGAATTTACATTAAATTTTATTATAGTGGCCTAGTCCCATACTATGGGCAGCCATTCGGGCAAAAATTAACAAAAAAATAAAAAACAGACAATAAACTGAAAACAGACACAAAATCACAAAAAACAGACAAAAATTTTAAAAACAGACAAAATTACAAAAACAGACATAAATTTTACTAACAGACAAGACGATTCTGTAAAACAGTCAAATATGAAAACAGACAAAAAAATTTAAAACAGACAAAAAATACAAAAAACAGACATAAATTTTACTAACAGACAGACGATTCAGTAAAACAGACAAAATATGAAAACAGAAACAAATTTTACAAACAGACACCAAATTCAAAAACAGACGTTTTTAAAAAAAAAAAACAGTCGATAAACAGCTGTATATCATGTATATCAGAATCTTGGCCTTGTGAGGTACAAGGAGGCCTAACCGTTTATCGAGAAATATGGTCCGTTAAAAGGTGTTTCACGGTTTTTGTGGTCCGTTAAAGTCGCCGTGACAGTCCGTTAACCAGGTATAATCGAGAAAAAACACTGAAGGTCAGTAATTAATTTGTTATCATAATTAATACGCATTTTAGATTTATAAAAATTACATCTGTCAAAATGAAAATGAATGACTGTTCGATACGATTTGGATTTGTGTAAAAATAGTTCTATAAAACTTCATAAAATGAAAAGGCGTGTGGCTCCTTAGTATTTTAAAGGTTGCAAATGTAAACATGTTTACCTCATTTTTATCAATTTCTCTTTTTATATAACAAAACATATGTTTTGGTTGATATCCATGGAAAGTACAATAATGTATCAACATTCTGTTTAATTTACAATGCTCTATGTTATATAATAATTTTGTAATAGGGGAAAAGTTATAAAATATGGTCCGTTAAGGGCTGATGACATATTATTTTGTCCGTTAAGTTGGTCCGTTAAGTGCCTGTGACAAAATATTAATACCGTTAAATAACATAAATAGATAGAAGATTAAAATAGTTTTGTTTGATATGACATATCATAATTTTACTATAAGGACTGAACGCTAGTATACAGAAGAAAAGACAAAATTCATGTGGATTTATCGAAACTAAAATACATACATTTGAATATATGCACCATTCTAGATCATTCTACGAAACAACGGTATTGTAAACATACAATACATGTGTATATGATATATTAAAGCAGCAATAAGCTACTAATTATTAATAAATATAATGAACACGGTTCAACACAGTCTGTTTTGGTTATTTATTTTAGGCAATGAAAAGAAAAAAATAACAAAAACTATGGAATTAAAAATTATAAATGGAGAAAAATATCTAAATATGATGGGATTTGTACCACAGACACATTTCTGGAACTTTAAACCGTACTGAAACCGATGAAATTTTCAAAACTCCACACATACAAACTGACGTCCAAGACATTCACTCGCTACTTCCTGAAGTGATACTCCAATTGCAGATCAATGGCTTTTTCTCATACCTCTTAATATTTTTTCGACTCGTGGCAAACAAAACCTTCGACTTTCAGAACACATGCTTTCTTCTTTTCTGCGACATTTTACGATTTTGGGCATCAACAACTACAACTCTCATGCGATATCCGTTCAAGGCAACGAAACAGTTTTGGTCACTCGGCAAAATTCGATTTCACGGTATATATATCCGATTCATGTCCGGTTACAAAAACACAGGCCAATCCTCTATCGAATATGGTTCGTATGACCCTTTGGATGCTAAAATTAACTTTGCAGTACCTAACAACATTAATGTTAATGATACGTCTATTGCTCCGCATATCCCTGATATCAGAGGACCCGGTAAATTTCCAGAAATGATCGACATGATAGCTTCCTCAAACTCTCAAAATTCGTTTGTTTGGACATTTGACGGGAAAAAACTAGCTCCTGGTTTAACTGGCGATGATCGAAGGCGGCGATGTTGACTTATTAGGTTTATATGTACATATCCAAATTACCAAGGTTTTATCCTTTATTTTTTTTTCATTATCTCTCCTGTTGCTTTTTATATATTTTTCATTAATAAATGTAACACATTATTATTCTTTTTGTATCATATATGTAAGTATTTCCAAATAAAATACATTTAAATAAAATTAATAATTGTGTTCAGATTTATTTTCATTGCCACAAACTCGTGTAAATATTTTAGGCATTTATATTATATCAAAAATTATACAATAATTCTGGGAAACCTCTGACAAAGATATCATCGATTTTGCCAAGTTTAATTATTGGGATTCGCTATATAAAGATTTATTTCCATCAGACCTGCATTTTCAAAATGTGAGACATGCATCATTAACGGACCTAAAAAGTGTCACGTGCCTCTTAACGGACCATGTTTCTCAAAGTAATACCAATTTTGGCATTTTTGTCCCAATATTAATATTTTGGCCCAGAAAATCCTTCTCTTATGTTTTTTATTGTGTAAGTAGCACAAGACTGGCTACAAAACAAATGTTTCAAAGACGAAAATAACGTCTTTTAATGCATTTTTCGTCATTATAAGGTCACAATTTTGCAGAGGGTAGGTCTCCGCCTTTTCGTTTTGCGAAGAAGTGTCAAATCAAATCAAAATGTTTTTAGCGGGAAGTTTTTCGTGAATAAAAACCTATCACAAGTTTCACTTATTTACTATATTTTATTATCAGAGTTAATTTCGTAAAAATAAATGAATTTGTTTTCCATAAAACTACTTAACGGACTGCCTCGTGCAACATATAACAGACAAAACCGTAATGTTAACCTATGGTAGAAACACTTAACGGACAAAATGCCTCGATAAACGGTTAGGCCTCCTTGAGGTAGAAGATGACTGTGCCTGTGTGTGAGATGAGTCGCCAAGTTCAGTAGCAGCCTTCCCGATCAGATCGGAAGCTTCTTTCAATAACCTTAAAGCATCATTTACTGCCATTTTTCCAAACGACGCTGTTTGAATGGTGCGACCTCTAGTGCAGGAAAATGCCAACGCGACCTCTAGCGGTTTTTTCTTAGTAGGTCTGTTTATAAAATTTGTTTCTGAGACTGTTTCATGTTGTTGTGTCTGGTTTACTTTAAAATCGTCTGTTTGTTAGTAAAAAATATGTCTGTTTTTTTAATTTTCATGTATGATTTTAAAACTTATGTCTGTTTTGTGTGTTTATTTTGTCTGTTTTTAAAAACGTCTGTTTTTGAATTTGGTGTCTGTTTTTATAAATTTACGTCTGTTTTTTAAATTTTTGTCTGTTTTCATATTTTGTCTGTTTTACTGAATCGTCTGTCTGTTAGTAAAATTTATGTCTGTTTTTGTATTTTTTGTCTGTTTTTTTAAATTTTTGTCTGTTTTCATATTTTGTCTGTTTTACAGAATCGTCTGTCTGTTAGTAAAATTTATGTCTGCTTTTGTATTTTTTGTCCGTTTTTAAAATTTGTGTCTGTGTTTTTGTGATTTTGTGTCTGTTTTCAGCTTATCGTCTGTTTTTTTTGTTTTTTTTTGTTAATTTTTGCCCGAATGGCTGCCCATACTACTCTTTGTAACAAAAAAAATACCAGAGGTTTGAGATGTTTAATTTATTAGTATATTGCATCAGGTACATTTTAGAATGACATAAAAAATATAATAAATATTAGGGTTTTTTTTCTTTAATTTTCAATATTTTGAATTTTTTTCTTGTATGATTAATGAAATTGCCGACAGAAGAAAACAAGCACCTATCAATCAATCAATCAACCTTCCAGTATTACAATAAGAGACGGGGGTTTAATGCAATAAAGCTTGGTTTTATCCCAAATACCCAAACATTGTCAAGACCATCGTGATAAAAAAAATCCAGAACCGTATTGCTTTATTCGTTTTTTTTTTCTTTAATACTTATAATTAACCATCCTTGTTTGATTTTTCTACCTGTATTGCCATTTATAAGTGTGTTTGAACAAAACTTCATATTTTGTATTTTAGAAGGATTACTTTTCAAAGACCCAAAACTAGCCCTTGCCTGTTATTTTGGACCATGTACTCCATACCAATACAGACTGAACGGACCTGGAAAATGGACAGGTGCTCGAGAAGCCATCTTAACACAGTGGACTCGAGTTAAAAGTGGACTTAGAGCTCGAAAAACCGGAACTACGGAACAGAAGTCACAAACTTCGATCTATCTTGTTTTCTTTTCAGTTCTTGTATTATTCTGTTTGCTGTTGCATTTTATCTTTTCTTAAAAAGGATTTATGTTAATAAAAAACTATAATTTTATGTTAAGCGAAATTATAATATGACATGAATATCAATATATTAACAAAAGTGTTTTTGTGTGTGTGTTTGTGTGTGTGTGTGTGTGTTTGTGTTTAACGCCCTTTAACGACATACCTGTGCCATGTAGGGCGGTCAGTTTTATTGGCGGAGGAAACCGTCCTTGTAACTGACAAATCTTATCACATACAAGTTATAACGAAAGAGGGGCGGGTCTAAGAAGGGGCTGTTTCAGAAGATCGGAATCGCTTTTTTTTCCTTGATAAATTTAATTTTAGTGTAGATAAACATAAAAAATGGCTTGGGACCCCTTTCTTGTAAATATTTCTTGATCCGCCTCTTTTATATATTTTATCAAGGTTCTTGAAATGTATTTTTGCATCGATCACGGAAATTCATAAAAATTCGGCAAAAACTACCGATCCGGTCATACACTTTTCTGAAAGCCTTAAGGGGTGAATTCCCCATACACTTGTTCATGTTATTGAGGAGTTTAAGGGAATTTAAAATTCAGCATACGTTTTTGGAGGAGTTGCGCTTACAAGGAGTGGACAGACGAACGGACAGAGAGGGTGAGTCCGAAATACCTCCAAACTCTGCTTGCCCTGGTGAGGTGGGAGGGGGCTATAGCACAACGGCCACAAAAAAACGGTGTTTAATACGCACATCCTTGGTGTAAATGCATAAGCACTCTAATTTACCCTTCTTCAAGCAGACAGATTAAATTGACCAACCAATTTTCAAGTTTACTTTTAAATCTTATATTTAAATCTTCTTTTTTTTGTTTAAGACAAATATAACACAAAATATTCCTTTGTGCTTTAAATAATGAGTCACTTCTATATCAAATCTGTTTGTGTTCGAATATATATCTTACTACAGTAACGAATGGTGAACAAAGATGAAATATTGCCAAAATTTAGTATACTTAAAGAAAGAAATTTTGTAAAAACATTTGAGATAAATATCGTACCTTTGTTGACACAACGTTTGTACCTGTCAATTTGATGTTTACCTCGCACCAATAGTATCTCCATAGAATGGTTGTCGAATTAACTAAAACCGCATATACAGTATTGAATTTTAAACCTTTATTGATAATTTTGAATTAAATGTATATATCATCCATTTTAATGTTAAGATCTAGAATCAACATAAATTTGTGATTCTTGAATTTATATCAATTTATATTTATAAAATCACATCATGATTTATTATGGTCTTTTCAAGCTTTAATTTTGGGCTACAGCATCTCTGATGAGTCCTCAATAGTCTTAACACGCGGCCTCCTTATTTTGAAGGTTTGTCTTACATGTAACTGTATTTTCTAATATGAACTTATAAGGTCGTCATAGTATAAAGGTATTTAAAATTTTATTTAGTTAATTTTCATAAAATGCAGATCTAATGCATTTCTTGTTCTTTTCTTTCCTAATGATCTGCAAAGATATCTAAAATCAATTCCAAATCATTTAACTAAAAACATTAGGGACGGAACATTTAACTTGAAGGGGGGGCTTGGTTTTTTGTTTTGGCCAAAACATTTTTTGTAGGCGTAGCGACAGAATGCTATTTGATATTAGCATTATTTTACATAGCAGAAATCCTTCTTCAGAATACTTTTTTTTAACCCTCTGCTGCCAAAATATTTTTTTTCATCAAAAATCATTTTCAAAATATTTTTTCATGAAAAATTCATATGATGAAAAACAAAGGAAAGGTTCTTTAATTGTTGCTCTTCATCCCTGAGTCTCTGGAGGTCTTTAAAGTGGACCTTTTAAGCGGTTTAAGCGGAATTCGATATCGATATAACAAGCATGTTTAACTTTTGCTTGATCAAATACAATTCCATTTAAGAATCAACTCCAAATTATCTCAAACCTAAAAATAATGTCAGTGTAATTGGTTTAAACTGATTGATTATTCTCGTATCATTGAGAAGCAGATATTGCTATCGCATATCAATTCAGATAAGGATAAATGGGTAAGCCAATTGCGCATCGGATCTGCAACCTCTGGTCACGTTGAAAGCTGCTGGCTGTTTTTCACTCAGTCATGTCAGTTAGGTTTATAATATGTAGATTTTGTCGCGTACACCTATTCCACATCTCATTATCTTCTACTGAATTATATCCTCAATCCTTGGACCTCAGGTTAATTAATTTTGAGTTCACGAGTCCTTGAACCCATAATCAATAAAGTTCTAGTTTCTTTGGGACTATTTCCTGCCGAGATAAGGATTTCAAAATGCCCTCAAAATCAATGTAACAATTACATCATCAATATCACCTTTGGTGTTGATCGATTTTGGGTGATTTATTTCGTCTGCCATTTAAAATAAATTTATTTAGCACTTTACTCTAAATTATTCAAAACTTCTTTACAATTTTCGTTAGAACTTTTATTATGGTACGATTACGTAAAAAAAACTTTTGTAGGATATTTCCATTAGCATGCAACTTTTAAGCATGCATGTTGTACATGAATTGGTGTAGAAAATCGTATGTAAGTATGAAATTCTTTTATTTTTGCAAAAGTCTGATTCCCAAAAGACAACAGGGGCGAATGCAGAAAATGTCATTTACAACAATTCCGATACATGTCTAACTGCTATCAAAACCATGTGTTAATAGCAATCAGACATGTATGGGATTCGCATCGATCTATATTTTTATGTCCCATCTACGAAATAAGGGGGCATGAAGTGTTCGGGTCCGTTCGTCCGTTCGATCGTCTGATTAAATCAACATGCCATTGATTGCACAAACGGCACTTTCTCGGTTCGCGCCTGGTTTTAATCTAAGTTTGTATCTAGTGTCAAATAAACTGGGTAACATGTTCTTTTGTGAAAAAAGGAATATATGTTGGTTTGTAACCCAGATTAACGTCATATTGTACATAGAAAGTACATTGCTTTAACCAACAGGAAGCCAAACTGTTTTTTAAAGGCACTCTAATCCAAACATTTTACTCGATTCAAACAAAATATGTTCATTGCTGAAAACCTGAAAAAGGATATGCAACCAGGACTCAGTGCTTCCATACCTGTGCCAAATGGCAGGTCTAGATTAATGCGATTATCAATTTTTCGGTTTAAAAAGATAAGTTTTTGCGCTTTTATTGTTACTGAATTATTTTCCAATTGCCAAAAAGCATGGCATCTCTGTTCAATATAGCTAACCTTAAAGGGATCGACCATTTAACTCGAAAAAGGAAGAGACTTGATATTTTTCGTTTTGGTCAGAATTTTTTATCAAGAGCGCGGAAAAAATGCATATTTTTTATGGCATAACAGCAGATTTTTTTCATTATAAGCATTTTTTTTATGAAGCAAAAACCCTTCTACAGAATTTTGTTTATTCTTAACCCCTGCTGCTGAAACGTCCACGGGATGTTGCTCCACATGTACCCATACACGAGAGAACCTTTTAAATCCCTTCCGAAGAACCAGCATCGTTCCTTGAGACCTTCCTCGCAAACGGTGTCGATAGAGAGTTGGAAAATTGGCCCATGAAATTTTCATCTCTGACGAGGAACGAACCACGAACATTGGCGTTTGAAGCTTGTCCCGTAAACCACTACACTCTCAGACATTTGTTCTTAGTTATAGGTATTACGTAAAATAAGTTTTGGTAATGAAGATTCTTGTGTGGAAAGAGATAGGATTTATCCAAATCACAAAACAAAACAAAGATGGATGCAAACTTTAAACAAAACAAATTTTCTTTACCGGGTCAAACGGAACTCATTTAAATGGCTTACCTAAACCAACTTATGTAAACTCCTTCATGTCTCCTTTGTTATGTTTTTTAAATCAAATTTATCAATTCAGATAAATACTCGTTTACTTGTATTTAGGGCTCATAAGATATTATACTACATGTGCAAGCATTTGGGAAGGGCATGCCATTGCTGAGAGCTCGTAGATGACAGTATTAATGTAATAAATACGTATATCCGTAAACTTATTGATTACAAAACTGTAAGTTGTAGAGATTAATATATATTTGAAAACTACCTGTGCTTTACTGAATATTGATCCTTCTTTTGTTCCACTTTCGTGTACATGGACTATTTTTCACGATATTAGCCACTGGAATATTAACTCTACGTCCACAAACAAAGAATTTATTCTGGAACCGCTCCAAACTTTGCTTTATACTTATAAGGTCATGCGGTTATGTTATTAGCAAAAAATATGTCAATTTTTAAGGTAAATCTCGTTAATCTGCCCAAATCACCTTGCAATGGACAAAGAAATTTCCGTCTTTGTCCAAAGTTTTACGAAGACATGACTATATATACTTGCTTACAAAGGAATTAATCACAGAAAGTGTATTACGCATATTATATAAAAAGGGGAAATTCTGGAGAATTTTTAAATTGTGTTAATGATTTTTATTTGGATATATGTACGTCGATCAGCTGTTTTTGACATTTAAATCTATTTTTGTATCACAAAGAAATGTTCGGAAAAGGGAATTATTTATATATAATGGACTGGACAATGCTTATTCTAAATTACTTAGAGGATTCTGATTTTAATTAAAGAAAGAAAACAGGTAGGAAAGTCGATAAACAAATACTAAAAAAGGCAATGCCTGAAAGGTTAGGAATAAATAAAATAACTTGTGACTAAAGACTTGATTTTTTTTTTGGGGGGGGGGTTCGTCTTTTTTAGCTCACCTGGACCGAAGGTCCATGTGAGCTATTACCATCACTTGGCGTCCGTCGTCGTCGTCGTCGTCGTCTGTTAACAATTTTTCAAAAATCTTCTCCTCTGAAACTACCAAACAGAATTTAATGAAACTTGGTATGAATGATCCTTAGGGTGTCTTGCACCAAACTTGTGTTTTGATTTTTGATCTGTTAAAAAACATGGCCGCCGTTACTAAAAATAGACTAGGGGGGTCAGACCACTGTTTTTGGCTTATAAATAAAAAAGTATAAGAGATAGAGGAAATCTGAGGCCAAGCTACTGATTCAGCATCAAAAGCTCTACAAAAGTCTCCATTTGGTCACAGTTGTCAGATGACCCCTTATAGGGGTTACTGCCCCTTGAAGGTGAAAAATAGCATTTTTTCATGTTTTTGGCCTACAGAATGAAAACTTTTGCAGTTAGAGATTAGCTGTTGCTTGCTTAAATGTTCAGCTCATTTAACTCTACAAAAGTCTCCATAGGGTCAAAGTTGTCAGATGACCCCTTATAGGGGTTACGGCCCCTTAAAGGTGAAAAATAGCGATTTTTCATGTTTTTGGCCTACAGAATGAAAACTATTGCAGATAGAGATTAGCTGTTGCTTGCTTAAATGTTCAGCTCATTTAGCTTTACAAAATTCTCCATAGGGTCGAAGTTGTCAGATGACCCCTTATAGGGGTTACGGCCCCTGAAAAATAGCGATTTTTCATGTTTTTGTCCTACAAAATGAAAACTATTGCAGATAGAGATTAGCTGTTGCTTGCTTAAATGTTCAGCTCATTTAGCTCTACAAAATTCTCCATAGGGTCGAAGTTGTCAGATGACCCTTATAGGGATTACGGCCCCTGAAAAATAAAGATTTTTCATGTTTTTGGCCTACAGAATGAAAACTGTTGCACATAGAGATTAGCTGTTGCTTGCTTAAATGTTCAGCTCATTTAGCTCTACAAAATTCTCCATAGGGTCGAAGTTGTCAGATGACCCCTTATAGGGGTTACGGCCCCTGAAAAATAGCGATTTTTCATGTTTTTGTCCTACAAAATGAAAACTATTGCAGATAGAGATTAGCTGTTGCTTGCTTAAATGTTCAGCTCATTTAGCTCTACAAAATCCTCCATAGGGTCGAAGTTGTCAGATGACCCCTTATAGGGATTACGGCCCCTGAAAAATAAAGATTTTTCATGTTTTTGGCCTACAGAATGAAAACTGTTGCACATAGAGATTAGCTGTTGCTTGCTTAAATGTTTAGCTCATTTAGCTCTACAAAATTCTCCATAGGGTCGAAGTTGTCAGATGATCCCTTATAGGGGTTACAGCCCCTGAAAAATAGCGATTTTTCATGAATTTGGCCTACAGAATGAAAACTATTGCAGAAAGAGATTAGCTGTTGCTTGCTTAAATGTTCAGCTCATTTAGCTCTACAAAATTCTCCATAGTGTCGAAGTTGTCAGGTGACCCCTTATAGGGGTTACGGCCTCTGAAAAAAGCGATTTTTCATGTTTTATGCTTACAGAATGAAAACTATTGCAGATAGAGATTAGCTGTTGCTTGCTTAAATGTTCAGCTCATTTAGCTCTACAAAAGTCTCCATAGGGTCGAAGTTGTCAGATAACTCCTTATAGTGGTTATGGCCCTTTATAGGTGAAAAATGGTGTTTTTGGCCTATAGAATGAAAACTATTGCAGGTAGAGAAAAGCTGTTGCTTGCTTAAATGTTCAGCTCATTTAGCTCTACAAAAGTATAGGGTCAACATAAAGACAGGTGAGCGATTCAGGCTCTTGGGAGCCTCTTGTTTTTTTTTACTTATTTATTTCGTTCTATAGAAATCCAAGTTGATATAGATAAACAAGCATAAAGATTTTGAAAGATTTAGCCTTCTTCGAATCTAAATCCATCATCGACTTGAAAGCCAAAAAGAATACGAACATGCCTTTTGTATGAAACAATGCCGGATTAAGTGGGAGCAGAGGGTCCGGATTCCTCCTTATGATGCGATTTTTAGATTAGATATAGGAAATCGCTAAAGGGCGACGAGGCGTTGGGATCTCTTTGGTAGATCGGTCAATACATTTGCAAATTTCTGGACCATTCATAAGGTTAGCTGTAAAAGATACAGTGTATCGCCTTAAACTTGTGAACTACTGTATGTATTATCTAAATCTTATCTCGAAATACTTCTTTGGAGCGATTTGTTTACTTTAACTTTAGTTCATTTGTATCAGCATTTTTGAATATATGTATATACATATATATAGTTCAACAGTTAATTTCAAAACGGCATTCCAGGGGTTTTATGAAAAACAATTAATCTTTTTTTTCTAATTTTCAAAATGAATGTTAAGATTCTCCAGGTTTTTTTCCTTATTATTTTCGGCCCTCCTCTGTTTATTGTGTTTTTTCTTGTGTTGAATTTTAATTTAACAAATGTACATATATGCCTCATAAAACATTATTTAAATATTTATAATTATAAAGAGATTACTAGTTTTTCGACATTTAAAGTGATTTCTTTGTGCAAACCATGCATATGGTTTAGCTCAAACGACTTTTTTTATAATATTACGCTGACTTAGCACTAACTTAATCTAATCTTTCCCCCCAAAAAGTTAATTCTAATTGAATTGAATTGAATTGAATTGAATTGAAAATTCCTGGCACACTTAAACATGTTATGTGCTATATAGAGTATTCTTCTAAATATATATGCATACGATATACTCTTCTACCATGCATGTAGGTTCAAGTGTTGCATTCCAAACTTCCTTTGTTTTATAACCGTCTGATTATGTCTACAATTTTGTCAACTTGACACATATATTTACAAACAGCATTGAATATAATAAACCATTGATATTTTCAGATTATTTAAACTTATTGTAAAACAATATGAAACATTTTACACATTTAAATTCGTTAACGTTTAAAAGACAATACCAACACAATGTAAATGGCATGGAAAGTGGTTTCCTTTGAAGTAAACAATAACCATTTGATCAGTTTAATATTTTGTATACATTTTGGTTGGAAACATCAAAATGGAGAACGAAAAGAAAGAAAATAATAAAAATACCAAAAACGAAATGGCTTCATGTCCTAAAAGAACTAAAAGTAGGAGTACAAGTTTTGCTAAAGGTATTTTATCAATATTTTTTTTCTTTTATCGTGTGGTGTTTTGCTTTTTCTTTTATTTTATGTTTCTTGCTCATCAAGAAGGACGTTCGTCCAAAATTTGGACTCAATTTTAGTGTTATTTTATATTGTGTATATATCTTTTATATATCATTCGTTTATTTTTACCTTTTAACTGTTGTCTATCCATACCAAATGTCATTTATAAGTTTTTACTTTGCGTTTTTTAATAGTTTTATGTTTAAAAGATCAAAAGAAATATAATAGTTAACTTCTAGCTTTCTTCTTTTGTATCAAAAGTTTTCAACATCATTTATCTAAAACGCGTAGAGTATTCTTTTTTTAACTTTCTTTTCAAGTTCTATCTTCTCGACAAAGAACTGGCAAAAAATCTTTTTCATTAAAAAGAATACCATAATAGTTTTATTTAAAGTCCCTTTTTATGTTTCTCATAATGTTCCAAAAATGAATTTATGAGGCAAAAAGGTCAGGGTTTAGAACAATCGATCAAAGGAACAAACCTGGTTTTTATCATGAACATAAATAGTAATTATACCAAGCTCTTCCGTCCTAGGTTATGACATAAAAATTGCATAAGAATTTAAATACAAAAATATTAGGCAAACAAGGACTTTTGATTTTTACTGAGTTTTTCGAGCTGATATGAAAAATGTCGTCATAATCTATAATTATCAATAATTTATTCTTTTTCAGATGATAAAGTTCGAATAAAGCGTAGAAAAAGCAAGATGGCGAAGAAAATGGATAAAAATATGCGGAACCATTACAATATTTTACTCGACACTGATCACAAAAAATTTCTTTCGGACCTTTCTGCGGCAATAAAAGCCAATCAAAATCAACGAGTTTATGATCTGCTCGCAATCATGGAAAAGAAATCACAGTGTAAATTAAAAATAAAATTGTACCGTGAAGGCGAAGACAACAGCGAATCGTTACTTCACGTCGCAGTCAAATACGAGGACGACCCCGACATTATACAAAGAATCATTGATCTTTGTCCAGATCTGCTGTCTATTGCTCGGGAATCCTCCGAAAACTACAGAGGACAAACACCGCTCCATATTGCTATTACCAAACGACAAGAAGAACTAACAGAGCTGCTATTAGAAGCCTCAGAACGTCAGGATGAATATAACAAAAGACCAGCAAGTCTGACGCGTCTGACAATGATCCATACCCCAGCAACAGGTCGGATATTCACCAACACGGTCATGATGGGAGAGCTTCCTCTCAGTGTTGCTGCGCTGTCGTTTAATGAAAATATTGTGGATTTGTTAATCGACCATGGCGCGGATATTCATTCAAAAAATAAGTCTGGTGATACGGTACTTCATTCCTTAGTCAAATATGCAGCAGTGTATCCAGACAAAACAGATAATGTTATCAGCATGTTGAACTATTTCAACAGCAAATTTAAAGCGGGTAATTCAGATAATGCTTCTCATGTTCAAGATAATATTGATTCGGATATAGGGTTACGTGAACATTCGTACGTCTGGTTCCTGAAGAACGGTGATCGGTTAACACCGTTGCAGTTGTCCGCTAAACTCGGGGTTGTCGAAGTATTTCAGTTTATAATTAAACTAGAGAATGTTTACTCCTTCGTTAGCACACACGATGGTTTGTTCGACATAAAACTATATGACATTACCGAGATTGATACCGTAGCAAAACTTCAGGAAACGAGCGGTAATGTATACAATGAAGGCTACAACAAACGAAAAGTCTCAAAAAATATCGACGGGGTGTCAAGGACTAACATCAAAACAACACAAGACTGCACACCGGTCTTATGCAGCCAATTCAACTACCCGGAGACAGAATCCATCTTAGAAATGATGTTTGATTTTGACTATCAGAGTGGACCTGCATTTCGTATCATAGAAACAATTCCTGTCAAAAACATTATTCAGGAAAAGTGGAAAAAATTACGTTATGTTTACTTTCTTTGGGGATTGGTTCATTTTATTTTGACTATTTGTTTGACAGCAGAAGTAGTAATACGGTCAGATCTCTACGCGTCAAATTCAGCTACAAATAACACAAGCCTTGGCAAATTTGTATCGAAAGCTTCGAAGGGATTCGCAGATGGTATATCCTACTTCAGTTTTGCGATTGGTGGAGTACTTTATGGCCTTCTAGTCATACTATTAACCTTAGCTAAATTAAGAAGACGAAATGCCTTACGTTACGTGTTTCATAATTTATTTTATTATTTGTTTCTGTTGATATTTGCTGGATCTCTGATTGTAGACTTTATCATGACTCTAAGTTTAAATCACCATGACAATATTGCGTTGACAATAGCCGTGATAACTGGATGGTCGTTTGCTATCTTCTTTCTTAGAGCTATTCACTTATTTGGATATTTTACGGAAATGATTCGAAGGGTCATATTTGGCGATCTTCTCCGTTTTTCGGTCATTATTTCGTTCATGCTTGTTGCATTCACAGCTGGGATTTACGCCGCGTTCATTGGAAACTTTGAATCCGTAAAAGATTTCGATGCATACAATGAAGCTGTGAGTGATAGCTTTGACAGCTATGGAGGTGCCATGATTACAATGTTCCGATTAATGTTAGGATTAGATGACGTAGGAGTTTTATCGCAAGCCAGACTTCCATGGCTAGCGACAACGTTATACATTATATTTGCCGTTCTTACGTATGTACTTTTAATGAACTCCTTGATCGCTATGATGTCACAAACATGCTCGATCGTTTGTGAAAACAGATACCCACAATGGCGGCTTCAGATGTTGTCTGTGATTCTATTTTTAGAAGATTTGTTCTGTTTGGCGTGTATCCGAAACACCTTTAAGTCACCTGGTGAAGAGAAATCTGTTCAGTCATTCGACCCTGTGACGAAACAATCAACAGAAAATGTTCGTTTTTATCTAAAAATACATTCGTTGGAGGCATCATATGCGACCGAGGAGGACAAGGAGGCGCTGAAGAAAACAAAAATTGAAGACATACACCCACGTTTTGATGGTACTCTACGGTCAGACACTGGTTCGTGTAGTCCTTACCTAAATTCAGGTTTATATCAATACAGCATGCGTCGCCAAGGATACAATGGAATCACCTGTCTACCAATCCCAGATATCAATATCACCCCGACTCCTCGTGTTCAAAACACCGAAAACAATTCACCTCCCCAATCCGCCAAAACTGAACCTGATTCCGCAAGAAGAAAAAGTTCCAGAAGACATGTTCGACAATTAAGTAGGGTAATTGAAGAAGATCGACCCGCAATAAAGAAAATAGGCTCAGAACCAGACGTTATTCAACGAGAGAAATCTCCAAAATCGAAAAGACGACGATATAATTCTGAAAATATGCATGAAAGAGATAACAGGAGGTCTCCACGGCCTACTGCTTCCGGTTCAAATGATACTATAAATAGATCTTCTGACAGCCTGTTAACGCCAGTAGATTTGACACGTGTTCATGAACATTCCCGGAAATGTCCAGAAAGACGCGAAAATTTGGTTCCGAATGGATACTCTCACGTGGACATCGAACCATATCCCCATTCAAGTGCTTGATATTTTTTTAAAGAACATTGACCTTGTGAATAAAGCTGAAAATCTCCTTTAAGCATTAAGACATTAACATGCTCGGTGTTTTAGATTTTCAAATGATTACAACACGATCTCGGATGTACTGAGAGATATGAAGCTAATTTGTAGAAAAAGTCAATGATATTCGCCAGTATTGGTTATGGTTTTTGATTTTGTTAGTTTGTTTGTTTGTTTTGTTTTTTTTTCATTATTATTATTATTATTATTAACTTAAGATTTAGTTGACGAGAATTAGATAGTTTTCAGGGTATAATTATTATTTTAACGTTTTTTTTGGTTATTCTTAGCATTTAAGAACGTTTTTGATGAAAGAATGTTGCTAATATTTTCAATAATCTATCATGTCGCATTTGCAATTTTTCATGATCATTGAAATTTTCATTTACATTAATTTATTTTAAATTATTTAGTATTATTTCATGGGTTTATTGTTAAGTTTATTGTCAAAAATGTGGAGAGTTTTGTACACTTTTGTGTTGTTAACATATTTTTGTTTCATTTGCATGTTCGAAGGGTAGAATACTGTGATTTTAAAACTGTTCTGTATCTGGCTAGCTATATAGGTGGGCAACTACGTGTTCACGGGCATTATGAAACAGTTTTTTTTTATTTAAAGACAATACCTGTAACGTTCCCGAAGTTACAATATATTTTATTCATTTTTTCGAAAATAAAAACAAACTAGCTTTTCTTGTGGGTACGCGTGCGTTTAATGGCGTCTAAAAAAGTGTTAAAAGACACCGAAAGTTCGGGAAACACAAAGGTTCTTGGTTCGATCATCGTCAGCGGTGAAAATTTCATGAATCTATTGTGGGAATCTCTCTTGACACCTTTAGCGAGAATGGTCTCAAGGAACGATGCTAGTCCTCCGGAAGCGACGAAAAAATGTTTGTCCCGTGTATGTGGAAAGCAATACCCCATGCACGTTAAAGACCCCTTTGTAGAGTTTGATTAGAGTAGGCTTAATGGGTCCACTGAAAAGGCCACACTCGCAAACTGCTAGCTGGAGAAGGATTCACATATGTATAAAGCTTGTTTGCCAATCCAGGATAAATAAATAATTATGTTTAAACCAAGTTTATTTTCCCGTTTTATATTCGACAGTTATCTATTAATTCCATCACAAATCGTAAAATGTAAAGAATCCTCCTCAATGAAATTTAAGAGAAACGGAACCATGAATAAATTCATATTTTCGTTCTGGCTCTTACTTTATATAATTTAGAATCCTATAGTAGTTTTATTTAATTGATCGATGCTTTCTTTTGTTTTACTTGATTTACCTTTCATTATTGCATTATTGATTTTTCAAGAACTGTTCCTTTTTTGGTAAATTATGCATTGTAATCAATATCGGGGTTTTTTTGCCAATTATGGTTTAGAAATCAAGATTACAATTGTGACCAAATAACAACTAGTAGTAGAATGAACACGACACACTTTCCAGTGTTTAAATTTATTAACATGAACCTAGATCTTTTTTTAGAATTTGTTAATATTATTTGCCTTGGAATATGAAACATGTGGTTACTATTTGTGATGAATTTGCTCAGATCTCCCAAGCATTTATTGAAATAAATTATCAAGGATTTTTAACACTTTTATATTCTATATATTCTTAATATTAAACTAAAAAATACGTTATTTTTGAAATACACTAAAGTTAATCAAAGCCCGGAAAGATCACCCAAAAAAAGCTTAAAAATGGTTTTGGTAAAAATTTGGTTTACGATGCGATAATTTAAATCACAAAAAAATCTTTATCGGACAAAACAAACTTCTTAAAATGCCTTACCAAAACCAACTAACCGTGAATCTTGGTAAGTTTTGTTCGTCTTTCGTGAACTCTTCCAGATGAGGCTTACCATTGTGGTGTTAAGATATACAAAATTAAAAAGTTTTGTCAATTTTCCTTTCAAGAAATTAAGACTGTTCATTAACTTTTGCTAGAATATAACTTGTTTGTTAAATTTTCTTCAAAACTCGAGCAAGTATATGTATATATTTTTGTCGCAAAACAACATAGAAATTTTCAAATTTAAATCGGCTTCTGGTTCTATCTTAAAAGTTTTTTTTATTACAATCACAAAGAAGCTTGCTTTTAAAGCGACAAATAATCTGATACAGTCAGTGTACTATTGTATACCGAACACAGTATTTATTTTTATATTGGTATATTTAAACTGTTTGTGCCAAATGTATTTATTTTAAGAGTGCTACATGTTGTATGTGATTTAAGATGTAATAAATAGTCTTTTACTGACTTGTATTGAAGGTTTTTTTGAAGACTTAAAATAACCAAGCACATGGCAAAGTACCATCATGGCCGCTTTGTTTCTAATTCGATTCTGTCCTTGGTGTCAGTGAAAGCGGACCCAGAAAAATCAAAAGAACTGGAGCGAATTTTTAACCGAGATCCATTTTCATCTTGTAACAACATGAAAACTTTTGATATTTCCATATTGTTAACTCTAATAACACATTCACAACTGAAAGAAGCAGAGGTACCAATGGGGTATCCGAATGTCAAAAGTCCGAAAGGGCAGAGACTAAACCAGTAAACACAAACAAGAACATGACAAAAACAGACAACACGTAAAACATGGAAACACAAAACAACTGAATATCAATCAAAAACGCGAACTCCAGTCGAAACAAGAGTGAACTCAGGTGCTCCGGAAGAGTAAGCAGTTCCTGCTTGCTATAGCACACCCGTCGCGTTGCCAATAGTCCATTCAGCGTGTCAAATCCAGTAAAGGAAGACAAAACAACACCCTATGACAAACCAACATCTGCACTCATCTGAGAGATCGAAATCCCATATTTGTCTATAAGTGCATGATGTCTTCCGTAAAATTTCTTGAGTGAAGACAGCAACCGAGGAGCAACATAACCCTGTGTGAGCAATTTTTGCGTCAGACGTGTCGCTCTGCTAAGGAAATCGATGTAAGTCCCGCACGCTCTGGAGTAACGAATCAATTGAGATACGTAAACTCCATAAGCTGGAGCTGACGGAATATTGCTACACAAGAAGGGGAAGTTGACGATTGGAAAGTTGAAGTCATCACGTTTGTCATAGAGCCTTGTTGAAAGTCTTCCTTGAGAGTCAATTTCGAGATGTAGATCTAAATATGAAGCAGACTTCCTAGAATCCGTTGTGTCCTTTATCTCAAGCTCCTGTGGATATATGAGATGGAGAAAGTCACCAAATCGAGAATTGTTTAGTGAAAGGACATCATCAATATAACGGAACGTGAGGTTGAACGAGAGAACTAGTCTACGGTCTTTTTTGTCTAGAAGAGATTGCAAGAAGTCTGCTTCATATGAATGAAGAAAACTGGATTTGATCAGCTGTAGTTTTTTTTTCTAAAAGAATGAAAAATGCAGAAACAACTGTTTCATACAGTTATTTGATTATACAAAGACTTATTTTTTTTATCAAGGAATCTTATAAAAAGGACAAACTTATAAAGGACAAATAATCAAAATGCTAAACTTCCTTAAAGACATCATGTTAGAACAGTTTTGCGTTCGTGTTTTGCAGGTTTAAAACTTAATGGAATAAATCACGCACCCACAGACTTATATAGAGTTTCTCTCAGATAAGTGCAGATGTTGGTTTGCCATATGGCTGTTGGGTCTATGGTGCTTTCATTTCAACAAAAAAGTTGCTATGGAAATGAACCAAAAACCAAATAACAAAACTACAAAACTTGCATTATTCATGTTAATACATTGTAAATTAAAGACAGTCTACTTTTTTCAATCGTATGAAGCAGACTTCTTAAAATAACTTAAATAAATCAAAGCGCTAAAGCGTTTAAAGGCAGAGCTAAATCTGAATCAAAAAAAGAATGATCTGTTTTTTTGCCAACTTGAAACATATCAATTTTGTTCGTTTGCTCCGGCCACTTAAAATTTGTTAAGAAATCCCTAATTTGGCTCCGCCCACTTGAATATATATGAAGTACCCGGTATTGATAACACTAAAGGTTAAATAAAGGTCAACAATGCTTCAGTGTACATCAACTCACTCCTAGGAACACGCGAATCGATCCAGGTAATTTTTACTAAACTCCGCAAAAGATTTCTCTTATAATCAACTGCATTAACTTTATACTTATCAAAGCAAATCGAATAAAATAACTTTTCTTAAAAATCATTAAGGCTGCTGTAAATAAATTGTTAATGCAGAGATCCACTACGGCTTTCCATACGACATAAAATTAAAGTTTTGAAAAATCCTTAAAATGTTACTAAAAACTCTATTCGCCTATATAAAGTGTTAGTAAAAATTACCTGGCTCGATACGCGTGTTCCTTGGAGTGCAACTGGTGTTTCGAAATATGAAATGTAATGCACATTTATATCGTATTTATTATAGGGATATAAAGATGTACCTCTTAGATTAGACAACCTGTATAACATTTAATACATTGAAACAATAATCATACACCCTCTGGTAGGAATTTTGCGTGACCGATTTACCCTTTCTAGACGATAAAAAAATCAGATAGTTATATGAATACATAGGGCTGTGCTCAAAATGTATGACTGACTGACTTGTTCGGTCCGTTCACTTTCCGATCTGTTGTTTATAGTTTTGCGAGAAACATAAATGTGCCATTCATAATCGGGAATTCAAATGTCGCAAATCCAAAAAAAGCTTGACATTATCAGTGGACATAAAAGACAAGATGAATGAAATACGAAGCGAAAAACGTGATAAACCCTAAGAATATAAAAGCTGAGAAAATTATATCGTTTAATTATTGTCTCAGATAAAAGGCAATTTAAAAATTCTCAGTGGAAAACAGCCAACAAAAATGGTCCCTGCTCGCGGTTTAGAAATTTAGTGCCATCTGGTTTTGTCTCTGTTTTTAATTTTGTTTTGAGTTAGGATGCATGATTTTGTTTGTTTGTTGGGTTTTTTTTGCATCGTTATAGTACTTATAATAAATTCTTTGATTTAAAGTAAATTTTATGTAAAAGAAAAGATGCATAAAACACATCTTGATATCAAATGCCTCTTCATCAGCGTATTCAATAAGTGATAATATTATTATAATTACACAATAGTTTATAAATATATATATAACATGCATCAAAATTGATTAAAATTATCGTAACCGGAACTCGGTTATATTTGTATCTGTCTACTCTACTGGCTCAGGTATACTTTCAAAAGATGCATCACTATGATAAGAAGTATAAGTTTGTTTGGATGTTCTGTTGTCCTTATCCGGATCTATCTCAATTTTTGTCGCTCGATTTTTACCTTTAACTTTACTCGATTTTCTGATATATTTACTGTGACTTTCACTTTCATATCTAAGTTTTCCACTGCAAGTTCCAAACAAACTTGGTTCTGTGCTCTGAAGACTTTTATCTAGACGCGAGAGTACGTCTTCAAGTCTTGATCTTCTTAACGCCTGACGATCCTCTTCTGTCGCATATGTTCTTTCCAACGAATTTAACTTGAGGTAAAATCGATCTATTTCCTTATTTTGTTTGGTTTCAGGGTCAAATACGGAGAATGTTCGCTTTTCAGTCGGTAACTTAAACGCAGCTTGTATACACGGCAAGCAGAACAAATCTTCTATAAATAGAATCACCGATAACTGCTGAAGCCGCCATTGTGAAAATCTGTTTTTCCACAGGACCGCCCAAGTTTGTACCATCATTGCTATCAAGGAGATTGTTAATATGAAATAGGTTAAAATGACAAATAAAATGTATAAAGTTGTAGCAAGCCACGGTAATCTTGCATTTCTGAAGTCAAATCGAGAATAAAAGTCCATGCCTAACATTAATTTGAACAATTTTAGCAATGTACCACCATAGCCGTTAAAAATAGACGTCACATCATAGTCGAAATAATAAAGATCATCATAGGATTCAAAGTTACGCTTCCCAATAAATGTTATGTAAATTCCAGCTGTAAACGAAACCAGCAGAATCGTAACAAGAACCGAAAAACGGAGAAGATCGCCGAATATGACTCTCCTCATCAGTTCTGTGAAATGCCCAAACAAATAGGTGGCTTGTAAAAAGAATATAAAAAATAACCATCCAGTTACTAAGGCTATTGTCAGAGCAATTTTATCATGGCAATCACTTAGAGTCATTGCAAAATCAATGAGCAATGAAAGACAGAAAATACAGAGAAATAAAAGATGAAACATGTTATGAAAAATGTACCGTAAGGCGTTTGGTCTTTGAATTTTTGCCATCAATAATAATAGGACTAGAAACCCATACAAGATGTCACCTATCAAAAAGCTTATGTAAAATTGTACATCAGCAAATCTTTTTGAGGACTCGGGTACAGTTCCGCCTAATGTTATAGTATTGTTAGGCGTGCCATTATAATAATAGGTATATGATGAAGAAAGGACATCAAGTCGTATTACTGAATTAGAAGCGTAGAGATCTGACCGTATTACAGCTTCTGCTGTTAAACTAATCATCAAAAATAAATGAATCAATCCCCAAATATAGTATATAATTCGTATTTTCTTCCATTTTTCAATTATAATGTTTTTGACAGGTGAAGTTTCTATTATTCGGAATGCAGATCCACTCTGATAATCATACGCAAACATCATTTCAAGAATGGAGTCTGTCGGAGAGTAATTAAATTTGCTGAACGAGAGAGGCGTACAACCTGGATATTTTGTGACATTACCTCTCCTAGGTGCTTCTCCGTTTGTGTTTTCCGAATCTTCAGGGCAATTGAAACCTTGATTGCGTACGAGTCTTTTCGCTCCCTGTAGCTTTGAAAGTGTATCAATCTCCGTAATGTCATAGAATTTTATATCAAACAATCCATCGTGCTGGATTTGAAAATAATAAACATTTTCTAATTTGATAATGAATCTAAATATTGCAACGACGCCAAGTTTTGCGGACAACTGAAGTGGTGTTAGATGATCTTTGTTTTGTACGAACCAGGCATAAGAATGCTTGCATAGTCTAAAATTCGGGTCAGTATGATCTTGCACACGAAAAGGTTGCGATACGTTTTCTTCAAATTTGCTGTTGAAATAGTGTAACATGCTGATAACATTGTCTATATTGTCTGGGTACATCGCAGCATATTTCGCCAAAGAATGCAACACCGTATCACCGGAACTATTTTTTGAATTAATATCAGCGCCATATTTTATAAGTAAATCGACGATTCTTTCATTGAATGACAACGCAGCAACGCTCAGAGGTAATTCAGCCATCATGACTGTATTAGCGAAAATTCGCCCCGTTGCTTTCGAATGGACCATAGAAAATGTAGTGAAATGGGTTGGAGTTAGACTCAAATGTAACCCAGATGATCCTTTGGAGGACATTTTTCTAGATTTTTCTTGCTGTACAGATGTCTTGAGTATAAGCTTCGTGAGTTTATATTGCCCTTTAGTTATAGCAATGTGAAGCGGTGTTTGGCCTCTGTATTTGTCTGATGATTCTTGTGCAAGTATCAGTAAATCTGGACAAAGATGTAGGATTCTTTTTATGATGTCTTGGTCTTCTTCGTATTTGATAGCAACGTGGAGTAACGATTCGCTTTTATCTTTGCCTTCGCGGTATTGATTTACATTGGAAATAAACTCTGGTTTCTCTTCAATAATTGAGAGCATATCATTCACCCATTGACCTTGGTTGGTCTTTATCTTGAAAGCTAAGTCGGACAGAAATTTGAAGGAATCTTTGTCAAGAAGTTCTACATGTTCTCTTCTTTCGTTTTCATCCATTTTCGTTTCTACTTTAATTTTTTCCCGATTTCTATGTCGTCTAAAATTGAAAAAAACTATAAAATACATTTCTGTATGCTCTGCTGGACAAATTCATGTATCATTAAATGACTTACTAGTATTTTTTTGATCGTTAATAGCAAAATCATTAAAGTCTAACTCATAAATAACGTTTAAATGTATTTTGAAAAAAAAATCTATATACACTCTCACCAATTTACTGTATTTCAAAAGCTGTGGTAACATTTTCCAGTGATGAATAAAAGTTAAGAGATTTTACCTTTGTTTTATAAAACCATTTCATTTCTATACATACCTGCAACAGAACTTTCACAGACTGATACCCGTTCTTTCTTTCCCCCAGTACTTTTTATACTCGGGGTGCAATGTCAAATTAGCCGCCTGGAACTAAGTTTTAATTTTCTTTCGTTAATTGTAAAGTATCAAATAAAAATGTATAAAAGAAAATAGAAATTTTTTCAACTGGTTGACAAATTACCTAAGGGTATTGTTTTGATATAAAATTTTTATAAAAGTGTAATCTAAGGTCAGTTGCATGCATTGTTTTTGATCATTTGTTTAGTAAAATGCATTCAGATTATGCTGACTAAGCAATAAACATTTTTCATAACAGGGCCAAATAATTTACGTCCGTGTGTCAAAGAAGAACCTTCATGTGTATGCTCTTCGTCAGCATATATGTAAAAAAAATGGCTGACCGATTTTTTCTGTAAATAAAAGTAATAACAAAACTACAGACATTTGGGAATCAATCTCAAATTCCCAAGGGAAAAGACAAAATAAGGAAGACATACGGGCAAGTTGAAGATTGCAATGGTCCTGACTTCTCCAAAAGAGATTATAGGTTAAACCAGGTTTTATGGCGCCAAACATCCCTCTCCCAATCTTAGGGTCCGGAAGTAGCACAAGACAAGACACAACACGGTTGTGAAGACATAATAGGGACATTGGGGTAATCATCTCAGTACGACAACCACCCAAACACTTGAGCAAACAATCACTAACCATTTCGTCTAACATTATTTTGAATTTTCACACCAGTGGAAAATAACGAGTCTGTCACAGAAACATCAGTACGTGTCGAATAATAAAATCTGAAATATTTTTACAAGTCCTAGCAAATCAAATAAGTTATGAAAAGTAAACACCTTAGGTGAAGTAGGTATGTTAGGTTAGAAAAAATAATAATTAAAAAAAAAAGTCGTCTCATTTATTGTAAATATTTGTATTGATATGACCACCTGGGTCAAATTTGAGATGAAAATTCAAGAATTGCGTGATGCAAATGGATTCAAAGGTTTCTTAAATCTCTAACTCGGGAGGATATATTGAAATACAAGGAATGAAAACATCTACCAAACGAAGTGTTGTTGACAGAGAGAACATCATCGATATATCTGAAATTGAGATCTTTTATTTTCTTGTTCTCCACCAATTCCCGAGAAAATTCGGTCTCACAAGAGTATTAAAACAAGTTGGCGAGAAGCGGAGCACATCTTGTGCCCAATGGAATAGAAATTTGTTGTTGAAAAATCTATCCTCCAAAAGTGACATATATGTTGTCAATAAGGAATTAAAACATTATATGCTACAAACTTAGTTGAATCATATTTATTTATCCTGGAATGAGAAACAAGCTTAATGCTTATAATATGTGAACTTCTCCAGCTAGAAGTTTGCGAGTGTGGCCTTTGCAGCGCCCCCATTGGGTCTACTCTTATAGAACTCTACAAAGGGATTTTTAACGTGCATAGGGTATTGCTCTCAACATACACGGGAAAACCCTTTTTCGTCCCTTCCGAAGGACTAGCATCGTTCCTTGAGACCATCCTCGCAAGTATTAAAAACGAAAGAATATGGAATATTTGCCAGAAAGACACGATCCACATATTGAAATGATTTTGATAAATGTTCAATTATAGCAAAATTTCACTGCGTGTTAAGCGCTTTTCTGGATTTACCTTCATCAGACACGCTAGGAGTAGAAAAATTGGAAAACCGGTAAAATATTATATCTGATTAAACAAAAACAGAAGACAAAAATATTACAACAAAGACCAAACAGATAAATTTAACAAATTTTAAAGAAATAGCCAAACGTTGTCAAATTTTGGAAAATCGAAAATGTAAACTGTGTCTTTCCAACACATATTCCAGTACTCGAAAATATATAAGAGCATACAACTGAAGCACGGGGAAGCTTTCTACGACCTCCACACGGCACTAAAGCCAAACTCTGAAAGTTGTCCGATGAGTTAACCACTACACCACTACAAACTTAGTCCAATGTGTAAACAATTTTATATTATAAGATAGTTTGGAAAAACAATGTATTATTATGACCTAGCTACATAATTTACATGTTGTATGTGATATTTAGTTGATAAGCTATAAGTTGGTTTGTTGCTAAGAATTTATTTGTTCCATAGCAAAGCTTGGATGGAAGTTTTTGTCGAACTTTCAAATTTGATAAAAAATTCCTACCACAAACAAGTTTTACTATCCCGAGCTCAACGGAGTTGGGAAGGGGTATTGCATTTGGTTCGTTCGTACGTCCATATGTACGTATGTAATTGTTTTTATTTGTCAATAACTTGGGAACTAAACACCATAAAGTAATGATATTTGGTCAGTAGGTACATCTTTGATGGTAGCCAGCATTACTACCAAAATTAGTTCACATTTTCCGCTTGAAGGACTCAGGTTGCAGTTCTGGTTAAAGTCCATATCCCAGCAACCGCAAGTGATTGAGAAATGATAACTGGTCAGTGAGTACGTTTTGGATAGTAACCAGCATCCTTACCAAAATTAGGTCACCTTGACCTAATTTGCTGCATTATTGACTCAGGTTTAAGTTTTGGTTAAGATCCATATCTCAGGAACTGCTAGTGAAAGAGAGATATTGGGTCACTGAGCAACTAGCATCCGTACCAAAAAAGGTCACCTTTACTTACATTTTCTGCATGAATGGCTCAGGTTTAAGTTTTGGTTAACGTCCATATCTCAGCAACTGTACGTGTAAAAGAGATGATATTGGGTCAGTGAGTCCATCTAGGATAGCAACTAGCATACGTACCAAAATAAAGCACATTGACCTACATTTTTCGCATGATTGACTCGGGTTTAAGCTTTTGTCCATATCTCAGCAACTGCAAGTTAAAGAGATGACATAGGGTCAGCGGGTACATCTTGGATAGTAAACTACATCTGTACAAAAACAAGGTCACGTTGATCTACTTGTTACGCATGAATGACTCAGCTGGTTAAAGTTTTGGTTAAGGTCCATATCTCAGGACCTAGAGAAGGATTTTGGTCAGTGGGTAAAAAGATGTCACCTTGACCTAAATTTTCTGCATGAAAAATCTCTGGTAAAGTTTTGGTGAATGTCCTTATATCTGCAACTGCAAGTGGTAGAGGGATATTATTTGGTACATGTAAGTGGGTATAGCTTGGATATCATAGTGATTTAAAACATCTGTTTAAAGACATAGAACCTATCAATTTCGCAATTTTTTTTACATTGAATAAAAGTACATATATTAAAAATATACTATCTAAACCTTATCTTTTCCAACATAAAAACTCAATGTTTTGCAGTTTTCTATAAAATAATCTTATTTTTATTATTCGCGTTGATTAAGTATTGTCCATCATAAATATTTACTTTTGGTAAACTGGGTACTGTTAAACCGAGAAACGAAATGTAACCAAACGAGGCGCAGAGAAAACGAAATCGGTAAATTAAGAAAAACGACTGGTGTCGGCTAAAATCGATTCAGTTTTCTTTTTTTACCAGTTTCGCTCGATTTTGTTTCCTTTCTTTACTGATTTTGGTTGCTTATTTTACTGTTTACATTTCAATCTTTACCGGTATCGTTTTTGTTCCGCTCCGTTTCGTTTGGTTACTTTTCGTTTCTCAGTTTACCGGCACCCGCAAGTGTTTACATTCTAAATTAGTTTGTCCTCTTTTTTGACACTGCGTTTTTTTCTTCAGTTTTCTGTCGAAAAGAATACTTTCTGGTAGGATTTTTGAAAATTCAACAGTGTCTTTAAAGGTTTTACAATGAATTCTTGAAAAAGTGTGAATTTCATTATTTTTTAAAAATTGCCAAAATGATAGGTTCTATGTCTTTAAGATTTAGGTCATATTGACCTGCATTTTAATGTAACGGGCGAGGGGATTAGCTGTCGTGTGCAACTGCTCCATTTCTTGATTCTGAAATTCAGAAAAAAGTTTGAAATTACCATGAATTGATTCTATACACTTGCTTGAAAGAGCGTCGTGTTTCACACTTATTCATAACACGTGGTTATATTGCTCTTCGGTTGCTGTCTTCACTAAAGATATTGTATGGATTACATCTAATCACTGTTCAATTCTGATGACGAAGAACACAAAGACGAGTTAAAGACACTCAGATATGACCTCCTGAATGTTTAAACTAGCGCCATAAAATTAAACAAATATTGCTGAGTCAACATAAATTGGCAGTGGTTTACCAAACAATGACCAAAAACAAAGCATGCAACTGACCTTAGATTACAATTTAAAATATAATTTAGAAACAATAACCACTTTTATTACACGGAAAATGATTTTCCATGTGCTTTCTCAGCCATTTCGTCAATCTGATTTTCGCTTGAATACAAATAAAGAAACAAAATTACAAAAAAAAGTTCCAAGCGAACAATATTAAATTGGGTCTTGATTAAGAAGCGCAACTTAGTATTCAAGAACTTATAGAAGAAGAGGTTCGAACACCAGAAGTGTCAAAGTAAAATCCTCATTGTAGGTACGTATAATTTAACACTCCTAAATAGGTGAAATACCTTCAAAATATTTTCTTAAGGGTTTGTTGAAATTATTATTATTTTAACCCCATACATAGAAAACCAGCGACAACATTATCCCATTCAACTTTTTACTGTTTCAAAAAATACTCATTTACCCAAAATAACCGATTTACGTGTACTCCCGGCTGATCAAATTTCAACTTGTTCATCTACGCTATAAATTCAAATGACCACAAAGTTCCAGACATTAAATTTTGCTACGCCTGACGCGCGTTTCGTCTATTCAAGACTCATCAGAGGCACTATACAAAAAATATTGGAAAAGCCAAAAACATATGATTATGAAGAGCATAGAACAATGAAACCAAAAATACCGAAATGGGTTACCAAATTGAAACTAAGATGGTCAAACTATGTCTGGGGTAGGAAGAACCTTAGGTTTAGACAATTTTGAAATTTAAACGGATAATTTTTTGTTTGTTTTTGTTTGTAATAACGTTGGTTATGGTGTTTTTCTTCTTATGACTTTGAAACATAAGCAAATCTTACAGTAGAGCTTTCTAATACCAATTCAACAATAGATATATTTCTTTTTATTTAAGACATCAAACTAGAATAGGTTACATAAGAAAGTAGAAACAGTCCAGAAATGGATGAAAATGGAAAGAGAGAATACGCAGAATTACTAGACAAAGATCCCATGAAATCACTGTCTGACTTTTCTCACAAGATTAAGACCAAGCAAGAACCATGGATCAACGACATGCTTTCAATCATAGAAGAGAAATCCAAGTGTGTATCAGATGTAAAGCATTACCGCGAAGGAAGAGATAAAAGCGAATCGTTACTTCACGTTGCCGTAAAATACGAAGAAGATCTAGAGATCATACAAAGGATTATCAATTTCTGTCCTGATTTGCTGATGTTAGCACGGGAATCCTTCGACAATTACAGAGGTCAAACACCACTCCACATTGCTATAACAAAAGGCCATTGTCGACTTACAAAGCTTCTGCTCGATGCATCCGCTAACCAAAAGAAATCTAGCAAAAAGTCTGCCAAAAGAACTTTAGGCTTACGTCTTAATGAAACCCCAACCCAAACACATTCTGCTACCTTCACTATGATCCATACCAAAGCAACAGGGCGAATTTTCTCAAACACTGTTATGATGGCAGAACTGCCGCTTAGTGTTGCTGCGTTGACGTTCAATGAAAGCATCATCGATTTACTTATACATTATGGCGCTGATATTCATTCAAAAAATAGTTCCGGAGATACGGTACTGCATTCTCTAGTAAGATATGCTGCGGTGTATCCAGACAGAACCGATAAGGTTATCAGCATGTTAAACTATTTCATCAGCAAGTTTGAAGAAGACATTTCACACCCGTTCCATGCTCAAGACTATACTGATCCCGATATTAGGCTACGCAAGCATTCATATGCCTGGTTTGCAGAAAACAAAGATCGTCTTACACCACTTCAGTTGTCAGCAAAGCTAAGCGTCGTTGAAATATTCCAATTTATAATCAATTTAGAAAATGTTTACACTTTCGTCAGTGATCACGATGGATTGTTTGATATAAAACTCTATGATATAACAGAGTTTGATACACTTGCAAAGCTATATGGAGGGAAAGGGGCCGTATGTAACGAAGGTAACAGTCAAGTTTTAAGAAATACCGATGGAGAAACATCTAGGAAAAACATTACAAAATATCCAGGTTGTACACCTCTCTCCTGCAGCAAATTAAATAATCCTCCAAAAGAATCCATCCTAGAAATGCTGTTTGCTTATGGCTTTAAGAATGAATCTGCTTTTCGAATAATGGAAACAATTCCTGTCAAAAACATTGTTATGGAAAAGTGGGGGAAAATACGGTTTCTTTACTATATTTGGGGAATAATTCATCTTTTCATAACGATTTGTTTTACAGCGGACGCAGTTATACGATCAGATCTCTACACTTCCAGCTTGAAAATTCGGGTTGATGTGCTTCCTAACTACTATTATAGTAATGCGGAACCTACTTATGAAACAGTTGGCAAAGTTGTATCCGTGTCCGCTGAAAGATTTGCAGATATAATATTCTATGTTAACTTTTTGATAGGTGGCTTGCTGTACGGATGTCTTGTCACCATATTGTTGGTAGCAAAAATTCGGAAACAAAATGCCTTGCGATACATATTTCATAATCTTTTTAATTTTTCATGTATCTCAATTTTTTCTCTGTCATTGATCATTGACTTTGCAATTACTCAAAGTGGTTACCATTATCGAATTGCTCTAGTAATAGCGTTGATTACAGGATGGTTATTCGTAACCTTCTTCCTGAGAGCCATCTTTATGTTTGGATATTTCATGGAAATGATAATGAAAGTCATCTTTGGCGATCTGCTCCGTTTTTTGGTTCTTAGTTCGATAATCCTCATTTCGTTTACAGCTGGTATTTACATTTCATTCATTGGAAAAAGTAACTTTGAATCTTATTTCGATTTTAGTTCGTACAGCTACAATGTGCAATACACTCTTAACGGCTATGATGGCACAATGTTTAAAATGTTCCGACTTATGCTAGGCATGGATTCTATAAATGATTTAAATGAAGCAAACTTGCCATGGCTTGCTACGATCCTTTACATCATATTCACCCTTCTAACTTATGTTTTTCTACTGAGTTCCTTGATAGCAATGATGTCAAAAACATGCGCGGGTCTTTGGGAAAACAGGTACCCCCTGTGGAGGCTCCATCAGTTGTCGGTTATTCTGTTTATAGAAGATTTATTCTGCTTACCGTGTATACGAGCGCGTTTCAAGCTACCGACTGAAAAGCGAATAGTTACTGTGTTTGATCCTGAAACAAAGCAAAAGAAAGAAGTAGATCGATTTTATCTAAAAGTACATTCGCTGGAAACTACTTATGCAAATGAAGAGGATCGAGAGGCGCTAAGAAGAGCAAAACTTGACGAAAAACACTCGCGTCTCGATAGCATTTTACTAAACACCAAATCCGGGTCTTTTTTTCGGTCTGAAAGTAAAAGCCACGGATATACCCGAAAACCAAGTCGAGCTAAAGGAAAAGGTCGAGAGACAAAAATAGATGTCGACTCGGATCCGGTCAACAAAAAATCAAAGCAAACTTATACTTCTTATCATAGTGATGCATCTATTGATAGCATACCGGAACCAGTAGAGTAGACAAATACTGGAAAACGTTGGAGTCAAAAGCTGTCTGAATATAAACTCCATACGACGAAGAAGAAAAATGAATCACAAGAATGAAAGCATCCATAGAGAATTAACGAGCATGAATAAGAGTTATTTGGATGATCGGATAAGTTACGTGCTGGGTTGATTTTTTTTAAGGTGTTTGGGATTGTGGTTGTGTTTTTAAATGTTTTTATTATTCATTTATTTGTTACATTTTGCTGCATGTTACATTCTCTGAAGACAAAAAAAAACATCAAGTTGTAGTCTGATAAAAGCAAAGACATGGGATCTGTGATTGGAAGAACTAGTGACACCGATCAAATTGTTTTGTTTTAAAAACAATGTAGATACTTTTCTATGTATACATGTAATTTGTACTTTTCTATATTATAAAATGAAGTTCTTAAAAACTATAATAATGTACAATGTATCAGTTTATCATGTGTTAAAGGTATAATGAAACACAATACTACAAGTATACAGCTGCAATTTACATTTTTCGATACCAAATAAAAAGTGTACTTAGCAATAAAGTACTAGGGGGAGATACATATCGTCAGTTAAGATAAACAAAAAAAAAATAACATAACAAAAATGCCATCAGCCACGCAGATTTGTGGAAAACTTGAGTAAACTTAGATGTTTAAGAATAGTGGACAGCAACTGCTAGATGAAACACATCCGTAATCCAACGATTACATAACTTAAGGGTTAAAGGACAGCACAATAACTAACACTCATGTTAGTCTAAAAGAACCCCCCCCCCCAAAAAAAAACAAACAGAGAATAATATCAAAAATGTCCTTTGTTGGATCAGAAAAAAAAGGTTTCCAAGAATATGGTGTTTTTATCATTTGGGAACCGGTGGTAATAAAAAATGGATAAAAACAAATGTTTGAGGATGGTAAAATAGTTAGAGATTATCACATACCAGTATCAAAATATATAAAGTAGATTTTTAAAATTATGACAACAGTATCTGAACAAATCACGTTATGCAATAAGGTATTCATGCTGACACTAACGTTACACTAAGAAAGTTGAATACACAAGAGGCAAACTGTAAAATGCCCAAACTTCGAAAATACCGTTGGGGCATCCAAATGTAAAAAATCCAAAAGGACAAGACAAAACCAGTAAACACGAAAAAAGGAGAGGACGAGGAAACGGACAACATAAAAACATATAAAAACACAAAACTACCAACGCGAACTCAAGTCGTAACGAGCGTGATCCCAGGCGCTCCGGAAGAGTAAGCAGTCCGTGCTTGCAATAACACACCCGTCGGAAGTCCGAAATAGAAAGGCAAAGACAAAGCTGGATTAAGCAAAATACAACACAAAAGGGCACACCATAACAAAATCACGTAACACACATAAACTATTATCAGCAACGCAAACTCCGAGTGTAAGAACGAGTGAATTCGGGTGCTACCGAAGATACGCAGTTCATGACTGTTATCTAAAACCATTTGCAATGTCAATGACTCATTCATTGTAAGTCTTTTCCGGTAATAGATAACACTACAACAACTCTATCACAGCCCATATCTGTACTCATCTGAGAGATAATCTACAAGCACAGAGTATCATTCATGAAACACATTGAGAGTTAAAGCAACGGAAAGGTACTATGACCCTGTACTGGCAATTTCGTGATGAGACGATCTATTATGGAAATCTTGATATATCCAAGAAGAGCATTTGCGAACCATGCAGCGTTGGTCTGACATGATAAAGGCATTCAAAAGAAATATTGGTTAAAACAGGTTTTAAGTCACCAAACTATTGACTGAAAAATAACTCAAAAATAACACGTACCAACTACATGGCTATGGAGTTGTGCTCTTCATTGTGCTAATAACAAATCCACAATCATGGAGGGAAATCAACGACTTAATCTAGAACAATATTTATTCTATATAAATGGAATTAGTATTATTCAATGGTGTATATTCAAATACAAAGGGTCAAATTTCAGAACGTGTTTTAGGTCTGATACTGAAACTTTGTATTTATAACGAAGTAAGTTTGTAGTATCAAATGCATGAACATATCCAACTTTCGATGCCAGAGAATCAGAAATAATGAAGAAACTTGTTTTTGTCTGATAATTTTCTTTCTGTGGACTTCCCACCAGCCGGAAGTCAGGATATGCCGCCAAAATGGTCGCCACGTCTTCGAAATTCAAATTAAACTCTCCGCCAATTAGAATGTAAAAAGGTTTTCCGGTCATGAACTTTTCAATTAACATAAACATGTCTTTCAGTATGAATTTTCTTCTCTCTATGTTTGCATATGGTGGTCCAAACCACGAAACACATAAGCATTGAAAGTCTTGAGACGGCATTTCGAGCTGTCCGGCACATAAACGAGGAATCACTTCGTTGCTAGTTTTCAAAACATTAGTCTTTTCCAAACTTTCACAAAAGGATGCGATCTCTCTTCCAAGCTTTGCGTGCCCAACCATCTGAAACTTGTCACTTCGGAACAACAAACCGACTTGTTTACTCCCGAGACATCCGAATGTATTGTGGATATCCCCTTTAGGTAGAAATGAGTCTATATTTATGTCCAAGTCCTGGACAAGAATAATTCCTGCTTTTGTTTGGTTAACAATGTCTCGTCTAGCTTCTTTTCTCTTTGAAACAAATTCTGAGCTTCTTTTTCCTCCCGGAAGAGGTTCGCCAGTGGCGTTCATCAGTAATACTGTAGTCATTCCGATATTTTCAAATTTAAGTCAAGAAATTTCAATAATTTAACCAAAAGCATTTCTAATATATATTTCGAAAACAGCAATCGATAACTAGTATGTGAATTACAATGCATTACCAGTTTGTAGACCAAATTTAAAAATTAACAGTAAATAATGTGGTTGATTAGTCTCCATTGTTTTACATTTATAAAATAAGTATAGTATAATATCATTTACATCACAGACAATTGATTTTGTATTGTTTTTTTTTAAATGTTACAATAGAAAATTAAAAATATTGAAAATCCGCTACTAAATAAAACAACACTGCTATGTTAAAATATAGGCTGTATGTATGTTAAAACGTCAGATGAAATGCGTCTTCCGCACTTTTCGATGTTTACACAAAAATACAAAAGCTTCCGTTATCAATAGGTCGGAAGTGATGCCACTATTTTTCACCCCCTTCTACGTTGATACAATTTTCTGGCATAATACTAATATCACGTTAATCATTAATTTTAAGATGGATGACAATGAAGTACTTGACAAAGTTACACTGTGTGATCATTCTTAAAGTAGCATAGACCTGTTTATTCTAATACGCAGGTCTATGATAGTAATGAATTAAATAGTATGCATTGTTTTATAATAAATTTATGAGCATTTCAAACATACTGTAAGAAAAATATAAGAATATCATAACGATGTTACATGCTAACAAAGTGTCACCCGTACGTTGGAGTCACTATTGTCGTAATAGTCATCATGTTGGTTGTTGTCCAGAGCCTTTTGAACGCAAGCGTACAAATCACTTGTGTCCACGTGTATAATAGGCTCGCTCAACTTCCGCCCTTGTTCTGGCAAACTGTACGTCTCGGACAATCTGACGTCATTATTTTGTTGATTCTGATGCTGCTGTTGAGATGGCGGTCTTCGCAAACGCGTGTCTAAACTTCCGGTATATGTTATATCGACTGGTGTATTTCTAGAAGTGGAATTCGAATTCGGATGACATTGAGCTCTAACGTTGTGAATGATATAACTCGTATCACCATAAGTTCTGTTATTATACGGATGTATGTGACGTATTTCCGGTGCTTTATTACGACTATGGGTAGAATCCTTGTCTGACTTTTTCCTTCTCCACGAATTAGTCGGAAACCCATCCCGACCGATGGCATAGTTTTGCTGGAGAATCCTTTGCGTTGCCCTAAATGGTGACTCTTGAGCATCGCATGGAACTTCATAGACGACCTCGGGGTCAGACACTATGTGGTTTTCCGGAACGTTGTTTTCACCTTCACCATTATATCTAAGTATGGGATTTTCTTTCCCTTTAGGGTAACGGACTGTCTTGAATTCCGTCTCCCGACCCTGACACCTATGAAAAAAAAGATTGGTATATGTTAGATTGGTATATGTTAATAGATTACTAGTATAACATTTGCTCTAAATGTTCCTAAATTTCAAAAATCCAACTTATCTGTGGTTATCTTGTTCACATCTTTCTCTTGACGTCCTTGACTTATGATCGTTGACACGCCTATGTATTCTTTGAAAACTTTCAAATGCGAAAAAATGCTATGTGAATATTAGATTTACCAATTGTTTCAGAACTATTTAGTATACATTATCAATCCAATACTCAAATAGATTGTGAATATGACACACAGTGCTTCCATAAAGCATATTATTGTTTTTTGTTTTTGTTTTTTTTACTCAGCTTCAATTGAAAAAAAAACAGTTTTTAATAGTACTTTTAAAACTGTTGGTGTTGAAATGTATATTCGATCTCAGAAAGCAAGCATTGCAAAAAAATTGTGGCAACAATTTTAATGACATCTTTTCTATTCTTAACAGTTTTCAGAGCAACCTTGGAATGTCTAAGACAATTTACTCAACTCTACTAGTGATTCTAGTTTATTAAGTACCTTTTAAATGGACTGACAAATATATTTTTTCAACTCTACTAGTGATTCTAGTATAATATAAAATTTAGTACCTTTTTCCCACATAAACGACAACACAAAGACCAAATACAATGGCCATTCCAGATGCAACGCCAATGGCTAAATACATGACTGAAAAAATGAAAAACAACCAGTGAGTGAGTGCATGAGTGAGTGAAATAGTGTGGTATGCACCATCAATCAGTGAATCGTTAAACGACCACCTTTTACATAGCATTTCCTGATATTAATGTGAAAGAAGAGGATTTCGCATATGATGTTTTAACAGGACAAAAGAAACTTTATCAATACTTTTTAACGATGTTGAAGATGCTAAGGGAAACGTTTTGAAAGGACTTTGTGAATACAGAATTAATATCACACCATGTACATATTTTCTGATCGTTGACTTGCATTTCGAGGCAGTTTTCACCAAATAGAAAAGCTACGCTCCAAGAAATAGATCATTAGATTTTTGTGACTCAATGGAGATGGCAAAATATTCCTTACATCTCTTTCAAGTGATGATAATATTTTCCAAATTTCATTTTCTTCATTTTTTTTCTTGTTGTTCAAATAAGTCCTAAAAATACGTTTGATTTATATAATTTATATAAGAGTTTGATATCTTAATGTTATCCATGTACTTTCCAAGTTTTTGGTATGAAAGCTGACGATTAGAGTTTCCTCTACAAAACTTCATATTTTGTATATATCTTAATTTAACGTTTTATTGACATTGTCATTGATGCTCTATACCTTCTGAATCCAATGTTATAACAGAAACCCACATACTTGACTTGTACAATGAAGTCTGATAGTCACGGCCGTCTTTTCCCTTTATTGTTGTATTGTCATTAGGATCTGACTCGTTCCTTCTCATTCGTCCAGTTTTCTTAGTCTCAATGTCAGCAGATTCAGACTTATAATTCACAAAGCTTGTGGTGATCATGGTTGTACTTTCATCTGTATGAGAGTTGTTCTTGGTGCTTATTGCACTGTTACCAAACTTCACTTCTGTTAAATAAAGGTTGCAACACAATTAAGAACGGGATGATCTTAACAGCTGTTCAAAATATCAAAATATTCAAATCCTTATTGCGTTTTCAAGTTATCATTCAAAAAACAGACGGGCGGACGGACAGACACCGAAAAAAAAACTGAGGGTATAACATAATACCTCGTCACTTCGTGTGGCGGGATATAAAATAGGTAGATGGTTAAAGTAATAAAAAGACTGGAGGAAATAAAGACTGAAATATCCCGATCTGGATCAGGCATGATGAGCTGAACCATGCCGTAGGATGCAAACCCTCCCGCTCTTCACAATTGTGATCTTAACTTTCAGTAGATTTCTGTTTTGCCTTTAAGAGCACAATTTTTTATATGAGGTTTGAATCATAGCAGAATAGTTTTTTAGAAGAGACTGTTTGAAATCGTGTATAGCTGATGAATATGATCATCATCATGTCAAATAATTATATACAGAAAGCTAAGAAGGGGAGGGTTATAGTGATAGAACTAAAAAAATAGGTTTAGCTGTAATAGCTTTAATGTAAAATAAAGACAGGGGTAAATTTTCTAGAAATAAAAGACTTGAGACAAAATAAAAATCATACCATACTGACAGATGAACGGTCTTGTATCTAAGCACTTTTCTCTAAGAAGGCCTAGATAGCCGTCCTTCTCTGATAAGGCAACACATTTCCCATTCCTCGATTCGGACCTGCGTAGGAACATCGTGCTTTGCAGTGGAAGACCTATTTAAAGACATAACATGACATGTGAGTATGTTGCAGATTTCACTCAAATGTAGAGCAAAACATTTACAAAAATGCAAGAGAGGAATAAACTCCATGAACTCCGTAGTGGTTCTAGAAGGGGACACTTTTTTCTTCAGAATTTGTTATATTCGTGAAGATTATAGACAAAATTAGTTATGAAGGACATTGAAACCTTCATCCCAATGTCCTTGGTTCAAGGTGGAATCTCTACCCCTTTCTACAATTTCAGGATCTGCACCTGATACTAACATGACTAAAGACAAGAAACCATAATTAAATGTTCCATAAACTCAAGTAAGTTCGGGCATAAACCTCTGATTTAAATGAAAAGTTAGTGGTTCAAATTGTTTCAAACTCAACAACTTTACTTTGCCATTACATAATAAGATTTTAAAAAAATGATCCACAACTTCCCGAAACTAAAACGCTTTTTAACCACTTATGATTATATCTATCTTAACAAGGGGCCATTCTGTAATTACATTACATTGAAGGAAATATTAAATAAAAGAATATTATAACAGAAATGAAATGCAACTCAGTCTTTCAAATAATTAATCCATTATCCTACCCAATACAAGAGGATGTTAAAAGATTCAGAAACGGGGCTCCCGCAGGGTACCCCCCTCAGGTCGCAAGGTCGCTTTTAAAAGGGGCCTGAGGACGCAAGGTCGCTTTTAAAAGGCATATTTTGGCGGAGGTCGTAGGTCGTTTTTTTGGCATAGGTCGATTTTATGAAGTGTAGGTCTGAAGTCGACTATTGAATCTGAGCATATTTACTGAAACATCCCACTAAGCTTAAAAATATGTTAGAATCAAACTTTAATTTAGAATGCTCATACCATTTGTGAACTCCCATTTTCTGCGTCGTTGCAGACCAACCCAATATTCACCAGGTGATAAATGGCGTATGTCATCATCATACATCATTGTGACGTCAACAACTGCTGTAGAACCACCAAGCAGACGACAACCTTCAAACGAGGCTGACCACGTGCTTGGTTGGACTGATGGGCGGATACATGACTTATCAATGCCACAATTGTCATCATCTTCTGCAAAATGTATTAAGACATAATGTTCGTACTAATTCTTATACTAGAGATTGCAAAGAAACAATTGTAGCATGTTTCGAGTTTGTAAACGATCAGACATATCTTACGTCTCATACGATCGCTAAAAAATTCTTTCTTCGTTATCAGCCACTGGTGGTAAAATTCAAAATAATATGTTAGACGAAATGGTAAGTGATGTTTTGATTAGTGTTTAGCTGGTTGCTGTACTGAAATGATCACCTCAATATACCTATTATGTCTTTACAACCGTGTTGTATTTTTGGTAACTACCGGACCCTAAGAATGCCGCTGGAAGTGTGCGATTTGACGCCATAAAACCTGGTTTATCCCACCATTTCTTTTGAAATGTCTGTACCAAGTCAGAACAATTGCAATCTTCAATTTTTCTGCATATTTGCCTTGTTTTGTTATTTCCCGTGTACATTTGAGTTTGGTAATTTGGTTATTACATTTATTGGACATATCTTATATTGTATATTTATATTCATTTGCGTTTTTTGCCATAATTTTCGAAATCATAAGCAATGGATCACTAGACAATAAGATCTCAGGCTGTGTAAACCTTACTTATCTTTGAAAGTATTTCTTTAATATTATGCTAGTGTATGACATCAAACCATGAATAACATTGTATACTTACCCAAGTAACAAATGTATCTAAGCATTGTATTGCATGCCGCAGTATACCACAGTAGAGTCTGGTTTTGTCCCTGTTTCTTTATGTAGACACAATCGTGTGCATCGTTGGGTTCGTTGTCAGCCCAAAGTACTGATTTTCGGTCTACAGTATATAAACGGAAAACTTAATTTGGCATTATGTCATGTATGTATCTTTGTAAATATTATCTTCTCATGTAATTTCCTTTTCATTTCTCGAAGCTTCGTATTCAATTTTTGAGGGTTATGTGTCGATTTTTCGTGAGTGTATTCATTTGTACCCTGTCATTATTTTTTCTTTTTAAATGCTTTATTGCTTATTAACATGAAAATGTTTCTGAGGCTTGATAGTAGATTGCATGGTAAAGACTAGTACTACTTTAATTCTTTATATGTTCATTTAGTATTGAGTTTTTTAGGGTAATATCCAATTGATTGTTTTTTCTTCAGAGTATTCATTTGTACTGCGTCATTATTTTGCTTTTTTAATGCTTTATTGTTTATTAACTTGAAAATGTTTCTAAAGCTTGATAGTAGATTGCATGGTAAATACTAGTACGACTATAACTTGTTACTTGTTCATTAAGTCAATACAAATCTAGCTATATATCAAAATGAAAATAAAATGAATACATGTATGGATATGGAATGATTATGTAGAAGTTGAATGGGCACATGGCAAAAACTAGTCAGTGGTGTGCAGTTTTTAGACTGCCACTTGAAAATGCAGTGCAATTTTCGTTTTCTTTCATTAACCTTCTTGATGCCTTGTATTAATGTTTTTTTCTGCATACCACTGTTCTGTAGAGGCGAATCAGAATAAAGTATATGTTTATATATGCTACAATCAAATATTGTCAAAAACAACTTACTGACACCATAGAGAGAAACCCCTCTGGGACCCCCACATAACTCTTGAGAATTTCCAGAACATCTCACGTTACAGGTACTCTCAGATATATGGGTTCCATTGTAAATATCGTCTTCACATATACAGAAGAAACTCTACAAATAGAAAAAAAAAGCAAAGGAGTCTGTGAGCCGCTACTCACTCAGTATACACCTAGTACCTCCCTAACTTGAAGATCCGTAAACAGGAAGTAGATATCTGACATTTATAAAAAAAAAGGGCCTTATACTAAAGTTACATGCTGCTATAAGTAGTTGCTGAGAAAATTATTACAAAAATGTGTCCTAATTTCATGTCTTTCTCAACGACAAAAATCCTAGAAGCAGATTTTATAAATTTCTTCTTTGGGAGAAGTTTAAGTTGAAAAGTTCAGAATTTAGGTGAATGCGACTTTGAAGAGCAGAGATCAATGCATATATGCTGAACAGAATACTGGATGTCAACCTACAATTATGAATGCATGTTCATCGATTTTATAATAGCTGAAGTCTTCTTTTATAAGTTCGTTCCTTAATCGGCTAAAATAAAATATCTATCTTGTTCATCGATTTAGCTGAAGTCTTTTACCTTACCTTCAGACCAATATAGCCTTTCCATTTACAAACATCAAAGCATTTTTCTGTAGAGATGTTTGTTATCCTATGTCCACCAGTTATGCTGGATGGTTTGTAGCACCCTTTAGGATATACCAATGGTTCTAGGGGAATCAGCACAGCTGAAAAGGATCCATTGAAGATGTAAAAGTGTATACGTGATTTACACCGGTAATGCATTGTTCAAAATTATCAAGCACAATGATGTGCTCAGAATCTTCAAGACTTTTCAAAGCATTTACATTGTACCTGTAGATCTTTTAATTGCGTGTTTGATGGTTTGAAGCACCCTTTCGTGTATACTAATGGTTTCAAAGGGAAGAAAAAACAAAGCGAAAATAAAGACGCATGAAAAGTGAAACTCAAAAGTTCGATACAAAATGCAATGCTTAGAACAAAGAGGTTGTGATAGTTTTACTTAAAAAAAAGAGATACATTGTGAATTAAACCCGTAGCACCTTTTGATTTCATATATACTAATGGAAAAATAAGGAAGATGAAAAGGGTGTGACGGAATTCAAATACTAGATTTAAAAAAGAATACGTGGTAACAGTCGGTAGTTTCATTTTCAGTGTTCATCAAAATTAAACATTTTTTCTGAGACACTTTAAAACTTTCACAATTTTCCACTAGCAATATTAACAATATTTTACATTCAAATTTACGACCAGTAAAACGTACCATTATTATTTATCCCTGTAACCCAACTGAAGCCCTGGTCATTTAGGTGTGCCCCTATCCAGTATTCCTCTCCGCCTTGTCTCCAGCTAGACGGCACCCTATCCAGGCTAGGGACGATAGCCAGGGAGCCGTTTATCAGCTGGCAAGTCTTCTGGGCCTCCGACCAAGTCTTCTGCTCTTTAAAGATTTGGTAAACAGCTTTTGTTTCATCTAGTATTTTTATAAATACAAAAAAAAAAAATCACCGAAGATATCAAATTATTTTAGCTAATAAATAAAAGTCACAGACTTACGTATTTAAAAAGAAATGGATATATGATTCGATGTCACTGCAGACAGTCCGATGAATTCATATAACAATTAAAGGTTTGAATTGAATCGTGCTCATCATACCTCACTCGACTATTCGTAAAACAGGAAGTGGGTCACCGACAGTCCTGGTAGGGGGAGCGGGGCTCGATGCAACTCATCATGCTCAAGCTGTACCGCAAATTTGAAATCAATCTCAATGCACGCAGATAGATAGACGGACAAGGCCATGAAGGTGATTGCAGACAGTATTAGAACAAATATGAAAAACAGATGAACAAATGTTAACTATGTCTTATGACAATCATAATAGTAAGATCCTATGGATTCCATCCATTATATGATGTCAACAATGTCAAAGTTGGCAACGCATAGATTTTGTTGCACAATAGGGAACTCCTTACCCGTTCAGAGCACCTTAGGCACGAACCATTTTCATACGGTGGGGGGGGCCTGGGATTTTATAACCTGATATTATATTTTTTTCTGTCCAAATCAAAGTTACAATTTTTTTTTCTGACCAAAGCAAAATCATAATTTTTTTTCAGACAAGTTCAGATTTTTTTTTACATTTGATTTTCTATTCGTAAATTGGTCTTTTATCAATTGTAGGAATTAGGCCAGTTCTTGGACTAATTCATTCTCATTGTGGATACATTCATATTCAAAACATTCATATATTTCTTTAAGAAAAATGAGATATGTGGAATATGTCAAACAAACTCTCATTAGGAGATGAAATGTACATTGTCCTACATTGGACTATTGTATTTTGATTTTGAATCATGCATATTAAAAAAAAATACATATATTTATAAATTGGGATATGGGGGAGATATGGCAAATGCATGTATGTCAGCCAACCTCGTTTGAAAGCACAAAGTAAAAAATGAAAATAATTAAAAACCAGAATCCCCCAAATTTACATTCAGCAATATTTATTTAAATGGACAAAGTCAAATAGCTGGATATCCAAAATCCCAAATTTGTTTCTTTAACATTTTTTTTTCAAAAATGTGAAATCTTATTCTTATTCTAAAACTTATCAAGACTAGAAATGGAAGCAATATTTCATTTGTTATTGCCCTGGTAACCTTGTCACGTTGGGGACTTATCATACGGTTACCTTTTTAGGTTCACCTTTTGGCTTAAAAGTTTTCAAAAGTTAATCTCCCTGAACAGCAAGTCAGGGGTTGAAATAAGACAAAGAAAAGCACAATGAAGCCACTAAGGGATCATAGAAAAACTAGCCTTTTGACTAGGTTAGGGATTATGTGAATTAACTAGCATACTTAAAACAGACATGGGGATCACTGAAGGCCTCAAAAGCTCTTGGGTAAATGATGCAAAATCATCCATTTTTGTGATATCCTGAAAGCTAATTATGATTTCATTATTCATTTAAAAGAATCATCATATGAACTACAGAACATGTAAATATAAGTGATCTGTGAAGAATTACCAATGCCATATATAGACATCTCTGGATCTACCAGTGGGATGGGAAAGTTTTGAAAAAAAATATATATAATTTTATTTGCCAAGCGGGACATCAGTGTCTAAGATGTACACACTTCAAATGTTTGTTGTCAGAGGGCGGCTGAAGGTCATGGAAACTGAAAGACATTACAAAATGATAGAGGCTATATTCTGAAAGCAATGGGGGAAAAGCTAAGACCTGTTGACGATATATAGATCAGAAAACATACATGTACATATCTAACCATACGATAAATTCCAAATATTGAAAGCCTAAGGTCAATAGTTTCGGAATAATCAGTTATGAAATATTGATCCCTCGGGTAAACAAAACATTACACCCTTCTCAACTTCATGAATTGGTATAATGTATGGATAATAGGTTATGATAATTACATTGCAAGGTCTAAGGAATGCAATGTTACTTTTAATTATCTCGATTGGGAGTAATACAGCAGATGTTCATATCATAACAGAACAAAACTATCTATGTATGCATGTACTTAACATATCAAAGTGATACTAAATCGTAGCACATTATAATTTCAAAATTTTAAATGTCTACTAAAGGTAATGATGAATATCTTGATGGATGCCGAGCGAAGCGAGGCAGAAAAAAATCAGGCTTTTATCATTTGAGTTCAAAGGATGTACATGTATATATAATTTTGGAAATTTATGAATATTTATTTTTTTTTCAGCTCCATTAGGAGCATTTTTATTTTTTTCTGTAAAAATTGAAATTAATATTTTTTTTTGAAAAAAATCCCAGGCACCCCCACCAAAAGAAAATGGTTCGTGCCTTAGTTCACTCTCGCTTCCAGAGCAGCTAACATGGCCAAGTTCACTCTCGCTTCCAAGTCAGCTAACATGGCCAAGTTCACTCTCGCTTCCAAAGCAGCTAACATGGCCAAGTTCACTCTCGCTTCCAAAGCAGCTAACATGGCCAAGTTCACTCTCGCTTCCAAAGCAGCTAACATGGCCAAGTTCACTCTCGCTTCCAAAGCAGCTAACATGGCCAAGTTCACTCTCGCTTCCAAAGCAGCTAACATGGCCAATTCACTCTCGCTTCCAAAGCAGCTAACATGGCCAAGTTCACTCTCGCTTCCAAAGCAGCTAACATGGCCAAGTTCAATCTCGCTTCCAAAGCAGCTAACATGGCCAAGTTCACTCTCGCTTCCAAAGCAGTTAACATGGCCAAGTTCACTCTCGTTTCCAGAGCAGCTAACATGGCCAAGTTCACTCTCGCTTCCAAAGCAGCTAACATGGCCAAGTTCACTCTCGCTTCCAGAGCAGCTAACATGGCCAAGTTCACTCTCGCTTCCAGAGCAGCTAACATGGCCAAGTTCACTCTCGCTTCCAAAGCAGCTAACATGGCCAAGTTCACTCTCGCTTCCAAAGCAGCTAACATGGCCAAGTTCACTCTCGTTTCTAGAGCAGCTAACAAGGCCAAGTTCACTCTCGCTTCCAGAGCAGCTAACATGGCCAAGTTCACTCTCGCTTCCAGAGCAGCTAACATGGCCAAGTTGACTCTCGTTACCAGAGAAGCTAACATGGCCAAGTTCACTCTCGTTTCCAAAGCAGCTAACATGGCTAAGTTCACTCTCGTTTCCAGGGCACCTTTGTTTATTCTCATGTTGACCAGAGTTCGTGTTACAGTTGCTGACAAAATTTTTTTAGTGTTGCGGTCTTCGGTGTCTACCGATTTTGTTTGTTTTCGCACTTCCGACATTTTTATGTTCCATTAGCAGATCTTTGCTTTTTTATTCAATTGACTGTATTTAGTCGACACAAAAGCGCTATTAGAATTTGAAGAAAAAAATAATAAACACCCAGATAAGCAGGCTACACTATCAAGATGATTTCAAACCAACATCAAAACATTTCAAGAAAAAAGTTTTGAAAGTCTGATTCATATACATTTATCGTCTATTTAAGATCTGTAAAACCCCGTATCAATAGTAAAATATGGCAACCTCACAGTAAGGGTTAATTACAATTATACTCACATGTAAATATGAAAACAAACAAAATCCTTGGGAACATTGTCAGCCAGATTTATATTCAAAAGACTTTTTTCCTGTGTCTTACACATAATAGATTGTATAAAAAAGTTTCTTATATAAAAAGCTGAAATCAGAATCGGAAACGAAACACCAAAAATACTTAGTTAATTAAAGGAAGTGGTACTTACAAGTACTGGATATATATTACTTCTCAACTGATCTCGGGGTCTTGCAATGTATAGAATTTCTCAAGGAAACGAACGGCTAATTAATACTCCGGATGTGTCTTTGTTTCAAAAAGATTTTGTACAAGTCACGTTCAGTTATCATTGGAAAATCATCACACCTGTTTCAAAAGAGAAATGATGATGTTTTTATGGTAACACGTTAAAGGAGAATCTGTATTTGAATGAGGAATATGCCTATGGAACAGATATTCCCTTGCATTCAATACATGAAGTATGAGACAAACAGTATTAAGGCACAAACAAGTTTTCATATTGATTTTATTTTCATTTGACTCACTGAATAACAATAGAACTTTTCTCTATGGCAATGCCCAACTTTTTAGTCTAACAGGGGGCCAAATATGGGCCTTACCGTACTTTGTCCTTTCAAATCATTCTTAAGTATGGTTTTTCAGAGTTAAGCTTGACGTTAATTTTTACATACGGACGGACATGAGTAAAACTTAAGCTCCCCTCCTTCGACATGTCATCGGCGGTGCATGAAAACGAGTTTAACATAATCTTAAACGTAAAACAAAAAAGGTTACTAACACCGCAAATGCCTGTCATGATGTCCTTCATCGCACATCGGGCGGCGCTGCATTACATGGAGCGTCAAAAGGCTTCAAGGTTATTTCCGAGAAGAAATCATGTTTACTAAAAAATGTGAAGTCCATGAAATGAACACAAATGTCTTTTTTATTATCTTGCTTAACCAAATTTGACCTATTTCTAACGAATCATAAGCACCTTAACAGGAACTGATCATCCCACCTGAATTCATATTTGTTTTATGAAAATTCAGTAAAGTTCTTTATGTGTTTTCAGTAGTCTATTTGTCCTCTTGTTAAGTCAATGTTACAATGTTAGCTCAATATGCACCAATTAATTATTAAAGTATTAAGCGTTAAAGATCACTTAAATTTGTACAATTTTTAATTTAATTAAATTAAGTTCAAGTAATCATGTTGTTTAAATTGTACGAGTTTTAAATATAAATAAAAATATGCAAATTTATTAATATGACTGCAAGTGTTACAATTTTAAGTTGAATTTGTGTAGGTGTTAGCTTTAATGCATATGATAGTCAATTTCCTATTAGCTACTACTTGAAAAATGCACATGTTGTAACTCTACTTGAAATAGATTCTTGGTTAAATGGTAACTTAAAGTACACTTTGATCTCTTGAATATAACCTTAAGTGATTTTGGGGAAATGAACATAAACTTACCCGTAAGTCACCATTGGCTTTAGTGGGGTTCCAATCGCGGCAAGTTTTTTTCCCCAGTGATTTTGGGAGATAGATGTTGTGCTGTGTGTTTATTCTAGTTCGGTTGTGTTTTTGTTTTTGTTGTACTGTCTTGTTTATTTTCAGTGTCTTCTTATTTTGTCTCTCTTTATCGACTTTAAGATTCTTATGCTTCTTTATATAAAATTTCTGTGTTTTTCATTTATTTGGTGATTGGGTAAAGCAATTATTGTTGATATACATGTCTTATGTTGAATCCAACAAGATTAGTATCTCGTTCCCACAAGATAAGTATCTCGTTAATAAGATACATACGTATCTCGTTCCCAAAAGATATGAATATCTCGTTCCCACAACTTAATATGTCGTTCCCACAAGATAGTATCTTGGTCCCACAAGATCAGTATCTCGTTTCTACAAGATATAAATATCTCGTTCCCACAATATAAGTATCTCGTTCCCACAATATATAAGTATCTCGTTCCCAAAAGATATAAGTATCTCGTTCCCAAAAGATATAAGTATCTCGTTCCCAAAAGATATAAGTATCTCGTTCCCACAACTTAATATGTCGTTCCCACAAGATAGTATCTCATACCCACAAGATGATATGGGAACAAAATACTATATTTTTGGAACGGAGTATTTTAAAAGTTGTGGCAACGAGATACTTATCCTGTAGAAACGAGATACTTTATATCTTGTGGGAACGAGATACTGATCTTGTGGGAACAAGATATTATCTTGTGGGAACGACAATGTGTCTAATGGACACTATTGCAGTGCCTCGCCTTTTAGTCACTAAACACCCCCTTTTCTATGGCATTTCATTAAGAAAATGATATGTCATGCAGACACAACATATTTTAATTGCTGTATTGATTGCTTTTGAATGCTTATTATATCACTATATCATGAATTATAATTACAATTAACCATGTAAAATTTGTATTTCATTTGTATGTTTCATTTATAACTTTGTGCCTTAATCATGGATGTACTGAACTATGAGTTTGTGCTAATAAATATTTGTATTTGTATTTTTTTTTTTCATTTGTGATACATGAATGCCATGTTTACAGATATTTAGATTTGTTGTCCATTAATATTGGTTTTAACATTACTAATACAGATTTTATAAATCTGGCACAGCTACACTCAACACACAGAAGTCAATAGTGCTACCTGTTCTTGAAACCACAAAATACTGCTGTTTGTATTAAAATGCTGGTACTTTCACATGTTTCGATTTTGCATTGCAACTGTAGGTATGCACTTAAATTACTTAGTGAAAATATTTATTTTAAAGTTTTGATAGTGATTTTATTTGAAAATAAAACGAAAACACTTTTGAGAATTATTACTTTTTATACACTAACCGGCCGATTACAGATCATTACACACTAATACTACATGCATGTAGAAGTGCTCAACGTTACGTTCTGAAGCCACGTCCAGCTATATCATATCGCTACATTTGTTTCGTTTCCCTGAATTATTTTTACCCCATCTTGTTTGGTAAATAATTTCTGGTAAAAACTTGAAACTTGAAACTTGAAACTTGGTAATTTTTATTAATCCCTGGTAAATTTGCTACCTGGTAACCTGTACCTTCCGAAGTTCCGTACTTGGATAAGCAAAGTTGCTGCTATTAATTCTTTACATTCAATATTGTTTCTGTATTATTCCAGTCATTAGACATCGTATTTATTTGTATTTTTCACTATGATTTTTTTGCAGTGAGAGTTTACATAGGTGTGAAATGTGATACTGTCATATTCATTTAAGACCTTTTGGAATATTGTATTCCGAGATATTTCTCGTTGTGCCGCCAACAAGATCCCATATCAAAGTCCTTTTTTTTTCATTCTGGAAAATTTTAAAAACTAATAAAGGCAGAAAAAAAATAATTCCCAATAAATAATGCTCATTTACCTTATATCCTTTTATATAATAGGCACTGAATACGTTTACATGGCTGTGTAAACCTAAGAAATCGTTGGGTTTACACGTGTAAAAATAACAAAAACTTATGTTTACATGGAAAACTAAAACCTGAACACAATGACAGTGACATACACAAGCGAAGAACAAAAATTATTGTTAAACACCTTATTTTTACACACTTCAAAAAGTAATAGGAAAAGATTGGCATATATTTTTTTCTCTAATGATATATCAGGGCTTTCAAAAGTAGCCGGTAGGCGCCGGAATTCCGCCGCCTACTCTCACCAAAAGCGCCGGCTACTTTTATGTTCAGAAAAGTAGTAAAAGTTTTAAAAAATATGTGCCGTAATTCCCCTGATCTTAATTTATCGATGTATTGTTGCCGGTAAATATTATTAGCATTGAGGAAGTAAAACATGATGTTTATTTACGCTAAATTTAGATGATAGATTTACCGGTCGCTGATTGGTTGTCTATATTAGGGTTGATTACTCGGAAGGTTTCATCAGATTCCGAAAAATTAATAATACACGAGATGTTTTCTTCATCAACCGATCATGAAACGATCAAACTCAACCCTGTTTGGTTTTGGATTTAAGAAAACCCGAAGAGATATTGACACGGGTATGTTTCAAAGCAACAGAAGTATTTGAATATGAAGTTTATTTTTATGATGTAATAAATTTAATAGAAGAACAGTTGGCACTTGTTACTTGTTTTAAAGCCCGTCCCACGTGGCCCAAAATATAATTTCAGCGAGACAGATCATGTAGTACAAAGTAAATTAATAAAATCTCTGTATTGTGTAAAATGTTAGACAAAGGACTTGTCTTACATGTCAACTTAGTTGAAAAGGGGGATGCACCTCCAAAATAATATAGTTGATAAAAAATAATAATAAAACAATGTGCATTGCTTTATTGCAAAAACATGAAAACTGCTGACAGTCAAGACTCGGACAATGAGACAGGTAATTGAGATGTGTGGTGTTGGTGAAACCTTAACTATATGTAAAATCCATATAATCATACGTTTTTTAATCGGTGGATGCTGCTGCTGATGAGGATGAGGATGATGACCTTTTTGAATATGAACATGATTAATATGAATAATAAATTCTGTTAAAACTTTTATTTCATAAATGCTAATAGTAAATACATGTAGAAAACATCACAATCATGTCAATAAAACATAACATGAAAAAAAATGTTTTGATAAACATGATAAAGAAAAGAAACCAAACAATTTTGAATTGATACACTTTAATACAACTTAAGTTCTCAAAATGTCTATTTGTCTCAAAACATCAAGCACTGAAAGAAAAAGCAACAATGAACATGCAGTCAAACTTTGAAATCATAATAAATGAAAATACAACCTACTGTAAACTTGGCATCTCATTTGTTGATATGAGACATAAAAAAAATTTAAAGAATAAGATAGGCAAAAAGTTAAAAATTATTAGTAAAAAAGGGTCATTTGAAAAACTAAAATTTAGTCCCAGGAGACTGCCAGAATGCAGGATTTTGCGTTATTTACCCCAGAGCTTCTGGGGGCCTTGAGCGGCCCCCAGACCCCCGGCCGTAATGGGCGCCGAGCAAGCTCGTCGCAACGGCCGGCGTTGCCGGCCGTCTTGTAAGGTTGCCTACTTTTTCTTTTGGAGACATCTACTCTAAAAATGGTTGAAAGCCCTGATATATACCATGTATGTCTTACAATTGCCATTCATTATCATATATATATTTTACAATTTTTGTCTCGCCTGCGACGAATAGTCGCGGAAGGCGAGACATAGGTATTACTTTCCGGCGACGGCGGCGGCGACGGCGGCGGCGTAAACTTTTTTGTAAGACTTTTGTGGACAATGAATTGCTTGAAAAGTATAATAGCTAGGCATCTGATATTTGGTATACAGATAGTTTAGGTTATGGTCTACGCAACTGTCACCATGCCGTTTGACCCTGACCCCATTTTCACGCTCCAGTGACTCTGTGAACTTAGGTCTTTTTTCAGGCCGTAAACTTTTATGTAAGACTTTTGTGGACGATGAATTGCTTGAAAAGTATAATAGCTAGGCATCTGATATTTGGTATACAGATAGTTCAGGTTATGGTCTACGCAACTGTCACCATGCTGTTTGACCCTGACCCCATTTTCACGCTCCAGTGACTCTGTGAACTTAGGTCTTTTTTCAGGCCGTAAACTTTTTTGTAAGACTTTTGTGGACGATGAATTGCTTGAAAAGTATAATAGCTAGGCATCTGATATTTGGTATACAGATAGTTCAGGTTATGGTCTACGCAACTGTCACCATGCCGTTTGACCCTGACCTCATTTTCACGCTCCAGTGACTCTGTGAACTTAGGTCTTTTTTCAGGCTGTAAACTTTTTTGTAAGACTTTTGTGGACAATGAATTGCTTGAAAAGTATAATAGCTAGGCATCTGATATTTAGTATACAGACAGTTCAGGTTATGGTCTATGCATCTGTCACCATGCCGTGTGACCCTGACCTCATTTTCACGCTCCAGTGAATCTGTGAACTTTGGTCTTTTTCAGGCCGAAAAACTTTTTTGTAAGACTTTTATGGATGATGAATTGCTGGAAAGTTATAATAGCTAGGCATCTGATATTGGGTAAACAGACAGTTGCGGTTATGGACAACGCAACTGTCACCATGCCATGTGACCATGACCCCATTTTTACGCTCCAGTGACTCTGTGAACTTAGGTCTTTTTTTCAGACAGAAAACTTTTTGTAATACTTGTGTGGACAATGAATTGCTTGAATAGTATAATAACTAGGCATCTGTTATTAGGTATACTGACACTTTTTGTGTTTATATCAAGAAATGAAAGCTTAGGTAGTTGATTTTAGCGATGGTGCTGGCAGGCGAGACATACTTTTAGTGGCCACACTTGTTAATACTTCTAATCAAATTACACAGTATATAATAATAAATATTTAGTCACACCAGCTTTCTTATCCAAGTTGTGGAATTGATTTAACGTGGGTGTGACCCAGTACATTCAGTAGGTACTTTTTGGTGCTGATTTCAATGCTACATATTTCTGATGAAACCCTGAGTTAGGCATCAGTCACTCAATTGGCGGTGAATTGTGGATAATGGCGTCACATTACTCCACATAGATATTCCAGTGCTGTCGGTTTTTTCTTGGAGACCCTCTTGTTACATGTGTTAAGGAAGTTACATGGTCCACCTTTAAGTACTTTTTAATTCTAAGACTTTGAATGTAAATAGTTTAATCATTAATAATTTGTATCAACATACATGTATTGACACACTCTCGTACATGTATCTCTTCTTTTGTAACCTTTAATCTAACAGCGATGATGTGCTTAATGTTCACTTTTGCCATTCATAGCTGAAAACATAGTAAAATGTTACTTTTCCGTTACTTTTTGAAGTGTTTAAAAATAACTATTGTTACACATTTTGGGTCCGTCACCATCATTGTGATCCGGATTTAGTTTTCTGTGTGAACCTAAGTTTTTGTTAATTTTACACATGTAAACCTACGATTTCTTAGGTTTACACAACCATGTAAATGTAGAAAGTGCCTATATAATATTAATGTAGAAAAGAAATAGCAGCATGAAATCTGATGTCTAGCAGGGTATTTAGAAATATCTTGAAAAAGGGAGGGGGTCCTGGTACGTTTTAGTTCAAGCCACTCTGTTCAACAGCTCATTATTATCAGCAATTGATAATGAACTGAATACTTCAAGAAGAAGAAACAAAAATTTGATGTGACATCTTTAAAACATAAATATTTTTAGGCTCTAAAATGAAAAAAAAAATGTCCGCAGAAAGGCACCCTTCAAGTTAAATGGTTGGCTTCTTTATGATTATAATTCATTTCATTTCTTTTAAAATTCGTCCCAACTAGTTGTCTAATGAATATGGTAATAAAGTTTCTTTACTCATAATGGCTTTAATGTGACACCATTTGAGTTAAGGCTACATGTATACAGCACCTTTCTGTTAAAATGGTGTAATTTCCTAACGATTTTTCAGTATGTGCACAGCAAAAGCTGCAATGAAAATAAAAACATAAATTGTAGCAGTACCTACATGAAGAAAGTGTAAATTCCTACTTGATTCTCAATAATTCTTAATATTAGTTTCAAGTGTTCTCTTTTTTTATTCCCCCACGACTGAAAATTAGTTTGAAAATTACACCATTTAAAATCAAATGTACTGATAACCTATTGTCGTTACAATTTTTGTCAATTTAACTCTAGATTTTATCTAAAAATGTTCAACTTATATCTAGTGTTCTAGCTAGGATTTTGTCAAGGCAGGGTGCTGCTCCCGAAAAGGGCAATATTTTATTTGCGAACGACACTATATAGAAGGGCATTTGGTTCACGAACAACACTATATAAAAGAACATTTTTATACCATAAGTGACAGTGTGATAGAGGAGTTAAGATGTACATGTAAATTATTACTCTATTTTATTCACAAGGTTGGGAGGAGCTTAATTTTCTCGGCCTTTTAGGTAAGATATAAACGAAGAAGTCCGAAATAATTGACCCGTGACCAGCCAGGTTAATAAAATAGAGTAATACTTTGACATAATATAAAATACTTGCACCACTGATCAAACTACATGTATAGAAAAAAATGAGAATTGTAATGTTGGTTGTAGAAAAGAAACACATAAAAGTGCAAAAAATCTATTTAGACTATCTTTGTGGAAAAGTTATCCTTATTTACATTAAACCTATTTCTCTTTATTAACAATGTATAAGACCATCAAAGATGCTGCTAATATATTGTTTTTAGACTGAAAAATAATCATTTCTTCCTGCCTTTTCAAGGTTTGTAAAATTTACAATTAATTTATCTAATACACTTTTTCAGAATCTGTTATAACAACAAACCATTTTACCTCTTTGAACCTGTACATATGGAATGAGTTTCCAGATAACAGATTTACCACCAGAACTTGTGATCAAAATTACAGATTACCTCAAAGCTAGAGAGTTGAGCTGCCTGGGACAAACCTGTACCCTCTTACAAGAACTCTGTAAAACTGAAATAATATGGCAGAGACTTTGTCATAATGGTAAAGTATTGAAATACAACAAAATGAAAGGCTAATAGATTTAATTTTGTCTCATCAGATATGCTATAGTCAAAAGGCTAAATAGACATGTAATAGTTTTGCAATACTGAATTGCTTTTGCTTTTTTTCATGGCTAAACAAAGTCCTTGAGAATAAAGTCATTTGTTAAAGCATTAAAATATAGAAATGAAAAAGATAACTACTAAGAGTCTACTTCTTCAAAATACACAATCACCGAAAGAAGAAATGTTACACGTGTGCATTATAAATATATTTTCTGCCCAGGTCAGAACTACATGAAAACATGATAAAATATAAATACACTTAATTAACAGCCTATAGGTACAGTTTTTGCTTTACCAGTAACATTTTATTTGCACACATGATACATCTTACATCATTTGACTGAATGATGAATTGAATTATATGTAGGCCTATGACAATAATTATATATAACTGTTTTTCACATCTTTATTTTATTATTATTTAATTTGTTTAATTTATATTGTAGCTGTTGGTGAATTAGATGCTGATAAATGGGGTGTGACTTATTATGAAATTTATTCCCAAGGTATGTATGTATGCATGAAATGTTAAAGAAAAGAGAGGATTTTGGTAGAAGAGATTTGGACTGAATGCACATGATTCACAATAATGATAATCTACTGCCACCATTACGATTATTGGAACACTATTAACCTTTTTTTACTTAAGTCTTGTAGAACAGTTTGGTGTAAAGTTTTAGAATATGGTTTCAAACCTTTTAAGGCCTATAAGTTTTTCAGATTGTTATGGTAGAGGCATATCCAACTTGTATGCTATTCAGTAACCAATGTATTTGTCATAGTAAAAATTCAAAGGAAAAATTAAATCTATTCTGGAGTAAAATCTGAAGCAAATTGGCGAATAGACTACTAGCGCCAAAAGGTTGGCGGCAAAAAGAATAGTTTAACCCTGGCACATTTTACATGCTCCTGTCCTAAGCCAGGAATCTTTATCAAAGCTTATGTTTGTATTTCGTTTTAATTTATGTTAATTGTTTTTTTTTTTGGTCAAAAAGAGGTCTTTCATTGCACTTTAGGATTGGGCTTGAATCATATGTAGTTTATTTTCAATCCAGGCCCAATTGAAAAACAGAGAACATGGACCACTTGTCACATTGAAGGCTGTTGGCTTTTTTTCATTGTGGACTTTTTAAATTGTCGTTTTTATTGTAGGTTGTGTCGTGTACACTTATTCCACATCTCATTATCTTCTATATTACATAACATTACAATGCAAAACTGTTACAGTACATTATTAATTACAAACATTACAAAGAACATATAAGAGGGGCCCGATGGGTTTATTTCGTACTCCGTTATTGGCAATTTTTATTTTCTGTGAATTGTGATTTGTTGAAATATTTTTCCATGCATCGTGATAGGAGATTGCATGTGAACCGTTCTCAGCAAAGTATTTTGTTCGTGATTCATTTTAGGCATGCTTTACAGTAATACACAGTAAAACTTTTATCCCTGAACAAAAATTTAGCTGTATTTCTGTGTTTCGTTATGTCCATTTTTGTCTCGCCTGCGAAGCAGAGCGGGACATAGGTGTTACTTTACCGGCGGCGGCGGCGGCGGCGACGACGGCGGCGTTAACTTTTTGAAAAAGTTTTATGAGCACCTCCATATCTCAAGAACTATTGGTCCTGGGTTGATGAAATTTGGTATGCATATGCCCCAGAAGTAGCTTAGCACAGTTGCATCCCCATCTTTTGACCTTGACCTTGATTTTCCGGTTGAATGACTTTGACAATTTTAAATACATATAATTGCAATGAAAAAGTTTTGCGAGCACCTCCATATCTCAAGAACTATAGGTCCTGGGTTGATGAAACTTGGTATGCATATGCCCCAGTAGTAGCTTAGCACAGTTGCATCCTTATCTTTTGACCTTGACCTTGATTCTCCGGTTGAGTGACTTTGACAATTTTCAATACATATAATAGCAATGAAAAAGTTTTGTGAGCACCTCCATATCTCAAGAACTATAGGTCCTAGGTTGATGAAACTTTGTATGCATATGCCTCAGTAGTAGCTTAGCACAGTTGCATCCCCATCTTTTGACCTTGACCTTGATTTTTCTGTTGAGTGACTTTGACAATTTTCAATACATATAATAGCAATGGAAAAGTTTTGCGAGCACCTCCATATATTAAATACTATAGGTCCTAGGTTGATGAAACTTGGTATGCATATTCCCCAGTAGTAGCTTAGCACAGTTGCATCCCCATCTTTTGACCTTGACCTTGATTTTCCGGTTGAGTGACTTTGATTATTTTTATTGCATATATTTGCAATGTTTAAGTTCTATAAACATCTTTTGATCTCAGAAACTGAAAATCCATGTAAATTCAAAATATAGTGGAAGTAAGAAAGAATAATTGTTTCTGATGGTGCCGGCAGGCGAGACATACTTTAGTGTTCACTCTTGTTATTCTTGGCGATTCGTGATCAGGACCCCCATATAAGTGTTAAAAAAATGGTATTTGATTAATACAGCACATCATATGTTATAGTTATCTCTTTGATCATATAATACATGTTTTGTACTTGTATAAAATCTGCTTATTAACAGTTGAAATCATAGTTTTCATTTGTCATTAATCAATTAAAGTTTTTATACCCCATCTATGAAAGTAGAGGGGCATATTGTGTACAGGTCTGTCCATCCGTCTGTTCGTCCGTCCATCTGTTTCGTCCATCCATCCCAAATCCCCATTTTTCCAAATTCCCACTTCCTGACAAATGCCACATCAATCATATTTGTATAGTAGGTGCATCAAGTGATGCTTAGCAAAATGCATGCTTCAGATGCTGGATGAGTCCTTTATTTTCCGCATCAATGACCACTTACAGACGAATGGTTTAAAGTCTATTCCCACTTACTGATAAGTGCCACATCAACCAATTGAAATTGGTGAATTGATAGATTAATACATGTATGTAGTTTAAATACTTACTTTTTTCAGTTATCTACAAGTATGGTGTGTGTTGTGGGTTATGGAGACGAGAGTTACTTCCTCATGGTGGACTCTTACAAGTGAAGGTAGGGAAATACTAATCTATGTTCTTCTGCTTCTTATAACTCTACTTGCTAAAAAATCATTGACTCATTTCACTTAATTTAACAAAGGTCAAAATCTCATTTCTGTAAGTGTAGTTTGTGTCAACAACATCAGTATGTGTTTTGAGATAATATTTACTGCAAAAAGTGAGTATTTCCTGTAAATTTGATCCCTGAAAACCTATCTTATAGAATGATTAAAGTAAAGAGGTGATGACGGACAGAAGAAGAAAAAAAATTGCAGATACCCTTGATATTTGGTATACAGCATTAGTACAAGGGCCCTTATCATGGGATTCAATTTCAGGTCTGTCACTCACCTACTTTTATTTGAACAAAATCAAACCTATTTTGACTGCAAGATTTTTGTGATCTATTAGAATAAAATGTAACTTTATTACTGCAACTGGAGATTAGTACAGTCATGGCATACATTATAAAACAATGACATCGACAAACATGAATAATAACACATTGACATAGAGATTATAAAACAAACATATAGTTAGTAATATACACACTTTATATTTAATATTGGAACTAACTATGGTCTCCCTTCCTCAGTTCTAATGACCGATCTATTAAAGAGACAACAATCCCAATTTCTTCAGGTGTTGACAGGTTTAGAATTTTTATTAGTTTTTCATTATTGTTAATGAGATCAAAATTTGGATACCAATTTAAAAGGTTTCTAAGAAATGTATCCCTTTCTTTTTTATTAATTATACAATCTAAAAAGAAATGTTGCTCATCATCTAAAGCATTACAGGTTTCACATAGTCTCAAATGTCTGGGAATTTTTAGATATCTACCAGTTTCAATAAATAATTGATGGTCACTAATTCTAAACTTTGTTATGTTTTGACATACTTTTTTATTTGGATGTTTTAAGTAAAACTCCATTTTATTTTTTGTTACTTTAAGGATGCTCGCTGGTCTTGTTTTGGTATTTCTGTCATTTTTTTGGAATCCTCTAGGTTTTACCATCAAAATAGGGTTAAATTTTTTGCCCACAAACCCCATATTTTCTTGTAATCAATGTCTTTTATATATATCATAAAGAGGTCATAAACAAAGTTTTATCAAATCCTATTTATTCTGTCATGGGTTTTAACAGCTAAATAGTGCTAATGCTAAACCTATGAAAAAGTCAGAGAAAACCTATTCCCGCCAAAACTTGAACGTCAATTATCTTGAAAACGAGGTCACAAACCTATCAAATTTTTTTGCTTATTTTATACCTTTTACTATTATCTTTTCATTTAAGGCATCAAATTTGAAACCTATTTATTTTCAATTAAAGTAGCGAACATCCTTAATACTTTTATATAAGAACAACTTATTGTCTTCTGTTAAATTGTCTATTTTGCTAATAGCTATTTTTTTTTATAATATTCAGTCACATTGTCTTTAATTATTTTTTTAACATGACCTAATTTCTTTATTGGATCCCAGTTTGCTAACTGATGTTTTTGTATATTATTTTCTTCCAAAATATTTTTTGCAAAAGTGTTCCAAGAATATGTTCCCTCAACATCAAGCTTTTCTGTTAGTTGAAAAGCTTCCTCTAGTATTGGATTAATATTATTGCTATAGAGTCTAGCAAGATATGATATGGCTTGTATTTTTACAAAGGATTCAACAGGAAGTCTATCAAGTTCAGCTCTAGTTGCTAAATTTGAGGAACTTCTCTTAGTTCCAAGTGTATTTTTACAAAAACGTAGATGTAGCTTCTCAATAGGTATTTTATCTATAAACGTATTGGGATCTACCTCTAAATTGTTCTTGTCAGCTCTAAGTTTGGCTCTATAATATTTCAAATAATGGTCCATGAAGCTTATTTCAGCATTATAAGTTAAAAAAGGATGAATGAGTGTATCAAATATATTGCATGAGACTTTCACAGGAATTTGACTTAAGTCTGATGTGTACCCCTTCACAGTAAAAAGTACTTTTCTGGCCTTATTTGTCATATCCACAGTACTGTTTATTAGACTACCATTGCTATTTATTAAGCATCCCAGGTATCTAAATGTATATCACCTGTAATATAGGTTAAATTAAATTGAGAGATAATTTTTTTTTGGTTTATTTGAGAAACGTAAACTGTCCCTAGGTCATTACTGTCATTTAGCAATTGATCAAAGAAAATACCCAAAACATTGAAGCATGAAAAATAAAAAACCAGGACATAAACATCATTATAATAGGCATAACCTAAAACTATTTATTAAAAAAGTTTAAAAGTTGGATAATGGTAAACCACATATAAGAGGTAAGATCACACAAAACAATTAATAAGAACGAAATCAAAATGTAGATAAAAGTAAAAATGTGAAAGGAAACGTTTTTGTTCTATACAAAGACTACAGGGCAACACATATTTTTATTTTTATTTTTGAAAACTATTTATTGCCCTCCTCACAAAATTCAAATAGTTGATACTAAACTGATTTTATATAAGGTAGAAGACAGAGAGCTTGTGGCCACAGAATATCACCCTCCATGTATTAATAACATTCTGGGACCACTCAGGGCTAAGAAAGTATTCAGCATAGGAATTAACAAATCCACAAAGAAAACGGAAGTGTTGTGTTTGCATGGATACGGTCAGCCACATCAAGGGCAGATAACTTTTGTAAGTATATGATTGGAGATCTGGTCTTCAGAAATAATACTATTGGATAATCATGATAATTGGACAAATTTTAAAAGAGATATTTCAAGATATTGCTATTTTTGGTAAGGTAATGAGATGTGGGAGAAACAAAAGTGGGGCAATCGAATGTTGTAAGTCTTAAAAGGCGAAGACAAAATCTATAGCCGTAGAATCCCATACAACATATGAAAACACATATTGCAACAAAATCAATAGCCATATAAAATCACATATTAAAACAAAATCAATAGCCATAGAATCCCACACAACATACAAACATACAAATAGAACAACTAAACTACCACCAGCATTGTAAACCTAAGTCAAAACAAGAACTAGAATGGCGGTCTTCCATGGAAGACATGTGTCGCCTTCATCTTAAAATATTTGGTAAACAGGAAGAAGAAGAATAACGGGCTTAAAATCACTTTACACCATATAATACTGAAAAATAAAGTACATGCTAAATATCAAGAGGCTGTAACATGTAGTTACCAGGAAAAATACAACCAAAATGTTTGTGACACCGCAAGACGACAGATAGTGTCAAAGTAACCGCTATATGTGGCTTAACAACACATTGCAGAGAACATAATGAAATAACTTATGCTTCAGAAGGATAAGCAGTTCCTGATCACTTTACCACAGCCATGACCTGGCCAACAAATGTAACAGTGTGGGTCAATTCCTGTAAAGATGGGCAATTACTTAACATATTTGTCAAGTTCATCTTAAGGATAGGAATCCTGTATTTTTCTAATAGCACATGATGTCTGCCTTAAAATTTCTTGAGTGATAACAAAAAATGAGGGGCAACATGATCCTGTGTTACCAATTAGGAATAAGTATACAATAACGACCTACTAGCAGCAATAGATATTGTTAAAGCTTGATACATGTACTACACATGCAATTTGTTATAACGTTGAATTGACGTTAAGCTCAATAAACACTAATTTAATGTTAAGGTAACGCTGATTTAATGTGAAATTAACGTTGGTTTAACGTTTATCTAGTGTTAAACATTTATGTTAATTTAGTGTTAAACATTTACGTTAATTTAGTGTTAAACATTTACGTTAATTTAGTGTTAAACTTTTAAAGTTGTTGGATAATGCCATGTCAAATGTTAAACTTTAACATTAAATTAACAATCGAAGCTCGATTATCACTAATTTAAAGTTAATTTTGAACGTAAAATTAACGTTAACAAAATTACCTGTGTATTATTCTTTTTTTTTTAGCTCACGAAGGTCCAGGTGAGCTATTGCCATCACTTGGCGTCCGTCGTCGTCTGTTAACATTTTACAAAAATCTTCTCCTCTGAAACTACTGAACAGAATTTAATGAAACTTGGTGTGAGTGGTCCTTAGGATGTCCTGCACCTAACTTGTGTTTCAATTTTTGATCCATCAAAAAACATGGCCACTGTTACTAAAAATAGACCAGGGGGTCAGACTACTTTGGCTTGTAAATCAAAAAGTATAAGAGATAGATGAAATCTGATGCCACCCTACTGCTTCAGCATCAAAATTTCTACAAAAGTGTCCATTAGGTCGAAGTTGTCAGATGATCCTTTATAGGGGTTACAGCCCCTTAAAGGTGAAAAATAGCGTTTTTTCATGTTTTTGGCTTATAGAATGAAAACTATTGCAGATAGAGAAAAGCTGTTGCTTGCTAAAATGTTCAGCTCATTTATCTCTACAAATGTCTCGATAAGGTCGAAGTTGTCAGATGACCCCTTATAGGGGTTACGGCCCCTTAAAGGCGAAAAATAGTGTTTTTGGCCTGTAGAATGAAAACTATTGCAGATAGAGAAAAGCTGTTGCTTGCTAAAATGTTCAGCTCATTTAGCTCTACAAAAGTCTTCATAGGGTCGAAGTTGTCAGATGACCCCTTATAGGGGTTACAGCCCCTTAAAGGCGAAAAATTGTGTTTTTGGCCTATAGAATGAAAACTATTGCAGATAGAGAAAAGCTGTTGCTTGTTTAAATGTTCAGCTCATTTAGCTCTACAAAAGTCTCCATAGGTTTGAAGTTGTCAGATGACCCCTTATAGGGGTTACAGCCCCTTGAAGGGGAAAAATAGTGTTTTTGGCCAATATAATGAAAACTATTGCTGATAGAGAAAAGCTGTTGCTTGCTTAAATGTTCAGCTCATTTAGTTCTACAAAAGTCTCCATAGGGTTGAAGTTGTCAGATGACCCCTTTGGCCAATAGAATGAAAACTATTGCAGATAGAGAAAAGCTGTTGCTTGCTTTAATGTTCAGCTCATTAAGCTCTACAAAAATCTCCATAGGTGTGAAGTTGTCAGATGACCCCTTATGAGGTTTACAACCCCTTAAAGGCAAAAAATAGTGTTTTGGCCTATAGATTGAAAACTATTGCAGATAGAGAAAAGCGATTGCTTGCTTAAATGTTCAGCTCATTAAGCCCTACAAAAATCTCCATAGGTGTGAAGTCAGATGACCCCTTATAGGGGTTACAGCCCCTTCAAGGCAAAAAAAAGTGTTTTTGGCCTACAGAATGAAAGCTACCGGTATTGAAGATAGAGAAAAGCTTTTTCTTGCTTAAACATTCAGCTCATTTAGCTATACAAAAGTCTTAATAGGGTTCACATCAAGATCAGGTGAGCGATTCAGGCTCCTGGGAGCCTCTTGTTACGTTTTTTCTTTTTAAAAAAATTTTCCACCTTCAGCCTTCTGTACAAGCAGTTTTCGAAATTGGCCGTGTAGGAAAACTGAAGGATGCCCCAACTCCTGAAGGCTATACTCACGACTGGACTTTATTTGTCAAGGGTCCTCCAGGAACTTCTATAGAACACTTTGTTAAAAAAGTCGTCTTTACCCTCCCTAAAGGGTACCCTGAGCAAACTAAAGGTAATTGTATTGTGTTGTAGAATTATTGGTCGGATTTCAAAAAATGAAATGCAGAGTTATACAATGGTAAATGTCAGTTGGAAAAACTTGCTAATAATTTATAACAGTTTTCTCAGCATCAAATTATCACAGCTTCTTGGTACTGTATACATATGGTATGAAGCATCAGCATGGGTCTGATATTGTTTAATTCAATTTCAGCTCAGTGGAGCCATCCTACTTTCTGTGTAACAAAATACTGTCATCCTCTTTAAATTTTATCACAAATTAACAAATGATCAAGAGTTAGTACAGATTCCTGTCATGAATTTGCTGTTGTGAAAATTTCCCAAAACATGAATTTTGTATTATCTCTTTTTTTTAGAAATATCAAGCCCACCATATGAAATAGAATATCCTGTTAAGCCTGGACCAATCATATCGTCAGTTGAAGTGGAACTTGTAAATTCTGAAAAAGCAAGATTTCTTTACGAGTTTTCATTGGATAAGGACAAATCGTTTGATCTAAGAATAAAACGGGAAAAGATGCGTTTAACCAACCAGACAGAAGATATGTTAGACAAATTAAGGCAGGGAGGATGTGTATGTAGTTTTCCAGAGATTTAATTTTGATTTTCCCTGCAAACAAAGTTTTAGGGTATTTAATTCAAATTATTACGAATTACCCTGAATGCCTGTCTGCCCACATATCTCTTTCAAAACTGTAAGTGCAAATCCTCCTCAACCTTTCATTGGATTTTATGAAACTTGACCTGAAGGAAGTATATCATTTTGAGATGGAGAAAAAAAAATTAATTATTGCTGGATAACATTCAAGGGAGACATTTTTACTTTTTGCACTTATGAATTCAGTATGAAGTTTAGGGTATTCTTTTGTTAGCTCACTAAAAGTATTACTTTTGTAATGTGATTTCTACCTAACTTTCTTTTAGTTTAAAATGATCTTGATTATTATAGTAAACAAATATGAACCGGTTTACTGATTCATCAGTTATGATTGTGCTAATTTACTTTTCCATTGAAGTGATTTTCAATGGCAGATCTAGGAATTTTGTTAATTGACTCACTAAAGAGAAGCTCATTCAAGGATTGCCTATATATGTATTCAACTAAAAATTCATTTTCATAAGTGGGCACATACCTCCTGTTCCCCCATAAATCTGTGATTTTTTTCCAGATTTCACTGAGTTATAAAATGGTGAATGTGGGGGGGGGGGGGACAGGCAGGAAAGAAATTTGTGTAACAGTTTTTTCAGCAACTACACTACTCACAGCCACTTGATATTTGGTAAACAGCATTGTGGTGGGGTCCGATAAGATGGAATTTGATTTCAGGCCTGTCACTCAGCTATTTCCTGTTGAATGAAATCAAGCCATCATGTTTGACTTTGACAGATATTTTCTTTTGTTTTATAATTGCAGGAATTTACTGGAATCAATTTTAGTTGTTATAAGATGTCAGAACATGTCCACCCAGAAGGAACAGCAGTGGTATGTATATGTTACATTACTTCCATTTCTACCAGTTTTTGCTGTGAAGTCAGCCGATAGTTAAAATGTTTTAGGCAGCCACTCCTAGAGTCTTGGTCACAATAAAAGCATATCTCAATCAAAGTGCTAAATCAATAAAAGGCAAGGGAAAAAATATAAGTACTTTAAAAGATTGATTCTCTTTTAAAATATTGCTTAAAATGTTAGCGAAATAATTTTTTTTTAGTTAGGAAAGAATGGTTATGCAAATGTTTTCAATGTTAATGAACACAATTTTGCTCTCTTCACGGGGCACAGAAGGGTATTTCATGTATATTTTCACAATGAATTGATAATACTTTATTAAAAATTATAAACTTTGGAATGCACATGCATAACAGGTATCATATACAAATGGTATCAATTGTAGCACCCCTTTGATTAAAATGCACTCGTCCAGCAAAACCTGGCCATCAATATGTATTGTGTATTGAATTTTATGAATGAATCAGAAAGAACCCTTGCATTATCCAATGGAATTTTTGGGGGTGTCAGACTTTGCTTCAATTTTATTCCTATTTAAAAGCCTTCAAGAAGCAAGTCCATTTGACCCTGTGGCAGCCCTGGGCCTTATAAAGAAGTGCACATTTTTTACAATAATTTCCAGAATCTAACATAGGGGTGCGCACAATACATCCCTATATGAGATTTTCATACATTTTCATGAACATCGGCAACGGCAAAAGATTGATGTTTGTCAGACTTTGGACAGAAGATTCATCCATGATTGAACACAAGAATCATAACTCACATGATTTATATTGAATCCTGTTCATTATTAGTATCTCTAAATAAAATTTATCATGCTTTTATCAAATAAAAACTTAATTCCAGTGTCTTCATGTGTTTGTTTATTAATTTCATTTTCATATTGACTGCCATTTTGGTTTAATGATAGTTTGGTATAAACAATATTTGTACTCTTAAAAAATAATTCTATCCAATTTCTTTATTCAAAATAAGAATAATAAAATATGATTTTAATTTATTTATTCATTCTTCCTTTACTTGTTTCCTTTGCAGATCAATAATGTGTATTCCCCTCAGTAACCTCATTTAAATAATTCTATAAATAGAATGGTTTGTTTACATGATTGTGTATTTTCTTTCATGTAATTATTTGAACAACAGATAGCCATTTTCTTATTGTTTTGTGAATTAATACTCATCCAAAGCTGGAGATAATTTAGATTGACCAGTAATTATATGTTTTGACACCTTGGCTGCACAAAACATCGATCTTTTGTAAACAGGCTTGGACATTTAACAATTAAAGCCATTCAGGTGTAATACTTCAGGATTGTTTGAATAGTAATTTGTTGATGATCATTGTTTTGACACCTTTATTGTTTTCATCAAAAGATGTGAGCTTGGGTTAACACTTGTTGTTTGTTGATTGAAAAGGGGGACCATTACCGGGATTTACGATTTCGCTGTCATAATAAAATACACAAATACTAAGTATAACAGTTTATTTTTATTTTCACAATAATTACAAAACAATTTTATTTTCATTTAAAAAATCTTCATCTGTTGTCTTTCTACCTGAAAAAAGAGACAAATTTTGAGGGTTCCTTGTCATAGAAAATGAGCGCGTATTTTACACAAAACTTCGTTTTTTCCCCAGATTTTCATAATGAAAAGGGGGTGTGCATTGTACATAAATGCGCACTATACACAGCAAAATACGGTATAATGAATATTATTATTTATTGTTTCATTTTTTAAGATTTGAAATTTATATTATTTTGCCATGATGAAAATTCTCTTGTCTCTTTGTGACATGTGCAGTTTGGTTAAGGTTTGGTGTGATTATTTTAAGAGTACATGTTCTTTATTGTAGCCTTGGTGTACAATTTCATTATTTACCTTTATATTTTTTTTAGGAATTTCAAAATCTCATCCGAGAGGTTACAGACAACCATGCTGTACCATTTACCAATTTGTGTCAGGCAAGACTTCAAAGTTATGTTGCTAATGTGTAAGTTTAAATGCTTACTACAAAAGTTAGTTTAAACATATTTATTTATCCTGGATTGGGAAACAAGCTTAATGCTTATGTAAATCCCTCTCCAGCTAGCAGTTTGCGAGTGTGGCCTTTGCAGCGGCCCCCATTGAGCCTACTTTTATCAAACTCTACAAAGGGGTATTAAACGTGCATGGGGTATTGCTCTCCACATACACGGGATAACCTTTTTTCGTCCCTTCCGAAGGACTAGCATCGTTCCTTGAGACCATCCTCGCAAATGGTGTCAAGAGAGAGTCGGAAATTTAGTTCATGAAATTTTCACCCCGGACGAGGATCGAACCACGAACCTTGATGTTAGTAGCCCGACGCGTTAACCACTACACCACCGGCTCTCTTAACTACTACAAAAATTCATTCTTATCTAAATAAGAAATTTATTCTAAATACTCTCTTAGTTCTTAACCCCCATTTGCAAAAGTTTTCTTCCATAGCCATAGGTATTTTAAATGAAATCAATAAAATGAAAAAAAATGTGGTACCTATTAACATGATTAAGATAAAACAATATGCACATGTGATTACCATCTATCTACATGTATATGTGAATTTTTTATAGTTGTATGTTTTACTTATGTAACATTGCCATGGTCTTGAGCTGGAAGAAGCTAAGGTGTACCAAAGGGGTAATCAATTCCAATTAAATTTCTGATTCTAATACATGTATATAAAGATAACATGTTAATTCACAGTTGAAAATAATCATTTTAGACTTAAACATTTTTGGGCAACTGAAAAAATGTTATCATACAATCTTCTAAATTACATATGAAATAATTTCCTTGACCAAAATAAAAAAATACCAACTTGCAACTAGGATTTTTTTTCTCATTTCTAGTGGTAGATACAGACTTTCTAAGATAAAGATCCAACCAAATAATCCAGTCTATCCTATTCAACCTGGATTGTTCCTTGCTCACTACAGTGCTCATGGTGTTGAAATGTTTCTCCTTAGATACGACCTTGAGATAATGGAAGCTGAGGTCATTAAGATAACTGTAAGTATTAGCAACAACAACGACTTTTGGAGAGAAGATTTTGATAGAATGATCAATTTGCTTCACCACAGATAAAAATGTGGATAAATTTTAAAACTGTTTTACAAGATATCACCTATCTCAAAAAACTTTCAAAATACATATTTTTAGTGTGTGGCAGATATGCTTAAAACCACCTTAATATGTCAATTTTCATTACAAGAGCAAAAAAATCATACATTTAGCACTGAATCATCTTATATACCAAATTTTTGAATTCGGAAAATAAATTAGTTTCAGGTATAGGTTTAAAGCATAGTTTACAGGTAACCTTGATTACTCTGTCAACTTTCTAGCAAAGACCCACTCTGAATTTCTATTTCCTTTAGGGTGACCCCAATAGAAGAAAATGAGATGTGGAATAAGTGTACGCGACACAGCCTACATTATAAACATAAATTTAAAATATCCACAATGGAAAACAGCCATCAGCCTTCAATGTGACCAGCGGTCGCTGCTCGCTGTTTTTCAATTGGCCCCTGGATTGAAAATAAAATACATATGATTCAAGCCCAATCCTAAAGTGCAATGAAAGACCCTCTTCTTGACAAAAAAAAACAGTTGCAGTTTGAAAGCAGACAAGATGTAGAAAACAACAATAAAGAAAAGAAACTGAAGAAGGCCTTTGGCCGAAACGTTTTAAGACTGGTAATCAATTGAACAATTATATAGTCAATATATTCCCTGAAGGAATTTTTTGAACAAGAAAAAAAAAAAACAATTAACATAAATTCCACTAAATGCAAACACAAGCCAATGTACATTAATTTCTATTTCCTTTAGGGTGAACCCAATGTACATTTTTATTTCCCTTTAGGGTGACCCCAATGTACCTTCAGGGGAGACAAGCATTGTGATAAACCTCCGAAAACCTCTGAGACTGACATTAGACCAGCAAACCTCGTTAGCATACCTTGAGGATGGGTTTGAAGACTCCATACCAAAAGTGGATAAAATTGAGCCGTATGACCAGGACCTTATTTTACCTCCTAACTTCCATGCATTTACAGCAGGGCCTCTTCCTGACAGGTGTAAATACAGGTGAGAATTAAACTACAGTAGAGCCAAGGACATACGCTGTGAACACCGTAATAATTGATTTTTGTCCCCTCAGCCTCACAATGGAGACACCTAAAAGGTCACTGTCTGTTTATCGCACTTTTGTGGACACTGTTTGTTATTATATGAAGTTGATCACATGTCAAGGCAATTTTGATGCAACAATTTTTGTAAGGAGTTATGGGACTTTATCGACTTTGTTCCCTGAACCTACTGATAGCTAAATTGGGGTTTTAATCTGAAGGGGGCAGGGAACATAGCCTTGTGCATCACGTCTTTGTTAGGTCATAGGAACACTTTTTTGGCACAAATCTTCTGAAACTACTAAATGGATTTCGCTGAGATTTTGTAGGATTGTTTGTTATTAAATGTAGCTAATTGTACCAAAATGCTATATTGATTTGACAAATTTATTGGGATTTATGGGACTTATCGACTTTGTACATTTGAGGTTGTAGAAGCATCAATTCTCCTAAAACTACTGATAGCTAAATTCAGGTTTTAAATTTACGGCAGCAGGGAACATAGCCATGTGCAACATGTCATTGTTATGGAAAATTTATTGAAAATTTCAGACATTATAACAAGTTTCAAAATGCACCATTTAATTCAGGGGCAGATAATTTTTTTAAAAAATGAAGATTATATTATTAATCAGAAACATTATACATATATGTAATATCAATATAATTTCCTGTTTTTGGTATGGGATACCCTCAGTGGACTGTCTTAAAGTTTGTCATTATATAGTGTTATTTGTTTATACTACAGATTGCAGTTCTAAATGTAAAATCTTGATTTACTTAACTTTCAATTATTGTTTAATTTGAAAGGAAGTATTTAGAAATTATGGAAGTAGACCTTTCTACATCATAATGAAGCTTAAGCAGACTGAGTCCTTACTTGCGGCAGTTGAATTGTCTTCACATAACCAAATACACTATAATGAGATGTGTAATAATTGTATGTAACACAACCTACATAAGCAAACAGTTATTTAAAGATCCACAATGAAAGACAGCCAGCAGCCTTCAATGTGACCAGTGGTGACTGCTTGCTGTTCACATTGGTTGTAAATTAAATATACAATACATAAGATTCAATAGCAAACCTAAATTCATCATTTCTGAACAATTAACATATAGATGAAAGGGGCAACTGTAAACTTTGACAAATTCCTGGCTAAAGACAGGTACATATAAATGTAGTAGGGGTTAGGATAGTCATTCTTTGAATAATATATATATATATATATATATTGTCATGGCTATTGTTGGTACGGCAGATAAAATATTTAAGTAACGATTTTTTCAGAAACTTCTTATCACAGCTTATTGATATTTGGTATTTAGTGTCAGCAGTCAGCCCCATATGATAGGATTAGATTACAGATCTGTTGGCTCATCTACTTCCTGTTGACAAAACTTGTCTATTTGAGACTTGGACGGTTATTTTATTGATATCGTGTCCTGAACAATAATTACATATCATGTTTATCTCTATAACCTATGATTTGGTACAGTTTAAACCTGGTTTTAAATTTGGAATTCTTCTCTATCAATTCCAGGTGCTTATCCAAAGGTCGAGTTGCAGGAACTGGTTATACAAACCCCTCTTACACAGATGGTGATTTTATCGTTATTTCTCAAGACTTTTTCTGTAATGAGTGGTGGATGATGGACTGTCTTTTTGGATATTATAGAATGAATGAATTGACTTGAAAACTTTACACATAAAAAGATTTTAGTGGCCTGTGTTTTTAGATATTTATAGAGTGAATGAATTGACATGAATATTGATAAATTATACACTGATATATAAATGTAAGAGGTTTGATAATTTAAAGAGGCTTTCTTCATTATTGTTTATAAGATATTATTGAGAATTGAATAACCCAGATCCCCAGTTCCACAACTTTGGCAGATCCAGAAATTTTCAAACAGGAGGGGGCGCAATTTAAAAAAAATGGGTACCTTTTTTTTTTCATACAGCTCCTAATCCCCAAATTTTCCTGGGAAACAGGAGGGAGTGTGCCCAGCACTCTGGTTTTAAATCCACCTTTGCACAATAGCAGCCATGACTCAATCTTACTGGAATAATTGTACATACTTTCTGTTGAATAAAATAGTGAATACTTGTTCATGATTGATATTTTGCCCCTGAATTAAACGCTGCATTTTGAAACTTGTCAGCTCTGATTGTTGATAATGACTTAAGGTTATAATGACCTACATGTATCTTGTAGCAAACTAATGGGTTTATTTAGGCATTTAGCCAAATGTTCTTTGTTTAAAGGCATTATCACTTCTAGCATTTTAAAGATAGTCAAATTTTTGTTTCTAAATCAGATTTCTTGTAAAATTGGATTTAGAAGTAAAGTGTAGTTTTGTGGTTAAATCAGTGTTTTTTCTCTCCTCGGACATGTCGGAACTATTCTTTTCATTGTTTTTTAAACCTTTTTTTGGAAAGGGTGATGATTTTGTTATGGCCCATTAACATAAGTTGAAGGTCATATTATTTGAATCTGTCCTTTTGAGGTCTGTCTGTCTGTTCCACATCAGGTTTTCCTTTATAATTAAATCAATTTCTCAGACTGTAATGAAACTTCTTACACATTTTAATAAAACCAAGTGGAAAAATGCAGTAAAAACTATGCCATTCCATCAAATTTATTAGTAGCACCACCCCCGAGTCTCTTGTGAGACAGATTTGTTTGTTTGAGCTTTAATTTGTCTAAATCTACAACTTATAAAAAACTCAGTGTCACCACATGTTTCATTTATTTTATGTATATTAAATTTCCCAGCTCACTGTTAGGCAAAACTATTATCAAGAAGATTTTTTCTTTTGCAGATTTGTAAGTAAAGGACAAATTTCACCTGTAGGGTTTTCTGACCCAAGTTTCACACCTGTAGATGTGGCAATTATTTCTGAGTGCAATTTTATGGCATTTTGGTTGGAATTTAGAAGAGCTTATCTTTATATTCCTATAAAAATTTAGTCAAAAGATACCTTTCGAAGTGATTCCTCATAGTGAAAATAATAAGCAAATCAAAAGATTTTTAAAATTTGTACTGACATTTTAGGAATAGATAAATTATTATGATTTGTTTTGATCTATTTGTATGCAGTCTTAAATTTTGGATGTGTTTATATATAAAGATGTACCAATGTGTCTTTCAATATTTGTATTTTCTGATTAATTTATTATGATTATTATTGAACTAAATAAAATATTCAAATTTATGTTTTAGTTGATTACATGGATGTTGGAAGGTGACTGGGGTTTCATATAAAGTTGTAATTTTTTGTTGCGCCTGCAAAGCAGACTTGGACATAGGTGTCACTTTACCGGTGGCTGCCACAGCGTCTTCGTTAACTTGGGTCAATCTCTTAAAGAGTTGTTGTCTTGCCTGCATAGCCGAGCGAGACATAGTTATTACTTTACCGGTGGCAGCAGCGACTTTTGTGTTCAGGTTTCATGTGCACCTCAAAATCTCAAGAACTATAGGTCCTAGGTTGATGAAATTTGGTATGCATATGCCCAAGTAGTAGCTTAGCACAGTTGCATCCCCATCTTTTGACCTTGCCCCTGATTTTATGGTTGAGTGACTTTGACAATTTTCGATACATAAATGTTAAGGTTTTGCTAGCACCTCCATACCTCAAGAATTATAGGTCCTAGGTTGATGAAACTTGGTATGCATATGCCCAAGTAGTAGCTTAGCACAGTTGCAACCCCATCTTTTGACCCTGATTTTATGGTTATGTGATTTTGACAATTTTCAATACATATAAAAGCAAGGGGCAAGGTTAAAGTTTTGTGAGCACCTCCATATCTCAAGATCTATAAGTCCTAGGTTGATGAAACTTGAAATGCATATGCCCCAGTAGTAGCTAAGCACATTTGCATCCCCATTTTTTTACCTTGACCTTGATTTTCCGGTTGAGTGACTTTGACAATTTTCAATAAATATATTGAATGGCTTTTTTTTGCAAGGTAAAGGTTTTGCGACATTACAGTGAATAATATGGTTGTTTCTTTTCATAGATATGAAGGAAAAGGACAGCTGGCAGGACACGGCTTGGTCAATCCTCAGTACACACGTACCCACATGATTCTAGAATCTTCTATGTTTGTATTCTGGTTTCAATTTAATGATGTGGACGTTTTCTATAGAATTGAAAGTTTACAGCCACAATAACGAATGAATTGTTTACAGTCAAAATAACCTTTAGGAAGCTGACAATGAAATATAGTATATTGTGATCCCTATTGTGTTAACTTATAGCTGTATTGTGGTTTAAAGTTAAACATTTTATATCTATGTGTTAATAATTAACTAGAAATGATCCCTATTATGTCTCCATGTTATAATAATTATGCCAATGTTTTTCTGTATACCTTTGTACCAACATCGGTGAAATCAGAATAAAGTGATATATATATGCACAAGTTGAGTCACAACTGTGTTGTCTTTTGTGCTACTAAACCCTAAGGTTGCTATGGAAAAGGGAGATTTGGTACCATAAAACCTGGTTCAAACCACCATTTGTTTGACTGAATGCCTGTACCAAGTCAGGACCATTGCCATCTTCAATTTCTCTAAAATGTATTTTTGTCTTTTGTGATATATGAGATTGATCATCCCAGTTAAGTAGATTTTGTCTCATCTGCCACTTTATTTGCTGAAGGCAAGACATAGGTATTACTTTTCGGCAACGGCAACAGCGTAAACTTTTTTGCAAGACTTTTGTGGACAATGAATTACAAGAAAAGTATAATAGCTAGGCATCTGATATTTGGTATTCAGATAGTAGGGGTTATGGTCTATGCAACTGGCACCATTCTGTTTGACCCTGACTCCATTTTCATGGTTCAGCGACTCTGTGAACTAAAGATGATTTTTCGGGCCAAAAAAAAACGTTTGTAACACTTTTGTGGAAAATGAATTACAAGAAAAGTATAATAGCTAGGCATCTGATATCTGGTATACAGACACTTCTGGTTATGGTTCATGCAACTGATCCCATGCTGTTTGACCCTGACCCCATTTTTATGGTTCAGTGACTCTGTGAACTTAGATGATTTTTTGGGCCATAAAACCTTTTTGTAAGACTTTTGTGGAAAATGAATTTAGTGAAAAGTATTATAGCTAGGCATCTGATATATTTTATATAGACACTAAGGGTTATGTTCTACGCAACGGGGGCCATGCTGTTTGACCCTGACCCCATTTTTATGGTTCAGTGACTCTGTGGACTTAGATGATTTTGGGGGCCAAAAAACCTCTTTGTTAGACTTTTGTGGAAATAGAGTTAAGTAAAAAGTAAAATAGGTAGTCATCTGATGTGTTGTATCCAGACACCTGGAATTATGATCTAAGCAACTTGCATCATGTCCTGTGACCTTGACAAAATTTTCATGGTTCAATGACTCTGTGCATTTAGATGATTTTTGGGACAATGAAAACTTTTGTGGAAAATAAATTAAGTGAAAAGTGTAATTGCTAGGCATCTGATAATAGGTATACAGGCACTTTGGGGTTTTGGTCTACACAACTGACACCATGTTATGTGACCTTGACCACATTTTCACGGTTGAGTTACTCTGTGAACTTAAATGATTTTTGGGTGGAAAATGAGTTTAGTGATACTGAGTAAGTGTATTAGTTTAAACATATTTATTTATCCTGGATTGGAATACAAGCTTAATGCTTAGATATGTAAATCCCTCTCCAGCTAGCAGTTTGCAAGTGTGGCCTTTGCAGCGGCCCCCATTGAGCCTACTCTTATCGAACTCTACAAAGGGGTCTTTAACATGCATGGGATATTGCTCTCCACACACAACCTGCACACTGCAACCTTTTTCGTCCCTTCCGAAGGACTAGAATCGTTCCTTGAGACCATCCTTGCAAATGGTGTCAAGAGAGAGTCGGAAAATTGGTTCATGAAATTTTCACCCTGGATGAGAATCGAACCATGAACCTTGGTGTTAGTAGCCCGATGCGTTAACCACTACACCACCGGCTCTCATTAGGGTTAGTATATTATAGCTAAGCAGCTGATATTTGGTATACAGACCCTTGGGATTAAGTTATAAACAACTGACATCACCATGTAATGTGACCTTGACCCCATTTTTATGGTTGAATAACTTTTTGAATGTTGGTCTTTTTTTTTCATTGTTTCTCAATTACTTTGGTATCAAGAACACATCAGACATTCCATTGAGTCTTTGTGATGGTTTAATGGAATTCTGTCATCTGTCACATGACCTTGACCTTAACTTTTCTGGAGGCCCAGCTAGACCTTCATTGAGTTCTGTGATGGTACCGACAGACATACTTAAGTGTCAACTCTTGTGTTGTTTTCTTTATTATCCAACATAAAGCAAATTTATTAGACATAATGCAATGAATTTTTCTCCTAAATATTTTTACCAACTAAACTGAAAATGGAATTATAGCAAGCTAAATAAAAAATAATAATGACCATCACTCCACCATCACAAAAAATGAGAAAAGACATTATAAAAAAGCATTTATTTCGTTTTTAATTTGAAGAAAGACAAAGCCAGGAGACACTAAAAAAACAAGAAAGTGTAAAGGAAGAACATAACACAACCAATCTAGAATAAAGCCAATGTGGACTGATTTGAAACTTGGTAGGATGGTTCAGTATGACAAACTACAGGCTAAGCAACTTTCAGATCTGTAAGACTTCTACTTTCTGTTTGGGACTGGGTCGAGATGAAAATTTTCGTCAAGCTTTTCTCAGAAACCGTACTTGAGGATGATTTGAAATTGGGTAGGTTGGTTTAGTATGACATACTGTATGTCCTAAAGATTTTCAGACCTGATGGAAATCTACTTCCTGTTTGGAGCTAGCGGGGACATCATATCCTATGGACACATTCCTTCTTTATTTTCAATTATGTATTAAGCGGCCTTATTTAGTCATTGAAGATGCATCTTGAATTGCAATAGTGTTTGGTCTGTGTGTTGTTGTTTATGTGGAAAAATGTTTTAATTATACTAGAATTTGTTATGTGGGAAATAGGTACTAAATAAACTATAGTATAGAATCACTAGTAGAATTGAATAAAATAAAATTGAATTCGAAAGTCATCCCAGAGTTGCTCTGAAAACGTTTTAGTATAGAATAGATCAAGTCAAATCAAATAAGCTTTATTTTAAGTCGATTAGCAAATATACGAATTGCATAAGCTCTGGTGAGCTTTTGATCGACTTAAATAGATCCGATCTTAAATAGATGCTATTAATATTGTTGTCACAATTATTATGCAATGCATGCTTTCTGAGATCAGATATACATTTCAACACCAACAATTTAAAAACTACTATTATCATAACATTAAAGTTAATGCCGCCGCCGGTAAAGTAACACCTATGTCTCGCTCGGCTTCGCAGCGAGACAAAAAGTATGATGTTTTACTTTGGCTGGTTTGGAAAGATTTTCCATAATCCAAATGAGGAAATAAATGCGGCGACGGCAGCGTAAACTTTTTGTGAGACTTTTGTGGACAATGAATTGCAGTTGAAAAGTATAAAAGCTAGACATCTGATATCTGGTATACAGCTGACAGTTCAGGTTGTGGTCTATACAACTGCTACCATGCCGCGTGATCCTGACCCCATTTTCACCCCCCAGGACTCTGTGAACTTAGGTCTTTTTTCAGTCCGTAAACTATTTTGCAAGACTTTTGTGGACAATGAATTGCTTGAAAAGTATAATAGCTAGGCATCTGATATTGGGTATACAGACAGTTTATGTTATTGTCTATGCAACTGTCATCATGCTGTGTGACCCTAACCCTATTTTCAGGCTCCAGTGACTCTGTGAACTTGCGTCTTTTTTCAGGCCGTAAAGTTTTTTGTAAGATTTTCGTGGACAATGAATTGCTTGAAAAGTATAATAGCTGGGGGTCATAGCTAGGCATCTGATATTGGGTATACAGACAATCAAAGTTCTGGTCTACGCAACTGTCACCATGCAGTGTGACCCTGACCCCCATTTTCACGCTCCAGTGACTTTGTGAACTTACGTCTTTTTTCAGGCCGAAAACTTTTTGTAATACTTTTGTGGACAATGAATTTCTTGAAAGGTATTATAGCTTGTCATCTGATATTGGGTGTACAGACAGTTGAGGTTATGGTCTACGCAACTTTCACCATGCCGTGTGACCCTGATCCCCATTTTTATGCTCCAGTGACTCTGCGAACTTGGGTCTTTTTTCAGTCAGGTCAAAACTTTTTGTAATACTTTTGTGGACGATGAATTGCTTGAAAGTATAATAAGTAGGTATCTGATATTCAGAATACAGACACTTTTTGTGTTTATATCAAGAAATGAAAGCTTAGGTAGTTGGTTATAGTGATGATGCCGACAGGCGAGACATACTTTTAGAGGCCACAGTTGTTTATTGTTTCATTTTGATTGATATTTTTATTCATGTTACGTCACACAACAGATTAATTGCAAGAGTTTTTCGTGTTATATTTTAAAAGTACTTTCCATGCAACTTTTTACACGCTTTAATTTGAGTGATTTTTTTCTATTATTATTACATAATGTAACAATTTTAAATACTAGTAGCTAAAATGTTCTAACATTTCTTGTTTGTTGTTTCTTTCGGTATACAATAACTGGGTATTCGGGAAATAGATTATTTTCGCCTCAGGAAATAGTTGCACCTCGGGGGAAATAATTTACCAATATCCCTTATATCCAGTACATATACTATAAACTATTGATACGGACTTCCTGAATCCTTGATTTGATGACTACGGATATTGTGATTCCCTGCATAACTGACAAAATGCAATAGAGGGCCCAGCTGGTTGTTGTCGTCCACCAAGAAATTTTACGGAAGACGTTTCGGATTTCGACATTCGATTGACTCATTGGTACACCTTTGATTTTTTCATTTTTTTTTTTAACAAAAATCACGACAAACAGTCTAGAGACTAAATATGTACTTAAATTTTGTTACTTTGTTGCAAGCAAGGAATTACATAGAAGGCAAATATAATTTCTTGTTGCAAGCTAAAAAAATCGACTAATTTAAAGTCTCTTAAAACAACATCAACAACAACAAAACAACATCAAACAAAAACAAAAACAAACAATAAGTAGTTAAAATCACCCCAAAAGCGCTTACGCTTCTTTTGAAAAATTAAATCATCCAAGTTTACTTTGTTATACTGACTATGATCTTGCATATGGTTTTCCCACTGAGAAAAAAGAGCAAGTCTTCCCAATATAAGTATTATTTTGTTACTGTTCTGTAGAATGTATGTTAGACTATTTTTTATTTGGTCGTTTGTTGTGTATATCTTAAATAGTTTTTTGTCTCACCTGCAAGGCGGAGCGGGACAAAGTTGTTACTTTACCGGCGGCGGCGACTTTTGTGTTAAAGATTTATGAGCAACCCCCATATCTCAAGAACTATAAGTCCTAGGTTGATGAAACTTGGCATGCATATACCCCATTAGTAGCTTAGCAAAGTTGCATCTCCATCTTTTTTTTTTACCTTGACCTTTATTTTCTGGTTGAATGACTTTGACAATTTTCAAGACATATAATAGCAATCTTAAGATTTTGCGAGCACCTTCATATCTCAAGAACTATAGGTCCTAGGTTGATAAAACGTGGTATGCATATGACCTTGTTATAGCTTAGCACAGTTGCATCCCCATCTTTTGACGTTGACCTTGAATTTCCGGTTGCGTGACTCTGACAATTTTTAATAGCAATGTTAAGGTTTTGCAAGCACATCTATATCTCAAGAACTGTTAGTCCTAGGTTGATGAAACTTTAGTATTCCGATGGGGCCGGCAGGCAAGACGTACTTTAGAATTAACTCTTGTTAGAACATATCTATGAATGAACAATTTGACAAGCCATGGTGCTAAATCAGTACCCATTTCTAAGTCAATGGTCTGCCGAAAAACATGTCCAATAAATTTAACAAAGATGTTGCACATTAAAAAGGTTACAGAGCATTTCTATTATTTGTCCTTTCCCTAGACTCATTATAGTCAGAATTGACTAAGCCAAAAGCAAAAGTCTAGTGATGGAAATTGTGTAGCTTTGTTAAATTCAAATGTTATTTTGTATTTGTACCATATCTGACACTTATTCATTCACATTTTACCCACAGGAAAAACTTCACTGAATTAAGAATATCAGCACACAGATTAAAAATAGAACAATTGCGGTATCAGGGTACTACCCGGCAAAATAAGGCATATGCATTCTCTGGTGAAGCGCGGACGTAGTAGACGGTGAAATCCATTTTCTATTTTATTGTAAACTCTTTGGAAAATCTTAGAACTGAGACGCTTCAGAAGGTCAAAGAAAACTGTCCTCTAAACTTCAACCAACTACGCTCGAGTGAAAAATTAATTCAAGATCGAGCCTGTTCGTGAGAAAGCCATGCATAAATGGAAATTGTGTCCAGTAGCAAGGTTTTTTAAATATGTAAAAGGTATAGTTGAACTGATAGACCATCCTGTAAGACTTATTCACGCATTCATTTCTTCGAAAAATCCAAGATGGCCGCTCTACAGGCCTCAATAGCTATATATAGCTTTCATTTGACTTATCAGTGATCTCAATCAAATTTTATTTGAAAATTTGACATATTCATTGTAAATTTTTCCAGTGTACGTATATGTAATGAAAATTGTAGCTATATTTTTGAATTATTGTATATTTGTTCTGGACTTACACTGCTTTACTAAGTTTTAATATTGTTTTACCAAGTTTCACATTGCTTAAGCAAGTTTCCAATTGTTTACAAAGTTTCAATAATGCTTTATCAAGTTTCATTTAATTTGAAATAAAATTGCGATGTTTGGTCAGACACAGTTATAACACCTAACATTGCAAGTTTATTCATTGCATCCAATGCTTTTCGTCATATGGCCAATATAGTATTTGTAAATAAAACAAACAAATTAGTTTTGGCTGCTTATTTGTCATGGCATTTAATGCATAAACAACAACAACATTATTGTCAACATTTACAACTCGTTGACGCTTGGTCACTGAAGGATTCCAGTCAGCATAAAAATTTTGAGGCTGCGAGGTTATCCAGAGCAGCAAATTGATAAATTCCGCACAACAGTTTGTTATTTGCCATGACGATGATAGACAAAGTCCGGAAAGTATACTGAAGGTTGATCCAGTCAGCATAATATCCAAGTGTTGAATCAAAATCAAAAAACCAAGGATGAAAGTCTACTGAAGGTTCTTCCAGTCAGAAGTATTAATGTTCCAAAATTCACCAAATTCCATAACCTCTACGTAACACATGGAGACTGCTACTACCATTCTACAAAATAAACTCAAAAGCAGAAAAATGTTCATATTCAGGGGGTAAGGGATATGGGAGGGTTTCGTTTAAACAGCAGTCTTTTTCAATCTGACAAAACGTGCACTGACACGATGAGTTTATATAGGGTTAAATACTAGAACGCAACACGAAGCTCGTGGCTACTTTTGGCGCGAAAGCTCGCTAATCGTTAACATGTAAATTTAAAGTTCATGACCTATTGATGAGGAATATGAATTGAACAAATACAATAAATGAATTTAATTAAAATTGAATTAAATTTCATTATTGTATATTTGTTCTGGACTTACACTGCTTTACTAAGTTTTAATATTGTTTTACCAAGTTTCACATTGCTTAAGCAAGTTTCCAATTGTTTACAAAGTTTCAATAATGCTTTATCAAGTTTCATTTAATTTGAAATAAAATTGCGATGTTTGGTCAGACACAGTTATAACACCTAACATTGCAAGTTTATTCATTGCATCCAATGCTTTTCGTCATATGGCCAATATAGTATTTGTAAATAAAACAAACAAATTAGTTTTGGCTGCTTATTTGTCATGGCATTTAATGCATAAACAACAACAACATTATTGTCAACATTTACAACTCGTTGACGCTTGGTCACTGAAGGATTCCAGTCAGCATAAAAATTTTGAGGCTGCGAGGTTATCCAGAGCAGCAAATTGATAAATTTCGCCATATTAGCTTGGAAACCAAGCTAATCAGCCAACCAATTTATCAATTTACAAATAAGCAGCCTTATCAATGAAAAAGGTGAACCGAAGCTTAGTTAAACGACATGAACAACAACATATGTTCATATAAAAATTTCAACATAATTCAACTTTTAACATGAACAACAACATATGTTCATAATTCAACTTTTAACATGAACAACAACATATGTTCATAATTCAACTTTTAACATGAACAACAACATATGTTCATAATTCAACTTTTAACATGAACAACAACATATGTTCATATTTCAACCAACACATGAACAACAACATATGTTCATAATTCAACTATCAACATGAACAACAACATATGTTCATAATTCAACTAACATGAACAACATGTTCATATGAAATTTCAACATTATTCAACTTTAAACATAAACAACATATGTTCATCTGTAATTTTAACATCATTCAACTATCGTAATGAACAACAACATATGTTCATAATTCAACTATCAACATTCAACATACATATGTTCATACAAAATTTGAACACTATTTAACTAACATGAACAACAACATATGTTCATATAAAATTTCAACATTTTTAACATTTTCAAACAATGTTCAGATTTAATTTCAACTACCAGCATAAAATTTGTTTGAGCAACAACTTTGTTGTTTGAACAACATTGACTATATCATGAATAGTTTAAAAATTCATTAACGGCACGATTTGATTATAAATTTTCTTCAAAAATTTAACATTTATATACCATGAAACCCGTTCTGATAATTTGTATGTTACAAGTTATCATTTATTCAAATGGTTAAGTGTCTTTTCGGATATATTTGATTACTTAAAGAATTTATGGGAATGTTTTATTTTATAAAATTATTAGGCATAAAACGTGTCCTTTTTATCATTAGATTAGAATGAACAATAATCAGAATATATTCTAATCAATCTCAGGGTTAAAATATTCAGAAATAATTCAAATGTCGGAATATTTGAAAAATAAAAAGATTTTGAGAAGCATATTGCGCTCCTTGCCAAATTAATAGAGATTTAATAAATTCAAGTTGATAAATTTACCCAATGTTTTCAAAATAAAACAATCCATTATGCCCGTAAAATTAAGAATTTTGTTGAAAGTTTCGTGTAGTTTTTTGATACACATATGGTATGGGAGGGCGGTTATTTGTCCCTTTACTAAAGGCAACATTTTGGTTTTTGAATCTTATTAGCAGTCTTAAACGATTCACACAAAGCTGCAGGATAAATAAATGAACATTTAATAGAAAATAAAGAGATGTGGAATAAGTGTACGCGACACAGCCCACAATTAAACGGCAATTTAGAAAAACCACAATGGACAACCGCCAGCAGCCTTCAACGAGGCCATTTGGCACTGCTCGCGGTTATGCAATTGGCCCATGGTCTAAATAAGATGCATATAATTCAAATCCAGCCCTGAAATAGTCACAGATAGACCCCCTTCTTAAACAAGGAACAGAAAACATCAAAAAGACAAGTACAAACGAAAGCTTTGTCAAGGATTCCTGGCTTAGGACAGGCACATGTAATATGTGGCGGGGTTAAACTAGTTTTTTGGGCCCAACCTTCCCCCTATCAATATTCCTAGACAAAGCACAAAAACTAAACACACAATAAAAATCAAATCGATCAAAGTCCAATTCTACTAGAGAGAACCTAAGACAAAAAACAAGAACAAACAAAAGGACGGTAAAGGAACTCTCTATAGAACACTCGCTGTTACTGACAGCTAGCTGAGAATCATCAATCGACTGATGTAAAAAAATCAAACGTATCGATTTTAAATCCGACACAACACTTCAAGCAATAATGATTTAGTGAAGTGTCATCACACAAAACCGACACGCTTGATCGCTATAATGCTTAAAAATGACAATAGTAAAAACGTTTATGGAAGTTTTAAAGCGAGTATTAAGTTTTCAATATTTCTGCCAAAAAACACTAAATTCAAAGATTTAACCAAGATATTCATTTCATATCCTTTCCGTAATAAATTTTGAAGCCAATTTTTCATTTCTATTGGATTGCTTTTAAATTTGTGAGCTTTATAAAAAACATTACCATAAAATACAGGATGTGATATTCCTTTCACTATAAGAAAGTGACGTGTACAATTAAATTTTTCAATAAGAGATCGATACTTGTGGAAGAATTTAGAAAAAGATTTTACTAATTTGTGGTATCGATAACCTTGTTTTAATAATTTTTCAGTAATAAAACGGTTTTTATTATTAAAATCAGAAACACAACTGCAGATCCGAGCATATCTTACTAACTGTGAAATGTAAACCCCGTATGACGGCGCTAGTGGAACATCTCCTTCAAGAAAAGGAAAATTTATAATAGGGAAGGTAAAGTCGTCACGTTTATCATATACTTTGGTATGTAATTTTCCGTCAATAATACTTAAATCTAAATCTAAAAAAGGACATCTATCACCGGTGACGTTAGATTTGTTCAAGGTTAATTCAGAAGGATAGATATCTGTAATAAAATTAGTAAATGAAGGATTGTTGAGTGCAAGAATGTCATCTAAATATCTAAAAGTATAATTGAAAGTTTCGATTAGGTTCTGTTTGTTCGGGTCTTTTTGTAGTTTAGCCATAAATTGTGATTCATAACAGTATAGGAAAAGGTCGGCTATAAGTGGCGCACAATTAGTACCCATAGGAATACCAATAATTTGGCGATAAATTTGTTTACCAAAACGTATGTAAATATTATCTAACAAATAATTTAGAGCAGTAATAGTTTCTGCATCAGTCCAGTTGATGTAACCCTTTTGAGTCTCGTTACTAAAAAATGATTTACTAAATGATTTTGAAACTCTAGAACAGATATAATCACTTTTAGATTTGTCAAAACACCATTTAACCAAATATTCAAATTTCTTTTTAATCAGATTATGTGGAAGGTTAGTATATAAAGTAGAAAAATCGTAACTATCAACGGTATAAAAAGTATTTTCAAAAGCACGAAGCTTGTCCAAAACATCAAGAGAATTTTTTACACTCCAAAAATAATTAATTCCACTGTTTTCGAATACCCTTTCACAGTATTGAATAATAAATTCCTTCATAGTAGTTAAAGTAAGTGATAGAACTTTGGAAATATGGGTTAAAGAACACTTACTTGAAGCAGAGATAAAACGAGATTTATATGGATTTTTGTGCAATTTAGGTATCCAGTACAATTTATGTTTGGCAATTGGAAAATTTCAGGCATGTGTTAATGTAGAATCAGTAAGATCAGATTTCTTTCACTGTGGAATAGGTGTAAGGCAAGGAAATTACTTAGACCCTACCTTATTTAACACTTATATAAATGATCTTGCAGAATATAAATTATCTTGCAAAATATTAACCCAGTGTTTTAAATTCAAATAAGTTCAATCCATTAATTCATGCAGATGATGTAGTCTTACCGATAACCACAGAAAACGGTTTACAAAAGTGTGTCGACTCTTTACAATTGTTCTTCAAAGAATGGAAAATGATTACAATATAATTAAAAAATAAAAAAAAAATAAAGTACTAGTATTCAACAAATCAGGCCTTAAGAGCAATGTACAAATAATATTTAATGAATAACTACTAGAAAATGTCCAAAATACAAGTATTTATGCATTTTTTTTTTTCGCATCCTCTGGTTCATTTACCACTGCGAAAAAGGAACTTTAAAACAAAGGATTCAAAACACTTTTAAACTAAGAATTTTTTTTTAATTCATTACTCCAAATCCTAGAACTGTGCTTCACATTTTAAAACACACGATTGAGCCTATATTTCATTAAGGCTCAGAAGCCTGGGGAACCTTTTCCTCATTAATATTTTAAAATAATGCAGAAAATGTATTAAAAAAAAAAGGTGAAAGATTCAAATATCCCAGAAAAATTACACACATTTGTAAATTAATTCGATAATAAAACCAAGTTCTCTAACAATGCTTGTAGAGGAGAACTAAGAAGTATGCCTATTCTATTCTCTAAATTATTAAATCTAATTAATATTGGTGTCATATTGTTACTTATTCTATTCTCTAAATTATTAAATCTAATTATTATTGGTGTCATATTGATAAACTAGAAAATAGGTCGAACCACCTTACTAAATGAAGCATTTAAACTTATCGAAGAAATGTCAAATAATTACAAACAATCTTTGGTAGGAATTATAAAATAAATAATTAGATTCCTAAAATTTGATTATAATTTTAATACTCATTTACAATTTAAAGTTAATTATATTATTAAAAGAACTAAAAATGCTCTTACAGATAAAACAAAATTTATTTGGAAAGAGAACATTCACAATGATGAAAGTTTAAAGGGAGGGAATAACCTTAGAACTTATAGACTTTTTAAATCTGAATTTGAAATTGAAAACAAAATATGCATCTTTTATTGGAAATAAATCATAACGTCAATTAACAAAATTGAGAATAAGTGATCACGACCTTAACATTGAAAAAAAAGGTAGACATATAGGATTAGAAGTTAAGGACCTTGCATTCAAAATATGTTATTTAAATCTTGTGTATAAGATGAATTACACTTTTTACCCAATGTAACAATTATGATAATGAACGTAAATATTTTAGCTTCTATATCCGAAAAATATAAGAATTTTGAAAGTCTCACCAACAAAAATATATTTATTTAGCTCATGTCAACAGAAGACGATGATTTAATAGAACTATTATTTAGAATAACATCATCTTTTAATAATACCAGAAAGCAAATACTATTTATTCAAGTAAGGAGTATTATAATTATCATCATATTATTCATTATTATTATAGGAACGATGTGTTTCCTCAAGTAAGTGGTCATAGGTATAACAGAAGTTGCTGATTCTTTTTCTTCTTTCCCCTTTTTATTTAATAGCCATTTTAATTTACACACTATTATTTGAATTACATGTACTATTATGTTAATTATTTTAATATTTATAACTTTACCAATCATACAAATGTTTAAACTCTACTTAGTTCTCTTAACCATATACATATTTATATATATTTTTTTTTATAATGATGATTTTATGCACAATATTGGGGTGTAGTGATTTGCCAAAAATTATCTGATAATGTAGCAATTGTTCATGAAACAACATTTTTAAATTTGAAAACATAACAAATTCCTGTTTCTATATTACATTGATCAATTTGCACACCTGCAACTCCTTTTGCAACAAACTTGAGCCACAAATGAGCATCAACTTGGGCCATTAATGGTGAAATACAAATGACAACAAAGTTCCAAACAATAAATGAATGGCAGGTGAATGACACAACCTAAGTCTAAACTGCTGATCATATTGTAAACTCTAAAACATGTGCAACAATAATTTCTCTCCTAATAAAATTTAAGTACAAGAAAATTACAAGTTATTAACGGATGCCTCTGAAGTATAAATATATATATATATTTTTTTTTTTTAAATACAAAATTCATCAGTCCATGCTTCAATATTTTCGATTTTCTTAATTTTCAAATTTGTGTTCTGTGTTAACTACAACAGATACATTTAATAATGTTATAAAGCTATTATTATTATTTTTTTTTACTCATTTGGAAAAACAACATAATATTGGCACAAAAGCTGTAAACCCCACATTTTCTCTTTTGAATTTGAGGAACATACATATCAACTTCATTTTAATTTGGAATTATAAGAGGATTATTAGACAAACTAACAGATATGAAATCCTCACCGTTAATTGAATTTTGATCGGCCTGTGTTTCCGTAGAAGCCAAGGTATATGTTTACAATTCTGGAAAATTGTATGATTAAACAACAAATAAACGAAAAAAAAACGTAACAAGAAATATTTTATTTGGAGATATAGGAACAGTGAAATGCATTTGCCCAGTCCTTAGCTTACATCAAAATTCATTATTAGAAACCGCTATAATATCAAATTTAAGTATCTTCTCATATGGAGTGGTTAAAGAGGATACCTTCCTGATAAAATGCTTATTTTTGTGCCACCAAAATAAAATAAATCTAAGCGGAAGCAGGAATGTCCAAAACAAGGGGATGAGCAACATCCAATACAAACTAACAAAAAGTCAATATTTTTCTATGCCTCCCCAAATTTCTTCTTTATTAAACAATATTTATATCATTGGAAAGAGAAATTTTTCAGGAATTATAATAATAAAAATATTTGGCAATCACCCTTTAAATATTAATTTGATATTGAATAATGTAAAGATGGTCTTAATTTTTAAAGTAAAATTTTCAATAAATGTGCCAAATTAACAAGGAAAAAGTCAATAACTGTACATTTTTATCAGTAAGTGCCCCAGGGGAATTAAGTGAAAATGACCAACTTCTACCTGTAAATTGGTGGTCTTACTGTCATAAAAATCACCTGAAAGCTCTTTCTTTGATCTGTTTATTGAATATTCACAGTAAAGTTGTTTATTAAATAACAAGAAATTTTATATATTTTTTAAATGAAGATAGGTAATTTGAATTGTTTGATATCTTTGACATTTTCAAATATAGAAATACAGAAGTTTCAAATAGCATTTCAGAAAATAATTGTCTTTCAGATGATATTATTTTCATTTTGATACACCTATTATTTTTAGAGCCTACCCTGGAGAAAATTAACCCTTATGAACCTTCTGAAAATGACATTGAACTTAAAAACACAAAAAATTAAACATGAAAACTTTCCTTTTTTAGTAGTTTGTTTCTCTTCACATGGCTAAATAGCCATTTTCCAATTTCCCCTCTTTCATTTGATATAAATTTCATTAAAATCTGTTCAGTAGTTTTCATGCATATCCCAGAGAAAGTTGACCTAATTTCAACGGAAAACATGCAAACATATGACAAAATCTCAGGTAAACAGAGAAGGCACTGCTCATTTGTGATTATCTGAAGTTACATATTCCATCAGTTTTATTTAATCCCTGGCGGAAGTAAACATTTGCATTATAACAAAAGAGTTAACACTAAAGTATGTCTCGCATGCCTGAACCATCAGACACACACACACACACAAAAAAAAAAAGAAAATTGGAAAATTGTCAAAGTTACTCAACTGAAAAATTAAGGTCAAGGTCAAAAGATGGGGATGCAACTGTGCTAAGCTACTACAGGGGCATATGCATACCAAGTTTCATTAACCTAGGACTTATAGTTCTTGAGATATGGAGTTGCATGAATAAAACCTTTACATTTAGTCACTCAACCAGAGAATCAAGGTCAAGGTCAAAAGATGGAGATGAAACTGTGCTAAGCTATACTATCCATATCAAAGTTTCATTAACCTTACAAAAAAGTTTTCAGTCTGTTAGTTTACAGAGTCACTAGAGCATGGAAATAGGGTCAGGGTCACAGGGCGTGGTAACGGTTGCGTAGACCACAGCCTCAACTGTCTGTATACCCAATATCAAATGCCTGGCTATCATACTTTTCCAGCAATTCATTGTCCACAAACGTCTTACAAAAACGCTTTCAGCCTGTTAAAAGATCGAAGTTCACAGAGTCACTGGAGCGTGAAATTGGGATCGAGGTCACACAGCATGGTGCCAGTTGTGGAGACCATAAACTGAACTGTCTTTATACCAAATATCAGATACCTGTAACTGTTATACTTTTCAGGGAAAAAATGGTATAAATAATTGTTTTAGGTCTCTTCTTCATTAGTATACCACATTCAGTTTTATTTACTGAAAAGTTTTATGTGTATTCAGTGTGTGATCTAGATCTGTATCTGTATAAGTTGTGAAAAATGGTACCGGTACACTTTTTTTTATTTCATTCCGAGCTACATGCACTCTTTAGATTTGTTTTTATAGAAAATTGATTCGTTTTGCATAATTGTTGATCATTTCCAAATGTATACTGCCAGCTACGGCCCACACTGTCGATTATCTACTTCCTGTTTGAAAAAATATGATTAATGTTACCTTAAACTTTCAAGTACCCATATTGGGATTAACATCTTTTTTTTAGCCTTGCACACATATTTATTTTTTTTATCAAATATTACACCTGCTTGCAATAAATATGAAAATGGCGAAAAGTAATTAATTATGAAAAAGTAACTGGTAATGTTGCTTGATTACATTGTACTTCTAAACAATGTAAATCATCTTCCCCCGAGACTATAAAACCCATGCAGGGGTGTCTGCGAAAATATCTCAAAGAACACATAAAGTTTTCCAATGTGTCCCCAGTTTCTACAGCTCGTCATCATTTCATGTTCATTGTACCATCCCTTTATGTTTATCTCCCGAAAATAACCGAAATCGCGCTGCTTGGGAGTAAAGCACCAACAATCAAACAAAAACAAACAACAACAAAAAATCATTCAAACAAACAAACAAAAAAATTGTTGTGTTGTAAATGTATTTAATGTTGAAGTACTTGTATCATTAACGTGTTTGATGCTTCCATGCAGTGCTAAAATCAGCTGCACATAGAAATGAAAGACGCTGCAAAAGCATATTTTGTATTTGTTTGTAAAGTTGTTGTTAAATATATTTATCTTTTTCTTGTTTGTTTAGTTTTTCACCAGGAAGCTAAACATGAGTTTTCAACAACATACATGTATTTGTTCAATAATATTCTCATAATAAATACATGCATATTTCATACATGTAACTGTATCATATTATGTACTACTTGGCTCTGCCCCAATCTGTTATAATTTTATTTACTGTCACAAATTGTCATAATCACTTATATGTAATTGTATGCTCTATTATAGGGCCCTTAATTGGAATAAAGCTATTTCTATTTCTTTCTGTAATATCTTGCTGCTTTGCTGTCAACTATTTTCAACCGTTCATACTTCTCACTTATTCAAGTGAAAGTGGTATGCCTTTAAAGTACATCTAACCTTTTAGGATGTGATGTGTATTGCACATCAAAGGAACCCGCTAGACCCAGCTAAACAAATATCATAAAACCATTAAGGTATAAATAAGAATAATAAGTTACCAAATATCTTAATTTACTAATCAAACTTCTATTTTTTGTTCTTGTAATAAAAGTAGTTTAGAATATAAGCATATTTTCTGATAGTTTAATGAGTGCCTTGAAAACTAAATAAGAAAAAGAAATAATTCAAAATATTAAGGGAGATAATTAAGATGTGTTTGTGTCAATGATATTTATATTTACCACCACGGGGGGGGGGGGGGGGGTGCACTTACACCTGCGCTTTCATAATAAATTTAATGGAAACTTTTCATTTATAGCTGCATGAAATTGTTTTAATCATTGTTTCTAATTAAATACTTTTAACTTTCTTAAATGTCTACTTGTCCGTATAAAATAAAGACCAATAAACTATTTTTTTTATTGTTCTGGACAGAGACACTAAATTCACTATATTTACGTCTCTGTTCTTGATATATTTCTTAATCCTTGTCATTATCCATTTGGCATAATATTACGGCGTCTTTTTACATTAGCAATTTTCTTATTTTTTTTTAAAGACCACCAAGTTCTTAGTACGTTCTTAGAACGTAGTAAAAACGAGATAAACAATTTGCTTCTAGGTTGTTACTACGTTGCCCCTACGCCCCTACAAGGATCGCACAACGTCTCTACACCGTTTAATCAAGTTCCTTCTAGGTCTATCAAGTTCTCACTGCGTGTCTTGTACGTCTATTCTACGTTTACCACGTCTGTACTACGTCCTAAGTACGTCCTTGTTACGACTGTAGCGCGACCATCCAGTTTACAGTACGTCTAAAGAAACTACATGCACCAACCAAAATGTACGGTGCTGTTTTAATACAAATACTAGTACTCGAAAGAGAAAGAACTATATACATGTATTTCAATCAGCGCCGTCTGTATTTCCCTTACAACTTCACTAACTTAATTATTTGCTACTACTGAAGGGTTTGCTTACAAATTTGATAGACTTAGCATGATGGTTTGTAATGTACCTCTCCTTTTCAGATCAGCAGAGCATCTCAGTATACTTAATATTTTTCGAGTCGACTTTAAAGTCGTAGCTTTGACTGAAGGGATTGATTTTAAAATTTGTACACAACTTTAGCACAATTGCCGAGTTCTAACGTGTCACCTCTTTCCAAGGCTGTCAATCACCTACTTCTTGTTTTGGGAATGGTCCAGGCGCAGGTTTGAGGGGGTGGACCCGGCGTATGTTTTTGGTATAAAATCAATATGTAAAACTCTTAAAAAAATTTCGCGATTCGCTCCGCTTGGCGAAATGTTCACACACATTTTTTTACGCCCCCCCCCCTAACCTGAAATCCTGGATCCGCCCATGTGGTCGAGTGTCATATCTTAAGCAGGACTGCGTGCAACTAGACCATATCAAAAGTGACAGATTGAAGGCTCGTAAGGGTATATAAAACCATAAAACCTTTCTTAGAAATTCCCTATCTCAAGCCAGGTCCAACGCAAACCTAGATCCAACGATGAGCCCACTCTTCTTTCCGGATATCTGCGGTTAGCCAACCTAGTTTGAAAATTTTATATAACCTTTTTTTCTTTACGTTTTTTTTTTTGGTTTTTTTTTTTTTTGGTTTTTTTTTTGTTTGTTTGGTTTTTTTTGTTTTTTTTTGCCTAATACAGCACATAGCTGCCATGAAAAAAAATTATGTTTTGCTGCTGTGAAAAAATAAAGTTTTTCAGCCAATCTACTGACTGCACTTTAGATATCAACTTCAGTGACTAAATGCATGCAGTATTAACATTTTATCCTGTATTTTGTATACTTTTGTTCCATTTATATCTTGATCATGTTGATGGTTGACCTTAGTTGTGGGCTATCTTTGCGATTAAATAAATCAGTTAAATTAATTGGGGGATTTTATTTTGTTTGCGGTCGGGGGGAAGGGGGGACGTGGTTATAAGAGAAAACACACGTTATATCAAATTGAAGGGCGAGAAAATGGAAAAGATATTCAGGTGCATTCGCATTATAGCGTTGATGTAAAACAAAGCAAATACATATAGTTATACAGCGCTTTTATTGCTTGTCGTTATTCTCAGGCAGAGTTTATCAAAAGTCAAGGGCGGAATTTTGCACTAGTCTAAGCAGAATTCCCAAAATGCATATGTCGATAACACTCAAATTCCATATTCATATGCACATCAATATACCACGAGCCCTGGATCATAAAGAGATATTTCAGTAGAAATATATATGTGTTATATATTGTCTTCTATCTGTAAATCAGGGTTACCAACCGCTGTTCGCTGAAACAAGTTTATTTAATTCTGGAATGAAATCAAGCTTATACTTCTCTACATTCCTTTCCAGCTTGCATTGTGGCCTTTGTTACCCCCCCCCCCTCGAATTTGCCCTACCCTTATCGAAATCTACAAAGGGGTCATTATGTTGCACAGGGTATTGCTCCCATCACACACAGGAGTCTGAACAACCTTTTATCGGCCCTTTAAAAGGACTAGCATCGTGGCATTGTCTCGAGACGCAAATGGTGTAAAGATAGTCGGAAAATCGGTACACGAAAATATCACCCGAGACAAGGAATGAACCACGACCCTCGGGTTAAAATGTCCGACACGTTTACCACTACAGTCCGTTTATCTTTTAAATTGGGCTATTAAATTGGGTGGTTGTTTTTTGTTTTTGAGTTTTGTTTTGTTTTTGTGATTTTGTTTTTTGTTTTGTTTTGTTTTTTTTTTGGGGGGGGGGGTGTTCATTGCCTCTACCCATATCCTGCGCTACCGATAAATCCATGATTGTGTCATATGCGTAGATATACGCAATTAGTAAATGAAAGTAATGAATGTATGTGTCCATAGGACACTGATGCCCCGCTGGCCCCAAACAGGAAGTCAAAGTCCGAAAAGTCTGAAAGTCGCTTAGGACGTATAGTTTGCCATACTGAACTATCCTACCAAGTTTCAAATCATTCTCGTGTATGGTTTATTAGGAAAGATTGACGGAATTTTGTGTGTATGTAAAGTTCAAGGTCCGATAGGTCTGAAAGTTGCGTAGGACGTAGAGTTGGACATGTTGAATCATCGAAAATTTTTAATAGAAAATAATGAGATGTGGAATAAGTGTACGCGACACAACCCACACAGTTAAGCGGAAATTTAGAAACCACAATGAAAAACAGCCAGCAGCCTTCAACAAACCCCGCGGGCGCTGCTCGCTGTTTTGCGCTCGGCCCAAGGTCACAAAATGATGCATACAATTCGAGTACAGTCCTGAAATAGCCAAAGAAAGACTTTTTTCTTAAACAAAGAACAAAAATACATAAAAAGACAACTACAAACAAAATCTATGTCAGAGGATCCTGGCTTAGGACAGGCACAAATAAATGTGGCGGGGTTAAACTAGTTTTCTTGGCCAAACCTTCCCCCTGACAGGTTGTTGACAATCTCCAACAAAGTACAAAATAACACAGAATGTACCTGAGACAAAGACAACAAGAAAAATACGAGACATAGAGGAACCATACGCAACTATTATCAGCACCTGCAGTGCGCATGCGTGAAATTTACCCTATATCAGCGTCGATAAAATTCCAATAGACTAATAGGGGAAATATTGAATTAACTGCAATCGTGAATTTATAGATTAATATTTCGTTTTCATTCGCATCAATCTTAAAAGTGCTATTTCCCAGGTTTCTAGTGATATAATTTTTATTTTTCTAAGGTTTTGGGAAGTTTGTTCCATTTTCATTTATTTAAAACGGGTATTTGCCTGTATAATTGTAAGGGAGAAATAAAATTTTGGACATGCAGATGGACTTTCATTGTATATATTTTTTCAGCACTAACAAAAACAAATTTCATTCGCATCTAGTTGTGTTGTCTATGTTGCGGTTGCTCTAATGGTATTAATTTAATAATTTTCGTACAATGGGAAGTTTGTTCCTTTTTTGTTTAAAGTTCGAGTTTTACAACTTTTGTATACAACTCACAAAAAATTCTAAGTCCAACAAAGAAGATAACGTATATAGTCCTTTTTAGAAAGTATTTTCCGGACGTGCAGACCTGAGAAATCTTTTACTTATGCACTACAGGTTAACGACTTCCGGGTAGGCCTCTCCAATGAAAATCTGTTGAAATTAACTAAATTCGTCAACTTGTTAAAACATTTTAAATCTGAATGCCAAAGTCTAAAATTACTAAAACATACGTTAACATCCAAGGCTTCACTCCAAACCAGTTTATTTGAACCGGGAATGGGAAATTACGCCAAAATCGGATAGGGATAAATTGATGTTTTTCCTTAGCTCAACGTTGTTCACACCATGAGGCCGACCCACAAAGGGAAACAACTCTTGCAAAAATGAAAACAAAAGAATCGGAATCGGAATTCCGGGTGCCTTTTTGAAAAGGGCTATACGACAAACCCCAGGGAGTAAAATCGATATGAACGGTTTTATGTGGAAGTATGAAATTTAATACTTCCATGTTTAAACATATTTAGAGTCTTATATACTGTATAGCCACCAACGGTATAGCAAAATAGAAATGTGATTTTGATACAGAATATAATTTTTATTTTTCTTAGAAAATAAAGCAAAATTAGATAAATTTTGTTTGCTGATGAATATCTAATAAAAAGAAATATAAATAGACGATATTGAGATGTGGGAATAAGTCTACGCGACATATCAAACATAAAAAAAGCAATTTAAAAAATCAAATTTGAAAAATAGCAAGCAGTGTATAAAACAGTTGAAAATCGAACGTTTGTAAATTGGACTGTCCGAGTTCTGATAATTTGTTCATCAATAAAACCGCCAATTTATCCTTCTAGGGGCAACCAATATTGTGCTTTATAAATTTTTACTTGCGTTAACTTTCGCAAATTGAACGTTTAAGAAAAAGAGCATCGTGACGCAAATGAAATAGTAAATTGCACCATCACAAATGCATATATGGAATGAAAGAAATACGACAAATGACAACAAATATCGCTACTTAAGATATGGGAAGAAAAAAAATATTTGATTAATTATAGGGAGTTATTCATTTAAAAATATTTTAAATTATCAAATTACTAGTAGTATATGTATAATTGAAACAATACTTTAATTTGAAAATCATCAGCTTATCTATATTTTTATGTCCAAGAGATAAGTTCTTGCTATGACAACTTGACACAATGATGTAAATTGGTCTAAAAAGTATATTGTAATATATAAATTAGTCTGAATTGATAAATGTCATATGTTTTTGAAGTTTCTGAGTCCAGATGTAGAAAACTGTGCACGGTCCTCGCAGTTTTCGGAAAATGGTTTGAACAAGATGTACACTTTTTGTTGAGATAGTTGCGCTTTGCGATTGTCTTCTAAATTGAAATTTAACTTAAATTTATCTATTCTGAGGATATATAAGCATATAAACATACAGAACACTAATATCACAAATAGATATATACATGTATACAGTACAACATGAAGTTTCCTCAGGTCTAATGATCGACAGTAAATTATTATACATTTAAGCAGGGATGTCCAAAACAAGGGGATGAGCAACATCCAATACAAACTAACAAAAATTCGATCGGGTTTAAGATTCAAAATTACAGCTTATTATATATGCTATTCCGCACCACTATTTTAAAAAGAAACAGTTTTGATCTACTTTTTTACAACAATTGTACACAACCTCTTGTCTCTTGCTTTCCTGTCAAATATTTAAAATTTGGTTTTTATAAACTGAAAAAATGGAACGAATACTCGTAATCTCGGGTAAAAAAATTAATATATACCCATGGTATACGCAGTGCATGATACATGTAGTATAACTTTTAAATCTTTTGAGATAATCCATTTACATGTAAGTCTAAAAAATGTAAAAAGTATTTTTTTTCTACCTTTTCAAACTATTAAGTAAGACACAATTTAAAAAGAAAATATCTGATTTAATACATTTTTCTGATTATTGCTGATTGTATGTTTTTAATAATTACTATTTTGGTATATTATAAATTATATAAACACGATAATATTCATAAAATAAAATTTCATTTGGATTTATAGTGGTTCCATCTCATGTTTTCTAGAAAACAGAAAAAAACCCTGAACAAATAGAAAAAAGTCATGTATTGAAGACCATTGAAAAAACGGTATCTTTTGTCGATATATAGATATTTTATCTGTGAAAACCCCATGGTCCAAAAACAGGGTGTTAATTATCTTATCTATATGGATGGGCATATTTGGAGATATCGCTGGTATCCCAGCTTGACACTCTCTTTACGAAACAAATTTTCTTATCAGCGAAAATCAAGCGAGACAACTCGTACTTGCCTCTACTGAGGAGAATAGTTGGCCATGCTCCTGAGAACTTTCGAAGTACTGACAACTAGCTAAGACGCAACTATCGATTGATGTAAAAAAAATTAAATGTGCCGATAATAAATCTGACACCACACTTCAAACGATTTGGTGAAGTACCATCACATTAAGTCCATTTCATATCGATCTAGCCCTAAACAGGCAGTAGATGTTTCGGAGAAAAGCTTTACGGCGTCACGGGGGCATTTAAAAGAATCTACATAGGCATGCCGTGGCAGCATACTAAGTAATTGGTTATAAAGTTAATTTTATTTATTGAACAAAACAAAATACACTTATCATCCTCTGACTAATGAATTACTGGCCTAGTGGACAAGTGAAAATGGGCATATTCAAAATGCATGCTAAAACCGTATGCACAAATTCATACAACTGTCATAAAACCTAGTACAAACCTACTACAGACGGTGCTAAAACCGATAGGACGTACTGTAAACGTATTAAAGACGCAGTAGAAACTTTATAATGGTCGTGGTACAAACTTGAAGGAAAAGTACCGTTATATGAAATCGTAGTGAAAACGTACAATGATCGTATTGCAAACTTGAAGGACGTAGTAAAAACGTAGCTCAGACGGGACAAAAAATCATACCGTTCGCGCCAAGTTCATGAAGTTTGTGACACGTTCCTTCTACGTCCTCGCTACGACCATGGCGTTTTCAATACGTTCTTAGTAGGTCCTCAGTAGGTTTTTGAATCACCACGTTCTCACTACGTTTGTTTTGAACATGCTCAAAAATATTCCACGTCCTTCACGTTCTTGAAGTTCATACTACGTCCAACAAAGTTCGTACTACGTCCTACAAAGTTCGTACTACGACCATACAAGTTTCTAGCGCGTCTTTGCTACGTTCAGCAAGTTCCTTCCACGTTTTACGACTTTAAAGGACTTAATAAGAACGTAGTGCGAACTTTATAAAGTGTGACGGGGGCATTATTGTTTTAATTTTCAGATAACATGCTAATTTTTTGCCTATTTGTAAACATTTACAGAGTTATGGAATTTTTCGAGGAATAATAAAAAAAATTATAGTGTATACAATCCTCTTTTAACTGTATTGGTTACATTCACCATTCGAATTGTACAGTGCTTTTATATGCATGTGATACACCTAGCACCGGCTCCCGCGCCCATTACAAAAGATTGTTTAAAATTGTCTAGGCAACTGATTATTGTAGGTGCTCTTGGTGATACTAACCACAGTATATGCTTCAGATGCTGATGTGTTCAACATTTTCCGTATGAATTAAAGATCTCTTATAAATATTTTTTTAGAGTCAATTCCCACATTTTTAAACTAAAGAATAGTTATTATTTTTAAATTTGATAATTTCCTCTGTTAATTAACCAGGTGAATTTCAAAGTTGTTTGTTGCACCTACCAAAAACAAATTGCATACATGTATTTAGTTGCTAAATTTAATTTAAGGGACAAACACATGTAATAAATAAAAATAGAAAATAAAATAAAAAAACTCACTTGCAAACTAATATTTAAAAGAGTTGCATTTCAAACATGAGTATATATTTTTAGTAACTGTATTGCTCTCTGACTTGTAACATGTGGGCGTTACCAATTTGCAATTAATGGCCAATCAATATCCAGCAAAATGTACAAATGTACAAATACTAATACTCGAACTAATACCGATCTCTCAACATTCAATTTTGCAATAAATAAATTTTAAAAAAATATTATAGGGTGACATCAGAGGAGGTTGGACACTTTGCACACGGCACGCATATATCTTGTATATTATCGATTGAACGGCCAATAGATAATCAGTCTATCAGTGGTTATCGACGAGTTAACATCTAACCATATGTGTATTCGGTAGCTGGTAACAAAATGAACCGATAGGTTCCAACCCTGTTGGGGTCATAATTAAACTAGATAATGTGTCTATGAGCCACAGGATGGCCCTCCCAATCTTGAAATATCATTGACCCTCAATGTGTATTACCTGGGATATGGACCTTTACCAAAAGTGTTCATGTGTAAAATATAGGTCGCTGTGACCTTATTTCTGATGGGTGGTGCCATGTACCAAGACTCATCGAGAAGTGAAATATTATTGACCCCCTAACATGTAGTATTCAAGATATGGACCTTAACCAAGAACTTAACCAAAGTCATTCATGCGTAAAATATAGGTCACAGTGACCTCATTTCTAGTGGATGGTGTCACTTTACCCAAGACACATCTAGTGAAAAAATATCATTGACCCCCAACATCTAGTATCCAAGTTATGGACCTTAACCAAGAACTTAACCGAAGTCATTCATGCATAAAATATAGATCACAGTGACCTAATTTTTATTGGGTGGTGTCATGTTACCCAAGACACATCTAGTGGTGAAATACCATTGACCATCAACATGTAGTATCTGAGATATGGACCTTAACCAAGAACTTAACCAAGTTCATTCATGCGTAAAATATAGGTCACAGTGGCCTAATTTCTAGTGGGTGGTGTCATCTTACCTAAGACACATCTAGTAGTGAAATATCATTGACCCCCAACATCTAGTATCCAAGTTATGGACCTTAACCAAGAACTTAACCCAAGTCATTCATGCGTAAAATATAGGTCACAGTGACCTAATTTCTAGTGGGTGGTATCACCTTACCTAAGACACATCTAGTAGTGAAATATCATTGACCCCCAACATCTAGTATCCAAGTTATGGACCTTAACCAAGAACTTAACCGAAGTCGTTCATGCATAAAATATAGGTCACAGTGACCTAATTTCTAGTGGGTGGTGTAGCCCTACCCAAGACCCATCTGGTGGTGCAATATCGTTGACCCCCAACATCTAGTATCCGAGTAATGGACCTTAACCAAGAACTTAACCAAAGTGTTACGGACGGACGTACGGACGTACGGACGTACGGACGGACGGACAAGGGTAAAACTATATGTCCGATCCACATACGTGGTCGGGCCATAAAAAAAATCGAATTATATTTTCATATGAGGCGTAAATAATCTTCAATAAATCAGGGATGTCCAAAAATCAGTTTTATTTAATCCCTGAATAAATTTATAATGTTAAAAGTTCCACAGGAAAAACAACAGTGGCAGCTGGATACATCCATGAAATGTTAAAACCTTTATCATGAATATAGTACTATAAATATAAGATAACTAAAGTTTTTTTTTTATTTTCGAAGTATTTCAATCGGGTCTTCTTTTTCATATTATTTTTTGACCTGTGTTACAGTATTTATCTTGTATGTATATACGGGCATGTTATACAAATTACACTTATGCCAGCACTTAATTTCGTCATAAACAAGATATTATTATAGAATAGAGTTTATTAAAAACTATAGAGTTGAAATGTAAATAGCTGTTGTAAAATCAACCATGTGTTTTTTATCATTCTGTGAATTCTTCCTTCTAAATGTTAACACTTCCGTGAACATGTTTGCAAAGTAGTTGATGAATCATGCAAAGTTAACACTGGTGTGACCATTCTGGAATGACAACACTGGTGTGACTATTCTGGAATGACAAAATTGATGTGACCATTCTGGAATGGCAACACCGATGTGACCATTCTGGAATTGCAACACTTATGTGACCATTTAGGAATGGCAACACCGATGTGACCATTCTGGAATGGCAACACTGATGTGACCATTCTGGAATGGTAACACTGGTGTGTCCATTCTGGAATGGCAACACTGATGTAACCATTCTGGAATGACAACACTGGTGTGACTATTCTGGAATGACAAAATTGATGTGACCATTCTGGAATGGCAACACCGATGTGACCATTCTGGAATTGCAACACTTATGTGACCATTTAGGAATGGCAACACCGATGTGACCATTCTGGAATGGCAACACTGATGTGACCATTCTAGAATGGCAACACTGATGTGACCATTCTGGAATGGTAACACTGGTGTGTCCATTCTGGAATGGCAACACTGATATAACCATTCTGGAATGGCAACACTGGTGTGACCATTCTGGAATGGCAACACTGATGTAACCATTCTGGAATGACAACACTGGTGTGACCATTCTGGAATGACAACACTGGTGTGACCATTCTGGAATGGTAACACTTTTGAGACCATTCTGGAATGGCAACACTGATGTAACCATTCTGGAATGACAACACTGGTGTGACCATTCTGGAATGACAACACTGGTGTGACCATTCTGGAATGGTACAGTAGTCCCCCTCTTGAAAGACCACCCTATTTGCAACAGAAAAGTGGTCTTACAAAAGGGGTGGTCTCTCAAAAGGAATTGAACATTTCAAAGAAAAAGTAACTTCCCAATATTGATTGTATACCTTGTGTATTAGGTAATTGTATGGGTGCAAATTAAATTTATCAATTATTTTAGTTTATAATTTTTGGCTATATACTGATATGACTGATAATGAAATTAATAATAAAAAAAAAATAAACATTTTCTTATTTAGATCTATTTATGTACCTCTGTTTGTGTACATGTACATGTATTATCATGTTATATTACCTGTTTATGTAAAATTTTATTAGTTTGTCATCAGTAAGTGTCATAACTGTTTATTTAGCTAATTGAAGCCATTCAATATCCCCTTTCATAAAAGAAAACAATATGAAGGCTTTATTTATATTAATTAACCTACTTTTGTCAACAATTGTTATTTGGGGAAATAATGGGCCTCAGCTTGGACAATGAAGTTTGTTGTTTTAAAAATATTTTTTAAATCAAAAAGAAGGTTAAAGTGGCTAGAGTCACTTTTGAAAGCTTGGTTTTTTATAGAAATGCAATATCTACATTTTGAAAATAAAATGTCTTTATTCCTTCTTATATTGTGTCAAAAAAATATAATTATAAAGGGTATTTTTTTCTGTAGTATTTAGTATATAAAATATATATAATTTTAAAAATTGGTCTTTCAAGAGGGGGAAATTGATCATTTTTTACTCAAAAGGGTGGTCTTTGGTCAGGTTAAAGGGGTGGTCTTCCAAATGAGGTACTTTTGTTCACAAATGAGTTAATGCAAGAGAAATGTGGCCTTTGAAAAGGGGTGGTCTTACAAATGAGTGGTCTCTCGTGAGGGGGACTACTGTAACACTTTTGAGACCATTCTGGAATGACAACACTGATGTGACCATTCTCACAGGAATGATAACATTGATGTGACCATTATGGAATTTTATTTGGAAGTAATTCCTTTTTGGCTCTGTTTTTTGTTTACTGAATCTTTTATAGTGTGTAAAGTTGTTTAGTTGTTGGTTTGTTTCATGAAAATTTGTCAATGTGCTGAAGTTTTAAACAAGCAGCAGTTTTTTTCTGTTTTTTTTTCCATAGTGTGCATATATTTTTATAGCAAAATATCCTATAGCTACATAACAGAATTAAAGAGAGTGTGACAGGTGTATCAATATTCAGAAAACTCAGATTCTTTCTTTTATGTTCTTACAAACATTGATGTGGAACATTTGTCTGGATAAATTGTCCTTTACAGAACTTTATTAATATAGTTTACATTGCAAATTCCTTTTTGTGAACCATGATGATTTTTATTTGTCCTGTATTAAAGCAATGATAACCTTTTGGTCCAAATCTCAGACTATAAAGAGATGTGAAATAAGTTAAAGACACAACCAATTTATATAAAGAATTCTAAAAATCACAATGGAAAACAGCAATATATTCTGATTTCAAATTATTAATATTGAAGATTTGAGAAAACAAAGATGATATGATGAATATGATGCCTTTCAACCTTTGAAGACAAATTATTTCAACTTGAAAGAAAGGAAACAAAACAAGGATTCACTGTCACATATATTTTATACATGTTTTCAATATATGGCACTTTAAACACAAATATTATTTACAAGTTTCACAATCATAAATACAACATGTACAATGGCATTAAAGAATAAACTATTAATTAATTTTTAAACACAGACAAAATAGTTATAAAACAACTCATATCAAATCACATTTATTTAAAGAAAGCACTAATCCACCACTTGATGCATATGAATTGTATTGAATTGTGAAAAATTTATAAAGGTTCAAAGTTTTTTTGGGTAGAAAAATGGAACTAGAGTTTAAAATATTAAATAATTTAAATAACAATTGCATTTATACTGGGAGTATCTATCATTTTACACTCCTTAAGGATGTTTGCTGGTTAAAGTCATATTTTTAGAGGCCTCAGATTTTACCAACAATACATATTGTTAAACCCTTATAAAGTTTGTTTGATAATTAGGAATTGATATTTCATAAAAGAAATTTTATAAATTTATAATTCTATTTTCATAGTTTTTTTTTTAACTAAAGCAAGTATCATTAATTCTCAACCAATGTTAAAAAAAAACATTTCCCATCAAAGTTTTCATTTCTATTGTCTCATAAAAGACTTCAGAACCAGATCAAATTGGTAACCTTGTCATTTTCAATTTAAGCAGCAAACATACTTAATACTCAAATAAGTCCCGTGATGTGTCAGTTAATGGTGGTTGAGTGCTGTCATTGCTATTGACAGAAAAATCTAGTATACCAGAATCAATATTATCATTATTAGCATTTGTATTATCATTTTTTTCTATACCATTAACAATTTAAATTATTTTTGATTTTCTTTTTATAATTTCTTTCATGATTTTTTTTTCAAAATAGTTTACAATTTTTTTTACTTCTTGGTTTTCAGAAACATCTTCATTGTCAATTTTAATTGAAATACTGATATTGGGTTCATAGAAGCTCAACTCCTCTCTTTCATCCTCTATGCAGCTCTCTAACGCATCTTTACAATAATCTATGTAACATTGAGGGATTTGAGAATTTTTTATTTCAATATCTGAAAAGAAAGAAAAACACAATTTAGTCTTAGAATGAATGATCAAAGGAGTCATTACTATAAGTAATCCATGATTTATTGCATAAGTGCTCCCTAGTTTACACTTAACTCAAGAAAATGTAAATGATAGGGCAACAACCCTTGTTTGTTAACCTTGTCCTAAATTTTAGATGCACCTTTGAATACATATATGTAAAGCATAATTTAATTGCATATATAAAAAAATTAGACTATTTTTTTCTAGGTGAAATAAAGTATGGAAGCTAGAAATATTTGGTTAAGGAATATTGAAAGTCAGCACAGAATTATGTATGCTTTTCAGATAAAGGTCAGCAAGAAATTCAATTCTTCTGTAATTTTTTTTTTTTTTTTTTGAGTTGAGATGAAAGGTGCAATTAATCTGTCAATTAGACGGCTTGTTTTCACTGAAAAATATTCTAAAAGCAATTTATACCTAGAAATTTGTCAATTCCTTTCACATAATTAGGGAATAATCTATTGCATGCCTCCATGCTCTCTGTTGCTGTTATTGTCAGCATTGCTTTCTCAAGCTTTGCTTTTTTCTTGTCCATTCTGCATTTTTTTACTGCTTCCTGTAGACTTTCTTGTAGTGCCAGTTCAAGATACTTGGATCTTTCACCCATCTCAATGCCTTGGAGTTCTTTTAACAGCTGAAGAAGAGAAAAAAAATAATGAGTAAATGATTGGAGTCTACTATCAATTTTTCATGCTACAAATTAATTGCTACAAGTAATATAAGATTAACTTTGAAAGAAAAAAATCACAACTATCAAAAACCCTAAAAACTATGTGTAATGGTTTATATTTTCTTTAATAAATGTTGGATTTAATTGTGTTGTAATATATTTTATTTTAGGAAATAACTTGGATTTCTAATTATTTTGTAATAATTTACACAGGCTAAAGTTATTGGATGAGTTGTAATTGTTGGGTGCAATAAATGATGGCCAACAATGTCCTAAATCACAACCACAGGTTATGAAACGAAACTTGTTTGGAGAAGTTTCTGGTCATGATTTAGAGAGTAGTTTTCTGGTAAATTTGCTTTAATTTTTCATGTTTGTTTTCTTTCCTCATCTTCTTGGGAAAATCAGACAATGAAGTCAGTTGCAAATGGCTTGAGTTTATGAAACAACTTATTTCATTACAATATATTGTTGCAGATCATTACAATTTAATTTTTTGTTGACATGTCTTTAATTTTACGACAGCTTACATACCACTTGTGGAAAAGCTTTAAAACATCCAAACTTTTGCCTGTGTTGTTCAAAGAGAGTTTGCACTAGGCTGAAATTTGTTTCGTTGTACGAGGCCACGCTCACAATTGTCCCGATGCTTTCTTTAGGAACTTCCTGCAATATAGAGAATTCAAAAGGTGAAGATATTATTATATACTTATTATCTTTTATCATGCATTTGCAAGCAAAAACAATTCTATTATTCAAGTCTTAAAAAATGTTCTAATTTCCATTCTTTTCCTGTGTCAAATGTCTTTAGGGCTGCCCTTTATTAAAGAAGTCATATTTAATAGTAATGCTGCTTTGATTTGAAAAAAAAAATCATTAAGCAAAATGGAATCTGTTTGTATTTATAATCTTCAAAAAGTGAGATACCTTCATTTCTATGTCTGACATCATTCTTGAAACTTTTTCTGCCAGTTTATCCTTCTCTCTCACAAAAAAATCCCTGGCTTGTAGAACACAATCCTGAAAAGTTAATTCACTATTTCATTATTGATAGATAGGTATTTTATTTAAAAACAAAGTCCTGCAGACACTTAAAACAGCCTATACCGACTCCTAATCTATACCGAAAGAAGAAGAGAAGAAGAAGAAGGACATTTATTTTACATCAATTCATAAAAATATTTTGAAGAAATATGATGTTACTTTTGGTTATATCTTGGATTGCATAGGTCGATTTTTTAGTAAACAATGTAAAGGCAAATGGTATTGAAGTGTTTTTTTCTTATATGTTTGTAAACTTCCTGCCAAAAATGCAATTTTCAAATGCTTATATTTAGAAAGGAGGTTTGTGAGCCCCATCTTTTATTTCATATATGAATGGACACTAAAAACTATATGTCAGCAAAATGTGGGTATTTGTCATTTGGAAAAAATTATTCCCACCTTTACACTTTCAGTACTGAATTAATTCAAAGACTTACTTCAAAACTTGGTTTTAATGAGGCCATCATTCCATTGTGGATATTGGCAATGTCAATTGCCTCATCATCCTTCAATTGACAATATAGATCAATGTGGATATTCCTATAAAATAAAGTCAGAGCTATGTTATAAAAAAATCTGTTTAAGTCAAAAATGTATATTTTATAACCCTGAAACATTCTGTGAAATCTGGCCAAGACATATTTTTTATAATTTGTACTGAAAAATAACAGAAAGGAGTAGAAAATGTTACAGGTGAACAGTTGAGTAGGAATGCCTTAGGATTTCATATATTTTTTACAGTAAAGGAGGAATTCGTCATAGATTACATATGCCCCATGGTACCTGGGCTCAAAACAGGAAGTAAGTCTAACAGGTCTGCAAGTCAGGTACAGTTTGTTATATACTTGTTACTTAACCACCATGCATAATTTCAAATCAATCGGACGCTGCATGCCATTTTATATCTAAATACTGTTATTAGTTGTTGCTGGAAAATATGTTACACATCCCCCTTTATCTCACCCATTAAAAGATTTCGTGGTAAATCAAGCTACAAACCTCAACTCATTCAGATAGGATTCTTTGGACAGCTGTGTTAAGGCCACTCTTAAGTGGTTTCCACCTAAAGCATACAACTTGTATGAACACAACTTTTCTGGTTTAAATTCTTCTTTTGATGTAACCTGTGCATTGAATAAAATACCATTTAGATTAAAGTTTCAAAATACAAACATTTTGAGAGTATTGCAAACAATATATAGTCACTTATCTCCTGTAACAATTTGCAAAACAGAACAAAAATTTACTTTATTAAATTGATCTGTATCTTATAATGGTGGACTTACATACCGGTATACCAAAAACCAGTTCATTATCTATAGAAGCAGATATAAATCAAGCGTAGAAAAGTAAAACATTTGTGAATTTTCAAAGTCCGAAGGACCATGTAACTCATAAAATATTGTGGACCAGAATGAAAAACGGGAACTTGATCTCTTATTCAACATGGTAGACTTACAAACAAACAAAATCAGTTCAATATTTATAAGCATTTAGGAAAAAAACTGAATTTTTGTGAATTTTCAACATGCAGATGGACAGATACTGAGTGCAAACAAGTCTGTTAAAAAAGTTATTACATGAAAATCCTTCAATATTATTCAATAAATATTTACTAACCTCTGTTGTATCTACTAACACAGGAAAGACAGTGGCAGTTATGTTGGGTCTGGCCTTTATCTTCCTCTTCAGGATATCTACCCATTCCTGGTTAATCTTCCTTGAGAGAATAGCTGGGGGTGTTGCAGACAGAGTCAAAATATTAATTTTAAATCGTCCTGAAAGTAAACAAGAAATTTTATAAATTAAAGTTCGATTTAATGTTGATTCAAATATGAAGGTTGCATTTTGTCATTGTAATAAAATTTCATTTTCTTTTAACACAAGGGACAGAATATGGTCTTATTTTAACCATTAGTATTTTATCTAGAAGGGTGTTAGGAGATTTTAAATTTATCATTGAATAGCTCTATATTCCAGAATGTGTGGTGTTTCGAATTAATTTGGTAAAATAGTCCTTTATTAAGTTTTCTGAAGTGAAAAAAAAACCACATCAAAGATGCGTTTGCTTGTCCTGAAGGGCAAAGTGCAAAATGGCAAACAGCAATCACTTGTCTCATTGAAGGCTATTGGCAGTGTTGTAATTGTACATTTTTAAATGATTTACAAGTGTTATGTGGTGAACACTTATATTCCTCATCTCTATAACTTCTATTGTTTGTTGTCCCGTGCGGGGCTCGGGTGGCGAATAGGCCCGCAGCAGAGCCTAGCTTGTCGTAAAAGGCGACTAAGGGTCTTGGGATTCTGACGTCGGGTCAGTGCTCAGCCCACAGAGCGACCAAGTGTGTACCCTAGGTGGCTGAATAGGGTGGCCCTCGTCCGCGGGGGTTGTCAGGTCTATAATACGGAAACCCTGACCGCCAACCATAGTGGGCTAACGTATGTGAAGAGTGCCACGCTTCATGCACGTAAAAAACCCCTTTGTGGACCACCAAGTAGTGCACCACACAGGCTAAATTTTCCGCCCCTACCCATCTCTCCCCTTTTCCTGTGGTTCTTCTAAATTTACCAGTCCTTTGTTTCCCACCCCACCTCATTATTCATTTATCATCATCATTTCATGTTCATTTTATCATCCTTTTCATGTTCATCGCCTGTAAATAACCTATATAGCGTTGCACGGGCGTAAAACACCAACTCACTCACTCACTCTATTGTTTGTAGAATAAATGTTCAATAATATATATCAAGCTTACCTAAATAATTGTCTTTATACGGCAATGATAGGCTCCCCATGTTATAGCTTAAACTTATGTCAGCGTCCCCAACTTCCATTCTTCTTGTTTTTTCTTGTATCCTTTTTCCATCAGAATTCTGCTCTTTCCTTCTTTTTCTTTTCAATTCCACCCATGGACATTGGGCAGTCACTGATGTGATCAACTCTGTAACGGATTTGTAGTTCAATTTTTTGCTTAAAATGGATTTTGGAACAAATCCATCTAAGCTTAGATTCTTCCCAGTTTTTGCTCCTTTAAATTTGACCTGAAATTATATTCAAAGAAAAGCATATTTTTAATGTTATTAAAGAGTTATTCAGTTATATGGTCAATAGAACTCAAAAAGAAGAAAAGTAACTTATCTCATCTATCAAGTACTCTTGTTATATTCTTTCCTATACAATGTACATGGATCATTAACCCACAACCCAGTTTAACATTATGACTATACCTAACAACCAATCTGTGAGTCAATGCTCATTTGTGATACAACACAACTATTCCATGTATTAAATATTAAGATTAATCAATAAATCAATTTATTTCATGATCTAAAACTATTTTTTATGACTGACATTAAAAACATTATCATGCATTTCATATTTGCCGTTTTGCTGTTCACACTACAAAATATTAAACTTATTTAATTTGCATTTATAAATATCATGATTATGTTGACAAAATAAAATGATTCTAGATATAATAGTCATTGAGTTTGGTAGATCATTACCTCAACTGTCAGTTTACCAAATACCAGATGTCTAACTATTATACTTTTCAAGTAATTTATTTTCCACAAAACTCTTGGGAAGACATTTGCGGGCACAAAAAGACCTACTTCACAAAGTCACTGAAACGTGAAATCTGGGTCATGGTCACATTGCATGATGACAGTTGCATAGACCATTACCTCATCTAACTGTATACCAAACATTAGATGACTAGCTATTACACTTTTCAAGAAATTCATTTTTCACACAAGTCTTACAAAGAAGTTTTCAGCCAGAAAAAGACTAAAGTTCACAAGGTCACTGTAGCGTTTAAATGGGGCCAGGGTTACGTAGCGTAGACCAGACCCTAAACTGCCTGTTTACCAAATATCAGATGCCTAGCTATCATACTTTTCAAGAAATTCATTTTTCACAAAGTCTTACAAGTCTTACAAAGAGGTTTTCAGCCTGAAAAAGACTTAAGTTCACCGAGTCACTGAAGCATAAAAATGGGGGTCAGTGTCACACAGCATGGTAACAGTTGCGTAGACCATAACCTGAACTGCCTGGATACCAAATATCAGATGCTTAGCTATTGTACTTTTCAAGAAATTCATTTTTCACACAGGTCTAACAAAGAGGTTTTCAGCCTAAAAAAGACTTAAGTTCACAGAGTCACTGAAGCATGAAAATGGGGATCGGTGTCACACGGCATGGTGCCGACAGTTGCGTAGACCATAACATCAACTGACTGTATACCAAATATCAGATGCCTAGATATTATACTTTTCAAGAAATCCATTTTTCACACAAGTCTTACAAAGAGGTTTTCAGCCTGAAAAAAGACTTAAGTTACAGAGTCACTGAAGCATGAAAAACGGGGTCGGTGTCACACGCATGGTAACAGTTGCGTAGACCATAACATGAACTGCCTGTATACCAAATATCAGATGCCTAGCTATTGTACTTTTAAAGAAATTCATTTTTCTCACAAGTCTTAAAAAGAAGTTTTCAGCGTGAAAAAGACTTAAGTTCACAGAGCAATGGGCCCAGGGTCACATGGCATGGTAACAGTTGCGTAGACCATAACCTGAACTACCTGTATAGCAAATATCAGATGGCTAGCTATTATAATTTTCAAGTAATTCATTTACCACCAAAGTCTAACAAAAATGTTAACGCCGTCACCGCCACCGCCGGAAAGTAATGCCAATGTTTCGCTGACGAGACTATTTTTTTCTTCCATAAGCAAACAAAGTTAATGAAGTCTAAAAGATTTTGATCTGTTTGTCATATCTAGTTCATAAGCGTTAGCACCGCTTGGCGGAAATGATAAGAATTGGACAAGTTTTTTTTTTTCAAAATTGAATTCAAAATGACAGCGTTGGGTATCCTTTTAAGTGGCTCTCTCACAGTATTCTAGGTTTCTCTTATTCATGTAATTTATTAAGCTACTCATGGCATATGAAATTAATATTTCGAGAAGCTTCTTTCATTTTTTTTCTACGTAGTCCTGTGTAGTGCGATTATTTATGATAATCAAAATGGCGCGATTCAAAATCAAAATCAAATGTTAACCGTTTCCAAAATGGAAAATTTTGATTGATATACGTGAAAAGAGTTGTCGGTTTATTCAATTAACAGTAAAATTAAAATAATGATAATGCCCCCGGGTAAAAAAAACAAGAGGCTCCCAGGAGCCTGAATCGCTCACCTGGTCTTGATGTCGACCCTATAAAGACTTTTCTAGAGCTAAATGAGCTGAACATTTAAGCAAGTAACAGCTTTTCTCTACTATAGTTTTCATTCTGTGGCCGTAGGCCCAAATCATGAAAAAACGTTATTTTAAGGGCAATAACCCCTATAAGGGGACATCTGACAACTTCGACCCTATGGAGACTTTTGTAGAGCTAAATAAGCTGAACATTTAAGCAAGCAATTGCTTCTCTCTATCTGCTATAGTTTTCATTCCATAGGCCAAAAACATGAAAAAACGTTATTTTAGGGGCCATAACCCCTATAAGGGGACATCTGACAACTTCGACCCTATGGAGACTTTTGTAGAGCTAAATAAGCTGAACATTTAAGCAAGCAATAGCTTCTCTCTATCTGCTATAGTTTTCATTCCATAGGCCAAAAACATGAAAAAACGTTATTTTAGGGGCCGTAACCCCTATAAGGGAACATCTGACAACTTCGACCCTATGGAGACTTTTGTAGAGCTAAATGAGCTGAACATTTAAGCAAGCAACAACTTTTCTCTATCTGTAATAGTTTTCATTCTATAATCCAAAAACATGAAAAAATGCTATTTTTCACCTTTAAGGGGCCGTAACTCCTATAAGGGGTCATCTGACAACTTCGACTCAATGAAGACTTTTGTAGAGCTTTTGATGCTGAAGCAGTAGCGTGACATCAGATTTCATCTATCTCTTATACTTTTTGATTTACAAGCCAAAAACAGTAGTCTGACCCCCCTGGTCTATTTTTAGTAACGGCGGCCATGTTGTTTGGACGGCGGTCACCATTTGTGCAATCTTGGTAGAGGACATCCCATAGATGAAGTGTGCAAAGTTTCAAAGCAATCCCTTCAGTAGTTTCGGAGAAGATTTTCAAAGAAAAGTTAACGACGACGACGACGGACGACGACAGACGACGACGACGACGGACGACGACGGACGCCAAGTGATGGCAATAGCTCACATGGACCTTTGGTCCAGGTGAGCTAAAAATGAAACATCACAGAAATATTTAAAGACATGATTTTTAAATTTCTCAACACGAAAACACGTGCCTAAAAAATGCCGAAAACGAACCACGAAATAAAAAAAAAACGCTAATTACGAAACACGACAAAATGATTTTGAATAATTGTGCGATTCAATTAAATTCTTTTGATTTTTTTAAGGTTTTGCGAATATAAGTTGATTACAACGCGTCCCAGATTGTAAAGCATAAAAAGGACGATCACTTACGAGAAATGCATGAAATGGGTTGTAAGAAACGAAACATGGGGCTAAAATACAGGCTAATAAAAAAAAACGGAGCACGTACCAACCATCATCAACACGAAAACATGAGAAATAAAATAAAAATCACGAAAACACGGAAACAAAAAGGAAAAATGAGACTTGGAAACCACAAAAATATGTGAAAATGAAGTGCCCTTGCATATGGTTACATTTTATATTTACCCAAACCTCTGCAGATGATCTACCATGTCCTATTTCTTCCAAAACTAAGTTTTCGCCATCATCACCGACTAGTTCCCTCTCACCGGCACGCAAAAGAACTTTATTCTCTGTCAACACTAGATCCCATCCGACTTTGTCCATTTTTTCAAACGAATGACGTTACATAACAGCTAAATTTCCTATGTAAAAACATTTGACTTGAGCTACTTTTAAAAATGGCGTTTTTTGCCCCTTTGACCCCTAATATCTCAAAAACAGTAAGAGATATTGCAAATCTGATTGAAAAATGCAGGCAGGGATTTTCACAAGGAATCCAATGAAAAAAAGATTTTGAAAATCGGACCACAAATAAAAAAGTTGATTTTTTGGGTGTTGCCTATCTTTGGCCCCCTGTAGCAATGTAACGGTTCGATATACATCAAAACCTTTGACACATTTTGTTGACAGAATTTAATGAGGAATTCAATAAAAAAAGAATTTTAAAAATCAAATGTATAATAAACATTCTACAACAGTTTTGTCAATACACCCGCTTTAGCCCCTTTTGGCCCTTTTTTCCAAAACGGTAGGGGCCACCAACCCCAAATACAATAGGAACCTTCTTCTAGTGGTTAGAAACATATCAAAATTTCATAACAATTGGTCAATATTTACTCAAGTTATCGCACGGAAACCAAATGTCCCCAGACGACGACAACGACGACGACGCCAACGACGACGACATCGCCATACCATTATACGATCGCAAAAAATTTGCGGTCGTATAAAAACTGATGGCATGTTCATACCTTTATAAAATCCATTTATGCCTCAGAGTTGACACAGTTTCAGGCAATTGTAAATATAAATTTTGTTCTTGATATTCACTGGACACATGTTTTGCTGTATATTGCAAAATGTCTGGTACACTTTGTTTTTTACTCATTTTGAGTAAGTTTTTGCAAAAATTTTGGATAAAAACGGCCCCTCGATTTTGTGAATATGCCACATATCCTCGACATGTGGCATATGCAACAAGCATGTCTGCCAATTCTGGGACTGGTTTCCACTCAGAGGTTTCCACTCCCTCGCTGCTGCCGCTCTTTGTCATGGACATTACAGGTCTCTTCATGTTTGATCTGTCTGAGGTGTCAGAAGCCGCCAACGGAGACTTCTGCTGTATTAATCCTTCCATGACCTTATCCCCCCTGCAAACGTCGAAGACCAACAGCTTTGGCTTATTTGCCAGTGTTTGCCAATTTATAGAATTAAAACATTCTTTTATATCACCTTCAGCTACCGTTTTGCCATCTGTTCCATAGATTATGTCTTTCGAACGATGGGATGAAACAAATAATACGAGGGCATCTGACCTACTGTGGTCAATTGCAGCTGTGTCCTTTATAACCTTTAGCATTTCTTCTGCCTGCAGATTTTCATGAATATCGAATCAAAATTTAGTTTCCTGAAGGTTTCCGTTATTATCTCCTTGTCAAACTTTGTTTCAAAATGCTTTTCGTCTCTAAAGATGCCATTAAGGATGGCAAGACATATGCCCTTTACAGGATTGTCCATGCTATAGCACGATCTCATTCCCGGTGTTTCCATTTCTGTCACCTTCAAATTTTGAAGGTTTTTAACTATTTCAATAAGGTCCAGTTTTAATAAGCTTGTGGTCTTTTTATAGTCCACTTTTGTAGGCCACCAGGATGGCTTATTGTGGGGTATGTATCGGGTTTTTCCAGTGAATGGTTCACTTTTCAACTGGCTATTTATTAATTTCCGTAAGGTCTCGACGGTTAAAGTTTCTGGTGAGTTTTCTAACAACTCTTCATGCGTTTTTGGTAATTCAGTCTTGCGCGTTTCCACGGCTTGAGGCTCCTCTACTGGAGCTCCTTTCAGGACCTCCAGTAGTTGCTGCCTGTTCAGTTTATTTGGTTTTATAAAGTCTACTTTTTGACTCCACCACTTCGGCCTGTTATCCTCATCATACTGGGGTTTATTTGATTGAGTGTGTTTCACAATCAGTTTGGACAGAAGGCTGCGCATGTCTGTAAAGGTAAAGTAGAAAAGATGAGAATTAATACAGCTTTTGGAGAGAGTCCAAATACTTGCACTGCCACAATCACGGTGGTTACACTTTTAGTATGATGTGTACATGGGTTGACTAACACTTCCGTTGATCTAGATGACGGAACATAATTACTGTTGCTGAAAACCATATCATAAGCCTCATAGCGTAATTGCCCATATCAATTTTTGAAAGTGTACATGGGTTGGATGCAAAAGCTTTTTTGCCCACATGAAACAATTTTTTAATGATCTTATTTTGCTAAAACAACAAAGTATTACAACATCAACTATTTCCCAAAATCAGATGATTGAAAAAAAAAATTTTATGTTCGCTAAAAATATTTTCCAGGTCTCCCAAAGTCTCAACAAGAGGGCCTTCAGAATTGAAGCCAAAAAACTTTTATTGAATTTAATTATCAACTTCCTTTATCCTTTTTATATAGTATAAAAGAAACTTACCTTGAACTGTCAACTGCGACTGTCTTTTGTTTTCTTTCTGAAATAAATTGAAATAAAAAGCTACGCCGAGCGCAGCATGATACGACCGCAACAAGTTTAACCCTGTACGTTGGAGGCCTAATATGGATAGTCAATTGCTTTGGTCACATGAAGCCCATGGTGGACTTACAAAGCTTTTTGACACATGCATCCTGTGGTGGACTTAAAAATGCATTTTTGACACATATATATTTACATCAACATCTAATACAAAAAGCCTTATTTATATACATGTACAAATGTAATAACTACAACACAATTTTAAGTATAAAATAATTTGCCTTGTGTTTTTGGCCCCTTTGACCCCTATTTCTCAAAAACGGTAAGAGATATTGAACATCTGATTGAAAATTGCAGCCAGGGATTTTCACTAGGATTCCAATGAAAAAAAGATTTTGAAAATCGGACCAAAAATAAAAAAGTTGATTTTATGGGCATGGCCTGTCTTTAGCCCCCTGTAGCAATGTAATGGTGAAATAAATGTCAAAATCATGGACACATTTGGTAGACAGAATTTTATGAGCACTTCAACAAAAAAAGAATTTTCAAAATAGAATGAATATTGAACATTCAACAACAGTTTTGTCAATACACCCGTTTTGGCCCCTTTGGCCCTTTTTTTCTAAAACAGTAGGGGCAACAAACCCCAAATACAAAACCAACATTTCTTTATTGGATATGATCATCATATTAAAACTTCATAATAATTGGCTGGCCCACTACAACTTAATATTGGTAAAAAACTCTTTGCCTGGACAAACTTTTATAAATGGCGTTTTTGGCCCCTTTGACCCCTAATTTCTCGAAAACGGTATGAGATATTGCAAATCTGATTGAAAAACGCAGGCAGGGATTTTTACAAGAATTCAAATGAAAAAAAGATTTTGAAAATCGGACCAAAAATAAAAAAGTCGATTTTTTGGGTGTGGCCCCTTTTTGACCCCTTATAGCAATGTAACAGTACTAGATACGTCAAAGGTGTTGTTACATTTTGTTGACAGAATTTATTGAGGAGTACAATAAAAAAGAATGATCAAAATCGGCGACGCAGGTAAAAAGTGCTTTGCCGCCCATGCAAAACAAGGGTATGTTAGCAGTCAAACTTAGACATACATGTACATATCTGTTATATTTTTAGCCACGGCAGCCATGTATTTTGACGTATCAAAATTAAAACACAATTTAATTAGAGGACACCCTAAGGATCAATAATACCTTTAATAATTTGATTTTATAATTGAATTGCAATGAAATTGTTTTAAGAAATTGCATATCAGAGATTTGAAAGCAATTTTATTATTATTTAACATATATGGCCTCTAAGAGTGTCGACAAGGTTTTTGCATGATTTCACAAAGATGACCCAGTATCAAAATTCTGATCATTAATAAAAAGTCCACTTATGCCTCAGAGTCGACACAGTTTCAGGCAATTGTAAATATACCTGTTCTTGGTCTTGATATTCACTGGAAACGTGTTTTGCTGTATATTGCAAAATGTCTGTTACACTTTGTTTATTACACATCTTGAGAAGGTTGTGGCAAAAATTTTGGATAAAAACGGCTCCTCGACTTTCTGCAAATGCCACATATCCTCGACATGTGGCATATGCAACAAGCATGTCTGCCAATTCTGGGACTGGTTTCCACTCAGAGGTTTCCACTCCCTCGCTGCTGCCGCTCTTTGTCATGGACATTACAGGTCCCTTCATGTTTGATCTGTCTGAGGTGTCAGAAGCCGCCAACGAAGACTTCTGCTGTATTAATCCTTCCATGACCTTATCCCCCCTGCAAACGTCGAAGACCAACAGCTTTGGCTTATTTGCCAGTGTTTGGCAATTTATAGAATTAAAACATTCTTTTATATCACTTTCAGCTACCGGTTCGTTATCTGTTCCATAGATTATGTCTTTCGAACCATGGGATGAAACAAATAATACGAGGGCATCTGACCTACTGTGGTCATTTGCAGCTGTGTCCTTTATAACCTTTAGCATTTCTTCTGCCTGCAGATTTTCATGAATATGGCATTCAAAATTTAGTTTCCTGAAGGTTTCCGTTATTATCTCCTTGTCAAACTTTGTTTCAAACTGCTTTTCCTCTCCAAAGATGCCATTAAGGATGGCAAGACATATGCCCTTTACAGGATTGTCCATGCTATAGGACGATCTCATCCCCGGTGTTTCCATTTCTGTCACCTTCAAATTTTGAAGGTTTTTAACTATTTCAATAAGGTCCAGTTTTAATAAGCTTGTGGTCTTTTTATAGCCCACTTTTGTAGGCCACCAGGATGGCTTATTGTGGGGTATGTATCGGGTTTTTCCAGTGAATGGTTCACTTTTCAACTGGCTATTTATTAATTTCCGTAAGGTCTCGACGGTTAAAGTTTCAGGTTGCTTTTCTAACAACTCTTCATGCGTTTTTGGTAATACAGTCTTGCGCGTTTCCACGGCTGGAGGCTCCTCTACTGGAGCTCCTTTCAGGACCTCCAGTAGTTGTTGCCTGTTCAGTTTATTTGGTTTTATAAAGTCTACTTTTTTATTCCACCACTTCGGCCTGTTATCCTCATCATACTGGGGTTTATTTGATTGAAAGTGTTTCATAACTATGTTCGACAGAAGGCTCCGCATATCTGTAACAGTAAAGTAGGAAAGATCAGAATTAATACAGTTTTGGGAGGGAGTCAAAATACTTGCACTGCCACAATCACGGTGGTTACACTTTTAGTATGATGTGTACATGGGTTGACTAACACTTCCGTTGATCTAGATGACGGAACATAATTACTGTTGCTGAAAACCATATCATAAGCCTCATAGCGTAATTGCCCATATCAATTTTTGAAAGTGTACATGGGTTGGATGCAAAAGCTTTTTTGCCCACATGAAACAATTTTTTAATGATCTTATTTTGCTAAAACAACAAAGTATTACAACATCAACTATTTCCCAAAATCAGATGATTGAAAAAAAATTTTTTATGTTCGCTAAAAATATTTTCCAGGTCTCCCAAAGTCTCAACAAGAGGGCCTTCGGAATTGAAGCCAAAAAACTTTTATTGAATTTAATTATCAACTTCCTTTATCCTTTTTATATAGTATAAAAGAAACTTACCTCGAACAGTCAGGCCTGATAAAGGTCTTTTGTTTTCTTTCTGAAATAAATTGAAAAAAAAGGTAAGCACATGCTTCAAAGAGTTTTCAGATACATTTACATTTTGTAGTGAGTAATGCAAATTTCAATTTTATCAGTAGCTTCCATATGCCAGGGGTGTCCAACCTGTCGCACTGTTGCACGATCGTGCGACATAGGGGACAAAACATGTGACAAGTGATTTTTAAGTATAAGGCCTTTTCTTGATATTTTGAGAGCAAAATCACTAGAAAGCTTGCAAAAAATTCACAATGTCAAATCCGGAATTACCGTTTACGATTAGTCAAAAGAGGCATTTACTATTATTAAAACGTGAAAACTGTTGTCAAAATATCTCCACTATTTTGTCAGATTAAAGTTAGTGCATGTATGCTCAATTTTAAAATTTATTTTTGTTCAATCTATTATTGCTTCCATTTTAAAACAAAATCAATTTACCTATAGACTAGCTCATGAATTTAAATTGTATTTTGTTTGACCAATTTATATGTAATAAGTAAATAAATGGTAGGTGAAGCCACATTTAAAAGGTAAAACAAAATATGAAATATAAATAAATAAAACCTTTAAAACAAATCAAAGTGCGTTGCACTGCTAGGGTTAGGTTGCTGGTGCAGCCTCAATTAAGAACCTTAGTGAGAACACTTACATACCCCACATGTTCCCCTATTGGACTTACAATATTATCCTTGTCCTTGCAAAGGTCTACAACACCCACAATAATTTGTGAAAACAAAATCCTGGCAATATGCAAAACTACATACACGTATATGGGTATGGTGTATTTCTTTTATGCCAAGTTAAGTACTGTACTACATGTAGTTTTGTTAAATTGTGTCCAGTAGTACATGTACATGTTAGATAAAGAATCTGGATTTTTGGCATATTTCTAAGTCCAAAGGGTCAATTTACCCCCACAAAAAATAGCTGATAAAAAATCCTGGTAATATGCACAAATACATATGACCTATTACTTTCATACCAATTTGTACTTTCAGAAGAGTTGCGTTCACAGGATGTTTTATCAGAATTCTTGACAATTTTAAGTTCCATATTTCCCACAAAAATTAACCAATCGAAATGTCCTGGTAAGATGCACAACTACATATAGTGTACTCCATTCTTACAAAGTTTTGTTCAATTCTGTTGCAGTGACAAGATGATACTGGTGTCATGGGTGTTATAATTAGCTAAAAATAGACAAAGTCCAATAACTCCCATAACAAAGCAGTAAAGTATGCAAATCTTCACATCATGACCAACCTCCTATCAAATATGAAGTCATCCATAATTTAAGTGGTTTCAGAAAAGATGCAGTGACAAGATGATATTTTGGTATTTTAGCTGAAAAAAATCCAAGTCCCATAGGGCCAAAAAGTAGTAGCTAAGCTTTTACTAAAGGGATTGATTTCAAATTTGATAAACAGCTTCAGCATGATGAGTTGTACCGTGCCTCCCCTTTCCAGGTCAGTCGGCAAACCACTTCCTGTTTTCGGAGCGGCTTAGACTTTTTAAGGGTAAACAATGGAAAATTTTTTTGTAACAGATTTCTTAGCTTCCACTAAAGGGATTGGTTTAAATTTGGTAAACAGCTTCAGAATCATGAGTTGTACCGTGCCTCCCCTTTCCAGCTTAGTCAGCAGGCTACTTCCTGTTCTGTAATTGGTCGAGTGGGGGTATGCTTAGCACGACTTAGTGCAATCCCTTGTTGTGAATGCAAATAATTATTTTAGTGTTACGTTGGTATTATGCAATAAACATAATGTTTGCCAGTTTTAGGGGGCATACTCCGGGTCTGCATCCCTTAAATCCGTGCCCCCCTTTTCACCAGTCAATGGCCCCTCTTTTCGGAAATCCTGATCCACCATTGAATCTGTTCTGAAAAGGTTCAGAAATTGATTCTATTTATTGATGTTGTAACCTAAGGTACACTCTCAGTTCAAGTAAGGCCATGGTAAAGTCATCTAAGAAGGACCTGAAACTGATCTATCTTTGGAGTGGATCGAAAATCTCCATTGTAATGTAATAGTGCAATCTCAGGTCGATTAAGTCCAGTTCTCTCTATTTATGTTTACTAAGAAAGGTTGTAATTTCAGACATGTTAACTTTTCAGAGGGCCTCTCAGGGAGATTTTTAACTTTTCAGACAACCTCTCAGGGAGATTTTTATCGACATACCGGAGTGTCATTTAAAACCGCAAAATGATTGCAAATTTTAATTAATACCAGGATTTTTTAAGAATTTTTGCTGTTATGTATGTCTTTTATTTAGACTGACATTATCAGCAGTTCATAATTTTTTTAATTTTCAGCAGAATCATTCATCTTTGATTGTTTCTCTATCACATTTCTGCATATAAAAGTGCTTGTGAAATTGTATTTGATAACTAAGATTAATATAATGATATAAAAGTACAAAAATAATATTTTTTCTCGAGAGAATGTTTCAAAATTGTTCCATTAATCCAAATGTTATATATTTCTTTGCATAATTTAAAGTAAAAAACTAAAATATATTGGAAAAATATCCAATAATCAAATTTACCTTTTTTTAAAGGGACATAACTCAACTTCACATAATTACCTGTCATGTCGGCAATGCTCCAGAGATCGATGTGTAAGGTGTCTAATTAGGGGTTATAACTTGTCAATTTGACAATTAACACTGAAAGCTTGATATGGCTTAGTTAATTAGCTTGGGGTGACAGGTGGAATCACTTATTAATAAATCAACAAGTAATTAATTGCATATGAGCTTTCTAACACTGCCCAAGGAAAATCAAAATGACGATTTTCGTGACTTTTCTATAGACAATTTATTTTTCTTAATAGAAAATCGGTAACCGGGAGATTTTAGGCACAAATCGGGAGGCGGGAGATAGAGTCTTGAAACCGGGAGTCTCCCGGTGAAAACGGGAGAGTTAACATGTCTGGTAATTTGAACCAATAAAAAGGAATATAGTGTCCCATGCTAAGTTATGTGACATCCTATGATTTTGTAGGATATACCTGTAAGTCATGTTAACAATATTAATTCAGAGAAATCTACCCCCACCTTTCTCTTATCAGATAGACCATGTACTTGATGTTACTTTAAGATCAGATAAATAATGTACCATTTCTTTAATATGAGAATTTAAATGATTTAAATGTAAACAATCTATAGAGGATGCAAATGATTGAGTTTTTTGAGCTTTGATGCATCTGTAAGGTGGATGAATAGTTTATGATGGTTAGGAGAGGGCATATCAAGGTTAAAGGGTGCTGTAGACACTAGGAGATGTAGTAATTTATGCCATTGTACTAATAGCTCACTGGAGGGGAATTATCATCATTATATTTTATAATAAAATATATCTCTGAGAACTGGATCAACTGAATCAGACATGTGCTAATGATAATCATGACGTTTTGTACCTTTCCAAGTAACAATTGACCTTGAAAATAATGTGCAATAATGCATATTAAAAAACTATATTTATTCTTTTAATGATATATATGATATAGGGTAATATACTTGGATTATGCTACATGTATATGCAAAATATCAAACTTCTGTGAGAAAACTGAATCTATGTTTACTGTGTAAAATCTAAGCATTGGGTAAACAGGAAGTACAGCTTTGTCGGGTATTTATACGCATCGTGTATTTATACGCACATGGTAATTTGTAAACACAGACATGAGATCGTTTTCATTTCTTTTTCTTAGAATGAAGAAAAGTAATAAAAAATGAGATTTTGTTTTTGTTTTGAAGCAATATTTCTTAATTTTGAATGATATTGGTACTTTTATATAGTTTACATTACTTCTGCTTTGACAAAGTACCACCTTGTCGGTAAAATTAAAATTTTTCCAAGCACACTTTTTTGAAACAGCCTATATTTTGACATGTTTTCCAGAAATGACCAAAGGTCAATACAAAGTGTGCCATGACTTCATTTGCATAAAGGGCGATAAACTGTGATGACCTAATTTTTGACTGCGTACAAAAAGCCGACATTTTTATGTTGATAAAAAAGTTGGGTGCTCCTGTTCAGTACCATTTATTAGAGCTTTATGTTATGTAATTCAAAAAATGAAAATTATGCAAAATAGAGGAAACATTCAGCTATTTGGTAGTGAACTTTTATTAAAAAATGATTGTTGTTAAAGAAGTTTTTGGCAATTATAACCCTAAGGTGCGTATAAAAGGCCGACAGCATTGTAGTTGATCTAGGAACATTAAATCGCTATACACCATATGATACTATAGGGAAATGCTATATGCAAACTATCAGACTTGTATCTATTGTTCCTGAAAAAACTGTGACGAAAATCATTTTTTATACCGGTACAAATGGACGGACGAACAAGGGTCAAACAGTATACCTCTTCTTCGAAGCGGACGTATGACAAAATATCCATAGCCCCACCCCATAAAAATAAAATGTTTGCTCTCTTCTGTGTGCATGCAAAGAAATATTTCAACACGTTCAATGAACTAAAATTAACTAGTATTTAAAAAAAACTCATGCGCGGATCCTAGGAAAGGCGTACCCCCCCCCCCCCCCCCCCCCAATAAAAATTACAACAAAGTTCCAGACAATAAATTTTCAGAGGCGCTCTACCAAAATATTGAAAGATCTAAATATTATATCTAAATTATGAAGAGCATTGACCAAAAAATATCAAAATGGGACACCAAAATATGACTAAGATCAACCTATGTCAGATGTCTGGGATAGGAAGAAACTTTAGACGGATTCGAAATTTAAACGGGTAATTTAAAGCTTTGATGTATTCGTCAACACAAAAGTGTTGATACCGGAGCGGATTAACCTCGGGGAATTCAAAACTCCACCAGCAGAGCTAACCGTCACGGAAGTTAGAAATAAAATTACAAACAAAGTTCTAGACAATAAATTTTGCTACGCCCGACGCGCGTTTCGTTATATAATTGAAGACTCATCAGATGCGCTCTACCAAAATATTGAAAAATCCAAACATTATATCCAAATCATAACAAGAGGCTCCCAGGAGCCTGAATCGCTCATCTGGTCTTTAAGCTACATTTGTACATGTATAAAGGCCTCTACTTTTAGCGGTTTCCCATATAAACAAACATTAATTACATCTGATTAATTCCATCTAATGGAGTCTGTTGTATAGTGTAATGAGCTGAACATTGATTTCCTATCTAATAAAGCAATTTTTTTTCCAAATGGAAAAGCCCACAAAGGATCCACCAAAGCAGGTCACATTTGATAAAAAAAATAAATATGTGTGCAAGGCTAAAAAAAAGATGTTAATCCCAACGTCGATAGCTTTATCCAAGATGTTGTTAGGATATCCCCTTTTGACAAAGAATGATTTCATAGTGCTACTTTGAACTCTGAAATCATCCTCATCACTGCAAATACGTTTAAGTCTCAGAAATTGAGACTTAGGAATGGCATCTTTGCAGCTCTGGGGATGACAGGATTGATAGTTCAGGTAGCAGTGTGCATCAGTTGGTTTATAGAACACAGACGTTACTATTTTGCCATTTTGGATGCTACATTCCAAGTCAAGAAAGGAGAGTTTCTCTTGCGAGATGGTAAAGGTATACTGAATGGCAGGATGATAGGAAGAGACAAAGCTGATAAACGAGTTCAAATCATCTTCACTATCAGAGGATACACCAAAAACATCATCTATGTACCGTTTGTATAGGTCAGGGACAGGACCAACGTATTCGGAAAACATTTTCTCTTCCAAATACCCAACAAACAGACAAGCAAAACTAGGACCCATCTTAGTGCCCATGGCAACACCACCAGACTGAGAATAAAACTCTCCATTAAACTGAAAAGTGTTGAGATTGAGAACAAGTTCTGCTAATCTCAAGATGACATCCGTTTTTACAAAGGGGTTGGGTCTTCTGTCCAAAAAGTGTTTTAAAGCGATCATGGCATCGTTGTTCGGAATACTAGTGTAGAGGGCAGTGACATCCATGGAGAACAATCTGAAGTCATCTGGATTTTCAGGTTCAAAGAACTCTAGGATATTTAGAGCATGAGTAGTGTCCTTAAGGTTCATCTTTACACTTCGCAAAAAATGACTGATATTTTACGTCTTTTTTCAGTCTATGTGGAGCCTTAACTACACATTCAATTGCTTAATAAGGCGTAGCAGCGTCTAGATAAATATTTTTGGCAAAACTTTTTAGTATTTTGCACGTGTACACTTGATCCGTTTTGCCGGGGCATTTTCTTTGCGTTTTTCAGTTCACCCAAATATAGCCAAATATCAACAATGCCCTGTCATTTGGCCTCCACGTGCAAGGTAATTTCATTATTGGTGTTATTAAATCTACTCACAATCGGTTTTATGGAAGGTTACTTAGGGGTAATTCATGCTTTATTTAAAGGACAATTTGAACGGAAAGAAAATGAATAGAGAATACAACAAAAGTAATCTTGTAAACTGGAAAGGAAAATGATCGGCGATTTTTATATCTAGGCGCTGCTACACTTTATTTTCTGTTTCTATGTGTCGTTTAAGTCGTACATAGACTAGAAAAATAGGTCAAATATCTACCATTTTATTCGAAGTGTAACCATGAACCTTAACATAGGTGGGCAAGTTCTCCACTATTGGCATGAAAACATTATGGAGAAAACTGGAAATGTTTTCAGTCGGACAACTACATGCAGAGACTATGGGTCTACCAGGGTTTCCCAATTTATGAATTTTAGGGAGCATGTAGAATCTCGATGTCCTGGGTTGGGAGACTATCAAGTTCTTAGCATTATCTGGTAGATCATTGTTCTCCACGGATGTCTTGATAAACTCCTTAATTTGTTGCTGATTTTTCTTAGTATTATTATTTTTTAATTTCGAATAGAAAGTTGGGTTTGCAAGTTGAAAATCGCCCTCGGAGACATAAGACTTGGCATCCCATGCGACCACTGCACCACCTTTGTCAGCAGGTTTTATAACTATGTCTGTGCGGGTCTTTAAGTTTCGGAGAGCAGTTTGTTCGTCACAAGTCAGATTATGTCTTTTGAGGGGTTTGGTTTTTAAATTATCAATTTGGTTTAGACAAGATTTAATATATTTTTCCAAAACAGGAAACCAGGATGTTTTTGGAGTGAAGTTTGATTTTTTGTTGCCATAATCGCGAAACAAAGAGGCGGCTTCATTATCTTCCTCATCGAGTTGGTTATTTTCCTTTTCGTGGAAAAAAGCTTTTAAGAGGAGGCGTCTGAAGAAGTTTTGGATGTCAGTATGGTTTTGAAAAGAGTCTGCTAAAGAAGTTGTTGGAACAAAATTTAGACCTTTGGACAGAAGACTCAACTCCGCCTGAGAAAGCTTGACCGAATCTGGTACACAATGGACAGTGACTTCAAAATTTTCGGTCTCGGTATCGTTAGTGTCGACAGGAGTATCCAAGTTGTAATCACATTGTGGAGCCAGAGATTGCAGTTTCTTGTCTTTCTCAAAATATAGAAGATCGTAGACTGATTTGTTGAGGAGGCGAATCTCTTCTACAATAGAGTTGGCCACACTCTTATGACAGTCTAGGTGCAATCTGTTTTTCAGGGTAAGCTTTCTCAGGGTAAGAGATTTCAATTTTTCAGATATGGCGGATATGGTAAGACGAACAAGAGATCTTGAGTAAGATGACGATATAGTGTCTAGAGAGGCTGCTAAGGCTTGGTGGTTTGCAATTTCGTTAATTGGGTGAAAAGATGGAATGAAACCCTTCGGAACTGTATTGAGTCGAAGACATTTTCGAAGAAAAGTCAGATGGCTATTGCACTTGGTAATGGCGATGATAGTTCTATAGAGATCGATAGCTGTCCTCTGTACAAAGTCAGGATGTGGAGAGATGAATTTTGAAAAACTTTTGAACAATTTAAAGAGGAGATCTTTTAAGGAGGACATGGTTGCAACGGGTAAGAGCACAAAATGCAAATTCAAAAAAATAAAATATGTTGCACTGTGGCCTGTGTATAAGTAAAATAGGTAAATAAATGGTAGGTGATGCCACATTTAAAAGGTAAAACAAAATATGAAATATAAATAAATAAAACCTTTAAAACAAATAAAAACTAAATTGCCCAAATTTTCGGACATAAAGTCCTTCTTCAGGGGCTCAAAAGTAAAAAGATGTTATCACATCGACTGACGAGGACAGAATGACACAAAACGACCCGAAGAACATGACGTAATGTCTTAATCCTGAACTTGATGACTACATAATGAATATTAAGAAAAGGTCTGTCTTTTAACATTAATACCCAAGGGTTGAAAAGTGCCTAAAAAACTGATTATTCTTTGCTCAAGAAACTGTCTTTGTTTTTCGCCGGTGCATGTTTCAGGATGCACACTGCTACCTGAACTATCAATCCTGTCATCCCCAGAGCTGCAAAGATGCCATTCCTAAGTCTCAATTTCTGAGACTTAAACGTATTTGCAGTGATGAGGATGATTTCAGAGTTCAAAGTAGCACTATGAAATCATTCTTTGTCAAAAGGGGATATCCTAACAACATCTTGGATAAAGCTATCGACTCAGTTTCTCGGGTGACACGATCCAAGGCTTTGGAACCCAGGCCGAGACGCAAGAATGACAGTATACCCTTGGTACTTCCATACCACCCTCATAACATCGTTATACGGGACATTCTTCTGCGCAATTTCAAGTCCATCGTCTTGAAGGACGAACACATGTCGACAGTGTTCGATTCACCACCCCTGACTGCTTTCCGCAAAGGTAAGAGTTTGAGGCAACATCTTGTCTCTAGTTCATTTGACAAATCCAAGAGACGTCCTCGCTCTGACTTTTCTGGCACCAGGGGTTGTGGTTGATCCGTCTGTGTCACATGTGCCTTTACCTGGGAGACTGAGGAGATAATTGGACCCTCCAATACTTTCAAGTTGAAGAACGGTTTTACCTGCATCTCCGAAAATGTCATTTACGCAATCCGCTGTGCTAAGTGCCTAAAAATCTACGTAGGAGAAACCTATCGTCAACTGGGTGACAGATTTGCTGAACACAGGAGAAGTGTTTTCAAATGCGACGACTGCCCAGTCGGCCAGCACTTTTCATTGCCAAACCATAGCGTCCAGGATATGCAGGTGACCGTTCTCCTTGAAACATGCACCGGCGAAAAACAAAGACAGTTTCTTGAGCAAAGAATAATCAGTTTTTTAGGCACTTTTCAACCCTTGGGTATTAATGTTAAAAGACAGACCTTTTCTTAATATTCATTATGTAGTCATCAAGTTCAGGATTAAGACATTACGTCATGTTCTTCGGGTCGTTTTGTGTCATTCTGTCCTCGTCAGTCGATGTGATAACATCTTTTTACTTTTTAGCCCCTGAAGAAGGACTTTATGTCCGAAAATTTGGGCAATTTAGTTTTTATTTGTTTTAAAGGTTTTATTTATTTATATTTCATATTTTGTTTTACCTTTTAAATGTGGCATCACCTACCATTTATTTACCTATTTTACTTATACACAGGCCACAGTGCAACATATTTTATTTTTATTTTTTTTATACTCATGGAAAAAAGAAACTGTGCATGTCTATTGGAAATCAATTGTATCCACATTTCTTTTAATCAGAAAATCGTAAAAAATACAGTTTTCGAATTGAAATTTTCGCTGAATGTCGAGTGGATCATGCAGATCATTTTGGGGTAAAAATCCAATTTTTTTTAAATTCCAGTTTCTGAGATTCAAAAAACCACTTTTTTAACCCAAAAATGAAAAATCAAGTTTTTCACTCAAAATTTAAACTGTTGACTTTCAACCACTAAAAGGAGAAACTTTTTTGGTGAACATCAGCTGAAAAAACTTAATTTCAAAACTGTGCATTGTTTCCAAAGTGTGATTTTGTGAATTTCAAATTGACACTACCTGATTTCGAACTGCAAACAAAAGATCTTTTAGGGGTCTAAAAATGAAATTTTTTGTCCAGATATTGAGAAAAATGATTTTGCAATACTTCTGTGATAAAATGTATAAAATACTAAATAAAATTTTGAATTTGTGATTTTTCAAAGTGATGCACAGTTTCTTTTTTCCATTAGTATATTTATTATTATTTTTATATGTAATAAGATAAGCTGATTTTATTTTTGGTTAGTTTAATATACAAGACAATCCCAGGAGCCTGAATTGCTCACCTGAACTACACAGATACACTTATTTTGTAGATATTATTGTGCTTAACCATATGCAATTTAAATTTCTGAAATAGCCTGTTTAGTTTTCAAGATATAGGGCTAAATAAGTGCAAAATTGGCAAAAATTATAAACAGGGCGATAACTCCCACATCAGCAGTCAGATCATTTAAAAATTTCAGGACAGGTAGATCTTAATATGCTGATCATCGACTATACCACAGATTTTGTAGAGCTTTTGATGCTGAAGAAGAAGCGTGCCTTCAGATTTCAAATATCTCTTATAGTTTTTGAAATATAAGCCAAAAACTGTACTCAGACCCCCTGTTCTATTTTTAGCCATGGCAGCCATGTTTTTTTTTGTCGAATCAAAAATCCCCACATCAGTTTTGTGGAGGATACCCTTAAGTACCACCAGATCAAATTTGGTTTGAATCCATGCAGCCATTTCAGAGAAGAAGAAGTTTGAAGAAAAGTTAACGATGATGACGACGACGGACGCCAAGTGATGGCAATAGCTCACATGGACCTTTGGTCCAGGTGAGCTAACAAGAGGCTCCCAGGAGCCTGAATCGCTCATCTGGTCTTTAAGCTACATTTGTACATGTATAAAGGCCTCTACTTTTAGCGGTTTCCCATATAAACAAACATTAATTACATCTGATTAATTCCATCTAATGGAGTCTGTTGTATAGTGTAATGAGCTGAACATTTAAGCAAGCAACAGCTTTTCTATATCTACAATAGCTTGCATTCAATACAGCAAGAACATGAAAAAAAATGCAATTTTATATACCTTTAAAGGGCCAAAACTCCTATAAGGGGTCATCGTACAACTTCAACCCAATGGAGACTTTTACAGAGCTTTTGATGCTGAAGAAAGAGGGTTGCTTCAGATTTTCTGTATCTATTATACTTTTTGAAATATAAGCCAAATCTGTTGTCTGATCATCCTGTTCTATTTTTAACCATAGCAACCATATTTTTCAACCAATCAAAAATCAAAACACAAGTTTGGTGCAGGATACCCTAAAGACAATTTATACCAAGTTTCATTGCATTCTGTTCAGTAGTTTCTGAGGAGAAGATTTTTTAAAAATTGTTTACAGACAGCAAAAATTTTCATTTTTGACGTTTCAATTAAGAAAGATAACTCCCACAAGAAGTGGTCTGACAACTTCAACCCAATAGAGACTTTTGTAGAGCTAAATAAGCTGAACATTTCAGCAATTGAAAGTTTCTTTCTATCTACTATCGTTCTTAACTTATAAGCCAAAACCAACAAAATTTGTCATTTTTGACATTTCAAGAAAGATAACTCCTACAAGTAGTGGTCTGACAACTTCAACCCAATGAAGACTTTTGTAAAGCTCAATAAGCTCAACATTTCAGCAATTGAAAGTTTCTTTCTTTCTTAACTTATAAGTCATAACCAGAAAAAATTGTCATTTTTGACATTTCAAGAACGATAACTCCCACAAGGAGGGGTCTGACGACTTTGACACAAGCAGACTTTTGTAGAGCTAATTGAGCTGAACATGTCAGCAATTGAAAGTTTCTTTCTATCTACTTTGGTTCTTAACTTATAAGCCAAAAACAGCAAAAATCATCATTTTTGACGTTTCAAGAAAGATAACTCCAACAAGGAGTGGTCTGACGACTTCGACCCAATGGAGACTTTTGTAGAACTAATTGAGCTGAACAAGGATGGTCACTTCAGATTTATCCTAAGAGAAAACGCCATAGTTCTGGACCTGCTAGCTTTCCAATGTTTCCATCACCCAAAAAGGAAGAAATATTTATGTAAATTTAATAGTGAATGGTCAGCTACTTACAAAAGCATTAAACCCAGTTCTGTGGGCACTGACTATGCCTATTGTCAGACTTGTAATTCAAATTTTACTGTTGCACACGGAGGATTGAATGATGTGAAAAGACATGTTGATGGGTCTACTCACAAGAAAGAACAAATTGCAGTACAGTCTTCAAGTATCACAAGTTTTATCCCTTCATTGTCAAAGCATTCTATTGAATCACAAGTTACTAGTGCTGAAACCTTATTTTGCAACTTTGTAGCTGAACATAATCTACCATTTTTGGTAGCAGACCATTACACAGACTTGGTTAAACATATGTTCCCTGATAGCAAAATTGCTGAGAAGTAGAAAACCCATTTAATGGTGAAAAAAGATTTGGAGTAGCCAAAACTTTATGTGTAATTCCACCCAGCAATGCTGACCCAGAAAACAATCCAGACAGATATGAGATCAGAACTCAAACAGGATACTATCTGCATATTAATGTGTACAAAACCAAACCAGGATTTGAAATGTTTTCAATATGAACCTTCTGGTGCTGAAATTAAGAGTGCTAAGAAAGCAGTGCTTTCTTATCAGTCATCCTTTCAGTGATTTATTAATGATATTTGTTAATGATATTTGATATATTTAATGTTTTCCAACATATCTGCATGATTCTTTTCAATTTTCAGCGAAAAATGGCGCTACGCAAAATCTCCCTGAAATCAATAATGCTTTCAGGGAGATCTCCCTGATTGCAGTTTCAAAAGGTTAACACCTATGAATTATCTGTATCTATTAAACTTTTTGAAATATAACCCCAAAACTGTTGTCTGACCCTCCTGTTCTATTTTTAGCCATGGTGGTAATGCTTTTCAACCAATAAAAAAAAAGAAACATAATTTTAGTGGAGGACATCCTAAAGACAATTCATACCAAGTTCCATTAAATTCTGTTCAGTAGTTTTGAGGAGAAGATTTTTGAACAAGAGGCTCCCAGGAGCCTTAATCGCTCACCTGAACTACACAGATACACTTGTTTTGTATATATTATTGTGTTTAACCATATGCAATTTTAATTTCTGAAATATCTTGTTTAGTTTTTAAGATATTGGGCTAAATAAGTGCAAAATTGGCAAAAATAATGAAAAGGGCAATAACTCCCACATCAGCAGTCGGATCTTTTTCAAAATTTCAGGACAGGTAGATCTCAATATGCTGATCACTTTTGATTCTGCACAATTTTGATTATCTGTTACCATTTTTGAGTTATTAGCAAAAAAAATGAAGTTTACCCCCCCCCCCCCCTATGTTCTATTTTTAGCCATGACGGCCATGTTTTTTGACAAATCAAAAATCTGTAAGATATAATTGCAGTAAATAGTTTGCCAAGTTTATGCATTTGCTCTAATGGTGTAAGAAAGTCTTTGATAGCAGGAGAAAAGTAATGAAAAATGGTAAATTTAGGCACTTTAAGGGTCATAACTCCTAAAAGAAATGGTCCTATGGCAATGACCTAATTACATGAAATGAAGATCTTGATGTGCTTAATTCAATATCACTTCGATATGCCAGAGCTTGCACACATTTCACAGATTTTTTGATCAGACACCGATTTCTACGTGACCGACTTTTGAAGCAGGGCTATAAGAAAATACGTCTCATACGATCACTAAAAAAATTCTTTCTTCGTTATCAGCCACTAGTAGAAAAGTTCAAAATTGAGTTAAAAGATATGATAGTTAATTGTTTTAATTAGTGTTTGACTGGTGTGCTGTACTGAGATGATCACCTCAATATCCCTATTGTGTCTCACAACTATGTTGTGTTCTATGGTCATTACCGGATCCTAAGATCGCAATGGAAGAGGGAGGTTTGGCGCCATAAAACCTGGTTTAACCCACCATTTCGTTTGAAATGCCTGTACCAAGTCAGGACCATTGCGATCCACCAGTTCTCCGGTGTGACTGATTCGTTTTTGTCATTTTCTCTGGACTATGAGATTGATCATTCAAGTTCGGTAGTTTTGTTATTACCTTTATTCAATATTTTCAATATAAATTTTGATTTATTGTTATATTTAAAAATGATACACATAATATTTTTAAATGAATGTTGATTAGTAGTTTTGTAATTAATATTTTAATACATTTGTGGTCCGGTGAGAGCATGGTTAAGAAAACTCATGCCGGTGATTCGGTCCGGTGATAGTAGATTTAAAATATAAGTCGCTTTTCATGAATGCAAGTAAAACACTCGAGCATCATCGGAAACACACGGGTGCTTATGGAGGAGGTAGGACGTAAGCACCCGTGGGTTTCCGACGATGCACTCGAGTAGCAAGTTATATATCAAAGAATTGTATTACAGGTGTCCAAAAAGAAAAGGAAACTCTTATAGATACAACAAAATACACCTGGAAGCAATTAGAATAATTCGCGCATCCCGCAGCTCAGCGAAATTTTGGCACCAACCCACCAAACAAATGAAATATATAATTAACCCCTCAACCTGAAATGCTTAATCCATCCCTATACACATCATTTCTTTTCATGATTTGGATATAATGTTTGGATTTTTCAATATTTTGGTAGAGCGCATCTGATGAGTCTTCAATTATATAACGAAACGCGCGTCGGGCGTAGCAAAATTTATTGTCTAGAACTTTGTTTGTAATTTTATTTCTAACTTCCGTGACGGTTAGCTCTGCTGGTGGAGTTTTGAATTCCCCGAGGTTAATCCGCTCCGGTATCAACACTTTTGTGTTGACGAATACATCAAAGCTTTAAATTACCCGTTTAAATTTCGAATCCGTCTAAAGTTTCTTCCTATCCCAGACATCTGACATAGGTTGATCTTAGTCATATTTTGGTGTCCCATTTTGATATTTTTTGGTCAATGCTCTTCATAATTTAGATATAATATTTAGATCTTTCAATATTTTGGTAGAGCGCCTCTGAAAATTTATTGTCTGGAACTTTGTTGTAATTTTTATTTCTTAACTGGATATTATTGTGAAGTTGAACATTTTGTTTTCACTTCAAATCATACAGATATACAAATTTATTTCATTCAGGTAAAGTATTTTCAAACACAGTAGTTCACACAAGTTTCAGGGGCGGTTCCAGGATTTTAGGATAGGGAGTGTAAGATGTATTTGTGGAAAATTTGTGATAAATTGACATTTATTTTATACAAAAACATGATTTTGTCAGTTTTCGGGGGGGGGGGGGGGGGGGGGGGGGGCGGGCGTACGCCCGGTACGCCTTTCCTAGGATCCGCGCATGAGTTTTTTTTAAATACTAGTTAATTTTAGTTCATTGAACGTGTTGAAATATTTCTTTGCATGCACACAGAAGAGAGCAAACATTTTATTTTTATGGGGTGGGGCTATGGATATTTTGTCATACGTCCGCTTCGAAGAAGAGGTATACTGTTTGACCCTTGTTCGTCCGTCCATTTGTACCGGTATAAAAAATGATTTTCGTCACAGTTTTTTCAGGAACAATAGATACAAGTCTGATAGTTTGCATATAGCATTTCCCTATAGTATCATATGGTGTATAGCGATTTAATGTTCCTAGATCAACTACAATGCTGTCGGCCTTTTATACGCACCTTAGGGTTATAATTGCCAAAAACTTCTTTAACAACAATCATTTTTTAATAAAAGTTCACTACCAAATAGCTGAATGTTTCCTCTATTTTGCATAATTTTCATTTTTTGAATTACATAACATAAAGCTCTAATAAATGGTACTGAACAGGAGCACCCAACTTTTTTATCAACATAAAAATGTCGGCTTTTTGTACGCAGTCAAAAATTAGGTCATCACAGTTTATCCCCCTTTATGCAAATGAAGTCATGGCACACTTTGTATTGACCTTTGGTCATTTCTGGAAAACATGTCAAAATATAGGCTGTTTCAAAAAAGTGTGCTTGGAAAAATTTTAATTTTACCGACAAGGTGGTACTTTGTCAAAGCAGAAGTAATGTAAACTATATAAAAGTACCAATATCATTCAAAATTAAGAAATATTGCTTCAAAACAAAAACAAAATCTCATTTTTTATTACTTTTCTTCATTCTAAGAAAAAGAAATGAAAACGATCTCATGTCTGTGTTTACAAATTACCATGTGCGTATAAATACACGATGCGTATAAATACCCGACAAAGCTGTACTTCCTGTTTACCCAATGCTTAGATTTTACACAGTAAACATAGATTCAGTTTTCTCACAGAAGTTTGATATTTTGCATATACATGTAGCATAATCCAAGTATATTACCCTATATCATATATATCATTAAAAGAATAAATATAGTTTTTTAATATGCATTATTGCACATTATTTTCAAGGTCAATTGTTACTTGGAAAGGTACAAAACGTCATGATTATCATTAGCACATGTCTGATTCAGTTGATCCAGTTCTCAGAGATATATTTTATTATAAAATATAATGATGATAATTCCCCTCCAGTGAGCTATTAGTACAATGGCATAAATTACTACATCTCCTAGTGTCTACAGCACCCTTTAACCTTGATATGCCCTCTCCTAACCATCATAAACTATTCATCCACCTTACAGATGCATCAAAGCTCAAAAAACTCAATCATTTGCATCCTCTATAGATTGTTTACATTTAAATCATTTAAATTCTCATATTAAAGAAATGGTACATTATTTATCTGATCTTAAAGTAACATCAAGTACATGGTCTATCTGATAAGAGAAAGGTGGGGGTAGATTTCTCTGAATTAATATTGTTAACATGACTTACAGGTATATCCTACAAAATCATAGGATGTCACATAACTTAGCATGGGACACTATATTCCTTTTTATTGGTTCAAATTACAACCTTTCTTAGTAAACATAAATAGAGAGAACTGGACTTAATCGACCTGAGATTGCACTATTACATTACAATGGAGATTTTCGATCCACTCCAAAGATAGATCAGTTTCAGGTCCTTCTTAGATGACTTTACCATGGCCTTACTTGAACTGAGAGTGTACCTTAGGTTACAACATCAATAAATAGAATCAATTTCTGAACCTTTTCAGAACAGATTCAATGGTGGATCAGGATTTCCGAAAAGAGGGGCCATTGACTGGTGAAAAGGGGGGCACGGATTTAAGGGATGCAGACCCGGAGTATGCCCCCTAAAACTGGCAAACATTATGTTTATTGCATAATACCAACGTAACACTAAAATAATTATTTGCATTCACAACAAGGGATTGCACTAAGTCGTGCTAAGCATACCCCCACTCGACCAATTACAGAACAGGAAGTAGCCTGCTGACTAAGCTGGAAAGGGGAGGCACGGTACAACTCATGATTCTGAAGCTGTTTACCAAATTTAAACCAATCCCTTTAGTGGAAGCTAAGAAATCTGTTACAAAAAAATTTTCCATTGTTTACCCTTAAAAAGTCTAAGCCGCTCCGAAAACAGGAAGTGGTTTGCCGACTGACCTGGAAAGGGGAGGCACGGTACAACTCATCATGCTGAAGCTGTTTATCAAATTTGAAATCAATCCCTTTAGTAAAAGCTGAGAAATCGGTTACAAAAGATTTCCCATTGTTGACCCTTAAAAAGTCTAAGTCGGCTCGGAAAACAGGAAGGGGTTGTCCGATTGACCTGGACAGATTGCAATATAGCCCCCTCTCTAACAAGTGGTGGTATAAAAATATTACACCACTCAAACTGAAATCCTGGATCTGCCCCTGGAGGTTGGGGCAGTGGCCTTGTTACTCATCATTGATTTCCTATCTAATAAAGCAATTTTTTTTCCAAATGGAAAAGCCCACAAAGGATCCACCAATGAGATTAACCCCAAGCCAACTTAGGGATCCAAGTTAGAAAATCAGTGACATCTGACTGAGCAAGTCATAGGTGCCTTGAAACATAAGATGTGCAAGGCTTGGGTTCCTCTAGTAGTACAGACCAGGGACTGAAATTAGCAGGGGCCCAGAGGCCCACTGCCCCTAGATTTTGAGCTGGGCTACTAACATTTTTAGAAAAAATTATATGAACATAATAGAAATTATACATGAAACAAGAGTTAACACTAAAGTATGTCTCGCCTGCCGGCACCATCGCAGACACAAAAAAATAGTGAAAACTGTCAAAGTTACTCAACTGTGAAATTAAGGTCATTGTCAAAAGATGGGGATGCAACTGTGCTTAGCTACTACTAGGGCATATGCATACCAAGTTTCATTAACATAGGACTTATAGTTCTCAAATCTCAAGATATGGATATGCTCATAAAACTTTAACATTTCTATTATATGCATTGAATATTGTCAAAGTCACTCAAGCAGAAAATCAAGGTCAATGTCAAAAGATGGGGATGCAACTGTGCTAAGCTACTACTAGGGCATATCCATATCAAAGTTTCATTAACCTTGTCCACAAAAGTTCACAGAGTCGCTGGAGCATGAAAATGGGGTCAAGGTCACACGGCATGGTGCCAGTTGCGTAGACCATAACCTGAACTGTCTGTATACCAAATATCAGATGCCTAGCTATTATACTTTTAAAGCAATTCACTGTCCAAAAAAGTCTTACAAAAAAGTTTTTGGCCTGTAAAAAGATCCAAGTTCACAGAGTCGCTGGAGCGTGAAAATGGGGTCAGGGTCAAACGGCATGGTGCCAGTTGCGTAGACCATAACCTGAACTGTCTGTATACCAAATATCAGATGCCTAGCTTTTATACTTTTCAAGCAATTCACCGTCCAAAAAAGTCTTACAAAAAAGTTTTCGACCTGTAAAAAGATCTAAGTTCACAGAGTCGCTGGAGCGTGCAAATAATTGGGTCAGGGTCACACGGCATGGTGCCAGTTGCGTAGACCATAACCTGAACTGTCTGTATACCAAATATCAGATGCCTAGCTATTATACTTTTAAAGCAATTCACCGTCCAAAAAAGTCTTACAAAAAAGTTTTTGGCCTGTAAAAAGATCTAAGTTCACAGAGTCGCTGGAGCGTGAAAATGGGGTCAGGGTCAAACGGCATGGTGCCAGTTGCGTAGACCATAACCTGAACTGTCTGTATACCAAATATCAGATGCCTAGCTATTATACTTTTCAAGCAATTCACCGTCCACAAAAGTCTTACAAAAAAGTTTACGCCGCCGCCGTTGCCGCCGGAAAGTAATACCTATGTCTCGCTTTCGCGACTATTCGTCGCAGGCGAGACAAAAATGGTCTGGGCTACCAGCTTAAATTTCTTAATTTCTGTCCCTGCAGACTAATCTACTCTATCTCCCTGCTATATGAAGACATGAGAGATGTAATAAACTTGAAATCTTGGGTGTGCTTAGCTTGGGTATGGTCCAGTGGTTATCTACTCTGCCTCCCTGCTTGATGACGACATGAGACATGTGTGGGGTTAACAAAGGATGCCCTGAAACCTTGGATGTGATAATGGCTTGGGTATGGTTCTGTGTGCTACCTACTCTGACTCCCTACTTTATGAGACTTGTGGGGTTCACAAAGGGTATGCAATTGAAAACTCTAGGTAGCAATTTTTTAAGGAAATAGAGATAAAGAGAAGAAAAAGCCTTTAGGCGGAATAACCCTGCAGGAAGGAGTACGCTGGTTGTGCGGCCACACTACCACTGCTACCCTAATTCACGACACTATCTATTTTTGTAGAAAAGTACTGTTTCTCTGTCAATTCCATATTCCCCATGAATCCATTATATTACATTCTTAAATATAACAATTTAAATATAAAAATGTCAAAGTCAAATTAATATCAATGCCAATAAATGTAATTGCATAGGAAATCACATAAAAAAACATTTCTGTCATTTTCATTAATTATTTCTAGTTTAAGAATATAGTGGGGTCTTTTATCAATTAATATTCAAAATATTTATACCGCTTCCACTTTCAAAAAAATTATCTTGTATTAATAGAAATATTATTGTTTCACTAATATACTTTATGTAAAAATGATCTTATGTCTAAAACGTAGTCTCTGATTTAATTGCAAAAACTGACAATTTTATCCAGTCATTTCCTTGTTTTTTTTACCTGAATTCTCTAAAATTTAACATATATGCAATGTCATCAATTTTCTGTTAATTAATTAAACAAGTTGTTTCCGATTTAATATTTGTCATATAATATATAGATATGTGGTGTAAGTTCTTTGAAATTTTACCATTTAATTCAATTAATTGTCAATCAAAATTTCTACATGGTTGAAAAGTCATTTATTATTTTTGTTATTTATACGATAATTTTATGTTCTATCTTACATAAATTTATCTCTTCCTCATTTAAAAACAAGTCATTATGCATGATCCACTAGTGATTCACATTGTGACAGTTAACAACTATAACATTAATGATGATATATATACCGTATTTTGCCGTGTATAGTGCGCAGTTTTTTACAATAATTTCCAGAATCTAACATAGGGGTGCGCACAGTACATCCCTATATGAGATTTTCATACATTTTCATGAACATCGGCAACGGCAAAAGATCGATGTTTGTCAGACTTTGGACAGAAGACTCATCCATGATTGAACACAAGAATCATAACTCACATGATTTCTATTGAATCCTGTTCATTATTAGTATCTCTAAATAAAATTTATCATGCTTTTATCAAATAAAAAACTTAATTGAAGTGTCTTCATGTGTTTGTTTATTAATTTCATTTTCATATCGTCCGCCATTTTGGATATGTTTAGTTTGGTATCTAATATTTGTGTTCTTAAAAAAATACATCTATCCAATTTCTTTATTCAAAATAAGAATAATAAAATATGATTTTTATTTATTTATTTATTTATTCTCCCTTTACTTGTTTCCTTTCTCAATCAATATTGTGTAGTCCCCTCAGTAACCTCATTTAAATAATTCTAAAAATAGAATGGTTTGTTTACATGATTGTGTATTTTCTTTCATGTAATTATTTGAGCAACTTGAGCAAGAGATCACCATTTTCTTATTGTTTTGTGAATAAATACTCATCCCAAGCTGGAGATAATTTAGATTTACTGGTAATTATTTGTTTTGACACTTACGCTAATTTGCATACAACATCGATATTTTGTCAAACTGGCTTCGACAATTAACAAAGCCATTTAGCTGTAATACTTCAGGATTGTTTGAATAGTAATTTGTTGATCATCACTGTTTTGACACCTTTATTGTTTTCATCAAAAGATGTGAGCTTGGGTTAGCACTTATTGTTTGTTAATTGAAAAGGGGGACCATTACCGGGATTTACGATCTCGCTGTCATAATAAAATACACAAATAATATAACAGTTTATTTTTATTTTCACAAATAATTACAAAACAATTTTATTTTCATTAAAAAATCTTCATCTGTAGTCTTTCTACCTGAAAAAAGAGACAAATTTTCAGGGTTCTCTGTCATAGAAAATGATCGTGCATTTTACACAAAACTTCGTTTTTTCCCCAGATTTTCATCATGAAAAGGGGGTGCGCATTGTACATAAATGCGCACTATACACGGCAAAATACGGTATACACTCTCCTGGCTTGGAGGTTATTATTTTATTAATTACTCATTTTTCAACTTTCACTTTTTTTAATTCTGTATTAAAGGATACAAAGTACCAAATAGGTACGTGCATGAAGTCATCGCCTGTGAAGGGAAGATACAATAGAGAAGTAAATACATCCTGTTTTACGTATGGTTGTAAATGAAAAACCATTTTTTGTAGAAATGCGGCAAAATGAATAACGTTTTTGTTCAACATATTAAAGGTGTAAAAACCATAATTTTATTATTGTGAAAATGCCTTTTATTTTTGGGAAAATCCTTCATTATAAAACGTAAATTTTCATGTACCTGCTAAAAACTTAATTTTTGTCCCGGAAAAGCCATGGGACCACATAGTTTCGTACTCATAAAACATATAAGTATAAATTCTACTTTCTATTGATTAGCATTTTAAACAGAAAATTTTATTTTTAAGACATACAGAAAATATCAATTTTGATAAGAAAGCATTGTTTTCAATGGGACGGTTTTTTGGTACTTTGCCCCCTATACCGGTAATAGAAAAAGTAAGAATATCGCTAAATGAACCATCTCAATTGCGTTTTTTCTCATATTTGAGAGGAAAAATATACATTTATAATATATTTATCATTTTAGTCTTTGATATTTCAAATTTGTATAGTCTTTTTCAAAATCGGGGGAAAAAGTCCGATTTTATGGGGGTCCCCTATTAGATAATTTTTGTATCATAAATATGCAGCTTTTGCAGATTTCTAATTGTGCCTGATTTTTGAAGTGTACACTAGGCTTTCTGACAAAAATTATTTCAAATTTTTATCCTAAGCCATTTTCTGGAAATTTAAATTCAAATAAATAGGCTTTTTCCACTAAAACGGCCGAATTTCAACCTAGGAAATCAGTTTGCCTAAAGTACTTCCATGCTTTACAATGTAATATTTTTACTTTAAATGACAATTATATAGACTGATGTTTAAAACAAACAACACTGGTGTTATATTTTTGTATATTTCAGTACATATAGTCTGTTTCAAAAATGTTGGTTTTTATTCAATTGAATTCATCCGAATTTTCGGCCTGATTTTTCGCACGCGAATATGAAAACATCATTTATGAGATTATATTTGTAAAATCTATATTTTGGACTTTAGAATAAAAGCAACATTAATGTTGTATGCCTAAACATTTTATGTAAAAAGCTAGAAAAATGTGATTTTTAATTGTCGAAAAGTTCACCTTTTTTGGGTGGGGGTGGGGTCGGATAAAAATTCATATAAAATTTATTTCACAATCTAAGGGTGCAGTGTTTATTAAAACTTGGTCCCAAGATGTCTGCGCAACTTTTGGTACACATGTGAATATATTCTGATTGCGCATGCGCGCAGTATAGGATACAAAGTACCAAATAGGTACGTGCATGAAGTCATCGCCTGTGAAGGGAAGATACAATAGAGAAGTAAATACATCCTGTTTTACGTATGATTGTAAATGAAAAACCATTTTTTGTAGAAATGCGGCAAAATGAATAACGTTTTTGTTCCACATATTAAAGGTGAAAAAACCATAATTTTATTATTTATTTTTGGGAAAATCCTTCATTAAAAAACGTAAATTTTCATGTACCTGCTAAAAACTTAATTTTTGTCCCGGAAAAGCCATGGGACCACATAGTTTCGTACTCATAAAACATATAAGTATAAATTTTACTTTCTATTGATTAGCATTTTAAACAGAAAATTATTTTTAAGACATACAGAAAAATATGAATTTTGATAAGAAAGCATTGTTTTCAATGGGACGGTTTTTTGGTACTTTGCCCCCTTTATGTGTGATGTATGGTATTTTTCTATAATAGTTGTTTAAGACATTTAGAGTTATCCCTCTTTGAACAAATATTGTAGAGACAAACTATTATAATTAATTATACATCTTTTGTTATATTGTGATTTTATATGCCCTCTTGGGCCCATGATTGGAAAATAAAGAATCTTGAATGATGATAATCTACTCTTTCTTTAATGGTAACTAACATTACTGCAAAGTTTCATAACATTTGGTCAATTACAACAAAGTTATTGAGGAAAATAGAAAAAAAACATGTTTTTTCCCCCGCTTTTTGGGCCCCTAATTTCTAAACGAGAAAATCATACACACTCTTCCTTTTATGGTAAGTAACATTACTGCAAAGTTTGATAGCATTAAAAATCAAAGTTATTGAGGAAAATAGGAAAAATAAGAATTTTTTGGCTCCTTTTGGGCCCCTAATCTTTTTGGGCCCCTAATTTCTAAACGAGAAAATCATACACACTCTTCCTTTTATGGTAAGTAACATTACTGCAAAGTTTGATAGCATTAACAATCAAAGTTATTGAGGAAAATAGGAAAAATAAGAATTTTTTGGCCCCTTTTGGGCCCCTAATTTTTAAACGAAACTTTGGAATGGTTCCAAAAGGGGAGATGCACATCTTCAATATATCTGTAACCACTGGGTGAAATTTCAGGAAGATCTTATGTTTCGTTTTTGAGTTTCAGATTACACAAGATAGGTATCCCATAGCGCGACGGACGGACGGACGGAGTGACCCAACTCCTAGACCTGCTTCCGCCTTCGGCGACGCAGGTAACAAAAATCAAAAAAGTTTCAATTTATTTTTGATTTTGTGTCTTTTTCATTGTTTGGAAGTGAAGGCACTGTCAAAAGCTAAGTCAATATTTAGGATGATGAAAATAATGTCATACAAGGAAGTATTTTGATTTGAAGGGTAGTCTAACGCCTTGTAACCCAATTTCCACATGCTAACCTAATTCAGCATTTCCAATTTAAAACGTCAGGGTGACAACATATTAAAAATTCTTCATAGTTTTTATTCATAATAAGAAACCACAAGATCTAGTGAACATGATGAAACCAAAACCGTCTAAAAAGATTTTATTTTTAGACCGTTGTACCCTTGCTGCTTTGTCAAGATTCAAGAAAAAAATAGATATTTCGGACACTTGTGTGCCCTTCATCAGTATGATAACAAATGCTATGGGTCTTGTTTAACAGGGTTCATATATCATTTCTTATCATACTGATGAAGGAAACACAAGTGTCTGAAATATCTATTTTTCAACTTGTTCAACACTGTTGGTAATGTTCTATACATTCTTTAGACCTTATACATGTAAATATACATATATATACATGAAAATTTAGGCAAGTTAAAAGAAAGGAACTTTATTACTAAGTTCAAACCAGCCTTGAATGGACGTTGTTAAATAGCATATTTTTTTTCAATGTTTCTTTCAATATTTGATATGATATTCGTCAAGGATCATTATTAACTCTTCTTCTATTAATGTAACATCATAATAACATTACCATTAACCACTGTTATTATAATGTAATGTCACCTGAAGATTGGCAGTAGCCATGAAAGCCCTAGTGATACATTTCAATATACATCTATAAATCGTGAAAATTGGAATGTTTTGGAATTCTATTACTCTGTATACAAGATTATTTTGATGTCATCCATACATAAATACAAATGTATATACATTAATATGTTAATCAAAGTTTGAATATTGAGTAGCATGAAAATTACTACAAGCAAAATTGACATTCGGATTGAAAATGTAAAACTAGTAAATATGAAAATTAATGTTTATGCCTACTAACCTCTTTACACATCTTAGTAGAATCTTTAATGGCACTGTACTGAACATTTGTAGCACCGATCTGTTGGGTTATCCCCCCTGCCTCTCCATCCTGTACATGAGTTCTCCTTAACTTGTCGAGGATCTTAGTTTTACCAGTATCTACGTGACCCAGTACACAAATAACAGGTGCTCTCAACACATCTGTTGACTTCTTCTTTTCAGCTTCTTCCTTTTTTTTCTGAAACAAGTAAATAAACAACATCAACATATTTCCAACAGTGAAATTAGTAAAATTTTAAATAGATGAAATGGTTTCTAAAATAAAGCTGCCGTGTGTAAGTCTTTAATACGGTAAAAAAAATAATGGCAATTGATTACTGTAAGTAATGGTTTCACCTTCATTTACATCATCGGTGTTTGTAGTTGTGGTTGAGCCGGAGGTGGCTGTACGGGCGGGTTAACTGGTGCTAGCAGCTGGACTTGTGGTGCTAAGTGAACAACTGACTGATCAACTTGAACAGGTTGTGCAATTTGCTGGATATCTGATTGGACATCTGGCGGACTCTGTCCACGTCCCCTACCAATCTGCGACTGATCAAATTGGTTGCTAAATCGGGCTCTTCTGAAACCTATACCCCTGGTCATGTAAATTAATATTTCAATTAAAACTAAGCTATTTTAGTGAATAAATTAATCAAATTATGCTTGCATGTACATTTTAGCATGAATTAATCCGTATTTCGTATTTGCGAAAAAATATTATGACAATTATGTACTTAGTCTGGAAAAGTGAATAATGAATTATGACCAAATTAACGATAAAATTTATACGTGAAATAACCAGACCTGTCAAGTGTCACGCAACTCGCGTGAGACTCACGCATCTAGTCAGCAATTTCGCGGCAAATTCCTTTGATCTTTTAATTTTTTCCCTTGATCTTTCAATTTTTGGGCAAATCTCACGCGAGCAGCTCATCAAAACTTGACAGCCCTGAATAAATGTACCACAACTTCCAATATTGGATAGATAATTATTTGTAATAAACTTAACGAAATCGTTTGCAATACAAATACATATGAGTTTGCATGATACTTACAATTTGCTGCCACAAAAGTTATTAGCAACAACGACAATAATTAACTACAAAATAAAACTAGGTTAACAAGAAAAATTGAAACCTCAATCTAATATAATTGAATTAAAAAATGCTACATTTAACGTTGAAATTTGATAATATCATTTAGACTATAATTAATGTTCCAATAGAACTTTAAACGTTTCTTGAAATAACTAGTTTAAAATACTTATCTTTTTTTCGAATTGTATCCTTTCGTTTAAACAGCAGTCTTTTTCAATCTGACAAAACGTGCACTGACACGATGACTGACTGATGGGTTTTTAACGTCGTGACTATAGGCTGAAAAGCCTCTGCAGCGACGTTTCAACACAAGGTTGAAAGGTGATACATGCTTACAGAACTTTCGGCATGCAACCGCCAGCGTTGGCCGGTACAGACATCAGGGACGGCGATGCGTTTAATGAACTGCAACGTTGCCCCACTCTCACCACGTGGAGGTGCTGGTCGGATTTGGAGAGTGCTGACACGATGAGTTTATATCTAGGGTTAAATACTAGAACGCAACACGAAGCTCGTGGCTACTTTTGGCGCGAAAGCTCGCTAATCGTTAACATGTAAATTTAAAGTTCATGACCTATTGATGAGGAATATGAATTGAACAAATACAATAAATGAATTTAATTAAAATTGAATTAAATTTCAATAGTAAAGATTTGCCTTTCAAATTCAGTGCAATAGTCGTAATTCATAATTTTATTCCTCTGGTACCCTGTAACCCAAGATATTACTTGGGCAATATCCCAGACTGTTAAAAAAGCTAAAATTTGCTATTTTAAGGGTACTTATTGTCCAAGATAATGTGTTTATATCCTTATCTTTTAGAAGTTCAAAAACATTAACATAAGAAGACAAAAATATCAAAAAGCCAATCAATTTTACATTTTGACTTATCCACAGTTACTGGAAAATGACATATTTTGAAAATTTTATCAGCATCAGCATGAAAAGCTCTACAAAAGTCTCCGTTGGGTTGAAGTTGTCAGATGACCCGTTCTTGGGTTATAGTCCTTTTAAATTTATATAAACTAGCGGTCATTTTTCATGTTTTTGGCTAAAGAATGAAAACTATTGCAGATAGTGAAAAGCTGTTGCTTCCTCAAACCACCAGCTGATTTGGCTCTACAAAAGTCTTTATGAGTCGAAGTTGTCAGATGATCCCTAATAGCTAGTGTTATGGCCCTTTAAAGGTGAAAAAAAAATAGTGTTTCTTTTCATGGTTTTTGGTCGTTAGCAGGAACACTATTGCAGATAGAGAAGAGATTTTGCTTGCTCAAACCCCTGCCAATTGGGCTCTACAAAAGTCTTAATTGGGTCGAAGTTGTCAGATGACCCTTTATAGGATAGAACACAATAAGATGTGGAACAAGTGTACACGACACAGCTCAAATAACAAGCAGCAATTTAGGGGAAAAAAAACAATGGACAAACGCCAGAAGCCTTCAACGAGGCCAGTAGGGCGCTGCTAGCGGTTCTGCATTTGGCCCATGGTCTAAATAAAATGCATATAATTAAATCCAGTCCTGAAATAGTCACAGATAGACCCCCTGCTGAACAAGGAACAGAAAACATCAAAAAGACAAGTATAAAAACAAAAGCTTTGTCAAAGATTCCTGGCTTAGGACAGGTACATATAAAATGTGGCGGGGTGAAACTATTTTTTTTTTTGCCCGACCTTCCCCCTAACAATATTCCTAGACAAAGCACAAAAACTAAACACACAATTTAAATCAAATCGATGAAAGTTCAGTTCCACTAGAGAGAACCTCAGACAAAAGACAACAAGAACAAATGAAAGGACGGCAAAGGAACTCTCTATAGAACACTTGCTGTCAGTCGTGGCCCTTCAAAGGTGTAAAATAGAGTTTTTTCGTGATTTTGTCTATAGAATGAAAGCTGTTGCAGATAGAGAATAGCTGTTGCTTGCTTAAACTTACAGTTCATTTGGCTCTCCAAAAAATCCATTAGGCTGAAGTTGTCAGATGACACCTTATTAAAGTTTAGGCCCACAATTGTCAAGTTTTGGTTTTTTTTTTCCTTGCAGATTAAATCTAGTATAAAAAAATAAGAAAAGCCTTTGTTTTCTTAATTGTTTAGCAATGTGATGATCCTTAATTGGAGTTTTTGCTTCAAATCATTGCCCCAAAATATTTTCATTCTGTCACTCATTGAAGTCAGGTGAGCGATTCAGGCTCATGTGAACCTCTTGTTAATTTTCATTAAAAATTTGGTTTAATTTATATGAATATGGGTCATGTTTTGTCCATTATGATATAGATCTGCCCCAAAAGCATTATTTTAATAATTATATGACATTATGTTTTCTTAGGCAATTAACATAACAAAATGCCTTTTCACTATTTCACAATTTTTTGTATATAAATGTTAATCACTACGGTCTTCTTTAAATAAAAGTAATAACAATCTCAAATGTTCATGAGAAAAGACAGAACAAGGAAAACATATACCGGAAAAATTGAAGATCGCAATGGTCCTGGCTTGGTACGCGCATTTCAAAGGAAATGGTGGGTAAGTAAACCAGGTTTTATGGCACGCCAAATCTCCTTATAATAATCATATATATGTAACTGTGGATTTAATGCAACTATAGACTAGTACAGTGGTGGCATACAGTACAAAACAATGACATACATGAATAATAACAAATTGACATAGACATAAGAAAGTTTTGTCCCATTTTCATGTATATTAGGGGCATTTTTGCCGTTGTTCTATTGTATATTTTCCCCAATGCCAGTTTTTTTCCGGGGGGAAATCTGGATCGATCCAGTTTTTTTTCCCCAGAAGAATGAGATCGATCCAGTTTTTCCCCCGGGGAAAATAGGATCAGTCCAGTTCCCCCTTTATTAGTAAAAAACTCATTTCCCCCCTTACGATATAACGTCACCGACGTGTTACAAGACTTATCAGAACCCCATTTTATAAAGAACATATAGAGTATAAACATAATCTTTGATAAAGACTTCTGGAAGAATAAATCTTTGGGACATATATGGCCCACACAGGTCACCAGAATGTTCTAAGGTATATAGATAGTTTAAACATCCCCTAGAAGATACATTTTGTCGAACTAACAATCCTGCCGAATTTCAAATCATTCCCTGTGCGGTTTTCGCAGTAATTTCCGTATGGACGGACTTAAAACTTAATGCCATATTCCGTCATGTGTTCTCGTGTGTTCGGTGGGACATGGACAACCCAACGAACCCCCGAATACCAAATAAATATTTACAGGAGTAAAAACTGAACCATGCAGTAGCCAAATGCATACATTTCCGTTTGAAAATACACATATGAAATGTCTTGTCAATTTTTCAATTTGAAGTCCAAAAGGATCTACTGTTTCTATTCTTTACTGGATTTGACTCACTGAATTAGAAATTAAAAACACGACGGGTGTGCTATAGCAGGTAGGAACCGCCTACTCTTCCGGAACACCTGAGTTCACTCTTGTTACGACTTGAGTTCGCGTTGTTGATTTCCGTTCAGTTGATTTTGTGTTTTGTGTTTCTTTGTGTTGTCTTGTTCGTGTTTACCGGTTTCGTCATTGCCCTTTGGGCTTTTGACACTCGTATGCACCATTGGTGCCTCTTTGCCTTCTTTCGTCGAATAAAGTATGAAGACGTGGCATTAAAAAGATGAAATTTCTATGAATTTATTTCCAAAAAATGGTAATGCTTCAATACTGGATCCTTCTTAAAATGGATAACTTCAAGACTTTAAGAGCTGGAAATAATATATTATTTATTAGATACTAGGTTTAAATGTTTTATTTTCATAAGAAAAAGCGTATAAATCATATTTCAGCTACATTCTTATAAAAATCACAGACTGGTAATTATAAACCAACTAAAAATATGCTAAACATTAAGGAAGCGACCATTTGATATTTATGGGGAAGCTATGGTAAAATTTGAAATAAAAAGGCAGGATGGCAAAAATCCATAAATAAAAAGGCAGGACAGTGTTTTGAAAGAAAAAAAAGGCAGGATATGGAATCTTTGGTTGAACAAATTTAAAGTAGCTTTAAAAATATAAAAAATGCGCGCATTGGCGCGCGCAAAAACAAATTCCAGGCTCGCCTTTTTTCCCGAAAATAAAAAGGAGGGACGAAGAAAATCTCCATACCCCCCATATAAAATTCAAATGGTTGCTCCCTAAGGGGGAAAAACTGGCATGGGGGGGAATCAACAATATGAATATGTATACGAATTGTCATTTTTCCTAGGGGGAAAAATGGCAATGATCCAGTTTTTCCCCCTGGGGGGAAAACTGGCATGGGGGGGGAAATGGCAATATAACAGGGTTCCAAATTTCCTTATAAATGCTGGTTTTCTCATTTTCTTGCAGCCAGGGATTAATTAAAACTACCTTTTAGTTAATGTCACGTTTTAGGAAGCAAAAATGAATGACTAGTGAATATTTTTTTCATGAAATGACTTTTTCATACCCAACCCCTATTTTCAAATGCCTGTAGATTTTATGTCGTGAAACCGGAAATGACCCTTTTTCGAGGCACTTCTTTTATGTCTACACATAAAAGAGCGTGGAAGTCATTTCATTTAACATTAATGTTGCTTCCGGTTCCATTTGATTGATTGATTTCTGTTGACAAAAAACACCCGAATCCTAACTTTTAAAGATTCCAGGTAGAATAATATCCAATCAGCTAACAAAAACCAACAGACATTTTAGCAAGTATCCAAACCATAGATATGTATATTTAATATGATGCAGGTTAAACCTGTGACGCTCCCGAAGTTTGAACGTATCCTTAAATATTTTACAAGCTAAAATAAGTTTTCAAATGTTTATTGGGCAATTAATTGAAACAAATTCTTATTCGAAAATAAAAACAAAGTAGCTTTTCTTGTGGGTCCTTTGTGCGCTTAATGACGTCAGGAATTTTCATAGAAAAAAGCGTTAAAAAGACGCAGAAAGTCCGGGAAACCGCGCGTGATTTACCGGACGTTGAAGGAAAAATGAGCCCATAGTACAACTAGAATATTGACATTTCTACCATTATAGCTCCCTTCGGGAGCGTAATATACAGGTCTATGTCCAAACTAACCGAATGTGATTTTAATAGCAGAACTCATTTTATTTTAGACAAACGCCGGGCTTCGGCCTATGTGTTGTTTGTTTTCAGGTCTGCTATATCAAATCAATAGTCAAGTTATGTAGATCCATCTTATCATGATTGATAAATGAGCTCGCCCTAAACCTAGCTATCTATCTTCCGTGAATCGCAGGGCTCACTCTGGAGCATCATCGCACTGTAACCAGGGCTAGCAAGGTTGGTATCACAAATGCTGTCTAAGACAAAGGGGGCAACCATTTGATTTGATATGCGAGCTATAATTTCCTACCCCATGCATGTCACATGATTCTCCAGTCGGGAGACAAAATCTCCTGACTTTTTGACCAATCTCCCGTTCTCCCGACTTTTTGTGTAATCACCCACCTTCTCAAGGCATGACAAATTTTAGTTTTATAGACATTTTAGTTGTTCAGTCAAAAAATATTTCTGGTGTTTTATAAGGGTTTGTCAATTAGGCAGACGTTAATTCAACAGATGAAGGTGTTAATTGAAGGTTTATTGCCATAACTGACCTGATAATTGTATAAACAATTGAAGCCAGGCAATATTTGGCACTCACTAGTGGTCTTAATTGGCATTGAAATGCAATTCTAATTAGCGTTGTAAATCTCCTGTTTTTTGTCCTATCTCCAGCTAAAAAAATCTAAATCTCCAGCTTTGTCATCACGGATCCGTCACATGTAGGCTACCCCTGGCCCTTAATGCAGGGAGCAAGCACCCATGTTCTGAGGGTGGGTGGGTGGATGGGATAGTTGCCTGGTAATTACTATAGACCCAAATTGGCCTTGTCCCTGCCTGTGATGGTGAGTGTTAATTTCCTGTGGCCTATCCAGAAATATTCTGGGAGGACACACAATTAAAAAAAAAGGAATCATTTCTGGGACCTCTTCATAACCAAATTTTCCTGTCAAACGGGAGGATGTGCGCCTGGCACGCCAGTTCTAAATCTGCATTTGATTCCCTCCCATTACTTTCAACAGAACACAACAAAACAGATTTTTATATATATAAAAAGATGAATTACAACTAGGGCTGTTAACTCTTTGCAATATACATGTACATGTATGTGTTATTCATCATCATAAATCACCTTCCCACTTTAGACATTTGATGTGTTAATTTAGATTAAATAAAAGAAAATTAAATTTCAGATCTTGAACTTTGTAAACATGGTAAAATTCAAAGTCTGTGTTAATTGAACTTTTGAGCTCAACTGGATGGAAGGTCCATGTGAGCTATTTCCATTACTTGGCGTTCGTCTTCATTTGGCATCTGAACAAGTCGCCACTTCAGCACATGAACAAGACTGGACCAACCCGCCACCGCAGCAGCATTCAACTCAAATTCATTGGACTTTCAAAACTGTGCTAACTTTTATTCTTTGGACTTTTAAATATTTCATTTGGACTTTGAATCAAATCTAGCCCCTTAAAGGTGAAAAATAGAGTTTTTTCAAGTTTTTGGCTTACAGAATGAAAACTATTGCAGATATAGAAAAGCTGTTGCTTGCTTAAATGTTCAGCTCATTTAGCTCTACAAAAGTCTCCATTTGGTCGAAGTTGTTAGATGACACCTTATAGGGGTTATAGAGAAAATGTTCAGCTCATTTAGCTCTACAAAAGTCTTCATACATGTAGGGTCATACATGTAAGTTGGCAGATGATCCTTTAAAGGGGTTATGGCCATTTAAAGGTGAAAAATAGTGTATTTTGTTATAGAATGAAAACTATTGCAAATAGAGAAAAGCTTTTTCTTGCTTAAACATATAGCTTATTAAGCTATACAAAAGTCTTCATGGGGTTGACATAAAGACCAGGTGAGCGATTCAGGCTCCTGGAAGTCTCTTGCTTGTGGTCTGATTTTAAAAATCTGTTTTTTATTGGAATCCTTGTAAAGATCCCTGCCTGCTGTTTTCAATCAGATTTCCAATATCTCCTACCATTTTTGAGAATTTATTAAAATAATGTAAATGTGCATGTGCCTCCTTTAAAACAATGATAAGACTCTGATCTACATTGAACGGGATGTGAGGGGTATAAATTTGTCATGATCAGCTGTTGCTCAGTTTTCCAATTAAAATTTTTTGTACCAATGAAATGTGCTACATTTACATTGTACCTGAACAGTGGACAGAAAAAAGGCACAAAAAACCAAAATTCTTTTTGGCCTTTTGAGGTTATTAAAGTCCTTTCTTTTTAGGCCTTTATCAAATGCCCTTTCATCTGTTTGTACATCTTTTCAACATATGTCTACCCATTCATATACACTTTTATCATTCAGTGGTTTGACATTCTTCAACCAATGTCTGTTTCTAAGGATGAGCCATATCCCTGTCTGATAAAATCCCAAAACTAAACAAATTAACTGCTTAAATCACTTTCACCCGATTTTAAAATCAACTGTATCACACTGGTCCATCACAATCTGCAAAAACTCCATTTATTAAAGATGTGGACCCTGATCTAAATGACATCAACAACTCATTAGATATCATCTGGGGGAAGCTGGATTGAGGTTTCTGTGTCCAGGTAATATTTCTGTTGCCAAGTAGCACTCTAATGAAGGGGTAACTAGATATCATTTTATCTCTGTGACTTTTGTTTGTCTGTGTTTTATTTAACAAGGGAATGCTTTGAATTTTTCTTGTGATATCTTCAATCTTGGATTATCTAATGTAGGTAAGGGTGATTTTAGATTTTTTGGGGGTTAATCACAGTTTTGAATTTTTTATTATCAAAATTCAATTATAATCTATTAAGTACCTACACTTATAAAAAATTCATTTAAAGATCTCTACTTTGAATGATTTCGCTTCATGTTGTTGACTATTGCGTAATATTTCCTAATGATACGAAGATAACCTAGTTTTATAGGTTACAAACTAATTTACTGCAATATAAAGTATTGACTTTCAGAAAACGTATATGATCCAGAGTAAATGCTTCAAGGATTAACATGTAGATTCAATTTATTTTCACAAACTGACATTGTCAAATTAAAAGTTCTTCACTTGATGTAAATAAGCATGTATTATATAAACTTCCTGATTAAAAGTTTACTTTGATTCGAATAAGATCAGACAAAAATTTTGATAACTTAATCTATACCTACAATTGAAAGTCTTAAATAAACTCTCTGTTAAGAGGCTTAGGTCTTTTTGATTTGAAATGAAAGGAGGCTATTTAGAAAATCACCTCGTCTGTCTTTTCACACATCATACAGAATTCTTGGCATAAAGGGGTAACTTCAAATTTGGTGCACATCTTTAGCACAATCAGTTGTTCCAAACCTCCCCATTAGTTCTCAGTTGGTCATCTATTTCCTGTTACCTTGCGAATTATGGGTCTAAGCATTGTTGGTAACCTAGGCTGATTTTGCTCTGTGGAGGTTGGACGTTGTCGTCTGGAGGTTTCTAACAATGGGGTTGAAAATAAATAGAGGCCTTCACAAGTGGAGGTTGGACGTTGTCACCTAGAAGTTTGTAACAATGGGGTTAAAAATAGAGACCTTTACAAGTTTCTCAACTATTACTGACATGATTTAGCATTTGATACACAGCTTATATGTCCCTCCTTCCAAGGTCTTTAGATCTTCTACCTCCTGTTTCTGTATGGTTAGTTTTTAATCTGACTTTTGATTGTAAAAATTAATGTATTTTCACTTTAAATTTTGTAGGGAAATTTGAAAATGCTTTCCATTAAAATAATTCCTTTGAAGTTATAAATTAATCATTTCAATTTTCAATTTCAAATCATTAAAAATTACATAGAAAAATGAAATTGACTTTTCTTTTCATTACTTCAAATACCCATAATTCTCTAGGTCATATTTTGACTAACTTTGATACGCCATACCATAAGCTATGTTTTTCACTTAATAAGATTTATGAATGGCAGTTTAAATAGGTTAAGATTTAAATACCATACTTAATGTTTGTCCAATCTTAATATCTGATAAAGACGTCTTATATAATGTTAAATATTTATTATATATCGATTGGGAAATTCTCCTACTGGAGCATATGTGTATTGCTTTTACATGTAAGTATCAAGTAGTTGTTTGCTTGTGGGTCAGTTAGCACAGTCTGACTTTAAGTATACTTGCAACTGGCAGACATTTTTTCATATGAATGGTATTTTGTAACTACTGAAATTTTTATTCATTGAAGTCGCTATTTAAGAAGCCTTTAATCTACAAGGAAGTTGCTAAAAATATCTTTTGAAACATTTTCCTCTTTTAGTTAGCATCAATAGTTGGGGGGAATTGAAATTGCAAAGAGTATATGTTGTCAAATAATAGATTTCTGTTTTGAAGAATTATCTTCTGTTTGGATTTGCATGATTTATATAAAAAGTTTTGTTTGTTTGTTCCTTTTATTTTTCATTTTTGAAATTTAGAAATTTTGATGAGAATGGTGTCCAGTGCTTTATTGCACCCCAACTTGTAAAAGAGCTTAGAGGGGGCTACATGGCAATCACTTTGTTTAAAAACAAAAGACACACTTTTACCCCTATGTACATGTAACTAAAAAAAGCTATTCAGGGTGGCTGAAAGGCTGAACAAATATTCCCCTTTAATTTGAGCATTTAGTATATATATACATTGTATATAGACCAGTTACATTTGCATTTTCTCATCAAATTTCCAACCCTACTTTGGGCAGTAGTTGACATGATTAAAGATAAGCTCTGTCATGGGTTTTCCATGTACTTCCATGCATAGAAGGCTTAAATGATATATGACAAACTCCATGAAATATTCATCAATGCCTGATTTATCTTTAAAACTAATAGCCCATGACTCTTAAAGCTAACTGACATTAAATGTTTATACATGATGACGTGACTCAATTTGGCTTTGCCAATTCCTATAAGATTTTCCTGATTGACTAAAAGGGAGTCTAAATTCTTAAATTTGAATTCAGTTGACATGTACATGTACATACAGTGCCTATATTTGTAAGCCTTTTGAACACTATAATTACCAGGCATTAATGTGTCCACACAAACATGTAACAGTTCTTTGGTACAAAAATTAAAAGCTTTTCTCAGAAACTTCATTCAAACATGTTAAAATTTTGCAGGTTGGTTTTGTTACAAACTGTAAGTCCTTTGCAATTTTCAGAACTGTTGGACTTCTACTTCATTTTTTGGAGTGAAGGGCTAGGTTATGTCCCATGAAGGCATTCTTCCAAATTTATTTTTTTCAAGTACATATGTACATGTCCGCATTTCTTTTAGACAGAATTGCACAACAAGCAAGTTTAAATCATAACTTCTTCCTTAAGAGTAACTTGATACTTTTTTTAAAGTTTCAATTCTTTCACTTTACCCGATCTGGGGACATGATTAAAGTTTGAAGTTTTGTCAATGTAGAATTTCATTGTTGTGTTGATATTTTGGGAAGTAAGATCCTGGATTTCTTTCAATGCGTCTTACCCTGGTAAATATTGACATTTCATTTCACCGTATGTTTTCTCGGTGACAAATTTTTCAATACTGACAGAGTGGAATTTTATTCGCACATGGGTAATGTATGATAATGAGTTTTGTAAATAGGATTTATTATTTAAGGATAATCTTTTTAGGTTCTTAAATGAATGAATTATGCAAAAATGTCAAATGTTATAAACTATTAAAAAGATTTATAGTACCTGTAGAAGAAGCAAAACCTTTTGTTTAATATTTAGATTAGAAGTACAGATAGAAACAGTCTGGCTGACTAATAAAAAGATTAATAGTAGAAGAAGCAAAACCTTTTGTCAGGGTAGGAAATTTGCTGAAAAAGTAACCAGCCTGAATTGAAACTCTACCTGCTTTTGCTTTATGGCCAGTCAAATTATCATGAATTTGAGCCAGCCCTGCCCAAAATGTACCAGTCTCCGGCTGGCTGGCAGCTAGGCTGATATTTCCAACTCTGCTTTTGTTAAATATTGAGATTAGAAATACAAGTTAGAAACAGATGCATTTAAGGTCACATTTTAAATATGCATGTACCAAAAAATTATTGTCAGTTTTTATGCCTCACCTTTGAAAGAAGAGGAGCATAAAAAGTTTCAGTCTGTCCGTCTGTCCACCTTTCCCCGGGATCTTTAACCCCTTATTTGATCCCAATATAGCTATAACCTTTAGGCACAAGTTTAGGTATGTTTTTTGACATAATTCTTGTTTTTTTCTTGGTGAGTGGTTAATTTTTATTTTTTGTTATACGACCGCAAAAAATTTGCGGACGTATAATGGTATGATGCTGTCGTCGTTGTCGTTGTCGTCGTCGTCGTCCGTTAACTTTAGTGTATACACGATAACTTTAGTTCTAGTTATCCAAATGCAATGAAATTTGACAATGATATTTCTTACCATTAAAGGATGAATGGGATTGATTTTGGGAGTCCCCCCTTTTTTCGTTTGGAAATTAAGGGCCAAAAGGGGCCAAAATTGTAACTTTTTTGTTTGTTCTTACAATAACTTTTTCAAAATCTTCTCCTCTGAAACTACTGAACAGAATTCAATGAAACTTGGTATGATTGATCATTAGGGTGTCCTGCACTATAGTAATGTTTCAATTTCTGATTCGTCAAAAAACATGGCTGCCGTGGCTAAAAATAGACCAGGGGGGTCAAACTACTGTTTTTGGCTTGTAATTCAAAAAGTATAAGGGATAGATGAAATCTGATGCCACCCTACTGCTTCAGGATCAAAAGTTCTACAAAAGTCTCCATTTGGTCGAAGTTGTCAGAAGACCCCTTATAGGGGTTACGGCCCCTTAAAGGTGAAAAATAACATTTTTTCATGTTTTTGGCCTATGAAATGAAAACTATAGCAGGTAGAGAGAAGCTGTTGCTTGCTTAAATGTTCAGCTCATTTACACAATTAAGAATTAGTTTTTGCGACCCCCCCTTTTTCCCCTATTACGTAATTAGGGGCCAAATGGGGCCAAAATCGAAACTTTTTTATTTGTGGTCCGATTTAAAAAAATTTTTTTTGCAAGTTTATTCTTATTCTTGTCAGGTAGTGAATCCAAATTTGAGAATTTATTTTTGTGACCATCCCCTTTTTAGCTCACCTGAGTCATGTGCGCTATTGTCATCGTTAAGCGTCCGTCCGTCCGTCCGTCCGTCCGTCGTCCGTTAACTTTTCTTCAAAGATCTTCTTCTCTGAAACCACTGAAGGGATTGCATTGAAACTTGGTATACTTGATCTTTAGGATGTCCTCTACCAAGTTTGTGAATTATATAAATGTTGACAAACCAACATGGCCGCCATTGCTAAAAATAGAACAGGGGGGGTCAGACCATTGTTTTTGGCTTATAACTCGAAAAGTATAAGAGATAGAGAAAATCTGGAGCAACCTTCCTTGTTCAGCATCAAAAGCTCTACAAATCTCTCCATTGAGTCGAAGTTGTGAAATGACTCCTTATAGGAGTTATTGCCCTTTAATCAACAAAATTGACCATTTTTGCAGTTTTTGGACTCTATCTTGAAAACCGTTAGAGCTAGAGGAAAAGTTAGCATTGCAGAATTGTTAAGCTCATTGAGATCTACAAAAATGATTTCAGGGTCAAAATTGTCAGATCAGCCGTTTAAAAGTTATTCCCCTTTAACTGTTTTTTTCCATAAATTTACACTGATTTTCAAAAATCTTCTTCTCCGAAATCACTGAAGGGATTGCATTGATACTTGGTATACTTGATTTTTAGGATGTCCTCTACCAAGTTTGTGAATTATATACACGTCGACCAACCAACATGGCCGCAGTTGCTAAAAATAGAACAGGCGGATCAGACCATTGTTTTTGGCTTATAAAAGTATAAGAGATAGACTTGATAGAGAAAATCCGAAGCAACTTTTTTTGTTCAGCATCAAAAGGTTCTTAAAGGAGTTATTGCCCTTTAACTGTTTTTTTCTATTAATTCAAACTGATTTCCAAAAATCTTCTCTGAAACCACTGAAAGGATTGTTTTGCAACTTTGTATACTTGAAAGTTTGTGAAATTTATTCAAACTTTGGCATAAGAGATCAGGTGAGCGATTCAGGCTCCTGGGAGCCTCTAGTTCACTTGTTTTGTCATTAGGGGCCAAAAGTCCACCAGAGCAGCATGTGTCAAAAACCTTTGTCAGTCCACCATGGGCTGCATATGTCCAGAGCAAGACTATCCATATTGGGCCTAAAATGTACAGGGTTCAACATCTTGCGGTCGTATCATGCTGCACTCGGCGAAGCTTTTTATTGATAATGCTTAGCACCACTCAGAGAGATTTTGGTGAATGTCATCTAAATCCTGCAATTATTCAAAGAGAAATTCCAAATACCCCTTTCAAAGTATTAGGGTGAAAAAAAAGGACAATTTAATGAGTGAAAAAAAAGGCTTTCAAACACAAGGTATTTCCAGCTACAGTTAATACTGGTAAACTAAAGACAGTCCAAATTTTATTACCTGTGTATGACTAAAAAAAAAAAAAGACAAAAGGAGAAGATGGTTGACAGAAGTCTATATTGTCCCTCTTTTCCTAATAATGTCCCTCTTTTCCTAATATTGTCCTCCTCTTTGTAAAGAATTCATACATTGTTTGTCTTCAGATTGGTAAATGATAGCCAGTTATACCCCATGCTCTGTCACTTTTTGGACTATTTGTACAAAATTAAAACAGCATCAAATTGACCAAATCATCAATAAAAAAGGGTGGGGATAACAATGGAAATGTACATACATGTACATGTTCCAATTTAAAAGCGATTTATTAAAAAGATCTATATGAACATAGATTTTCAAGATAATTTAGTTAGATTGCAGTGTGGGATCCAGAAAAAAGGATTCAGGGTGTCTGTTTTCTTCTGCTTAAATAGTACTGATGTATGATGTTTGTTCATTTAGTAGGCCCCCTCATGGGTAAAATTTTTGAATTAGTTGCTGAGTGAACACAATTGAACATTCTTTGAAAAAAAGAGATAATGATATTGCATACTTTCATAATTTGTATTGATCTGTGTAAAATAATTGGCAAACAAACCCCTGATGTGGTTTATCAGTCTAATAACTTGGTCTAGGGTGGTTTAATCAGCTGCTATTTATAAGGTCAACTGTAAAACATGGTCTGTAGACATGGAATGGTGTCTGATGTGGTTCATCAGTCTATTAACTTGGTCCAAGGTGGGTTAATCAGCTGCTATTTATAAGGTCAACTGTAAAACATGGTCTGTAGACATGGAATGGTGTCTGATGTGGTTTATCAGTCTATTAACTTGGTCTAAGGTGGGTTAATCAGCTGCTATTTATAAGGTCAACTGTAAAACATGGTCTGTAGACATGGAATGGTGTCTGATGTGGTTTATCAGTCTATTAACTTGGTCCAAGGTGGGTTAATCAGCTGCTATTTATAAGGTCAACTGTAAAACATGGTCTGTAGACATGGAATGGTGTCTGATGTGGTTTATCAGTCTATTAACTTGGTCCAAGGTGGGTTAATCAGCTGCTATTTATAAGGTCAACTGTAAAACATGGTCTGTAGACATGGAATGGTGTCTGATGTGGTTTATCAGTCTATTAACTTGGTCCAAGGTGGGTTAATCAGCTGCTATTTATAAGGTCAACTGTAAAACATGGTCTGTAGACATGGAATGGTGTCTGATGTGGTTTATCAGTCTATTAACTTGGTCCAAGGTGGGTTAATCAGCTGCTATTTATAAGGTCAACTGTAAAACATGGTCTGTAGACATGGAATGGTGTCTGATGTGGTTTATCAGTCTATTAACTTGGTCCAAGGTGGGTTAATCAGCTGCTATTTATAAGGTCAACTGTAAAACATGGTCTGTAGACATGGAATGGTGTCTGATGTGGTTTGTCAGTCTTTTAACTCGGTCTAAGGTGGGTTAATCAGCTGCTATTTATAAGGTCAACTGTAAAACACAGTCTGTAGACATGGAATGGTGTCTGATGTGGTTTATCAGTCTAAAAAGCCAACTGTAATAAAACAGGGTTTGAAGACAAATAATGATGGATGTGATAGTTTTTGTTTTCAAATACGTTTTTATGTGCTGTTTAAAGAGGCAGCTGTTAAATGTAGTCCCTATAGGGGCAATTTTTTAATGCCCTGTGATGTATGTCAATCAGACAAATAGTTTGACACTTTGTTTGTCTGTAGGTACATGTATGTATGTATGTCCGTAACACTTTGGTTAAGTTCTTGGATAAGGTCCATAACTTGGATACTAGATGTTGGGGTCAATGATATATCACCACTAGATGGGTCTTGGGTAGGGCTAAACCATTCATTAGAAATAATGACACTGTGACCTATATCTTATGCATTTGTGAATTTGGTTAAGGTCTCAATTAAGGTCCATAACTTGAATAGAAGATGTTGGGGGTCTTGATGATATTTTACCTTTTAGATGTGTCTTGGGTAACAAGGCATCATCCACTAGAAATTTGGTAATTGCAAACTATATTTTATGCATGAACAACTGTGGTTTAGGATCATATCCCAGGTAATAAATGTTGGGGTCAGTGATAGTTCAAGAACGGGAGGGCCGCCCTGTGGCTCACAGACACATTTTCCAGTTTATACCCTACACACACAAAGGTTAAGGATATATAGGAAATAAGCTACATGTATGTGTCTGTACCTGTATCCACATATCTTTTGCATGTGACTCAAAAGGGTGACATATAAGTTTGGTGCAATTAGTAGAATTATCTGGATACCAAACACTGGACCAAGTTTTACAGTGTGCCTTTACAATTTTCAATTTAATCTATTTCAACACCTACCTAAGAAGCCAATCTGAGTTTGCTGCAGATATCAAAATATACCTGCATGTAAATCTTGGTAATTAAAGATGTACAAAAATACAGCATTTTTCAAAATGATAGATTTTAATCATTAGGAGTTATGCAGTATCAAGGTAAGAAGGGTTTTCAAGAGGTTATCTAACAGATGTTTCTTGTAAACTAGATAAACAGTTGATCTTTTGTGGATCCTTTTAGAAAGTTTGATAAGGATTTCACTGATTTTATGTACAGATTTTTTAAAAGAAAGGGTATTTTTGGTTACTTTTTGGTTTTTTTTTATTGTGATTTATTGGAATATGCATGCTTTAGTAAAAAGTAAGTTTCATGTGTCTATTTTATCAATGCATGTTAGGTGCAGATTCATGATTTGATGTTTTGGGGTGTGGTTAAAAAAATAAATTTTAAAGGGATTATCACCTGATGTGCCCCAGCATGAAATATGCCTTAAAATAGTCTCTAGGTTGGGTGGATGGATATTTTTTAAAAGATAATCATTGAAGGAGTTAAGAGGGAGAGCTTTGAAGTTATAATCTATCAAAACTTTAATGAATATGTTTTATCAAAACTTTAATGCCTTGCCTTAATAAGTAGAAGAGCATATATGTACTGCTTGGTTCATGGTTTAGTCTGTTTGTCTGTCCGTCTGTCTGTACCAAACCAGGTTTACATGACCTTCAAGTTGAAATTACCATTTCATGTTGCAAGCTTTGCACATTTCTTATTGAAGGAGTGGCATATAGTGTTTGGGTTTGTCTGTCTGTCTGTCCGTCAGTCCCAAAACAGGTTTACCTTCTGGTTGAAGTTGCCTTTTAATGTTGTAAGAAGTTGCATCATGTCTTTGGGACATAATATTGTATAACCTCCACACTAACTGACAACCCCTGATGACTGGTGGCATGAAGGGCATCAACAAATGTCCTCTATAAAGATGGTCTTTGGCCAGCCTCTCTTTGGTCCCCAGTGTGATCAAAGCCTTTGGTTGCTCTTTATAATAGAAAATAATGAGATGTGGAATAAGTGTACGCGACACAGCCCACAATTGAACGGCAATTTAGAAAAACCACAATGGACAACCGCCAGCAGCCTTCAACGAGGCCATTTGGCACTGCTCGCGGTTATGCAATTGGCCCATGGTCTAAATAAGATGCATATAATTCAAATCCAGCCCTGAAATAGTCACAGATAGACCCCCTTCTTAAACAAGGAACAGAAAACATCAAAAAGACAAGTACAAACGAAAGCTTTGTCAAAGATTCCTGGCTTAGGACAGGCACATGTAATATGTGGCGGGGTTAAACTAGTTTTTTGGGCCCAACCTTCCCCCTATCAATATTCCTAGACAAAGCACAAAAACTAAACACACAATAAAAATCAAATCGATCAAAGTCCAATTCTACTAGAGAGAACCTAAGACAAAAAACAAGAACAAACAAAAGGACGGTAAAGGAACTCTCTATAGAACACTCGCTGTTACTGACAGCTAGCTGAGAATCATCAATCGACTGATGTAAAAAAATCAAATGTATCGATTTTAAATCCGACACAACACTTCAAGCAATAATGATTTAGTGAAGTGTCATCACACAAACCTTAAAAACCTTCATATAGTGATATCAAATTTTAATCTGCAAACTGGCATGTTCTTTCGTTTTTAATGTATACATTTGTTTTGTATGAATCAAAAGAGAAATCTGAACCATCATTCAGTAATACAAAGCAAAGTAATTAATAGTACACATATTTATACAGATATATAGTTACATGTGTAAACTCCAGCTAAATGTACAATGTAATTCAATTCAGATTTAAAGCTTTAAAAGGTCAAAGGTACTTTTATATATGGAAGCATTGATGACAATTACTTGTATTATGATCTGTTTTTGGCCGGATTTCACGGAGTGAAAAATCCGGGTTATAAAATGGTGAATGTCGGGCGGGCGGCGGGCGGGCGGCGGGCGGGCGGGCGGCGTGCGGGCGGGGAAAATTTTTCGTAACAGTTTTCTCAGCAACTACTAATCACAGCGACTTGATATTTGGTATACAGCATCAGGGTAGGGTCCCATAACGTGGGATACGATTTCAGGTCTGTCGCTCACCTACTTCCTGTGTAACGAAATCCGGCCATTTTTGACTTTGACGGATTTTCTAAAACTAATGAGGACATTAAAACTATTTTCATCTCTATCAGTATGAACAGACCAGAGTTGTCTTTATAGAAACATTTATGAGACATAATAAATTGACATTTCATTTACAGACATGTATACTTGGCACTGGATATAATTTGACCTGTAATTGCCTTTCTTGCACCTACAGGCCTGGCCTTGCATGTGCTTCTTTTTGTAAGAAAGTTTAGCTTAGAAACTCAATGGCACAAGAGATCCCAGATTGTTTTTTTTTAACAATGGTGCCCCCACATTCTGTTAGAAAGTTCTGAATATGCCAATGATAGTTATAAAATGGAGGCTTCCACAGGGTATCAGACCTACAACCTGTAGGCTTTTAATGGCTGATTTACAACCTATCTTGAGTTGGTTTTGAAAATTACATGTGACAATAGCCATAAAGGGAACTTTTAAAATTTTAAATGTGACCTTGCAACTTAAGGAAGTGACCCTATGGGAGCCTTAATATTCATGGCCGTTGGATGCTATTGCACCCCTCTTTTGCAGAAAAAAATATTGAAAAACTCTCGAGGAATGCATCAAAATCCTGGACAAAAATTGGTCAAACTTCAGAAAATTTTCCAGGCTAAGAGTAGACACTCCTCCAAGACCCTTCCCCACATTTTCCCCAAGAAACTGGCAACAACCCTGATACTATGTTATCTATGAAGGGTTATTCCTACATGTACCTTACTTAGTACTGATATTTAGTACATTGAAAATGAACTTTGGTTGAAGTACAAGATTTGACAATCATGATCAATAAAAATGTTCTTGAAAAATGTTTGGCAAAGTCATATTATGGATGAATTAGTATCACTCAAGTTCTATTTACAAACATTTTATTTCTACTTCAAAATACAATTTATTACATGTTTAAGGCTGTAAGTCTGAAAAATCACACGTCATTTAAAATATTACAGGATAGGTTTGACTTGACTAGTGTTAACTGGTGCGACCTATGATCTGAAAAAGTACAATTCATTAAAAACTTAATGTAATTAATAAAGCAGAGAGATAAAGTTGTCATTTTGTATAAAAGGCAGATACAAAGATAAGATAGGGTCTCTGTTATGTGTTTAATCTTATTTTGAATTTAAATACAGTGACAATAGAAATGTTCTGCAATATTTGTCTATGTATGGGTTTTATATATTTAAATGGTCTTTTCTCTAATGTTTTTATTTGGACTGGTCTGTTAAATCACTAATATTTATAAAAGGGGGCTTTAAGTTTGAAAACGAGAACTCTCAAGTGGTTGTTGTACAAGTGAAAAGTTTTAATATTTACAAGTTTTTCACTGGTTGGGGTAATTTATGGAAGTGTAAGGTTTTGAGTGGTTAGTTTCAGATTGTTAAATGTTTTAAGGTCTGGATATTTAGAAGTGCAGGCTCATTTATTTCCTAGTTATACTGGTAAGATTTGGTACATAAGGTAGTTGTCATGCATGCACTTATGTGTGGTCATAAAAAGATTGTTTAATTTTTGAAAGTTTTAGCAGTACATAAATGACATATTGTTTTTAATCGTTAAGCGTCCGTCGTCTGTCCGTCATCTGTCCGTCGTCCGTCCGTTAACTTTTCTTCAAACATCTTCTTCTCTGAAACCACCAATGGGATTGTTTTGAAACTTTAGGATGTCCTCTAGCATCAAAAGCTCTACAAAACTCTCCATTAAGTTAAAGTTGTGGGACAACTCCTTATAGGAGTTATTTCCCCTTAATCATCAAAATTGACCATTTTCACAGTTTTTGGACTTTATCTTGAAAACTGTAAGTGCTAGAGGAATAGTTAGCATTGCAAAATTGTTCAGCTCATTAAGATCTACAAAAATGATTTCAGGGTCAAAATTGTCAGATCATCCTTTTTTAATAAAAGTGTTTTCAATCAATTTTAACTTAATATGTTTGTTTTTGTTTTGTTTATGTTTTTCAAATGGAAAGCTTTGTAACTTTGTATTCTTGATCTTAAAAGTGTTTTCTATCCTAACTAGTTTTTTCTTAACCAAGTACATGTAGACACACTAGGTAAGAGGCTTTAGCATAAGAGATCAGGTGAGCGATTCAGGCAGTCTCCTGGGAGCCTTTAGTTCTGTATATGAAGTGCCAATTGTTTCATGTTGTATTTATTCCTTAAAAGTCATCATTTCTCCTGTTTTTTGTTGAATTTATTATGTTTTACTTTGTAGATCCTTTTGATTATTCTTTACCTTGTACATTTTTTTCTGTGTATTTATTTATGTCTTAAAAGATCTTTCCAACCAATAAATTACTAAAGTACTAGATTACATCATTTAAAATAATTAAAAATTGTACAATTAACATTGGTAAAAGTATCTAGCCACTTAATATACATGTTGTTGAAATTGAATGCTGAAAATGCTAATTAATATTGAATTAGAACTTTGAACTGTAGCTCTTTGTCACAATTATATCATATCATAATGATCATATTTCAGTTTGTGATGAACACAATATTTAACATGTAATACTGCCTTGATAATTGATTTGTTTTGCATCAGAGTAAATGGATTATGTCAAAAGATTTTGTTTTCCAGAAGAAATTCATGGTCTTTTATGTTTTGTTAGATTAATACATCATTAGTATCCAAGTAATTAGCGTTAACTTGATTTTTGACACAATTTCGACTTACACCAATCGCAGTACATGTATTTGTAATTGTAAACAGAAAAAAAACCCAATAACATACATGCAATTGTCATTTAGACATAATCTATCCTTCTCATTATAAAGACAGAAGGTAATGAGATGTGTACATGACACAACCTGACCAGTAGTTGCTACACATATTTTGCAATTGAATCAATCCTAGACCCTCCTTCCAAAAATAAATTATGCTTTCTCAATATTTACAACTTTCTTAATCTTTGTAGAATTGATGGATGTGTAACAGAATCACCTTAAGATGGCCCTGCATCAAGTCACCCTAGCCATCTTTGAGAACAATGTCGGAGTTAGTGATGCTGTCTTACTGGATCCGTTGACGGAGGAAAACTTCATCTCTAATCTACATGACAGATTTAACCATGACCAAATATATGTAAGTGTATATGGGATATTTTGACTGCTATGATGAAGTAAGGACAGAAGTCTTAGGCTGCATGTTTCATGTAGTGTTTTGGAAGGGCTAGCTTTAATTTTTATACCCCGCCACACAAAGTGGCGAGGTATTATGTTATACCCTCAGTTTTTTTTTCGGTGTCTGTCTGTCTGTACGTCCGTCTGTCCCCTGGAGGTTGACGAATGATAACTTGAAAATGTGTCAAAGGATTTGAATGATATTTTGCACAGGTATTGAGTACAATAAAATACAGGTCAATTTTTATTTTCAGGATGATCCGGACAATATTATTGAAGATTTGCCAATTTGTAAATTTTCAAAATTTGAAAATGATGAAATTTTCTGGTCTAAGAAAGATGACCTATTTCTTTTCCATTACTATATTTATATTAAAAATATATACAGTATATTGTACAAATATATTTAAATATTGTTGAATATCTTGGCGGGGTATTAGATGCCTTTTTTTGAAAATTTAATGGATTATATAATTTTTGAAAAGATGCTAAGAGTACCAATGGGACATTTTAATGTTGGTCCAAATAAAAACCAAATCAGTACACAGAAAAGACAATACAACACAACTCACACAACACAGGGGTTCAGATTGAAACTTTTCAGAGGTCATGGACCTTCAATTTTTAATTGAGGACCAATTGGAAAATGGTGAGCAGCAACCACTGGTAACATTGAAGGCTGCTGCCTGTTTGTCTATAGAAAAAGGACATGTTGACAGGAGGGCACGGATCCAGTGGTCCATGAAAAGGGGGGTGTGAATGCTAAAACTGTCAGATTTTGATGAAAATTTGAATTTTAACAGAAAAAATTAAAATTTCTCAATTAAAGGGCTCCGCCCCCCCTCTGAATCCACCACTGCATTGTATCTATTAGACATACTCTTGTTTCCGGCTAATTAACAGTATAAATTTGGGCTAGTTATGAAAAAACTTTCCCCCAGAAAAAAATTGTTATTACAAGATCAGAATGACACCTGCTGATTTTGACCTTTTAGAAAAATTAACACTATAAAAATTATTTTTTTTACTGTCTTATACAAAGCCATAAATCATTTTATGATTATGTTTACCCAGACTGTCATGGGATTGAAAATGATCATTCCATCCATTTTTGTCTCGCCTGCGAAGCAGAGCGGGACATAGGTGTTACTTTACCGGCGGCGACGGCGACGGCGGCGGCGGCGGCGACGGCGGCGGCGACGGCGGCGTTAACTTTCTGGAAAAGTTTTATGAGCACCTCCATATCTCAAGAACTATAGGTCCTGGGTTGATGAAACTTGGTATGCATATGCCCCAGTAGTAGCTTAGCACAGTTGCATCCTCATCTTTTGACCTTGACCTTGATTTTCCAGTTGAGTGACTTTGACAATTTTCAATACATATAATAGCAATGGAAAAGTTTTGCGAGCACCTCCATATCTCAAGAACTATAGGTCCTAGGTTGATGAAACTTGGTATGCATATGCCCCAGTAGTAGCTTAGCACCCTTGCATCCCCATCTTTTGACCTTGACCTTGATTTTTCGGTTGAGTGACTTTGACAATTTTCAATACATATAATAGCAATGGAAAAGTTTTGCGAGCACCTCCATATCTCAAGAACTATAGGTCCTAGGTTGATGAAACTTGGTATGCATATGCCCCAGTAGTAGCTTAGCACCGTTGCATCCCCATCTTTTGACCTTGACCTTGATTTTTCGGTTGAGTGACTTTGACAATTTTCAATACATATAATAGCAATGGAAAAGTTTTGCGAGCACCTCCATATCTCAAGATCTATAGGTCCTAGGTTGATGAAACTTGGTATGCATATGCCCCAGTAGTAGCTTAGCACAGTTACATCATCATCTTTTGACCTTGACCTTGATTTTCCGGTTGAGTGACTTTGATTATTTTTATTGCATATATTTGCTATGTTAAAGTTCTATAAACATCTTTTGATCTCAGAAACTGAAAATCCATGTTAATTCAAAATATAGTGAAATTAAGAAAGAATAATTGTTTCTGATGGTGCCGGCAGGCGAGACATACTTTAGTGTTAACTCTTGTATTTTCTGTTATCCAATAAATATCTAATGAAACTTTGAAATCAGTTCCTAGGGATAATAAAACAATTTCATTCCATACGTTTTTCCAATGAAAAAGTAATGTCTCTTCTTTAAATGACACAGACAGAAGATATAAAACAAATTTCTCGTGTGGCATTGAGCCATGAAATATATAGCTATGTTCATGACATTAAAGGATATGACCAGGCTGCAGTTTTGAGATTTGGGTTTATGTGAAAGTAAAGACAATAATATAGTAAGGCTGTCAAGGTTTTATGAGCTGTTAGTGTGAGATTTGCCAAAAACTTTAAAAGATCAAGAGAAAAAATTTAAAAGTTCAAAGAAATTTGCCGTCAAATTGGGGGCCAGAGGCATGAGTCTCACGTGAGTTGGTGTACTTGACAGATCTGATATATTACTAGTGAATATAATTAAAACCCTACCATACAAATGAATTAAATATATGTTGCCCAATCTTGCAACATTTTACCTTCTTGGCCATGAAAAAGTAACGAACCTGAAGGAAATCCTGATTTGGGACAGACGAAAAGGCAGATGAAGCCTTACACTTTATGCCCCTCTACTTTCGTAGGTTTGACAGTAAAACTATGCCTAATGTACTACTGGACTTTATCCTGAAGTCACAGTAAGGTCTAGAACACGTCCTTGACTTGCAAGGCCTGTTGCCATATCATATATTCCTAAAAGGCAATGTTCTCCCCGGGCCTTTTTAGCATCCTGGCCATGTGATGCTATCTGAAATCCTCTTTGATATATTTCATGGTAAGACTGATGCTATAATTTTAAAGCAAAAGAGGCTATTGTGAAAATTGAACATACCAGGATGCTAGAAAAATTTCTTAGGAGAAAACGGTAAAAGGAGATAGATTTAACATATGCTAATTATGAATTAAGGGTGTAATTCTGATTACAGGTTTGCTTGCAAAGCTGCATCTAAATCATATAGCATTTTCTTCAATAAAATGTCTTTTTCTCTCTTTTTTTTCAGACATACATTGGAAATGTTGTAGTGTCAGTCAACCCGTATAAACCAGTCCCCCTATATACACATGACATCATCGATGAATATCGGAACAGAAACTTGTATGAGTTGCCCCCACACATGTAAGTACTGTTATAGGATAAAACTTCAATACATGGTTGCTGGTCAAACTTGAACTTTAAACCTACTGAAACTGGTGGCACTTAATACACGGCATAATTGATGAATGTTGGAACAATACAGACACTAAATGTACAAGTTGCCACCGTACGTTCAAGTAACATGAGTAATTATATGACGATATTACTAAAATTAATCCTAAGATATGGTGGGAACTTGAACATAAAAACATACACCTAATTTATTGATTTTCATTGTGAGTAAAAGATATTTTAAAAGCAACCAAATAATGGTCACGTACCAAACCAGAGAAAACATGTTGTTTTAAATATACATGATTGTATATATTACTGCAAAAATAAAAATCACTCTTTATCATCTTGCGGTTGAAACCTTTTTGTACAAACAATTAGTGTAGTGTATGGAAATATATTCTTTTTGACTAGATATGCCATCACAGATGAAGCGTACAGGTCTATGAGAGATAGAAACTATGACCAGTGTATCATCATCAGTGGAGAAAGTGGAGCAGGAAAAACTGGTGAGTCTATGTACAATTGAAGAAGGGTGTGAGAGATGTGGCTGAAAGAAACAAAGAAGTACCATTGGTGTATTCAAATGTGTAAAGTTTTAAAAGTAAAGAAAAAAATCAGTTGTTTAAAAAAACAATGCAAATATAACCAAAACCGGATATCATACAAAAACACAACCCACAAAAAACACCCCAACCAAATTACAATAACAAATGCAAACGCTTTTAAGTCATGTGTGAACCTAGGGGCTAATGGCAGGGAGAGCTATACAGATCATACATGACATGACTCCAGTACAATTTATATTAGATGTGGACTTGGATAATGTTGGATCTACATGAAACTTGTACATGCATAACAAAAGACAGGTGACAGTGGTAAAGAAACAGAAAGTTTTGTCAAAGATTGCGGTTTTGCTCTATCAATCATTGGGTTCAAACTTTCATGGTTTTCATGGATGTCAGTCATACACAAAAAAAAAGAATCAAACATGTTATCGTCATATTGGTTCCTTTTATGAACATGCACAAACCTCAAAATTATAAATACAATGAAATGTCGTTTTGACAGAAATTGATTCCCATGAGAAAATATAAATCCATAGCAGTCAAGGAAGTGTAGTTATGAATACCTTGTTTAAATATAATGTATGTTACAAAGATTGACCATTACACAGTTGTTAGATGACGTTTGGCAATGAGAGCTTTTGATTAAGGAAAAAATTAATGGCCGCCCGTGGTTTATTGGAGATTTAACCATGGGTGCCCATGGTTAAATCGAAAATAAACCACGGCCGGACATGAATTATTTCTATTCTAATATGACAAATTTGTGTTTTCAAAGACCTATAGTGTACAATGCTACAGAAGCCATTATGTTGGTTTTTGCTACGTTTATGTGCAAATCATCTTTTATGATGTCAGCAATTTCAGCGTAAAATCATATAATGATGTCACCATATCTAGCGCAAAATGAACTGTAACGTTGAACTATGTTTTATTGGAATTTAAACATGGCTTTTCGCCATGGTTTCTATTGTTCTTTCCGGGGACCCATATTAGAATTTCTTTTTCAGAGGCCAGTAAAGTGATAATGCAGTATGTTGCCGAAGTATCTGGAAAGGGACAAGATATTGATCGAGTCAAGGAGCAGTTGTTGCAATCTAACCCGGTCTTGGAAGGTTGGTATCAAGCAATTGCCAACATTGCTAAGTCTATTTGATTATATACCCTATGCAAATAAAGTCAGAGTGGGTTTACTGTGTGTTGGTCCGTATATCTCATAATTGCAACTTTTTTTAAAACCCTCAATGGATATTGATGAAAGTTTGCATAAAAGATGATATCCATATAGATATTTCATTGCTCTCAGATATCATTCAGGGAAGATAATTTGACCTTATTTTTGTCTCGCCTGCAACGAATAGTCGCGGAAGGCGAGACATAGGTATTACTTTCCGGCGGCAGCGGCGTCAACTTTTTTGTAAGACTTTTGTGGACGATGAATTGCTGGAAAAGTATGATTGCTAGGCATCTGATATTAGGTATACAGACAGTTGAGGTTATGGTCTACACAACTGTCACCATGTCGCATGACCCTGACCCCATTTTCACGCTCTAGTGACTCTGTGAACTTAGGTCTTTTTCATGCCGATAAACTTATTTGTAAGACGGTGAATTGCTGGAAAAGTATAATAGCTAGGCATCTGATATTGGGTATACAGACAGTTGAGGTTATGGTTAACGCAACTGTCACCATGCCATGTGACCATGACTCCATTTTACTCCCAGTGACTCTGTGAACTTAGGGTTTTTTTTCAGGCAGAAAACTTTTTGTACTACTTGAGTGGACAATGGATTGCTTGAATAGTATAATAGCTAGGCATCTGATATTGGTTATACAAACACTTTATGTGTATATATTAAGAAATGAAAGCTTAGGTAGTTGATTTTAGTGATGGTGCCCACAGGCAAGACTTTTTTTTTCAACTACGAAAAATCCAAACAAACAAACAAAAAACTCAAAATGACAGCATTCCTATTTTTCGCAGTTTTCTCAGCAACTACATGTTACAAAATAATGATTGACGACATCTTGTTTTGAACTATGGTTCAACAAAAGTAGAAGCCTTTTGTTTGTTGTAATTTAGAAAAAAAAACTACTAAGAATAAATGTCAAGGTTATAATAATACATTTTTTTTCTTGTCCAACCGATAAGATAAGATGACAGAAATGTTGATAGCATTTTCTTGTTATATATTTTGGACTTCAAATATCAGAACATACTTCACAGCTCTTACTTAATTAAATCATATATTTAAGTAATAATACAGCCTTTTCATACGACCGCAAAATATTCGCGATCATATGATGTAATGGCGATGTTGTCGTCATTGTCTGTAGAAATTTTGTTTCCATGTGATAACTTGAGCAAATAGTTTTAGGCAAGAAATTTAGTTGTAGTAGACTAGCCAATTGTTATGAAGTTTTAATATGATGATTACACTCACTAAAGGAAGCTTCTTATTGCATTGGGGTTTGTGGCCCTACAATATTAGAAAAAAGGATTGCATGTGACCAATTAGCAAAATAAGCTATCCATATTGGGCCTCCAATGTACAGGGTTCAACTTGTTGCGGTCATATCATGCTGCGCTGGGCATAGCTTTTTGTTGAATATGTATTATTGGAAAAAACACATTACCTATATCACATACCCTTTATAGCATATCCTATATAACATGACCTTAGGGGTGTGATATAGCTATATCGGATACCCTATATATATATTGCACCCCTATCACAAAAACACACAAACGTAATTACAGGATGTTGTGATGTAAATATATAATATAATGAACATTACATGGCAAAATCTGTATCGCATGCTGTATTAACCCTCCACCTAAATCATACCTCTGGCCAATGACCCTTGGTATGATATAGGTGTCTCATTGAAATATAGCATACGATACAGATTTTTCCATGTATTATTCAGTATATATTTATCATGACTTGGTCATTAAATGTCTTTATATATTTTTGATTTTAGCCTTTGGAAATGCAAAGACAAACAGAAATGATAATTCTTCACGATTTGTAAGTGAAATTCACATTTATGGGTACCTACATAGATATATTTCATGTTTTCCAGCCAACAGTAGATGCAATGTAATTAGTGTAAGATGAAATAAGAGCGATCCTTTATTTCTATACCTCCTCTTTGCACATTCCACAAGGTATAATGTTCAACTCTTATTTGTTTTATGTTCTTTTTTCTGTCCGCCATGTTTTTTTGAAATGTTATCTTAACTTAGAAATCTTAATGCAGGTTTTAATAAAATTTTGCTAATCTGTTTTTAAACATAAATTATTTGATATATATATTTTACAGGGGAAGTACATGGATATTGAGTTTGATTATAAAGGAGATCCTTTGGGTGGTGTGATCACAAATTGTAAGTATAGCTCAGGGCTTTTCCCTTTATATTGATGTGGGGGAGAGGGGACATACTTTGTTCAAGTCCCCCCTCCACCAATATAAAAAAAAATCAGTACACATTCACAAAAAATGCATTTCAAGCCCCCACCGACAGAAAAATAAAAAAACTGCATCCCCCTATCCCAAGTAAATTTAAATGGAACAGCCCTCAGACATAACTCATGGTAGAGAGGAATCTGATGTAGGAAGCATGTACATCTCACAAATTCAAAATCTTCATAATAAAATGGTGAAGGGGATCAGGCACAGGTGTGAAGATGATTTCGTAAAAGTTATGTCATCAACTTCTTATCACAGGCAATTCATAATTTAATATGCAGCATCAGCAGGGGATGAAAAATTATGGAAACTTCCTCTAAAGAAAATCTGGCCATTTTTGTCTCTGATCCATTCTTATCAAACAAATTTATATAGCAAGTCTTCGAGACCTAACTCAATGTCAGCAGTTAAATGTTTTAAGGCCATTCTTCTTTAGAATGTTAATGTAACTTAGAGGGCATGCATTCAATTGTCAAAAGTCTGAAAGGGCAACAACAAAACCAGTAAACATGAATGAGAACATCACACAAAACACAAAAAATAAAAACACAAAAACAACTGAACTGAAAGCTACAACACAAACTCAATTCCTAAATGAGAGTTAACTCAGATGCTTAAGTAGAGTAAGCAGTTCCTGATCGCTTTAGCACAACCTTTGTGCTGCTTATTGTCAATTCAGTGTGTCAAATGTATTCTTAGTTAAATGATTATGCAAAATAAGATATAAGAAATAAATGGTAACAAAACTTGTAAATATGTTATTGTTCATGCTTTCAGTTACACTTTAAATACAGTTTATTATTTATATTTTTAATTCATTGGGTTGAGAATGACCATGAAAGCAGTCGCATCTAAATTAATGAGTGTGAGGAGCTTGTTCTGCACACAAATTTAATCTGAGTTGAATTCCTGCACAGATGATCATATTTTGTTTGTTCATCCCCATGACATCAAATTAAAATTATCATATGTATTACTTATATTTTATCACTTGCTAACAAATTTATGAATGGCATAGGAATTTAGATGCAGCAGTCATGCCGACAACACTATCAAATTCATGATGTCATAAAAACTAATAAAAATATTTTGTGTTTCACACAGTGAATGTACCAGGTTTTATTCCACTCAGAAAAATAAGTATTTTATTTGCGTTGATATCATAATATTTTGTTTCAGGTGTATAAATGATAACTTTGATATTGATTTCTTTTTTCAGATTTACTTGAGAAGGTAAGAATATTTTAGAGTGCACAAAGATGCAGATTATAAAGTTGAAATGTATCTATTTACATGATACTCTTTTCCTAAAAAATGTCTCAAAATGTCAAAATATGTGTATAAAATTTTCCTTGTTTTCTGTCCAAATTTTGGATCTTTGTGTTTGGGTGTGTGTGTTGGTGTTTTTCAACGCATCTTGGATACTTAGCAGCCAGTTTTAATAGTGGAGGAAACCAAAGGAAAAGAGGAAACTGCCAATCTTGGGCAGAGATAACTAACAAACGGAATACGTATGTTTCGAGTCGTTTCTATTCCTGATTTCGGATTCGTTTTTATAACGTCATGACGTAAAATGTTATGCATCGATACTTCCGGTTTTATTGTTTTCCGTGGTTACATGATTTTATTATGAGCAATTATTGGTGTACAGTCCCTGAATGCAAATCTGATGCAAGAAAAAAAGGAAACTATGGTTTTATGAAAGACGTTAGATTCTTTCCTTACCCTACAAAAGTAAAAAATGCCAGACTCAGAAGTAAATGGCTACAACTTATTAGGCGTCCGGTAGACTACAATCCTACAAGGCACCACCGTGTATGTTCACGGCACTTTGTAGATGCTTGCCCAACTGACGAACACCCGTTTCCAACACTGTTTCAATGGAACAACTTTGGAAAACCTGATGAAAAAAGGGATACATCGTCCATTCGTAAAAGAGAAAGCCTAAGCAGAGACACTGAAACGTATATGGAGGTTTGTTTCGTTAACTTACCGTAAACTATCAAAATAGTTCATCTCAGACCCACAAGAAGTTTATCTTGAATTGTTTAATTTTGAATAAGAAATAATACGCCATAAAAAAGCCAGTTGCCTTTGTACAATAACAAAAATATATTATATTTATATGTACCATGGAGCATAGACGGGGGTGTCATGCGCAAACATGTACGTCACATTGGTGTAGAAGGTACAGAAGATACTCTATCACGTATATCAGTTCGTCGCTCACCCCTTTTTATCAGTTCTTTTTTAAGTCATGGAGCCTTTTCATTTTCCAAATGCTCCCCGCTTTCCATTTTCAATGCCCTACAACTTGTCAACTACTTTATCACCGCTAACACAAGTTTATCACCCGCTTTCCCTACTCTTGCCTAGGTGAAATAACGAACCATTTAAGCCTCTATATTCAACCTCCCACTATTGTTAACTTGGAACAAAGTTGGCGGGTTGCAATTCTCTTCATTTTAAAGTATTTATGGTATCCAAGACCGCGTGATAATTTTATTATAAAATATACCTACATAAAAATATGAAATTGAATAAATAATCAAAAATAATAATAAAATGTCTTTAAATTGTCTTTTTTCAATATAATTTAAAAGTTCTTTCGGTTTGGAAAACTTCAGAAAAAGATCGCATTTTCATAGATATCAATTATTACATATATTCAGATGATCAGATATATGGCATTTTATATCGCCATCTATAATTTTTTTTCCCTAAAAGGTTTCTGATGATGACTGTCGTGATGGGGAAATAGACATATCAATTCTGGAGGCAACAGGTTGTGATTTCCTTGTTGAATCCACTGTTACATGTACCACTGAACCTTGGGTGGAGGACACCGACGAGAGTGTTTTGGATAACAGCATTGGTATACAATTTAGAACTTTTAATATTGTCTTGAATATTGGCCTCGATGTATTGGATATAAATCGTTTTTATTAACTTCTGGGAGAAGTAGCCAACGTATCAACCTATCAAATTAGCTTGTACATAATCTGTATCGTTTATATATATATATATTATCTTGTTGTATCTTGGTTTGTTTTATTTATTGCTATAATATTACATTACCATAAAGTACTAAAATAGCAGATCTTTATTGCAATAAATGTATTATTCGAACAAGTGAGAAGTTGTGTGAAACGATTAAGGTAATTTTTTTTAGATCTTACAAAAACAGATCATACCTACATGTATGGAGAATATGAAGTTCCTTTGACTAAAGACAGTTGCACACAAACAGATCTTACCATGGATATGATAGCAGAAAAGGAACATGACCTTCAACAGCTGGACGATAGACAGGCTCTTTTGAGAAACATGATTGTTGAAAAGGTTACAGAATCCGACAAGACAGTTAAAGAGTACACTGGATTCCCTTCTAAACAAATATTAAATGGGGTTTTCGGTTAGTCATTTATGTTTTATGTTTTATTATTTAACTTTTACAAACACGAAAAAAACAACATTAAACAATATATAAATTAAGCTATTAAAATGAAGACTTGTAGCAAGTCTAGCGGCGGCGTTAATTATTTGTTAAAGCTTTTTTAGCACATCCATTCGATGCAACTGTCCATTTTCCTCAGTAGTACATGTAGCAAAGTACAATTATTGCAGTCCCCTCTTTTGATCTTGAGTTTCTGGTTGAATGACTTTGAAAGATTACAATACATATGTTTAAGCTTTGCGATTAACTCCATTTCTCAAGACCTATAAGTCCTAGGTTGATGACACTTTGTATGCATATGCTTCAGTGGATTTGAGTAGTAAGTAAATTGCATCATTTGATCATTTGTCAAGTCAGGCGAAAAAAGATTACCCCCCCCCCCCCCCTATAAAAAAGCAGTCTGACATGTTGCAACAAGCATGAAACAGTTATTTTTGAGCCTCTGAGTCCACTATTTTTTTTAACAAAGAGTTTGCTTTCATGAATTGTACGTATTTTTTTTATTGTTTTTCAGATTTGGTAAATACAGCATGTCCTGTTCTGAAGTATTGGTCAGGAAATAAAAGTGTCTCCGAAAAGAACTACCAGAGAAACAAAAATATCAAGAAAGGTGGTCCGGAGAGAAAGCTTACTAGATATCAGGAATTCCTTCTCACCTTGCTTAGATTAAGACTCAACCTCCTTACTTTTTTTCTGGCAGACATTTTTGGTGTTTCATCTGCTAGAGTATCTCAAGTTTACACAACCTGGATTAATGTTATGTCTTCCATATTCAGTCCCTTGATATACATGCCCCCACGAAGTCTAGTTCAGAAGTACATGCCGCCTGAATTCAAAAAAGATTTTCCTGACACTACTGCAATAATCGATTGCACTGAAGTTCCTATTGAAAAACCTAGACAACCAAAAGCACAATCTTTGACATATAGTAATTACAAGAGCAGAAACACTTTAAAATCTCTAGTGAGCATCACACCAACGGGAGCATTTAACTTCATATCAGATTTTTGGGGAGGTAATTCGTCTGATCGATTTATCACAAAAGAAAGTGGGTTCCTTGATGAAGTTAGACCAGGAGATGAAATCATGGCAGACCGTGGCTTTTTAATTCGGGACTTACTACTAGAACGTAGGGCTAAACTTGTTATCCCGCCATTTACTAAGAAATGCAAGTGGGGGAAGGGAAAGAGACTTACCTCAAATGATGTAATGAGAACTAAAAAGATTGCAAAACATAGAATACATGTTGAAAGAGCTATTCAAAGACTAAAAACATTTAAACTTTTATCAGATACCATGCCAGTTTCTTTGCAACATGTGGCAAACCCATCATTAAAAGTTGCAGGATTTATATGTAATTTGAACAAGCCCTTGGTGAAATAGAAAGCTTTTTAGATGAAGCATAATTATTGGTGTTTATTGATTTTTGACTTCTTTGTCAAGATTATAATATTAGTTTGTAAAAAAAGAAAATAAAATAAAAATATTCTATATATAAAGCAGGCAGGAACCGCTTACTCTTCCAGAGCACCTGAGTTCACTCTTGTTACAACTTGAGTTTGTGTTGCTAGTTGTCATTCAGTTGTTTTTATTTTTATTTTGTTTGTTTCTTTGCTTTGTCTTTGCCTTTCTCGTTTTCTGATTTTGTGTTCCAAATTATGGAATTATGATATTTTAATGCCCCATTGGTACATCTTTTCTTTTTTCTAATAACAAAAAAAAAAAAAAAAAAAAAAACACAAGAAACACAAGTTTAATAAAGTTTAAAGACATTCTTGTGTTTGGCTATAGTCTTAATACTGGCCTGGCATTGGAACACTTTCAAGTATTTTAATAATCATGATAACTGTTGGTTAAAATCAAGTTTTAAGATAATAAAAAAACTCTCTCTTCTCCAAATGGTGCTGACTTTGCACAGATTCATGTGTCAAGAACAAGTATTTACATGTATAGACAGTAAGGTATAAAATACATGTACATGTATAATGGTAGGTTGTCTCCAGTTTTATGATGATTCACAAAATTGCTTCAAGATTTAACAATTTAGTACCTAGACTAAGGGTTATCCAATTTTAAAGTCCTTAAAACATGACAATCCAAACGGAGTAAAATGTAAAACTACACAACAACTAAATGACATTAATGAGAGTTGTGACACACAGTTATTTTGCACTTATTCCACATCTCATTATTTTGTTGAATATTTGACAAAAAGCACATGATGTCTTCTATAGAATTTTAGGGAGAAGAAAAAAAACCAATTAAAAAAAACCTAAAACATTATTATGCCACTATTCAATTCATATGACATGACTGATGCATAAACGTATCAAAATAGAAAGCAAGTTTTGTTTAAGACATTTTTTTAAAAAAGTATATGTAATGTTAAGTACAATATGAATTCAAATTTTCATTAAAGCGTCTTCTATATATTTAGTGAAAAATTCTTGGCATTTACAGATTACTTCAGCGTAGAATGTCCTGTCAAAAGTTATCCTTTCGATATTTATACCTTGTAATGTATAAAAAACAAAATCACACCATTCAAGTTTGGCAACACCTAGTTGTACTTGAATTTGGGAATACCATGGTGATTTCTTCTTCAAACATATATGTCCACTACCATTTAAGTACAAATGATAGTTTTTATCATGGCATGCATCTAAGGGTGTCAGGTTTTTGAATTTGTATGAGCATTTAATTTCCACAAGTCCAGTACCACAGCATTTACAGGAAACTATACCATCAGGTGAGGCTCCTATAAATGGCAAATCTTTGTCTATTAACAAACCACATGAGGTAACTTTAAGTTTTTTGTGAGTACCTTGTTGTTTTTTGGTGTAACAATGCCTAGCAACTGGCTCATACGTAACTCCATGTTGTAAAGCATGAGATGGAATTTCAACATCAGTATTTGACATAATTTGTTTAAGTATGTAATTATTGGTGTCACCCCCTCGATAATGTATAATGGAATGAACCAAAGATGCTGTAATTCTTCCTTGGCGATAGAAAAACCATTTTGAATTGCTCCTCTGTCCTCTGGTTATTTCTTCAATATCATTTATGCATTTCTCAGAGTGGTAAACTTTAAGAAACTGTTGTAAACCCATGACCAGCTGATTACTATTTTGAAATTTTTTAGCACATTCTGCTAGAGAATCAGGTATTTCTTGCTTTGACTCGTCATGATTTTCACAAAATTGTAAAAATAAAGCATCAGAACCCTTACAGATCTCCATAAGTTTATCTTTGATTTCATTACTTTCTATTATTACATCATTTTTAATCACAGGCTCAAACTGTTTCCTCATGATATTCTCATTCAAATCTATATCACACAAAGGTTTGGGCTCAGAAGCTTGTCTAGGTTTATCCCAAACACAGGGAATATCTGTGCCAACAATGGTTCCTCTGTCCTTGTGTCTGTCACAAAAGTCTACTAATGAGAACAATAAAGCTACACAATGTTTACAAGTTCCATTGTCCCTGAAATATAAATAAAGAATATATACAAAAGACATGTAAATAAATTTGTGACTGCATTTTTTTGTATATTAGACTCAAGTACAAAATCATGAAATGTAAAACTTACAAATATAACTTAAGAGCATAGTAATCTGGTTCTTTTTTTTATGTAGTATTTAACTCAGTTGCTAATTAAAATATGATGTACTCAGGAATCCTTCAAGTACATTATATGTATGTGGTTTTAGACACATTCATTTTGCATAGTGAATTATTTTTTTAATTCTTAATAATAGTATATATCCTACATGTACATGTACATATAACTCTAGATGGAAATGACATTATGCAATACTGATTGGTTATTTGACGTCACATGAAGACCTTATATACATGTACATGTATCATCATGATTATGTATCAGAAGTTCGGAACTACATGTATTTCCCTCATTCGATATTACATGTATATAAACATGTTAAGTACTTAAATGTATTTACATGTACATGACTGTAAATTGTCAGACTTTACAAATATGCAAGAGGGCAGGAAGTCCACGACAGGAGGAGTGACTGAGAGTCAAAAGACATTAACTTTTTTATCAACTGAGCAAGTGGACTACATAATTTACTAGTCTGATACATGTATGAGAATTTACATGCCTAAATTGTGAATAGAATGATCTACTAATATTAAAACGTTGGGATTTTTTATATGCAAACAATAAGTATAGTGGACAACAAACATGGCAAAGCTTTTGCTAATTTTAACAACTTTTTTAAAATGTTTAGAAGACTATTGATATCTTTTTTTCATTTGCTATTACAAGTAAGATCCAAGTTTTACATCAACCTGTTCAAGTCCAGAATTGACCTGTCCTTTTGTCCTTAATTTTTAAAATTACCAAAAGGTTATGTAGGTTGTGTCGACTACACTTATTCCACATCTCATTATCGTCTATATGTATGTAAATGTAACTCACACAACACAGCTACAACCTCCTGATTTGACAAACCCATCTGTATTGAGCAACATCCAAGTTACATAAGGGTCAGCACTCTGTCTTGTTTCTGGTGTACAAAAACTTTTAATGTAAAAGTAGCCATGTTCTAACTTGGAGTATTTGACAAAGTCAATATGGTTGGATTTAAAGAGTTTGTAACCATCATCATGTTTGTACTGTGTGAGGCGTTGTTCTGACCAGTTGCAATTTTTTAAGAAAAATATCAAAATATCACAGGTGTTAACATCAGGAATACAAGATAAATCGGCATTCCAATTGTCGATATCTCGGACAGAAGGAAGAAGTGTCTTTCCGCTCTCTAAAATAAGTGTCCGCCTGGAAATGTCCATATCTTTGTAATCATCGACCACATTTTCATCAATTTCTTCCAAATTAAGTTCGTGTGCTAATTCACATAACCTCACTAAATGCGGTTTATTGTACAGCGAACAACTGATGCCTCTTGCCTTTAGATATTCCTTTAACTGAGGGACTTTAAGCAATGCAAAGTCGTGTCCTTGTAAATTTTCAGCCATGGTCAGATTATTGACATCGACAACGGAAGTAGGAATGCATAACATTTTAGTCACGTGATCTTAAAAGTGACGCGGTAAAAGAGAGAAATGTTCGGAATGGAAACGACTCGAAACATACGTATTACATTCAGGTTGACAAGTCCTGTGCTTACCAACCAAGCAGAAATTGACTAGTGATGAATAGTGTGATATCTAAACAAGTGCTTTAGACCACTAAGCCACCTAACCCACCTTAAAGCCCAGTTAGATACTTACATAATCACTTTATGAATGATATGTATTGAAAGTAAATGCTAATTCTCTTTTTCAATGGAATGTTCTGTATAGGGATTTATTTTCCTGTTGGTAAATTTTCACCGTTTTGTGTCTTAAGGTGTGTGAAAAATTTTTAAGGTTTTATTTTCACGGTTTGTGAATGTGTTAGTATATGATTTCCAATAGATGGATATTTTTGTTATTTATGATGACCAGAAATATAAGCAAAAATTTAAAAACCACAGTGAAAATAACCCACTATACAGTATTGATCTCGGACCAAAAAATACATATCATAATATTTACAGGTTTAATTCAGAATTAAGATGTTACATGGATGCTTTTCAATATCAAAACAAGTCTCCCTTTATATATTTTAAGTTTACAAGTAATGTACCTTTATAGTTTATTCATGTTATAATCTAAATTGTTGTTTTTTGTTTGATTTTGTAGTCTAGAGTCACATTCCAGATGAAGGGAGAGAGAAATTTTCATGTGTTCTATCAACTGTTGAGGGGTGCTGATAAAGAATTGTTAGGTATACATGTAGATAATTATAGTCTGAGTCAGGTAAATTCTGCGCACGGTTTTCTTTATTTATTTTAAAACTGCTTACCAGAATCACTCGAGTTGTCTCTCATTCCTTAGATCGTATTTGTCCAACTTTTTTGGCAGCAATTATTTGCCTGATCACCGCCTTATACTTTGTTATTTTCTAAGAATAAAATCCTTACGGGGAATTTCTATTGTAATGTCGCCATCTTGGATTCTAAGGGGATCGCTTATTATGAATATGTGTTAGGAACTTCTCGTCGCTTATCCCGTTATTTAATGTGACACGATTTCCCGCGCTTTTTTTCCTGTCAAGATTTTATTGATCCGGCGGTTCTTTTCCGAAAAACGAAAGTAAACTAAGTGGTCCCTTTGCATCCTTGACCTTATATTTATGAAAACTGATGCAACAGCTGATCGTACAAAGACGTGAAGCGAAATGTTTATTAAAAAGCGATGTTGGCGTACAGTTACATGTGTATGCCTATGGAAAGAAGAATGTTTTTAAAAGTATCTGATCCTCTGTACACGGAGTATCATAGACCAATATTATTTTTTTGATTTTGAGAGAGTGAGGACAATTTTTCAAATAGTTTCTTTTTTTTTTCAAACAACATTCTACAGTCATGAATTTCACTGGCAGTAATGAACTGAACTCCTGACAGAAAATGCCCCTAACTCATTCGGATTTACATATTTCTGTTCCCATGAATTACAAAACAATATTCAATAGTTTGAAATTGAATTTTGATTCATGCATAGTCACATATCTAGGTCCATGTTTGAGCAACATTTTTTTATAAGATTGACCAATTAGCTTGAAAGGGGCCCTTGTTTTTTTTCCTAAAAAAGGTATTTTCAGACTGATTTGTGATGAAAAACAACACACCAGAGGCTAAGAAAAATATTCTGTCATGTATAAAATAAATTGAGATTACATGATTTGATAGAACTTTGAACGATTGGTGCTGCTCTGTATTTTTTTCAGAAAGTGTAAATGTTATGAAAGAAATACTGAATTGTACGAGTTTTTAAAAATGTAACTTATGTTGTCTTGACACCTTTAAAATAATAAAAACTTTTGAGACTCTAGGCAGAAACTTTTTTTTCTGACCAGAACAAAAAAAACCAAATGGCTCTCCTTCAAGTTAAATGGTTTGCCCTTAAAAGAAGTTGCTATGAAATATTTATGGTGACAGGTCTACTTGTTTTGTGCCATGAAAATTTACAAATTTCCACATCCAAGAAAATCATTGTCAAAAACCATGCAGAATCAACAAGCAGAAATATAAAAACCACTATGAAAAATGAGCCTTTGACGAGGCCAATAGGAGCGGCTTGCCGATTTGCCATTGGCCCAGTATTGAATAAAGATTCAAACAATTCAATTCCAGTCCTGAAATAATCCAAGAAAGATCCCTGGGGCCCCTCTTTAACAAAGATCAAAAACAACTAAAACTGACAAGTACTAAAAAATTTCTGGTCAGAACATGTTTCTACACAAATAATGATCATGATCAGCAAAAGATATTGTTTGTGATAATAATGACATGAATGAAAAAAACAACAAAAAATTTAAAAAATCAAATTAGTTTTCTTACTTCATGCTTACATGAAATATTGATTATTCAGCAATGTTCAGTCCATAAAGATAAAAAGACTACCAAACTAGAAAGACCAATCTCAAATGTTCAGGAAGAAAATTAGACACACCAGATAATCATAAATTGAACATCACAATGGTCCTGACTAGGTACAGGCATTTAAAAAGAAATGCCTTAATGGTGGTTAAAACCAGGTTTTATGGCACTAAACTGATACTAAATCAGTGACCATTTAATGAGCTATATATATGGTAAACGAACTGTAACATCTAAGTAACCTGTTTGATGATAAATGTGGATATATTTCTCTATATTTCTGCGTGAACACATTCCATGCCATTTATTTGAAGAATAGTTATATCTCTCATATATCATATCTGTCATTTTCATCTTATTGAAAACCAAACTCCCAGAATGGGAACTTCTTGAGATTTAGGGATTTACATTGCATTCTAAGCTTGTTTCCCTATCCAGGATACAATTAAAACTGAACTTCAGAGAATTAAGTTTGTTTTTCATTCTCAATTACTCACAATAAAAAACTGAACAACAATGTTTGTCAAAGGTTTGTTTTTCCTTACCAATGCGTTTTAGGTTTGTGTATCATGTATATTGGGTACTACATGTAGGGGTCAATGATTTTTGCAAGAATATGTGGGCCACTGGTGGTTCATAAACAGATTCTCAAATATCGTTCTTTTTATTACATCATGTACATGGTGTAAATAATATATATTACTGTCAATACTGATATGGGATGAAGTAGATATTTTCTGGTCAATACCTTTTTTTTCAGTTTATGTAGCTTGAGCAACTCCAATGAATCTTTACAGATGGATTCTTTTCATAAGTACTATAGCCATGTTTTATTTTAAAAAAATCACAAACGGATATATCATTGTTGAGTTGGCAACCCAGCAGATGTGTTATTGCATTGAGTGAGAATAACCCAACACATTTGCAAGTTTTAATATGTTGCTATTTTGCAGTTCGGTTGTTTTGTATGTCTGTATTGTAATGTATATATTGTTATATATTTTTTTTGAGTCAACTGATATTGTCATTGCCTTAATAGGACATACCATTTAACTTGGAGAGGAGCCTGGATTTTTTGTTCTGGTCATAAAATATTTATTTTCTAAAGGAACAGCAACCAATTTTTTCTTTCTTCATTATTCATGTAATTAGCATTATTTTATATGACAGAAATCATTCTTCAAAATATTTTATTTATAACCTTTGCTGCCAAAATATTTTTCATCAAATTTCAAATTCATTTTTTTTACAAAAAAAAACAAGGCTCTCCTTCAAGTTAAATGAGGATCTCTATGCCCCACCGATTATTGAAAGTCCCATTGATATCTATGAAAAAAACACGGAATTCCAATGAAAATGTACTTTAAATACTGTATTTTTGTTTTAAGGTAATCTTTAAATTCTTGATAGATATGAAATTTAACATAATATATGAAACATGAAAGAGAAATATAAGTAACAGCAATTAACAACGTGATTAAACCAACAATTCACATGATAATGCTATTATTGATGTTAAAATTAAATAGAATAATCATTCATTATAAATATATCACAGATTAATTGTTTATAATTATCACAGAACGCTTGTATCACAGTTGTATTTTTATCACAGAAATGTTCAGGCCAAGAAACTGCTACAAATAACCAGTAACTGGAGATTAAACAAAGGTGTATTGAGAAGTCATCTTGAAATGTCCTTAAAATAAAGCTGTTGCCATGTGATTACTGCATCAGATATTGAAACGGCATAAAATTTGTTGTATATTACTATCTGTCCTTTAAACTGCATTTAAAATAATTTCTATGAGACACTGTACATTTCATTTAAGAGGTAAAAGACTTGGAGAACCCTGCAGATGCATTAAGATATGTTAATTCAAAATCAGTTAAATAATAAGAATTAATTAACAGAATATCCTATCATTTAATCAAAGACATCCCCCATAACATTTTTATTGTTGGGCATCCTCAATACTATATAGATATATTGTACATTTGTTCCTGTTAGAACACCATGAAAAGTCACATGACCACCCCTGTGGACAACCAACCATGATGTCATGTAGGAATTTCACCAAACAACTTGGATTTTAAATTTCTGCATTTTGTTTTAATTAATGAAGTTGTGTTTTATAAATAGTAGACTTAAAAAAAAATATACAACAAATTTTTTGCCTGAATCAAGACATTTACTGCTCCATATCTTCAGGTGATGATGACAATGGTGCACTGAGGTCTCGGTGGTTAAGAATGGAAAAGCACCGAAGACATGTATTCTTCGCAAGAGCACGTTTTGTACAACATCTGTTATACACCCACTGGTCACAAAAGTCACACTGAAACCAGTCAATGTGACGCTCTTTTTGAATAGATTTTGGTGGCTCAGTGTTGCCACAGGTGTTGCACAAAACCTCACCAGCTTGATCGATGGTCTCAAAGGTATCGTCATCCCCGTCACAGTCATTTTCCTCGTCATCCCCCTCCCCCTCCGAAATACAGTAAGGAATTGTCACCTGACTGTCATCACTGTCAGAATCGTCTGTCAAGTGAATCACCACCCTAGAAACCTCCTCATCTCTAAGACCATCCATCTGCCACAACTTTTCCTCATACTCCCTTATCACATGTGCCTCATACTTAGCCCAGTCCTCAGCACTGAAATGAGCTTTGGCCTCAGCAAAGAGCTTCAAGATGTCTGACTTCTTGGAGCTAGAATTTCTTCTAGCCACGAAGCCCTTTATCTGGGACCAAGCCATTTCAATAGGATTGAGTTCACAGTGATAAGGAGGTAATCGCAAAACCTCATGGCCATTAGCTGATGCAATGCCATCGATCACAAATTTTGGACGTGGCTTATTATACCTCACAAGATCAAGTAACTCAGCCTTCTTCATTTTCTTGTCATAATGAATATTGTTCCGATCCAGCCATGCCGAGATATCTGACTTTCTGGAATTCGTGTTAGGAATCCTTGAGTCAGGATCCAAGTGACTGTGATAAGGAGCATTATCCATTACAACTACAGACTGAGGGGGTAATCTAGGGAGAAGAACATCTTTGAACCACTCAGTAAAGTGCTCTTTATTCATCTCATCATGATAATCCGAGCTGTTGGTCTTTGACTCAAAAATGAGACCACATCCAGGAATGAGGCCCACTCCAGCAAGACCGACATCTAGAATTATCAATCTGGTACCTTTGCCAGAAGCCACATCTCGGTGACTACCTTTAGTGGTTGGCTCAAAGACAGACATGGATGTACTGGGGATATCCAGCCAATCTCCCTTAATTACATGATTTGTGTTTAACCAAGTCTCGTCTAAGTAAACAATTGGATGGCCTTGGTGCCTAAACATTCGGATCTTGCGAAGATATACATGTCTCATCTGTACAATGTCTGCACGTTCAGAGACGAATCTTCGTTCTGTTGCATTCTTGGAAAACCTGAAATGAGATAAACAAAAAATGTTCATGCATCAGTAAAACTTAAGTTATTTTTTAAATACAAATGCAACCAAAATACCAATATTTACTAATTCCACATTCGACTGGCTTAAAATATTGGTTTATATTTTATATTGGATTTTAACTTTCACCCCAAATTGTTATGTCGGCTTATAAGTTGGTGTAAATATTTTTTACCTCAAAAATATGCAAAAGTAGTAAAACACCAATGTAAGCTTTATCTTTTTATACAAAAAGCATGTGCTTGACTTTATTTTTTCTATGGTTATTAGGTTAATCATAAATTAATTTTACTGTTTTGTATGTTTGCAATCTTTTTCCCACTCTCATTTTTTCAGTTATAGTTCTTTCCTGTTTCTGATAAAAACTTGACTCTCAAAAACTTAAAAGAGACAGTTTGGCATAACTCAAGAAAAAATGCACTGGCTTTATACCTAAATGCATATATATGGTATTTTAAGTTTTTACATTAAAAAAGTCTGAAATTCATTTTGAACTTAACCACCAGAATGAAGAAAAACCTAAGTTTTTTAAAATTACCGAAACCCCAGTATCCTCACTGTCCTCGTCACCGTTGATACAGAAACATCAATGTCTTTCTCCTTCAACACCTGCTGCAGCTTTGGCATGGAAACAGCTTCATTCTTCTTGTGCAGATCATAGATGGTACTTCTCACTACACATCTGTTGAAATCATCCAGCTTCTGGGTACTTGCAGCAGGTTTCTTGGTCTTCTCCTTCCTCAGGTTTTTTACCACCTCTTCCACGGGATCACTCCCTTTGCAATAGCTACGAAGCGTACTTTCTTTTATACCTATAAAATTAAAGAAAGAATCATGTTAGTATTGCATTCTTTTAATAAAAATCTGTGCTTTAATTTGAAAATTAAATTTGGTTAGAAAAAGGAAGCCAAGTTTGACATGAATGTGGATAAATACTTCCACACAGCATAAGTATTTCTATAAGGTTTACTGATATTTAGGGAGCAACTACTAGTTTTTTTCTTTTTTTTGGGGGGGGGGGATATTTATTTGCAGCTGCACACAATTTTTATAGTTTTTAATTCAAAACACTTTCCTACTTTTCAATTTCTGAATTTTTGCCATCCTGCCTTCACCCCCTTCTAAGAATCAAATTATCACTCATATAGCAACAGTTTATGAAACCAACATCTTTAAGGTCAAAGGGGAATAACTCCAGTAATCTCATTTTCATTTTGACACAACATGGTATTACTAAGTATTTGAATTATTATCAAATATGAAATTTGAATCATTTGTGAAGTAAATTTAATTTTGACTCTTATTTTCTCAGAAAAGACAAGGTAGGATTAAGTGAATAAGTGATGCCCCTAAATTGTTCATTTTTCACTTTTTAGGAATTTTGTCAATTTTGTAGAATTTTGTAGTAACTGTCATATGTTGAAAAGACATTTTTGTCTTAAATAATGTTAGTTAATTGCTGAAAAAGATTAAATTCCATGTTTGATAATAATTCCAATTCTTATTAAAACCTGTTTTAAAATGTCATCATGTGACAATGATTCTTTGTACCTTAATAAATTTCATTCAAGAATGAAAGAAATTGATCATTGTTTCTTTCTGTAATGTTGGGAAACACAAATTGTGAAAAATGAAAAAAGTAAGTTACCCCAGGTATACAATATATGAAGTTTATCAAATACATAATCCTGCAATGAATTTTGTCAAATTTACACTTTTTGTTTTATTCATTTCATTCTGAGTGGCTGCAATGTGTAATAAAATAGTAAAAGCTCTAAACTGTAGTGAAATGATATTTCATTATTACGACTGAATAAGAACGCTGAAAGTATTTTTGAAATTATTTGGAAGCATTATACCTGTTGCTTTACTCAGCCTTTTCATTGGTTTTTTCAGCCCCCATGGCCTCTTCTGATTCTTTTCGAAGGTAAAAAAACTTAAAATCTTCATTAGAAGATCAATTGTCTGAAAATAAACAAATGATTCTTTTCAAAGTAAATGAAATATATATACAGTCACATACATTATCTTTGATGTTTCAGTATTTGCATGCCATCAATTCAATGTTTCCATGCTGATGTTGATACTTGGGCCAAGTATTGTACACCGTTAGGTTGCCACATGGAAGGAGCGATTTCACAAATCTGTGAATATCCCCACAACATTAAGATGATGGTATGCAATAAATTAAAATTAAATTATTAATTGTTTTAGTGGTTATTTGTAAAACAAAATTGACATGCATGTATTTTTGAAATATGTGCAGATATAATACAATGTATATATATATTTTTTACTTAAAAAGTTGTCAAATCGTGCTTGTTTATTTCACAAAATGGGAACTTTTATATGAAAGAAAAATATGTATTCAGTATTTCAAGTTTAGATAGTTATATAGCTAAATTTTAAAAAGTACCATAAGTGCATATCTACATTATGTCACAAAGATTGTGTGAAAGTCTCATGAAAATCTGTTGAGGGGTTTGGGAGGAGTTGTGGATAAGAGATTGGTACCCCCTTGCTGTGTAATGGTTAAGTCCATGTTTTGCTATGGGAACTCCCAAAATAAAAATTCATCAGATAAAATTTTAAATAGAAGGTGCACATTTACATTACAATGCATAATAATATCACAAAAATTGTGTGAAAGTTTCATGAAAATCCATTGAGGGGTTTGGGAGGAGATGTGGATTAAGAGATGGGTACCCTAAGGTGAAACTGAAGGACAGAAGGGCACACGGACAGACATATGGATGGATAGACACCACCATCACTATATACCTCCCACTTTACAATGGGGTATAGTTATGCATAATAGTGTTGTAATACTATTTTTTTTAAACAATTCATGCTAAGATTAAAAGGACATGTTTCACTATGGGGACGACCATTTGATTCTGAGGGGGGGGCCTGGCAGTTTTTGTAAATAAATATTCTAGCCTGGCCAAAGCTGAAAATAAATATTTTGGCCCTCACCCCCAAGAAAATAAAATAAATATCCTGGCCCCAGATCCCATAGTATATTATAGTATATAAAAAATAAATTTTCTGACCCGGTAAATATTGATTCTGGCTCAACCGAAACTGCCAGCCCCCCCCTCAGAATCAAATGGTTGTCCCCTAAGTTCCATACTTTGCCCTTGAGTAAAAGTTTAAAACTTTCTATATTTGAACACTTTTTCATAATTTCAAAAATGTTGACTATCTAATGTGGATCACAAGTTTTTTTTTGTTCAAACTTTATAGAAAATGTCAAGATCTGCCAATTATGACATTAGCTTTTTGCTCTTCTTGATGTGGAGCATAATGTTGCCAAAATTTTATTTTTTTAATTTCATAACTTTACCAAATTAAATATCTTTCAAGTTAAAAATTTGTAAGCAAAAAGTTGGTACTATCTCTCTATTTCCCCAAAAGTAAACCAAATATTGATAAATTTTGATAATTATCATCAATTTGTGCTAACTCAGGCCAGTAAAAATCTGTTCAGGCAAGCAATTTAGGTATTTTATATTAGATAAATAGAACAAAAACTAAAATTCAAGTGCCCAGCAAATGAATCTCATATCTTTTTTTCTTAGAATGTAATTTAATTTTTTTTTTAACTTAAAACTGTTTTTGTATAAAGCAAGTAAGTTTTAAATTTTGGCTTGGATATAAGCTAGGGCCAGATATGGTTATTAGTAACCCATTTTTCTGTTAAATATTTTATATTAAAACAATAATGATGCTTTATATATATTATTTGAATTTTAACTCATATTATAAATTTGACCAACATGATAGTATTCATCAGTGTCATATACAAGCACTTATTTTTAGTCAAAGAGTCCAAAAATACAGTCCTTTTGTTATTTGCAAACCCATCAAAATATTTATTCCTATCAATGGGACATTAATATGGCATTTAAGGTAATTATATATTTTTAAAATCGATACAGGTTGGCAAGGAATTACATACATGTATTCTAATTCCTTGAGGTTGGATATTCTTAGTTTATTACAAATTATTTTAGAAATTTGATTAAAAATATTTGTACCAGGGCTATGAAAAAATATTCTCAAAAGGAATTTCTACCATATATGAAATAATGCTCATGATGAAAAAAATACTTTATCATGTTGCCTTTAAAAAGTATTACTATTTTTGCACTCCATGGTTGGTCCCTTATCTGTTTTAATATTATGGACCCTCTTTTAAAAAGTTTTGAACTCAAAATATGGAGAAATTTATACTAAAAAAATACCAGACATTTAAAATAATTTTCTGTGTGTATATACATGTAGAAAGAACTTAAATTTCCCCTGTCTCTCATCCATTTTCACCAATTTTAAAAGTAGCCCAACTTCCCAAATGTAAAATATTTTGCTAAATGGTAAATAGGGAGTTGAACCAAAAAATTAAACATATATTGCCAAAATTAAAAAAAGTACCCTATGTATTTGAGAGGGCATTAAGATGAGAGTAGCTGCGATTCATAGCTCTTGGTCATGTTGTAGCCCTTTTGATACTTATTTTTATTTTGGTGAACTGCCAGATCAGACAATTTCTAAAAGGACCATTGGTGTATGGAACCACAGCTAAGGGTGGGAGGGGATGAGAATACAGGATATTTTTTTATATTATAATAAAGAGCAGAATAGAATAATTTTAATGACACAAGCACATTATCATATTGGCACAGGCTCAATTAATATATAAAAAGAACTGGTTTACAAAATAAATAATATATTGGCCTAAGGTGGGTAATTTATATAAAGTAGTTAATGCACAAAGCTACTTATACATGCCGCAACTTGGTAACAATAATGACTTATATGTGTATTGTTATTTTAATGAAACATTTTTATGGCCCGACCACGTAAGTGGATCGGACATATAGTTTTACCCTTGTCCGTCCGTCCGTCCGTCCGTACGTCCGTACGTCCGTCCGTAACACTTTGGTTAAGTTCTTGGTTAAGGTCCATTACTCGGATACTAGATGTTGGGGGTCAATGATATTTCACCACCAGATGGGTCTTGGGTAGGGCTACACCACCCACTAGAAATTAGGTCACTGTGACCTATATTTTATGCATGAACGACTTTGGTTAAGTTCTTGGTTAAGGTCCTTAACTTGGATACTAGATATTGGGGGTCAATGATATTTCACTACTAGATGTGTCTTAGGTAAGGTTACACCACCCACTAGATATTAGGTCACTGTGACCTATATTTTACGCATGAATGACATTGGTTAAGTTCTTGGTTAAGGTCCATATCTCAGATACTACATGTTGATGGTCAATGGTATTTCACCACTAGATGTGTCTTGGGTAACATGACACCACCCAATAAAAATTAGATCACTGTGACCTATATTTTGTGCATGAACGACTTCGGTTAAGTTCTTGGTTAAGGTCCATAACTTGGATACTAGATGTTGGGGGTCAATGATATTTCACCACTAGATGTGTCTTGGGTAAGGTGACACCATTCACTAGAAATGAGGTCACTGTGACCTATATTTTACGCATGAATGACTTTGGTTAAGTTCTTGATTCAGATCTATATCTTGAATACTACATGTTAGGGGTCAATAATATTTCACTACTTGATGAGTCTTGGTAACATGGCACCACCCACCAGAAATAAGGTCACAGCGACCTATATTTTACACATGAACACTTTTAATTAATTTCTTGGTAAAGGTCCATATCCCAGTAAATACACATTGAGGATCAATGATATTTCAAGAACGGGAGGGCCATCCTGTGGCTCATAGACACATTATCTAGTTATTTTTATTTTTGCGCTTCATAATAAATTTAGCATTGTATTATTGGTGGGAGAATACCAATTACCATGTAACTTTCATGCTGAAGGAGAGATACAATGCTGTAAAAGTAAAAGGAAGCCTAAGGAGTGAAATAATAATAGTGTTGCTGTCAACAAATGACATAAATATATTCTGACATGTCCAGGACAAGTTGGGGTTATGATTTTTTGTTTTGGTAGCATATTCAGCTTTCTGGTGCAATTGTTTTTTTTTCTATTTTATGTACCTGGAGACTTTTTATGGCACGACCACGTATGTGGATCGGACATATAGTTTTACCCTTGTCCGTCCGTCCGTCCGTCCGTACGTCCGTCCGTCCGTCCGTACGTCCGTCCGTAACACTTTGGTTAAGTTCTTGGTTAAGGTCCATTACTCGGATACTAGATGTTGGGGGTCAACGATATTTCACCACCAGATGGGTCTTGGGTAGGGCTACACCACCCACTAGAAATTAGGTCACTGTGACCTATATTTTATGCATGAACGACTTCGGTTAAGTTCTTGGTTAAGGTCCATAACTTGGATACTAGATGTTGGGGGTCAATGATATTTCACTACTAGATGTGTCTTAGGTAAGGTGACACCATCCACTAGAAATTAGGTCACTGTGACCTATATTTTACGCATGAATGACTTCGGTTAAGTTCTTGGTTAAGGTCCATAACTTGGATACTAGATGTTGGGGGTCAATGATATTTCACTACTAGATGTGTGTAAGGTAAGGTGACACCACCCACTAGAAATTAGGTCACTGTGACCTATATTTTACGCATGAATGAACTTGGTTAAGTTCCTGGTTAAGGTCCATATCTCAGATACTACATGTTGATAATCAATGGTATTTCACCACTAGATGTGTTTTGGGTAACATGACACCACCCAATAAAAATTACGTCACTGTGATCTATATTTTATGCATGAACGACTTCGGTTAAGTTCTTGGTTAAGGTCCATAACTTGGATACTAGATGTTGGGGGTCAATGATATTCACCACTAGATGTGTCTTGGGTAAAGTGACACCATCACTAGAAATGAGGCACTGTGACCTATATTTTACGCATGAATGACTTTGGTTAAGGTCCATATCTTGAATACTACATGTTAGGGGTCAATAATATTTCACTTCTCAATGAGTCTTGGTACATGGCACTACCCATCAGAAATAAGGTCACAGCAACCTATATTTTACACATGAACACTTTTGATCAATTTCTTGGTAAAGGTTCATATCCCAGGTAATACACATTGAGGGTCAATGATATTTCAAGAACGGGAGGGCCATCCTGTGGCTCATAGACACATTATCTAGTTACTAATGTTTTTGACTTTAGTTCTGGCATTTTTCAAATTATTCACTTAGTCAATCAGTGTGAACTGTATTGCAGAACTGCAAATGTTATTTGTTTACTTTCGTCTGCTTTGTTTTCAAAGTTTCTATTGCTTACCTTATATTTGGAGTAAAAGTCCGAGAAGTACGAAAAGGCAATCCCACAAAGCACCTGCATTGACAGGTGTCGCTCTGGTGCTCGGATCACAGATGTAAATATTGGATCCCCGCCGTCACTTCCGCTTGACAACAAAGAAAAACAATGGCGGATTTCCCATTATAAATCCCCGTAGACAATCTATTTTTAGCTGCCATCGATTTAAAAGGCGGTGATCAGGCAAATTATTACTGCCAATAAAGTTGGACAAATACGATCTAAGGAATGAGAGACAACTCGAGTGATTCTGGTAAGCAGTTTTAAAATAAATAAAGAAAACCGTGCGCAGAATTTACCTGACTCAGACTATAATCAGTTTTATTTATCATTAACACAGTACAGAACTGAAAGAAATATAACCATTTGAAACATGTTTAAATAATTATCAATACATATATGTGTTTAGATCATACAGAATACAAGGATTGGAACAAGGTTAACATGCTTTTTAGAATTGTTAACAGAATGCCTGGGTTCAGAAATAAAACCTAGGGAAACCCAGGTACAAAGAAAAAGGTCATTCACTTTGGACAGACTTAAAAATTACAATTTTGTAAAAAAGAAGACTTAAAAGTTTCAATATTTTAAAAAAGAAGGCTTAAAAATTACAATAATTTAAAAAAGAAGACTTAAATTTTCAATTTCGTAGAAAAGAAGACTTAAAAGTTTCAATATTTTAAAAAAGAAGGCTTAAAAGTTACAATAATTTAAAAAAAAGAAGACTTAAAAGTTTTCAATATTTTAAAAAAGAAGGCTTAAAAGTTACAATATCTATAAAAAAAGGAAGATTTAAAAGTTACAATATACATAAAAAAGAATTCTGAAAAGTTACAATATCTATAAACAAAAAAGGATAAAAGTTACAATATTATCAATAAAGTTGACTTAAAAGTTACAATATCATAAAATTGTGAGATAACTTATAATTATATATGTCTAAACAGAGATGTGAATATAAACATTTCTACTTGTTTTGTACATTTTTTGCAAAGTGAACTTTATGAATTACGATCGTTTACTAAATTTTACATATTTGTTTCTTTAGATGGGCTTAAGTTATCCAAGAATCCAGAATTTTACGTGTTCCTGAGACAGAGTGGGTGTGTCGACGTGGATACCGTGGACGATGTACATAGCTTCAGTGCTATTAAAGTAAGAAAAACCGTGGAATCATTATTAACTCTATTTTATTCACAAGATTTTTTTGGTAATATTTAAACAAAGAAGCCAGAAATAATTGACCCATGAACAGTCTGCTCAATAAAATAGAGTAATTATTTAAAGGTTCTCCCTACTCCAGACAAAGGTTGATCATAGTCAATATCTGGTTTCCAGTTCAGCATTTTTGGCTTATTGTTCTATGCTCTTCAAATTCATATTTCCAAAGTTTGGTAGAGCACCTCTGATGAGTCTTGAATAGACTAAACACATGTCAGGCCTAGCAAAAGTTATTGTCTGGAACTTTGTTGTAATTTTGATTTATTTTCATTGCCTTTCTTCGTTTCCTAAAAATAGATGTTTCGTTGGACTGTTGGTAGAATTTTAGAGAAAAATCCAGTGGGCATGCAGGAAGGTTACATTTTTTTTGTAACAGTAATGTTTTCTCAGCAACTTGAAGTAGATACATATAGTTTTAGCTGGATTTCAGGTCTGTTGCTCACCTACTTCCTGTTTTTCAAAATCTGGCCATTTTGACTTTGTGATGGATTTTTATTGTGTAAAAACAAAGTGATATGCCGAACAATGGTTCATTTAAAATAGCTAAGAGAAGATACAGTAAAGAAGTTCTATGTCATTGTGACTACACTTCAGTGATGTTTTCATACACATTAATTGTCCCCCGCCGCAACGTGACGGAGGGACATAGTGATGGTCTTCGTGCTTCCGTGCATCTGTCACGCTTTTGTGAGCACAACTCCTCTGAGACCGCTCAACAGATTTTTATGAAATTTTGTAGAATTGTTTGTCATGATAAGTAGTTGATCATATCGCACTGCCAAATTTAATTTGCACATCACATTGTTATTTATCACTTTTTGTTAAGGAGTTGTAAAAGAAGAGAGGAATAATCAGAACACAAAGTCCAAAATACAAAAATAAATAAATAAAACCAAGAGAGATAACTATTACAATTCATTTCATACTGGAATCAAAAAGTTTGTCAATCATTACAGACAATATTTAGGAATATTACATATGGTCAAAAATTTATTGAATTTCATTGGCTGAAACTAATAGAGCTCTTTTAAAATATAAATCATATTGTTACTATTTATACATATATTGACGTTATGTTACTATTTATATGTATATTGAAGCTATGTTACTAAAAATAGATCATAAAGAAATGTAAAGGAGATGAATGGTATTGAGATTTTTTAAAAAGTAAATGATTGAGTCAGTTGGTGTTTTACGCCCATGCAACATGTGCAACACCAGTCAGAAAGGTGGTCAGAACGAGACAAAAGAATATGCGCTCTTCAGTAAATAAGGTAGAATTTGATTCGACATGTTTACGTAGTAACTATGGGCATTAAAAAGTTTATTAGAGCAACTTTTAAAATAAATTGTGATAAAAAATATGTAAAATGAAAGTAAACAACACCGAATTTGCCTTGGTTTATTAATTTTGCAGCGTGAAAAGAGCACATTTCTCATGTTAAGTGATATTATGGGGTCTGATTTCCTTTGTGACAAATAAAACATCATGCTCATAAAAATCTGAAAAAAATATATCCAACAGATAAGACTCCATTCTTTCTGATAAAAAAATCCTGAACCCGTCGCTATAGCGGAATTGATAAAAATGATTGTCAAAGTTGTGCTAATTTCATAAGTTATTTGTGAATCCCCCTTTCTAAATATAGAAATTTCATTCATAAAATAAATAAACATTGAGAGTATCTCATACCCAGCTAAAAATAGCAATGGTCTACTCGACTTCCTAAAATATTTTTTCTTTAATTCTGCAATATATAAGGCCTTAACTGGTGAAACTGTTTAAAATTCACTTTTTATTAATATAATGCATGTCTTTATAATAAAATGATAATAAGCTAATGTAAAATGACGTTTTAGAAGGGGGAGGTCTATTAAGTGAGGTTTGTTCGATTTGTAAAACTGTAATCGTCTCCCTTCATTTGCTTAGCAACGTTTTAGACTTGCTTGTGACAAAAAAAACATTTTTCTCCGATTTCCTTAAAATTTTGTCAACAAAACAAGCATAAGATTGGTCGTCATCTGTCAAAGTATGTAACCCGTCGCACTTACCATTATTTTTTAAATTCAACATGTTTATCACCTTTATAGAGTTCTGGTTATTCCTTAGAGATAATAAATTCCTTTTTTTGTCACAAATTATTATTCTATGCGTAAAACATCCTAACTAAGAAAAAAGATCAATATTTTGTCCATTCAATTGTACCCAAACTTGAAAAAAACCATGACCTACTTTTTATTAATCAAAAGATTAAGTTGGTTATTTCAGCTCACCGCGTCATTCAAAATGATGTGTTTTTCGGATCAGTTAGACATACAAATTATTTACAAGGGAGATAATATTTTGTCACCACCTGTCTGACTGACACTGTATGGGTTATTTTAGGCAATGAGAAAAATATGGATGTTTCTGGGACGTTGAAGTGTTCCGTCAAGCTGGATAATAGTTATGATTGTATTAAAAAATTCATTTATATTCTATCATAAGTTTCCGCTATATAATCTTATTTTAAGCATATAGGATTTATATGTTATAAAACAGTAATAGACTTTTAACAAAGTCAATACACATTCTATGGACCCATAAAATGATATTAACTTTGGACTTTGACCTCAGTTAATATCATTTTACTAGGTCGATTCCTTTGTGTACTGACTTTCTTAAAAGTCCATAATTGATAGTTACTGTGAATTTATTTATTTTTGTGGGTATGAATTTTCGTTGTTTGATGAAAAAGGACAACTGTGTGGAATCTTAAAGTCTGCAACATACAGATCATTGTTGTATTTTCTTTTTGCTGGGTATCAAATTTTGTGAGTTATGGCTACCCATGATTACCATGAAAATTGATACCAAACAAGTAATAATGATAACACAGTACTTGAAATATATATAAAAAAGTTATGTGGATGGCATTGAAAAATGTCCAATTTGGGAAAACAATTTAATTATCTTATTACAATGAAATTTTAAAATTGAAGGGAAGCACACTTTGAGATATAGTACTACAAACATAAACAAAACTACACCTTTTGAATAGTGTCAAGTTTTTTCACTCTTATTTTTTTTTACAAAACTTTTCTTGTTCATACAAATCTTACAATATTATTTTATCTCAAGATTGTTTTTCATTAAATTTGTAAATTTTTGGTACGAACATATAATACAAGTATTCAATGCTTCTAGCAGCTATCAAAACTTCCATCTTAGTGTCATAATTTAGACTGTCCAATAAGTAGGTCACAACAATCGTCGGCAGGTAGAATGCTAAAAATGTCATAAGTTCAACTAAGCAAGTCAGAAGTGCTTGTACTAAATTGACGTGTCTGTTACTACAATTACAGGTAGCGTTAGGCCTATGATTTCCGGGAATAGAATCAACTCTTAAAAAGTTTGGTCTTTGCACAGTGGAGACTCTAGCTGTTGTATTTATATTCTGGCTTCTTACTGGCGTACTGAGTTTTTTAGATATGTTATAGTTTCCTGAGTCAGGTTTGCTTGGCCTTATTATGTGAATTACTGGGTATGTTTCATTAGTAATTTGTGTCTGTTCTTTGTTTTTCAAGTCATCTGTATCCGTCTGTGTAGTACCATTGGTAAACTTTGGATTCTTAAGGATTCCCTTGGACAGTGAAATTTTACGAACTTCAGAACCTGAAGTTGTGGTTGACTTTTCTGTATCAATCGGTTTCAAATCAATGCTTTCCATTGATCCTCCTGCATTGTTTTCGACTGGTAATGCAATGTTTACATTTCCATCGTTGTTTTCGGCATTTTCCCCAGCACTGCTGTCAGAATAATAACTCAACTCATCAGAGCCGGTCTTGCAAATTTTCCGATTTCTAATACTTTGGAATTTTTTGGTCTCTAATAGTCTCTTCTGCTTATCTTCTGTCAGATCGCTCTGGGCTCTATGTCTGAAATCGTCTTCATTGACCTGTAGCATGCTGGACAGTTTGATATCTCCAGTATTGCTTCTGAACCTCATCTCCGGCATCTCAAGGTAGTTAAGAGTTCCATCTCCTTGCTCCAGTTGAGATACACTTATCCTTGCAGGTGAGTTGTCATGTTCTGTACAAATTTTGATCAGGATTTCTTCTTGTTCAGGTTGTTCTAAAATATTCGTCAGTCCCTCATCCAAGAAACTGTCGATACTTCGTGAGTTATATTTGTAGGAAGATGACACACTTATCGTATCTCCATGACAGTTTTCATTAACGCAGACACTGTCAACAGAAACAGTTGATGTCATAGAAAAGGCCCCTATGCTATCTTTAGACAATTGTTTTTCCAGTATTTTTTTTCCTTTCTTTTTCTTCTTTTTTGACGACTTTTTAGGCATGGTCAAAGTTTCTAATTTTGCCTTCAGATCTTCTTGTGAGTGAAGTCTAACATTACCTGGATTAACCCTCGTATGACGTAATGGGTTTAATTTCGTTGTCTCGTCAGTTTCTGTTGATTGTTGACTTCTAGTAGAACCCTTGCTCTCAGAACGACTTATTTTCCTATGAGGAGTTGGATGTAATTTTAACACATTTTCATCCATTTCTGAAGAACATTGACTTAAATATGATCCCTTACTGCCAGATTTGCATTCTGACAGCTTGGGTTTCCTTGATAATGTTTTGTCAGATGTTGCTCCGGCTATTTCTGAGATATTGCTAGAATGGACATTAGATGTTGTGAGAGACACATCAGAACATGAAACTGTCCTGCAATTGTCTTTGTTGTTTTTTTCTTCATTGACTAATTTTTCTTCGTTTGTGCTAGTGTCAGTTATGCTAGAATCTTTAAAGGTAGAAACAGTTCGACCAGATGTTGTAGTTGATTCGTGATTTGAACTGGTACTGGTACGAAGAAGATTTTGCAGTTGGGTAACAGTTTGCCTTTTTTTATCTCCAAACTGTGTTGCTTGTTCCGTAAAGAGCTCTCTGTCCTTATTGTAGATGTTTTCAAATAGCGACGTTGTCTTCAGTGAAGGAGAGGTCAAATCTATTTTGGTATTGTCAGTCTTTTTTGAATTGAATAGATGCATTTCAAATTCTGAAAGAGGCATCTCAGATCGAGTTGGCGGTCTTGGAACTTTCTTTTGGTACAATGAGGTACAGCTCTTATTCGAGATTGGAGAGGATTTGGAGGAGACATCACATAGATGGCCTTTTGCATGTGCCTGAAGTGATGTTGCAGATGCCTGGAGGTCTTTGCCGTCTGCTTTTGACTTTGAAGTTTTTTTCTCGTTCGGTGTTAGCACTGTCGCTCCTCTTGACATGTCGTGCATTTCCAAAGCATTTGTTTGAACATTGGGATGATTGTGAACTCGAGTAAGTCTGTTATGATTTTTCATCCATATTCTATGAACATAGACCAGATGAAGTCCAAAGCTTGTTATGAATACAGTCAAGAAGAAATAATTTCCAATTTCTTCAGTGATGTGTACTGTATTCTCGCGTATGGATAAACAATCTGCTGAAAAAATTGAAATGGGATAATCACCAGTCTCTTCCGTGTAGACGACGTACGTAGCTAGAGGCAGTAACATTATCCATGAGAAGGTTGATAATACTTGTGGTACGGTTACTGGTGTTTTCTCACAGTCACATGTTTGCCACTTGGCTAATCGTTGATAGACGGCCATGATGATGCTCACGTATGTACAGGCTTTGACCAGGAGGTGAATAAGGTGATGGTAGTAGCAAAGGTCTATGAATGGAGACTCGGCAAATACTAGCGCTATTCTTATGATCTGCATAGGAATCAATATACTGCATGTGACTATTCCTGCCATACAGAACTGTATATATGTGAGGTTCCTCCAAAAGTCTTGTGTAGATGCTTTGTACACAGCAAGGGCGTTTGTCACGAGCCCTACACACATCGTAGTTATCAGAACTAACACAGAAGCTAGAACTGAAATGCTGTCATATTTAACGTACTGAATTTGAAGTGTAATGTTAGTGTTATTTTCATACATGTAACTGAGATTTTGAAAAACTTCCAGATTGAAAACATTTGTTTCCGATGTTGTGTTCTCCATATTTACTGTGATGCAAGTCTTGTCATTTGAACTTCATATTAAGATTTCCCAATATCATAAGGTCATGAAATGTTAGCTGAAAGAAAAAGATGATACACTAAAATTACAGCAGTAGAAACATAAACCATTCACAAGAAAGTTTGAAATAAGAAGTCAGGTCTGGTCGCTGGTATAAATACTGTAAACATATTAATTTGGGTGGTTTTAAAATTTTCAATTGTATCAATAAACCCTTTGTAAGATGTTTCAGTCTAAGGCCTTCATCAGTTTCACTTAAAACAAATCACCACTACATTATATATTGTCTTTTCAGCAAATAAATGGTCGATACAAGCTGAAAAAATCATCTATAGAATGTAATAATTACATTTACTGTGCATATAATTAAAATGCGGTAGTTCTATTGGCTAATTGACACCTTAAATCGTCTTTCATACCTCGATGAAATGTCACTTGAATCACGTGGCCATAGCCGGGTCATGACCTTACTATATGCACAACTAAAATTTGCTCTTATCCAGGTAAATTCTCACAACTTGAATTCACATTTGGATATTAATGCACAAATAAAAAATACACAACAGTACACCACAAAACAAGTAAAAATCAGAAACAAATTAAAAAAAGTTAAAATGAAATTATAAGAATTGAATGTTTGTATTTTGATGTTTCATAGGGTTGTAAAACCGTTGACTGGTGGCACATTTTTAACATGAAGCGCTGGCGCCCCTCATTCAAAATGTGCTACGGTCAACGGTTTAACACGCCAATGAAACATAAAAAAAAAACTATTCAATTCTTGGATCAATTCTTATGTGGAATTAGATATTTTTTTTGGTAAAACTGGTGAAGGCCTATGAGTATAATTCCCTTTGATATTTTATTTTTTACAACATAAAAATCTTTGAAAAATAGAACACACAAATATGCAATTTTTGTATGCACTTTTGTAAATAAATGTCTTAAAGATGGCCACTCCTGAATTTTTTATATCAAAGATTTTATGATTTGTGATGGAAATTGTTGATAATTAATCAAATTACTGACCGAAAATGATAGGTCAGTGCGCTCATTTCTGAGAAAGATGATGTTAAAAATTTGGCGGGAAATCACACTCCTCTAGATTTTGCATACCTTTACATTGTGACGTTTTTGGCCTTAAAAACCATGAAGTTGTATCAAGAATTTCAAGAAATTTTATAGAGTTAGTTTGTAAGGTCTCAATAATCAGAAAATATCATAAATGTTAGGGCTGTCAAGTTTTTATGAGCTGCATGTGTGAGATTCGATGTAAAATTGAATGATCAAAGGAAAAAATCAAAAGATCAAAGAAATTTGCCGCCAAATTGCTGACTAGATGCGTGAGTCTAGTTGCGTGACACTTGACAGGTCTGAAATGTAAAGATCAGTCTGCGAATAATTTCTTCAGTATTTAAAGGTATAATCTAGAGTAGACCGAAAAACTGCAATGAAGAGTGACCATCCCTAAAGAAGCAGATATTCAAATGGGGCATCAAAATGTCAAAAGTCTGAAAGGGCAAAGACAAAACAATAACAGCCACCACAAAAATTCAAAAATGCCAAAACAACTGAACAGCAATCAACAATTTTGTAATGAGAGTAAACTCAGTTGTTCCAGAAGAGTAAGCAGTTCCTGCCTGCTATACGGACCCAATGCTAATGGTCCATTCTTAGTGTCAAATCAAGTAAAGAAAGACAAAACAAAGCCCTATGACAAACAAATGTCTGCACTCATCTGAGAGATAGATACCGTATTCTCCGGTGTAAAAGCCGGTATTTTTTCCTCAAAAGTTTTATTAATGGATATAATCAGATATTTACCTGAAAATCAGCCTTAAAGTCTGGAGCGCTTAATCCTCCGGAAAATACGGTACTCCATATTTGTTTATGTGTTATGTGCATGATTGTCTTCCATAAAATATCTCATAACTCTGTGTTAATAGTTTTTGTGCTAGATTCGACACTCTACCACAATTTAATATATGAAAACTAAGAAAATTGAAAGCCGCAAAATAGACAGCAAGACAGCCAGCAGTGACCTCTGGTCATGTTGAAGACTATTGTGATTTTTTAAATTGCCATTCTTTATGTTGGTTGTGTCACGTACACTTATTGCACATTTCTTTATCGTCTATTATAATTATTAAAGGTGTCAAAACTATAACTTCTACAGAATAAATATCACAATCTAGATTAGTTGCAAAAAGGTGAAAATGAAATGCAGAAAAAAGTGAAAAGGATGACAGTTAATTACACAGGCAATTTTGTTAATATTAATTTAATGTTTAAAATTAACGTGAAATTAGTGTTCTTCGAGCTTCGATTGTTAATTTGACATCGCATAATTCAACAGGTAAATTTACGTTAAAAAGTTTAACACTAAATTAACGTTAATGTTTAACACAAAATTGATGTAAAAAAAATTAACATTAAAATAACGTTAATTTAACATTAAATTATTGTGACTTTTATGTTAAATTAGTGTTAATCGAGCTTAACGTTAATTTAATGTTAAGACAAATTGCATGTGTTCATTTCTTGCAACATTTGTAAACCACCAATCAGGAATGAACAATATGACTTTCTTTTGACGTATCCACTAAAATTAATAACCACAAAATTAATGCATGCTCAGTACTAGTACAAACAAACATTTTTTTGCAGTTATTGATTTAATGGCAAACTAACTATTATACTTTATAATCAAAAACTCAAATGAAACACTATACAGAATTCAACAACATATATTAACAGTTAAAGAATAAAACATATATAAATTCACATTAAGTAAACAATAATGAAACAAGAATATGTCCAAATATATCATGTCCCATTTCGCAACATTGGGACGGATGGACAAACAGACCTGAATGCTATGAGCCCCCTTCTTAAAGTTCTTTTGTAGATGGGGCATAAAAAATAAAATGAATTTGTAACAAAAATTCATTGTTAAAATATTTTAAGCAAAGTAACAGATCGAGTCACATAAACAAACTAATAAAAAAACAGGTTTATAAACAAGCATTTAAGTCTTGTTTAACTCTCTCTCTTTAAAATTATTTTTTAACATATTAACAAATGTTTACCTTTATTTCTTGACCAGATCCATTGAACAAGTCTTATTTCTGAGCCAGTCTTAGACTATAAGCAGATCACTCCTTATATATCCATATTTTTCACACCTTTTTGAAGATGTGTTTGTCGTCATATCTAATGTTGAAGACATTTCTGTTAATAGAGGTGACAGTTTTGAATTTTAAATTGTCAATAAAATGTCTTCTAAGATTGCTACATTTTTTGATAGATTGTGAGAATTGTTGAAAGGCATAGAGGATAAGTTAATCAGGGTTGCCACACATCATTGAAACCTGGAAAAACACTTGAATTTCATTTGTCAGTTAAAGGTCCTGGAAAAGACCTTGAATTTTGAAAAAAAAATGAAAATATCCTTGAAAAACCCTCGAATTTGATAGTGCTACAATCAAAGGTTCAAAATTGAACTGTTTCACAAAAAAAATTCTTGGGGGACTGAAATTTTGTTGACTATTATCATCCTTGAAAATTACTTAAATACACGTGAAAAGTTCTGGAAAAACCTTTGAATTTTGCAACAACAAAATAGTGGCAACCCTGGTTTATAGAGCAGGGGGCTGGAAATGTTGCAAGAGCAGAAAGCTGTATTACATTTCCCGGCCAATATTTTAATGCTGATGCTGAATTTTCATGGTCTGGAAGTGCAATTAAAAATCACAGTATAATAAGTGAAAATTTCTATCCCATAAAAAATTAATATAGTTTCATAACAATTCTTGACAAAAAGTAACATTTTATCCTTTTATTTCACAACAATATCAATTTTTTTTTCTAAAGAAACAAGTGCCCCGATTATCATAACTTCACATATACTTAGACAATAAGCAATCTTGATAACGAATTCGCTTTGTGACGTTCTGTACTATGACGTTATTTGTTTTGAATAAAAGAAAATGGGCCTATCCCTTGTCACTCAAAAGGAAGGAAAGGTAAAAAATGGTGGCACTCAAAGGGTTAAAGCTGTTAATTTGTCAACAAAATGTCTCCAAGGGTGTTACATGTTTTTATAAAATACCTATCTGCATAAAATTCCTACTGTCTTGTCAATAAAATTTCTCCACGGGTGTTACATTGTTTTGATAAATTGATGTCTGCATAAAATTCCTGCTTTCTTGTAAATAAAATTTCTCCACGGGTGTTACATTGTTTTTATAAATTCATCCTCGGAAACCCAGGGGTTCTTCTCTCGCCTACTCGTTCATCACCCCTGGGACATTTGGTATGAAATTGTTTTTTTCGAGTTCAGGATCTGCGTTATGTCCCAGGGGTGATGAACGAGTAAGCGAGAGAAGAACCCCTGGGTTTCCGAGGATGTTATAAATTGTGTGTATCTTGTTTCTGACTCTCCAAGAGGGCAGGGTAGGTGGGAGGTTTAAACTAAGAAAAATGACACGTTTAGGAAATGCCTTCAAGTTCAGGATAATTCAGAATTTATAATTTCGGAACTCCTCTAGACTTTACTTTTAATTACTTGAGATTTTTTTTTGCAAACTGACTCCTACTTTTTATGACATTTTCTGAATTTATAAACCTTAAAAAAACTACTGTATAGAATTTCTTTAAATTCTTGATACAAATTCATGGTATCTAAGGCCAAAAGCATCACAATAGCTAAGTTATGTCGATCTAAAGGAGTCTGATTTCCCACAAAATTTGTTGATGTCATATATCTTGGAAACAAGCGCATGGACCTAAAGTTTTCTTTTTGCCATTTGATTAAGTGGACATTTATCTCTCATTTACATTATAAGTCTTAAAAAGTTTGATACAAAAAAGTTCAGTAGTGGTCATCATAAAGATAACTTGATGTTTATGATAAATTGTATCAAATTGATTGAGAAAAACACATTAAAAAGAAACACATGAAGAAAATGTCTGAGCAAATCCAGTTTCTCAAGTTAGGCTGTCTTTTGTCATCACAAAACATAGCAGAATAATGTATTTCCATATACATTCCAAATGTATTCATGAAAAGGTCTTTTTGAAAAATGCTGAGAGGAGCAAACCTTGTCATGAATACATTTGGAATGTATATGGAAATACATTATTATGGACAACACTAAAAACTTACACAATTTTCATAATACTTTTACTTTTTTTTTAGAATGGCATGGAAGTTATTGGATTTCAGCCTGAAGAAATCACCATGACGTTTCAGATCGTGGCCTCTGTACTCAAGCTCGGGAATGTCGTGTTTGAACCTAAAAGTAACAAAGATGGGACTGATGGTTGTGAGGTGGCCGACATGACAGGTAGGTTTTCAGGGATGGATCCATAAATTTTTGAAAGAAGGAGGGCTCCACCCAGATTCCAGAATAAAGTCTGCCAAACCAATCTTTGCCCATGTGGCTGCAAGAAATGAATCAAATTTATCAAGCAAAGAAGGTCCCAGTTCTTCAGAACAGCCATCAACTTCACTGGTTATGGTTAGATTTGTTTTCTGAGTATGGGTATCCGATATGTGAAATAAGCACTGGTCCTTTGGCCCATGGCTGGAAAAAAGTGAATTTTGTGGAATATTGTATTGGATAAATAGAACTAAAGGTCAATAGGGGGTATCCTCTATCTGTACTGAAGTTTTGAGTTATAAAGGTTGCATGAGTTGTGGTTTCATTATTATTTGTTGGATATCAATATTTTGTGAGTGTCTGTAAACAATGAAAATTATAATCCCATGAAATGTTATTCTTATATTGATTACATTAAGCAACATGTGCAAGCTACAAAATAAAGAATCCAACAAAATGTCTTTGCTTCCAAAACTGATACTGTAAACCAACTTATTTTTGCGACTACTTTATTTTGCGGTTTTGTGTCGCGGCTTTTTATTTTTTTCGATTCTTGGTTACAACTATCAAATTACAATAAAAATGAGTCTTTTCGCGACGATTTATTTTCGTGAATTTCTGTAACTTGCGATATACGTGAAATTAAATCGCTCGCAAAAATTAGTTGGTTTACAGTTCCCCTGAAATAAAGGAATCCACAGTCTATTGAAATCTGTATTAAGAAATTCCATTGCTCTGGATGATCATTCAGGGGAGATAATTCTACTTACATCCCATATAGTCTAAGTATCTTCATCATATTTAATACGGTTTTTATTGTTTTTCTCAGAAATCCAAGGAGTATGTGAAATGCTTGGATGTTCAACAGATGCCTTGTTTGAATCACTGACACAGAGAACAGTAGAAGCTAAAGGGGACAAGGTCAAAAGGGATCTGGAAGTGGCTGAGGTAAAACATTTATATGTTTGTGAATATTTCCTATTGTCACTTAGGTCAAAGGGGAAAAGGTCAAAGGGCATTTAGATGTAGCTTAGGTAAAACATATGTTTGTGAATGTTTCTGTTTGTCACTTAGGTCAAAGTGAGCATCCTTAAAAGAGCTCTAGAAATCAGGTAAGTGATTCAGATACCTGGGAGCCTCTTGTTGAAATTTCCTGTAAACTTGTAATTTTCAGTTTTTTCCCTAAGGACTATTTTCAGGTATTTAATTTCACAGTTTTTGACATTGTTTATTGTTTTCCATAAAAATATTTTGTATACATACCTGTACATTTTTTCACAGAATTTTGTTGACTGTGAAAAAAAATTAAGGTACACAGTGCCAAATTGGCATATTGACAAAACTGCTGTTTTTATTCTTTTAGTACTCAGAAACTGTTATTAAAATAAAGACATATACTGTGGATTCATTTATTTTCGTGGGTACCAAATTTCGTGGTTTGATGAATAAGAACCATTTCCCGGGGATTTGAATCTGTAGAACACAGAGCAATGTTAAATTTACTTTTTGTGGGGTATCAGATTTTGTGGAATAAGGCCACCTACGAAAACCACAAAAATTGATACCCCACGAATAATAAACCACAGTTCTAGCTTTTTAGAATTCCTTATTTGGTCAGAGTACTGAGTACAACACATATTTACATGTTTACATTTTTACAGCTGTGTTCTCAGTATCTAAAAATTCAAATACAAATACAGATTCTACTAACTAAATATGGAAATATGGAGGTGTTTATTGAGAAGTGTAGGTAGTCTTAGGTACATATAAAGAATGTCAGTAAGACAGAGAAATAAGGTCAAAACATGTTTGGAAACAGTGCTGTAAACATGACAATTTTAATGTGGGTGTTGTTTTTGCTTTTACTGTCATAAAATATCTGCAAATATATTCCCACGCAAATTGTTTTTTTTTTCTTTATGATATAAAATATCACCAAAAAGAATAATTTATACCCTGCATGAAAGTTTAATTGTATGAACAATGAAAGTTTGATTATATAAACTATGAAAGTTTAATTATATAAACAATGAAAGTTTAATTACATAAACAATGAAAGTTTGATTATATAAACTATGAAAGTTTTTAAATTATATAAACAATGAAAGTTTTTAAATTATATAAACAATGAAAGTTTAATTATATAAACAATGAAAGTTTAATTATATAAACAATGAAAGTTTAATTATATAAACAATGAAAGTTTAATTATATAAACAATGAAAGTTTAATTATATAAACAATGAAAGTTTTTAAATTATATAAACAATGAAAGTTTAATTATATAAACACATCAAATATCGCTTCCAAAATTTCCACACTAACTGTACATGTATTTAGTTTTCCTGCTAATATGCACAATCTTGAATATAAAGGCAGCATATATGTGTCTTTTTGTATGGAATACCTGGTTAAATGATAACCATTAGGGACTGGCCCAGAAAATTTCAAAAAGGGGGAGGTTTCGAACTTATGATGCTGAAAATCTTCACAATTTTAATAATGATTAAAGTTAAAGGATTTTGAAAATCGTTTATTGTCTACCATATTTTATTGGAACTGAAACATATGGGTTGACATTTTTTTACATAATGGTGAATGACTTGTGAGAAGACAGCAGCACAGTTACTGAACAGTTTTCTCAGCTACTACTAAACCTCACATCACGTGATTCAATTTCATAACTGTCACTTGCCTGCTTCCTGTTATTGTAAACAGAGCCGTTTTCACATCGTCTTTTTTTTTTCGGGTCTGACCACTGAATTTGAATTTTCACTGTAATTGTAACTGTGGGAAACAATGTCCAGTAAATGCTCAGCTTTGTTCGTTTTTGTGTCCATCATACATCAAACTTCACAGTGATCATATACACTTTGAAAGAAGCAGAAGAACCAATGGGGTATCCAAATGTCAAAAGTCAGAAAGGGCAGAGACAAAACCAGTAAACACCAACAAGAATGGGACAAAAACAGACAACATGTAAAACATGGAAACACAAAGTACTGAATATCAATCAACTCCAGTCGAAACAAGAGTTAACTCAGGTGCTCCGGAAGAGTAAGCAGTTCCTGCTTGCTATAGCACACCCATTGCGTTGCCAATAGTCCATTCAGCATGTCAAATCCGGTATTAAAGGAAGACAAAACAAATCCCTATGACAAACCAATATCTGCACTCATCTGAGAGATCGAAATCCCATATTTGTCTACAAGTGCATGATGTCTTCCGAAAAATTGTGAAGATTTGAATAAACTGTAATATTGCATGTTGAACAAGGGGACTCTTTGTGATAATGTGTAGATGATGAAAGGTAAGCAAATACTGTAATCATAGAATTTGGGGATTTTCAATTTCATAAATGTCAATTTCTATTATTTTTTTTTTGCTTATCAGGCCTTGTATGCCCAAGATACTGATAATTCATTTATTTTCATGGGTATCAATTTTTGTGGTCTGATAAAATAAGATAACTCTGAGATTCTTTGATTCATGGTTCTGAAAGGACAAGATATGATAAGTGCTAAATTTGGCCCCCTCATTTATCATTTTTCAAAAATAATTGAACTGAGGTTAAACTATTCTATATCCTTTCTTAGATGAACAAGGTATAGTAAAATAAATTTAATTCTAATTATATCTTGTTTATTTTGTCACAGTGACGTCATCAACTTTTGTGAAAAAGTAATAAAATCGTGCAGATTTTTGAGTAATTTTTGGCATATTTACCTATGAGCCACACAGAGTGCCACAAAGATATTTTTGTGATTTGTTTCTATATTAACAAGAGTTAACACTAGAGTATGATTCGCCTGCGGGCACCATCAGAAACAATTATTCTTTCTTTTTCTACTATATTTTAACATGCATTTTCAGTTACTGAGATCAAAAGATGTTTATCGAACTTAAACATTGCAAAAATATGCAATAAAAATAAGCAAAGTCACTCAACCGGAAAATCAAGGTCAAGGTCATAAGATGGGGATGCAACAGTGCTAAGCTACTTCTTGGGCATATGGATATAAAGTTTCATCAACCTAGGACATTTAGTTCTTGAGATATGGAGGTGCTCGCAAAACTTTTCCATTGCTATTATATGTATTGGAAATTGGCAAAGTTACTCAACCAAAAAATCAAGGTCAAGGTCAAAAGATGGAGATGCAACTGTGCTAAGCTACTTCTGGGGCATATGCATACCAACTTTCATCAACCTAGGACCTATAGTTCTTGAGATATGGAGGTGCTCGCAAAACTTTTCCATTGCTATTATATGTATTGAAAATTGTCAAAGTCACTCAACCGGAAAATCAAGGTCAAGGTCAAAAGATGGGGATGCAACTGTTGCCGCTACTACTAGGGCATATGCATACCAAGTTTCATCAACCCATGACCTATAGTTCTTGAGAAAATTAGGCTCCTATCATTACCTTGTCCTTTTCAGAATACAGATCAAGTGAAAATAACTTTTGGTTGGGTATCAAATTTTGTGCATCAAGACCACACATGAAAACCACAAAAATTGATACCCCATGAATAAGAATGAAACCATAGTTGAAGATTATTTTTATACGAAAAAAAATTTGCGGACGTATAATGGTATGATGCTGTCGTCGTTGTCATTGTCTTTGTCATTGTCCTTGTCCTTGTCGTTGATGTCTGTTAACTTTAGTGTATACAATATAACTTTAGTTTTAGTAATCCAAATGCAATGAAATTTCACCATGATATACCTTACCATTAAAGGATGGATGGGATTGATTTTGGGCCAAAAAGGGGCCAAAAATGCTTCTTTTATGTTTGTTACCACGATAACTTTAGTTCTAGTTATCTGATCGCTTTGGACTTCGGCAATAATGTTCTTTACCATAAAAGGGTGAAGGGGATTGATTTTGGGGGTCCCCCTTTTTTTGTTTGGAAATTAGGGGTCCAAAAGGGGCAAAAAATTCAAATATTTTATTGTTTCCACCATAACTTTGGTCCTAGTTGGCTTATTGCTGTAAAATTTGTGAAGAATGTTTCATACAGTAAAAGAATGAACTGGATGAACTTTTGTGCACCCCCCTTTTCCCTGTTAAGTACTTAAGGGCCAAAAGGGGCCAAAATCGAAACTTATTCAATAGTGGAATGATTTTGAAATTTTTTTTTTTTGCATGTTTGTTCTTGTCAAATAGCGGATGCAAAATTGAGAATTAATTTTTGCTACCCCATCTTTTTTCCCTAATTATATAATAAGGGGCCAAAAGGGACCAAAATCGAAACTTTTTTTACTTGTGATCCATTTTGAAATTTTTTTTTGCATGTTTGTTTTTGTCAGATAGTGGATACAAAATTGAGAATTAATTTTTGCGACCCCTTTTTTCCCCCAATTATGTAATTAGGGGCCAAAATCAAAACTTTATAGCCGAGTTGCAACGAAGTTGAACTCGGCTATTGTGATGATGATGGCGGGCGGCTGGGTGTGCGGGCGGGCGGGTGGGCGGGCAGGCGTCAACAATTGGTTTCCGGACCATAACTCAAAAAGTTGTGAACTGATTTTAATGAAACTTTGGGATATTGTTGCATACCATAAGAGGAGGAACCCTATTGATTTTGGGGTAAATCTGTTCAAGGTCAAGGTCACAGCAACAGAAAAATCTTATAAATTTTCTAGAATTAGTAGTTTCCGGACCATAACTCAAAAAGTTGTAAACCGATTTTAATGAAACTTAGAGATATTGTTGCATACCATAAGAGGAGGAACCTTATTGATTTTGGGGTAAATCTGTTCAAGGTCAAGGTCACAGCGACAGAAAAACCTTTAAAATTTCTAGAATTAGTGGTTTCCGGACCATAACTCAAAAAGTTTTCAACCGATTGAATGGAAAGTTTGGAATATTGTTACATACCATAAGAGGAGGAACCCTATTGATTTTGGGGTAAATCTGTTCAAGGTCAAGGTCACAGCGACAGAAAAACCTTATAAAATTTCTAGAATTAGTGGTTTCCGGACCATAACTCAAAAAGTTTTCAACAAAGTTTATTGAAAGTTTGGGATATTGTTACATACCACAAGAGGAGGAACCCTATTGATTTTGGGGTAAATCCGTTCAAGGTAAAGGTCACAGCAACATAAAAACATTTGAAATTTAAGTACAATAGTTCCATACTAGTGATACTGTTAGAGGATTCACATATATTCATATTTTCTGCAACTTTGAAAATTTGTTGATAAGGATTACATTTTTCCTGCAAAAACCATTCCTCAATTTGTCTCCATTTTACATGTAATGCCTGTAATAACCAATTATGTTAATTAAAATGAAGACATTAGGAAAGTTTTGGTTAATAAAATACGGCAACTCGGCTTTTGCACCCATGTGCATATTGATTTTTTATTTGTGGTCTGATTTTGATCTCCTTTGGAAAAAATAATTACTTTTAAAAATGTGAAAAGAAAGTCCACCAAAAGCTGCATGTGTCAAAAACCTCTGTCAGTCCACCATGGGCTGCATGTGTCCAGAGCAATTGACTATCCATATTGGGTGTAAAACATACAGGGTTCAATATGTTGGGGTTGTATCATGCTGCGCTCGGCGAAGCTTTTTATTCTTTTTTGTTTTTCAGGCTTTGTACGCCAGAGATGCCCTGTGTAAAGCTTTGTATAGCAGATTATTTTCCTGGTTGGTGTCCAGAATCAATGACAGCATCAGGGTAAGCTTTGTTTCTAATTATCAGAGTGTAATGACCCTAAATCTTTATCCTGTGTCCTTTACAAACTCAATTGCAAAGGTCTTATACTCATAAGCACAAATTCAAATTTGGTTTCATTGACTGAAACCCTCCTTTCCTTTAAAAATTTGTATTTATCATGAATATTTTTGGAAAATTGAACTTGGATCCCCCTCTTTTGTCTTTAGGATTACACTTTATAACCTGGCTCATCCCAAACTTTCTTTCGAAATGATCATGACTGTACCAAATTAGGACTTTTGGTGTTGTCAATTCTCTGGTATGGGACTACTTGTTGTTTTGTTTTCATTTGAAGAATCTTTATCTCTCTTAAAACCATATTGAAAAGTTCAATCAAATGAAGATACATGAGGGGGGGCGAGACCATTTTCGGGACGCCGGGATCGGCCGATTTTAGCAACGGGAATTCGGGATTGCCTTGTTTAAAGATCGGGAATTCGGGATAGAAAAACATCGGGATACGGGAATTTCACATTTTTAGCCACGGGAAATCGGGATTTTTATGTTGAATTATAACGGGATTGACATAAAACTGTACATCAGACAGATAAAAGTGTCATTTTCATTGTACGTCAATCAGAATCTGTATGCAAAGTTTATATGTTCTAGCATTCCGGAACGCATTCTGTATGTCTAAACTAGCTCCCTAACCTGACGCGTCAAACCAAGTGAAGAAAAGGACTACTGGCAGCTTGACCCACCCTCCCTCCCGTCTACTTTTCCCGTTGCACACCCGTTACTGAAGGGGCTATATACAAGCCAACAGAAATGCATACTTAACACCAACAGACAGACAAAAATGTTAAGATAAAGAGCGGGAACTGGTTAAGACAAATGATCTATCCTCACCGACATCCTGCCCGACACATCACTTACCCGTAGTCGAATTCAAGAATGGTGGAGGAAAGCGGAAAATCTGTGTTAACAGATCTCCAAAAGAAACCACCAAACTGTCAGGGGAACAACCAAAACCCACAGACATCATGTTAATGAGCGGTCTGTTCGACTTTCTATGGTATTCATTAAAAGTCGACTGACAGCCCCTCGGACTTCCATGTCAATTGCATAAATATGAACACAGGAGAAAAATAAGTCTATTACTTCAAAGGATTGTCAAATCCAAACAAATAATGCAATTTCTGAAGATGGATGACACTGCTTGCCAAAGATGTAGGTGGATTTATCTCCTGAATCTAACACATGACCACTTGTGACCGCCATTTACCGGAATCGCATCCAGAAACAAAGTAGATCCAAATCAGAGTACACGCAAGATCGTGCATCCAGTTTCTTATCAGGCCAAATAAAAAATGTTACTTCCGATTAATAATTGCTCAAATGTGTTTCCAGGCAGGGATCTGATTTCATACGGAAGAAACAATGATCAAAAATTATTTTTTGCTAATTGTTACAAAAATATTGACAAAGTTCTTGTGTATATTGATCTCCATTGCCCACTGATGAAAAATACATGTCCAATCAGCCCAAAACTTTGCAGTCACCAGGGTATACAAGTATTGCATCTTATTATCACAACGGTGTGCAGGTAACTCCAAATAATTTTGGTGAAGAAAAGAAATTTTAATGCCGTAAAAATCGCTTGCTAAGTCCGTAAATCTCAGTAAAATTCTACATTAGAATGTCTGTTCCTAAATCAAAACACAAATGTTGCTGCATGCTAAAAAAATGTACATTGTAAGAAAATAAAATTAAAAACTTTCCCAACTAAATATAAAACTTAAGCCCATGCAAAGAAATTCTCTCCGTTGAAATTCTTCAAATATCTCATATAGTAAATTATTTTAATGATTTATATTGACCATTTGGTATAAAACCGTGACGCGTCAATAAAAGTCATAAATAAATTTGTTGAATAAATCAAATCCGTAACTACTAATGAGTGCGGCTGCGGTAGGGGTCTACCGGAATTTTTGGCTTTAATTTCTTGGCATGGTGGTAATGGTTTTTATTCTTTCAAAGAGTTGCCATTTTTAATTTACAACTTTCTTGAAAAAAGTTCGTGCTTCACTGTGAAATTAATAAAAACGGCAACGTTCAAGCCTTTTTTTTTATTTTTCGTTCATCGTGAAATGGTAATTTTATTTCGCGTTTGTTCGTGCACAAAACGCCTCCTTACAACCCTTTTAGTTAAGATTTGATTTACGTCACGGTCATATTGACTAGTCACTTTCAATCATACCCAAGACGTTTAAATCGTAATCATTGAAACTGTAAACTTTATAGTTGGAAACAAATTTATCGAGATCGGGATTTTTAACAAATTATGTCCGGGATTTCGGGATTTTCTTAAATTAACTCCGGGAAATCGGGATGGGACCCCCTCTCGCCCCCCCATACATGGATGCAACTGAAACTTATTAGGGCCCCGCATTGAAGATGCGGACGCCCTATAGTTTTCACTTTGTCCGTCCGTCTGTCCGTCCGTCCGTCCGTCTGTCCGTCTGTCAACAATTATTGTGAACACTAAAACTCAAAAACTATTAACACCACAGTTCTGAAATTTTGTACAGCTACTGAGTAGCATGTCATCATTTGCATGTTAAAACTTCGTGCAAATAGGTTAAATGTTTTTGGAAAAAACTTCATTTTTTATCGAAAATCACAGATTTTGAGAATTGGACTTTGTGAACACTAAAACTCAAAAACTGTTGACAATACAGTTCTGAAACTTTGTACAGCTGCTAAGTAGCATGTCATGATTTGCATATTAAAATTTCATGCAAATCGGTTAAATATTTTTGGAAAAAACTTCATTTTTTATCGAAAATCACAGATTTTGAGAATTGGACTTTGTGAACACTAAAACTCAAAAACTGTTAACAATACAGTTCTGAAACTTTGTACAGCTGCTGAGTAGCATGTCATGATTTGCATATTGAAATTTCGTGCAAATCGGTGAAATATTTTTGGAAAAAACTTCATTTTTTAACGAAAACCACAGATTTTGAGAATTGGACTTTGTGAACACTAAAACTCAAAAACTGTTAACTATACAATTCTGAAACTTTGTACAGCTGCTAAGTAGCATGTCATGATTTGCATATTGAAATTTCGTGCAAATCGGTTAAATATTTTTGGAAAAAACTTCATTTTTTATCGAAAACCACAGATTTTGAGAATTGGACTTTGTGAACACTAAAACTCAAAAACTGTTAACTATACAGTTCTGAAACTTTGTACAGCTGCTAAGTAGCATGTCATGATTTGCATAATAAAATTTCATGCAAATCGGTTAAATATATTTTGAAAAAACTTCATTTTTTATCTAAAATCACAGATTTTGAGAATTGGACTTTGTGATTTGCATTTTTGATTTGCATATCAAAATTTTGTGCAAATCTGTTTAATATTTTTGGAAAAAAATCACAGATTTTGAGAATTGGAATTTTTGAAAAATAAAACTCAAAGGCTATTAACAATACAGCTCTGAAGTTTCATACACATTCCATGGATCATGCCTTAGTGGTTATAATCATAGTAAATATAATTCTGAAAGCACTTAGATTTTTTGCCGCGGGGCCCTTTCTGACTTTGTCAGTAATCTAGTTCCTGTAAAAATTGTCTATTTGAATTATGTAATTCCCTTTGCAGCTGCTAGTGTGGCATTTGTAGTAGATCCTGTGGAGCTTAATCATTTAGAATTTAGAAAACAACAAAGGCATCAATAATTTGCATGAAATGTTGCCTTCTCCACATACATGTACAAGACAATCCCTTAAGTACTGATATCATTTCTCAAGATCATTCTCACAAATGGTGTCAAGAGTGCCAGAATATTGGTCTATGAAATATTGGCCCCTAAAGAGGATTGGTGATAGTAGTCTAATGGGCTAGCTAGATGTCAGGGTTAGGGTTTGTTGACACTTGCATTGAGTCTTGGTTGTAAACTTGAACTTCTTTTCTATTTTAGGTCACTTCCAAGCATAAAACCAAGGCGATGGGTGTCCTAGATATTTATGGCTTTGAAGTATTTAATACCAACGGTTATGAACAGTTCATCATCAACTACTGCAACGAGAAACTTCAACAGATATTTATAGAGAGGACTTTGAAAGAGGAACAAGAGGAATATGTCAAAGAGGTAACAATATACATGTACAATTATTGACTTTGGTATAGGTTGACATCTATTTTTATCAACCTGAAAAAAATATATTAACTGAGCCGAAGGCGAGGTTAATTTAATTTTTTGAGGGTTGATAAAATTGATGTCAACCTATGCCAAAGTCGATAAATGTTTTATTACATGAAAACTTGTATGCTGAAGACTGAAAGCACCATCCCACTTACATACAGTGATACATGTAAATTTGTGAAAATCACCTGTAATATTGTTACAGTTTCAAAAAGAAGCTGAATTTTGAAAATTTAATTTCAACAAAAACAATTTTTTTCACAGATTCTTCTGACAAGATTATGACATTAATCACATATTAAAGTCAAAATCAAACTTCCATGAAACACTGGCATTTGAAAATTGTTTGGTATACGTCACAGACTCTTTGGCATTTTTTCTATCTGAACATTGTTTGGGGGAAATCACACGATCTATTTTTAGTCACTTTCAGGGGTCTGGAATCTATTTTTAGGAAATAGTAGGGTAACATCGTTTTCCATCTTGTTTATTTACTATATTAAGACATTTTTAGGTCGATTATCACTCTACATCAGAACTTTTTAAAGGTTGTTTAGGCCAATCAACTTAATGCAATTTTCTAGTCATGTAATAAAAATATTTATATCCTGTTATCGACCCCTCCCTCTCAACTTATACCCCCCCAAAAAGGAATAAATTATCAACTGCTGCAATGAAAAACTTCAGCTGATTTTAACCTTATAAAGGAACAAGAACAATATGCAAAGATGGTTTTAACAGTTGTGGATCAGGAAATAGTACTCAAAAGTTGTATGAAAACAACTCATTTTGATCTCGTACTTTAATCAGAGATGGTCACCTCAATATCCTTTTTATGTTTCACGACCATGTTGAGTTTGTGCTATAACTGGATCCTAAAATTGCAATGGAAGAGGGAGATATGATGCTATAAAACCTTGTTTAACCCACCATTTCTTTTGAAATGCCTGTACCTAGTCAGGACCATTGTGATCTTCCATTTCTCCACTAGGCCTGTCTTGTTTTGTCTTTTTTCTTAGACTTTTGAGATTGATTCTCCAAGTTTGGTAATATTGTTATTACTTTCATTTTACATCTGTGACGTTTCAATAACAAAAGAAAAGAAAGAATAAGGACTATAGTAAGTATGTATTACAAGACATCCAAAAATAACAGCAACAGAAAACAATCAAGTTGTTAACTGAGACCAATGGGTGTGCTTGTTGCCTTGATAAAAATGTATTGCAATCGATAAAAACTCATCTTGGAACAATCAAAATAAAGCCTCCCTTAGGCCACATCAAAGTAATTTCCAGTTCTTCATACATCTTGATGGAAAATAACTTTACATTTGAAATAAAGATTCATTTCGTATGTCTTTTCATAGGGTATTGAATGGATCCATGTGGACTATTTCAACAATGCAGTTATCTGTGACCTCATTGAAAAGGTAATTAATATATTATCTGCTGGAACACAAGGTTATGTTTAATGTTCTGTGTCCTTCCAATCTTGATCTGAGCTCCTATTCCTCTGTCTCGCTTAAGTTTGCTGTGAAAAGAAACATACACTGTGAACTGATTTATGTTCACAAATACTATTTTTTGTGTGTTGTGTTAGAAGGCAATTTTGTGGCTATTTATTTCCACAATTCTTTGTAACAACAGTTATATGTAATAGTTATTACATGAGGACGCGGTGTGTCAGTAAAAGATCAACCCGACTGCTGGAGGCCGGAGGGGTTGATCTTACTGACACACCAAGTCCGAATGTAATAACTATTTTACATCCCAGCCTTCAAAATATGTCATGTAAAATTTAAATACAAACATTAGAATACATTATGTGCATTTAGAATCAAATAGAAAACATTTTTATAATATATATTATAGAGTATCCCTATTGGGCCCCTTCAATATTCTTTAAATAAAAATTTTTAACGTAGATTTTCCATCGGTTTCGTGGTCTAGTGGATATGATGGTAGTCTTGGAACAGTGAGATTTGTCGTTCAAACCCCGGTGGAAATTATGTTATTTTTCAATCTTCAAAAAAAACTGTGTTGTGGATTTTATAATTTTCCTATGTTTAACTTAGTGAACATTTCTAAAAAAAACGTGCTTTGAAAAACAAAAGAAAAGGAACAATAGAGTTGAAAAAGTAGAACAGGGATCCGGCTCAGATCACCCTTGTTAGAACAAAGGAGCTGGGATGTAATAAAAGAGAAATGAGTTCATTTTTGATGAGTTGTCACAAATTTCTGGTTCTCAACAAAAACGTGAAAAGAAGTCGCACCTAAAAATTTTGGTTGATAGCAATTCCTAGTCTATGTATTTTCCTCATTCAGTTTTTTGTCCCTCCAATTTATTGCAGTTTTGTATTGTGTGGTGATTTCATCTGTGTATCAGATTATGCTTAAGTTTGGGATGATGTCCTGAAAACATATGGATGCAGTTTCATAAAGCGATTGATAAATCTGATGTTCTTTATCACATACAATTATAATGGATATTTGCATGTCAGGTTAACAACTCCTTATGAATGAGCGCCCTGAATTTCATGAAAAAAAGAAAGATTGTCCATCATTGCCATCATATTACTTTTAAATCTTAGATAAAAAAATTTCAGGGGAGACAATCCATATATTGACCAATTATAGGCCATAAAAAGATGTGGAATAAGTGTTAGCATCACAACCAACAAAGAAACAGCAATTAAAAGAATTAATAACGGAAATCAGGAAGCAGTCTCAAACATGAATATGGTGGCTGTTCCCTGTCTTGCATTGGCCAAAGAGTAAAATTACAATACATAGTTTCAAAACCAATCCTTAAATTAATGAGGAAAAACCCATTTCTGGACATAGAACAATAAACAGATAGATGACAGGACTAACAAAAGCTTTGGGAAGGATTCCTGGCTTATATTTTATTTTACATTTAAATCTATAGATTACTTAACTTGTTGTGATATAAGTGTGTTTGACATAAAACTTTATAAAAAAGACACACTTATGTAAGTGCAGAAAAGTTTTAAATATCTTATATAAATTGAAGAAAAATCACACACTTATATAATTATTTGCCCTTCTTTCAATGTGTCAGATTTTCTTTTGTCTTATAGGTGTTAAAATCATCAGGTTATGAATATTTTTTTTGGACATTTTGATTATATATTGTAAACATTTTTTTTTAGTTGATAAGCTTTATGTAAAACCTGCTTATTCAATGTGAAAACTTTTTTAGGTTTAATTAAGAGGTGTCAACAAATAATTTTATTAGAACATTTTCATTTAGATGACAGATTTAGAAGTAGCACTGCCATATTTAATCATAGAAAATCATTTTTTGGGCCTTGGTAGATATTTGTTTGGTAATTTATCTTAAAAAGTGGTATTTGGTACACATAACACTTCTATTTTGAACTAAGGCAAAAATAAAAAGATATTAAGCTTCTCAGGCCCCTGTCTCATCTGTTCTGAGGCAGCCTAATTGTCGCTTTTTATTGCTTTTTCATAAAATAAAAAATAAAAATCACCTGCCTCATCTCTTTTTTTGTGTATTTACAATGTATAAAAACTACCTAAAAATAAATTTGCCTCCCTGCTTCATCTGTTTTTGACAAAAATGGTCTGAAAAGCTTAAATTTATTTTTGTATGGCCAATGGATGCTATTAAGATTTTTATTTAATTACTTTTCTTTGTTTTGATTGAAGTGAATTAGTTTATAATTAGTTAATTACAGCTTGTTTTCCAGGATAAAGTAGTTAGTAGTGAAATTTTGCTTTTGTACAGTTATTAAAATCATTTCAATATGTGGATCGTGTCTTTTTGGCACATATTCCATATTCTTTCGTTTTTAATATTATTTCAGAGTTTGGCTTTAGTGCCGTGTGGAGGTCTTAGAAAGCTTCCCCGTGCTTCAGTTGTATGCTCTTATATATTTTCGAGTACTGGAATATGTGTTGGAAAGACACAGTTTACATATTTCCAAAATTTGACAAAGTTTGGCTGTTTCTTTTAAAAATGATAAATTTATCTGTAATATTTTTTGGCATTTTTGTAATCAAATCTAATATTCTACCGGTTTTCAAAGTTTTCTACTCCTAGCGTGTCTGATGAAGGTTAATCCAGAAAAGCGCTTCACACGCAGCGAAATTTTGCTTTTGTACAGTTATTAAAATCATTTCAATATGTGGATCGTGTCTTTTTGGCACATATTCCATATTCTTTCGTTTTTGTCTCGCCTGCGACGAATAGTCGCGGAAGGCGAGACATAGGTATTACTTTCCGGCGACGGCGGCGACGGCGGCGGCGTAAACTTTTTTGTAAGACTTTTATGGACGATGAATTGCTTGAAAAGTATAATAGCTAGGCATCTGATATTTGGTATACAGACAGTTGAGGGTATGGTCTACGCAACTGTCGCCATGCCGTTTGACCCTGACCCCATTTTCACGCTCCAGTGATTCTGTGAACTTAGGTTTTTTTTCAGGCCATAAACATTTTTGTAAGACTTTTGTGGACGATTAATTGCTTGAAAAGTATAATAGCTAGGCATCTGATATTTGGTATACAGACAGTTGAGGGTATGGTCTACGCAACTGTCGCCATGCCGTTTGACCCTGACCCCATTTTCACGCTCCAGTGACTCTGTGAATTTAGGTCTTTTTTCAGGCCGTAAACTTTTTTGTAAGACTTTTGTGGACGATGAATTGCTTGAAAAGTATAATAGCTAGGCATCTGATATTTGGTATACAGACAGTTCAGGTTATGGTCTACGCAACTGTCACCATGCCGTTTGACCCTGACCCCATTTTCACGCTCCAGTGACTCTGTGAACTTAGGTCTTTTTTCAGGCCGTAAACTTTTTTGTAAGACTTTTGTGGACGATGAATTGCTTGAAAAGTATAATAGCTAGGCATCTGATATTTGGTATACAGACAGTTCAGGTTATGGTCTACGCAACTGTCACCATGCCGTTTGACCCTGACCCCATTTTCACGCTCCAGTGACTCTGTGAACTTAGGTCTTTTTTCAGGCCGTAAACTTTTTTGTAAGACTTTTGTGGACGATGAATTGCTTGAAAAGTATAATAGCTAGGCATCTTATATTTCGAATACAGACAGTTCAGGTTATGGTCTACGCAACTGTCACCATGCCGTTTGACCCTGACCCCATTTTCACGCTCCAGTGACTCTGTGAACTTAGGTCTTTTTTCAGGCCGTAAACTTTTTTGTAAGACTTTTGTGGACGATGAATTGCTTGAAAAGTATAATAGCTAGGCATCTGATATTTCGTATACAGACAGTTTAGGTTATGGTCCATGCAACTGTCACCATGCCGTGTGACCCTGACCCCATTTTCACGCTCCAGTGACTCTGTGAACTTAGGTCTTTTTTCAGGCCAAAAAACTTTTTTGTAAGACTTTTATGGAAGATGAATTGCTGGAAAGTTATAATAGCTAAGCATCTTATATTGGGTAAACAGACAGTTGCGGTTATGGACAAAGCAAGTGTCACCATGCCATGTGACCATGACCCAATTTTTACGCTCCAGTGACTCTGTGAACTTAGGTCTTTTTTCAGACAGAAAACTTTTTGTAATACTTGTGTGGACAATGGATTGCTTGAATAGTATAATAACTAGGCATCTGTTATTAGGTATACTGACACTTTTTGTGTTTATATCAAGAAATGAAAGCTTAGGTAGTTGATTTTAGCGATGGTGCCGGCAGGCGAGACATACTTTTAGTGGCCACACTTGTTAATATATCTATCTTTAAAGTTTTATTTTATTATTTGTCAAAGAAAACCCTCTCATGGACTCAGATTGTTTTTATTTTTGTTGTTACAGTCTTGTACTTGTTCAAATTCTCATTTTATTTATAAAATAAAAGCTTTAAATGACAATTATGTCTCCTAAACTAAAATCCTTAAAGTAATAGAAGTTATATACTTGGCTGCATCTTACATTGTTATAAATAAATAAACGTAATAAAATTCAGGGGAGACAATCCATATATTGACCAATTATAGACAATAAAGAGATGTGGAATAACCACAAAGAAACAGTTATGAAACAAAAATTAATAATGGAAAACAGGAAGCAGTCTCCAACATGACCAGAGGTTGCTGCCCCCCCCCCTTCTGCCTTGTGTTGCCCTAGACTAAAATACAATACATAAATTCAAAACCAATCCTTAAATTATCAAGGAAAGACCCATTTCTGGACATAGAACAATAAACAGATAGATGACAGCTAGGCCTAACAAAAGCCTTGAGAAAGATTCCTGGCTTATATTTACTTTACATTTAAATGTATAGATTACTTAACAATGTGTTGTGATATAAGTGTGTTTGACATAAATGTTTATAAAAAAGACACACTTATGTAAGAGCAGAAAAGTTTTAAATATCTTATATAAATTGAAGAAATATCACACACTTATATAATTATTTGCCCTTCTTTCAATGTGTCAGATTTTCTTTTGTCTTATAGGTGTTAAAATCATCAGCCTATGAATATTTTCTTTGGACAATTTGATTATATATTGTAAACATTTTTTTAGTTGATAAGCTTTATGTAAAACCTGCTTATTCAATGTGAAAACTTTTTTAGGTTTAATTAAGAGGTGTCAACAAATAATTTTTTTTAGAACATTTTCATTTAGTTGACAGATTTAGAAGTAGCACTGCCATATTTAATCATAGAAAATCATTTTTTGGGCCTTGGTAGATATTTGTTTGGTAATTTATCTTAAAAAGTGGTATTTGGTACACATAACACTTCTATTTTGAACTAAGGCAAAATTAAAAAGATATTTAGCTTCTCTGTTCTGAGGCAGCCTAATTGTCGCTTTTTATTGCTTTTTCATAAAATGAAAAATAAAAATCACCTGCCTCATCACTTTTTTGTGTATTTACAATGTATAAAAACTACCTTATCCACTTTATGAACCAGTAAAAAAATAAATTTGCCTCCCTGCTTCATCTGTTTTTGACAAAAATGGTCTGAAAAGCTTAAATTTATTTTTGTATGGCCAATGGATGCTATTAAGATGGTTATTTATGGTTTGTTACTAATGACCAGGATTTACTTAAGGTTAATTACTTTTCTTTGTTTTGATTGAAGTGAATTAGTTTATAATTAGTTAATTACAGCTTGTTTTCCAGGATAAAATAGTTATATCTATCTTTAAAGTTTTATTTTATTATTTGTCAAAGAAAACCCTCTAATGGACTCAGATTGTTTTTATTTTTGTGACAGTCTTGTACTTGTTCTCATTTTATTTATAAAATAAAAGCTTTAAATGACAATTATGTCTCCTTAACTAAAAACCTTAAAGTAATAGAAGTCATATACGTTGCTTCATCTTACATTGTTATAAATAAAAAGACATAATATTTCTTTTTTGAAATACTTTTCTTTTTTTCTTTTTTTCTCCTGTTTTTATTGAGGGGGGGGTGTTATATTTTATAGGTGCTGTAAAAGCAGTTATTATACCAGTAATCAGGGATTTTACATTTCATTTTTAAATTTCAGTATTAAGCATTTTGATTGAACCTTGCAGTCACTAAACACATATTCATATTACATAGATTTTCATTGTTGATGTCAAGATTTAATATTGCACCATTAGCATGTACATGTATAACGTTATGGCCATGTCCAATTTTATGAGCATGTACCTGTTACATGTATTTTATGCATATGGCCTGGTCAGTATTGCAATAACTTGAAGCATGCTTTATATACGTATGTATTGGGATATTGGTATAAAAAATATATTAATGTGTACTGCAATGTTGTATTTTGTTGCCAAGGACATGTTTTCTATGTCTTAGATATTTGTGTGACAATAACTGATAGAAATGTGTATTCCAATTTTAATGTTCTGGTTGCAGAATCCCAGTAAAACAGATGTAAGTTCAGCTTATCATTTATTATTGTAGAATTTTAATCATTTATATATATGAATTTCTGATAGCTTGGTAAAATGGAGAAAAAAATTAAAATTTAAAAAAAAATGTGAAATTTTGGTAAAATGGAGAAAAAATTTAAAATTTTGGTAAAATGGAGAAAAAGTTTGAAATTTTGGAGAAAAAATTTGAAATTTTGGTAAAATGGAGAACAATTTGAAATTTTGGTAAAATGGAAGAAAAAATTTGATATTTTATAACTTATTGTAATAAATGGTGTGGTGATGTGAATTGGTTTTGGCTGCTTAGATTTTGGGGTTTGTGGTTGAATGAGTGGCAGGGTAAAATTAAGATTAGAAAATGATTTGGAGATCTAGAAGGGAATAAAAAAGAATTGAATTTCTAAAGAATGATGTCGCAAAGGTTGTGGCAGGAGGATGAAAGGTGAATGAACTGTTTATTTATTGTTGATAATTGGGAAAATCCAATAAGTTTTTGCCTTTTGCACGTAAATAGGAAATCAAACATGGATATTTTTTGTAACTTATGTACAGATGAAATACCAATGTAGTCTAATGTTTTTCCCATCAAAGCAAAAACTTGGAGGTTGTTCATTTACGCTTTATCATGATAGATTTCCAGGACAGCCAGAGACCTACTCTGAGCCTTAAAAAATCAACTTTTACATTAAAAAGTCATGATGGTTCAAAAGTGTTAAGTTGTTTTTTAATCCAAAAACCAGGACGAGGACATTCACCTCAGATTTTGGTTAAGAGGATTTCATTACAAGATTTTGGTTGATATAAAGGGAAATGTTTTCAAAGATTAAATTTTTGTTGACTTAAGACTGTAGTTTTTGAGGTTCGCAAGTAAGCATCATATATTATGTTTATATTTTGTGTCTTTATTTTTTTATGGGGGAATGGAGGAGGGGGTAGGTAAATGGGCCTTTAAACTGTCAAAAAGTTTCATGATGATTTAAATCTCAGTCATATGAGATAATTAGTTTTAAAAAGTCATATATGTCTTTTATTCTTTTGTATTTCATATTACAAACACGTTTTTTTTTTTTGCGGGGGGGATGAATAAGGGAGGTAGTAGAATTTTTTCAAACAAAAAAGAAAGGTTTCTATATCAATAGTTTAAATCTTGTTTGCCATAGGACATGGAATCTTTCATGAGGCATACGTGGGATATTTTCTTTATATTTCATGTTGTTTGTTTGTCAGTGTGTGTGTGTGTGTGTTAATTTGTTTGGTTAATAGTTGTTCTTTGACATGTTAAAAATGTCAACAAGGTTAATGAATTGAAAGGTTAAAATCCTTCTGAGAAAACAAGGGCTTTAAAAGTTTTTTGTATTGTTTTTATATTTGCATACTAACACTGAACACTTAATGTAGAAAATAATAAAAGGAAACTTTGTAACACAGTAACAAGAAATTTAGTTGTTTATTACTTTGTTGTATTCATTTATAATCCAGCAATAGATAACTAACACCAATGTATCTTATAATTATGGTATTTTAGTGTCTACTTTATAAAGAATATATCTTTACTTTAGTTGATGTATCTGTAGTTTTAAAGAAGTTATACATATTAGCATTATGTTTTGTTTACTATTTCTCATCATTAGATGAATCATTATACTTTTTAAATTGTAAATACATTCACTTAAAGAGGTACTTTTGAATATCTTGCACATCACAACAGAGTTTGGAGAATAATTAAAGTGATAGTTTGAAGTATGGATCTGAAACAGACCCAGCAGAAGAGGCCCCACTTATCAAAGGTCTGAAAATTCCTAAGGGCTATAACATTTATAATTAGATGTGGGGGGTGCAAGGCACTTGTTATTTTCTTATATTGGTCCTTGGGTAAAATATGTCAAGTTCTATTATTACGTATTATTAATTTATTTAAAATCGTGTGGGTCACAGCTGGGGTCTGGAAAAAAGTGCCTTCCAACTCCCCCACCCCCCATCTAATCATTTATGGAATAGCCCTAAGCTTTGGAATACTTAAGTGGAATCAGAATATAAATGATATGGATGTTCAGGTTGATCTAAGTTAATCAAAGCTTCAGATTTGAATTTTTTTTCATTGTAGGAATAGTTTTGTAGACAATTAAGGTACAAAATACAATCCACCTCATGTCTGCATGAACACCTAAAATTAACACACCCAAGTATTAAGACATACATGTACATACTTGTATTATAAAGGGTCTTTGGTCTATTCATCAACAATATCTGACTACAATATTAGTTTTGTAATAAAAATGATATTCTCTTTCATTTATATTGCATATAGATTCATATTTTGTGTATACTGGTAACATTCTTGCATGTAATCTTTTTGCAAATTTATGATAAAAGTTTTAATTTTAGCCAATATGTATATGCCATACAGTTTAAAAACTGTTTAAAAAAACCTACTGGACCGAAAATAATTTGATATTACAAATGAGTAAAACTAGTGGACCTCCATTTCCTGTTTTGAATTGGTTGAATAAAGGCATGTTTCTATCATCAAAATAGATATTCTTTTTCACAAGTGAAATCATATATATGCCATTGCATTAATGCCCATATAACAGATTGTATTATTAACTTATAGTGAATATTTTTCATATGAAGTAATTTTGGATGTTTTCATAATTTTTTTCTTCGAAATGACGTCAGCATGTAACAGTTAACTGTTTCACTCTGGAACGAACTGTTCCATGCGCGTAAACGATGCGTAGTACAGAGGGACGTCAAAAGTATTTACGGTTATAATCAAATTACAATTTTTCTATATATTTCGTATATAATAAATAAAAATTATTCCCATGCGATTTCTCGACTGATTTCCTTGCATAATTATCTAAGTTTGTTTATGAGAACCTCTTGGTGCATTTTTATGCGGTAAACACACAGGAAACTTGACAAATCGTATGAAATATTAGGGAAAACATAACGCGCATAATTTTTTTGACGTCGCACTGTTAAACGAGCGCACACACTCTCTCTGTATTCTATAAGTTAATAAAACAGTTATTTAATGCCTGTTCATGGAGCAGTCAAACTATTATGCCCTCGGTGCTAAGGAGATGATTTAAGAACTGTTGCCTTCGGCCTGCGGCCTCAAGCAACAGTTTTTAAATCATCCCCAGCACCTCGGGATAATAGTTTTGACTGCTCCATGACCAGGCATTAAATAACTGTATATTGCATTCAGTATAGTTTTAACAAACTTTCCTCTTTGGTTTGCCCTGTTTAAATACTTAATGTCTTTTGACAAATATTAGAACTCTTGAATATAGACCAGCATGCTGTTGATATATAAGTAACCTAAAATAATTTAGCCTTTTTGTTAAGATGTAACGTCACTGCTTCATACAAGTTATCTCCACTTGTGCATGCATTTATGTAAATATTAAATATCCAATAGAAAAAATATTGCAGATGTGCATTTATTGAAATAATAAGGATAAGTTTATAGATTTAGGTTCTAAGCATTAAGAATAAAGCTATGTATTTCTTAAGATGTTTGTTTATTGCATGAAACAAAATTGCAAGTTAAATTGTCTTGCTTGAGTATGAAATTAAAAAAAATGAAAATAAGCATTGTAAATTTGATTGTCTTGCATGGGGAATTTTGAATGAATGTTATTTCAAATACTTTACAATGGCTTTGGAAAGAAAATAGAAGTTTGTTATGATTTTTTTCTGTAGCCAAACACTGGTATATTAGCCATGCTGGACGAAGAGTGCATGCGACCTGGAAATGTTACAGATATGACATTCCTGGACAAAATGAATACAGCATGTGCCAAACATCCTCATTATGAGAGTCGAGGTTGTCGTAAAAACCAGTCTGACAAAACACTAGAGATAGATGTCTTTAGATTGAAACATTTTGCTGGCAATGTAAGTATTAATATTAATTTTTTTAAATTATATTTTTACTAAGAAACATTGATTATCCTAATTATGTTCATTCTTCTTAAAATACGTAAATATCTATGTATAAGAATTTTCTTGTTCAATTTTTTTGGTTATTTTACCACAAGTTAAGCCCTGCTGAAAGCACTACAATGAAATGTAGTTAGTCTTAAAACTCAAAGACAAAATCTGTAGATATTAAAGATAACTTGATAACAAATGTACAATAGAACAAATTATACACAATCACATGATCTAAAAAAAGAGTCAAAGATGAGTGAATTGGTTAAGATGGATTTATTGATTAAACATTGTTTGAAAAGGGGAATAAGAATATGGTACATGTAAATTTTGACAATGATAAAGCTGTACATACCAATTCCAAAAACAGAGTTATTTCATTTTATTATTTGCCGGATTTCACGGAGTGAAAAATCTGGGTTATAAAATGGTGAATGTCGAGCAGGCGGCGTGCGGGCAGGGAAAATTTGTTCGAAACAGTTTTCTCAGCAACTACTAATCACAGCCACTTGATATTTGGTATACAGCATCAGGGTGGGGTCCCATCATGTGGGATTTGATTTTAGGTCTGTCGCTCACCTACCTCCTGTTTAACGAAGTCCGTCCATTTTTGACTTTGACAGATTTTTATTTTTATTTTTTTCGTTATGCTTGTAGGTTATTTACAAAGTCAATGGTTTTATAGACAAGAACAATGATCTGTTATTCCGTGATCTCTCTCAAGCCATGTATCAATGTAAACACAGGCTGATGCCTAAATTGTTTCCAGAGGGCAACCCAAAGCTCAAGTCACGGAAAAGACCACCTACTGCAGGATCTCAATTTAAGGTTAGTTAGAGACCAACACAAAAGAAAAGATCAGCCATGGAAAACTTAAGTAACACTAAATGCAACCTGTTAAATTAATTGGATAGCATCAACTTTACATGAATATTTTTGTCACCATCAAATATCCAAATGCAATTACTTTAAATTGCTGTTCATTTACTTCATAAAGATTTTTAATGAAATCTTCTGTAAATGCCTCTTTTCAGTGTGAGATGAGTGTACATGCAGCACTCCTCAAAATGTTCAAATATGAAAACCATCAATCCATTTTTGAATGTTAATGTCAGCAAATGTTATTTAAAATTTAGTATAATGCTACTTATGGTTTCAGTCTATAAAAATCTAACTTTGCTGAAGAAATACATGTAGATACTTACAAGTGTTCTCATAGGTTTCACGTCATTGGCAGAAAGACTTAAAAGATTCTATCACTTTTTAAAGATCAAAAGGTCCAGTAATGTAAGAACCTATGAATCTTTCCTGAGATATAGCGTTATGCTAGATAGCAATTCATTCAAACTGTTCATGTACAATACTGTTATCCTAACATTTTTATTGTTTATATTTATTGCAGCTCTCAGTGTCGGAGTTGATGAATAATCTATTATCAAAAAGTCCCAACTACATTAGATGTGTTAAGGTAAGATTTGTATTCCCACAGCAAGAAAAGTTCTGGGGGTATTTCAGAAATACTGTAAACCAACTTATTTTCGCGAGAGATTTATCTTCGCGGATTTCACGAGGAACAAAAATTTGCCAAAGTAAATCGTCGGAAAGTAACTCATTTTTAGCTCACCTGGCCAAAGGTCATGTGAGCTATTGCCATCACTTGGCGTCCGTTGTTGTCGTCTGTCGTCCTCGTCGTCGTCTGTCGTTGTCTTGTTTAACTTTTCTTCAAACTTCTTCTCCTCTGAAACGGCTACACAGATTCAGACCAAATTTGATCTGGTGGTACTTTAGGGTATCCCCCCCAGAACTGATGTGGGGATTTTTGATTTGTCGAAAAACATGGCCGCTGTTGCTAAAAATAGACCAGGGGGGTCAGACTACTGTAAATCAAAAAGTATAAGAGAAAGATGAAATCTGATGCCACTCTACTGCTTCAGCATCAAAAGTTCTACAAAAGTCTCCATTTGGTCCAAGTTGTCAGATGACCCCTTATAAGGGTTACAGCCCCTTAAAGGTGAAAAATAGCATTTTTTCATGTTTTTGCCCTATAGTATGAAAACTATTGCAGATAGAGAAAAGCTGTTGCTTGCTTAAATGTTCAGCTCGTTTAGCTCCACACAAGTCCACAAGGGTCGAAGTTGTCAGATGACCCCTTATAGGGGTTACGGCCCCTTAAAGGCAAAAAATAGTGTTTTTGGCCTACAGAATGAAAACTTTTGCAGATAGAGAAAAGCTGTTGCTTGCTTAAATGTTCAGCTCATTTAGCGCTACAAAAGTCTTCATAGGGTCGAAGTTGCCAGATGAACCCTTATAGTGGTTACGGCCCCTTAAAGGCAAAAAATAGTGTTTTTGGCCTATAGGATGAAAACTATTGCAGATAGAGAAAAGCTGTTCCTTGCTTAAATGTTCAGCTCATTTAGCTCTACACAAGTCTCCATAGGGTCAAAGTTGTCAGATGACTCCTTACAGGGGTTACGGCCCCTTAAAGGCAAAAAATTGTGTTTTTGGCCTATAGAATGAAAACTATTGCAGATAGAGAAAAGCTGTTGCTTGCTGAAATGTTCAGCTCATTACCTCAACAAAAGTCTTCATAGGGTTGAAGTTGTCAGATGACCCCTATTAAGGGTTACGGCCCCGTAAAGGCAAAACAAAAAAATTGTGTTTTTGGCCTATAAAAAGAAAACTATTGCAGAAAAAGAAAAGATGTTGCTTGCTTAAATGTTCAGCTTAATTAGCTGTACAAAAGTCTTCCAGGGTCTAAGTTGTCAGATGACCCCTTATAGTGGTTACGGCCCCTTAAAGGCAAAAAATTGTGTTTTTGGCCTATAGGATGAAAACTATTGCAGATAGAGAAAAGCTGTTGCTTGCTTAAATGTTCAGCTCATTTAGCTATACAAAAGTCTTCAAAGGGTTGGCATCAAGACCAGGTGAGCGATTCAGGCTCCTGGGAGCCTCTTGTAATAGTAGTTTAATAGTTTTTATGAGAAATCACAAAAATAAATAGCTGCGAAATAGCCCTATGACACTAGAAGGCAAAACATTGTAGTCGCGATAAAAAATTGGTTTACAGTTCCCTGTTTGTTCTTCTGTCCAAATATCTTGTGAACATGAATCTTGATGGAATTCGATGAAAATTTACATGAATGAATTACATCATAAAAAGATGTGCATGATGTGATTTTGAAAAAAAAATGGATGTTAGTTTTTTGTGCAAAATGCATTAGTATATGTTTGCAAGATTTCTTACAGTATTCTTTGGTAATGCCTTTTTTTGCTGAATTTAATTACAAATTATGCATCACTTTGTAAAAATAAAGGTATTAAAATCAATCACAGATGTTAAATGTTATGTGAAAGTTTGCATTAAGTGTTACAATGGGAGATCAATATACAAGCATGAATCGAACTTCCTATTCATAATTGTACATGTATTTGATGTTGATAAAAAAGACTTTCCTTTGACATGCTAACATGTTGCTTTCAATAGCCTAAGTGTCCTACCTAAATTGAGGTTGCTGAAATAAATACAATTGTACATATATCTTTTTGCAGCCCAATGATTTTAAAAAGAGTGGACAGTTTGATTTAAAGATAGTTCAGCATCAAGTCAGATATTTAGGGTATGTAGGGTTTGTCCGTTCCTTATGTTTACGTTGTGGATATTGAACACTTGATTTGTGTAATGAATCAAAATGAATTTAATGTCAAATGCATTAGCTATATAATCATTGTCAATTTCAGGATTCAAGAGGTCAACCCCTCCTTCCTATATTTTTGTCAGTTGTTCAATATAAAATCAACATGAACAGCCTAGGCCATATCCTCCCTTTAAAAATGTTGTGGTTACATTATAGTCCACAAGGACACATATATATACAGTACAATTCTAACAAAGAGTTCATTATATTCTACAGTATCAAGTGCACATTTAGAATTTTGTATCGCATAAAAATCAAAAATAGTAAGTATTTTACTTGAAATGTCATTTTCTTTTCAAGATTGCTAGAAAATGTGAGAGTGCGGCGTGCTGGATATGCTTTCCGTCAAATGTATGAACAATTTTTATATCGGTATAAAATGTTGGCTCCAGAGACTTGGCCAGTTTGGCATGGTGCTCCAGTTGATGGAGTAAAAAATATATTACAAGCTCAAGATATTCCAGAAGAGGAATTTGCATTTGGGAAATCTAAGATCTTCATTAAAAATCCAAAACTGGTGAGTATTAAGAGAGAGAGAAAAAAAAAAAAAAAAATGATGTTCAAATAATTTTAAATTGCTGCTGACGCAATTATAAAAGAATTTACTGAGAGTTATTTCTAAATAAGGATTATCCATCACATAAACTCCAAGATAAAAATCTGACTGAAATTGGGAGTTGCATATCAGAAAAAAAGAAAATGCATTAGTCTTGACTTGGTACAAATGTTTAAACAAGAAAATGTTCAAAAGACATAATGCTACATCTTGCAACATTTTGAACAGATGGACAAATTGTCTGACTTACAGACGGACCATCAGACTGAAAGCTATACAGGACTGAAACCGAGTTACAGCCAAAATTTCCGGACGTCGGTGTTATTTTCCGGTGGACCTCAGAGTTTTCCGGTCAAAAACTCCGAGTTTCTACGGAGTTTTTTCTTGGAGTAATACGCGAACGTCCGAGGTAAACCCGGCGGGACTCCGAGGTACAACTCCGAAATCGCCCCAAAAACTCCGTGGTTCATTTTATTCTATTTGAAAAGGACAATTGTATACGCCTGCAATTATTTCCAATTCACATTAGTACGTCTCAGATGTCTTAAAATATGATGATTTTATTTCAAGTCTTGTTTATTTTTAAGTCTTACAACCCTGAAATCGCCCCCAAAAACTCCGTGGTTCATTTTATTCTATTTGAAAAGGACAATTGTATACGCCTGTAATTATTTCCAATTCACATTATTACGTCTCAGATATCTTAAAATATGATGATTTTATTTCAAGTCTTGTTTTTTTTAAGTCTTACAACTCAAAAATCGCCCCCAAAAACTCCGTGGTTCATTTTATTCTATTTAAAAAGGACAATTGTATACGCCTGCAAATATTTCCAATTCACACTATTACGTCTCAGATGTCTTATATTTGTATTTTTTTATAGGCTAATAAAATATTATGATTTTATTTCAAGTTTTGTTTATTTTTTAAGTCTTAAAGAAATATATCAGACGATGGTATCAATCTTAGGACTTTTCCGTACGCAGTTCAAGCGACTGATTTTAATGAATACTTGATGGTTGAAAATGATAAATGAATAATTACGATATTTGGACGGGGTAATAAATAAATATCAGACAGCAAGTGGCCGGGGAAATTTAAACAATGTCTTATTTTACGCCTGCCGATCTTATACGATGTCCGACGGGAAAGGGAAATACTAGTTGACGGCCTGTTAAGCATAAGTACCTTTATGCTAAAAATTAAGATTGTTAGTATCGTAAATCAGTAGATTAACAAACTGCATGAATGGTAACATATCAGCTGCATGGGTTTGTCAAAAGGAGCCATGATGTTAATTGAATTCCTGAATTGCGGGTATTAGAAAACATACGCATGCATGTGCGTAAATGAATTTAAAAAATTCTAATGTCATATAAGTTGGTTCTATCCCGGGGTTCTATCAATGATTTAAGAAAACTTTTATGTGTACAGAAAATTCTTACAGAGACAATATTATCATAAAGTACATTTAAAGTTGTTCAATAATAAGAATCATGTGTGTATATTATGTGTATTACATGTAACTCAATTATTATCTTTTCTCTTATATCTGTTTATTTCTTACTCATGCTGCCCTTATGGGCCCTTAATTGGACAATAAAATATGTTCTATGTTCTATTAGTCATTTTGATTTGTACCTCTTGTTTCACATTTGTATATTGTGTTCCTATACTACACGCGTTTCCGACTGTACACCGACGTCCTGCTGATGTTGTCCTCGGGACTATGTCTAATAAACATAAGAGTCGCAACTTCCAATAAACAAAGGTGTTTCGACTATGTCCAATTAACGACTATGTCCAATTAACAAAGGTTTCGTAACATGTATGGTAATAAAACAGTGTGATCACATACTCGTGCAACCAAGGACTAAGTAACATAACAAGATGTATCTCACCTTTTTAGCTCACCTGGACCGAAGGTCCATGTGAGCGATTACCATCACTTGGCGTCCGTCGTCGTCGTCTGTCGTCGTCGTCTGTCGTCGTCGTCGTCGTCTGTTAACAATTTTTCAAAAATCTTCTCCTCTGGAACCACCAATCAGAATTTAATGAAACTTGGTATGAATGATCCTTAGGGTGTCCTGCATCAAACTTGTGTTTTGATTTTTGATCCGTTAAAAAAACATGGCCGCCGTTACTAAAAATAGACTAGGGGGGTCAGACTACTGTTTTTGGCTTATAAATCAAAAAGTATAAGAGATAGAGGAAATCTGAGGCCACGCTACTGATTCAGCATCTAAAGCTCTACAAAAGTCTCCATTTGGTCAAAGTTGTCAGATGACCCCTTATAGGGGTTACAGCCCCTTTAAGGTGAAAAATAGCATTTTTTCATGTTTTTGGCCTTCAGAATGAAAACTATTGCAGATAGAGATTAGCTGTTGCTTGCTTAAATGTTCAGCTCATTTAACTCTACAAAAGTCTCCATAGGGTCGAAGTTGTCAGATGACCCCTTATAGGGGTTACGGCCCCTTAAAGGTGAAGAATAGCCATTTTTCATGTTTTTGGCCTACAGAATGAAAACTAATGCAGATAGAGATTAGCTATTGCTTGCTTAAATGTTCAGCTCATTTAGCTCTACAAAATTCTCCATAGGGTCGAAGTTGTCAGATGACCCCTGATAGGGGTTACGGCCCCTGAAAAATAGCCATTTTTCATGTTTTTGGCCTACAGAATGAAAACTATTGCAGATAGAGATTAGCTGTTGCTTGCTTAAATGTTCAGCTCATTTAGCTCTACAAAATTCTCGATAGGGTCGAAGTTGTCAGATGACCCCTTATAGGGGTTACGGCCCCTGAAAAATAGCCATTTTTCATGTTTTTGGCCTACAGAATGAAAACTATTGCAGATAAAGATTAGCTGTTGCTTGCTTAAATGTTCAGCTCATTTAGCTCTACAAAATTCTCCATAGGGTCGAAGTTGTCAGATGACCCCTTATAGGGGTTACGGCCCCTGAAAAATAGCCATTTTTCATGTTTTTGGCCTACAGAATGAAAACTATTGCAGATAGAGATTAGCTGTTAGCTTGCTTAAATGTTCAGCTCATTTAGCTCTATTAAATTCTCCATAGGGTCGAAGTTGTCAGATGACCCCTTATAGGGGTTACGGCCCCTTAAAGGTGAAGAATAGCCATTTTTCATGTTTTTGGCCTACAGAATGAAAACTATTGCAGATAGAGATTAGCTGTTGCTTGCTTAAATGTTCAGCTCATTTAGCTCTACAAAATTCTCCATAGGGTCGAAGTTGTCAGATGACCCCTTATAGGGGTTACGGCCCCTGAAAAATAGCCATTTTTCATGTTTTTGGCCTACAGAATGAAAACTATTGCAGATAGAGATTAGCTGTTAGCTTGCTTAAATGTTCAGCTCATTTAGCTCTATCAAATTCTCCATAGGGTCGAAGTTGTCAGATGACCCCTTATAGGGGTTACGGCCCCTTAAAGGTGAAGAATAGCCATTTTTCATGTTTTTGGCCTACAGAATGAAAACTATTGCAGATAGAGATTAGCTGTTGCTTGCTTAAATGTTCAGCTCATTTAGCTCTACAAAATTCTCCATAGGGTCGAAGTTGTCAGATGACCCCTTATAGGGGTTACGGCCCCTGAAAAATAGCCATTTTTCATGTTTTTGGCCTACAGAATGAAAACTATTGCAGATAGAGATTAGCTGTTGCTTGCTTAAATGTTCAGCTCATTTAGCTCTACAAAATTCTCCATAGGGTCGAAGTTGTCAGATGACCCCTTATAGGGGTTACGGCCCCTGAAAAATAGCCATTTTTCATGTTTTTGGCCTACAGAATGAAAACTATTGCAGATAGAGATTAGCTGTTAGCTTGCTTAAATGTTCAGCTCATTTAGCTCTATTAAATTCTCCATAGGGTCGAAGTTGTCAGATGACCCCTTATAGGGGTTACGGCCCCTTAAAGGTGAAGAATAACCATTTTTCATGTTTTTGGCCTACAGAATGAAAACTATTGCAGATAGAGATTAGCTGTTGCTTGCTTAAATGTTCAGCTCATTTAGCTCTACAAAATTCTCCATAGGGTCGAAGTTGTCAGATGACCCCTTATAGGGGTTACGGCCCCTGAAAAATAGCCATTTTTCATGTTTTTGGCCTACAGAATGAAAACTATTGCAGATAGAGATTAGCTGTTGCTTGCTTAAATGTTCAGCTCATTTAGCTCTACAAAATTCTCCATAGGGTCGAAGTTGTCAGATGACCCATTATAGGGGTTACGGCCCCTGAAAAATAGCCATTTTTCATGTTTTTGGGCCTACAGAATGAAAACTATTGCAGATAAAGATTAGCTGTTGCTTGCTTAAATGTTCAGCTCATTTAGCTCTACAAAAGTCTCCATAGGGTCGAAGTTGTCAGATGACTCCTTATAGGGGTAATGGCCCCTTATAGGTGAAAAATGGTGTTTTTGGCCTATAGAATGAAAACTATTGCAGGTAGAGAAAAGCTGTTGCTTGCTTAAATGTTCAGCTCATTTAGCTCTACAAAAGTATAGGGTCAACATCAAGACCAGGTGAGCGATTCAGGCTCCTGGGAGCCTCTTGTTTTATATAATTTCAATGAAAAAACGTACATCACCAGTAATTACTAGACAATCTGTGATGCATCAAATAGTCTAAGCTTGGTACTTCATAATATGCTAGTGTGACAAGTGAACAATGCATGGAGGAAAATAGATAAGAGTTTGTCATAAGACCGCTATCTACCAATTTCTCTTATTGTCCTCCTTTGTTAAAAAGCACACACGGTATTTCTACTGTCATCAGATTTCCCGCATTAAACATTTACGATGTATAGCCGATGTCTAGCCCATGCGTGTGTTCTTGTCTTCAGCGACTGGTGCCGGCTCAAAGTTTTTAGTATTTTGTTTCATTATTTTGCGTATTAGCAAATTATTTTTGTTATATTTTTCTAGGTATTTCTTCATGTGTATCTACAAACTATTTAAAATTGTTTCCATGCATGCTATTGTGTTGCATTGGATTTTGTAAGAACAATATTTTGTGAGTGATATTGGTGTAAGGAATTGCCGATTTTAACGTGGCAAGCAAACCCGTCCCATTTGCTATTTTTTGATTTCTGCTTATCAAGTACAGAATAACGACAGGGTAAGAGTATAATCGTGTAAAAAGTTATCCCATCATGGCATGCAATTTATTAAGTACCCTGTTGAATACTGAATTCCATGCACGTGCATCTATGATTTAGAAAAGGGGAGGGGGCCGCCTAAATTGTCTGATGAAGACGAAAAGGGGAATGGGGATTCCCGATGTTTTGCATTAAATCTGCTCGAAAATTAGAAAATTCTAATTAAGGAACCGGCACCCTGCATGATACTCTTGATCTGCTTCTGCAAAAAGTAGTAAACGGACTTTTGGAAAGGCAACAGTTATGTAATTTTCAATGTTGAAATGGTGGGCGGGTTGTCTTTTTCCAATTTCTAAAGAGATGCGGAATAAGTATATATACGCGTGAACATGACTAGACATATAGATATCGGAATAGAAAATCCTGATGGAAAACAGTTGCTCAGTGCCTTAAAAAGTCATAACCATAAAACGCGCGTCGGGCGTAGCAAAATTTAAGTGTAATTTGATTACGTCAATGCACGATGTGGGTAAGTAAGTGACGGTTTGCTGGTGGTTTATGCTCCATGCAGCAACACTTGATTTCAATTGAGATAACGCTGTCAACGCAGATTTTACATAGTAACCTGCTCTGCTATTGAAACTTTTTGTTGCAGATGAAATTTCACTGGCCTGCCCGGCCTGTTGTTAAGTTTTTTTTTCTATTCCATACACCAGTGATTGTGGATCCATGCAGCTATTAAAATACCGCCGCTTAAAAAATGGGGGGGGGGGGGGGGGGGTATATTGTAAAATGGCGTCTGTCCGTCTGTGTGTCTATGCGTTACACATCTAGGTACCTATCCCTTGTCTGTTACTTCCCCTTACCCCCTCATTCATTCACAAGAACCTTTACGCAATCTTTGTTGTATATTGTATACTTGCACCTACCATTTTAGAATCTGATCGTTGGAAGCTTTGTAAAAATCCCTGCATGCATTTTTCAATCAGACTTGCATTTAGAGAAAATATGGGCCAAAGTTGCCAAAAACGCAAAAACGCCTTTTATATAAGTTTGTGTGGACAAATAGTTTATATGCAAGATCTGGACTTTTAGTATGCCACGCCGAATAACACAATTTTTTGGTAGGTTGGGGATAAACTGGCTAAAAGAAAACAATTACATTTACAGGAATTTCCCTTTTATTGGTTTCAATATATAAAAATGTAAGATAAGCATCGATTCAAAGTCCACAGAAGGCATGTGTCATGGTATGCTAGTGTCCAAAGCTATTGACTATTCGCTTTGGACCTCCGACGTACAGGTTTCAACAAGTTACAATTGTATCGTATATATCTTTGTATATATGCCCCATCTACTACGTACGTCCCAAGATTATATTGAAACACTCCGACACATACAAGTGTAACATGAGGACATACAACAAAATAACATATATTACAAATGACAGAATGAGCTAGTCAGACAGTATATAAAGTTAAAATAACGAATTCAGTTTATGTACAAATGATGCTATGTTGTTTAGAAGTTTGACATTACAGAGAGATAACATGCCACTTATCTTATTTTTATTTGGATTCATGCAATAGTACCTTGGTATATGTAAAAAAAACAACAAAAAACTGACAACGTACGTCCCAAATGTTGCGATATGGGGCATTATGTCTTTTTACCATATCCTTCTTTTAATCTTTTTTGGGGCGGAGTATTATTTGTGAGCTATGACTTACAATTTTCGGGGCATAATAATTTAATACAATATGATTTTACATGTATAATTGGGTCAAGAAAAAACAAAAATATATATTCAGAGCCATACCAGTATTATATTAAATTAACAATATACTTTACTGATCGGCGGTTCCTGACCAGTTATGCCGAAAATCTACGTGAGAATAACAGAATGTTCGGAGGAAAGCCCATAAAGCGACTGGGAAGTGTGCCACAGGCAACCCCGCATAAAGGGTTCCTTCCCCCCGGGTCAGTATACACCCCCCGATGGATTAGCCACTGAGGCTATTATCTCAGCCCAGTGACAGTCTAATTTTTATAAAAAATTGCGGACGTATTTTTGAAAATGGTATGATACTGATCGTCGTCGTCGTCGTTGTCCCGATCTTTAGTGTTCCCACAGTTACTTTATAGTTCTAGTTGTACTTCGGTATCTCGAGATCGAGGTGGATGCATAGATATACATGTATATAATTCATTGTAATACAGGTATTAGTGTAAGATGTATTTTTACGATGCCAAACCATTTCACTGAGTAATTTGGTATTATAGTAAACGAAACGCTCACTCGGGAACGCTTGTAAAAATCTATTGTCTCGACCTTTTTAGTTTTATTTTCTCTAAGTTCGATTACTTTATTTAATTGTCTTATATTGATAATATTATTTTTTTACATTAAAACAATAATTAATAAGTCAGTATCGATGAAATAATTAACTTTCGGCCGGGTTTATAATTTAAAAAGAAATAAAATCCTCAGTATTTCAAAATAAAAAATATCTGGTTTGAATACTAATATTCTAATTAATAAAACTGCTACAGGATACATCACCAATTCAATAAACAACACATCACGCTCTGATGGAGTCATCCCTAATTGTACCCCATAGCAAACAGCGGCCAGTTGTATTGATTTTCTACCTGTGTGAATTGTGTGCTAGCCGGAAGAAGTTTATCTGCAAATCAAATACACAAAGCTTTCAACGGCTTTAACAAAAAGTAGCTCAGTTTACTGAATGACATGTTTTTTGTGGTAAGGTTATTACTTATCGGGAATTATGAATAACGGGGAGACACTGTCTGTACACACTCAAAATGCATGATGTAAAAAAAATCGAAGGACCCTATATACATGTATCTGGGTTTGGAGTTTTAAATGATTCTTCATCCAGATCCTGTGATGCATACTCGTACAGTTAGCGTCATCACAGGAGGGGATCCGTGTGTTCTCTGTTCTCTAAATATTTAAAGGTACCGAGGTGTGAGGCTCGTATAATATTCATATACCCCCCCCTGACAAAGGACATCTATTCATAATGCATTGTGTGACATAGTCCATGTATAATAACATGCAGATACTCAGTAATTTACAGGCAATACGATGTTATAAATATTCTGTGAAAATCCAAATTTGAATTGTTATATTAAATTTTAACTAAATTCATGTTCAGGAAGGGTCGTGGGAAGTTATTTTTTTGTATCTTATTCCTTCTATTTCCATGGTAGTTAACAATTAATACGAAGAAAACATTCACAGATACTTTCTCGGCGATTCAATGTTTTTACTTTGGTATAAATAAGACAATAAATGCATTCTATTTATACAAATAAACACATGATCAGATACGGATTTTCGAATCACACATACATTTTTTTTTACTCGAAAGGAGATTGCCATTTTACTGGTGGCAAAAATAAATTAGATGCCCGAATAACAGAAACAATCACAGGACAAATTGAAAGAGAAAAATAAGCAAACAAAAATAGAATTTTATTAATCATTTTAGAAAATACTCTCACAGACTAAGACTATGGCGTATCCTGAAATTTTCAAACGGGATGGCGCGCACCCGTTCCAAATCCGCCTTTGCCGACTGCACATTCCAAAAAGTTTAAGGATGGATTATATTTAGTTGTGAATTTCCCACAATTTTTTTTTTTAGAAAGACGGTACTAAACAATTTTAACAAAAGTTTTCAATTACACGTTAATGAATATTTTTATTATTGATATACAGATTTCCATGTTGCCGATTCCGTTTCACTCATTCTTGGTGTATTTTTATCGTTCATGTCCTAAAAATTTACCAGCGCATGGACAGTTGTTCACGAACTTTGTTTGTGAATTGAAATATCACGGAGAAGTGAAACCCATGGAAAAGCACAATGAGAAGTTGTTATACATTACATTTGCGACAAGTGCACCTTTCATTGTATGCAGCGTATCGTCTTTCCATATCATCAGTGTTGCATATAACCTCAAAAAAGTAAATTATCTGTCCTCTTCCTAATGAAAGCTACCCTTTTTTTTTAGCACCACGCTTGGCATAATTATTGCGAACACATGCAGTGTTATGTTGTCCATAGTGCCTATTCTGGTGATAATAAAAATCAAATAAACTTATACTCTGAAAAATCGTGAATTTAATTACACTATAAGTAATTTTATGGAAGACTTCATGTGGGCCCATAGATATATATCACACTGACAAACTGTCAGAAGTTTAAAAATTGTACGTGTACGTGTATGTAGTTGTCAAAAAAAGACAAAATGTGGATATGGTAGGCAGCAGTCTAATCGTAGTCCCTTGTCAACTTACCAAATTTGACACACCATATTTACCGTAAGCAACGCGAAGGATGAGCAGCAACAAAAGTAAATGCTTTATATCCTTCCAGGTCACATTGGTTACTCTGCTTTTAGTTTATTTTTGTGTTGTTTTTCTTTCATTTGTATCTAAGAAATGTCGCTCTGAATTTTCTACTAGTATATATTTTTTTATCCCCCTTTTCTCTCGACGCCGTGAAAAACTATATTCTACATCTATATATTCTACATCGTAATGCCCCCGTCACACTGGATAAAGTTCGTACTACGTTCTTACTAAGTCCTAAAAAGGCATAAAACGTGGAAAGAACTTGATGAGCGTATTAAAGGCGTACTAGAAACTTGTATGGTCGTAGTGCAAACTTTAATGGACGTAGCACGAACTTTCATGGACGTAGTGCGAACTTCAAGAACGTGAAGGACGTGGAATAATTTTGAACATGTTCAAAACAAACGTAGTGAGGACGTGGAGAAGTCAAAACGTAGTACAGACCTACTAAGAACGTATTGAGAACTTTATGATCGTAGCATGAACGTAGAAGGGACGTATCAAAAACTTAAAGGACGTGGCCTGGAAGGTATGATTTTTTTGTGCCGTTTATACTACGATTACACTACGTCCTTAAAGTTTGCACTACGTTCGCCGTACGTTTTCACTACGATTTCATATAACGGTACTTTTCGTTCAAGTTTGTAGCACGACCATAAGGAAGTTTCTACTGCGTCCTTAACACGTCAGTTCAGTTTTTACTACGTTGAGAGTACGTCCTAGCGGTTTTAATGCCGTTTCTAGTAAGTTTTTACTAGGTTTTCTGACAGTTCACATGAATTTGTACAAAAAGTTTTGATATGTATTTAAATAAATCGGTTGTCTCTTGCCCGCCGGAAGATCATTCTTTTATTCTGCATTTAATACACAAAACACAAGATACTTTTTTAAATAATTATTATACTTTGCCGATTATATTAGTCAATAATACTGTCAAAATGTCGCGCCCCACGCCATATATGTATATATGTTGATTCTGTATATATCTTTATCAAAGCTGTTGTTTGAATTCGGCTAAAATTAATGACATCTGGTTTTTTTTTTTGTCAAGAATGGGGTTTTTCGTTGACACTTTAGGGTTAAGCTTGAATCATATGTAGTTTTTTTTATACAGGGTCAACAGCGAGCAGCAACCGCTGGTCACATTCAAGGTTGCTGGCTGTTTTCTATTGTGGATTTTTTAAAATTGTTGTTATGGTTGTAGGTTGTGTCGCGTATACTTATGCCACATCTCATTAATTTCTATCTACATAATTTACAGACTGAATCTGTACATCTACGAATGTTATATGATGTATATTGATAATTAGACATTTTTTTAGCATTTCTATACATGGGCTAAGTATGTACAACGGAACGATCCAAATTATCTTTAGTTGGGGAATGGAAATGTTCTTGTCCATGCTAATTTGTCATATCGTTTCGGTTTTTTTGTTTAATTTTGTATCGACTTTTTATTTTTTTCCTGAATAGAGCACAATGGGTATCCTGAATTATTTTTCTGAAGAAAGTAAAAATCCTGCCTTTTGATGTCAAATTTACCCACAGTCTACACTTACGAATCAAATGGGTGTTTCATTTATTTGGGTATATGTGTCGAGAAAATAAAAAATAAAAATAAAACATTTAAAAACGGGTCAAACATAGAAATGGCCGGATTTCACTAAAAAGAAAGTAGATAACCGTCAGACTTGGAATCAATTCCCATGTTATGGGAGCCCATGATGGTGTTGTTTACCAAATATTAAGCGCATCTGGTGAGTAGTTAGTGAGACAACTGGTACGAATCACTAAATTGTCTACTAATGAACATTTATATCAACAAATTAAAGTCAGTAAACAGGAAGTAGATGAGCGACAAACCTGATATCGAATCATACGTTATAAAAGCCCATGCTTACTAAATAACCCATGCACGTTAAAGAACTTTTTTGTTGAGTTCGATAATAGTAGGCTGAATGGGGCCCGCTACAATTGCCACACTGGTCGGCAAACTGCAAACAGGGGAAGGATTCACAAAAGCATCAAGCTTGTTTTTCATTCCAGAATTAAACAATACGTTTATAAAATAAATATGAAAAGGCTATGATTAGTAGATGCTGAGGAAACTGATAATTACAAAAAAGGTTCCCCGCCCAACCGACAATTACCATATATCCCTGGAATTTTCACTCCGTGAAATCTGACCAATTAGATCTTGCTAGTACATTGTCTTAATTACACATGCAGTATTTTTGATGCATACATATTTTACAGGAGGCAGTTCCGGGCGAATAATAAAAATTAAATGCGTGGTATATGCCCTGACCAATAAGAGACGCTTAAGACAAAAGTTGTACGGCAACAATACCAAAAAAACAAAAAAACAAAAACAAAATAAACATAATAATTATAATCTTTTGGTTTAAATAACACAAATGAAGCATCGCCTTGTGTCGACTTCAAGTGCATGGACAATTAAGAAAGTTTTTTTTAAACCACAAACAGACTTTGATATTTGTCACCGTAAGTTTTACTATATAAAAGACTAGTTCATGACTTATGGTACAGACTGAATAAAAACCTGAGATAACCAAGTTTTGTGGCACTAAACTTTCCCTTTTCATTCCGATTTTAAAATCCGTGTGCAACATAAACACAAAATAACACGATTGTGAAACACAACTTATGCAATTATACATTCATGTAGTTTGTCAAATATAGGTGGCTAAGGGTGGGTTAATGATGCGTCATGCAGTTTTTGAGTAGTTTGTAGATCTAACCAAAATAAAAACCAGACATCGAACGTATGCACAGAGTGATATTGGTGTCTTTGTTTTAAAACTGTCGCAAACTTTCTATAGACGTACTGCAAACGAGCTAATCGCAGTACAGTCGCAGCAAAAACGTAGTTGGAACGTAATGAAGACGTGATGAACGTAGAAGACACGTAGTAAAAACTTGATAGTCCTAGAAGATACTTGGGTGTAAACTTGAAGGACGTTGCACGGTCTTTGTAAGGACGTAGAGAAGTCGTATTGAAAACCTAGAAGCAATATTTCTATCCCGTTTGTACTGCGTTCTAAGAACGTACTAAGAACTTGGTGGTCTTCGTCCCAGTGTGACAGGGGTATAAAATTTAGTGGCAGTTCAGTATCAATAAGTTAACAATCATGTCCTATGTTTATTTTGTTTATTGTAGAAATCAATCATAAATATTTATACAATAAACAATGTGAGATCGGTTCTTAATATACAGGTGCGATAAACGAAATTCGAAAATGTCCCAGGTGTTTATTTGAAATGGTTTTTGTGTGTGTGTGTCTGTTCATATTTTCTGATTTTATATAATTATTTAATCTGATGCCTAGTCATATCAGGTCTATGTATGAGATAGTCAAGCTAAAGAGTATACTGAGGTATGCGTTCGGATTCTCTGTTGAAAAATGCATGGTGCAATTGTTTAAGGGTGAACACTTTGAATATAAATCGGAGTTGACTGTGATTTTTCACTGATGACTAATTTTGGAAAATTTCTTTTCTTAAACAGTAACATTCATATTTCAGGAAAATTTAATATTTTCAGATATAACAGAATTTGATCAATACGTCTTAGGCCTTCGAAGTCTCGTTTACAATTTTATATATTATTAATTACCAGTAACAGCCAATGAAGGACTAATGATAGACAAACGAAAAAAAAAACCAGAAAAAAACATCTCACAGAATAAAGACCATGTATGTGTATTATAACGGCACTTAAAAAAATCCATTTTGGGTGACTGAGCCTGTTAGTATTTAACTACCTATAGCTAGTCCTGGGATCTGCTTCGTCTACATCAAATATATTCGTAGTTCGTCGCAAAATGCATGAAAGAAAAAGGATGCGTGCGAGAGAATTTGTTCATATGCTTCTGTTTATAAAATTGGCGTTTTGGTGCGCGCATTCAGATTTTTATTAGAGAAAGAAATTTTACATGTATTTTAGACATGAACATACCCAAAAGACATAACCAATAACTATGATGTTGGTGAGAAGGGTACTAATGCATGATGATCTCTGATTTGCTCATATCCTGATGTGTATATGTATATAAATTTTCACGATAATACCATAATTCCTTCATGGTAAAGTAACTTCGACCTGGTGGAACAGGCGGACGAGAGAATCACAACACTATATAAAGATCTTGAAAAAAAAGAAATTGTACCTTTATTTACATACATGTACTTCTTACATGATTTATGAAAAGCACATCGATTTTACGCATTTTAAAGTTACATATTTTAAGTAAAAATGTAACATTTTAAGTTACATTTTCATGGGAAAAAACAAATTAAAACAGTGGTGTTAAAAAAAGACATTGTTAACGTAACAGGGTTTAGACCAAGAGGCATGGGAGACGGGGCGGTAAAAAACTACCAATCGGCTAATCGAACCCCAAATCGGACAAACTAGGAATTAATTTGGCGTGGCAACATATAGGGACTGAAAATGAAGAGTGACAGTAAATTTTGAATAACAGCGGTAAAGATAAGAGTTGATTGGGATGAAAATATAGCCTATTTGTCGCACTTCTTAGTGGTGGTTTATTGCTCTCTCCACACAGGTCAGAGGCAAAGCTTTCCTGTTATAGATACCTCGCTAACGAGGACAACCCTATTTGGCTATTTAGCTAGCAGTATATGGTATGTCTTTGACTATCCGCCTTGTGGGCTGAGCTTTAACCCGATGTTTGTCTTAGGGTTTTAATTGTTTGTCTTCATCCACCGGATTTGAAACACTGGATTGAGAATTGCAGCTCGACGGATGTGCATGCTATAGCAAGCAGGAACTGCTTTACCGAGATCATTCTCGTTAAGAGTTGATTTCTCTTCGGTTAATTTTGTTTGTGTTTTTTGTTTTTGTTTCATCGTGCTGTTCGTTCGTGTTTACTATTTTTTCAATATTATGTATAGTATTATTCCATACGTATATGCAAGTCAATAATTGTAAATTTAAAAAGGTCCGTCGTAAATAAGGCTCGAGTCAACTCAGTCCTTCTAGCGAACAAACATTTGATTCCTTCACGTCATTTACAGCATGCATATTATAAAGAAAGACAATGGAAAAGTATACTTGGCCAACAGTAACTTATAAGACAAGTTACGAAAAATATTCGAAAAAGGAAGCCGTCAAATTAAGCAACGAGGATATCTATTATTTGCAACTTACGCAGAGAGAAACCTGAATAGGTGTAATAATTAAACGACAGAGGACAGTCGTACAATTTGATGTCGGTATAATCCACTGTTCGGAATTCTGGTATAATCCCGCTTAAGACTTACAGAATAGAGATTTTTTGTTCAATCACCGTTGACAAGTCTTTGTCAATAATATATATAGGAAGACGTCAGTCATTCGTAATTAAGGTTTTGCCGTACTGCACTTGCCGATTAACTGAGCTGCAAACAATAATTTTAAAACAAGTTATCAGTACCGGTATAGTCGGGTACGTATTTTTGTTCTATTCTAGTACCCTCTTTTTTCAAAATCATTTCAATGTCTCTTTAATCTCCCGCCGCGTTTTATCCAGTGTGCAGTCCAAAATTAACTCCGTGTCAGTGAGGTGTCGGTCTGGTCTGACGACCTTCCGCTCCCTTGAAAGTTTTCTGTCGTATTCATGCAGTTGATTGTCATGCCATGCTATGCACGATGACCTTGTAATTACGATTTTTCTTCAGAATTTTTAGAAAGAAACAGTTCATAACGTATGTCTGAGACAATATTTAAATAAATAAATCGATATGATTTTCTCAGCGTATGTCATGTCCTTTAGGTTTAACAAAGAATCATAACGAAACAACGGGAAAATAACAAATTTGCGGATATCCCAATTTGCCATACAAGAATATACTACAAAATGCCGACATAGTCACGGAAAAACGATTGTTAATATTTAGTTATTTGTCGACGGTTTCTTTTCCACGGAACAAAAAACTCCGATAATTTTGGCGGCCGAACTCCGCGGACCGGAAAACTCCGAGGTTATTGTGAATAATCGGAGTTTTTTCTCGGATCTTCCGCGATTTTTCCGAGGTAAATCCCGGAAAAAAATCGTCAGTTTCCGGGTAACTCGGAGTTTCCCGGACCTCCGACGTCCGCAATTCCTGGCTGTAACTCGGTTTCAGTCCTGTATGCCCCCTACTTTTGTAGATGGAGCATAGAACATGGACAGTTAATTTTTCACAGAGTACTGTTTTTGCTGATTTACATTATTATTTTATCCTTAACTTTTTCTAGCTGTTTGATCTGGAGGAGAGAAGACGACAGAAGATGCACGACCTTGCCACGATGGTTCAGAAGATATACAAGGGATGGAAACAGAGAACATACTATCGACTGATGAAGAAGAGTCAGATCATCATATCCTCACGATTCAGAGGATTCTTTGTATGAATCAAACTCAATTTTTTTTACATAAAATTAAGGATCGATGCACTTGTGTGAATTCAGTAAAGCAAGCTATTTTTGTGATGGTGCAATTTGGAAATTACAAAAATAAACTCTTTGAAAATATACATCAGACAGAATGCATTTAATTTCACATTGGCAAACTGCGGAAATCAAACGGCAGATTGTTTTTACACACTTAGGATACAGATTCTGGGAAAATTCCCTCTCTATGAGGTTCCAGAAATCTTTTCTCTTATCACTTCTATATTTAATTCCACCTTATATAATAATGCGGTGTATTGATTGGTCAACAAACCTAGTATTTTTCCGCATATTCAATATATCCGGAATCAATTGTAGCTGTCGTTGGATTTTATTTCCCGCCAATTTATTGCCGTGGTATTTTTCTTCCCGCCATTTCAATTGCCATGGTATTTTATTAAAGTTCTAGGGAGATGATGAGAGAAGAATTTCTATTAAGTGCTGATGTTTTTTTTAATATTTTAGGCTAAGAAACAGTTTCATAGAACAAAGGCAGCTTGTTGCTACAATGTTATATCAGAGTTTACTGATGTTTTTTGAATATTTTAGGCTAAGAAACAGTATAAGAGAACAAAGGCAGCCAGCTTGGTGCTACAATGTTATATCAGAGGCTGGAAGGTGAGTATCATTTCTATATGGAAAATTGTATGTCTGGCTAACTTTGTCGCCTGGTATATAGTTAATTTACAAAATTCATTTCTATTTTGTCTGTCACAATTGCTAAAAAAATCTCATGAAATCTTGTACATTTATTTATCTCCTGCACTAGTTTAAGAATGGTCACTTTCATATTTAACCTAATTTTGGCTATAAGATATTGACATAAATAATTGTCACTGTCTATGTCTTTAAATTATTGAAATTATTATAACTGTATTGCTATAGACCTTGAATTAGAATAAACTACATAAACATTTTTTGAATAAAGGTTATACAGACAAAAAAAAGCTATTAAGATATTGAGGAACTGGTGGCTTTAATTTTATCAATTATTCGGGTTCAAATATAGCTGAAAAGAGGATTAACATTAAATGTAAAATCTATTAATGTCAAAAATATTCAGATTTGGATTAACAGGAAGTAGGTGAGCAATACACCTGAAACCAGATCTCATACTGATACTGCATACCATATATCAAGAGATAGGGATTAGTAGTTTTCGAGGAACTGTTAAAAAAATTATTTCCTTGGCCCCAATCAATCACCTTTTTATAACTCTGATTTTCAAACTGTGTTTAACTTAAGTTAGTAGTAGCAATATTCACTTATTTCAGGCAAGAGTGTTGTTAAGAAAGTTGAAGAGAGAGAAATTAGAATTATGGGCTGTAGGTGTCATACGTAAATACCACCAGGGGTGGACAGTGAGGAAGGAGTATAGAAGGAAGTTCAAATCTATAGCGGGACCAAAGATTGCCAAGTTCTTCAGAATAGCTCTTGTAAGTTTGTAGTTTAGTGGTCTTTTGGACATCTTGTTTCACGTTTTTTGTGTAAATTCTATGCTTCACACATTTCAAAAACTTTTAAGTTTTTTAGGAAAGAATTTCTCTAACAAATATTTTGTAAGCTAAACAAATATAGAAACAAGTTTCAAATTGGTGTTTGTTTACTATTAGTACTATTTTATAAATATTTTATAAAGAGTTCTCTTATAATGTATTGACAAAATCACAAGGGTTATTTCCCTTAGAACTGTAAATCGACGACATGTTTCATTGTGTGAATTTTTACTCTATTTGCAGAGAAAGCAGTTCTTATTAAAGCTTAAATCTAGTCTACCCAGTTCATCACCAACAGATAAAACATGGCCGAAGTCCTCACCAAGATTTTCTACCGCATCTGAACAGCTTAAAGAGATCCATCATCGATGGCGGGTAAGTTCTAAAATATTGTCATCATCATGATCATGATGATTATCATCATCATAAACCTGATGAGTCATGTGCCAAAATATACTCAATTGAACAATATATTGCTCTGCAACATTAAACTGTAGCAGATTGATTTGAAAACATTAATTTCTGTTTACAAAGATTGTTGTAGTGAAAGCCCAGTTCATTGAATTCATTTTCAAGTTAGTTGTACTTGAAGCTGATAATAAAAAAAGTATGGTCTATTTGTAAGTTTGTTCTTTTTCAACGTTTTGTTTGTTTTATTCTTGTTAATGGTCGTTGTTCTGTTTCTTGGAAGGGGTAATTGTTTAATATTGAGTCGTTCATATTTTCATTTTTATGCTTCACCTATGAAAGAAAAGGGACATATGTGTTTGGAAGTTACTTATCTATGTTGCTAAATGAAGCATGATGTCTTTTAGACACATTCTTGTTTATTTTCAAATACATTGCAGTTGCAAGACCAATGTCTACATTGTTAAGGATTTATCAATAATGTTTCATGTACAATTATTTACAACATCTAACTATCATCTTATTAAATGTGTGTTGCTACCTTTTGTTTTGTAGTGTATGAAACACAGACAGAAGTTTGACGAGAGTTCCAGATATAAGATGAGAGAGAAACTTACCGCCAGTAAACTGTTCAAGGATAAAAAGCCGACATATCCACAGACGTAATCATTTATTTATAATTAAGAGATTTATTGTGGCTTGCAATATATTTTAGAAACAACTTTTAGGGTCACTATAGCACAAATGAATTCTGTCACAGATTTCTGAGCAGTTACATGACACAGTCACTTGAATAATTTTGCATACTGTAAACCCACTATTTTTCCTGGGTGTTTTATTTTCATGTATTTCACAAGGAACAAAAATTCACAAAAATACATCGTCACGAATAGAATAGTTTTTATAATAATTTAATTGTTGTAACAAAGAAGGTGGTAATATAGAAGTAAAAAAAAGTAAGTTTTATGACAGAAGTTAAATATCTAAAAAAAAATTTGTTTGACTGTGTATGCTTAAATGTGTGTTGAATGTAAAACTTCAGAAACTTTGTAGATGCTCTATTTGAATTTGTGATATCTTATTTTCTATATTATCCTGTTTGTAGGGTGGCCATTCCTTACAAAGGAGATTATCAGAACATTCGCCAAAATGCACACTGGCAGAAAATGGCAGAAAAAATTCAGGATCATCACATTATCTTTTCACACTTGGTGAAGAAAATAAACAGAGCAAATGGAAAGGTAAAGTTGATATTAATGTTCTCTTAATTGAGACAATCCAGAAGACAGACTTTTTAAACTTGGACTCAAATTAAGAGATATTTTTTTACAAAATAAGGTCTTACAGTTAGCAAAATAGACAAGGGAATATTAAACTACACAAAGGAATATTAAAGCACAAAAGTGTATTTGATTTCATTTGAATAAAAAGACAATTTCATGGAACCATATGTAGATCTAAGGTCCTCCTTCAAAATCAGAGTAAAACTGCAGAAAAGAACCGGATCATGATATGCCCCTGTGTCGGGCCCTAAACAGTAAGTAGCAGTCCGACATATCTTAAACTGACATATATTTTCAGTTGGTGGAACAGTTGCTTGTGATGACAACCCGCTTCATGCATTTCCTTGACCATAAAACCATGATGATAAAATATATGATACCGTTATCTGAAATACAGAGAATCTCAGTCAGTCCGTTTAAAGATTGTGTCATAGCTATACATATACAGAAGGTAAATATAAATCTGAATAAATTTCAGAAAACCCTTAAAAGATGGTCCCAGAATTTTAGTAAGATTCTGGAACGATCTAGCCTGAACCTTTAAACACTAAAGAATTTTTTTTGCACAATGTCCCTTTTCAATATATGGACTTTAAAATTTGTAAAGAAACTACATGTTTTTTTTAAGCTAAAAAACATCCTAGTGTTTCAGTAAAAAAAACAACCTTTGCCAAATGTTAAAATTTCCTTACTTCAAGGTGTTTCCATATCCCTGCCATTTTATGGACATTATGGATATTGATTGTTTTCATCTCTTCTATAGAGAGATATGAAACACGACAAAATCATAGTATTATAAATTGTTTCCCCTTTTACTGGTGACAGGTGGAATTATTTTCAGAAACATGCAAAGGGAGATAACCTTAATTAAATTAGAAATAGCAATTAATTACTGAACAGTGATGTAACAAAAACAAAAATTAAATTTCTGGAAGACAACCCGTCATGGATTGACCCTTTTACAGCAATTTAAGGTAATAACAAAACTACAGAGTGTCCATAAAGACCACACAAAACAAACAAATAAATACCAGAGAAATTAAAGATCACAATGGTCTTGACTTAGTACAGGCATTGCAATAGAATTAGTAAGTTAACCCAGGTTTTATTGTGCTTAACCAACCATCTTTGATTGCAATCTTAGAGTACTGTAGCTATAAAAAAAAAACATACTACATTTGTTAGCAAATGTCTTACCAATGCATTATCACAGTCCTTTTAAAGATTATTCAATGTCTTCTTAAATTTCCAGCAAAAGAATGGAGATATGTGGAGTAAGAAGGGAGATTATGTGTTCTTATGTGATCATTTGATAGAACTTGTAGCTAAAGCATATCTAGCCATAGAAAACTCTGTATCAAAACCACCCGAAGTTCTCATACAAAACTCGTAAGTAATGTGATCATTTGATAAAACTTGTAGCTAAAGCATATCTAGCCATAGAAAACTCTGTATCAAAACCACCCGAAGTTCTCATACAAAACTCGTAAGTAATGTGATCATTTGATAGAACTTGTAGCTAAAGCATATCTAGCCATAGAAAACTCTGTATCAAAACCACCAGAAGTTCTCATACAAAACTCGTAAGTAATGTGATCACCTTTTAATCTAGATAATACAACTGTATACTGGAAAATTTTCATGCCATCTTTTTTTTGTGTGGTATGACGACTGAATTTTTAATGGTGCAGTTTTAAATTTGCACTTTTATATTATTGTCCATAGACTACAATAGAAGACAAATATATTTTCACTGTTTAATTTTCATACTAACAAGGTCAATGCAAAATTTGTGAAAATAAAACTGTTGCAAAAATTTCACAGTATTGAGTATGTACTTCCAATGAAGACTTAATTTTGAACTTCCACTACTTATAGTAAAAATGAACAGTTTACATATATATTACTCTTATGAAATTTAACACTACCCACACCACCTACACAAAATGAAATCAGCTTGTATTCCTTGTAGAAACAGGTTTTTTAGCCACAACTTACCACCATCCCCTTAAAACTTTGATCACAGTTTCGGCCCATTTGTGGGAATTTACTTCAAGAAAGAAACAAATTTGCAAGTAATTGTGAACAATTTGTGCCCATTGGGATGCCAATTTTCTGCTGAAAAACATGTTCACCCAACAATATGATTTGTCTTCAGATCTGCTGCTTATATACTTCCTATTTGTAGAGTTTGTTAACAAGTGAACACTTTTCAAACCAAGCCAACAATGTATATCTTTGACTGAGTCTTTTTCTCTTTTTACAGAATACCTGCCTTATTTGGGGCTTCTGAAGTTGAAATCACAGTGACTGAAGGTGCATCAGAAATACCAAACGGAACGGTAAAAGCAGCCAGGAAGAAACACAATTTGACTATCATGGTTCAGTGATCTACCATCGTTGTTACTGGTACCTTAAATATCCAGTTGTTGTTACTGGTACCTAAAAGATCCAGTTGTTGTTACTGGTACCTTAAATATCCAGTTTTTGTACTTCATATCTTTGCATTGAGGAGGAATGTACAAAATTATGATGTATTTATCTCCTCATTTGTATGTCATGGAGACAGTGCTGCCTTACATGTGGAGGGTGTGGTGCATTATTCCATGTGGGGTAGCAGTGACCTAATTCCAGGGATGAAGCAACTTTAGAAGACCATTTTCATTTTGCATTTACTGTCTTTTCTACTTAACATTGAGATATGCATAAAATTGTGAGGTTGTTTGTTATTTTAGGTGGTAACATGATCATTTTTATCTCTTTTCCATATTTCTTGTACAGCAGTTTTACTTAAAAAAGAAAAGGTTATTTAGCATTTTAAGAAGGCAGTGTTTCAGATTGGCATAGGTCATAGGGCCTGAAATTTTCCACTAAAGTGAAAAGAAAAGATGTTTTAAATTGTTGAACAATTCATTAGACCTTAACATTTTTAGTTCTAGCTCAGACATTTATTTTAACATGAAGACAAATTGTTTGCGTGTAGTTTACGGCAGGTTTATGAGAGAGGTTATCAGTTAAGTATGTGATTGTAGTTACACACTATTGCTACCTTTTACAATTGATATTTTTTATTTCTTTTTCTTTTTTCTTTAAGACAATCTATATAAGAAAGGCAGCTTTTACTTTGCCTTTCATAAAAGTGATGCATTATGGGTAATTTAAGTGTTGAGATTTTTGATGTTCTAATAACCAATTTTCAGACATTGATGTTATTCTTTTCAGCCTTAAAACTATTCTTACACCCCCAAACAAAATGGTGAATTTCTTACCGTTTAATTAATGTTTGATATTCTGCACTTAAAACGTTATATATATTTGATTATCATACATGTAACAATGTGCACTTTATATTGTGAGTTATGGTTCTTGGTGCTGAACATATTAAACTAGGACACAAGTTTTGCTCAAATAGTGATATTTTCTGTAAGACACAATTTATTAATGTTTCTTTTCAAGTATTTGTGCTATTTTATCTATTACTATGTATATCCTTTTTGTCTGTTTAAAAGAAATATTTGTTTAAAAAGAATTGAACACTTCTTCACTCTTGGTACTAAAAACTTATGAATAAAACTTTATTAAATTGAAATACAAATAGAGTATTGTCTCTTTGTCATATAATATATGTCCTACAAATTAAATATCACAAGGATTGGGTTTTTTTTTAATAGAAATGTATTTGGGTTCTCTGAATCCTGTATTAAAACTTAAGTTATTTAAAATCTGTAGATTATTTTTTCAAGTGCCTGTACTACATACCTCATTGTGTCATTACCTATCAAAGTTTTGTGATAAATGATATTTTTTAAGATCCAGTAAAAATATGATTGTTTGTTTTATTTACACTTTTGAAGAACATTTTAATTCTTTACCTGAGTACAGTCATCAATCTTAGGACCAAGAAGTGCAATTTGTGGGAAGAAAAACAGTGAAACCTGTTACCTGCTAATACCAAATCCTGTTAGAATAGACAGGTGGTTGCTTTAAACAGGTTTAAGATGGATGAAAATTTAAAGGAGGGCCATGAAAATCAGCTTGGTTTAGACAGGTTGTTGGTCTATACATGTACAGGTAAAAATAGATGAAAATTCAAAATCAGCTTGGTTTTAAGGCAGGTTTTACAATATTGATCAGAAACAAGAATGATAATTTCTTGCTCAGGAAACTAAATTTGTAGGATAAGGCTTTAATTTTTGTTAATATTCACACAATCTACTTTGTGTATGTCTTGATTAAAGGACTATCTGTTTATTCAGTAATATAGCAGACTGGCACATCACTTAGAATGTAAAGCAATCTTTAAAACGTGGATTATTTTACAATTTTCATAATTTCCTTAAGTTTATTGAGCTAATTTTAAAACATCTTGTTGCAATTGTATATTTATTTTATATGAATTGTATCTTTTATAATGGAGACCTTTTCTTACACCTTACCCATCCTTTTAGGTGGATATGTCATATTCAGATGGTCTAAAATATTAATCATAATTATACAACGGCCTTTAACATGCACCTTTTATAAGTTAAAGATTGTATTTTCTAAGTTTTAAAATATGTGTAATATTGTTGTTTTTTAGTGTTCTATCCAAGGTGCAAATATTAAGGGCTATTCCTAAAAAATGTATGTGGGGTTGGCAAGCACTTTTCAGACCTAACCAACCATACAATTTAAAAAAATATTTTTCCATTTAACAGACTAATTTGTAGCGGTAATAAAAAAAAACATCACTTACCAAGAAAGGATAAAATTGCACCACAACAGCAGATATTATTACTTATGCACCTACATTGAAAAAAATAATAAAAGTGCTTCAACCACCCGTACACTTTTTAGCTCACCTGGACCGAAGGTCCATGTGAGCTATTGCCATCACTTGGCGTCCGTCGTCGTCGTCGTCTGTCGTCGTCCGTCGTCGTCGTTAACTTTTCTTTGAAAATCTTCTCCTCTGAAACGACTGAAGGGATTGCTTTGAAACTTTGCACACTTCATCTATGGGATGTCCTCTACCAAGATTGCACAAATGGTGACCGCCGTCCAAACAACATGGCCGCCGTTACTAAAAATAGACTAGGGGGGTCAGACTACTGTTTTTGGCTTGTAAATCAAAAAGTATAAGAGATAGATGAAATCTGATGCCACGCTACTGCTTCAGCATCAATAGCTCTACAAAAGTCTACATTGAGTCGAAGTTGTCAGATGACCCCCTTATAGGAGTTACGGCCCCTTAAAGATGAAAAAGAGCATTTTTTCATGTTTTTGGCCTATAGAATGAAAACTATTACAGATAGAGAAAAGTTGTTGCTTGCTTAAATGTTTAGCTCATTTAGCTCTACAAAATGCTCCATAGGGTCGAAGTTGTCAGATGAACCCTTATAGGGGTTACAGCCCCTGATATAACGTTTTTTCATATTTTTGGCCTATGGAATGAAAACTATAGCAGATAGAGAGAAGCTGTTGCTTGCTTAAATGTTCAGCTCATTAAGCTCTACAAAAGTCTCCATAGGATCAAAGTTGTCAGATGACCCCTTATAGGGGTTAGGGCCCCTAAAATAACATTTTTTCATGTTTTTGGCTTAGTGAATGAAAACTATAGCAGATAGAGAAAAGCTGTTGCTTGCTTAAATGTTCAGCTCATAAAGCTCTACAAAAGTCTCCATAGGATAGAAGTTGTCAGATGACCCCTTATAGGGGTAACGGCCCCTAAAATAACGTTTTTTTCATGTTTTTGGCTTATAGAATGAAACTATAGTAGATAGAGAAAAGCTGTTGCTTGCTTTAGTGTTCAGCTCATTTAGCTCTAGAAAAGTGTTTACATGTTTAGGGTTGACTCAGACCAGGTGAGCGATTTAGGCTCCTGGGAGCCTCTTGTTCCTGGAATAGCCCTGACGAAAGTAGAGGTTATCTAAGATGCACCTTTTACATATGTATTTGTATTGACTGTGAATACCGGTACATGTATACATGTGTAATAGATGTTTTATTCAGTGTTTTTCCATACTAGAAAATGTTTTACCAAAGACTAGAATTTATCTACCATTTTTATATACGGTATTTATTAAGGCTTAGCTTGTATGAAGCTGATTAATGTCTGCAATATATAATATTATTAGTGGTTGTTAAATGTTGTTGTTGTGTTTATACATGTACATGTATCATAGAGAGAAATAATCATGTGTCTTTCATTATTTGTAAATATTTATTGAAGACTGAAAGAAATTAAATTATTGTCTTGTTCTGTTTTGCTTAGGCTAAAATTTAACATAGTTGTAAAAAGGTCTTGTTGAAATTGACAGTAACTGAAACATATTAGGTCTTTTTGTCTACTTTTCTACTACTAGAATACAGCACAGTATTTCATGGTTCAGATTTACTTAAGTTTGATCTTGCCTGAAATCTTTAAAGGACATGGGAGTATTTAGTTCTTTTTAGTCTTCTTTGAGTGATATTTTATCATAATCAAACATTTTGATGATATTAAGGACCAATTTTTAAATATCACCATTCATTTTATCTATCATGTGTAAATACATTTGTATATTTGTCATCTCCATTTTAGATTTAGGAGTTCACAACTCATCTTTATTTTATCTTAATAAGTTTTTATGGGAATGTACTTTGATTGACAAAAATTTTGACCAGTGAGAAGAAACAATGAAATGGATCATGGTACAAAAGTGTAAATTGTTTAAATGTTAAATCCTTTAGGCCAAAATAAAAAAGAAATACAAGATTCTTATCCAAATTTCATAAAAATAAGGGGCAGGCAAATTTTATTTCTATTTTTTATCCCTTTTGATAAAATAACCTGGCATACTTAAGGAAACTGACCAAAAATAAACATAAATAGCAAAAAATCAAAATTTTTTCAGGGGGCTGAAAAAATAGGGGCAGGAGGGATGAGAATCTAGGATATTTTTTATTTTGGCCTTAAGTATAGTAGTGTCATAAAATGAAAGGTTGTAATCAGATGGACCAGGCAAGTTGTTTGCATATGATATACAGTATAACACTTTATACTGTGGTTTCATTATTATTTGTGGTGTATTTTTAGGGGGGGCTTCACCTACGAAATTCGATACCCCACCAAAAGGAAATTTAACATTGATCTATATGTTGTTTAATCCAGAACCACAAATTTGAGACTTTATGCACTGATCCTTTTTCATCAAACCATGAAAATTGGTACCCACGAAAAAAAATGAATCCACAGTACCATAAAATAATAATAGTGCAAAAATTTGCCTTGCCCCATATTGTACTCAAAACCTTGGTTGGTAAAAATTGTTGGTACTCGGTTTGTTTAACTTTAATTTAAAGTTTTTACTTTTAATAATTGTTTATTTGATAAGGATTTGTTTCTAGTCTTTTGCTAGTCAGTTGTAATGTACAGGATTGATGCACATAGAAAAAAATAGGAGGGCCAAAAAATAGAAATTTTATTACTGAACATGGAACATTGTTGTATCCCCTCCCCCTTTTGGCTTTTACTGTAACTGGAATATTTCTGGAAAACTTTAAAAAAAAAGAAAGAAAGAATTTGAAAAAAATAAGTATAGAATTTGAACTTCAGGAGTACTTGCCCCTTAAACCCTAAAATAAAGAGTTATTGCCCTTCAAAAATTTATTATGTGGACCAATCCATGGTCATGTAACCAGAAAATAGTTTGTTTTATGCTTATATTCATAGTATAAATGACATAATTACATGTTGCCATCAACTTTTACGGCAAATTGTTTTGCTACAAGTCCCATCAAAGATTGTAATACTTTACACTATTAAAACAATGACTTAGTTTTATAACATTTATATGCAATATGTTAACATAATGCCTTTTCTGCTCATCCTTTACATGCTTTTTGATAACTTAAATGTGATAGTACCACATTTTTTTAGGGGGCAACCATTTGATTTATAGGGGGGGGGGGGCAATGGTAAATTTTAAAATAAAGAGGCAGGTGTCAAAAAGTCTGGAAGATCAACATTGACTTGAAATGGAAAGGCAAGACGGTGTATTGGGTTTTTGTGCTATGAATCATATACTAGTAGATCAATTTACAATTTTAAAACTTGGTAAGTGTGCAAAACAAAAATTCAGACATGTTTTTTTTTCCCGAACAGTAGAATATAACACTTTCATACCCCCTCTTCCCTCCATGAAAATTTAATGCTTGCTCCCTAATGCATTTTCTTTTCATTTCTTCCTTCTCTATCAGTATTAGATGTTGTTGTTGTATTTTTCTATCCAGCTTTTAATTGTTGTTAAGGATATATATTAATTGTTGTCGTTTACATCTGTTGAGAATTGTCAAATTTTATGAATGCATGTTTTGTGTCTTAGTTAACAGGGTCCAATGATGAACTTGAATTTTTTCATGTTTTGTATTTAGTTTGTCTTGTCTGTTGAATACACTGTTAACATTGACGTTTTGAAAATTCACAACATTGAACAAGATGAATACAATGAAAATCGGTAAATGGTGACCTAGTGAGCTCACCATTAAAATCTTTTTAAAATGTCAAATATTTCTATGTAGCTTTTATTTGTTAGATGTTTCACTAGATTTTTCTTAATCATAAGTTTCTTTTAACCTTCAAACCTGGCAATAATTCATAATCTTTGGGTGAAGTCACCTAGTTATGCATCCAGTCATGTCAAAATTGAGCAGAAATGTAGGATGTGTATTAGTTTATTCAAAACCATTATTCTAAATTGTGATTACTTTTTCCCATATGTAGAAATGAAATAAACAAACTATTTTAGTTTCAGCTCTCACACTGTATTACCTGATTCATCAAAACCCAATGGATACGGTCTAAACCCATCAATTGCCATTTGAATAACAAGGAAAATGATACATCAACACCCACTGGATGTACGACAGGTTTTTTGATGTATCATTTTCTTTTGTTATTCAAATGACTATCGACTCTCGATGGGTTTTGACTATATCCGTCGGAATTTGAAGTATTGGGTAACACGGTGTGGCTCTGTTCAGTGTGTCAGATGTAGAAACTTCTTAATTTGAATAGTCCAACCAAATGTAAACAGAATTGTGATGTTAAGTGCTTCTTTGTCTCATTGTTGTGATAAATGGAATGCTTTTTTACTAGTTATTATATTATATATGGATATTAAAGTTTGATAAGAAACATATGATCTTTTATTTTTTTCATGTTGCCTGTATCATGGGTATTTTGACAACATATGATCTTGAGATTATAATGACAACAAAGTTCCAAACAATAATTATACCCCACGCACGCAACGAAGTTGCGAAGGGTATAATGTTTTCGACTGGTCCATCTGTCAGTCTGTCCGTGATCAGAATTTTCGTAACAGATATCTCAGCTATTATTAATTGTAGGCTTTTGATATTTGGTATGTAGCTTCTGGTGGGGTTCCCATATGGTGGGATATGTTTTCAGGTCTGTGGATTATCTACTTTCTGTTAAATGAGCTGACTTGAGACTTTTTTCACCAAATTTTCAGGGTAGAAAATTTTCGTCACAGATATCTCAGCAACTATTAATTGTAGGCTTTTGATATTTGGTATGTAGCTTTAGGTAGGGGTCCCATAATGTGGGATATGTTTTTAGATCTGTCAATCAATACTTCCTGTTAAACGAGTCGACTTAGATTTATTTCACTAAATTTTCAGGGTTGAAAATTTTCACAGATTTCTCAGCAACTATTAATCATAGTCTTTAGATATTTTGTATGTAGCTTTAGGAGTCCCATATGGTGGGATACATTTTCAAGTCTGTCACTCTTTAACTTCCTGTTTAACGAGTCGACTTGGAAAGACAACAGCTCTGACTTTTTTTTCTTAACTCGAAATAGATAATCTCTGTCCATAATGTTGACGGGTGGGGTATGTGAGTGTGCTCACTAAGGTTCTTTCATTTTTGCTCTGCCTGACATGATTTTTGTCTATTCAAGAGTCACCAGAGGCACTCAACCAAAAAGATTAAAAAGGCCAAATACTATATGATTATGAAAAGCATAGAACAATTTATAGCTTTGATGTGTTCCAACAAAAAGTGTTGGTTCAAGAGTGGGCTAACCTCTTGGAATTAAAACTTTGACACTTGAGTTGATTGTTTTGAATTTTGAATTCAGAAAACTGCAGGACAACTCAATCTCTTGTGTCCCTTATGAATTCAAGGTCTTGGGGGTATTCTATGGTGCATGTCACCATTTATAGAAGGAAAAGCTATGTAACTTTGAAGATTCAAAGGCAAATATACATGTACATGTATGATAAAGAATATCAATTCTAGTACCTGGTATGAAAGGATATCATTGCATATCATTTTCTTACAGTAATCCTGGTTCTATTTTTGGCACAAAAGACTGGACAACAAGACACATAGTATATTGATTTGTTAAGACTAGCAATACTTTGTATAAAAAATTCAAAGATGAGAAATACAAATCTTGGATGTTGTCAGAAAAACAATTTATTCTATCTTGTCCTTAATGGTGAAGGTCAAGCAGTGGACATAATAAACAACAAAGTAGGGTTCCATATAGTGTCCCTCTCTGTTCCAAATGTTGCAAGATGGGGGCATTATGTCTTTTGGACATACTTTTCAAGTGCAACTACTAATCACAGCATCTTGATATGGGGGTAACATATGATGGTATTCCATTTTAGGTTTGTGCACAAATACTTCCTATATAACAAAATCTGTCCATTATTTGACTTTGACAGAAGGAAGATAAACAAGAGGCTCCCAGGAGCCTTAATCGCTCACCTGGTCTTAATGTCAACCCTTTGAAGACTTTTGTATAGCTAAATGAGCTGAATGTTTAAGCAATAAAAAGCTTTTCTCTATCTGCAATAGTTTTCATTCCAAAGCAAAAAACACTATTTTTCACCTTTAAAGGGCCATAACCCCTTAAAGGGGTCATCTGGCAACTTCGACCTTAAAAAGACTTTTGTAGAGCTAATTAAGCTGAACATTTAAGCAAGCAACATCTTTTCTCTATCTGCAAAAGTTTTCTTTCTTTAGGCCAAAAACACTTTTTTTTTGCCTTTAAGGGGCCGTAACCACTATAAGGGGTCATCTGGCAACTTTGACCCTATGGAAACTTTTGTAGAGCTAAATGAGCTGAACATTTAAGCAAGCAACAACTTTTCTCTATCTGCAATAGTTTTCATTCCATAGGCCAAAAACACTATTTTTTGCCTTTAAGGGGCTGTAACCCCTACAAGGGGTCATCTGACAACTTCGACCATATGGAGACTTGTGTAGAGCTAAATGAGCTGAATTTAAGCAAGCAACAGCTTTTCTTTATCTGCAATAGTTTTCATTCTATTGGCCAAAAACACTATTTTTTGCCTTTAAGGGGCCGTAACCCCTATAAGGGGTCATCTGACAACTTCGACCCTATGGAGGCTTGTGTAGAGCTAAATGAGCTGAACATTTAAGCAAGCAACAGCTTTTCTCTATCTGCAATAGTTTTCATTCTACAGGCCAAAAACACTATTTTTTGCCTTTAAGGGGCCGTAATCCCTATAAGGGGTCATCTGACAAATTCGACCCTATGGAGGCTATTGTAGAGCTAAAGGAGCTGAACATTTAAGCAAGCTACAGCTTTTCTCTATCTGCAATAGTTTTCATTCTACAGGCCAAAAACTCTGTTTTTTGCCTTTAAGGGGCCATAACCCCTATAAGGGGTCATCTGACAACTTTGACCTTATGGAGACTTTTGTAGAGCTAAATGAGCTGAACATTTAAGCAAGCAACAGCTTCTCTCTATCTGCAATAGTTTTCATTCCATAGGCCAAAAACATGAAAAAATGCTATTTTTCACCTTTAAGGGGCCGTAACTCCCATAAGGGGTCATCTGACAACTTCGACTCAATGGAGACTTTTGTAGAGCTTTTGATGCTGAAGCAGTAGGGTGGCATCAGATTTCATCTATCTCTTATACTTTTTGATTTACAAGCCAAAAACAGTAGTCTGACCCCCCTGGTCTATTTTTAGCAACGGCGGCCATGTTTTTTGACGGATCAAAATACCGAACACAATTTTTTTGCAGGACACCCTAAGGATCAATCATATCAAGTTTGAAGAAATTCTGTTCAGCAGTTTCAGAGAAGAAGATTTTTAAAAAATTGTTAATGGACGACGACGACGACGCGGACGACGACGGACGCCAAGTGATGGTAATAGCTCACATGGACCTTCGGTCCAGGTGAGCTAAAAATGACACAGCATTCACAATAATAGACATTTCAAAAACCTTAAATTGCAAGTTCCATCTTTTTAGTAAGAAGTATTATGTACTTGTATGTGTGTTCCTCTCATTATGACTATAGTTTGTGTTGTTGATTTCTGTTCAGTTGATTTTGTGTTTTTTTAAGGTTTTGTGCTTCTTTGTGCTGTTCTTGTTCCTGTTTACTGGTTTTGTCCTTACCCTTTCAGACTTTGACATTCAAATGCCCCACTGGTGCCTCTTTGCTTCTTTATACAAATGCCTTACAATATTAACAGTAAAACAAGACTCCATTACTAAAAGTATAAAAATATTTATTATAAATCTGATTTTGAAAAAAATATACAGTTGCATGTAAATGTATACACTACATGTAGTTAACAAATACAAAATTAGGCCAACCCAAGATATTATAGAAAACAAAACAAAGGACTAAATCAACTAACAAGAAGTGGATAACTCCAATTAAATACTGTAAAAGGGATGTTATGGTGTGGTTTAAGTCTTGTGTTATCTGTTTTGAAATGGCTTCAAGAGGTTTTATTTTGGCAAAATGTTACACTTGACATGGAATCTATCTTTGTGTAGTTTTAATTTCAATGACATGAAACTTGCAAAAATAAAACACTGTGAAATTAATCTCTTTTGACAGTATTAAAAACTTAGACATGATAAATATTAGTGTAAAATATAAGTTCCAGATGAAGAATCCTTAACTATCTGATGTGTTAAAGAAATGAGGATTTGAATGGACAAGAATTTTGGGCCTGAAAAACTTAATAATCAGCAATGGTCCAACAATCCTGCCTACAAATGTATTCTCATCAGAGACATTAAATGACAGAGAAATTAGGGTTGATAGACTGTAAGACTTGTATTTCACCCATGGCGCGGGTAAAATGTGGCCCCTAGTTGCATCGTCAGCATGCCCAGAGGAAAGCTCCCATCCCTGGGGAAATTTAGAAACGGGCATGACAGACCACCCCTTAATAATAATTTTCCCAATGCACCCGTTAAAAGCCGTCTCTCATAACAGTTAGAAAATGGAAAAACTATTCAGACTGGCCAAAAAAAAAGCTTTATTCAAAAGTGTGGATTAGATAGAAAGAAGACTATTTTTTGTACATTCAAGATGATTGTCAGATTGATTTGGAAACACATAATCTGTATTTCAAAAGACTAACATATAAAAAAAAAATTCTCAAAAAGCATAAAAATAAACAATTATCAAAAATATCTAAATAAAAACATATAAAAGTGTCATTGTGCATCCTATACATTTATCATACAATTTCTGGTTTCTAACCCTAAATAACAATACACCAAATTCCTTTGTGTTTAAAGGTGGCATTATCAAAATATAATTTAATAGAAACCACTGCAACCACACAAATAATACAACAAAAATTGAAAGATTATATTAGAGAATATAGAATAGCAAGCAGCTTGATGCTTGATAAACATATGAAATAGATAATGGATATGGTATATAGTACTCTATTCAATTCACATGGTTGAGTTTAATTTTCTCAGTGGTTTAGGTAGGATTTAGATGAAGAAGTGAGAAATAATTGACCCATGGCCAACCCGGTCAATAAATAGAGTAATACATGTTACCATGGGATTACATATGCCCCTGCATTACAAACAGGAAGAAATCTGACAGGCTTCAGACTGACTGTTTTTCATAACAAATCACTCTGCAAAACTTAAATATATTTTTTATGTACAGTTTTGAGGAAAGCTTGATGAAAATTGTATACCAATGGTCATGAGTAAAACTTAATGTCATGGGGTCATGAAAATATTATACCTACATGTAGAATTTTTAATAAAGGGGTTAAGTAAAAAAAAAATAATGAAGCAAAATAGACAATCAATAGATACACTACAGAATTGTTATGACAAAAATAATCAATTTATGAATTAGATCACATGAAACAAATCATGAAAAACACAATAAATTTGGCCTGATCCATATGCTCCTATAAAATCAATGATGCTTTTTCTCCTGAGCATGTTAATATGATTAAGGCCCTGCCTTTTTAGCGAGCATCGAAAATTTATATACCTTTTAAAAATAAATCCATGTGCTCGACCGGCTAAGTGTAACGTAAAGAAGGAACTTTTTAAAAAAGGAATTAGGTAGTAGCAAAGTCTAACCCCACCCAACCCAAATCATATGCACTTGAGAAAGTTGTTGTTAAAATATCTGGGATCAATAACTACTTATTGAAAATTCAATTATTTGTGCAAATAATAAATCCTTTAACATTCTGGGACGACATTTAGCGGGGACGAAATGACCCCTTTATGGATAACGTGACGTCATTTCCTTGTCAGAGTATTTCGCGCTTCTTCAGCAGACCAAAACAACATTCAGATTCTGTCAGGTTTTGTGAGATTTTCTGAGTATCAGTGTTTTATTTGAAGCATTGGTAACAGAAGGTACATTTAGAAACCTGGCGGAAAAAAACGGTGAAGTAAAAATATCATGCAGGATTGAGGAGAGTGAGTGAAACCCCACAGGATGGGACTCTTCTTTCATTTTCAGGTAAGAACCTTTTATTTATTATTATGAGTAGGTTTTATTCAGTAAATTTATGTATTTCTTTATCTTACTTAGAATTTAACAAAGCTAGGTCAGTATCATGCATTTGGTATGACTAGTCAATGGGACGATGTTGCCTAAAGCTAGCTCGGAAATTTCCAGAAAATCGTTTTTCAGCGGAAAAGACCGAATGGTGTTTAAATAAAAATCTGTGTGTAAAAATAAACAAGTGGATGAATGAGGGTTTTATCACTGTTTTTGAATTTCTATTTTTTTTATTTTTGCATAACAGATTATGATTTATTTTTTATAAGCCCACAGGGTTGATTGTTTTACTTGCTCCGTGCCTATTATTTTATAAACTCCGTAAAAGTAAACCTGTTCCGGTTTTATCGTCAGTATATTTCTGGCACATCTCAAAACATGCACAATGCCGTAGGGCTCGCATCTGCGATGCTCCCTAATACCTTTAGTAGTACACCTCACTACAAAGCCAACAGGACAATTCAAACAGCCAACTATCAATCAATAACCATGCCACAACAATATCACAAAACAACTTCTTAATATATAAAACAACCTTTTTCATAACAAATATATGAATAAGTATAAAATCCTTAAAACAAAACAAACAAGAGTTAACACTAAAGTATGTCTCGCCTGCCGGCACCGTCAGAAACAATTATTCTTTTTAACTTCCACTATATTTTGAATTTACATGGATTTTCAGTTTCTGATATCAAAAGATGATTAAAGAACTTAAACATTGCAAATATATGCAATAAATATAATCAAAGTCACTCAATCGGAAAACCAAAGTCAAGGTCAAAAGATGGGGATGCAACTGTGCTAAGCTACTACTGGGGCATATGCATACCAAGTTTCATCAACCTAGGACCTATAGTTCTTGAGATATGGAGGTGCTCACAAAACTTTTCCATTGCTATTGTATGTATTGAAAATTGTCAAAGTCACTCAACCGGAAAATAAAGGTCAAGGTCCAAAGATGGGGATGCAACTGTGCTAAGCTACTACTGGGGCATATGCATACCAAGTTTCATCAACCTAGGACCTATAGTTCTTGAGATATGGAGGTGCTCACAAAACTTTTCCATTGCTATTATATGTATTGAAAATTGTCAAAGTCACTCAACCGGAAAATAAAGGTCAAGGTCAAAAGATGGGAATGCAACTGTGCTAAGTTACTACTTGGGCATATGAATACCAAGTTTCATCAGTTCTTGAGATATGGAGGTGCTCGCAAAACTTTTCCATTGCTATTATATGTATTGATAATTGTCAAAGTCACTCAACCGGAAAATAAAGGTCAAGGTCAAAAGATGGGGATGCAACTGTGCTAAGCTACTACTGGGGCATATGCATACCAAGTTTCATCAACTTAGGACCTATAGTTCTTGAGATATGGAGGTGCTCGCAAAACTTTTCCATTGCTATTATATGTATTGAAAATTGTCAAAGTCACTCAACCGTAAAATAAAGGTCAAGGTCAAAAGATGGGGATGCAACTGTGCTAAGCTACTACTGGGGCATATGTATACCAAGTTTCACCAACCTAGGACTTATAGTTCTTGAGATATGGAGGTGCTCATAAAACTTTTCTAAAAAGTTAATGAAGCCGTCGCTGCCGGTTAAGTAACACCTATGTCCCGCTCTGTTTCGCAAGGGAGACAAAAATAATATATAGCATTTAAAAAATCCAACCCCTCCCCCCAACAAATATACATAACTGTCTCCTTCAATTTACAAGTATCAATAAAACATAAGTCGAGTTGTCAAAAAATTTCAGCAACTACAGTTAAAATGTTAATATAAACACTTTTCTAACAACAATTATAATGTTCCTCTGTGTAACAAATAACAACAATATCACAGTCCAGCAAATAATTATTTCATTTATACCTGAAATTAGAAATAGAAAAATTAAACATGCAAATATCATGCTTAAATATTGTAATAAATCTTTTACCAATACAACATCATTTACTAAGACATCAACAGTAGTTTTCATATCCTTAGACTGTTTTTAATGGTCTACAAAAATTGTTGAACAGAAATGAATTTCAACTGAAATTTTCAATTGAAAAATGTGCAAGTTATGGAAGGTATGTGTACCAATATTATACTGGTGTCACATAATATTGTGGTACGTAACTACCTAGAAACGGTGACATCACAGTTGAATATTGTGTTGAAATTAATGTAATTAACACGATACAATGGAACCCACGATATAATAAAAAGGGAGTATATATACACATCTCATGAAAATCCATTAAAAATTGTAGGCATGATTCTTAAGATTGTTCTATCAACAAAATTTAAGTCGTTATCAGGACAAAAAAAACATTGAGGATCCAGGAGGGAATCCAAGGAACCCCCCTCTCATAGGGAAATTAATTCCATGAATATTTTTAAGCTAAAGTCATCTGGAATCCTCCTACCTTTCTTCGTTAGGAGACTTTCGGCAGAATCCTACCTTTCTTCATCAGGAGACTTTAGGCAGAATCCTGCCTTTCAATAATTTCTCTATCAACCCCCATTTTTTAACATATGACCAATAAGAATGTGAAAGATACAATAGGGACCAATGACCAGAATTTCTATGTCTTTGATCTGCATTGCAGCAAAAGGCATTAAACATTGATGCACTAGAATGCTAACAATATTTGGAGGTATTGATGTTCTGTTCTGCTTTATGACTAGGACTTGAATTCAGATAAACATACCTGTCTTAAGCTACAGCATGGTCTGGTCAATTCCACTAGTACGTCTGGAGCGCATTGTGAATCCACCATTTTGAATTCCTCTCTCCTTTAATTTAAGGACTTTTTTGTAAAAGTTTCTACTCAGTGTTCCTGCCCCAGCTGGTATTTCATCGTAAATATCATCATCATGGTTTGCATTGGCACCAAGAATTCCATGGTGGTCATCCATACCACGTATCCTATTATTAAGATGTCTTTCTTTCAGCCTCTTTTCAAAATCTTGGAAAACTGGTATCACATCGCCTGATCTTCGTGGTTTTTTATTATTCATGGTTTCTCTGTCAGCTTGTTCCCCAACTCTTCGATGTCGTAAAACGTTTGGTCTAAATTCCGACTCGCTCTCGTCAGGATCTCTATTTACACGTCTTGTCCTAGCAATGATATTAGCAGCATTCCTTTGAAAGTTTGAATTACCAAATGTACTTCTAAGTCTTGACGGTAACTGAGCTCCCCCAGACCTTCCTAATCTTGAAGTATTTCTCAAAGATATACCAATACGGTTACCAGGACCCATCTGACTTTCTCGTAAATTATCACCTACACCCTGAACAGCAAAATTATTAATCTTCTCTTTGAGAATATTTAAACGTTCTTCTTCTCTTTCCTCTTCATCATCACTGGGGTAATCTGGCATCGGTTCAGCGACCAGCTCCTGGCATAATCGTACCAAATCTTTCGGCGTTCTCTGATGCCTCCTTCTCTCACTCTCCTCATCTTTGTTTTTCCTAAATGGATTTGGTATTTCCGTTATGGCGATGAGATGCATGAAGGTCCCCCATCTATGTATGATCATTCCAGTGAATTGAATCAGGAGAATGAGGACAAAGAAGATGACAAACATGAGTCCTAAGGCGTCAATTTTAATATTATCCTCATCCACATCATCTTGTTTAGCTGTAGACTGAAAAAAATGTAAATAAAAGTAATAACAAAACTACAGAAAAGGGATGGCCTGGGAAAGACAAAACAAGGCACAGACACAACAGAAATATTGAAGATCGCAATGGTCCTGACTTGATACAGGTATTTTCAAAGATCAGGTTGATTGAACCAGGATTAATGGCACCAAAAAATGTGAGATACAACACAAATACATTAAGAATACTGAATTTTTACAAAAACTATTTTTTAGTCCAATTCAATGTTGATTGATTTTTAATACTTTTTCACACAAAATGGAAACTGGTTCTTAATTTCAAATATGTCCAATGTATTCTTAAAAGTTGAAATAAGCATTAAAAATAAAATTTATGAAACTTGTTGGCATGAATAGCTTTAAACATGTTAAAGAATGTGAATAAGGAAACAATGAAAGATGCCTGGCATATTTATGTCGAAGGAACAGCCTCATATTGCAGAGGAAAAAAACAAAACAGAATATCCCTAAATGCATTTTTTTAAGAAAAAGAAAATGTGCAACAGACATGAGGCACTACTTTCCATAATTGTCCTTTTTACAGAAAAAGGTTTTTAGTCTCTCCTCATAATTCATTTATTTTGAATCTATATTTTAGTTTTCCTGTAGTTTTTCAGTTATGTAAAACACAAAGAGTAATTGTTTAATTATACAAGTTCTATAATACCCATATAATTGTTATAATTTATTACTACTACATGCCTGTTCACAGGGGAATGCAATTGCATGCATCTCCTTTAAAAACCAACAGCACCATTAAACAAAAGTTTTAAAAAAACTCTGTCTATAAAAATCTATATACACTATGTATCAACTATTTGACTAAGACACCAATTAAATTCACCCCCTTTGACAAGATTCTGTGTATGTGCCTGTACATTACTGTTTATTCAAAGGAAATAAAAGTATCATGTAAACTCACCAAACTCATTTGTCAAAGGAGAACCAAAAAGTTTAAGACAAAGATGTACCAGAGAAATAGAAGATTTCAAATATAGTGTGGTGTGCTATTAATATCAATCAAATGGTTGATTAACAATATAAATGAACATTTTGTGTGTGGGTATACCGTGTATTAAAGATTCATAATAATATCAATTGATTAAAACTCTTTTTTTCCTCTTCATTTATGAAGGCTGGGCGTAAAGTCACTTACACTTATTGGAAATGTTATAACAGCAGGCTTTCGTAGCTGGAACATAAAGTTTATAGCAATCCAGATCAGGTTGATGAAACAGAATCCAGCCACAACATTATTACGTAACTCTTTCAGCTCATTTGATGTCTTTTTCTTTTCATTTTCTGAAAGATCTAACGGTTCAAGATACCTGAAAACAAACAGGGAGAAATTATTTGATAGTTTATCAATTTAGAAGAATACAAGATTGCTACGCGTAGCCATGTGTCCCCCGCCGCCACATAAAAGTTGTGTGGTATGTCAATTCAAGCAATATATTCTCTGAGAAACAATAGAAATAGATTGTCAAAATATCGAATGATCACCTATTAACAGTACCCTATCAGTGTGTAAAGTTTCAGCAACATCCATTCAGTAGTATCCGAGGAGTTGCACCCACAAAAATGTTTGATATGACAAGTCCCATTTTTTGGACCGGAAAATCACAAATTCGTAAATAACTCGAAAACTGTAAATATTGTTTCAAATTTTTTTGCGTATTATTATAGAGTACCTTTTGTTCTATCAGCCTACAAAATTTCAGAAACCTGCGCACCTACGAAACCAAGATAATGGATGTCATTTTGAAAATTTCAAATATGGGATGATCACCTACTAATAGTACCCTATCAGTGTGTAAAGTTTCAGCAACATCGGTTCAGTAGTGTCCGAGGAGTTGCACCCACAAAAACTTTTGACAAAGTCCCATTTTTCGGACTGAAAAATCATAAATTCATAAATAACTCAAAAACTGTAAATACCGCTTCAAAATTTTGTTTCGTATTATTATAGAGTACCTTTTGCTCTATCAGCCTACAAAATTTCAGAACCCTGTGCACCTAGGTAACTGAGATATTGGATGTCCTATATTTTGACCTTTCTTCCCTGTTTCTATGGAAACAGCAGCCATTTTGAAAATTTCTAATATGGGTAGATCATCTACTAACAGTACCCTATCAGTGTGTAAAGTTTCAGCAACATCGGTTTAGTAGTGTCCGAGGAGTTGCACCCACAAAAACGTTTGACAAAGTCCCATTTTTCGGACTGAAAAATCACAAATTCGTAAATAACTCGAAAACCGTAAATATCGCTTCAAAATTTTTTTTGTAATATTATAAAGTACCTTTTGCTCTATCAGCCTACAAAATTTCAGAACCCTGTGCACCTAGGTAACCGAGATATTGAATGTCCTGTATTTTGACCTTTCTTCCGTTTCCATGGAACAGGCGGCCATTTTGAAAATTTCAAATATGGGATGATCATCTACTAATTGTACCCTATCAGTGTGTAAAGTTTCAGCAACATCCGTTCAGTAGTGTCCGAGGAGTTGCACCCACAAAAAAGGTGACGGTCGGACAGACGGACGGAGACCATTACTAAGTCCCTCCGACGCGTTGCGGCGGGGGACAATAAAAACTTGGTCTGGTAAACAAATAAAATATATATCACCTAAAACATAAATGACAACAGAAAATACCACATTTAAAAGGTACAAATTAAAAGTAAATACACACCAAAGTAAGAAACTATGCTGAGCACAGCATGATTGGACTACAACATGTTGAGCCCTGTAGATAGGAGCCCCAATAGCCCCTTTCCAAAACTCAATAAGACATAACGATATTTGTTCGTTTTAATTTCAATATTTGCAAGAGTTGTCTCCCTTTGTGGGTAGGCCAAATGATGTGAACAACATTGCCATAAGCTAGGAAAACATTATTTGAACCCTATTATTTTTTGGCAAAATTCCCCTCCCAAATTTGAATTAACTGGTTAGGAGTGTCTTAGATGATAGTGAGTGTTTGCAGCTGGTATTTGAGTAGTGTAAAACTTTAGCAGACAGATTAAAAATGTTTGAACAGGCTGACGATTTTATCAGATTTTCAATGGCCAAACCGACCTGGAAGTTGTAAGCCTGTAGTGCATAATTCAAAGATTTCTCTAAAAAATAGTTTCTAAAAGAACGTTATGGATTGTCAATTGCTTTGGACACAAGAAGCCCATAGTTGTATCACAAACCTTTTGACACATGCATTTGTGGTACCGAATTTCAATGCATATTTGACATTTGTTATATATCTATATCAACATAAGGTAAGGCAAATTCTCATTTTTGACCCCTAAAACCAAAAATATAACCCCAAAAAATAAAAGCTACTGCAAATCTGATTGAAACCTGCTGATTTTTACAGAGATTCATACGAAAAAAAATTGAAAATTGGACCACAAATTAAAAAGTCAATTTATGGGTGTGTGGTCCAACTTTGATACCTGTAGCATTGTATTTATTACCATGCAAGATGCATAAATATTGTTGACACTTTTAGTTGACAGAACTTATTGAGGAATACAATGACAAAAGAAAGATCAAAATCAAAGGAAAAATATAAAGGTTCTAGTCAGCAGTTGAAAAAATTCATTTTTTTCTGAAATGGTAGAGGCCACAAACCACCAAATGCAAGAGGAAGCTTTCTTCAGTGACTAGTATAGAAGAAAATGAGATGCGGAATAAGTGTACGTGACACAACCTACAATATAAACGTAAAGGAGTATGTTCGGAAAGGGCCAAAAACGACCCTAAATTTCAAATTCGAGACAGCTACTAAATAATGCTGCTAGAATGGTCATAAGACTCTATACTTTATAAAATGTCATAAATTGTGCATGAATTGTTTACTCTTGTGAACAACAGGGACCTTAAACATGTTAAATGTTTGTGAATTTCTGTAAAAATCACTATTTTAGACATATTTAGCCTCTTTTTCTGTAAAAAAATGATGAATACAAGAGGCTCCCAGGAGCCTGAATCGCTCACCTGGTCTTGATGTTGACCCTATACTTTTGTAGAGCTAAATGAGCTGAACATTTAAGCAAGCAACAGCTAATCTCTATGTGCAACAGTTTTCATTCTGTAGGCCAAAAACATGAAAAAACGCTATTTTTCAGGGGCCATAACCCCTATAAGGGGTTATCTGACAACTTCGACCCTATGGAGACTTTTGTAGAGCTAAATGAGCTGAACATTTAAACAAGCAACAGCTAATCTTCTATCTGCAATAGTTTTCATTCTGTAGGCCAAAAACATGAAAAATCTTTATTTTTCAGGGGCCGTAACCCCTATAAGGGGTCATCTGACAACTTTGACCCTATGGAGAATTTTGTAGAGCTAAATGAGCTGAACATTTAAGCAAGCAACAGCTAATCTCTATGTGCAACAGTTTTCATTCTGTAGGCCAAAAACATGAAAAATCTTTATTTTTCAGGGGCCGTAACCCCTATAAGGGGTCATCTGACAACTTCGACCCTATGGAGAATTTTGTAGAGCTAAATGAGCTGAACATTTAAGCAAGCAACAGCTAATCTCTATCTGCAATAGTTTTCATTTTGTAGGACAAAAACATGAAAAACCGCTATTTTTCAGGGGCCGTAATCCCTATAAGGGGTCATCTGACAACTTCGACCCTATGGAGAATTTTGTAAAGCTAAATGAGCTGAACATTTAAGCAAGCAACAGCTAATCTCTATCTGCAATAGTTTTCATTCTGTAGGCCAAAAACATGAAAAATCGCTATTTTTCAGGGGCTGTAATCCATATAAGGGGTCATCTGACAACTTCGACCCTATAGAGACTTTTGTAGAGCTAAATGAGCTAAACATTTAAGCAAGCAACAGCTAATCTCTATCTGCAATAGTTTTCATTCTGTAGGCCCAAAACATGAAAAATGGCTATTTTTCACCTTTAAGGGGCCGTAACCCCTATAAGGGGTCATCTGACAACTTCGACCCTATGGAGACTTTTGTAGAGTTAAATGAGCTAAACATTTAAGCAAGCAACAGCTAATCTCTATCTGCAATAGTTTTTATTCTGTAGGCCAAAAACATGAAAAAATGCTATTTTTCACCTTCAAGGGGCCGTTACCCCTATAAGGGGTCATCTGACAACATTGACCAAATGGAGACTTTTGTAGAGCTTTTGATTCTGAATCAGTAGCGTGGCCTCAGATTTCCTCTATCTCTTATACTTTTTGATTTATAAGCCAAAAACAGTAGTCTGACCCCCCTAGTCTATTTTTAGTAACGGCGGCCATGTTTTTTAATGGATCAAAAATCAAAACACAAGTTTGGTGCAGGACACCCTAAGGATCATTCATACCAAGTCTCATTAAATTCTGTTTGGTAGTTTCAAAGGAGAAGATTTTTGAAAAATTGTTAACAGACGACGACGACGACGACGATGGACGCCAAGTGATGGTAATAGCTCACATGGACCTTCGGTCCAGGTGAGCTAATAATGTTGGCCGCATATTCTGACCAAAATTATTTTTTGGTTAAAATATTCGCTTTTAATATTAAACAAAAATCTATGTTGGTCAGAGCATGCGGCCACTTTTGATTTTGACACAATAGTGGTGAAAAGGGGTGAAAAATCGACAAAAATGAAGATTTTCCTATTTTTTCTAATATTCAGGGTGTCATCGAAGGAAAAAGCACAATTTTATCACTACAAAACTATTATATTTGCTAAATATATGTATTTTGAGGGTTATTTCGAAAGCATTCATTTAGATTTCTTAAACATGAAAAATCAGCCCAATCACAGAGCCGATTAGGGGCCTTTGTGAACATAGTCCTTTAAACATCCACAATGGAGTAACATGTATCATATTAAAACTTCCATTCACAAATGAATGATACCAAGTTAAATCTACCCCTTCACTTACTTTGCAATAAATCCTTTCCAGAATTTTGTTTCTTCTGGATTCATCTGAACCACACTCCCACGGTTAAAGTCTCTTTGATTCGTCCATTTGTATTCTTTTTCCTTCTTTTTTCCATACAGGTAAGCCTCCTCATCTTTGGCCGTGTCTTCGTCTTCCTTAGAAGGAGGTTCTTCTTCTGCACTTGCAAAAGAAACTTTTTTCTTCGGCTTAGCTCCTCCGGATCCTTCAACCTTGACCTCTTCAAGGTCAGCATCCCCTGATTTGATTCCCATAAATTTTTCCATGTTTTTATTCATTTGTTCAAGGAGTTTGATGCTTTTGTCTTCCTTTTGTTCTGATTTTGAAAAATCCATCAAAGCTTTTAGATCTGTGAGCTGGAATTTAGGCATAAATCTACTAAACCATCCTTGTTTTTTCTTTTCTTCCTTTTCTTTCTTTTTTCTTTCTTCTTCAGCTTTCTGTTCTTTAGTTTTTCTTTTAGGCACTTCTCTGGTTCCCCAAGACACAACATTCAAATTAACTAAGGAGTAAATAACAAGCAGAAGAAACCCACTTGGCACACATAAAAAGTAGAGCGCACCATAAATTATACAAGTCCATTCCCAAGGATGCAGTACTGCTGCAAAAGCGAAAATAAACACCATCGATGCTAAAAATATCACACTGGGATGGAAGGGACTTTCCTGTGCTGCTGTTATAATACTCCCAACGAGGACAACCATCATTATGAAAGCGTACAAGGCACTAAACAGTTCTGCTACCATAATCTGATACTTTGCTTTTACCGTAAAACACAGGAAAACATAAAGGATCGCTGGTGCCAGGGCAATACCATATGAAGCCAAAAGGTCAAGTCGGAACACAGTTAGATATGCTCCAGCAATCATCATCACCACTGTGGCTGGTCCTATCAGAGTGGACACCATCAAGGCAGCTGAAATGGAAAACAATGAGTGGTGAAATAAATGTACATGACACAACATAAATATATCAACGGCAATCTAAAAATCTGCAATGAAAAAAGCCAGCAGCAGAATAAAAATCTGGCTAAGTAAATAATGGCCCAGTTTGGTTAAACAGGAAGTATGTGTGCGTCAGACCTGAAATCAGATTCCACTATATTGAACCTTATGCCGATGCTACATACCAAATATCAAGAGCCTGCAACTTGTAGTTCCTGTAAAAGCTTTTAAAAAATTATTTCCCCACTGTCCACTGCTCGTCCACCTGCTGCCCCACCCCCCCAATTCACTATTTATTCACTATTTAATAACCCAGAATTTTCATTCCTTGAAATGTGGCAAAAATTCAGAGGATGAAAAGTTATACTTTCAAAGTAATTTATATGTATGTTGAGTTACCTTGGTAAACTATGTAAAGCCAGCTTATGTTATTATTAATTCCGACAGTGTTTGATGCATCAGTCAAAAGATCCATGATATTAGCAATGGTGGAAGGCATCCATCTTCTACGCTGGTTAAAAAATTCGTCAAATTTTTCAGGACAGTAGGTATAAGCGTCTGATGCAGCTGCATAGTCCACTCTATATCCTTGTTGAAGAAGTAATGTGCACAGCCAACGATCCTCACCTTATAATAAAGTAATAAATAGGTAATTCAACTCAGCTTTCAAATTCAAATTCTTTATTTAAACCAATTATTGTGCCCAGATGGGCAGATCAATTACAATGTAATCATTCATAACATAATATAAATTTACATGAATAAACTGAAAGGGTTACCGGGTAATAAAAGATTCATTAGTAGTATAATTGTTTTGATTTAAATACATAGAGAAAAGAGACGCTCGACATAGACAAATGAGAATTTCAAACAGAAAAAAAATACATGCTACAAGACAGGTGAGGTTGAACATATTTATTACATGAGACACACTGTGATCCTACAATAAGGGGAGATAGCTCTATTTCAACTAATAAATCAAAACGCCTATAAAAACTTGAGAGGTGGTAGGAAATCATGTTTGATTTTAGTCACCCATTTTTTCACCTTTCTCTTTCAGGGATAAATCCACAAGTTTTTTAAAGGTCTTAAAAAATTAAATCCAAGACCCAAATGCCTTTAAACCAACACAGAAAAAATAGCAATAGATGTTTTCATTTGTAAACTTATTTTTAACGTTAATGTACAAATTGATAAATTATCATCTAAATAAAAGATGGTTTACAAATGGAATTCATTCGTATTAACGAAATACCCTGTCTTTTTGTTTCCAGATGATTGAGGCCCAATTTAAAGCATTAAATATAAACAGATGGGGGGATTTTTCTGCAAAGATAATGATGAATAAAGTTGGAATGTGTCCATGGGACACAGATGCCCCTGCATAGGGCCAAAAACAGGAAGTAAAAGTCTGACAAGTCTGAAAATAGCTAAGCAGGTTGTATTTGTTATACTTAAAAAAGAACACTGAATTTCAAATCATTCTCAAGTATGGTTTTTGAGAAAAGCTAAACAGATATTTTCATGTAAATTTTTGTTTTAGCCTAGTTCTAAACAAAAAGTAGAAGTTTGATCGACAGGTCAAAAAATTGCTTAGAACATATACCTCATCATACCAACCAAACCTGCCAAAATCTAAAATCATCCCATGGATGGTTCCTGAGAAAAGCTGGACATAATTTGTACAGATGTACAGACAGACAAGAGTAAAACTATAATATGCCCAACAACATGTCGTCACAGGGCGTAAAAATTGACAGAAGGAATTACACTCATAAATATCAGTATTACAGATGGTTCTTTATGGATGGAATTCAGACATGCATGAAATAACCATTCTACAGATGGACAGATGATTTACAGATAAGACTTTTCATAATGCTTCTGTGCAATAACATGAGCATCAATATTTACTGAAATGAGGTCATTACCTTGGTCATACATCAAATGGTGTGATGCTTCAGTTGGCTTGATTGTGTACTTTCTCATGATGTTATCGTCCATCAGGGCAGATCCTCGGAACAAACTGAAACACCCAGGACTACACAGTACACAGCCAAGAACATGTTCTGTAGCCTTCTGGAGCCAGTGGGCCACAGCATACTCAAACTTCTGATACCAAACCATTGGACCTGAAGAAGATTAATGTGTATTGATATATTTTATGCCTAAACAAAGATTACAAAAAGTTAATGCAAGCACCAAGCCTGGCATAAAGATTTTGTGTAATGTACTGTAATGGAGTCATATTCAATGTAATGTGTAATGGGTCATTTTTTGCATTACATGTAAAGTTAATGTAATGCATTACTTCTTAAACCTCAGAATGGCGTTCTTCCATGGGAGAAGTATGTAGCCTGCATTTGCGTTTACAGGAAGTAGATGAGTTATGGGTATAAAATCACTTTACACCATATAGTTCTATAGAAGGAAGCTACATGCCAAATATTGAGAGGCTGTGACATGTATTTGGCCAGAAAAATGCAACAAATATTTTTGTAATTCTTCAGGATGCAGGACGATGCAAGACTATGGTTAATGTCAAAGTGACTCATATGATCCTCTGCAACACGTTGCATGTGACAAAACAAGAGGCTCCAGTAGTCTGTACGGCTCCCCTGGTATATATATAGGCTGTAAAGGTATCTTCTCTGAGCAAGTGGAAACTTTAGTATGGCTTTATGAACTAATGGTTAAGCAAGCTACAGCTTTTCTATATCTGCAACAATTTTCATTCAAATACAAGAAAAATGCTATTTTTAACCTTCACAGAGGCATAACCCTACTAGAATTCATCTGAGAACTCCCATCCAACAGTTTCTGTATATGGATTAGTTTTTATATTGTAAACCAAAAACATGAAAAAACACCATTTTTAACATTGAATGCCATACCCCCTATAATTTTTTTTTTACCCAAAAGGCTTTCCTGACTTAGCAGGGAAGTGGAAACAAACATATCTCATATTTTGTCCCTATCCACTATATGGTATATTAAGACTTTAAGACCCCCATCTCCATCTTCATCATACCTTTTCCTATGGGATGAATACCCATCTCCATCTTCATACCTTTTCCTATAGGATGAATACGTCCACATACCTTTTCCTATGGGATGAATACATCCACATACCTTTTCCTATGGGATGAATACACCCACAAACCTTTTCCTATGGGATGAATACGTCCACATACCTTTTCCTATGGGATGAATACATCCACATACCTTTTCCTATAGGATGAATACGTCCACATACCTTTTCCTATGGGATGAATACATCCACATACCTTTTCCTATGGGATGAATACGTCCACATACCTTTTTTCCTATGGGATGAATACATCCACATACCTTTTCCTGTGGGATGAATACATCCACATACCTTTTCCTATGGGATGAATACGTCCACATACCTTTTCCTATGGGATGAATACGTCCACATACCTTTTCCTGTGGGATGAATACGTCCACATACCTTTTTTCCTATGGGATGAATACGTCCACATACCTTTTCCTGTGGGATGAATACATCCACATACCTTTTCCTGTGGGATGAAAACATCAACATACCTTTTCCTATGGGATGAATACGTCCACATACCTTTTTTCCTATGGGATGAATACATCCACATACCTTTTTCTATGGGATGAATAGGTCCACATACCTTTTCCTATAGGATGAATACGTCCACATACCTTTTCCTATAGGATGAATACATCCACATACCTTTTCCTATGGGATGAATACGTCCACATACCTTTTCCTATAGGATGAATACGTCCACATACCTTTTCCTATGGGATGAATACGTCCACATACCTTTTCCTATGGGATGAATACGTCCACATACCTTTTCCTATGGGATGAATACGTCCACTCACCTTTTTCTATGGGATGAATACGTCCACTCACCTTTTTCTATAGGATGAATACGTCCACATACCTTTTCCTATGGGATGAATACGTCCACATACCTTTTCCTATGGGATGAATATGTCCACGTACCTTTTCCTATGGGATGAATACGTCCACTCACCTTTTTCTATGGGATGAATACGTCCACATACCTTTTCCTGTGGGATGAATACGTCCACATACCTTTTCCTATGGGATGAATACGTCCACATACCTTTTCCTACGGGATGAATACGTCCACATACCTTTTCCTATGGGATGAATACGTCCACATACCTTTTCCTATGGGATGAATACGTCCACATACCTTTTCCTATGGGATGAATACGTCCACATACCTTTTCCTATGGGATGAATACGTCCACATGATGCACCCAGGTCTTCATTCTTCTTCATTCTGTCGATCAAAAGTCTGACAGCTTTAGGGGTAAAGTCAACATCACCATCCAGAGCCAGCAGGAAGGTGTTCTCTGCCTAAAATATGGTTTAAAAATCTTATTAAGTAAATAAAGAAAGAAAGTGTCCATGGGACACGGATGCCCCCGCTGGCCTCAAATAAAAAGTTGAAGTCCGACAGGTCTGAAAGTCGCTTAGGACGCATCATTTATCATATAATTTAAGTTTCAAATAATTCCCATGTAAGGTTTCTGAGAAAAGCTTGACGAAAATTTTCATGTCGATTTTGGTATAGATCCAGCCCCAAACAGGAAGTAGATATTCGACATGTCTAAAATTCGCTTAGAACGTATAGTTTGTCATACTAAACTATCCTACCAAGTTTCAAGTTATTCCTATTTGCAGTTTCTGAGAAAAGCTTGACGGAAATTCGTACAGATGGAAGTACGGACGGACAGACGTACGTACAGACGGACATGAGTAAAACTGAATGCCCCCGACATGTCGTGGCGGGGGCATAAAAATGGCCAAATTTGTTTACTGTGGTTTCATTATTATTAGTGGGGCATCAATTTTCAAGGATTTCGTTGGTGGCCTTAACCCACGAAAAATGATACTGCACAAAAAGGAAATTTAACATTGATTTGTATGCTACAGTCTTGAAAACCACAAATTTAAGAATCCATGAACTGACCCTTTTTCTAATCAAACAACAAAAATTGGTACCAACGACAATGAAAGAATCCACTGTATCAGGAAATAGGTATAAAGCAACAAACATGAAATTGATTTTCATGTTATGGGATCGCATGGTAATGCTGTATACCGAATATTTAGGAGCTGTGATAATTAGTAATTGCTGAGAAAACTGTATCATTATTTTTGGCCATAAGCTCATTATCCATCATTTACTAACCTGTATTTTTTACTCAAAGAAACATGGCTTATAAATAATGTAAAACACAACTTTTTCATTCTATCAATCAAAATAAAGCTAAATTCTTCATCATTCGAAAGAAGAAATGTTTTTGAAAGCCAAAAGCATTTTACAAGATGTATCAAATCCCAGATAAAATAGGTCGAACACAAGTTGAATGCAGTGTTGAAAATTGTTTGCCTGTCAATTTGTTTTAATTTACATTGATCACAACTTGTCTCCTACTCTATTTCCACAATAATATTTCAATTATTACTGCCAATACATATTTATATTATGATATTATGCTAGTAGCCAGGTAATACTTTTATAGAACATGCCCCTATTTTGTCCCACCCCCTTTTCCGCCTATCTGTTAATTTTAAACTTACCCTATAAACAACCTCATCATCTAGAATGTTAAATATCTGACTTCTTCCAACACTTCCAGTATGAATTCCATCTATCCAACCTGCTAATTCATTGATCTTATCGGTTGCCAAGGCTTGAAAAACTCGCTCCTGGCATTCTTTGATGATTCTGTATCCTAGGAGATAGTACATGTACATAACCTAAAAATAACCAATGAGAAATCACATAAGTGTGTACATAATCATAAACTCTCTACAGGGAAACCCAAAATTTGTATAAATATAACCAAAGGGAATCCATAAAATATGAAAAGCTCATCAACATAACACTTGAACCATATAGTCCATCTAAACAAGTAATACTGAGAGCAAGCTCATAAAAGAATACACCCCCTTCCCAAAGTCATATTAGACTCTGAATTACCAAAAAAAAACTGCAGTCCAATTATCTCCCTTGAATGATATCTGAGAGCAATGAAAATTCTTCATGCACATCTTAATGTGATTTACTTCCTTTGTATAAAACTTCATCAAATATGTTGAACAGTTAAGGAGATGAAGAGCTTACAAGGTCTCCCTATAAATACTGTATTTAAAAAGTCAAATTACAATTATCTCCCCTGAATGATATTCGAGAGCAATGAAAATTCTTCATACACATCTACATATAATGAATTATTATGAAAAGTTTTATCAAAGTTGTGGACAGACAGACGGACAGACAGACAGACAGACAGACAGACAGACAGTGTACTTCCTATATACCCCAAAACTTTGTTTACAGGATGCATTATAAAAATCTAACATTTCACAGATCATTTCCAATACATGGTCTGCAAGGATATAATCTTAAGGATGGGCTTATGTTGAGGGAGGCAAAAACACATACCTGTGACCATCGCTTCCTGTGACGGATCTTTTGCTTGTCTTTCAGATGAATATACATCATGTTTTCCCCTGGCATGTCAAACACAAGCTGTGCACCATATGGGGAGGGTATAATCACAGGGGGAGATAACTTCATTTCTTTATGGTAGATGGCGCTGAAAAAATCAAGAAACAAATTTTTAGGAAAGTCAACTCATCTTTTAGGCAAATTGATATTAAAAAAAATGCACTGACATTTGTGTTTATATTCTAAATCAATAAAAAATGCAAAAATATCAATGGTAGATTAAGAGCCAGATCATTCTCCAATCAACAGAAAAATTTGGTTAGGAACAAAACAAGACATTCAGGAGTTTTTAACAACAGTGCATCCCCACTTCCTGTGTGAAAATTTCTAGATCTGCCTCATACCATTCTTGCAGTTCTTAGCCAATTTTCACTACTTTTTGATACATTTTTGTGATTATTTGAAAAAGATTTCAGTAGCACCCCTTCTCTATAGAACTATCATTTTAAAGCAATATACTGTGGATTCAGTTATTTATGTATAAATTATTTAGGCATTAATTTTTGTGGTTTGATGGAAATATAATTATAAGGTTGTGGATTCCTAAATTCATGGTTCTGAAGTCTGCACTATACAGATCAATGTTCAATTTCCTTTTTGGTGGGTATCAACTTTTGGTGGTCAAGGCCACCCAAAAAAAAACACTTAAATTGTAAATTGATACCCCACCAATAATAAAGAAACCACAGTAGAAGCCCTATATCATACAAACAAGAGTTAACACTAAGTATGTCTCGCCTGTCAGCACCATTAGAAACAATTATTCTCTTTTACTTCCACTACATTTTGAATTTTCATGGATTTTCAGTTTCTGAGATCAAAAGATGTTTATAGAACTTCAACATTGCTAATATATGCAATAAAAATAATCAAAGTCACTCAACCAGAAAATCAAGGTCAAGGTAGAAAGATGGGGATGCAACTGTGCTAAGCTATTACTAGGACAAATGCATACCAAGTTTTATCAACCTAGGACTTATAGTTCTTAAGATATGGAAGTGTTCGCAAAACTTTTCCATTGCTATTATATGTATTGAAAATTGTCAAAGTCACTCAACCAGAAAATCAAGGTCAAGGTCAAAAGATGGGGATGCAACTGTGCAGCATAAGCATACCAAGTTTCATTTACCTAGGACTAGTTCTTGAGATATGGAGGTGCTCGCAAAACTTTACCATTGCTATTTTGTATAGAAAATTGTCACTCAACCAGAAAATCAAGGTCAAGGTCAAAAGATGAGGACACAAATATACTAAGCTACTACTGTGGCATATGCATACCAAGTTTCATCTAAATGTTGGACTTATAGTTTTTGATATATGGAGGTGCTCGCAAATCTTTACCATTGCTATTATATGTATTGAAAATTGTCAAAGTCACTCAACCGGAAAATCAAGGTCAAGGTCGGTAAGGCTTACTTTGCCGCTTCCTGCATGACCTCCATCATAAGTCGGACAAAACTGTTAGGGACCATGTCATCATCGTCATCCAGCTCAAAGGCATCGTCAAACAAAATGTGGGCTACAAATAAAGAATGTAAAGAACTTTCAAACATAATGGGGGACGGCATGAAAAACAGATGTAATATATAAGACATCAGAGAAAAATGTGGTATTGAAACAGAAATCAAAAGACACTGATGGCCTGGCATGGCATAATCTTTACCTGTACCTGTTATATGTGTTGTCCTGTTTACGTTCTGATAAAGCAGCTTGCACCTAATTTCTAATCAATATAAATAGTGGAACCTTTATCAACTGAATTAACGATCGAGGGCTGTCCATAAAGTTTGTGGACAAGCAAAGATTTAAACCAATACGACATACTAGGGATTAGTTCTTTACATAATAATAATTTTGAACATTTTCCTTTATTTCTGCTATATTGTTTTGCAAATGTTTGGCATAAATAGTGCTACATTTTTAATTATTTGACTCGCTGTATGGTGGGTCGGAGCAATGTAAGAAATTTTTTGGAAATATTCACAATGCTTAAAAAGAAATCTCGCTATGCATATACAATATCTAGTGATGCAATAAAACCTGTATTACAGTGTTGCCAATAGTTAGGATGATGCAGAAAACAAATTTGAAGGGTCTTTAATTTTAATTCTAATTTATTGAAAAATCGGTATTTTGAGAATTGACATCAGTTTCATTGACGTAGAAAAGTAAAGTTTTGCGAAGAGGTGGAGCAATGGACGGTTATAAAATTGTATGTTTGGGTCTGAAAAATATCAATAGGTATACACAGATTCTTTAAATTGTGAAAAAAGCATACTAAGAAACTTCTGATGGCATGTGAATTTCAGATGGCGATAGAAAATAACTGATTGGCATGTTTGTGGTATTAAGATATAGCCATATTTCCTATATAGTAATGTCTCCACCAATAGACTTTGCTTTGAGTTGTATTGTTGATGTCAAGAACTTGAATTTCCATGCAATTTGTGAATCAAATGTTTCCAGAAATGAAACAATACATGCAGAAATATGAATTAAGATACATCTGACAAAATATAATGTTCAAAACTCATAAAAGTTTTTAAAATATCGCATTCAATATGACCATTTGGAAAAGAAATTGTTAAATTTGACGTTGAAAAATATGAACATCTTGCTCCGGGCTATGAATACATTTTATTTTCGAAATGATGAAAAACCAACTTGTAGTTGTTTGTTTATTTTAAAATTTGGTACACCTATTTATAAGACTACTCATTCTATTAAAACAAAATTTGAAGTAAATCCAATAAACATTATTTATTTTATATCAACTGTCCAGGAACTTTACGGACAGCCCTCGTAGATGACATCAATAGTTTGGGCAACTAAAGGTGTATTTAGAGGAGGAAGATGTTTAATATTATGCCAATGAAGTTAATGAGTCATAAAGTACCTGTTGTTTGTACTGTGTAATTAATCATATCAATTTAGGTAGAAATTGAATCTCACCTGTTTATAACTTAAATAGAGGTACATGCACCACTATTAAGAAAAAAGGTTTAATTCCTGAGTAAATGTTAAACCTGAAATCTGTCAGACAAACTGATAGCTGGTATGTTTTATTGCAACAACAATTTTCTCTTAATAATTTGACAATTCATTTTGAGAAGATAAAAAGGCAGTATAACTCTTTTTTCATTTCTAAGTAGTGGTAAAACAAAATTTTGGCTATAGTTTTTGCATACCTTGAAACTCATAATACTCGAATTCCTCTGGATCTATTAATCCCTCAGGATCCTCAAGCTGGGCCATCTCAACTGACTGTTTCCTGATAAACTGGTCATGATCAACCCTATCAAAGAAACAGATAAACGGTTAGGAAGGCCTTGTTAGCAAAATAGTAAAGTTTTTCAGTCAAAAAATTATAAAATCTAACAGTATTCCTGATCGGTTAAAAATGACCCTTTCAAATAATAAGGTACTTTGGATGTTATAATCTTTTTGATTGATTAAAAATTTTAATCACTTTTTATGAACAACTTTTTTTATAAACATGTATGTCAGTATCAAGCACAATTTGTTTTAGGTATGTAAACAACAATCTAGGACAAATGCACTACATTACTTACCTATAAAGAGATTTCAAGAGTTGGACCATCTCTAGTCGATTCTCATGCCACATGGTGGCACATGCGTAGACCATCGGAGGAATTTTCTTCATATCAGATCGATCACTGTCACTACGATGTCTGGTTTCATCCTGACTCAACCTAATGAAAAATGTCAGCTCTACTTAAATCATTTTCAACTCTTCATAACTTGGTCTTCATACATGTACATTGTAAATGTGTATTTCTGAATTTCAGTCATATTTTGAAATGCCTTTAACTTTCAATTTCTATACTGATGAAATATTTTGCAAGCTGACCCCTTCTTTTAATGACATTCTCTGATTGTGTAAACTACAAAACAGGATTTTTTTTTTCTTGGCAGCTGGGAACTAATAACAGATCTTTTTGTTATAATAAGTATGGCAGCAATTATGTTAGATTTTTTCCTTAAATCTGTGGTTTATTATTAGTGAGATATCAGTTTTCATGGTTTTCATGGGCGGTTAACTGATCCACGAAATTTGGTTCCCCCCAAAAAATAACTGCCATCTTCAGAACCATGAATTGAAGAACCCACAAACTGAATTGATTTCCATGAAAATAAATGAATCCTTAGTATATACATGTATAATATATTACCTGTATGTCACTGTAGTATCCTCATGTCTTCTTATTCGTCCTGAGTGGCGCTTTCTATTCATCAGCAGATGTTGTTCTAGTAGGATACTGCAGTAAAATGGATTCACAAACAATCTGCAAGTAAAACCAATAAAATACTCTAGAAGTGTTTTTCCCATGTGATTTATTTTCCCTATATTTACAGCATACATCAGGTTGCAAAAATTAGAACACACCAAAAATTAGTCTGTGAAACTGTGAAAATTACGTTGTAAAAATAAAAGCTTCCCTATTTTGAACGAAACCTAAAATGTTCCACACATGAAAGGAAAAACAATTATTTTGTTACTTTTTTTAAATTAAAGAAATATAGAAAATTCTCACTGAAAATAGGGATGAAAAAAATGGAATTTTCCTGCCAAATATTTTGCCCTTATATTTCATCTGCAAATAAAAGTACATGTATTTTTGTACATCGTGGATGATCTTTCCTACACATGTAGTGTTTTCAGGCTGTTTGATTTCACATGCAGTGTTTTCAGGCTGTTTGATTTCACATACAGTGTTTTTAGGCAGTTTGATTTCACATGCAGTGTTTTCACTGCCTGATTTCACATGCAGTGTATTCATGCAGTTTGATTTCACATGCAGTGTTTTCAGGCAGTTTAATTTCAAATGCAGTGTTTTCACAGCCTGATTTCACATGCAGTGTTTTCAGGCTGTTTGATTTCACATGCAGTGTTTACATTACAGGTTATTTGATTTCACATGCAGTGTTTTCAGGCTGTTTGATTTCACATGCAGTGTTTTCACAGCCTGATTTCACATGCAGTGTATTCATGCTGTTTGATTTCACATGCAGTGTTTTCACTGCCTGATTTCACATGCAGTGTTTTCAGGCTATTTGATTTCACATGCAGTGTTAACAGACTGTTTGATTTAACATGTTTTGTGCACATAGCATATCTTCCCTTAAAACTTTGGGAAAAAAAATTCAATAAGTTTCTTCATTTTTTTTTACCTTTCTATTTTAGCTAGTCTTTCTTGATGTGGGAACCAGATATATCTTGCAATCCAGTAGGTAGACATAAGCCAAAGTAGACCCAGGAGAAAATGGTACCAGTGTTCTTTGTCATAAGACTGGTACTCAAAGCAGTAAAGTTCTTCCTTGGTAAAGGGTTCCAGTATCCCATAGTAACAGTCCAGCTCGACAAACATAACAGCAATTGGGGTTGAAAGCAGGGCAGCCAAGGATAGAGAAACAACCTGCATTCGTAATTTACAAATGGTGTAGCCAATATAATAAGCTACATAGGACCCAACAGTTATACAAATGATGGATGTAAAGTCTTTCACCTGATCGTAAGGATCTACTCTACCAGCAAGTGTACTTCTATATTGAGAGCGCGTAAGCAAATAATTTTCATATTTCAGTCTTGATATGGAATCGACAACCGTGGATGGTTCCAAAATCAGGTCTTCGTTAAGAACATACGCCATTACACCAGTCATGAGAATTTTAAACAAGGAGGTTACCATGGTGATCACAGGTCGACTTTCCTGAAGGTCAAACTTCATTTCAAGAATCCATTGTTGAAATGAACTTTCTTTTCTTCCGAACGCCCGATCATCCATGAAGTTTTCCCACCATGAAAAAGAGCAGAGAAGCAGGCAAAAAGTGACACCTACGATTATCTCCCAATCTCCCTTTGGATTGTCCTCTTCAACCAAAAATCCAGTTATCATTACAAAAGGAATAACAGAAATCTGGATAAATATTGCCAACAAATCCGCAGCAAAGGCTGATATTTTCTTGCACAATTTCTGCTCTGATTGTGAGTTATCTTTCGCGAAAAAAGGTTTGAGAATACTTGGTAAGATACAGGTAGCGCTCATAACCATGATCCCACGAGCAGCATGCATTTCTTTAAGGTATTTAAATACCAAAAGACCCAAGCCAACTGTATGAAGCAGTTCCATGAAAATTGACTGAAAAAGAAAGAGAATTTGCCAGTGATTTTCTGTTATCAGCAAAAGACCATTTCTTAGTTAAATTCATTTAAAATATTGTTTTTATTTTCAATACAGATGAAAAAATCCAAATTGAAATCCAGTGGAATCCTGAATCATGCAGTTAATTAAATAGCTTGTTGTCCCATGCCATTAAAATGACTCAATGTACACATTCAGCTAATCAATTTTAGCTTAAAGTACTAAATACTTACAAATATAAGTGTTTTCTTGTTTGGATTTGGAGCATTTCCAAATAACCACTTCAGGATACTCATAAGTAGTGTGAGAGCATATGGTATACACATGGCTACCAGTAGTAACAAATATCTGGAACTGTTGTAAAGACCTTCCTCCTAAAATGGTAAAATAAACATGATTAGTGTGAGAGAACAGTGAATTTACATAGCTAAAGGTTATATCCAACATCTGAGAGAGGAAATGTTGCACAGGCGCCCACCTGAATAAATAGAGGTCCATGAACAATTATTCCGCTTCCAGATGATAGAAACTTCATTTAGCTATGTAAAAAGACAGATAGTTTATGTCCCGTTTAATGAATCCTGTAAACAAAAATTAAAAACAAGTTTGTGGTGTGAATACATGTACAATGAAGTGGTCATTCATCATTATTGATGACAACAAAACCAAAAGTAAATGATCAATTTCAAATGATGGTCAATAAGAAAGACAAAACAAATTATAGTGTGAGCGAGCTCACAAAAGGATACCCCCTGCTTCATATTGAACTCCGTACTGCAAAAAAAACCAAACCACTCAAGTCCAATTATCTCCCCTCAATAATATTTGAGAGCAATGAGGAGGAGAAGCGCTTTCAAGGTATGTGGACAGACAGACGGACAGATGGATAAACAGGGTGATTCCTATATACCCCCAAACTTTATTTGCAGGGGGTATAATGAAAAGGAAAACCAAATTAATACCAACAAACAAAACTTACCTTTTTATAATCTTGTTCCATTTTATCATCAAATTTGCCGAGATTTGAAGAGTTTCTATTCTGTGTATGAACCAGTAACATAAGGCTTATCTTCTGGAAAACCAATGCGGCAATCATGATGAGGAAAAGCAATCCGTAGGTCAGAACTTTGATGATCCTCAAACTTTTACGTTCATGGACATCCTTTGATTTCTTCTCTCGTGGTATGTTAGAGAATATGTCCCAAAAGCTAGTGTTCAAAAGAAAAAAGAGCAAGTAGACAAATTTGAATAGATATTCTTCAGTACATTTTAACATGGTAATGTTGTATACATTTTTTAGACCTTAAAAATGGGCCAAAGACAGAAATGGCCAGATTTTGTTTAACAGGAAGTAGATAAGCAACAGATCTGAAATCATATCCCATGTTATGGGAGCCCATGCTGCATACCAAATATCAAGTGGCTATGAAATCTCTTCATGTTCATTTCTATATGAGCTATAAGTTAAAATTTAAATCCAATTCTATCAATGGTATGTAGACAAACAGTGTGATTATTTTTTTTTTTTAGAAACGTTTAAAAGGAAAGTATAATAAATATTTTTGATTTGATGATTTATTTCAACAAAATTCTGTATCTCGAAAAATGTTAGTTTAAGATAAGTTGATTTACACAAAGCAGGGTTTTTTGACAGAGTTACTTACTCTTTCTGCTTCTTCGTGTCTTCCTTGTGTGGTATACTGTTGACCGGAGGAGGCTTGGGGGCTCGAGGGCCAGGGGGAGGTTTTGGGGCCTTCCCCTTTCCTGTAGGTCGATAAGGCATCTTTTCTGAAGATTCTTCTAGCGTCTTAGGATCAGTATGGTCTGGGTCTGGGCCAAACAAGTTGTGCCTTTCCTGTGATAAACCATTGGACTGATCCCGATCAGCTGTTCCTCCAATGGAAACATATTTTCCATTCGGTCCTCTGGTACGAGACAAATCCATTCTATCTAACTTTGACTGGCCTGATGTGTCTGAACTGGTTCCCGAGCTACTGGAGCTACTGAGCTGAGAATTATTTGTAGACCTCAAGGAGGACGCACCCGTTGACCTTAAGGAGGAAGCAAATGTCCTCTACAAGCACAAAACACAAGGAGATACATAAACAAGAAGTTTCCAACAGGAAGGGATGCAATATTTCTAAAGGATATTTTTGTGTTTATTAATTCCACATTAATTGTTGTTAATTTGTGTTTATAGATGTTTTTTATTGTGCTGTATATGACATGTATTTCAGTTTTGTTGTTTCATGCATTTTCATTGTACTGTTACATGTTATCTAATTGTGCTGTATACTTGAGCTATAACATATTATCTAATTGTGCTGTATACTTGAGCTGTTACATGTTTAGAATTCTTATGTTCGGTGTATGTAAGCTGATACATGATATTTCAATAAGCTGTCTTTTTGTGCTGTCAAATATTATTATAATGTGCTGTTGCATAATTTTATTGTGATGTTTATTTCTGCTGTTACATGTTATTTTCAATGTTTGGCATTTTCAATAATTTTGGTAGAGTGCCTCTGATGAGTCTTGAATAGACCAAACGGTCGTCAGGTGTAGCAAAATGTATTGTCTGGAACATTGTTGTCATTTTTACAAATGTATTTATTGTGTTATTGAGTTCTTACATGTGCAAAACTAATTTATCAGACTGGATTTTGGGTTATTTGTTTTTACCTCTTTTTCCAGTTCTTTCTGTCTTTGGGCTTCTAACTCCTTCTGTAACTGTATGGCTCTCTCTGCTCTCATCTTATCTTCCAATTCTTTTAGTTTTCTTTTCCTCTCCATGCACTGGGAACCCCACTTGGCTATGATTTTTCTTGCCCTCTGTTCCCGATGATACAGTAGTTTCTCCAGATACATGTGCACTGGTTCTTTCAAAAATACCTTTAGAGAAAAGCAGATAAAATTAGGTCATTGACAAAAATGGACGGACAAACAGGAAGTAAGTGAACAGCAGACCTGAATGTGGATAATGGGACTACATTCTGATGGTGCATGAGCATAACAAACAAGGGGTTGCACTAAGTCGTGCTAAGCATATCCCCACTCGACCATTCGGAACACAGTAAGTAGATAACCAACTGACCTGGAAAGGGGAGGCACGGTACAACTTATCATGCTTAAGCTGTGTACTAAATCAAAAATTACTCTTCAGTAGAAGCCAAGAAATCTGTTGCATAAAATTTTCCAGATTTGACCCTTAAAATAGTCTACGTCAGCTTGGAATAACTGGAAGTACATCACCGACGGACCTAGAAAGTGGAGTAAATGTACATTCTATTATGCTTAAGCTGTCTACCAAATTTGAAATCAATCCCTCCAGTAGAAGCCGAGATATTGTACTGGATGGACAGACCGATTAACAGATGGACAGACAAGGTGATTGCATTATAGCCCCCTCTCTTACGAGTGGAGGTATAATTTCAATTTAGAGATTGATTACTGGTAGTACTTGTTAAGAAAACTGTTTCCTGTCTGCTGTGACCTGACACTCACCATCAAATCTTATTTTTGTGAAATCTGACAAAGAGGATCAATGATGATTGGTCAGTTAAGTTAACCTTTGACAGCATACCTAATGTTTGTTTTTACTCTACATTGTATTTCAAGGTGTTCAGGAAGTAGCTTATCTAACAGTATTACAATATACTTTAACCATGTCTTGTTTTAAGTCTTGTTTAGGAAGTTTATCAATCAATCAATTATTAACACAGTTTTACCTTATGTTTTCCAACTCGACATTCTGTTTTAAGGTGTTCAGGCAGTAGCTTATCTAACAGTACTTTAGTATTTTTACCAGGCTGGTCAGTTTTCTGAGGAAAATAGCTGTTAAGAACATGGTATCTGAAAATAAAATAAAATCAAATCAATAATAAGTAATAAAAGAACTCACATACACATTTGCTTAAATTTGATTTGTTATCAGATCTGCCAAACTTATTAAGTAAAAAATCCATCAATTTACTTCCAGTGGCAGATCCATAAATTTGGAAAAGGGGACCCACTGGGAGTTGGCTATTTGGTCATATTTCGATGATATCCTCCTAATGTTTCCAATCAAATGTTTCCTTCAAAAACTAGATTGAAAACAAACTATATATGGCTTATGTGAATCTCTCTTCTGTTTGCAGTATGTGAGTGTAGCCTTTTAGAGGCCAAAATCAGCTACTCTACAAAAAAGATTTTATCAGGACGTAGGTGAGCAACATACCTGATATTAAATCTCACGATAAAGACCTGTGCTGATGCTGCATACAAAGTATCAAGAGACTGTGATAAGTAGTTGCTAAGAAAACTGCTGTGGAAGTTAATCCCTGCTCACTGGCAGCCTGACATTCACCATTTTATAACCTGGATTTTGTTTCTTTGAGAAATCTGACCAAAGACCATTGTCCATTTAAAAATCATACTTCCACAGTACAACCTACCTTTTGTAGAATTCCTGATGCAGTGATCTGATGGGGAATCCCTGCTTTCTTATTTTAGCAATTTCTGTAATGCCATTATACAACAACTGTTCTTTTATCAGTGTGGCATTGAAGTTGTCTTTCTGCTTGCTGCTGTTTGGCTTAATACATCTACAATTTAGAAAACAAAAGTATTTTTGCCCTTTTTGGCTTCATCTAATAAATCTACTATAATTTTCACAAAAAAATTAAATCATTTTTAATCAACAATGAACTTCAATCAAATATTTTGCCCAGTATTTTTCCCTAATTATTTACCAAAAAATGTACAACTTTCACCTAGTTCTGCATCCTTGCAAGCCTGTATGGTAATTTTTTTTAATAATCAGAGAATAAGAAGGAAAAATAGCCGGAGCGATCAATAACGGCTATATGTATGATAGCCTTTCAGTAACTGGCCACTCAAAAGCTAGCTGATTGTCGTGTTGCATCATCACATATTAATACATTTTTGCAATATAGTTCCTTTTTAAATAACAAATTATACTACTCTTTGTTTATACTAATCATGAACAATCTTTAAAATCCCTGCTATCAGTACTTTCAGTACTTTGATTTTAATTTGGAAGGGATAAAACTTGGGCACGTTTGACATTCACTCCCTGGCCAGCCTAGGTAGATATTTTTTCCGTGTTAAAAAATAAAGCAGAATGGGGGTTACCCCTGTCTTGTATGGGTCAACGATTTTCTTAACAAATAAAAGTGTACATTCGGAAAAACCTAGGTAAGATTTATATATACCTATGTTGATCTTGTTCTGCCCCTCATGAGCTACTTTTTCCTACCTGAGATTCCCTGGTTTTGAATGTCGAACACAAGCCATATTTTTTGGGGGGGGGGGGGGATTAACTTACATTTTCATTGTTTTTAATAGAAAGGGAAATAACTCATATTTCCAGGAGTGGAGAAAATTTGTACATTTTTGTTCTATCTTACCTAACAAAATGTGCGTCAGCTCTCTTCAGCTTCTCGTTCAATAGAGTAGTCATTGAGGCCTTTAAAAAGTAAAAATAAATATGTTATATCATGGATGAATCTTGTGTCCAAAGTCGGACAAACATCGATCTTTTGTCATTGCTGATTGTCATGCATGAAAATGCATCAAAATCTCATATAAAGATGTATTATGCGCACCCCCATGTTAGATTCAAGAAAAATTGTAAAAAACTGCACACTATACTCAGCAAAATACGGTATGTATTAAATTCACATCAGAAATTCCAATTTACATGTTCTGTAATATATATATGAATTTCGAGATTCTTAAGAGTTAAAACCATAAAAATTATTATTATTTTTTTTTGCAACCATCTAAGAAATAACCTCGCATCAGCAGCAATTAAATCAAAATACCTGCATGCAGTTCCTAATGAAATACATAATATAACTATAGTCTGTTTTTGCATGGTTCCATATCTATCTCCTTCCCCATTTCTCATAAAAAAAATCTTGTATACGTTATATAGGTTTAATGGGCCATAACACCCACAAAATTTTGAGGTTCACAATTTAACTTTAAACAATTAAATATGGTGTACTAGATGAATACCAAGTCTCATTGATTTTTGGTGGTGTAGTTTCAGAGGAATTGAGAGTAAGAAAGGATTTCCTGAAAAATTTTAAGTTCAAAGGCCCAAACTCCCACAAAATTTTGAGGAAAAGATTTCCTGGCAATATGCACAACTGCATAAGGTTTACTTACTACATTAGTACATACCAAGTTTCATTAAACTTTGATCAGTAGTTTTCAAAGAAGTTGAACATAACTGCTTTGTGACATACAGACAGACAGACAGGCCAAAAAATATTAGTTACCCTAAAGTATGAGAGAACTGTGGCATGTTTCTTTGGGCTGTAACTATCCTGCATAGCTTGTGTCATTCCATATCTGAAAAAAATAGTTAATTTATTATACTACATTTATGAAAAACATGTAAAAAATGTGCAAATTAAACATAATGCCTTATACTGTATTTTAAAGCAGAAAATAACTTACCCTTCCGAAGCACCTGAGTTCACTCTTGTTTCGTCTTGACTTTTATGTTGTTGATTGCTTCAGTTGCGTGTTTTTATGTTTTTATGTTGCCCGTTTCTTTGTGTTCTCATTCATATTGACTGGTTTTGTCTTTGTCCTTTCAGACTTTTGACATTCATGCATCTGCTTCTTTTAATATAATCTAATTTCAAACACCTTTAACTTGATAATAAAATAAATTCACTATTGTGACAAAAGAACTTTTAAAGTCTTATCATGCAATGCAAATGACCATAGAAGAACAGTTGAATCCACATCATAAAAATAATTTAAATAAAACCTAAGTTTAAAACACCTTGACCTAAACGAACTATAATCACACAATATAGAGCCTACTCATGGGTACCCTGATTACTAGGGTAATACTAGATGATTATTGGATTACAAAAGTAATATTTGAGTGATCAGTTGATTCACCACCTTATTGATTACTTAATTACCAAGTTTTTGAGGAATTTCTTTAAAATGACATTAATGATTATTTTCAGTTAATAATTAATGATTACCAAAGCAAAAACTTAATGATTACTTTATGCCCAAAGCCCAACTATAAAAGTATCCTGACCCTAATCAAACAAACAACCTTAACTTATAAGTACATTTCAGACATATACATATGATCTTCCATGTACAGTCAAACCTGTCTATAGTGACCCTTCAAGGGACCTTGACAAAAAGGTCACTAGAGACAAGGGGTCTTTATATAGAGGTTGTCGAGTTAAAGTATATATATAATGTTAGGCATGTGCATGTGTATGTGTATTAACTGAGACACAGTTTACATAGATCTATAGAAAGTATAGTATACTGATTTAATATTGTCCTATTGAAACTATAAACAATAGACTATTTAACTGGCAATATTTTATTAATATTTTTAACATACATGTCTTGAGAAAATTTATCTAAAACTGTGCTTAATACATGTATTTTAGTATATATGCAGTTTTGAAGTATATTTTTTTTTAAATATCCCTTTTTACCTTATTCATAAGTAAAGGGAATGTTGCCAAAAATTTCTCATAAATCATAAAAAAAATTATCTCCATTTGATTACTATAGTAATAAATTTCATAAATCTAGAATTGACAAAATTATTAATTACCAACTCTTTATGACATAAGTTAAACTGACCCTGACACAAGCAATAAGTGATAATTACTACTTCAAAAATCTTCCTAAAATTTACCTGAGAACTAATTACTAAATATCAAAGAAAGGTGACACTTCCTAATTAGCTTTGATCTGACAGCTGACCCAGACCAATTAAGAGCCATTTGCACTAATTTAAGGTCCTTACATACAGGTTTTGGCACTTTAAGGGACAGTTTCTTATGGTCACTAGTCACGTTGGACAGGTGGTCACTATATAGAGGTCAAATATATAGGAAAAAATGTTGGAGGGACTCAAAATAGTCTTTATGGACAGGAAGTCTTTATATGGAGGTGGTCACTAGTACAGGTTTTACTGTACTTTTATGTCTACAGTGGATTCATTTCTTTTCTTGAAAATCAATTTCTGCGCTTTTCTAAATAAGACATAATAAGTTTATTTTGTGGTATATGCATAATGCTTCTGGAAATCAATGAAAAATAAGTGCTTCATTCAATTCTTATTTTAGTGGCAGACTTACATGCATAAAAATCATGAAAACTGGTACCCCACAAAAAATAATGAAACTACAGTATAAACCCTTCATCAAGGGATTGACCTTGAAAACTAACCTTCTGGCAGATCTTCGTAGATCTCTGGTTAACCTCCCAGCATCCTCTGAAAGTGTCCTCCCATTACCTCTACCAAAAATTCTTTGAGACTGTCTCAGGTGGAACTTAGTCCTACAATATATAATTTAAATATTGGTCAGAGACAAAAATTGCAAGATTTCATTTAACAGACAGACATGAAATTGAATCCCACAACATGGGACCTCATGCTGATGCTGCATACCAAATAAATCAAGGCTGGGATATGTAATTGCTGAAAAAAAACTGTTACAAAAACTTTCTTCCTTTGGCCATTAATGTAAAAAAAAATATCATAAAGTTGGTAAAAAGGAAGTAGATGGGAGACAGACCTGAAATAATATCCAACTTAATGGGACCCCGCCCTGATGCTGTATAACAAATATCAAATTGCTGTGATTAGTAGTTGTTGAGAAAACTGTCATGAAATAGCAAACATATCTTATTGTTATACTGGCTATTTATCATGAACAGGAAAAAATAAACAAGATTATTTGTTATCAATAAACAGCAAAACTTTTTTTTTCACTGAGAGAAATATCTTGCCAAAACAACATTTCCTAAAATCCTCTATATTTAAAGAAAAAATACTTTCCATACATAAACTTTCAGATGGTTACTGATTTAATCAAAAAATATTTTGAGATAACCCCTTATTTGTCAAAACATACTCTGTTATGGTCCCCTTTTGTATTCTAAGATGGTTCACTTTATGTACAAAGCAAACTATAAGACAGTCCCTTATTTGTTTAAAATGCTTCTTTGTTCATATTTCTTTATTTATACAAAACATGTTATAAAATGGTCCTTAATTTGAACAACACATACTGTGATGAAGTCCCTCATTTACAAGAAACTTTTTGAGAGAGTTCCTTTTTGTACAAACTTTGCTTTCAGATGATTCCTATTAACTTAACAAAATAAAAAGCTTCGCCAAGCGCAGCATGATACGACCACAACATGTTGAACACTGTACATTTTAGGCCCAATATGGATAGTCAATTGCTCTGGACACATGCAGCCCATGGTGGACTGACTAAGTATTTTGACACATGCCGCCTTTGGTGGACTATCCATCCACATTTCACAAGAAATTCATTCTTTTTTTCAAAAGCAGACCAAAATAAATTAGTTACACAAATATTACCCCTTTTCACTTTTGTTCCTTTTGGCCCCTAGCAGCAATAAGGGGAAGAGAAGTGTTGCAAAATTAACATTCAATTTGGTAAATTCACTACAACTAGAACTTAAGTTATTGTGGGAACACTAAAGTTAACAGACAACGCAGACGACGACAACGCGGAAGACACAGACGACGACAGCATCATACCATTATACGTCCGCAATAACAATCAGAAATTTTCCCTGTTTTGTACAACATTTACTGTGATATAGTACCTCATTTTACATAAAACATAGTCTGAGATGGTCCCTGATTTAGCCTATACATACTCTGGGATGGTCAAGGATTTGTACAATACATTTTGCAATGGTCCATTATTTGTACTAAATTTATTCTGAGATGGTTCTTTAAATGTAAAATATATACTCTGAGATGGTCCTAGATTTGTATGAAATCAGATATTTCTTAAACAAAACCAACTTTGTGTATGACACTATTTTCTGCAATTATGTTAAAAAATAATCTGAGATGGTAATGAAACCTACTCTGAGATGGTCCCTGTTGGTCCTTTCTGTATAGTAAACAAATCTTGAATAAAAGGGTTTGTGCTTTCCTTCATACAATCCAACAGATCATCATTAACCATGTCTCGATTCTTCTCCAAGAATCCTTTACAACTGTACCATACCTAGAAAAAATTCTTATTATATAAATATATAGCATAGGAGATTGTACATACCAAGTATACCAAGTACCACACATATCTCAGTTTAATCAAGACTGACCCTGAATACAACTTCTCTAAGGTAAATCAGACTTAAATTCATCAAGTCAAAATGGTAGAACAATACACATTTACATGTAACAAGGGGTTGTACTTAATCCTTTTAAGCAAACCCCCACTTTACCACTTAGAAACTGGAAGTAGATAACCAATTGACCCAAAAAGAGAAGGCACAGAACAAGTCATCTAAATCTATGAATCAAATTTGTAGTCAATTCCTTCAGTAGGACTGAGAAAATCATATCGAAGAGAATCGAATCATCCTATTAAACATATGAAATGGCTGAAAATAACAGTGTCGTTTTTGTTAAGAGCCAGGATCCTCTCGATTAAACTTTGGTGTTTCTACAGTATATTCAAATATAAAAGTATCTTTAGATAGCTGAATTTCTCGTACATTGTTTTATATTATTTTCGAAGCATTTTATTTATTATTTTGTTTGCAATTTAATAAAATCTGAAGGATGGTGAAAAATAAAAAATCAAACACCACACGAACAGACTGATATTTGTCACAATAAACAAATTTCCTTATCGAGAGTTATCGGCCAGCGGGCGTCCTGTTAAAACAGGAAATTGACCAATTTCAAACTGTTAATTAGTTGATCTGAATTTATCAGATTACCTTCAAATTTCACCTGAATATTCTCAAATCATTTTGCTATTTAACAGTACTAAATAAGATACTATAAGGTAAGATTTGATATGAAATTTATAAGATTTCCAAGAGGTCTATTTCTTAGTTTAAATTTGGATAAAAATGTACGATTGACTTTCAACTGTTCCTTTGGAAAAATGTGTAATGAGAATGAAAAGAAAAATAGTCTAAACAAAGCAGCAAAATCTACTCTTTCCAACGATGCATATATTTCATATGTACGATTTATTATGAAAAAGTTTACTCGCTTGTAATGCAAGTACCTATTTCAACAGACCGAATCTGAATTTACAAATAAGCGCGGAGACACTGTTATTTTGGATTTATCGTGGAGACATATCTCTTTAATTATTGTCTCAGAGTAGGAGCAGAGAAATCTGTTGTAAAACAGTCCAATTTTTACCCTTAAAAAAGTCACAGACAGACAGAGAGACCCACAAGGGATTGCAATTTAGCCCTTCCTCTCTATATAAATGTGTGTAATCAAAAAAGCATCCTACAACATATCAAACAGAATCGGTCTTGTGATTTTAGAGGAATTGTGTTTACAAGATAGTAATGGCAGATAAGTTGACCATTCAAAAACACATGCTTGGGACAATACTGATAAAAGAGTCTTAATTGTCATGGCATATGACATCTATGCTATTTGATTTGTTTGTGTGTGTGTGTGTTGGTGTTTAATACCCTTTATCGATGCACCTGAGCCATGTAGGGTGGTCAGTTTTAATGGAGGAGGAAAACCGAGTACCCGGAGGAAACCACCAACCTTGGGCAGGTAACTTTCAAACCTAATCACATTAATGCTTTTTAATTTGATCTTCACCTTTCCTGCAATCACAAAGACTCTTAACTCACCTTGCCTGCAAAGTGGTTGATGCCAAACACAGGATCATCAGCACGACTCTTTACAACAACACCCGAATCTTTATGGTTGTTGGTAACTTTGCTAACAAACTTGTAATCCGTTCCACCCTCAAACTTGGTTTCTTCATCTAGTAATGACAGGATTCCAATAGGTTTCTTAAAAAGAGACATAAAATATAACAAACAATTGTCTGTCCTATGATGTAGATGGTCAGCTCCACACCTATTTGTTTGAGTTTGCATCATTTAATTTTTTAGTTGTATTTGTGTTATGGTTAATAAGTGTAAAAAGTTTCATTAAATCACTTCTACCTGCAACATTCAAAATGAGGCTGTCGCAAGGTCAAATCTTCCTAGGTCATTAAGACTCTTTAGGGATCACTTGCAAACTCCATTAAGCTAAAATTATCAAAATGGCCTGTGAACTCAGGATATGCCTTTAAAGCACAGTTTTTAATGTGACCTTGCTACCATAGGAAGGGACCCTGAAGAAGTCCCCAAAATATTTCTAAGAAATAAGAACCCAAACATCTTGTGTTAACTTCACAATATCTTATCTTTACCTTTGTAAAGACCTCTAGGATGACAAAATTGTTTGTAAAGTTGACATCAGTACAAGGAATCCCCTCTTCTTTATAGATATCTTTTTCATGTTGGAAAACTTTATCGTTCATAAAGTTCTGAAGTTGTTCGTTGACAAAGTTTATACATAACTGCTCAAAACTGTTTTGATGAAGGTTTTCAAACCCAGCTATGTCCAATACACCTATATTTACTGAACTTGTAGATCTACAAAGACAAAAAAAACCTTAAAATGAAAAGGGAAATTGAGCACATGCTATTAAGTGCAGAAAATGTCTTCCCTTCTGGAACTGCTGGGTTGATCCTTTTTAAATGGACATTGTTCAATTGCAGTTTATCAATTTATCATGTTCTATGTCTGATGGTTTTGACTTTGGTGGACATAGGGTTCATCATGCCCTTTTGTATTTCCTAATATTCTTTAAATATCAACCCTTCTGCTGCAAAGTGTTTTTTTTTTCCTAAGCAATTTATATTACCTGTCTTTGGATAGATCTTCGTTTATTGTTCTGATCACCCATCCAAACAGTCTCTCATAGATGGCCTTGGCTAGAGCATCCCGTCCGTCCCTGGCCTGATCTAAACTCTTTAACTTGTGGATCGCTTCACCTTTATTTATACAAAAGTCAAAATAAATTATTCAAAATTTAGTATAATAACAATATTATCAAACTTTTCTTTAAATCAAGATACATAAATATTAACATGAAATAGAACAAACAATTATTTACTTTAAAAATCATTACAGGTACATGCATTGAAAGTTGTTCCATTTAACTATGTTAAATAGGGAGGGGTGATAACCATTTTTTATAATTCATAGGTGGGGTAAGAATGCATTTTTAAATAGTGGTGAGGAGTCTTGAACAAAGTGTGCCCCCTCCCATGTTTATTTAAATGGGACAGCCCTGTTGTTAACTAGTATTAATTTCATTTTTAGGTACAAGAAGTACTGTATGAAACATTTAGTATTTTTTCTCAATTTATTTGGCTCTGTTTGGGGTTGTTTTGGTTTTTTTTCCTGTTTTTTTTAAATTTATGAATCTGCTGTTTTTATATATATATAAAACTGAGAAATACTTTTATTAAATATAATGATTATATAAATCATATATTGTGAATAGAATTAGAACAGCAAGCAAGCCCTGCCTGTTTTCTACAAATACCCCACTCTTTCTCTATGAATCTCCCAGCTACTTCTTTATGAAGGGAAAAGTATCATCAATGCTACAGTAATGCAAATCTTCAACTAAAGATTCATCCAAATCCATAGGAGGTTTTCTGGAGGAGTTACATTTACAAAGTATGGTGACATTGGAACAGACAAAGAGACATGTATTCAAAATCAAAGGCATTTGAAAACTGAAACAAGAGGCTCCTGGGAGCCTGAATCGCTCATCTGGTCTTGATGTCAACCCTATGAAGTACTTTGTAGAGCTAAATGAGCTGAACATTTAAGCAAGCAACAGCTTTTCTCTATCTGCAATAGTTTTCATTTTATAGACCAAAAACACTATTTTCGCCTTTAAGGGGCTGTAACTCCTATATGGGGTCATGTGAAAACTTCAACCCTATGAAGACTTTGGTAGAGCTAAATGAGCTGAACATTTAAGCAAGCAACAACTTTTCTCTATCTGCAATAGTTTTCATTCTATAGGCCAAAAACACTATTTTCGCCTTTAAGGGGCTGTAACCCCTATAAGGGGTCATCTGACAACTTGGACCCAATGGAGACTTTTGTAGAGCTAAATGAGCTGAACATTTAAGCAAGCAACAGCTTTTCTCTATCTGCAATAGTTTTCATTCTATAGGGCAAAACATGAAAAAAGGCTATTTTTGACCTTTGAAGGGCCATAACCCCTATTAGGGTTCCTCTGACAACTTCGACCCAATTGAGACTTTTGTAGAACTTTTGATTCTGAAGAGTCTAAGATCCTTCAGATTTTTTCTATCTGTTATGGTTGCTGAGTTATAAGCCATTTTAAGTGGTTTTACCCTATGTTCTATTTTTAGTAACAGCAGCCATGTTTTTTAACTAATCATTTCAAAATGAGGATCGTTTGTTGCCAACATGTCATATACCATTCCTGCAAAGTTTCAGTTAAATTGGTTTAGTGGTTTCAGAGAAGATTTTTGAAATTGTAAACAGACGACGGACGACGACAGACGACGGATGAAGAACGACGGACGACGACTGACGCATAGTGATGGCATAAGTTCACTTGGCCTTTGGCCAGGTGAGCTAAAAATGACCCCAAATCTGTCCAATTTCAGTCAATTTGATAGAAATCTTACAGATTTGGTTTGCTTTGGCTTCCTATTATTATCAATGCCAGATGACATGCTTGTAAAATTCTTAGAATAAGTTTGTTCATTCACTTGAACTTCTAAATAGCATGAAATATCTTCTTCATATCAGTTTTGTAATTTACAATCATAGAAAGGGCATAATATGGGCCTTAGAGTGTAAGTTGTCCTTTCCAGAGTTCGGTTGGGACAGGGGTAGCAAATAAAAGTTAAATTCATGCAGGTAACAACTACCGGTATAACAAGTCTATCCAAAATCACCAGAAACTTAAGAACATTTAAACAACAACAACAGGTTTGGCAGGTAGGAGTCTTAATAAGAGAAAAGCTCTAGGTTTAACATTTGGTCATCATAGAAACTGATGAGCAATTAATGAAGCACTCATAATTGCTGTAATGTAATGAACCACTAATCAAATGGCTCACTAACTCCACTGACCTAAAAGTCTTCACCTCTTAAGACCCCTAATTAATATGTAATTGCCAAACCTGTTGGTGTTATTCAAATCAATTGAAAAGACAACAGCTGATCTGAAAACAGGTGTAAATCTATAAGAAAAAAAGTGCAGATGTTTTTTGAGGTAAAATAATCAGACTTTCTGATAAATGTTGGAAAAAAATAAATAACAGTGATTTCTATAACAATATCATCAAGTGTTAAGCTCTATGTCAAGCTGTGAATAAAATTAAATAAAATAATTAAAGAAAAAAAAAACACTACAACACTCGCATGCACATATAAGCGACGGGAGACATGTGTCACACAATTCAAAGGATAAAGTGTGTTTAATTCAAACACCTAAATTTTTCCCTACCCATACACCAGCCAATATTCACCATATTATTGCCTAGTTTTTCCCTTTATGAGATCCAGCCAAATATTAGTAAAAACTATAAACTACTTTGCCTTTTAATGAGTCAAAATATGTTTGGTTTGGAAGGAAAAATGGCTTTTCTCTATTTTCAAAGGCAAAGTACATTTCAGCATTTTGTCAATTGACACATGATAATGGGAACACACACACACGCTGATTCAATACAAACTTCTCTTACCTCCAAAACCTAAATCATAAACATGATGATAAATATAATATATTTATATATAGATTATGCATAATTTTCTTTTATAATTTATTCATAATTTTAACCTTTAATACAAAGAGGAAATTTTTTTTTAAGAGTTTAAAATAAGCTTTATATTTTATTAAGTCTAACAAATCAAATATTTAGACTTAGTGTTTTTGTTTAGCTGTCTTATTTTTTCTAATTTTAATTTGGGATTGTGTACAAATTTTTTTCTGCAAATCTTGTAAATTTTTCTATGTCTATATGGTCTCTAGTAACACACTCATAATTAGAGAACATATACTCTTTCTCATGATTCTTGATTTAAACATGTTATCTTGGTTAAAATCGATAACTACCTCAAATACATGACAGGAAAATCTTTCAAAGTCAAAACTAGCCAGATTTTGTTTAACTGGAAGTAGACCAGCAACAGACCCAAAATTAATCGAATCCCACAATATGGGACCCCACCCTGATGCTGTATACCAAATATAAAGTTGCTGTGATAAGTAGTTGCTGAAGAAAATTTCTAACCCGCCTGGCTGCTCGATGACTGACATTCACCATTTTATAACCCGTATTTTTCACTACGTGAAATCCAGCCAAAAATATACTAACCTCCATAGTCACTTTTTGTTTTGATGAGGGCTAAGCTTAGATCCATCGTGTTCACGTTTAACAGTTTGGCAGCTGAAAGGATGAAAAACATTTAAGTTGCAATGTGGGAAAATTTAGATAAAGGTGTTTGAAAAAATTTCATGAGACTTATAATACAGTAAGCTTACACAGTTTTCACATACTGTACATTTCAAAATTTTTCTTTGAAAATATTATGCCATTGATATAGTCTTGAAAACCAGTAAATCTACTCATTTATAATACACCTGCTCCTAAAATTATTCCTTCCATAAAACTTTTCTGAGTAAACATGAAGTAAATGATGTGCTCGATGATACGCTCCCGAAGAGAGCGATAATGGTAGAAAAGTCAATATTTCAGTTGTACTATGAGCTGAATTTCCCTTCAACATCTGGTTTAACATGCATGTTTTACCAAACTTTCGGCGTCTTTTTAACGCTTTTTCTTCAGAAAACACACAAGTGAGCCACCAGAAAAGCTAGTTTGTTTTTATTTTCGAACACAAAAAAATGATTAATTGTAACTTCGGGACCGTAACAGGTTTAACTTGCCTCATATTATTGTTAAAACTGCTATACATCATATGATACTATAGAATAAAAAGAAAATACAAAATATCAGACCTCTTCATCATGAACTCATGCAGACTTTTTGCAGGTGTATATATAATTTCCCAATGTGTAAAAACCTAAATATTCAGTCAACAGGAAGTTGATGACCTAGGAGCATAAAATTGCTATGCCCAAAGTGATGTTAGAGGAAAATCTATTTGCAAAAATCCGACTTCTGCCAAATCTACATGTAATTACTTAAAAATTGCAATCGAAATTATGTAACAGATGGCGAAAACACAGATGAGCAGACCTGCATGCAGACTTAAATACACGTTTTGGGCTCCTGCAAGATAATCCCAAAAGTCACAATGATGATTAATACACAGTTCATTGAAGTTGAAGGTCATTTTTTATAATTTTCAACAAATGTCTTTTTGAATAAATGTCTGGGGTCGCATTTTCAAAGCTTTCTGTTTGCATTAGACTCTGCAGGATCCCAAAATTTATTAGAAAATAATGTAAACCAGAATATGTGTACATGAAAAAACCTTTAGAATAGTATTTTTTTTTAAATTACCTAAATCTACTTGTTCTATATGAACAATTTCTAAAGGCTCATTCTGCTTCTCAGCTTCCTTAAATTCAACCTGAGTCAGATGAAGTATGGCCCCCAGCATGCAATGCAGTATTGAAATATCCTGAAAAAAAGTTACACAAATATTTATTAAGTTACAACAAAATTAAAATTGAACTTTTTAAATTTCAGATCTGTACCCCTTAATGTGGACAGAAGGAGAGAATAAACAACCTAAAGGGCTCCAACATTTTAATGCAAAGCCTAACAAAAGACTGTAAATATGGAAAAAGAAATTCACATCCATTGATTTTTTGAACATTTTAATTGGGGAGACAGCCAAACTTCTGAGATCTTTCTTACAATCAAATATATCATTTCAAAATCAATATACTGAGCAACCATCACTAGTCACATTGAAGGCTACTGTGGATTCATTTATTTTCGTGGGTACCAATTTTCTTGTTTAAGGATGATGAAGGGTCAGCTTTTGAGATTTTTGATAATTTTTCGGAATCCTCGTTTTTTTTTTCCATCAAAATAAGGCAAAAAATTTTGCACGGTAACCCCTATTTTTCTTTTGTGTAAGGTCTTCATTACATCATAAATATCTGTTTTACAAATTTATTTCCAATTCTAATCACTTTTTCATTGATTTAAACATGTAAACTATGCTAATGATAAAGCTATGATAAAACTAGAGAAAACCTTTTCCCACCAAATTTTAAACTCTTATTATCTTTAAAAGGAGTATGGTAACCTATCAAAATTTTTAGTTTATTTTCTATTTCTAAGTATTCCCTTATGATTTAAGGACTCAATTTGAAAACTTCATCACTTTCAAAGTCACCCTTGAACAATCTTAAGTGAAAGGGGACTATTTTGTTGAATCCTGAATTCGTGGTTCTGAAATCTGAAGCATTCAGATCAATGTTAATTTATCTTTTCGTGTGGTATCAAATTTCGTGGGTTGAGTCCACCCACCTAAACCAAGAAAATTGGTACCCCATGAATAATAATGAAACCACAGTATACCATAACAAATTCAATATACTGAGCAGTTACAAGTGGTCACATTGAAGGCTTTTGGATATTTTCCAATGCAGATTTTTCAATTAGCCCTGTGGGTTTATCTAGGTTGTATAGAGTGCACTTTTTCCACATGTTATTATCTTCTATACCATACCTCTTCCTTAAATCCAATCTGTTTCAGTACAGACATATTATCATGGTACATCTGTCTATATTCTGCTGTTTTCTCCAATAGGTGAGGGCTGCCTCTACTAAGTATTCTGTAAACAAAATAAGAGTGTGTGCTTAAACTTGTTATTGATTTCATCTTTAGATGGGTCAGTGACAGTTCTTCAATTCCTAATGCTTGCAAAACTACAATATTAAATCAAAGTACTGAAAGTACTGGTAGCCAGGGTAATCTACAAATTAAAAAAAAAAAAATAATAAAAATAAAAAGCTACCTTTTGAGTAAAAGGGATTTTCACAAGGATTCCAATAAAAAAGACTTCGTGCCCGCTGCGAGGTGTGCTCGCTTTTACACTTTTTTCAGATGATCAAGCAACATTTAATTCTGTAAGCTAACCAAACACATTTTTCAAATTAAATGAGGAATAACCCATGAGAAGAGATTGTGAAAATTATGTTGAATTGTAAACTTTTGTTGACGTATAACGCTAAACAATTTAAAAAGCATCAGATTTCTCTAACTCTATTGGAAAGAACATACCTTTTGGTTCTACAATTTTCAGAAAAAAAGATCGTTTTTGTATTGCATCTTGAAAATAAATATATTCAGTGGTTCTAAAGATCGAAAATTTGGTTGATTAAAAATTTTCAATGAAAAATTACTTGGTCAAGAAACAATTTTACAAAAAAAAAAATTGAAGCCCTTTTTTCAAAATCAATTATGGTAAATACGAATTAATTATTCTTCAAAGAACGGTTTACATAACCATTTTATCTGATAAAATAAAAATGTTGTGAGGATTTGAACTTTGGGTAAATTATCCTGTCCATTGCACTGCATGTTTATTTCCATCCAGTTTGGCACTTAATGAGATGCAAATTAGTGAATATGACATTACTAATGAGATCGGCGAACACTATCAATCCGCTTTTGTATTCTTTATTAATCATTTAATAATATCACATCAGATAGGCGTCTTACATACTTGTACAAATTTTAAATAAGTTTTATAACATAACTGCGAGTAAAGCGATGATCAAACAGATCTGGAAAAGGAACTATATTACAAGCGTGTATTGATATTTCAATTGAGAGGTTTTCTGGTGAACCGCCGGAAAAACCATTTGCTAGCCTACTGAAACGCTATAGTAGCTATAGCCGTGGCTAATCGCTAGCGATTACCCCGGCTAAAAAGACAGGATGAGCACTGTCTTAGTTATCGCTAGCGATTACCACGGCTAAAAAGACAGGATGAGCACTGTCTTAGTTATCGCTAGCGATTACCCCGGCTAAAAAGACAGGATGAGCACTGTCTTAGTTATCGCTAGCGATTACCACGGCTAAAAAGACAGGATGAGCACTGTCTTAGTTTTCCAAAACTATTTGACTGATTTTCATGAAATTTTAATATGATATTACCCAAATAATACTTATCACTATGCGGTATTTCATACATGTACTCTAATAGTTTTGGAGTTTCATGTTTACAAAAAATTGTTGACAGACCGACAGACTGAAAAGTAAAGCTCCATTAAGTTATTTTTTTCTAAACTCTGTCAATGTAATTGGCAAACCAAAGAAACTGGTTATTAACTTTTACAATGAAACCAATGGACATAGTGCATAGTGGGTAATTTTAGCGAGTTGCAAATTTTGTGATTTTTATCCAAGGGGAGGGTTTTATTTTAGCAGTCTTATTTTTTTGCATTTTCAGAATACTTGAAACAGAGAATAACTGTGAAATATCAAGACTAAAATTAAGCAGTCTTTAATTTGATTGATTCTTCAGACCTCGCAAATGCAGCGAAAATTAAAACTGCATGAAAATTTCCTGCTTTATGGTACTACATGGACCAAAACATAAAGTTCAGCATTTTCTTGGTAAATAATTTACACCATTTTTATACAAAACAAGTAAAACTGTGAGCGAGCTCACAAAAGGATACCCCCAGCTTCATATTGGACTATGTACTGTAAAAAAAATCTCAAGTCCAGTTATCTCCCCTCGATGATAACCAAGAGCAATACAAATTCTTCATGCACATCTACAGATGATGTACTTCCTAAATGTAAAGTTTCATCAAAATCCATCCAGCAGTTTAGGAGTAGTTGCGCTTATGGGGTCTCCCATTGAATAATGTAATTAAAAAGTCTAAGTCCAATTATCTCCCCTGAATGATGTCAGAGTGCAATGAAAATTCTTCATGCACATCTACTTATGATGTTCTTCCTTCATATTAAGTTTTAGCAAAATCCTTCAAGCGGTTAAGGAGAAGAAGCACTTACAAAGTCTCCCATTGAATAATGTATTTAAAAAGTCTAAGTCCAAATATCTTCCCTGAATGATGTCCGAGTGCGATGAAAATTCTTCATGCACATCAACATATGATGTTCTTCCTTCATATTAAGTTTCAGAAAAATCCTTCGGGTAGTTTAGGAGGAGAAGCGCTTACGAGGTATGTTGACAGACAGACGGACGGACGGACAGACAGACAGACAGGGTGTTTCCTATATACCCCCCAAACTTTGTTTGCAGGGATATAATAAATCACAACCAATATATATACTTGTAATCTCTAGCCTTGGTCAGACTGAGCTCTGCGAGCTGCTCTGGTGATGCCCCAGCAAACAGGGAGTAAAATATATGGAAGTTTCCCTCGTCATAGCTGTAGTTCACTACTCTGGATTTCTCTAGCATATAATCTCTTACCACAGCTGAAATTGAAAGCAAACAGTTTTTGGAGTGAATAGAAATATTTTTAAAATCTCTGGTAAGCATGATTAAATTTCTTTGTTTTATATTCAAACTATGAGGCAGAGGAATAACTAGATACCAGGGAGATGTTAACCATCTCCAAGGGCCCCACTCCCATAAAAAATTGTGGACCGGCATTAAACTCAAACTTGATCTGTAACTCATCAAGGTAAACTCACATACCAAAAATCAGTTCATTATCTAAAAGCGTTAAGAAAAAAAGTGTGGAAAACTGAAATTTTAATGAATTTTCAAAGTTCAAAGGGCCATAACTCCCATAAAAATTTGTGGACTGGCACGAAACTCAAACTTGATCTGTAACTCATCAAGGTAAACTCACATACCAAAAATTAGTTCATTATCTATAAGCGTTAAGAAAAAATGTCCGGAAAACTGAAATTTTTGTGAATTTTCAAAGTTAAAAGGGCCATAACTCCCATAAAAATTTGTGGACCAGCACGAAACTCTAACTTGATCTGTAACTCATCAAGGTAAACTCACATACCAAAAATCAATTCATTATCTGTAAGCGTTTAGAAAAAAAGTCCGGAAAACTGAAATTTTAGTGAATTTTCAAAGTTCAAAGGGCCATTACTCCAATAAAAAATTGTGGACCGGCACGAAACTCAAACTTGATCTGTAACTCATCAAGGTAAACTCACATACTAAAAATCAGTATATTATCTAAAAGCGTTTAGAAAAAAAGTGCGGAAAACTGAAATTTTAATAAATTTTCAAAGTTCAAAGGGCCATAACTCCCATAAAAATTAGTGGACTGGCACCAAACTCAAACTTAATCTGTAACTCATCATGGCACGAAAACTCAAACTTGATCTGTAACTCATCAAGGTAAACTCACATACCAAAAATCAGTTCATTATCTATAAGCTTTTAGAAAAAAAGTCCGGAAAACTGAAATTTTAGTGAATTTTCAAAGTTCAAAGGGCCATTACTCCCATGAACATTTGTGGACCAGCACGAAACTCAAACTTGATCTGTAACTCATCAAGGTAAACTCACATACCAAAAATCAGTTCATTATCTATAAGCATTTAGAAAAAAAGTCGGGAAAACTGAAATTTTAGTGATTTTTCAAAGTTCAAAGGGCCATAACTCCAATAAAAATTTGTGGACCAGCACGAAACTCAAACTTGATCTGAAACTCATCAAGGTAAACTTACATACCAAAAATCAGTTCATTATCTATAAGCGTTTAGAAAAAAAGTGCGGAAAACTGAAATTTTAATGAATTTTCAAAGTTCAAAGGGCCATAACTCCCATAAAAATTTGTGGACTGGCACGAAACTCAAACTTGATCTGTAACTCATCAAGGTAAACTCACATACCAAAAATCAGTTCATTATCTACAAGCGTTTAGAAAAAAAGTCCGGAAAACTGAATTTGTTACCGACGGACAGACTGATTACTATAGGGCGTCCGCAACAAAGTTGCGGGGCCCTAATTATATGAATAGATAGATAGACAGAGAAACAGACAAGTTAGTTCTTTTATACCCTAAAACTTGCAGTTTGACATACGGTTATACCATAACTCTTTTAAAGTAAAAACATTTGAGAAAACAAACCTCCTAGAACTTGTCCATCTTCCCGGAAACTCAGTTCTAAATATTTGGCAAATCGACTAGAGTTTTCATTCATAATAGTCTGAGCATTTCCGAAAGCCTCCAGCAAAGGGTTAACCTACAAAATAAAATTAATAATGAACTAACATCATTGTAAAATTTCATAACATTTGGTCTATCCGAACCAAAGTTATTTTGAAAACAAATAAAAAATTGTCATTTTCACCATTTTGGGGCCTCTCATTTCTAAATGGAACAAGAGGCTCCCATGAGCCTAAATGGCTCACCTGATCAAGATATTGATATTGTTCAAATGAAAAACAAACAGTGTAACCCTTTCTGGTTGAACAGAATAAACAAGCTCAAAGAAAAGAGCCTTCCCAGATCAAGATATTGTTCAATTTCCCACCAAAAATTTGAAAAAAGTTTCCCATATTACAATAAAACACGAACCAGATTGTTGTTGAATTATCCTTAGTTAAAAAAATTCTGACATCTCCACATTTCTATTTATCAAAATCCCCATTCACAATGAATAAATTGCCCATTACCATGTACATGTATAATATTGTGGTTTCATTTTTTTTTCATGGAGCATCAATTGCAATTTTCATAATTTGTGTTGGTCAGGCTGAACATAAAAATCCATTACCCCACAAAAAGGAAATTTAACATTACTTTGCAAATAAATGAAAACTTCAGAACCACAAATTAAAGAACCCAGAACTGGCATTATTTTTTAGTAATCCATTAAAAAGGGTTCCCACAAAAATAAATGAATCTACAGTAGAAGGCCTTGATGATTGTCATCATTGAAAGAAGTTATCATAGTGATATCTTTCTAAACTGACCCCCCTCCCCCTTGGGAACTCAAGACTTTATTTGGAATATACAGGTGTTCAGTTTATACAGGTTAAAAACGGGTAGAAATCAAATAAAAAGACTAGAAAAGCAGCTTGGTTATGACAGGTTTTCAGTTTACTCCTGGTTCAGCTTAGAACTTAAGGTTTAAGTGTATCATACATTTGTATACATTTTTCAACTTCTTTTGAAATTAAAGTTTGTTTTTGCCTGCAAAACAATGTCAAAAAGCTCTAAGTTCAACAGGCCATAACTTCCACAAAAATTTGAGGATCATAATTTCCTTGTAACATGCACACCTATATGGTGTCCTTCCTCTATACCAAGTTTTTTTGAACATGTTAAATCTGGTTCATAAGTTTCAGAAGAGTTGTGCTGACAAGATAATAAAAGCAGATTTCCAGCTTATCTTTAAGTTCAAAAGGCCATAACTCTAACAAAAATTTGAGGATCAAAATTTCCTTGTAGTATGCACAACTTCATATTGCACCCTTCCTATGTATCAAATGTCATTGAATTTGGTCGAGTAGTTTCAGAGGAGTTTTGCTGACAAAGTGATAAATTAATAAGATTTTCAGCTAATTTTTAAGTTCAATTTTTAATTCCCACAAAAATTTAAGGATCAAAATTTCCTGGTCACATGCACAACTATATATAGTGTCCTTCCTATATACCAAGTTTCATTGAATTTGGTTCAGCAGTTTCAGAGGTTTTATGCTGACAAGAAATAGCGGGTTATTTTTGTGGGGGTAAATTTTCACGGTTTTTGTGTTATGAGGTATGTGAAAAAAATTTGCGGGTTATATTTTCGTGTTTGTGAATTTGTTTGTATAGGATTTGCGTAACATGGATATTTACACGGGATTTATTTTCATGGTTTCCCTCAACCCGCGAAAATAAGTGAAAATTAAACGATGGCAACAATAACCCGCTATATGGTAATAAATTAAGATTTTCAGCTCATTTATTTAAGGGCCATTACTCCCACAAAAAAATGAGCATCAAAATTTCATTGTAATATGCAAAACTAAATATGGTGTCCTTCCTATATACCAAGTTTCATTGAATTCGGTTCAAAACTTCAGTATTTTCAGTGGAGTTGCATTGACAAACTTTGTGATGTACAAATAGGACAAAATTAACAATAGGTCTCCCCACAAAAGCGGGGGAGACATAATTTCAGCTGTGTTTATAGTATCTTAATAATATCATTGTTTTTATTGACAACTCCCATACATTATACTTTGTAACATGAGGTAGGAAGAACAAAGTAATCACTCCAAATAAACAGACATATAAATGTACTTAAAGTGATAATACACTATGTAATCAAAGTACACAGCATTGACCTTTTTACCATGCCTTTCTATTGACTTTAAACAAATTTACATTCCTCTTTGAACAATGCTTTAAAACAAGCTGGTTTAACCCCTGAAAAAGGTTATCATTAAGATAAAATCAACAATTTTGCTGACTTTCTTTCAGTTTTGTAATTATTATATAAACTAAGGGTCTTGCATGGATTCAACCAAATAATTTCTATGTGTTTCAAGACATTCATTACAAAGTTTGACAGACCAATAAAGAAACATAATACACCATTACAATTTAACTGGCAGATAAGATCAAAAAGGTTACTTATGTTTAATTATAATCAAATCATCTTTGACATCTTTGAGCCAATATTAAAAAGAATATTTAAGTAAACTTGTACTAAGCGATTTTCCAATTGTTATTGGAATTATCTGCACAAATTGGCACATGTAAATGAGTACAGTACATTAAGCCATTGATATCTACTTTGCACCTATTCAAAGGAATTGCATTATTATGCTTATTAAACTTATAATAAAATTTAAATACCTGAGAAATCAGCTTTAAACACAAAGATATCATATCCGTAGACATGTGGTCAACCCCTCGAATTCCCCCTTGGACGAAAAAAATTAAAAAATATGGGTAAAAACAAGCTGAAAGGTTAAGCACTATTAAAATAAGGAATATTTTGAAAATCGAACCCTAAATTGAACCCCCCTAAACACATTCTGGCTACAGGTATGGATATACTTGAGGTTCAGACTTACAGACCAACAAAACTACAAATATATGTCCTCAAACTTTCATGGGGCATGCAAAAACAAAGAATAAATATCAAAAATACAAATCAAATGAAATGCATTGAAAAATTTAAAGAAGATAACTGAACATTTTATTAAGACTTGAAATTTTGTAATCCACTGAAAATTTACAACTGACTGGACCAATACCAATGACTAAGAAAAGACAAATGTTCAAAGAAGATGAATAAGGAGTGTATACAGACATATGCATGGCACAAATCACATTTAAATTATTGAATTCATGACAAGTGCACCATTTATATGCCTCGATCAATACTCTCTGATTGTGCCTTTGAATACATTAACATGACATAACTGTATTTAATTCACATAAAATGGAATGACATAATTCCATTTTAAAGCATTTCAACACCCAAGTGATATTTAATTTTCCACTATGTAATTACAAGCACATGAATATTTGTTAGATATATTGCAATTCATGCAGTGAAGATTTATTTCACCACTATTAAAATAACTTCATTTTTCCTTGCTTTGTTGAAATATATACATTTAAACCTATTTCAACAACTTTATTATCAAATAATTTATACAATTTTTTTTTTCTGAAGAAAGTTGAGAAAGTACAGTTTAAAATTTTCTAGAATAAAATTTTCATGTTCAGTATTGCGTTAAAATTTTTAAATTTCTGCATAATTTTTTTTGTATGAATTATAGTTAAAATAATATTTTATGTCACATTGTACAAATTTTGTATCAGACCACAGAATTTTGGTGAAAAGATTTTAAACGCATCCTGTAAAGAACACCATAATTTTAGAGTAAAATGAAACCACGAACAAAAGAAGAATCGTATCTGTTTTATCTATTTTTTATTGTTGTCTGCATCTATTCAAAAATAACGACTTATCTGTATAATCTTATTCAAATTTGTTGTATCATATTCATCTTTTTAAATTTGGTTTTACATGTAACTATTTGATGTAAATATGCCAATGCTAAGTTCTGAAGTATTTAAAAGTATTGACCTATTTTGCTTAAATAAATGTTCTCCAATTCTACCGATTTAAAATCTTCTCTTGATGTATGTCACAGCAGGGGCGTATCCAGAAATTTTCAAAGGGGGTTTCCACATACTTGGTTCTGTGGGCCAAAGGGGGGTCCCAGACCAATTTTGCTGAAAATCTACACAAAAATTCTAAATTTCGGAGGAAAGGGGGGGGTTCCGACCCCCAGACCCCCCCTGGATCCGCCACTGCACAGTCAAAAGGACAATTTTTAGCAGTAAAACAACAAAATTATATCCCAGAGAACTTGGAGAACTTAATTGAGATGAACAGGGGAAAAAATCTTCTAAGCAAGTATATAAACTCATGGGTATCTATTTCATGAATTGTGAATAAAATGTATAATCTTGGAGTCATGAATTTGTGGTTTTAATGAATTATTCATAAAACTAATGCAAAAGTCTTTTTTGTTGGGAATCAAATATTGTTTGGCCCACCAACGAAAACAATAAAAATTTGTATACCATGAACTTTAATACTTTCACCTATTTCAATAAAGTGAGCCATATATTGTTGTTTTTTAATAAAATTTGTGGTGCAACATTTTTCTTGATTGTGGGCCATATTCTACAGAAAGTCAGTGTTAATTTTATATTGTTTTTTTTAAGCTACATGTGCAGAATTCAAATCCCATCGAAATGTCTTTTCCTGAAAATTGAATCCACAGAATACCAAACAAGTCCCTCTCCTTGGAGTTGATTTATTATCATTCCCTCTCTCTAGCTACCTTTCTCCGTTTGAACCCGACATTTCTTTTGAAATGCATGTACCAAGTCAAGCCATTGCGGTCTTCAATTTCTCTGGTATGTCTTCCTTGTTTTGCCTTGTCTTATGGACATTTGAGATTGATTCTCCAAGTTCGGTAATTTTTTTATTACCTTTATTTACCAAATAATGCAAGTACAATGTGCCGGTATAAGCTTTTACATGTCAAATGAAAATTGTACTTTACTGAATATGTTTAAAGAGGGGTTATGATTAGGTCTTGAAGACTCAAATCTAATATTTATTGGAATTAAGAAAAAGAAAGAAATTAAAAACTTTTTGAGAACCATTTCTGTATTATTAAATAATTAAAGTTTAGGAAAAAAATAGATCCTACAATGTATTTCTACTGATTATAAAGTAGATTTTTCTTTGAATATGAAAATTTAATAAACTTAGAATTTAAATTAATTCTTAATGAAAGACTCCTACTTGCCAACCAATCCATAAAAAAAAACCTTATTATACTTTCAAATGTAAGTTCTAAAAGTTAATAACTTATATAAGGATTATTTGTTTTCTTTTTTTTTTCACAGCAAAATTGCATACTTTCTTTGAAAATCATTCAATCTTTTTTACCACGTTTACCATAATATAAACTTTTAAAGGTAATAAAATTTGTTCATTTATGTAAAAGAACATGTAACTGTTTCTTTAAAAATTCCCCAAAATAACCCAAACTGGTTTATATTGAATGTTGTACCATATTTTCATTCAATATTAGATACATATGCGAACCTATATTAACTTTTGACTTAGCATGTGAATACAGTTAAGACAAGACATTAAGTCAAAGTAATCATATTCATCATTCTAAATATTAAAGGCAAAGAGCCATTATGACTTCCCAATTGACAGGAAAATTTGGTTAGGAACTGTATAAACCAAGAGGTCTCAGATAATTTTTTGAATTGCCTGCCCTCCCTTATCAAAAAAAATCCAGCTCATAAAATGTTTCTAACATTTATACAGGGATTTCATTGTACTAGGATATGATTTCATTAAACCAGGATTAATTGATACTTATATGTCAACAAAATGATCTATGAATACTATGAACAAATTGTCCTGATTGATTTTTCCCTACAAGAACAGACAAATTTACCTTAACAACCTTTATTAAGTAAACCTGATTGTGTTGTGCCAATTTTCTATAAGAACATACATACAGACAGACAGATACCACATTCTGATCCCCCTATATTTACCTTGACAACTTTATCATGTAAATCTTCACTCCCATGTGGACACATGTGGATGAAATGTTTCACCATCAGTTTGGTACTCTCTGTTTTACCCGCACCCGATTCACCACTAACGAGTATAACTTGGTTTGTGGCATTCTCACGCATTCTCTGGTAGGCTCTTGTAGCCATATGAAAAATATGTGGCTTTGCCTTTGCATCAAATTTTTTCCAGTCATATTGGTTATGATGCTGAAATGCAGGAATAAATTATACATGTACGATGTTTATATAGATTATTTCAAATTCTACAATGATAAAGAGAAAGCTTTCTCCTACAAATTTAGAAATTTTCACATTTGCAAGAAGTTTAGAATTTTAAACTTCTGAGATTTTTTTTTCATAGATGATATAAATTTGGAGAAAATGTTTTCCTTTCTGAAAACCATTCTTGTATTTCATCTTTACAAACTGCAAAAGAAAAGATGTTAGACAACTCAACGTTAACTTTTTTTTAAATGCTTGTAATTGACAAAAGGAGCAAACTATCTATAAAAGCTGTATGATCTGCAACATCTGTAAATATATTCAAAGCCATCTAATGATAAGAATTGAAACTCAAGAAAGTTTTGTTCATCCTAGCGTGTAACCCACAAGTTATATTCATATAAGGTTAGATAAGCATGATAAGAGGCAAATACAGAAGTCTTTGGTCTTGACTTTTTCTGCACTTTTACAGTAAGATAATTGTTCCTGATGGTGAAACTGTGTACATATACACCAAAAGGGCTGGTGTACAGTAAATATATACATGTATATTCCGCTATAAAGGGATAGAGGGGGTATTTCAATTTTACTGTACACAAGCCCCTATGGTATGCCATAGACCTATATATTTATATGCGAGCGTAGCGAAGCTCACTATTGTAGAGAGTCTGCCAAATTGCACGAGACTCAAAATACTATGGAAGAAAAATCGTTCTGTCACCGGAAACATTCGATTTTCGGAAGTTTTCGAAAATGTCTGCGCGTGCTGAAAAATTGCGGGAAATAGTAATACATCGTCCCAAATTATCTCGTCCCAGGCATTATTCGAAATTATCAATGGAATAGATTATATTTTTGTATCTACGCGAGCTTTTAAGGCAATGTCTTTCTCATATTAATTCTAATATACAGGTCTATGGGTATGCACCGGTTAAAAAAGTCTCTTACAGTCTAAAGAAACATTTTTGGTGATTCCAGTCTTCTATTTTAGGCTGGACCTACTGGAAATATCCAGTTAAATTTTGTATTAATTTATATTAATCATATAGGAAAAAAAATAGCAAATTTGATGAAAATAGGTCTTTTTGGTAAATTCTTATTATTATGTCAATGTTTTAATTATGTTGATGCAGGTCAAATTATGTGGCCATAATATATTGACATGAAACTGTGAAAAGAGCCTCTTCAGGCTTAGATGGCATAGACCTGTATATTAAATACAGATCTATGTTAGATGGTAATTCAAGAACTTATTCTTATCTTGATTTTGGGTTTATTTAACTTTATCTTTACCAATATGAGAACAATATTTATAATAACTCGTTTCTTGGAAGATTTTTTGGATCACACCGTTTTTAAATTTCAAAACATTCCTTCTTTCGTTTTCAACTTTTTTTGTTGTGTTTCCCCTCATTTCCCGCGAATTTTTAAGGGGGAGATAATGCTTTGAATTCTTTTTTTAATTCATACCTCCGAAAAAGGTGAACCGCCATAATGTTTGCCATGAATAAGTGGAAACCTAAGTGGATTGTGTTTCCTTGGATAAACTTTTCTTTTTGATTTTTAAAGGGTACTATTCTGCTTTTATGCACTTAATATTAATGTCTGAGATGGTTTTAATTTTCCCCTTGTATTTTTTTTTTATATATGCAAACACAAAACATGATTGAGTACCCTGATAACTTGTCGGATGAAAAAAAAGCCTTAATCTGATAGACACATCGTACCACGCAAATTATTTATGTGTTAGCTCTTTCACTGGTACAATAAAAATGCTTTATCATATATTTATTGGTCGGGTTCAAATCATGTAAGATCAAACTTACTGTTTCCGAGAAATTGACTTTCAACAGTGTAATTAGCGCTCAAGTATCGTGTACATATATGATACTTATTTCATATTTAAATAATTACCTGGTCATCAAATATCGGCAGGTTCTTATATGGATTAACAGCTATTAGAATCTCTCCACAGTTGGTCTGAAATGAAAAAAAAAGTTTATTATTCAATTTAACAAAATTGCCGAACTAGGAGCCGGACGAAACTCAAACTGAATATGCTTAAGAAAAAAAAAGTAATCAAAAATGGAGGGCATAACCAAGCCTAATTTCGATCATCCTCTTACTACAGAACAGAGATGAATGATCACACGTTAATCTGAATTGTCAACTTTAGAATCATATTCAATTTTTTTTTCTGTCTCCTCGCTCACTCTCTCATTTTCAGTAAATTGGAGCAGGCCTTGTTCCACTGGTTTTTACTAAGCTACTGTACACATAATTTCAAGTCAGGTGAATTCAAAGGTCCACGTAACACCCTTCTTATTTCAAGCCTGAAAGGGGGGTGGTAAATCGAACATAATTATGTACTTATATAAAAACCTGCTCAATGAACAAAAAGATAAAAGACGCATACAATGGCGGATCTAGAAATTTCGAAAAGGGGGGCCCTCTGACTGGCAAAATAGGGTCCAGTTTTGGTCATGCTTAAATGATTTCATTCATATCCATGTTGGGAACATCCCCCCCGAAGAAAAAAGACACGGACCTCCTGTCTCCACCCCTCCAGGATTCTCCCATGCATATTCCCCCCAAAAAATACTATAAGTATTAGAATACAAGAAGATCTATGTATGGCCTGGAAATAAGATAACTAACGTTTATAAATCGCAGGTATGGCATGAAAGGTAAACGAAAGTCATTTTTTAACTTTGAAAGGTTTTTTAAAAGAACTGAAATACAAAACATGAAAATAACTAAGTTTATTCTTACGTAAATCTTGTCCTTTGCATATCTGTCCCGAAGTTTGTTCAGAATTTCAGTTTCGTCCAACTTTGACAACTGTGCTAAATCGTCGCTATATTCTCCTGTCATGTTTTCGAAATAATGACATACAATTTATTATTAATCTAAATTTGCCTTTGGTTTGGCATCATACGATATTTTCACCCAGGAAGAACGTCATATTTCGACATTTTCTTTACGGACGGTCGCACAGAAGTAAGAACTTCCGCATTGGTGCTTTATTCACAGAACTCCTTAAATCCAATTTCAGGAACCCATGACGAAAAGTCAATATATATTAACGATGATTTAAATACTCTCTTTAATTAAATCATATTTCAAATCTTTGAAAACTTTGAAAATAAAATGAAAGTATCTCATAAAATATTTCCAAAATAAGTAGACAAAATTTCTTTACTCTTGGGTATTCCTACTGACAATGATCTGTAATTCGAGCTGTTCGCTCGACAAGGTACTGGTATGCTCATTTGCATAACAAAACGGGGACATTTAATAATTGTTGGCTTACAATTGCATATATCTTTACTGTAAACCAAAGCATGTTTGAATACTTAATAGACTAAACAAAATCGGAAAGATTGAAGAAGGCTCGAGAAGAAGTATAAAATATACATATAAAAACTTTAAAATTCAAATCAAACACTTGCTCAGGATAATTAATTCTTATGTATAAGCATGGCGCAAACATGCACGTTTTACAGATAAGTAAAATCAAAGTACTGAAAGTACTGGTAGCCGGGGTATTCTACAAATCTTAAATTATTCATGTGTAGCAAAAAATAAAAATAAAAAGCTACTTTTTTGTAAAAGGAATTTTCACAAGGATTTCAATGAAAGAAAAGATTTTGAAAATCGAACCAAAGTTTTGATTTTATAGGCGTGGCCTGTCTTTGGTCCCCTGTAGCAATGTAACGGTGCAACATATATGAAAACTATTGACATTTTAAGTTGACAGAATATAATGAGGAATCCAATAAAAAAAGAATTTTCAAAATTGAATGAATAATAAAAGTTCTACATTCGTTTTGTCATTACGCCAATTTGAGCCCCTTTTGGCCACAAACCCCAAATACAACACTGTTCGGCTTCCTCCAGTAGATATAGTCATCATATTAAAGCTTTATAACAATTGGCTGGCCCACAACAACTTAATTTCTTGTTTGAAGCACAGGCGTTTGGGTTCAGGATTTTTTTTATTAATAACGTGTATATAAAAATTTTCATACTCGACTATATACTATTAGACTTTTTCGGAAACTAAATATGGTCATACTCATAGTCCTATTCATACTCATATAATAGGAACAAATAGTGTGGGTTTTCTCAAAACATTTAAATCATCAATCAAAATGACCACAAATTGCACGGCTGGTAAGTTTGTCAAGGTTAATTAAAATGCAAGCTACATACAAATGTGATGATGAGATGTACACGAAGAAAAACGAAAATAAATGCAACTTCCATTGTCAGTGGATTTTTTAAGTTGCTGTTCATATATGTAGGTTGTGTCGCGTACAATTATTCCATGTCTCTTTATCTTCTATTCCATTTATTTTTAAAAATCTATGCGCAAAACAATACAATTCAAAGAGGCACCATTGGGGCATTCGAGTGTCAAAAGTCCGAAAAGGCAACGACAAAACCGGTAAACATGAACAAGAACCGCACGAGGAAACACAAAACACAAAATCAACCGAATAGAAATCAACAACGCAAACTCAAGTCGTAACAAGAGTGAACTCGCGTGCTCCGGAAGAGAAAGCGGTTCCTGTCTGCTATAGCACAGCCGTCGCGCGGCCAATTTCCAATTCAGGGTGTCAAATCCGATAAAGAAAGACAAAACAAAAACCCTATGACAAACCAACATCCGCACTCAACCGAGAGATAAAAATCCCATATTTACCGTACGCGTCTTCCGTAAAATTTCGATGTAATTCCCACAAGCTCTGGAGTAACGAATCAATTGTGATAATTGTGAATCTAAGGATTGCTAAAAAAAACATCGTAAAAAATCCAAGGTTATCACAATTTTATAACATGTGTTTTAATGCACCTAGGTCTTATACTATAGGGTGTCGGTTTAACTGATGGGGGAATACCGAAGTACCGGGTAACAACATACCATTGTCAGGGAGCTGATGAACTAAATTACAGGCGGACAACCCGTTTTTATAAGTTACAAAGTTGTAATGGACTTTTCGTATTTTGCAGTTTGTAGAGTGAGTGAGTGAATGAGTGAGTGAATTAGTGAGTGTCAGTTGGTTTTTCACCCCCTAGCGATGAACATAAAGTGGATGATAAAATGAACATGAGATGGTGATTAGAAATATGGGGTGGGATGCGCAACAAAGGAACAGTAAATTTTGAAAACAACATGAAAAGGTTTGAGGTGGGTACGGGCAAAAGATTTAGCCCATGTGGTGCACTACTAGGCGATACACAATGGAATCTTTAACGTGCATAAAGCGTATTACTCTTTCAACACATTGGCCTACTATGGCCAGCGGTCAGGGTTTCCGTATTGTAGACCTGACGGGCGAGGGTCACCCTATTCAGCCACCTAAGGTACACACCTGGTCGCTTGGTGTGAGCTGAGCATTAACCCGATTTCAGAATTCCAAGGCCCTTCGCTGCCTTTTACGACAGGTTGTGCTCTGCTGTTGTCCTATTTGCCACCCGGGCCCCGTACGGGATAAGGGTCTGCATATAACAGTGGTGCATCATATGCAAATTACTATTCGTTGTAAAACGCTTGTCCTTATGTACTTTATAAAATTTGACTCGGTGTATTACCGACTACTGTTAATGCTTGAACAAATATATAAATAAATTCACGGTGTGTGATTTTTAACAAAGGAGAGTAAAACGGTAGAGAACAGGTTTGAAAAAAGAACACCCTATAAGACTATCAGAGTAAAATGTAAATCGCATTTGTGCTGACTAATTTCGGACATTTTCAAAGAAATTATTGTTCTTTTAATATCACCTTGGTCTAAAAGCACAACACGTGTCATGTCCGTTGGATATATATTTACAATATAACATGCTTGACTATTATTTATTTGGACAACAAATTAACTATGCATCATCAGACTCCGAAGAGTTGACGCCAATCGCTAATATTCTTAAAATGTTTAATAAATACAATGAAATAATTATGTCGAATATTGCTTTTACTAGGTTAATCCGTCGAGACCATTGGTGCAAGTATTATTATATTCAATTCACCGCGTTGGTAACGAGTCAATTATTTCGGACATCGCATTTACATGTAATTCATACCTAAAAGACAAAGAAACTTAGGTTTCGCAAAATCTTGTAATTAATACTTCTATTCGAACCAACTTCTCACGAGTCCGTTAACCAGGTGTGAATATGTTCATTTAAATTTCTACATAAACGTTTTGATACATCCCCTAACAAATTGAACCCAAGTAAGAGTATGAATAGCAGTACAACTACGACTATGATAGTTTCCGAAAAAGTCTATTTCCACAGTATATAGACGAGTATGAAAATTTTTATATACACGTTATTAATAAAAAAAATCCTGAACCCAAACGCCTGTGGTTTGAAGCTATTTGCCTCAACAAACTCTAAAAACCTGGGTTTTTTTTTTGGTTCTACAATTTTCAGAAAAAGATCGTTTGTGTTTTGCATCTTGAAAATAAAAAATATATTCAGTGGTTCTAAAAATAGAAAGTTTGGTTGATTCAAAACTATCAATGAAACATTATACAGAAACAATTTTACAGAAAATGAATTATTTTAAAATTCAATTATGGTAAATATGAATAAATTCTTATTCAAAGAACAGATTACAGAACCATTTTATCTGATCAAATAAAAAAGTTATGAGGATTTGAACTTTGGGTTAATTATCCTGTCCATCGATGATTGTTTATTGCACTGTGTATTGCCATCCAGTTTGACATTTAATGAGATGCAAATTAGTGAATATGACATCACTAATGAGATAGACGAACACTCCTATAAACAAAATATCAATCCGCATTTGTATTCTTTATTAATCATTTAATACTTTCGCATCAGATATGCGTCTTACGTGCTTGTACAAAATTTGAAAACTTAATAAATAAGTTTTATAATATAATTGAGAGTAAAGCGACGAAAAGAACAGATCTTGAAAAGAGCTATATTGCAAGCGTGTATTGATATTTTAATTGATAGGTTTTTGGTGAACCGCCGGAAAAACCACTTGATAGCTTACCGAAAGGCTATCGTAGCTATAGCCGTGGCTAATCTCTAGCGATTACCCCGGCTAAAAAAAGGGGGGTTCAAATAACCAATCGAATAGTTTAAGCGACATCTATAATGCATTTGGTTATTAGAAACTCATGTTTTATATGTTGATTGGAAAGGGGAAAGCATTTAGTATTATCACGCAGTTCGTCTCTGTCTTTGAAATCAAATCCTTAGAAAATTTTGAATAACAATTTTGTAATTTCTAGTCGTTCAGACTAGCTAAATATTATGATTATATTATACAATATGATAATAGTATATGATAATATATGATATATATGATAATATATATGATAATATATGATAATAATATTATGGTATTTCGATTCATAGCAAAATGGTCAATAAAAGAGAGATGGATTTCATTAATTCGATGGATTTGAACTTTAAAATCAATTTGTTAAAACAGATAGAATGCATTGATGTTACTGAAATGCTTAAAATGAAATGTTAAGCGTAGATGATCTGTGGCGGATCCAGAAATTTTCAAACGGGGGGGGGGGGGGGTGGGGGATCAATTATGAAAAACCTTCTGGGACCTCTTGCTTCATACAGTTCCTTACCACTTTTTTGCCAAACTGGGGGGGGGGGGGGGCGCCGGGTACGCCGGTCCTAGATCCGCCTTTGATGCTAGTTTTATTTGGGTGTTTATTTAAACATGTGTGCTTACAAATTTATTAGGCAAAATATTACTGTCATACTGTAATGCCTATTTTTTTTCGAAACCACAAATAAAAAAAATCTGAAAAAGGGGGTAGATCCTCGGACTCCCATTTTTCGTCTTTTAAGCTTTGTGCTTGCTGCTAAATAGAAAAGTTTTTAACTATATTAAATTTTGGAGTGATGTGTTCTCTTTTTTCTGCTTATAGTTTGTAATCAAGAAGATAGATAAATTGTAAGAACATACACATTGTAGACATTTTGTTATTCGAAACTAGAAAAAAACTACCATATCAAAGTATATTTTGACATTTAAACGAGCATGATCGATTCAAAATGTGCAGTGATTAAACCTCACAGACAAAAGAAGCAGTGAACCAGAAACAAGGAAGTACTAGAGAATCTTTTCAAAAAACATTGTTGACGAAATTCCATACAGATCAATTAAATACACACTCGTTTTAAAACGAAATAAAATATTTAACGAGTGGCATTGAATTAAATAACTTTATATGCATGGTCTCGTGTCGTGTTTTAGTTATAAAAACTGTGGTAAACACTACCTCTGTAATTCTATATCGTATATGTGAAATCGTCTTACAAGTAACTTTCTGCCGACAGCATGGTGAAGCGAGATCACGAAAAAAAAATGGATGGATAAGGTTTCTAGATGATGAAACGGCTGAGCTAGAAAAAAACAACACAAAACTGAACACAATAATATAGCTTACCTAAGCAAGTATATGTGAACTCCGAACCTGACTTCATATAGTGTTTGGAATTTTCAATTTTTTTGGTAGAGCGCCTCTGATGAGTCTTGAATAGACAAAACGCGCGTCAGGCGTAGCAAAATCTATTGTCTGGAACTTTGTTGTCATTTGTATTTCTACCTTTGTGAAATCATTAATTTGACCTCATTTAGTCGAAATTATACTTTAACGGACAATTCGTAATTTTTAAAATCCCAAGGCAAAGCTTTAAGGTAGTGTTTTCTGGGCTGAGAGTTTCTCCCTACACATTTGTGACTAGAACTGTTATGCTGCTGCTCCCTATTGATCAGTGTCGTTGCTAAGCACGGAACACCTATAACATGTGTATAATTTCTGTTTATAGAAGTTTATACATTTGTTTAAGTCCCTTATGCAATATTTAGGCATTTATTCCTTGAGATTGTGACACTTTTAAGTACTATTCCACATAAGGATCAGGCAGAGGGTGGCACATCGATAATTTCCAATTTCAGATTTTGGGGTATAGATGCATTCATTTTACCATAAAAACAAACCCAATGCAGTTTTTACATCTTAATATGTATTTGGTGCCTAGATATTTTTTGACTGGTTATATAGGAAAAAAATATGGCGGGAAATTTTCCCGTACTTTTCACTATACAATGTAACTAAATTTTGACTGGTAATATCTCCTTAACCCAAGATAGACTGAAAAATTTAGTGGTCAAAACAAAGTTTACTGGGGTTGCTTTACCTAATTCTGTTGAAATTGTTTTGTGTATTTATTATCGATGTGCCACCCTATTAATGGTATCTGCCTGATTCTTAGAAAAAGTAGTACTTAAGTTAGATGACAGAACTAAAGGAGTAAGGCCGATATATAAGGCCTGGTTTTTGGGCCTAAAATTTTAGCCAATTCTCAACCTTTGAATAATGTTGTCAGATGCTGATCTTAAAATATATATTTTTATTAAATATCAAAAAATGAGAAACTTAATATATGAATTTTTAATTTTTGAATGGTTATTTGGTAAAAAATATGAAACTGATCTTCATTCATAAAATGTGTAGTTTTCATAAATTTTCAGCATTTTAAGTACCTCCACACAAATATTAGTGCAGATTGTTTATACGGCTTATATTAAAATTCCAAGAAAAAATATGAATTTGTTTCTCATGTACAGACGATGTTTTCTGGTCTAAAATGTACCATGAAAACGACAAAGAATTGTCATATTCATATAATGGACACCTTTGCATAACCTTCATATTTTTAGGCTAAATATGGGCCTTATCGCCCCCTACTCCTTTAACTACCAAGAACAATCTGTGGGCCAACTATAGTGGTTCTGGATATCATAGAGTTTAAATTGACTTATCCTAAAAAAATGAACACATAAATCAACCATGAAGTAATGAAAGTGTAAACATGAGATCAAGGTCCTATTTAATGGGTATTGGGTCCGTTCGCCCTGGGCCCATTCGCCCTGGGCTAATTCGCCTGGGTTCGTTCGCCCTAGTAGTGGGTTTCTTTGCCCTCAATTTTTATATATACAGGAACTGAAAGCTTAGAATAATTTCAAGTGACACCCCTTCAGCTTATTAGACTCGGATATACAATAAAAACAAAACTTTTTTGTAATACGAAAAAGTGAAAATTAGTTAAACAAAGATTTTTTAAAGTTCTTTCTTCAGAAGTGATTTATCCTAGGGGTATAAAATATCAAAGATATTAATTGAGAATGATTCATTTGTTTATTTCCAGAGAGATGAGAATTGGTTTGGTAATCAAATGTGCAACATTTAGAAAGACTCGCAGCTTTTGTTAAGTTTCTTTGATTATCTGTTTTGGCAACCCCATATATATAGCAAGACAGATTTGTATCCCCGGAATATTCTCAGTTAGTCTTTTCCTAAAATCAGTTTGTGTTATTAGAGCTTGGTTGGAGAGTAACAAGGTTTCGGAAGAGTTATTCACTCGCTTAGGTACTAAGAATAAGACTCTTCAAGCAAATCATTTTCCACGAAAATCTAAAAAAAGGTTAACATCTTCAAAACGACGTTAGTTCACAGGGTCATTGAAAGATGAAAAACGGGTCAAGGTCATATGGCATGGTAACATTTTTGTAGACCATAAACCAAAATGTTGATTTACTAAATATCATACTAGAATATAGAAATGTATACCTTTAAAGTAATTCGTTATCCATAAAAGTCTTAAAATGAAGTCTGCGACCCTGAAAAAAGACCCAAGTTCGCAGAGCCCTTTAAGCGTCGACCACAGCCCAAAGTGTCTGTATACCAACATTGAGATGCCTAGCCATATTATACTTTTCAAATAACTCATTTTCCACAAAAGTCTTACAAAGCTTACGTCCCGAAAAAAATTTGAAGTCCACATCCGCAGAGTCTTTTAAGAGTAAAATTGTGACCAGGGTCATACGGCCTTGGGCCAGGTGCGTACACCACAATTAATCCCAAAAGTCTGTAACCCAAACATCAGATGCCTAGCTATTATACTTTTCAAACACTCAATTTTCCACAATAATCTTTCAAAAAATGAAATGCCGTAATGGTACTCAACTTGAATGGCAAAGACAAAAAAACCCAACAACAACAACAAAAGCGATGAATATTTTATTTAAGTAAGAATTGAATGATAAATTATTATACATGTTATACTAAAACAAAAGGCCACAGGAGCCTGCATCTTATCCTTAACATAACTGATAAAACTTAAGACAACGGTTATTTGTATCCATTTTATTAACATGTACTTTATTATTTTCGAATATCCACTTATTATTTTGACATTAGACGGTTCAAAAGACTTATGGGAATGGTTAAGATGTCCGGCGGTTTTTTTTAACTTCTACAGCTGGTAAAACTTGTCAAAACGATTCCATAAAATCCAAGGGCAAGGTACTTACAAGTAAAGGATTTTTTATAACCCTCGGCCGTAGTGGATCTCCTCATTAACACTTTATCTACAATTGCGTGGTGTCAATGGGAAAATGTTAAAGTTCCATGAGTTCGACAATTCAATAATTTGAACAAGCACAGCCTTAATGATTTTATAGAAAAGTTATTTCATTCGATTTGCTTTGATCAGTATAAGGTTAATGCAATTGATTACAAGAGATTTTTTTGCGGAGTTTAGTAAAAATTACCTGGATCGATTCGCGTGTTCCTAGTAGTGATAATATCCCACAAGGTCGGTAGACGAAACTTTCCTTCTTGAAGTAGTACGTAAAGTTCAGTTTAATTTTAGTTACCGCAAGGGAATATACATGTATTATAATGGTTTAAAATAACCTATTAAACAATGTACTGTGCAACAATAATAAACTACCACATGAAGAAACATATTTTCCGCCTGACAGAGCTGGACAGTTAAAATATCAATGTTGTAAGTAAATACAAGTACTACTAAATAAATTGCGAAGATTTTATTACCCTCAAATGCCCATCGACAGCGCGACGAGTGTCTTACAATTCACAAGAACTACATACCCTTCCAGGTCATTTTGAGGTTATCCTGATTTTAATCAAGATTTTACGATGTTGGCTTTGTTTTGTTATGTAGATTTCAGGTTTGAATTCTTATTTAAAGGTTTCAACATTGACCTCTGACGTTATGTGCGCTCTGAACACACTCTATACTCCATAATCACCGAGAATAAAGTTGTAGAAGGTTTTTCTCTAATGTCTACAGGTATAAAAATGCAAAAAGGTTGATCATCCGATCGACTAACGTTGAGAACAAAATTTCTCTAGAGGTGAGAAATATTTTTCCACAACTGGTTGAGAGGTTGATAAATCGGATGAAAATTAGAGAAAAAGATTTCTAGGTCAGTTGAGCGATCCAGACTATCATAAGACAGACGTTACACTTTCGTTTTTATTTTGTTAAGCGTTCATCAAACGGATTTCACAAAATTTCACTATACCACACATGAGCGTGCGTATTAGGTTATATATGCTGACTTATTACTAACGTTGAATACCTCATTCTAAAATAACACGTTGGCGAACGTTGAAAAAGTGACATCAGACAGCTTTAGCATAAACAATATTTTGAGAAGTTACTTGAACTAAAGCAAGCAACAGCTTTTTTTTCTATCTGCGACAGTTTTATTTTCAAAAACGTATGCAGACGTTTGCTAACGTTTTGTGGTGTGTTTATAACTTTTCCATAATTCATGCAATGTGCACCAGCGTGTTAAAAAAATGCTAACACGTGGGCGAACGCGAACTACGTGTGACAGTCTCATAAACAGCAGAGCTGGAAATATTTCTATTTGGCTAAAAAATTCAAAAAAGATAACAGCGTTATCAATTCAATGCCTGCGGTTTAGTCCTGGTTTGCCCACATCTAATTAGCTGTATAACCAATTAAGTTAAATAAACAAAAAAGACAATAGGTGCACTGACCATAAACACCTAAAGTCTATTCTATTTTAATAGGTACATAATTTACAAAAAGTATAATTTTTATGCAATTTTCTGTTCAGAAAAAAAATTAAGGCAGTATAAATGTTCTGCTTTTTAATGTTATGAGGTGTATTTTTGCAATTAAAACAATTGACCTTTATCACATTTGTGTTAACAAAAAATAAGTTAAAAAAATAAAGGAAACTGTATTTTATACAAATTTCGAACATCTTATAAGTTTCACAATGAGATTATTGAAGCTTTTATTTTATAATTTTAAGACAATTTAATAATTTGTTAATAGATCTATACCAAGAGTATTTTTCTGACTGTCTAGGCTTAGGCTACAAGGGTATGCATCAGATAATAATATATGATATGGCTCGATGTGAGTCTTTCACAAGACAGCTGGTGTACATTTCTGTAAATATTTTCATAATGACTTAGTTTATATGCACAATTATTGTAGATATATAGATGTATAAACAAAATAATAATCAAAAATTTCTTAGAAATTTCCTTGCCCCATGTGTACAAGGGTTTATGTGGCAGTTCTGTATGGTATAATGTAAGCCGAGGTCATCAGGCTTTAATTCGGAAAACCTGACTGCATACCATAGTTGTGCACTAAGGTGGGAAAATTTCATGTTTCTTGCGCGTTAAAGAACCCTGCTGCTAGATGGACTTGTTAAGAATTTGACTGTAGGATCTCCATGCAAGAGGCAAAATTGTCCGGTCCTACTCATCCCTACCTTTTCTTCAAGTGACAGTCGAAACTCATATCCACCTTGTGTCCCCATTCCCTCAATTTCACCATCATTTCATGTTCATTTTATCACCAACCATGTACATTTATAATAAATATTTTTTAGTGTATTAAGAAATGGTTAATTCAAATATTCTTATTAAATGAGTAAAATTTTAGTTCAAAGGTAAAAAGTGTGCAACATATGCAAGTCCTTATACTATACCCCTTGATAAGATGAGATTTACGAATGTTTCAACTGGACTATTTTAAAATCTGGTTCAGGATTCTAATTAGATGTCTCATAGTCATAAGAAAGCTTAAAAAGAAACGCCCATGAGCCTTAAGATTATCATTTTAGTCAGTGTTATTTACCTAATATGAAAAGATCTTTATTTTTTTAGAATAATATTTCATAAAAATATACTTTAAAAAAATCTTTCTCTTTTCTTTCAGAAATTAACCTTGATTTTTGTATGTACAATATTCAACGAATTCTATGATAGACTATATGCCAAAATCTTATTTCTTTTATGTTTTAAAATACAGGTGAAAAATTAGACTATAATTTCAAGAAATAAACTATAATTGCTAAAACAACAAAACACCTTATATTTGTATATGCCCCTAATTAAAAGTGGGCAAACCAGGATGACACCATGCCTGTTTGGTGTTGGTGTATTCAACTAATTATAGTACATATTGCATATTTCTAGCTCGTTGTAAATAATAATTTCGGAATTTAAAGACCAATTTGGACTCTTTTCATATCTTGTCCTTTGTCCAAAAGTGTCATTTAATAATTACTTTTTATATTATAAAGCTCTTGACTACTTAACAGCGTAAACAACCCAATAGTGCTTTACTACCTCTTTGATAGAAGAGTCAGATTCTTTCGTTCTCTTTCCACAGGAAATCGGACTGTTGCTTGGTCAAAATACATTCAATTCGTCGACTACGGGGAAGGCTAACTTATAACTTGGATTATTTTTTTCTTGCATGCCTTCCTGTAACGTCGCAGGAAGGCAAAATAACATATTATACAGCCTTTCAAGATGTTCTTTGTATATATTAATTGTTACTGAGACATCGAGAAAAACTTTAAAAAACGGATTTAGAAAAAAAGGTTCATTTCAAAGGTGGAATTTCCTATTTTGTTGTTTAAATTGTATAGATATTATTTATACAGTTATTTTAAACGATTCTGAAACAAAACCCAAATAATTACAGGTATGAAGGCGAACTAAGTCCACAATTTTTACAATGACACTCAATGGATAGACCAGTACAATGGGAAGCAAATATAGTTTAGATCCGTGTCATAAGAAATACCAAAGAGCTAGGAATTTTATGTACTAATTTTGGAAATATTTGATGACATAATTTGATTGCATTCGGTAATTTTCTTAAGATTTGAATATGCTTTTACCAGTTATTAGACAACATCTAATCTTCTTGGTGTATTTATGAATGATCAAGGATGAGCTGGCTTTAAATAAGGAACCAATGCTGAATTATCGTTGTTCCTATATATATTAGGATAAAATAAATCATATGCCATTATTTTGGAAAACATGGCAGGTGCCGAAACCGACGATTTAGCACAATTGTCAAAGTTGGACGAAACTGAAATTCTGAAAAAACTTCGAGAAAGATATGCGAAGGACAAGATTTACGTAAGCATGGAATATTAAAATTTATTATTAATTTACAGATTATTTGTGTTTGTTCTAAAGCATTTTTTTTCAAATCTGCTGATTATTTTGTTTTTCATATAAATCTATTTTTTTATTAAAACAAATGATTTGTATTGAAATATCCCAAATGATCAAAGTTTTTAGGACGATTCAAAATCGCCCTATGACGATCCGGGATATCCCGTATTTTCGTAGGAGAAGTTGGAATTCCAGATAGCACTGGAAAAAATCCAGTGTAAGTTGGAATTTCCCCTTGGATGATGTGGAATTCCAAGATGCCCTTGGACGATTCCGAATCGCCTAAGATTTCAAGATGCCCTGTAACATATATATACAGTTTGTTTTTAAGGACATGTAAGATAAACAAAAGGCTCCCAGGATCCTGAATCGCTAAACTGCAGACTTTAATGGCTGATATAATAAATAAATATATTAATCTGCATAATTTGGGGAATTTGAGGCGAAAGTTTCAATAAGGATCATCATACAACTTCAACCTATGGAGGCATCTGCAGAGCATATATAGCCAAACATTTAAGCAAGCAAACGGTTTTCTTTCTCTTTTACAGGTTTAATCAGCAAGGCAAAAACTTGTCAATAAGGGACCATTACTTTTGAAAGGGGTCATCTGACATCTTTAGCACAAAGAACAATTTTGAGGAGCTAACTGGAATTATTAAGCAAGCAACAGCTTTTCTCTATATGCGACAGTTTTATTTCTAAAGTCTAAAAACAAGAAAAAAAAACTTTTACATTTAAAAGGCCGTAAGCAAGTAACAGCTAGCTGCAATAGTTTTCATTCTACAGGCTAAAACTTGAAAGAAGATGACTTTAGACCTTTAAAAAGCCATAATTCCTATAAGGGGTCATTTGACAACTTTCAGTCAAAGGAGACCTTTGTAGAGCTTTTCATGCCGAAGAAAGAGTGAAACACCGCACACGTAATGTTACTAGAGTGTTGAATCAGATTTTCTATACATGTATCTCTTAAACTTTTTTATTCATAAGCCAAAAACTGTTGTCTGACCCCCGTGCTATTTTAGCAACGGCGGTCATTTAGTTTGCTCGGCAGTCATCATGTTTGCAATCTTGGTAAAGGACATCCCATTAATAGTTAGTTCAAAGTTTCAAAGCAATTACCCCTTGAGAATATCATTGAAGAAAAGTTAATGATGATCGACAACGCCGACGACGCTCGACATTTTAGGATTGGCTTTGAATCATGCGCTTGCATTCTATGGCTAATTGCAAAACGGCGAGCAGCGACCACGACTAGTGCTGCTGGCTGATTTTCATTGCGGATTTTTTTTAATTGTCATTTGAATTGTGGATTGTGTCCGTACACTGATTCCACATCTTATTATCTTCTATGATCAGAACTTTTGTTGATTTCAGACAAGCTGTGGAGAGATTCTAATAGCTATCAACCCGAACAAAAACCTTCCGATTTTTGATGACGAGGTAAGTTTACATATTGAATAGAATTTCGCGGTTTGTTGGGCTCCTTCGTAATTCTAAAGTATCTATTTTAGGGAATGTTACTACGGGAGGGTACACGGAACTATCTGGTGGGGAGGACAAGTCCTATGTACAACCCCCCCCCAAGAAAAAAAACAGAAAAAAATATTTATACCAAGCTAAGGCTGTCCAAGGCTGGAATACTTACTTTCAAAAAGATAAAAGGGAAGGTGATAAGGAACAGACGTTCGCTATCCGTTTTACCGAATAGATGACGTGAATAACTGTGCGAAACTAGAGGTCCCAAAAAAAAAACATACCCTATCTGCTACAGACAAATGTGGCATTATCTTTCTCTTAAAGAAACTGAAACATTTTAGCTATTTATTTCTTCATTTAAGCATCATTACCAATATGACTGGCGGAAATTCGACGCTAAGGCTAAGCCACATATATTCCAAATGGCCACAAGAGCCTACCAGAGAATGCGTGAGAATGGCACGAACCAGGTTATACTCGTTAGTGGTGAATCGGGTGCGGGTAAAACAGAAAGTACCAAACTGATGGTGAAACATTTCATCCACATGTGTCCACGTGGCAGTGAAGATATACATGATAAAGTTGTCAAGGTAAATAAAGTGCATTAAGAATCTGATGTCTGTGTGTCCGTTTGCTGAATCTCCCTTGCTCAATCTATATTTCTGTTTGCATGCTACTTTAGAAAAAAAATAATCATATGGCAGTGACCTACAGGATAAAGTTGTCGAGATAAATACAGTGCATTAAGAATCTGATGTCTGTCTGTCTGTCTGTCTCTGTAATCTTAGTTAGGAAAAAACAAGATTTACATGATAAAGTTGATCAAAGTGAATGCAGGGAATTTTAAAATTGTGTTTTGTTTTGTCTGTTTTTTCTTTCTGTGTAATTTATATGCCTTTCTGTTCTTGTGGGAAAACATTTTGGTCACACAAGACGAAGAAACAGAAATAAAATCAAAATGAGCGTCTGATGTTAATTGGTATTCAGTTTATTATTAGTATGAAAATATGATTAAATGATTATAACGTTTGAAATTCAAATTCCTATTATTAGCTCACCTGGACCTTCGGTCCAGGTGAGCTAATAATAGGAATTTGAATTTCCATCACTTGGCGTCCGTCGTCGTCGTCCGTCGTCGTCGTCTGTCGTCGTCGTCGTCTGTCGTCGTCGTCGTCGTCGTCGTCGTCTGTCGTCGTCGTCGTCGTCGTCTGTCGTCGTCGTCTGTCGTCGTCGTCTGTTAACAATTTTTCAAAAATCTTCTCCTCTGAAACTACAAAACAGAATTTAATGAAACTTAGTATGAATGATCCTTAGGGTGTCCTGCACCAAACTTGTGTTTTGATTTTTAATCCGTTAAAAAACATGGCCGCCGTTACTAAAAATAGACTAGGGGGGTCAGACTACTGTTTTTGGCTTATAAATCAAAAAGTATAAGAGATAGAGGAAATCTGAGGCCACGCCACTGATTCAGCATCAAAAGCTCTACAAAAGTCTCCATTTGGTCTAAGTTGTCAGATGACCCCTTATAGGGGTTACGGCCCCTTAAAGGTGAAAAATAGCATTTTTTCATGTTTTTGGTCTACAGAATGAAAACTATTGTAGATAGAGATTAGCTGTTGCTTGCTTAAATGTTCAGCTCATTTAACTCTACAAAAGTCTCCATAGGGTCGAAGTTGTCAGATGACCCCTTATAGGGGTTACAGCCCCTTAAAGGTGAAAAATAGCCATTTTTCATGTTTTGGCCTACAGAATGAAAACTATTGCAGATAGAGATTAGCTGTTGCTTGCTTAAATGTTTAGCTCATTTAGCTCTACGAAAGTCTCCATAGGATCGAAGTTGTCAGATAACCCCTTATAGGAGTTACGACCCATGAAAAATGGCATTTTTTCATGTTTTTGTCCTACAGAATGAAAACTATTGCACATAGAGATTAGCTGTTGCTTGCTTAAATGTTCAGCTCATTGAGCTTTACAAAATTCTCCATAGGGTCGAAGTTGTCAGATGACCCCTTATAGGGGTTACGGCCCCTGAAAAATAGCGATTTTTCATGTTTTTGGCCTATAGAATGAAAACTATTTCAGATAGAGATTAGCTGTTGCTTGCTTAAATGTTCAGCTCATTTAGCTTTACAAAATTCTCCATAGGGTCGAAGTTGTCAGATGACCCCTTATAGGGGTTACAGCCCCTGAAAAATAGCGATTTTTCATGTTTTTGGCCTACAGAATGAAAACTATTGCAGATAGAGATTAGCTGTTGCTTGCTTAAATGTTCAGCTCATTTAGCTCTACAAAAGTCTCCATAGGGTCGAAGTTGTGAGATGACTCCTTATAGGGGTTATGGCCCCTTATAGGTGAAAAATGGTGTTTTTGGCCTATAGAATGAACTTTTGCAGGTAGAGAAAAGCTGTTGCTTGCTTAAATGTTCAGCTCATTTAGCTCTACAAAAGTATAGGGTCAACATCAAGACCAGGTGAGCGATTCAGGCTCCTGGGAGCCTCTTGTTTTGGTGAGTGAGTGAGTGAGTGATTAAGTGAGCTGGTGTTTTACGCACGTGCAAAGCTATATGGGTTATTTACAGGCGATGGGGAGGAGTGGGAAACAAAGGAACGGTACAAAATTTTGAAGAACCACAGGAAAAGGGGAGAGGTGGGTAAGGGCGGTAAATTTAACCCCATATGTTGCACTATTTTGCGGTCCACAAAGGCACTCTTCACACACGTTGGCCCACTATGGTCAGCGGTCGGGATTTCCGTATTATAGACCCAACAACCCCTGCGGACGAGGGCCAACCTATTCAGCCACCTAGGGTACACACTTGGTCGCTCTGTGGGCTGAGCACTGACCCGACGTCAGAATACCAAAACCCTTAGTCGCCTCTGACGACAAGCTAGGCTCTGCTGCGGGCCTATTCGGCCCCCGGGCCCTGCATGGGACCGTTTTGTTTTGTAGGGTTTTAAGAAAATCTTAGACATTAAACAAAGATTACCTCGGTGAAGTAATTTTCATTATGCATTTATATATACCTGATGAAATATGCATACAATTACTATAATGCCCACATACCTTTCCTTCTATAATAAAATTTGTCTAGTTTTAAATGAGGTCAATGTATTTATGACGATATAAAAATAATTTTGTCAACAATCGATGTATAGAAGCTTACAGTACCCTTTAAATAGTCTTGTCAGTTATTGACACTAGTAGTCTTTGATAGACTCAGTTGCGCTTCCTATGTTTTTTTTTTCAAATAAAGGAGCGATATATTGAATACGACAAACAGTGAATGGTGTTTCTGTTCACATATAATACACCTGGGCATTTTTTACCACCCATGGACTAAATGCGCTTTTCAATTTTTAATGATTTTAGTCAGTTTTAATTTTTAAATGTATAATTAGGATGTGAGTGTTCGGTACATGTAAGAAGTACATTTTTCTGTCCCAGATAACTCTTCAAGAACTCAGACGCCTAACTGACTTGCAGTAAGAGACCAAGGGTTCCTGTATTCATTCAAGTGAAAGAAATTGACTTCGTTACGAAAAATTATCAACCTTTGGTAAATAAATTAGGATCCTTTATTAAAAAGTCTATAGAACTGAGGACAGGGGAACCTTAAACATTTGCTTCATAATGTATATATATTTTTTTTCAACTTGTTACATTTGTATATGTATGTATGTCTGTTTATGTCTATGTTATACTGTCACAAACTGTATATATAGTTTATATTACAATAAAGATTGAATTGAATTTATTATGATTTACATTTTCAAGTGCGATTTGAAAAATTGATAGTTGTTAGGAGCAATACATTTTAAGGTCTTTCATTTTTAAAAGATGGCAATACTTTTTAAGTCTTTCATTTCCAAAGGGAAGACCTTACTGTATTTCTTATGATTATTTTTTCTGCCACTGATGGCAAAAAAAGTGTCGCGACTATCATTTCGAAACTTGGTACCATTATTTGGACACACTCAGACTCGCTCTGAGTGACCCTGCGAAACCGGTCTATTTTTAGTAACAGAGTTATATTATGTGCCTCGCTACCAAAAACCTTGTGTTAAGATAAACTCAAAAAACATAATAGATATCAAAAATCTAAAGTGGGGAAAATTTTGTCGGAGTCATTGGCCCTGATTTGTCATGCAAAAAAAAAATGTTTTCGATCAACTTGTTTCTCGTTATTGCGTCGAAAAAGTGTCGCGACACGTCAATTTTATTTCTTCAAAACGGTTAGTCGTAGGTACTTGGAACCTTCACCTGTCATCCCAGGTAACATAATTATGTTGTATCCAAAAAAAATGCCAAGGTCAAAGGAAAATTTCAAGGTCAGATGTCATGTTACATTAAGTGTGCAATATACCGGTATCTAATGAACCATAAAAGATAGAAACAGAAATTAAACGGAGAAAATACTCCTCTCATTTAGACCTTTATTTGATTTAAAGGGTCGAAAACTGTTCGACAAACCGTTCTCGAGATACAATGTATGACCCTTGACGTGTTTCGGTTTACTTGTTTTACGCTTATAACTTTTAAACCGTCAGAGATAAAATAGTAAACATAAGGGTTTTTGTGACCGTCATTGTGAGTACTTCAATTTAAGACCAAAGTCCAGTGATAAAGAGTGCAAAGTACCAAAGATATTCCAATTGAAAACAATGCTTTCCTGTCAAAATTCATAATTTTCTGTATGTCTAAAAAAAAAATAAAATGGGTTTTAATTTCTATTCAGAAGAAAGTAATATATATATTGACATTTTTACCGGGTACGAAACTATATGGTCCCGTGGCTTTTACGGGACAAAAATTTATGTTTTAGTATGTACCTGAAAATTCATGTTTTTTTCTTTAGAAATTGCGGGAAAATAAAATGCGTTTTAACAATAATATCAACATGATTAAATCACGTTTCATATGTGGAATAAAGACGTAACTCACTGTACAATATTTCTACCAAAAATCATTTTTCATTTATAACCAATAAAAGCCATGTATTTACTCCTGTATAGTATCTTTCCTTCACAGGCGATGACTTCACACACGTACCTATTTGGTACCTTGCTACCTAAAGGGCAGCCATTTTTAAAATGGCCGACGTACACTGTTTACATTTTTTACAGTCCATAGCAACACGTGCTTTACACTTACTTACATTTACATTATTTCATTAAGCCAATCAAAGACCTTTACAGGCAATGACAATTAAAACAATACATAACAGACATTAGCAATTGTTTATATAATCTAATTGTTATACAATATATGTGTGTGTTTGTGTGGAACAAGCATGGTTGACTATATGAAATTAAGAACAAGAATAAATGTACAGTATGTTAATGACAAGAATAAATGTACAGTATGTTAATGATATAGATATTCATCTCTCAGCTATGGACACCAAGGGACGGTGCTTAAGGAAACACTAATATTATATAAAGGGAAAAACCTCATATTAAATTGTTCTCTGACACAAATGACATTTTAATTGAAGACTATGTTTATTTATATTTCATGTTGTGTAAATATAAAATGGTATTTTGTTGATCGAAAGCTTGTTAAATTGTGCCTAACAATGCATATTTTAGTTTGCAATGCACTTTACAAAACCGGTTATAACCGCTAATTATTAGTTTAAAGGTTTTTTTTTGAAAAATATATCGCTTAAAGAAACACGAGGGTACTTTAATAACTTTATATATATTTTTTTAGAGTATATGGTTTCAACTGATTTGTTAATCCTGTACTGAAAAACATTCTTATTGTATTCCTTCTCCAGGTTCCAGATTTGCGAGTGTTGCCTTTGTAGCGGCCCCCATTGAACCTACTCTTAACAAACTCTACAAAGTGATCGTTTACATGCAAGGAACAACCTTTCTTCGTGATGAAATAATATCGTTCCTAGAGACCATCAACACAAATGGTGTTAACCGAGAATCAAAAAATTGTTCCATGATATTTATACCCCACGCAACGAAGTTTCCAAGGGTATACTGTTAGTGACTCCGTACATGATCAAAATTTCCGTGACAGATTTCTCAGCAACTATTGATCGTAGGTTTTTACATTTTGTAAGTTACATTTGTAGCTTAAGGGAGGGGTTCCATATGGAAGGATACGTACCATTTACTTCTTGTTAACTAAGACTTTTTCGCTAAATTTTCAGGGTAGAATTTCCATAACAGATTTCTCAGCAACATTTTATCGTAAACTTTTGATATTTGGCATGTAGCTTAAGGCAAGGGCCCTATAAAGTAGGATGCGTTTTCGGGTCTGTCGATTATCTATTTTCTGTTTAATGAGCCGGCTGGGAAAGAAAACAGCTCTGACATTTGATACCCAACTCAAATTAGATAATCTCTGTCAAAAATGTGGACGCATGGGGGTATGGTGAGCGTTCTCACTAAAATTTCTTTTAATATACTACTAGTGAGGATCAAAACACGTACCTAAGTGTAAGTAACCTGACACAATAACCAATACTACCGATTTTCAATTCATATGCTATTTCGGCTTACAGATTGACAAACGTTGGATGTTAGAAAAAAACAACCTTTGTTGCTTTATATAAATACCTAGCTACACGAACTTTAAAAAAAACCCTCTGAGGTTGTAAGAACACCCCTTATTGGAGAAATGTTTGTGTTTAAAAGTGCTGTAACTCTTACATTCAATTCAATCAACAAACCAACTGAAGGAGTAGAGCCACGAAGGCCTCAAATTGGCCCGGTATTTTTTACTTATTTTCAAACTACTTCAAGTTTTCATAAATTTAACTAAAATTAATTAAGGTACCGGTATAACTGAACTTTTCATATCTGTAAGATTTAAACTAATTTATCTTCTTATTTTGTCAAAATTATTTTTGGTCTCATTCGTCGACCACCCTAATTTTTTGATAGTCAATTTATAACATTAAAATACACATTTTAATCATAGAATAATTTTGGTCAACGGGTGTGGCCATATTCATATATATCGATTTGTGCATGAAAATCAAGGAAAAATGTCAAATATCGATTATTTTTTACTATATAGATGGATTTTGAGCTAACTGCTTTCACTGTTTATAAACAATTGACCAAAAGATATTGCAATTTATAAAAAATGAAGTTTTATTAACACCCTATCAGCAATTACAAGCAGGTATTTCAAAGTTGATTTTTTGGGCTGATTTGGGAGCTTCGTGGCTCTACTCCTTTTGAGGTTCTAAAGTTTGCTCAGTAAATAAAAGTAATAACAAAATAACCGAACTTGGAGGATCAATCTCAAATGTCCGAGAGAAAAGACTAAACAAGAACGCAATGATCCTGACTTGGTAGAGGGATTTCAAAAGAAATGGTTGGTTAAACCAGGTTTTATGGTGTGCCAAACCTCCCCCTTTGGTTGCGATCTCAGCATATAATACTAGATGCACAACCCTAAATCCCTCAAAATGTAATAACACTTTCGAGTAGTTTTGTTATCCATAGGGGGAAGGTTGGGCCCACAAAACTACATCCTCACAATGTGCGGTCTCCTGTGGCTGTGTTCATATCTGTCCATGGTCCCACGGACAAATATGAACACAGGAGCCCTGACATTGTGAGGATGACAAAACTAGTGACTGACTGGAAGGTTTAACTTAATGGCTATACTCAACTATAATTCTGTAGCGAAATAAAACAAGTTTAACCCCGCCACATTTTATATGTGCCTGTCCTAGACCAGTGATCTTTGTCAAGGATTATGTTATAATGATTGTTCTATGCCCCGAAATGGCTCTTGGGTCTTTCGCTGATGACTGAATCTTGTTTATTATTATTTTCATTTATTATTACTTTCCATCTAGAACCAATACAAGACGACGAACAGTGACACTGGTGACATTGATGGCTGTGGATAGTTTTCAATTGCCACTTGTTTATGTAGGTTGTGTCTCGTACAGGGAATTGCTCCCCTCTATCAATATCATGTAATGTCCATTTGCCATACCTAAAAAACTAGTCCCTGTGTGTTGCGTAAACGTATTCCACATCTCTTTATCGTCTATTTGTAGGTCAATCTTCTGCTGGAGGCTTTTGGAAATGCTCAAACAATCATGAACCAGAATTCTAGTCGATTCGCTAAATATTTAGAACTGAGTTTCCAAGATGATGGCCAAGTTCTAAAAGGTTTGAACCACAAAATGATGTAGACTTATCAATTGAAACATAATTATTTCAGTTTTAGTATACCTCACTCACCAAATTAGGAAACACATTTAATGTCACAGGTTTTTGTTTAACAACATAAAGAGAAAACAACAAATCCAAAATTGGTCTTATTAGCACTATCCCCATATCTAAATAACAGTTTTATTTTGTGGCACAGTTTCATAACTTCGTAAGACCACTTTGTTGTGTGGGCCCATCGATAATCAGATTATACCTTTTTGATTAAATGTTTGAATATTAACTTTTGATTGATATATAAATTTAAATTTCAGCTGCTGTAACAGATTATATGCTAGAGAAATCCAGAGTAGTAAACTATAGTGATGATGAAGGAAACTTCCATATATTTTACTCCCTGTTTGCTGGGGCATCACCAGAACAACTTGCAGAGCTCAGTCTGACAAAGGCTAAAGATTACAAGTATATTTATTTGTTTTTATTGTTGAATTTAACATTTTCGGCGTTTTAGGAGGTTCTTTGACGTGCATATAAACACTAAATTTCACTTTATTTACAATCCATTTAATTACGAATCTAAAAGATTTCGCCTCTGTAACCTGTTGAATACCGGTATTTCATTTTATTTTAGTCTGTCTAATAGTATTCGCAGTACTTTGCCTTTATTTTAAACTTTTGAAAGAGTTTAATGAATTTTGTTCGCGCTTATGGTACATTGCTGCATCATCTGAGCGATAGCATTATAAAATGGGAAACTATTTGGGAGAAACAATTTGATTTTTATGGGGGTAGGGCTATGGTTAAATTTCAAATAAAAAGGAAGGATGCCCAAAATAAAAGAGTAACTAGAAAAAAGCTGTGAACAGCAGCCCTTAATAAATACCCCCGTCAAAAAAATATCAATCAGAAGAAATTTTAAATGATGAAATAGGAGGTGCACATTATTATGTAACAAAGATTGTGTGAAAGTTTTATGAAAATCCATTTGCGGATTTAGAAAGAGTTACGGATAAGGAATGGGTACCTCTTAGTAGTATATATGCACCGAGCAGGGCCGAGCAGCCCCTCTGTGACGTCATATCTGCTTTAGGTCCGCCATTTTGCTCCCTGTCGGCCATCTTGAATCTCGGCGGCCATCTTGGCTCTCGTCGGCCATCTTCCTTCCGGTGTCGCAACATCCGGTAAGTAAGGGGAGGTAATTCCGCAAAGTCACCGTACGGTAAAAGGCTTGTAACTAAGTCATTCCTTGACCGATTCATTTCGGGTTTGTAACATCGTCTTTAGTATGACAATGTCTCTTTGATGATTTTCTTTGTGGTCTTCAGTGGTCATTAGAGGCTTGACCAGTAGGTGACCATTTCCTATTTCTTATCAAAGGTGGGGTTGTCGTATATTGTTGGAAAGGCAGCAAGGTGTAGTTGCCATTTCTGAGTTGTTTGAGTCGGTAGTGGTCAGTGGTTAGTCAGGGCTTGACCATTAGGTGATCCCTTTTTTCTTCTTGATGTATACTAAGCGTGTAATCTTGTAAGGTCTAGTTTTATATTCTTTCTTTCGTGTCAATCTAAGGGAAGTAACTCTTGCTTTCTACTGTGTTTTAAGTCTTGTATTTGATACCGTTTTGTAAGAAATTTGCCGGGCTTTGTAGGGTAGGCTTTAAGTATTGGTTTGATCTTTTTTATAGGGCGATTGTGATAACAAATCGATTTTAAGTTTCGATACTTTATTTTGAATATAATATGATGCAGGTTAAACCTGTGACGCTCCCGGCGAAGTATGAACGTATCCTTAAATATTTAACAAGCTAAAATAAGTTTTCAAATGTTTATTGGGCAATTAATTGAAACAAATTCTTATTCGAAAATAAAAACAAAGTAGCTTTTCTTGTGGGTCCTGTGTGCGCTTAATGACGTCAGGAATTTTCAAAGAAAAAAGCGTTAAAAAGACGCAGAAAGTTCGGGAAACCGCGCGTGGTTTACCGGACGTTGAAGGAAAATTGAGCCCATAGTACAACTGTAATATTGACATTTCTACCATTATCGCTCCCTTCGGGAGCGTACTAATAGGTTTCAGTCTTCATTCTCGTCTTCTTCACTCTCCTCGTCAGGCCTGAAATGTTTTATTTCAAGACTCTTCACACTCATAATGTTCATCGTCTCTCAGTCGTTTTTCCGTTTGTTTGATCTTCTTGTGGAGTGGACCTCGTGCCATTTCCATTTGCCACATAATGTTATTGACGTATTGATTTTTTAGAGCTTCTCTATAGAGAGATAGCAAATCCAAATCAGGCTGTGATATTGCCTCTTTTTCGTGGTGACCTTTTTCCGTGTATTCATCCACTTTCTTTTCGTGTTCGTCTTTGTAGCTGATCATCACTTGTCCAAAAAAGCCACCCCATGCACCAAACTGTTCTCCGGGGTAAGTTTCTTCGTCTTCAGACAAGTCGTCACTCTTTTCTGATTCCGTATCCCCCTCTTCCTCTTCCGCAGTTTCCCATTCCGGGTCCTCCTTCAACCATTCCGGTTCTCCCATTTTTCTTCTTCTGTTCTTTGTGTCTCTGTAGATTGAACAACTTTTTGCTTGTGTAGCTGCAATCGTCGCAATGGTACATCTTTCCTTCTCGACGACCGGGTTCTTTCTGATGATTTTTGTTCCGTCCTTGTAAATCTATCTATCACTTCTGAATAGTATAACATGTTGTTAACAGAACCCTCATTGCCGGTGCGGATTTGATCGGATCTTGTTAAATTGTCTTTCTTTCTTTTCCATACATAGGCAAAGAATGCATTCCTCAATTTTGCATAGGCCCGCAGCAGAACCTAACTTGTCGTAAAAGGCGACTAAGGGTCTTGGGATTCTGACGTCGGGTCAGTGCTCAGCCCACAGAGCGACCAAGTGTGTACCCTACGTGGCTGAATAGGATAGCCCTCGTCCGCGGGGGTTGTCAGGTCTATAATACGGAAACCCTGACCGCCGACCATAGTGGGCCAACGTGTGTGGAGAGTGCCACGCTTCATGCACGTAAAAGACCCCTTTGTGGACCGCCAAGTAGTGCACCACATAGGCTAAATTTTCCGCCCCTACCCACCTCTCCCCTTTTCCTGTGGTTCTTCAAAATTTACCGGTCCTTTGTGTCCCACCCCATCCCCATTTTTCATTTATCATCATCATTTCATGTTCATTGTATCATCCTTTTCATGTTCATCGCCTGTAAATAACCTATATAGCGTTGCACGGGCGTAAAACACCAACTCACTCACTCACTCACTCACCTCAATTTTGCTAAGCTCTTTCTCTTGCATGCAAGATTCAATGCTTTGAATCTACGCCATTCTTTAAATATTTGCTGGCAGTCTATGCACGGCACAATTAAATTTTGTGTCGATTTATAAAACTGATCTTTTGGCTTTCTCTCGCCGCATTTACGACAAACACGTTCCCCGTTCTCACTTACAATGTTCTTTTCTATGAGTTTTGGAAGATAATCCATTACATTTATGTGCGTCTTGTTCGAATACTTGTTCGAGGGCTAAAAATAGAACTGAAAAGAGAAAAGGTTAAGATTAGAGATTAGGGTTAGGGTTAAAGGTTATGGTTAGGTTTAGGGTTAGGGCTAGAATAACAAACTACAATAGCTAGGGATAGGGTTAGGGTTAGGGTTTAGGGTTAGGGTTAGAAAACAAACTAGAATAGCTAGGGTTAGGGTTAGGGTTATGGTAAGGATTAAAATTAGAACTGCAAATGGGTAGTATCGGAACGAAAAGAAACCGGTTTGAACTGGTTTGAACATAGAAAATATTGTGTTATCAGGTACAAAATGATCTCAATGGGATAGTTAGCGACTTCATTGGTGAGATCTGGCAGTGACACGAGTCGCCAACAGATTTCAAACAAGGCCAATGGAAAATTAAAAGTATAAAGTGGTCTGGATTCTCTGCTTGACAAAAAAAGGGGAGGTGTACAAGTTAACACAGGAAAGGAAAAACACAACTAGAAGAAAATGGAAGAAGGTAAGGAAACGGCTGCCTCTGTTGCTGCTGCTGCGTAAGTGAAAGGGGAGAAGACGGTAAAACGGCTGCTGCTGCTGCTGCATAAGTGAAAAGGGGGGAGAAGGGGGTAAACGGCTGCTGCTGCTGCTTAAGTGGAAGGGGGAGAAGGTGTTAAAACGGCTGCTGCTGCTGCTGGAGTAACTAAAATAGTTAAAAAAAAGCAGCAAAAGAGCAAGATGAGCAAGGCAAAAGAGCAAAATGAGCTGCAAAATAGCAAGATGAGCAAGCAAAGGAGCAAAACGAGCAAGGCAAAATAGCAAAATGAGCTGCAAAAGAGCAAGATGAGCAAGAAAAAAGAGCAAGATGAGCTGCAAAAGAGCAAAATGAGCAAACAAAAGAGCAAGAAGAGCTTAGAGTAAGTTACGTGATAAAATGCTGAGAGATGATTGGACGATATAATTTTGAAAAGGCAAAATAAATGAACAATGTTGTCAGTGGCTCGAAAGTATTCGAACAAGACGCACGTAAATGTTATTGATTATCTTTCAAAACTCATAGAAAAGAACATTGAAAGTGAGAACGGGGAACGTGTTTGTCGTAAATGCGGCGAGAGAAAGCCAAAAGATCAGTTTTATAAATCGAAACAAAATTTAATTGTGCCGTGCATAGACTGCCAGCAAATATTACTGACACGAATTACCATAAAATTTCTAATATATTGTCGCTGAAATTTCCGATTGCTAAATTCAAAATTGATGAAAACACCAGGTTTCTTTCCTTGTAATGCACATGGTCGATATCCTCGGTGCTGGATTTGGCTTCCTTGTTCGAACGTTTTGGTTTTGAGTACTTTTCGTTTTCAACTGTTTTGGATTTTGACCTTCCAATGTTTTGGTTTAAATGCTACTGATGAGAGGTTACTCCTTGAAATATCGATATATAGCATATCCAAATTAACCGTTTATACCCGCGTTTTGGTATTTGTAATTTTGAAACCACTGGGCGATAACCGCTGCTGGTGGACCAGAGGTCCCCGAGGGTAATCACAAGCCTGGTAGTCAGACTTGTCTGAAACGAATTACCATAAAATTTCTAATATATTGTCGCTGAAATTTCCGATTGCTAAATTCAAAATTGATGAAAACACCAGGTTTCTTTCCTTGTAATGCACATGGTCGATATCCTCGGTGCTGGATTTGGCTTCCTTGTTCGAACGTTTTGGTTTTGAGTACTTTTCGTTTTCAACTGTTTTGGATTTTGACCTTCCAATGTTTTGGTTTAAATGCTACTGATGAGAGGTTACTCCTTGAAATATCGATATATAGCATATCCAAATTAACCGTTTATACCCGCGTTTTGGTATTTGTAATTTAAAGAATGGCGTAGATTCAAAGCATTGAAGCTTGCATACAAGAGAAAGAGCTTAGCAAAATTGAGGAATGCATTCTTTGTCTATATATGGAAAAGAAAGAAAGACAATTTAACAAGATCCGATCAAATCCGCACCGGCAATGAGGGTTCTGTTAAGAACATGTTATACTATTCAAAAGTGATAGATGAATTAACGAGGACGGAACAAAAATCATCAGATAGAACCCAGCCGTCGAGAAGGAAAGATGTACCATTGCGACGAATGCAGCTGCACAAGCCAAAAGTTTTTCATTCTACAGAGACACAAAGAACAGAAGAAGAAAAATGGGAGAACCGGAATGGTTGAAGGAGGACCCGAAACGGGAAACTGAGGAAGAGGAAGAGGAGGATACGGAATCAGAAAAGAGTGACGACTTGCCTGAAGACGAAGAAACTTACCCCGGAGAACAGTTTGATCCGTGGGTTGGCTTTATTGGACAAGTGATGATCAGCTACAAAGACGAACACGAAAAGAAAGTGGATGAATACACGGAAAAAGGTCTCCACGAAAAAGAGGCAATATCAAAGGCTGATTTGGATTTGCTCCCTCTCTATAGAGAAGCTCTAAAAAATCAATACGTCAATAACATTATGTGGCAAATGGAAATGGCACGAGGTCCACTCCACAAGAAGATCAAACAAACGGCAAAACGACTGAGGGACGATGAACATTATGAGTATGAAGAGTCTTGGAAATACGCTACTGAGAATAGAAAGTACTTGCTGGATGAGAAAATAAAACAGTTCAGTCCTGACGAGGAGAGTGAAGAAGACGAGGATGAAGACTGAAACCTATTACTGTGTTCAAAATAAGTATCGAAACTTAAAATCGATTTGTTATCCCTATCGCCCTATAAAAAAGATCAAACCAATACTTAAAGCCTACCCTACAAAGCCCGGCAAATTTCTTACAAAACGGTATCAAATACAAGACTTAAAACACAGTAGAAAGCAAGAGTTACTTCCCTTAGATTGACACGAAAGAAAGAATATAAAACTAGACCTTACAAGATTACACGCTTAGTATACATCAAGAAGAAAAAAGGGATCACCTAATGGTCAAGCCCTGACTAACCACTGACCACTACCGACTCAAACAACTCAGAAATGGCAACTACACCTTGCTGCCTTTCCAGCGATATACGACAACCCCACCTTTGATAAGAAATAGGAAATGGTCACCTACTGGTCAAGCCTCTAATGACCACTGAAGACCACAAAGAAAATCATTAAAGAGACATATTCATACTAAAGACGATGCAACAAACCCGAAAGTAATCGGTCAAGGACTGACTTAGTTACAAGCCTTTTACTGTACGGTGACTTTGCGGAATTACCTCCCCTTACTTACCGGATGTTGCGACCGATGAGAGCCAAGATGGCAGCCGAGATTCAAGATGGCCGACCGGAAGCAAAATGGTGGAACCGGAAGCAAAATGGCGGACCGGAAGCAGATATGCAAGTCCATATTTTACTATGGGAAACCCAAAAATCATTCTGATCAAATTTTAAAATAGAAGGTGATGTTCTACATATATCATAAGTTTTGTGTGAAAGTCTCATGAAAATCCATTGAGGGGTTTAGGAGGTGTTGCGGATAAGGGGTGAGTAACCCTTGTAGTAAAATGTTTAAGTCCATGTTTTGCTAAGGAAAACCACCAAAATCATTGTGACCAGATTTTTAAATAGAAAGTGGACATCTACACTATATCACAAATATGGTGTAAAAGTTTCATGAAATCTATCAAGGGGTTTAGAAGGTGTTGCAGATAAAGGATGATTACCCCCTTGTATTTAAATGACTAAGTCCATGTTTTGCTATGGGAATCCCAACACATCATTTTGATCAGGGTTTAAAATAAAAAGTGCACATCTCATAAATACTGTGTAAAAATTTAATGAAATTTTTTTTTCAAGGGGTTGGAAAAGTTGCGGGAGATTGGTACCCCTTTGTATTCAAACAGCTAAGTCCATGTTTTGCTATGGAATACACATGGCTAAACGTGTTGATACTTGATAATTCCTAATGGTGGAGCAAATTTGCAAATATGTACATTATTTTATTTATAGAATACTAAATAAAGGAAGTTCACATTTACTAGAGAAAACAGATGAATATAGACAGATGTACCATGACAATATGTCTATACTGAAACAGATCGGATTCACACAAAAGGTGTGGTATTTGTTTAATAATATACTCTGAAAAAGAAATGTCTTTCCAACTTTTTCGCAATTCGCTTCAACATGTTCAAATCCTTCGAATTTATATTATAGCAAGCAGAAACTGCTTACCCTTCCACGCGGCTACTAATTGATCAAAGTCACAGCCGAATGTTATGACGCAAAAATTCTGAGAGGAACTTCCAGATGTGATGAAGAGGAACCAAAATAGTTATTTTGTAGAGATGTGTCTATTTATCATGGCATGAAATGCTGCTTTTTAAGCCCAAAATTAAAAAAAAGCAAAGCGCTAAATAAAGCTTGTGCCGGTCATGATCATATTGAATGCCAATAGAAATGGGGATTTATAAAAGTGTGTTTCATGTTAACAAATATTGAAAAGAATTATAGAATTTAAAGCACTCCGTCTAGACTGAAAAAAAACCGAGAAAATCTTCACGACTCTATAGACTACAAAAGGCTTCGCTGCGCTTTCCCAAAAAGGTTCTGCCTAAAAATCTAAGAATGTCATCATACCCTCTGATAATTCCATTGCATCTTATCTAAAGTTTTTTCTCATCTGTTACTGAATATTGGCCTCAGTTCGTCTAAGAATTTTGTCGTCATAGCACTCGGCTGTGACAGGGATCGATTGGTAGCCGTGATCCAGAGCACCTGAGTTCACTCTCGTTACGACTTGAGTTCGCGTTGTTAAGCTGGGACGTTACGTTAAAAACGACGTTACCGATACCTGTACATTGAAAAATCAGTCAAAACGTCGTAGTTAGATTCTATCGCATTTTCACGTATAGGCATCGTTCACGAAACTGTACCTTAAAAACGAAGTCCGTGACATATCCTTTATTTTACATCAATGCATCGGAAAGTTTCCAAGGAATATTGTGTAAGTTTTTGGTCATAATTTGGATATCGTAAATACATTTTCGTTTACAAAATATAAAAGTAAAGGGCGTTGAAGCTATTTTTTACTATATATCTTTGTTAATTTCCCTCCAAAATTGCAGTTTTAAAATGCTTTTGTTTTAAAAACGAAGTCCGTGACCTCCATTTTTTATTCCAAAAGTGGATGTATATTACTAAGAACTATATGTCTACCAATTTCATAAAAATCTGGAAATATGTCATTTAGTATCGTCCTACCTTAATTGCGAATCATTTGTTTTTGTGCGTTTTATTAGGTCTTCGTGTTGTTCTTATTAATGTGTACTGACTTAGAAGAAAATGAGATGTAGAATAAGTGTAGTCTTTTGCACCTTTCGGATTTTTGACATTCGAATGTCGCATCTTCTCATAGCCTTAATGTTTAGTCATGCTATATATTGCTTCATTTTTTTAAGTACGTTGAAAGAAAGGATGTAACATATGGCATTTCAACAGCATAAAAAAAATAGTTTTGCTTTAAGAAAAAAAACCCAACCCTTTAACATTTGAAAAAAAATGTAAGGCTAAAATACATTTACTACAAAAAAGTACATCTCTTCAAATGAGCTTGACTGTAGCTCACCACCGCTATCATTTATTAGCTTGTAGGTAAAGGTAAAGGTAAGATTTATTTAACGTCGGTGAGTACACATCAGTGATGTGATGTGATGTGTACACAGGTCAAACAATTAACATAAGCTCAGAAGAGCTTTTGACCGACGTCAAGATTAACGACCGTAAATATTGTTTTCCCATCTTTGGATTTTCAGGATTTTGTTATACTGCACTGCATGCTGGGAGCCATACTTCATCTAACCCAGGTTGAATTTGAAGAATCAGAGAAGCAAAATGAACCTTTAGATATAATCCATATAGAACAAGTAGATTTAGGTAGACATTTATTTACTCTGTCTCCTTAAATGGTGCAGTATTATGAGATAACCCCATTAACTACAGTTGTTTATTTGAAAGTCAATTTACAAGGGCTGTCTCCTGTGGTTTGGTGGTTATAAGTCATTGTGTAATCTTTAAAATAACACACGAGATTTTTCTAGCAGATTGTACAATAATTCTCAAGTCTAAATGCAGGAAGCAATTTCCTGTGAAAGATGCCTTCACATATTTTGTAACAATTAACTGAAAATTAATTTTAATTTTCTATACAATGCAAGAAGTGACAAGGCCACACTCTCAAACTACAAAAAGATAAATTGAAGCATTTGATGTGTTTCCAAATCCACGATAAATAATAGCGAGCATAGCTCACAAGCGGGCACCAAGTGCCCGCTCGAGCGGAGAGCTCTACGGTATTTGTTTCCGCGAGAAATTTGCTTATGTTGATTTAGATTTTTTATGGTCCGGAAAGGGTTATTATTTTTACAGGGCCGGAGTGAATGTTAAAATAATTTATAAGAAAAGAAATCATGCTTAAATAAAATAATAAATTGCGCTTTTTACAAGAAATAATATTCTTAAAATAATAAATACACATAAGCTGCTCGTTTCGTCTTTGTATATGCACGTACGAAACTAACGTGTCTCGAAGCTTAATCGCCCCATACCATCTCGCCCCAAAATAAGCGAATGGAAATATTAGAAATTAAATGATAGCGATAGCCCTGAATGTCGACATTTAGAACAAAATATGAATAAAAATATATATGAAAAAGATTGTTAGAAATGGAAAAACTTGTTTACCAAATAAACTTATGAATTTTGTGTATTTATATTGTTTATATAATAATAATCATTGTAGTGCACGACCCGGGTTTTGGTTCATTTATGCACTACAATGTTTATTATTATATAAACAAAACGTAGTCCCTTTTAGCTATGCTTGCATTTAGGCAATGCCTACTCCATATTATGTTTAAAGTGACTAAACTTAATTACAAAAAAATGTTTCACTTATCATTAAAGAGATGTTTCAATGGAGTGTAGTTTCTTGTTTTGTCTTTTCTTCTCGGACCATTCAAGTAAAGTTAAAAAGAATATCTGAAAATTCTGCTTCAATATTTTCTACATGTACAATAGGACACAATTAATAGAGAATAAAGTGGTTCGAGGTTCTTTTCGTGAAAAAAAAATCAAACAAATACCAGAAATGCTTTCGAACATCTGATGTCCAATTAGCGCAAGACAAACTACTTATTTGTGAAATATCATTGTCTTTTTTTTTCAGCTGCCAAATTGTTAGACGTGGACACCATGGATCTAAATTTAGCCCTCATCCAAACAAAAAGTGACTACGGAGGTTAGTGATAATACTATGTTATTAATATATTTTAAATTATTAACATATATTGAAACTGTGTTAGTAAATGGAAAATAAATGCAAAATTAACGTTAAATCATTTTTAATATAACTTCGATCATTGTTAATTAAACGTAAAATTTTAAAACTTTAACAAAAAAAAAAAATCAACTTAAACAGGTTGAACGTTAATGCTTACATGTAACATTAAATTGTCGTTAAAATTCTTATGTTATCAAACAAATGTGTTTTAATGTAAATCAAACTTAAAACAGTCTGTGTATCTTTTTTTTAACTACAACAGCCTTTGTCTTTTATATTTACTTTTAGGCTTTGGAGGTAAGAAAGCTTGCATTGTATGTGTGTGGGTTTTAAAGTTTAGCTAAATTTAACAGAAATAACATTCAATATAAAGCCCAAGTACCACAATTTTGGGTTTGTGCCACAAGATTTGGTTTTAGTGTAAATTAAATTTATCATTTATTTGAGCTACATATTAAGAAAAACAAAACAAAACAAATTTAAAGAACCTTAAATATCGTATTATTTATTATCCACGAAAAATGTATGCGCACAAATATACTAAACATAATGTTGATGCATCAGAGGTAAATACTTTACCATCACTGAAAACTAATACTTTGGGACGATGTATTTCGTGATCAAATTACTGGTTTTGATGAACTTAGAATGTTAGATTTATGCCATGTTTTTGTTACCAAACAAAAGTAAAACAAATAAAAACGATCGGCTTTGGTTTAACCTTGTTCTAGTTTGCCCATGCGCGTTGTCTCTTATTTGCCCTCCCTTATTAGCTCACCTGGCCAAAGGCCATGTGAGCTATTGCAGGTGAGCTATTGCCATCACTTGGCGTCCGTCGTCGTCGTCCATCGTCGTCGTCGTCCGTCGTCGGCGTCCGTCGTCGTTAACTTTTCTTCAAACTTCTTCTCCTCTGAAACGGCTGAATAGAATCAAACCAAATTTGGTCTGATGGTACCTTAGGGTATCCCCCACAGAACTGATGTGGGGATTTTTGATTCGTCGAAAAACATGGCCGCCGTTGCTAAAAATAGACCAGGGGGGTCAGACTACTGTTTTTGGCTTGTAAATCAAAAAGTATAAGAGATAGATGAAATCTGATGCCACCCTACTGCTTCAGCATTAAAAGCTCTACAAATGTCTCCATTTGGTCCAAGTTGTCAGATGACCCCATATAGGGGTTACAGCCCCTTAAAGGTGAAAAATAGCGTTTTTTCATGTTTTTGTCCTATAGTTTGAAAACTATTGCAGATAGAGAAAAGCTGTTGCTTGCTTTAATGTTCAGCTCATTTAGCTTTACAAAAGTCTCCATAGGGTTGAAGTTGTCAGATGACCCCTGATAGGGGTTACGGCCCCTAAAATGATGTATTTCATGTTTTTGGCCTATAGAAAGAAAACTATTGCAGATAGAGAAAAGCTGTTGCTTGCTTAAATGTTCAGCTCATTTAGCTCTACAAAAGTCTCCATCGGGTCGAAGTTGTCAGATGAACCCTTATAGGGGTTACGGCCCCTGAAATAATGTTTTTTCATGTTTTTGGCCTATGGAATGAAAACTATTGCATATAGAGAAAAGCTGTTGCTTGCTTAAATGTTCAGCTAATTTAGCTGTACAAAAGTCTCCATAGGGCCAATGTTGTCAGATGACCCCTTATAGGGGTTACGGCCCCTAAAATAACGGTTTTTCATGTTTTTGGCCTATAGAATGAAAACTATAGCAGATAGAGAAAAGCTGTTGCTTGCTTAAATGTTCAGTTTATTTAGCTCTACAAAGTCTCAATAGGATTGAAGTTGTCAGATGACCCTTAATAGGGATTACGGCCCCTAAAATAACATTTTTCATGTTTTTGGCCTTTAGAATGAAAACTATAGCAGATAGAGAAAAGCTGCTGCTTGCTTAAATGTTCAGCGCATAAAGCTCTACAAAAGTCTCCATAGGGTTGAAGTTGTCAGATGACCCTTTATAGGGGTTACAGCCCCTAAAATAACGTTTTTTGTGTTTTTGGCCTATAGAATGAAAACTATAGTAGATAAAGAAAAAAACTGTTGCTTGCTTAAATCTTCAGCTCATTTAGCTCTACAAAATATAGGGTTGATATCAAGACCAGGTGAGCGATTTAGGCTCCTGGGAGCCTCTTGTATTTATATTGCGTGCAGGATTGTGAGTTTTAGTCGCTTTTGTTTTAATCACTCACCTTTGCTCTTTTACTTTTAATAACACTATTTGCTTTAACAGTAATGCGGACTATTTATAAACTTTAAGTGACATGACATGTCACGACCTTCTATTTATAACTTGGAATTGACCATTGAATCACAGACTCGACTTGCTGGTCGTTTGTTTTGACCACTGATGCCTTGGTTATCTTGACCATCATCTTAACTATTAGTTTAATCATATTTTATTTGTAACGATGGTAAAAAATTACAAAAAGAATAGGACACAAGTCAAACAGACTTAAGAAGTCCTCTCCAAGAAAATACAATATCAGAAATAACACAGAATATTTGCATGCATAATAGGCAAGAAAATGGTTCAAACTTTTGTATATGTAAGATGGCAATGATGACGATGAGGTTGACAATGGTGTGCTGAGATCCGGATGACATGATATTAAATTTAATTAAACCACAACAAATCTTTTAGACTGTTTGATGAAATTATAAACTTGCAGCTGGAAGACGTAAGTATTTTGCTGATAGGAAAGCATGACGCTTCCCTTTGTCAAAAGATCTTTATTAATGGTTAAAGGTTGGGGTATCCACGCTAGTTTATGGAATAGGCGTCGTCTTTCGTTTTCATAGATGGGGCAATGAAGAAAGTAATGATCCTTGTCCTCCCTAACATATCCTCACGAACAGGCTAGACTAGCAAGTATATTTACACTGTATAGATTAAAGTTCAAGAAGAATGCAGAGCATCGAAATTGAGAAAGAATAACGTTAAGTTTTCTCGGACCATAAAGAAAATGAGCTGATGTTCGTTCATTATGGGTGATGCTTTGTTTTAATTCCCTTTTTAACTTTGATACTGTATCAAGATATCAAATTGTAGAATCTAATATTTTCAATGACTTTATTGTCGATTGCACAAAAGATTCTGTTGTTATCGAAAGTCTACGAAAACGTGCAATTATATCATTTCCATTTCGAAGTGGATAGATGGTCGTTGATTGTATATTTTGTGGAATAAGTTTAGATAAGTACGTTGGTGCATTCCCAATTTTAATACTATAAAACATTTGTAGCTTTTTTCTGTTTCGTCTATTTATAAGTGGTTCACATCCCAGTTCCTTATATAGTTATGATGATCTACAGACGATAGAGAGTCCTGTTACAATACGGACTGCTTCAGGTTTGAAGTTTTTCTATTTTTTCCGCGTTTGTTGCTCCACAGTTATCGCAAACTTCAGAAGTATATTCAAATATAGGTCTTATGTACACTAAGATAACTTTTCTTATACTGTTCGTCTCAGACTGAGGACTTTAAGGTGTTTTGAAATACTTTAAACAATGTTGTCAATGTGGTGATTCCACTTCAATATTTGAAATATCATGATCTCTGTTTTATCAGGGTAAAAATGACATAAGTCAGTTTCTTGGCCATCTATCCAGCTTGTCAAATGTCAACAATTGAGCATCCCCACTGTAATCTTGACAAACCCCCCATTTTTGCAACTTTTTTACCCCATTTTAGAAGTACTTCCATTGCAAATTATTTGTCACGAATAAAATAACATAGATATGAGAATAATATATAAATACAATATATACCAAAACAGTGAATTTGGTTAAGCTGTATATGCATATTTCAAGGTGTAACCTCTATTCAGTAGCATTTGCATCATAGCCTTGGAAGGTCTAAAAACAAACTTTTTGAACAAAAAGTACTCAAACCCCAAAACGTTAAAAAAAAGGTTACTCCTTGGAATATGCATATACAACATAACCAAATGTACCGTTTTTAGCTCACCTGGCCCGAAGTCCATATGAGCTATTACCATCACTTGGCGTCCGTTGCAAAAAATACTACTGAACAGAATTCAAGAAAACTTAGAATGATTGATCCTAAGGGTGTCCTGCACTAAAGTTGTCTTCCCATTTCCGATTTGTCAAAAACAAATCCGCCGTGGCTACAAATAGACCAGGGGGTCAGACTACTGTTTTTGGCTTCTAATTCAAAAAGTATAAGAAATGGATGAACTCTGATGCTACCTTACTGCTTCAGGATCAAAAGTTCTACAAAAGTCTTCATTTGGTCGAAGTTGTCACAACTTGTCAGATGACCCCTCATAAGGGTTACGGCCCTTAAAGGTGAAAATAACATTTTTCATGTTTTTGCCCTATAGTATGAAAACTATTGCAGATAGAGAAAAGCTGTTGCTTGCTTATATGTTCAGCTCATTTAGCTCTACAAAAGTCTCAATTGGGTCGAAGTTGTCAGATGACCCCGTTTAGTGGTTACGACACCTAGAAATAATGTTTTCTCATGTTTTTAGCCTATGGAAGGAAATTATAGCAGGAAGAGAGAAGCTGTTGATTGCTTAAATGTTCAGATCATTTAGCTCTATAAAAGTCTAAATAAAATCAAGTTGTCAGATGCCCCCTTATAGGGGCTTTGTCCCCTTAAATAACGTTTTTCATGCTTTTCGCCTATGAAATGAAAACTATAGCAGATAGAGAAAGATGTTGCTTGCTTAAATGTTCAGCTCATTTAGCTCTACCAAAGTCTTCATAGACTCGAAGTTGTCAGATGACTGCATATAGGGGTTATAGTCCTTAAAATTATTTTTTCAGGTTTTTGACCTTCAGAACAAAAATCATAGTAGATAGAGAAAAGCTGTTGCTTACTTAAATGTTCAGCTAATTTAGCTCCACAAAAGAAGTCTTTATAGAGTCAACTTTAAGACCAGATGAGCGATTCAGGCTCCTTGGAGCCTCTTGTTTTATACCGTTTTGATATTTTGTAAGGCGAGAAGATCCACAAGTTAAAGAGCCTAGATCAGGCCAGGGAAGGACGGGATGCTCTAGCAAAAGCCATCTATGAGAGGCTCTTTGGATGGGTGATAAAAACAACTAACAAAACTTTGTCACCTTCTATGGACCAAAGGTACTTTTGCTGTAAATGGTGTTAAAATAGAAACCTGATTAAGCCATAATCTAAACCATTCCTAGCCTCAACTCTTTGACTTTAATACATTTTGAACCTGTTTAAAATGAACATTCTATGTAGGTTGTTTGTTCATTTTATTAACAAATTGTGACTTCATCAATTAATTGTACGTTATTTTAAATTGTTTAAGTTATAGTATAATTTTAAATGAACGTTTATTGACCATTAAAACTATTTTTGAACATATATTTTGTACATAATTTTGTTTCGGTTATTTTTTTTTCTTGATAGACTTACAAGTTCAGCTTGTATAGGGGTTTTGGACATGGCAGGATTTGAAAACCTTCAACAAAACAGTTTTGAGCAGTTGTGTATAAACTTTGTCAATGAACAACTACAGAACTTTATGAATGACAAAGTTTTTAAACATGAAAAACAAATATATGAAGAAGAAGGGATTCCTTGTTCTGATGTCAACTTTACCAACAATTCAGTCATCCTAGAGGTTTTCACTAAGGTAAAGAAAGTAAAAATTCTTTCAAAAATGCATAGTTTGTTTGGTCTAGCAGGAGACACAAGTCGTAACTTCTACATTAGGTTTCCTATAAGAACTCTAAGTATAGTGAAAAATGTGACAATTTGAAAAAATAAGGACTATCATGTGGAGCACAACTAGGCTCAATATTTCTTATGGCTCTGTTACTTATTCTCTTTCAGAGCAATATCGGGATCTTGTCATTGCTGGATGAAGAAACCAAACTTCCAGGTGGTACAGATAAAAATTTTGTTTTTAAAGTGACAAGCAATCATAACGATTCGGGTGTTGTTGTAAAGAGTCGTGCTGATGATCCAGAATTTGGCATCAACCATTTCGCAGGAAAGGTGAGTCATGTTTCGAGTCGACGATCTAGAATTTTGCATCGATCGATTTTCAGAGAAGGTAAGTTTAGATTTTAAAAGGTAAAACGTAAAATGTTTTTGCCATTTACCACCTGACCCGAAGGGGGCTATAAACCAACCTTTTAAGAGTTATCCCTCTTTAACTTTTTTTAATCAATTTTAACTTGGTATTTTTATATCAAATAGACAGCTTTGTATAAACTTGTATTTTTAATCTTAAGAGTGTTTCTATCCTAAAAAGTTTCTTTTATGTTACTTACCAAGTACATGTAGACCATAGGTAAGAGGCTTTAGCATAAGAGATCAGGTGAGCGGTTCAAGCTCCTGTGATCCTCTTGTTTTGTTGTATTTTTGTTTTGGTTTTACCCTTTATATCATTAAATTATTAAACCACAGCACAGCATCGATTAGAATCGCTCTGAAGTAAGTTAGGAGTTGTACTGGCGATATCACTGTGAATGTCATGGAAAGGGTTTGCAGGTAACGTGAGGGTATATATAACTTAATAAAATGAAACAGGTGATAATTGTGATAGGACACCTATTGTACCAGGCTATGAAATATGGATTTTGCCCTGTATATTTATATAAGGATTGCAATTTTTAAGAAGGAATAAGGCACCAACGGGGGCATTCGAGTACCAAAAGCCCGAAAGGGCAACGACAAATCTGATGAGTCTTAAATAGACCATGATAATTTAAGTTTTAAATTTGGTTGTAAATATGTTCCTATTTTTTTTTCTTTTGTTTAGCATTGTTGGTTGTCTTGTATTATTTTCCTTGTCCCTATTATCACGAACAAAATTCCATCTTATTTGCTCAGAAATTAAATGTTTGCTATGCAGTTTAAATGGTTTTAAAATTATAAAATTATCAAAAGATATTTCCAGGTGTGGTACACTTGCAAAGGATTCTTGGAGAAGAATCGAGACATGATTAACGATGATCTATTGGATTGTATGAAGAAAAGTACAAACCCTTTCATTCAAGATTTGTTCGATGTAAAGAAAGGACCGACAGGGACCATCTCAGAGTAGGTTTCATGACAATTAGCTTTTAGGACAAATAAGGGATCATCTCAAAGAATGTTTTTTACACACAAAAACAATTTCAGAAAATGTTTCATCCGAATAAGGACTATAACAGAGTTTGATGTGTTTGAAGAAGAAAATTATCTCAAATTAAGGTTTGAACAGATTGATGACAACTTTTACATAAATAAAGGATATATTTTGTACCAAGAAGTATTTAGCATACAAATTAAGGACCATCTTTGACATTTGAACAAATTAAGGGACAATCTCAAAGAATGTTTAATTCAAACAATTGACCACCTCATATTTTTTACTCAAAAGATGGGAATAAGACTCTTAGGGTATGTTTTATACAAATATGAAACAATTTCATAGTGGGTTTTTAGGGAAAAGGGAGTAATAAACAGATCAAAATCTCAGATCACTGCATTCATATGAATCAGACTTCTTACAATCACTTCTAAACAAAAAGATCGTAGACTAGCTCTTACTTTTAATCTCACTTTCTGTTATATTCATGATGTCCTTTCACTGAACAATTTTCGATTTGGTGACTTTCGCTATCTTATATATCCTCAGAAACTTTAGATTAAGGACACTACGGATTCTAGGAAGTCTGCTTCGTATTTAGATCTACATCTTGAAATTGACTCTCAAGGAAAACTTTCAACAAAGCTCTATGACAAACATGATGACTTCAACTTTCCAATCGTCAATTTTCCCTTCTTGTGTAGCAACATTCCGTCCGCTCCAGGTTATGGAGTTTACGTATCATAATGGATTCATTACTCCAGAGCGTGCGGGATATAAATCGATTTACCTAGCAGAGCGTCACGTCTAACACAAAAATTGCTCACACAGGGTTATGTTACTCCTCGGTTGCTGTCTTCACTCAAGTTGTTTTACGGAAGACATCATGCACGTATAGACACATATGGGATTTCGATCTCTCAGATGAGTGAATATGTTGGTTTGTCGTATGGTTTTGTTTTGGCTTCCTTTACCGGATTTGACACACTGAATTGAATGTTGGCAACGCCACGGGTGTGCTATAGCAAGCATGAATTTAACTGCTTACTCTTCCGGAGCACATGTGTTCACTCTCGTTTCGACTGGAGTTCGTTTTGTTGATTGATATTCAGTTATTTTTGTGTTTCCATGTTTTACATGTTGTCTGTTTTTGTTTCGTTCTTGTTGGTGTTTATTGGTTTTGTCTCTGCTCTTCCGGACTTTTGACATTCGGATACCCCATTGGTACCTCTTCTCCTATCTACACGAATATAACAAGTAAATCTGTGAGCTAATGCTCACTAGTGATACCCCCGCTCCCAAAACTAAGCCACACATACAAATTTAAATACTCGTTAAACAGGAAGTAGTTGACCTAGGAACAAAAATGGCTATACACCATATGGGACAATAAAATAAAGCTGTATAAAAAAAACGAACCCCTATCTCATGTAGTTGCTTTGGAAACTGTGACAGAAATTTTGCATTTATGTCCAATATGTGTAAAAACCTTAGTATTTGCTTCACAGGAAGTAGACTACCTACAAGCATTAAATTGGTATACACCATATGGTACTATAGGATAAAGCTGTACACAAAATATCAGACCTGTATCTCATGTAGTTGCTTGGGAAACTGTGACGGAAATTTTGCATTTATGTGTAAAAACCTAAGTATTCGGTAAACAGGAAGTAGACTACCTAGGTGCATTAAATCGGTATACACCATATGGTACTATAGGATAAAGCTGTATACAAAATATCAGACCTGTATCTCATATAGTTGCTTGGGAAACTGTGACGGAAATTTTGCATTTATGTGTAAAAACCTAAGTATTCAGTAAACAGGAAGTAGACTACCTAGGAGCATTAAATCGGTATACACCATATGGTACTATAGGATAAAGCTGTATACAAAATATCAGAACTGTATCTCATGTAGTTGCTGAGAAAACTGTGACGGAAGTTTTGTTACGGACGGACGGACGGACGAACGAACGGACGGACAAGGGTAAAACAGTATACCCCCCTCTTCTTCGAAGCGGGGGTATAATGAAATGTTTGAGAGTGGAATGTTGATTTAAGTCTTCAAAATCAAATCATATAAAACATATGCAATTTTACCAAGAATGACTCATCTTGATAAGTTCACCCTATGATGTCACAGTCAAGATTTTATTTAAAACGTGATAAATGGTGTTGCGCACAGCTCTGTAAAGTAATGGATATAATATAGAATGGATATGGTGAGCTGCAGCTCACCATATCCATTCTATATTATATCCATTACTTTACAGAGCTGTGCGCAACACCATTTATCACATATATACTTATATTACTATACCAGTTGCGACCAATTCTCTTTCTTTCTCTCCCTACCCACCTAATGTTCATCGTGTACTGTGTTACAACCTTAGATTGTCTACGAGGAGGCTTAACTAGGCAACCGAAAGCTAGATTTATATCTAGCCTAGGTGGTCTAGTGGTCTAGGGCGCTGGACACAGTGCAGGCGAAGTCGCCATAGATGACAGAGTATGGGTTCGATTCCAGCTCAACCCCATGCTGGATTTTCCGGTGTCAACGGCTTTAAAAAGATGATTTTCATCACTGTTGGCACACGGACACCCCTTTCTAACTTTGCAGCTCACCATATCCATTCTATATTATATCCTTTTATTTAAAACGACTGAAAAGTGATAAATCTTCTATTTTAAGCGACTCAACAGTCAAAACTTTTTATAAGTCTATTTTTAATTACTTTGAGGTTACAATTGTCTCTGCATAATACTTTTCATGATATCCTGGGCTAATCAAAATAAAGCTAAATTTAAGTCATATAATAATTTCTTTTTTTCTCTCTTTAATTTTAGACCTATTATATTGATAAAATATAATTATGATTTAGGGAACCATTCAACTTGAGACAATCTCAAAGAATCGCCGCTGGTAGAGGTCATGGGAAAACACTTTCAGAAGATGCTAAGAAATTAACTAGAGATCTACGCATATCAATTAAAAGGTAAGATTTTAAGTCATTTATTTGATGAAAGTCAAAATAAACATTTTTGTTTACTTGTGTGATTCCTGTGCATCAACTGTCATTTATGTGATTATAATTAGTTTGAATTTAATTGATGATCGTTGGTGTGGTATGATGTTCAAAGTAATTTTTGTGCTTAAGGTTTTAAGAGGTCAAGATCTTCGAAACTTTAACACAAAAATATCCAAATTTGATTTAAAAGAAATTTTTATTCCTTTAGGTATAAAATGACCCGAGACTTGGAGGATAGTTTCAGTTCTAAGAAGCATGCCACAGTTCTCTCATACTTTAGGGTAATACTTTATTATACACTGGTATAAATTCAAATATGTAAATATCGAACAGTACATTTCTTAAAAAATGAGATCAACACGGATTTTGTACTGTACATATTATGGTCCAATCCAAAGTATGTTTTTGTTCCAAAAATGACCATTTCAAAGAATGATTTATACAAATAAAAATCTCTCCACATAATTATGTTCTATACTATTAAGACAAATAAGGGGATTCTAAGATTATGTTTCTTGATAATAGGACCATTCTTGAGTGTGGTTTATAAAAAATGATATAATGCTGCTGAGGAGAGGTTACTCCTTGAAATATCGATATACAGCATAACCAATTATACCGCTTTACACCCGTATTGCATTTTGAAATCACTGGGTCGATAACCGCTGTTGGTGGACCAGACATCTCCGGTAGTAATCACAAGTCTGGTCATCAGACTTGTCTGACACGAATTTAAAATCAAATTTCTAATATTTTTAGTTATTGAAATTCACGATTGTTGAATTCAAAATTGTTTAAAACACCAGGTTTCTTTCCGTCTACTGCACATGGTCTATATCCTCGGTGCTGGATTTGGCTTCCCTGTTCGAACCATTTGGCTATGAGTACTTTTCATTCAATATTTTTGGTTTTTGAACTTCTAATGTTTTGATTCAAATGCTGCTGATGGGAGCTTACTCCTTGAAACATTTATATACAGCATATCCAATTATACCGTTTTTACACCCGTTTTTGTATTGTATATCGTAACAACTCCTTTACATGTAAAACTGAAGATGGATGTACAGATGTTTTTTTTTCAAGTACTGTGCTACATGTAACGTGCTAAGAGAATTGACATTGCACTCGGAGATAATCGGAATCCTTATGTAGTTTTCCTCGTTTAGAGTTCAGTATGAAGCAGCTCTGCCGAATATTTTTATACTACTCAAGAAGTACTCTGTACTCTATTTAAGAAGAGAAAATAAAAACAGCCAAAAAATGCCTTTTTGTTCTATTTGTTTTATTTTCTTTCCTAAAAGGAATCGATGAATAACCTGCTTAAGAAACTGAAAAAAGCAGAGTCTCATTTTGTAAGGTAATATAGCAAAGTTTCTCTTCTAAATGGCTTAATTTTTTTTTTCATTCCCTTAAAAGAATGTGGAAAATTTCTCAATCAGTAACTCCATGCCATTATTACATGAATCCTTGTATCTAACTGTAAGGAAATCTAAGGCGAACTTTATTTTATCAGTGTAGTTCCGTCTTAAATAAAATCTGCGTTAAAATACACAAATTCACGTAACATGAAACTTTTAAAACATTTATTGTTGTTCTTAATTCTTAATTCTTAAGTACCAGGAAAAGGTTTAGGAAAGAAAAAAAAAACTGTTTATGTTTCGTAATTTTATTTTGTTCTGTAAAATTTTGTAGATGTATTAAGCCAAATAGCAACAAACAGAAAGAAAATTTCGATGCTACAATGATAAGAGAACAACTGTTGTATAATGGTATTACAGAAATTGCTAAAATTAGAAAACAGGGCTTCTCCATCAGGTCATCACACAAGGATTTCTACAAAAGGTGGGTCATGTATTTACATGCACATATGTATTTTCATTCTTCAAAAAAGTCTTGACGAAGTCATGAATAAACGAAATCCTTATTTTTGCTTTAGTTTTTCGTTGATTTTTAAGAATTTCTTGTTTTGTTGGGTCCTAAATATACCCATTGCCATATATTGGAACTGAGAAAGGTCTTTTGTTTCAGTGATAAGTGATTCGCTATATCTGCAACTTTTCAAGAAGTCTCTTTAATGTATTTATAACTCAACAATATGTTCTTTTTTATTTTGATTACTGATCATTATCATAGAAATTTAGATTTTTTTTCTTCCTTGTGAAGTAACAAATGTTTCATTTTCACTTTTATGTCTTTTAGGTACAATGTCCTGAACAGCTGCTTCCCAAGCCAGACTTTCCAACCTGGTAAAAGTACTAAAGAACTGTTGGATAGATTCCTGCCTGAACACCTAAAAACAAAGTATAGAGTCGGAAAAAATAAGGTATAGTTGTCATATTGACTGATTGATTGATTAACTTTTTTCCTAACAAGACAAACCAAGCTGTAAAAGTACTAAAGTACTGTAAGACAAACTACTGCCTGAACAACGAAAACACAGATATAGAAAACATAAGATATTCATGTAGTAATCCGAACTGCATATTGCATAATATACACGTTCTTGAAGCAAAAACTTGCGGCCAGTATGTATGAGGCTTAAGACTGTGTAGAAATCTACAAAGAAAATGACAATTATGGCTCGTATATGAGTAATGAAACGATATTGAATTTGAACAAAACATCCAAGATCCCTATTGGTGGCTGTATAAAATACACTAAAATATATCAGTCGTCACGAAGGTAAACAAATAATGAATTAACATGGTCGAAAAACTGTGAGCGAAATAAACAAAGTTTAAGGCAAAGAACTAAAGCCAAGAACCCTCATATTTGGCCCTAAATCGGGCCATTTTTTCAAATTCATTTGTTAGATAAGATTTTTGTGGCCAAGTAGTCTAGAATGATTACTTGTTACAAAACAAAATCAATTTTAAAGTTTTCTGTACTTGTGACGTTGTAATGACGTCATAAAGTGACACTAACATTGAAAATATGCTAATTTCAGCTCAGTAATTTTCACAATTTTCCACCTGGTTTTTGGTGAAAATGACATGGGCGCCACCCCTCGCCCACAAATATTTTTGCTTAAATTATATAAATACATTATTTTCTTCATATTTCAACAAAAATTTCGATGGGCGAGGGGTGGCGCCACATAGAAAATCATGAAATTGTGACTGAAAAACAAGTCATTTTGGCCAAAAAGTGAAAAATCACTGATTTAGTCTATTTTTGAAGGGTTAGGGTACTTAAAAATTCATTTATACACCATAATCAAATCTTTTCTCTTTTAACACAGACATTCAGCTATACATACACAAATTTTGGTGTAAAACAAACCAATTTTGATATTTGAGTATTAACAGGGCCAAATATGGGGGTTCGTGGCTCTAGTCCTTTGTTGATAAATGTACATTCAAAGTTTTCTTTTATTCCATTTCAAACTAAATGACAAAAATAAATTGGAGACGTAAAAAATGCTACTTCGGTAGATAATATGCCTTTAATTCCATAATTAAGGGGAAAATGCTTTGGACATAAGCAGAGAAAAATGCATCTATCAAAAAGTAACTGATGAATGTAATTGATTTTTCAAAAGAATAATATGACCAACTGTAGAAACATATATAGCAAAATACAAATTTTACTGCTCCTGACCTTGTTCTGGAATTTCCAAACTAAAGATGGGTTTAAACAATATTATACCCCCACTCGTAAGAGAGGGGGCTATATTGCAATCACCTTGTCCGTCCGTCTGTCCGTCCGTCTGTCCGTCTGTCCGTCCGGTTCAATTTCTCTGCTTCTACTGGATGGATTGGTTTTAAATTTGGTACACAGCTTCAGCATGATGAGTAATACTATGCCTACCCTTTCCAGGTCAGTCCATCATCTACTTCCTGTTTTCCAAGCCGACTTAGACTTTTTTAGAGGAAAAAAAATTTGAAATGTGAAAATTTTCGTAACAGATTTCTCGGTTTCTTCTGGATGGATTGGTTTCAAATTTGGTACACAGCTTCAGCAGCATGAGTTATACCGTGCCTCCCCTTTCCAGGTCAGTCCATCATCTACTTCCTGTTTTTCGAGTCGACTTTAGACTTTTAAGGGTAAAAAATTTGAAAAGTGAAATTTTTCGTAACAGATTTCTCGGCTTCCACTGGATGGATTGGTTTCAAATTTGGTACACAGCTTCAGCATGATGAGTTATACCGTGCCTCCCCTTTCCAGGTCAGTCCATCATCTACTTCATGTTTTTCAAGTTGACTTAGACTTTTAAGGGTAAAAAATTTGAAAAGTGAAATTTTTCGTAACAGATTTCTCGGCTTCTACTGGATGGATTGGTTTCAAATTTGGTACACAGCTTCAGCATGATAAGTTATACCGTGCCTCCCCTTTCATCTACTTCCTGTTTTCTGAGCTGACTTAGACTTTTAATGGGTCAAAAATAGACAATTTTTTGTAACAGATTTCTCGGCTTCTAGAGAAGGGATTGATTTCAAATTTGGTATACAGCTTTAGCATGATGAGTTGTACTGTGCCTCCCCTTTCCAGGTCAGTTGGTCATCTACTTCCTGTTTTCTGAATGGCCGAGTGGGGGTATGCTTAGCACGACTTAGTGCAACCCCTTGTTTTATACTAAATTTCTCCTCTCTTTCATTATTATCCTTTAGGTCTAGAAGTTTTAAAAGGTAGTCATATTAGACCACAAGGAGAGTGAAGTCTGAGATTTTTTGTTTGGAATAAAATGTAATTAAACACGCGAAAAATATTAACATATATTTTTTTTCTAAAAACAATATAAACAAATAAGTTTTTTTTTTACAAAAATGTTTTTTATTACAAATAATAAACAAGAGTGATCAGTGTTTTTTTTTAAAAATTAAAGGTATTTCTGAAAGGGCCAGTACACATGTACCTGGAGAAACTTCTTTACAATCGTGAACAGAGGGCAAGAAAAATAATAGCCAAGTGGTGTTCCCAGTGCATGGAGAAGAAAAGAAAACTAAAAGAATTGGAAGATAAGGTAAGAGCAGAAAGAGACATACATCTTTCATTTCATGCCTTACCTGTACAAATGTTTTATATTATATTCTAAACCTTTTGTATATCATTGGTAATTTTTCTGAAGTCTAAAACGGGCAACTCATTTTGAAAAGGAATGTTGCAATCCTCTTTATATTGTCATAACTTGTGTATATTAACTTTAGAAAACAACTGGTGTATCCTCCAAGCCAACGGCTAGTACTCATCCCAGCAGCTCCAGCAATTTTGGAAACAGTTTTAATACGTCCTCGACAGGACAGTCAAGATTTGATGATATGGATTTGTTACGTACAAAAGGACCAAACGGAAAAACTGTTGCTATTGAAGGAAAACAAGAAACATCAAATAGAGTATTTCTTAATCTTAGAAAAGGTAGTAACAAAGCTTTGACTAAAACACACGACGAATTTGACCCATACCATTCTGAACCAAAGATGCCAAAGAACAAGGCGAAGGACCCCAAACCAAAATCAGCCTCTAGATTCCCTGATCCTCCTGCCCAAGATACAAAGAACAAAAAAGAGGAAGATAACAAGAAGGAAAAAGAGTAAGTTATACTTAAAAAAGGAGGACAGCTGTTTCAAATTGGTAGCCAAAAATATCAGATTACCAAATAGAGATGATCAATAGCAAAAATGTTCGAAAAGACAAGCAGACAAAAAAGTTACCCCATACAGTAGAATTTAAAACAAATAAAAATGACTTTGCTTTAAAAAAATGATGAGCTTAACTATAATTACAGTACCTAAACGAATCAATGTAACAATGATGCAGTCCCATCAAATCCCTTTCAATTGGTAACAACACAACTACCGAACTGGGAAGATTAATCTCAAATGTCATAAGATAAAACAAGCAAAACATACCGGAGAAATTGAAGATTGAAAGGGTCCTGAATTGGTTTTGATATTTCGAAAGAAATGAGGGGTCAAACTAGGTGTTAAAGCATCAAACCTCCCTCTTGAATTGCAATTTTAAGGCCCGGTAATACAAAACACAACATGGTTGTGAGACATAATATGGATAGTTAGGCAATCATATCAGCACAACAAACAGTCAAAGCAAATTAAAACAATCACTAACCATTTCGTCTAAAAGTATTTTATTTTTTTACTTCAGTGGCTGATACTGGAGGAAATAAAAAAAAAATAAAGATCGTATTCTCTTATAATCTTGGTTTTCGGATCAAAAAGTGTGAAAAAAATGATTCAAGTCCTGGTATATCGTATACATTTTGAAAAATAAACCCCGTATGCAAGTGAAGTAGGTACTAATAAAAGTTTGTTACTTTCCGGGTTAGGAAAATTAAAAGTTTGAAAAGTAAATATGTCTCTTGAAAATTTTTGTATTTAGTTGAAAGCCCGTGTCAATTTTGAGAATGAGGTTCAGCAAGTCGATTTGGTGTTGGTACAGAGGATACCATCATTATTTTTAAAAGTGAGATTTAAAGACCATACCTCCCGATGTGTTGTCAATATGGAAATCTAACGTACAGCACAGCTGGTTCAATGTGTAAGGAAAGATGCTTTGGGAAGAAATGTCGAATTATAACCTGAAATAACAGTGTTATTTAAATTTCAAAAATCGTTTTCATTAAAGTCGGTTCAATTCGTTACAAGTTATAGTCTCTTGAATGTTAAGAATAACATGTTAATATATACTGTCCATTTTCTTTTCATTTCGATATATTGTATATGTTAGAGGCAATAGGTATAATTAGGCATTAAGCTTAAATCCTAGGCAATAAGATAATACCTAGTCATTAGTGTTAATGCCTAAATAGAATTTGGCATTAAGCTTAATGCCTAGGTGTTAGGTCTAATGCCTGATTTTTTTCCATGAAAATTATTCTTATTGCCTAACCAGATAATCTGAGACATACTGAAAAGAAAATTTGAAATTAAGGTTCTAATTTAGTAAGTTTAGCTGAAAAAAGTAATTCTTTGGATACTTGTAGGTAGCCCAATTTCAAACAAAATCAAATATTATTTATTTCTAATATTTTTGTATTTTAGCTCACCTGGCCAAACGCCATGTGAGCTTATGCCGTCACTATAAGTTCGTCATCGTCCGTTAACAATTTCAGAAATTTTCTCCTCTGAAACCACTGAACCAATGAAACTGAAACTTTGCATATTGGCATGACGAAAAAAAAAACATTGCAAAAAGGTATAAATTGGGCATGCAACCATTGTCAAAACACCGAAAGGGGAGGACAAGGACAAAATCAGTCACCACAAACAAGAACAATGTGTACATTTTCCTAACCACCAATACAGATTGATCTTCACTATTGAAACATTTAAACATCTTAAATAAAACATTATACAGTTATTTAATGTGTAGTCAGGCAATGGATCAGAATATTTTCCCCGAGGTATCCAGATTAGCTTAATGTTCTATCGCCCGAAGCCGTAGGCTGAGGGCAATAGATCATTGAGCTAATATGGATACCAAGGGGAAAATAGTTCTGATCTATTGCCTTGCTACACATTCAATAACTGTTTTATTACCTAATATTTTTAAATAAAATTATTAGTCGTATTATGTTGAAAAAAATGATGTTATTTTTTCCATATACTTTTGAAAAATAAAACTAAAAGATTGGGTTTAATGACCATTTGAACTACGCCCTATTATGGAGAAAGACCAGACGGTTTACACCAGAACACACACACAAACAGACTTTGCAGTTACACGGACTTCACGTAAATGACCCGGAATAGATAATACATATTAATGTTAATAAATCGTCCAATCAAATTTAAAGTCAAAATGTCAACAGGCAATAGGACGTCACCGGGCAATAGAACACCTTTCTATTGCCCGGTAGAATGTGATAATGGTCAAAATTAAGATATAGTTAATAGAATAGGAAATTTTATTATATTAGGTAATAATTGTAAATATAAGAGGGTGTGGATGGGGTTTCCAGAACAGAGAATAATGGCCAAAAAGTTAACAGATAAAGAATAATGACCAAAAAACACTAAAGAATAGAGAATAATGACCCTTACAGAATAAAGAATAATGTGAAAATTGACTAAACCCCCACCAAACCCTTTACAGAATAGAAAATAAAGGGCAAAAAATTTTCAGAATAAAGAATTGATGACACCTCCTTCCACACCTTCATATAAATAAACTGGTATGTACCCGACCTACTACAGAAAAAGCTTACATTATAAATTGTTAACTACAGATAATCTTATGGAAAAACTGCAAATCCATAAAGTCATTCTTTGATATTATGATTTGTTTGGAATCATTTGAATTTTTTTACATCACTGACCACCAATACAACGAAAGCATCAACATTGTGTACCTTCAGCAGGTCATTATTTATGGTTGTTTTGTTGCTGACATAAATATTTATGGATTTGGTCCATCATATTACGTACCAAAAACAGATTTTTGTTTCGCTAAATTTTATAACGGCTTTTTAATATTTGACCAAAGTTATGGCAATTCTTACAGTCTCCTTAAGATTTTAAACTCCAAATAGAAATTTACCTTAATAATTATGTTCTATTTTTAGTAAAAGTGGCAATGTATTTTATCATCTTGTCAACATCAAAATAAAATAAACAAATTTTTAAAAAAGGATTTTGTTTGAAATGGGGCTAGCCATCCAAAGAAGTACCCTTTTTAGGTTAAACTGATTAATATTGAAACTTTAATTTCAAATTTTCTATTCATGATGTATCAGATTATCTGGTTAGGCAATAAGAATAATTTTCATGGAAAAAAATTAGGCATTAGACCTAAATCCTAGGCATTAAGCTTAATGCCAAATTCTATTTAGGCATTAACACTAATGACTAGGTATTATCTTATTGCCTAGGATTTAAGCTTAATGCCTAATTATACCTATTGCCTCTAACATATACATTGTATACTGAAGAAGATATAAAATTTTGTTTATGCTTGCTTAAATACTCTATTTTGATAATTGAAAAATTAACTTGCCATTGAAGTTAGTTTGGAGGTGTAGGCTTCTAGTGAAATATATAGTTTACAATTTAATAGGTCTTGGGACGTTTTTACCACCATTCCACGAGAGGGTAAATCGGAAGATGTCCACGAACGCAGAACTTTAAGAATCATTAAAGTGATAATGTATGGCTTGTTTTTCCTCATCATGATTTCCGCGTTGGTTTTCCAGAAGATAAGCTTGATGCTACTTGTTCATACTCAGAACAGAACCTTTTCAAAACTTGGGATGGACAGTAATTACACAAAGGAAGCTTACAAAAAGGTATTTTTATACCCCCACTCGTAAGAGAGGGGGCTATATTGCAATCACCTTGTCCGTCCGTCCGTCTGTCCGTCCGGTTCAATTTCTCTACTTCTACTGGATGGATTGGTTTCAAATTTGGTACACAGCTTCAGCATGATGAGCAATACCATTCCTCCTCTTTCCAGGTCCATCCATCATCTACTTCCTGTTTTCTGAGCTGACTTAGACTTTTTTAGGGTAAAAAAATTGAAATGGGAAATTTTTCGTAACAGATTTCTCGGCTTCTACTGGATGGATTGGTTTCAAATTTGGTACACAGCTTCAGCCTGATGAGTGATACCGTGCCTCCCCTTTCCAGGTTGGTCCATCATCTACTTCCTGTTTTCCGAGCCGACTTAGACTTTTTAGGGTAAACAATTTGAAATGTGAAATTTTTCGTAACAGATTTCTCGGCTTCTACCGGATGGATTGGTTTCAAATTTGGTACACAGCTTCAGCATGATAAGTTACACCGTGCCTCTCCTTTCCAGGTCAGTCCATCATCTACTTCCTGTTTACCAAGCCGACTTAGACTTTTTATGGGTCAAAAATAGACAATTTTTCGTAACAGATTTCTCGGCTTCTACAGAAGGGATTGATTTCAAATTTGGTATACAGCTTTAGCTTGATGAGTTGTACCGTGCCTCCCCTTGTCAGATCAGTCGGTCATCTACTTCCTGTTTTCTGAATGGTCGAGTGGGGGTATGCTTAGCACGACTTAGTGCAACCCCTTGTTGGTTTTTATGTCGCCTGCAACGTGTTGCAGAAGCGACATATAGGGGTTACTTTGGCACTATCCGTCGTCTTGCGTCGTCCTGCGTCGTCGTCCTGCGTCGTCGTCCTGCGGCGTCACAAAAATTTCCGTCGCAGTTTTCCAGGCAACTACATGCCACAGCCTCTTGATATTTGGTATGTAGCTTCATTGCATAGTACTGTAAGGTGTAAAGCGATTTTATGCCCGAAAAATAACGACTTCCTGTTTGACGAATACTTAATGTTTTATATATAATGGACATAAATGTCAAATTTTCGTCGCAGTTTTCCAGGCAACTACACGCCACAGCCTCTTGATATCTGGTATGTAGCTTCATTGCATAGTACTGTAAGGTGTAAAGCGATTTTATGCCTGAAAAATAGCGACTTCCTGTTTGACGAATACTTAATGTTTTATATATAATGGACATAGATGTCAAATTTTCGTCGCAGTTTTCCAGGCAACTACATGCCACAGCCTCTTGATATTTGGTATGTAGCTTCATTTCATAGTACTATAAGGTGTAAAGCGAATTTATGCCCGAAAAATAACGACTTCCTGTTTGATGAATACTTAATGTTTTATATATAATGGACATAGATGTCAAATTTTCGTCGCAGTTTTCCAGGCAACTACATGCCACAGCCTCTTGATATTTGGTATGTAGCTTCATTGCATAGCACTATAAGGTGTAAAGCGAATTTATGCCCGAAAAATAACGACTTCCTGTTTGACGAATACTTAATGTTTTATATATAATGGACATAGATGCCAAATTTTCGTCGCAGTTTTCCAGGCAACTACATGCCACAGCCTCTTGATATTTGGTATGTAGCTTCATTGCATAGTACTATAAGGTGTGAGGAGATTTAATGCCCGAAAATTAACTGCTTCCTGTTTGGCGAACAATTATAGATACGCAGGCGACATATGCCTTCCGGGGAAGGCTCCATCTAGTTTATATTGATATTTTATCACCCTTTTAAGCTCAATGGACACAAAGGGTCATGAAGTTTAAAATTTATGCTATTACTTCCGTTTTTCATACTTTTTATTTTAGTTTTAGTTGAGTTTATATATTTACAACCACAGCGACGCACAAAAGGCTTGTATGAGCATCTACGGCATCAGGATGAATTAAAAATGCTTGAGAGATTTTAGTATTGGCAATTGATTATTGTAAATTCGAAAAAGCAAGGACGAAATTGGTAGACATAAAATCATTACAAACAGTAATATAAAAACGCATATTTCAATCAAACCGTATTCAGCAATGTGAACGAATTCGAAACGAAAGACTTGCAATTAATCTCTAGCTATAGGATGACTAAACTTTGAATAAAGGTGTATGGTTAGACACCATCTGAGTAGAATAAGGTCACTGGCAATTTTAATTTTTAATTAATGGTTGAATGACTTACTTACTTTACTCATATGTAAAGTAAAACAAACTTTTTAAATTACCCGATACTTGATTTGATAACCTTTTCAGGAAAGTTTTTCACAAAAGACTATTACCAGTGAATTATTCTAATTCCCTTCTTTGACACTGGTTATTTACTAATAATAAAATTGATATTTTCTGTACTTGTTAACATAATCTTTTAAGGAGGAAGGTCTTTACAACAGCTCCAGATATTTGTTGTTGCTAGTGGCCATGTGTATCCCCTATGTCCTCACTCTGATTATGAGTATCCTGAAGTGGTTATTTGGAAATGCTCCGAACCCAAACAAGAAAACACTGATATTTGTAAGTTTTTAATTCCTTGGATACGGATAGAAATTATAGATATGTTTTTTTTTATAATTAGCCCCGCCATATCTTACATGTACTTGTTGTTAGCCAGGAATGTTTGACGAAGCTTTTGATTGAACTGTTCTTTTTGAAGTTTTATGTTTAAGAAGGGCGTCTATCTTGGCTATTTCGGGACTGGATTTGAATGATATGCATTTTATTAAGACCTTTAATTGGGCCGATTGCAAAACGGCGAGCAGCACCTACTGGCCTCGTCTAAATTACCGCTAATGTGAGCTGTGTCGCATACACTTATTCCACATCTCATTTTTACTATTAAAGGTTTCTATGGAACGCCGTAACTGTCTTATATGGTCAATAATATTATATCGGGTACTGGTGTTTATACTTTATTCGAGATTAAAACTTCTTTATTTGCTGTTCAGTCTTTTTTATATGCGGTTCGTTTTTCTTTATATGCTTTGCATGAATAGGTAAGCAAACTTTGCTGGAAAAATAAATTCGGACAATTTTGACTTGGTGAAATTTTAGTATAAGTTACAAATATGGAAACTATGGACTCCGTGGCAATTTCGATAGAATGTGGGTTGGAATCTCTTGTAGAATCGTTTATGAAAGAAAACATTACGCCTGATCTAGTAGGAAAGCTGTCGGTCTCCCAAATGAAAAAGTTGGGTGTAAAAAATAGATAAGATATAAAGGTAATAACAAAACTACCGAACTTGAATGATTAATCTCATAGTCCAGAGAAAATTTATGCTATATACTTATTGATATTTACAACTATAGTGATGCACAAAAGGGTAGTATGAGCATCTACGTCATCAGGATGAATTAAAAATGCTTGAGAGATTTTAGTATTGGCAATTGATTAATATGATAGAATTAAGAATGCAATGTCTGCAACATGGAAGCATACAACCTAACAGAATAAGTGGCAATGAATTTGATATTCCTAAGAACATTATTCAAAATCTACTTGAAATACAAATGACAACAAAGTTCCAGACAATAAATTTTGCTACGCCTGAAAGCGACTTCTCCATAGTAGAAATTAGTAAGATGCTCTGTGTTTCCGAAAGTACTGTCTACAGAAAGATGAGAATGTATAACCTAAGTAAGCTACCCTTTGATGAAATTGAGGATGAAGCATTTACATGAAACTATGAGGTACAGCTCACTATCCAAGAATATTCTCATAGTGGTGAAGTGATGTTGAGCCAAATTTTACGTCAGAGAAACATTAAGGGAATGGTAATATACTTTTGAAAAACATTTTAAAAACTTTTCACTGCCTCAAAATGATCCTTCAGCGATTATCACCTTCTTTGCCATATCTATGGATTATGACAATACAAATACTAGCTCAGTAATTTTGCTTAACACTTCTTTACCTCTGCTGCCAAAATGTGTTTTCAACCCTTGTTGGTCAAAATATTAAATAAAAAAAAAACAAGAAGGCAAGTGCGGATAAACAATGCTATTGGTTCTGGAACTCTTTAGCTGTTTTATACATGTTCCAGACCATACGAGTATTTGGACCGTACGCGTACGGTCCAGACCGTATGAGTATTTTTTTTTAAATACCCGTACGGTCGGACCATACGCGTATTGTCTGACTTTCATTTCATTGATCAATATTGAATTGAATAAAATAGTCATGAAAAATTAATTAATTTTAGAAGCCACCAAACTATTTTGGACAGAATTAACACATTTCATTATACTGTTAAATAGAATTTAACTGTTTCTTGTAAGATCTAACAAGTAAGTTTTTTTTATACAAATCACTTACGTAAACTTAAATGATAGAAATGAGGGTAAAACAGTTCAAAGATTATTTTAGGGACTATGTTAGAAAATCCTTTTCCATTGAGAAGCAGCTTAAGGAGAGAATAATACGATATTTACAGACGAGGGAATCTGATTCAGCAAGAAAATCTCTGTGTGTCCGTCCGTCTGCATGTTATAGTTTATTATAAAAACAAATAACTTTCGGGCAACTTTTAGCACGAGAACCAATTAATTAACTTGTATGGCCTTTTTTGTTTTCAAATTTCTTATTTTTGGTTTTGTTTTGTTCTGGTTATTTCTTATTGTTTGTTTTTTTTCTGCTTTTTTTTGTCGTGTAACAATCTGGTACAGGACAATTAACTTATTTATCGAGCAAATTATTTTGTAATTAGTTAAGGGTGGTGGTGGTGAACGTTTTATGTTGAAAACTTTATTATACAGTTGTGATGTAATAAATTATTCATTACATATTTAAGGTTTGAATTAAAATATCATGCATTTACAATTACTATTTACCAATAAAGCCAATTCTTAGAAATACCTATACGGTATAAATACTTGTATGGTCCAGCACTTTTTAGACCGTACGAATTTACTCCTACGATCGGACCGTTCGCGTACGGTCTGGAATATACACAACAAGAATTATCAGTATGTCTCGCCTGTCGGCATCAACGGAAACAAAAATTTCTTGCTCATTTTCTCAATTTTACTTCCATGATAAAACTTTAACATTGCTATTATATGCAATGAAAATTGTCAAAGTCAAAGTCACTTAACTTAAAAAGCAAGGTCAAAGAAGCAGAGGTACCAATGGGGCATCCGAATGTCAAAAGTCCGAAAGGGCAGAGACCAAACCAGCAAACACAAACAAGAACGGGACAAAAACAGACAACACGCAAAACATGGAAACACAAAACAACTGAATATCAATCAACAACGCGAACTCCAGTCGAAACAAGAGTGAACTCAGGTGCTCCGGAAGAGTAAGCAGTTCCTGCTTGCTATAGCACACCCGTCGCGTTGCCAATAGTCCATTCAGCGTGTCAAATCCAGTAAAGGAAGACAAAACAACATCCTATGACAAACCAACATCTGCACTCATCTGAGAGATCGAAATCCCATATTTGTCTATAAGTGCATGATGTCTTCCGTAAAATTTCTTGAGTGAAGACAGCAACCGAGGAGCAACATAACCCTGTGTGAGCAATTTTTGCGTCAGACGTGTCGCTCTGCTAAGGAAATCGATGTAAGTCCCGCACGCTCTGGAGTAACGAATCAATTGAGATACGTAAACTCCATAAGCTGGAGCTGACGGAATATTGCTACACAAGAAGGGGAAGTTGACGATTGGAAAGTTGAAGTCATCACGTTTGTCATAGAGCCTTGTTGAAAGTCTTCCTTGAGAGTCAATTTCGAGATGTAGATCTAAATATGAAGCAGACTTCCTAGAATCCGTTGTGTCCTTTATCTCAAGCTCCTGTGGATATATGAGATGGAGAAAGTCACCAAATCGAGAATTGTTTAGTGAAAGGACATCATCAATATAACGGAACGTGAGGTCGAAAGAGAGAGCTAGTCTACGGTCTTTTTTGTCTAGAAGAGATTGCAAGAAGTCTGCTTCATATGAATGAAGAAACAAATCAGCAAGCAAAGGTGCACAATTAGTGCCCATTGGAATCCCTATTGTTTGCTGAAAAACACGTCCACCAAACTGAACAAATATGTTGTCAATAAGAAAGTTGAGCATGTCGATTATTTGGTCTTCTGTAAATTTGTTCTTTTTCTTGGACTCATTGATGACAAAGTAAGTCTTGGTATAATCGACTACAAGAAATTTGTACCTGCGTTTTCCATTCTTTTTGAAAAAGCTGCGTTTAATCAGCTGTGCCAATCGCGATTTCAGTTGTTCATGTGGAATAGAAGTGTAAAGTGTGGAGAAATCGAATGTTTTGATGCTGTTACAAGATGAAACTGAATTAGAGTTAAGAATCTCCATCAGTTCTTTCGAATTCTTCAGGATCCACGTTTGATTGACACCATTTCTAGAATAACAACAATCGTAATATTTCTGGAGGCCGGATTTTACTGCCGTAAGTATTGAAGTCAACAAAACTGAAAGAGGTTTAGTTGTACATTTGGATGACCCTGCAATGAAGCGCTGTTTGTATGGACTTTTATGTAATTTGGGAATCCAATACAGGGATGGAATGTCATCATTACTGCCACCAACAGAAAGGCCGAAGGAGGAAATGACAGATTTGTGATTGTCAATGATTTCCTCCTTAGACAGTGTTGTAGCCGTGTATGTGGTGCTGTTGCTGGTACAACCAACCCCCAATTCAGCTGTCAAACAGTCTATATAGTGTTTTTTGCACACAAAAATGATGTTATTTGGTGCTTTGTCTGCAGGTACAACAACATATTTGTCATGTAAGGTGGACAATGTTTTGGCAACATCAGCGTTGCTGAAAATGTATGTTGCCTTAGTGCTCATTGAGCCTTTCAAAGAATTGATTCTTTTCAAAACCAATGACCTCACAGCTTTTACCAATTCTGACAAAACGTCACATTCTTTCTCCTGTTCTTTTTTGGCCCATTTTCTGGCATAGTCCTCAACTGAATCCATAATTGTTTTGAAATTATAGTTCCAGTTGATTCGTCTTGGCTCACGATATTTAGGTCCTTTAGCCAAAACATCGCGAAGTAAGTCATTTTCCACGATGTTGAGGTCACCAGTGATAACGTGGCCAGAGGGACCATATTTGAATGGGGACTTTTCACAGGTACAGTCTGGAGGTTTTGCTTTGAGGTCATTGATTTGGAAATCCCGCAACACTTGTTTATAGTTGAAAACCTTAGGTGCAATGGTGGAAGTGTAGGAATAAGAGATAATGGGAATGCTTTTATCTTTGAAGTAAGGAGGAATATGTTCCGTAACAGATTTGTGGTGTAAAATATTTCCTAAATTAATAGCATCTAACCCCTTGTTTAAAAATGGAAGTGAAAGAAAGGAACGATTGTCTTTACTGTTTTCGTGTGGAACTCCAACAGGTTTGAATAAGCGGTTGTAACCGATATCAAGAACGATAGCAGTGAGTCTATAAATGTTAGACTGAGGGTCAGTGACCGGATTTTCTAGACATTCCTTGTATTGAGTTTAGAAAGGGGAATAGAATACAGTTTAGTTCGAATGTGATGAATCCCTAGTGGTTTTTGGACAAACGGAAGCAATCCACTAATTGATACATCGCAAAGCTTTGGTGCGTTGTATTTTCGATGTCCATGACTGCGTTTCCGTCTCTCCGTTTTTTCAAAGAGATTCATCACATTAACATCACTGCATCTAGGGCTAGATAAATTTCCTACACTTCCAATGTTGTCGTTGCAGCCATAAGGTAGTGCGGTTCCCAGTCGTCGAATCCAGAATTCTTCTCTCTCTTTACGGAAAGGTGTACTTAAAGTGGGATTATTTGTAGGATGGTAAATTTTTTCCAAAATTCGGACTTTTAAAGACAAAATGGAATGATCAGGTTGGTTAAAATGCTGGTAAACGAAAGGAAAACTGTCGTTGTTGATTCCAGATCTGTGGCCACACATACGAGCATTAAGTCTTCAAAAGATGGGGATGCAACTGTGATAAGCTACTACTGTTTCAAATGCATATCAAGTTTCACCAACCTAAGACTTATAGCTTAGGACTAAAGAAGTTTTAACCGCGTATCAAGTATGCACACCAGTACCCGATATAAAGTTAGGAACTACAACATATAATGATATAACAACCTCATATAAAGATAAAAGCACATGATATAAAGATGTAGGTACCACATAAAAAGAAAAAAAGCACCGCATATAAAGAAGAAAGCACCACATATAAAGAAGAAAGTACCACATAAAAAGAAGAAAGTACCGCATTTAATGAAGAAAGCACCTCATAAAAAGAAGTAAGCACCGCATATAAAGTGAAAACCACAGCATATAAATATTATTGACCATATAAGACAGTTGCAGCGTTCCATAGGTTTCTTAGATGAAACATATTTTTTACCCTTTGGAACAAAATAATGAGGATCTGAAAACAGTTTGGAATAGGATTTTTATCTGCATCACTTAAGTTGAATAACTTCTGTTTTTTAAATTAGTTTCTTAGTTGGCGCTGCTTCTAAATTTTTTGAAAATGGCTACAGTGATGATAAGCATAGTTAAAATATGAACCTGTTTAAGAAACAAAGATGCACCAATGAGTCATACAAGAGTCAAAAGTCCGATAGGCTATAGACAAAACCAGTAATCACGAATGAGAACAGTACGAGAAAAATACAAAAATAACTGAACAGAAATCAACAACGCGACCTCAAGTCATAACAATATTGAACTCAGGTAGAGTTAGCAGTTCCTGCTTGCTATAGCACACCCGTCGCGCTGCCAAATGTCTATTCTGTATGCCAAATCCGGTAGACAGAACAAGACCCCATGACCTCTGACAAACCAACATTTGCACTCATCTGAGAGATAGAAATCCCACAGTTGTCTATGAGTGCATGATGTCTTCCGTAAAATTTCTTGAGTGAAGATTCAAGACCTTGCGGGACTTACATCGATGTACTTTGCAGTGCGTCACGTCTGACACAAAAAATTCGAACACAAGGTAATGTTGCTTCTCTCAAGCACTTTTGCGGAAGACATTATGCTCTCATAGCAAAAATGGCACTTCTATCTCTCAGATGAGTGCAGATGTTGGTTTGTCGTACGATTTATTTATCTTAAATTGGAGGCGAGATGGGTGTGCTATAGCAAGCAGGAACTGCTTACTGACCCGGAGCACCTGAGCTCACTCTCGTTACGACTTTAGGTCGCGTTGTTGGTTTCTGATCAGTTGTTATTGCGCTTTAATGTTTGTGTTTCTTCATGCTGTTCCCGTTCATGTTTACTGATTTTGTATTTGCCCTTTCGGACGTTTGATTTTCAAATGCTCCACCGGTGCCTCTTTGTTTCTAACTGCATTCTGACATGACAATCTTGATCATTTTGAAGGGAGAGGAATTCGTATATCTACTGACTGAAGATTATTGCAAAAATATGAGATAAAACTATTTTCCAAAGATAAAAGATCCCTAACATTTTTTTAATGTTTCAGTCAATATTTATGGAACTGTGTCATTCGGTAGCCTTGAGTCTTCTGGTATTCAGATACCTAAAAGAAATGCACGCCGCTCGTGGGATCATGGTTATGAGTTCTACCTGTATTTTGCCTGGTGTCTTAAAAACGTTTTGTTTTATATTTGCTAAATGTTACCAAAAGTCAACGGAGAAAACAACTTGCAAGAAAATATCCACTTTTATTGGCGATGTGGCTGCAGCTGTTTTCCAAATCAGTTGCATTCCACTGGTGATGAAAATCGATTTCTTGGTTGAAGAGGAAAACGCTATTGGAGATTGGCAAATAATCACAGGCATTACTTTTTGCTTGCTTTTCTGTTCTTTTTCTTGGTGGGAAAACTTTATTGATGACCAGTCATTTGGAAACACAGAAAGCACATTTCAGCAATGGATTCTTGAAATAAAGTATGACCTTCAGGAAAGTCGACCTTTGATCACCATGGTAACCTCTCTGCTCAAAATATTTTTGACTGGTGTAATGGCATATGTCTTTAATGAAGACCTGAATTTGGATCCATCCGCTGTTGTTGAATCTATATCAAGACCGAAATATGAAAACTATCTTATCCTAAATCCTGTAATTCGAAACAATTTTAAAAGTAGAAATGTTGGCATGGATACTTACGACCAAGTAAAGGATTTTACATCTATTATTTGTATTACCGTTGGTTCATACATAGCCTACTATGTTAGCTATACTGCTTGCAAGCTACAGATGCAGAAAGTTTCTTTTTCATTGGCTGTCCTGTTGTCCACGCCAGTCGCTGTACTTCTGGTTGAGCTTGACTGTTATTATGATATACTGGAACCCGTTACTAAGGAAGAACTTTACTGTTTTAATTACCAGATTTATGACAAGAAGCACTGGTATCATTTTGTGTTCGGTTTTATTGTGCTGATATCAACCTACTGGATTACAAGATATATCTGGTTCCCACATCAAGAGAAGCTGGCAAAAATAGAAAGGTAAAAAAACAAGAATTTATAACAAAGTCTTGACATTTATGTTTTTAGTGATTTTTTTAGCCGACTATTTTAGCTTGAATAGGAGGTAGTGGGTTAAGTTTTTTCCTTAGATCATATTTTGAATCTGATTTTTGATGGACGCATTATTTTGGAAGCTGAGGTTAAGAAAAAATATTCAAAAGAATGATTTCAGCGATATCAAAATGATTTTAGCTTATATAAAATAATCTCAGCTAATGATAAAAAAATGCATTGAAGTAAAAATGACAACAAAGTACCAGACAATAAATTTTGTACGCTTGACGCGCGTTTCGTCTATTCAATACTCATCAGAGGCGCTCTACCAAAAAATTGAAAATGCCAAACACTATATGATTATGAAGAGCATATATAGAACAATAAAACCAAAAAAACCAAACTGGGGAACCAAATTGAAACTAAGATGGTCAACCTATATCCGGGGAAGGAAGCACCTTCGGTTTAAACAATTTTGATATTTAAAAGGACAAGAGGCTCCCAGGAGCCTGAATCGCTCACCTGGTCTTAATGTCAACCCTTTGAAGACTTTTGTATAGCTAAATGAGCTGAATGTTTAAGCAATAAAAAGCTTTTCTCTATCTGCAATAGTTTTCATTCCAAAGCAAAAAACACTATTTTTCACCTTTAAAGGGCCATAACCCCTTAAAGGGGTCATCTGAATACTTCGATCCTAAAAAGACTTTTGTAGAGCTAATTAAGCTGAACATTTAAGCAAGCAACATCTTTTCTCTATCTGCAAAAATTTTCTTTTTTTAGGCCAAAAACACTATTTTTTGCCTTTAAGGGGCCGTAACTACTATAAGGGGTCATCTGGCAACTTTGACCCTATGGAAACTTTTGTAGAGCTAAATGAGCTGAACATTTAAGCAAGCAACAACTTTTCTCTATCTGCAATAGTTTTCATTCCATAGGCCAAAAACACTAGTTTTTGCCTTTAAGGGGCTGTAACCTCTATAGGGGGTCATCTGACAACCTTGACCATATGGAGACTTGTGTAGAGCTAAATGAGCTGAACATTTAAGCAAGCAACAGCTTTTCTCTATCTGCAATAGTTTTCATTCTATAGGCAAAAAACTCTATTTTTTGCCTTTAAGGGGCCATAACCCCTATAAGGGGTCATCTGACAACTTTGACCCTATGGAGACTTTTGTAGAGCTAAATGAGCTGAACATTTAAGCAAGCAACAGCTTTTCTCCATCTGCAATAGTTTTCATTCTATAGGCCAAAAACACTTTTTTTGCCTTTAAGGGGCCGTAATCCCTATAAGGGGTCATCTGACTACTACGACCCTATGGAGGCTTGTGTAGAGCTAAACGAGCTGAACATTTAAGCAAGCAACAGCTTTTCTCCATCTGCAATAGTTTTCATTCTATAGGCCAAAAACTCAATTTTTTGCCTTTAAGGGGCCGTAACCCCTATAAGGGGTCATCTGACAACTTTGACCTTATGGACACTTTTGTACAGCTAAATGAGCTGAACATTTAAGCAAGCAACAGCTTCTCTCTATCTGCAATAGTTTTCATTCCATAGGCCAAAAACATGAAAAAATGCTATTTTTCACCTTTAAGGGGCCGTAACTCCCATAAGGGGTCATCTGAAAACTTCGACTCAATAGAGACTTTTGTAGAGCTTTTGATGCTGAAGCAGTAGCGTGGCATCAGATTTCATCTATCTCTTATACTTTTTGATTTACAAGCCAAAAACAGTAGTCTGACCCCCCTCGTCTATTTTTAGCAACGGCGGCCATGTTTTTCGACGAATCAAAAATCCCCACATCAGTTCTGTGGGGGATACCCTAAAGTACCACCAGACCAAATTTGGTTTGAATCTGTGCAGCCATTTCAGAGGAGAAGAAGTTTGAAGAAAAGTTAACGACGACGGACGACGACGACGGACGACGACGACGGACGCCAAGTGATGGCAATAGCTCACATGGCCTTTGGCCAGGTGAGCTAATAATTTAAAGCTTAAAAACGTTGTTCAGTAAAATTTAAAATGAAAAAATGTTAAATCCTGATTCTTTGGTAACAAAACGCTCAGTCTCACTTATTTTTTTTTCAATTTTTGACATGATACAAACTAATTGAAGTCATAACGTGAATGAAACGTTATTCAAAGGTCTTTTTAAATTATGAAGTCAGCTTGGCCTGACCGCGTACGTACCGTGTTCCTGAAAATTCGATGAGATTTTATCTTTTAACATGTGCATAGATTTTTCACCGTTCACGAATCGATTACGAAGAAAAATAAAGCGGAAACGCCTGGCCAAAATCGCGTTGGTTATGGTATTCACCCACTTCCGGTCTATCCGATTGTTGTACTGCTACCTTTGACACGAGTGTCTTGTCCATGGATATTTATTGTAGCTTTTAAATGATTTTTTATCAGTAATTTGCCCATTCCTGTATCCAAAATTAAGGTAGAAATGTCCTTTTAATTTTGGCGTTAACGTAAAATGCATGGCTTGTAATTTTTCAATCTTTTAGTGCAAACTTTTTGTTAACCACGATATCTTTTAAATTTTTCGAGCACAACTACTCGCTGAATTGTAGACACTAAAAATGTAAAAAGTTGCAGTTATGGTCAAATTACATCCTTTTCAAATCCGCATTGAATACGCAAATTTGACAGATAAAGTTAAAACCCGTTTGTTGTCTTATATTTACATTAAAAATGAAAACAAATTTTACGGATTTTAACGTATCTTTTTTGTCTAGCATATTTGCTCTAGTCTTCATATAGTATAACGAGCGTAAAAATATATAGTTTCGGATAAGGTCATCTCATAAACAAACAAAAGCTCCTCATGTAACTCCAAAACCCTATCTTTTGAATCAATCTTGCCAATCTATTTAGGGGGTTGCTTTAGAAACGTTTTCCCTATAAAATAAAAAATTATTGAAGATAAAGAAATTCTGTCGCTTGATAATAGGATCTTATGACATCTTTTTTTTAGTTTAAACATGTTTATATATGAAATTTGAAAACATACTTTTAGCTAGAGCGAATCACTCTCCAGTTGATGGTCAGTTTGCAGTTTAACCTTTATAGTGGCACTATTATTCTAAATTTTATCGAAGTCTACAAAGAAGTCTTTAAAATGCATAGGATATTGCCCTACGCATACACGGGACAACTATTTTCTGTCCCTTCCGAAGGACTACAAGGACTAGAATCATGTCTACATAATGTACTTGCAAATGGTGTCAGGGAACCGTCAGAAAGTTTTACTCTTGATGTGAATCAAAGCAGGGAACTCTAACACGTCAACTATTAGACCACCGGACTTTAGTATATCATTGTCATGAATATTCTTTGTTTTATTTGTAAACAGAATATTGTCTATTTTATAATCTACAGCCTACTTAAATTGATCGCTTTTGTTTAATTTCCAGATTGTTTGTTAATCCATTTTACTGTAGTATCCTACTAGAACAACATCTTCTGATGAATAGAAAGCGTCAGATTAAACGTATTCGAAAAACTGAAGATGGCAACAATGTTACATACAAGTACGACTGTTATAGACAATAGTGTTTTAGTGGTGCTATCGTCACACTTTTCCTACTTTGTCCCCATTTTTGCAACCAACAAATTATAATAAATTTTATGAAAATATGTATGTTCGGAAATTAAAGTGTGTTATTTTAAATAATTACATTCTTGTTTATAACGAGGATTTTAATTGGTTAATACAGTACACTCAGAGAGGATTGATTCTCATACTCTGATTTCGGAGGGAAATTTTTTAATGGCTCCAGGAAACTCCAAGAAAAGCCATAAAAATCTAGGAGGGTTTTAGGAGTGCTCCCTCCAAAGGGTCATATATTACTCCAAGCTTGGAGTTTTTTTATTGCCTTGAAAACCTTTGAAGTAGCATCTATTTCCTGTCTTTCTTGTCATGTTTAAATGGTTATAATACACAAGGTAATAAACAACTCCAAAATACTCTGAAAAAGGTAATAAATTTCTCCCAGTTGGGAGAAATTACTTGGAGAATTTTAAGAGTTGACTCTGTGAAACTCTGTGAATCACTGGACACTGAAATCAGAGTATGAGAATCAATCCTCTCTGAGTGTACTGTAGTAGAGTTTTATTTCTGTATAAAACTCAACAACACGTGCTTCCTTGACAACGACTTGCGCGGAGTAATTTAAAAAACATAAACCATGCATTTCGTGTAATTTTTTCGTGCAAGTATTTAATATTTTTTATTGGAATGTAATTATATACAATGAATGCAATATTTTTTTTAGTTTTATTGGTGTGTAAAAGCGTGGACCTTTGCGCACATTTTCAACATGAAGCGCTACCGCGCTTCATTAAAAATGTGCTTAGGTCCACGCTTTTACACACCAATAAAACTCAAAAATATTGCATTCATTGTATAATTAAACCAAAAAAACCATTATCCATAACTCGAACAATGCATATCGCTTAATAAAGGTAATAACAAAACTACCGAACTTGAATGATCAATCTCATAGTCCAGAGAAAATGACAAAAACGAATCAGTCATACCGGAGCATTGGTGGATTGCAATGGTCCTGACTTGGTACAGGCATTTCAAACGAAATGGTGGGTTAAACCAGGTTTTATGGCACCAAAATTCCCTCTCCCATTGCGATCTTAGGATCCGGTAATGACCAAAGAAACACAACATAGTTGTGAGACACAATAGGGATATTGAGGTGATCATCTCAGTACAGCAGACCAGTCAAACACTAATTAAAACAATTAACTATCATATCTTTTAAGTCAATTTTGAACTTTTCTACTAGTGGCTGATAACGAAGAAAGAATTTTTTTAGGGATCGTATGAGACGTATTTTCTTATAGCGCTGCTCCAAAAGTCGGTCACGAAGAAATCGGTGTCTGATAAAAAAATCTGTGAAATGTGTGCAAGCTCTGGCATATCGAATAAGTTGTGAAATATAAACACCGTATGCAGGGGAAGTAGGTATATTGCTCTGTAGATTAGGAAAATTAATAATTTGAAAATTAAAATCGTCTCGTTTATCGTATATTTTTGTACTGAGATGACCACCTGGGTCAAATTCGACGTGCAAATCCAAGAAAGACGTGAAGCAATTTGATTCGGTGGTCTCTTTAATCTCCAATTCTGGAGGATATATTGAAGGAATCCATCTACCAAATGAAGTGTTATTGACAGAAAGGACATCATCAATATATCTGAATGTAAGATTAAATGACCTTGCCTCTTTCATCTTCTTGTTCTTTACGAGTCCCTGAAGAAATTCAGTCTCGTAAGAGTATAAAAAAACAAATCGGCGAGGAGAGGAGCACAGTTTGTGCCCATTGGAATGCCGATTTGTTGTTGAAAAATCTCTCTTCCGGTGACAAATATGTTTTCAATGAGGAAATCAAGAATACTGCAAACTTGTTCCAGTGTGTAACAAATTTTATCTTTAAAAGATGTTTTGGAAAAGAATGTAGAATTATAACCCAAAACAACAAAATTCCTAGAGTTTGAAAAGGCTTTTTCGAGAAGTTTTTTCAGGCGACATTTTAGTTTTTCGTGTGGCAAGGTAGTGTATAAAGTTGAAAATCGAACGTTTTCAAAGAGTGAACCTCAGAAAATGATCTAGATTTAAAATGATCTAACAAATTTTTTGAGCTCTTCAAAATCCACATATGGTTAATTCCACTACGATTATAAATAGTGTCGCAGTATGCTTGTTGACCTTCTTTGACAGCAGACAAGATTTTAGTTAAATGAACGGACAGCTCTGTAGTTGAACATGATGAAGATCCAGCTATATACCTTTCTTTGTACGGATTTTCGTGAAGTTTAGGTATCCAGTACAAATATGGTAACTCTTTATGTTCCTCTTTCATTGGAATATTGAAAGAGGACATAAAAGAGCTATGGTTGGCTTTGATTTCATCTTTGTTAAATGTAGTCCGTTTGTATGTAGCACTAGCGGAAGTATTACCATCAATGCCTAGTTTTTTTATTAGACAATTGTAATAATGTGCTTTACATACAAAAACTATATTATTGGAAGCCTTGTCTGCTGGCGTGACACCATACCTGTCATGTAAGGAAGAGATACATATGAGTTTTTTTGCGATCTCTAAATACAGAAGAAGGCCGGGGGTTCACACATTTGCGAAGATTGTCTATTCGGCTTCGTACAAGAAATCGGATAGTCCTTACCCAGTCCGACAGTGATTCAAGCTCTGGTTCTTGGTCCTTTTCCCTCTTTATCCAGGCTCTAGCATAGTCTTCCACAGCGTCCATGATGATCTTAAAGTTGTGATTCCAATTTATACGTTGCTGTCCCCTGAATTTAGGTCCGTGGGAAACCACATTACGTAATAAATCATTTTCAATTATCTTAAGATCACCCGTGATGACATGACCAGATGGACCATAGAAAAAGGGAGAAGCATAGCAATCACATGTCAGAGGGGGCTTTAGATATTCTTCAATGTTTAGGTCCTGCAATGTTTAGGTTAAATTAGAACAAAAGTTTATATTACATGTACAATGTAGCATACAGTACTAATAGTATCATGTTTATATTATATGAGTTATCTCATATCGTTATAAGATGTTCGAAATAAATAATGTTAACGGGTGTATTGCAAAAAAAGGAAATGCTTTCCCTTCCGGAGCACCCAAGTTTACTTTCTTAACGACTTGAGTTGCTTTTCAGTTTTCTGTTTCTTTTGCTGTTTGTGTTTACTGAGTTTGTCTTTGCCCTTTTTGACTTTTGATGTTGGAATTGCCTGTTGGTAAATTTCTGCTTCTTTATAAGCATTAATAAAGTATCTTATACATGTCATATATTTTATACGATATAAAAAGAATATAAAATATATAAAGGATGTGATAACTGCTGTTCTTGTTCTTTGTAGGTTGATCCAGGATCAAGTGAAAGCTAGTATCGATGATGACCAAACTAAATCTGACCAAACTAGACCTGACCAATCTGAATCTGACAAATCTGGTTCTGACAAATCTGGTTCTGACCAATCTAAATCTGACCAATTCAAATCTGAAAAAATCCCACCAATGCTGTATGCTTGTGCCACCATGTGGCATGAAACAAAACAAGAGATGGTCCAGCTTCTTAAATCTTTGTTTAGGTTAGTTTTTATGTCAGTGTCGATGTCTAGAATCTTCAAATAAAAATTCGTAATTCAAACTTGTTTACCTACGATGTATAATGCTGCCCAATAATTGACACAAATGAAACTGTTTATAAGTGCCCAGAGAAGAATTAACCATTTAAGATTTTGTCTGATTATATTATATGATTTCAGCTATGATGAAACCAGTCACTCATCTATTCAATGCAGGAGAAAACTCAAATCAGCTATGTGACTGTGTTGTCGCTAAAATATGTATCGGCGAGAACTTTTCAAACTTCTTCAAATCTCTTACTTCAAAACTGAATTCAAAGTGATCTTCATCATTAGATTTTAAATGCAAATTTTTACTTAACTGGGAGACTTTTACATCTTAAATTAGCCCATTCTTACGTAGCGGTTGACATAGAGGTACAGTATTGTTGTTCCTAATCGAATTAGACTTTCATTTACTTGATCGTTTGCAACGAGACTTAAGTGTTAAATCAAGCAGGAATTGCTAATTCTTCAAAAACATCTAATTTAACTCACGTTTTGACTTGAACTCACTTGCTGCTTACGGGTTGGCATATGTTATATGTGGTTTCTAAGTTGTACGTTTTTTTATTATTAATATCTAGCAATTCTGCCTTTGCCTTTTCGGATTTACAAATTGTGATCTATCGGTACATCTATGCTTTTTTTTCTAACATAGAGTTGATCAAGACCAGGGTGTCCGAAAACAGGCTGTTGAGTTTGCACAATTAGAGACCCCTGAGAGACAAATAGATCTGGAGAAATTTGAGTTTTACGAATTTCAAGGTAACACGTTAATGAAAGTTCAAGGGCTATGAATTGTTTATAGATTTTAAATTACAAGATTGTACAAATGTAATGATTTTTCTGGCTCTCTCTTTTTTCATGTGTATACATGTAGATCCCAGCTTATGGCGTTTACGTTTCACAATTGATTCGTTGATCAGAGCTTGTAGGAATAACATCGATTTCCTTGGCAGTGCGTCAGGTTTGACACAAAAATTGTTAACACAGGGTTTATGTTGCTTCGCGGTTGCTGTCTTCACTCAAGACATTTTACGGAAGACATCATGCACTTATAGACAAATATGAGATATTTATCTCTCAGATGAGTGCAGATTCATGTTTGCCACAAGGTTTTGTTTTGTCTTTCTTAACCGGATTAGACAAGCTGAATATCAGGCAGGAAATGTTTAATCTTCCGGAGCACCTGAGTTCACTCTCGTAACGACTAGAGTTCGCGTTGTTAATTGATCTTCGGTATTTTTTGTGTTTTCGTGTTTGTCTCTGCCTTTTAGGACTTTGACATTCGGATGCCAAATTGGCACCTCTGCTTCTTTGCCAACAAAGTTTTATTTTACAAATACTCACCAAAGGTCGATGATGCTCTATTTTTATTTACAGATCTCACTTCGTTCCAATACAATTCAAAATTTTTGCACTTAACACTTTATGGTGTGGTATATCTGTTATTAGTTATGTAATGATGCAAGACGTTGAAACATACATACTTTTACCATAGGCACTTTACAGGATAACCCTTATGGTGCCCCAGATGGTAGATTTGCATATATTTGACATGTGTATGTCGTGAAAATGAGAAATGTAACAGAAAAATGAAAAATAATCGGTTTTGAAAAAAAGGGGGGTGGGGCACCATAAGGGTTATCCTGTATACAAGTGCCTATGACTTTTACTTTCCACTGTTATTACTTCAAAAAGTTGATGTTTATCTGTTATTAGTTATGTAATGATGCAAGACGTTGAAACATACATACTTTTACTTTCCACTGTTATTACTTCAAAAAGTTGATGTTAGCTAACACGCGATATAAATAGTATTGTCCATCATATCGAGTCAATAGAATTGGTGTTTAAAAGACTGCCGAAAGAACATGACTATGTGGCTGAATTTATCGTTCTTTGTTACATTCGACGCATATGCTTTTAAGAACAATGGAAAGGGGTAATGATGTTTTGATCTGATTCTTATTTTAGCTCACATTATGTTTGACGATGCATTTGAGATGGATGAGAAGGGTGATATGGTTCCAAACGAATACGTCAAAAAATTGATGGAGAACATGCAAGAGGCTGTCAAGTGAGATCATGTACCAAAACCAACAGTTGTCATTAATAATTCTTAAAATTAAAATTACAACAAAGTTCCTGACAAATATCTGCGCCTATAACTAGTTTTGCCTTTAAGATTTTAATACTCATCAGAAAGCTCCAACAACAAGGTGAAAAATGCAAAATACTATATGAATATGAAGAAAATAGGTAGTTCAATTACACCAAAATAAGCAGAACTAAAAATAGATCAATAAAACAAAATTAATCACAATCATTATTATGTCAATTTATTGTTATTCTGACACACTGACCGATATTACTTGTTTATAAAAAAAATGACACTTGGAGGTTATGTGTTGATTACAAGAAATTGAACGAAAAGCAAAAAAATGTCTATCTATATTGTTATATTGTTCGGCTCATCGGTTGTTATAAGAACGATTTAGAGAAAAAAATACAATAAAACCTGTCCAATATAAACCAACAGTTTGTAACAGTTTATTTTAAGTTGCAATTTTTACAGTGCTGTACATCATAAAGAAGTGAGGCTACTTCCTCCTCTGATTTACCCCGCACCTTATGGCGCCCAGCTTGTGTTTGAGATGCCTGGTGAAAACTTAATGTATGTTCATCTGAAGGACAAAAACAAAATTCGCCACAGGAAGCGATGGTCCCAGGTATTTGTTTTTGTCATCCCTTACAATACTTTCCTACCCTGTAAATATCTCTGAAAATATTGAAACAAAAAGCTTTGTTAGCAAGTGTGGAATAAGAAGTTGGTATCGGTTACAACCGCTTATTCAAACCTGTTGGAGTTCCACACGAAAACAGCAAAGACAACCGTTCTTTTCTCTCACTACCCTTTTTAAACAAAGGTTTAGATGCCATAAATTTAGGAAATATTCTACATCATAAATCTGTAACGGCACATATTCCTCCTTATTTCAAAGATAAAAGTATTCCAATCATCTCTTATACCTATACTTCCACTATTGCACCCAAGGTTTTCAACTACAAACAAGTGTTGCGGGATTTCCAAATCAATGACCTCAAAGCAAAACCTCCAGACTGTTCTTGTGAAAAGTCCCCATTCAATTATAGTCCCTCTGGCCACGTTATAACTGGTGACCTAAACATCGTGGAAAATGATTTACTTCGCGATGTTTTGGCTAAAGGACCAAAATACCGTGAGCCTAGACGTATCAACTGGAACCAAAATGTTAAAACAATTATGGATTCAGTTGAAGACTATGCCAGAAAATGGGCCAAGAAAGAACAGGAGAAAGAAACGGACGTTTTGTCAGAGTGGGTTAAAGCTGTGAGGTCATTGATTTTGAAACGAATTAATTCTTTGAAGAGCTCAATGAGCACTAAAGCAACATCCATATTTAACAACGCTGATGTTGCAAAAACACTGTCCACCTTACACGACAAATATGTTGTTGTACCTGCAGACAAAGCACCAAATAACATCATTTTTGTGTGCAAGAAACACTATATTGAGTGCTTGACAGTTGAATTAGGGGTTAGTTGTACCAACAATAGCAGCACGTACACAGCTACAACATTGTCTAAGGAGGAAATTATTGACAATCATAAATCTGTCATTTCCTCCTTCGGGCTCTCTGTTGGTGCTGACGATGATGACATTCCATCCCTGTATTGGATTCCTAAATTACATAAAAATCCATACAAACAGCGCTTCATTGCAGGGTCATCGAAATGTACCACTAAACCTCTTTCAGTCCTGTTGACCTCAATACTGACGGCAATAAAATCCGGCCTCCAGAAATATTACGATTGTTGTTATTCTAGAAATGGTGTCGATCAAATGTGGATCCTGAAGAATTCGAAAGAACTGATGGAGATTCTTAACTCTAAATCAGTTTCATCTTGCAACAGCATCAAGACTTTCGATTTCTCCACACTTTACACTTCTATTCCACATGAACAACTCAAGTCACGATTGGCACAGCTGATTAAACGCAGCTTTTTCAAAAAGAATGGACAACGCAGGTACAAATATCTGGTAGTCGGTTATAATAAGACTTACTTCGCCATCAATGAGTCTAAAAGTAAGAACAAATTTACAGAAGATCAAATAATCGACATGCTCAACTTTCTTATAGACAACATATTTGTTCAGTTTGGTGGACGTGTTTTTCAGCAAACAATAGGGATTCCAATGGGCACCAATTGTGCACCTTTGCTTGCTGATTTGTTTCTTCATTCATATGAAGCAGACTTCTTACAATCTCTTCTAGACAAAAAAGATCGTAGACTAGCTCTCTCTTTTAACCTCACGTTCCGTTATATTGATGATGTCCTTTCACTGAACAATTCTCGATTTGGTGACTTTCTCCATCTCATATATCCCCCGGAACTTGAGATAAAGGACACAACGGATTCTAGGAAGTCTGCTTCATATTTAGATCTACATCTCGAAATAGACTCTCAAGGAAAACTGTCAACAAAGCTCTATGAGAAACGTGATGACTTCAACTTCCCAATCGTCAACTTTCCCTTCATGTGTAGCAACATTCCGTCCACTCCAGCTTATGGAGTTTACGTATCACAATTGATTCGTTACTCCAGAGCTTGTGGGAGTTACATCGATTTCCTTGGCAGAGCGTCACGTTTGACACAGAAATTGCTAACACAGGGTTATGTTGCTCCTCGGTTGCTGTCTTCACTCAAGAATTTTTACGGTAGACACCATGTACTCATAGATAAATATGGGATTTCTATCTCTCAGATGAGTGCAGATGTCGGTTTGTCATAGGGTTTTGTTTTGTCTTCCTTTACCGGATTTGACACACTGAATTGGAAATTGGCAGCGCGGCGGGTGTGCTATAGCAGGCAGGAACCGCTTACTCTTCCGGAGCACCCGAGTTCACTCTTGTTACGACTTGAGTTCGCGTTGTTGATTTCTGTTCGGTTGTTTTTATGTTTTGTGTTTCCTTGTGCTGTTCTTGTTCATGTTTACCGGTTTTGTCATTGCCTTTTCGGACTTTTGACACTCGAATGCCCCTTTGGTGCCTCTTCTTATTGGTAAACTTAAGCGATCTTAGTTCCTGACACATGTTTAACAGGACGTTATTGTTACTTATAATTTTATCAAAAGTGTCTAAAAGTTCAACTTTACATAACTTTGTGTTTTATGTGAATTATCAAATGTTGTTAAATGCCCCCATCACACTGGATAAAGTGTCTACTATGTTCTTACCTAGTCCTTAAAAGGCATAAAACGTGGAAAGAGCTTGACGAACGTATTAAAGACGTACTAGAAACTTGTATGGTCGTAGTGCGAACTGAAATGGACGTAGTACGAACTTTATTGGACAAAGTACGAACATCAAGAACGCGAAGGACGTGGTATAATTTTGAACATGTTCAAAACAAACGTAGTGAGGAAGTTGGGAAGTCAAAACGTAGTACAGACCTTCTAAGAACATATTGAAAACTTTATGATCGTAGCATGAACGTAAAAGGAACGTTGTAAAATCTTCATGGACTTGGTCTGGACGGTATGATTTTTTGGGCCGTTTATGCTATGATTTCACCACGTCCTCAAAGTTTGCACTACGTTCGCCATACGTTTTCACTTCAATTTCATAGAAAGGTATTTTTCGTTCAAGTTTGTAGGACGACCATAAGGAAGTTTCTACTGCGTTGTTAACACGTCCATACAGTTTTTACTACACTGACAGTACATCCTAGCGATTTTAACGCCGTTTCTAGTGAGTTTTTACTAGATTTTCTGACAGTTCACATGACTTTGTACAAAAAGTAATTCGGTTGTCTCTTGCCCACCGGAAGAGGATTCTTTTACTCTGCATTTAAATACACAAAGGACAAGATTCTTCTTTAGATTGATGTCATACTTTGCCAATTGTATTAGTCAATTACACTGCCAAGATGGGGTGCCCGACGCCATACCTGTATCTATCTATGTAGATTCTGTATATCTTTATCAAAGCTGTTGTTTTTATTCGTCGAATACTAATGGCATCTGTTTTTTGGTCAAGAGTGGGGGGTTTTCATTGACACTTTATGATTTAGCTTGAATCATATCTAGTTTATTTTCAATCCAGGGCCAATTGCAAAACAGCAAGTAGCAACCGCTGGTTACATTGAATGCTGTTGGTTTTACCTGTCATTTAATATTTTTTTAATGTATTGGAGAAACAGAATGGTTCTATTCCATGATTTTTTACATAGCAAATCATAATGCTATTGTAGATCAGGAGGACAAAGGGGGACGGTGTTTTGCAACTCTTAAAGGTTCAATGACTTATTCTTTTTGGAAATCTTTGTCAAAACTTATATAATTTTGTTAGTGTCTAGAAAAGAGTATTTTGTTGATCGTTTTTTTTGGGGGTTGATTTTCATTCATATGGATTTTATTTTGGACATGGGTCAGTAATAAGGTGATTAACTGGCATGACTGTGACTACTTGCCATCTTAAAGGCAATAGCTGTTACCGTTGTAAACTTATTCAACATATCTTGTATTGCATTTTAGGTGATGTATATGTACTATCTGCTTGGTTACCGAATTATCAATGAATGCAAGGAACGAGTATGTACAGCTTATGAAAACAAAACTTTTAGCGATCTGGTTGGATGGAAAGACAAACGTATAGGCAAACATCGCAGAGGAAAACTGTTTGATGTTATGAGTGATGAGGTTGTTTATAGGGTAAGCTTTTACATAAAACGTTTTCAACTTTATTTGGTATTATACAAAAGGCTATGACATTTTGTAATTTAAAGTGACTCGCGTACACTTATTCCACAACTCTTCTCTATCGTCTATGTGTTAGTTATTCCCCTGAGGGCGGATGCCCGATGGGGAATAACTGATTTATACCACAGGACTGTAGAGGATGCTAAATGAAAGGTTATGATAATTAATGAGGGGAGTCTTTCAGGAATTTAGCCTTATCTTCTGATAAAGCATGATTAATGCAGGGTATCTCGTTACATTTTATGACATAGTGTTATAATACATGATAGACATGATATTTCTTTTAAGTTTATAAAGTCAGTAATAAATTGAAAAATTCGTAATTTTATTTTAGTCAGCATCATGTATGTGGGGATCCTATAACATTTACTTTATCGGCGTGTCTTTCTATAAAATGAAATGGGTGTAGATCTTTGATTTTAGATTATTTGAGTATTGGTATGTAAGAAATTTATGAAAATCAGTCAAGTCTGTCAAGTTTTTTTTAACCTTGATTTTGTCAGCAATCTAGTTATAAACAAACAAATTAGTCGAATATCTCTAAATTGAACTTTGTTAAGTTCAAATCTCACAATGAAAAAAAAACACATTCCAAACATTGAATAAAAAAATATCAAATACCCTTACATGTTTTAATCTGGTCTTTTTTAGGCTGAGAACACATTTATTCTTGCTTTGGACGGAGATGTTGACTTTACTCCAACAGCTGTCAGACTGTTAATGGATAAAATGCTAAAAAATGAAGATGTTGCAGCATCTTGTGGACGTATTCACCCAATAGGAAAAGGTATAATAAAAATGGACCAATTATTCTTATAAGTACCACATTTTCTAAGAAAACTGTTCATACGCGTTGGAACATTGTTGACAAATATGAAAAGAATTCAATTTAATAAGGCGAAGCAACTAAAAGAAACCTAGTATTGACAACTGAATTGTTGAATCAAAATTGGGTATAGGAGATATATCCAGTTGAGGTTTTGATTTTGTACAGATGAAACAAATTTGAAGTACGGGATATATTTCCGCATTTTCACCCTATATAACCAGTCGAAAATACCAGTCTCCAACTATACTTTTAAATGTAAAAAAGTGCCTTTTTTTTGTAAAAATTCTTTTAGACAAAATAAACAAAAATTAAAGGAAATCAATGTGTCATTCGCTGTTTAATTAGATTAAAGCTTTTTCATCAATCAACAATTTTCAGTAAAAATGCATTTCTTACTATTTGGTTGAAAATTAGTGGGTAAATTATTATAATATGCTTCATCTAAACATTTTGTATGTCAATTGTTGGTTTTACATTAATTGGAGTCTTTTTTTCATCAAATACCATGATGACATCAAAAGCTGTTGTGATACCTGGATATTTAATATACATGTTTTATCTTTTTCAGGTCCAGTGGTTTGGTATCAGAAGTTTGAGTATGCTGTTGCTCACTGGCTCCAGAAGGCAACAGAACATGTTCTTGGCTGTGTACTGTGCAGTCCTGGGTGTTTCAGTTTGTTCCGAGGGTCCGCGTTGATGGATGATAACATCATGAATAAGTATACAAGCAAAGCAACAGAGGCATCACACTATTTGATGTATGATCAAGGTAAGGACAGAATATCTCATGCACTATATATACTAGTATATTTTTTTCTGTCGGCAGTCTGCAATCATGAATGCAATGCGGAGAGCAAGAATGGTGTCTATGTTTATCTGGTTGTCATTCCCCTTCTAACTAAGTTGGTTAATACAATGTGTGATGTTATCCAAATACCAGTTTGAAACCCTGCTTGTATACTCGACCGATGGTAGCTTTGCAAGGCTTGTGGCTTTACTAGTTGCTAATTTCACTTGTAATTGTTTCAGATTTAATTGTGCATTTTATTTTTGAACTTTCCTTTTTTAGTCATATAGCAAGGAAACAAAATTGTCTTGCTAGTTCAAGTGAATCATGAAAATCTGACATACAGAAAGAAGACAACTTACAAATCACGAAACCCTTCATCATACCAAGAGTGGCTATATAAAACACGATAATGTGTAAAAAACACCTATTCGTATAATTTGACAATCAAACTCAGCTTGCAGATACCACTTCACTTAGACGTAATTGTTTTGCAACAGCATACAACTGTTGGTCAAAGGTTTAAATAGCATGATGTTGGCCTACTGCATTTGTAATTTCTAACTAAACACCTTTTCATTGTTGTATAAACTGTTTCCATGTCAGTAGGTTTTGCATCAATTATTGGTGGATACGTTAAAACAGAGTATTCGTCTTGGACTGTTCAGGAACTGCTGTTGAAACCTGTCCAGAATGGAATGATAGGCATATTAATCAGAAAGTCACACGGCAGCTTAGCAAGATTTTTTAGGCAAAGACCACATCAACACCCACAGTATGTCCGTCGTGTTTTTAAGTCAGTTGGACATGCTGAAATCTTTTCAAAAGCATTTGGACGTCTCAAAAGTTCGCCTCGAATCTTAGGTTTTTCAATGGTAAACAACTTATCATGCATCGTCATAGTATTTTCCGTCGGTTGTACCGTTCTTTCTTGCCCCCATGTCACTATGGTGTGTTTAGCCTTAAGCGATGCGTTACCTTTCTGAAACACTGCTCTTGTCATAGAATGGAAAGTGTCTTTTCCATCGATGGTGTCAGCGTTAAGATCAATATTTTCTGCACCTTCCTGCAAAAGACCATTTCCCTCAAATATAGAAAATATGCCACTTGGAGTCACCTTGTACAGATCTGTAATTTCATTGTTCGCGGAACATGTGAGGTAACGCCTGATTTCTGTATATGAAGCCCAAAAGCCACAGAAAATAATGTCCCGAGTAAAAGTCATGATACATTTACAAAGCTAAACCAAGACTTCGTGTAGTGAATGTTGAAACAAAAACACAGCCCTAATAGCAACATCGTTTTCTTAGTTTTGTTGTGGAAAATGTACATTGAAAATGTCCTTATTTATTCAATCAAAAATACAACAAAGTTACATACAACAAATTTTGCCACGCCTGACGCGTGTTTCGTCTATTCAAGAAACTTGAGAGGTACTTTACCAAAATATTGAAAATGCCAACACTATATTAATATAAAGAGCACAAAACAATAAAATCAAAAGTGCCGAACTGGGAACAAAATATTAACTAAGATATGTCCGGGGTAGGAAGAACCTTATAACTCCACTAGCAGAGCTAACCTTCATGGGTGTTATCAATCAGAAATACAACAAAGTTCCAGACAATAAGTTTTGCTACGCCTGTTGCGCATTTCGTCTATTAAAGACTCATCAGAGGTGCCCTTCCGAAAGATTAAAATGCCAAACACTATATGAATATGAAGAGCATTTAAACAATAAAACCAAAAATGCCGAACTGGGAACCAAATAACGACTAAGAGAACTTATGTTTTGAGTAGGAAGAACCTTAGGTTTCTGATAATTTAATAGATTTAAACAGATAATCTGACAGCTTTGTTGTGTTCTTCAACAAAAAAGCGTTGATGCCGGAATGGGCTTACCTCGAGGAATTGAAACTTAACCAGCAAAATTAACTTCACGGATGTTATAAATAAAAAAATCAACAAAGTTCCAGACAACAATTTTTGCTACGCATGACGAACGTTTCATCTATTCAAGACTCACTGAAGGCACTTTACCAAAATATAAAAACTGCAAAACACTAGTAGAATATGAAGAGCATAAAACAACAAAACTGAAAATGCCGCAATGAAAACTAAATAATGACTAAGATAAACCTATGTCTTTGGTAGGAAGAACCTTAGGTTTTTTAGAATTTTAAAATTTAAACAGATAATTAAAAGTTTTGGTGTGTTCTTCAATACAAAATTGTTGATTTCAAAGCGGGCTTACCTCGGGGAATTAAAACTATGCCAGCTGTGCTAACTTTCACGGATGGTATCAAAAAAACAGCCGGGGTCAGCAAAATAAAGATTAGCTAGTAAAAGGGACCGTATAGAAAAGTACATCAATATTTTGGTCTGACAGATAGAAGTGGTCATGAAATATAATTACAGTTGAAGGTTTTGTATGGACTTTAGAAAATTAAACAAAAAGTCTATGAACTATACATGCTTTTGCATACTTATCCATGGGCGATGATGCATAAAATCTAAATCTTGGAGGGAGAAGAATTGCAATTTGTCTTCATTTTAACATGGCATATATATTTGTCACTAAAATCTAAGAACCTGGAGACTGAGAAGAAAATGTAATCTTAATTGGAAGACTGTATCATATTATTTCATAACGCCGTCGGGTTACGTAAGGCAGCAATCACGTTTTTATTTAATTTAGCTGTACTTTAATGAAAAGCAGCTGTTTTATATAAAGATGACTTGTACTTGTCTTTTTGGTGTTGTCTGTTCCTTGTTTAAGAAGGGGGTCTAATTGTCACTATTTCAGGACTGGATTTGAATTGTGTGCATTTTGTTTAGACCATGGGCCAATTGCAGAGCCGCGAGCAGCGCCTAGTGGTCTCGTTGAAGGCTGCTGTCGGTTGTCAATTGTGTTCTTTTTTTTACTGAATTGCCGCTTGATTGTGGGCTGTGTCGTGTACACTTATTCACATCTCATTATTTTCTTTCTTTTTTACAACTTTTAATTAACTTTATAACAGCAGGTCTGGAAAAAAACCAATGAAGAAAATGCCATGTAATTTGAGAGATAACCCCCTGGTAACAAATATATTATGCAAAACAATACAATGTTTCAATGTTGATATATACTTTGATCAAATACAGTTAATACATCATAATATAAAAAGAACTAATTAAACATATCAAAATAAAACTTGCACATTTGGACAAAATACTCAAATTCCCTAATTACATTTGCAGGTGAAGACCGTTGGCTGTGTAACTTGCTCCTTCAGCAAGGCTACAGGGTGGATTATGTAGCTGCATCGGATGCATCTACATACGTCCCCGAAGGGTTCGGTGAATTTTTTAATCAACGAAGAAGGTGGATGCCTTCCACAATTGCTAACATCACAGATCTGTTGACTGATGCTCATATCACTGTTGGAATAAATAATAATATAAGCTGGCTATACATTATTTATCAAGGTAAGTGTAGAGTGTTCCAAACACAAATAACCAAACTAAATTGGTAAACTTAAGTATTTTAGCTTACTTTGATGGGTTTTGGAGATATGGACCACTTTCTGTTAAAAACGTTCTGATATTTATACATGTATTGTAATTCAAATGAAAACAATACCTAAACGTGCATTAAATGATAAGATGCCAAACATATACTGACCCTCTCCAAGGAAAGCTTATTGCTTACCTTAATATTGATCCCTTTTTATCTAACTTTGCCTTCCGCAATGTAAGTTTTTGACATCACTTGGTATTCGTGGTCCGTTCGTCCGTCGTTCAACTTTTCAAAACTGTTCTTCTCTGAAACCGCTTCGCCAAATCTAATTAAACTTCGTAGTGTTGTTCTGTACTCTACAAATAAATAAAGGTAATAACAAAACTACCGAACATGAATGATCAATCTCATAGTCCAGAGAAAATGGCAAAAACGAATCAGTCTGCAAAACTATCGTTTGAACTTTTGATTCGAAAAAAACATGGTCGTTATGACTTAAATTAGAACATAAGGGTAAATTGCATTTTTGCGATTGCTCAACAACGGTAACAGATATCAGATTCTGGCTAAGGATGAAAGTGATCAGCACATCAAGATATACCTGCCGTAAAATTTTGAAAAAAATCCGACAATCATTGTAGGAGTTATTGTCTTTATCTTGATTTTTGCAAAATTTTGCACTTTTTTAACCTTAATATCTTGATAACTCTACATTTGTTTTAAATCATCAAGATCTGGGAATCACTCAGAAAAGAAAAGTCATACAACGTTGACCAATAGACCATTTCACAACTTTTTGTGCAACGTTTCAAAAATCTTCAAAATCCTCTTAAAATTGATAGGGGTAAATAACAATTAATCGCAAATTACTAAAAAATGGTTAATAATAATATAATTCCGGGAATAGCAAAATTCATCAGCACCTTAAAATCTACCAACAACTGATTTAAGAGTTATTGTCCTTTTTCTAGATAAAAAAAAAAAATTTGCACTTATCTTAAAAAACGATGCGAGATATTTGAGAAATTCAAATTACATATGATATAGGGTCTATCCTTTCTTGTCTTAGAAAGGTAAAATTGACCAGTTCACAGACTAGCAATCCTTTGTAAAAATATCCAGCTTTTAAGTATCATTGAATGCAGGGTGAGCAATTCGGGCTACCGGGAGCCTCTAGTTTATATCACCATGATAACAAACAAAAAACTGATCATTCGTAGACAAAAATGACAGATTCTAGTAATTAGTATCATAATTATTTTCTTATTCAATTTCAGGAGCCCTGATGCTGTCAACCTTAATTGGGCCTGCTACCGTGATAATGATGATTGCTGGGGCATATTTAACAGTTTTTCAGATAGACCTTTTAGCTTCATACGCTATTGCCCTGGCACCAGCAATCCTTTATGTTTTCCTGTGAAATCAAAGTATCAGATCATGGTAGCAGAACTGTTTAGTGCCTTGTACGCTTTCATAATGATGGTGGTCCTCGTTGGGAGTATTATAACAGCAGCACAGGAAAGTCCCTTCCATCCCAGTGTGATATTTTTGGCATCGATGGTGTTTATTTTCGCATTTGCAGCAATATTGCATCCCTGGGAATGGACTTGTATAATTTACGGTGCACTTTACTTTTTGTGTGTTCCAAGTGGATTTCTGCTACTTGTTATTTACTCATTAGTAAATTTGCACGATATTTCATGGGGAACAAGAGAGATCCCTCAGAAAAAAACAAAAGAAGAAATAGCGGAGGAAGAAAGAAAAAAGAAGGAAAAAGAAGAAACGAAGAAACAAGGTTGGTTAAGTAGACTTATGCCTAAATTTCAGCTTACAGATTTAAAAGGCTTGTTGGATTTTTCAAAGTCGGAACAAAGAGAAGAAAAGACGATCAAACTACTTGAACAAATGAATAAAAACATAGAAAAGTTAATTGCAATCAAATCTGAAAACCATGACATTGAAAATGCGAAGGTGGAACCCATCGGAGCTACGCCAAAGAAAAGAGTTTCATTTTTAGATGCGGAGGAAGAATTTTCTCCTAAGGAAGAGGAAGAAACAGATGAAAATATCGCGAAGAAAAAAACAGAAAACAAATGGACACGTAGTCGAGATTTTAGACATGGTCATGTTATAGATATGAATGAACAGGAAATTCATTTCTGGAAACGTTTTATTGATAAGTAAGTCCAAAATTAAGATTTATAATATGGATTAGGTCTTAGCCTAAAATCGGACGAAGTCAATTGCTCATATATATTTCTAATGAAATAAAATTTGAATACCCACCCAAACTGAGCGAGCATCGAAAGTTTCAAAAGAATTTCTAATAATGTACTAATGATCAAGCCCCTCCCATTTCATGATTTTCATTCTTGTAAAACATGATACATTGGGTCAATGATAATTCAAACTTGATTGATTTGTGCAAATATAAATATTTAGGGACAACATTCAGCGGGGGCGAAATAACTCCCCTTTACAGATTCCGTGACGTCATTTCCCTGTCAGAGAATTTCGCGTTTCCTGCAAACAAACAAAAAATATGCAACATTTATTCTGCCAGGTTTTGAAGGCTTTCTGTGTCAGTATTTATCATTCTCTGTATTGACATCAAAAGATTGATTTTAGAAACCTGGCGAAACATAACGGCATGATGGTTTTAAGAATATTCCCGCAGGATTGAATACTTGTTTATAAACACTGATTGGCAAAATGCTACTTCCGGTTCGATACAACAATAAACTCGATCTACACTTAGTAGGACTTTGTCCGATCAATATTTCGAATGGCACGTCGCAAAATGCAACGTTAACCTTCCTGCTTAGTCATAGTATAGTGCTAGGTATAGCTCGACAAAACGCTTTAAGGTGGCAACGCTAGTAGAAAGTTACCATATGGGACACCACAAGTCTTGTTGTCTCTTTGTAGCAACAGTTTATTATTGTTTTATAACCTGACATTATTATCTTTTTTTTCCTTTTTCATTATTAGAATCATCTGTTATTATCTATCCTTTCATGACAAATATGTTGTTACAACTGCAGACAAGGCTTCCAACAATATAGTTTTTGTATGTAAAGCACATAAATACAAATATCTGCTAGTGCTACATGCACTCGGACTTCATTTGATTAAGATGAGACTATAGCCAACCATACCTCTTTTATTTCCTCTTTAAATATTCATTTAAAAAGGAACATGAAGAGCTACCATATTTGTACTGGGTACCTAAACTTCACAAACATCCATACAAAGACAGGTTTATAGCTGGATCTTCATCGTGTTCAACTAAAGAACTGTCCGTTTAACTCACTAAGATCTTGTTTGCTGTCAAAGAAGGACAACAAGCATACTGTGACACTATTTATGATCGTAGTGAAATTAATCATATGTGGATTTTAACGAACTCAAAAGATTTGTTGGATAATTTTAAATTCTGGTCATTCTCTGATAATCATTCTTTTTTTTTTTCAAAATTCAATTTTTCAACTTTGTACATTGCCACAGGAAAAAGTTAAGCGTCGCATGAAAAGACTAATTGAAAAGCCTTTTTGAATTAAAGGAGCTTTACTGTTTTAGGTATTATTTTACATTTTTTTCAAAAAACATCTTCTAAAGATAGAATTTGTTAAAATCTGGAACAAGTTTGTAGTATGGTTGATTTTATTTTTGACAAAATTTTTGTCACATTTTGAGGAGAAATTTTTCAACAACAAATCGGAATTCCAATGGGCACAAACTGTGCTTCTCTCCTCGCCGAACTCTCAGGAACTCGTAAAGAACAAGAAGATAAAGAAGCAATGCCCTTTAATCCCACTTTCAGATATATTAATGATGTCCTCTCTGTCAACAACACGTTTGGTAGATGTATTTCTTCAAGATGTCCTCAAGAGCTAGAGATTAAAGAAACCACCAAATCCATTTGCTTCACGTCATTCTTTGAATTACATCTCAAATTTGACCCGGGCGTTCTTCTCAGAACAAAAAAGTAACGATAAAACAGACGATTTAAATTTCAAAATTATTAATTTTCCTTACTATGAAAGTAACCTATCATGTAAGACGAAATGGCTAGTAATTGTTTTGGATAGTGTTTGGATGTTTGTTGGCTCAGCATATCTTATATGTCTTTGCAACCATGTTTTGTTTAGTGTCACTACTGGACCCTATGATCGCAGTGCAGTTGTAGGGAAGGATTTGCGCGCCATAAAACCTGGTTTAATCGTAGATTATGTCTCTCTTTTGATCTAACTTTCCGTTATATTGATGATGTCCTTTCACTGAACAATTCTCGATTTGGTGACTTACTCCATCTTATATATCCTCAGGAACTATTGAGATTAAGGACACTGCGGATTCTAGGAAGTCTGCTTCATATTTAGATCTACATCTTGAAATTGACTCTCAAGGACAACTTTCAACAAAGCTCTATAACAAACGTGATGACTTCAACTTTCCAATCGTCAACTTTCCCTTTTTGTGTAGCAACATTCCGTCCGCTCCAGCTTATGGAGTTTACGCATCTCAATTGATTCGTTACTCTAGAGCGTGCGAGACTTACATCGAAAAATTCACGATATTACGTGAGAAAATGTTCTCAACATGTTCAATGTTCTATAACTTTCATGCAATTCTATAAAAAAAGTTAGGAAAAAATTATCATTTTTTAGAATTTTCATGTGAAATTCGCGTGAAAAAAATAATGTGAAATTTACGCGAGTTTCATATGATTTTAACATGAATTTCACGTTTATCCTAATTTCACGTGAATTTCACGTGAACAACATTTTCCTGTGTAACCCACCATTTCATTTGAAATGCCTGTACCAAATCAGGACCATTGATATTTTCAATTTTTCCGGTATGTCTTCGTTGTTTTGTTTTGTCTCATGGACATTTGAGATTGATTCTCGAAATTCGGTTATTTTGTTATTACCTTTTTTCGCAGGTACCTTGGACCAATAGAAATTTCAAAAGATGAAAAGCAAAAAACTTCAAATGAGCTGAAAGAGTTACGTAATAATGTTGTTTCTGGATTCTGCTTCATCAACCTGATATGGATTGCTATTAACTTTATGTTCCAGCTGCGAAAGCCTGCTGTTATAACCCTTCCAATAAGGGTAAGTGGTTGTTTCTGAACATGATGTATAACTGTTTATATTTGGATTCTAAAATTGAGGATTAAACTAATAAACAAAGATGTGCAGAGCCCAGTTTTTAAAATGTCAGAAAAAAAAATAGCGGCAGTTATTGTTCGTCTGTTTCATCCCAAATTAATGTTTAAATATCCTATCCACTAAGATAGTGTAATGTTTCCATGAAAATTTATATAACATAGACATTTTTATGTGGATAAACATAAACCATCACAAATTTATATCGATTATTTTTATTTATACTATAAAAATGAGGAGAAGCATTTTCTAAGTCGGGTTGCCGTTTCAACAACATATACAACTGACAAACTGTATACTAGTATATCATAATTACAAGACCATTGTGTACTTTCAAACTTGCATAGGTACAGACAAATTTGTTTCTGCCTTTTGCAAATTACCTATCTTTAATTAATTGGTAAATAAAAGTAACAACAAAATACCAAACTGGGATAATGGATCTCGTATACTCAAGAAGATCAGAAAAAAACAAGGCAAAGACATACAAGAAAAATGAAGATCGCAATGGCCTGACTTGGAACAGGCATTTAAAAAGAAAAACAATGGGTTGAAATAGGTTTGATGAAACCTAACCCCATCTTCTATTGCGATCAGGCGATCTATGGGTCTGGTAACACAAAACACAGTTGTGAGACATCATAGGGAAAAAGAGGTGATCATCTCTGTACAACAAACTGTTACAAACTAATTGAAACTATCCCGAATCATTTCAAATGACATAATTTTGAATTTTGCTACCAGGGGCTGATATCGAAAGAACAACTTTTTAAGAGAACTTACCAGACGTATTTTCTTATAACCTTGGTCTAAAAGCGGTCCACTGATAGAACGGTGTCGGTTAAAAAAATCTGAAAAATTAGTTCAAGCCCTGACACATCGAATAAGTTGTGAAATATACATCCAAAACGCTGGTAAAGTGGGTATTTTACTTTCCATATTAGGAAAATTAATAACATAAAAATCAAAATCGTCTCTTTTATTGTATTTTTTGTACTGAGATGATCATTAGAGTCAATTTCTAGATGCAAATCCAGGTAACCGATACCATTGTTAAGATATTTCTGGAATGACATGTCAGCGTTATTTGTAATGGAGTCATGGGAAAGTCCTCGGATTTATATAACCAAAAAGATAAATAATGATACACTACGTAACAGAATAAGAAAAGGATTAGTATGTAAAAACAATAACAAAAGGAAAATACGTAGCGGTGTTATAATAATAGTTGACTTAAAGGGTAGGTTCACAAAAATGAATATATAAATTTTAAGACCTACAATATCATTTTAACTTTTTGTTGAACCGATTCAACCGAATCAGCTATCACAAAATGATTTTTAATTTCAATTATTTTGTCTCTGCAATTTTTAATTTCACAAAATGTCTGATTACCACAAAGTCTATTTTTATAGTGAAACACTATCTCCAGATGATTAAGTTATAATATTGTGGCATGACATTTTATTATGAAGGCATATCTTTTTAGTGATATCCTAGAAAATCCTTATTGAATGAAACAAAATTTGTAATTATATAATTTGTAGAACAAATATCTAAAATAAGTTACTCTTTGATTGGTTTGAATCATGTTGTTTTTTGTTAATACTGTAACTAATACATATAAAATGAAATTAAAATGATCCATTTTAAATGACCTTGACCAGTATAAATATATAAAGCAATGACATCTGCAGACATTTCCTGTTTATTTTACATTTAGTCAACTGTGACTGATTTGCATGTTTGTGTACCTAATTATTAGGGTAACTGCTGAGAGACCAAGACAATAAAACCACACTTGTATCAAGCTCTAGGACAAAACATCACCTGTAATCATAATTATGTCAAAGTAATCTGGTGGCTAACATTTCCATACGCAACTACTATGTTACTTTCACGGGACAGAAAATTTATAAAATAAATAATATGATTTTGATTGAATTTATTGATGATGTCAAATATATATATTTTATTAAAAAGATGAATTTAATATTTTACATAAATTCAAAATTATATTTCTCAATTTTTACATTAATAAATGAATTGCTTTTGTTTGTCCTTGTCTACTATCTGTATTTTTGTTTTATGTCCAGAAATGGGTCTTTCTTTGATATTCTAGGGATTTGTTTGAATCTTGTGTATTGTATTTTTAGTCTTGGGCCAATGCAAGACGGCGAGCAGTGACCTCTGGTCATGTTGAAGACTGCTGGCTGTTTACCATTGTGATTTTTTTAATTGCCGTTTCTTTTATGTTGGTTGTGTAGCGTACACTTATTCCACATCTCTTTATCGTCTATTCAATGACCTTGTTGATTTTATTTCTTATAATATTTTGATCACTAAAATGTTTTTGGCCCAGTTCCGTCGATGAAGGGTGTTCAACACCAACAAAACACACATACACACAGACACACTTAAAAAATGTTTTAACTTATAAGAATTTTTTTGTTACTAAGTAAAACTTTTGATCAACTGTTCATAAAACATTGTTCTGGACATTCTTAAATCATATGTCAAAAATCATGATTTTCCTTTAAAAAAAGAGCATGTTGTCAATTTGAATCCGTCATTTATACATGTTTATTGTCTTTTCTGAACCCGAAACTACTTACCATGTAGGATTTTCATTGTAGTGTCTTCGTTCAATTTTCTGAGATTCATGAATTAACCAAGAGAAAAAATTGTGGTGAATGTTCTAAAAAAGCATGTTAAGAGGCTGTCCAAGCAAAACCCAGGCAATAGCTGGCACATGACAAATTTTGTTTTTCAAAAATTTTCATTGATTTCACATCAGTTTAACTCCCATTTCTCAAAACAAATGCAGATTTTTGGTTTATTGAAGTGATAACTTAGATATAATTTATATAGAATGCATTGAAAATATGCAGAAAAAGGGAGATAACTCTTGCATATTTGCAAAATTTGGTTGCTTTGTTCATGAACTTTAAGGCTGAATCACAAGTCATCCATGTTGCTTTCAAGCGAATCCTGGTGATTTTTGTTTTACATATGAGTCCAACAATACATTAAAACAATAAATTTGCTGGGATAAAATTATTCATGTGCCAGCTTCTGTAGGCTTTTGCCTGATTTCTATATGGACAGCCTCTTAAATAGATAACCAATTGACTTTTTAACTCCTCAATGGTCAAAGTCATTTAAATGTCTCTAATCTTAACTGAAAACAGTTTTCTCTTAAAATTAAGCATTTACAATAAAACCTGTCATAATCATTTTTTTTAATGAAAATATAATCACCCAGTGTCTATTTGTCTATCCGTAAACATAGTAAACGCAACTCATCCTTTCTTGTTTAATTGATTTTTTCCAACACTTTGCACAAATTACACCTTTGGAAGTCTTCGTGAAGAATTTTATAGCTTTTGGGGAAATATTTAGAAGGATAGTTGGCATTTTTCAAAAATAAATACAAATCATAAAAAGAAGCAAAGAGGAAACAATGGGGCATTCGAATGTCAAAAGTCCGAAAGGGCAACGACGAAAAAGGTAAACACGAATTAAATCAGCACAAAGAAACACAAAACACAGAATCTGTCGAACGGAAATCAACAACGAAAAATCAAGTCGTAACAAGAGTGAACTCAGGTGCTCTGGTAGAGAAAGCAGTTCCTGCCTGCTATAGCGAACCCGTCGTGTTGCTTATTTCCAATTCAGTGTGTCAAATCCGATAAAGGAAGACAAAACAAATTTCTACGACAAACCAACATCTGCACTCATTTGAGAGATAGAAATCCCATATTTGTCAACGAGTGCTGGGTGTTTACCGTAAAATTTCTTGAGTGAAGACAGCAACCGTGGAGCAACATAACCGACAGCAATTTATGTGTCAAACGTGACGCTCTGCGAAGGAAATCGATGTAATTCCCGCAAGCTCTTGTTTGTTTTGTTGATTTGTTTTGATGAATTCATGTCTACCCATTTTGTTCTTGTTATTTGAGGTTTAGGATTTTAGATTGCCCCTTGGTACACCTTTGGTTCTCAGAAAATATCAGATAACCTCTTTTTAAGAAAATTAGATTTTCTTTGTCGACAATTTAACAATACTTATGATAAGATATTACATAATATCTTTAAAAAACAAAGACTCTAGGTGAACGAAACTTGTCCATTTGTGTTGGGAATTTTAAACCATGTATGCGTTTATATCAAAAGACCTTGACTTGAAATTCATACTTTTTATAAAAATTTTTCAGAGTGGCGTAAACAAAGATGACATCGACGATGATGTTATTAAGATTGATGCACTAGGGCTTATGTTTGTCATTTTCTTTGTCCTCATTCTTCTGATTCAATTTATTGGAATGATTATGCATCGATGGGGGACATTAATGCACCTTATAGCCAATACAGAGATACCAAACCCTTTTGTCAAAGGACAAGTCCAGGAGAACGAGGAAAGAATACATCGAAGGCCAAAAGACATTGTTCGATTATGCCAGGTGATTGCTGATAAACCGATGCCTGATTATCCCAGTGATGATGAGGAAAAGCGAGAGGAGGAGAGAATTGAAATTATCCGAAATAAAATTCAAAATTTTTCAATCCATGGCGTAGGTGAGAATTTAAGAGAAAGTCAGAAGTCATCCGTTAGCTGTTTAAGTAGATCTTACAGAAACTGTAGATCGTTAAGCAGATCTAGAGAAGGCCAGGGACCGTCAAGACTTCAGAGTACACTTCATAGTCAGACCTTTCAAACGAATGCAGCCAACCTCATTGCTAGGACAAGACGTGTAAATATGGATTCAAGAGAGAATCGGTCTGAGTTTAGACCAAACGTTTTACGACATCGCAGAGGGTATCAATTTTACAGCGACATACCCCAGAGATCAGGTCCAGGCAATGCGTCAGTAGTTTTCAAAGAGCTAGAAAAGGAGTTTAAAGATAGAAAGTTAAATGAGTTCATCATTGGGGTGGAAGACAAACCAAAAATAAATTATGGTGCAAGTGGAAACCCCGATGACAATATTTATGATGAAATACCTGCAGAGGCAGGAACTTTGAGCAGAAACTTTTACAAAACACTATTTGAAATGAACCCACAAGTAAATTACCATGATGCTCATACAGCACGCTCTCGACGTATTTGTGGAGAGAATGACAAAAATGAAGTAACAATGCAATCTGAGCGTATTAGTGAGGAGGTCACTACAGCGATGTAGTAGTGATAGGTATGTATGTCTTTAAGTGTATTAGACCCTGTCGTAAAGCAAGACAGGAAAATTAGATTAAATGAAACCATACATTTCTCAATGAATTTTAAATAAGAGCTCACATGCATTAAGTGATTAGCAATGATTTAAATAAACAATTACAATCTTTAGACAAGACGTAAAAAATGAACACAAAACAAAATAAAACACAAGTCTACTCAGGTGCCAGGAAAATTTATGCAGTTCCTGCTTGTTATTATAGTTATAACACATGCACCCGTCAGATTGTCAACGAACAATTTAGTTTAATGTTTAACTTGCATGTTTTTATTTATTTGGTGTTGGGAAACAAGCTTTATGCTTTCTTAAATCTCTCTCCAGCCTGCAGTTCAAGAGTGTGGTCTTTGAACTCCTGGAGCGACTCCGCTTAGCCTTTTTATTTAGGGGTCTTTTGTGTACATGGGCTTATAGCTCTCCACTATACACGGAACACCTTTTCTTCCTTTATGAAGGACAAGCATTGCTCCTAGAAAATATATGTGCAAATGATGTTAAGAGAGATTTTGAAAATTGGTAACTGAAATTTTTACCGCTGACGAGGATCGAACCAACTGGTGAGACTTAAGTGTTCTTACTCCAACGCATTAACAAAAAAAGACCATTGGATTACTTTTGTGAAGGTAAAATCCTGTTAAAACTCAGATCTGTGCTCATCTGAAAGATAGAAACCCCGTCCTTGTCCTGGGCCGCTTGATGTCTATCATAAATATTCTGACTACAATATAACCCTTTGTAAGTCATTTGTGTGTCGAGCGTGATGTTCCAGGAAAATAATAATAAATCCCATAATATTTGGGATAGATGTGAACTTGTTTGCAATAATAATTAGGGGATGTAAATGTTTGCTTTTTTAACTAAATTAAGGAACCGAACATTTAAGTTTTTTTATTTTTTTTTATCTGGTCAGAAATATTCAAAGGCATCGAGACATAATATTTTGTTCATTATTTTCATTATTTTATATGACATGCTGAATGGACTATTGGCAACACGACAGGTGTGCTATAGCAAGCAGGAACTGCTTACTCTTCCGGAGCACCTGAGTTCACTCTTGTTTTGACTGGAGTTCACGTAGTTGATTGATATTCAGTTATTTTGTGTTTCCATGTTTAACATGTTGTCTGTTTTTGTCCCGTTCTTGTTGCTGTTTACTGGTTTTGTCTCTGCCCTTTCGGACTTTTGACATTCTGATACACCATTGGTACTTCTGCTTCTTCTAGAATATTTCTTTCGTAACTTCTGAAGCCAGAAATTTTTTTCATCACAAATCAGTTTCAGGATATTTTTTATGAAAAAACCTATGTCCCCTTTCCAAGTTAAACGGTCGGTCCCTAAATAATTGAATTATAATAATTGAAATCAGCATTTACATATATTAGTTTTCAATGAGATCTATGGAATGTTTACTTTCCTTTAATTTCAGGAACAAATTGAAAATCCTGGTTATGGTTCAGAGACTGAAAAGTAAAAAGGAACATTTTGATTAGCATGCTGATCCTCAATGATGATTTTTAAGACAGTTTAATCAGTTTAATACAATTTTGACTTTATTCTACAATTTTTGTAAAATTCTTAACCCAATGTGTAGTAGTACAAGTTTACTTCTTGTAAACTCATTTTTTGTGTGGAAAAATGTCTTGATTAAGAGCACAGACTGATTTGATAAGAATAATTTTTTGTGGGTTTTGATTTTTGAAATATACACTTTAACACAATATTTTAAATACGTGGGGATCTAATTTTGTGGATTGGTCTCACTAACAACATAAACGAAATTATTGTTCCTCACGACTATTTCTGCTTCTGCAGAATATGGATTCAATGATGAAAAATCGAAACTTTGTTTGTTATTTTGCATGCTAATATTAATCACAATGTCTTATTTCAATTCAAATCTGCTTATTCGGACTTTGACATCCTCTCTCCTTATATTCTCATGAAAAAAGAAACTATGCATGCCTTTGTGAAATCAATTGTACCCAAATTTCCTCCAACCAGAAAACAGTAAAATATACAGCTAAATACTTGAGAGTAGTTGAGAATGTATGGCACATATCATTATCGGTAAAAAAATGACCAAAAGAAGAAACTTGTGTAGTGAAAAGTATTTGAAAAAACTCAATAGCAAAAATCTGTTTTGTTTATAGTGTGCTTTTGTGAATTCCAGGTTGACACCACCTGATTACAAACTGAAAACAAAACAGGGCTTAAAATGATTTTTTATTTTTGGCAAGACATTAAGAGGAAAATATTTTTTTCAATGCTAGTTTGGTAAATTGTATCAAATTCTCAATAAAATGTTGAATACGTGATTTGTCGAAGGGATTCACAGTCTTTTTTCATTAGTATATATACAGACCTGGAGTTGGTTGTTTCCTACGAAAGTTTGCTAACAATTTAAGGTCATATTGATTTACATTGTAGAGCATTAACATAGGAAACTTTGCAGTGTAATTTATTATATTTTGTTAGATTTTATATGAAAATATTTATTTTCTTCTTTGAAAATGGCATCACATTTTCAAAGATAATTCATAACTATATATATGCAAAACGTATCGGGTGTCGGTTTATTATTCTTTGTCATGTTCTGTTATGTTACCTGTAGAAGTGAGATTTTTAACCATTTATATATATATTTAACCAAACGCCCAGACGACTGCAATATTTTTTGCACATTTTTTATTCCTTATACATTGTCTATGAACTAACAGTAGATATACTTTTACTTTTATTTTTGTCTCACCTGACATATTTTAGAAAGTGAACTATTGACAAGGCGGCACTTAGTATTAAGTTACCGTAATCATTTCAACGAAATTTGACCCAAAAGTCCACGATTTTAAGATATGTGAAGGAGTGAAAATTGGTTGCTATTTACCTCACCAAATTCAAAGTATCGTTCATTTGGAAGAGTACGAATGGTATACAACTGTACAGGTAGTAGTGCATTAATTTGTGGGTATTGAATTTACCAGCGACGCATAAAATGTTAAGATAGTTCAAGGATGTACAAGTAAGCCTCTTTTGTAGTACACATTTTAACCTTTTATTTCAATTAAAATTGCATTTAATTACATTAGTCATGTAAAACTAATTTCTTCATTTTGTTATTGAATTAAGGGGGTACTTGCACCAAACACAAAAATTTCCCGTCAATAGATTTTCTTTAAAATTTGTAAATGGACACATCAAGAGATACACTTTGAAAATCCACTTCGAAAAAGGCATGCTTCTGAGTTAGTTTTCGAGATAACTGGTTCTGAAGGTTGGCTTTTTTACATTGAAATGTTAAAGAAAGTACATAATTTTAAACGAAAACTCTGATTTTTTAAAAATCTGATCAAAAGAATTTTGTAATTTTTTTATATTATATTGGGCTGTTATATTGCTTTAAAATTATATGAAGAAAAGGGGGTACTTCTGAGTTAGTTTTTCAGATAAATACAAAAATATGCCAAAAAGTGATCAAAATTGGCAAATTTAGACATGAATTATCTCCCTTTGTCAAAATGCAGAAATATGAGAATCCGTTAGGTTTGAAGAATATTTCATAAAATAAAACTAACAAAATAAAGACAAAATAGTTTTAATGCTTTTAATATCAAAACAAAATAAGGATTTATCATTATGATATTTTTTAAATGGAATTTCAAAATCTTGAACACCTTTTAGTATAAAGTTAAATGGCAAGTTTAAATTAATTTTTGGCTGGTCATGTGATCACCTGCAAGATCCCCCTTAAATTTATAAAAAAAAAAGTTTATTAAAAAGAAATGAGGCCCTTTCCTGAAAAGAAAATGAGGGGAAATAATTATCATGAACCATATTTTTTAATGAATTATATTTAAAGAAATATTTTTCTTAAAAATAACGAAAAGAAGAATGGTGACCTCGTGATTTGGTTACAGAAAGCGAAAGCATGTTCTATAATCAATATTTAACGTTTTTGCAAAAAAAAAATGTACGGTATTTTTCTTTAAACTAATTAAACTATCGGCGTCTTAAAAAATTCTGTCAATTTGTTTTATCGTTTATTAACCTTAATAAAGGCAGTTCCGACAACCCATGCATGACATAATGCTTTCTTAAGGTTTTTTTCTAAAGTGTGCACTGATTAAGTTAAAAATGTCGAAAACTTTATAAGATAATTCAAATTGCACATTGAAGTATGTCAAATGGAATACTAACTTCAAAAATATATCAGGGTTTAAGTTGAAGGTGCATTTTCTTTTAATAGATATTATGAATGCCATTTGAGAATCTTCTTCTGTTTTCCTGATAAAAATGAAAATAGTATACGCTTAAGTCTAGTACACATATAAAGAAGGTTATCATTATTCTGTATTCTTAGATTTACGATATATAGTTCTAGTTCGCCAATCAATTTTCACAATATTCCACATTTTATGTCTTTCATTCTATCGTTATTTCAACTTTTTAATTAAAGATTAATTATAAAGAATATTAATCTACTTCTACGGGGTTTTTTTTGTATCTTGTCAATGTAAATATCTGTCAAAGAGGGTTTCAAAGACTTCTTACATGTGGATATGAAGTCGTGAAATTGGTTTGTCAAACTGACTGTCCAAGCTTAGCAAATCTCTTATCTTACATGATTAAATCCTAAAAATATTACTTACAAATGTTAATTAAGTAGAACTTTAATTTTATGGGTGGTTTGTTTTTAATTATTTTGTATGTTTGAACATGTGTTGTGACAATAAACTTTATTACTGGTAGATTAGTTGTTGTGTACCCCATGTTAATGATTCTTTTATGGAACTACATGCAATGTGGTGACATAGTTTTCATTCAACAGTGGTGTTAAATTTGTACATTATATGGAATAAAACTAGTTTGAGTGTTGTGAAATTATTTAAGACATTCGTTCGCATGTTCCTATTCCGCTTTGCGCCTCGAAAAATTGTTATTGCCGCTTGTTTCATCTTGACCAGTAAATAAATGTGCGTATAATGATTGATCAAAATATGTACAAATAGTTATGCTCACGCCAATTTCTAGTACATCGTGTAATATAGCAGTTAAAGTACCAATAATCATTAAAGAAAAAAATCATCAGGAAAAAAAAAATATTAATTTGGGTTGTTTACTATGGAAGCGTATATTAGTCACGAGTTGTCGAGTTGTGTTGTTTACAACAAGTCGTGTTGTTGCAGTGTAAATTGTTCAATAAGACGACTTGTTTATCAATAAGTCAACTTGGGGATTTATACAGAACAAATCTTTATGACTTTGAACAAGTCAACTTGATGTGTTGTTAAGACATGTGAACATCTGCTAAGTGCAGTTGTTCTGTTCTTTTTGAGTTTTGTTTACTTCATAAAAGTCGTTCTTCCCTTTTCGTAATGATTATTTTCTCAACTTGTCAACATAAAAGAAGTTGACTTCACTAGTTTATCAATGCATGTCTTATTCGAGCAAGACAACTTGAACGACAGAATGCAACAAGTCCACATCTTAGAAGTTGACAAAATTAGAAAAAAATAATAAATCACGTGGTATTTAGTTGCATGCTATCAGAGCAAAGGAGAGGTAGCAGGTGGACGGACCTTTCATGGTGAGTTTAATATCTAGTATATACATTTACTATCCAATCCCTACAAAGTGCGACACGACAAAATGTTTTTGCGTGACAACAGTAAGGTTTTTGCAGACATAGGTAAGTTCTGCAGACGACAAAAATGAAAACGTTCCAATTATTACTTCGTTATTGAATGAAACTGGTCTTGAAAAAGTATTGACATTTAACCATGTATTCTAAAGAATCGCACAGTATATTTTTTTTTTCAATAAAGAGTTCAATCAAGCAGAAAAAAACATCATATTTCCATCTTGAAGGTCTGTTTTGTTACATTCAGACGATTTTCGGAAAGGACACGTGTCGTAAGGTAAGTTTATCTATACCTATTTATACTTTACTTATTTTGCTTGAAATCAGTCGCCTGTCACGAAGCAGAAGAACATATTTACCAAACAAAATATTTTACCTTGGTAAGGTTTCTTCGTGTTGTCAACTTCTTGCTATAAAGTTTTTTCGTGTGTAGGCGACGGTTTTTGATGACCGGAGCAATAGTTTTTTCGGGTTCAAGTTGAAAGAAAAAACACAAGTTTTTGTCTAATTGGTATTCCAAATTCAATTTGAGTGTTTTGGTTGCTTGTTTTAATAGTATAATAACCTAAAGACAAATAAAAGTGTATTTTATTGTGTTAGTTATAACTTAATTTTTAACGAAATCGTACATTTTACAAACGATACAATTCAAATATTGTACAATCATGACAGTCATATAATAAATAGGGTACATTTTCAATACAACCCCTAATCATTTATTAGTAATGATTGATTTGTGAATAAAAAAGCTATTGAAGGAAAACCGGGCCAGTGGAGTTGATATTTTTAACGGGGGTACTTTCGACGGGTGTTTCTGTCAAATTAACAAATGCTTGTGTCGATTTTCTGTGTTCGATATACCCCCTGGGTAATATAAATAATGTAGATAAGACGACGTTTGTCAAAAACCCGTAGTTTTCGATAAATCGGGGTTTATTCCCTAATTTGGTTTGAGCACCGCACTGTATGACATTTTTTTGGTTTAGAGAAATAATTAATTGAATCGACTAATGTTAAACCTCTTATGCCCCATCTAACCCAGATTAGAATATTAAGTGTTCAGTTCTTAGAATAACGATTTGGAATGTTTTCGATGTACTGATTTATAAAAAAAGATGTTACAATGGGATATAATTTACTAGGGGGGGGGGTTAATCAATTATCATTGAAATATACTTTTTATCTAATGTAATTTGTTTTAGTTCAAAAAGATACATATGTGAAGAGTGTGGAAAATACTTTTGCTCCAAATTTTCCCTAAATCGGCACATGGTCAGTCTACACTCAGGACAAAGCCAATATCTGTGTGAGGATTGTGGGAGGTCGTTTTGCAGTAAAGATCATTTAGAGGGCCACAAAACTTCAAAACACAAGGCACCAAAAAGATTTTTTTGTGAAAATTGCAATAATTCTTTTGTGTACAAGAAAGACTTGGAATATCACAAGAAGAAAAAAGTTTGCCGTAAGACCCAGTTACTTGATAAAAGGTTTACTTGTGACATTTGCTCAAAAACCTTTCGTCTAAAAAAGGTTTTAAAGCAACACTTCAGGGTACATGAAGACCCCAAATACAACTGTCACAAATGTGGCAAACTATTTAGATGGAATTCGTCACTTAAAGAACACTTAAAAGTTTGTGGCATGACTAAAGATAAAAAAAATACGCTAGCAGAAGGAGCAATAGGAGACAAAAACAGCATGGAAACAGGAGAGGAAGAAAACAGGGAAACAGGAGAAGAAGAAAGCATGGAAACAGGAGGGGAAGAAAACAGGGAAACAGGAGAGGAAGAAAGCAGGGAAACAGGATAGGAAGAAAACAGGGAAACAGGAGAGGAAGAAAACAGGGAAACAGGAGAGGAAGAAAACGGGGAAACAGGAGAGGAAGAAAGCAGGGAAACAGGGGACAAAGAAAGCAGGGAAACAGAAAATGACGAAAACAGGGAAACAGGAGACAAAATAAGCAGAAAAACAGGAAAGGACAAAAGCAGTGAAATTGGAAACGACGAAAACATGGAAACAGGAAACAAAGAAAGCAGGGAAATAGGAGAGGACAAAAGCAGGCAAACAGGAAACAACGAAAACACAGAAACAGGGGACAAGGAAAGGAGGAAAACAGGAGAGGACAAAAGAAGGGAAACAGGAGGCGACGAAAGCAGGGAAACAGGAGATGACGAAAACAGGGAAACAGGAGATGACGAAAGCAGGGAAACAGGAGACGACCAAAGCAGGGAAATAGGAGACGACGAAAGCAGGGAAACGGGAGACACGAGATAAAGACGTCTTAAAAACTAAATTGTCTACGAGTTAATATAATTATGTGATCTAGTCAGGGTTTATGTTTTCGTCTTGTCTGCAAAGCGGGATTGAACATAGGTGTTGCCTTGGCGGCTGCGGCTGTTTTGCTGTTAAATATCAATAAATGTTGTTAACAAAAGTACCGAGCTGGGAGTCCCTGAACATCTCAAAAACTATAAGTCCTGGGTTGATGAAATTTGTTTAAATATTCATATGCCCAATAGCTCACCTCAGTTGCATTATCAACATTTGACCTCGACCTTGATATTCCGGTTGAGTAGCTATGACATTTTCAACACATTGTACCAGCAAAATATATTTATATCTCCAAAGCTACACGTAAATTAAATAGGTAAAAAAGGTACAAACAAAACTATCGAACTCGGGCGATAAATCTCAAATGTCCAAGAGTTGACTTGGCTTGGTTCAGGTATTTTGAAAAAAGTGGTGGGTTAAACCCGATTTTATAGCACCAAACCTCCCTCTTCTAAATGAAACTTAATCAATGCTTATTCGGTGATTGGCTGTGAGAGTTGTACCTTGACCTTGCTCCTTGTGACCTTGGCCTCATGCTATTTGGGATACCTTAGCATTTTTAAACATAAGAGTTCAAATTTGATTGTTATATCATTCATGAATGAACAAGGAATCTGTGAGAAAAATGCTACGAAAATTTTCAACAATTGACCAGTAATGTTGAAAATTGACTGAGTCGGTAAACAGGAAGTAGATATCCGACAGACCTAGTTTCATTACTCGCGATAAAGGACATCATACTGAAGCCATATACCAAATTTCAAGTCAATGTGATATGTAGTTGCTGAGAAAACTGTTACGAAAGTTATGTTGCGGACGGACGGACAGAGGTAAACCAGTATGCCCCCCTCTTCTTCGAAGCGGGGTATAATTAAGAAATACACGTTGAAGTTATTTATAATTCAAATAGTGCCGCAGGCGAGACATACCTAAGTGTTTATTGTCTGGAACTTTGTTGTCATTTGTATTACTCACGTTTGATGTATACAAAAGAAGTGCAGGTAGTCTTTATGTCTTATACTTCTCCGTCCGTATCCTGTCGTTGTATAGGAACACTTGCCTTATTAGCTAGTGTCTCTACTACGCAGTACATGTACTTGAAATAAGAATTGAACTGTCGCATATTTATACAATATATACATGTATCTTTATGCCAGTTTATCCAGAGTCTTGTCATGCTTGTATACATATTTTTTCACTAATTTATGCAAACAGTAGAAAACTGTGATATTTTTTACAATGCATTTGTTATTTGTTACTTTTGCAAGAGAGCAATGATAAATAAAAAAAATATGTAATTTTTATTTTCTTCTTAGCCCTTTTATCCTTTATAATGATTGTCCGTAGTTCTTTTCCTATATATGTTTTCAGAATTATGTTTTCTTGGATTATTTCTGGAGTCCTCAATTGTTATCCCCCAGTCCAACAGAGTAGGGGAGGGGATATACTAGTATAGCGTTTGATTTGTTTGTTCGTACGTAAGTATTAATGGATTTTGTTTTGTCAATAAATTAGGAACTGTAAACACCAGTGGGTGAAGCAAAGAGGCACCAATGGGGCATTCGAATGTCACAAGTCCAAAAGGGCAACGACAAACCAACAAACACGAATGAGAACAGCACAAAGAAACAAATAAAAAAACACAAAATCAACCGAACAGAAATCAACAACGCGAACTCAAGTCGTAACGAGATTGGATTCAGGTGCTCCGGAAGACTAAGCAGTTCCTGCTTGCTATAGCACACCCGTCGCGCAGCCAATTTCCAATTCAGTGTGTCAAATCCGATAAAGGAAAACAAGTTCCAAAAATAGGGCACCTTGACCTACATTGTCCAAATGAATGACTCATGTTAAAGTTATGGTTAATGTCAATATCTCGGCAACCGCAAGTGATATTGGATCACAGGGTACATCTTGGATAGTAATCATCATCCGTATTAAAATAAGGTCACCCTGACCTACAATTTCTGCATGGATATCTCAGGTTAAAGTTTTTGTTAAGGTCCATATCTCTGTACCTGCAAGTGGTAGAGGAATGATATTTGGTGGGTATATCTTGAATAGTAATTAACATCTGTTCCAGATTTAGGTCACCTTGACTTACATTCTAAGTTTTACTACATGTTTAAGTAATACCAAAATATATTGATTCTAAATTAACAAAGGCAACAAACAGTTGAACCAATGAAAACACAAGGACATAAAACCAGTTGTAAACTACCCAAACAACTTTCAACTACAATAACATTGGTTTTTAATAAGCATGAAACTCTACACATCTAAATCCTCTGGTGGTAAGCCAAGTCGAAGTGATGGAAGAATTTTTGATTCGTCCACCTTGTAATGAAACCGCACTGGTTGAACCCCTTTCGGGTGTTCTGACAGGTGACCTATCTTGCCATGTCGTCCAGGTTTTGGCACCAAAGTATCGAATAAATGATCTCTGAAAAAAAAAGTATTTTGATATGATATGATATATACTATAAAGTCATGCCCGGAACCAAACAATACATCCACCAGACAAGAAACAGTAAGTAAGGGTCGGGATATTAAATAAAATACAAGAATATGCCCAAAAGACATAATGCACCATCTTACAATTTGGGACGGACGGACGGACGAACAGACCCGAACACTATATGCTCCTACTTTCGTAAATTGGGCATAATAATTTAGTGTGAACAAATAGTATTTCAGCAAGTATACATAAATATAACTCTTGAAAATAGTTAGTCTGAATTAAGTGAATAATATTAAAAGGTACCGAATTTGAGCAATATTGGTAAATGCAAAGTTAATAAACAAGCTTCAATTTAATCAAATATATGGAATGCCAACGGGTGCTTCTAATAGAGAAGGGACATGCCTAACAGAACAGAACTACCCAACAGACAGCGCCCCCTGTTATCATAATCGCAAACAATTCAACATATTGAGAAAGTACAATTTACGCATGTTAGAACTAGGGATTCCAATTATTAAAGTGTATATTATAAAACATTCTAAAATGCAATAACGTATAATAAATTAAACACATAGGAAGTTACAATCTATTATTACACTTCAGTACTCTACATGCTCTAACAATTAACAAAAAAATGAAAAAAATAAGTTTGCAATACTTCACTTTCAAGTTCACGAATCCAGCATTACAATTTGGCAATTCAACGATAGCCGTACTACAAATGATTAATTCGCAAGTTGCACTTATACATTTCAAGGATATTTTGAACACTTTGGCATTCCATACAAATAACCATTCATTCACGGTTTAATAGCCAAATTATCTAAAAGAAACTTATATATATATTGCAGTCCAGTGTTTGTGTTATAAGGTTTAGTTAAATATTTTATTATTTTATAAAATTATTTAAATCAACTATTTAGGCTAAACAAAAATAATTGTTAGCCTCTCAACGACTACTTATGTTTTCAAAAACAGAAAGGAGGCTTCTACTTTCCAAAAAAGAGAGAAATAAATGAGACCATTGTTTTATATTGTAAATACTCTGCACTAGCGATAAGTAATGTGGCAGGTGGTTTTATTTTATAAAAGCAAGAATAAAAGGTTCAATGAGGCTGCCTCAGCACAGACGGGTAGAGAATGAGAAGCTAAAAATAATTTTGCCTGAAAAGAGTAAAAATCAAATGGAAACCGATTCATGAAAAAAGGGAAACTATACCTTAAAGTTATCGTTGATATTCTGGTAAATTGTTGAGTCTCCAGTGTGGCATTGTTTTCACTGCTTCCAATATCATCGAAATCTATAGCAAGGTCAACGAGGCTTCTATCTCCATCTACTTCCTGTTTGTCATACACTCTTGCGTTTGATGTCTGCATTTGGAATGACCTGTAAATAATGATATATAATTGTCAAACAACGCTCTTAAAAGAAATAAATTATGCTACACCTATATAACGAACTTTTTGTCTAGGAAAGACTCATCGGAGGGGATCCCACCCAAAAGTTTTTACAATCGATGTACTATAAAACAATGAAAGAACCTTAGCACGCTCATATACCCCATACGCCCACATTTTAGACAGAGGTTATCTATCAAAACTTAAGTCAGATTTGTTGCCTTTTCAAATCAGCTCGTTTAACAGGAAGTAGGTGATCGACAGACATGAAATTTGTCGCCTTTTCAAATCAGCTCGTTTAACAGGAAGTAGATGATCGACAGACATGAAATTTGTTGCCTTTTCAAATCAGCTCGTTTAACAGGAAGTAGGTGATCGACAGACATGAAAACGTATCCCATCATATGAGACCCCTCCGGAAGCTACATACCAAATATGAAAAGTCTACGATTAATAATTGCTGAGAAATGATCTGTTCCGTAAATTTTTATCACGGACGGACAGACGGACCAGTCAAATATACTCACTCAAAAAAGTTACGCAACAATACAAAATTTCCCTATATATTTTAAAAAAAACCTACCTAACTTTATTTTTGTATTGCAAAGCCATTTCTTAACCGATTTTAATGAAATTAAAACCAAGAGAACAAGAAATGATTGAAATTTATTTTAATGATTTTAGAAAAATCGTCACTTCACCGGTTTTTAAGATATCCCAAATAGAAATCAACTGTTAATTTTATGCGTCAATAACCCGTTCAAATCAACCAACATTGTCCGTGGAAAAACATTGGTTATGTTCTACTCGCATTCTATCAAGAACCGTAGCAGCTAGGATTTTGCCCAAATCATAAAAAATAAACTTCGCTTGTTTGTCTTTTTCTTGGTTTTTATTTGATGAAAAATGATTGAGAAACAGCTTGGCAATATGAATTTATAATAAGGTAGGTTAACTTAAAACATATAGGGAAATTTTCCACTGTTGCGTAACTTTTTTGAGAGAGTATATTATACTCTTTGCAACTGCCTTGTGTGGGGTATAATAAAATAAGAATATGTCATACATGAAACAAATTACAACTACTAAGTTCAATCTATGCTTTTATGGGGCAACCAAACCTTGAAATTTTAACAATTACAAAAAAATAAACGTTGTATCTACGTTATGACAGAGCCAAAAAGTATACACATTTTCAACTTATATTCTTAAGGATCCAAGTCTTACCTATAAGGGTTCATTCGCATTGCATGTAGTTGAGATATTTTCGCCATATCCCGATTTAAAATAGTTCCTATAGGTACTCCATTACTGGTGGATGACCTTTCAGCTAATTCCCCCATAAAGTTTTCTGCAACTAACGTGGAAACACTCCGCCAGTTGTATGTTCCACCTTTTACCATTCCATATAGTAATAAATGAGCGTCAATGCTGCACAGCAACCCTTCAAAGGTAACCCGTGGTATTCCTTTCACATACATGGTAGGAGGAGGAAATACTTGAAAATTGTATCCGTCTAGTAGCCACTGCCTGAATGCGACGCTACGTTTACACCTTTCAAATGCTGATAAGCCTGTCATATCTTCAGCCTCATGCCATTCCCGTATGAGACGGCAAAAGTTGGCCGCATTTCTGTCTCCATTACTAATCATTTTAGATTCGACATTTTCGGAAAACATTGTACGGACAAATGAGTCACTTTGTTGATGCATGATTTTTCCATCTTCTTGGACGTCTAACATTGCCAATGGTAAAATGGAGCTATCTTCAACAGCGACTTTCTTCCATGCTGTCACACGAATGTTATCTAGCCCAGTCCTGATTAATTTTGATTTGATATTAGTCCGAATATGTGTTCCGTCCATCACTCTCACCTCTAGTTGATTCCTTGAAATGCTGCGTTCTGGTTTATAAAGTGGAGAAAAGATTATCTTTTGGGTTTGCTTTTCGTCCGATATTTGAACTGTTTTTGTAACCGTTGCATTGTCATAAAACGATTTCTCGTAATTTGGCCAAACAGAGTAGCAATAAGCAACAGCAAGAACATGTTTTGGATATTGCTTTGAGTTAACTACTTTTTTGCATAAATCTTTTAGCGCTTTCACTTGTCGTTTACTTGTTTTCTTTCTTTCAGGGACATTAATATTTGAACCTAATCCACAAACTTCTGCAATCTTATTTATTAGTTTTGTTTTACGCAGAGTTGAAGGCACTTTCAAGTTGACACTTTGTAGCCTAATGTTTAAGTACTTTACAATATCTTTTATTTCATAAGCTGTCATGTCTTTATTAAGCTGTTCGACATCGGAAAACAGTTTTTCGACATACTCAACGCTTAAAGCCATCCATTTTTGCTTTCTCTTTCCTTCACAAAGTACTTTGTAAAAGACCGCATAGTCACTTTCGTTCAATGTTATAGAAGGTTTGTCATTTTCTGCCCGTGTCTCATCTTGTATATCATCTGGTCGTTGTGGTTCAATTTCCTCATTTCGATCATCCGTATCTATTCCTGTGGATTCGATGTTCTGATTTCCATGCTCTTTGACTTGTTGAAAACAAATATTTTCAAAGTTTTCATTCACCAAAGACATGATTTCATTTCCTTCTGTGTTCTCTGTTTCCGTCTCATCTGTGCTTTGCACATTTTCCTTGAACAACCAAATTGGTGTCATGAGTTTAGGATAATCTTTAGCTTTATTCACAACATTTGCTTTTAAGTGCTTGATTGTAATGAATCCATCTTCTCCTACAACTGTGTCATATTCGCAAGTGTATTCGCAGTCACCATAAATGCTAAGCAAACAATCTAAAAGCTGTTTCTTGCTCATCGATTTCACCTCCGTCCAAAGTTGGCGTTGTACCCCAAAAAGTGTTAATGGTCGGTCTTCAATGTCATAATCTTTCAATTTCGCAAATTGTCCATCAAACGTTACACAAGGAACATGAAGATTGTTGTCATGACATGCATTCAAAATTTGTTCCATTAAACGCCTTGCAGTTGATATAGTAAGACTATATCCTTTATACAAATATGAAATGGGAATACCATGTCCAACTTCTTTATCCCATGTTCTATCCATATCGCTGATGAGATATACTAAGACCTCTGAGGCAGTTGGTTTTCTAAGTCTATACGATTCTTCAACATACTTTGTTGCCTTTATGGTTGTGTCGAGAAGCTCGTCAAGACTTAGGCCGCGTTCACACTGAGCAAAACTCATAGTAGTTTAAATGTCGCCCGCACTAACATTAAACATCAAAGCGTTCACACTGTAAAATTTCGATGTTTACATGTAGTTTAAATGTTGTGTTCATTACATGCATTCGATACTTAATGTAGTCCTTGTGTGGGTTTAATGCACAATGAATTTTGCATATTTCCTTTGAATGAACGCCATGCATATGCAATACTTTCATTGGAAAGCTTTATTTTTAGTATATATTTTCGTATATTTCAACATTTTCTCGGGTGAGTGAAAAAACAGGGGTACATGCAACTTCTAAATATTTAATGTATATGTATACGGCAAATCGGAATATAATTTCATAAAAGGTGTTTCCAAAACGGATCTAATTTTTGTGGGCAAAGCGGCCTATATCAGGAATATGAACATGAACATGTGATAAAATGAACATGAAATGATGATGAAGTGGAGGAAATGGGGTCAAAGTCCAATCAGGGATAAGAGTTTTGACTGTCAATTGGAAAATGAGGAACGGGCAGATTTTTACACAGGAATCCTATGGGTTCTCTTAACAAGGCATGCAGCAGGGTTCTTTTACGCGTGAAGAACAATGATTTTTTTCCTAACACGTTGCGCCACTATAGTTTGCGGTCAAGTTTTCAGCATTTTACATTTGTAGCCTGACGACACGGCATTATGACGGACTGCCCATTCAACCACCGAGTACACATTCGTTTTGTGGACAAAGCAGCAGACCCGATATCACGTTGCTGAGCGCTCTTTAGTGGATTTTTACCGACAACATGGCGCTGCCGCGGGCCCGCGCCGGTATTTACATGTATGTATAGCAATAGCTTTTTATAGCAATATTTAAAAATACAAACGGACGAACGGACTAAAGCGCCAGAAAATGTGTACACCTTTATTGTTATTCTTTGAAAATAGAAATCATTAAAAAAAGACTGAAGTAAATCAAAATCCATACGTATTCTATGTTTAAATGTCTATTCGCCAAATTAACAATCATTGTTATTTATCCGTTCATGTTTTCTGTACATTTAAATTACATGTACACTTGCATTTAATAATGTGAACATTTCATATGTCAAGTCATTTAATTTAGGTTTATCAATGAGAACAAATTTAGTGTGAAACTAGTTTTAAGAACATTAAACTACTTCTACACATGTTTACTGAAAACAACTTCAGTGTGAACGCGGCCTTATTTCTTCAACGCTGGATGAGCTAGTTGGAACTATCAGAGGCTGTAGATATGGAGTATTCGAATGGTTATCGGGCGAAAAAGTGGTATTTGTAACTCGTGAAAGGGAGGGAAATTCCCCCATAAATTCTGCTGATAAACGGTGACTGTCAATATTTTTCGAAAGATCTTTTATGTCTTGTGTTACTTTCGTGGGCATTTTCGGTGTTTCGCTATAGAAAATCTGCTTGATCTTTTCAACAGCTTGATCAACTAACTCATTATTCGGCTTAAGTCGAAACACTGTTGTGCTCTCCTCATTCCAGCTAATATACAGATGTTCATGTGCTTTCAAAACACTAGCTTCTAGCAGACATTGCAGGGAATGCCGTTTCAATACTTCATAGTACACTGGCGTTGCACCAGTATAGCTTGGTAATGGACATTTAAACTCTACAGATATCAGTGGTCCATCTGGAGAATGTAAGCTTCCATCCGGTGAAACTATCAACAATTTCTTACCGTCGGCGTCAGAAATCTCATAACAACCTTCTTCGTGAAATATATAGTTCGGGTAAAGAACTGGTAGAATTTTTCCAACAAGAGTTGCTATGGCGTTGTCCTCATTTTTAGTACCATGTTCCATTGCTATTTTTTGTGCCATTCCTGGTTCCATTGGTTTTTTTCCTCCTATTGCAACACTGAAATATTCTTTTTGTGCAGCCAGAGTATCTAATCCTAATGCTTTATAAGCTTGGCTACCAGTAACTTTAACTGTTTTACGCAGTTCAAACCACTCGTCCGTTCTTTGTTTTACTAGCGGCGATGGAATGTCATCTGTACCTAGCAATAAGCGAACATCATTAGGTGACTTAAGTTCTCTGTAATTTTGTTGTTTCTCTAAAACACAGTATTTCTCTTGGTAAATAAACAAATGTCTCGATCCTTGTAAAAATGATGCTACACGTGCGACATTATCAACCACAGATATCAAATCTTTCAAACAGATGTTTATTTCATGAAGAAATGTTCTAATTCTATTGATCGCATACTTGTACTTTGCATCTGGAGATTTTTCATACTGCTTTAATATTCTCTCTAACACCACAGACTTTTTAGCTTTGCTTTGTCGCAAACCTCTAATACTAATGCTGATTTTTTGTATTCCTTGTAGGCATAATTGAATAATACAGTGTTGGCATTCCTTTGGTATATTGGACACATAATCAAAGCCTTTGTCAAGATTTGTAAGCACTATTTGCAATATTTCGTCAAACATTCGTACAGTTTCATCCTTTTCCTTTTTGGCATGCGATAACTTTGGTTCGTCTTCTTGGTCCAGAAGAAATATATCGGCTGAGTTGGGAACAATTTTCTTTCCATCAAACATAACAACGTGTGATTTTTCTTGCATCTTTTTTGAGTACATTTCTAAGTTCTGATCTAAAATCCCGGGTTCTAGGGTGTCGGGAATATCAACAGGAAGTAGAGGTCTATGTTTATCTAATATTGGTCTACTTGGAACCGCAAAATTAATTTTAGTGTCCTCAGGAGCATAGCAACCGATTTTAGTCTCTCTTTGTTTTACTAAATCTGTATGAGCGAATCCTCGCATAAAGCGAATAAATTGTCCCCCAAAAAGCTTGCGACCGGTCCAGAAGAAGTCCTTAGTTTCATTCGAATATCTCATCTGTGACACGTTTGTCTGATCATGCCATTTTAAAGTATCTTTGAAGATTGAGAACGAAATATTGTTAGTGTTAAACTTGCCGTTTTCAATCAGCTTTACAAGCAGAGAAATAGTCTCATTGACAGATGAACTAGTAGACAAATCAAGAGTGCTTTGATCACCACTTTCAAATGAGAGTTTCTTGCTTTTAGAGTTTGGTGATGATGACAATTTTTTACCGTAACTGACGTTCCTATTCGCACATGCGGAGACAGTGTTTCTCTTTATTGATGGCGAGGGAGACATCATTTTAGAAAAGGGTGAGGGAGTCATCCTGATAAGTAAGGGTGAGGGAGTCATTCTGGTAAGTAAGGGTGAGGGTGACATACTTTTCCTGAACGGCGAAGGACTATATGCAGATCCTCTTCTAATGGGCGTGCTTATCACGGATGTTCGACATACTTTTTTCCCATAGACCTTGCTCTGTGATAAGGACCTTCTTTTCCTTGACCTGTATATACTTAATGCTGGGGCCTTTTTTTTATAACGAGGCATCTTTTGGCCTAAAAATAAACGGGAAATGTTAGCATGACTTGATTCCAGATTTCTTAATCAGTATTGAAAATATTCAAGACGGAGCGGCCATTTGATTTTTATGGGGGTTAATGTTATGGATATTTTTTCATCTTGCATTATTTTAATTTTTGGAATAAAAAACTACGCCGAGCGCAGCATGATACGACCGCAACAGGTTGAACCCTGTACGTTGAAAGCCCGATATGGATAGTCTTTTGTTTTGGACACATGCAGCCCACTGTGGACTTACAAAGTTATTGGACACATGCAACCTGTGGTGGACTTTAACACTCCAAGAAACACGCGTATCGAGCCATGTAATTTTTACTAACACTTTGTACATGTATTTGCGAATAGAATCTAAAGATTTTTACTAACAAGTTAAGATTTTTCATAACCCTAATTTTATGTCGTATGGAAAGCCGTAGTGGATATCCGCATTAACAATTTATTTACAGTTGGTGTCAATGGGGAAATGTTTAAGTTCCATGAGTTTGACAATTCAGCAATTTGACGAACGTACAATTTATATTTCGCACGAGCGCAGCCTTAATGACTTTTAAGAAATGTTATTTCATTCAATTTGCTTTGATAAGTATAAAGTTAATGCAGTTGCTTTTGTGGAGTTTAGTAAAAAATACCTGGATCGATTCGCGTGTTCCTCGCGTGTAACATAATACTATCACAAAAATTTGCGGTCGTATAAAAATCGGAGCTTGGATTTTGTTTTCCCGCACTGTTGCGCGCAATTATTTTGGTTCACAATTCTCAACTGAGCCAAAAACATATTCCAGGCTTTAATGTAAAACACTGTTCTGACTTTTTATTTCCTCATGTTTCGCTTTTACATTACACCATAGCGTCTTCCCTCATTAATTCCCCAAATGTATGTGATTAGGTTTGTCAGTTACCCGGATCACACACATACACACACACACACACACCCTTCATTAAAATCAAATGGTGTATTCTTTATATAACAATAACAGAATTCCAGAGTTCCCCGCCGAGCGCAAACTGAAAATCTTTGTCGGCTGGTTGAACTGGAAGAAGTTCAGAGAGACCTGAAAACCAATCCCATCATAAGGGACCACTATCTGAAGCTGCATACAAGCTATCGAAAGCTTTAATACTGCTTTTGTAAAAATGCTCAAACTAAAAATGTCATACAGTGCGGTGCTCAAACCAAATTAGGGAATAAACCCCGATTTATCGAAAACTACGGGTTTTTGACAAACGTCGTCTTATCTACATTATTTATATTACCCAGGGGGTATATCGAACACAGAAAATCGACACAAGCATTTGTTAATTTGACAGAAACACCCGTCGAAAGTACCCCCGTTAAAAATATCAACTCCACTGGCCCGGTTTTCCTTCAATAGCTTTTTTATTCACAAATCAATCATTACTAATAAATGATTAGGGGTTGTATTGACAATCTGGGAGCCGAAACGCAATATTTACAAAGTAAACCGTGATATAGTATACTGGCAACAACATAGTTTTTACTCACCGATAGCTTAAATTATTGTTTTGGTCCGCCATTTTGACGTTCTCAACCGAAATGATGACCTTCTCAAACGAATTGGGCTTCACCCCTTGATTTTAAGTATAGACGTTCTGAGACGTTCTGAACTCATAGAATAATTATAATTGAAACACCGAACCATTTCCATTTTAATGTCATAAAACGTTGTTTTCATTTTTTTTTATTTTGAGATAGATCATTAGTTAAAATTGAGGTACCTGTGATATGAGTACAATAGAAACCTAAAAGTTCACAGCATTGATCTTCCAAACTTTCAACGTAAATAGCTATATTATATGTATTAGTCTTTTATATACAATAAAAATTAAACAACTGGCCTGGGTTCAACTTTCAAGATATCTGTATAGAATACATTGGAAAAACACATAAGTTTACAAAAAATAGGACGCGTTTTTTTTTTGTCAGAATTAGGCAAGGTCGTCATTTTTCTTTTAGATATTTAAGGAAAACTGACTTTTTGGCCAGTTTTTACCAAAGCAAATGTCGGGCGGTGGACATGGAGATATTTTCGCGCTCTCAAAAATCACTTTTCAAAACCTCTTGAAATTTGCTTTGTGGCATCATTCCGGATTCCTTATCTCAGGTTTTACAGATTTTTATATACATTTAATAACAAAAGTACTATCACATATTTTGCTGCAAATTAAAATTATCCCCTCTGAAATATTAAAATGTTGTATTTTTGGCCGAATTTCACGGAGTAAGAAAGCGTGGGTGAAAAATGGTGAATGTCGGGCGGACGAGAAAAATAATTTTGTTATAGTTTTCTCAGCAACTACTAATCACAGCCCCCTGATATTTGGTATACAGCATCGGGGGATCTTTGCTCACCTACTTCCTGTGTAACGAAATCAGGCTATTTTCGACTTCGACAGATTTTTTTTTCAAAATTGTAATCTTGTATTTATTTCATGAATTAAAATATAGTTAACAGATACATAATTTTTCAAAACATTTCTTTTAAATTCAATTGAATTCAGTCTAAAATTTGTCAAAACAAATATCTCTCATTCAAATAAGTATTTCAATAATAAAAATCATCATGCATGAATATAGTGATTAATCTTTATATTTTCAGGAAATAGAAATAGAGGGATATAGATGATCCTGACCATGAGCCACAATCCGAAATTAATGATAGAAGCACTAAAGAAAAGGATAAACCGAAATTAAAGAAAAAGGAAAAAATACAAGTGTGAAACTTGTGGATTTTTAACTCAATACTTAACCTCTCTTAATAGACACAAACAAAGCTATTTAAAACAGTTTGTATGTCTGCGGTTTCTTGTTGTTTTAGATAGCAATTTTATCTATTAACGAAGTTAATATACCAGGTTTTTTACAGCATTGCTTCAAATCATCCATCCTTGCTTGGAACGACAAAGTTCACTTGAGAATTACACGGGTCATAGTTGCCTGCTTTGGATATAACGTCACCTTTGTTTTTTAGGCCAGACATAAATCTAAAAAACTTTCCTTTAAAAAGCTGGCTTCCAGTCCGCCAAAACCGTTTTAAAACATCGCAGTACCTAAACCCACATGAGTTGTCAAAAGAAAACAAGAGGCTCCCAGGAGCCTGAATCGCTCACCTGGTCTTGAGTCAACCCTATACATTTTTGGGGGCCATAACTACTATAAGGGATTATCTGACAACTTCGACCCTATGAAAACTTTTGTAGAGCTAAATGAACTGAACATTTAAGCAAGCAACAGCTTTTCTCTACTTGCTATAGTTTTCATTCCATAGGCCAAAAATATGAAAAAACGTTATTTTAGGGGCTGTAACCCCTAAAAGGGGTCATCTGACAACTTCGACCTTATGAAGACTTTCGTAGAGCTAAATGAGCTGAACATTTAAGCAAGCAACAACTTTTCTCTATCTGTAATAGTTTTCATTCTATAGGCCAAAAAACATGAAAAAAAGATATTTTTCACCTTTTAGGGGCCGTAACTCCTATAAGGGTTCATCTGACAACTTCGACCCAATGAAGACTTTTGTAGAGCTTTTGATGCTGAAGCAGTAGCGTGGCATCAGATTTCATCTTTCTCTTTTACTTTTTGATTTACAATCCATAGACAGTAGTCTGACCCCCCTGGTCTATTTTTAGTAACGACAGCCATGTTGTTTGGATGGCGGTCACCATTTGTGCAATCTTGGTAGAGGACATCCCATAGATGAAGTGTGCAAAGTTTCAAAGCAATCGCTTCAGTTGTTTCAGAGGAGAAGATTTTCAAAGAAAAGTTAACGACGAACGACGACGACGGACGACGACGACGACGGACGCCAAGTGATGGCAATAGCTCACCTGGACCTTCGGTCCAGGTGAGCTAACCAGGCGACTACATCCATAAACAATCTATATGAAATGTTATCTAAGGACAACGATCTGCTTGCAAGGCATTTGAATAACATTATAAATTGTCCGAATTGGTAACAATTGCCTATGTACGAAGCTGCCAACGGTAATAACCCGAGTATCTCAATTATAAATTTTTTCTCATCTGTTTCCATATCAGCAACTATAATGCACACGTTTTCATCAATTTGGGTTTGTTTATTGCAACAACTGTCATTGAAATTTTAAAAAAGAATGGAATCATTGCCTGTATGTTTGTTATTGGGCTCTATATACAATTCTGATGTTTTGCTTTTCATTTTGAGGCATGATTGATCTTCCTTTAGCTAACTCAGTCTTTGGTGTTATAGGAAAACTAACTTTGCTATATTTTGCAGCATTCGTTTTTTTGCCTATCACTGTGGTTTGCAATAAAGTGATGAATAACTTCATTGAAAAGATTTGTCTTGTAGTTGCATGCATTGCATCTTAAGTTCTCCATCACATATTTGTCTGAAAACAATACGGACACTATGGTGCAAAATCAAGTTAAGACATCTAAAATCGAATATTTTGGTAGATAGTCTGTGATAAGTCCTCCGTAAATGTCAATTGGTGTACATTCGAATAACTTGCTTTTCTTGTCTAGTTTTTTGTGTGATTTTCATCTCTTTTTGCTATATTTTGTTTTGTTTCGTTTGTTTGTTTTGTTTAGATTTTGTTTTGTTTTATGATTAAAGCTTGGCTAACAGTTATAGACCGATAAAGGCTAAAATCTGATAACTTGATTCAGGTATGAATACATTTTAAAAAACCTATAAATTGTGAAAAAACCGTCGCATTCTTAGGCTGTGTCACTCACAAACCGTCACAGGTTCCCGAACAAACATTACTGTATTCCCGAAAAAACCGTAATGTTTTTGGAGAAAAAAGTAAAATACTGCAACGTATACTGATAATTATATGTACGAAAGGTGTTTAACGTTTCAGAATTGACAAATGAGGCACATAAACTGTTTTGGGTGCATTTTTACTATTGTTTTGTGAAAAAACAACGATTTTTTTTAAAAATGGTAATAATGTTCATTTTGGCCAATAAAACGATATTAAATTGTTTTAATATTGACTTAGTATATTTCTGGTATATTTTTTTAATCAGTTGGCGTTTTTTTTAACAAATCAATTAGGCTATAAACGAAACTGACCTTAAAAAAGTCAATATCGTCTTCATTTTCTTCTGTTTTCCCAAAATGCATTTAGGAAATCCGCAAAAACCTTACTGTTGTCACGCAGAAACAAATTTATCGTGTCGCACTTTGTAGGGATTGCTATCGATGGATTAATACTTTCGATGGATTAGTTTACATAGATAAGCGCTTGCCCATTGGGTGTTTAATTTCTTGTAATTTGTTTGAAATGTTTTCGAAATTCCTTCAGTAGGTTGTCAAATATTGTACAGGTCTTCACACAATTGATCACTATTTAAATTATTGTCTCGCCTGCGACGAATAGTCGCGGAAGCGAGACCTAAGTATTACTATCCGGCAGCGGCGACGGCGGCGGCTTCGTATACTTTTTTGTAAGACTTTTGTGGAAAATAAATTACTTGAAAAGTATAATAGCTAGGAATCTGATATTTAGTATAAAGACAGTTCAGGTTATGGTCTAAGCAACTTACACAATTCCATGTGACCCATTTTCACGCTCCATTGACTCTGTGAACTTAGATCTTTTTTCAGGCCAAAAACTTCTTTGTAAGACTTTTGTGGAAATGAATTACTTAAAAAGTATAATAGGTAAGCTTCTGATATTTGGTATACAGACAGTTAAGGTTATAGTCTACGCAAATGTTACCATGCCTTGTTACTCTGACCCCATTTTCACGCTCCTGTGGGTCTTTTTCAGGCTGAAAACTTATTGATAAGACTTTTTTGGAAAATGAATTTCTTGAAAAGTATAATGGCTTGGCATCTGATATATGGTATACAGACAGTTGAGTTGATGGTAAACGCAACTGTCACATGCTTTGTGACCCTGACCCCATTTTCACACTCCAGTGACTTTTGAACTTATGTCTTTTTCAGGATGATAACTTTTTTGGAAAATGAATTTCTTGAAAAGTATAAATGAGGTTATGGTCTATGCAACTGTCACCACGGTGTGGGACCTTGACCTCATTTTTACGCTTCAGTTACTTCGTGAACTTTTGTCTTTTTCAGACTATAGTTGAGTCCAGTTCTAACATCTCTTTAGAACTGTCAGGAATCTGCTCTAATTATGTTCTGCTGACAGCTCTAGAACAGTTTATGACAGGCCCTGTCCTGTTGCAGAACAGTTCCGGACAGTTCTACCCCGTGACAGATTTAGAACTGTTCTAACCCCCGACAGTTCTAAGCTGTCCTACGCCCTGACAGTTCTAACACCTGAAAGTTCCGGTTGTGACGATTTTAGAACAGTATAGAATATACATATAATATCATTTTATTGTTATAATAGATTTATATATCGTGTCAGGGAAAACTTTATCCCTTATCGTGTATAGCGCGGTATATGCGTCATTTTCAGGATTTGGAGAATTTTATGACAGGGGCTGTCCAAGGTTATAACAGTTCTAGAACTGTCAGGAGAGCTGGACAGTAGAGATGTTAGAACTGGACTCAACTGTATGAACCTTTTTGGAAGACTTTAACTTGTGGAAAATGATTTTTTGAAAAAGTATAATAGCTAGACATCTGATATTTAGGATATTGATGAATTGAATTAGGGTTTTTGTGTCTGTCAAAATGTCATCTCACCTTGACCTTATTTTTACACTAAATGACTGTTAATATTGTTCTTTTTTTTCAGTCTTTTATGTTAAGTCTGTTTCTCAATGACTATGATATCTAGAATCATTTTAGCTGATCCACAGGAAAATATCGAGAATTAATGCATGAATAGTTAAATAACTAAGTATTCCGATGATGCCAGCAGGCGAGACATACTTTAGTGTTAACTCTTGTTTTATATTTTGGGATGCTAAATAACCTAGACGATTGTGAGACATTATTGCAATTTTTTTAAAATGAACTGTGTATTTTTTTGCGGGTGTAAATAGCTTTAGTTGATCAATATAGAGCATCTTAGTCGTTTTTTTTTTTGTGTGTTTTTTTTTTGTTTTTTTTTTTTTTTGAATTGGCTGTCCAAGCTTAAAAAATCTGTTGATTTACATGAATAATAACTAACTGATAAATCAGTTCTGATAAAAAACTAAATTTAGATTTGTTTTCTCAAGTAAAATTTCATATGAGGGATGAGATGTTTCTAAACATACGTTGTAATGCCGTATATAATCTTTGATGTTACAAATAGTATTCTTATGGTTGTATGCTTATTAGCAATCTTGGAGCATTACTTTGCGTCTTTTGGAAACTAGTAAAAATAATACACCTAATCACATACAACTGATAAATGAAACACTGTCAATACTATTCATTTTAACGTAGCTTTCTTCTTCGTTTAGAAACTGCTGCAGTTAGTTATTATTCATGTAAATCAACAGATTTTTTAAGCTTGGACAGCCAATTCAAAAAAAAAACACAAAAAAAAACGACAAAGATGCTCCATGATCTTCAAGTCTATCCAATTTCTAGAAGACGTTATTAACTTTAACAAAAATAAGTTAATATATTTTTTAAAGTTTTTTTTTTTTTTTTGCTTTATTCTATATAAGATTGTTTTCAAATTCTTAACACTTAAAAAAGGGTAAACTATAACGGCAACATACAAATGCTGAACGGTCTTGTATTAGTAAATCTCAAAATGATAAAACTGGTATTAAGGTTCAACAGGACAGCTTGAACTTTTTAAAAGATTATCTTGGTATATGCACAGCACATACGACATATTAACAGGACAAATATAGTATAGCAGGACATAGAAACAAACACAGCTTATTGAAACGTTGTTTCAGCTGCTGCTCGCACTGCTTTTTATGACTATTTTACCTCTCAACTGACATGTTAGCGAACACTTAAGTTAAGTTGAATGTCCAGTGAGAATTGCGGCCATATGCAAGGGTGTAAAAGGCTAGTTCCTGCAAACGTATTCATGATCCTCAACACACAATAATCACTGCCCAAGGCTTTTCTTGCTTCTTTCAATCATATCTTTTTGACCCCTGCACTCTAAATTAAACAAAAACTTAAAAGAACTCACATACTCCAGCATGCAACCACGCTCTTCATAGTATAGCCTAAATGCTTCTACCCATTGATATTTTCTTGACCAATAAAAGCAAACTTTTCATAATATATATTAAAGGTAAAAAATGCATCAAGATTCTTGATGAAATTCATACAAGTGTGTTGCAGTGATATCTAATCCGGACATATTTATATTGTCTACTGCGAAGGAGTTTCGTATGTATACGTATATGCTTTTCTAGGACACAAAAATTGCAAGGGTTATGTTGTTCTTCACTCAAGAAGTTTTACGGAAGACATCATGCACTTATAGACAAATATGGGATTTCGATCTCTCAGATGAGTGCAGATGTTGGTTTGTCATAGGGTCTTGTTTTGTCTTCCTTTACCGGATTTGACACACTGAATTGACTGTTGGCAACGCGATGGATGTGCTATAGCAAGCAGGAACTGCTTACTCTTCCTGGGCACCTGAGTTCACTCTCGTTTCGACTGGAGTTCGCGTTGTTGATTGATATTCAGTGATTTTTGTGTTTCCATGTTTTACATGTTGTCTGGTTTTTGTCCCGTTCTTGTTGGTGTTTGCTGGTTTGACATTCGGATACTCCATTGGTACCTCTGCTTCTTTAAAAAATTATCACGTAGTGCTAAGGGTTAAAAATTAAAATATAGACAGAGTGCAACTATTTATTTTGCACAGTAAAAAACCACAGCAGTTTACTGAAGAAATAAAAAGTGATGATGGAAATAGCACCAAAAAAAATGGTCATTGCTCACCAATTTCAAATAATAAAACATGAAGGGTACGGAATGGTCGAAACAATTGGGACGGTCTGATAGCATGAAAAGTTTGTCAGTTGAGACTTTTGGCTCAAGTTTTCGACACCAACACTCCTAGGAAGTTTTACTTACATGGAAAGATAAAATCGCGTTTTTCAGAGGGATGAAACTAAGGTAACGAGTTTTACTTTTAGATGTAGTAACTCTGCTGAAACTCTGCCAGCTACAAATGCCACCAGCGAAAAGTCTTTTAGTAGAGCCGTAACTTTTATTTATCTTTTTCTACACTTTTTGTTCTTTCGACCAAAACCGAAGCTAAACCTTTAATTTCAACCTTATAATGACTCGAAAAAAGTCGTTCATATTCTATAAAAAAAACTTTGCCGGTTTTCTACTGGTCTGTTAAAAAAATGGCATTTTAATTCAATACCTTTTAGTGCCAGAAAATGCACAGGATGCAGGATTTTGCACGATTTACCCTCAGAGCTTCTGTGGGCCTTGAGCGGCCCCCAGACCCCCCGCCAAAGCTTCGTGTCCCCATCTGTCCACTCACAAAACCGTACCACTAATTTTGGGGTTGCTACGCCTATGAGGCCGTCGAGCATTCCACGCCACCGAAATGTTGAAAAAGAAAGAAATGAAAACGGATGGAACACATGGCAAAGAGCAGAAACAGCAGCAAGTGACAGACAGGGGTGGCGTGGAATGCTCGACGGCCTCACGAGTCCTTGAAGACCCAGAGAGGATATGTATGTATGTATGTATGTATGTATGTATGTATGTATGTATGTATGTATGTATGTATGTATGTATGTATGTATGTATGTATGTATGTATGCATGTATGTATGTATGTATGTATTTATGTATGTATGTATGTATGTATGTATGTATGTATGTATGTATGTATGTATACTCACTCAAATATATATAGATATAGATATAACATATAACAATCGCGTACTTCTGGTCCCGATATTGATACATATAGATATAACATTGTGCTACCTCTGGTCCCCAATAGATATACCATTAGGTTAACTCTTGTCCCCTATAATATATATAACATTAGGTTACCTCTTGTCCCCTATAATAGATATAACATTAGGTTACCTCTGTTCCCCTATAGATAAACCAGTAGGTAAACCCTTTTCTCCCTACATATGGATTACCTCTGGTTCCCTATAAATAAAGCATTAGGTTACTTCTGGTCCCCTATAAATATAGCATTGGGTTACCTCTGGTCCCTTATAAATATATCATTGGGTTACCTCTGGTCCCTTATAAATGTATCATTGGGTTACCTCTGGTCCCTTATAGATATATCATTGGGTTACCTCTGGTTCCTTATAAATATAACATTGGATTACCTCTGGTCCCTTATAGATATATCATTGGGTTACCCCTGGTCCCTTATAAATAAATCATTGGGTTACCTCTGGTCCGTTATAAATATATAATTGGGTTACGTCTGGTCCCTTATAAATATAACATTGGGTTACTTTTGGTCCCTTTTAAATATATCATTGGTTAACCTCTGGTCCCTTATAAATATAACATTGGGTTACCTCTGGTCCCTTATAAATATAATATTGGATTACCTCTGGTCCCTTACAAATTTAATTTTGGGTTACCTCTGGTCCTTTATAAATTTAGCTTGGGTTACCTTTGGTTCCCTATTATTATAACATTGGGTTGCTTCTGGTCCCTATAGATACATGTATAACATTGGGATAGCTCTGGTCCCCTATAGATATATAAGTGTTGAACTATTTTATTTGCGACAAACGACATTAGTGTGTGATATCAGGGGACCACATGTCTCTTCTTCATCTTGGGGACCATGGATCCCCTACGACGGGTCCCCTTCATACGACAGATCTATCTTTATGCATAGAAAGCAGGAACTGATAAATGTTCCGGAGCACCTGAGTTCACTCTACAATGACTTGAGTTGGCGTTGTTGATTGCTGTTCCGAATATTTTGTGTTTCATCGTGCTATTCCCGTTCATGTATACTGGTTTTGTTGTTGCCCTTTCGGACTTTGACATTCGAATGCCCAATTTGTGCCTCTTTGGTTCTTACACAACTAATAATGTGTACATCTTATTTAGTATGTAAATGATAAAACAATACACAATTATAAGAATCATGTGATCCGTAAAATTGAATTTTTACTTTCATAATCTATTCTCTCTTTAATGAGTTATTAATTATAACTTATTCGTGAGGTATTTATACGACCGCATAAAATATTTGTTGTCGTATAATGTTAGTGCGATGGCGTCGTCGTCCTACGTCCTGTGTCTGTGTCTGTGTCGTCCGTGCGAAAACTTGAGTAGATATTGACCGATTGTTATAAATTTTTATATGATGTTTCTATCCACTACACGAAGATTGGTTTTGCATTTGGGGTTTCTGGCTCCTAACGTTTTAGAAAAAAAGGCCCAAAGGGGCTAAAATGGTTGACAAAAGTTCTGTAGAACGTTTATTTTTCATCTGATTTTGGTCATTTTTTAGTTGTATTCCTCACTAAATTCTGTCAACTAAATGTGTCAATGTTCTTTATGTATCTTGCACCATTACATAGTTAAATTTGGATCAAAGTTGCGCCTAGCCCGAAAAATCAAGTATTTTATTTGTGGTCCGATTTTCAAAATCTTTTTTTATTGGAATGCTCACGACATGTAAGTCACTGTCAGCATTTTTCGAGAAAAGAGGGGTCAAAGGGGCCAAAAATGCCAATTATAAGACTTTGTGTGGACAAATGTTTTGATGCAAAAACTTTAATGGCAGTGGATCGGTCATTATTAATTTATAATGTTACTAATTACTAAAGGGAGCTTCCTCTTCTATTTGGGGATTGTGGCCCATACCGTTTTTGATGACCAAAAGGTGTTAAGAGGCTGTCAATGCAAAACCCAGGCAATAGCTGGCACATGACAAATTTTGTTTTTCAAAAATTTCCATTGATTTCACATCAGGTTAACATTCATTCCCCAAAACAAATGCAGATATTTAGTTTATTGAAGTGATAACTTATATATAATTTATATAAAATGCATTGAAAATATGCAGAAAAAGGGAGATAACTCTTGCATATTTGCAAAATTTGGTTGCTTTGTTCATGAACTTTAAGGCTGAATCACAAGTCATCAATGTTGCTTTCAAACGAATCCTGGTGATTTTGTTTTACATATAAGTCCAACAATACATTAAAACAAAAAAATTGCTGGGATAAAATTCTTCATGTGCCAGCTTCTGTAGGCTTTTGTCTGATTTCTACATGGACAGCCTCTTAAATGGATGTTTAAACAAAAGAACGTTTATTTTTCATCTGATTTTTGGTCATCTTTTTAGTTGTATTTCTCAATAGATTCTGTCAACTAAATGTGTCAATGTTTTTTATGTATCTTGAACCGTTAGTATGCTACATGGAGTCAAAATCAGACAACGGCCCAAAAAATCAACATTTTTATTTATCATCAGATTTTTCTAAATCATTTCTATTAGAATCAGATTTGCTATATCTCTTACTGTTTTGTGAAATTAAGGTCAAAGGGACAAAAAAGGTAAATTGTAAGAGCTTTTCTTAAATGTTGGACATAAATTTATTAAAAAAAAAAAAATATGTATTGAAAGTCCACCATAGAATGCATGCATCCAAAAGCTTTGTAAGTCTACCATGGACTGCATGTGTCCAAAGCATTTGACAAAATCCGTATTGGGCTTCCAACGTACATGTTGGGTTCAACATGTTGCGCTCGGCGTAGCTTTTTATTTTATGCAAGCTTAGATAACAGATTTGTTAAGCTTGGACAGTCTGTTACACCAATCAATTTCACAGTCACATTGCTTGATCATATTCAAGCTTTCACAATTTTCTGGGTGACTTATTCGAATTTTGACAAGAATAAAAAAACAAAGGATTTAAAAAAACCTTTAATTAGTATTTGAATATACAGTTGAAATAAAAAGCAAACTGTAGACAATGATATGTGGTATTAGTGTTCGAGACACAACATAAATAATAAATAAAATCAACAAATACATTTTGGGGAAATTTACAATAGAAAACAGATAGCAGTCATGACATAGAAAATAATGAGATGTGGAATAAGTTTACGCGACACAGCCCACAATCAAGCGACAATTCAGAAAAACCACAATGGACAACCACCAGCAGCCTTCAACGAGGCCAGTAGGCACCACTCGCGGCTCTGCAATTGGCTGGCCCATGGTCTTAATAAAATGCATATAATTCAAATCTAGTCCTGAAAATGTTATACATGTAAACCAAGATTAATGAACCCCCTTTACACAGAACAACTGCTGACACAAAGACGGTAGAAATGACAAAGACTATAGGCTTTACAGACATTAGACTTAATTGTTGTCTTTGCTAAAACATATACAATGTTAAAAGGGTTTTGATTTGTTTAATACAATTATATGTATTCCTACCCCAGACATAGGTTGATCATCTTAGTAATAATTTGGTTCCCCAGTTTGGTATTTTGGTTTTACTGTTCTATGCTCTTCATTATCATATAGTGTTTGGCATTTTCAATATTTTTGGTAGAGCGCCTCTGATTAGTCTTGAATAGACGAAACGCACGTCAGGCGTAGCAAAATTTATTGTCTGGAACTTTGTTGTCATTTGTATTTCGTTAATCAATTAATAACTTACTAATTTAGGAGTGATAGGTTAGTCAGATCTCTATGTTTAAGAATAAAACAGCAAGTGATGGCAATAGCTTACATGACCTTATGGGTCAGGTGAGCCAAAAAGCACAAGTAATGTTAGTTGCATATAAAATGTTTAAGGAATCAAAAATCTGCGACAGACATTGCAGTCGTCTTGACGTTATGCATATATGTCTATAAATGGTTACAAATAAAAAAATACAGAAACATGGCTAAGAATTAACTCCAAAAACTGAGAGTTGTTATCAAAAAGAAAAAATAAATGTAAAAGCAGAAATCAGAAATAGAAATAAATTAAACGGCAAAATTTCATGTGCTTATGCTTTACAGGTTAGGGAGCGTTCATTTGATTTTTATATTGGGGAGGGGGGGGTAAATTTTGAAATAAAAGGGCAGGATGCCAAAAATCAGGAAATAAAAAGGCAGGACAACGCCTTGAAAAAAGGGCAGGATGATTTCGTTGACCAACAAAACATTGTGCATTTAAAATAAACAATTTGCGCGCGTAAGCGCTCCCACCCGCCACACACAAAAAAAAAATCCAAGCTTCAATTATTCCGAAATTAAAAGGCTGGATGAAAAAGATATCCGTAGCTTCCCTCAATATCAATCAAATGATCGCTCCCACAGCTTCAATCACAGGGGCTTGTGTACATTAAAAAAATAAAAATCCCCCTATATACTAAGGGTATATAGGGGGATTTTTATTTTTTTTACTGTACACAAGCCCCTGTGCTTCAATATGACATAGAACTGCAAGCAACCTCTCTTAGTAAACAACCACCCCTTGGTCTATATATCGGACTGTATATTAGGAGAGAGGACATTAAAGTCAAATATCCAAAGCAATCTTGGAATGGAAATTCTTTTTAAAAGTACATTTCTATATGACTATGTGATTCATACTCCTGAAATATTTCATACAGTAAAGGAATCATAATGAATCGAGTTTACGAGATCAGGGACAGACAGTATTATACCCCTATATTAAATACCCTCCAAACTTTGCTTGCCATGGAAGGGGTGGGAACTACACTACAAAGGTTCAATTTTACACCATGGTAGTGATAATGTAAACTTGAATTACCTATACATTAGGGGAAGTATTGTACAAAAATAATAGAATAAAGTTAAACACTAAAAGTCAAAACTGTATCACACTGATAGACATGATAGAACCGTCTTTATCATTTAGCATCATCGTGCTAATCAAAATCTTTCTTTTTATTTTACAGTTCTCTGAACCATAGACAGGATATTCAATTTGTACCTGAAATAAAAAGAAACGTAAGAGGTTCCATAGGTTTAATTGAAAACCTTTTTATGTAAATGTTGATTTTATTTCTTTAATAAATTGTTTAAATATGCAATGCACATTTCAAGCAACCATCACATTCTGGTTTATTTGCAACACTTTCCATATATCTATGGTAAAAAAAGCAACAAATCATTCCAGATATTGTAAGTATATATCATGTTTTCGTGGCCGACACACAAACTGCTTACACAAGGTTTTGTTGTTCCTCAGTTGTTGTCTTTGCTAAAGAAATTTTACGAAACAGACACGACTTTCGATTTCCCAAAAAAGGTACAGATGTTAGATGTCATATTGAACTGGAACTGTGAGGAGTTAAGGTTTAGTGGTTACACGTCGGACGACAATTAAACTAAGGTTCGTTTGTTGATTCTCGTCAAGGGTCAAAGCTGACACCATGAAACGATACAAGTTCTTCGAAATGAACAAAAAAAGGTTGTCACTCCCGTGTCTTGGTAAAACAGCCCCCTATTCAGGTTAAAGAACCAAGAGTAGGCTTAGTAAAAGTAGACGAGACTCAAAAACTACAAGCAAAAGTGATATTTAGAAAAAAAAATGTTTTACAATCCAGAAAGAAAATGGTTTTAAATCAAACTGAATCGATCGCAGGAACTTACTGGAGTACCTGACACCACTCTCGTTTCTAGTTTAGTTCACGTTTCAGACTGCAATTTGGTTGTATATTTGTAGTTTTTTTTTGTTATGCTCATTTTTGTTCATCTGGTCAATAATGACTGGTTAAAGCATTTTTCATTTTAATTGATAATCCTTTTCAAATATAAATGTTGTGTACAAGTTGCAATTTTGTACATGTTGCGACATGTACAAATAAAATGTACAAGTTGCAACATGTATGATGCAATCGTACAAGTTGCAACATGTACACCTTTTGCTGTATATGTTGCAACTTGTACAGACTTTTTAATGAAATTTGTTCTAACTTGTACAAATGACATATAAGGATAGGATAAATCCGTGTCAAGTTATGGTCTACTTATGAAATTTGCTTGAAATTCTGCTTTATCCATTTATCATCTAGGAAGATAACTGTTAAATTATATCAAATATTTAAATGAAACAATTCAATATTGAATTTTAATTGCAACATATTTCGGACATTTTAACCTTTTTCCATTGAAAAGAAATCCAGCCCATAAAATGTTGCAGAAAAAACAAACATGGGGCTCACGTGCAAAATGTCATGAGAGGGTGACCTAACCATGCAACTCAGCGAAATATCACATGTAACTGTGACGTCTTAGCAATAACAATAAAGATTTTTTTATGAGTATATAATATTTTATCTATTTCATCCTCGTTCTAACTTAATAACTCTTATAGTAACATCTGTTGTAAACTTACCTTTGAAAAAAAATTGCTCTAAGGAAAAGACCATTTGATTTTTAGGCAGAGTGCTATGGATGTTTTCTTCGACCTGCCTCTTTTTTCGAAAAAAAACAGAGCCTGGAATTTGTTTGCATGCTGGTGCGTGCCACTTTTTTGATATCTTTTAAATTATTAAAAGTTTTTCAGTCAAAAACACCATTCTGCTTTTTATTTATTTCAAAGCACTGTCATGCCTTTTTTATTTCCTGATTTTTTACATTCTGCCTTTTTATTTCAAATTTCACCAAATCCCTACCCCTGCCCCCTAATGAAAATAAAATGCTGGCTTAAATGAATGCTGTCCAGTTTTAAATATCTTCTTTCTCTTTTCACGATAAAATTCTCAAAAGAACAAACTTTAATCACGTAATATATCTCTGACAGTAAGTTGTAAGCTACTGCACAGGGACTTGCACCCCCTGTTAATATCTTGTAAGAGTCATGGCACATCGACTCTAACAAAATACTGAAAGAAAGGAGCAAGCCACTTGGATTTAACCATATTAGACATGATAGAAATTCAAAAATTTTCTCAGTGCTCAATCAGCTTAAACTTAGTCATGTAAGTAGATTTTTTAGGTTTAAACACAACAACTTGAAATATTGATATACAACACTACCATATCAACTTTTTTTTTCACTGCAGAAATTCTATCATTGAGAGATTGTGCATCTTTCTGAGAACAATTCTTCAGCAAACAAAACCTTTTCTGAGGGCCAAGTGACTTACACATGTTTCTGAGCAAAATTTAAAATTAATAACTCAACACAATTTCAACTGATTTTTACGTATTTGACACTCCTTTTTCAAAGCAATAAAAATATTGTTGTTTATGGACGAGTGTACAAGTAAGAACAAACTTCATAAAAAAGTTTGTACATATTGCAACATGTACAGCAAAAGGTGTACATGTTGGAATTTGTACAATTCCACCATACATGTTGCAACATGTACATTTTATTTGTACATGTTGCAACATGTACAATATTGTAACTTGTACACAACATATACATGAGAACACTTAACGTTCACTCATAGACAAACGTGTAGTTTAAATGATGCACCTTTTTCTGTTTTGCTGTGCAAGAAACTTATATGTTACAAATACAGACAGACATACCTATTCACAGCTAGAGTTGTGTGGTGACCTCTTCACTAATAGGTCTAGAGTGTATATCATTTTCTTCATTATAATCTTCTATACTAAAACGCCCAGAGCTCAATGTATTGTTGTCATGGTCAACTCGTTGTTTCTTTAAATTAAGTAGCTTTTTTTGAAAGTTTCTACTTAAAGTTCCTGTCTCTGCAGGTATTTCATCATAAATATCGTCATTATGGTTACTACATGCACCTAGATTTCCTTCTGGTTTAGGCTGATTTGGATGTCTTTCTTTAAACTTCTTTTCCACGTCTTTGAACACCACAGATACATTGCCTGGCCCTGATCTCCAGGGACTGGTGATGCCAGGTTGTTCTCCGTTTGTGCGATTTCGTAATCCATTTGTTTGAAACTCAGACTGGTTCACATCTAGATCTCTATTTTCACACTTTGACATAGCTATTCGGCTTGACAAATTCTTTTTAAAATTCTGATCCTGAAGTGTACTTCGAAGTCCTGACGGTATATCGGTTCCTCCAGTTCTTCCTAGCCATCCAGAATTTCTACTTATTTTTTCACCCACGCCATGGATAGAAAAGTTTTGAATTTTATCTTGGATAATCTTGATCCTTTTTTCCTCTCGGTCATCATCCTCATCATCACTTGGATAATCAGGCATTGGTTCATTAACTATCTCCTGACAAAATCGTAGAATATCTTTTGGCTTTATCTGATTCTTTTTTCTCTCCCTCTCCGTGTCTTTGTTTTTGCCCAATGGATTTGGTATCTCTGTATGGACTATAAGATGCATGAAAGTCCCCCATCGATGCATAACCATACCAGTAAATTGAATCAGGAGAATGAGTACAAAGAAGATGACAAACATGAGCCCTAGGGCGTCAATTTTGATAATATCCTCGTCAATGTCATCCTTGTCTACACCAGTCTGGAAAACAACAAGCAACAAGTATGCATTCCAAGGTTAAGGTTATTTGATGAGTAACTATACCCAATACTAACGAACATATATCCCAAGTTTTATTTCCCAAACTTAAATATTCTCTTGCAAGTATAGTAAGACATCAAAATCACTTTACTTTGTACCTCAAACATGTAAAAAATTCAAATATCCACAAGAATAAATTCTCTTTTTACTTTTCCTAGTAAACATTCCTAAAAAGCTAAAAGATTCTAACGTTAAGATTATGAAGTTTAACCATGTAAAAAATATGATATTTTGGGCAATATAAAAGACAATTATTTTTTGCAATCTGACTAGTTCGCTTCAAAGTAGTTGGGATAAACCAATCACCTCTTTCCGGGCATCTTGAAATTATAAACTACAAATATATTACAATTTAAACAGTGGCGTATAACCACCGGGTGCCCCGGGGGAACTACATATGAGTTAGGGTATACCTGTGCAGGTGACCTGCTCTGAACCGGGCCTTGTTAGCAGGAAGAAAATTGCTTAAAAAAACAACATACCCTGTTATTCCAGCGGACTTGTATGTATACCATACCCTGTTATGACCATGTCAATTATGGTTTTATACATCAATTCTACTTTTTATACAGCTGTTCAGAGAAAATCTCACAGAGAAAAGAAATATTGATCTCAAATAGACCAGAAACTGCCACTTAAGGTCGCATTCTAATGTTATAATTTCATGTATATTCTTTTTGATTGATGAAACCTGTTTTCTCTTACATACATGTATACTAATGGAAAAAAGAAACTGTGCATCACTTTGAAAAATCACAAATTCAAAATTTTATTTAGTATTTGATACATTTTATCACAAAAGTATTGCAAAATCATTTTTGTAAAGATCTTGACAAAAAAATCATTTTTAGACCCCTAAAAGGTGTTTTGTTTGCAGTTTGAAATCAGGGAGTGTCAATTTGAAATTCACAAATTCACACTTTGGAAATAATGCACAGTTTTGAAATTAAGTTTTCTCTGCTGATTTTCACCAAAAACGTTTATTCTTTTAGTGGTTGAAAGTTAACAGCTTTAATTTTCATTGAAAATCTTGATTTTTCATTTTTGGGTTCAAAAAGTGGTTTTTTGAATCTCAGAAACTGTAATTACACAAATTTTGGATTTTTATCCAAAAATGATCTGCATGGTCCACTTGACATTCAGTGAAAATTTCAACTCGATAACTGCATTTTTTACGATTTTCTGATCAAGAGAAATATGGGTACAATTGATTTGCAATAGACATGCACAGTTTCTTTTTTCCATGAGTATATTTTAACCCTGTTGGTAGCAGCTGTCCTACACCCGGAAGCCTAAAAAACAGCCTGTGTTTGGCTGTTGTGTGTTTAGTTTGTATGCCTTTTAAGAGTTGATATGTTAATCAATGAAACATACATGTATTTATCAAATTATAAACTTTTTAAAGTATTGTGTCGGATGTTACATTGATACATTTGATTTTTGTATCAGCGATAGATGCTTCTAAGCTAGCTGTCATAAACAGTCCAATTATTTCCCCTGAATAATTCCCAAGAACAATAAAAATTATGCTAATTTCTACATGATGTTCTTTACAATGGAAATTGTGAAAGAACAAAAAGGCACCAATGGGGCATTCAAGTGTCAAAAGCCCGAAAGGGCAACGACAAAAAAAGTACTCTCGAACAAGAACAGCATGAAGAAACACAAAAACATCAACCGAACAGTAATCAACAACGCGAATTTAAGTCTTAAAGAGATTGAACTCAGGTGCTCCGAAAGATTAAGCAGTTCCTGCTTACTATAGCACGCTTAATTTTGAAAATGGGAGGCACAAAATTCCACCAAAAATGTTTTCCATTTTGGATTTTTTAAATTGTCGTTAATATTGTAGGCTGTGTTGCGTACAATTATTCCACATCTCATTATCTTCTATTCAAACCGTTTATTGTTAAAGTATTTATGCATCGTTTAGGTTTGATGCTTGAGGTATAGGTATTTTGCACCTTTGAGGTTTGATGCTTGGGGTAAAATGTCAATAGGTTTTATGTTTCATTGAGGCTTGATGCTTGGACTATTTCAGGGCTGGATTTGAATTATATACATTTTATTTAGACCATGGGCTAATTGCAGAACCGCGAGTAGTGCTAAATGGCCTCGTTGAAGGCTGCTAGCGGTTGTCCATTGTGGTTTTTCTAAATTGCAGTATAATTGTGGGCTGTGTCGCGTACACTTACTCCACATCTCATTATTTTCTTTTTGAATATAGAAATATAAGTTTTATGCACCTAAGAGGCTTGATGCTTGGATTAAAGAAATATAAGTCTTATACACCTTAGCGGCTAAGTGCTACGAGTACAGAAATATAAGTTTTGTGCACTTTAGAGGCATGATGCTTGGAGTTTTGAGATATAAGTTTTATGCAGCATAGAAGTTTGATGCTTAAAGTATAGAGATATAAGTTTTTTGCACCTTAGAGGCTTGAAGCTTGGTGTATAGAAATATACGTTTTCTGCACCTTAGAGGTTAGATGCTTGGGGTGTAGAGATATAAGTGTAATGCATCATAGAGGTTTGATGATTGGAGTTAAGAGATATAAGTATTATACAGCTTAGAGGTTTGATACTTGGAGTGATGAGATATAAGTTTTATGGTGTTTAGAGGTTTGTTGCTTGCACTAGAATATAGAAATATAAGTTTTATGCACCTTAGAGGCTAGATGCCAGGAGTTAAGATATATAGGTTTTATGCAGCATAGAGGTTTAATGCTCGGATTTTAGAGATATAGGTTTTATGCACCTTTGAGGTTTGATACTTGGAGTGTAGGGATAATACGTTTTATGCATCATCCTATAGCTAGATGCTATAAGTTTTATGCACCTTAAAGGTTTGATGCTTGGAATGTAGAGATAATAGGTTTATGCATCACAGAGGCTTGATGCTTTTGGTTGGAACATAGATACTTTTGGATTAACGCATCATAGATGCTTGATGCTTGAAATATAGTAATATTTGGTCTTATGCACCATAGAGGTTTGGTGTTGTTTTGTACGGCTGGAACCATAGTTTCATGCTTAGCGGTTTACGCATGCCTAGCTGATATTTCGAATCGTGCACATCCAATTATAAGTCAGATTCTATGCAAGTTTGGTCCTGAAAATATATTGTTTATATCTCTTATTCAAAATTACTTATCCAAGTACTCAGAAGTTAGATAATAGGAATAAGTGTTAACAGCTTATATATTAAGGACCACTAGACCGATACACGTTCTGCATTATTCAAATCCAGATATCAAATATGCACAATGCAACAACGTAAAAACGTAAAATGTTATATCAATAGACTTGTACCTTTATAGGAAATGTTATAACAGCAGGCTTTCGTAGCTGGAACATAAAGTTAATAGCAATCCAGATAAGGTTGATGAAGCAGAATCCAGCAACAACATTATTACGTAATTCTTTCAGCTCATTTGATGTCTTTTTCTTGTCATCTTCTGAAAGTTCTATTGGTTCAAGATACCTGAAAAAAATTTTAAAAGTCTGATAGTGACCCTAACCCTTACCACCAAGTAACATTCTGTCCGCTCCAGCCTATGAAGTTAACATATAAAATTACAACTGATTCGTTATTTCAGAGCTTGTGGAACTTAAAATCGATTTGATAAGTAGAGTATCACGTCTGACACAAAAATTGCTATCCCAAGGTTACTGTATGTTGATCTTCGGTTATTTAATTGTATGGAAGACACCATCCGCTCATAAAAAATGTGGGATTTCTTTCTTTTAAGATAAGTGCAAATGTTGCAATGCTAACTTTTCCTCTAGCCCTAATGATTTCAAGATAAAGTCCAACAACTGTGAAAATGTTAAATTTTGACGTTTAAAGGGAACAACTCATATAAGGAGTCGTCCCACAATTTGGACTCAATGAAGAATTTCGTAAAGCTTTTGATGCATAAGAAGGAAGGTTTCTTCGGATTTTTCTAATTCTTATACTTTTTTTTAGCTTTAAGCTAAAAACAAGTGTGGCCACTAAATGTATGTCTCGCCTGCCGGCACCATCACCTATATCAACTGATATAAACACAAAAAGTATACCCAATATCAGATGCCTAGCTATTATACTTTTCAGGCAATTCATTGTCCACAAAAGTCTTACAAAAAGGTTTCTGTCTGAAAAAAAGACCTAAGTTCACAGTCACTGGAGCGTAGAAATGGGGTCATGGTCACATAGCATGGTGACAGATGCGTATACCATAACCTCAACTGTCTGTATACCAAATATCAGATGCCTAGCTATTATACTTTTCAAGCTATTCTTTGTCAACAAAAGTCTTACAAATAAGGTTACGGCCTGAAAAAGACCGTGATTCATTTTTTGACAAACGTGATGACCTCAACTTTCTATTCTTGTGTACCAGCATTCCGTCGACTTCAGCGTATGGAGTTTATGTATCACAATTGATTCGTTATTCAAGAGCTGTGAGATTTACATTGATTTGCTTGGCAGAGCGCAACGTCTGACAATAAAATTGCTAACTTAAGGTTATGTTGCTCTTCGTCTGCATTCTTCACTCAAGAAATATTACGGAAGACATCATGTGCTCATAGAAAATAATGGGATTTCTATCTCTCAGATGAGTGCAGATGTTGGTTTGTCAAAGTGTTTTGTTCTGTCTTTCTCTACCAGATTTGACACGCTGAGTTGACCATTTGCAGCGCGACGGATGTGCTATAGCAAGCAGGACCTGCTAACTCTTCCAAGCATTTGAGTTCAGCTTAGTTTCGATTTCATTTCGCGTGTTGATTTCTGTTTTGTGTTTTTACATTTTTTGTGTGTTTCATGCAGTTCTCATTCCTGTTTTCTGGTTTGTGGTTGCCCTTTCGGGCTTTCACCTTCGAATGGCCTATTAGTGCATCAGGAAGACCTTATGAGAGGATTTTTCTTCAGCTTTTCTCTAAAGGCCAGTCACTGAGACAACAATGTTGGCTTATTTTAAAATATAGGAACCATTTGCATGCGAGATTTTAATTTTTAGCTTACTTGAGTGCTTATATCGAGGTGGAAACCCAATTAATCAATTGTTCAAAATGTATTTTACAAGACTTATTTATAGAAAAGTACTGGAGTTTTATTAACAAATAAGTGTAGATGAGACGAAACGAGACAGAATCAAGAGTAAGACTCACATACAATAAAATGAAACCGTCTTAAAACTCTACGATGAAAGGATATCAGAAAAAAAATTAAAACGTTAACCCCTTCAAATGAAATAATTTATTTCATGAAGTCATTAATGCAGCAGTTTGAAAAACTATAAGCACAATATGGCACCAAATGTTTAACTTGCATACCAAAATTATCAAAGCAAGGTTAGCTACATGAACATTTCCAAGAAAGATAACTCAATCTGAAATATCTTCCCATTCATCTATTGCTAATCAATAGGATAAAAATATTACCTAGCCCATATTTCTTCAAAAAGGTTAATTAAGGGGGTACAGAACACCTAAGGGAAATAACTCTTAAATATCACTTGAACGTTTTAGTCAGGCACAATTATACAAAGCTATCAAGCTTCTCAATGATCGAATAATGAAATGTTGAAACTCCATTATGTTCAATGAAAAATTTCCCAAGAAACTTATGATTCGATTTTCTTACGATTTGACAATTAAATTTATATGACTAAAGTGCATGTTTATGTAAATTTTCATGAAAATTAAACGACACAATTTTATTTTAGCCAAAGTGTTGGGTACCCCCTTAAGTATTAAAAAAGTTATGAAAACACAAATCCTTCTACAAAAAATACTAAGACCCCGCTGCAACTATTAGTCCAAAAATCAATCTATTGTAAATTAAAGACGAATATCAATAATAATCTGCTGCCACAACGAGACTACGAAAAATGAGGTGCAAAATGTTATCACTTAGAACTCATATTTTTCTTTCACATAGCAAAAAGTTTACCTTACAAGTGTCTTTTATCGCCAGTTTTGAAGTTAAATGATGAATATAAGTATTATGTTGGTTGCTTTTCCTTTTTGCATAAAACCGCTCCGAAATGTATTTTGATTTTTTGTACTTACTCTTCTATACTATCTTTCCAAAAATCATATTCATGTTCATTCATCTCAATTACATGCCCATGTCTAAAGTCTCGATTATATGTCCACTTGTTTTTTGCTTTTTTATTTTTCTTATCATCTTTGTCTGTATCTTCTAATTCCTTCTTAAGAGTTTCTTCCTCTGTTACTGCAAAGGAAACTTTTTTCTTTGGCTTAGCTCCGCCGCTTTCTTCAAACGTGACCTTCTTTGTCTCATTAAGGTCACTATTCTTAGATGTGTTTGCAATTAAAATTTCCATGTTTTTATTGATTTGTTCAAGTAATCCGATCATGTTTTCGTTTCTCTGCTCTGATTTGGAAAAGTCCAGCACACCTTTCAAATCTTTAAGCTGAAATCTAGGAATAAAGCTTCCAAACCACCCTTGTTTCTTTTTTTCTTCTTTTTCCTTCTTTTTTCTATCTTCCTCTGCTATTTGTTCTTTTGTTAGTTTCTTAGGGATCTCTCTTGTTCCCCATGAAATGTCATGCAAGTTAACCAATGAGTAAATAACAAGCAGAAGAAACCCACTTGGCACACATAAAAAGTAAAGTGCACCAAAAATTATACAAGTCCATTCCCAAGGATGCAGAATTGCTGCAAAAACAAAAATAAACACCATGGATGCTAAAAAAATCACACTAGGATGGAAAGGACTTTCTTGTGCTGCTGTTATAATGCTCCCGACAAAGACAATCATCATGATGAATGCGTACAGAGCACTAAACAGTTCTGCAACCATGATTTGATACTTTGCTTTCATTTTAAAGCACAGGATAACATATATGATTGCAGGTGCCAGGGCGATAGCGTAGGAGGACAAAAGGTCGAGTCGAAAGACAGTTAAATATGCCCCAGCAATCATCATTATCACAGTAGCAGGACCAATCAATGTTGATACCATTAGGGCTCCTGGAAAATTAAATAGAGGTTAATTTGTATATCATCATTAAAAATGTGTTACTTTTTTCTCTAGATCAGTTTACTGTAACATTTGTAAGTTGTAGAATGATAAATAATAGAATAAGCACAAAATATGACACATAAATCAACATTTAATCAAAGGACAACCAATTTCACAACACCTAACTTTCTTTTATCTGTTTGTAAGTTTTTAAAGTGAAGCTCCACATATTTGTGTACAATGAACAAGTGACGCATCTCTAGATAATACTAGGGGTCGCGGTTTACATTTCATGTGCTATTTTTCCTCCGATTGTGAAGAAAAAACTGGCAATGTTTGTTGTTGTACAATATCATGAAGACTTGATTCATGACTGCAACATGTAGGTACATTTAGAATTATTCTTATTTTAATATTTTTGAACACATATAGTTAGATCAACGGTAATCACTATTAAATTTCTTTAACATTAAAACGTTGAAATATATTGATAAACGTTTGACTATCACTGTTCCAATATTTGTTAGCGTAAATTTTGCAATCGTTTACATCTGACGCATGAACATTCTATCATCCGAAATTCGCTAGTTTAACCATACAGAATTACCATTTTAAAACAGCCATTTTGAAGCACTGCAATCTCACCTTGATAAATAATATATAGCCAGCTTATATTTTTATTAATTCCAACAGTGTTTTCAGCATCAGTCAAAAGATCAGTAATATTAGCAACGGTGGAAGGCATCCATCTTCTTCTTTGGTTAAAAAATTCGCCAAAACCTTCAGGAACGTAAGTATAAGCATCTGAAGCTGCTACATAATCCACTCTATAACCTTGCTGAAGAAGTAAGTTACACAGCCAACGGTCTTCACCTACAAGGGTAAGACAAAACCTACTGTATTAACAACAACAACGCTATTTTGTTACCTTTAAAGGGCAATAAATTCTATCTGATGTCATCTGACATCTTTCATCTAATTGATACTTTTGTATCATTTAATGAATTGAATATTTAATATTATATAGAGAAACAAACATAAAAACGCAACCCTTACCGAAAAAATAGGCCTTCGGCGAACATGTGCTGCAAACTTACGGCAAACTTTGCAGTAAATATGCAGCGCATATTTGCCGCAAGTTTACGGCGATGAATTTACCATGCAAATTAGGCTTGCCGCAAACTTGCGGTGAACAATGATTATGCAAATGAAGCTTGCTGCAAACTTGCGGTGAACAATGATATTGCTTGTGGCGAATGTTTCGGTTAACATTGTAATAAATATAGGTTATCTCCGGTGAATAAGCAGCGATTCTTCTGGAGCACAAATATTTATCTTGATACAAATGTATTCTATGACCTATATAAAGTTCATTGTGTGCATTATAACTTGATTTCAAGTAATTTTTATCTGTGAAAGTTTAACAAATTTAATTTAGACAATTTTTAATTCAAGTCATCAATTTCTTATATGCTTATTGCTATATAAATGACTATCATGAACATACCATGTAATTATTTGAGAAAAAGTAATAATAAAAATATATCATGTATATAGTGGATGCACTTGTAGATATTAATTAAGAAAAAAAATAGTCAAATTATACTTTATATATAATTTTAAAGCTGCATGCACAATTACAACTTACTTATAATGATTCAGCTGTTGAATAAATCCTTATATGTTGCACACATGATATTTTGTAACTGTTTTGTTGCACAAATATGTCTCTTTTCCATTAATTTTCAGTTATGTCATGTTTGTTGCATTACATAGACGTATGTTGTTTGTTCATATTAATAAGAAGGCAAAACATTCAACAATTATACTGAACATAATCCATAATTTCCACAATCTTTAAGCATGTTCAAAACAAATGCATGACCTCTTTCTTCTGAGATTCAAATGTAATTGTGGAAAAACAACAAGAACCAATCAGATTCAATTTTCTGGTGAACTTTTGGCAAATACAACTATAAATATAATTAAATTTTACGGTGAACTTTTGGCAAATAAGATTATTCTATTAAAACATTCTGGCAAGCTTCCGGTGACTATTTCTTACTATTAGAGTTTGTGGCAATCTTTCGGTGAACATCAGAGATGTTTTAGCAATCTTCTGGTGATCATAAGAGTTTTGGTAAACTTGCTGCAAATTCACCGAAAAATGCTCCAATGTTCACCAAATGTTTGCAACTTATGGCAAACAACCTGCAAACTGCTGTGGTAAGCAAATTGTTCACCGTACGTTTGCTGCACACTTGCTGCAAACTTGCGGCAAACATTTCAGTTTGATAAGGGAAATTTTGACCTTTAAATGGCAATAACCTTTGTAAGGGGTCATCTGACAACTTCCACACATTGGAGACTTGTTCAGACCCAAAACAGCTGAAGGTATAAGCAAGCAACCGCTTTTCACTGATTTTTATTCTAAAAGCCAAAAACATAAAAACGCATTTTATGTTTACCTTTAAAGGTCATGAACGGCCTATAAGGGGTCATATGACAATTTCGATCCTTTTGGGAATTTTGTAGAGCCAAATCAGCTGAAGGTTTTTGGCAAGCAATGGGCTTTTTCTATCATGTCTATCTGCAATAGTTTTCATTCTATAGGCCAAAAATATGAAATCGCCGCTTTTACCCTTAAGGTTCCACTAAAGTCAAAATCTAGGACATGCATTTCCTATGTAAATTTAAAAAGAATTATACAGAAAAATTAGAAACAATAAATAACATATCGACTTCAAAAACAAGTTTTTAGCTTTATTATCTAGTGCAAGCTAGTGATATTTTGTTGAAAATTTCATTTAATTTAACACAATACTGATTTTTATTCGAAAAATTTCACAAAAGTCAAACGCACCGTAACTTGGACTAAGAATTTTTCAATTTTATCTAATTTAAATACATTTTTTTAACAAAATACATCTAGCTTGCACTAGATGCATTAGAAAGGAATCAATTGAAGTAGTTTTTAAAGCAAAATCTATTTTTAAATTTCCTGCCTAATTCTTTTCAATTTTGCATAGGAAATGCATGTCCCAGATTTTGACTTTAGTGGAACCTTAAAGAGTCATATACTGTATGAAGGAGTTATATGACAACTTTGACCCGATGGACACTTTGTCCAGTTGAGCTTAAATTGATGTTATATTTTTTCTAATTATTTCACCCTTTCAAATGAACCTTATTTTTGGTCTTGCAGACCTCTGAAAAAAAACCCAAGTTTTTATGAAATTTCTCATCATTAGTTCATTGCATTGTTTGCTTATGGAAGATTAGAATGTTCGTGAAATGTTAATAATTTAACATTCGGATTCCTACAGAGTACTTTTAACAAAATGAGGAATGCATTTCTATGGAGATACTAGGGAGGTCAATCAAAACGTGAACGGGAAAGGGTACTTGTAGAAGGGGAATCCCCTAATTTACGGTGCATTAGGTCATCGGTTTTGGACGCCAAATGAATTCCTCACGTAGCTGAAACTTGTGGTAAAGGTAAAGGTAAGATTTATTTAACGTCGGTGAGTACATATCAGTGATGTGATGTGTACACAAGTCAAACAATTAACATAAGCTCTGAAGAGCTTTTGACCGACGGCAAGATTAACGACCGTTTGGCTAATATGGGGCTCTTGTATGGTCGCCAGGCTTGTGTGGGAGGAAAGCCCGATATTCCAAGCTGGAAAATCGGTGAAACCCACGAGCAACGGTAGGTGCCTGGAAACATTGACACGTTTTAGGCTTGAACCCACAGAGGTGTCGACCTGTGATTTAAAGTCCAGTGCCTTAACCACTCGGCCACCGCGCTCCCCTGTGGCGTACGTTCTCAATTGTACGGGCAATCGGCTTGGCGTGAGCACTAATTGGTAAAGAAACATTTTATAGATTAAAAGACAAGGATCAAACAAACACTTCACAGATATTCAACAGGTAATTATACTTAATCAGCTAATTGTTCAAGTATTGCATATATCAACAGGTGAGTAATTAACAGCTTGGATTGACAATTAATACGACAATTTTTTTCCGCTTGGACGATTTCAGTCTTTGACCACCTTCTAAGTAAACACTCAAATAATTGTGATGCGTGTAACAATAATTAAAAGCTGCACTTAAAAATCGCGAAAATTGATACCTGCAAATATGTCCTAGTTCAAGGAACCGCGAAAATCAATACGTTTACAGTATTTGCCCAATGCCCTGAATTACACAAACAACTATGCATGACAGTCTCCGGTATTTGATTCTGATTCAGACTAAATAAAAGTGATTAAAGGCCATCTTTTGTGCCAAATATTAATCGCAAGCTTGACTTCCATGAGGTATACTCACCCGTTTCAGTACACGTACACGTAGTTTAACTCAAGGGGGCATTTCTATACTTTATGGAAAGATTTGAAACCCCACCCTTTTCATACACTGATAATTTGAAAATAAGATACCTTTTAATATATTTTGTCTAAAAAGGCATCCTAAACCTATAATTAATGCTGAGAAATGAAGATGAAAATGGATTTCTCTAACTGTTGTTGAACATTATCTAGTTCTAGCGCGATGATACTGTATTGCGTATCACACTCCACACGATGCAATATTTCTAGAAAACCCCATTTCAACGATTATCATTTGCTAATTGTGTGTGATTCGAAGTTGTTAATTAATTTTACTCAATGGTTTTAATTCCTCGTTATTTACATATGTTCTTATTTTTATGATCATTTACCTATCCAGTAAATTTCAGCATGCCCCGATTTTGACTAGTGTGTTTAGAATGACCTGTTTTAAGTAAGATCATTACGTTATTGTGTTTGAAAATTGATTATTATACGTATACTAGCTATTCCAACAAAACATTTCATTAAGAGATTTGTTATTTTGTAGATATTTCACTTCTAAAATTAATAGTGACCCTTATGTAGATGAAACGAGAAGTGGTATCCCTCATATTTATCTGTGCAATTTCTGTCAAAATGCCAAGTTTCAATTTATTTGATGAATACACGTTGATGCACGCCAAAATTAAACTTTGTGTGTTTTGCAATTTTTCTACTTTTTAAAGCATTTTTCTGAAATTTTATTGCTAACAACGGCTAAAGCGCCTTAACTCTAGGCCATTTAATTTCGGGATACAGTTTAAACCCATTATGAGGAAAGGGAGAAAAATTTCGACTGACCGGAAATGAAAAAAAAGCACAGAAAGTGAAAATTTTCATTTTTTTTAACAATTCTGTACTCCGTGCAATTTTTAGAGTTTTAAAATAAAAATTAAATTTTCCTGTTTCTGAAGCAGATACCTATCGTTTTAAGTTGCTTTCATAAATGAATTTGACAATTAAATTTTTTTGTTGGAGTAGCTACGTATACTGATGAAGGACATACGAATGTCCGAAATATCTATAATCTGTAAATTATTTAACATCATTTGGTAATGTTGCGTACATTTCCTAGACCCTATTGATTAGTTTTTTATGTATACATTGTAGCATCGTTTTAAATACGTTGTATTTATTTACGATCCATTACCGTTTTGTGAGAGAAACGTTGACTATTTTTTAAGATCGTTATTAATTTATTTATAGCTATTCAAATAAAAAAAAAATGAGATGTGGATTAAGTGTACGCGACATAGCCCACGATCAAGCGGCAATTCAGAAAAAACACAATGGACAATCGCCAGCAGCATTCAACGAGACCATTAGGCGCTGCTCACGGTTCTGCGATTGACACATGGTCTATATAAAATGCATATAATTCAAATCCAGCCCTGAAATAGTCACAGATAGACCCCATTCTTAAACAAGGAACAGAAAACATCAAAAGACAAGTACAAACAAAAGCTTTGTCAAAGAATCCTGGCTTAGGACAGGCACATATAATATATGGCGGGGTTAAACTGGTTTTCCGGGCCCAACCTCCCCCTATCAATATTCCTAGACAAAGCACAAAAACTAGACACACAATAAAAATCAAATCGATCAAAGTTCAATTCCACTAGAGAGAACCTTAGACAAAGACAACAAGAACAAACGAAAGGAAATATCAAACATATCGATTTTAAATCCGACACAACACTTAAAAAAATAATGATTTGGTGGTGTGTCATCACACAAAACCGACATGCTTGATCGCTATAATGCTTGAAAATGACAATTGGAAAATAAAGCTTATGGAGTTTTAAAGTAAGTATCAAGTTATTAATATTTCTACCAAAAACACTAAATTCAAAGATTTAATCAAAATATTAAATTAATATCCTTTGCGTAATAAATTTTGAAGCCATTGTTTTTAAACTTGTGAGCTTTATAAATATCATTACCATAAAATTCAGGGGGTGATATTCCTTTCACTATCAGAAATCGATGTGTACAATTAAATGTTTAAATTAGAGATCGATACTTGTGGTAGAATTTAGAAAAAAAAATATTTTACTAACTTGTGGTATCGATAACCTTGTCATGCTTGTTTCAATAATTTTTCAGTAATAAAACGGTTTTTATTATTAAAATCAGTAACACCACAGACTGCAGATACGAGCATATCTTACTTATATACTAACTAAAAGATGTTTTGTCAATAAACATACACTTTTACACATATATAATTTATGAAAGGATATGAATACATCTGTTTCAGAAAGGAATTTAGAATTACCTGGTCAGGCTTGTCATGTAAGAAGCAATAATTTGATCTTATCATATATTTTATGTTTGTTTTCCCGACCTTATCACATATATTTAACTCGATAATGGTACCTAATCCAGCGGCACGTCTTAGTACCTTCTTTATAGGAAGTGCCCCTCCCCCTCGAGAGCTTAAGCTTATCCTTATGAAAAATTATGTGTACGTCTATCTACAAGTACACGCATTTGTACACGTAGGCTTGCTTAACCTCTCTACTCAAACAATGGTGTGGTGAAAAGGGAAAGTCAACCACTAGATGTAGCACACAAACAGAGAACACATACCACTTCTGCTCCCTAATGTTGCTGACACAATGAATATAATGAATGAAAACTTCAAAAATCTAAAAACAAAACTTTACCTTGATCATACATCAAATAGTGTGATGCTTCTGTTGCTTTGTGCGTGTACTTGTTCATGATGTTATCAGCTATCAGAGCAGATCCTCGGAACAAACTGAAACACCCAGGACTACATAGTACACAGCCAAGAACATGTTCAGTAGCCTTCTGTAGCCAGTGAGCCACCGCATACTCAAACTTCTGATACCATACTACTGGACCTGAACAAGGTTAAAACATGTTATACCTAGGTATTGTTATGGATAAAGCCTTTTATCGATTTCATTTGATGTTGTGAAGCTTGCCTGAGCAACCAATTTAAAAAATAAATCTAAATTATCGGAACTATTTTAATTAAAAGCATTATATGAACCTTTTTACTCATAGTAAAGCAGGTTAGGAAAACAAAACTTTTACCATTTATGGTCAAAAAAAAATACGTCTTCCTCATAACATTCTTGGTCTAATGTTGTCATACCTTTTCCTATTGGGTGGATGCGTCCACATGATGCTGCAACGTCTTCATTTTTTATCATTTTATCCATTAAAAGTCTGACAGCTTTTGGGGTAAAATCAACATCTCCATCCAAAGCAAGAATAAATGTATTGGCAGCCTAAAATAGTTACGACAAATAAACTTTGAAGGATTAACTGCCTTTTTTCTTACTATTTTCACAACAAAGTAATTATATTGATACTTTTGAATACAAATTAATAGCGGGTAAACACAGTTACTTTAGTTATGTTGTATTTATACATTTCCGCATGTGTCAACTCTCATCAGCAGCATTTGACTTAAAAACATTTGAATGTCTAAAACCATTGAAAAAATCTCGTACTTTACAAAATTTGAATAGGGAAGCCAATTAAATCACCGAAGATATCGAACATTTGCAGTACAACGAAATGAATGCTGTGTTTGTGGACCAGAAGTATCTGAAGATAATCACAAGCCTTATCGTCAGACAAGATCGTCAGACTTGTCTGACAGGTATTTACTAATACATTGTTACTTAAAAACACAAGGTTTTTTTCTTGCACTGGTGGCTCTCCTCTAATCTAGATTTAGCTTCCGTGTTCGAACGGTTTGGTTTTGGGTTCTTTATTGATGAGAGGTTACAAATTTGCATATGAAGCATGACCATATTAACGGTTTTCATACCCGTTTAAGTATTTGAATTTTGAAACAATTGAGTCGAATTTAGCTTTTAGTCTGAACACCAAGGAACATCTGGTCAACTAGCATCGGTAATCTTTACAGTGGTTAAAAAATACCAAATACCATATCATGGTAAAAAAAGGTTAATTTTGTTATGCTGTTTGTGCATGTTTCAAGGAGTAACATCTCATCAGCCGTTATTTTTTCCAATAAAATACAAATTTCATAAATATTCCAGGTAATGAATTTTGCTACATCTGACGTGCGTATCGTCTATTCAAGACTCGTCAGAAGCGCTCTACCAAAACGATTAAAATAAACTGTATAAATATAAAGACCACAGAAGAACAAAACCAGAATATGTCAAATTTTGAAAAGGTTCAATTGCAGATTTGAAAATTCCCTGTTATCTTCTTTAAACAAAATTTATATATAAAAATAATTTAATCTTTAATTTCATCATTTAAATGCTGACACGGTCAGGAATGACGCCACTTATATTTGCATGACAGATTTTCATGAAAATTTCAAAATCTTATGTAGAACATCGATCTGTATGCTGAAGTTTGGAATATTAGCATTCATAAAAAAGGTTGACGTAAAGATTGACAAAATGAAAATTCTTGAGCATTTAGATATAATAACAGCTGTCAAACAAACAGGAAACCACAACGATATGTCAAACTGTCACTTTTGAATTTCAAGATTTAACAGCTTTTTGTACACAACCAAAGACAAACATGTATAGCCTTACCGTATGACGAATCTTATCTTCCATGGCAATACGCCGTTTCTCTTTTTCTATCTCGTTGTTTTGATCTCTATCCGAGTCAACTGGTGTACTCAAAACTCGTTCCCTGCACTCATTCATGATTCGATAACCTAGCAGATAGTACATATACATCACCTAGAAGAAGATGAAAAAAGCAAGGTCCTTTGATCTCACTTTCAGATATTCCGCTGATGTCCTATCTGTAAACAACGCTTCGTTTGCAAGAAGCAAAGAGGCATCAATGGGTCATTCTAGTGTCAAAAGTCCGAAAGGACAACGAAAAACCCGGTAAACACGAACAACAACAGCACGAAGAAACACAAACACAAAATCAACCACGCGAACTTAAGTCGTAACAAGAGTCAACTCAGTTGCTCCGGAAGAGTAAGCAGTTCCTGCCTGCTATAGCACACCCGTCGTGTTGCTAATTTTGCTATTTTCCAATTCAGTGTGTCAAATCAGGTAAAGGAAGACAAGAAAAAATTCTAACAACAAACCAACATCTGCACTCATTTGAGAGACAGTAATCTTATATTTGTGTACTTGTGCACTGTGTCTATCGTAATATTTCTTGAGTGAAGACAGCAACCGTGGAGCAACATAACCCTGTGTCAGCAAATTCTGTGTATACGTGACGCTCTGCCAAGGAAATCGATGCGATTCCTGCACGCTCTCGATAGATTTCTTTAATATCTCTAGAGTTACAGATTAAAGAAACCAACGAATTTACTTGCTTCACGGCATTATTAGATGGTCACCTCAGTACAAAATTAAACATTACGTTAAAAACACGACTTTAACTTTTCAAATCATTAAAGTTCACATCTCATTTTCTTCCACAAAATTTTAAGATTTTTTTTATTTGACACCGCTGTCTCCGTGACCGACTATTAGGCCAAGGTTAAAAGAGAATACGTCTCATGCGATCTTTAAATATGGTAAGTGATTATTTTGATTAGCGATTTGCTGATTGTTGTACTTAGATGATCATCTCAATATCCCTAATATGTCTCACAACTGTTTTTTGTGTTTTGTGTTACTATCAGTCCCTATGGAAGAGGATGTTTGGCGCCATAAACCTGGTTTAAACCACAATTTCTTTTGAAATCCGCTGCAGTCTTTATTTTTTCCGGTGTGTCTTTCTTGTTTTGTCGTTTCTATAAGACACTTGAGATAGCTCCTCAAAGCTCGGTAGATTTGTTATTACATTTTTATAATATGATACAAACTTCTTACAATCTTTTCTAGACAAAAAAGATCGTAGACATGCTCACTCTTTTCACCTCACGTTCCGTTATATTGATGATGTCCTTTCACTGAACAATTCTCGATTAGATGACTTTCTCCATCTTTTACATCCTCAGCACCTTGAGATAAAGGACATAACGGATTCTAGGAGGCCTGCTTCATATTTATATCTACATCTCGAAATTCTCTAAAGGAAGACTTTCAACAAAGCTCTATGACAAACGTGATGACCTCAACTTTTCCAATCGTCAGTTTTCCTGTTTTGTGTAGCAGCATTCCGTCCGCTCCTGCTTATGAAGTTTTCGTATCACAGTATTCGTTACTCAGAGCATGCGGGAATTACATCGATTTCTTTGGCAGAGCGTCACGTGTGACTCAGAAATTGCTAACACAGGGTAATGTTGCTCCAGTTTCCGTCTACATTCAAGAAATTTTACGGTAAACATCATGCACTCGTAGACAAATATGGGATTTCTCTCTCTTCTTGTGTTCATTTTTACCGGTTTCGTCGTTGCCCTTTCGGACTTTTGACCCTTATATGCCCCATTGGTGCAACTTTGCCTCTCTCAAATGAGTGCAGATAACGGTTTGTCGTAGAATTTTGTTTTGTCTTCCTTTACCGGATTTGACACTCTTAATCGGAAATTAGCAACTCAACGGGTGTGCTATAGCAGGCAGGAACTGCTTACTCTTCCAGAGCACCTGAGTTCACTCATGTAAAAACTTTGCTGATTTCTGTTTGGTTGATTTTTGTTTTGTGTTTCTTCGTGATGTTCTTGATTGTGTTTACCGGTTTTGCTGTTACCTTTCAGACTTTTGACAATCGAATGTCCCATTGGAGACTCTTTGCTTCTTTGTATTTTTAATGGCCCGACCACGTATGATGATCGGCCATAATTTAACCCTTGTCCGTCCGTCCGTATCTACGTCCGTAACACTTTGGTTACGTTCTTGGTTAAGGTTCATTACTCGGATACTTGATGTTGAGGGTCAATGATATTTCACCACCAGAGAGGTCTTGGGTAGGCTTACAACACCCAAAAGAAATTAGGTCACTGTGACCTTTATTATATATATCCATGAACAACTTTGGTTAAGTTCTTGGGTAAGGTCCAAAACTTGGATACTACATGATGAGGGTCAAACTAGATGTGTTTTGGGTAACATGACACCACCCAATAGAAGCTGGGTCACTGTGGCCTATATTTTATGCATGAATGACTTTGGTTAAGTTCTAGGTGAAGGTCCATAACTAGGGGAGGGTCAATGATATTTCACCACTAGATGTGTCTTGTGTAACGTGACACCACCCACTAGAATTAGGTCACTGGGACCTCCTTTATTTTACGCATGGATGATTTTTCTTATTAAATTCTTTGTTAAGGTCCATTTCTCGAATACTACATGATAGGGGTCAATGATATTTTGTTACTAGATTAGTCTTGGTAACATGGCACCACCCACCAGAAATTAGGTCACTGCAGCCAATACATTGTATTTTACGCATGAGCACATTTGATTAATTTCTTGGTAAAGGTTATACACATTGAGGGTCAATGATATTTCGAAAACGGGAGGGCTATCCTGTGGTTCATTGAAACATTTTCAAGTTTTTATATGTATTACTAGTATCACAGACAGTATTTCATAAATACCTGGTAAATAAAAAAAGATGTAAAAAATTTTGATGATTTATTTTACAAAGGATTTCAAACATATCTATATATGTTTAAAACGCGAGTATATGCGGAGTGAAGGAAATATGATGGACCAGTTGAGAATTAACAATCCTAAGGTGTTTTACTCAAAATTTAGAAGGAGAAGGGAAACTACTGACAAGATTTCACTAAATGCCTTTTTTGAACACTTCAGAAATGTAGCAAATACTGTCGAAGCCGATGTTCCAGATCTAGATAATTTGGATGACGATTGTGTTTACGAGGAATTAGACAAAATCATTTCGGAGGAAGAAATTCTGCTAGCGATACGTAACTTAAAACGAAACAAAAGCCACGGTATTGACTGTATTTTGAACGAATATTTTTTTAGAATTTAAAGAATTATTTCTTCCAATATTGTCTAGAGTGTTTAATGGTGCATGTATTACAGACAGGGATTTTCCCGATCGCATGGACAACTGCTATTTTAGTTCCGATTTTCAAACGCGGTAGTACTGAGGATCCGAACAATTATAGGGGCATTAGCTTAGTGAGTAACTTTGGTAAATTGTTAATGTCCATCTTGAAACAACGACTTATGAATTGGGCAGACTCGACGAATAGTGTATCAGATTCGCAGTTCGGCTTCAGGCCTGGTCATAGTACTGTTAATGCAATTTTTTCTTTGACTTCAATTATTTTTAAGTCATTGTCTCATAAAAGACGATTGTATTGCTGTTTTATCGATTATACCAATTAATCGCTTTAATTTATGGTATAAAATTGCATTTATTGGTATACGTAGTAACCTTTTGAATGTTTTAAAAAATATGTACTCTAATGTTTAAAAATTTGTACAAGTTGATGGATTTAATTCAAGTTATTTTAGCAATGAAGTAGGGCTGATGCAAGGGGAAGTTTTGTCACCTATACTATTTCCTTTTTATATTAACGACTGTGAGATGGCATTTATAAATAGTAATTCTGTACCTGTTGAAGTGAAAGAGCTGAACTTATTTTTATTAATGTACGCTGATGATATGGTCATTTTTTCTGAAACTATATCAGGTTTACAGAATATGCTTGATACACTATCTGATTATACTAAGAAGTGGGCATTAAGTGTCAGTATTTCTAAAACAAAAATTGTAATTTTTAGAAATGGTGGTCAAGTAAATGAAGAGCTTTTGACCGACGGCAAGATTAACGACCGTTTGGCTAATATGGGGCTCTTGTATGGTCGCCAGGCTTGTGTGGGAGGAAAGCCCGATATTCCAAGCTGGAAAATCGGTGAAACCCACGAGCAACGGTAGGTGCCTGGAAACATTGACACGTTTTAGGCTTGAACCCACAGAGGTGTCGACCTGTGATTTAAAGTCCAGTGCCTTAACCACTCGGCCACCGCGCTCCCCTGTGGCGTACGTTCTCAATTGTACGGGCAATCGGCTTGGCGTGAGCACTAATTGGTAAAGAAACATTTTATAGATTAAAAGACAAGGATCAAACAAACACTTCACAGATATTCAACAGGTAATTATACTTAATCAGCTAATTGTTCAAGTATTGCATATATCAACAGGTGAGTAATTAACAGCTTGGATTGACAATTAATACGACAATTTTTTTCCGCTTGGACGATTTCAGTCTTTGACCACCTTCTAAGTAAACACTCAAATAATTGTGATGCGTGTAACAATAATTAAAAGCTGCACTTAAAAATCGCGAAAATTGATACCTGCAAATATGTCCTAGTTCAAGGAACCGCGAAAATCAATACGTTTACAGTATTTGCCCAATGCCCTGAATTACACTAACAACTATGCATGACAGTCTCCGGTATTTGATTCTGATTCAGACTAAATAAAAGTGATTAAAGGCCATCTTTTGTGCCAAATATTAATCGCAAGCTTGACTTCCATGAGGTATACTCACCCGTTTCAGTACACGTACACGTAGTTTAACTCAAGGGGGCATTTCTATACTTTATGGAAAGATTTGAAACCCCACCCTTTTCATACACTGATAATTTGAAAATAAGATACCTTTTAATATATTTTGTCTAAAAAGGCATCCTAAACCTATAATTAATGCTGAGAAATGAAGATGAAAATGGATTTCTCTAACTGTTGTTGAACATTATCTAGTTCTAGCGCGATGATACTGTATTGCGTATCACACTCCACACGATGCAATATTTCTAGAAAACCCCATTTCAACGATTATCATTTGCTAATTGTGTGTGATTCGAAGTTGTTAATTAATTTTACTCAATGGTTTTAATTCCTCGTTATTTACATATGTTCTTATTTTTATGATCATTTACCTATCCAGTAAATTTCAGCATGCCCCGATTTTGACTAGTGTGTTTAGAATGACCTGTTTTAAGTAAGATCATTACGTTATTGTGTTTGAAAATTGATTATTATACGTATACTAGCTATTCCAACAAAACATTTCATTAAGAGATTTGTTATTTTGTAGATATTTCACTTCTAAAATTAATAGTGACCCTTATGTAGATGAAACGAGAAGTGGTATCCCTCATATTTATCTGTGCAATTTCTGTCAAAATGCCAAGTTTCAATTTATTTGATGAATACACGTTGATGCACGCCAAAATTAAACTTTGTGTGTTTTGCAATTTTTCTACTTTTTAAAGCATTTTTCTGAAATTTTATTGCTAACAACGGCTAAAGCGCCTTAACTCTAGGCCATTTAATTTCGGGATACAGTTTAAACCCATTATGAGGAAAGGGAGAAAAATTTCGACTGACCGGAAATGAAAAAAAAGCACAGAAAGTGAAAATTTTCATTTTTTTTAACAATTCTGTACTCCGTGCAATTTTTAGAGTTTTAAAATAAAAATTAAATTTTCCTGTTTCTGAAGCAGATACCTATCGTTTTAAGTTGCTTTCATAAATGAATTTGACAATTAAATTTTTTTGTTGGAGTAGCTACGTATACTGATGAAGGACATACGAATGTCCGAAATATCTATAATCTGTAAATTATTTAACATCATTTGGTAATGTTGCGTACATTTCCTAGACCCTATTGATTAGTTTTTTATGTATACATTGTAGCATCGTTTTAAATACGTTGTATTTATTTACGATCCATTACCGTTTTGTGAGAGAAACGTTGACTATTTTTTAAGATCGTTATTAATTTATTTATAGCTATTCAAATAAAAAAAAAATGAGATGTGGATTAAGTGTACGCGACATAGCCCACGATCAAGCGGCAATTCAGAAAAAACACAATGGACAATCGCCAGCAGCATTCAACGAGACCATTAGGCGCTGCTCACGGTTCTGCGATTGACACATGGTCTATATAAAATGCATATAATTCAAATCCAGCCCTGAAATAGTCACAGATAGACCCCATTCTTAAACAAGGAACAGAAAACATCAAAAGACAAGTACAAACAAAAGCTTTGTCAAAGAATCCTGGCTTAGGACAGGCACATATAATATATGGCGGGGTTAAACTGGTTTTCCGGGCCCAACCTCCCCCTATCAATATTCCTAGACAAAGCACAAAAACTAGACACACAATAAAAATCAAATCGATCAAAGTTCAATTCCACTAGAGAGAACCTTAGACAAAGACAACAAGAACAAACGAAAGGAAATATCAAACATATCGATTTTAAATCCGACACAACACTTAAAAAAATAATGATTTGGTGGTGTGTCATCACACAAAACCGACATGCTTGATCGCTATAATGCTTGAAAATGACAATTGGAAAATAAAGCTTATGGAGTTTTAAAGTAAGTATCAAGTTATTAATATTTCTACCAAAAACACTAAATTCAAAGATTTAATCAAAATATTAAATTAATATCCTTTGCGTAATAAATTTTGAAGCCATTGTTTTTAAACTTGTGAGCTTTATAAATATCATTACCATAAAATTCAGGGGGTGATATTCCTTTCACTATCAGAAATCGATGTGTACAATTAAATGTTTAAATTAGAGATCGATACTTGTGGTAGAATTTAGAAAAAAAAATATTTTACTAACTTGTGGTATCGATAACCTTGTCATGCTTGTTTCAATAATTTTTCAGTAATAAAACGGTTTTTATTATTAAAATCAGTAACACCACAGACTGCAGATACGAGCATATCTTACTTATATACTAACTAAAAGATGTTTTGTCAATAAACATACACTTTTACACATATATAATTTATGAAAGGATATGAATACATCTGTTTCAGAAAGGAATTTAGAATTACCTGGTCAGGCTTGTCATGTAAGAAGCAATAATTTGATCTTATCATATATTTTATGTTTGTTTTCCCGACCTTATCACATATATTTAACTCGATAATGGTACCTAATCCAGCGGCACGTCTTAGTACCTTCTTTATAGGAAGTGCCCCTCCCCCTCGAGAGCTTAAGCTTATCCTTATGAAAAATTATGTGTACGTCTATCTACAAGTACACGCATTTGTACACGTAGGCTTGCTTAACCTCTCTACTCAAACAATGGTGTGGTGAAAAGGGAAAGTCAACCACTAGATGTAGCACACAAACAGAGAACACATACCACTTCTGCTCCCTAATGTTGCTGACACAATGAATATAATGAATGAAAACTTCAAAAATCTAAAAACAAAACTTTACCTTGATCATACATCAAATAGTGTGATGCTTCTGTTGCTTTGTGCGTGTACTTGTTCATGATGTTATCAGCTATCAGAGCAGATCCTCGGAACAAACTGAAACACCCAGGACTACATAGTACACAGCCAAGAACATGTTCAGTAGCCTTCTGTAGCCAGTGAGCCACCGCATACTCAAACTTCTGATACCATACTACTGGACCTGAACAAGGTTAAAACATGTTATACCTAGGTATTGTTATGGATAAAGCCTTTTATCGATTTCATTTGATGTTGTGAAGCTTGCCTGAGCAACCAATTTAAAAAATAAATCTAAATTATCGGAACTATTTTAATTAAAAGCATTATATGAACCTTTTTACTCATAGTAAAGCAGGTTAGGAAAACAAAACTTTTACCATTTATGGTCAAAAAAAAATACGTCTTCCTCATAACATTCTTGGTCTAATGTTGTCATACCTTTTCCTATTGGGTGGATGCGTCCACATGATGCTGCAACGTCTTCATTTTTTATCATTTTATCCATTAAAAGTCTGACAGCTTTTGGGGTAAAATCAACATCTCCATCCAAAGCAAGAATAAATGTATTGGCAGCCTAAAATAGTTACGACAAATAAACTTTGAAGGATTAACTGCCTTTTTTCTTACTATTTTCACAACAAAGTAATTATATTGATACTTTTGAATACAAATTAATAGCGGGTAAACACAGTTACTTTAGTTATGTTGTATTTATACATTTCCGCATGTGTCAACTCTCATCAGCAGCATTTGACTTAAAAACATTTGAATGTCTAAAACCATTGAAAAAATCTCGTACTTTACAAAATTTGAATAGGGAAGCCAATTAAATCACCGAAGATATCGAACATTTGCAGTACAACGAAATGAATGCTGTGTTTGTGGACCAGAAGTATCTGAAGATAATCACAAGCCTTATCGTCAGACAAGATCGTCAGACTTGTCTGACAGGTATTTACTAATACATTGTTACTTAAAAACACAAGGTTTTTTTCTTGCACTGGTGGCTCTCCTCTAATCTAGATTTAGCTTCCGTGTTCGAACGGTTTGGTTTTGGGTTCTTTATTGATGAGAGGTTACAAATTTGCATATGAAGCATGACCATATTAACGGTTTTCATACCCGTTTAAGTATTTGAATTTTGAAACAATTGAGTCGAATTTAGCTTTTAGTCTGAACACCAAGGAACATCTGGTCAACTAGCATCGGTAATCTTTACAGTGGTTAAAAAATACCAAATACCATATCATGGTAAAAAAAGGTTAATTTTGTTATGCTGTTTGTGCATGTTTCAAGGAGTAACATCTCATCAGCCGTTATTTTTTCCAATAAAATACAAATTTCATAAATATTCCAGGTAATGAATTTTGCTACATCTGACGTGCGTATCGTCTATTCAAGACTCGTCAGAAGCGCTCTACCAAAACGATTAAAATAAACTGTATAAATATAAAGACCACAGAAGAACAAAACCAGAATATGTCAAATTTTGAAAAGGTTCAATTGCAGATTTGAAAATTCCCTGTTATCTTCTTTAAACAAAATTTATATATAAAAATAATTTAATCTTTAATTTCATCATTTAAATGCTGACACGGTCAGGAATGACGCCACTTATATTTGCATGACAGATTTTCATGAAAATTTCAAAATCTTATGTAGAACATCGATCTGTATGCTGAAGTTTGGAATATTAGCATTCATAAAAAAGGTTGACGTAAAGATTGACAAAATGAAAATTCTTGAGCATTTAGATATAATAACAGCTGTCAAACAAACAGGAAACCACAACGATATGTCAAACTGTCACTTTTGAATTTCAAGATTTAACAGCTTTTTGTACACAACCAAAGACAAACATGTATAGCCTTACCGTATGACGAATCTTATCTTCCATGGCAATACGCCGTTTCTCTTTTTCTATCTCGTTGTTTTGATCTCTATCCGAGTCAACTGGTGTACTCAAAACTCGTTCCCTGCACTCATTCATGATTCGATAACCTAGCAGATAGTACATATACATCACCTAGAAGAAGATGAAAAAAGCAAGGTCCTTTGATCTCACTTTCAGATATTCCGCTGATGTCCTATCTGTAAACAACGCTTCGTTTGCAAGAAGCAAAGAGGCATCAATGGGTCATTCTAGTGTCAAAAGTCCGAAAGGACAACGAAAAACCCGGTAAACACGAACAACAACAGCACGAAGAAACACAAACACAAAATCAACCACGCGAACTTAAGTCGTAACAAGAGTCAACTCAGTTGCTCCGGAAGAGTAAGCAGTTCCTGCCTGCTATAGCACACCCGTCGTGTTGCTAATTTTGCTATTTTCCAATTCAGTGTGTCAAATCAGGTAAAGGAAGACAAGAAAAAATTCTAACAACAAACCAACATCTGCACTCATTTGAGAGACAGTAATCTTATATTTGTGTACTTGTGCACTGTGTCTATCGTAATATTTCTTGAGTGAAGACAGCAACCGTGGAGCAACATAACCCTGTGTCAGCAAATTCTGTGTATACGTGACGCTCTGCCAAGGAAATCGATGCGATTCCTGCACGCTCTCGATAGATTTCTTTAATATCTCTAGAGTTACAGATTAAAGAAACCAACGAATTTACTTGCTTCACGGCATTATTAGATGGTCACCTCAGTACAAAATTAAACATTACGTTAAAAACACGACTTTAACTTTTCAAATCATTAAAGTTCACATCTCATTTTCTTCCACAAAATTTTAAGATTTTTTTTATTTGACACCGCTGTCTCCGTGACCGACTATTAGGCCAAGGTTAAAAGAGAATACGTCTCATGCGATCTTTAAATATGGTAAGTGATTATTTTGATTAGCGATTTGCTGATTGTTGTACTTAGATGATCATCTCAATATCCCTAATATGTCTCACAACTGTTTTTTGTGTTTTGTGTTACTATCAGTCCCTATGGAAGAGGATGTTTGGCGCCATAAACCTGGTTTAAACCACAATTTCTTTTGAAATCCGCTGCAGTCTTTATTTTTTCCGGTGTGTCTTTCTTGTTTTGTCGTTTCTATAAGACACTTGAGATAGCTCCTCAAAGCTCGGTAGATTTGTTATTACATTTTTATAATATGATACAAACTTCTTACAATCTTTTCTAGACAAAAAAGATCGTAGACATGCTCACTCTTTTCACCTCACGTTCCGTTATATTGATGATGTCCTTTCACTGAACAATTCTCGATTAGATGACTTTCTCCATCTTTTACATCCTCAGCACCTTGAGATAAAGGACATAACGGATTCTAGGAGGCCTGCTTCATATTTATATCTACATCTCGAAATTCTCTAAAGGAAGACTTTCAACAAAGCTCTATGACAAACGTGATGACCTCAACTTTTCCAATCGTCAGTTTTCCTGTTTTGTGTAGCAGCATTCCGTCCGCTCCTGCTTATGAAGTTTTCGTATCACAGTATTCGTTACTCAGAGCATGCGGGAATTACATCGATTTCTTTGGCAGAGCGTCACGTGTGACTCAGAAATTGCTAACACAGGGTAATGTTGCTCCAGTTTCCGTCTACATTCAAGAAATTTTACGGTAAACATCATGCACTCGTAGACAAATATGGGATTTCTCTCTCTTCTTGTGTTCATTTTTACCGGTTTCGTCGTTGCCCTTTCGGACTTTTGACCCTTATATGCCCCATTGGTGCAACTTTGCCTCTCTCAAATGAGTGCAGATAACGGTTTGTCGTAGAATTTTGTTTTGTCTTCCTTTACCGGATTTGACACTCTTAATCGGAAATTAGCAACTCAACGGGTGTGCTATAGCAGGCAGGAACTGCTTACTCTTCCAGAGCACCTGAGTTCACTCATGTAAAAACTTTGCTGATTTCTGTTTGGTTGATTTTTGTTTTGTGTTTCTTCGTGATGTTCTTGATTGTGTTTACCGGTTTTGCTGTTACCTTTCAGACTTTTGACAATCGAATGTCCCATTGGAGACTCTTTGCTTCTTTGTATTTTTAATGGCCCGACCACGTATGATGATCGGCCATAATTTAACCCTTGTCCGTCCGTCCGTATCTACGTCCGTAACACTTTGGTTACGTTCTTGGTTAAGGTTCATTACTCGGATACTTGATGTTGAGGGTCAATGATATTTCACCACCAGAGAGGTCTTGGGTAGGCTTACAACACCCAAAAGAAATTAGGTCACTGTGACCTTTATTATATATATCCATGAACAACTTTGGTTAAGTTCTTGGGTAAGGTCCAAAACTTGGATACTACATGATGAGGGTCAAACTAGATGTGTTTTGGGTAACATGACACCACCCAATAGAAGCTGGGTCACTGTGGCCTATATTTTATGCATGAATGACTTTGGTTAAGTTCTAGGTGAAGGTCCATAACTAGGGGAGGGTCAATGATATTTCACCACTAGATGTGTCTTGTGTAACGTGACACCACCCACTAGAATTAGGTCACTGGGACCTCCTTTATTTTACGCATGGATGATTTTTCTTATTAAATTCTTTGTTAAGGTCCATTTCTCGAATACTACATGATAGGGGTCAATGATATTTTGTTACTAGATTAGTCTTGGTAACATGGCACCACCCACCAGAAATTAGGTCACTGCAGCCAATACATTGTATTTTACGCATGAGCACATTTGATTAATTTCTTGGTAAAGGTTATACACATTGAGGGTCAATGATATTTCGAAAACGGGAGGGCTATCCTGTGGTTCATTGAAACATTTTCAAGTTTTTATATGTATTACTAGTATCACAGACAGTATTTCATAAATACCTGGTAAATAAAAAAAGATGTAAAAAATTTTGATGATTTATTTTACAAAGGATTTCAAACATATCTATATATGTTTAAAACGCGAGTATATGCGGAGTGAAGGAAATATGATGGACCAGTTGAGAATTAACAATCCTAAGGTGTTTTACTCAAAATTTAGAAGGAGAAGGGAAACTACTGACAAGATTTCACTAAATGCCTTTTTTGAACACTTCAGAAATGTAGCAAATACTGTCGAAGCCGATGTTCCAGATCTAGATAATTTGGATGACGATTGTGTTTACGAGGAATTAGACAAAATCATTTCGGAGGAAGAAATTCTGCTAGCGATACGTAACTTAAAACGAAACAAAAGCCACGGTATTGACTGTATTTTGAACGAATATTTTTTTAGAATTTAAAGAATTATTTCTTCCAATATTGTCTAGAGTGTTTAATGGTGCATGTATTACAGACAGGGATTTTCCCGATCGCATGGACAACTGCTATTTTAGTTCCGATTTTCAAACGCGGTAGTACTGAGGATCCGAACAATTATAGGGGCATTAGCTTAGTGAGTAACTTTGGTAAATTGTTAATGTCCATCTTGAAACAACGACTTATGAATTGGGCAGACTCGACGAATAGTGTATCAGATTCGCAGTTCGGCTTCAGGCCTGGTCATAGTACTGTTAATGCAATTTTTTCTTTGACTTCAATTATTTTTAAGTCATTGTCTCATAAAAGACGATTGTATTGCTGTTTTATCGATTATACCAATTAATCGCTTTAATTTATGGTATAAAATTGCATTTATTGGTATACGTAGTAACCTTTTGAATGTTTTAAAAAATATGTACTCTAATGTTTAAAAATTTGTACAAGTTGATGGATTTAATTCAAGTTATTTTAGCAATGAAGTAGGGCTGATGCAAGGGGAAGTTTTGTCACCTATACTATTTCCTTTTTATATTAACGACTGTGAGATGGCATTTATAAATAGTAATTCTGTACCTGTTGAAGTGAAAGAGCTGAACTTATTTTTATTAATGTACGCTGATGATATGGTCATTTTTTCTGAAACTATATCAGGTTTACAGAATATGCTTGATACACTATCTGATTATACTAAGAAGTGGGCATTAAGTGTCAGTATTTCTAAAACAAAAATTGTAATTTTTAGAAATGGTGGTCAAGTAAATGACAATGAAAAGTGGTGGTTAAATGGTCATGAGGTAGAAGTTGTTGATAACTTTACATATTTAGGAGTCACTTTATTTTATACTGGAAAATATATTTTTTTACAGAAGAAATTATCTGAACAAGAAAGAAAAGCTGTTTTTGCTTTACTTAAAAATTTAGGTTCCATGTATTTAAACTTTCATACTCAATTGTCATTGTTTGATACGTATGTAAATAGTATACTTAGTTATGGTTGTGAGGTATTGGGCACACATAAAGCTGCTGCTATCGAAAAAGTACATGTTGATTATTGTAAGAATATTTTACATGTTAAATCATCTACAAATAATGTGATGGTATACTATGAATTAGGTCCTAGGCCTTTATTACTACATATGTTATATAGAATGTACAAATATTGGTTTAAAGTATTAAACACACAAAATTGTATTTCAAAAAGTTGTTATATGATGTTATATGATGAACTTAGTCGTTGTCCTGGTAACAAGAGTAACTGGTTATATTCTATTAAAAACGAATTATATAAAATAGGACTCGGTGATATTTGGATTAATCATTTAGAGTTTTGTCATCAAAAAAGCTTGTGTGCTTCATCACTTGATAGTATTAGGCAACGACTATTAGATGATTTTAAACAAGAGTGTGATAGCTTACTAAGAAATAGTGTGAAATGTTATAATTATCAATATATGGTAGATAACTTATGCTTGCAATTTTATTTAGTAAAAGGTATCCCAAATATTTATAAAACATGTATTACGAAGATTCGTTTACGTAGTCACAATCTTTTTATTGAGTCTGGAAGATTTTTGGGCATTCCTACACATTTAAGACTTTGTTCTTTATGTAATTTAGAAATTGAAGATGAAATGCACTTTATTTTGAAATGTAAAGTTTATCATGGTCTGAGAGTTAATTTGATTAAACCCTACTATTAGAGAAAACCATCGATGTATAAGTTTATTCAACTAATGAGCGTTAATAATGTTAAAGAGCTGTGTAATTTGGGAAAATTCATATGCAGAGCATTTAAATTAAGGGAAGAACTGTTGTAATTCTAAATTGTATTATTATTGTATCACTGCATTCTATATTTTGTAAAGACTTTTTAAAATTGTAATTTTGAATTGTAAACCTAAAGTTTTTTACTTTGGTAATAAAGATATGTATATATATGTATATGACAGCCATGGTAGGCACTGAAGGCATTTTGAACTTTGTGGAATATTTTTAAATAGGCTATGTTTTATTAAGCCTTTTTATATCGAAATGAAAACATATAAAACAAAACAATTATCATGTGTTTGATTTAAATAAAAAAAAGTTTTGATTTTAATATATTAAGATGTCGGAGGATCAGCTTTTAAAAATTTTGACATTTTTCGGAATCCTCTGTTTTTTCCATTAAAATAAGGTAATATAATTGCACGATACCCCAAATTTTTCTTTTGTTTAAGGTATTTATTACACCATAATTTTTTTACTTATTTATTTCAAATTCTAATCACTTTTTCACAGGTTTAAAACCCTAAACTGTGTTAATGTTAAAGCTATGAAAAAAACATTAACTCTTATTATCTTTAAAACGAGTATGGTAACCTACCAAATTTTTTTTACAACTTGTATTTTCTATTATTCTCTTTTGATTCAAGGCATAAACTTAATCTTCACTTTTAAAGTCAACCTCGAACATACATTTGTACGTAAGGATATTGTAATAAAGAGGATTCTTACCTTTAAATATGCTATTCTTAATCATTGATAAAGGAGAATAAACCAAAATCAGCAAACAATGGAGCACAATAAGTATCTATTGGGATATCGTACACACCCAAAACATACAAATATGTGGTCTATAAGATAGTTGGACATTTAAATTATTCTCTCTTCTGTATTCATTAACAAGAACAAAACACTACCAGATATTTGCACCAGCGTATTTCGTCCTATATAAAGGTTTTAATGTTTTTAAAAATGATATAAAGTGAAGAGTTTCTATCACTTTAAAAAAAATCTTTTTATTGACATAATTTCGATTTGAATATTTTGAGGAACCGTTGAATTTTAATATTTTAATTTTATTACGTCAATATTGATGTAAACAGAGATGAAAACCGGTGAAATGGTAAATGTAAATCTGAACGACTGGGCAATTAAGTGTAGCGTATTATAGGATTTCAAACTTTGGAATCCAATAAAATCAAATTATTCCACATTTAATCAAATCAAATTTATTAGCACAAGTTACGCCCAACGAAGGGCCAAAGGCTACAAACAATAGATTGACAAAAATACAAAAATAATAATAGCATGTACAATGAAACTTAAGTGTCTCCTGTCCTCAGTGTCATTGACTGTTTTAAAAAGGATCCCAGAAATTTCACTTCTTGACTATTATTTGGGTTTAATATTAAATTTAGCCATATTTCGTTTTGTGAAGAAGAATCAATGTTAATTTTATCAAAATATATTTTCCTGCAATTTTCGTTAATTTTAATGACATAGCAATGAGTTAAAGTACTTTCAAAGTCTAAAAGGCTTGTACAAGCTGGACAGACTATTATCGTATTTTAAAAGATTGGGTCTTATCGTTTATAGAGAGCATCGTAGATGCAATTCCATACGATGTTAAGAATGACTGATATTGTTTGCAAAACAAATACAGACGAGAAAAGCGGATCAGATGGTTTACATTTACGATGTAGATATAAATAAAAGGCACGGAGCAACATACAACTTTATGGTTTATTGAACAAAATACAACGCAATCTGCAAATCCAAAATTAAAGAATAGAAAGGAAAATGATTAACAAATCCTGTTTTATTCACTTGTATTCTCACACTTTTCGCCTTCGTTCAAAACATTAATCAACCTTTTTTGGAGAAAAAACCGAGTGATGATAACTTGGGGCGATTAATTTTCTTTCGGGATCATGTTTTTGATGTTGACAAAGCTTTGTTAATTTCACAGAATTCCACTCTATATTTTTTTCTTCATTTATTTTTGAAATTACAATCAACTTAACATTATTTAAACATCCATTTTCAATCTTGCTTTGACTCCCTCAACAAATAAAAGGGCCCGTATTATTAGCTGAATAACCTTAAATAAGTGTTTCGAGTTCTTTGGGTGTCCTCTATCATGCATATTGTTGTTATTTGATTGCTAGTTTCCACCTGGCCTGGGCTCCACAAAACTTAAAAAATACTTAAGTCTGAGTATATTGTTATTTTCCATGGCAACTCCAATCAAAACCTTTTTAATTCTATGACGTCATAATGAGTTGAGAATATTCTCAGACGTAAGTAATTTTTCATGTTTTGTGGCGCCAAGGCCAGGTTTCTAATTTAAAGTTACAGCAAAGTTCCAGACGTAAAATTTTGCTTCGCCTCACACGCGTTTCGTCTATTCTGGACTCATCAGAGGCGCAGAATGTATATTGACATTTTTGTTGTTTGCTGAAGGTAAAATTAGAACGGGCGATGATTCCTATTAAGAAGTATTTCGTACCTGCCAAATGTTGTCAAAACCTCTGACGGTTTTAGGAAAGTTACAAGTATTTAATAATTGCACATGTTATTCAATAATTCATTCTAGCAAATATAAATAGTCTTTTAAGGGAGCAGGCAGGGCTAGTCTCGATTTTCAAACAGGTTATGTGATCATATTTGTCGAAATTGAGATGGGTTACACACTTGTGTTACAAAACAATACCGGGTCTTTAACGTTTATAAGGATTTTCAAACCATTACTGCAACCATAGATTCCAAATTATGAACAACGCAAATTGGAACTTATAAGGTTAAAAGATATTCAAAGGAGTGGCTAATGTTGTCACATTGGCGAGAGACATAATACATACCTGGGACCATCGCTTCCTGTGGCGAATTTTGTTTTTGTCCTTCAGATGCACATACATTAAGTTTTCACCAGGCATCTCAAATACAAGCTGAGCACCATAAGGCGAGGGTAAAATCTGAGGAGGGGATAGTCTCACTTCTCTTTTATATATGGCGCTGTAAAATAGGCAAATTAGTTGAAAGTTTCAACTCGATTTAAATGTAAGAACCTTTTTTTTTTCCAGAAACCATTTCCCTAAGTATCCATGAGTCCCCACTTTACCCCAATTTTTTAACCTCGATAGGGGACAACCGTTCGATTTTGAAAGAGGTGCATCGGTGGTATTTGAAACACAAAGGCAGGATTACAAAAGTAAAAATTGGGAAATAAAAAAAGGCAGAACAGTGCTTAAACTAAACATCGATTAACCTAATGCCTTGAAATGTGGTCGAGAACAATTAACTGAACATTTAAGCAATCAAAAGCTTTTATTTTGCCAGCTAAAAGGGTTAAACAGTAAAGAGGTATACGCATAACCAAAAACTATAAATCCTATAAGGGGTCATTACATAACTTCCACATAATAACTTCCACTATATTGAGTTTCTTAGTTAACTAAGTAGTATTGAAATTTAAAGTTTTTCTCTACCTTTTATGGTTTGCAATACAATAAGAAAAGGCTTTGGTATGTTAAATTTTGATGTTCTAAGAGGAATAACTCCTACAAAGATTATCATAAAACTTTGACCTTGTTTAAATATTTTGTAGATCTTGATTTGCTTAACAATATGCAATTTAAATTTTTCAAACATTTTGTCACGTTTTCAAGATATTGAGCTTAAAAAGTGCGAAATTCGAAAAATAATCAAGAACAAAAGGCTACCAGGAGCCTGAATCGCTAACCTGGTCCTTAAGCCATTAGGATCTCCTATAAGAGGCCATCAGACGACGTCGACCCAATGGAGACTTTTGTAGAGCTTAATGAGCTGAAGGTTTAAGTAAGAAATAGCTTTTCTCTATCTGCAATAGTTTTCAATCGCATTAATGCGGCAAAAACATGAAAAAAACGCTATTTTTGACTTTTGAAGGCCCATAACCCCTATGATGGCACGCCTGACAGCTTTGACCCAATGGACACATTTGTAGAGCTTAATTAGACGCATGTTTAAGCAACAGCTTTTCTCTACTTGCAATTATATATGGCAAAAACATTCTATTTTTGACCTTTAAAGGATCGTATCCCCTATAAGGGGTCATCTGACAGCATCGACCCAATGGAGACTTTTGTAGAACTGTTGATGCTGAAGAAGCAGAATTGCTTAAGATTTTCTCTATCTCTTATACTTTCTGATTTACAAGTAAAAACAGTTGTCTGACCCCCTTGTCTAATTTTAACAACAGCGGCCATGTTTTATGATGGATTAGAAAACGAAACACAACTTTTTTGCAGGACCCACTAAGGATCAATCATACCAAGGTTCAGTAGTTACAGAGGAGAAGATTTTAGAAAAATTGTTAACGGACGACAGACGACAGACGCCAAGTGATGGCAATAGCTCACCTAGACCTGTACCTTCAGTCCAGGTGAGCTAAAAGAGGCAATTATTCCTACAAAGTTGGCTAGGTCTTCTTCAAAGTTTCAGGGTATGTAGACCTTGAGGTACTGAACACTAGCTCTGAAAAACATTTTTGATAACTGTCACCATTTTCGAGTTATTTGAAAAAATAAAATACAATTTACCACTATGTTCTATTTTTAGTTACAGCAGCTATGCTTTCAAATAAATCAAAAATCCGAGCAAGATCTTACTGTATGTCGTACCCATGTAGGTGTTATTTCCTTTTTCTGGATTTATTTTAAAAATTTGTACTTTCTTATAGTAAGATCTTGAGGTGCTGATCGCTTTTACTTTATTTAAGAATTTTTATATCTGTGACCGTTCTTGAGTTATTTGCAAAACATTGCAATTTACCCTTAAGCTCTATTATCATGACGGCCATGTTTTTTATGAATCAAAAATCCAAACAATTCTTATGCAGCACATATGCCAACAAACAATTGTACTAAAAAAGCAGAGGTACCAATGGGGTATCCGAATGTCAAAATTCCGAAAGGGCAGAGACAAAACCAGTAAACACCAACAAGAACGGGACAAAAACAGACAACAAGTAAAACATGGTAAAACAAAATAACTGAATGTCAATCAACAACGCGAACTCCAGTCGAAACAAGAGTGAACTCAGGTGCTCCGGAAGAGTAAGCAGTTCCTGCTTGCTAGAGCACACCCGTCGCGTTGCCAATAGTATATTCAGCTTGTCAAATCCGGTAAAGGAAGACAAAACAAAACCCTATGACAAACCAACATCTGCACTCATCTCAAATAAGTTAGGTTGCAATTGGAATTAATTTGTCAGAGGCATAAACGTTTGAAAAAGTTTGCGGACTGACGGACGACGCTAAAAAGCGGTATCCGATTTTTCTAACAACATAAAAGGTGGACGAAAAAATCCATATCCCCGAATAAATTCATATGATTGCTCCCTTAGTTTAGGGATAAAATTGTTGGCGTCCGTAGTCCGTCCGTAAACTTTTTAAAAATAGTAACTCCTCTGACACCATTAGTCTAATTGCAATCAAACTTGGCATGGTTGTTCACTAGCATTCGGTGCTTAGAACTGGTGTTGGTTTTTTTGATTCGTCGTAAAACATGGCTGTCATGGTTGAAAAAAGCTGCAGTATTTTTGCAAATAACTAACAAGAGGCTCCCAGGAGCCAGAATCGCTCACCTGGTCTTGATGTCAACCATATGAAGACTTTTGTATAGCTAAATGAGCTGAATGTTTATAAGCATGAACAATCTTTTCTCTATTTGCGATTGCTTTCATTCTAAATAATCAAAAAAACACTAAGGGGCTGTAACCTCTATAAGAGGTTATCAGACAACTTCAACCCTATGGAGACTTTTGTAGACTAAATGAGCTGAACATTTAAGCAAGCAACAGCTTTTCTCTATCTGCAATAGTTTTCATTCTTTAAGCCAAAGACACTATTTTTGCCTTTAAGGGGCTGTAACCCCTATAAGGGGTCATCTGACAACTTTGACCCTATGAAGACTTTTGTAGAGCTTAATAAGCTGAACATTTAAGTAAGCAACAGCTTTTCTCTATCTGCAATAATTTCATTCTATAGGCCAAAAACACTATTCGCCTTTAAGGGGCTGTAACCCCTATAAGGGGTCATCTGACAACTTTGACTTAATGGAGACTTTTGTAGAGCTAAATGAGCTGAACATTTAAGCAAGCAACAGCTTTTCTCTATTTACAATAGTTTTCATTCTTAAGGCCAAAAACACTATTTTTCGCCTTTAAGGGGCTGTAACCCTGATAAGGGGTAATCCGACAACTTTGACTTTATTGAGACTTTTGTAGAGCTAAATGAGCTGAACATTTAAGCAAGCAACAGCTTTTCTCTATCTACAATAGTTTTCATTCTATAGGCCAAAAACATGCAAAAATGCTATTTTTCACCTTTTAAGGGGCTTTTACCCCTATAAAGGGTCATCTGCAAACTTCAACCCCATGGAGACTTTTATAGAGCTAAATGAGCGGAACATTTTAGCAAGCAACAGCTTTTCTCTATCTGCAATAGTTTTCATACTATAGGCCAAAAACACTATTTTTCGCCTTTAAGGGGCTGTAACCCCTATAAGGGGTCATCTGACAACTTTGACCGTATGGAAACTTTTGTAGAGCTAAATGAGCTGAACATTTAAGCAAGCAACAGCTTTTCTCTCTCTACAATAGTTTTCATTCTATAGGCCAAAAACATGCAAAAACGCTATTTTTCACCTTTAAGGGGCTGTAACCCTTATTAGGGATCATCTGACAACTTTGACCTTATGGAGACTTTTGTAGAGCTAAATGAGCTGAACATTTAAGCAAGTGCAATCTTTTCTCTATTTGCAATAGTTTTCATTCTATAGGCCAAAAACACTATTTTTTGCCTTTAAGGGGCTGTAACCCCTATAAGGGGTCATCTGACAACTTCAACCCTATGGAGACTTTTGTAGAGCTAAATGAGCTGAACATTTAAGCAAGCAACAGCTTTTCTCTATTTACAAAAGTTTTCATTCTATAGGCCAAAAACATGCAAAAACGCTATTTTTCACCTTTAAGGAGCTGTTACTCCTATAAGGGATCATCTGACAACTTCGACCAAATGGAGATTTTTGTAGAACTTTTGATGCTGATGCAGATGCGTGCATCAGATTTCATCTATCTCTTATACTTTTTGATTTACAAGCCAAAAACAGTAGTCTGACCCCTTGGTCTATTTTTAGTAACGGTGGCCATGTTTTTTGACGGATCAAAAATTGAAACACAAGTTTGGTGCAGGACACCCTAAGGATCATTCATACCAAGTTTCATTAAATTCTGTTCAGTAGTTTCAGAGGAGAAGATTTTTGAAAAATTGTTAACAGACGACGACAGACGACGACGACGACGACGACAGACGACAGACGACAGACGACGACGACGGACGCCAAGTGATGGTAATAGCTCACATGGACCTTCGGTCCAGGTGAGCTAAAAAACGGCTACACATAGCAATATTCTAGCAAAAGGATAAAAGTTATGAGCACCTCAAGATCTACCTACCCTGAAAATTTGAAGAAGATCCAACAACCCTTGTAGGTGTAATTGTTCTTTTTCTGTATTTTTTTTAAATCAACACTTAGCAATAGTTTTCATTCTGTAGGCCAAAAGTGTGCAAAATGTTATTTTAAGGGCTCTCTGAACACTTTGACTCTATAAAGACTTTTATTAAGAGCTTAATGAACTGAACATTTAAGCAAGCGACCACTATTCTTTATCTGCTATAGTTTTCATTTTATAAGCCAAAATATGAAAACATGTCTTTTTAGGGACTATAAGGGGTCATCTGACAACTTCAACCCTATGGAGACTTGTGTAGACCTAAATGAGCAGAACATTGAGGCAAGCAGCAGCTTTTCCTTATGTGCATAGTTTTCATTCTTTAGCCCAAAGGCACTATTTTTCGCCTTTAAGGGACAGTAACCCCTATAAGGGGTCATCTGACAACTTCAACCCTATGGAGTTTTTTGTAGAGCTAAATGAGCTGAACATTCAAGCAGGCAACAGCTTTTCTCTATCTGCTATTGTTTTCATTCTATAGGCCAAAAACTATATTTTTCGGCTTTAAGGGGCTGTAACCCTTATAAGGGGTCATCTGACAACTTCGACTCTAAAGAGACTTTTGTAGAGATAAAAATGACAACAAAGTTCCAGACAATAAATTTTGCTACGCCTGACGCGCGTTTCGTCTATTCAAGACTCATCAGAGGCGCTCTACCAAATATATTGAAAATGCCAAACACTGTATGAATATGAAGAGCATAGAACAGTACAACCAAAAATACCAAACTGGGGAACCAAATAATTACTAAGATATTCAACCTATGTCTGGGGTAGGAAGAACCTTAGGGTTTAGACAATTTTGAAATTTAGACGGATAATTTAAAGCTTTGATGTATTCTCCAACTCAAAAGTGTTGGTGCCGGAGCGGGCTAACCTCGGGGAATTTAAACTCCACCAGCAGTGCTAACCTTCACGTGTGTTCGAAATAAAAATGACAACAAAGTTCCAGACAATAAATTTTGCTACGCCTGACGCGCGTTTCGTCTATTCAAGACTCATCAGAGGCGCTCTACCAAAAATATTGAAAATGCCAAACACTGTATGAATATGAAGAGCATAGAACAGTACAACCAAAAATACCAAACTGGGGAACCAAATAATTACTAAGATATTCAACCTATGTCTGGGGTAGGAAGAACCTTAGGGTTTAGACAATTTTGAAATTTAGACGGATAATTTAAAGCTTTGATGTATTCTCCAACTCAAAAGTGTTGGTGCCGGAGCGGGCTAGTTTTTAATGCTGAAACAGCAGCGTGGCATCAGATTTTATTTATCTCTTATACTTTTTGATTGACAAGCCAAAAACAGTGGTCTGACCCCCCTGGTCTATTTTTAGCAACGGTGGCCATGTTTTTGACGAATAAGAAATCCAAACAATAGTTTTGTAGAGAACAACCTAGAAAACAACCATACCAAGTTTCATCACTTTCTGTCAAGCGGTTTCAGAGAAAGAAGAAGATTTTTGGAAAGTTGAACGGACGGACGACAGACGACGGACACCAAGTGACGGCAATAGCTCACCTGGCCTTCAGACAGGTGAGTTAAAAATTCTGATCTCTAAAATATACATTTAGATTGTGTTTCTTTTGTTTTACAAAAGATGAAATTGTTCAATGTGAAGACACTAAGGTTATCCCTACCCAAAACATATATTCGGTCATAAAGTTTGATCTTGCGGCATAATTTGGTTGAATATTTTGGTTTTATTGATCTATGTTCTTCAAATGAAATGTAATTAATTCAATAGTTTTTTCCTTTTTTCCACCGTTTGGAAAGGCACCTCTAATGAGGCTATGTATAATAGACGAAACGCTCGTTATGCGTAGAAAAAATAATTTCCTTGAACTTTTTTGTTATTAATATTTTAATTTGATAAAAAAAAACTTAAACAACAATTGTTTTATAGGCCAACTTACTTGGCGGCCTCTTGCATGTTCTCTATCAATTTTTTGACATATTCGTTCGGGACCATATCACCCTTCTCGTCAACCTCAAATGCGTCGTCAAACATAATGTGAGCTACAATTAAAATATACTGAGTGACATTAAAAACGCAACACTTAAATTTTCGAAATATTTTTGATATATGCTAAAGTTTCATAAATTGGAAAAGATAGATGTGTTTTTTTTACCAATAAGTAACCAATCGATACATGTATGGTTCAGTGATTTTCTAAACTTTCTTTCCCTCAGTATCCCCGTACAAAGGCACGCATTTTTTGTTTCGACATGCAGACATGCATAAATAGCTTCAATAAAATTAAAAATTTTTAAAGTAAAATTAATTTTTATTAAATAAATACGTTACCACTATAAATTCTGAGATGGTCCCTTTAGCGCCCAAACAGCAGGAAATACAAAAGACAAAAACACCTTGAGATGACCCCCTGACTGCCTCTTTACGACATCCCTTTGCTACATCCATTCATTTTCCTCAAGTTAAAAGTATCAAACAGGGGATGAAGGGGAGGAAAAAGAAATGGGTGGGACCTATAATTTATAGTGGTAAGTATTCATTTAATAAAAATTAATTTTACTTTAAAAATTTTAAATTTTATAACAATAAATACGTTACCACTATAAATTCTGAGAAATTCAGAATCTAACGCATAGCTGAATCCCCTGAAGAAGTGCTGGTAGGGGGGAAATTTATCTTTTGTGCAGTTACTATAGGTCCAAGGGAAAACAAACTATCAGCAGATGAGGTCATAGAACGGAGATAATGGTTAGTGAAAGAAGTTTCACACCTCCAAAACCCAGCAGATAAAACATCAGAAATTGAGGCTGAATTAATTAAAGCCCATGACGATGCTAAAGCTCTGACCTCATGTGCCTTAACAGAATGACTAGCCAAAACTTCCTCACCTGAGGATTTGTAAGCCAACAAAATGGTGTCACATATCCATCTGGAGATGGATTTGGCAGACAAGTCAGAAACACCTTTCTTCAAAGGAAGAAAGAGTCTAGATGAAGAAGAAGCAGATCTGCGTTGCTGAGTCTTATTTAGATAAATCTTAAGAATTCTGATAGGACAAAGTAACAGGTCAGAAGAGTCAGAAGGAAGGGCAGGAACCACTACTGGTTCCGCACCTTTACTAGGCAATTGGTTTTTAGCCAAAAAAGATGGGTCTGTTAACAAGGTCACAGAAGACTCATCCCTAGAAAAGCGGAGACAAGATTCAGATACTGAAAAGGCATGAATCTCACTCCTCCTTCTGCCTGACGCTAAGGCTAATAAAAAACAACATTTGTAAGAAACAAACTTAAGATCTACTTCAGAAGCTGGTTCAAATGGAGAAGATTTAAGTGTTGATAAGACCAACCCTAAATCCCATTGAGGAACTAACTTCTTTTGTTTTGGCTTCTCCAAATTAAAATTGCGAACCAAAAGAGATAAATGGTCATCATTTCTGTAATCTGGGCCACCAGAAATAGAAATAGTGCGGGAAATAGCTGACTTATAACCTTTGATAGTTGAAGGAGATAGATCCTTAACTTCAAACAGGAAAACTAAAAAATCAGCTAGCTGCTGTACAGAGATCTTGATTGGATCAATTTCCCTGTCACCACACCAAGCACAGAAGACTGACCATTTGGCATCATAGACTCTCTCTGTAGACTGTCGGACAGACTTAGAGATGTGTCTGGAAGCCCCTGAAGAAAATCCTCTCTGTCTGAGACCCTCCCGGAGAGTAACCAGGCGTGTAGATGAAGAGATTCTAGATGAGGATGTAAAACTTTTCCTCGAAACTGAGACAGAAGATTTATTCTGGCAGGAAGACAGAGAGGAGTTGCACAGGATAGAAGAAGTAGATCCGTGAACCAAGCTTGTCTTGGCCAAGCTGGAGCAATAAGGATGATCTTGCAAGATTCCTGAGAGATCTTCTGAAGAACTTTAGATACAGTACCTGTATGGTAAAAGCTTCCCTCTCTCCCCATTTACCATCACACCATTTACCATCCCCATGCACCATATACTATCTCCATCCCCATACACCATGTACCATCCCCATCCCCATCCCCATACACCATGTACCATTCGCGTCCCCATCCCCATACACGATTTACAATCCCCATCCCCATTTACCATTCTATATTCCCCATACCCATAATGCAATTGTTTATTATTATCGATAATACATGTATTAATTTGTTTTAAGGAAAATCTGAGAAAATTATTTTATAATTATCTCAGGGAAAATTTACTATCGCATTTTAATATTTTCAATATTAAATATTAATTGAAAATGTTTCATTTTAGTAATTACTAAAGCTGTTATTATCATCTTTTAATGAAACCATGTTATTCAAAATCTAAGTTATAATATATTACGCAACTTTTCAGTAAAAATTGATCTTGAACTTTTCTAATTACATCCAATGTATGACATATAGATCTAGGCATAACCTGTATAAAAGTCAACATATTTCTATTTTTAGTTTATCTAAGCATATATGTTTCAAATCTAATGAAAAAACTTGTTTCGCAATCAATTTCTTGTCAATTTTATTGAGCCGGCATATAATCTGGAGCTCAAATATCAGTTTTTACTTGAGTAACTAATATTTTACATATAACAATTGCAAGTGTAATCTTAATACTCCTATGCAAACCAATTTTCATTATAGTTTCTTGACTATGAACATTATTTTTGAAATAATTGATACATTTATGCATATGGCTATGTATATTTTCAACTTATCTTAGCATATCTGTTTCAAATCTAATGAAAAAACGTGTTTCCCAATCAATTTCTTGTCAATTTTATTAAACCGGCATATAATTTGGAGCTCAAATATCAGTTTTTACTTGAGTAACTAATATTTTACATATAAAACTTGCAAGTGTGATCTTAATACTCCTATGCAAACCAATTTTCATTATAGTTTCTGAACTATGAACCTTATTTTTGAAATGATTAATACATTTATGCTTATGGCTATGTATATTTTCAACTTATCTTAGCATATATGTTTCAAATCTAATGAAAAAACTTGTCTCGCAATCAATTTCTTGTCAATTTTTTTAAACCGGCATATAATTTGGAGCTCAAATATCAGTTTTTACTTGAGTAACTAATATTTTACATATTAAACTTGCAAGTGTGATCTTAATACTCCTATGCAAACCAATTTTCATTATAGTTTCTTAACTATGAACCTTATTTTTGAAATAATTGATACATTTATGCATATGGCTATGTATATTTTCAACTTATCTTAGCATATATGTTTCAAATCTAATGAAAAAACTTGTTTCGCAATCAATTTCTTGTCAATTTTATTAAACCAGCATATAATTTGGATCTCAAATATCAGTTTTTACTTGAATAACTAATATTTTACATATAACAATTGCAAGTGTAATCTCAATTCTCCTATGCAAACCAATTTTCATTATAGTTTCTTGACTATGAACATTATTTTTGAAATAATTGATACATTTATGCATATGGTTATGTATATTTTCAACTTATCTTAGCATATATGTTTCAAATCTAATAACAAACTTGTTTCGCAATCAATTTCTTGTCAATTTTATTAAGCCGGCATATAATTTGGAGCTCAAATATCAGTTTTTACTTGAGTAACTAATATTTTACATATAAAACTTGGAAGTGTGATCTTAATACTCCTATGCAAACCAATTTTCATTATAGTTTCTGAACTATGAACCTTATTTTTGAAATAATTGATACATTTATGCATATGGCTATGTATATTTTCAACTTATCTTAGCATATCTGTTTCAAATCTAATGAAAAAACTTGTTTCCCAATCAATTTCTTGTCAATTTTATTAAACCGGCATATAATTTGGAGCTCAAATATCAGTTTTTACTTGAGTAACTAATATTTTACATATAAAACTTGCAAGTGTGATCTTAATACTCCTATGCAAACCAATTTTCATTATAGTTTCTTAACTATGAACCTTATTTTTGAAATAATTGATACATTTATGCATATGGCTATGTATATTTTCAACTTATCTAAGCATTTATGTTTAAAATCTAATGAAAAAACTTGTTTCGCAATCAATTTCTTGTCAATTTTATTAAACCGGCATATAATTTGGAGCTCAAATATCAGTTTTAATTTGAGTAACTCATATTTTACATATAAAACTTGCAAGTGTGATCTTAATATTCCTATGCAAACCAATTTTCATTATAATTTCTGAACTATAAACCTTATTTTTGAAGTGCATATATACATTTATGCATATGACTATGTATATTTTCAATTTTTCTGGGCATAAAAGTGTTTAAATCTAATAGAAAAACGTATCAGGTGTAATATCGTTGCTTTTTTTCTTAAATGCTATATATTATTATTCAATATTAACTTAAATACTTAGAATTAAAATCTTAATGTAAACAATTTTTCATTGTTTTCATTATGCAAATATATATACGGCGAAATGTACGTCACAATTTATTTGATCTTGAACATTTCGTTTATAAAATTCTTTCATTTATTTCAGTTATATATCTTATTTTTATAATAGTTGTATTCAAATAAAAGATACATGTAAAAATGTATCGTAAAAATGCCGTTATTTAAATTGTAATATGAAAAATGTCTTTAATCAAGGAATTCCTTGCTTTAATGTATAAAGTTATTTTCATACACTCAACAAACAAAACAACTATATATACGTTAATCGTCCTCGTGTACACGTAGTAATATAAATATATATTCGTTTTATATATTTAATGCAACAGACATCTACCGTATCATCTACAGTTAAAATGACCAAATAAATTTACAATTATTCTATTCTTATATCATTTACCATCCCCATTTACCATTCGGTAGACCAATCAAATTCGATTTACCATTTACCATCCCCATTCCCCATTTACCATCCCCATTTACGATCCCCATCCCCATACACGATACTCTTCCCCATACACCATCCCCATACACTATACTATCCCCCATATACCATTTACCATTCACCATCCCCTTCCCCATCCCCATTTACCATCCCCCCATTTACTATAGATTGGGAAGCTTTTACCATTTAGGGACTGTAGGAACCTGAATGGGGGGAAAGCGTAGGCGAACATTCCTACCCAAGAGAGAGACATAGCGTCTACTGCAAAGGCTAGAGGATCCAGAACTGGAGACACATAAGTTTCTAGCTTGTGATTTAGAGCTGTTGCAAAAAGATCTATGTGAGGACGCCCCCAATGAAGGGTTATCGAATTGAATACCACTGGTAGAAGTTCCCACTCTGTGTTCACAGGAGATAGAGATCGACTTAAGAGAATCCGCAAGAACATTGAGGTGACCTGGAATGTGTCGAACTGTCAACAGAACATGATTCTCTGAACATAGAACTAGGACCTTTTTGCAAAGAGCAAATAGACTCTGACTGTGAGTACCTCCCAGATTCCTGAGGTAAGCAACAACTGTAGCGTTGTCTGTTGCTACAAGGACAGACTTGTGACGAAGAGAGTCCAGAAAATGAGTTAGCGCTAAGAGCACCGCTCTCATTTCTAGAAGGTTGTGTGTAAAGGGTCAGAGATGGGGTAGGTACTGAAAGTGGAACACTTTTCATAACATTCTCCCTTAGACACCACCACTGTAGATGTTGTAACAAGTCCGGTAGAGGCCAGTGATGATGAAGATAAAACTGAAGAGGTCGAATAAAAAGGCGACCCAGAGGAACTATATCTGCTAAAAAGTTCAGGTAACCCAGAAGCTGAGAAAATTGGCGAGCTGATACAAACTGGGATGACTGAAGATTGGAAATTCTGTGAAGAAGACTCAGAAATTTTTACTCGGGAGGAAAAATTAACCCCAAATCTGTCATGTAGTGCTCCCCCAGAAAAATGAAATTCTGGGAAGAGATCAACTCGGATTTATTCCAAGAAACTAGGAAGCCTAAGCTGAGATAAAGCTGGATAACCTCTTGGGTTTGAGTAGACAGTTGACGATGACAAAAGTTCCTGATAAGGGAATCGTCTAGATAGGAATGAATCTGAATAGAAAGGGAATGCAGATGAGAAATGACAGCCTGGAAAACCCTGGTGAACACCAATGGGGCTGTAGAAAGGCCAAAAGGTAGAGCTCGAATTGTCTAAACCCTAAGGTTCTTCTTACCCCAGACATAGGTTGATTATCTTAGTAATAATTTGGTTCCCCAGTTTGGTATTTTTGGTTATACTGTTCTATGCTCTTCATATTTATACAGTGTTTGGCATTTTCAATATTTTTGGTAGAGCGCCTCTGATGAGTCTTGAATAGACGAAACGCGCGTCAGGCGTAGAAAATTTATTGTCTGGAACTTTATTGTCATTTGTATTTCGAAACTGGTAAACCTTGTTGTCCCATACAAAGCGAAGATACTTGCGAAAGTGGTAAGCTATGGGAATGTGAAAATACGCATCTGTCAGATCCAAACTTGTTGTCCAGATACCTGGTTTGATACAGACCCTGATGGAGCGATTGGTCTCCATTTTGAAATGGGGAATAACCAGAAAGGTGTTCAGGATGGAAAGATCTATGACTGGACGCCAGCCACCTGTCTTTTTGGTCACCAGGAAAAGACGAGAATAAAAGCCTGGAGTCAGAGAGGGATCCTGGACAACTTCTATTGCTTCCTTCTGAAGCATGGACTGAACCTCCTGAGAAAGAAGGACAAACTTCTCCTGATTGGAAGTGTGAGAAAGAAACACTGGTTGAGGAGACAGTGGTGGATGCTCGTGAAATTTCAGATGAAGACCCCCCCGAATTACTGACAAGACCCAAGAATCTTGGGTGATTTCTTCCCATCGTTTCAGAAAATGGGAAAGTCTCCCCCCTACTGGAATATTTGGGGATGGGATAAGAAACTGATCTTCTCCAAGGGGGGCTGTCAGTAATAACTGAGGGGGCAACACTTCAAACACGATTCCCTTGCTTCTTACCACCTTTCTTCTTATAGAAAGGATACTTGGTGGATTTAGAAGCAGAGGAATTAGCTGGCTGGGCCGGCTTTTTCCTCTTAGGGGCAGAAGGGGCTGACACAGGAGCAGAAGTTGCTGAGGAGGAAGGCACAGACTTAGTAACCACAGTGCGTTTGCCCTCAGAGAGCTTGACACTGACATTTACTGGCTGAGGAAGCTTCTTAAGCTCTTCCTGAACTTCTGAAGCAGTCATACCGAAGATCTTGTCATTCAACTTGGAATACATTAAATATTCCTGAAGAGGAGAGAGTACTGAAGCTTCTCAAGCAATTCACCTCGCTTAGCAAAGGTAAAGTTGCCCAGAGAACCCAACAACAAGAGTTGAGAAGTACCAAGAGCTTGGTCTACCTGGAGCAGATAGGACTTCAGCTCATTAAATTCCTCGCCTTCTTTCCCCTGCAACAAGGTACCTGCAGCCGCAAGATAAAGTTCAGCACTGCCAAGAACATGGGAAGCACTTCGAAGAAGATTCTCAGACTTGGTCCACAAAGATTGAGAAAGCTTGAGGCCATCAACATTCTTAAGGTTTAAGGAAGAAGCAATGAACTTGTCACAAATGGGAGCAGTCTTCCCTATAGAAGAACCGTGGACTTCATAATCCTTACTGTTGAACCTTCCTGGAAAAGAATTACATCCAAAGCCAGCAAACTTAGAGGAACTAGTAGAAGGTTGAGAAGCTGAAGCAAAACTCTCATTTATGACCTGAAGTGCCACGCCAACATGATTAGACTCCGGAAAGGAGGAATAAGAGGTGAAAGAGTCTTGAGACAAACCACATGAAGCCTGAAAAGTAGACACAGTTTTCTTGACCCTAGGAGGGGAAGAAAAGGGAATGTCCTTCTCTCTCAAACGAGAATAAACTCTAGACTTCAAATTATCCTTAGCGAGAGAGCTCTCTTCTAATTCTCCGTCTTTATCCTTACCAGAGCCAACTTGAGAGATGGTAGTAGGAAGACCATTGCCAACAAGGTCAGCTTGGCCATCCTCAGGAAGGTCCTCATCAAGTTCTCGATCTTCATCAAGAAAAGAACCTTCCTGACTACCAGGAGCAACTGACATGAGATCCTCGGGATCGTCAGCTACTGTATCCCCAGGAGAAGCCGGAGCACCAAGGGCACTAGGCAACTCCTTACGGGAATTCTCAAGCCTCTCCAACCGATCTGCAACCTGTTTCAGATCCTTGTCGAGACCCTTCTTAAATTCCCAAAACAAATCCCTTACTTCTGAAACAACTTTCTGAGGGTCAGAAACTGGCACCTCAGCAGACCTTGAGGGAAAAGGCTGTGCAGCTAGGGGAGGACCTCTAGGAGGCAAACCCCAAGAATAAGAAGGATCCTAAGGAGAGGGCCACTGAGGGTTATACCAACCTGAGGCAGTAGGAGGAAGGACAGGTCTCTGAGGCATAGCATTCAGACCAGTAAGAAAATTAGGGGCAGTTACATTACTTACCCTGGTATCAATAGGTCTGGTAATAGTGTGAGTTACACTAGACTTGTGTGTGGTTGTTGACACATTGCTATGTACAAAAGAAGGAACCCCAGCAGAGGAATGAGGTGCACTAGGAGAGACAGGGTCCAACCTTATCGTGCGGTTACCCAAACCTGACACAACTGAAGTTGTATCAGGTGGTGAAAGGGTAAATATATCTGCAGGAGGGCCTTCAGTTGTTGGTAATACCTCAAAAGGGTTACGGAGAGACCCGTCCCAAAATACATCAGAAAAAGTACTGGACTCGTTATTATTGTCCATGACAACTAGTAATAGTATGACAAATAAAAAATTATGTCAAACTTACTCAAATCAGGTAATTTACAAACTGTAAATTTATATGTGTTCTCAAATTAAATATAATTTGGAATATGTAAACTCAATATATTTATATGTATGTCTTTGTTAACACTTGTCAATATATTAATAATAATATATATAAAAAGATATGTTTGTTTTCTCTGTAACTGGAAATATTCAGCTCCTCGAAAAAACACGTGCTATCTGTAGCGCAGCAGGAAATTGAAAGGATGTAGCAAAGGAATGTCGTAAAGAGGCAGTCAGGGGGTCATCTCAAGGTGTTTTTGTCTTTTGTATTTCCTGCTGTTTGGGCGCTTAAGGGACCATCTCAGAATTTATAGTGGTAACGTATTTATTGTTATAAAAGTCCGTTTGTTAACCTTAACTTACGGTTACAAAAATCCCATCCAAAATTTTCAAGTTCTTTTCGATGCAAATTTGATAATGCCAAGGTTTTCAGACAACTAGCGACATGAGATTTTGGCAAAGATCCAAGGAGGGATATCTTGGCGTGAAATTGCTAATCGAATGAATTATGCACAATAGACAATTACTCGATTGTCCCCAAACAACATTATCAGACGGGTTCAGTAAACGACAGATCACGTCTAAAAAGACAACTTAAACAAGCTGTAAGGAGACGCCAACAACCGTCGGTCACGCTTAAACGGCTTGAAATTGCCCTACAAGAGGAATGGAACAATATTCCACAAGAACCAATTCGTCGTTTTATCCGATCAATGCCACGAAGTTGTCGCGCATGCGTTGCAGAAGATGGTGGTCACATGTGCTTTTGACTGTGGGAAATTCAGATTTGACTCTAAAAACTTTGTGAACCGTTGCATAGAAAAGAACTAACATTAAATTTAAACGCTTGCAACAATTTGTTGCTATTGTGCAGAAGATTTGAAAATACCAGTTGTTTTAGTAATGTTGTTTCTATACCAAAAAAATATTTATGTAAATACTAGTGTTGCGTTTTCATTGTAGCTCAGTATAATATTAGCTTTCCCCTTTATTTATCGTGACATGATATACCTTTGATAAGACCATGCATTCATGTACTTTCAATGTCTACGTGTCTCAAATACAGTAACTCGTATTACCTAATATTGGTTTGACATCTGCTTATGAAGTAATTACCAATGATCTCATTATATGATTAATTTTTCTTATAGCTTAAAATTTACCCCGAAAAGCCTGAGTTCAAATATAGTTAGAGGATACATTTTGAATTTGGTTGGGTTGTTAAAAGATCTGTATATAAAAAAAAACATCATCGACCTCTGATGAATGTTTGTACATGTAAAAACATTGATACATTGGTACGTTGCTGTACGCCGGAGTATAACACTCAACAATGAGTTACCTCCGTATATGGAAGAAGAAGCGTATCATTTCAAAACTTATTTGCCTTCAACCATCCTCAAACTTTAAAATATAAACTGTTACCTTGAAATTTGTAATAGTCATATTTCTCCGAATCAATTATTGTTCCCTCTGGGGCCTCTGCCTGTGCCACTTTCAGACTCTGTTCTCTGACAAACTGGTCGGAATCAACTCTATGTAAGAATAAGTAAATTTAAAATATGATCACTGTCTCTTATAAGAAAAATGTATTAATCTTTTAAAACGCCAATAAAGAATATCTTCTTGAATTCAGTTCAAAGTAAGAGATTTGTAAATATATATAGATTATTTCACAGGAGCGTTATTTCACAGGATTTTCCATATTAAGTCCCATATAATTCCATGGCTCCTATATTATACATGTAAGACACACTAAGGTCGACGCGTCAAATGCAATATGTGTCGAAGAATTACATAGGAATCTCTTTATCACATCATTTTCCGCATTAGACCTTAAAATGCTATATAAAATACACTATAGTGTTTTACATGCTTAAAAACATGCTAAAATTGTCAATTCTCTATTTATTGTATTCTTGTTTGATGGTAATTATAATTAATTTGCCATGTTTCCTAAAATATTCTAAACATCATTTCATTTTCACGTTTGTTTAAAGTAATGGCATCACAGGTGCATGTTAGACGTTAGACATTGATATGGCTTTCAAGTCCTCTTGCAAGCATGCGAGGTTTTGATATGGCATATCAGGTCTCTGGCCAAATATGGTTTGGAATTCATCTGATTAATTTGCACATATAAACACTAAATGTGTGATAAATTAGTATCTTTCCTGCAGATATACACATATTTGTATCTTTTGCATTGAACAAGTGAAGCCAATAGAAAATAAAGAGATGTGGAATAAGTGTACGCGACACAGCCCACAATTAAACGGCAATTTAGAAAAAACCAAAATGGACAACCGCCAGCAGCCTTCAACGAGGCCATTTGGCACTGCCCGCGGTTCTGCAATTGGCCCATGGTTTAAATAAGATGCATATAATTCAAATCCAGCCCTGAAATAGTCACAGATAGATCCCCTTCTTTAACAAGGAACAGAAAACATCAAAAAGACAAGTACAAACGAAAGCTTTGTCAAAGATTCCTGGCTTAGGACAGGCATATGTAATATGTGGCGGGGTTAAACTAGTTTTTTGGGCCCAACCTTCCCCCTATCAATATTTCTAGACAAAGCACAAACACTAAACACACAATAAAAATCAAATCGATCAAAGTCCAATTCTACTAGAGAGAACCTAAGACAAAAAACAAGAACAAACAAAAGGACGGTAAAGGAACTCTCTATAGAACACTCGCTGTTACTGACAGCTAGCTGAGAATCGTCAATCGACTGATGTAAAAAAATCAAACGTATCGATTTTAAATCCGACACAACACTTCAAACAATAATGATTTAGTGAAGTGTCATCACACAAAACCGACACGCTTGATCGCTATAATGCTTAAAAATGACAATAGTAAAAACGTTTATGGGAGTTTTAAAGCTAGTATCAAGTTTTCAATATTTCTGCCAAAAAACACTAGTAGATTTAGACTGACTTCCGAATGAATGCTGGAAATCAAGGGAATTTAACCTTAGAATTTGGTCAAAATAGTTCAACCTTTTTAGAAGTTTTGACAATATACATATTTTCCTCGCTCATTTTCAATTTCTTCTGCGTCTGTTAAATTCGCATAAAAAGACAAGTAAGGAATCAAACATTTGATTTTTAGGGGGCAGGGGGGCTATGGATATTTTCTGCGTCCTGCCTTTCTATTTTCTGGAAAAGCTGAGTCTAGATTTTTTTTTGCGCCAATTTTCTTTTTTTTTCAAAGCTATTATAAAATTTACAGCCAAACTAGCATCCTGCCTATCTTTAATTCAAAGCTCTGTCCTGCCTTTTTATTTCTAGATTTTTGCCATCCTGCCTTTTTATTTCAAATTTCAACATAGCCCCCCCCCCTAAAATCAAATGGTCGGTCCCTTACATTATTGAATTCAATTCGATTCATTGGTCAGTAAACAAATAAAAACACTAAACAAGAATCTCATTTTTTTAAAGTTTTAGATAAAATTTTAAGATTTTCAATGTCTAATAATAATAAGGTACACTTCTTGACATGTTATATAGATGTGTGCTATGCTCCCTTGTATAGCTAAAACTGATAAATCGTGAAAAATTGTACGATTTCTTCAATTACTTATTAAACTTTTTATTTATGTAAATGCATAAGCGGACAAGAGTGCATTAGGATATTTGTTTTATTTGAAGCTGTTTTACATTGAAACTGACATAAAAATACTAACCTGAACAAAGACTTTAAAAGCTGTACCATCTCTTGTTTTGTTTCATGCCACATGGTGGCGCAAGCGTAAAGCATAGGAGCAATTTTTTCAGATTGAGTTTCGTCGTTGTCGCTACTAGTTGTTATCTGATCCTGGCTTAACCTAAAAGTAAAAAGACAACAGTTTTAATGTCCCCGAGTGGACTTTGTTTTGTCAACTTTTTTTTTTGTAACATGACAAAATTAAGAGATGTAAATTTGTGGAGTTTCTGAATGAACACATGAAAAGAAAGTGCAGACCAATACTCAAGTCACGATTCCTTCATGTTAAACCATCGAGCAGAATAGATAGAGCTGCTCTTACATGATTATAACATGGACGGTCAGATTAACAGACAGACTGACAGACAGTACATGGTTCATATAATCCCTTATCCAAAGAAAAAACAAAAAGCCCCCCAAAAAACTGCGGGTTGTCAAAACTTCAAATTTGTCACTCAGAGGGACAGAGTTCAAGAGGCTACCTGGAGAATGAATCTGTCATCTGGTTGTTTTAAAGTCATAGGGGTCTTTTGTATAGTATATACAGCACCTACAAGGGGTCATTTGGAAACTTGACCTACTGGAGATTTATGAAGAGCGTTATGAGCTGAAGATTAAAGCAAGCAATAGCTTATCTCTATATACAATTAAATTAGATAAAAGCATGCAAAGCGCTATGCTTGACATCTAAAGGGTCATACCCCTATAATGGATCATCTTAAAACTTTGCCCCTATAGAACTGTTGAAGAGCTTTATGAAGTGCACGTTTACAGTGGTTTTCATTGCAGAGGGCAAAACTATGAAAACACCATTTTGGACCTTCAAAGTGCCATAACCTCTATAAAGGATAATCGAAAACTTCTTCCTTATGCACTCTAAATTGATTCTTCGTCGTCGGAATCACCGCGTTCCCAACTCGTCGGGAAAATATCCCCGCGTCTTGTCGGGATTTCCCTGTGTCTGCATGCATCCTTTCAATAACTTTTTAAGCACTGCATGCCTATAAGAGTAAATTACTAGTAATGTTCAATTTTCGTGTATTTAACGGTTTTCATGAACATTGTAAGACTTCATCTTGTCAGTCACATCAAAACATGTGTGGTAGCGCTTGCTTGATTTGAAGCAGCTCTTGTTTTTTTTTTCTCGAAAACTGGAACAAAGTAGCTCGCTGGGTAAAATTCCTTTTCTTTATGTTATTGACTAATCTGAAATAAATTGAAATAAAAAGATCACACGCTCGCTACCTGTTTTTACTAAAAATGTATAATAAACAAGGAATTGATTTGCAGACTTTTGAAGGGAGAAACATTTTTTGGCGTTATGGTTGCAACGCTTCAGTTTACAAATCTGTATAGAAACACTACTGCCTAAGCAAATCTTACTTGTATGTTACATTTTCGTTGTCAAATGTTTTTAGGATAGATTTGGTTTGACGCTTTCTGTTCATCAATAGGTGCTGTTCTAGTAGAACACTGCAGTAAAATGGATTAACAAACAATCTGGAAAAAAAACAAATGAATTAAAGAATATGATTGATTAAGATATATCAAAGTCCGGTGGTCTAGTAGTTGATGCATTTAAATACAAACACAGGGTCAATGGTTTTTTGCTCATCAGGAGTGACAATTTCCTTTTTTCCGAAATCGCTTTGACACCTTTCTTAGGTATGGTCTCAATACATGATTCTAGTACTTCGGAAGGGACTCAAATTATACTAATTCAGTGTATCAGTAGACTAATATTCCATGCAAGTTAAGACTCCTTTTAGAGATTGAAAGCTGAATGTACACCACTAAAAGTGTCACACTTGCATACTGCAAATTCTCTCAAAGAAGACTTTCAACAAAGCTCTATGACAAACGTGATGACTTCAACTTTCCAATCGTCAACTTTTCCTTTTTGTGTAGCAACATTCCATCCACTCCTGCTGATGGATTCTTCGTATCACAGTTGATTCGTTACCCCAGAGCTTGTGGGAATTACATCGAGTTGATTGGCAGAGCTCACGTTTGACACAGAAATTGCTGTCACAGGGTTGTGTTGCTCCACGGTTGCTGTCTTCACTCAAGAAATTTTACGTTAGACACCGTGCACTCATAGCGATTTGTGGGATTTCTATCCCTTAAATGAGTGCAGATGTTGGTTTGTCGTATAAATTGTTTTGTCTTCTTTTACCGGATTTGACACGCTGAATTGGAAATTAGCAACACGACGGATGTGCTATAGCAGGCAGGTACCGTTTACCCTTCCGGAGCACCTGAGTTCACTTTTGTTACGACTTGAATTCGCGTTGTTGATTTTCGTTCGATTGGTTGTGTGTTTGTATTTCTTCGTGCTGTTCTTGTTCGTGTTTACCGGTTTCGTCGTTGCCCTATCGGACTTTTGACATTTGCTTCTTTGCTTCTTGTACAGAATTCACCTATATGCTTAAAGTTTATTTGGACTCACAATCCGTTGTTTCTTTAGAAGATGGATCAGCTTATCACACCCCAAAACTGCGTTTTTTTCATATCTAATGTCACAACGATTTCATTCTGTTACACTTACAAAGCAAAATAATATTAATGTCAAGAACTTGTTAAAGCTGTTTATTTTTACCTTTCCATTTTTGCAAGTTTTTCTTGATGTGGGCACCAGATATATCTTGCAATCCAGTATGTTGACATAAGCCAAAGTAGACCAAGAACAAAATGATACCAGTGGTCCTTATCATAGGACTCATACACAATGCAGTACAGTTCTTCCTTAGTAAAAGCTTCAAGTATATCATAGTAACAGTCCAGCTCAACCAGAAGTACAGCGACTGGCGTGGAAAACAGGACAGCCAATGAAAAAGAAATTTTCTGCATCTGTAGCTTGCAAGCAGTATAGCTAACATAGTAAGCAATGTAAGAACCTATGGTAATACAGATGATGGCTGTAAAATCCTTTACTTGGTCGTAAGTATCGATGTCAACAAAGCTCCTTGTCAAATTGTTTCTGCTCTCATAATCAAATGCAAGATAATTTTCATATTTCAGTCTTGGTATGGATTCAACAACAGAGAAAGGGTCCAAATTAAGGTCTTTGTTAAGAACATATGCCATTACACCAGTCATGAGAATTTTAATGAAGGAGGTTACCATGGTGATCACTGGCCGACTTTTCTGAAGGTCGTATTTCATTTCAAAGATCCATTGCTGAAATTTGCTTTGGGTATTTCCAAATGATTGGTCATCAATGAAGTTTTCCCACCATGAAAAAGAACAGAGAAGCAGGCAAAAAGTGACGCCTACGATTACTTTTGTATCCTCTACAGGGTTGTCCTCTTCAACCAAAAAATATAATTTGATCATCAGTGGGATGCAACTGATTTGGAAAACAGCTGCCATAAAATCAAAGAAAAAGAAGGCTATATCCTTGTAAATTGTCTTCTCCGTTTGCTTTTGGTTACATTTAGCAAATACAAAACAAAACGTTTTTAAGACACTGGGCAAGATACAGGTAGCACTTAAAATCATTATCCCACGAGCAGCATGCACTTCTTTTAGGTATTTGAATACCAAAAGACTCAAGCCCACACAATGCAGCACTTCCATAACAATAGACTGAAACAAAATGGATTAAATTGATCGTAATTCTATGATTCTAGAAAAATATTTGTTCTCTTATTTTTGCTACAACCTGCATTGAATATGTAATCAATCCTAAATAAGATTATAATATCATATTGTAATACTTAATGTTTTTGCTTTAATCATAGTATAGTGATCTTGGACATATATAATTATTGTTTCAATGTATTAAATGTTATAGAGATTGTCTTGACTAAGACGTACAGCTTTGTGCCATTGTGTAAGTCTTATTCGTAAAAGACCGTGACATTTTTATTCTTAATAAAAGATAAAAGAATTTATTAAATACTTATTTAATAAATAAAACAAAAATTGCCTCAAGCTCAAATTAATATTTTTGTAAAAACTTTGTGCTAAGTTCAACAAAGTATGTTGCATAAAAGTTAGTTTCAACAAAATTCACTTTGCTTTGCTTTGTTTTAATTAAAAAAAATGTGTCCGAGGTTTATAATCTATATCACTACATTTTTAGAAAATGACAACCTTGCAAAAAATATTTAAAATCTGAATAGAAAAACTTACTATTTTTTTTTCTTTTTTGGGTCCCTACATTTCAACGGAACTGTTATTAATTATATGACAAAGGTAAATCTGAATAAAAAAGTCAATTCTAGGCAAGAATCAAAATTGCATGTTTGCCAATTTTAATCCCCTTATTTCTAAACAGAAAAGCGTGATCTATTAAAAATAATACCATCGATTTTATATCCAATGTTCATACACATGATATTGAACTTTCAAAATTGTTTCCATAATGGAAAAAAAATCAACATCGGACCAGTTATGAAAATAGTAGCACTTTCGCCCCATTTGTTCTAATAAGACTAAATCAAAAAGTGGAAACCCAATATTTATCTTATCCATCCTTTCAACCAAGGAACCTAATGGTAAAATTTCATAGGAATCGGTCAACAGACATGACAGAACTATAATATATAAACAAAGTCTAAAAAAATAATATGTCATACAACATTAATTCAGAAAAATATCAGATGTTTTATTTCACTATGTATCCAAAGAATGATAAACCTACTAAGAAAAGTGTTTTGTTGTTTGGGGTCGGAGCATTTCCAAATAACCACTTCAGGATACTCATTATCAGAGTAAGAGCATAGGGGATACACATGGCTACCAGTAATAACAGGTATCTGGAACTGTTGTATATGCCTTCATCCTAAAACAGATAATGTTGTCAACTACAGAAAATATTATCATTAGCATCAATTATTGCGAGATAAAGGAAATACAAGTAGTCACTTGTTATTGAGAGATATCTGGTACTATTGTGAAAAACGTTCTCCTGAAAAGGTTAACAGAAATATTTCAGGTATTTCACAAAGTTTGTTTTAAGGATGGTCACTCCTGAACTTTTTTATATCAAAGATTTTATGATATGTGTTGGAAATGATAGATAATATTTTAGTTAATCAAATAGCAAAAAGAAAATAATAGGTCCGTGTGCTCGTTTTCGAGATAAATGACGTCAAAAATTTGGCGGGAAATCAGACTCCTCTAGATTTTACATAACTTTAACATTGTGACGTATTTGCCCTAAAAAACCATGAAGTTGTATCAAGAATTTCAAGAAATTTTATACAGTTGGTTTTTAAGGTCTAGATAATCAGAAAATATCATAAAAAGTAGGGGTCAGTATGCAAAAAATTTCTTCAATATTTAAAGGCAAAGTCTAGAGGAGTGCCGAAATCAGACTTAAATCCTGAAACATGAACAGTGACCATCCTTAATTTTATAAGAAGAGTAAGAAAGTTATCCAACCATAAATAAAAAATAGATACGAGTAACCTAGTTCTCTCATCATGTTTAACCATGCACACTTTTATAACGAAAAATCAAACTAGAATTGCAATTGCGAGCAATACCAGATGTCACACCATTTGCCATTTTCGCAAATAACGCAAAAACGGTAAATATTGCTTCATAATTTTTTGAGTCGATTCCGAGATAATATATTTGGCTAGCCACATGCAAAATTTTAGCCGCTCTAGCATCTAGGTAACCGAGATATAAGGATTAAAAAAAATGGTTCTTCCGACGGCAATTTTGAAAATGGCGGCCATCTTGGAAAAATTTTAAACGTCCACGGCACAACTTCAGATGACTACCTTGGAGTTTGCAAACGTTTAATGTCATTCCATTTACCCATCTCCGAGAAAAACGTCAGACAAAATTTTGTGGAAGAATAAAATGGCGGCCATTTCGTCTGGGGTGACATAAATATAGTAACCATGGACAGTTGTCAAGTCTCATTTCGAATTGAGTTCAAGTTGTTGATTGTTTGGTTCTAAAATATGATTTTTATGGGGTCTTACTTAAACGCGGAAACGGAACGCGGAACGGAAAAGGAAAACGGAAAATTGTTTTAACTTTGTAATACAATCAGCAATGAATGAAAACATAAATGGATATTTCGACCTTATAATCAAGACTGTATGACATTTTTATATAGACATGTGATACATATATTACGTGTCACTAAAAATAAGCGCACACCAAATTTTATTGATTATGGAAAAAAGGTTATGGAGTTTATAAATAAAGAAAAATATTGTAATAGAAACCGAATTCAGACAAGGACATTTACAAAGGGAAGCACAAAACACTCCAAGAATAATTGTAATACGCAAAGAAAATTCGGGTCAAATTGAGAGTGAACTGAGGTGTCACAAATGAGGTGACCACTTAATGCTTTTAGCAACATCCGACCATATAAGTTCAGTAAAATTCTGTATAGGACGATAAGACACAAGACAATAAGAATGAAGACAGAAATATTTTATAAATATCCATTGAATGTGTTTAATGAAGCGGAAAACAAATAAAATATTTTAATGTCACAAAGCTTAACAGCGTACATGTATGTTTAAATCAACTAAAGGCTCCCAGGAGCCTGAATCGGTCACCTTGTATTCAATGATAAGCTGGATATTTTTACAAAGGACTGCTACTCTGTGAAATGATCAATTCTAACGTTTTAAGGGAAACAATTCCTATCAAGAAAAGTCTTACAACTTTGACCCCATTACATAATTTTTAGATTTTTATGTGCTTAACAAAATGCAATTTAAATTTTTCAAATATCTTGTACAGTTTTCAAAATATTGGTCTAAAAAAGAAAATTTGATTAAAAAAACAGGAAAAAGAGCAATAACTCCTATAACCATTGTCAGATCTTCTTCAAAAGTTCAGGACAGGTAGATCTTGATGTGCTGATCACTATTTATTCAAACAGACTTTTAATATCTGTTACCATTTTTTTACAATTTGCAAAAAAAACAATTGACCTTTATGATCTATTTTTAGCCATGGCGGCCAAGTTTTTTGTCGAATCAAAATTTCAAACAATAGTATTGTAGAGGACATATATATATTATATTATTATATATCAATAAAAAGATAAATCTGCTTTCTTACTGATGGTCTCTATTTTATGAATCAATAAAAGTCAGTATAGTCCAATAAAAGTGCCAAAAACAGAACTAAAAGGGGGTGTTTTAGTGAAAAATTAAGGGGGGTCATCTAGACTTGATTTCAGTAACTTCTACAATAATGAAAATACCTGAACCAGAAATATCTGAAAGGCCATGTTTCCTTTTGTAAACTGTGAAAATATTGGGGTACGTTTACCTGCTTTTTTAAGAATTATCTCTGTTTACATAAAAAAGTGGCGATCGCGAATTGTCACATTCATAAAATGGAGGGTTTTATAGTTATCCCCCTTTGTACAAATATTATCCAAAAAATATTTTATTTAACAAAAGCAGACCTGATATGATGTTTTTCATGCAGAGAAGTATGTAAACAATCACAAAAGTACAAAATAAATGGTCATTCTAACTTCCGGTACAAAAATAGACAGGATTCCCTTCAATCATTGGTCAATATATTGGGCTACCATCCCTAGTCTTTTCTACGAAACTGTGTCTGGCATCGTTACCGTGCGGTGACTTTCCGAAATTACCTCCCCTTAAAAAACCGGAAGTTGCACCAAACCAAAATGGCGGAACCGGAAGCAAAATGGCCGACGAGATCCAAGATGGCGGACCGGAAGCGGATATGACGTCATAAGCATGCGCAAAGGGCTGCACCACCCTGCACCACCCGAATAATGGGTCTTCAACATCACCTTCCTACTACTTATACGCCTGCTTAAATGACACTTAATCATAACTTTCTTCTTATGTTTTCATCTAAAAATATATATGCAGATATAACAACTAATGCAATCACATGGAATATATGTTTATAGATATTCAATCAAAAACAAAATTTGAATATTACGATCCTGGTTCATTGTTTCTATTGATATATCTCATTTGCGGAAAGTCGTACACCTTATAATATTTACAGCAATTGAAAATTTCAATCCTTTTCACACACTGCAGACCCTTTTGGGCCGCACATCTGTACAGGTTTACATTTATATTGGCCCGCAGCAGAGCCTAGCTTGTCGTAAGAGGCGACTAAGGGTCTTGGGATTCTGACGTCGGGTCAGTGCTCAGCCCACAGAGCGACCAAGTGTGTACCCTAGGTGGCTGAATAGGGTAGCCCTCGTCCGCGGGGGTTGTCAGGTCTATAATACGGAAACCCTGACCGCCGACCATAGTGGGCCAACGTGTGTGGAGAGTGCCACGCTTCATGCACGTAAAAGACCCCTTTGTGGACCGCCCAGTAGTGCACCACATAGGCTAAATTTTCCGCCCCTACCCATCTCTCCCCTTTTCCTGTGGTTTTTCAAAATTTACCGTTCCTTTGTGTCCCACCCCATCCCCATATTTCATTTATCATCATCATTTCATGTTCATTTTATCATCCTTTTCATGTTCATCGCCTGTGAATAACCTATATAGCGTTGCACGGGCGTAAAACACCAACTCACTCACTCACATTCATATTGGAATTTATAAGAAAAAAATGGGTCAATTAGTAGAAATTTATTAAGTTTTTGAGCTCTTTAAAAAAATGATTTCAGGGTTAAAATAGTCATATCAACTGTTTAAGAGGTGTCTGCCTTGTACTGTTTTCTTTTAATCTTAACAGTTTGAAAAAAAATGAAGCTTAAGGTGTGTTTGTAATTTACTTTAGAATAAGAGTGTTTTTTATGTATGTCATATTTATAATTTCTTCAAAGTTACTTTCCAGGCGTTACACATTTGATACAAGCTTTAGCATTAGAGATCAGGTTAGTGATGCAGCCCTTACATGTATATTTTCTATAGATTTTTATAAGAATTCAAACACGTTTTGGCAAACTATGTATGTGTCGTCGGCAATTTTCAGGTTTTTCCAATTCTTTTTAGTTTTCTTTTCAGTTCATTATATATACATGTATTTATATGTTTGTCAACTTTCGCGAGACTGCCTCTTTAAATTCTAACTGCATTTTGAAGGCACCTCCCTATCATCAAATGCAAGTACATGTTTCTTATTTTGTTAGCTCAAGCATTTAAAATCTATGACTATTTGAAAATTTAATGCAGCTCACTGTATAATTGATAAGGGTTTCGCTTTGTGGATTACTCTATTTCATTCACAAGGTGGGCGGACCTTTATATTCTCGGTCTTTAGCATGTTTAATGTGGGTTTTATACGAAAAACTCAGAAATAATTGACCTGTCACCAACCAAGTTAATAAAATACAGTAATACATGTGCGGAGAGACGTGAACGGATCCGTTTTTAGTTGCAAAAATGTAGTCTTAGGAAACATTACCGATATATCTTTTACACTGCATTTTACGAACGTCTTAAAATTTACAAGATTAAAATGACACTCCATGTATTGCTATTGATTGGAACAAGATTAATGTGCAATTTACTGTCTATTTCAATGCATCTACGTCAAAAAGTTAATATTAAACATGTTTAGTAAGTTCTGACCACTAGCAGACACTTAAAACACTATATTCCGTTTTGATGTTCCCGTCGTTTCGCGTTCTGTGACCGCGTTTTAGTAACATCCTATTTTTTTGTAATATGTTTTTTTTTATTATTGTGGTGATTTGTGTCCACAGATATTTTTTTGGATTTGCTGCATTCAATAACCCCATTGGTACACCAATGCAAAACACATCTTAGGCAAAAATGGCGGTCTCAAAGACATTATCAAATCTTTAGTGTATCACAGTACCATGTTTGATGGTCCTTTGATATACCTTGCAAGTTATAAATGAATCAAATTAATCAACTTAACTTAAAAACTAGAATGGATAGGTTTGAGAATGAAAGTGATGCCATTTACATGCATGCCATTTTGTGTCAATTGAGATAAAAACGGTGATAAAACACCGATGAACAAAATAAACATCTAACCTTTTTGTAAGCTTCCTTTGTGTAATTATTGTCTATCCCAAGTTTTGAAAAGGTTCTGTTCTGAGAATGAACAAGTAGCATTAGACTTATCTTCTGAGAAACCAGTGCAAACAGCATGATAAGGAAAAACAAGCCATACATCATAACTTTTATGATTCTCAGAGTTCTGCGTTCGTGGACATCTTTGGTTTTCGTCTCTCTTGCAATGGTGGAAAAAACGTCCCAGTACCTTTTAAAATATAACAATTTAACTTAAAGTATACATTACATCTCTCATCTGACTACAAAGGCAGTTTAAAGAATAACTTTTGTTTGACAATTTTATAGTTTACATTATTACCTAATGTAATACAATTTCCTTTTCTATTAACTATATTTTAATTTTGACTATTATCACATTCTACCAGGCAATAGAAATGTGTTCTATTGGCCGGTGACGTTCTATTGCCTGTTGACATTTTGACCTCAAATTTGATTGGACGATTTATAAACATGAATATTTATGATCTATTCCGGGTCATTTACGTGAATTCCGTGCAACTGCAAAGTCTTTTTGTGTGTGTTCTGGTTTAAACCGGCTGGTCGGTCATTACTTCCATAATAGGGCGTAGTTCAAATGGTCATTTAAACCAAATCTTTTTTTCAAAAGTATATGGAAAAATATTTTTTTCTTTCAACACAATACGACTAATAATTTTATTTAAAAAAAATATTAGGTAATAAAACAGTTATTGAATGTGTAGCAAAGCAATAGATCAGAACAATTTTCCCCTTAGTATCCAGAGTAGCTAAATGTTCTATTGCCCTCAGCTTACGGCTTCGGGCGATAGAACATTAAGCTAATCTGGATACCTCGGGGGAAAATATTCTGATCCATACACATTAAATAACTGTATACTTTCAACATAAAGTATTTTAGCAAGGAAAATTACTTTATATCTGCTTCAGTTTATATTATGATGGACTGCAAATTTTTACAAGCTATCTTTCTTCCACAACTATAAATGAATGAATTAGCCAAAATACAAATTTCACCTTGAGGGTAATACCTCTTTTAAGGAGTCATCTGACAACTTTGACAGAAAAATGGTTTTAAAACAGGTGGGGCCTAAAGTTGAACATTTTAGCAAACAAAACAATATTTTCAATCTTCAGTATATAGTAACAAGAGTTACATTGAAGTATGTCTCGCTTGCAGGCATCATCAAAAGACCTTGTATTTCCTCAAAAACTATCAAAGTCACTCAACCGGAAAATCAGGACATAGGTCAAAAGATGTGGATGCAGCTGTGCTAAACTAATCCTGGGGCATATGCATACCAAGTTTCATGAACCTAGGACTTTTAGTTCTTGAGATATTGAGGTGCTCACAAAACTTTATCATTGCTATTATATGTTCTAACCCTAACCCTAACCCTTTGAAAATTTTTACTCATTTGTAAATTCAAGGTCAAAGTCAACATATTGGGATGCAAATGCGCTTCACTACTACTAGGCCATATGCATACAAAATTTCACAAACCTAGAAATTATAGTTCATGTGATATGGAGTTGCTCATAAAACCCTAACATTGCTATTATATGACCATTATATGTATTGAAAATTGTCAGTCACTCAACCGGAAAATCAAGGTCAAGGTTAAAAGATGGCTGCAACTGTGTTAAGATACTACTGAGGCATATGCATATCAAGTTTAATTAGCATGGGACTTATAGTTCTTGTGATATGGAGGTGCTCATAAAATCTTAACACAAAAGTAAAAGCCGCGACCATCACCGCCAATAAAGTAAAAAAGTAAAAAATGTCGCATGGGAGACAAAAGCGTTTAATTTGTTTTTGGGGACTTTTTTTTGGTAGAATTCGATCGTTTAGTCGTTTGTTTCAGCAGTGAAATATTGTATTTAACTGTAGCCTAAATCTATCGGTTTATAAAAAGCTACTATGAGCGTGGCATAATTCAATAAAGCAACACGTGAAATCTAAGGTTGTTCTTTGAAGGTCCAATACGGATAATCAATTAGTTTCAACAACCATGATGGACTTGCAAAACTTTTTATACCTACCATATGTTGTGATCTTTCAAGAAACATGACAATTGAATGGATCAAGCATAATCAGAAAACACGATTGAGACCAGCAAGCGGAAACAGACACATATACACACACAAAAACACCGAAGAGCAATCCACAAATTAAGTCGTAACGAGAGTAGTTCACGTGCTCCGGGAGGGTTAGCATTTCCTGCTTGTTGCAACGCACTCGTCGAGTTGCCAAAACTCAATTCAGTGTGTCATATCCAGTAAAGGAGGGCAAAACATAACCTTATGACAAACCAACATCTGTTAAGATGAGATCACATAGCAAGCCAGAACTCTTTGCTGTTCTCTTTAAATGTTCATTCAAGAATTACATGAAGATATACAATATTTGAACTGGATATCTAAACTTCTAAAAAATCCATACAAAGAAATAAAGGTAATAACAAAACTACCGAACTTGAATGATCAATCTCATAGTCCAGAGAAAATGACAAAAACGAATCAGTCATACCGGAGAATTGGTGGATCGCAATGGTCCTGACTTGGTACAGGCATTTCAAACGAAATGGTGGGTTAAACCAGGTTTTATGGCGCCAAACCTCCCTCTTCCATTGCGATCTTAGGATCCGGATATAGCTGGAACTTCATTATATTCAATAACAGAGCCGTCCGTTCAACTCACTAAGATCTTGTCTGCTGTTAAAGGAGGACAACAAGCATACTTTGACGCTATTTATAATCCAAGTGGAGTCATACATATGTAGATTTTAAAGAACTCAAACAATCTCGGTTATTTTCTGAGATCAGGCTTCCCTGTTAGAACATTTTGTTTTTTGAGTACTTTTCGTTAAATACTTTTGGTTTTTTATCTCAACTGCTGCTGATGAGAGGATACTTCTTGAAATATCGATATACAGCATAACCAAATTAATCGTTTAATACTTGTTTTTTGGTGTTTGTAAATCATTCTTTGACAACTTTCGATTTTTTCAACCTTGTACACAACATTGCCACACAAAAAAACCCAAAAATGTCGTCTATAAAACTGTTTAAAACGACTTTTTAAATTTTAGGAACATTGCATTTTTTTTTATTAAAATTAGACATTTTTCAAAACATCTTTTGTATAACACTGGACCAAGTTTGCTTTAATCCTGATTTCCTTATTGACAACATATATTTTCAAAAACAAATTTGCTTTCAATGTGCACAAACTGTGCTTCTCTTCTCGCCGACTTGTTTTTATATTCCCGAGAAATCAAATTTCTTTGGGAACTCATAAATAACAAGAAGATGATAGACAAGGTCCTTTAATCTCACTATCAGATATTGGTGATGTCCTCTCTGTCAACAACATCATTTTTGGTAGCTTGATTCGTTCAATATATCTTCCAAAGACAGAGATTAAAGAAACTACCGAATCTACTTGCTTCACCTCATTTTCGGATTTGTATTTCGAATTTGACTCGGGCGGTCTTTTAAAATTTTAGACGTCATTAAACGCTCACGTAACCCGCAAGAAAAGCTAGTTTGTTTTTATTTTCGAACATAACAAAAATAATTGAAACTTCGGGAGCGTAACAGGTTTAACCTGCCTCACATTATTCTCGGTCTTTAAGGTGGGTTTTAAACAAAAAAGTCCGAAATAATTGAACTAGCAGACACTTTAAACACTATATTCCGTTTTGGTGTTTCCGTCGTTTCGCGTTCCGTTTCCGCGTTTTAGTAACACCCGATTTTTTGTAATAAGTCTTTTTTTATTATTGTGGTGATTTGTGTCCACCAAATTATTTTGGGGGGATTTGCAGCATTCAATAGCCCCATTGGTACGCCAATGCAAAACACATCTTTGGCAAAAATGGTGGTCTCGAAGACATTATTAAATCTTTAGTGTATCACTGTACCATGTTTGATGGTCCTTTAACATACCATGCAAGTTATAAATGAAGCAAATTAATCAACTTAAATAAAAAAAATAGAATGAAAAGGTTTGAGAAGGAAAGTGATGCCATTTACATGCATGCCATTTTGTGTCAATTGAGATAAAAACGGTGATAAAACACCGATGAACAAATAAACATCTAACCTTTTTGTAAGCTTCCTTTGTGTAATTATTGTCTATCCCAAGTTTTGAAAAGGTTCTGTTCTGAGAATGAACAAGTAGCATGAGACTTATCTTCTGAGAAACCAGTGCAAACAGCATGATGAGGAAAAACAAGCCATACATCATAACTTTTATGATTCTCAGAGTTCTGCGTTCGTGGACATCTTTGGTTTTCGTCTCTCGTGCAATGGTGGAAAAAACGTCCCAGTACCTTTTAAAATATAACAATTTAACTTAAAGTCTACATTACATCTCTCATCTGACTACAATGGCAGTTTGAAAAATAACTTTTGTTTGACAATTTTATAGTTTACATTATTACCTAATGTAATAAAATTTTCTTTCCTATTAACTATCCCTCGACCCCCCAAGTTCGTCCACCACTCAAGTTCGTCCGCCATATTTGTTTACGTTTTTTGCGCATGCGTGACCTATATTACGTCATCTGACAGCTGAGCGGCGTTCTATTATTAGAAAATAGCTTCACCAAATCAACAACCATCAAAATGAGAATTAAACAGGTATATTAAACTATAAAATGTAAAAAGATGTCCAAAATGGCGTCAAATACTAATTACTTTTTGTCTATCATCTTTAAACAGCTGCAAAACCCCCTACGTATAGAAAACAAATTATTCTAACATGTCTTCCGGTTGCTGACAGTTATATGCAAATTACATTGTGTCCTAAATTCTTTTTTCAGGCCAAGCATATTGCAAAAAACGTTTGTAAAAACAGGTCAATCCTTATGTTAATTTTACATCCAAATAAACAAAAATATGTTAATTCAATTAAAAATCATTCCAAGTAATTAATTTTGCACAACAGGTGCTCTTTTTTTTTCAATGCACAACACAGTAAAAGAATCATAACTTTGTTGTTTCTTGATGGATTTTTTTCATGTTGGTCTCATTGCCACACGAAAAACTAAAATGCCGCCTGAAAAAACTTCTCGAAAAAGCCTTTTCAAACTCAAGGAATTTTGTTGTTTTGGGTTATAATTCTACATTCTTTTCCAAAACATCTTTCAAAGATAAAATTTGTTACACACTGGAACAAGTTTGCAGTATGCTTGATTTCCTCATTGACAACATATTTGTCACCTTCGGAGGAGAGATTTTTCAACAACAAATCGGCATTCCAATGGGCACAAACTGTGCTCCTCTCCTCGCCGATTTGTTTTTATACTCTTACGAGACTGAATTTCTTCAGGGACTCGTAAAGAACAAGAAGATGAAAGAGGCAAGGTCATTTAATCTTACATTCAGATATATTGATGATGTCCTTTCTGTCAATAACACTTCATTTGGTAGTTGGATTCCTTCAATATATCCTCCGGAATTGGAGATTAAAGAGACCACCGAATCTAATTGCTTCACGTCTTTCTTGGATTTGCACCTCGAATTTGACCCAGGTGGTCATCTCAGTACAAAAATTTACGATAAACGAGACGATTTTAATTTTCAAATTATTAATTTTCCTAATCTACAGAGCAATATACCTACTTCTCCTGCATACGGTGTTTATATTTCTCAACTTATTCGATATGTCAGAGCTTGCACACATTTCACAGATTTTTTGATCAGACACCGGTTTCTTCGTGACCGACTTTTGAAGCAGGGCTATAATAAAATACGTCTCATACGATCACTAAAAAAATTCGTTCTTCGTTATCAGCCACTAGTAGAAAAGTTCAAAATTGAGTTAAAAGATATGATAGTTAATTGTTTTAATTAGTGTTTGACTGGTCTGCTGTACTGAGATGATCACCTCAATATCCCTTTTGTGTCTCACAACTATGTTGTGTTCTATGGTCATTACCGGATCCTAAGATCGCAATGGAAGAGGGAGGTTTGGCGCCATAAAACCTGGTTTAACCCACCATTTCGTTTGAAATGCCTGTACCAAGTCAGGACCATTGCGATCCACCAGTTCTCCGGTATGACTGATTCGTTTTTGTCATTTTCTCTGGACTATGAGATTGATCATTCAAGTTCGGTAGTTTTGTTATTACCTTTATTTAAAGCTAGAAAAATTATCTTAAAAATTAAATACATAATAAATAAAAATAAATAGCCCTTAAAATTTTACAAGATTATTTCAAAAATATTTTTTGAGGAAAAGGGGTTTTTCTATTGATCTACAATACCCTGAACAAAAACAAAAAACCAAAAAAATCCTCCTTTTTTAGGCAAAACCTGTACATCTCAGGAATGACAAGAAGTACAGATTATATAGCCCAACTGCACTATCCAATGCGTACATGGCTGTTTTGAATAAGGAGATGTCTCAGAGGAGGGCAGCGTTACAATTTAATGTCCCTAGACAAACCTTACGTGCCAGGGTTATAGGCAAAATCGATCCTGAATGTGTAACTACTGGAAGGTCCCCTGTGTTTTCTTTGGAGGAGGAGGCAAGAATAGTAGACCATATTAAAGAAATGGCATCTTTTGGCTATGGCTACACCAGACAGGAGGTCACAGATCTTGGTACAGACTTTGCACATTGCCTTAACAAGAAACCCCCAAATGAAAGTCTCACTCTAAGTTAATGCGACGATGGCCTGAGCTCAAAGTAACCAGACCAAGGAGTTTAGAGGTTCAGCGTGCTAAGTGTGGTACTGTGGATGTCAGGAAATACTTTTTAAGCCTGGAAGAAGTAGTTGATAGGTACAACCTTAGAGATAAGCCTCATTTAATCTTTAATGTGGATGAGAAGGGACTTACCTCAGACCATAAGCCACCAAGTGTTGTAGCAGGTACTGATTGTACTACCTCTGAAGTAACCTCCGGTAGATCTGGCACTACAACTGTTCTTGGCTGCGGCAGTGCCTCTGGTTTTGCGATACCGCCATACTTTGTTTTTGAGGGTAAACGGATGATTCCTGAATTTATGAATGGTGCTACACCTGGAGCAGCTGGCACAGTTTCTGATTCAGGATGGTCAAACACCAATGTGTTTAAAAAGTATTTGTCTGAACATTTTCTAAACTTTATACCAGGACGAAATGGTGAGCATGTTTTACTTCTCCTTGATGGCCACAAATCTCACGTTGCAGTGGATATTATAGAATGGGCACAGGAAAGAAAAATCATCTTGCATATCTTACCTGCACATACCTCGCATATCTTGCAACCTCTGGATGTCAGTTGTTATGGTCCCCTACAGCGTATTTACGATAATGAGTGTCATAAGAGTATGCGTATGAACCATTCTGTTATCACGAGGTATAATGTGTGTGAACTTGGATGTAGAGCGTACCAGAAAGCCTTGTCAGTGGAAAATTTACAATCTGCATTTAGAAAAAACCGGCATATATCCTCTATCTATTGATGTCATTAACAAAGATTTACTAAAACCATCTGAAATTTTCAAACCACAAGAAAATCAAAACACTGAACCAAACACTGTCATACCAGAAAATCTACAAAGTGAAGCATTGGAAACAGAGGATGTTCAACAAGTTGAAATGGAACTGTCTGAGCACACTGACAATCAACAACATACACCTGAAGATAGAGCAGATGTCATTGTAGCACCGCAATTTTTTGCACAGAGAATCTCTGCACTAAAAACAGTGAAATCTGAAAACTCTAAAAAGGAAAGAAATACTCTAGGGAAAGTTTTGTCAGGCATGCCTTTAACTGAAGTTGAAATTGCAGAAAAAGTCAGAAATCATGTTGAAAACCAAGGAAAAAGGAAAGGTAAATCTAAGAAAGGAGGTAATAAGGAACAACAGAGCAAGAAAAGTGTAGCAAAAACAAAACCAAAGAAAACTGAGAATATTTCTTAAAAACCTAGCACAAGTTATTTCTATATTGAAGATTCTATGGATGGTTCAGACACTGATGATGAGGCTATCCAAGAAGAAGAAAAATGATGTGTGTGCAAACAATTTACCCCAAAAGAAATCAGAAATGGAGTTGCACTTGAATTTACAAAATGGGTTCAATGTGAGAATGAGAACTGCAGACATTGGACCCATGTCAAGTACTGTACCAAACTTAAGGCAGTAAGGAGAGATACAAGGTTTTACTGTATCCACTGTGAAGACAATCAATAGAAATCAAACCAAATTATAGTTAATTTTAATGTTTGGACTTTTCATCGTTGGATTTGACATTTTCTTCGTTATTTTTAGTGTTTACCTGTTTTTAATCAAATTTGAACATGTAATGGAAAAAAATCATGTGCTTGGCCTAAAAGAAATTTTACGTCACCGAAATTATTGAGGGGGACGAACTTAGGGGATGTCAACAACATGGCGCCTTGAATTGAGGTAAGTTTTCATTGTTTATTATTTTGTTGTTGTTGATTTTAAAATTTTGCGAAGCATGCCATTTAAAAGTCTTACTACATTGTCTAATGTATGCAATTTATTGGAACAATCGGATGATCGGTGTCTGCGCATGAGCGCGAAAATCGTTAGGCGGACGAACTTTGGTGATACGAGGATATATTTATCATTTTGACCATTATCACATTCTACCAGGCAATAGAAAGGTGTTCTATTGTCCGGTGACGTTCTATTGTCTGTTGACATTTTGACCTCAAATTTGATTGGACGATTTATAAACATGAATATTTATGATCTATTCCGGGTCATTTACGTGAAGTCCGTGCAACTGCAAAGTCTGTTTGTGCGTGTTCTGGTTTAAACCGGCTGGTCGGTCATTACTTCCATAATAGGGCGTAGTTCAAATGGTCATTTAAACCAAATCTTTTTTTCAAAAGTATATGGAAAAAATAATCTAAATTTTCTTTCAACACAATACGACTAATAATTTTATTTAAAAATATTAGGTAATAAAACAGTTATTGAATGTGTAGCGAGGCAATAGATCAGAACTATTTTCCCCTTGGTATCCAGATTAGCTCAATGTTCTATTGCCCTCAGCCTACGGCTTCGGGCGATAGAACATTAAGCTAATCTGGATACCTCGGGGAAAAACATTCTGATCCATTGCCTGGCTACACATTATATAACTGTATACTTTTCAACATAAAGTATTTTAGCAAGGAAAATTATTTTACTTTATATCTTACTTTATAAATTACTTTATATCTGCTTCAGTTTATATTATATGGACTGCAAATTATTACAAGCTATCTTTCTTCCACAACTATAAATGAATGAATTAGCCAAAATACAAATTTCACCTTGAGGGTAATACCTCTTTTTAGGAGTCATCTGACAACTTTGACAGAAAAATGGTTTTAAAACAGGTGGGGCCTAAAGTTGAAACATTTTAGCAAACAAAACAATATTTTCAATCTTCAGTATATAGTAACAAGAGTTACATTGAAGTATGTCTCGCTTGCAGGCATCATCCAATACCTTGTATTTCCTCAAAAACTATCAAAGCCACTCAACCGGAAAATCAGGACATAGGTCAAAAGATGTGGATGCAGCTGTGCTAAACTAATCCTGGGAAATATGCATACCAAGTTTCATGAAGCTAGGACTTTTAGTTTTTGAGATATTGAGGTGCTCACAAAACTTTATCATTGCTATTATATGTTCTAACCCTAACTCTAACCCTTTGAAAAATTTTACTCATTTGTAAATTCAAGGTCAAAGTCAACATATTGGGATGCAAATGCACTTCACTACTACTAGGCCATATGCATACAAAATTTCACTAACCTAGAAATTATAGTTCATGTGATATGGAGTTGCTCATAAAACCCTAACATTGCTATTATATGACCATTATATGTATTGAAAATTGTCAGTCACTCAACCGGAAAATCAAGGTCAAGGTTAAAAGATGGCTGCAACTGTGTTAAGATACTACTGAGGCATATGCATATCAAGTTTTATTAGCATGGGACTTATAGTTCTTGTGATATGGAGGTGCTCATAAAATCTTAACACAAAAGTAAAAGCCGCGACCATCACCGCCAATAAAGTAAAAAAGTAAAAAATGTCGCATGGGAGACAAAAGCGTTTAATTTGTTTTTGGGGACTTTTTTTGGTAGAATTCGATCGTTTAGTCGTTTGTTTCAGCAGTGAAATATTGTATTTAACTGTAGCCTAAATCTGTCGGTTTATAAAAAGCTACTATGAGCGTGGCATAATTCAATAAAGCAACACGTGAAATCTAAGGTTGTTCTTTGAAGGTCCAATACGGATAATCAATTGGTTTCAACAACCATGATGGACTTGCAAAACTTTTTATACCTACCATATGTTGTGATCTTTCAAGAAACATGACAATTGAATGGATCAAGCATAATCAGAAAACACGATTGAGACCAGCAAGCGGAAACAGACACATATGCACACACAAAAACACCGAAGAGCAATCCACAAATCAAGTCGTAACGAGAGTAGTTCACGTGCTCCGGGAGGGTTAGCATTTCCTGCTTGTTGCAACACACTCGTCGAGTTGCCAGCGCTCAATTCAGTGTGACATATTCAGTAAAGGAGGGCAAAACATAACCTTATGACAAACCAATATCTGTTAAGATGAGATCACATAGCAAGCCATAACTCTTTGCTGTTTTCTTTAAATGTTCATTCAAGAATTACATGAAGATATACAATATTGGAACTGGATATCTAAACTTCTAAAAAATCCATACAAAGAAACGGATATAGCTGGAACTTCATTATGTTCAATAACAGAGCCGTCCGTTCAACTTACTTTTGGTAGAGCGCCTCTGATGAGTCTTGAATAGACGAGACGCGCAACAGGCGAAACAAAATTTATTGTCTGGAACTTTGTTGTCATTTGTATCTTGTCTGCTGTTAAAGGAGGACAACAAGCATACTTTGACACTATTTATAATCCAAGTGGAGTCATACATATGTAGATTTTAAAGAATTCAAACAATCTCGGTTATTTTCTGAGATCAGGCTTCCCTGTTAGAACATTTTGTTTTTTGAGTACTTTTCGTTAAATACTTTTTGTTTTTTATCTCAACTGCTGCTGATGAGAGGATACTTCTTGAAATATCGATATACAGCATAACCAAATTAATCGTTTAATACTTGTTTTTTGGTGTTTGTAAATCATTCTTTGACAACTTTCGATTTTTTCAACCTTGTACACAACATTGCCACACAAAAAAAAACCCCAAAAATGTCGTCTATAAAACTCTTTAAAACGACTTTTTAAATTTTAGGAACATTGCATTTTTTTTTATTAAAATTAGACATTTTTCAAAACATCTTTTGTATAACACTGGACCAAGTTTGCTTTAATCCTGATTTCCTTATTGACAACATATATTTTCAAAAACAAATTGGCTTTCAATGTGCACAAACTGTGCTTCTCTTCTCGCCGACTTGTTTTTATATTTCCGAGAAATCAAATTTCTTTGGGAACTCATAAAGAACAAGAAGATGATAGACAAGGTCCTTTAATCTACTATCAGATATTGGTGATGTCCTCTCTGTCAACAACATCATTTTTGGTAGCTTGATTCGTTCAATATATCTCCCAAAGACAGAGATTAAAAAAACTACCGAATCTACTTGCTTCACCTCATTTTCGGATTTGTATTTCGAATTTGACTCGGGCGGTCAATTCAGAAAAAATTGAAACGTGATAGATGGGATTGCAACATTGTAACATTGATTCGTAAATATACTGTTATTATAGTTAAGCTAACAATTTTTAGAAGCTAAGTCAAATTGTTATTGTTTTTAATTTTACTGTATGAGGTTATTTTATTTGCCTGCTTGTTTTCTTGAAAAAAAATAAAAGCATTTTTGCAATTGATGATCTGTTTGATAATCAAATATTTTGTTGTTACCTTTATGTAATAGCTGACCACTTTTTGTAAGTTAAACGTACTTTTTTTCCTTCTTTGTATTTTTCTTGTTTTTCTTCCGTTGATCTTCGACAGGAGGATCAGGGACTCGTGAGGCCGATTGAGGTTTTGAAGCTTTCACCTCATCCTTTGGTTTAGTACTTTCATGTATTCCTTTAATGGAAACACATTTTCCGGCTGGTCCTTTATCATCACATCGTGACTGTCCCGGTGAAGAACTGTTAACACTGTTCTCCAAACTGATGGAACTGGGTTGAGTACTACTTGCTGGCCTGGGGGATGCTTCAGTTAACTTAAGTTATTATAATATTCAGAGGATTATTCAAAATGAGTTGTCATCTTTTATTTCCAATTATTAATATAATTAATAAAATTTCTAATATATTGTCGCTGAAATTTCCGATTATTAAATTCAAAATTGATGAAAATACCAGGTTTCTTTCCTTGTAATGCACATGGTCGATATCCTCGGTGCTGGATTTGGCTTCCTTGTTCGAACGTTTTGGTTTGGAGTACTTTTCGCTTTCAACTGTTTGGATTTTGACCTTCCAATGTTTTGGTTTAAATGCTACTGATGAGAGGTTACTCCTTGAAATATCGATATATAGCATATCCAAATTAACCGTTTGTATCTGCGTTTTGGTATTTGTAATTAACCACTATCTAGATTTATGTAAATTCTAAAACCTATATATATATTTGGATTTCGTTTGGTTTAATGCATTTGAAAATCTGTTAAATTGTGGATTCCTATTGTTTGGGTTCTTGTGCTGCTGGTGAGGAATTATCTTCCGAAATGGCCAAACAGCTCATAAAAATTAATTGCAGTTGGATTTAACATATGTGTTGTGGTAGCATGCTCATTTACTCCATATCATTTCATGAATTATTATTACAAAAATATAAGAGAATAATATATGATTATTAACGAAATAATAATTATTGCAATAATATAATGAGTAAATATAAGATCAGCGGTAACTAGATAGTTAGGAGAAGAAAAACATTAACAGCATGCTCCGGAGGCTTCATTTGAGAAAATATTGTCACATTCATATTCAGTTCAAAATGACAAATAAATTGTTGATTAACAGTTGGAAGTTGTAGATTTAATTTCGTACATTCTGTATAATTATTATGACTTAATCAAGTTCACTTATAGCTGTAGGATTAATCAAGTTTAATTATTATTTTGTCGTGCTACTAGTTTTTGTCGTCTTTTTTTTAATGTTATTTCGTTTTTTTAATTTTTACCTCTTTTTCCTGTTCTTTTTGTCTCTGGGCTTCTAATTCCTCCATTTCTTTTCGTTTTCTTTTCTTCTCTATCCACTGCGATAACCACTCGGCTATGATTTTTTCTGATCTCTGTTTACGATGGTACAGAAGTTTCTCCAGGTGCATGTGCGCCGGTTCTTTGAGAAATACCTTTAATTTAATACTTTTCTGATCAATTATTTATTTTATAGTAATAAAATAATTGATGGAAAATTCTCCAATGTCTTTTCATCTTAAAAGAAAATGTGATATTTTGATTTTTTGTTTATTGCATTTATAAAAGTTGTTCCAAAAAATAAATTTATGTGATTTTTTCATGTGCGTACATCAAACTCCAAACAAAACAAGAGGCCCCCAGGAGCATGAATCGCTCACCTGGCTTAATGTAACAATATTTAACATTGCAACAGCCTGTAATGCCAACTATTGGAAAGCTCTATTAAGCAAAGTATTTAAGCAACTAAATGTGGAACACAATTACAAATACCAAAACGCGGGTATAAACGGTTAATTTGGATATGCTATATATCGATATTTCAAGGAGTAACCTCTCATCAGCAGCATTTAAATCAAAACATTGAAAGGTCAAATTCCAAAACTGTCGAAAACGAAAAGTACTCAAAACCAAAACGTTCGAACAAGGAAGCAAAATCCAGCACCAAAGATATCGACCATGTGTACATAATCTTTCACATACTATCCACTATTTTTGGCATTTAAGGGCCTTAACTCCTATAATGGTCATCTGACAATTTTGGCCTAACCAACAATTTTGTAGAGTTCAATTAACTGAACATTTAAGCAAGCAAAACCATTTCACTATCTACCATCGTTCACAATCTATAAGGCAGGGCGACTATTCTAGGCTTTGAAGGGGCCATAACTCCTATGAGGGGTCATCTGACAATTTGACCTAATGAACAATTTTGTAGATCTCAATTAGCTGAACATTTAAGTAAGCAAAACTTTTTCCCTATCTCGTATCATTCACAAACTATACAGCAATAACATCTATTTTCGCTTTTAAGGGGCCACAACTCCTATAAGGAATCATCTGACTATTTTAGGCTAATTGAAAATTTGTAAATCTCAATAACATGTAGCTGAACACTTAAGTGAGCAAAACCATTTCCCTTTCTCCTATTGTTCACATACTTAAAAGCTGTAACAACTATTTTGGCGTTTAAGGAGCCATAACCCCTAAAAGGGGTCATCAGACAATTTTGACCTAATTGACAATTTTATAAGTCTTAATTAGCTGAATATTAAAGCAAGCAAAACCTTTCCCTTATCTACTATCGTTCACAATCTATAAGGCAAAAACCACTATGTTTGACTTTTTAGGGTTTATAACTCTTATAAGGGGTCATCTGACAATTTTGATCTATGGACTATTTTGTAGAGCTCAATTAGCTGAACATTTAAGCAAGCAAAACCATTTCCCTATGTTCAGTCGTTCACAATCTATAAGGCTAAAACCACTATTCTTGGCATTTAAGGGGCCATAACCTCTATAAGGGTTAATCTGACAATTTCGATTTAATTAACAATTTTGTAGATCTTACTAAGCTGAACAATATGCAATTGAAATAACTTCAATATCTTATATAGTTCTTTAGTTATAAGACAAAATCAGTGCAAAACGCAGAAAAAAATCAGGAAAAGGGCCAATAACTGCCACATGGTTTGTTGGAATTTCTTCAAAACTTCAGGGTAGGTGGATCCGGACATGCTGAACACTTTTATCCTTGGTCAGAATTTTTATATCTGTCACCGTTTTTTGAGCTATTTGCAAAAACTTCTGTTTTACCCCCTGTTCTATTTTTAGCAACGGCGGCCGTGTTGTTTAGCGATTCATTTCAAAATGGGGATCGTTTTTTGCAAACATGTCATATATTATTCCTGCAAAGTCTAATTGGTTCAGTGGTTTCAGAGGAGAAGATTTTTGAAATTGTTAACGGGCGACGACGGACGCATAGTGATGGCATTAGTTCACATGGCCTTCGGCAAGGTGAGCCAAAAACTAGCCTTGCTCATTTCACTCTCTTGGTTGGTTGTCAAATAACAGATGTTTTATTAAAACAATCATGAACATGATGAAAGACAGAAGAATCTTGCATTTAAACTTGTTTTATCTCATCATTAGCTTTGAAATTACTGGTCAAAGCCAGGAACAGTATAATTTATCATTTATTCCATATGGTACTACATTGTGCCTTTTATCTATTGAATTTATAAATCCATTAATAAAACAAGAAAGTATTTTACATGTATTATACAAATACATAGATTAAATATCTTGATTTCCGAGTTCAATACATTTCTATAAAATCACAGAGTGAATGAATGGAATAAGTTAACCCGCGTGAGAATTTATCTATTTTAATCGTCGTGATTTAGGTTTCCCGCGAAAAGATAACTATCATAGATAAACACGCAGTACACACATTTTTGAACTACTGATTCTGTTTAGTTTTCAATATTTTGAAGATTGATTTGTCGCGTTTATCCCATTTATATATACTAGAGGCACCCAGGAGCCTGAATCACTCACCTTGTATTCGATGATACTTATAAGCTGGATATTTCTTACAAATACTGCTACTCTGTGAAATGATCAATTTTAACATTCTAAGGGAAACAACTCCTATCAAGAAAGGTTTTACAATTTTGAACCTATTACATAATTTTTAGATCTCATATGCAATTTAATTTTTCAAATATCTTGTATAGTTTTGAAGATATGTGTCTAAAAAAGAGCAAAATAAAAATAAAAAAACCAAGAAAAAGGACAATAACTCCTACAACCATTGTCAGTTCTTCTTCAAAAGTTCACGGCAGGAAGATCTTTATGTGCTGATCACTATTATTGGAACCACAATTTTAATATATGTTACCATTTTTGTGCAATTCGTAAAAAAACTGTAATTTACCTTTATGTTCTATCAAATTAAAATTTTATTGATAGTTTTGTAGCGGACAACCTACAGAACAACAATACCTAGTTTCATTACATTTGGCCAAGCAGTTTCAGGGAAGAAGATTTTTGAAAACTTGAACAAAAGCTGAGAAAATGGTCATTTTTTTACAATTTAAGGGGTATAACTCCTATATGAACGGTCCTACGACTTTGACTCTGATACAACTTTTGTAGATCTTGATTTGCTTAACCGTACACAATTTAAATTTTTCAAACATCTTGTATAGTTTACAAGATATTGGTCTAAAATATGCAAAATTTTGAAAAAAATCAAGAAAAAGGGCAATAACTCCTACAACGATTGTCGGATCTTCTTCAAAATTTCAGGGCAGGTAGATCTGATGTGCTGATCACTTTTACTCTATGCCAATTTACCTTTATGATCTATTTTTAGCCATGGCGGCCATGGTTTTTGTCGAATCAAAATTTCAAACAATGTTTTGTAGAGGATATACTACAGAACAAGCCTACAAAGTTTAATTAAATTTGGCTAAGTGGTTTTAGAGAAAAAAATTTTTTTGAAAAGTTGAAAGACAGATGACGGACGCCGAGTCATGGCAAAAGCTCACATTGCCCTCGGCAAGGTGAGCTTATAATAACTGTATATCTAATTCGGGGTGACGAAAATCAAATTTTGTGTCATTTGTGTCAAATTACACTAGGATATTTAACTTCTGCGAGGCGACATATTTGATATTGTTTACTTATAATTCCTCTTAAATTTGCTTGCAGAACCGTGTACATTATTCAATTAAGGGGTCTATAATCATAAGTTTATAACTAAGCAATTATTCTTTTTAAGGTGTTCAGGTAGTAGCTTGTCTAATAGTCCTTTTATACTTTTACAAGGCTGATCGGTCTAAAATGTTGGGATGGAAGTAAATCAATTAATGAACCATCAAGACAATTTTACCTTATATTTCCCAACTCTACACTGTGTTTTAAGGTGTTCAGGCAGTAGCTTGTCTAACAGTATTTTAGTATTTCTACCAGGCTGATCAGTTTTGTAAGGGAAGTTAATCAATCAATCAATCAATCAGTCATCAGGATAATTTTACCTTATATTTCCCAACTCTACATTCTGTTTTAAGGTGTTCAGGCAGAAGCTTGTCTAACAGTACTTGTGCACTTTTACCAGTCTGGACAGTCTTGTTTGAAAAGTAGCTGTTAAGGACATGATATCTAAAGAGATGAAAAAGTAAAGACTTAACTTTTTTTACTGGACAAGATAAACAATTTAAATTTCTTATTTTATCATCAGTAAACAAAATAAAAAAGAACATTATTGGTAAAGTACATGTAAAAGAACATTTGAGAAAATAACCGAAAATTTGCAGTGGAATAATACAGTGAAACGATTTTCACTGCGTGATATGAAACATCAGGCTCCCATGAGCCTGAATCGCTCACCTGACTTATGTGCCTGAAGCAAAGGCTACTTATATTAGGCAAAATCTATTTGATATCGAAAGGGTCATAGGTTTAATATAAGGTGGTCATCTGAATATATGTTTTAATTTAATGTAGTAATAATTGTGCCAAGTATTTTTTGTGTTTTGTGTAACTACCGGACCCTAATATCGCAATGGAAGAGTGAGGTTTTGGTGCGCCTTAAAATCTGGTTAAACCCACGATTTCTTTTGAAATGACAGTACCAGGTCAGAACCATTGCGATCTTCAATTTTTCCGGTATGTCTTCCTTGTTTTTCTCGTATTATTGACATTTGAGATTGATTCTCTAAATTCGGTGATTTTGTTATAACTTTATTTGCAAAACTTTTTAATTATTTTCTTTTTTTTCAAATTCTATGAGGAATTAATCCTAAAATGAACAGTATTACAAAGTTGACCTTATCAAATTTTGATGTGTTTTACAATATTTACATTTCTTAAATATATCATATAGATTTTATTTTGATATTGCGCTTAATACATTTTTGTAAGATCAAAATTCATAAAAATCAAGATGAAAGGACAATTACTCTTTCATGGGTGTTGGATCTTCTTTCAAATTTCTCATATATCTTATATAGTTTTAAAGATATAAATTTCTCATATATCTTATATAGTTTTAACGATATTGAGCTTGATAAGTGCAAAATTTGCAAAAAAAAAACACAATAAGGGCAATGGGTTCTTGTATCTTCTTAATAATTTCAGGACTGGTAGATCTTGAGGTGCTCATCACTTTTTTTCTATCAAAATTTAAACATCTGTCACCATTTTGAGTTATTTGCAAAAAAACCTGCAATGTTCTATTTTCAGCCACAGCCGCAATGTTTTACGATGAATAGTACATCCCAACTTTTGTTCCAAACACCTAATTCTAATGAATAACCACACCAAATTTGGTTTCAATTGGGCTTCAAGTGTCATAGAAGTTAGCATTTTTAATGTAATGAGGAAATGTTGTGAAAATGCTCAATTTTGATGTTCTTACAGGAATAACTCCTAAAAGGATAGGTCCTACAATGTTGACCATAGCATTTTTTTTGTATACATGTATCTTGATGTGCTTAACAATTTGCAATTTAAATGTCTCAAATATCTTGTCTAGTTTTTAAGATATTGAGCTAAATATGTGCAAAAAATCCACAAAAAGGGCAATCACACCTACATTGGTTGTTGGATTTTCTTCTAAATTTCACGGTAGGTAGATCTTGAGGAGACGCTTATTACTTTAACCATATGCCAGAAATTTAATATCTGTATTCGTTTTTTGAGTTATTTGCAAAAAAACTGCAATTCACCCCCTATGTTCTGTTTTTAGCCACGGCGACCATGTTTTACGACAAATCAAAAATCCCCACATCAGTTCTGTGGGAAATATCCTAAAGTATCACCAGACCAAATATAGTTTAAATCGGTGCAGCGGTTTCAGAGGAGAAGTGTAAAAAAATTAACGACGACAAACGACAACAACGGACGACGACGGACGCCAAGTGATGGCAATAGCTCACATGGACCTTTGATCAAGGTGAGCTAACAAAAGAACTTGCCAAGTTCGAATACATGTTAATAGTTACATTTAAGACAAATGTAAACAAAAATATAGGAAAGCACTGAAAAACAAGGAAAAGGCAGGATTTTGTTTATTCAGAATTTGATCAAGACTTTTTTTAATAAATGAAAATTCATGTGTGCATGAAATTCATGACCCACCTTTTGTAGAAATCCTGATGCAGTGACCTGATGGGGAATCCCTGCTTCCTAATTTTAGCAATTTCTGTGATACCATTATACAATAGCTGTTCCTTTATCAGTGTATCATTGAAGTTGTCTTTCTGTTTGCTGCTGTTTGGCTTAATACATCTACAATTTTTTTTCCAGAACAAAATCAAATTACAAGCAAAAACAGTTTAAAAGTTTTTTCTCATAAAGTCTTTCCTGGTATTTTAGAATAAAGAACAACAATAAATATGTTAAAAGCTAAAAGCTTCGCGAAGTTGTGTATTTTCAGGTAAGATTTTACGTATTTCAGAACTGAACAAAATAATTTTCGCCTTAGATTTGCGTACATTTTGTTATAATGATATGTTTTTAAAACTATATTTTAAAAAGGATTAGGTTCACGCATACCAATTTTGCACCTTTGCAAAGCCTATATATTATATTTAGTACATTTGGAGAGACTTTTTTATATTCTTTAAATTGATGTGGAGATAACTGTTTTAATATATTATCGATGCTATATATTACCTAACAAAATGAGCCTCTGCGTTTTTCAGCTTGCTCTTTAGGTTATTCATCGATTCCTTTCAGAAAAGAAAAAAATAGCTACACCTAAAGATATTTCAACATTGTTGTTATTTTCTCTACTTAAATATACTTCATTTTAAGTAGTCTAAAATATTTCGCAGAGCTGCTTCAAATCCGAGGACAATGACAATTGTCTAAGCCCATTACCACTTGAAAAAAACTTCTGTACACCCATCTTAGTGCAGTTCTTTACAATCACTCAACCAGTCATGCCTTGTTCTGATTTTTTTTATAAAACACACTGAGGAACGATCCTTTTTTCAACAAACATAATCATAGATGTCCCCTATGTGTATTAAACAATCTTAGCGTCTTATTAGTATAAAACATATGTTTAGATGGTTGTTTTTTGCATGAATCATTCATTAAATGGTCATTTTTGGACAAAACATACATTGAATTGGTACCTCTGCTCCTTGAATTAAATCATAATAACTACAATAGAGAATCCGTGTTGATTTCATTCTTTTACGAAACATACTGTTAGATAATTATTTGTTTGAATTTAGTTTCTTGACATTTTTGAACATACTCAAATATTTCCTTATTTCTATGAGCATATGCTGTAAAAAGACATAATTTCAGATGATCTTATCCCAGGACCACGAGATATCCCCTCATTCAAACGTAAAATTCTCTATGATTTTCATTGTATGTTCAAACTCATCTATAGACAGACAGACAGACAGACAGGGAGAATCTTATAAAAATACAACACTTTCTTGTTCTATAATTGTCTTTTGTGACTTATCAAAATTCTTATGCCAGTGTATAATATAGTAATACCCTAAAGTATGAGAGAACTGTGGCATGCTTCTTAAAACTGAAACTTTCCTCAAAGCCTCGGGTCATTTTATACCTAAAAGAATAATTATTACTTTTAAAACAAATTTTTATATATTTAAGTCATTGTTAGCACCACATACACGGCTACAACACTGTCTAAGGAGGAAATCATTGACAATCACAAATCTGTCATTTCCTCCTTCGGCCTTTCTGCTGGTGGCAGTAATGATGACATTCCATCCCTGTATTGGATTCCTAAATTACATAAAAAGCCATACAAACAGCACTTCATTGCAGGGTCATCAAAATGTACAACTAAACTTCTTTCAGTTCTGTTGACTTCAATACTAGCGACAATAAAATCTGGTGTTATTCTAGAAATGGTGTCAATCAAATGTGGATCCTGAAGAATTCGAAAAACTGATGGAGATTCTTAACTCTAATTCAGTTTCATCTTGTAACAGCATCAAAACATTCGATTTCTCCACACTTTACACTTCTATTCCACATGAACAACTGAAATCGCGATTGGCACAGCTGATTAAACGCAGCTTTTTCAAAAAGAATGGAAAACGCAGGTACAAATATCTTGTAGTCGATTATACAAAGACTTACTTTGTCATCAATGAGTCTAAGAAAAAGAACAAATTTACAGAAGACCAAATAATCGACATGCTCAACTTTCTTATTGACAACATATTTGATCAGACGTGGTTTTTTCAGCAAACAATAGGGATTCCAATGGGCACTAATTGTGCACCTTTGCTTGCTGATGTGTTTCTTCATTCATATGAAGCAGACTTCTTACAATCTCTTTAAGACAAAAAAGACCGTAGGCTAGCTCTCTCTTTCAACCTCACGTTCCGTTATATTGATTTGGTGACTTTCTCCATCTCATATATCCCCAGGAGCTTGCGATAAAGGACACAACGGATTCTAGGAAGTCTGCTTCATATTTAGATCTACATCTCGAAATTGACTCTCAAGGAAGACTTTCAACAAGGCTCTATGACAAACGTGATGACTTCAACTTTCCAATCGTAAACTTTCCCTTCTTGTGTAGCAACACTCCGTCCGCTCCAGCTTATGGAGTTTACGTATCTCAATTGATTCGTTACTCCAGAGCGTGCGGGACTTACATCGATTTCCTTAGCAGAGCGACACGTCTGACGCAAAAATTGCTCACATTGGGTTATGTTGCTTCTCGGTTGCTGTCTTCACTCAAGAAATTTTACGGAAGACATCATGCACTTATAGACAAATATGGGATTTCGATCTCTCAGATGAGTGCAGATGTTGGTTTGTTGGTTTTGTTTTTTTCTTCCTTTACCGGATTTGACACACTGAATTGACTATTGGCAAAGTGACGGGTGTGCTATAGCAAGCAGGAACTGCTTACTCTTTCGGAGCACCAGAGTTCACTCTTGTTTTGACTGGAGTTCGCGTTGTTGATTGATATTCAGTTATTTTGTGCTTCCATGTTTTGCATGTTTCCATGTTTGTCTCGTTCTTGTTGGTGTTTACTGGTTTTGTCTCTGCCCTTTCGGACTTTTGACATTCGGATACCCCATTGGTACTTCTGCTTCTTTCAAAGATCTTAGCCTCTAAATGCCTTCATTGCATAAAAGATTTTTAACATCTTACACACAGCAATGATAATCAAGTAAAAAAACTAAATATAATCACATAATTGACAATTAATGCACAAATCAACCCTTATTACACAAACGATATACAATGTACTTTTTACCTTTATCACAAGAGTAATTCATTAAATGTATATTTTGACATATATCAAAAACTTACCCTTTTACAGATGTTCGTAATTTTCCGGTTAATTTCTTAGCATCTTCCGATAGTATTTTGCCATTACCTCCTCCTAATCTTTTTTGAGATTTTCTCAAATTAAATTGATTGCTAAAACATAACGATACAATTTAGAATATAATAGGTTTAAAATTAAACGAGAAATTGTTATATTTTTTTTTATTTCGGACGTTTATTTAAAAGTTATGAAGTAAAATGGTTTATATTTGTGCAAAATTTACTCTATGAATAAAAATGAGGTGGTCCTTCATTATAATTAAACTTTTTTAAAAATTGTTCCTTCTTTTGTACAAAATGTACTTTGAGATGGCCCTTAATTTGTGAGTTAAGTACTCTTTGGTACAAATAAAGGTAATAACAAAACTACCGAACTTGAATGATCAATCTCACAAAAATATTGTCCTTATTCAGTCAAATATCAAGTGGTATCCAATAAACTCTCCTGCAGACAAGATATGCATTTTAAAAAAGTTCAAGATGATATAACGAAGGCGCTGTCATATAAACATTTATTAATTTTCATTTTGAAAACGTTCGATTTTTCAACTTTATACACTTCCTTGCCACACGAAAAACTAAAATGTCGCCTGAAAAAAACTTCTCGAAAAAGCCTTTTCAAAGTCTACTAATTTTGTTGTTTTGGGTTATGACTCTACATTCTTTTCCGAAACATCTTTCAAAGATAAAATTTGTTACAGAGTGGAACAAGTTTGCAGTTTGCTTGATTTCCTCATTGACTTCATATTTGTCACCTTCGGAGGAGAGATTTTTCAACAACAAATCGGCATTCCAATGGGCACAAATTGTGCTCCTCTCCTCGCCGATTTGTTTTTATATTCTTACGAGACTGAACTTCTTCAAGGACTCGTTAAGAACAAGAAGATGAAACAGGCAAGGTCATTTTTTCTTACATTCAGATATATTGATGATGTCCTTTCTGTCAATAACACTTCATTTGGTAGATGGATTCCTTCAATATATCCTCCAGAATTGGAGATTAAAGAGACCACCGAATCAAATTGCTTCACGTCTTTCTTGGATTTGCACCTCGAATTTGACCCAGGTGGTCATCTCAGTACAAAAATTTACGATAATAGAGACGATTTTAATTTTCAAATTATTAATTTTCCTAATGTACAGAGCAATATACCTACTTCCCCTGCATACGGTGTTTATATTTCACAACTTATTCGATATGCCAGAGCTTGCACACATTTCTCAGATTTTTTTATCATACACCAATTTCTTCATGACTGACTTTTGGAGCAGGGCTATAAGAAAATACGTCTCATACGATCCCTAAAATAATTCTTTCTTCGTTATCAGCAACTAGTAGAAACGTTCAAAATTGAGTTAAAAGATATGGTGATTAATTGTTTTAATTAGTGTTTGGCTGGTCTGCTGTACTGAGATGATCACCTCAATATCCCTATTGTGTCTCACAACTATGTTGTGTGTTCTATGGTCATTACCGGATCCTAAGATCGCAATGGAATAGGGAGGTTTGGCCCCATAAAAACTGGTTTAACCCTACATATTGTTTGAAATTCCTTTACCAAGTCAGGACTATTGCAATCGGTATGACTGATTCCTTTTTGTCATTTTCTCTGGACTATGAAATTGATCATTCAAGTTCGGTACAGGTTTTGTTATTAACTGTATATATTGCAATTGGATCTGACTGAAATCTGTACTTAAATAGGCAATATGTGGTTTTCTTCAAGTTGAATATATTGTTGTTTAAGATGTTCACAAAATAATTTTTGCAGTCATTTGCTAAAAAATAGGTCATTTTCTCCGTTGAGCATGTTTATTTTCAATCAAAATTGACCTTTACTCAAGACAGATACTAGTTTGAAAACTGTATTTTACTCTTAAGAGTTAATTATTCATTTCATTTGAATGTGTTGCTATGAAATATTTTCAAGGAACACAGTCAATTTTGAAAATGTGAAAATGACAAATTGACTGCATACTGAATTTGATATTTGATACAACTCAATGAAAATGCACCGGTTATTAATCCAACATATTATATGACGTAATTTAATTCAACAGGTAAAGCATGTACTTTTTAAAAAAAGTTGTCAAGGTGGACAAGTGAAAAAGGTCTTTTTCTTTCTTTAATTTTGGCATAACCTCTTGCAGATAGAAAATATACACTTGAAGTATTAGTGTAATTTGTTTTTGATTTATAATAAACGTCAATTTTTTTTTGCGCAATCACTTAATTCTTGCTAAAAGGAACTTTTGATTCTCTTAAAAACCGGGATACACATTCGAATTGACTTTCCTAACATTTTGCGATGAAGATCTCACATTCTTTTACTTAATTACCATATGTTTTCGGGCTGTGTGTAAAAGTGCTCATGGATGGTCATTAATTTGCTTCAACCTTAATTTGAGATCATCTCTTATATACACATCACACTCTGCGATAGTCCTTATTCGGATGAAGCATTCTCTGAAATTGCTCATTGTCTGGAAAATTATTCTTCAAGACGTTCCCTTATTTGTACTAAGCGCTAATTGTCATGAAACCTACTCTGAGATGGTCCCTGTTGGTCCTTTATGCACTTTAAACAAATCTTGAATGAAAGGGTTTGAGCTGTCCTTCATACAATCCAAAAGATCGTCATTGACCATGTCTCGATTCTTCTCCAAGAATCCTTTACAAGTGTACCACACCTGAATATATATATATTATTTAATAACATCAAAACCATGTTTTTGCATACATTTAAATTATCTGGAAAACATACAAACTAAAGATATAGAAGACATAATCTGTCAGAGGAAACATTTAATTTCTGAAAAAAAAAAAGGACGGAATTTTGTTCGTGATAACAAGGACAGGGGAAATAATAGGGTTCTTTCCTTGTAATGCACATGGTCGATATTCTCGAACTTTTTGGTTTTGAGAACTTTTTCATTTAATATTTTTGGTTTTTGATCTCCCAATGTTTTGATTCAAATGAGAAGTTACTCCTTGAAATATCGATATATATCATAACCAAATTAATTGTTTTAGACACATTTTTGGTATTGTATTTTGAAAATACTTGGTCGATAACTGCTGCTGGTGGACCAGAGGTCCCGAGGGTAATTTCAAGCCTGGTCATCAAACTGGTCTGACACGATTTTACGAATAAATGTTTTGTCATATCTTTGTCTAATATTTTTTGTCATTGAAATTTCTGATAACTAAATTCAAAATTGTTTAAAACACCTTGTAATGCACATGGTCATCGGTGCTGGATTTGGCTTTCCTGTTCATTTTTTTTTGGTTTTGAGAACTTTTCATGCAATATTTTTTTTGTTTTTGATCTTCCAATGTTTTTATTCAAATGCTGCTGATCAGAGGTTACTCCTTGACATATCGATATACAGCATAATCAAATAAGCGGTTTTATACCCTAATGAGCAACTTAATAACAAACCCATGACAAGTCGTATTAAATTTATTCCTTTTTATATCTACTTGACAAGTCATTAGCAAGTATCGGGAACGCCTCATGGGTGGTCCTGATCACGGTTCACGGAAAATAAAGATCGGATTTCACAGTATTGTATACTTGCTAACTAACCTTTCCACGTCATGCACAGTAATTGCCGAACGAAAGCTCGCCAACACTAAACTCACCTTTCCTCGTGCTAATGATTCAGTGTTTGGTGTTTATCACTTTACGACAAACATGAGGTACATGTACATGTATCAACTTACTTCAGAATGACTCTAATCGATGTTGCGCTGTTATAAAATAGCCAAATAAAAATAAATGTGATATGTAAAACCACATTTACAGGTAAAACAAAAACGAAAATACAACAAAAAAAAACTTTTTATGTTCGTATTTTTGTGTTTGTTTTACTTTAAAAATGTGACTCTAAATTTACCTTCTTTGCAAAGTGGTTGGGGTCAATTTTTGATCGTCGGCTCGACACTAAACTCACCTTCCCTGCAAAGTGATTGATGTCCAATTGAAGATCGTCGATGAGCTCGACTCTAAACTAACCTTTCCTGCAAAGTCAGTGATGCTGAACTCACGATCGTCAAATAGACACTTAGCTCACCATTCCTGCGAAGTGATTGAGGCCGAATTCACGATCGTCGTATCGACATTTTACTTAGACATCTTCAGTGCAAAGTGATATCTTATTCACGATCTTCGGCTTGACACATAACTTACCTTCGATGCAAAATGATTGATCATCGATTCGACACTGAACTTACCTTTCCTGCAAAGTGATTAATGCCGAATTCTGGATCGTTGGCTCGACACTTTACAACTATATCCGAATCGCTATGATTGCTTGTTACTTTGAAAACAAAATTTTTATCTGTACCACCTTGAAGTTTGGTTTCTTCATCCAGCAAAGGCAAAATACCAATATTGTTCTAGAATATGATAAATAGCAACGCCGTGAGAAATATCGGGCCTTTTCGTTTTCAACATGATAGTCATTATATTCTAAAATTGTCTTATTTTTCACTAATATTGTACTTAGAACTTTTATAGGAAAACTAATGTAGATGATAAAAGATTCAAGAAAGTCTGCTTCATATTTAGATCTTCATCTCGAAATAGACTGTCAAGGAACACTTTCAAGAAGACTCTATGACAAATGTGAAGACTTCAACTTTCCAATTGCTAACTTTCCCTACTTGTGTAGCAACATTCCTTCCGCTCCAACTTATAGAGTTTCAAAATTGATTCGTAACTCCAGAGCTTGCAGTAATTACATCGATTTCCTCGGCAGAGCGTCACGTTTGACACAAAACTTGTAATCACAAGGTTATATTGCTTCTCGGTTGCTGTCGTCACTCAAGAAATTTTACGGCAGACATCATGATTTCATAGACAAATATGGGATTTCAAACTATCAGATGAATGCAGATGTTGGTTAGTCATAGCGTTTTGTTTTGTCTTTCTTTACCGGATTTGACACACTGAATTGGAAATATTCAGCGCCACGGGTGTGCTATAGAAAGCAGGAACCGCTTACTCTTCAGGAGCACCTGAGTTCACTCTCATATGACTAGAGTTCGCGTTGTTAATTGATATTCAGTAGTTTTTGTGTTTCTGTGTTTTATATGTTGTCTGATTTTTTTCGTCCTGTCCTTGTTTGTATTTACTGGTTTTTGTCTCTGCCCTTACGGACTTTGACATTCGGATGCCTAATTGGTACCTCTGCTTTTTACAATAAATGTAAAAATAAGCTTGCCTTTTGCAACATGTGTCGCCTGCTAAATCAAACAAACTATTTTGAAAGAATCTTTACTTTCATTACCTTATTGAAAATCTCTAGAATGACTGAATTGTTTGTAAAGTTAACATCAGTACATGGAATTCCTTCTTCTTCATAAATCAGTTTCTCATGTTTGAAAACTTTTTCGTTCATAAAGTTCTGTAGTTCTTCATTGACAAAGTTTATACATAACTGCTCAAAACTGTTTTGATGAAGGTTTTCAAACCCAGCTATGTCCAAAACACCTATACAAGCTAAACGTGTATGTCTATCAAGGAAATAATAAACGAAACAAAATTATTTATGTTCAATAACAGTTTTAATTGGTAATAAACGTTTATTTAGAATAACATATTCAAAATACCTAAACAATTCAAATTGAACTACAATTAATTTATTCAGTCGAAATTTGCTAACGAAATGAACAAACTACGGAAGCTAATCAGGGACACGCATAAAAAAAATTTTTCTCGCCGCGGCGAGTTACTATCTCGCCTCGGCGACTTATTATCTTGCCCCGGCGAGTTACTATCTCGCCCCGGCGAGTTACTATCTCGCCCCGGCGAGTAACTATCTCGCCCCGGCGAGTTACTATCTCGCCTCGGCGACTTATTATTTCGCCTCGGCGACTTATTATCTCGCCTCGGCGAGTTACTATCTCACTTACTATCTCGCCTTGGCGACTTATTATCTCGCCTCGGCGAGTTACTATCTCGCCCCGGCGAGTTACTATCTCGCCCCGGCGAGTTACTATCTAGCCCCGGCGACTTGCTATCTCGCCCCGGCGAGTTACTATCTCGCCCCGGCGAGTTACTATCTCGCCCCGGCGAGTTACTATCTCGCCCCGACGACTTACTATCTCGCCCCGGCGAGTTACTATCTCGCCTCTGCGACCTATTATCTCGCCCCGGCAAGTTACTATCTGGACCCGGCGACTTATGATCTCCCGGTGGCGAGGCGAGATAGTAAGTCGCCGAGGCGAGATAGTAACTCGCCGGGGCGAGATAGTAAGTCGCCGAGGCGAGATAGTAACTCGCCGGGGCGAGATAATAAGTCGCCAAGGCGAGATAGTAAGTGAGATAGTAACTCGCCGAGGCGAGATAATAAGTCGCCGAGGCGAAATAATAAGTCGCCGAGGCGAGATAGTAACTCGCCGGGGCGAGATAGTAAGTCGCCGAGGCGAGATAGTAACTCGCCGGGGCGAGATAGTAACTCGCCGGGGCGAGATAGTAATTCGCCGAGGCGAGATAGTAAGTCGCCGGGGCGAGATAGTAAGTCGCCGAGGCGAGATAGTAACTCGCCGGGGCGAGATAGTAACTCGCCGGGGCGAGATAGTAACTCGCCGGGGCGAGATAGTAACTCGCCGGGGCGAGAAAATAACTCGCTGGGGCGAGATAATAAGTCGCCGAGGCGAGATAGTAACTCGCCGCGGCGAGAAATTTTTTTTTTATGCGTGTCCCTAATAAGCTTCCGTAACAAACAACCTAGTATGTTAATCAAAAGCAAAGAGATGGGGCTAGCAATGGTTAAGATAATGCCTTAATCAGGATTCTATTTAAAAAAAAACATTTTACAGCAAAAGTACCTTTGGTCCACAGTAGGGGACAGATTTTTGTTTATTGTTCTAATCACCCATCCAAACAGTCTCTCATAAATGGCTTTTGCTAAAGCATCCCGTCCGTCCCTGGCCTGATCTAGATTCTTTAACTTGTGGATCGCTTCACCTTACAAAATATCAAAGCGGTGTAAAATAAATCGTAAATTTGGTTATGTTGTTTATGCATATTTAAGGATGACCTCTTATAAGCAGGTTTTTGATCCAACCACTGTAAGGTCAAATACCAAAAGTATTAAAAGAAAAGTACTCAAACCCAAAGAGCCTGAACAGGGAAGCCAAATCCAGCATCGAGGATATCGACTTTGTCGCTACAAGTAAACGTTCTAACGTTTTTTTGTTTTGTTTTCGAGTACTTTTGGTTCAACACTTTTGGTTTTGGACCTTCAACTATATTGATTAAAATGTTGCCGATGAGAGATTACACCTCAAAGTCCTCACAAGGATTTACAGCATAACCAAATGTACTATTTTATACCCATTTTGGTTTTGTTTATATATTTCATTTTGATATCTTAGCTATTATATTCATGAAAAATAATTTGGAAATAATTAACGTATGAACGTATTGTATGTAATAAATATATAAACCCCACCCGTAAAATTATTTTTAATTATACGTCAACCACTTCTGATGAAGAACTGGATACGATTATTCCTTTGTCATGGGACTGTACTAATTCTGGTTTTAAAATATGTTCCTTGTAATTATGTTGTTACCGGTGACAGTACCATCGTCAAGGACCAAGAGGTTATTTCAACAACTTTGGTTAAAGTATGAAGCTATTTTTTTCCAAAGAAAAACAATTTTTGACAAATGCAAAGACAGTTGGTTTCAACAAAAATAACTGTATATACATTGGCGGTGCAGAAAATGTACAAACGAAGATGCAAAAAAGTGATTTTTTTAAGAATTAAGGAAAAATGAAGAAATTGTCAATCTTAGGTGAACAAAGCAGATTTACTAAAACTCAGGTCAAATTAATTGAATATGTCCCCAAAAGAATGCTTTTTGGTGTTTTGGAATCGATATATACAAAGTAGTATATTATTGTTTTCCTCAGGGCAGATGCATTCAAAAAGTGATCTTTGGCCGTTTTCGGTAACTGCCAAAAATGAGCTCCTGGACCATATTTGAATGAGTTTTATTACAATGTTGTTTAATAAAGCGACAATCCTTTTTGATATTTCTGACGTATGTAAAAATGTTCATCTAGACCAAAAATATTTTAAATATCTGTCAAGGCATAACTTTTTAAAAGTTGGTCAAAAATGGCCAAAAACCTCATATGGCTAAAATTAGCTATTTCTCCTTAAAAACCAGAGTCGACATTTTTTTTTTAAAAAGTGTACTAGGGAAAGTAATTTTTTATGCTTCTTTTCACTTGTTCTTTACTTTAAAATATTGTCTCAGATACCCTCAATAAAAAAAAATTTTGTTTGACTTAGTTTTTTTTCAGGAGGTGGCGGCCTTTTCTAGTCAAATGATGTTTTTCTCAATTTTGACCAAATTTTTTCAAGGTATCTCTCGACAGATTCTTTTAATATTATGTTTTCACATGCTTACCTTTACATACTTTAGAAAACTTAAAAATAATGTTTACTGAATTGCACAACTTTTTCATAAAAATTATACAAATATGGTCCAGGAGCTCATTTTGGCACTTTGTCAAAAATGGCCGAAGATCATTTTTTTAATGCCTGTCTATCAAGAAAAACAATAACATGTCACTTTGTAAATATTAATTCCAAGAGACCAAAGAGGATTCTTTCGGGTACTTATTCAACTTATTTGACCTGAGTTTTAGTAAATCTGCTTTGTTCACCTAAAATTGACAATTTCTTAATTTTTCCAGAATTCTTAATTAATTATAAGAAATTCACTTTTTTTGCATCTTTGGTTGTACATTTTCTGCACCGCCAATGTACATATAGTTATTTTTATTGTAACCAACTGTCTTTGCATTTGTCAAAAAGGGGTTTTCTTTGGCAAAAGTTACTTTCATACTTTTACCAAAAGTTGTTGAAAATATGTGAAGGTCTTGCCAAAACTGGGGCATGCCCCAACTTCGTGGACTTGAAGAGATGCCAAAATTCATATGCAAAGCATTTCCTTTTGCTATTTTGTTCATTTATGCATACATTTTCTGCATATTATAGCAAATTGAATATTAAAATGTTATTTTTCACACACAATTATGTTTAAAATGGAACATTTTGGTGTTTTTAAGGAATTTGGAAAATGCCCCATATACCCCCTATGGGTGCTGGGGAATGGAAATGATGATTTTCAAATTTTTTGTAGAATTAAGAAGCAGAAATATGACCCTTTCAAAATTCATCTTTCCAATTTGGATTATTGGAGAAGAATAGAGAAAAAATAAACCATTTAAAAGTTATTTTTTTTCCTTCAGCACTGTTCAGTGTGGCTAATTTTTCAAAGAAACTCGGTTATCCTTATAAGGCCCGTAGGTCGGCCATCTTGAATTTCTCGAAAAAAAATATTTTGCGAAAAGGAGTCTTAAGGGGAGTGCTTTTAGTTGTTCCATCCCTTTTGTAGATCTGAAACTCTTGCATCTGGACCAAATTGCATGGTTTTCTCATAGACACGCTCTTAAATATCTATTAAATATCTAAAAAGGGCCCAAACTTTATAACCCCACAAGGATCAATTGGAATTCTTGCTTCGATTGTATCAAAACTGCACTTCTCTCTTCCTGTAAATCGTGGATCAAGAGAGAAGAAGCAGATACTAAATCATTTGACAATTTTATAAATAACTTGATGTCAATTGTTAAACTCAGAATAAATCATTTTCAAAACTCCTTTGTAGAATTTCGGTCAAATACCTATCTAAAAAAATTAAGTCTAAATTGCCTTCACTTGGTTCACAATATGTTTTCGTTCCCGTGGATAAAGCTGTCAATGTCGTTATTATATGGAGAAAATAGTACCTTGAGGTTTGGATGCATGAAATTAAAAGCTCCAACACTTTTATTCACGTACAAGCTACAGAATCTAGTACAATTGAGGACCATTTCTAACTACTACATCACTACCAGTCGACCCAACATACAAAGAACTACGTACAATGTACTGGATCCCTAAATTACACAAAAAGCCTTATAAATCTCGGTTCATCCCGTTTGAAGTAAGTGTTCTCTTACTAAAATTTCTAAATTTCTATCTCTTGCTTTGACTACTATGAAAGAATTAATATTCGATACTGCAATTTGAATTTGAAAACAGTGGTATAAATCATTTTTTGGAGTGAGAAAAATTCGCTCGATATCTGAGACAAACTTCGTGCTTTTGAAGGTACTTACCATACAGTTGATAGGTACAATTTTTGTATGTTCGGAAAGGGCCAAAAACGGCCCTTAATTTCAAATTTGAGACAGCTAAAAATTAATGCTTCTAGAATGGTCATCAGACTCTATACTTTAAAAAAAGTCATAAATTGTGCATGAATTGTTTACTTTGGTGAACAGCAAAGACCTTTAAAGTTGGTGAACTTTTTAAAAACTCGCTATTTTGGACACATTTAGCCACTTTTTTGGTATAAAATGATGAATATAATGTTGGCCGCATATTCTGACCAAAATTATTTTTTCTTTAAGATATTGACTTTTAAGTTATAAATTTATAAACAAAAATCTATGATGGTCAGAGCATGCGGCTACTTTTGATTTTGGCACAATAGTAGTGAAAAGGGGTGAAAGATCGACAAAAATGAAGATATTCCTAATTATACCCATATTTAGGATGTCACCGAAGAGAACAACACAATTTTATCACTAGAAAACTGTAAAAAAATTAAATATAAGCATTCTGTGAGTTAATTTAAAAGCATTCATTTAGATTGCTTGAACATGAAAAATCAGCCAAATTACAGGGCCAATAATAGGCTTTGTGAACATACTCCTTTGTACAATAACCTTCCTCACTTTCTTATTAAAACAACTTGAATATTTGATTAAATGATGTTTTGATAAATCTAAAAGTGACTTATCTGCTCTATTTCTAAATTATCAAATAAATCGTTTTTTAGCAACGAGACTCATAAAGGAAACGTCAATTGGACTCATGTATGACACGCAGTAGTAACAAAAACCTGATAAACTATATTTATTCACCAAAAACTATAGTTTGCGTTCGTGAAACCAAGTTAATCAGCGATAGCTTAAGTTTACGAGGCGAAAATGTTACTTCATCAACGCAAAACATCATTTATCGTCCGTTAACTATAGTTTGCGGTTGATAGACTGGGTTTATCGTTTTATAACTATAGTTTGCAGACGTAAAACTCATCATTTGCAAAATTTGTAAAATATAGTTCGCGTTTGTGAAACCAAGTGTATCTGTGATAACTATTGTTTACGATGTGAAAATACTATTTTAACAACACAAACAACATTTATCGAATGCAAACTATTGTTTGCGATCGATGATAAACTAAGTTTATCACGGATAAACTCAGTTTATCGCCGAAAAACCCTGATAAGCATTGAAATTTCCATTTTCGACAGCTTATCTTAATTTACAAACTTGGTTTAACAGGGTTTTATACCCTACATTACGAAGTTGTTTTGGACTCACACATCAGTCCACCCGTCTTTAATAATAATCTATGAACGCAAATCTGGTACTACTAACAGAATTAAATAAACTTGATTAACAAAAACTACACCATATGAAGTTGTGCATACTACCAGGTTTTTTCTCTGTTATTTGTTATGGGAGGCGTGACCCTTTTGACTGAGAAATCCATGCAATTTATCTCTATAATGCTTACTCTACCTCAATACTTATTCCTGAAGTTAAACATAATAGCCTAATAGCGAAACGCATTTAGTATGTAAGCGGCTTACTTAGTTTTTTCATTGTTACTTTTGCGTGCAATATTATATGTCTATGGCAAGCAATGGTAACTAAAACGTTATAATATACATTTATTGACTTTGATAGAGATGAATACCAGGTTTTATCAACCCGAAGAAAATTATATTCACCGAGCCATTAGCGTGGTGAATATTATTTTTCAGGGTTGATAAGACCGGTATTCACGAATGTGTTTTGATATGACTATCAAAACAAGAGAAAAAAAAAGTCTTCTCATGACAAGAAAAAAATAAAGAAGAATGTGAAAACTCTTCACAAATTAGTGCTGAAAACATCAATCTCAAATGTCCAAAAGACGAGACAAAACAAGGAAGACATACCGGAAAAATTGAAGATTGCATTGGTCCTGACTTGGTACAGGCAGTCCAAAGGAAATGGTGGGTTAAACCAGGTTTTAAGGCACACCAAAACTCCTTCTTTTATTGCGATCTTTGGGTCCGGTAGTTTCACAAAAAACAACAGGTTTGTGATGACATATCAGGGATGCTAAGGGATGCTTAGGTGATCATATCAGTACATCAACCAGCCAAACACTAATCAAAGCAAGAACTTACCATTTCGTCTAACATAATATTGAATTTTTCTATCAGGAGCTGATTACGAAGAATTTTTAGAGATCGTATGAGACGTATTTTCTTATAACCTTGGTCTAATTACAAATACCAAAAACGCGGGTATAAACGGTAAATTTGGATATGCTATATATCGATATTTCAAGGAGTAATCTCTCATCAGTAGCATTGAAATAAAAATATTGGAAGATCAAAATCCAAAACTATTGAAAACGAAAAGTACTCAAAACCAAAACGTTCCAACAAGGAAGCCAAATCCAGCAACGAGGATATCGACCATGTGCATTACACGGAAAGAAACCTGGTGATTTAAACAATTTTAAATTCAAAAATCGGAAATTTCAGCGACAAAAATATTAGAAATTTTAATGGTAAATCGTGTCAGACAGGTATGACGACCAGGCTTGTGATTACCCTCGGGGAACGGTGTGGGATAAAAAAATCTGAAAAATGTGTACAAGCCCTGGCATATCGAATTAGTTGTGAAATATAGACACCGTATGCATGTGGCGTTGGTATGTTACTTTCCATGCTGGGAAAATTAATAATTTTAAAATTAAAATCATCACTTTTATCATATTTTTTGTACTGAGATGACCATAGGGTTCAAATATGAGATGTAGATCCAAGAATGACGTAAAACAAGTGGATTCGGTGGTTTCTTTAATCTCTTTTTCGTTCTGGAGGATAAATTGAAGGAATCCATCTGCCAAACGACGAGTTGTTGACAGAGAGGACGTCATCAATATATCTGAAAGTGAGATAAATTGACCTTGCCTATTTCATCTTCTTGTTCTTTACGAGTTCCTGAAGAAAGTCAGTCTCGTAAGAGTATAAAACAAGTCAGCGAGGAGAGGAGCACAGTTTGTGCCCCCCCCCCCCCCCATTTGAATGCCGACATGTTGTTGAAAAATCTCTCCTTCAAATTTGACAAACATGTTGTCAATAAGGAAATCAAGCATAATGCAAACTTGATCCAAAGTGTAAAAAATCCTATTCTAAGATGTTTTGGAAAAAATATGTAGAATTATAGCCTAAAACAACGAAGTTCCTTGAATTCGAAAATGCCTTTTCAATAAGTTTTTTTCAGTTGACTCTTAGGTTTTTCGTGCGGCAATGTGGTGTACAAAGTTGAAAAATTCAAAGTTTTCAAAGAATGAACCTCAGAAAATGACCAGGATTTGAAATTATCTAACAAATTTTTGAGTTTTTTAAAATCCACATATGATTAATTCCACTACGATTATAAATAGTGTCACAGTATGCTTGTTGTCCTTCTTTGACAGCAGACAAAATATTAGTAAGTTGAACGGACAATTCTGTAGTTAAACAAGATGAAGATCCAGCTATATACCTTTCTTTGTACGGATATTTGTGAAGTTTAGGTATCCAGTACAAATATGGTAACTCTTCATGTTCCTCTTTCAATGATATATTTAAAGAGGACATGAAAGAGGTATGGTTGGCTATGATCTCATCTTTGTCAAATGATGTCTGAGTGTATGTAGCACTAGCAGATGAAATACCATCTATGCCTAATTCTTGAATCAGATATTTGTAGTAAAGAGCTTTACATACAAAAACTATGTTGTTGGAAGCCTTGTCTGCCGGTGTGACAACATACTTGTCATGCAAGGAAGAGAGACAATTGAGAGCTTCACGATCTATGAATAAGGAACTTGGCCGAGGATTAAGACATTTCCAAACTTCATCTATTCGGCTGCGTACAAGAGATCGGATAGTCCTTACCCAGTCTGACAGTGACTCAAGTGCTGGCTCTTTGTCCACCTCCCGTTTTATGCAGGCTCTGGTATAGTCCTTTATAGCGTCCATGATGATCTTAAAGTTATGGTTCCAATTAATACGTTGTGGCTCCCTGAATTAAGGTCCATGGGAAACCACATTGCGTAATAAATCGTTTTCAATTACCTTTAGATCACCCGTGATAACATGACCAGATGGACCACAGACAAAGGGAGAGGTAGAACAGTCGCACGTCAGAGGGGACTTTAAGTAGTCTTCAATGTTTAGGTCCTGTAATGCCTTTTTGTATTTGAAAATTTTACCGCTGATAGTCTTAAACAATAGGTGTTGACTGGTTCTAAAAATAAGGAGGGATCTGAGACGATTCAAAATATTGCTGATATTGATACGTCAATTCCTTTGTTTTTAAATGGAATGTGAAGAAATTTTCTGTCCTTGTTACTTAGAGATTCGCTTCTTACGGGTTAAAAAGACGGAAGTGATAAATATTTTATTTTTGCGACTCAAAAGTCAAAACTTTTTATCAGTCTATATTTAACCACTTTGAGGTTACCATTGTCTCTGCATACTACTGTTCACGAGTTCACGATATCCTGGGCCAATCAAGTTGAAGATACATTTTAGTCATATAATAAACTATTTTCATAAACCGTAAACTATAGTAATCATTCGGTAACTATAGTTTTCGGTCGAGAAACCCATTTTATCTGTGATAACTATAGTTTACGGAGTGCAAATACTTGTTTACCAATATGGCACGCGAATGTCACAAAAAACCTTAGCTGAGTTTATCGATCGTAAACTGTAGTAAGCGGGCGATAAACTGGGTTTATCACTCGCTAACTATAGTTTGCTGATGATAGTGATAATTTCAGTTGTTAGAAATTTATCATTAGCGGTCAATAATGGGGGTTTTAAATGCTAATTAGGGTTTCTCGATGATAAACTGAGTTTATCGACTGCGAACCATAGCAACAGTCGATAAGTGTTGTTTTGTGTCGGTAAATGGCACGCGACAGTCACAAAAAGCCCATAAACTCAGTTTATCGACCGTGAACTGTATTTAGCTGATAAGCTGGATTTATCACTCGCTAACTATAGTTTCCTGATGCTAATGATAATTTCAGTTGACAAAAATTTATCATTAGCGGTCAATAATGGGGGTTTCAAATGCGTATTAGGGTTTTTCGGTGATAAACTCAATTTATCGGTGATAATCTGAGTTTATCGGCGATTAACTGATTTTATCGACTGAAAACTAAAGTTACAGTCGATAAGTGTTGTTTTTGTTAGTAAACTAGTATTTGCACTCCGTAAACTATAGTTTTAAACTAGGTTGCACGGACGCAAACTATTGTTACCGAATGATAACTATAGTTTACGGTCTATAAAAATAGTTCATAACGTCTTAGTTACTATCGCTTACAATACATAATATAGCACGCATAAGTAACAGTTACAGAAACTAAGCGAAGCGCTTACATACCCAATGCGTTTCGCTATTATACTATTATATTAACCTTCAAGAATGAGTATTGAGGTAAAGCAAGCATTGTAAAGATAAATTGCATGTATTCAAACATCAAACAAAGATTCTGTGAAATCAATAAAAGCTCTTTGATAAAAATCTTAATTGCAGAAATTAAGATTTTCTCAGTCAGTCACGACATAACAATTTACAGGAAAAAAACTGGTAAAATGAACAACTTCATATTGTTTCATATCAAGTAGCATTTAATTCTGTAAAGAATTTTTAGAGGATTTATTACTCTATTTTATTCGCAAGGTTAGGCGGAGCTAAAATGTCTCAGTCTTTTAGGTAAGATTTAAACGAAGAGTCCCGAAATAATTGACCCGTGACCAACCCGGTCAATAAAATAGAGTAATACATTCACAGATTAAGATTACAGACAGGTGGTCTGACGTACCAGTCCAATACAACTTTGTAACGTAGGGTATAAAACCATGATAAACCAGGTTTGTTAATTAACATATTAAGCTGTCGATTATGGAAATTTTCATTACTAAATAGGAATTTTTGGTGATCAACTGAGTTTATCGGTGATAAACTATGTTAATCGATCGCAAACCACAGTGTACAGTCCATTAATGTTGTTTGAGTTGTTAAAATGGTATCTGCACATCGTAAACTATAGTTATCACAGATAAACTGGGTTTTACAAGGGCAAACTATAGCTAGCGAATGATAAACCCAGTTTCCGCTGATAAATTGAGTTTAACGACTGCAAACTATAGCTGTCGAACAATAAAACCAGTTTACCAACCGCAAACTATAGTTCACGGGCGATAAATGCTGTTTTGCGTGGATGAAGTAGCATTCATGCCCCGTCAACATAAGTTATCGCTGGTAAACTTGGTGTCACGAACGCAAACTATAGTTATCGAGCGATAAACTCAGTTTATCAATCAAATCGAATCGCATTTGTCCGCACAAGTTACGCCCAATGAAAGGCCAAAGGCTACAAACAATAAATTGACAAAAAATATATCAATAGCAAACTATAGTTTACGGTCGATAAAAGTAGTTTATCAGGTTTTTGTTATTACTGCCAGCCATAAATGGAAAACTACACACTAAAATATATGATAAACGAGATTACTTTTCATTTCCTATTGTTTATTTTTCTTTTCAAGAGGGAGATGTACCACTTGCTCCGTCTTACGGAGTTTATATTTCACAGTCGGTAAGAGATGCTAGGAATGCAGTGATGTGTCTGATTTTAATGATAAAAACAATTTATTACAAAAAATACTAAAACAAGGATAGCGTTACAACAAATTAGTAAAGTCATTTACTAAGTTTTATCATTAATTTTTATTCCTTATTGAGAAATTTGACTGTACATGTCGATTTTTGATTGTAAAGGGAATATCCCATCCCGATTTCTACTGTGATATTGTTTATAAAGCAAATAAATAAGTCAAGAAGAGGGTATTTTAATTGCACTTTAGGATTGGGCTTGAATCACATGTAGTTTGTTTTCAATCCAGGGCCAATGCAAAACAGCGAGCACCAACCACTGGTCACATTGAAGGCTACTAGCTGTTTTCCATTGTAGATTTTTTAACTTGTCGTTTATATTGTAGGTTGTGTCGCGTACTTTTATTCCACATCTCATTATCTTTTATCTGTGGTTTAATGGTCAATTCCAAGTTATAAATGGAAGGTCGTGACATGTCATGTCACGTCTCCCGAATTCCGACCAGAAGCTCCACGTGGTGCGAGACAGTTCCTGTCTACGGATCAACCCTGGCGGTACTGTCATGGGCCGGAAGACTCATGGCAAATAGTTTGTGTTGTTTTTTTTACAGTCACAACAGAGGTTTTTCAGCCTATAGTGACGACTGTGAAAACTCATCAGTCAGTCTTTCGTGCCACTTTATGTAAAGTCGGTATCTATATATTGCAAAAAAGCAGCTTGTGTTATATAATATAGTAAAAGGGAAAGAAGGGCGAGTGTTTAAAGCTAAAGCAAATGAAATATAAACACATCCACACAATATAAATATAGGGGGCAAATAAGAGACAACTTGCATGGGCAAACAAGAGAAAAATAAGACCAAAGCCGATCGTTTTCAATTGTTTTTTTTCCATTTTTGTCAACAAAACGTGGTATATTTCTGAGCTCATTGATCCTGTGTCATCATTATGTTTCATGTATAGGATAAATGACTTTTTGTACTTTATTTGTGAGCATAATTTTTTTCGTTGATACTGCATAAACCATGTTAATTGATTTTAGAAAAAAAATGTTGTTTTAACCAAAATGTTAATATTGTTTTGTGCTTTTGGGCACGAAATGTTTAATACTAAAAACAATATAACATTCAATAAACTTTGCAGTTTATTAATATATTTATTGATATATTGAGAATAAATTTTGGGAAGTTGGAAATTTTAGTACTTGGGTCGTATTTCTAAAGTTATTTCAGTTAAATTATCTAAACCATAAAAACCACACACACATTAAATGGAAGCTTTCTTACCTCCGAAGCCTAAAAGTAAATTAAACAAGCAAATTTTGTAACACATAAATGGTCTTGCGACTGAAAACTAAACTAATTCTATCTTTTAAAAAAAATTCGATTATTTTACTCAAATGTTGTATTTTTTTTCATAATAAACAAAGGCTGGTGAAGTCCAAAAAAATACACAGGTTGTTTTTCTAAACATAAAATGAGCGCGATGTTCGATTTACATCAAAACACATTTATTTAATAAGGTAAGAATCAATTTAGTATTGCATTAACCAATAGCGTTAAACCTTGTAGAAATGAAGTGAGTTATACGTACAATTTAAAATTTAACTCTAAATTAACAATTGAAGTTGGATAAAAAATAATTTAACGTTAATTTTGCATTTATTTTCCATTTTTTAGGTTAGTGAGGACACCTGTCATGTGACCAAAAAACACCTAAAAATGCAAAAAAAAACAATTGCAAATGTCACAAATACCTTGAAACTTGTGTTAAATAATTTAATTTAATAAAACTTAATCAAAATAAATAAATTTTAATACAAATAAAACAACCATTCCTTCATAAATAAAATTTTCAAATAAAACGAGGGAGATAATCCACTTGAAAAATGACCTAAAATTACAAAGCTTTGTATAGTAGAGAGAAAAGTAAGCTGGTGACCCACAGTTTTTATTGTTTTATTTCAAAATATATTGTATTTCATTGATTTTTATCAAATAAAAATAAAATTTAAATTCGTGGATTTTTTTGCGACAAGATTTTATGCTAATTATTTGGCTTTTCCTATATAATCTATAGTAATTTGGGACAACTTTGAGCCTAAATTTTGGAAAAACAATCCTGGAAAGGGGGTCCAATATTTTTACACAAGATAAAGTATATACCTAATACTAATACTTGACATTTCTGAGTTCCAAGTTGGCATTTCTCAGTTCCAACTTGGACGTACGAAATGTCAAGTTTGAAATATATAAAAAAAAATTTGGACGTTTTAAATTCGGCATTATTTTTTGGGTCAGGTGTCCTCACTAACCTTAACCTCAACTTCAATATGTTAAGTTATCATATTACTATATTGATAACTAATAACATAGAATTGATAAAAAAATAAAAAAAGGAACCCAGACCCCTGAACTTCCCTCTAGATTGGCCTCTGTAAAAAAAAACGGTTGATAAGGGTTAAGCAGTAGAAAAAACCCGGTTGGTAAGTGGTTTTTCAAAACACCCACCTTACCTTTTTGAAAAAAGGAGAACACTGTACTGTATAACATTTTTCTCCTTCATTTATTTCTTATTGCTTTTGTACCTTTTTTCTCTTTATTTTCTCAGATGTGTGAATTTATATTCTATTATACAGACATTGTGTGTTTATTGAATTGATTTGTATGTAAAATTGTATTTTTATAATAATGTAAAATTATTGTATTCTTATATATCTCATCTAATGAGGAAATAAAGATATGAATGAATGTTTTGATGAGGGCTAAGTTTAGATCCATCGTGTTCACGTTCAACAGTTTGGCAGCTGAAAAAAGGACAGAGTTGTTTCACAAATTAGTTTTTGTCTATCATAATTTTGTTTTGCCCTAATTAGACATCCAATGTTCGAATACCTTTTTGGTACTAATTTGATTTTTTCATAAAAAGACCCTAGAACCTCTTTATTATCTCTGAAGTGTCCTATAGTAATTATAGACAATATAGAAAAATGAATTTCCAGATTTCTTTTTACTTTGTCAATAAAGATAATAACTGGGATTGTCAATCTTTTAATGTCCAGGAAAAAACACAAAACAAGGCATGGACACAAGAAACTGCAGTACTTCATTAGAACATCTTTTTCGTGATAAATTGTTACACGGTAAATGAAGGCATCTCCAACGGGAACTTGTTCGCCTGTAAATAACCTATATAGCGTTGCACGGGCGTAAAACACCAACTCACTCACTCACCAACGGGAACTTGCGTCCTGCATTTAGAGGTGAGAATCATGGCACAATCTGCTTTAAAATATCGGTTGTTCTGTTAATACTACACAAATACTTATAGACACCAATTCACAGGAGATAGCCTTTATAAGGTGACTTGCAATAAATCAACTGCAGTTTATGGGGATAATCTTACAACACTGCACAGAGTAAATAAATGTTTACCTAAATCAACTTGTTCTATATGAACTATTTCTAATGGCTCATTTTGCTTCTCAGCTTCCTTAAATTCAACCTGAGTTATATGGAGTATGGCTCCCAGCATGCAATGCAGTATGGCAAAATCCTGAAAATGTTTAAAGACAATCAATAGATGGGAAAATATACCTTTTTTAAAAGCTGGTAAATAAAAGCAGTGGTAAGCTACAGTCAAGTTCATTTGAAGAGATATAGATATTTGCATTTTTGCCTAATTTTTTTTTTCTAATGTCAAAGGGTTGTTTCTCTTTTTCTCAGAGTTGAAAAAAAAGTGGAGCTAAAAAGGCATTTCGTATTTATATTACATTTTATTAAGATAAATATCACACCTCTTGTGTGAATCCTATCTGTTTCAGTACAGACATATTGTTGAGGTACATCTGTTTATATTCTTCTGTTTTCTCTAGTAAATGTGAACTTCCTTTATTTAGTATTCTATAAATAAAATGATAACGTGTAAAATATTTACATATTTTTTTCCACTATTAGGAAAGAAGATCAATATGTTTAGCTTCGTATATCCCATGGTGGGGCTAAAATGCATCTTTGACCCATTAACTTTGGAAAGAAAAAAAGGCCGAACAATTTTTCAAGGACGCAACCCAACGCAAAAACACGAAGTTCACACCAGAAATAAATCCAAGTAATGTTCGTTACGTACCGAGTACTTTGGAGGAACATAAAACTGAACCAATCTGATTCGAGTGGACAAAGACAAAGGTCTTCAAATCAACACGGAACAAAACTATTAATGGAAATATAATAATATCTGTATTTGAAACGAATTTCGTTCATGTGGTTTAAACCTGAACTTTTCATATCTGAGCTTACAGACAAAATCAAATCCAATCAGTCAAGTTTTTTTATATAAACCAAGAGATTTTACAATAATGTATATTGTTAAGGGACGGTTCATTTAACCTCAAAGGGGGGGGGGCCTTGGTTTTTTGGTTTGGTCAGAAAAAATATTTGTTAATTGAAGGCGTCGCGGCAGAATTATTTTTATCATTATAAGTATTATTTTATAGATCAGAAATCCTTCTTCAAAATATTTTTTTCTTACCCACTTTTCATTTTCAAAATATTTTTTTTACAAAAAAACCCCAAACCCCCTTGAAAGTTGAAAGGTCGGTCCCTAAAAGCATCACATTTCCCTCTGTTATAGATGAAACAGAAAACCGATATTCTTAATCCGAAAATCTAGTATCACTTGAAATGATTGAACATATCAAAATGGAACCCTATCTTTTAAAAGTTGCTTTTCGCTGAATATAGTTTTGAGTACTTGTATGCGTGTAAGGGAATAAGGATATCAATCAAATGACGGTAGTCATCAATTAAATCACAAAACCGAAAAAAGCTTTAAAAATCACCGTGCTTTAACACTATTAATCCATCTTCTGTCAACCAACGATTTTGAAGTTATCATGGCTAAGAGAGCAACCTTATGATTTCCAGTTTGGGGGGGGGGGGGCTAGCCTATGGATGTTTAAAAATGGATATTTAACACCCAAAACACGATCCTGTCTCTCTTTTATTAAGTCAAAGCACTGCCATGCTATTTATTTCCTAATTTTTGCAATAAAATATAGTTGCTACCTAATGATTCCCCATATCACGATGCTGTTTCGATTGTGCAACAATGTGCGATAAGATTCATTAAAATCTTTTAAAAGTTTAAAATAAAGACAAAGGACTGTTTATACAATGGACTTAAGAAAACGAAATACCGATATTGAATATACTTTCCCTGTAACATATGCATGTGAAGTAACCTCCATATAATAAACGCCGACAATGTTAAATTAATATACTTGTAATCTTTTGCCTTGGTCAGACTGAGCTCTGCGAGCTGCTCTGGTGGTGCCCCGGCAAACAGGGAGTAAAATATGTGGAAGTTTCCCTCGTCATAGCTGTAGTTCACTACTCTGGATTTCTCTAACATATAATCCCTAACAACGGCTGAAATTGAAACATCAATTAAAAGTTGATAATCAAACATTTCAACCGAAAAATTATATTCTTAATCGGTGGGTCCACACAACAAAGTGATCTTCTTAATTTATAAAACATTCTGTGCATCCAATAAACAAAAATGTAAACAAATACCGGTGACATCACCTTTGGTATTAATATAAACTAAAATAATTATGTTTCCATAGCAAGAACAAACTATAAGTCTCCAGCATTATGTGGTACAAACCTCTGAAAACTTGACCATCTTCTTGGAAACTCAGTTCTAAATATTTGGCAAACCGACTAGAATTCTGGTTCATGATTGTCTGAGCATTTCCAAATGCCTCCAGCAAAGGGTTCACCTACAAATAGACTATAATGAAATGTGGAATACGTTCACGCGACAACCTACCAACATGTAAACAAGCGGCAATTTTTAAGAATTGAGAAACAGGTCCATGTCAGCTAATACTTAATTCTACATGATTTTTTTTCTTATGTGATGTTTATGTTATTAATGAAACTGTTTATATGTTGTATGTTTGTTACTCTATGTATTGCTTGACCCTTACGGGTGCAAATTTAATATCCAAAGGTCTCAATTCCATCGGTAGTCGCTGCTCGCCGTTTACATTGACCCTAAATTGAAAAATAATACATAAGGCATGTAAGATTTAAAACAAATCCTTAAATCATCAGCGAAAGACTCCTGGTCTAGGACAGGCACACGTAAAATATAGGAAACTTTTATTCATTAAAACTTTAATCAAAATAGATTAATTATTTAACAAATGCATTGACCATACTTTTTGAATACATCAAGGGAGATAATTCATTTGAAATTTGACCCCAAAATAACAAAGGTTTGTATTGCAGACAAAAATTTTAGCCGGTGACCCCTGTTTTTATTGTTTTAAAAATGTATTGCATTGAATCTTTTTTTAATGAAATTAAAAAAAAGAATTTAAATTCGTATACTGTTTCTGAGACAAGATTTTATGCTATTTTTTTTTCTTTTCCTATATAATTCAATGTATTTTGGGACAAAGTCGAACATAAATATTTAAAAAAAAAAAACAAGCATGGAAAGGTGGTCCAATATTCAAACATAACATCGAATGTATAACTAATGTTAATAAATCTTAAAAATTAGCCTTTCTGAATTCGGCATGATTTTGGGGGTCAGGTGTCCTTTATACTAACATTTAACTCTCCAGTCAGTCACTAGTTTTGTGGGTCAAACCTTTCCCCTATGAAGCACAAAACTATTCGAAAGTGTTATGGAACCGTTTATGACGTTTTCATGGTTTAACATATCTAGTATTATCATTTTCCTATTTTCTGAGCAAAATGAAGAACCTATAAATTTATGTTTGATTATATCACTTTTAAACACAGACAATTTCTCTAAAAGGAGTAATCGGACAACTTCAGTTCATGTAGCTAATAGATGTAATTTTACCAACAAAGGTTTTTTTTTAACATTCAGCGTTTGATAATTACATTTACCGTGCATATAATTAAAATGCAGTAATTCTATTGCTTAATTGACACCTTGACTCGTCTTTTCATACCTCGATGAAATGTAACTTGAATCACGTGGCCGTAGCCGGGTCATGACCTTACTGCACAAGTAAAATTTGTTCGTATCAAATTCTCACAACTTGAATTCGCTTTTGAATATTAATGCGCAAATAAAAAATACACGAACATACACAACAAAACAAAACGAAAAATCAGAAAAAAAATTAAAAAAAACATTAAAATGTAATTATAGGAATTGAATGTTAGCATTTTGATGTTTCATAGATCACAGTGTATAACCGGACAGTAAGCGATCACGGAAGTTGGTCACTGTCCGGTGGTAAAATCCTAGTTGATTTAATAAAAATGTATGATTTGGCCATGAATTTAAGCACTTATTCAGCCGAAACTAAATTTTAAGAAAAATTGAAGCGTACAATAAGTTTACATTGTTATTTATCAATATTTAAATTATCAATATATAATGTAGATCATTTTAATTTTCGAAAAAAGTGGTTTAATCATTGATATTTTTGACAATGGAAACTCATTGCAGTGAAAGAAACAACAAATTATTAGTGAACCACTTACATTGAAATAGTGCATTGCATCTCCATTTAAAGCTGTTTAAATAGGAAATCGTTTGGTGTCAAATTATTTGACGAAAATGGTTTGGATTGTTTATAATAATCGGATTTGTAAGAGCACTGCTCACTCCGTCTCTGTCCGACTAATTGCCACTGTACACAATCATTAATTGTTAGAAAGTTATATCTATCTGTCCGATTAATTGTTGGGTTGAATGTAGCAATAACAAGACAAATATCCTTACAGCCCCGGTATACAGCTAGAGCAAAATGATTTAAAAAAAAAACCTGGAACAAATATAAAAGGTAGCAGCTTATCCAAACAAAGTATTGCAATAAAATTGCATGAGGATTGAGATTTACTACAAAAGAACTATTTTTGTAATTTCTCTTAATAAGTTCAAGCAACTTATCGAATATAAACATGTGCTTTGAATTTGTATAAAGTAATTGGAATTTTTGGAAAAATAAAGAAGGAATATGTCCATAGGACACGGATGCCCCCGCTAGGCCTCAAACAGGAAGTTGATGTCTGGCAGACCTGAAAGTTGCTTAAGACATAAAGTTTGTGATACTGAAACATCCTACTAAGTTTCAAATCATTGTGCGAAAAGCTTGACAGAAATTTTTTAAAGTCATGTGCACATATTTTCACACCAGCCTAAGTCCAAAAAAAGAAGTAGATGTCTTACAGGTCTCAAAATCGCTGAGGAGGTACAGTTTGTCATATTAAACCATCTTACCAAGTTTCAAATCATTCTCATGTACGATTCCTGAGAAAAGCTTGACGAAAATTTTCACATTTGCCTAAGTCCCAAACAGGAAGTAGATGTCGGACAGGTATGAAAATCACTTAGGACTTACAGTTTGTCATACTGAACCATCCTACCAAGTTTCAAATCATTTACATGTACGGTTCTTGAGAAAAGCTTGACGGAAATTCGTACGGACGGACGTACGGACATAAGTAAAACTCAATGCCCCCGACATGTCGTCGCGGGGCATAAAAAGGATTATACATGTAGGTAAAATTTCAGCTTTGGAAAGTTGGCCTTTCTCTTAAAATCTAGCTGACTTTTCAAACTTTGCAAATGAAAATATTTATCTAAGGTTTTATATACATGTATATGCCGCATTTTCGTTACAAATAGTTATGATCGACAATCTGTTACTACAGAATGAAACTTTAACAAGACCAATCGATGGCTGGCCCTGCGTCGCACTGAAAATGTTGAACCCTGTACGTTCTAGGCCAAATATGGACAGTCAATATTTTTTTACACTGCATCCTATGGTGGAGTTACAAAGTATTTTTGTCACATGCCACCCATAACAAAATAATAAGACAAAAAATAGTTTCTATTTTTCCCCTTTTGTCCCCTTTATTGCTTAACAGAAAAGGTGAGTCAAGAAAAAAATGTATCCTCCATTTTATATCCCATATATGACAAAAATTAACGTGTAAAAAAAAATCTAAATCGGAACATTAGATAAAAAGCTGCATTTTTGCCCCTTTTGGGCCCTCGTTCCTAAACAAACAAGAAAAGGACACCCAAAATCAGCCGCCTTTTCTTTTATGGTTAGTAACATTACTGTAAAGTTTCATAGCATTTGGTCAACCAGAACAAAAGTTATGGTGGAAACATATAAAAAATAGCTTTTTTACTTCCTTTATGGCCCCTAATTTCTAAACGAAAAAGATGGGACACCCAAAATCAGCCCCCACCCTTCCTTTTACAGTAAGGAACATTACTGTAAAGTTTCATAGCATATGGTCAATTAGAACAATAGTAATTGTGGAAACAAATTAAAAAATCACTTTTTGGCCCTTTTTTGGCCCCTTATTTCTCAACGAATTTATAGAATGACCCCAAAAGGTGAGGTGCACATTTTCAATATATCTGTAATCACTGTGTTGCAATTTCAAAAAAATATCTAGCGTTTCGTTTTTGAGATTCAGATTACAAAAGACAGGAGGCACCCCATAGCGCGACGGACGGACGGACGGACGGATGGACGAACGGAGTGACCCGACTACTAGACTTGCTTTCGCCTTCGGCGACGCAGGTAAAATTGCTCAAATCAGCTGAACTTCAGGTGGCCACACCACTTCAAGTGTGCTGCTCCATGCAAATATATACTAGTATTTGGCTGAAATCTAAGAGGAATTTAGATTTAGTCAGCACTGATTGATTAACATGGGCATAGCAATATTCATCTATCTAAGTCTTTTAATATTGAGATATGAAGGCATCCAACTAAAACCTAGTGTATACGGCCTAAGCATGAACTTAACATGAATCCAAAGACAAAGTCAAATGGTGAAGTTGTTCTCTTTAAAGACACATAACGAATTACACAACGCGGTCAGTTTTAATGGTTTTGGAATGGAGTAGACTAACGCATGCTAGGTCGATATCATAAGAGCCTAGAACATTGCTGGATTGGCTTCCCTGTTCGAACGTTTTAAAGTTTAAAGTACTTTACTTCCAATATTTATGGTTTGTCTATCTTTCAATTTGTTTATTTAAACATTGCTGGCGAGCGATTACTCGTTGAACTATGCATATTTACAGCGTTGCCAAATTTCCGGCTTTTATGCCACTCTGCTTTGATATTTTTCTTGGTGTTAGACGTTTAGAACACAACAAATCTATGAGTTATCCGTTTTATAAGTTTAAAGCTTCATGCGTTTAAAGTTTAAAATTGTCTTAACTCTAAAGTTCCCCTATCCCAAACATAGTTTGATCTTTAAAAAATCATATTTTTGGTAACACTCTTCGTATTGTGTTTGGAATTTTTAATTTTTTGGTAGAGCTCTGTTACAACGCGTCACAGAGCTCCCCTGCTGAGTCTTGAATAGACGAAACGCGCGTAAGACATGGGAAAATGTAGTGTCTGGAACTTTGTTGTAATTTTTATTTTTAATGGACTATGTGAATACAATAGAAAATAATGAGATGTGGAATAAGTGTACGCGACACAACCCACAATTTAACGGCAATTTACAAAAACCACAATGGACAACCGCCAGCAGCCTTCAACGAGGCCATTTGGCACTGCTCGCGGTTCTGCAATTGGCCCATGGTCTAAATAAAATGCATATAATTCAAATCCAGCCCTGAAATAGTCACAGAAACAAGGAACAGAAAACATCAAAAATACAAGTACAAACGAAAGCTTTGTCGAAGATTCCTGGCTTAGGACAGGCACATGTAATATGTGGCGGGGTTTAACTAGTTTTTTGGGCACAACCTTCCCCCTATCAATATTCCAAGACAAAGCACAAAAACTTAACACAGTAAAAATCAAATCGATCAAAGTCCAATTCCACTAGAGAGAACATAAGACAAAAAACAAGAACAAACAAAAGGACGGTAAAGGAACTCTCTATCGAACACTCACTGTTACTGACAGCTAGTTGAGAATCATCAATCGGCTGGTGTAAAAAAATCAACTAACCAGCAATGATTAACGCAGTCCAATAAATTTACGGTGTACGATTTTTGATTGAAGAAAACAGGAAATAAATACTGTCATCTGATTTCCAGCATTAACCATAGCCAGCATAGTTCCGTTTATAAGGGAGTTTATAGATTCGAGGCTGTTAATAAACCTTTCGTGATAATTTGCATTCACAGTCGCTAAGGCTTACCAAATTTCTTAAACCAACTTAAATCATTAATTGTTCAGCTTTTTATTATTATGATTATTAATATGAAAAATGGATCTACCAACAGTTGGCAGCTCCATTACGTCCATGATCTAGATCTAAATTTTTTGCACATCTTAACGGGACTTTTACTGTTTTGAGCACGTTGTTCGTTAATGAATACAAGTAAATGAACATTGAATGACTCAAATATCTCAGTACACTGGCTGTCCAATGTGATAAGAAAATTTGTTTCATAAGATTCCAGTTAATGGAAAGCTCTTTATGAACCATTTTGACATTTGCATTAATAAGTCATACACAATGCAAGTGACATGCAAAAAGTAGGCCCAGGGTTTTAAATGTACTCATATCTGTTAATCGCCCTTTCTTTTATCATCTTGTTGAATGGATTTCCATTTTGTTATGAACACTGCTTCATTTATTTTTTTCGAATCCAACAGTAGAGACTATTTTGAGCTCCCACATTTATTCTGTACAATAAATAAATAAACCAAACACACAACGAAATAGATTATCATAAAAATATGAAAATATATTCATAAGCCTTTGAATAAGCACCTCTAGAATATAAAACAGGAATTGGGAATACGTCATGTAATTTGAAATTATAACTTTTTTATTCAAACCCTGAGGATTCAAAGCAGGCAATTAATCGGACACCCACAAAAAATAAACGACCAATTAATCGGACAGTAAACGATTATGCCAAAACTACAAAACTTGATGTTTTAAACAAAATTGTTTATTTTATCTTAACTACCATTGTCAATGTAGAGAGTCTATCAACTGCCCTTTGAGATAATGATAAAAATATTAATCAAATCATTGCAGTTTGTGTGAAAATTCCAAATATGTGCTAAGCGATGAAGGAAAAAATGTTCAAACACTGATGATCAATTGAAATTTTTTAACATTTTGAATTGTCAAGAATACAAAAAGAAACGTTAAAAAGTTCCATAAATGAGCAAGGTATAAATTCAACTTATCTTTGTTCCTAATCGATATTATAGAGTGTTCATACACACTAAAAACCACAAAAATTTTGGAGAAAAATAACATACAACTAGGATTTTACCACCGGACAGTGACCAACTTCCGTGATCGCTTACTGTCCGGTTATACACTGTGTAGATTGTAAAACCATTGATTTTAACATGAAGCGCTTCATTCAAAATGTGCTACAGTCAACGGTTTTACACGCCAATGAAACATTCAAATACAAACATTCAATTATTAATATTAAATAAAAATGGCAAATAAATTGAAAATCAGTGATGTAGTGGTTATTGCTTGACACAATTTGTGATACGAAGTTATTCCTTCGGAAAGGACGAAGAAAGGTTGTTCCATGCAAGTAAAGAACCTCTTTGTAGAGTTCGACAATGGTAAGCTCAATGGGGGCCGTAACAGATGCCACAGTCGCAAACTGGAAGCTGAATAGGGATTGAGTTTAAAGAAGCATCAGCTTGTTTTCAACTTCAGGGTAAATGAATAATTTAAAAATTAATAATACATAAAAGCTTGTTTAATATTTATTTTATATTTTTTTGCATTGATTTTAACGGGAAATTGAATCGTAAAATGTACACTTGAGTTCTACTTGCAATATCTTAAAAAACAGCGATGTTACGATTTTACTCAAAATTAAACAAATAATCTCTATTTTGTTTTCTTTTTACTGGATTTTATTTCGTGAAAATCGGTTGCAGAACAGCTCGGCAATTGATTCGATTTGCATTAAAGGCATATTGTCTACGAAAAATTATTTTTTGGTAAACCAAAAAATTGTCGATAGACTATTCGTGTTGTTTATTTAGAAAGATACAAACGTTCAAAATACCACTAGGGTACCTTATTGCTTCAAAAATGGAAAAAAAACATATAATATTTGTAAAGTTTTACAAAAATTCATATTTATGAGATGAAGATGAGCTTTAAGCATGCGCACTATACTCATGATACTTTCTTTGATTGAAAACTTTCATAGTTCTTGCACGTGGTGCATAAACTGTTTTTCGAAGTTTTAGCTCGGAAGATAATTAAAACGGCAAACGAATATTAGAGCTACTTAATGAATAAAACTGACAATTATTGCCTGTATTAAGTTTTGAATGTGATTTAAAAGGTAAATACGAAAAATATTGGTATTTTTTCAACATATCAATGTATTCGGGGACAAAACCCGAGATTCCGATTAGTGTCCGCGTTAAAACTACTCAGTCTAAATCTGTGACAATGTGACGTAATGCAGGTAATTGAAATATCAATCATTATTCTATAATATAAATTATTCTTTAACACATTTCATTACAAGATTAGCTTTTTAAAAAAGCTGAGGTCATTCGTTTGGTGTTCTTAAAGAATAAGAATTATTTAATAAGACAAAATAGTATATGATAAATGGTATTTTATAACGTTCCAAAGAAATCAAATAATTAAGAAATATCGTAAGGAAACTTGATTTTGAATAGAATTATTTAACTCAACAAACTTAAGGATAAATGGCAATTAAAACTGTTTTTTCATAAACTCTATCAATTCGTCATACAAATGAGTCAATGTGAAACGTTTTTTGTGGATAAACAGAAAAGACTCCAACTTTTTAACTACCCTTCCTAATGTTAAACTATTCTCATGTACAGTTTCTGTCAGTTTCTGGAAAAAAACTTGATGGAAATTCATAATATCGTACGGGCGGACAATAGTAAAACTTGTGGTCGTAGGGGCACAAAAGAAAAGTGCACATAAAACAAAATGCAATCACAAAAACAACTTAACTGCAGCAACAACATGAACTAAACAGTCCAAACATAAGTTCCGGCGGAAAAAATATTGAAATTCTGCCTGTAATAACAAACTTCACTTTTCACTTTATCAATGGTCAAGTCCCGGGTGGCCATCTTTATTGTCGTAAAAGGCGGCTAAGGATCTTCAGTTTTTTGTGGGGAGTGCCATGTTTCTTGTAATTCTCTTTGCTGACAGCCAAGTAGTGCACGCTATAGGCTGAAATTTTCGCCCTATCCACTTATCTTATAAGCATCACCCATCAAATCACTTAATTTTTGACACAACTTAACATAAAAATCAAATATTTTCAGTAGAAATTTTCAAATTATTATGTAATAATATAAACCCTATCTAAGACGTTGACGATAGTCTTAATTTATTCTATTTGATACATTTTTCAGTTTTTATCTTGTGCTCTTCATATTTTAATTATGGCCGTTTTGGACTTTTTTACTTCAGTGTTTCTAATGAGTTGCTAGTGGGTAGGTTGCAATAGTTCATTTGCTCATCTATACATAGCTAGCTCATTTGGTGGAGAATATTGTTTACTATCAAAGGAACTAAATTTTCACTTGAATTTAAAATAAAATATCACAAATGATATTTATATTTTTATAGTACAAATACCAAAGGCATGAAAGGGTGAAATAAGCTAAAATCGTTAATTTCACAGGATATGCTACATATTTGACAGTAAAAACCACGAACTGAGCTTTATAGAAGCAAATTAACTAAATAAACATGTACACCCAACTTGTTTAATAGACGAATCGCGTGTCAAAGCACATGAAATATTAGTTAGAGCTTTTTTTGTTACAAAACATAAATGTGACCATCTATGTATTTTTGAAATTCAATTAGATTTTTTAGCTGCTGTAAAAAGCATTCCGAATTTAAGATATGAAACTTCTATAAACTAAATTTTTAACGTCTACAAAAAAATATATTATTATAGATTATAGACATATTAAGACACAGCTAGATCTTAAATCTTAAGACAAGCCTTATTATTATTGTTTTAACAAATTAGAGCTTTCATAAGAAATGCTGGGTCCTGGGAAGAGAACACTTGTGTGTTTTATTCTTAGAGTTTCTATTCATATTAATTAAAATGAAAGTTAACCTAGATAAACGGGAACAAATACGATTCAAATGTTAACATTCTAGGCTGATCGGGATTACAATGATTGTGTAACAAATTGACCTCCCTTACAAAACACTGCTGTCTGCTGTAAGCCTGCCGCAAGTCTGCAGTAAGTTTGCAGCAAACTTTTTAGTTCGCAGAAAGAAAAGATAATAGTTCGCAGATGTTTGCGGCTACTGGCAAACTTTCTGCGAGGTTGCCGTAAATCTGCAGCAAATAATACAAAGTTTGCAGACATGCAGGAAAAGTTAACTGTTTGCAGCAAGTTTGCAGCAATTGATAATTTTAACCCCAGTACACTTGATGATGTCATCTATGACATCATCAGTTTTGGAGGTAAAGATTCTACTATTGGGAGTTCACATGTTATTAGCTCAAATCAGTATTTTAAAAGGATTTAATGGTGTACATTTTAAAAAATGAAGATAAAGTAAGTAAAATAATATTATTCTTGCAATATGACATGTAAATAATCTAAATATTCCTTGCCAATTTTTTTACTCCAAGGTTGCATACATGTATATGGATGAATTATTATTTTTTTATGGTAGAGATATATTGCAAACAAATGAAAAAATAAATGGCATTTTTTATCAGTTAAAGAGTTCAAATTTTAGAAATCATTGGCAGTTTTGAAAGGTTCTCTTATTTTTAGGTACATGTATAGTTCTTTCCACTAGTTTTCTACAAAAGTATTATATAGTTATCATCTGCTGTTTTTTTTCTGTTTTAAATTTTAGAATCAGTAATATTTTAATGGTTCACATCTTGAATAATTTTTATTTTATAGATTTTTTCATGCTTGAAAAAATGTCTTATGCATGCAAACTAAAGACCATATATGTATAATTAAATTTTGTTATATCACTTAATATAAATTGTTCATTCATGCAGATTTACTGCAACACCTGATGAAAATGTCCATATAAGGTTATGAAGAGTTTGCAGCAGACCTGCTGCAAACCTAATTTGCATGGTAAAAAGTCGCAGCAGACTTACGGCAAAGTTCGCAGGAAACTTGCTGCAGGTTTGCAGCTAGCTGCGATGTTCGCGAGAGTTTGCAGGTACATGCCCATATAAGGTCAAAGAATATATCTGCTGCAGACTTGCCGCAAACCTAATTTGCATGGTAAAAAGTCGCTGCAAGTCTGCAGCAGACAGTTTACGGCTAATTTACAGCAACTTTGCTGCAGATCAGCGGCAACAGGTTGCGGAAGACCTCTTTTTTTGGTAAGGGCTACTAAGCTCGATTCTTTCCCCGCTAAACCTTTTTTTGCAGCGATAAATATTTGTTGAAAATAAACGGGTCTGGCGGGGAGCAAATACGGTTCAACTGTAAACATTTTAGGCTGATCGGGATTGTGTAACATATTGACCTACTAAGCTCGATTCATAGAAATTTATAAAGTAAAGTGTATATTTTAAAACTGTTTTCTTTTCTTTTAGTTTCTAACTCTTTATTTAAAATAAAATACGATTACATACATTTATAGGAGGGCCATGTTTGCTTTAAGTAATTAAAGCATGCAGATGGTGTAGCTTAATGATCACATATCAAATCATTTAATCATTTTTAGATAAGCAAATTTGTTTACATCAAGTTAAACATAACTTTACCATGCAGCGACTTCAAAACTTTGACACATCTCTATATGTAATTCGGCAAATGACAATAATCAACTAGGTGAATAAACAAGAGGCTCCCAAGAGCCCGAATCGCTCACCTGAACTACACAGATTCATACATTTGTAGATATTATTGTGCTTAACCATATGCAATTTAAATTTATGAAATATCTTGGTTAGTTTTCAAGATATTGGGCTTAATAAATGCAAATTTGGCAAAAATTAGGAAAAAGAACAATAACTCCCACATCAGCAGTCAGATCTTTTCCGAAATTTCAGGACAGGTAGATCTTAATATGCTGATCACTTTTGATCCTTGCACAATTTTGATATCTGAAACCAGTTTTGAGTTATTAGCAAAAAAAATTAAATTTGCCCCTATGTTCTATTTTTAGCCATGGTGGCCATGTTTTTTTACGAATAAAAAATCTGAACGATAGAGTTGTAGCATATAAGCTATCAAACAGTGTGCCATGTTAAGATGTAGTTGGTCTTACCGTTTCAGACAAGTCAGGGGAAAAGTAATGAACAATGGTAAATATTGACGCTTTAAGGGCCATAACTCCTAAAAGAAATGGTTCTACAGCTTTGACCTAATTACATGAAATGTAGATCTTGATGTGCTAAATCATATGCAATTTGAATTTTTGAAATATCTTGAATAGTTTTCAAGATATAGGGCTAAATAAGTGAAAAATTTTGAAAAAAAAATCCAGAAAAAGGGCAATAACTCCTATGTTGTTTGTTAGATCTTCTTGAAAATTTCAGAGCAGGTAGATCTTGAGATGCTAATCACTTTTGTCTCCCATCAGAATTTTGATATCTGTTACAGTTTTTGAGTTATTTGCAAAAAACTGTAATTTGACCCCTATGTTCTATTTTAAGCCATGGAGGCCATATTTTTTGACGAATCAAAAATCCGAACAATAGAATTGTAGCATTAATGCTATTTAATAACTGTGCCAAGTTTGGTTGAAGTTGGATGTATGGTGTCAGACAAGTTAATCTTTGAAATTCAGGGTAAAAGTAATGAAAAATGGTAAAATTTGACGCTTTAAGGGCCATAACTCCTAAAAGAAATGGTTCTACAGCTTTGACCTAATTACATGAAATGTAGATCTTGATGTGCTTAATCATATGCAATTTGAATTTTTAAAATATCTTGTATAGTTTTCAAGATATAGGGCTTAATAAGTGCAAAATTTTGAAAAAATCCAGAAAAAGGGCAATAATTCCTACATCAGTTGTTGGATCTTCTTGAAAATTTCTGGGCAGGTAGATCTTGAGATGCTGATCACTTTTACTTTATGCCAGAATTTTGATATCTGTTACTGTTTTTGAGTTATTTGCAAAAAACTGCAATTTACCCCTTTGTTCTATTTTTAGCCATGGCGGCCATGTTTTTCAACGAATCAAAAATCCCCACACTAGTTTTATACTACCTATGCTAATTAACAACTGTGCCAAATTTAAAAGCCATTGGACTTATGGTGTTAGAGGAGTTAACGTTTGAAAAATGTTAACGACGACGGACGACGACGGACGACGGACGACGACGGACGACGGACGACGACGGACGCCAAGTGATGGCAATAGCTCACATGGACCGGTCCAGGTGAGCTAAAAAGGATATTGACCTGGCAAAGTGATATTGACCTACAAAATGGCGGGAAACTTTATGATGTTGTTTACTGCATTTTTTACTTATTGTATTTTCTGTTCAGACTGTGCTTATTAACGCTTCAAATGCATCTTTTTTGTCAGATATTGGATAATAGAATAAAACAATTACTGTCTTTTGTTTCGATAAATGTGCAGTGTTTTTGACTTTTGAAAAACTATAGATATTCATCTCGCCCTTCGGTCTCAGTGAATATCTGTTTTTGCAAAAGTCAATAACACTGCACATTTACCTCAACAAAAGACAGTAATTGCATAATATTGTCGAGCTATTTTGATCAAAATAAACTGTTTTCCAATATTCATTTTATTGCATTTCGGTCTAATTGACACCAAAAAATTGGGGGGTAAAAAAATGAGTTTGCCGTAGACAATATGCCCTTAAACGTACGGGGAATTTTCTATCTATGCGTAACTTTTTTGAAGAGTATATTTCGCAACATGAGAGACGAACGAACACACAGAGGGACAGACGGACGGACAAACAAACGTATCCGACGACTGTATGTCCAAATCACTTTCGTAAATCGGGCATCACAATGGGTCAAAGATAGAAATGGCCAGATTTCGTTAAACAGGAAGTAGGTAGACAATAGACCTGAAATTAATTCAACGGTATGGGACCCATGCTGATTACCAAATATCAAAAGGATGTAATAAGAGGTTGCTTAGAAAACTGTTAAGAAAATTGTCCATAATTGACCATTTATGCAAAAAATTAAGTAAGTTCGACTAGTTAAGTCTTATTTAACAAACTCAAAACCTCATTGATAGACGTGTTGACATGATTTATCAACATATCGCTCCTTTATTATAGAATACGACCAGGAAGTGCAACCGTCTATTAAAGACTGCCAATTTATCTGACAAAAACCATTTAAAATCTATTGTAAGGTTTCTTTACATCAATAGTTTACAACAATTCTTTTCATACCATCAAAAAGACATTGACCCCAATTAAAACTATGCCTATTAAAATTCCAGAATTTAATTATAGAACTGACAGAAGTTGTAATACATCAAATGTATGCAAAATTATTTATTGCAGGAGTTTGTCTTTTATGCCGTGTGGAGTTAGTAGAACAATTCCCCGTGTTTAAGATGTATGCTCTTTTCTATTTTTTAAATATGGTGTACTTGTGCATGAGCTTACTTCTCATGTGTACACTCTGTTTTCAACCACTATATAAATTTATGTAAATTCTAAAACCTAAGGTTAAACTCCCTCCATCGTAGTCTGTGTATATTTAGATTTCTTTTGGCTTTATGGATTTTGAACATCTTTTGAATTGTGGATATCCTTTGTTTGGGTTCTAGTGCTGCTGATGAGGAATAATTTTCCGAAATGGCCATACAGCTCATGAAAAATCAGAATCTCATTTTGATTTTAGTTGTGTTTCTTCGTCTTGTATGTGTTCACAACTTTTTCCCACATAGACAGAAAGGCAAACAGACAGAAACACATTTTTGAAAAATATCTGTATTTATCTTGACAAACTGATCAACTTTATTGTGTTAATTTTATGTGTTTTTTTTCCTCAAGGGCCACGTAGACAGACACACAGACAAACAAACAGACAGACAGACGCCATATTTTAATGCCCTATATTTACCTTGACAACTCTATCATGTAAATCTTCACTGCCATGAGGACACATATGGATGAAATGTTTCACCATCAGTTTGGTACTCTCTGTTTTACCCGCACCCGATTCACCACTAACGAGAATAACCTGGTTTGTGGCATTCTCACGCATTCTCTGATAAGCCCTAGTTGCCACATGGAATATATGTGGCTTAGCTTTACCATCGAATTTCCGCCAGTCATATTGGTTATGATGCTTAAATGTAGAAATAAATAGCTAAAATTGTTTCAGTTTCTTTTAAAGAAAGATAATGCCACATTTGTCTGTAGCAGATAGGGTACACCATTTTTTTTAATTTTGGACTTCTTGTTCGCACAGTTATTTACATCTTTTTTGTAAAATGGATGGGCCTGTTTCTTGTCAGTCACCTTGAGACATTTTGTCTCTTGGAAAGTAAATATTTATGCTTTGTTACAAATGAACTATTTTCATTTTTTTTTGGGGGGGGAGGGGTTGAGTTTTCAATACTGGTAGGTTGTGCCGCAAATACTTATTCCAAATCATAGAAACATATGTTTTGGTTTGTTGTTATGTTTTCTTTATTGCCCTTCAACCAGACTGTTTCCGATGTACTTGATACCTCTGACATATTAACATTCCCTAACATAGTAGCTTTAAAATCACAAAAGGGGGCGAAGAAACCGATATCCTGTTTAATATACAAACTAACCTCGACATCAAAAATCTGTAGGTTTTTGTACGGATTAATAGCTATAAGAATCTCTCCACATTTATATTTTTCTTGGTGTTAGACGTTTAGAACACAACAAATCTATGAGTTATCCGTTTTATAAGTTTAAAGCTTCATGCGTTTAAAGTTTAAAATTGTCTTAACTCTAAAGTTCCCCTATCCCAAACATAGTTTGATCTTTAAAAAATCATATTTTTGGTAACACTCTTCGTATTGTGTTTGGAATTTTTAATTTTTTGGTAGAGCTCTGTTACAACGCGTCACAGAGCTCCCCTGCTGAGTCTTGAATAGACGAAACGCGCGTAAGACATGGGAAAATGTAGTGTCTGGAACTTTGTTGTAATTTTTATTTTTAATGGACTATGTGAATACAATAGAAAATAATGAGATGTGGAATAAGTGTACGCGACACAACCCACAATTTAACGGCAATTTACAAAAACCACAATGGACAACCGCCAGCAGCCTTCAACGAGGCCATTTGGCACTGCTCGCGGTTCTGCAATTGGCCCATGGTCTAAATAAAATGCATATAATTCAAATCCAGCCCTGAAATAGTCACAGAAACAAGGAACAGAAAACATCAAAAATACAAGTACAAACGAAAGCTTTGTCGAAGATTCCTGGCTTAGGACAGGCACATGTAATATGTGGCGGGGTTTAACTAGTTTTTTGGGCACAACCTTCCCCCTATCAATATTCCAAGACAAAGCACAAAAACTTAACACAGTAAAAATCAAATCGATCAAAGTCCAATTCCACTAGAGAGAACATAAGACAAAAAACAAGAACAAACAAAAGGACGGTAAAGGAACTCTCTATCGAACACTCACTGTTACTGACAGCTAGTTGAGAATCATCAATCGGCTGGTGTAAAAAAATCAACTAACCAGCAATGATTAACGCAGTCCAATAAATTTACGGTGTACGATTTTTGATTGAAGAAAACAGGAAATAAATACTGTCATCTGATTTCCAGCATTAACCATAGCCAGCATAGTTCCGTTTATAAGGGAGTTTATAGATTCGAGGCTGTTAATAAACCTTTCGTGATAATTTGCATTCACAGTCGCTAAGGCTTACCAAATTTCTTAAACCAACTTAAATCATTAATTGTTCAGCTTTTTATTATTATGATTATTAATATGAAAAATGGATCTACCAACAGTTGGCAGCTCCATTACGTCCATGATCTAGATCTAAATTTTTTGCACATCTTAACGGGACTTTTACTGTTTTGAGCACGTTGTTCGTTAATGAATACAAGTAAATGAACATTGAATGACTCAAATATCTCAGTACACTGGCTGTCCAATGTGATAAGAAAATTTGTTTCATAAGATTCCAGTTAATGGAAAGCTCTTTATGAACCATTTTGACATTTGCATTAATAAGTCATACACAATGCAAGTGACATGCAAAAAGTAGGCCCAGGGTTTTAAATGTACTCATATCTGTTAATCGCCCTTTCTTTTATCATCTTGTTGAATGGATTTCCATTTTGTTATGAACACTGCTTCATTTATTTTTTTCGAATCCAACAGTAGAGACTATTTTGAGCTCCCACATTTATTCTGTACAATAAATAAATAAACCAAACACACAACGAAATAGATTATCATAAAAATATGAAAATATATTCATAAGCCTTTGAATAAGCACCTCTAGAATATAAAACAGGAATTGGGAATACGTCATGTAATTTGAAATTATAACTTTTTTATTCAAACCCTGAGGATTCAAAGCAGGCAATTAATCGGACACCCACAAAAAATAAACGACCAATTAATCGGACAGTAAACGATTATGCCAAAACTACAAAACTTGATGTTTTAAACAAAATTGTTTATTTTATCTTAACTACCATTGTCAATGTAGAGAGTCTATCAACTGCCCTTTGAGATAATGATAAAAATATTAATCAAATCATTGCAGTTTGTGTGAAAATTCCAAATATGTGCTAAGCGATGAAGGAAAAAATGTTCAAACACTGATGATCAATTGAAATTTTTTAACATTTTGAATTGTCAAGAATACAAAAAGAAACGTTAAAAAGTTCCATAAATGAGCAAGGTATAAATTCAACTTATCTTTGTTCCTAATCGATATTATAGAGTGTTCATACACACTAAAAACCACAAAAATTTTGGAGAAAAATAACATACAACTAGGATTTTACCACCGGACAGTGACCAACTTCCGTGATCGCTTACTGTCCGGTTATACACTGTGTAGATTGTAAAACCATTGATTTTAACATGAAGCGCTTCATTCAAAATGTGCTACAGTCAACGGTTTTACACGCCAATGAAACATTCAAATACAAACATTCAATTATTAATATTAAATAAAAATGGCAAATAAATTGAAAATCAGTGATGTAGTGGTTATTGCTTGACACAATTTGTGATACGAAGTTATTCCTTCGGAAAGGACGAAGAAAGGTTGTTCCATGCAAGTAAAGAACCTCTTTGTAGAGTTCGACAATGGTAAGCTCAATGGGGGCCGTAACAGATGCCACAGTCGCAAACTGGAAGCTGAATAGGGATTGAGTTTAAAGAAGCATCAGCTTGTTTTCAACTTCAGGGTAAATGAATAATTTAAAAATTAATAATACATAAAAGCTTGTTTAATATTTATTTTATATTTTTTTGCATTGATTTTAACGGGAAATTGAATCGTAAAATGTACACTTGAGTTCTACTTGCAATATCTTAAAAAACAGCGATGTTACGATTTTACTCAAAATTAAACAAATAATCTCTATTTTGTTTTCTTTTTACTGGATTTTATTTCGTGAAAATCGGTTGCAGAACAGCTCGGCAATTGATTCGATTTGCATTAAAGGCATATTGTCTACGAAAAATTATTTTTTGGTAAACCAAAAAATTGTCGATAGACTATTCGTGTTGTTTATTTAGAAAGATACAAACGTTCAAAATACCACTAGGGTACCTTATTGCTTCAAAAATGGAAAAAAAACATATAATATTTGTAAAGTTTTACAAAAATTCATATTTATGAGATGAAGATGAGCTTTAAGCATGCGCACTATACTCATGATACTTTCTTTGATTGAAAACTTTCATAGTTCTTGCACGTGGTGCATAAACTGTTTTTCGAAGTTTTAGCTCGGAAGATAATTAAAACGGCAAACGAATATTAGAGCTACTTAATGAATAAAACTGACAATTATTGCCTGTATTAAGTTTTGAATGTGATTTAAAAGGTAAATACGAAAAATATTGGTATTTTTTCAACATATCAATGTATTCGGGGACAAAACCCGAGATTCCGATTAGTGTCCGCGTTAAAACTACTCAGTCTAAATCTGTGACAATGTGACGTAATGCAGGTAATTGAAATATCAATCATTATTCTATAATATAAATTATTCTTTAACACATTTCATTACAAGATTAGCTTTTTAAAAAAGCTGAGGTCATTCGTTTGGTGTTCTTAAAGAATAAGAATTATTTAATAAGACAAAATAGTATATGATAAATGGTATTTTATAACGTTCCAAAGAAATCAAATAATTAAGAAATATCGTAAGGAAACTTGATTTTGAATAGAATTATTTAACTCAACAAACTTAAGGATAAATGGCAATTAAAACTGTTTTTTCATAAACTCTATCAATTCGTCATACAAATGAGTCAATGTGAAACGTTTTTTGTGGATAAACAGAAAAGACTCCAACTTTTTAACTACCCTTCCTAATGTTAAACTATTCTCATGTACAGTTTCTGTCAGTTTCTGGAAAAAAACTTGATGGAAATTCATAATATCGTACGGGCGGACAATAGTAAAACTTGTGGTCGTAGGGGCACAAAAGAAAAGTGCACATAAAACAAAATGCAATCACAAAAACAACTTAACTGCAGCAACAACATGAACTAAACAGTCCAAACATAAGTTCCGGCGGAAAAAATATTGAAATTCTGCCTGTAATAACAAACTTCACTTTTCACTTTATCAATGGTCAAGTCCCGGGTGGCCATCTTTATTGTCGTAAAAGGCGGCTAAGGATCTTCAGTTTTTTGTGGGGAGTGCCATGTTTCTTGTAATTCTCTTTGCTGACAGCCAAGTAGTGCACGCTATAGGCTGAAATTTTCGCCCTATCCACTTATCTTATAAGCATCACCCATCAAATCACTTAATTTTTGACACAACTTAACATAAAAATCAAATATTTTCAGTAGAAATTTTCAAATTATTATGTAATAATATAAACCCTATCTAAGACGTTGACGATAGTCTTAATTTATTCTATTTGATACATTTTTCAGTTTTTATCTTGTGCTCTTCATATTTTAATTATGGCCGTTTTGGACTTTTTTACTTCAGTGTTTCTAATGAGTTGCTAGTGGGTAGGTTGCAATAGTTCATTTGCTCATCTATACATAGCTAGCTCATTTGGTGGAGAATATTGTTTACTATCAAAGGAACTAAATTTTCACTTGAATTTAAAATAAAATATCACAAATGATATTTATATTTTTATAGTACAAATACCAAAGGCATGAAAGGGTGAAATAAGCTAAAATCGTTAATTTCACAGGATATGCTACATATTTGACAGTAAAAACCACGAACTGAGCTTTATAGAAGCAAATTAACTAAATAAACATGTACACCCAACTTGTTTAATAGACGAATCGCGTGTCAAAGCACATGAAATATTAGTTAGAGCTTTTTTTGTTACAAAACATAAATGTGACCATCTATGTATTTTTGAAATTCAATTAGATTTTTTAGCTGCTGTAAAAAGCATTCCGAATTTAAGATATGAAACTTCTATAAACTAAATTTTTAACGTCTACAAAAAAATATATTATTATAGATTATAGACATATTAAGACACAGCTAGATCTTAAATCTTAAGACAAGCCTTATTATTATTGTTTTAACAAATTAGAGCTTTCATAAGAAATGCTGGGTCCTGGGAAGAGAACACTTGTGTGTTTTATTCTTAGAGTTTCTATTCATATTAATTAAAATGAAAGTTAACCTAGATAAACGGGAACAAATACGATTCAAATGTTAACATTCTAGGCTGATCGGGATTACAATGATTGTGTAACAAATTGACCTCCCTTACAAAACACTGCTGTCTGCTGTAAGCCTGCCGCAAGTCTGCAGTAAGTTTGCAGCAAACTTTTTAGTTCGCAGAAAGAAAAGATAATAGTTCGCAGATGTTTGCGGCTACTGGCAAACTTTCTGCGAGGTTGCCGTAAATCTGCAGCAAATAATACAAAGTTTGCAGACATGCAGGAAAAGTTAACTGTTTGCAGCAAGTTTGCAGCAATTGATAATTTTAACCCCAGTACACTTGATGATGTCATCTATGACATCATCAGTTTTGGAGGTAAAGATTCTACTATTGGGAGTTCACATGTTATTAGCTCAAATCAGTATTTTAAAAGGATTTAATGGTGTACATTTTAAAAAATGAAGATAAAGTAAGTAAAATAATATTATTCTTGCAATATGACATGTAAATAATCTAAATATTCCTTGCCAATTTTTTTACTCCAAGGTTGCATACATGTATATGGATGAATTATTATTTTTTTATGGTAGAGATATATTGCAAACAAATGAAAAAATAAATGGCATTTTTTATCAGTTAAAGAGTTCAAATTTTAGAAATCATTGGCAGTTTTGAAAGGTTCTCTTATTTTTAGGTACATGTATAGTTCTTTCCACTAGTTTTCTACAAAAGTATTATATAGTTATCATCTGCTGTTTTTTTTCTGTTTTAAATTTTAGAATCAGTAATATTTTAATGGTTCACATCTTGAATAATTTTTATTTTATAGATTTTTTCATGCTTGAAAAAATGTCTTATGCATGCAAACTAAAGACCATATATGTATAATTAAATTTTGTTATATCACTTAATATAAATTGTTCATTCATGCAGATTTACTGCAACACCTGATGAAAATGTCCATATAAGGTTATGAAGAGTTTGCAGCAGACCTGCTGCAAACCTAATTTGCATGGTAAAAAGTCGCAGCAGACTTACGGCAAAGTTCGCAGGAAACTTGCTGCAGGTTTGCAGCTAGCTGCGATGTTCGCGAGAGTTTGCAGGTACATGCCCATATAAGGTCAAAGAATATATCTGCTGCAGACTTGCCGCAAACCTAATTTGCATGGTAAAAAGTCGCTGCAAGTCTGCAGCAGACAGTTTACGGCTAATTTACAGCAACTTTGCTGCAGATCAGCGGCAACAGGTTGCGGAAGACCTCTTTTTTTGGTAAGGGCTACTAAGCTCGATTCTTTCCCCGCTAAACCTTTTTTTGCAGCGATAAATATTTGTTGAAAATAAACGGGTCTGGCGGGGAGCAAATACGGTTCAACTGTAAACATTTTAGGCTGATCGGGATTGTGTAACATATTGACCTACTAAGCTCGATTCATAGAAATTTATAAAGTAAAGTGTATATTTTAAAACTGTTTTCTTTTCTTTTAGTTTCTAACTCTTTATTTAAAATAAAATACGATTACATACATTTATAGGAGGGCCATGTTTGCTTTAAGTAATTAAAGCATGCAGATGGTGTAGCTTAATGATCACATATCAAATCATTTAATCATTTTTAGATAAGCAAATTTGTTTACATCAAGTTAAACATAACTTTACCATGCAGCGACTTCAAAACTTTGACACATCTCTATATGTAATTCGGCAAATGACAATAATCAACTAGGTGAATAAACAAGAGGCTCCCAAGAGCCCGAATCGCTCACCTGAACTACACAGATTCATACATTTGTAGATATTATTGTGCTTAACCATATGCAATTTAAATTTATGAAATATCTTGGTTAGTTTTCAAGATATTGGGCTTAATAAATGCAAATTTGGCAAAAATTAGGAAAAAGAACAATAACTCCCACATCAGCAGTCAGATCTTTTCCGAAATTTCAGGACAGGTAGATCTTAATATGCTGATCACTTTTGATCCTTGCACAATTTTGATATCTGAAACCAGTTTTGAGTTATTAGCAAAAAAAATTAAATTTGCCCCTATGTTCTATTTTTAGCCATGGTGGCCATGTTTTTTTACGAATAAAAAATCTGAACGATAGAGTTGTAGCATATAAGCTATCAAACAGTGTGCCATGTTAAGATGTAGTTGGTCTTACCGTTTCAGACAAGTCAGGGGAAAAGTAATGAACAATGGTAAATATTGACGCTTTAAGGGCCATAACTCCTAAAAGAAATGGTTCTACAGCTTTGACCTAATTACATGAAATGTAGATCTTGATGTGCTAAATCATATGCAATTTGAATTTTTGAAATATCTTGAATAGTTTTCAAGATATAGGGCTAAATAAGTGAAAAATTTTGAAAAAAAAATCCAGAAAAAGGGCAATAACTCCTATGTTGTTTGTTAGATCTTCTTGAAAATTTCAGAGCAGGTAGATCTTGAGATGCTAATCACTTTTGTCTCCCATCAGAATTTTGATATCTGTTACAGTTTTTGAGTTATTTGCAAAAAACTGTAATTTGACCCCTATGTTCTATTTTAAGCCATGGAGGCCATATTTTTTGACGAATCAAAAATCCGAACAATAGAATTGTAGCATTAATGCTATTTAATAACTGTGCCAAGTTTGGTTGAAGTTGGATGTATGGTGTCAGACAAGTTAATCTTTGAAATTCAGGGTAAAAGTAATGAAAAATGGTAAAATTTGACGCTTTAAGGGCCATAACTCCTAAAAGAAATGGTTCTACAGCTTTGACCTAATTACATGAAATGTAGATCTTGATGTGCTTAATCATATGCAATTTGAATTTTTAAAATATCTTGTATAGTTTTCAAGATATAGGGCTTAATAAGTGCAAAATTTTGAAAAAATCCAGAAAAAGGGCAATAATTCCTACATCAGTTGTTGGATCTTCTTGAAAATTTCTGGGCAGGTAGATCTTGAGATGCTGATCACTTTTACTTTATGCCAGAATTTTGATATCTGTTACTGTTTTTGAGTTATTTGCAAAAAACTGCAATTTACCCCTTTGTTCTATTTTTAGCCATGGCGGCCATGTTTTTCAACGAATCAAAAATCCCCACACTAGTTTTATACTACCTATGCTAATTAACAACTGTGCCAAATTTAAAAGCCATTGGACTTATGGTGTTAGAGGAGTTAACGTTTGAAAAATGTTAACGACGACGGACGACGACGGACGACGGACGACGACGGACGACGGACGACGACGGACGCCAAGTGATGGCAATAGCTCACATGGACCGGTCCAGGTGAGCTAAAAAGGATATTGACCTGGCAAAGTGATATTGACCTACAAAATGGCGGGAAACTTTATGATGTTGTTTACTGCATTTTTTACTTATTGTATTTTCTGTTCAGACTGTGCTTATTAACGCTTCAAATGCATCTTTTTTGTCAGATATTGGATAATAGAATAAAACAATTACTGTCTTTTGTTTCGATAAATGTGCAGTGTTTTTGACTTTTGAAAAACTATAGATATTCATCTCGCCCTTCGGTCTCAGTGAATATCTGTTTTTGCAAAAGTCAATAACACTGCACATTTACCTCAACAAAAGACAGTAATTGCATAATATTGTCGAGCTATTTTGATCAAAATAAACTGTTTTCCAATATTCATTTTATTGCATTTCGGTCTAATTGACACCAAAAAATTGGGGGGTAAAAAAATGAGTTTGCCGTAGACAATATGCCCTTAAACGTACGGGGAATTTTCTATCTATGCGTAACTTTTTTGAAGAGTATATTTCGCAACATGAGAGACGAACGAACACACAGAGGGACAGACGGACGGACAAACAAACGTATCCGACGACTGTATGTCCAAATCACTTTCGTAAATCGGGCATCACAATGGGTCAAAGATAGAAATGGCCAGATTTCGTTAAACAGGAAGTAGGTAGACAATAGACCTGAAATTAATTCAACGGTATGGGACCCATGCTGATTACCAAATATCAAAAGGATGTAATAAGAGGTTGCTTAGAAAACTGTTAAGAAAATTGTCCATAATTGACCATTTATGCAAAAAATTAAGTAAGTTCGACTAGTTAAGTCTTATTTAACAAACTCAAAACCTCATTGATAGACGTGTTGACATGATTTATCAACATATCGCTCCTTTATTATAGAATACGACCAGGAAGTGCAACCGTCTATTAAAGACTGCCAATTTATCTGACAAAAACCATTTAAAATCTATTGTAAGGTTTCTTTACATCAATAGTTTACAACAATTCTTTTCATACCATCAAAAAGACATTGACCCCAATTAAAACTATGCCTATTAAAATTCCAGAATTTAATTATAGAACTGACAGAAGTTGTAATACATCAAATGTATGCAAAATTATTTATTGCAGGAGTTTGTCTTTTATGCCGTGTGGAGTTAGTAGAACAATTCCCCGTGTTTAAGATGTATGCTCTTTTCTATTTTTTAAATATGGTGTACTTGTGCATGAGCTTACTTCTCATGTGTACACTCTGTTTTCAACCACTATATAAATTTATGTAAATTCTAAAACCTAAGGTTAAACTCCCTCCATCGTAGTCTGTGTATATTTAGATTTCTTTTGGCTTTATGGATTTTGAACATCTTTTGAATTGTGGATATCCTTTGTTTGGGTTCTAGTGCTGCTGATGAGGAATAATTTTCCGAAATGGCCATACAGCTCATGAAAAATCAGAATCTCATTTTGATTTTAGTTGTGTTTCTTCGTCTTGTATGTGTTCACAACTTTTTCCCACATAGACAGAAAGGCAAACAGACAGAAACACATTTTTGAAAAATATCTGTATTTATCTTGACAAACTGATCAACTTTATTGTGTTAATTTTATGTGTTTTTTTTCCTCAAGGGCCACGTAGACAGACACACAGACAAACAAACAGACAGACAGACGCCATATTTTAATGCCCTATATTTACCTTGACAACTCTATCATGTAAATCTTCACTGCCATGAGGACACATATGGATGAAATGTTTCACCATCAGTTTGGTACTCTCTGTTTTACCCGCACCCGATTCACCACTAACGAGAATAACCTGGTTTGTGGCATTCTCACGCATTCTCTGATAAGCCCTAGTTGCCACATGGAATATATGTGGCTTAGCTTTACCATCGAATTTCCGCCAGTCATATTGGTTATGATGCTTAAATGTAGAAATAAATAGCTAAAATTGTTTCAGTTTCTTTTAAAGAAAGATAATGCCACATTTGTCTGTAGCAGATAGGGTACACCATTTTTTTTAATTTTGGACTTCTTGTTCGCACAGTTATTTACATCTTTTTTGTAAAATGGATGGGCCTGTTTCTTGTCAGTCACCTTGAGACATTTTGTCTCTTGGAAAGTAAATATTTATGCTTTGTTACAAATGAACTATTTTCATTTTTTTGGGGGGGGGGAGGGGTTGAGTTTTCAATACTGGTAGGTTGTGCCGCAAATACTTATTCCAAATCATAGAAACATATGTTTTGGTTTGTTGTTATGTTTTCTTTATTGCCCTTCAACCAGACTGTTTCCGATGTACTTGATACCTCTGACATATTAACATTCCCTAACATAGTAGCTTTAAAATCACAAAAGGGGGCGAAGAAACCGATATCCTGTTTAATATACAAACTAACCTCGACATCAAAAATCTGTAGGTTTTTGTACGGATTAATAGCTATAAGAATCTCTCCACATTTTGTCTGAAATTAACAAGAGTTCCGGTCAGTTCAAAAACATTTGGGGCTGGGGTACAAGTAAGCTTGCATTCCATGGGGATATTTTATATAAACAAAATGAGCAGAGATGAATTTTCATCACAAAACATTTCATTTTGGAGACGTCAGCTAGTATTGCAGTATAAGGGCTTCATAATTTTTCTCTTACATGTCCTTAATATCAAACCGTGTGTCCATTTTAAAGAAATCCCCAAAGAAGTATGCATTAATGTTAAAAATGGCCAAAAGGCGACCTGTTTGTTCAAAAATGTTTTATGTTTTTTCAGTGATGTTAAACACACAAAAAATTAAAACGAATCATTTATTTGTCATTAAAAAAAAATGGATATATGAAAAACAAAATAATGAACAGATTTCACAAAGTCACGTTAAAAGCACTCATAAAGAAATATAAATATTCCATGCTTACGTAAATCTTGTCCTTCGCATATCTGTCTCGAAGTTTGTTTAGAATTTCAGTTTCGTCCAACTTTGACAATTGTGCTAAATCGTCGCAGTCGTCCTCAGTCATGTTTTCCAAAACAGTGGCATATGATTTATGTTAGCTTATTATATAGAAAAATTATGGAACTTCCGCACTGGTTCCTTATTTAAAGCCAGCTCATTCTGGATCAATCATAAATCCATAGCGAATTGTCAAAAGATCAGTATTGTCTAATATTTCAAATCTTTAAAAAAGATCGAATGCAATCAAATTGTGTCATCAAATATTTCAAAATTAGTTCACAAAATTCCTAATTCTTAGGTATTTCGAATGACACGGATCTTAAATTAGATGGTATTGGTCTATTCATTGAATGCAATTGTAACAATTATTTAGATTGCCGTCATACCTTTAATTCTGAAGTTATACAATTTGGTTTTTTGTTTTCTAATCGTTTCAAATAATAGCATAATTATTTTTTTATACAACTTTATAAAAGGTAGGGAATTTGATCTTAAAAAGTAAACCGTTTGAAATCCGTCTATTAAGATTTTTCCAATGTCTTAGTAACAGTCAGGGGACGACCATTTGAATTTTTTTTTGGGGGGGGGCTGGCAGTTTTTGTAAATAAATATTCTGGCCTGGAAAAAGTTGAAAATAAATAATCTGGCCTCTGTTTGCAAGAAAATAAATAATCTGTCCCAAGGTCCTTGCCCAATCAAGCTTTTGTATGCAGAAAGAAATATTCTTGCCGCGTAGCGGCGAAAAATAAATATTCTGGCCCGCAAAATTTTGAAAATAAATAATCTGTCTCGACCGAAACTGCCAGCCCCCCCTTAGAATCAAATGGTCGTCCTTTTAGTCCAAATAATAAGAAAGTCTTGCCAGGCTTTTACTGGCCTTCCTGCGACACACGTTACGGAAAGGCGTTAAAGAAATAAAAATTTGGCCTTTCCGGTAACGGGATAATTATTTGAACTGTTAATTACACTGTTGTCATGAACTTTGAATGACACTTGTGGACAAAGAAAAAAATATGACGAGATCCCAATTTGGTCTCTAAATATCGAAATTGTTCTGAAAATGAGCTGTAAATATACAATATGTAAACGCAAACACATAGACAACGCAAAGTAATTCTCTAGATCCGCAATTAAGCTGGCGGTATACCTATGACACTTCCGGTTCCACAACACCGTCCACTTTTTCTTCTCCTCGTTTCTTTGGTTGTCTTACCCCCAAAAGTGTTCCATTTAAAGTAAATGAGTTAGTGAATACTTTTAGCCACTTTAACCCGACTGTGAGATGATCATGAAAGTAGTGATAAACATTAAATTATGATGAAGAGAAGAAAATTGTGACGGAAGATGAGAGCCAATGGAAAAGTAAGGGCCGGAAGGATCGGACAATTTAGCCTACTTTATTTTCTTACGGGTCAAATTCTTATCGAGACTGCAGCATTGCCCATTAACCTGTGAGTAACCTGGCTTTTTTTCTCAAAATGGTTCACCAATATGGTTAGCGGTATATGGATCGTGAACTATTTCTAAGAAAATTTGTGGTTTTTCTAAAATTTCACGTTTCATATATTCAATTTAAATGATAAAATTATGTCTGTCAGATGCCAGAAGCATTTCTAATTGGATTACTCGAACTACACATTAATTTGCTTTCTAACCAATCATATGTGAACTCATAACCGGACTGCTGCAATTATTTATAAGCTGTATTCATCCGGATAACTTGCATGTACAAATCAGCCATTTCATCATCTGGAAACCTTAACCGGCGTTATTTTCACTAGACTGTCGACAGAAAGCTACATGTTACAAGATGATTTCACATATGGAATTACAGAGGTAGTGTTTACCTTAGCTTTCATAATGCAAGAACCTTAGTGAGTACATACCCCACGTATCAACATTTAAGACAGAGATCATTATATATTTTGAGTTAGGAATCACAATTAAAAGGGAGCCTACGATTATAGTTGCCGAGATATCTGTTACGAACATTTTCGATCCCGCAAAAGTCTATATGCTCGTCGTTTAACAGGAAAAAAGATGATAGACAGAATATATATCCCACCATAAGTGACCCTCTCTGAAACTACAAACCAAATATTAAAAGCCTATGCTTAATACTTGTCGTCAAAATCTGTTAGCACCTCCTTCACTCGGCTAACTGAGAACTCGGTCAGTTGGTTTTATTTAACATGGAGGCTATATGGGAAATGGGTCTGTTGAAGAGTCGGCTAAAGTCTGTTGGTCAAATACTATCGAGAAAAACATAGCAAGGTCAATTTATTTTACTAAATATTTCTTTTTTACTTACTTTAATAAAAAAAAAATATGTTGGGCAAAACAATATTGAATACTGAACGTATTCATATATTGTTTTTCTCTGTAGCTTACATTGGTAAGCTACAAAATGGAAAGGCGTGTTACTCATCGAGATATTTCTATCAATTTTGTCATTCAAAAATGTAAACATAACAGCGTTTTGCTAAAATTAAGTCGAAAGCATTACGAAAAACGCAACTTAAATTGTACATCATGTATGTTTGACATATAACTGTACGTATAAGAAAGAAAAACCGACAGACATGCGTTTTTGTGGCATTAATTGTGTTTTTGACTTAAAATGGGTCTGTTGGCGAGTCGGCTATAATGAACTCAGTCTGTTGGTCAGTCTGTTGAGAGTAAATTATTCAACTGATATCATACTATATTTGTGCCATAACACACATTTTTTTACAAATTGAAACATCTTACAAAGTGACATAAAGCGTATATATTCGTAGTGATGATTGTTTAGTCATAGATTAGACGTAAAATTAATATAAATCGCGTTATAACAAGCACATCAGTCTGTTTGATCAAGCTTACCATTAATTTTTCAGTATGAAAAGAAAAAAGAATGAATTTTTCCAACAGAAAGCATGGAAAGAAAAAAAAAAGAAAAAATCAAAGATGAAGACGTTTAACAAGAGACGCTTATCCCTAAAATACTAATAAAAAATTGTAACACTAGTCTTAGAAAGAGAGTGAAAAAGATTACAACTAATTATAAACTATGCCAACTGATTTTGTATTGCAAACATGGCCAAAAACCATTATAACCTCCAGAGTATAATGTATTATATATATATGGCAATCGTTTTAAAGCATACATGATACGTGCATTAAAAAAATCGAGAATTTGAACAGTCTGTTACTACCCGGGTGGGTTGGGGGATGGGATGTTCGTTCGGTCTGTTTATTTCCATATGATAATCGGTGATTGAATCCATAAATCAGATCGGTTCTGATTTATGCATTTTGAAGCCCTTATAAATGTGTACAAGTAAAAAGTACTAATTTAAAATCAACAATTTTAAAGCCATATTATTATCCCCGCGCTAGCGAAAGCGCGGGGAAAATGTTTTGCCGTTCGATGTACGTACGTACGTATGGCGTTAATGTCCAGGATAATCTCTGTAACCACTGGGAGTAGAAAGATGAAACTTGGGTTATTAATTGCATTGTGGGTGGGGTCTGTGCCGAAGGTTTTGGAATTTTGATAATTCCCCTAGGGGCTGGGGGCTGCATAGGTAGCCTAAGTGCACATTATTCCTTTGTCACGCAACTCCTCCTAAGTTATTTGGATTATGGAACTGAAACTTGGCTCAGTAGTTGCACTATGGAAGTAGATTCTGCGAAAGTTTTGGAATTTTGATAATGCCCCTAGGGGCTGGGCTGCATAGATTGCCTAAGGGCACATTATTCCTTCGTCATGCATAATTCATTACATGACTATCACTCCCACTACCAGCGTGACCAGGGAAAAGTCTCATATTAATACATACACATTTGATAGTACTAGTAATGCTTATTATAGTCATAGTTTGTTTCTTTTAATTATTTGCCCTTATACTATCAAACACCAGAGTAGCGCGGGGGTATGCAGCGTGGCTGCTTCGACTAGTTAAATACTTATAATTATACCCTCGCTTTTAAGAAGAGGGGTATACTGTTTAACCCTTATCCATATGTCTGTCCGTTCGTTCGTACGTGACATAATTTCCGTCGCAGTTATTCAAGCAACTACATAAGGTAAAGGTCTGGTATTTTGCTTTGTCTTAAAGTGTCATATGGTGTATTTCGATTTTACGCCCCTAGGTAGGTCATCTACCTCTTGTTAACCGAAAACTTAGGTTTTTAGATGTATTGTACATACATGCAAAATTTTCCTCACTGTTTTCTCGACACTTCATGACATAGAAGTTGGGGTATAATACCTTGTATACAGCCTTATCCTATAGTACCATATAGTGTGTACTGATTTCGTGCTTTAAGGTTTCTTTTTCCTGTACATACACGCAAAATTAGAGATAATTTCACTCTTGATTTAATACAATATAAAATGTTAATCCTAAAAGTTTTTAAAAATTCAAAATATACCTCGCTTGCAATCATTCTGTCTCGGCTAATTAACTCTCAACAGACTTTAATTTAATTTGCCGACTCACCAACAGACTTTAGCCGGCACTTTTTTAAGAAAAACTAATTTTTTATAACATTTTAACATTAAATCACATTTTGTTGTTTGAATATTTTATTTTTAAACTGAAGATTACTTTCCGAATCGCTAATTATATTTCAAAATTATAAAAATTTTGTTTATTTGTAAAAAAATTCATTCATAGTTGCCAAATTTGAGCATACCGCTGTCTCGCCTTTTCGTTTTATCGAACACTGGTATAACTAATTGACTCTGTTGCAAGTTGAAAATGTGCTCAAATGAATATCATTTTGGTTGAAAGATTTTGTATTTTGACAATTAATTGTCATTTTGCCAAAATAACATCTTTTTCAGAAAATTTCATGACCATCCATTGGATTTTACTCTCAACAGACCTATAGCCGACTCTTCAACAGACCCATTTCCCATATAGCCTCCATGTTAAATAAAACCAACTGACCGAGTTCTCAGTTAGCCGAGTGAAGGAGGTGGTTAGGCTCGTACAGGTGGACAGACGAAACAGTCAATAACATTTTACGCTTCCCAAATGCGTTGCGTTGGGTAATATGTTCTTTTTACATATTTAACTGATCTGTATGGAATTTCGTCAGCTTTTTAAAAAGGAATTATGGTACTTCCCTGGTTCTGGTTGGAAGCGTCTTTTGTCTTTGAGGTTTAAAAACTGCTTATCATGCTCGTTTAAATGTCACAATATACTAATGTATGGTAGTTTGTATTTATTTTTAATTGTCCCATGCTTTTATCCTCCTCTCGTCACAGTCACCGACATGAAGCTAACCTGTGGCTGTGGCATTGAATGAAATACAAATAAGGCAAGGGACATATCTGAGAACAATAATGAGAAATTTTTAGAATCATACTATCAGTATAAGACAAAAAATCCACGGAGCATATAAACAAGAGGCTCCAAGGAGCCTGAAACGCTCACCTGGTCTTGATGTAAACCCTATGAAGACTTTTGTATAGCTAAATGAGCTGAACATTTAAGCAAGCAACAGTTTTTCTCTATCAGCAATAGCTTTCATTCTATAGGCCAAAAACACTATTTTTCCCCTTTAAAGGGCCGTAGCTCCTATAAGGGATAATCTGACAACTTTGACCTTATGGAGACTTTTGTAGAGCTAAATGAGCTGAACATTTAAGCAAGCACCAGGTTTTCTCTATCTGCAATAGTTTTTATTCTATAGGCCAAAAACATTTTTTTTCGCCTCTAAAAGGCCGTAACTCCTTTAAAGGGTCATCTGACAACTTTGACCCAATGGAGACTTTTGTAGAGCTAAATGAGCTGAACATTTAAGCAAGCACCAGCTTTTCTCTATCTGCAATGATTTTCCTTTTTCAGACCAAAAACACTATTTTTGGCTTTAAGGGGCTGTAACCGCTACAAGGGGTCATGTAACAACATCGACCCTATGAAGACTTTTGATGAGCTTAATGAGCTGAACATTTAAGCAAGCAACAGCTTTTCTCTATCTGCAATAGTTTTCATTCCATAGGCTAAAACACAATTTTTCCCCTTTCAGGAGCCGTAACTCCTATAAGGGGTCATCTGACAACTTTGACCCAATGGAGACTTTTGTAGAGATAAATGAGCTGAACATTTAAGCAAGCACCAGCTTTTCTCTATCTGCAATAGTTTTCATTCTATAGGCCAAAAACACTACGATTTGCCTTTAAGGGGCCGTTACTCCTATAAAGGGTCATCTGACAACTTCGGTCCTATGGAGACTTTTGTTAAGCTAAATGAGCTGAACATTTAAGCAAGCAACAGCTTTTCTCTATCAGCAATAGTTTTCAATCTATAGGCCAAAAACACTTTTTTCGCCTTTAAGGGGCCATAACTCCTATTAAGGGTCATCTGGCAACTTTGACCATATGGAGACTTTTGTAGAGCTAAATCAGCTGAACATTTAAGCAAGCAACAGCTTTTATCTATCTGCAAAAGTTTTCATTCTAAAAGCCAAAAACATGAAAAAAACGTTATTTTTCACCTTTAAGAGGCTGTAACCTTAATAAGGGATCATCTGACAACTTTGACCAAATGGAGACTTTTGTAGAACTTTTGATACTGAAGCAGTAGGGTGGCAGATTTCATCTATCTCTTATACTATATGATTTACAAGCCAAAAACAGTAGTCTGACCCCCTGGTCTATTTTTAGTAACAGCGGCCATGTTTTTTGACGGATCAAAAAATCGAAACACAAGTTTGGTGCTTATTCGTACCAAGTTTCATTAAATTCTGTTCAGTAGTTTCAGAGGAGAAGATTTTTGAAAAATTGTTAACGGACGACAGACGACGACAGACGACGACGGACGCCAAGTGATGGCAATAGCAGGTGAGCTAAAAAAAGTCAACTACATTATAGATTGTCTACATTACAAGAAATATTAGTCAGAGTCTTTTCTTTCACCCCCTGGTGTATCCTAACGATCTCTGTGAGAGGTTGAGGACATTTGACGTCGCGTGGCGACTGGTCGGTCGAAGAATAGAAGTAGCTTTTTTGTATTTGAATGTGACGTGCTGAAATTTTCATAGCAACGCGACGGGTTTAGCAATCATGAACTGCGTAGTTTTCCAGAGCTCATGAGTTCACTTTCGTTACGACATGAGTTCGGCTTTTAGATTGGTCTTCAGTTGTTTTTGTGGGTTTAATGTTGTCTGTTCCTACGTGTTCCTTTCGTTCGTATTAACTTCACTGGTTTTGTCTATGCAATTTCTGACTTTTGACATAAGTTCTTATTTTATTTATTTTTATTTCTTATATGTAGCATTCTGCAGACACAAAAGAACATCAAAGAATTTTTTTTAACAAATAGAAAATAATGAGATGCGGAATTAGGTTGGTCCCTGACGACGCAAACTAAGACCTTGTACTAAAGCCAGGACGAAACTGAATCGAAGTCCTTGTGCTGAAAAAAAAACACACCTATTACTCTATTTTATTGACCGGGCTGGTCACGGGTCAATTATTTCGGGATTCTACGTTTAAATCTTACCTAAAAGACTGAGAAATTTAAGCTCCGCCCTACCTTGTGAATAAAATAGAGTAATATAAGGGTAGGATCTGAGAGGCAGGCACGTGTTGCTGTAAGGCATCGATCGTGTTAAGTTAAAAAATTATTTCTATTTAGAATATACCTTCTTTATTTTAGTCGACATATAATAGAACTTACACCTACAAATATTTGTTCATTCCTACAGCAGGAGTCATACTCATGCTGAAATATCTACGGGAATACTGTCAGCAGCAGTTGTGACTATGTATATGGAGTCTTGGACCACATTATTAGGTTGCTATAGGCTATATAATAAGCAGCTCTTGGTGATCAAATGATTTTTTCTCGTAAATAAAATTAACAAGCGTTTGGATCTGGGTCTAGGAATATATTTTTTTATCTGTTTTTTTACAGTGTGCGTACAAAAAGTCTGAATCTCACTGTGACATACAACTATTTATATATACAGACGAGTATTAATTTTAATACATGTATAGACACATGTAACATATTATAAGGGGAAATACGCCACTTTGCTAAACTGCATGGTTCGATATAAACAAAAGCCCTAATCCTGATTGGGTATGAAAACTATCTAAAAATACACATATATACTTATAGAAAATTAAAATAAAAACATTTCTTCAATACTAATTGTTGTTTAGCAATTATTTTTATTAATTATCGGTAACTTTTCGCTAAAATCTATGATCTTTTTATCAGTACAGCGAGCCTGATAAAAAAAAGGCTAGTCTTCTTTGATCCGGATGCGCGACGCGGGGGTACTGCCTAAAATAGTACCTCGAATCGACCTTTCAAATTTAATATTTGTTATTACTTTATACAAATAAGTAATAACAAATAAGTAATTAGTAATAACAAATTAGTTATAAGCAATAACAAAAAATTAATAAGTAATAACAAATAAATAATAAGAAATAAAAAATATGTAATAAGTAGTAACAAATAAGAAATAACAAATAATTAATAAGAAATATCAAGAAAGTTATAACAAATAAGAAATAAGTAATTATAAGTAATTACAAATATGTCCAAATTAACGTTGATATTTACGTTGAATGGTCGATTGAGAGGCATATTTTTAGGGGGTACCCCCGCTTCCTCGCAAGCGGATAAAAAAACGAGTGGCTCCTAGAGGCTCACTTTCCTCATAAAATTATAGATTTTAACGAAACGTTACCGATAATTGATAAAAAATATAGTGTTTAACATGCTTAACGACACTTTGTATTGAAAAAAAGGTTTATTATAAGTTTTTACAAGTTTTAGCTTTTCAAAAAAGCTGGGGAAGCTTCGCTGTAGCGGCATTTAAAGGAAAGGAAAGTGTATATCGGTTTATATTTAAAAATGACAAGTCACTGGTCTATCAGAACTTTATAGAAAGTATCAGGAACATGCCTATAATTACAATGCATAAGAAACATTACCGTGAGCTGAAGGTCATTTTATAAGAAAACAACCGATTTCTGTTAAATGTTCTATCATAGTTGCTTTAAGGATCAGTGGCCATTAAAAATGATATCTTATAACGCCAATAAGTTATTACTGAGTTTGTGTCTAATTGGTCTAATTAAATGATTTTTTAGGACGAATAGTAATGGCTAACTATATATGGAAGACATATGTTGCATGCGTCTTATGAAAGTTGGTCCACCGAATGAAAATGAGTTTCGGGTATAAAATTGCTTGCCAAAAAAGGACATTATAAGAGGTAGCTAAATGTTCGCGTCTATAAATGGACAATTACATGAATTTGCCTGGAAAACTGTGATATATTCTTTTACACGGCAGTCTTAAGATATTCGGTAAACAAGAAGCAGAAAGGTAACGAACAAAAAATGCTTGATATAGAAGAAATCCATACTTGGCAAATGACATATAGTTGCCGAAAACCTGCGATGAGGAATTTTTGTGACGCCACAGCATCACTATGTAAGACGAGGGATATCGAAAAAGTCTCTCTAATTTGTCGCTATATTTGTAAACATTGCAAGTGAATTCTAAAATAAACTGTACGTGCACAAGTTTTGGTAACTCGACCATAGTTGTTCCAGGTACTTACACCACAAGGAGGTACTGGTCGGAATTCTGGAAGACAACTTTTGAGCACGGTGCATTATGCTTTTATAAGCCCAAAGTGTTGCCAAACAAAAAAGCTTATATTTGGTTGAAAATGCACATCAAAAGAAACATAAAAATAATCTGGACTTGTGGTCATTCGCCTCGGCGAATGACATATAGAGATGTATAAAGTTTTGAAGTCGCTGCATGGTAAAGTTTTGTTAAACTTGATGTAAACATTGTACAACGTAAAAATCTGCTTATCTAAAAATGATTAAATAATTTAATATGTGATCATTAAGCTACACCATCTGCATGCTTTAATTACTTTAAGCAAACATGGCCCTCTTTTAAATGTGTGTAATCTAATTCTATTTTAAATAAAGAGTAAGAATCTAAAAGAAAAGAAAACATTATTGAAATATACACTTTACTTTATAAATATCTATGAATCGAGCTTAGTAGGTCAATATGTAACACAATCCCGATCAACCTAAAATGTTTACAGTTGAACCGTATTTGTTCCCGTTTATTTTCAACAATCATTTATCGTTGCAAAAACGGTTTTGCGGGGAAAGAATCGAGCTTAGTAGGTCAATTTGTTACACAATCATTGTAATCCCGATCAGCCTAGCTATAGAATTTTAACATTTGAACCGTATTTGTTGCCGTTCATTTTCAAATAAGGTTAACTTTCATAATAAAAATAGAAACTCTAAGAATAAAACACACAAGTGTTTTCTTCCCAGGACCCAGCATTTCTTATGAAAGCTAAATTTTGTAACAAAAAATAATAATAAGGCTTGTCTTAAGATTAAAGATCTAGCTGTGTCTTAATATGTCTACAAGTATAAGCTTTCCAAAAAGCTTGCTCGGGCCCGGCATTTATTTTTTTACAGATGTTTTTACTATTAACAAAACACATGTACATATAAGTCGCAATTAAAAAAAATCCACAACAACCAGAAGACTTGAATATCTTAATCAGAAGTCTATGAGCAGTTTTTGTTAGAGGAAGAGGTAAAATGGGGCATCCGAATATTATAATTTCTAAAAGGCAAAGACAAAATCAATGACAGCACGAAAAAACGGACAGGACAGGATAAAACAAAACAAAATCCAAAAATCAGAATGGCAATTATAAACGCGATGTCAAGTCGTGACGAGCGTGAACTCTTGTGCTCCGGGAGATTAAGCAGTTTCTGTTTGCAATAGCACAACCGCTTCACTGTCAATTGTCAATTCAATGTGTCAACTGTGGTTATTATAAACACGAACAAGAACAGTACGAGGAAACTCAAAATCAACTTAACAGAAATCAACAACGCGAACTCAAGTCGTAACAAGAGTGAACTCTGGTGCTCCGGAAGAGTTTAACGGTTCCTGCCTGTTATAGCACGCACGTCGCGCTACCGATTTCTGACTCAGTGTGTCAAATCCGGTAAAGGAAGACAAAACGAAATTCTATGAAAAACCAAAATCTAAGATAGAAATCACCATACTTATTAATTAACGAGTGTATAGTGTCTACCATAAAATTTCTTGAGTCAGTGAAGACAGCAACCTATGCGCAACATAACCCCATGTTAGCAATTTTTGTGTCCAACTAATTTCAACAAGCTCTGGAGTAACGAATCAATTGTGATACGAAAACTCCATAAGCTGGAACAGATGAAAAGGTGTCATTGGTCTTTTTTGACAGTTTCATTAATTTCTAGATGTATATCTAAATATGAAGCAGACTTCCTAGAATCCATTGTATCTTTAGATGTTCCCAAGGATATAAAAGAGTGAAAATGTCATCAAAATCAGTGAAAGAACTTTATTAATATGGTTAAGATTTTATTAAACTACACAGTAGTGCTCCGAACAAATTAACATACTCATAAGCTTTTAACATTTTTTCAACTTTTATTGCAAATAACTGAAACGTACACTACAATTCTATACTCTGTAACCCTCTTCACTTTACTTAAACAATTTAAATGGTAAAAAAGGGAATGGAGAAAACAATAGAATCCGCACAAATTGCTGCATGCATTGACTAGTTGTAGAAAAAACGTAGTCATATATTTTTTTTACTTCTAATTTTTAGTTATTATTAATATATATCGGAATGTACAAACTAAACTTATTTCATAACAATGGTCACATTCGAACCCGTTAAAAATATCGTCTGTAAAAGTTATATAATTATCTATTCCTTTGAGAATAAAGTTAGTAACCATGACAAAACACAGATATATAAATAGTTGAGTGGAGCACACTTATCAAAAGTAATTCATCGAAAAAGAATCCCCCGATTATGCCCAATAATGGACTGAACCAATTAAATATAGCTACAGAGGATAAGTGTATATTAATTAAATGCTTGTTTGGATCCCTAGGATTAGGAAATAAAATATCTTTATCTTTATATCCGTGAGTTTTATATTAACTGGAAAATGTTTTGCGTTGATAAATTAATCAACTAATGAATGATCTAAGTATACTCATTTGTTCGTGTACTGTAGAATGAATCCAAACACGGAAATCAACCTTTGATATTTATTTGGTAATTAAGACCCACACTTAATTGTCGTGAAATTTGAAGACAAATACGGGTCCAAACGAAATCATACTAGGAGATTCCGATAGGTAATCGGAATCATTCGGCCATTTCCGCTGCCCGAAGCGTCTTCAATTCTGATGCATTGATCATTAAAATGTTTTGAAATGGACGGAATCAAGTTACTGAATTATAAGCGCTATTTGTACAGAGATCTGCTTGTAGTTGTACTGACTCTAATACGCTCGGGCCCTTGAGCCCGAGCAATAATAATGTATTTTTTACGAAGTTTCCTTAATTCTTAAATTCGGAATGCTTATCACAGCAGCTAAGAAATCTAATCAAATTTCAAAAATACCTAGAATGGCACATTTATTTTCTGTAACAAAAAGCTCTTAGACTAACTTTTATTTCATGTGCTTTGACTTGCGAATCGTCTACTTAAACAAGTTGGGTATACATGTTTATTTAGCTAATTTGCTACTTTGAAGCTCAATTCATGTTTTTTACTGTTAAATATGTACATTGTAGCATATACTGTGAAATTAAGGATTTTAGGTTATTTCACCCTTTGGTATGTGTACTATAAAAAATAAATATATTCTCCACCAAATGTATAGATGAGCAAATAAAACTTCAACTATTGCAACCTACCCACTAGCAACTTATTAGAAACACTGAAGCAAAACGGCCATAACTAAAATATGAAGAGCACAAGATAAACACTGAAACATGTGAAAAATGTATCAAATAGAATAAATTGAGACTGTCGTCAACGTCTTGTTGTTAAGGCCTTGGGGCTTGTATTATTACTTAATAATTTGAAAATTTCTACTGAAAATGTTTGATTTTGATGTTAAGTTGTGGAAAAAATTAAGTGATTTAAGGTGTGTTGCTAATAGGAAAAGTGGGTAGGGCGAAAAATTCAACCTATAGCGTGCACCTCTTGGCTGTCAGCAAAGAGAATTGCAGGAAACATGACATTACCACAAAATCTAAAGACCCATTACCGCCTTTTACGACAATAAAGATGGTTTCTGTTGTAAGCCTATTCGCCACCCGGGACTTGACCATTGATAAAGTGAAAAGTTTGTTATAACAAGCAGAATTTCAATATTTTTTTCCGCCGGAACACTTAAACTTACCTATGTTTGGACTGAAGTTGTTTTTGTAATTCCATTTTGTTTTATGTGCACCTTTCTATTGTGCCCCTACGACCACACGTTTTACTTTTGTCCGCCCGTACATGTACGTCCTTATGAATTTCCATCAAGTTTTTTTCCCCAGAAACTGTTCATGAGAATAGTTTAACATTAGGTAGGGTGGTTAAAAAGTTCGAGTCTTTTCTATTTATCCACAAAAAAAAAAACGTTTCAGATTGACACATTTGTATGACGAATTGATAGAGTTTATGAAAAAAAGTTTTTATAGCTCTTTTTCCTTAAGTTTGTTGAGTTTTTGATAATTCTCTTCCAAATCAAGTTTCCTTACGATAATTCTTAATTATTTGATTTCTTTGAAACGTTATAAAATACCATTTATCATACACTATTTTGTCTTATTAAATAATTCTTATTCTTTAAGAACACCAAACGAATGACCTCAGCTTTTTTAAAAGCTAATCTTGTAAATCATATGATAAACAAAATTGATGTAATCTATTGTTGCTCAGCGATCAATAAATATCACGTGATATTTTAGTGGATTTGTCGAGGTCACCTGGTCAAAGAAATTTTAATCAACGGTAAACATTAAATTGTACCGTGTCCAGTTCTGCAGTACACAAAATAGCCTTATCATGATCAAATCGTCTCTTCTCCGTAACTGATTAACGATTATAGTTATTGGTTAAGCCAATGAAACGAATTGTTACTTTTGTAACCTTATTAAACAGCCAATCAACACGTTAATAAGTGATTGATTATTTCAAGATGGCGTGAATATCCTATGAAATTAATAGCTTCGCACCTTGATGCGAAGCAATAAAAATACATGACTTGTGCATTGCTGTTTTAGATCATGTTCATATCCACACTCCACTAAATTAAATATTAAAATTCATACTCGTCTGTATGAGGAAATATTTGTATAGTGAGGTCTGCTATATATAGCAAGAGATGCTTTTTATAGAGCCTAAAGCTTGCTGGAAAGGTGGTCTAAGACGCCATATACATAATCACAACTGCTGTTGACTGTATTCTCATAGATATTTCAGCATGGGTTCGACTCCCGCTCTAGGAATGACCAAACATTTGTAGGTGGAAGTTCTATCATTGTTGGGAAGATATATAAGTGTTGTTTCTTTTGCTTTTGTTCATATCAATATGTACTGTGTCATTCATGTGTATACTTTATATTCTTCTAATTTATTTTTTAGTATCATTTAAAAGGCTAGGGCTATACTTGTGTACGAGTGTTGGCAACAGTATAAATTAAGGTCTTATCTACGCGTACACTTTATTGTACGTGGGGCCAAGCAAAAAGACGATATTGTAGCACCCCCCTCAAGTTGCATTATCCAGACCTGAAAAAAAGTGTTAAGAAAAAACAATAAGTCATAACAAAGGTATTATATAATTATAATTCAATTAGAATTTATTAAAATCTATATTGAGACGTCCTCTCAAAAGACTCGTCTAAGATAGTTAAGGGAACATCGCCCCTGATAAATTCATAAATTCTGTACAACAAGATGTCATAAAAGGTACTGAGACATGGCTCGAGCTTCAATCGTTGATTTTGTGCATAATGTGTTTCAGTTGATAATACTAAGCTTCAATTATCTATCGGAAGAAACAACAAATTAATAATTTTTATTTTTTACAGACCTCAACTCCATCATGTTGTTAATTTCTTCTTCTAATGTGTAATATATAACTAGACCATGGAATTGTTTTTAACCCCATTGGTGCCTCTTTGTTTCTTGTATTTTATCTAGAGTTTTTACTATAATAAAAGCTTAAAGCATATAATTTAAAAAAGAGCCCGTTAAGGGCGAACCAAACAAAAACAAAACGAGCTAAGAATTAAGAAAAAACAAGGAGGAGGAAGGAAGGAATAAGGATTAAACAATACCAAATATAGACGATAAAGGGATGTGGAATAAGTGTACGCGGCATAACCAACATTAAAGAAACGGCAATTTAAAAAATCACAATGGAAAACAGCCAACAGTCTTCAACATGACCAGAGGTCACTGCTCGGTGTCTTGCATTGGACCAGGACTAAAAATACAATACATAAGATTAAAACAAATCCCTAGATTGTCAACAAAAGACCCATTTCTGGACATAAAACAAAAAACAGATAGTTGACAAGAACAAACAAAAGCTTTGAAAAGGATTCCTGGCTTAGGACAGGCACATATAAAATGTGGCGGGGTTTAACTAGATTTTTTGGGCCCAACCTTCCCCCTATTGTTTATCTTGTACAAAGCACAAAAAATAACACACTTTAAAAATCAAATCGATAAAAGTTGAATATACCAAAAGAAGTACTATACGAAAACAAAGCCAATAAAGTCGGTAAAACAAGAAGAGTAAGTATAGAACAAGCCAATAAGGGCGACACTTACACAACAAAGAAGGAGATAAGGGTTAGAGAGATAAGCGTTAGGGTTAGAGAGATTAGGGTTAGGGTTAGAGAGATTAGGGTTTGGGTTAGAGAGATTAGGGTTAGGGTTAGAGAGATAAGGGTTAGGGTTAGTAAATGAGGTTAAGGGTTAAGGTAAGGGTTAGTGTTACGGTTAAAATACAGAAAATGGGGATGAGTCGGCGTTCCCCATGACTGCACACGACCTTAATGCTAGAGATTTGAGGCGACAGATGTCGCCATTGGGTTTTACCTTTAGTGATGGGATATTAAAAGTACATTCCTACCTATAGAGCTGTCCTATATTACTAATTGTTTATTGGACCAAACTCTATTATCGTGCAAAATATATAGTGATTTTATTACATAAATTGTCTTTATTTAACTTTTAAAACACAATTTAAATTGTACGCATATGTAGGGTTATCCAGCTATCTTCAAAAATGAGACCAATTTATTTGAAATATAAAGTTGATAACGAAGTTCAAAAGAATGGAAATTATATGTTTTTATTTTGATTTATTTTCAATGTTCATATGTCTTTATTAAAGTTTAAAAACAATATCTTAATTTTAGATACTTCAATAACCTTTGAGCTGTTTCGACAACCCATGCATGATATATTGTTTTCTTATTGTTTTTTTTTTCTAAAGTTTGCATTGATTTAGCAAAATATGTCGGAAACCTTATAAGTTGCATAATTACGGTAAATTAAGAACGCCAAAAACATTAAAAATATTTCGGGTTTAAGGTGAAAGTTTTTTCTTCTGTTCTCCCTCATGAAAATGAAAACATTATTTGTTTAAGACTGGACTTCGATGAAGTACATGTAAAAAGTATTCATGATGGATCTGTATTCTTAGCTTTAAGATACAATCTAGTAAGCCCATCACCCCTTACACTTATTCCACATTTTATGTCTTTTATTCAATCATGTCAATGTCTATTTCAACATTTTAATCACAGATAAATTAAAAAGAATATTAATTTACTTCTACATTTTTTTGTATCTTGTCAGTATTAATAAAATTAACATAAGTCACAGGGAATTTCAAAGACTTCTTTGATCTGATGCAGCAATGTAATCGTGAAATTTGTTTGTCAAACTGACTGTCAAAGCTTAACAAATCTGTTATCTTACATCCATAAAACACTCATGAATGAATCGTTATAATTACAAACAAATGTTAGTTTAAGTAAAAAATAATTTTATGAATTATATGTCTTGAATTAGTTCGTTTGTTTTAATATGTACTGTGATATTAATACTTTGTGACTCGTAGATTAGTTGTTGTGTACCCCATGCTAATGGTTCTTGAATGCAACTACATGTATTCCTATTTCCGCTGTGCCTCGAGAAAAAGTAAGTACCGCGTGAAAATAAATGTAGTTTTTGGTCTCTTGACCAGTTGCTTGTCACAAGATGCACAAAAAGTTATGCCAATGCCAATTTCTAGTACATCGAGTAAGATAGCAGTGTAGTTACAAACTAACATGAAATATACAAGGCAAAAGTATGTTAATTTGTGTTGTTTACGTTCATATAATATAAGGTCGACACTGCATAATAGGGAAATAGTTTTCCAGAGGTCTTTTATAATATAAAAAATGCAGTATTTATCAATGGTCATCAGCTTTAATAATCCTCAAAAAATATTTATTGTTGAGTTCATGTAAATCGTTTTCAAAATGTGTTAAACATATATGCATACAATTAAATTGGGGGCATCTCGAATGAATTCCATTGGCTGGAAATCAAATGATGAACAATACAGGTTCAGAAAAAGCCCGGTATCTGTCTTCTTTTTGGGCTGTGATTGACTCTGAGCTGCGGTTATTTTTTATGGGAAATGGTCGTTGGCACGCTGCACAACTCATCATTAGGCTTTAATTTCCATACTCACAAATTTCTGCAAGAGTGTCGTCAACAGTTATCATTATACCTCGTTTAACTAACGTGGCTTGTCATAGGCAATTTGGACCTAGAACTCCTTCAGCATGTATAGGACAAAGGTCTTGCATCAATTGATGCATAGCATCTACAGTCGCAAATGCTTAGTTATCCTTATAAAGACTTATCACATGATTACATATTAGAATAATTTCAGAGGGATTAAGATTAATGTACACAGTTCAAGAAGTTGATCTTGTGCGTATATTGGGTCCCTTAAATATCACGGATGTTAGAAGCTTGTCCTTTCTTCTTTATGAACCTCTCCTGTAGGCTTGGTCCAAAACCCAGATAGAACCCGGCGTTTAATTACAATTTTTTTCTTTTTCTGATGGAAATATCATTCATTCTTTTATTGGGGAGGAATTTACGAACGTTAATGATTCTTCTTTCGATTCCGTTATATACAAGCTTTTTTTAAATGGTATTTTTTTAAGGTTTTATAACTTTGTTAGCCTTGGTTAGAAATAATAAAACAATTTTTTTTGTGGAGCTGAATGCTGAAGCATAGACAGATGTTTCAATGCTTCTCGATTTTTAGCAAAATTAATGTTGTCACTTATGCATGTTCGTATAATATTATAAAGTTTTCATATCCTGTCATTGGATTTAAATATGAAGTCGTTACGATTTCACATAGAGCTGTATAGGGTTTGAACATTAAGTGATGACTATTAACATCGTGTCATGATGGTTTCTTTATATAAATCAGTGATGGCTTTTCATAACGTGACTAAAAATGGTTAGTTTAGAAGTAGTCAAAGGATTCACAATAGATAGGAGAGAGACCAGATTTATCATCATTAGGTCAATGTTACGCCCTTTTTGTTAACGAATTCTTCCCAAGGCCAGTTGTTAATGGCTGTTTTTCTTCATGTTTTCATGGCTTATTAAGAGTAGGTAAAGTTTCTTGAAGTTGATAAACCACTCTACAAGAACATATATATTCGAATTTAAAATTAACTTATCAAAGACCGACTAAATTGACCGGAGAACTACATTATAAATTGTTGCAAGCAGGTCCAATAATTGGCCTTCTATACCCCATAAGGGATTTTTTACGAACTGATTTGATAAAACTGGTATTAAGGTTAAACATGAAGGACTGAACTTTTTGAAAGAAAATCTTGGTATATGCACAGCACATACGACATATTAACAGGACAAATATAGTAGGACCTAGAAATGAACATAGCTTATTATATTAATACATTGTTTCAGTTGTTGCTAGCACAGCTTTTTATGACTTGTTTACCTCTCAACTGACATGTTAGCGAACACTTAAGTTAAGTTAAATGTCCAGTGAGAATATGCAAAGGTGTAAAACGCTAGTTCCTGCTACAACTGATTTTGAATTCTATATGCAGTCTTTTCTGTACTCATATCTTAAGTTAAGCCATTTTCAGGCAAACGTATTCATGAACCTCAACACACAATAATCACTGCCCAAGGCTCATCTTGCTTCTTTCAATCATCTCTTTTTGACCCCTGCACTCTAAATTAAACAAAAACTTGAAAGAACTCACATACTCCAGCATGCATTATGCAACCACACTCTTTATAGTATAGCCTAAATGCTTTTACCCTCCTTTACTTTGAAATAGTTTGTATTCACTTTAACCGGTTTTAAAACAAATCAAATCAATTGTTTTATTAGAAAAAGATATGACAGAAAATTTGATATTTTCTTGACCAATTAAAGCAAACTTTTCATAATATATCAAAGGTAAAAAATGCATTAAGATTCTTGATGAAATTCATACAAGTGCGTTGCAGTGATATCTAATCCGGACAGATTTATATTGTCTACTGCAAAGGAGTTTCGTATGTACAGGCAAGAAATAAATTTTGATAGGGTTATACGGCGGAAAAAAAACTTACACAATAAAAAGTTTTTTTTCTTTTTTTATTTATAAACATTGCTTTAACAGTGTAACAAAACGTCAACATTAACAATAACAAATATACTGAAATATAAAACGTACAGGAATAGAGATAAACAATAGGGCGATTATACAGATCTTATTGGTAACTTGATGTAACATTAAACATATTTACAGTTATAAAATACTAGAATGTTAATTGATATGGCGACAGCAAAAAAAAGCAAAGAGGTACTAATCGGGTATTCGAATATCAAAATTCCAAAACGGTATTAAAAATATCAGAAGAAAACACGAACAAATCAGCACGAAGAACTTACAAAAAAATACCCACAAAATAGCAAATGAACAGCAATCAAGATGAACAATTGTGGTTCCGAGCGTGAACTCAGTTGTCCGAAAGGATAAGCAGTTTCTGCTTGTAGCAATATACCTGTCGCATTGTTGGATGCCAGCCCAGCGTGTCAAATTCGGTAATGAAAGGACAAAACAAAACCCCATAACAAACCACCATCAGACTTTCCATATTTGTCTTGAACACATGATGTCTTGCATAAAATACAACAACCGAGTAGCACCAGAACCCAGTGTTAGTATATTTTTTTTTGTTGTGCCAGACATGACGTTCTATCGAGGGAATGAATGTTCATGTCCCATAAATTCTGGAATATCAAATTGGTTGTGGTATGTAAACTAAATAAGCTAAAGCGGACGGAATATTGCTACACAAGAAGGGAAAGTTTAAATACTTACGTTTGTAAATATACAGTTTTGTTGTAAGTCTTCATTGGGTGTCTGTATCGATATGCAGATCAAAATAAAGAATTTGGACAAAGTCATCAAATCGAGAATCGTTCAGTGAATGTACATAATCGACTAAACAGGTGAGATTAAAAGTAAGAGCTTACCTACGATCCTATTTGTGTAAAAGTGATCTTAAGAAGTTTGCTTCATATGAATGAAGTAACAAAATATTTCTTAAAATAGAAAATAATGACATGTGGAATAAGTGAACGCGACATATCTCACATAACAAGCGAAGCGGAAACTTAGAAAAAAAAACACAATGGAAAACTGCCAGCAGCCTTCAACGAGACAGCTCGCATTTCTGAAATTGGCCCTACGCCTAAATAAAATGTATATAATTAAAATCTAGTACTGAAAAAGTCAAAGACTCCCTTCTTAAACTAGGAACAGAAAACATCAAAAGACAAGTACCAACAAAAACCTTTTTAAAGATTCCTGGCTAAGCTAAGGACAGGCACGTATAAGATGTGGTGGGAGTTAAGCCAGTTTTTGGGCCAAACCTTCCTACTAATAATAATCCCAGACAAAGCACCAAAATGAACATGCAATGAAAAGCAACTCGATCAACGTTCAATTCCACTAGAGACAACCGTCGAAAAAAGACAACAGGAACAGACGAACAGTAGTTGAACTCTCTGTAGAACACTCGTTAACGAGCACTTAAAATGTTGAAAAGCTAAATTCAATATCTGCTTAGTGACAATAATGCGTAACGAGGTGAGCTTCGTAACTGATAGATTACCTAGCTGCTTGATAAATATTAAGGCAGGGACCGTGTCTGTTTGACACATTTTCTTGTTTATATATAAACATGGGTAAACAGTGTAACAAAACATCAAAATTAACAATAACAAATACAAATGTATACTGAAATATAAAAAAAAACAGACTTGAAACGTATAGGAATACAGATAAACAATGAGGGGGACGACCATTTGATTCTGAGGGGGAGGGCTGGCAGCTTCGGTTGAGACAGATTATTAATTTTCAAAATTTTGCGGGCAAGAATATCTATTTACAAAAACTGCCAGCCCCCCTCAAAATCAAATGGTCGTCCTCTAAAAACAGATTATATACGTTTATAATAAGGGTGACTTGATGTACAAGTTTCTTTATATCAATCGATTAAAAATATTTACAGTGATAAAGTCCAGGACAGTCCGTTGGTTCGGAGACAGAGGAAAAGGAATAGGCAAACAGGTACTAATCGGGTATTCGAATATATCAAAAGTCGAAAGGGATGTAACAAAACCACGAAGGAGAATAGCACGAATAAACTTTCAACAACAACAAAACAACAACAAAAACACAAAAAAGCTGAACAGCAATTTACCAAACGATCGTTCTGTGAGTGGCATCTTCAATTAAACGGAAGATGAGCCGAAAGGCGAGATTAATCCTTTTTGTGTAAAAATGATTGTAAGAAGAGTGCATGTTTTATATAAAAAAGATAAAAATATTTCTTAAAAGTTATATTAAAAAGATAGAGTTAGTCATAAGACCTTTAGATTCGCCGGATGAAAATTCTACACGTCAAAGTTTACATTGTTTACGCTTAAGGTAGAGCGTGGCACTTGGGTCCAAAATTAATTTGTCAATAGATTTTCTTCAAAATTGGCATATATGTCCAAAATGATGTACTCTTTCATAATTTGATTCAAAATTCACGGGTTTCTTCCCTTATTTTCGAGATGTATATAGTTAAATTATCAATATTTTACCATGAATTATATAGGAAAAGCCATAAAAACAGACAAAAATGTTCCATCACTTTTTTCCCTGTCAATATATTTCCCTCATTTTTACATTTTATAGATCTTGCAACAATTCATCATCTTAAATCAATTTAAAGTGGGCTCCTTTCCTGTTAATGTACAAGCAAAGATAAGAGCCATAAACGATGATTTTTTCATGATTTTTGCCAAATTACCTCCCTTGACCATACTTTAGCTAAGAATTTGTACAACTTTTAGAATACAAATTTTAATCATATTGTTAAAATATGCCTAAATTAGGTATAAAGATTTTAAAAACACTAAAATCTCAAAATATTTTTTTTTTTCAAATTTCATTTTATTTTGGGCAAGTCACATGACCACAGTCCTTCTCCATCTTAACGTATCAAAGATCGAGTAATTAATAATTCTACATTCACAAATATGAATAATCAGCACGTCGATTTATATAACAAAATTTCATCATCATCTCATCTGCACTAAAATCGAACTAATAGCTAGAGGATGAACAAAACATTAAAACCATTGAGATGGGTACAAGAAGTAGAGGCACCCAATGGGCCATCCGAATGTCAAAAGTCCGAAAGGGCAGAGACAAAACCAGTAAACACCAATGAGAACGGGACAAAAACAGACAACATGTAAAACACGGAAACATAAATTAGGACAGAAACGATGTTATAAAAAAGTACAAATCAGACATGTGGGTTTTAAACAATAATTATCTCAAATGACATACTTGTAAAATGCATAACATTTAATATGTATCATGATTACGTAAATTTTCCAAATTAACAATACCTAGAAATTACATATATTATAATACAATGTATAAACTTGGGGAATATTTCAATGGGAAACGATACACAATAACAGGAATTAAAAACAAGATGATTTATTGTTAAGGAATTTCGCCATTTTCAACTCCAGCTTTTTGCACCTCACCTGTTTCCTGGCCTACAATATAGACATCACACGTGGCGGTCGGCAATGACGATTTTTCTGTGTTCTGATGTTCCACTTCATTCCCAGTGCTAGATTTACTGAGAAAATTTGAGCTTGTTGTCTTCTTTCCATCATTCGAGCAACATCGAAAAAATCGGATCAAGAATATTTTGTATCCTCTTCTAAACTTCTGATTGGTGGCTCCGTACAAGATGCTATTTATAGAGCTGTTGGTATGACCAATTGCCAAAGAGATGGCATAAATCGCCGTGGACATCTTTTCTTCTCTGTCAAACAGGACCAGTATAAAGTAAGGAACCCAGCACAAGATAAAGACACAAACAACCAATACAAACGTGCGAATCATTCTGATATCCTGCTCTCGGCGTGCTTCGATGATAGAGGCGTTAGACGATTCATGTTTTGACATCTGCTTCCTGAAATACTTTCTCTGCCTATTGACATACACGTAGATAGAAATATAACACACGAAGACAAGAGTCAAAGGTACCCAGTAAATAAGTGTGCTGAGGAACATCGTGTACGGCAGGTAGCCTCGGTCAAACACGCAGCCCATGGTTTTGTAGTCGAAGGTATGGGCACCCCAACCGAGGTAGTTTGGTAAATCAACCAGGCCAACGACTACCCAAATGATCATGATATATATCAAGGTTTTCTTCTTGCTGTAAATACTGTTGTAGGCTATGTTCTTGCAGACGAAAATGAACCTAATTACACAATCAAAAACAAAAAAACAAATGAAATTTAAAAGACCTTCCATAGTTGTCATCACTTCAGAAGTTTTATAGAGGATACCACCTACATAAATAAAAGCATATAAACAAGTATCTCAGATCAGGAAAGATGTTGGTTAATAATTTTGTTATGTATTGTCCTCCAATTCCGTTTTAAAAAATCATAACACTAACAACACGAGTGAGTTAACATAACAAGTGGTAAAACAGGCCTACCATTTCCGATTATTTAATTAAAAGGATTTAAAGCGAGCTGGTTGCTTTGATGTGTCTTTTTCTTCATTTTCGTCTAATATTAATACTATTTTAGTCTATTTTTCACAAGGTCCATATTAATTAAACTGACATTTATCTATTAGGGTGTCTATTAGCTTACCTGTTAACAGATATTGCCGAGAGGGTCATCATTGAGCAGGCGCAACTCATGACGCAGACAGTTGCAACCATATGACAAAGCCCCTCTAACTTGCCCATAAAAAATCGAGGGCCAAGAAGTATACCTGTAAAATATCATGCACGTTACTCAAATCATTATGTTTCGTTGAGTGTTTTAATATAATTAAAAGTCATTACAAATATCGCTTTTTTAAATAAAAAATGTCTCTGACTCTATTGTTTATATTATTTTGTATTATTTCTTTCTACTAGACTAACGCTTAACACCAAATCAATTGGTACCTTGGCGGCTGTGTTGAAACAAAAAAATCTGTGTATACAATTCGAGATGTACTGAGTTCACTTTTTACGCGAGTTCGTATAGCTGTTAAATTGTTTTTGTTTTTCATACATATGTTGCCTCTGTTGTTCTTTTTTTTTCCTTTTCTTTATAATTGCATATCAGATTCATTTTGTGATTGATCAGTACCAGGAGATTGCCTCTTCAAGTGGATTTGGACTTCTTCAAGTGTTACACCTTTGTAATCAGCAATGTATTTTTGGTTTACTTGAACGTGATTTTACCCGCAATATGTTTTAAAACGTCTGAACTAGTCAGGTGTTTTTGGTTTATTTTACTGCTGCATGTTTGATGTATTTTTTTTTCAATAAATATAATAAGCCGCCATTTTTACCTATCACGTTAAATGGCTGCACAATGGTAACAACGATCAGATCTGCTGCCGCCAAATTGACGATGAACATGTTCCCGGTGGTCCGTAGTCTCTTGTAAGACAACACTCCTCCAATGATCTGAAATCAATCATAAAAAGGTTTTTATATAAAAAACAAATTAACTACTGTACGCCTTCACTGTAGATTTTGTTTTTGTTTAATGACATAACATGTTGTGTCACGTACACTTATTTTATATATTTTTATAATAAATAATTGATAATTATGGATATTGTGAAAATATAAAACACGGCCCTCACATGACTGGGATCTTGGTTTGTCGGTCTAACTTTATTTAGAGGTTTTACGGGAAGTGGGTCTGTTGGTGGGTCAGGTAAAGTATGTTGTTCAATTACTATCGAGAAAACATTCCAAGATTATTACATTCTATTAAATAATTATTTTTCCTTCTATAAATTCAAAGACTTTAAATTTCGGGCAACACAATTTCAATACTGAACGTTTTGAATATGATATATTATCTGCTATTTACACGTATGAGCAACAAAGTTATAAGTAATTTCGTCGTTGAAAATGAAAGCAAAACTAAAAGTTGTCAGATTTGAATTTAAACCAGAAGAAAAACATGATAGAAACCATATATACAAATGTGCACAAACGCGTGTATGTGTTGTTGAGTCGGCTATTATAAACTGTAGGTATTAATGAACTTGCATATTTTCAGTTCAGGTCAATGGTATGCCTTTTAGTTTTATCGAAAACTGGAAAATCAATAAGTTTGAATTTACCCCAGTATTTTTTTAGAGGTTTTTTATTTTATTTTTTATTTAAAAAGAAGACATATTTTTCACAAATTTGTTTTTCGTCTTTGTATTTTTACCCCCAGCAAAGCTATAGCAGACCCACCTTCAGACCCATTTTGCATAAAGCATTCACATAAAGCATGATCAATTGACTGAGTTCTCAGTTTGTTCGAGAATAGGCCGTGATACCAGATCACTTGCGGTTACAGTTATTTTGAATAAATCCATCATATCTTAAAACATGGACATTTCTGACACCATAAAATGATGCTTTAGACCATGTTTTCTTATCTCTAGTATATGAATTCATTATAATCATACGCTCCCGAAGGGAGCGATAATGGTAGAAATGTCAATATTTTAGTTGTACTATGAGATGAATTTTCCTTCAACGTCCGGTATAGCACGCGCTTGTTTTCCCGAACTTTCGGCGTCTTTTTAACGTTTTTATCTTTGAAAAATTTAGACGTCATTAAACGCTCACGTAACCCACAAGAAAAGCTAGTTTGTTTTTATTTTCGGACCCCAAAAATTAAATTAATTAAAACTTCGGAAGCGTAACAGGTTTTACCTGCCTCATATTATTTTTGAAATTCCTCTAGAGAATAATAATAATCTAGGTAATTTAAATACGTACATTCCCCGTAATGTAATAAGCTCCCGCATGGCGGGAGCTAAATTGCCTGAGTATACGTACTATGATGCATGAAACCGGAATAGGTATAAGCTAGTCGACATATCCGCACCCAATGGCACGGAATGCAAAATTAATTTTCTACTTTGTAATTTGTATCTCAAAAATCAAAATACGTAAATATGGTATTAATATGAATATTTTGAATATTTCTAACTATAGAGATACATGTAAAGATTTTTTCTAAATGAAAACGCTTTATATTTCATTGACGTCATAATTGTTCAAAACAAAATGACAGAATTGCGGGAAACTGTCATTCTAATTTTCGTGGAACAACACAAAGCGTAATGTACATGGCAACTAAATAAATATTCTGCCGAAATATTTTTGCAGTCATAAAATTATAACCTTGTCCATGTTGTGTCTTGAACAGTAAATTATATCATATTGTTTCTAAACTTTACATTCGAAAATGAAAGTAGAAAAGGTGTCCTCAATGACGTCCGGTTATATCGTCTATTTTAAGCATATATTATGACGTCATTTATAGTTTGAGAAAAACACTTCCTCCTTCTTTTTGCAGGTGCGCTCCTTTTCAAAACCATGCAAAAGCTTGCATTTCTTGTTGTTATTAAAAAAATAAGGGGACAATCATTTGATTCTGAAAAGGGAGGGGGGTGGTCTGCAGTTTTGGTTGAGTCAGAAAATTTATTTAAATTTCCACCGTTTTGTGCCGCCGAGATTATTTTTAGTATACCATACTAGTAAAGAATCTTGGGACAGATTTTTTTCTCTTGGAAGTAGAGGGGTCAGTAGAGGCCAGATTATTTATCTCCAATTTTTTTGCAGGCAAGACTATTTATTTACAAGAACTGCCACTCAATCCCCGTCAGAATCAAATATGTCATCCCCTAAAATATATCTGCGGGAGCTTATCAGGTTAAACCTGCATCATATTACAGTTAATTTCTAAACATGTACTCTATCAATATTTATATAGTTGAAATCAATCGCTATAAGCTTTTGGCTTAATCACAGAAGTGTAGCAATATTCCCAAACCATAATACAATTATATTGGCAAGCAGCAATTGCATTGTAACAATGAAATTAAAAACAAGAGTATACTCTTAGATGTTTGTAAATCATTTGGCATACGGGTAATATTGAAGTATATCTTTGAAGTGTTGATTTCTCTACAGACTCTTTATGGCTGTTAAACCTTGATATTATTAAGAGAATGAAGAAGGAATATTAGGGATATATAAATATTACTCATTTTAACGTGCATTTGCCAAAAGTTTTGTACTATAACATTTGTTAGTTTTAAGCTCATTCACAATAAGCGGAATGGCTTATAATTTCTTATAATGGTTTAGATCTTTCCCCGATTGAACAAAACAAATGCGAATCAAATCGCTCATAAAAAATTTTATTTTCATAAACTCTAGGTAAATCGTGCTGTTGTTGTTCGTGTTTGCCGGTTTCGTTGTTGCCCTTTCCGACTTTTGACACTCGAATTCCCCATTGCTTCCATCTCTCATGAACTCCAAGTTCAGCACTGTTATTTTACTAATTTTCTTTTCATGATGTATCAGATTATCTGGTTAGGCAATAAGAATAATTTTCATGGAAAAAATTCAGGCATTAGACCTAAATCCTAGGCATTAAGCTTTATGCCAAATTATATTTAGGCATTGACACTAATGACTAGGTATTATCTTATTGCCTAGGATTTAAGCTTAATGCCTGATTATACCTATTGCCTCTAACATTTACATTTGTACCGTCTTCAGTATATTAATTCATTAATATCAATTCTTTGAAATTCCTCTTGAGAATTACTTTAATCTTTGCAAATTAATAATAATCAAATAGTTCCTTATTTAGCCTAAATTCGTACATTAACTCTAAATCAAGCATCTAATTTCTCAATACGTACTTTTAAAATGTTTATTTTTAGGATCAACCGTGATAAGCTTATTGCCTACAGACAGCAATATAGTGAAATTCAAAGAAACCGCGATGCAATCTGATTGGAAAGAAACAATAGCATGATAGCAATAACCCCAAAGACGACAACCATCCAAGATAGTAATATACATTTGTAATATTATTGTAAGAAATTATGATGCAATGTGATTGGAAATAAACAATTGCATGATACCAATCACCCTAAAGACTAAACAATCAGGTTGAAATCAGGTAATGTATCGATAATTCTTTGAATAATCTATTTGTCTATAGACTTTTGGTTGTTAAACCTTGATATGATCTACTAAAGAAGGAAGTTGGAAATATCTAGCGTTTAGTTTAATAACAATTCCATCCGGAATTATAACAATTGCATAATTGCATCTATATCTGGAAATAATGTTGAAGGTTGCCTAAAGAACTGTTAGTCTTATAGCATATAGAAAAGGGGACTTTGGTGTCGTTAAACCAAGATAACACCACCATGTTTATATGTCTGTACCAATAGAAAATAATGAGATGTGGAATAAGCGTACGCGACACATCCCACAATCAAGCGACAATTCCGGTAGGCGCTGCTCACGGTTTTGCAATTGGCCCATGGCATATAGTTCAAATCCAGTCCTGATATAGTCACAGATAGACCCCCTTCTTAAACAAAGGAACAGAAAACATAAAAAAGACAAGTACAAACGAAAGCTTTGTCAAAGATTCCTGGCTTAGGACAGGCACATATAATATGTGGTCATATGTGGCGGGGTTAAACTAGTGTTTTTGGGCCTTACCTTCCCCCTATCAATATTCCTAGACAAAGCACTAAAACTAAACACACAATAAAAATCAAATCGATCAAAGTTCAATTCCACTAGAGAGAACCTAAGATAAACGACAACAAGAACAAACGAAAGGACGGTAAAGGAATTCTCTATAGAACACTCGCTTTTACTGACAGCTAGCTGTGAATCATCCATCGACTGATGTAAAAAATCAAACCTATCGATTTTAAATCCGACACAACACTTCAAACAATAAAAATCAAAGCGATCAAAGTTCAATTCCACTAGAGAGAACCTTAGACAAACGACAACAAGAACAAACGAAAGGATGGTAAAGGAATTCTCTATAGAACACTCGCTTTTACTGACAGCTAGCTGTGAATCATCCATCGACTGATGTAAAAAAATCAAACATATCGATTTTAAATCCGACACAACACTTCAAACAATAATGATTTGGTGAAGTGGCATCACACAAAACCAACATTCTTGATCGTTATAATGCTTAAAAAACAATAGTAAACACGTTTATGGAAGTTTTAAAGTAAGTATCAAGTTATGAATATTCTGCCAAAAAACAGGAAATTCAAAGATTTAACCAAAATATTCAATTCATACCAATTCATTCCGTAAACGAGTTTACATTTCAAAGTTAGTAAGATATGCAGATCCGAGCATATCTTACTAACTGTGAAATGTAAACTCCGAAAAAACGGCGCTAGTGGAAAACCAGGGCTGTTGGGATCTTCAGTTTCTTCATTCATGTTCAGAAATGTGTGGACTTTTAAACACAAATTGCGAACATATTTGTCTTTAATAAAACTGCAGGGTTTGAAAAAATTGTATTTGCTTCTGTCCGAAAATTATTACAATGTGGAAAACTTTAAAAATCAGTGGTTCTTAACTTTTATCCAATTGTATAGATATTGCCCGATTGATAACTTCTTAGAAAATCGCTTCAGTTGTTTTTTTCTTAAAAAAAGTGCAAAAGCTATACATAGGTCATGAATTGTTGTGTGGCAACCTGGGAGTTAATCAGGTGTTCGGGAAGAGTAAATGAATAAGGTCAGCTTAGTGTTATTAGACAATTGTATTAAGAATGTAAGCACACATTGTAAGGTGCTGTGCTTTTTAATTGTGCAATACAGTGTTTCATGGTATGAAAGAAGCGGAATAGCCAAATGTCGAAAGTCCAACAGTGCAAAACACAATCAATCTACGCAAACGAAAGCAACACAAAGAAATAGACAAAACAGAAAGAACAAAACAGAAACCAGCAGCGCAAACTCAATTCGGACATGTAAAAATAGTGAATTTAGGTGCTCTGGAATGGTAAGTTTACTATATCTCAGCATGTCAAATCCAGTAAAAGGAACAGAACAAAACAAAACTTATGTCAAACCTACATATGAACTTGTCTGAGAGCCAGATCCCATATCTCATATCTTCCGTTAAACTTTTTATTTTGGTAAAGACAAGGAAGGAACGAGGAGCATTACTGTGTCAGACGTGATGCTTTATCATGTAAATACGGTATGTCCATCGGGCTCTGGAATAGCGAATTGGTATGATATGAATACTACTTAAACCATAGCAGACGGAATGTTGTTACACATGAAGGGAAAGGTGATGTTTTGAAATCTGAAGTCTTAACTTTTGTCATAAAGCTTCTTCAAAATCTTCCACGATATCCTATTTTTAAATGTAGATCTCAATATGAAGCAGACATCCTAGATTTAAATTCAAACACTGCTTTACTAACATAATTCAATCCTTGACACAAATATGTGCAGTAATATTATCATCTTAAAGGTTAATGGAACTGTTGTCTATTATGAAATTTATAGACAATGATTTGGCAAATTCAGTTGATGGTCATTAAATGCCTAAACATAAAAGAAATTTAAATTAACGTTTCTTGTAAAATTTTTAAACACCGTTGAATTTTTGATGACTGCGCCAACGTTTCTAAGAAGTCAGGCCGATGAACTGGCCAGACTTATTATGTTCATAAGTTACGAAATAAAACTTTCGAGTCATGGGTGTAATAAAAGAACAGGCTAAATTAATGCCATTGGTTCACTCGGATTTGTTATGCTTATGCGCCAACATTTTGAATATGCCAGGAATGCGTACATTCATGTTACGAAATGAAATTTTATAATTTAAAAAACAGACTTATATAAAGGTAATAACAAAACTACCGAACTTGAATGATGTTATTGGTGTTCTTGAATAGTCAAATTTATCTTCGGTCCCATCCTACTTGGAAAGATACTAGTAACTTATGGTGGTTGGGTCTCAATGGGTGGGGTTACAAAACTGACTTAGAGATTTCGCTTTAAAAACTGATTAAGAATTACACAGAGTTGGTTTCGACAAGCCAGGTATGTTAAATAAGTACTGCTTGGTCTGGTGAATAAAAATGATACCATTATAATGTTTACATCGAGTTACCTATTCCTTATTTAGTGTTTTGGAAATAATGAATAAGTAACCAGTGAAAACATCACTTAATAATCAGCAGGAAAGGGGAAACCAATAACCCGATTTAGTATTTCGAGAGATGCCAATGACTAACCAGGTTGTCTCATGTTCAATATTTGAAAAATGTATTCGCAAATTAATTAATAAGTATGTTTACACTAACCAGTTACTTATTCCAAACAATTGTAAGTTAATAAGGAAAAAGAAACCAACATGATGCTTCTATCATATGATCTCTTTGAAATCACTACAAGAGAATTTATATGAATCCGAATCCGATTTGACACCCGTCACGTTGCCAAAGATCGATTAAGTGTTGGTCAACTCCAGAAAGGATGACATTACAAAACTCTATGTCAAACCTACATCTGTGCTCATCTGAGAGATAGAAATCCCGTATTTGTATACAAGCACATGATGTCGTCCGTAAAATTTATTGAGTGATGACAACAACCTGGGAGCAACGTACCCCTGTGTTAACAATTTGCTTGTCAGCCGTGTAGCTCTATCAAGGAAGTCGTTGTACTCCCCACATGCTCTGGAATAGCGAATAAATTGTGATACGTTAACTCCATATGCTGGAGCGGACGGAATGTTGCTACACAGAAAGGGAAAGTTGAAGTCATCACGTTTGTCATAGAGCTTTGTACAAAGTCTTCCTTGTGTGTCAATTTCGAGAAATAGATCCAGATATGAAGCGGACCTCCTAGAATCTGTAGTCCTTTATCTCAAGTTCCTTCGGATATATGAGATGTAAATAGTCACCAAATCGAGGATTGAATTGAAGTGTCAAAATGAAATATACATGTACGTTAGTTACAAACACTACGTTAAAGTGCACACGAATAATTTAGCACCATTGACTTTGTAAGGGGATTTACACCTTTACAATGCATCTACACAAGACCGACAAAAGGACCCTTTAAATAGAAAAAAAAACATTAAAGAGAACAGTTTCCCAGACTACTTGTAACTATTTTTTTTTGGAAAACAATCAGATGATTAAATTTATATATTTTTTAACGAATTCTGGAATCACCTACAACAAAACAGGGAACAGATTTGACCTTAAAGTGCACATGATGAAATTCCCAGCACGTCGCTGTAACGTGAAATCAGTAGAATATATCACGGATAGTTTGGCGTTTGACTTCCTCTAATTTACAAAAGAAGTCTTGTAAGGTTAAAAATACAATTTATTATAGCTATTCCAAGGAAACCTCATAGACATAATGAGAATCAAGTACATCGATATAGCTGACTTTGGAAATCTCGCTTGGGCGTGAGTTAGTTGGAAGCTTGTTTTTTTTAGTTTTTTTTTCTTTATAAAGAAAAGAATATGTTACGGTTAAAATCTTCGAAATGATGAAAACAATGTTATCAACCGGGCTATCAATTGCGAACGTATACTTAACGCGGCAATTGATAATGCCCTTCGAATTCCTAATGATAAAATAAATTTTAATGAATATTTATTGTAAAAGTATACTTTTGACACTAGTATGCCCCATTGGTGCCTCTTTGCTTTTTCAAAGAAGAAAGGACAAATTAAGCCAATTACATACTAAGGAAACTGAATAGTTTGAGACATTTTAAAAGGGATGGGTGTTGGTTTAAAGCGGGTTTTATAGCACAAACCCATCCTCTTTCATGGCAAAAAATGACAACAATGTTCTCTCTCCAGACAGCTACGCCTAATGGACATTTCGTTTATTCAAGACTCTTCAAACCCAAAATAATGAAAAAGCCAAACACTATATGATTAAAAAGAGTATAGAACAATCAAACCAAAAATATCTAACTGGGAATCCAAATTATGACCAAGATCATCAACCTATGGGTAGTAAGAACCGTAGGGGTTATGTCATAGTGTAGATTTTAACAGATTTTACTCTAAGTGTTGGGACTGTTTAATTAGAACATTATCATTTCATTTCATGTTAATTTGAGCTTTGTTAATCTTAATCTTGTGTAAAACTTAATCTTCGATCTATTGTACTCTTTCTAAATCTAATTTTGACAGTTCAATTAGTTAATTTGTAAGTGAATAGTGTCACATATCTTAAGATAAATAGAGACTGTTTTGACATCAAGGGCAATTCGGATCTCCCGAGCGAAGAGTTACGGACCTACCGTTGCGAACTTTGAAATATACGGATTCACCGTTTGTGATAATTGAACTTTTGTTGAATTGGACTTTCCATTTGTGTATTGTATTGTTATTGTTTATTTGACTTTTTGTGGAAATAATAATATTTGAATCTATAGTCGAGCTTCTCATTGTTATTATCGCTAGTTCCCCATCTCGCTATTCAAGACGAAATTCTCATTACGAAAACTGGTGGAGAACCCGGGCAACTTGTCATCAGCAACATCGATCGGCAAGCTGCGTAGCAAGACATCGGTACCTACACAGAAGATTATGGAGCTTGGATTTCCAAGGAGACCCGATCGCGGCACATATTTCAATCACGGATACCCGATGTGGAACCCACAGGTACGACAAACCACTGAAACACTACCAGAAAGCTACAGTAACCGTCTAGTACGACATCCAATTACAAACAGGCGAAATTATTTTAAATGTTATAAATGCGGACAACGAGGACACTTCCAAAAACAATGTACATCTGACACTCGAAGACAAAAATCGGAAAAACAGCTTAAGAGAGATCAGTTACGATTCCAAGAATTTATCCGGAAGAAAACATGTGAAAATTTACCATTCTATGAAATGTCAGAATCAGAATTCCTACAGGCACATAAGAGATGTACTCCAGGATTACGCGTGGAAAACCACTGTTTTCGTGAGAAATGCGACGACCTCGAGGACCAGTTGGCAACAGTAGAAAGTAGTGAGTACAATCTCAAAAATCAGGTTAAAGAACTAAAATATCAATTAGAAGAACTTACAAACAAGGACATGAAAATTTCTGCAATATTTGAAGAAAGTGAACAACGTATTAAAAAGATGAAAATAAATAGAAATCAAAAGTGTACCGAAAGATATATAGTGAATTAAGAACAGAGATTAAAAGACGAATCATCATTAGTGGCTTCACTACAGATAAAGCTTAAACGACAAACGGATGAATGGAAACAACAAAAAGAAGAATACGAATATCAGATCAAAGGCTGGACTAACTCTTATTACGAACAAGTTTAAAAAACAAACCACTTCAAGGACATAGTGGAAAGAAAGCGGAAGAAACAGCAACATTATAAACCAAGAATCGGAGGTTTGACATTCATGGCATATCGCACAGGAACACCGTTTTAATGCTTTCAAAAATATCGGACTCTGGGACAGAGTCCAGCCGTAGCAGGGGGAAGTTGTCATAGTGTAGATTTTAACAGATTTTACTCTAAGTGTTGGGACTGTTTAATTAGAACATTATCATTTCATTATATGTTAATTTGAGCTTTGTTAATCTTAATCTTGTGTAAAACTTAATCTTCGATCTATTGTACTCTTTCTAAATCTAATTTTGACAGTTCAATTAGTTAATTTGTAAGTGAATAGTGTCACATATCTTAAGATAAATAGAGACTGTTTTGACATCAAGGGCAATTCGGATCTCCCGAGCGAAGAGTTACGGACCTACCGTTGCGAACTTTGAAATATACGGATTCACCGTTTGTGATAATTGAACTTTTGTTGAATTGGACTTTCCATTTGTGTATTGTATTGTTATTGTTTATTTGACTTTTTGTGGAAATAATAATATTTGAATCTATAGTCGAGCTTCTCATTGTTATTATCGCTAGTTCCCCATCTCGCTATTCAAGACGAAATTCTCATTACGAAAGTTAGACAATTTTGAAATTTAAACGAATAATTCATAGCTTTGATGTGTTCTTCAACACAAACGGTGTTGATGCCGAAGTGGCTAACCTTTGGGAATTACAACTCCACCAACAGTGCTAAACTTCACGAGTGTCAGTTACCAAAACAAAATGTGCAGCAGATTCAACTTTTTTATACTATTAAAATAAATATTTTTTTAATTTAAAAACTTTTCCATGTAATCCTTTAGTTTTAGTTTACTTGATATAAGCATATAAAAGATTAATAACAATGTTTATTTTTGTTAATATTGATAATTATTAACTTTTACATTCAAAATAATGATTGTTATATGTAAACTACTTTTGAAATTAATGTTGTACAAGTTAAACCTGATTTTTTATTTTTTTATTTTGTACAAGTTATAACATGTACATGCTAAAATTGTACATGTTATAACTTGTATTTTTGGTTTGTACAAGTTCTAGGTTAAGGTCCATTACTCGGATACTCTATGTTGGAAGTCAATGACATTTCACCACTAGATGGGTTTTGGTTAGGGCTACACCACCCACTACAAAATAGGTCACTGTGACTTATATTTTATGCATGAATGACTTTGGTGAAGTTCTTGGTTCAAGTCCATTACTTCGATACTAGTTTTTGGAGGGCCATCCTATGGCTGATAGGCACAATTTCTAGTTTAAATGATCGTTTGTATCGAAGTTGTGGTGCGTTTACTTATTTCACATCTCATAATAGTCTATGACAAACAGACTCGTTTCCCAAAGAGAATCCATTTAATGCTGGGCCAACTGACCGAGTTCTCAGTTAGTCGAGAGTAGGCCGTGATACCATATAATATGTGTTGAAGCTATTACCATCCTATCTTAGGAACATGGATAAATCTGACGCATTTTATAAAATGATTATCTCGGTCATTTTTCCCATCTTTAGTCAGAGTTCATTATCGTCATCTTTAAAATCTCTCTAGAGAATAACTATAATCTTTGCAAGTTTAATAATAATCAAAATAGCTCCTTAATTATTTTACATACGTTAATAAAGTTATAGTCAAAGGATCAATCACGATTGGACAGAAATAGAAATCAATTGCATTATAAAATAACCCCGAAGACTTTATGGATGGTCACTCCTCAACTTTTTTAAATCAAACATTTCATGGTTTGTGATAGAAATGATAGATAATTGTCCACTTAATTAAATGACAAAAAGAAAACTATACGTTTATGTGCTCGTGTCCGAGATGACGTCGAAAAAATGGCGGGAAATCAGACTCCTCCAGATTTTACAAAACTTCATCATTGTGATGTTTTTGACCTTGAAAACCATGAATTTGTATCAAGAATTCTAAGAAATCTTATTCAGTTGGGTTTTGAGGTCTATAGGATCAGAAAATGTCCAAAAAGTAGGGGTCAGTGTGCCAAAATTTTCTTCAGTAATTATAGGTAAAATCTAGAGGAGTTCCGAAATTAGACTGAAATTCTGAAACATGAAGAGTGATCATCCTTAAGCTGTATAAACAATCGTTTTAACATTGTGATATTCGGGAAATAGTTTCTGTCTACAGACTATTTGTTTTTGCTGTTAAAAAATCAAAATCAAAAATCAAAATAGTATTGATGATGAGCTCCACTTTTTTCTTCATTGTGACCATAACAAAATTTATAGAAAAATTCTTTTTAAAGACTATGAAATAAACTTTGACCATTCTGAACAACATAATTTAACCAAAATATTATCCCCAACAAATTTTAGGCAAACTCAGAGTCTTGCCTCCTTTATAAAACAGTCATCAGAACTGAGGACAGGAGACTCAAAGACTTGATGTTGTCTTTTTTTGTTTATTGTCATATATGTATATAATTATGTCACAATCATTTAAATGTTGATTTCTTGACAAATAAAAATAAAAAAATAAATAAAGATTGGTTAAACCTTAAAATGATTAATATAAAAAGGAAATAAAAGGTTTGTTCATTTACCAATTTTAACGTGCATCACTGTCTAGCAATTGACCACAATTGCATAATTACAAATACCAAAACGCGGGTATAAACGGTTAATTTGGATATGCTATATATCGATATTTCAAGGACACAGGGGAGAATCGGTATATCGGTAAAAATGAGCGTGAACAAGCGGTCAAGTATTGTGCGTGATCGCGAACAATTTTGTACCGGATCGTGAACAACGCATATTGGATTTTTTTCGTAGATGGTCAGTCTTTTTTCTTTTATAGCACGTTAAAAAAAGCAAAATTAAAAAAAAAAAATTATGTCTGGCAAAATGGTTTAACTTAATAAATGGAAACATGAAAGCCGTTTTACTTAAAATTGAATAGCTTTCTCAAATTTTGAAAAGGCAGATAGTATGTTGATATAAAAAGGTCAGAATTTAACACATTTTGTAAACAAAACATGTGTGTTCTGCTTCATATTAATATTAAAATGCATGAAATATGGTGTTTTAGATTCAAATATCATTATTTCATTTACCAAGAGCTAAAAAATATATCTTCTTTCAAATGCAAGAGAGAAACTGGACATTTTATGTAGTTTTTGTTATTTTTGGGATCGCGAACAATTTGGCACCGCTGGTTTTGGATCGTGAACTATGATCGCGAACAATTTATTAGTCAATATCGAATGTTTTAGATAATAAAGAGTTTAAGCGTTTGAATAGATTAACATGTATATATAAAACTTATTTTTCAGGAATGAAAAGAAAGAATAAAAATCTCAGCAACAGGAAAGGCCAGTGGAAGACAAAGAAACGCAAAGTTTTTGTGTTTTGTGTTTCCTTGTGCTGTTCTTGTTTATGTTTATTGGTTCTGTCGTTGCCCTTTCGGACTTTTGACACTCGAATGCCCCATTGGTGCCTCTGCTTTTAAAGAAATAATGATCATAATATGTCATTTATGTCAAAATGTAAAATTACAGATTGGTTTGTCATAGGGTTTTGTTTTATCTTCCTTTACCGGATTTGACACACTGGATTGGAAATTGACAGCGCGGCGGGTGTTCTATAGCAGGCAGGAACCGCTTTCTCTTCCGTAGCACCCGAGTTTACTCTGTTGATTTCTGTTCGGTTGATTTTGTTTTGTGTTTTCTCGTGCTGTTCTTGTTCATGTTCACTGGGTTTGCCGTTACTCTTTCGGACTTTCGGACACTCGAATGTACCATTGGTGCCTGTTTGTCCAGATATGTTATTGGGTTTTTTTTATTGATGAACGATAAGAATATAAAGACGTTACTTTGGACAATGAGTACCCTTAAAAAATTTGCAAATTGTAGCCTTTTTGAGTAGTCTGGAACGATGCGAAACTCCTACCTTAGAGTACAAGGTGAGTAAAATTATGAAAATTACTAAAATTGCACTGTATTGGAAAGAAAAAAAACATCACTTTTTCAACAAATATTGCTGCAATTCTCATTCTATATACGTACACTGAAAAAAAAATTGAAAAGATGAAAAGCTATATACAGCTATTGAGGCTTTAGGGTAGCCATTTTGGATTTTTCGAAAAAAAAATGTTGCCTGTCTGAACAAGTTATATAGGAGGTTCTTTAAGTTGCACTTACATAATTTAAAACCTTGCTACTGGACAAAATTTACAGTTTTCAATGATTTATCATGAACATACTCATAATGATACAAAAAATTGTTATTCATTATAATCATGAATTAAATATTAAAATTATCATTAAATCGAAGGTTTAATTAAAAAATATATTATATTTAATGTGGTCACGCTGTCCTGTTCACGATCGAATTTTGCAGGTACCTAATTGTTCGCGATCATAAAAGGCAAATTCTGAATCGTTTTTACACTTTTCCCCCTAAATATTCCATTTAAGTTAAATAAATGGAATATTTTATATTTAGAGACATTTTCAATGTTAAATATCAAAATATTTTTCAGTTTTTTTAACATATTTAAAAATTTATTTGAAATAAATTGTTCTTTTAATTCAACTATCATGTAAAAAAAACGTTGGGTAGGATAGCGCCTTTACGTTTTTAGGAAAAATGGAATTTCCAAAGCAAAATGTTAAAATGTATTTCAGTAAAGGAAACATAGTTATTTTGCCAGACGCTTTTAGTTTTTTGAATGACGTTTGTAATTTCTTAATTTTTAGTAAATTCTATGAAATCACGCCAATATGCGTTGTTCACGATCCGGTACAAAATTGTTCGCGATCACGCACAATACTTGACCGCCATAGGAAAATTGTTCACGCTCATTTTTACCGATATACCGATTCTCCCCTGTGTGGGATTTATAATTTACGAAAGACTGGTAGTGCCATCGGTTCTGTCACATTTCTCGATTGATGCGAGAAATTTCTCATTTCCAAGTTGACATTGCGCACTTCCAAGTTGACATTTCTCAGTTCCAAGTTGACATTTCTCAGTTCCAAGTTGACATTTCTCAGTTCCAAGTTGACATTTCGCACTTCCAAGTTGGAACTGAGAAATGTCAACTTGGAAGTACGAAATGACAACTTGGAACTGAGATATGTCAACTTGGAAATGAGAAATTTCTCGCATCAATCGAGAAATGTGACAGAACCGATGGCACTTTCGGTCTTTCGTAAATTATAAATCCCACACAACACTTCAAACATTTATGATTTGGTGGAGTGTCATCACACAAAACTGACATACTTGATCGCTATAATGCCTGTGTAAGTTTTGTAAACGTTTCTATTTTAAAATCGCAATTACTTTTTGTTAAATTATCATTAAATTGAAGTTTTAAAATCAGATATTTGAGTGCCAAAGTGCACAGGAATAATTTCAAAATAATCAATTCGCCCAGTTGACTTTGTACGGTCTTTGATTTTGTAGAATGCATGTATACAAGACAGACAAAATATTTTTTTTATATATATAAGAAAATAGTTTATAAAACAGTTTTCAAGACTTTTAAATCATTTATCCAAAAAAAAATCAGATAGATTAAAATATATATCCTGGAATCACTCACAACTAAACAGGATGCTCTCTCGACTTACTACCTACCACGATGCTGTAGCGTTAAAAAATACAATACCAAAAACCGGTAAAAAACGGTTATTTTGTTATGCTGTATATCGATATGTTTTAAACAGTTTGAATTTAACAATCGGTAATTTCAATGTGACAAAAAATATAAGAAACTTATTGCTAAAATCGTGTCAGAAAAGTCTGACGCCCAGGCTTGTGATTGCCCTCGGAGACCTCTGGTCCAACAGCAGCGGTAATCGACCCAGTAGATTCAAAATACAATACCAAAAACGGGTATAAAACGGTTATTTTGGTTATGCTGTATACCGATATTTCAAGGAGTAACCTCTCGTCAGCAGCATTTGAATCAAAACATTGGAAGATCAAAATCAAAAATATTGAATAAAACCAGAAGTATATCTATACTTAATTTATCTTCCTCTGACTTTAGGTTATAAATACAAAATATTATAGCTTCACGAGAAGCTGATAGAAATAATGAGAACAAAGTGCACCTAAATAGCTGGCTCGCTGCTGCTAGCTTGCTGTTGGAGGCCTTTTCTGGACCTTCGTAGTTGTTTGAGTTGTGTAATACAATCTCTCATGGTAGTAAACTTCAAGTAGATGATGACAACTCTTTCTGTCCGGGACAGTCCTTATCCACCCCTTGTCGTCACAAATGTGTAGGCAGTATTATATAAAGGGGAGTGAAACTTTTGTATTATGAAACCAAGAGACAATGAATTGTCATATTCAATTCACGATGGCCTTTGAAATCATAAAGATTAAATAAATTCAAATGACTATTTCTTGTAAAAGTATCAAGCACCGTTGAATTTTTAATGATTTTTAGCCAACGTTTTAAGGAAACACTCGTATTCGTCAAAATTCCAGGTCAGTTAACTGGGATAATTAAGTCCATACGTTACGAAATAAAACTTCCGAGCCCGACAGGTCAGTTAAAAAGCTCTCGGCGTATGCCATTGGCTAACTGATTGACCAATCACTTGTTTCTTGAATCACATCTGGAGTGGATGTTAAACGTTTCCAGTATAAACCAATTAATTATGTACCGTTTGGTTTTGTGATATTGCCCCCTAAAATATAGTACATCCAGTTCGCTCATGTGGGTTAGTTAGTAAGCTAGATAGTCGTGTTAGTTATATGTAGAAAGTTAGTTGGTTAGTTAGTTATATCAAGTAAGTTAATTGGTTTACTCTCGGGCGGTGCAAATTCGGCTGTATCAGAGGGATTAAGAGTTAAGGGGTGATAAAATGAAATAAAATGACTGCCAGTGTCAGAAAAATAGAGTGGACTGGTAGGTAAGATCGGGCAACTTAGTCTACTGCAAAGGGGGGGGGGTACAGGTCCTCCTCATACCGATACATGCAGCAATCTTCTTCAACATAAATAGATCATGATTCACACCGTACGATGCACCATTTTTGTGTGTTGGTTTGGTTTTTTGTTTTTTTTTTGTTTTTTTGAATAATGGCCTGATGACCTGGCCATGATTACATAAAAATCTTACCAAACCATTTTTTTATAAGAATTGACACACAAGATATTCAAAAAAAAATATTTGTTTTTTTCCGCAAAAAAAGAGAAAATATTTGGATGGTTAGTTCTTTTAACTCGGACTTGCAACTAACAAAATTGCTGAGACACTTTTTTTCTGCTTATGAATATACTAGACCAAAAAAAGAAACGTTACACTTATATTTAATTTTATTTGATTAAATTTCTATAACAAACGAAATGTTGTAACTACCATTGAATAAATGTAAGTTTTGCCATACTGAAGAGAAGAAAATCCAGTATACCTAATTTTAAATCAAATTTAACTTCTCTTTAAGGTTTTACCTAGATATTGTAGAAAATCAAGTAATTATCGTTTCTGACTAGCCATTCATTTTGAATATCTGACAGCATTTCGATTAATATAAAGTTGAATTCAGTATAAAGTGATATTTAACCACCTGTAAAACTACAGGGATGGGATATTTTGCAACAGTTTTTGGATAGTTTCCGGTGGGTTTTGGTTATTTCCAAATACGTTGTTCAGTATAATTAAAAAATGATAAAATGTTGATAATCACAAAATTTCTGTTAAATTTTGATTGTTTGGTTAAAAAAGGCGTTTCTTACTTATCTTTGTCAATTTTAGGCATGATACAACTCATTTACGCCAAAACGCGAAAGAAACGTAATTCAGAGGACGTCTTTTTTAAAACAATGCCGTCAGCTTGGCGTGACCACGTACGTACAGTGTTTATAAATATTCGATTGAAATTTTATCCATTTACACGAGTTAGTGTTTTGCACCGTTAACGAAGCGATTACGAAGAAAAATAAAGCGGCAACGCCTGTTCTAAACTCGCGTTGGGTATGGTATTCTGCTACTTCCGGTCTCATCGATTGTTGACACGAGTCTCTGGTTTATTGATAGTTGTTCTAACGTCTATTAAATGATTTATCACCTGTATTTTGGTCATTCCTGTAACCAACCGAAAGTAGAGAGTTCCTTCTAATTTTGACGTTTACGTAAAGTGCCTAAACCTTTAAATGCGATCTTTTGTTAACCGTGATATTGGTTACATTTAACGACTATACTCACTAGCTTAATTGAATTTTTGACACGTAAAATTTTAAAACTTTTAATTTTGGTCAAAATAAAAAAATGACGTTACGTCATTTTCAAATCCACCTTCAATAAGCTTTGACAGAAAACCCCGTTCATTGCATAATATTTACATTAAAAATTAAAACAAAATATGTTTCGAAAAAATCTTCAAAGAAAATCAATGTAACGTTTCTTTTTTTTTTGCCTAGTATAAAATTTGATTTACCATTTATGTATTAAAAGCAGATTGACAATAAAGTTAGCAAAACGACTCTGTGTGTGTGTGTTTGTGTGTGTTGGTGTTTAACGCCCTTTATCGACGCACCTGGGCCATATAGGGCGGTCAGCTTTAATGGTGGAGGAAACCGGAGTACCCGGGGAAACCAGCGGCCTTAGGCAGGTAACTGGACTCGAACACCGGCTGAGAGGTGATCGGCTAGTGATAAATAATGTGTTATTTAAAACAGCGCCTTAGATCATTAGGCCACCAGGCCCCCTGTTTTTTTCTGTGAATATTCAAGAGAATATCATAACAACTATAATATGATATACCATGAAACATAGCCATGTTTATACCCCACGGGCAAAGAACAAGAAAACAGGCAAAGAAGTATATAATAGGCAAAAAAAAACAATAATGTGTCCAAAATACACAGTGTCCCATTTCGCAACATTAGAGACAAACGCCCGGCCGGACGAATGGAGAGACAGGCAAACGGGCAGATGGACCTGAACACTATATGCCCCCTTCTTTCGTAGATGGGGCATAACAACACACAGAAAAGATCTGATGCAGAAGACACAGAAGACAATAGTACTAACAAACATAAGAAAAAACTTAGACACAATCAGCAACGCGTAATCATGCTCAGGCGAGATCAAGAGAGCGGAGGATTCAGAAGGCTAGGTTACAAAACAACATTTTTATGCTTACCAAAGTATTTCCAATGATTCCGGAACATATCCCTATAAGTATGAGTACCAGAAAAGTAATAGACACCACGTAATGTTCAGCCATAAAATCAAACTGCAAAATTTCGCTTCCATTGGTACCGTTTAGTCTGTTTCGCTCTTGGTGTTTCCTCAAAATAACATCAAAAATGCTGTCTAGTTCCATGTTTAAAGGTGGTTGGAGGGAATTTGAACGAAGTTGAAGTTGTTTTCTGATTCACATAAAATTCTTTGTAATTTTCAAGAGGTAGATTCTATATATATATATATATATATGGAAACTAACCAATCACACAAAGTTTGAGCTTGCAGTCATCATAGTTGACGTTATTGGAAAATCTTACGCAAGGCGACAGTCATTAAAATACATCCACGAACATTTGAATAATTTATCAAATAAATACCATTAATATACAAATTCGTTTAATAGTTAACCTCAGTTCGATCGTACCAACTTCAAAGAAAACGGTTAATTAGTGAGTTAATGAGTTTCAGTTAAATAAGCTGTGTCTATATCTAGGTCCTACCATGGAAGTAATATTGAGTCTATATTACTTCCATGGTCCTACGTATACTATACTTTATTTGTTCCGATAAAAAGTCGTATGTGCTGTGCATATATTAGGATCTTCTTCAGAAAAGTTCAAACCATCCTTCAAACGATAGGATGGTAAACAGACAAAATTGAACAATAAAATTTAAATTTATCTTAAACATGTTAAAATTCGCTTTAGATAAGTCCGATGACCCTGCTATTGACCTGGCTTGTAATAACCCTCTTGAACCTCTGCTAATTGCATTCCTATTTGCGGCTAATAAATTTGTTTCTAAGCTGGTCTTAGACCCGGAATATATGTCAAAGCTTTTGTTTATAATTGTATTTTTGATGATTGAATCCATAAATGGGTCTTAATTATCAGTTGTCTGTTTGGATCAGTTGTCTAGCACGTCAGGACCATTTCAATCCGGGATTTCAATATTCGGTTTCTCCGGTGTGTTTCATGTTAGCTTGGTTTCCTTTTTTCAACGGGTATGCTATAAGCTTACTCCAAAGGAACACCTGAGTTTCGTTGCAACTAGAGTTTGCATTGTTAATTGATATTCAGTGGTTTTTGTTTTTCCGTGTTTAACACGTTGTTTGTTTTTTTGTCCCGTTCTTGCTAGCTGGTTTTGTTTCTGCCATTTCGGACTTTTGACATTCGAGTGCCCCATTGGTACATCTGCTTCTTAAGCATTTTCCTAATTCGATATTTTCATAACTACCTTAATTATAAGTTTGATTTCGCCTTTTTGTCCGAAGTTGTAATTTCAACGTCTTTCAAAGACTGTCAGAAACAGAATTTTGAAACTAGATTTCGTTTGCACTCAAAGATTCATATATCTTTTGACTTGTGACCGTTATCATATTATTAATTTTTATCTTTTCTATGGGATTGTTATAAGTTTTTTTCTTTTGTTCTTGTTTTAATAAAATTGTTATAAGTATATGAAATCTAAAAATTAAAAAATCTAATTTCCATTTTTTTATTTCATAAAGCTATAAATCGTATAAAAGTATCTTTCTCATTAAGACCAATATTGTTCTTATGGTTCGCTTGTCTTTATAATCTCTTACGATGTTATTTCTTTAACTATTAGAATTAATTTATACTTGGTTAAGCAGATTTAATGAAAATATCCTTAAGGTCGTCATAAACAATTTTATTTTTTTATTTTTTAATCTTTTTTTTTTAGATTAATGTGATATATTTACAAAATGATTCTCATATCTTGCCTTAGTTTTGCAAATTAAAAAGATTAAAAAGTTGGACAATAATAAACCACAAATAAAAAGGTAAAAACCCATAAAAAGGGAATTGAAACGAAAGACAAGAGGCTCCCAGGAGCCTTAATTGCTCACCTGACTTCAATGGGTTTTTTTTTTACACTGAAAGGGCTATAATTTTAATAAGAGGGTCATCTGACAATATGGGTTAACTTAATGCATTTTTAAAAGTGTAGAGTTCAATTAGTTGAACATGTTGGCAATCAAAAGCTTTTAATTGTTTCAACAGTTTGCCAGCTAAGAGGCATAAAAAGTTTTTTTTAGACATTTAAGGGACCATAACTCCTATAAAGGGTAAAAAATAAACTCCCATTATATTGATTTTTTGTAGGGCTTAACTAACTAAACAGTATTGTAACTTTAATTTGTTCTCTAGCTTTAACGGTTTGCATATACAATGGGTAAAGTTTTTTAAATCGAACAATTTTGACGCTCTAAGGGGCATAACTCCTAAAATTACGGGTCCTACAACTTTGATCCTTTTAAAGATTTTTTAGGTATTGATGTGCTTAACAAAATACAAATATAAATTTCTCAAATATCTTTAATAGTTTTCGAGATATTGAGCTTAATAATTACAAAATTTGAAGAAGAAAAATCTTGAAAAAGGGCAACAACCCCTAAATGGGCAAATGTTCAGTACAGGTAAATCTTGAGGTGCTAAACACTTTTGCTTCCCATCCGAATTTTGATATATGTCACGGTTTTAGTTAGTTGCAAAAAAACTGCAATTTACCGCTATGTTCTATTTTTTTTTCTATCTCACAGATTCGTTGTGAATTTGAAAATTATTACCAATTTTGCTACTCGCCTTCCAAAAATTTTCTTTGTAAATTTAGAATAAGGAGAAAAATATTCTGATGACGATGAGTTACTTCATTTTTTAAGTAAAACAAATTTTATTCTTTTTTTTACAATTTCTTTTTTACGCTCATTCGCCTCAAATACCTCGTCACAAACTAAACGTTCTAGAAAATGAACTGATTAAGTAAAAATATATATCTACGATCTAAACAGTTAACATCGAAAGTGTCCACGTCTTTTCGGGAATGGGGTCCTCTAGATCTTTTATTCTAAATTCTAAACGGGAAGACGTCCTAAAAGGAACGAACCTACTTTAACTATCCTTCCAAAATATTTAGTTAAATAATTGCAGGTTTTTTTTAATGCAGAAAAAGGGCAATAATTCCTACATGGGTCATTAGATCTTCTTCAAAATTTCAGGGCAAGTAGATCTTGAGGTGGTTAACACTTTTACTTCAGCCAGAATTTTGTCAACTGTCACTGTTTTTGAGTTATTTGCTAAAAACTGCAATTTGCCAATGCGGCCTTATTTTTTACGAATCAAAAATTCAAACGACAATTTTGTATCACATACTGTATAATCATTTTTTTTTCGTTGGAATAAAATTTCGTGGTTTAGAGCACAAAACTGAACTGGCGGGTACAATTTTTTGTGGATTTTTTATTTTGATATACACTCTTTAACTAAATATTTTAAATTCGTGGATTTTTTCTTACCAACGAATAAACAAATATTAATCCCCCACGAATATTTCTGCTTTTACAGTATACCAATCAACAACTGTTCCAAGTTTGGTCGCATTTGGACTTATGGTGTCAGATGAGTTAACAAAGAGACATGAATAGAATACATAATAAAATGCTTCACCGAGCGCAGTATGATACGACTGCAACATCTCATGTTTATTAATGCAAACATGTACCAATTAGGGATAACAGCATACATTAACAATACAAACATAAATACAGAGTTGAAACAAACAATGTACAACATGAACAACAACAGAAAATACAGTAAATTATCTATAGAGTATCCTCTCTCCCCAGTTCTAATGACTGTATAATAAAAGAATAAACTATGGAGATTTGATCCGGTGTTGATGGATTTAAGAGCCATTTCAATTTATTTATTTCATTTAAAGATTCAAAAATTATAATCTATTAATTTCAATTTTTCAAACATTATATTACATTATAGTGCCTGGTTAACAATAAAAAAAGAAATGATTCTCATATTCTACTTTATTACAGAAAATGCATAATCTGTTATTTCTTGGTATCTTATTATACCTTCCACCTTCAATTTGAAGTTTGTGGTCACATATTCTAAATTTTCTGAATGTTTGTCTGTATTTGAAATAAGGATGTGAGAGATAATATTCCTCCCCATCCTCAGTTTTGAAGTATTTGTATAAATAGGCCTTATTATTTTCATCAAATTTATTTATCTTATCAAGTGTGATATCTTTATAAAATTTATTTACACTAATTTTAATATTATTTGAAGTTTCCTAAGAATATCGAATCCTGTACGTTTTAGACCCAATATGGATAGTCAATTGCTCTGGACACATGCAGCCCATGGTGGACTAATAAAGCTTTTTGACACATGCAGTCATTGGTGGACATTCCACCCACATTTCACAATGAATTTTTCAAAAGCAAACCAAAATAAGTTAGTTTAAAAAAATATTACCCATTTTGGCCCCTTATTCGGGATATCTGCCACCTTTCGGTTTTGCCCCCTTTTGGCCCCTAACAGCTATTAAGAGGAGCGAAGTGTCACAAAATTTATCATTAATTTGTAACTTCATAACTTGACAAGAATACATTAGCAATATTTTTTTTTAATACGGACAATAATTAATTGGCCCCTTTTAATTTGGACCACAATTTAATAACGGAGGTAACAAAAAAATGGGGTTGCAATAATTATCCTCATTTTTTTAATCCACTACTTGTCAAGAATTAATTTGCAAAAAAAAATTCAAAATCGGACCAGAAATAAACAAAAAAAATCATTTTTCCCTTATTGGGCCCCTTATTCCTAAATGAAAAAAGAGAGACCCCTAATCAATCGAATCTATTGTTTAATGGTGTAAGGCATATCATTGTCAAATTAAATAACCAGAACCAAAGCTTTTATAGAAACAAAAATATTTTTGAATTCTTTGCCCCTTTTGGGTCCCTTATTTCTTAACGAATACAGGGAGCCCCAAATTCAATCACATTCATTCTTTTATGATATGAAACGGTATTGTAAAATTTCATAGCATTTTGTTAACCAGAACAAAAGTTATTGTGGGAAGAAACACAAACGCAGCATTTTTGGTCCCTCTTGGACCCCTTATTTCTAAACAAATACAAATGGGCACCAACAAAATCAATCCCATTCATCCTATATGGTATGAAACATTATTGTAAAATTTAACAACAATCGAAAGTTATTGTGGGAATTACACAAAAAGTTATCAGACAACGACGGCAACGACAGCATCCTACCATAATACGTCCTGCAGTTTTGCGGTCGTATGAAAATCTGTTTATATACAGTTTAGCAAATTGGTTCGCGAAAAAGTTTTGGAGTTTTGGTATTCACAGAAAATCTTCGATAAGGGCCTCTTTTTACAAAAATGTGTAGGACAGATATTTATAAATTGCACCGGGGATGAGTTTCGTCTATTAAAGACTTATCAGAGAGAATCCAAGAGGAATTTGAAAGCACATAAAATAAAGAGTACAATATAAAAATCGAAAGTGCTATATCTAGAGTTTCAATTGTCTCTTGCGACTTCTTTGCGGAGTGTATAATAGTTTTTCTGAGAGTCCCTTTGGACTTTATAATTCGACGAATATCCGATTTATCATCTTATGGACGCAACTCCTCTGAAACTGCTAAACAGAATTTAAAGAAACTTGGTATGCAAAAATTACGCTATATGTTGTTGTGTAAATATAACCTCAAACTTTTGTGGGAGATATGGCCCTTTGGACTTATAGAAATTCGCCGAAAATCCTGATTTTTCATCTTGCAGACCCAACTTGTATGAAATTTCGTCTCGTGCTGGACCAGGGAGACGAATGGGCCCACAGCAGAGTATAGAATGTTGTAAGAGACGACTGAGGGTCTTGGGATTCTGACATCGGGTAAGTGCTCAGCCCACAAAGCGACCAAATGTGTTCTCTAGATGGCTGAATATGGTGGCCAACGTTCGCGGGGGTTGTCTGGTCTATACTACGGCCGCTGACCATAGTGGGCCAACGTGTGTGGAGAGTGCCACGCTTCGTGCACTTAAAAGACTCATTTGTGGACCACAAATTAGTGCACAACATAGGCTAAGTTTTCCACTCCTACCCACCTCTTCCCTCTTCAAAATTTACTGGTCCTCACCCCACCCCCATATTTCATTTTTTTATCATAATTTCATGTTAATTTATCATCCTTGTCATGTTTATCGATCGTAAATCACCAACTCACTCACTCACTCACTCACTCACTTTTGAAATTATTGAAAAGAATTTAACTAAACACGGTTTGCAAGAAGTACACCATACATATGTATGTGTGCAGTTGCGCATATCATAACACAATTCCTTAATATTCCTCAAGGATAATAATATTGATAGCCCAATGGCGGAACGCGTTTGGTATGTCAGCGAGATTATTAAGGTCCTTCCATTACCGTTGTTAAAGCAACACCATTCAGTGTCAAGTAGTAAAAGACAAACCTTTAGCAAGAACTAAAAACAGATTAACCTTCAACGAAATCTGTTTCTAAGCTTGAAATTTGGATTTGATAACTGAAGCCTTTAAGACATGTTTTTCTTGAATTGTAATATTCCTGACAAATAACAAAGTAAATCGTTCTAGATATTGTTTTCCCATAAAACAGGAAAAATATGATATTGTCAAATGAATTTGCCAAAAACCAAACAAAATCTGTTAGTATTTTATAAATCAAATTTTTCAAGACAGAACACGACATCAGAAATTCAATTTAAATAATCTAAACTATGTAATTATGGATATTCAGTAAACAGGCACAACATCTCAAGCTATAAGCCCGTGTTTCATTGTTGTCTGCTAAAGAGCTACATGATAACACTAATCGGCACGAACTGGTTTCAGCCACAGGTGCTTAAATTTTGGTTATTTTTATCATCTGACAAAATACGATGTCTACCCTATAACAACGAAAATTGTGCATTGTTTGTAATTTTTACATCTCTGCAGACCTATATCTATACTCGAGTATAAATGTAGGTATAGTCACGACGTTAAAGTGGATAATCGGCAGACCTGGAAATGAATCCCATATTACAAGATTACTACCTGAAGCTGAATACCAAATATCGAAAGCCTACAAATAATTGTAGCTGAGAAATCTGTTACGAAAAATTGTCCATTTTTTAACCACTCAAAATTCAAAGTCAGCTCGTTAAGCAGTAGGTAAGCGATAGACCTAAAAACGCATCCCACATTATAAGAACCCTTACTACCAAATATCGAAAGCCTAGGATTAATAACAGCTGAGAACTCTGTTACGAAAAAAAAGGGATGAAGGACGGATGCGCACCTGGACGGTGGGGAACAAAAAATAAACACATATAATAAAGAGTGCAATATCAAAATGTATCACTTTAAATCCCTAATTTTCAGTGGATATTTATTAATAATTACACTTTGATATAAAATGAACAGTGTAGCAACCTTTAATAAAATTTCTCTTTAAACTACATGTAACCTTGAAGTGTTGATTTGATATCTACAGTCTTTTAGGCCTTTTTTCTTATGATAGCATTTTCCTGACAAATAACAAAAAAAAATTGTTTTAGCACATATTTTTGCCGTAAAACAGAAAAAAATGTGTGTTTTTGAATAGGGATTTCCTGAAAACATTAAAACTATTTCTTTCATCTGCTCTCAATTTGTTGAGAAAGCTCGAGGAAAACAGATATATACATAAATAATTAATTTAAAACGATGTCGTGTATGTAATTAGCAATTGCCATTGAATAGGCAAAACATCACAAAGTGAAGGGCATGCAACTGTCCTTCTTCTCTTAAAGGACCTGCTTAAGGGATGCATCTTGAGAATAATTGACACCAACAGGTCGTCCTTGAATTTTGGTTATTTCTAACTACTTAAAAAACGACCCCTACATGTACCCTTCAACTCTTTGTATTTCCTAATGTTAGTGCGTCTCAGATGAGTCTTTCATAGTGGAACCGCACGCGCGTCAGACACAACTTTAATTGTTTAGCGCGACAACTTGTTCCGATTGTTGTCCAATGATTTGTTCTATAAAGTAACATGCTTGTTTAGAATAAAAACGATATCATAGTACAATAAATGATTCCAAAATCTGCTTCAAATTAACGGTTGCTTTGTGCTTTTAAAGTATTGCAAAAATGATCATCATTTGTTCAAAATCCTTAATTATCACGGCTAGACACGAACCTTTATTATATGGCGGAGACACAGGATTACCTCCCCTATATAGCTATATATACATATTTGTCATACGATGAAAACCCGCAACGGGATTTCATTGACCGTGATTTTTCGTACGCCAAATAAATTACGAATACCAAAACGCGGGTATAAACGGTTAATTTGGATATGCTATATATCGATATTTCAAGGGGTAACCTCTCATCAATAGCATTTTAATCAAAACATTGAAGGTAAAATACCAAAACTGTTGAAAATGAAAATAAAGGTAATAACAAAACTACCGAACTTGAATGATCAATCTCATAGTCCAGAGAAAATGACAAAAACGAATCAGTCATACCGGAGAATTGGTGGATCGCAATGGTCCTGACTTGGTACAGGCATTTCAAACGAAATGGTGGGTTAAACCAGGTTTTATGGCGCCAAACCTCCCTCTTCCATTGCGATCTTAGGATCCGGTAATGACCACAGAACACAACACAGTTGTGAGACACAATAAATAATAAATAAATCATCTTTATTTCCTTATCATAGGGCCCATTAGGGCATATCAATCACAAATCATATATATATTTGTCATTATGATTACAAAGATAATAAACATAAACATATAAAAGATACATTAGAAACATGAGAGCCAGCTTTCAACTAATTAATATGCAAAGATTAAAATAAAATTTACATTTATGACTATTTAATGCTACATTTAATCGGAGTTTTGTCTGTGTACTGCAGATTCTAATAAAGAGCAAAGGGAGTCAACAAAAGTGGTTTCTTCATATGACATGATCCATATAAAAAGTTGTTCATTATCTAAAGTCCTAAGATTTGGATACATGTCATAATAAAAATTTTAAAAAGAGTGCCTTTTAAGTCTGTACTTGGGACATTCCAACAGATAATGGAGTTCATCTTCTACCTTGTTCATATCACAATTTTGACATGTTCTTTCTTGTTTTGGGATGACTTCCTGTTTACCAATATTGTTGATACGTCGCTCATAGCGCCCAGTCTCAACTCTTAATTTATGGTTGCTTAGCCGAAACTTTGTTAGTATTTTTCTATTATTGGAATATGATGGGGAGGATAAATAGTTTTCTATGGTAAAAGAAGTTTTGAAATTAAAGTATGTACACAACTTACCCTCTCCCCTTGAGTATGATAATTTTATCTTATCCCAAGTTTTGAGAAAATTTAGCTTTAAACACTGTTTAAGTGATCGCTTAAAGTAGGCTTGTTTGAAATTTTTAATGCTATCAATATTTATATTGAGCTTGTTACAGTAAAAGAAAACATTTGAGTACCACGTTCACTGGTTAACATTCTTTTTGTACATCTCTTTATATTCTATAAGGGCACTGTTTAAAAGATTTGAAGGAGATTTTTCAAGTCTGTAATAGTACATAAAAATAGATTTTAATGCTTCTAGATATAATGGATACCTCCCAAGTTCTGATAAAACTCCAATACCTGTTGTAGTTTTTGAGACACCAAGTATATATTTACAAAATTTATAGTTCAGTTTTTCAAATTCCCACTCCTTGAAAATGTCATATAAGTCAAGATTCTTTCTTTTGTAGGTAATGTTAAGAGTTGCCCAATTTTCACACCCATACAACAGTATTGGTTTAATGCACTGGTCAAAAAGATATAGCAGAGTTTTAATACTTGGATGTGAAGATTTCATATCTTTATATAACTTAAAACATGCTTTTAAACTTTTCTGAAATAACTGTTTTTTGCCTCTTTAAATTTACCAGTATTTTCTATAACAATACTAAGATATTTGTATTGTTTTACACTTTCCAAAACATGATCTCCAATTTCAAAATTTTCTTTAGTCACTTTGCCATTATTATTAAATATCATGACTTTAGATTTATTGGGATTCACTTCCAAACACCACTCTTTGCAATAATTAGATAGAAGGTTCAGTTTGTTTTGAAGACCTGTTTTTGATGTTGCAAAAATCACAAGGTCATCTGCATATAGTAAACATGGTATTTTGATATCATTTAATGTAACTTGGGTTAGGGTTAGGTTTAGGGATATTGAGGTGATCATCTCAGTACAGCAGACCAATCAAACACTAATTAAAACAATTAACTATCATATCTTTTAACTCAGTTTTGAACTTTTCTACTAGTGGCTGATAACGAAGAAAGAATTTTTTTTAGGGATCGTATGAGACGTATTTTCTTATAGCCCTGCTCCAAAAGTCGGTCACGAAGAAATCGGTGTCTGATAAAAAAATCTGTGAAATGTGTGCAAGCTCTGGCATATCGAATACGTTGTGAAATATAAACACCGTATGCAGGAGAAGTAGGTATATTGCTCTGTAGATTAGGAAAATTAATAATTTGAAAATTAAAATCGTCTCGTTTATCGTAAATTTTTGTACTGAGATGACCACCTGGGTCAAATTCGAGGTGCAAATCCAAGACAGACGTGAAGCAATTAGATTCGGTGGTCTCTTTAATCTCCAATTCCGGAGGATATATTGAAGGAATCCAACTACCAAATGAAGTGTTATTGACAGAAAGGACATCATCAATATATCTGAATGTAAGATTAAATGACCTTGCCTCTTTCATCTTCTTGTTCTTTACGAGTCCCTGAAGAAATTCAGTCTCGTAAGAGTATAAAAACAAATCGGCGAGGAGAGGAGCACAGTTTGTGCCCATTGGAATGCCGATTTGTTGTTGAAAAATCTCTCCTCAGAAGGTGACAAATATGTTGTCAATGAGGAAATCAAGCATACTGCAAACTTGTTCCAGTTTGTAACAAATTTTATCCTTGAAAGATGTTTTGGAAAAGAATGTAGAATTATAACCCAAAACAACAAAATTCCTAGAGTTTGAAAAGGCTTTTTCGAGAAGTTTTTTCAGGCGAAATTTTAGTTTTTTCGTGTGGCAAGGTAGTGTATAAAGTACTCAAAACCAAAACGTTCGAACAAGGAAGCCAAATCCAGCACCGATGATATCGACCATGTGCATTACAAGGAAAGAAACTTGGTGTTAATAACAATTTTGAATAAAAAAATCGGAAATTTCAGCGTCAAAAATATTAGAAATTTTATGGTAAATCGTGGGTATAAACTCCTGTGTTTTTCCGTATGCCCCATTGACTCTGTATTTTTTCGTACGCCACATTGACTCTGTTTTTTTTTCATATGCCACATTGACTCTGGTTTTTCATATGCCACATTGACTCTGTTTTTTCATATGCCACATTGACTAGTGTGTTTATTCGTAAGCCATAATACACATTGACTATGTGGGGGTTTGGGGGGTTTTGTTTTGTATGGCACAATTGCACAATGGCTTTTTTGCATGGCACATTGACTCTGTAATTTTTTTTCCGTATGGCACATTAATTCTGAGGTTTTTTTGTATTGTTTTCGTATGCCACAGACCCTGTATTGCTATCGTATGCCACAAGAAAAGGACTACGCAACTCTTGTGAAACTTCTTCAAGACCACTTGACTCCGAAACCAATTGTGATAGCCGAACGTTTTCGATTTCACAAGCGTAATCAGCTCGAAGCTGAAAGTGTGAACACTTACATTGCAGAACTGAGAAAACTTACAGAATTCTGCGAATTTGGATTAAATTTAAATGACTCTCTACGAGACAGATTTGTATGCGGATTACGGAATCAACAGATCCAGAAGAAACTGTTGACAATCAACGCACTCACATTGGAGCAATCGTTAGAAATTGCAGTTGCAATGGAGACCGCTACAAAAGACGCCATTGAACTGAGGAATGTTCCGAGTGACACACCCGTTCATAAAGTTCAGGGAAACCGGAGAAGACGACCACAGGGACGTACTTTTCAACAACAGCCTGCAAAATCGTGTTATCGGTGCAACGGAACCGACCATTTTGCTGACAAGTGCCGATTTAAAGACAGTACTTGCAACCAGTGTCATCGCAAGGGACATATCCGAGCTGCATGCCGTAGTGGAGATAAGAAGAAATACAGAAATCAGCGCGTACACGCAATTGATCACGAGGAAAATAATGATGTTGGGATATATACCGTGTATTCACATGCCAATGATTCGATTTGGATTAAACCATGTGTCAATGGAAATATTATTCCCATGGAATTAGATACCGGCAGTAGTGTTTCTGTAATTTCCGAGGCGGATTATGTGAAATATTTCAAAGGAGAAAAGCTCGAGAAGTCATCGCTTGTGCTTAAAACGTATTCCGGTGAGAAGTTAAATTCGTTGGGAGTTATGCGTGCGAATGTGCAGTGCAACGGGCAACAAGCTGATCTGAATTTGCACGTGGTTAAGCGCGGCGGTCCAGCGTTGTTTGGTCGGGAATGGTTGAAAAGTATCCGACTTGATTGGGCAATGATAAAATCATTGAGCTCCGTGCTCGAAGAGCCAAAGTGCGATATGACTTTAAAGGAAATTTTAGCACGTCATGATGAGGTTTTCAAAGATGAAATCGGTTGCGTACAGGGAATTCAGGCAAAATTGCATCTTAAGAAAGACGCGGTACCGAAGTTCGTGAAAGCGCGACCTGTAGCGTTTGCGTTGCGACCGAAAGTCGAACAAGAGCTAGATAAACTTGAAGCGCAGAATATACTGACACGAGTTCAAGTCAGTGACTGGGCGAGTCCGGTCGTTCCCGTGTTAAAGAAAAACGGTAGCGTCAGAATTTGTGGAGATTTCAAAGTGACATTAAACTCATGTTTACAAGTTGACCAATATCCGATGCCAAAGATAGATGATATTTTCGCGAATTTCGCAGGTGGTCAAAAGTTCAGTAAGATAGACTTGCGACAAGCCTATCTACAGTTACCGATGGATGACGAGTCGAAGAAATTGCTTACGATTAACACATTTCGTGGTTTGTACCAGTATAACCGTCTTCCTTTTGGAGTTGCCAGTTCGCCCGCTATTTGGCAACGTACGATAGACCAAATTTTGCAAGGCTTAGACGGCGTTCAGTGCGTACTGATATGATCGTGACCGGTAAAACAGAACAAGAACACTTGAAAAATCTTGACAATGTACTTTCCCGATTGCAAGAATTCGGACTCCGAGCAAATTTAGATAAATGCTACTTTTTCCGGGAAAATGTTACTTTTTGTGGACACGAAATTGGACGTGACGGTCTTAAAAAGTCACAGGACAAAATTGACGCAATTTTGAAAGTCAAACGACCAGAAAATGTTACACAGCTTCGTTCATTTTTAGGGTTAGTTAAGTACTACGGTAAATTTATACCGAATTTAGCCACAGAAGCGCGTCCGCTAAATGAGCTATTAGAGAAAAGTGGAAATGGACAAAAGACTGCGACAAGGCATTCGCGGCGATCAAAGAACTAGTAACGTCCGAGAAGGTTCTTACACATTATGATCCGAAGCTTCCAGTCAAATTAACGTGCGATGCGTCACCTTTTGGATTAGGAGCCGTTTTGTCCCACGTGATGCCTGATGGGTCGGAGCGACCAGTACTCTTTGCCTCGCGTTCGTTAAGCAAATCCGAACGGAATTATGCACAGATCGACAAAGAGGCGCTTGGAATAGTTTGGGGCGTACGTAAATTTTACAATTACTTGTTCGCACGTAAATTCACGCTAGTAACTGATCATAAACCACTCACCTCGATTTTTAGTCCGAGTAAAGCAATTCCTGTTACAACCGCGGCAAGATTGCAAAGATATGCAATATTTCTTTCCGGATTCCATTATGACATTGAGTACAAGAGTACCAAACTTCATACTAACGCGGATGGACTGTCAAGGATGCCTGTAGAAAGCTGCAATTCGGACGGTATAGACGCCGAAGAAATTTTTCATATTTCACATTTCGAAGCCTTGCCAGTGACAAGTTCTGTTATCGCGCGAGAAACGCGCCGTGATCGAACACTTTCGAAGGTATATGACCGAGTTATAAATGGCTGGAACGAATCTAACAAGGACGAAATGTTAAAACCTTTCTTTAGTCGCAGAAGTGAAATAACACTCCACCAATGTTGTTTAATGTGGGGTATTCGTGTTATCGTGCAGGCTAAGTTGCGTTCACGTATTCAAGAATTACTTCATGAAGGACACCCGGGTGTTGTACGCATGAAAGCGTTAGCTCGTAGTTTCGTATGGTGGCCCGGGATAGATGGCCAAATTGAACAGACTGTTAAAAGTTGTGACGGTTGTCAACTTACGCAGAAAATGCCGCAAGTAGCACCGCTTCCTCCTTGGGAGTGGCCTTCTGCTCCCTGGGAACGTGTACATATGGACTTCGCAGGTCCATTCTTAGGAAGTATGTTCTTCGTATTGGTGTGTGCAATGACATTACTCTAAATATCATGCCTCAGATCGAAGCAACTAGTGAGATTACACCATCTGATGATAAAATTGACAATGTTCCGAATTCCGAACAGACAACTAGTATGCCAGAAACGCGACGATATCCGCAAAGAACCAGAAAACAAACGAAAAGACTCATTGCAGAAATATAGACTGTGTAAACATTTTTATATATAGTAATCATTTCATTCATAGTCAGTTAAATTGATTTATTATTTTTCTGACCGCAGCAAAAGTTAAGCAGGGAGGAGTTGTGATGTTTTAACTGACATTTAATTATTCATTGTTTAAGTTCAGAAATACTTTATCTATTATTTTAATAGGCGTTATCCACGTTATCTGTAAACATTCTAGAGAAACAAGATATAGGAAATTAGATCTGTCATCATGTTAGCATTTCGGTAACCTCTACCACAGAGTCAAAGTTGTATTAGTCAGTATTAAATATGTAATCGTAATGAATGATTGTTCTTTCTAAAAGGTGCTACGTCCCAAACACAAAAGACTCTGTATTGCTATCGTATGCCACATTGACTCTGTATTCGGGTACAAATCATTTTTAAAAAATCTCCGACTTTCAGCATGTTCATTTCTGTTAGCAACAACTATTTTTTCTTCTTCTTTTCATGTATTTACTTATCTATTTTTATGTGGTAAAACTAAAAATTTGAGTTTTATCTGGAGACTCCATCTCGCCCCTTTAAAAACCATTAAAGTGGTTCATGGCCTTATCGCATTAAAGTGTGTAATTAATACATCAAGATCTTATATAAAAAATAATTAATAGATGTAGACTTCATCAAACAATGATGAATCCATTTCTATGTGTCAATTCCATTTAACCTCCGTGGCTTCATCTAACAATGGTAAACCTATCTTTATCTGTCAATTCCATTTAACCTTCGTAGCTAATCCTTATATGAAATGATGTACTTTCCTAATTAGTATTTATGTGATTGACATTGATTTAAATTGGTTATCCTACCATTGGAGGATTATCCTGACAATGGAATGTCTTCTTGGTCTTAAAGATGCTACGTGACTTTGTAACTAAATGGGTGACATTAGACTTGTAAAGGAAGGCTAAGAATTAGGTTAGTATTGTTGGTACAACATGTTTTCTAAGTATCCTTAATAAAAGCTTATGGTGTTTTCATCCTTCACGAAGGATTTTGATTATTTATTTTTTACTTCTTAATCTATCAACAGAATAACTAAATACGGAAAATGACCCAAAATATTCTACATCTACGTCATTGGCAGATTTGTATTAGCATGTTAAATAGAACAGGCCAGTGTCATCTATTACATACACCATCAAGAAACACAAAGGGCATTGGATATGACACATAATGAGGTGACGACAAAGCAACATTACAAGGCAAGGGTTAGATATAACTCAGGGTAAAAAAAGAAGAGGTCGACCAATAACCACCTGGAGACAAACCATAAATGCTGAACTGAAAACTTTCATCACCTGTGCCCTTTGCCCCACATAGGTACAACAGGAAAAGACAAGGAAAATGTTAAATATCTTTAATATTAATAAAGACAGTTGCATGTAAATAGAATCATCACAGTTAAAACATGATTAACTTAAGTAATAATATGAACGAGCTCACGAAATAAAGCTTTAGCTTCATTGAACTCAGAGTTGGAAAAACGTAAAGTCGAATTATCTTCTCATAATGAAACGCAGATAAAAATGACATCTCTTCATGCCCATCTCAATCCTTCATGTACATCTCGATATGATGTATTTCCTTCATGTGAAGGTTCTCCGGGAAAGTTTCATTAAAATCTATCAAGTGAAGTGTTTAATTAGGAGTTGCGTTTACAAGATATGTGGGCAGAGCATACAGAGAGAATGATTCATGTACACCGATTGCCAATTGGCAAAGTCTCTAAGATCAAGATCTTAGATCTCTGAAATCTTGTATAAATCCGATGCATGTAATATAGAAGTTACGTGTAGCCCAACATTGCGACAGCAAAAACAGACAGTCAATTTTCTTATTTTGTTCTTTTTGTCGCGCATATTGTGGAATCAAGATGTCAACTATAAATCGTCCAGTCGGTCGTTAGCATGCAAGATGTTCGTTGAAAAGTACAGAGCTTATTGAACAATCGGTAAAATATCTTGTATTTCATAACTTGTAGACGAACAGTCTGTCCCGTGTCAGACATTTTGATTATACGAATGCATTGTTTAGAACTCTACTGCTGTAAGAGCCACCAAAGCATAAACCCAAACCCTGGTCAATCGGGTTTCAGCTTCAATTTACACCAACGGCAAAACTGACATGAATCGTTCGAGAAAAAAGCAAACTCCTGCTCATCAAGCCGTTGTTCGGCTCTTTTTACCACTTCGTCTGCCGGGAAAACAGACAAATTGTCGGGGTATATCTTCTTAGTGACCGTCCCATCTAGGGGGATACACAACTCTTCTTTTATAATCTTCCTATAATCAAAATACTGGAAAGCGTAATGAGCGATCTGGCATTTGACAAAATCGGACGATGATGACTTTTCTACCCGAAGGACAACTGCATCGTGCCATAAGTTCCAATAAGAGTAAGTTATGACATCACCTTTTGTAATGTCAGACGCTTCCAGTATTTTTCTACTTTCAACAATCAAAACTTTTTTGTTTCTTTGATAGCAGGCGCCACACAACATTCCATACTCATACTCTTTCTCATGGCGCTGGTACTCGTCACTAATGCCACGAAAACCAGAGCTTAAAAACATCCACATGACCATGGTGAATTTACGCTCCTGTAAGCTCAACTTCCTTCCGGTGACACACCATGTTGCGAAATGTTCACAATTGTTTTTGAAGAGGTTATATTTAAACTGACCTTCACCTCTTTTCAAGTCACTATCTGACTCGGATATGGCCCTCCGAACAATTTCATCTGGGGTAAATGGGTTGATTTTGCTGTTATATTTGTATATTACTACTCTTTTCTGACGAAAATTGATAATTTCTTCAACTTTTCTGAGTCTTGCTTTGTTTCCAAACGGGTGCAGACTAGCGAATGTAGCTTTTGCCGAAGTATTGGTGGCATGAACCATCTGAAGACATATTATATCAGGACTTGAACCTCTAAGTTCATAAACTTCCGTTACGATAGCATGATGGTCGTAAATTTTACCCGCGAAACCGATATGATCTCCCCTCTGGACATCATTCTTACTGACCACCTGTAGCGGTTTCACACATTCGATACAAAGAGACTCGTTTCCGACTACACACTTAGATAAAGATGGTTGAGTTTGAAATTTAATGGTCAGTTTTGGGGGTTCTGACTTTGTTGTTTGATCAGAGTTGTTAATAGGCTTTAAATCGTCAAAATCCACTTTTGAGTCAACAGCGTCGAAAAATTCTCCTTCGCTGTGTTCTGCTTCGTCATCCCCTGATTGTTTTCCTGCCATAATTTTCTCCTCCTTCGTCTTTATATACGGAAGATCTACGCATGTGTCACTAGAAGCCTCATTTGAGATGGCGCCCTCTACGCTGTCTCCTTCAGAAGAGCGAGATCCACGACTTACCCTAAACTTTTCCTTTTGAAACGTCGTGTGAAGGTTAGGGAAAGTGTTATACTTTTGGGGCGGAGAAGAGACCATTTCTCTTATTGTTTTTTGAGATGGTGCACGTTGCAAAAATTCTGGATCCAGAGAAAATGTTGGTTGCAAAGTTGTCCTGAAAAAAATATTTATAATAAAAATATTCATCATGACTGAAGTATTGTATTCGAATACTGGGATACGGTGGAAATCTTGAAATCGAAGTTGATATTTTACAAGTTAGTTTGGTTTAATTCCTAATTTAACAGCAGCAACTGAAACACAATATGCAATCTTAATTTATTATTACGCCATGTATGAGGTAACGAAGTAACTTGAGTGAAACAGTTGAAAAAGGGCTCAAGATTTACTAGTATAAGTTTAAGTTAGAAATCTTGAGTAAGCATTATCATCTATATATATATATGACAACATGGATAAAGATGCAGAACGAACCCAGGCCTACCTGTAAATTAAATAACATTTATCGTCACCGATGAATCTAAATAAATAAGAGCATGACTTGATATGTTTTTTTGTGGGTGTGTGTGTTATTTGTTTTTTTTTTTGTTTTTGGTTTTATTTTGCTTGATCTTATGACCTGTTCAAATGAAGGGCAATCTCACAAAATCACAAAAATAGGACATAATTATTTTTCCTTTCGTTGTTCAGGTATCAGAAAAGCTTTTTATAAATTTTGATTATTCAGTTACCTAGTAATCTCTGTAAACGAATCAGACTCGACCTCAACTTCTTCATTTTGTTCAGTTTCATTCCCCGGTTGTTTTTCTGCCATTAGTTTCTCCTCCGCTGTCTGTGACATAGTTGTTTTGCATGCTTCCTGGGCAGGCTCATTCGAGATGGCACCCTCTTCGCTGTCTCCTTTAGAATAGCGAGATGCACGACTCACCCTGACCTTTTCCTTTTGAAATGTTGTGTGAAGGTCAGGGCACGTGTTATACTTTTCGGGCGGAGTAGAAACCATTTTTCTTATTGTCAGAGGAGATGGTGCACGTTGTAAAAATTCTGGATCTAAAGAAAATGTGGGCTGCATTTGAACTTTCCTGTCAAAAAATAATATATGATACAAGGCATTTACGAATCCAGGGCAATTTAGAATTCCATATCCTCCTAGACAAAATGGAATTCCGAATGGATTTTCGTTGCGATTTGAAATTACCCCTAGTTGAACTCGGTCAATCCCGATTCGTACTTAAGGGCGATTCCGAATTGTCCTAAATTCATGGGTATTTGAAACCTTCCAGGGCAATCTGGATTCGTTTAATATTAATAAATGAGAAAGGCTAAACTTAAAACAAAAAAATCTTTCTTGACAAAAGGAGAAAATTATGATTGGACATAAAAATCCGAATTATCTTTGTTTTATATATTTTTGAAAAAAAAGTAATACATTTCTTAACTACTTAAACATGTTAAATTACTTTGGGAACTATCAATTTATTTGAGGTCGAACAATTTTGAAAGAAAAAAATCATAATTTCTTGCATGATGCTTGAACTCTGTGATGTATGGACCTTTAAAACCAAGGAAGGAAAAGTATTCTTTCCCACATCCAGACAGACATTGTAGATCAATGTTTAGCGAATATTAAATCTATTTTTATGCCTCGCCTACGAAAGTAAAGGAGCAAATAGTGTTTAGGTCCGTTCGTCCGTCCGTACCAAGTCCCCAATTTCCCACTAACTGACAATGGCCACATTAATCGTTTTGGTATAATAGGTGCGCATAGTGATGCTAAGCACAATGAATGCTTCTTCGGATGCTGGATGTGACCTATATTTTCCGCATGGATGACCACTTACAGAAAAATGGTTAAATTACATCCCTGCTTATTGACAAGTTCCACACAAACCATATTGCTATGGTAGGTGCACCTATAGTGATGCTAAGCATAATTCATGCTTCAGATGCTGGGTGTGACCTATATTTTCTGTATGGATGACCACTTACAGAAGAATAGTTTAAGTCCATTCCTGCTTATTGACAAGTGCCACACCAACCATATTGGTATAGTAGGTGAACCTAGTGATGCTAAGCACAATGAATGCTTCGAATGCCGGCGGTGTTCTATATTTTCTGCATGGATGACCCTTACAGAAGAATAGTTTAAGCCCATTCCTGCTTATTGACAAGTGCCACATCAACCATATTGGAATGGTATGTGCACCTGGTGATGCTAAGCACAATGCATGCTTCGAATGCCGGCTGTGACCTATATTTTCTGCATGGATAACCCTTACAGAAGAATGGTTAAAGTCCTTTCCTGCTTACAGGCAAGTCCACAAAGACCAAAGTGGTATGGTATTGCATTTTACATGGATCAGCTGCTGGCTGTGACCTTCCTTTTCTGCATGAATGAGCTTTTCAAAAGTTCAAGTCAATTCCCGCTTAGTGAAAATAATGCGTAACGATTTGGAAGTTGATTTTTATATTGAATGTGAAAAAATTTGGAACAACAGACAAAGCTCTAATCCCTTTTGATCGCTAATGTCATTACGGGGAAAAAGAGCGGTTGCAAATAATAATCGGCTATTTTATAGCTAATAAAAGATCAGTCACCCGGGGTAGGAAAATTTCAGTCCGACAGACCTTGAAAACAGATGGATTAAGATTAGTAAGTTTATACAAGACGTTCTTAAACACTAGAAATGTGGACGAAGCAAGATAAGTATGTTTTCTGAGGTAACTCAAGCACGACCACCGGTCTTTCTGAAATTTACTGAGCAAAGTTTTCACTGATGAGTCTTAATAACTAAAAAAGGTTATTACAAACGTTGGATTTTTCTTTGTCTGGTTTGAATTCATATCTTGTAAAATGAAGCCATATATTCGCACAAAACCAAAATAACGGCCTTAATTTCGTTGCATCAGTTTTACATGTACAAGAAATGCTTTTGTCTTACTATGTTATATTAGTTACCTATTCGTCTCTTCACTCGCATCAGTTTCAGCCTCATCTAATCCAAACAAAACCCTTGGTCTACTAGCCTTAGAGACACCTTGATCATCCTCTGTAGTATCGTCGATTAGTTTTGGATCCGTCTTATTTGTGTCCATCATGTTCTTTTAATAGCGAGTTCCTACAAACCCTCATAAATTAGTTATTTTGGTTACAAATCAATTGTGAAAAGTAGTGGAAGGTTTAGCTGGACCTCCCTTTCGGATAAATTATTCACAGGCGGTTCCGGAGGTGGAAAATTTTGTTATTTTCAGGAAGATTTTCGTCGTGAATAGTCTGGAAACAACACACCCCCCTTTTTAAAAGATTCCCGATGAAAATCTGACAGGATATCAATTTTAAAAATAACATTCTTATTTTGCTAAAGATTGAACTTGGCCTTGAAACCGGCAATTTAAACATGTAGTGTATAGTCACATATAAAATATAAATGTACATACATTCTCATTAGACATGATAGAAATCATTTACATTCGACATTCAAGATTTAGGTATTTAAAGTCAGGGGAAATCTCAAAATGAAAACACAGTATAGGTAGTTTATACTAGTAATATACGTTTTAAATGTTTCAATACTCTTAGGACATTTTACATATGTAAACTTCAATTCTTCTTGAAGCATGAAAAATAGTTAAGAATTTCGATTGCACAGTTTCGACATATATAAAACGTTTGTGAGATCCGAGGAACGTTTGTATTCAGTTAACAATTAACTTCGAAGATTAATCGGACGATTTGGAATCTGTTTTCTTATAATTAGCGGAGAGGTACACATGTATCGTACCGATGGGGCATTCGACTGTCAATTCAGAAAGGGCAAAAACAAAATCATTCAACAGAAACGAGAACAAAACAAAAAAAAACCCCAAAAAACAGACAAATTAACGAGAATGCACACAGGAGCTTCAGATTGGTAAGCAGTCTCTGTTTGTTGCACCACATTCTTCAAGGAACGCAGCTAACCACTGTTGCCAACGGTCAATCGTGTCAAATCAGGTAAAATGAGACCAAAAATAAAATATGACATGAAAATCCCACATTCTGTTATCTAGATAGAATTCCTAATTTTGTTTACAACTATATGATGTCTTCCGTAAAACTTTTAAGAGAAGCTCCATCGAGGAGCTACATATAACCCTGTATAAGAATTTTTGTGTTGGACAGGTGCAGGCTCTTTTACAAAAATGTTATTTATATAAAATGTGTCTATGATGCACGAATGACCCGACCGTTCTTGACTCCTAACATGTACAAAATGTATTAACCGAGATACATATATGGACCGTTACCAAAATCGTTCATACTTTGAATATAAGCAGTGACCTACTTTCTACTGTGTGATGGTCATGTGAAGGGCCCGGAAGGCTAATAGGCCCGCAGCAGAGCCTAGCTTGTCGACTAAGGGTCTTGGGATTCTGACGTCGGGTCAGTGTTTAGCCCACAGAACAACCACGGTATTTATCCTAGGTGACTGAATAGGGTAGCCCTCTTCCGCAGGGGTTGCCAGGCATCAATTTCACAAAGGGTCGTAAGTGTAAGATATCACGTACGTCAAAACTTAGGTCTTTCAAGAATTTCACAAGAAGACGTAAACGTAAGAGTGAAACTTAAGTTTAAAACTTACGCCCCTTTGTGAAATTGATTACAGTTCTATAATAAGGAAACTCTCCGCTGACCATAGTAAGCCAACGTGTGTGAGAGTGTCATGCACGTAAAAGACCCTTGTGTGGACCGCCAAATAGTGCACCACCACCCCCTACTCATGGCCACTTCTCCCATTTTTCCTGTGGTTCTTTAAAATTTACTACTCCTTTGTTTCCCACCCCACCCCCATATTTCATTATCATCATCATTTCATGTTCATTTTATCATCCCTTTTCAAATAACCTATAGTGTTACCAGGGTGCAAGACACCAGTTAGTTAGTTAGTTAGTTATTGCTTTACTCCCAAGCAGCACGATTTCGGCTATATCCGGGAGATGAACATGAAAATGGCGATACAATGAACATGAAATGATGATGAAGTGGAGGAAATGGGGACACAAGGCCAATCGGGTAGGATAGTTTTGACTGCCACTGGAAAAAGGAGTGATGGGTAGGGACGGGAAATTTTGCCTCCTGCATGGGGATCCTACGGGTCCTACTCTTACCGAGACCTGCAGCAGGGTTCTTTAACGTGCGAGGAACGTGACATTTTTCCCAACACGGTGCACCACTATGGTTTGCGGTCAGGTTTTCCGCATTATCGCCTGACGACCCCGCATCTCTCGATGTCAGGGCTGCCCCATTCAACCACCTGGGGCACACATCCCAGTCGCTTTGTGGGCAAAGCGGCCTGACCCCGATGTCAGGTTTCTGAGCGCTCTTTAGTGGATTTTTACCGACAAGCTTACACTACTGTGTGGTGTTTCGCTATGCCAGGCATCTGCTGGTGAAAAAATCATTGACCCACCACCACGTAGCACCGAAGATATCAATCTTACCCCAAAACTTTACCAAAATGTTACGGATGGACAGACGTAAGGACGGACTAAATGACTGAAACTTTCCTATAAATGTTACATATGAAATAAAGGTGTTTTGATATGGACCCCGAGTTTAAATACCTCAATCGTAAATCTCAATTGTAAATGTCAAATGTAAACGATTTTTCTATCATGTCTATTAAAAAGGGGGGGTGAGTGAGTTGCATCTGACTGTGTCCTGAACTAGGCATTCATTTATTATTGCTCCTTTAAAAATATTACACCCATTTTCAAAGAAAATGACATCGATAGCATCTGACATTTCTAAATTATCTATTTCATTACGGGGTGGGTCCCTCTCTTTCCCTTCTGCGAACCAAAATGTCCATAATTGTTGTCGTACCACAGATGCGTAATGCACAATTAGTAAAAGGTATATCATTCTAAGTGTTTTGTTTGCGTTAAGACACACTGTGTATATCGCTACATGTACATGTACAAGTTATGTCATATGCATAATGTATGCATAAGGTAGTACAACAGGCAGATTTTATATAATGGATAAAAACTTCGAATAAAACTAGCGATGTATGATTATTGAAGCTAAATCATGATGTCAAAATGTAAATAAAATACCTGTTGTTGTGTGTAATCCTAGGTGTATAGGCTTCTTAATGTATTCATTGCTGCGTAACATCCGTCTTAAATATAGACTAGACAGCATAAACATGTCTTCATTTTTACTAGCTATTTTGTCTTGAATTCATTTTAATCTGTCTAGCTATTGTTCGTTTAAAAATCGTTGTGCATTTTTTTTCTCACTGTCAGAGATAAAATATTTGATTAAGTCAGCTGTATGATCATTCAATCCATTCAATGACTTAATTCATAATATAAAATATCACAAACATGGCCCAAATATTGATCATTATGCATGGCTACTTTTCGGACTTTAATATTGTATTAAAGGGGGTGTTTTTCGAAGCGCTTAATGCACCCTTGTATCCGATTTCTAATAAAGTGACCCCACCCATTCGTGTGCGGTCTGTGCTTTCATTAGTGCTATTGGAGATTTAGTGACCCCTTCCGTGCCATGTCAATGCCTTTCTCTGTGGGATAATAAAGAAAGATCTCACGGGAGCACTACGAATTAAAATAGCTCTGCATCACAGATCCACCAAGTGTTTAAATGGTGGCTTGAAGTGGTGTCTGAGATGCCTATCAATAAATAAAATCAAGATTTTATACTAAGCATTCAGCACATTTAGGCGACCCACTGAACACAGGCGTTTTGGGTCCAGGATTTTCATTTTTATTATAAATAAAGTTAATTGTATATATAAATTTTCATCTCGTCTATATGTGGAAATAGTATATACACATGAAAGTTTTATATACAACTTTATCTATAATAAAAAAGAAAATTTTGGACCCAAACGCCTGTGCGACTGAAGGACCAATGGCTACAACCAATACAGTGCAAAAAATAAACGAATTGCACCTATATATACAAATAAAACAAATGTGTCACTTGTTTTTAGTTCCAAATCAATGACAAAAATCCGACGGACTATAAAAATATGATAGTTTGTCATCTTATGACAGTATTTCTATTAAAAAGCAAATTTTCAAAATAAAAACAAGAAAATGTGTCAAACAGACACGGTGCCCCACCGTTATATTTATCAAACATAGCTAGGTAATCAATCAATTACAAAGCTCAACGTGGGTGGAGAGTTCTTAGCTTCATGCACTAAAAAAACTTTGTGGACCGCCAAGTACTAAATTTCCGCCCCTACCCACATCTCCCCTTTTCCTGTGGTTCTTCAAAATTTACCGTTCCTTTGTTTCCCACCCCACCCCATATTTCATCATCATTTCATCCTTTTCATGTTCATCGCCTGTAAATAACCTAGATATAATAGCGTAACACGGGCGTTAAGCACCAACTCACTCACAAAGCTCAACTCGTTACGCATTTTTGCAACTAAGCAGAAATTGACTTTTCAAAATCCGTGTGGTCATTCATGCAGTAAAATTAGGTCATATAGCTAGCATCTTAACCATGTATCTTGCTTAGCATCCCCTACCATATCACATTCAATGATGTGGTATTTGCCTGTTAGCAGTAATGGACTTCAACCATTTTTCTGTAAGGGTCATCCATACAATAATGTAGGTCAAAGCCAGCATCCGAAGCATGCATTGTGCAAAGCATCACTAGGTGCACCTACCATAATAATATAGTTGGTGTAGCACTTGTCAGTAAGTGGGAATGGACGTTAACCATCATTCATGCGAAAAATGTAGCATCTAAACCTTGTATCTTGCTAAGGATCCCCTACCATATCATTTTCGTTGATGTGGTACTTGCCTGTTAGAAGTAATGATCTTTAACCGTTCTTCTGTCAGGGTCATCCATACTAAAATGTAGGTGACATCCAGCATCCGAAGCATGCATTGTGCTAAGCATCAGTAGGTGCACCTACCATAATAATATAGTTGGTGTAGCACTTGTCAATTAGCAGGAATGGATGTTAACCGTCATTCGGTTCATGCGAAAAATATATATCACATCCAGCATTCGAAGCATGCATTGTGCGTAGCACCACAAGGTGTACCTATCATACCAATACGATTGCCGGGGCACTTGTCAGTAAGAGGGAATGTGGGAATATTGGGATTTGGGACGGACGGACGAACGAAACCGCGAACACTATTTGCCCCTTTACTTTCGTAGGCGTGGCATAAGAATATGCATTCAACCTGACTTTGAACTAACTACTAACGAATTGAACAACAACAAAAGGAAAAAGAACAACCAAACAATGAATAAGATTATTATGTCATAATGAAATATCCATATGCAATAAACAAGTTGACAATCGTTAAGTGAACATCGGCATCTTGAAATTTAGGCAGTTAAGTTATTTGGTCATTATAATTTAGGGAGCGACCATTTGATTTTTAGGGTGCAGCTATGGTCAAATTTAAAAGCAGGATGCAAAAAATCAGGAAATAAATCAGGACCGTGCTTTTAACGAAATGAAGACAGGATGCAGTTTTTGGATAGAACATTTATGGTTATTTAAAACAAATAAAAAAATTGCGGGCTAGCACACACAAAATCAATCCAGGCTCCATTTTTTCCCGAAAATGAAAAGGCAGGGTGAGAAAATATTCATAGCCCCTCCACCATTTAAATCAAATGATCGCTCTCTTATTGTTATACTTCGAACAAGCAAGAAATAAATCGGATAAATCAGGGAAACGATAATGAAAACGAACATGAATGGTGATGAAGTGGAGGAAATGGGTACGAAAAACCAATCGGGAAAGTCACTATATAAAAAAAGAGAGATTGTAAGATAGGACAGTTAACCTTTCTACAGGGGATCGTACTCGTACTGGTCTTACTTTTATCTAGACCTGTAGCAGTGCTTTTGAATGACGAAGGAACGTGACATTCTGGGCCACACATACCAGTATTTTGAACGACCAAGGAACGTGACATTCTGGTCCACACATACCAGTCTTTTGAATGACCAAGGAACGTGACATTCTGGTCCACACATACCAGTCTTTTGAACGACCAAGGAACGTGACATTCTGGTCCACACATACCAGTCGCCCTGTGGCCAAAACTGCATGACCCGACGTGGGGTTTAAGAACGGCAGTGTTTAGTGGACTTTTACTGACAAGCTTACCGCTTCTTCATGCCTAGTCGCCACACGGGACCGGCAAGGACTTGGAATTTTAGGAAGTGGTTAAAATTAATTGATGAATATGTTTAAAAAGTTGAAATTTTGTATTCAGCACTGTTCAGTGTGGCTAATTTTGTCAAGAAACCCAGTTATACTGATTAAGGCCAGTAGATCGTTCATCTTGAATTTTTAGTGAAAAATCGGGGGAAAAGTCTCAGTACTGAGATATAATAAAGTTTTAATGTAAATGAACCTTTTAACAGTATTAGTTGCCGGGAGGACGTGTAAAAGTGTGATACAATAACCATGATAAGGGTTGATAAAACTGACATGATGGGGATGATATAGTGATCATAAAAGGAACTACAAAATTACCGAACTTGGAGAATCAATCTCAAATGTCCATGACAAAAGACAAAACAAGGAAAACATACCGAAAAAACTGAAGACCGCAATGGTCCTGTAATGGTACAGACATTTACAAAGAAATGGTAGGTTAAACCAGGTTTTATGGCGCGCCAAACCTAGCTCCCCTTCCATTGCGATCTTTGGGTCTGGTAGTTACACAAAACACAACACGGCTTTGAAGACATATTAGGGATGTTTGATGTGATCATCTCAAAACAACACAAGTCAAACACTAATCAAAACAATCACCAACCATTTCGTCTAACATAATTTGAATTTTCCACCAATGGCTGATAACGAAGGAAGCATTTTTAGGGATCGTATGAGACGCATTTTTTATAACCTTGGTCTTAAGGGAAATTGAACATTTTCGTAATTATCTGCCTTTATCCATTCAAATGCATTAAAACATTTCCAACGTGTTTTCTTTAAATTTGTTCAGAATAAGTTAGAAAAGGTCCTTATGAACACCTTTTAAAAAAAAAAAAATAACTAATTAATATATCAATGCTAAAACAGAAGAAAAAGTTTCAGTGCATTTTCTATGAAAAGTCTAGAGGAGTTTTAATTCCCGCCATATTTGTAGGTGCTAAAAACTCCTAAATGGTTTTAAAACTTTTGTTCATAAAGTCTAGTTATTTTGAGTTACTCCTTCCAATTTTATTATTATAAAGAACTTTTAATTGCAAAAAAATCTCAGGCTCGTACTCCCTTAAAAATGAACTTGATAGAAATGATGAATATGATAGGGATGATAAAATTGACATATTAGGAGTGAAAAATAAACATGATAGGGGTGATAAAATTGATAAAAGAGGAGTGATAAACCTCATATGACAGAAATGATCAAATGAACGTGATATGGATGATAATATGAGCATGATAGATTTGATAAAATGAACATGAAAGATGTGAACAAATGCACATGATAGGCGTGATAAAATAAACATGATAGATTTGATAAAATGAACATGATAGATGTGATAAAATGCACATGATAGGCGTGATAAAATTAACATAATAGGCGTGATGTGAGACTGCTGACAACTGTGTGATGAACAGGCTCAAAAGTTCAGATTTGCAGAGGTGCTCTTGTTGGTGTGGAAATGCTGACAACTGTGTAATGAACAGATTCAAAAGTTCAGATTTCCAGAGGTGCTGTTGTTGGTTTCCGAATGCTGACAACTGTGTAATGAACAGGCTGAAAATTTCAGATTTCCAGAGGTGTTCTTGTTGGTGTTTGAATGCTGACAACTGTGTAATGAACAGACTCAAAAGTTCAGATTTGCAGAAGTGCTCTTGTTGGTGTCGGACTGCTGACAACTGTGTAATGAACAGATTCAAAAGTTCAGATTTGCAGAAGTGCTCTTATTGGAGTGCGAATGTTGACAACTGTGTAATGAACAGATTCAAAATTTCAGATTTGCAGAGGTGCTCTTGTTGGTGTTGGACTGCTGACACCTGTGTATGGACAGACTTTAAAGTTCAGATTTGCAGCGGTGCTCTTGTTGGTGAGGAAATGTTGACAACTGTGTAATGAACAGATTCAAAAGTTCCGATTTGCAGAAGTGCTCTTGTTAGCGTGGGACTGCTGACAACTGTGTCATGAACAGATTCAAAAGTTCAGATTTGCAGAGGTGCTCGTGTTGGTGTTGGACTGCTGACAACTGTGTAATGAACAGATTCAAAAGTTCAGATTTGCAGCGGTGCTCTTGTTTGTGTGAGAATGCCGACAACTGTGTATTGAACAGGCTCAAAAGTTTTGATTAGCAGCGGTGGTGCTCCTGTTGGTGTGGGAACGCTGACAACTGTATGATGAACAGACTCTAAGGTTTTGGTTTGCAGAGGGCAATAGAAGTAGATCATGGTATTTTCTATACCATTTATTTGAAGCATCAAAGGCTCAGTGTTGTGAACTCCAACCACAATGGAAGTTTGATGGCACACTATTTTTACTTGTAGTAGACCTCTGATATATTGCGGAGAGTGGGGGATAAAAGTTAAACATTAAAAACGAAAGAGTATATGGAATATGTGCCAGAAAGACACGATCCATATATTGATATTATTTTTATAAATGATAAAAAAAAACAACCATTCAATGCGTGTGAAGCTCTTTTCTGGACTAATCTTCATCAGACACGCTAGTGGCTGAAAAATTGGAAAGCCGGTAGGACATTAGAAAAACAAAACACTTAAGCAAAAAATATTACAACAATGACTAAACGAGGTAAATTGATAAACTGCATTAGAGATTAGAGATAGCCACAATTTTAGATCAGAACGTAACAAGAGACTCCCAGGACCCTGAATCGCTCACCTTGTCCTTAAGCCATAATGGTCTTTTCTTTAAGGGGTCAACTCCCAATTTAGACACAACATAGATTTTCATGAGGCTAAATGAGCTGAACATTAAAGCAAGCCCCACCTTTTCTTTATCTGCAATAGTTTTCATTCAAACATGACAAAATGCTCTTTTTAACCTTAAAAGGGCCATAACCCCTATTCTGGATCCTCTGACAACTTCGACCCAGTGAAGACTTTTGTAGAGCTTAATGAGCTGAACATTTTTGCAAGCATCACCTTTTGTCTATCTGCAATAGTTTTCATTTTTTAGGGCAAAAACATGAAAAAACAGTATTTTTTTTACCTTAAAAGGATCATAACCCCTATTAAGGGTCATCTGACAACTTCGACCCAATGGAGACTTTTGTATGGCTTAATGAGCTGAACAATTTAGCAACACCTTTTCTCTATCTGCAATGGTTTTCATTTTATATCGCAAAAACATGAAAAAACGTTATTTTTGACCTTAAAAGGGCCATAACCCCTATCAGGGGTCATCTGACAACTTCGACCCAATGGAGACTTTTGTAGAGCTTAATGAGCTGAACATTTTAGCAAGCATCACCTTTTGTCTATCTGCAATAGTTTTCATGTTTTAGGGCAAAAACATGAAAAAACAGTATTTTTTACCTTAAAAGGTTCATAACCCCTATTAAGGGTCATCTGACAGCTTCCATCCAATGGAGACTTTTGTATGGCTTAATGAGCTGAACAATTTAGCGAGCAACACCTTTTCCTCTATCTGCAATGGTTTTCATTTTATATCGCAAAAACATGAAAAAACCGTTATTTTTGACCTTAAAAGGGCCATAACCCCTATCAGGGGTCATCTGACAACTTCGACCCAATGGAGACTTTTGTATGGCTTGATGAGCTGAACAATTTAGCTAGCAACACCTTTTCTCTATCTGCAATGGTATTATTTTATAGGGCAAAAACATGAAAAGAGCAGTATTTTGACCTTAAAAGGGCCATAACCCCTATTAGGGGTCATCTCTTAGCTTCGACCCAATGGAGACTTTTCAATCAAAATTCAAAAATCTGTAACCCTTTTTTAGTTATTAGCTAAAAAAATGCAGTTTAACCTACAACCAATCAAAAATCCCCACATCAGTTCTATACATATTATGCTAATAAACAACATGACCAAGTTTGGTTCCAATTGGACTTTAAGTGTCAGAGGAGTTAACATTTTCAATGTAATGAGGAAATGCTTTTTAAATGCTCAATTTTGAGGTTCTAAGGGCATTAACTCCTCAAAGGAAAGGTCCTACAACATTGACCCTCAACATATTTTGTAGATCTTAATGAGCTTAACAATATGCGATTTAAATTTCTCAAATATCTTGTATAATCTTCAAGATATTGAGCTAAACAGGTGCAAAATTTGCAAAAAAATCCAAAAAAAGGGCAATTACTCCTACATGGGTTGTTGGATTTTCTTCAAAATTTCAGGGTAGGTAGGGTAGATCTTGAGATGCTGATTACTTTTACCTTAATTTTCATGGTGTCAGAGGAGTTAACCTTTTTAAAAGTTTACGGACGACAGACGCCAAGTGATGACAATAGCTCACATGACCCTTCTGGTCAGGTGAGCTAAAAACATGAAAAAACGTTATTTTTTACCTTAAAAGGGCCATAACCCTTATAAGGGGTCATCTGAAAACTTTGACCGATGGAAACTTTCGTAGAGCTTTTGATTTTGAAGAGCCTAAGATCCTTCAGATTGTTTCTATCTGTCCTAGTTTTCAAGTTATAAGTCTTTGAATGTGATTTTACCCTATGTTCTATATTTAGTAACAACGGCCATGTTTTTTAACAAATCATTAAGCCGAGCCAATTTTTAAACATCATACCCTGATTAATATTTGGACCAAGTTTTGAAAAATTCCATTCAGTGGTTTCAGAGAAGAAGATTTTTGAAAAAGTAACAGACGGATGACAGACGACGGACAACAGAAGACGGACGACCAGTGGCTGATCCAGAAATTCTGAAAAGAGGGGGCCCACTGACTGGCCTAAGAGGGGCCCGCTTTGGTCACGCCTCAATGATTTCCTATATATTCAACCAAATTTTTCTGCCAAAAGGGGGGCCCGGGCCCCCCACAGCCCCCCCTGGATCCGCCTATGACGACGGATGCATTGCGATGAAAATAGCTCACTTGACCCTTCGTGTCAAGTGAGCTGAAAAAACTAAGAATATGTAAACAGTGACTTTCCAACACATATTCCAGTACTCGAAAATATATAAGAGCATACAACTAAAGCACGGGGAAGCTTTCTTTTTATGTTATTTTCTTTACAATTTATTTGAAGCATTAACGGATTCATGTTGTGTACACAAACAACATTGCAGGTAGAATGACAACTTTTTATTTTACTTGTACAAGACCTTTTATATTTAGGAGTAGATATTGTGGGTTACGCAATGAAAGTAAAACATATCATTTTCTATACCATTTATTTGAAGCATGTTTCCAAACATATGAGCTCATTCAATAAAATGGAAATATCACAAACATTTCTTCAAACCAATCATTGAACATATAATGAATAACATCATTTAATTATATATAATATTTACATTATAACTGGCCTGTAACTGAAAACCAGGAACCTTAAGCATTATCAATTATATGGTTCCAAAATATTATAATATTATACAAAAAATAATAATCTGCTTTCTATATAATCTGAAATTTTCAGGGCAAATATATCCATAACCCAGGGATTAATGTATATACATATATAATAGTTTGATCATTTGAATTTTCCTTGTTTCTAGTTACATGTAAACGTTAAAATATGTTAATGTATAATAGATTAAAATGTGATCAAGTTTTCTCTGACAAATATGAAAGATCCTGATTAATTAAATACAGCTGTAAGAAATTAAGATTATAAGGATATATTGAGAAATTTGACAGCTTCAAATTGTAGATGGATGGACTTGACTGACCATCTGACCGTCTGTTAAACTTTAAAGAAAAAAAAAGAAGGGCTTTACCATCCTAAGGGGGACCCTTATTATATATACTTATCTATCACCAGAATGAGCCTCTATCAACCCTTACCTCTATACTATTCTGCAATGGATTATAATGGGTAAATTCCCTGAATTTGGGGTTTGAATAACATTGACATATTTCCCAATTTTATGGGTGATAGAATAGAGATCTGTGTAGATTGCCCTTATTACAGACAAATATACAATGAAAATGGCAGTTATCCATGGAAGACATATGTTGCCTGTGTCTTAAAATATTCAGTTACGGGCATCAAATTGCTTTTCACCAAATGGTACGAAAGGCTGTGACATGTAGCCCGGAAAAATGTGACGGAAATTTTTGTAATGCCACAGGAACTCCAAAATGTCCCTTTGCAACACATTGCAGGCAACATAAAAATAATGTTTTTTTTACAATAAACATGGTATTCTTGATTGTCCTATATCCTGACATGTGATATTTATTTACAAGTTACATTGTATTTACATGTTGATTTTCTATATACAAATAATCATAAACAATATAAACAAAGAAATGAAATTTCCATTCACAAAACTTTCTTGTATGACATTCCACATTTATAAAAGAACATTTATTGCATAGAAACTCTTCATTTAAACACATACAACATTACAGTTTATCTCCAGAAAAACAGAATTGGAACTCAGGTTTTAATATATAACTAACATAAACAAAATGTAAACATGTAGGTATAGAAAAAAACCTTCATTTTCCAATTCAAGACACATAAAGAACATGATTACACGTTCATGTCTGTCTCATTTTTTATTGGAAAAGTAGAAAACTTGTCAAAATTAAACAAGAGGCTCCCAGGAGCCTGAATCGCTCACCTGACATATGTGCCTGAAGTAAAGGCTATTAGGCAAAATCTATTTGACATTGAAAGGGTTATAAGTTTAATAAGGGGGTCATCTGACAATATGGTGGATCTTAAGGTGCTGATCACTTTTATCTCAATTAAAATTCAAAAATCTGTCACCCTTTTTGAGTTATTAGCAAAAAAATGCAGTTTAACCCAATGTTCTATTTTTAGCCACAGCGGCCATGTTTTACAACCAATCAAAAATCCCCACATCAGTTCTATACACCTAATGCTAATAAACAACTATACCAAGTTTGGTTCCAATTGGACTTGAAGTGTCAGAGGAGTTAACGTTTTCAATGTAATGAGGAAATGCTGTTAAAATGCTCAATTTTGTAGATCTTGATGTGCTTAACAATATGCAATTTAAATTTCTCAAATATCTTGTATAGTTTTAAAGATATTGAGCTAAACAGGTGCAAAATTTGCCAAAAATCCACAAAAAGGGCAATAACTCCTACATGGGTCGTTGGATTTTCTTAAAAATTTCAGAGCTGGTAGGTCTTCAGGTGCTGATCACTTTTGTTCCCAATCAAAATTTAAAAATCTGTCACAGTTTTTGAGTTATTTGCAAAAAACTGCCATTTACCCCTATGTTTTATTTTTAGCCACAGCAGCCATGTTTTACGACCAATCAAAAATCCCCACAACAGTTCTATACACCTAATGCTAATAAACAACTATACCAAGTTTGGTTCCAGTTGGACTTGAAGTGTCAGAGGAGTTAACGTTTTCAATGTAATGAGGAAATGCTGTTAAAATGCTCAATTTTGTAGATCTTGATGTGCTTAACAATATGCAATTTAAATTTCTCAAATATCTTGTATAGTTTAAAGATAATGAGCTAAACGGGTGCAAAATTTGCAAAAAATCCACAAAAAGGGCAATAACTCCTACATGGGTTGTTGGATTTTCTTCAAAATTTCAGGGTAGGTAGATCTTGAGGTGCTGATCACTTTAACCCTATGCCAGAATTTTGATATCTGTAGCCGTTTTAGAGTTATTTGCTGCATTTTACCCCTATGTTCTATTTTTAGCCACGGCGGCCATGTTTTACGACGAATCAAAAATCCCCACATCAGTTCTAAGCACCGAATGCTAATGAACAACCATGCCAAGTTTGGTTTCAATTGGACTTATGGTGTCAGAGGAGTTAACGTTTTAAAAAGTTTACGGACGGACGACAGACGGACGACGGATGCCAAGTGATGACAATAGCTCACATGACGCTTCGGGTCAGGTGAGCTAAAAAAAACATTGGATTTTTTTAAACAGAAAATCTGTAAACAAAGTTATAAAATAGTTCTTAAACTATAGACTAGTTATAAAATTGAATTGTTCAAAAACTATGTTTTGTTAATTAATGAAAGGTTATTAATCTATCATTTACCAAATACTTAATCTACAAAATTGACGAAAACGTATAATCACACATGTACATGTAACATCATTCAAAAGAGTGAAATCTTATGAAGAAAGCGTAAGCATCATGCCATATTTGATTCTTTACTTTTGTCACCAAAAAAAGGTTAAAAAATTAGTTGAACCCAATTTAAAAAAAAAAAACATTTTCAAGTTAAATCAATCATTTAAATGGAAGTCCAGTCCAAAAAGAACAAAAAAAGCCCCAAAACATATGAACTTTTACATACATTTACAAACTAGTACTCAACTCCTACATGTAGATTCAAAAACAAACATTAAACTTTGCATACTATACATTCAAAACTCAAATCATAACATAAAGTCATGTTTCACTTTGTACTTAATCTCAGAACTAATCTATTATTAGTAACAATTACAACCATAGTTACAATAAGAAATTTATACACTATGTTACATTATGTGCTTAGCTGCCTGTTATGAAGTATGTGTGACTAGTTGCCATATGCTTACATGAAAAACCAAAAACATTTTAGAGTTGTCCCCTTTGTACATACATTTACATATATTTGAATAAAGGCTATTGACTTAAGTTACATGTGAAACTCTATTTTCAAGAACAGGTTTATTATATAAGTTGTATTTTGAATTGAACCATATGTTGCTACATACATTTTTGAGACTGTGTGTTCTTGAAAACCAAAAACTTTTTTGAGTTATCCCCCTTTGTACATAATTTGATAATAAGGCTATCTACCAAAAATCATTACATTTGTTACACTACATGTATTTAAAGGTCCACTTATCAGTTGTATTTTGAAGTGAACCAAACAAACATATACATATATATACTTGTAAATTTTGTAAATTAAAAAATAACAAGTTGTGTTCATTCATCCTTTATCTGATATCAAGATAAAAATAACGAATGAAATGAACATCAATGTCCCCAAAACCATGAATAGATAATTCATACAAGTGTGTTTTTTGATAAGATATATATTGATATGGGTGGTTATCCTTTGGTGTGCCTGCTGTGCTTAAGTTAACCAATCAATTATTTTATTGGAAGTTTTGATCATGCAATCTATGCGACATAATTTAGAAATCAATCTCCTATTTCATAATCTGATCTCATTGAAAATTTGCAAGAAGGGGTATTTAATTGTGACCCTTGGCTTGAAGTTCTTTTTCTGAACAAAATGTATATCAATGAGACCTTTGTGCCTCAGAATTGGACTCTCTGAAATTATATCCTATACAGATATGTGTAAATGGTTAGTACATGTATGATGGAGAAGGATTCATTTTTTTCTCAAATGGCTGACCTAATGAAAATCAAGTCCCAACCCTGTCCATTTTATGGTGCATTGAATATCAAGATCCCAATGAAAAGTACATTTAGATGTACGTGCCTAGACCTTGCACATTCAATTTTTGGAAATAATAAGCAATAAAAATTTAATTGACAGGGACAAGGACATGACAAGAAACCCCTTTGTAAAAAATATCCATGTAAAAACTATGTCTCTTATTTCTTCATTCCACTAGACCTTTTTAAAATCCATGGCCATTCACCTTTTTTTACAAAGAACCCACAGATCATTTGAAACATTATTTTTTTTAAATATAAAACTTCCAAGGGCTTTTTCAGTCTTATAAGTATATCTAAACCACTGCTCATGCATTATTTATAAAGTTAAGTGTAAAACAAGCAACAACATTTCAAACAAAATTGCTGTATCAGCAAAATCAATAACTCTGAAATTACATTGTAAATATGATATTTTAAAAAATTCAGGTCAGATAAAATACTTCACTAATGAAAATTCCCAAACCCAAAATATCAGCTGATCACAGGGAAGGAAATGATACCAGGGAACATAAAATTGGTATCGCTACTAAAAGCCTATTGTAATTATGTCACTTACCATGGAATGCCCTAATTATAAACAATAGAATCAATAATGAAATCTGTTGTACATTGTACATTTAAATATGTGCATGTAGTTTTCCAACAAATTTGACTATTAGATTTTAAAATTAGTTCTGCTTTACACGTTGGAAATATGAATGAATATCATAAAGTTATACTGAAGACTTAAATCAAATCCTTTTGAAACTATTTTAAAGATACATTTGAAAATTGCAATCATGTCAATTTGGTGTACATCAGTTTAAGTATTAAGTGGAAAAATCAAAGAGGTCTGTAAGTTTCAAATTAAAGCGAGAGTAAGTCCCCCTGCCTTGCAAAAACTTCTGACTTGACATTTGACATACATGTATTGACCTAAAATAGTCTTCTTCTTTGCTTCATGAAAGTTACCGGTAATGTGCAAAAGTTTAATAAAGGTATTTTATAGTTACATGTATGCTTGGAGAACCAATTTCACACTATATCTCTAAGATCATCAAAACTTGACCTTTGACCTGTTGACCAAAAAATCAATATTAGGCCAAACATAAAATGTTTATCTGTTTAGGGTTTCACCACCTACCCTATTTGTTTCTGGCTACCCTAGTCCATTTTATTGATATTTTAAGGCAACAGGTCACGGAAAGTTGTAAAGCTCTGAATAAAATGACTTTGCCTACATGTACCTACTTACCCTATTTTTTTTAACAATGAACCCCTTAACAAACATGTATTATGTTTTGCATGTTACTAATTTTAGGAATGCTCCCTCTGCATATGCCACATGGTTATTGGGTCATATTGACTTTTTAGGGAAAGATGTATTGTATTTTCTAACAACTTGTAACTTATAAATATAAAACAATACTGCATCATTTCGAGAGATAGAAAGATAACTAATTAATACATACATTGTACTAGTTGTACTTTAACTTGTACATGTAATTAGCATGTAATTGGACAAATCTGGTTTTTTAATGTTTATTTTTTTCATCACAAGTTTTTCATTGAATAATCAATTGCAAGATAGCTATTATAGCAATACATAAGATTACAAGTTCCTCAACTTAAATAAGCATGTTTTTAAAGGTACATGTACAACTGATTTTTAATTCTATATAATACATTTGTATTTATACATGTACATGCGCATTGTTGGTTCATTCCAAAATCAACAGTAGCTATTTTGGTCAGTCTTTATTTGGTGTGTAATTAATCATGAACTAAAAAATAATTACATAAGGGTATGTACAAATGTACCACTATCGTTTACAAAATTATCCTTTGGTACAATGTAGTTTAGTAAATAGCCTTAAAATCAAATAATTAATAGAGTTTCAAAGGAGTGTAATCTTTTTAAAAAATCCTTTATTACAGGAATGAATGTCAAAATACAACTTTGATAGTGGAATTGTATTTTGTCCCTCTAAATGTACATAATTTATCCATATGTTTTAAAGTTAAACTAAAAATAGAAAATCCTTTCTATGAAAGTGTAAAAGGCAAAAGCTGATGAGCTTTCCTGTTTTAGCAATGCATTTTTATACAATTACAAGTTAGAGACATAAATCATACTAATTATGGATGAAGTACTTCAAATCTATCAACGATCGATTCTTCATTAAAATGATCTTGAACATGCTTTTCAAATTCAGCTAACGGGAGCGTGTTAACAAATGCCTTATTACACATGGGACATATTCTATCCACAGCGCTACTAACGTCTACTGTCGGATTTTGTAACGTTTGTGGTGGGTCATCGTCTCCATCATCTATACATTCGAAAACATGTTGCTGAAAGTCTTCCATAGACATGGCAGGGAATTCTCGATTACAGACAGGACAGACCTGAGCTGTCTTTTTCTGTCTGCCTGTTATTATGTCCGTTCCTTGACTTGACTCAGTCACAGCTTTCGTTTCTTTAATGCCAATATCTTTTGTAGGTGATAAAATAATAACCTCCGAATTCTCAGTCCCTTGTTGCGATACTAGAATTGAGGGTGAAAATTTACTTCCCACTTCCGAAGGCATGTAATTTCTACTCACATTATCTACAGATAGTCTTGTATAATTATCGTAAGAACTTGAACACTCTGTGACTCCCCCTCTCCCCCCTTGCCCAAATAATGTATCACCCTGGCTTATAGTTACGCCATTGTCTTCATACGGCGATAAAATAGGTGACGAATTTGATTTAGGTACGACCGATGTTGGGAATAACCTTGAATTTAAATTATAACTGGCGTCCTTAGGTCTAGCACCAGAATATTGGTTATAGTTATTGCCACGAATAGGTGATGTTTTAACAAAATTAACTGTCGGCCATGACGCTGCTGGATCCCTGCTCATAACAGAATCTGATCCTTCACCTGGTATCCTTTTATTACTTGACACTGAAAAATATAAAACACATTTTGGTCAATAATGGCAATACAGTTCAAGGAATAAATATTCAATAATTATAAAAATTGATAATCAAGCAAATGTATTATGTACCTGATGGTCTGCTTCACATAAAAGTCTACAGAATTTTATGACGATCCCACTAGCAGTTTCTGGGTAATTGGCTTTAAAGGCCAAAAATTAACCTGAGATGGGACAGACAAATAGACAATCAGAGAGAGAGACAGACCAATAGACAATCAGAGAGAGAGACAGACCAATAGACAATCAGAGAGACAGACCAATAGACAATCAGAGAGAGACAGACCAATAGACAATCAGACCAATAGACAATCAGAGAGAGAGACAGACCAATAGACAATCAGAGAGAGAGACAGACCAATAGACAATCAGAGAGAGAGACAGACCAATAGACAATCAGAGAGAGAGACAGACCAATAGACAATCAAATAGAGAGACAGACCAATAGACAATCAAATAGAGAGACAGACCAATAGACAATCAAAGAGAGAGACAGACCAATAGACAATCAAATAGAGAGACAGACCAATAGACAATCAAATAGAGTGACAGGCCAATAGACAATCAGAGAGACAGACCAATAGACAATCAGAGAGACAGACCAATAGACAATCAAATAGAGTGACAGACCAATAGACAATCAGAGAGACAGACCAATAGACAATCAGAGAGACAGACCAATAGACAATCAGAGAGACAGACCAATAGACAATCAGAGAGAGTGACAGACCAATAGACAATCAGAGAGAGTGACAGACCAATAGACAATCAGAGAGAGTGACAGACCAATAGACAATCAGAGAGAGTGACAGACCAATAGACAATCAGAGAGAGTGACAGACCAATTGACAATCAGAGAGAGAGACAGACCAATAGACAATCAAATAGAGAGACAGACCAATAGACAATCAAATAGAGAGACAGACCAATAGACAATCAGAGAGACAGACCAATAGACAATCAGAGAGACAGACCAATAGACAATCAGAGAGACAGACAAATAGACAATCAAATAGAGAGACAGACCAATAGACAATCAAATAGAGAGACAGACCGAAAAACTATACATGCTATATGTCTCCCAACTTTCACTGGCAAGATATCACTTTGGACAAATAATGAAAAATCTGTATTGATTTTCATACATGTACATGTCTATATCTGAATTGTAAATTGCAGATGTTTAGACCATTCAAAAGGACAAATCTAAAATTAATTACAAAACATAATTACCTGCACGTTTCTTTAGATGTTGGATTATCTGCCCTTGTTTTTGAATTGTCTCTGTTTGAATCTGCAACTGAGATAGAAAATGTTGCAATGTCTTTTTATGTTTATCGATTTCCATTAAAATTTGTTTACTTTCTTCCACACTTAATAAGTTCTGGTCATCATTCATACGTGTGTTATATCCCGATTCGGGGCAGTGATGATCCATGGTTAATATCTTCTGTTCGTAACCTTTATTAACATGACTTACAGTTTTCAGATGTTCCATCAAATGAGAAATGTGAACATCCTTTTCCTTCATTTCAGTTTGTAATTCTGGAATTTTTTGTTTGTCATAAATTTGAATTTGAGTCTCTTTTTCTTTTAATAACTGTTTTAATCTTTCAATGTCAGAGGTCAAAGATTGCACTTTATCAGTTAAAATTGAATTTCTTTGATTTAATTCATTATTCTTTTGAACAAGCAATGATGAATCTGTATTTGCACTTCCCGTGTTATTTTTGGCAACAGTCAGATTCTGCAACTTTATTTTCAATTCTTTGTTTTCATTTTCAAATGCTAAAATTTTTGCTTGTGCTCTCATTAATTGTCTTTGTACACTTTCGGCATATCCAATTTGTGCTTTGACGTGTGCTGTTTGTTCATCTTGTTCTGCTCCTGGTGATGCCCCGCTTGGCCCAGCGGCACCAAACATGTTTGAATTGTTTCTTCCTCCAAGTTGACGTGAATATTCCATTTCTCTAATTGTTTGTTGTAAAATATCATTTTGCCCTTTCAATTGCTGATGACGTCTTTTCATATCCTCATATGCCTGATAAAGTGCATGATGGGACGCTTGTGGGTTTTCGTCTGTTCCAGATTTGATGATGAACGTTGGAGGAGAATCACTGATTGGGTTTCCTTCTGGTGGATCAATTATATCTATATCCTCATCTCGTTCCGACATTTTATGAAAATATTCTACATTTCTCTGCAAAATAAACACAACAATTGCACTTTACAAACATTGTAATACTATAATTTTATATGCATTAAAATATATTATGTTTCTGTTAAGCATTCTTATGTCTGATTCTTTTTCTCGATTGCTAAATGTATAATGTAAACAAATACCCTTGGATATATATAGTACATGTATACACTATAGCATTAAATATTTAACAAATGACTGACATGCATAGAACATTGTAGAATATTTGAAATACATGTATTGATATTTCAAAATATTGTTACCGGTAATCAATCTGTTATACATGTACATGTGCATGCATTTAATGTTACTTAATTCCCCTGACATACATGTATTTTGTTGAATTGTATTTACCTTTATCATATTAAATTCATGAAACTAAAGAATAACACACGTTAAATATGTATATCTCTACTACTATCAAGTGACGAAAACCTCTCATCTTATTCCATGATAAGATCAAATTTGGATTGTCAAAAAGCTAAAAATATAACAAATAATTTCAAAAAATAGAAATTAGAGAATGTCTGTACTCTAATGAGTACTTTTATAGTGACTTACTAACATTATGATGCAATTAACGTAATGAGTAATTTTCTAAAAATAAGATTGAGTTATTCCCCTTATCACAGTATCAGCATCAAAATGATGACATTCACTTTATGCATGCATAATTATAATTTAAATTAAAAGTAACATTTAGATATACATGAAACATTACTGTATATATATAAATAAGTTAAAGCTTACTTTAAATTGTGTAAGACCAGTCTTCCTTGTGTTACATTGTTGTTACTATGTAAATCTTCCTGCAAAAAAGAAATTTCATTTTTATTATTTTTATACTAGATGAAAGAACGTAAAACCTAAAGTTTTTTCCTTAATAATTTTTGTTCTTGACACACATTTGTACAATACACGAACATGTAATACATGTATGTAACCCATATACAGTTACCTGTAGGCGATAATATTCATAACCAGGTTTTTTTTTAGGAAATGGTAAATGTACATATACATGTAGGTCAATTTTTGAATTTTTTTTATACAGAAAGCATTGTTACATTGTATAAATATCAGCATGACCTTTAGTCCAAGACTGGCACTTTTGGGGCATAAATGGGTAAAATTCTTGAGCATCAGAATGACTGGGGAGTTTAACATTGTGACTCTATGAAATAATGTTTAAAAAACTAAACAAGTGAAATTTGAATTCATAGCATATGTTGGAGGAACTTTTTAAAATTTTCAAACACATTTTACCAAGCCTGCTATGGAAGAAACAAAAAAAAGTAATACTATTATTTTGATCTGACCATTCAACAAGTTAATAACTTTACAAATCAATTAACAAATATGTTGGTTACACAAACCCAGTTCAATGTCTAACTCAAGTCTACATGAAAATCCAATCCACCTTTTAAAAAAATAAATTTAGAATCCAGGTAAATGCAATCTGAATTGTCATATATAAATACATTTTGTAATGACTATTCAATTGATAAAACAAATTATGCCAAATCACTGATATCCGAAGTTTTATATCCTGATACCTGATTTTATTTCATACTATTTGAGATTACTTCCTACTCGTGGAATGTACCATTGATAAATTTGAAATCTATCATATTTATAAATTAATAGACACTCAAATGGACAATGACTTATAAATAGTCATTCAGCTGGTAAAATCTACATAACATTGTACATGAACAGGATTTACATTAAATGAATATTATTTATTAAATAGTTAGTAACTATAATGGAATACATATTCATTTTTTCCTGTGGAGTGCAGTTAATTTACATACATGTACATCATGTACATACAATATGCATGTAGATTTTTTTCTTTGAACAAATGACACAAGTGGCAATATAAATTTTAAAACAGATATGCACTTTTATTTCATATATACAGTGCATGTACATGTATATACGTTTTGTACAGTGTACAACATGAACATGCACATGTTGTTGAGTAAAATTTAAAATGTACATGTACAACCCATACAATTTGTTCATCACATACATTTTTGTACATGCATGTAACATGTAGTGTAAATGCAGCTTATATCAGAAAGAATTGAAGTGTGATATTTAACAAGTCTCAAGTCTATTTACCTGGCCGATGTAAGTCAATCTTTATAGATAATCAAAGTCTAATGTAAGTAAAGAGGAAGTAAATTAGTTCAAATTACCTGTCTTAGATACAATGTACATGTACAAAAAATAACATCCCTGCTTATTGAAATTAATGAACAAAGAAAACCCAATGTAAACTTAAGTAAGATTATATGCAAGTTATAAATATATTAAATGTTCAAGCTATTACCTTGGGTGAATAGTTATACATGTACATGTACAATGTAATTTGGTTAATGATGTACCTATTTACTTGAATATTTGTATAATTAACATATACATGTAAGGACTCCCAATGCAATGAATCATATCAAACCAAACCTAAGAAGTTATTCATACATACATGAAACCACATCATATTTACAACATGATAAAAGAATGTACACTAGTGAATGAATCTTAACTAAAGAAGATGAGGTATGAACTGATGAATGTATTTACAAATCTGGTTTTTTACATTTGTAATTAATCTGGTTTTTGCTAGTGATCACTGGTTAGGTCCCATGTGTACAGTGTACACTGTACAAATTACAACAAACATTTCATGTTTCACAACAAGTATCAACAAATTCATGTTCTTATGAATGAAATGTTCTCAATCATTTTTAGCCTATATTGAAAGCATTTTTTGGTTCTATTTTATAAATAATGCAAATAAACCACATATCTATGCAAGTCGTTTTCAGGTAAAAACTTAAATTGCCTACCCTGCCTGATTCTTTCATAAATTTCAGAAAAAACTACTATTCTAATATATCGGACATGCATGCTTCAAAATACAATACGTGTGACCAAAAATGTGCCAAGTAAGTGCGTGTGGGTGTGTATGTGTGGTTACTTTTTTCAATGGGTTATCGACACACCTGGATATACAAATATTTACCAACAATGGGTTGGAATAAACATAAAACTATCCTAGTTAGCCTTAAATTCAAAATCACAACTGTTCTTTCTGTTTACAATAACAAATTCAGATTATATAATTTTTTGGAAAACCCAAAATAAATAAATAAATATTCTTAACCAGAGTTATCCCCCTTTCCCTAACATTGGAAATAAACACGGATCCGGAGCTGAAATGACCTCAATTTGGCGGAGCAACGTTTTTTTGAATCAAGGAATAATATAAAATCTAATTCCTTGATGAAATGTAAAAAAAAAACCAGATTGAATGAAATTTAGTTATATTTCTCTTTAACTAATAAAATCTTTACTAATTACATTATTGTGTTTTATTGACAATGGTTTCAGTTTGTATTGCTTGACCCTAATATAGGTGTAATCTATTCTTCAAATTCAGACTTCGGATAATTTGAAATCTACACAGAGAAGATCACTTTTGCTTTATTTTTTATCATAACTAAATCTTAATACTTAAAAAAGCTGTAACGGCACAGTTTAAAGGCATGCGTTTATATAGGTAAAATAATGCCCGTCTCGGCTTAAATATTTAGCTCATTCGGTAACGAGATTATTTAAATGTGTCTTCGTGTACTGTACATTTTCAAATATTCCATGTAACTTACTTCAGAATTACGCGAAACAGGCACCCTCTTATGACGGGCGTCATAAATAGGTCGGACGCACAGCAACACACTACTCCTACGCCTGATTCGCACCGAGTTTGGCGAGCAAAAAAAAAACAAACAACAACAAAACCACTACTATTTACACTAAAACATATAATACTTTCGTTCATATATGTATTATTCGTAAAAAACGTCAAAGGAGGCAATCTAAAGGCAAAAGCATAAGGCAGTCCTTTTTGCATTTATTTTCATTTATTAATGTATTTGTATGGCTATATGCACTTTTTCAACTTATTAAACAGAAATAACTTGATGATTAAGTGTTGGCAATCTAAAGCAAAACTACATGTATCACTTGAGCTGCAGTATTGTTTTAAAAGACACTAATATTATACGTATGGGATCATGTCTCATTTTGCTATGAATTACATTTTTTTTTAAATCTTGTAAAATGCAACAATAGTTCAAAGGGGCATGTGTGCTTTGCCCATCTACAATGAAGGCGAATTATTATTTAATTTAATCGACAATATGAATAATTGAGCTATTTATTTGGGATTTTAAAGAGAAATGTCTTTATAAATGTCGAGGTAAAAATAATTGCAACTCAGACCAGAATTAGAAATAATTATTTGTTAAAGATTGTCCGTTGGACACGAAAAAATGGAGATTTAATTTGCCCTTAAATGAACGAAACGTATGTGTCACCACTCTAACTTCATAGATTTTTTGTTGTTTTTTTGTTTATTTTCACTTGTCCTTTGGGCAAGTGGTTATAGACTTAAACTTGCCTTTCTCAATTTCAGCCATGAATGACAAGGGGGCAAGCACACCTATTTCAAACACTAATGCTAGCCTAAACAATATCTAAATGAAATTCAAAGCACATGTATGAAAAATCTTTAAGATAAACAGCCATCAAAGGAGAAATGAACTATGCCGGAATGGTTGTTTGTAAAAGTGAAAAAATAGAAAGAAATATATTAATGAATAAGAAAATAGAATTAAGGTTTCTTTAACAATGGAACTTGTTTTTACAACCTTTAGGTTACCTGCTGCAATTTTTGCTACTTTTCGAGTTAGTTCTAAAGACAATTCATCTTACCGAATAAAAATTAAGACCAAATAGCTGTCCTCAATTAAATGATGATATATTCAACGAATTTCTTATTTGTATTAAATCGGGTATTAGTTTATGTCCAATCTCCAAAGAATTTGACCCTTTTCACTCAGCCATTTTCGGAAAATTAGTGTAACCTAGTTTTATAGTATTTACAGGACTTTTCAACGTGTGTTCCACCAAAGAATTTTCTATTAACTAAACCTGATTAAGTTATTGTGAAAATAGCATCATCTGCCAAGGAACAGAAAATTGATGCACAAGAATGCAAAACCAAAACAAGAACTGAAACTGCTGTAACGATGCGTTTTACTGAAAGTCCTTAGACTAAAAAGTGGCGAGAAAATTAAATGAAATGGTGATTACTTCATATCTATGCTAATCAAAGAAGCTGAGGTACAAATGGGGTATCTGAATGTCAAAGTCCGAGAGAACAGAGACAAAATCAGCAAACACAAAAAGACAGGAGAAAACAGACATTTTTTAAAACAAAGAAAAAACAAAAACTACTGAATATCAATTAACTACGCGAGCTCTATAGTCGTAATGAGAATGAACTCAGGTGCCCCGGAAGAGTAAGCGGTTCCTGCCTGTTAAAGAAATTGTAGTGGCTCATTTCAAACCCGAAATCTAGGTGTTATTGTCACTAGTAAATGCCCCGGTTTCACAAATTTGCCAGTCGCCATGTATTTTTGGAAAACACGAAGAATATGAGTGATGGGCGAGCAGTTTGCACTATGATTCTATAGGTTATAACAATATACAAGGCTTCTGTGCTATCGGGCCATGGTAAAACATTTATTACATGTATTAGAATTATTCACATTTTGGCATAGGATTGAATATCCGTTTATTTCTTAGAACTCTCTCTATATATATATGTGCATTTACCCTGAAAAAGTTACAAGATTTCTAATTGAGAATGTATTACAATGTGGTGAATAAAAAATGGGCTGTCAGTGCATTTCATCTAATATTTGCTTTTTTTTTCAAACAAAATGAGGTGATGCCAGATGCACGGAATCTTATTTCTCTTTGTACATTCATCCATTTATTTATGATATAGAGTTAAAGTTAAACAATTACAATAATAATATTGATTATCGCAATCTAATCAAAAGGACGTTCAACTTCATCTTTACTAGATAACGTATAAGATATTCTGTTAACCAATCAAAATGTTGGTTTTTTATTTGGAAACTTCGTAAAAATCCAACCTTAACATCGGAATGATATAACCTTTCGGGAAAAGGTTAAACCAATTGCTTTTCTGCTTCCTAGTTTTTCAGTTGGATTCTAATACTAATATAAACAGCCAAAGTTTTATCTTGGATTGATTTAAATTTTGTTTAATTTTATACAGCCCTCCATATTTTTTAACTTTAAGACTAACAAAAGTCCAGAGCCCATTTGAACAGTTCTTAAAAAGGCTAAATGAATGACACAAAACGAAACCATATATTTTTGCTTTCAATATTTGTCATATTACTGACATATCTATATAAACCGTCATTGGAACAGAAAGGAAAGAAAACACTTAAACCTCTAGTTACTAGATAGACGGTACATACATAAATTATATTTAAGGCTATTTAACATTCCATATATCAAATATTAACATGGTGAAATAATTATCTTCAATGGTTTTGGTATATACAGTATTTGAATTTATAATCTATAAATAAACCCAATCCCGTCAATATATGACGAATCATCCATATAACTAAATACAATTTCTTGTGGTTTGGCCAGAAAAGAAAAAGAAAACTTGGATTGTCATAAATGTGTCCATTAAATAGTGGCTAGTTAATAAATAATGCATAAATAAATAGGACGTTTCTTAGATCCGTAACCGGTTTCTGATTTTACATATTCTGATCACGTGACAAGTGTCAAATTCTAGGCACTTTTTTTAAAATGGTTGGACGTCAACATGGACGTTCGCCGGTGTCCAAAAGCAAGCTCTGGTGTGTTGTTCCTGGATGTAATTCGGACACTAGAAAATTTAAAAAGCTAGAGAAATACCCATGGATGAAAGATGTAGGATTTGAGCCTTTCCCAACACAAAAACGTGAGCCGAGGTTGAGGGCCAAATGGATCAGCATGATAAGACGGCCGCCGGATTTCAAACCACAGTATCATCATAGGATGCCTTTAAAAATTTGGATATGAACTAAGTTGTAATTTTTTTATATAGAGATATTGGTATTCACATAATTTTAATTCATTATCTTGCAAGCCATTTCTGTCAATTTTATTTTTAACAAGTTTGATACTTATAGATTATAACATGCCATTTTTCATATCAGACCTATTATCAGCCCCAGGTCATGTTATTAGCCCGAGAGCCGTAGGCTCGAGGGATGATAATGACCGCGGGCTGATTTTGGTCTGATATGAAAAATGACATGTTATGATCTTTTTATCATATACTTCAATATCAGTGTGAAATATATATGGTATTTTGAAATGGCATTTGGATACAGCATCTGATTAAAGGTCATTAAAATTTGTATTTAGTCAATGTAAACAAACAAAACAAATGTATCTCGTAATATCGTGGTACGTAGCTACGTAGAAACGGTGACGTCACAGTTAAATATTTGGTTGGAATGAACTTATACTATACCACCGAGAAATGAAACCCACGGAGAAGTGGGAAGGGGGTATAATTCACACAAAAATTGCACTCTTTTAGATGCATCTGTGTCGTCTGCCATAAGTTTTGAAAATGTCTATGACTAAAATCGACTACGGTCAAGTCTGTAATACAATTCCGATTTTGGCGTTTGATAATAAAACGGAAGTAGTTGATAATAACCTGAACCAGTTGATAATGAAGTGATTATCACACGGTGAAGGTGTTTTTGGAAAAAAATCAAATTCTCTTTAAAAATTACCCTATTATCATGTTGTTAAATTTAAGCATTATTATGTCTAAGTATATGATAATTATATCAAATGAATTGATAATATTCGTCTTATCGCATTATAATAACATAAGATGTTAAATAATTCTCCGAATTAGTTTTCTATAATTCTTTCCCCGAATTGATGTTCCTCCAACGCATCGAATATGAACGGAAGTGTTTTTTGCCAAGTAGGTCCGGTATGTCCTTGCCTTGCTTTGATCAGTTTTGAGATTGATAATCCCTGTTATTACCTTTATTATATTTCCTAGATTTACAAAATCACCAGAAATGTTTGCTCTTTTATTGGAATATCGGCTTACTTAGTGCCATATTAATATTTCTTCGCGTCTTAAAAAAAGATACATACATGTAAAGACATCTTTAGTTTGCTCAATCCTGGCTTTTCCTGTAATATTATAAGTTGGATTTAGTTTTTCTTTTCGATGCAGTTGGCTCTTTTTTCAAATTCAGTCTTAAGAGGTAATCGCAAAAATGACGATAAATGAATACGACATTCAATATTTTCAAATTAAGTTCATAGAAATATCAATTTCCTAGAAAATGATCGAATCAACGAAATGTTTAATCTCAGAACAAAAACAGGACAAGAAAATTAGGTCGAAACTATTTATCTACGGTACATTTATCTTCAAAAGATTTTAATGATTTAAATACAAAATATGGAAATGTTGCAACATAGAACGAAAAATTTCTAGAATATGTAGCATTTAGTTTAAACTTCTTAATTTCTTAATCTTCTGAATAGGTAGTGCATACCTGTTCTATACTGAGCTACCAGCGGGGCCTTTGTAGTGGCCCCCCCCCCCTTGAGCATTCTACAAAAGATTCTTTAACTTGCATCGAGTATTGATCTCCCCATACATGAGGCAAACTTATTCCGTCTCTTCCGAAATTCTAGCTTCGCAAATAATTTTAAAAGAGAGTCGGAAAATTGGTCCATGAAATTTTCATTTCTGACGTGGGTCGGACGCATTAAACACTGCATCACTGGAGATCGCAAAGGTCCGGACTAAATACATCATTTCATAAATAATTACTACAATAAAGAGTAAATATATTCAAGTTTTTTAATATTTTAGCCAGTTTATCATTCCCAATTAATTGTTTTTTAATCCGTCATGAACATGACCATTGATTAATTGATTGATTGATTGATTGATTGATTCTCTTTATTTCCTCCATAAATGAAGAGTTACATATATAGAATTACAAAAATCTGATTCAAACTTCAATTTGTGTTAAACCATCACCGATTTCATATCAACAAGTATATAATGTCGTTTATATCACGAAATAAATTAACATATTTTGTAAAACAAATAAAAATGGGCTTTTAAATTTTGGCATATTTAGGTGGCAAGATCTAATATAAACCATTAACTGTAGGAACCGGTAACTTCAGTCTAACTGTTGTGTTTCAAAATTTTAATTTACTTTAGAAATCTTAATGGAAACAAATTGAACGCCTGTATTTACAATCGGATTTTGACTTTGCTTTTCAATTTTCAATTCTTTTACGTTTTTTTTTTCATTTAAATCTTCGACAAACTAAATGAATGCATGAAGAAAACGACACGGTTTTTTTTGATAGGTAAGGAATCATTGATGTAAAAACATTTATGATTTCTTGTCATATGGACAGAGAAGAAATAAAACATCTTGGTTAATCCTTTAACCTTTGTAAATAAATATTTATTTTAATATATATAAAAAGGGTTGTGATAAATAGTACAAACATGAGTTATCTTTAAAGCTATTAAATTGTCAATATATACTCATGAACAAAAGAAAGGTTAAACCCCAAAAATTCATGCCAATCAGATAAACTTATATCCTTACCAAGGGTTGACATAGAATTTTTTTTATAATCGTAAAAATAGAAACCACCATTTTAATTTTCTTAAATTATCAGATAATAAGATGTGCAATAAGTGTACGAGACAAGATCTACATGTATAATATTAACGACAATTTTAATACGGAAAACACCCAGCAACCTTCAATGTGACCAGCGGTTACTGCTCGCTGTTTTCAATTGGCCCTGAATTGAAAACCAATTAATTTGAACATTTGAATCGAATTTTAAATCTTTTTTTTTTTGGATAGTCAAATTTAATAGCCCTTTGTGTAAACGTTTCACAGTAATCCAAGATTACGAGATGTGGAATAAGTGTACGCGACACAATATAAGCGACAATTAAAAAATCAACAATGGAAAACAGCCAGCAACCTTCAATGTGACCAATGGTCGCTGCTCGCTGTTTTTCAATTGGCCCTGGATCAAAAATAAACTACATATGATTCAAGCCCAATCCTAAAGCGCAATGAAAGACCCTCTTCTTGACAAAAAAAAAAACATTGTTGATATGGTCAGAATAGGAGTGTAAATGTCAATTTTCATTCGAAGTGATGATTTCGAAAATATTTTTTTTCCGGTCGTATTGTATTTTGTATTGAGTAGATTCGATAAAATAAAGAAAGAATGTGTCCATTGGACACGGATGCCACCGCTGGCCTTAGGACGCATAGTTTATCATAATTAACCATCCTACCAAGTTTCAAATCATTCCCATGTAGGGTTTCTGAGAAAAGCTTGACGGAAATTTTCATGTCGATTTTGGTATCGGTCCAGCACCAAACAGGAAGTAGATGTCCGACAGGTCTCAAATTCGCTTAGGACGTATAGTTTGTCATACTGAACCATCCTACCAAGTTTCAAGTCATTCCCATGTACAGTTTCTGAGAAAAGCTTGACGGAAATTTTCATGTCGATTTTGGTATCGATCCAGCCCCAAACAGGAAGTAGATGTCCGACAGGTCTAAAATTCGCTTAGGACATATTGTTTGTAATACTGAACCACCCTACCAAGTTTCAAGTCATTCCCATTTACGGTTTCTGAGAAAAGCTTGACGGAAATTCGTAAGGACGGACGTACGTACGGACGGACATGAGTAAAACTAAAATGCCCCACGACATGTCGTCGCGGGGGCATAAAAATATCAGGATACAAGAGAATTTACGGTTTGTGGCGATTTCAAGGCATTCGACCGCAACCGGAAGTGGTTACATTTACAATCAGAATTCATTAAAATTTCAGTTTTCATTACCCTTGCATTCAGAAAAAAAAATGATTGAAAGGAACCAGTCTTAATCAAAATTGTTGTAAATGGATTTTCAAGTTTTCATCTTTGGACTTCTGAAGCTTAAAATTAAGGTCAACCTAAATTAATATTTCTTTGTCAAATATTTTTAAACAATTTATTTCCATTTCCTTCAATTGTTATGTAGTTCTATATAAGTTTATAATTTTCCTCGAGTGATTAAATTTGTATAACTTTTAATTTTTCAATGAGTATATGTACGTGATTGTAGCAGAAAGTAGAAAATATTATATGTATAGATATACATTTTAAATTTACAGTACTAATGTCATTTTATTTCGTATAAAAGATATCAAACGCATTGATATATTCTTACTATCAATTAAATGTTTGTATCTTCTCCGAATCAGGTAGCTATAACTCCTTTTCAAAATTGATGTTCCTCCAACGCATTTATCATTGAAGTAGAAAGGAAGATTCGCCAACTACATATTTTAATGTTATTTTTTATCACGTACGGATGCATGTCTCCGTGTTTCTTGCCTTTTCAAATAGTTCTAAAACACTTTTTTTGGTCTTTTGGCCATAAAAGAAAGAGATCATATAGTTTAACCTTTAAACCTTTGTAAATATATGTTCATTATAAAGTGGTTTATAGTTTATAGATAGCACGTAAATAAAATTTAAATTATCTTTATTTGTTTAACATTCCAAATATGTACCTTTAAACAAAAACTATAATAAAGGTTACGTTTGAATAAATATATATTTGATACAAAAATAACTTTAATTCATATTCATTTTTATTATTTTTAATTTTAGATTTAATCATTTAAATTTTTAGAACATTATTTTCAAATAGAATTATTTTTTTTACAATTAAGAATTAACTGTTTTATTTTTTTGGTTTATTGAACCATAAACTAAATTTTTCATGCACATTGAATAATCCGCGAAGCTGATTATGTAAAATGTGCACCATTAAAAATTTAGTTTATGGCTTATATAAACCAAAAAATATAACTGTTAATTTGGTTTTTTACATTTTGTGTTTCTTCGTGTTGTTCTCGTTCAAGTTTACTGGATTAGTCGTTGCCCTTTTGGACCTTTGACACTCGAAAGTCCCATTGGTGTATCGTTGTTGTACTATTTTTCATAACTTTTTAAGATGCATTTACACTTCTCCAAGCTAGTTATCTGTAATTCTGTCTCGAATTAATGTTTACAACTTATCTATAAATTGGAACGGATTTTTTTTCTAGCCAAACAAAATTTTAAAATTCATATTTTTATTAAGGATGTTTCGTTTGAATAGTTCTGGATAAAAATTCACGACTAACCGGAAAGATAAATGAGCAAAAACTTTATTTTGATATATTTTTTTTTTACATTTCAATTTCTCATTCGTCATTTTTTGGTATTATTGATCCATGATCTTCAAATTCATATAATGTTTGGCATTTTCAAATTTTGGTAGAGCGCCTCTGATGAGTCTTGAATAGACGAAACGCGCGTCAGGCGTAGCAAAATTTATTGTCTGGAACTTTGTTGTAATTAATATTTCATTCACAATGAAAAAAAATCATACATTTTGTAGGACTTATAAAAGGAAAATTAGGTCGCAGGATCCAATTATGCTTCCCTGAACCAGTTATTTATATTTCTTTCTCCGAATTAATATTCCTCAAACGCAGATCATTAAATATGATAGAAGGTCACTTTTTCCCCAAGCGCACTTTTTAATGTTTACTTCTTTATTAACTTGAAGGATGTTTGGTTTCGTATGTTTATCTTCCGTGTTTTTCCATCTTATTACATGGCTCAGAATAAAATAAGAGTGGCTTATAAGCCCCCAAAAAATTAATCAGTTTCCAAAAAAATAAATAACAACAACTTAGATTTAATTTACATGTAGACTAGTTACTAGTAGTTAGTTTTTATCAGTTTCTCCTCTATGTCTTTGTCTTCTGAGATTGATCATCCCATCATCCCTGTTATTACCTTTATAATATTTCTCGGATATAAAAATATAAAAAAAATCACTTTGCACGTTTATTGGAACATGGGCTTACCTGGTGCCACATTATACAATTATCACCCTAGTTGGTGTGTGACCCGGTGGTTTCTTTCCCCGAGAAAGTAAGGTCACCAGAGGGCTTGCCCCGAGGGTGACCTTACTTTTCGAGGGGAAAGAAATGCCGGGTCACATATCATCTAGGGTGATAACTGTTATATTATATCGAATATTTTAATGAAACAATTTAATTTTAAATTCGTAACACATTTCGGGCATTTTAACCTTTTTCCATGGGAAAAAATACAGCCCATACACTATTGAAGAAAAATCGTGGGACCACGTGCAAATTAGCACGAGAGGGTGACCTTACCATGCGACCCAACGATTACCGGTTGACCCAGCGAAATATCACACGTCACGTGAAAACCTCTTAGCGAATCAGAATAAAGATTTTTTATATGAGTATATAATATTAATATTTCTTCGCTTCTAAGAAATAAAACCAAAAAACACGACATGTTTTGGAATTGACATTTCTCGCTTCTTAAAGGCCTGACTTTAACTTTATAATCTTTTGAAAGTCATAATAGGCCGTAGGATCTTTTACGGGACAACGGAAAGGCTTATATATTCACCGGGAATTCGGGATTAACGCTAATGGAGTTTGTGTATCACAATTGATTCGTTATTCCAGAGCTTACGGGACTTCCATCGATTTCCTTGCTAGTTGATTGCTTTTTGGTTTTTTTTATTTTTTATTTATATTTCTGTGTTTTGTGTTGTCTGTTTTTTTTCATCCTGTTCTCGTTGGTGTTTGCTGGTTTTGTCTCTGCCCTTTCGGACTTTTGACATTCGGATGCCCCATTGGTACCTCTGCTTCTTTTAACCAATCAAACTGCAAGAATTCGTGAAGTTTTACTTTTCATCCATCATTTCACCGGAAAAGCGGGAACTGGTATTTGTTTTTACTGGATTGACCCCCTCCTTCTCACAATACAAGTAGGTAGTCACAAAAATAGCAACAATTGGATATGACATCACCATTCATTGCATAATTTTAAATTCAAATATGTGTAGATCGTTCATAGAAATTTCATTTTTTTAGAGGATATAATAGAACATCAAATTGCATAAAAAAATCTTAAACAAGCAGTTAGTCAAAACACCACAAAAAATACAGTTGAAAACTATTTGTATACTTCAAATTAGTCTTCAATATTTTAGTGATGTTTATACGATGTATGTTTAATTCGCAATATGAAATAGAGCTATAAATTTCTAGAGCATAAAGCATTTAATTTAAACTCAAAAGGGGAAATAATTTTGATTCTTATGTGAATCCCTTTCAAGTTTGCAGTTACGAGCATTGCCTTTGTAGAGGCCCCAAATTAGCCTTTTCTTATTTGAACTTCAAAAAGGGTTCTTTAATGTGCATGGAGTATTGCTATCCCTATACACGGGAAACACTTCGAAAGCCATGCATCGGACCTTGAGACCATCCTCGTAAATAGTGCAAAGAGAGGGTCGAAAAATTCTACATCACCGGCTCTATAAATAGCAATTAGCCCATGTGTCTTGGAAACGTAATGCCTAAATAAATCCCAAAAAAATCCAAAAAAAGGTATGATATCCAATACAGACAAAATTCAAAGCGTTTATTTTTAAAGCCAGTATGTTTCATTCGCAACGAATTGTATTTGACTTTGTTTACTTTATTAACAACACTTCCACTGAATCAGTATTCTATATTCTTTGCACAATCAAAAATTGTCCTTTACAGTAAGAAGTCAATATTCAGAGTATATTTCATTAAAGACATAGAACCTATCATTTTTGCATTTTTTTTTAAATAACGAAATTCACACAATTTGAAGAATACAACGTAAAACCTTTGAAGAAACTGTTAAATTTTCAAAAAAACTACTAGAAAGTATTCTTTTCAAAGAAAACTAGGAAAAAAACGCAGTGTCAAAAAAGAGGACAAACTAATTATAAAATGTAAACATTTGCGGTTACCGGTAAACTGTGAAACAAAAAGAAACCAAACGAAACAGAACGAAAACGAAATCGTTAAAGAAGGAAGCGAAAACAGTAAAGCAAGCAACCGAAATCTGTAAAGAAATAAAACTAAATCGAGCGAAACCGGTAGAAAAAGAAAACTGAATCGATTTTACCCGATACCAGTTGTTTTCTTAATTTACCGATTTCGTTTCCTTTTCGTCTCGTTTGGTTTGATTTCGTTTCTCAGTTTACCAGCATGCACCCAGTAAAGGTCTAACCAACAGTAAATATTTATGCTTGACAATACTTAATCAACGCGAAGAGTTGAAATAAGATAATTTTATATAAAGCTGCAAAAATTGAGTTGTCGTGTCGGTAAAGGTAAGTTTTAGAAGGTATATTTTTGATATATATATACTTTTTATTCAGTGTAAAAAAAAATGCGAAATTGATAGGTTCTATGTCTTTAAACAATTTACTAATTTGTGGAATCAAAAATCTTGTTTTAGTAACTTTTCTATATTTACACTGATTTATCATAACAGATCAAAAACACTTTTTGATTTTAACTCCAATCTTAACTACTACATATGTTATCTTCAGAAAGATATGACCTCTCAGAAAAAGATTGACTTCCGTATCACTCTTGTATTTCAGAATTTTCATTTAGTTTAGGCTCAATAGAAAGTAATTTTAAGTGGATATTTTTTTAGTTTAAAAGTGCCAAACATATATACAAATAAATAGAACAAAAAATATCAAATTGGTCTAGGATTTGGAAAAAGAAATTAGCTCATATTAATCCGTTTTTTTGTTTTTGTCTTTTTTTAATTTCTTTGTTCTTTTTTAATGTTCTTGTGAGCTAGTAGTTCAGAGTGCATTTTTTAATTTACGAAATGTTCGATTAAAAAGAAAACCGAAACCATAACAGAATTGGAATGTACTGTAACTTTTAAACATCTTTTAATATATCAATAATCTATAATATAATAAAAACGGTAATTAATAAAAAGTACACGAATGAATTATCTTGAAAGCTATACAACTTACCAAATGCACGTGATTGAAACACATTTTTTTTTGTTATGTTGTTGTACATGGTATAATATGTATATAGATATATACATATAGTATTTGGTACAATTCCAATGTCATTTTAATTCATAATCACACAAAACATAAATCTTTTGAAATTATCATTGAATCGATATAACTCGTACTTTCTCTTTAAAGGTCTATAACTCTTTCTCTGAATTATTGTTCATGCAGCGTATCTATCTGAGAATAAGAAAGATTCAATTTGCCAACCAAATTTGAATGTTTATCCTTTTTCAAGGATGTTTCGTTTTGAATGTTTATGTTCCGCGTTTTTCTTTCTCTTAAAATAGTTAGGTCACTTTATAAATTTTGTCTGGAACAGTCCAAAACAAAATTTACGAGACCGGAAAGATCAATTTGAAAAAAGTTCAATTTTTCAAAGATTTTTTCAATTTCATTTTGGCAAAGTTACAGGTCTGTGATGTACATTTCAAGCAAAAAATATTGAGAATTTTTTTTTTAAATTGGTCGCAATATCCAATGCAGGTTTTCCTTGGAAAGATATAACTTTTTTGGATCTAAGGATAACTTCCATCTAACTGTCGTATTTCAAGTTTTCAATTTACTTTAGAAATTTAAATGAAAACACATGAAATGCTTGAGTTTACAATTTTATATTGCTTTGCAATGTATATTAGTCTTATTTCATGTTATGTGAGCTTTAAGCTTAGTTCTTTGACAAACGTAATGAAATCATTGAGAAAAAAAACAATACCATGTTTTTTTTTGTATATGACGTATCAGTGATCTAACAACCTTTATGATATCTTGTCAATGGACAGAGAAGAAATACAACATGCAAATGACCTTTGTAAAAATATGTTCAATATATTATATATAAGTGAGTTCACGAATAAATTATCTTTAAAGTTATTTAACTTTCCATATATGTTCCTGATGAAATAGCTATTTCAACAGAAATGAGAAAAAAATGTTACTTATAACTTAAAACTTAGAATATATCATAAATAAATAAATGATATTAATCAATCGTACTTTTAAGATGCGACTATACTTCCCCGAATCAGTTATCTATATAATTCTTTCTCCGAATTAAAGTTCATGCAACGCATCTATCGTCATCGTTGTATTAGAAAGGAATGTTTAATTTGCCAACTGCACTTTTTAGTGTTAATTCTATATCACGGATGTTTCGTTTTGTTTGTCTATGTTCCGTATTTTTCCATCTCTAAAAATAGTTCCAAATAATTTATGAAGTGACCGGAAATTTCAATTGGCTACAAAAATACGATTTTCATTGGATTTCAATTTCATTTCCAAAAAAATACAAGTTCAATGAACTTGAGTCCAACAAAGAATGTCAGTTATTTATTTTAAACTAGAATCAAATTAAGTTCTTATATTAAATTGTCTCAGAACCGATTTGTAACTTTATTTTTGTTGAAATTTTATTTTTAGATTGACTACTTATCTGGCAACTCTTTCGGAGTAACTATTTCTTTGCCATCGTAAAGACGTATTTTTTTGTGCTTACTGGTTTTCGAATTGGTACTTAATAACATTAATCATAAAAAAAATGTATCTTATTCTTTACTGAAGCCCAAAAACCAAGGAATTAGCTTAAAGACTTCTCTGTTCGTCACTGGTTTATTTTCTGAATTTGTTAACTTCTTTACATTGTAAAGGCGTAGACTTTGAGAAATTAAAATACCAGATTAAACATCAATTTTGTGATTCATAATTTCCAAATTTGGCTTATTAAAATAGCAATTTCCAAGAATAAGATCAAAATAATCTAATGTTTCATTTCAACCTATAAAGTATTAAAAACAACATATAAAAACACAAATCCAAACAAGATAGGAAAAACTTTGCAAACTTAATATTTATTTCAATATTTACGAAACTGATACAGTTTAGAAAAACAATGTAAATTTATTGATAAATATTACAAAAAATGCGAAAAAAATGATAAATATTATTTGACCCAGATTTTTTAAAACGTGTTGATTTTCTTTGAAACCAGGCTATTTCTCCGAATTTATGTTCCTCCTCAAAACAAATTTTCCTGTTAATTCCTGATGCAAAGTCAGAGATGTGGAGTGAAATTCCACAGTAGCAGCTTCGAATGTCGGCCCCTCATTGATTAATTCAAAATCAAAGTCTTTACAATCACATTTTGCTAACTTAAAAAAATAATGCGATTTTGAAAATTTTGTCGATTAATATGTGGAAAAGACTAATCAGTGACTAACAATAAACCAAATAGATAACAGAAGAATTGTCAAAAAATGCATAACTTGCGAACTAATTATTATTACTATCATAATTAATGGCACTTACTTAAATTTGTTTCCAAACAAAGTAAAAGTCAGAACATACCAAGCAATTAAATCCAGGAAGACATCAGTATTTTATACTAAATCATATCAATGGATTTAGGTTTCAGTAGGTGGCATAGAATTTTCATTCATATTGGTTTGCACTAAAGGGTTCTTCAAAGAAATTGATACTTTTTTCAATGAAACTTGGGGAAATATTCAACCATAATTGAAAAGTGGACACTTATAAAAAATGACAAAAAGGAAGTTGAACTTTATAAAGGACACGGGGTCACGGCATATTTACTTTTAACTCTATGAAAAGTTTTTCTCACATATCGTTTTAAATTTTTGTTCACCTTTCCTGTTCTTTTATGAAAAGTGGACACTATTCTATTATAAAAGTTAAGGAAGTTGACTTTGATTTTGGACACGGGATCACGGAAATGTTAATAAAACAACATAGAATATTTTGCCACATATACTGGGTCTAAAGAAAACCATAAATACAAAGATTTGCATTAAATATTACGTATAAAATACTTTAAAAACTTGTAATTTCATGGATAAAATCTTAAATTTTGATAATACCTCTAGATTAATCCTTTGAAGCAAGTTAAAGTCGAACAATAAGGCTGAAGACTATTTAAAAACTCCAAATATAAAAAGTAGAAAAATCCTTACTAAATAATTTATTCCATATCAGTGACCATAATTTAGAAATAGGGAGATACCAAAATATACCTTGTGAACAAAGACTGCACCCTATAAAAAGTCTGAGATGATGAGAAACATTTCTAATAAATGATAACATACGAAGTAACTTCATTTACATAATACTCACTAAACCAGCTTGAATCTACCAACAAACTTTTATTTATTTCAAATTATGATATTGATATATTGCCCATTATCAAAAGAAATCTTTAGAGTTGCGAAACGAGGTCTATTGGTCAAGTAATTTTCATATCGCCATTTTTTCATGTATGTAAAACCACCTATTTCTATTTGTGATCGTTGTTTGTGATTGTTTTGTATTTGCTGAACCCAATAAGGTTTGAAAACTTGGGCAATCTTTCCACAGAGAAATTTTCAAGCACGATGGAGTGCAAATAGCATTTAAATTCAAAAATAACTTAATATGTTAGCCTTACTTAAGATAATAAGAAAACAATCGAACTAGGATGATTTATGTAACATGTCCAAGAAGAGAAGACAAAACAAGACAAAGACATACTGGTGAAATTAAGTATGGTAATGGCTAAGATTTGTTAAAGGCATTTCTAATGAAATGGTGGTTAAACCAGATTTATGGCATCTAACCTTCCTATTCCATTGCTACCTTAGGGTCCTTAAATAGGTTGTGAGACATAATAGGGGTAGAGCGGTGATCATCTCAGTACAGTAAACATCCCAAAGCAATTAAAACAACCACGAACCGTTTCGTCCGACAAAATTTTGATTTTTTTTCTACCAGTGGCTGATATCGAGAGAAAAAATTTTAGGCATCACTCGGTACTACAACCTTAAGCATTAACAACATAAGAACAAAAAGAAAACAGTCAGTCAGCAACGTCGACAGGTTGCATGACTTTCGCTACCATTCACTTTAACAATAATATCTTTGGGCTTTCTTTTTTTGGACATTCGATATCATTCATTTTGTCATTACCTTCATTTCTCACAAAATGCAAATTATTACATTAAAACTAGCTACGTACATAGATAAATTTAATTAAAAGTGACCAACCTCATTTCTAAAATCTGCTTATTTATTCAGGTACATGCAGTTTTCTTTTCCTACTTTCTGTCTGGCATTTTTCGTCAGATCTGAAAATAGATTTATTTAAAGTACTGGAAATGCCAAATAGTTTGTTGCTAAATAACATTGTGTAACAAGGCTCGCCCTTACGTAATCTAATGCACACTTAAAATGCATGTTCATGTCTGGGGAAAACCATGATACATATATAAGAAATCATATAACAAGGATAGTACAATTGATGATGTAACACAGATTAACCATGCTCCAGAACAATAATGGAGTTTAATAGTTGTTTGAAGGTATAATATGATTGCAATGGAAAGGGGAGGTGTGGTGCGCCTTAAAACATGGTTAACCCACCATTATTTTTTTAAATGCCTGTACCAAGTCAGGACCGTTGCGGTCTTCATTTTTTATATATCTTCCTTGTTTTGTCTTGTCTAATGGACATTTGAGATTGATTCTCCAAGTACGGTAAAACATTTTCCCCTTTATTTGCATTTAAAAATCTTTTTTTACATAGTCATACAAATGGTTTCTAAATTTCATTGAAATACAAAATATATATTTAAATCTACGTTCCTCAATTTTCAATTATATACCCTTTGCCATATCCAGGCGAGATAAATTCAGGTACCAAGTCAAGACCATTGCGATCGTCAATTTTTATCGGTACGTTTTCCTTGTTTTGTCTCTTTTCTTGGACATTGAGATTGTTCCTCAAAGGTCGGTTACTTTGCATTATTTCTTATTTTACACTTTAATTCTCACTTTAAACAGATTAAGTCTGCATGCTTACATTTCAATTTTGCGTCTGATTTTGTGAGGGATGTTGTTTTTTTTTTTTTTTGGTTCTTTTTTGCATGGAGGGGGGACATTTTAAGAATCGCAACGAAACGCCAGTTTTTCAAGTAAAGCTGCCGAAAATTATGTTGGAAGATAAGTTTGTTTTCAATAGAAAATGGAAATACAACAACAATTTTGATGCATGTACATGTACTGAGTGTCCTCTACTGAAAAATCAAATGTAATATATCTGCCCAAGAAAATTATATACTTCAATATCTGAAAGCTTAAGTTACTATCATAGATATTTAAATGAAAATGAAATTTAAAAAAAAATAGTTGAATAATGTAGTATTATTCCTAATTATATTAAAATACATACAAATATCTGGTATCGGATCTTGAAAATTGAATGAGAATTTAATTAAAAACAAAATATAAAACGAATATGTTAAAATTCCGAGAAACCGGAAACAATTTTCTTCTTTTTTTTTTAATTTTCGGATTGAATGAAAATCGGATTTTTGTGTTCTATTTTTAACGAAGTTTAAATGATAGGTGGGTCAAATTGTGGTTTCCCACATTAACCACAAAACTATCAAGGTGTACAGGGTTATATTTGTTGTGGTTATGTGCAAACAAATTAATACCATTATTTTCACAATAGTCTTATTGATAAGCTTTTAACTCATTCATGTTCAAACACCTAATTATGGAAAGTAGAACGTTGAACCTTTTTTTAATTAGTTCCTTTGTCGTACGATGCAAGTTTTTTTTCTGTTTCTTCCTGGGTAATCAAATCCATCGTAATTTATTCGAATTGTCACATTTAGGACAATTAAACAAATGAAGTACATGACTTTAATTCATTCATCGCCATTTTGACATTCGATATTTAATAGCCCTACAATAATATAGCAAATACTATGGATTCATTTATTTTCGTGGTTTGATAAAAATTGATGTTTGTGGATTCTTAAATTCGTGGTTCTGAAGTCTGCAGCATACAAAAGTATAAAGTATAAAGTATTTTATTAAGCCAATCATGGGCCCACTAGGGCATATATAATCAAATTTGACACATACAATGTATATCAATGTAAAATTTCCTTTTCGTAGGGTATCAGATTTCGTGGATCAAGGTCATTCCCGAAAATCACAAAAAATTGATACACAGCGAATAATAATAAAACCACAGTAGTGGATTTTACATACTTTGTTGTCGACCCGAATTCATATTTCATAGAAATAAATTATAGATACATGTAATTTTAAAAAGGTCAAATAAAAACAATTTATTTTAAAGCAGATTAGATAGAATAAAAGTTAAGTTTAGAACAGAGAAAAATCCAAAGTGAAATAGGTGAACTAAAAGGTATTTTTCCTCGAATGATCAAGTCAATTCAAATATTGAATACAATATCCAAACAAGTCTGAAGTTGGCAGAATTGAAAATAAGAGTAATCTTTTTTTAAGCACATTTATACCCCTAAGGGTTGATGGCAATACAATTACAATTATAAAAAAAAAATAAACAGATATAAAAGATAAAAGACATTATCAATATGAAATACATGTACTCAAATTCGTAATTGCATATTTTTTTTTCATTTTTAGAAAATGAATGACTTGGCAATATTTGATGAAAAAGGATTTTTAGTAACTTGAAACTAGAATTGTGTACTTTTAAAAGATATATTTGCAGATATTAAAATATAAAAATTCCATTGAAAAATAAATACGTATTAACCCAGCAAAATACTTAATAAAAACCCAAAGAAAAACAGCAAGGTATATAAAAAATGATAATGCTAAATAAAACCCTTGTGAATAACAAAAAAAAGGCGGATAAAGAGAAGAGAAGTAGAAAAGTGAAAAAGCAAGGTAAATGAAAAACTGCGATTCAGTTAAATAAGAAAACAAATAATAAGAAACAGAAAATGACAAAGTTAACAGCTAAAATGATATTGTTAAAAAGAAAGCTAACTGGAAAATCTAAGTAAACAGTCGAGTAAAATATTACAGCAAAAAGCCGAATAAAATACCTTAGCAGAGCAAAGAAAAACAACAAAGTAAAAAGCCGAGTGATATATCTAGACAGCCAACTAAATGTAAATAAAGGTAATAACAAAACTACCGAACTTGAATGATCAATCTCATAGTCCAGAGAAAATGACAAAAACGAATCAGTCATACCGGAGAACTGGTGGATCGCAATGGTCCTGACTTGGTACAGGCATTTCAAACGAAATGGTTGGTTAAACCAGGTTTTATGGCGCCAAACCTCCCTCCCCCATTGCGATCTCCAAGTCCATAATATATATATAGTTGCATAGAATAATGTGACACTGTAAAATTTGCTTAACCCATAAAATATAGTTACGTAAAATAGTGTGACACTGTAAAATTTTATTAGGACATATAGGGAATGACAATTATCATGAACAAAATTTAGAAGCTTTTGTCTGGAACTTTGTTGTAATTTTTATTTGAAAGAAACACAAAACCAGAAGAATTAAAGATCGCAATGGTCCTGACTTGGTACAGGCACTTCCAAAAAAGTGGTGGGATTAACCAGGTTTATGTTAGTCTTCTTTTATCACAACTATTCCCTGTTCCTTTGTTTTAGTTATCAAAACTAGATAAAAGAAGCAGAGGTACCAATGGGGTATCCGAATGTCAAAGGTCCGAAAAGGCAGAGACAAAACCAGTAAACACGAACAAGAACGGGACAGAAACAGACAACATGTAAAACATGGAAACACAAAATAACTGAATATCAATCAACAACGCGAACTCCAGTCGAAACAAGAGTGAACTCAGGTGCTCCGGAAGAGTAAGCAGTTCCTGCTTGCTATAGCACACCCGTCGCGTTGCCAATAGTCCATTCAGCGTGTCAAATCCGGTAAAGGAAGACAAAACAACACCCTATGACAAACCAACATCTGCACTCATCAGAGAGATCGAAATCCCATATTTGTCTATAAGTGCATGATGTCTTCCGTAAAATTTCTTGAGTGAAGACAGCAACCGAGGAGCAACATAACCCTGTGTGGGCAATTTTTGCGTCAGACGTGTCGCTCTTCGATGTAAGTCCCTCACGAAGGTGACGAAGTGCTTAAGAGGCCGTCCTAGAAACGAACAATTTATTGAATTTCCAGAATTTATTTCGAAATGGTGTAGTTGTGCCTTAAATCACGCGTTCATAGAATTCGGATATTTCAATTATTAAAAAAACGTGATGCATTAGTACTGTGTACTACAAATTGACCTAAGGCTTGGTCACTAAATCGTAGTTTTTTTATCTGTTGAAATCACACGTATTATAAGGAATTTATTGGATTTATTGAATTTCCGGAATTTCGAAATGGTGTATTTATACCTAAAATCACGCGCTCATAGAATTCGGGTAGATTGATTATAAAAAAGCGCGGTGCATTTGTACTGTGTACTAGATATTGACCTTGTTCACTGAATCGTAGTTTTTTATCTATTGAAATCACATATATTATAGGAATTTCCAGAATTTTGAAATTGTTAAGTTGGGCCTAAAATCACGAGCTTCTGAAAATCGGGTACTATGATTCAACAAAACGTGGTTTGTTTTTTAAATACTACGTACTATAATTTGACCTTGGTATACATTCCATTGAATACACACGTGACTACTTATACGTCACAAGTAAATTCAATAACTTCGTCATTGAATGAATTTTGCATCTTTACTCAAATTATTAAAATTTAGACGTTTTCTCAATATAAGAACATATTTCAGAATAGCGTGGGTAAAATATTAAAAAAAATGTAAAAAAGTATTAATAGGAGACCTACACGATGACCTTCTTTATTATTATAAAGACATGTGAAAAGCACACCACTATATCAATAACCACAATCACTTCAAATGTAGACTTTACATTGACTATATCTGCCGCCCCTGTCTTTGCTATACAGAAGTTAATGAGATGTGGAATAAGTGTACGCGACACAACCTACACCACAAACGACAGTTTAAAAAATCTACAACGGAAAACAGCAAGCAGCCTTCAACGTGACCACTGGTAGCTGCTCGCTGTTCTGCAATTGGCCCTGGATTGAAAAAAACTACACATGATTCAAGCCCAATCCTAAAGTGCCAATAAAATACCCTCTTCTAGACAACATACAAATAACATAAATTCGACGAATACAAACATCAGCTTTGGTACAGATTCCTGGCTTATGACAGGCACATTTATTAAACTAGTTTTTTTAGGCCCAACCTTCCCATATTGATAATCAATTATAAAGTACAAATTAACACACTGTAAAAATCAAACCGATAGAAGTTGAATTCAACAAAAGAGGTTATTAACATTTTAAAGTAAGTATCAAATGATCAATATTTTTTTACCAAAGAAGACTAAATTTAAAGATTTCAATAAAAGTTCCCTTTCATTACTTTTATTCAATAAAGTATAAACCAGTTTTTCATTTTGAATTTATTTGCTTTATAAACAACATTTACGTAGAAATCGGGATGGGATATTCCCTTTACAATCAAAAATCGACATGTACAGTATTTTTTTCAATAAGGTATTTATGATCAAACTTAAATTTCCGATTTTTAAATTCAAAATTGTTTAAAACACCAGGTTTCTTTCTTGTAATGCACATGGTCGATATCCTCGGTGCTGGATTTGGCTTCCACGTTTTGGTTTTGAGTACTTTTCGTTTTCAACATTTTTTGATTTGACCTTCCAATGTTTTGATATAAATGCTACTGATGAGAGGTTTCTCCTTGAAATATCGATATATAGCATATCCAAATTAACCGTTTATACCGGCGTTTTGGTATTTGTAATTTAGAAAACGATTTTACCAATTTGTGGTAACGATATCCTTGTTTTAGTATTTTTTTGTTCTAAACCGGTTTTTATCGTTAAAATCAGACACAGACACACCACTGCGATTCGAGCATATCTTACCAACTGTGAAATATAAACTCCGTAAGATGGAGCAAGTGGTACATCTCCCTCTAGAAAAGGAATATCAACAATAGAAAATGAAAAGTCGTTCATCATATATTTTAGTAGGTAATTTTCCATTGATTATACCTAAATCTAGATCTAAAAATGGGCATCTATCACCGGTGAAGTTAGATTTATTCAAAGTTAATTCCTTGGGATATATTTCCGTAATAAAATAAGAAAATATGGGATTGTTTAGTGAAAGAATGTCGGCTAAATATGTATGTATGTATTATTAAAATTTTCAATGAGATGTTGTTTGTTGAAGTTTCGCCATAAATTGGGATTCATAACAATATAAGAAAAAGGTCAGCGATTAGTGGAGCACAATTAGTTCCCATAGGGATACCAATGACTTGGCGATAAATTGTTTTCCAAAAACGAATATTAATGTTGCCCAAAAGATAAAGAAAATATTAGTTAAAATACTAGTTTTATGAAAATAAAGTATAGTCCGAAACTCGACTTAAATATCTTAGTCGAAAATATTTTGATATATAATGTACTAAGAAACGACACAAAATACCACAAATATTTACTTTAAAAAACAACTTTTAACTTTTTCATTTTTGGGAATGCCGAAGAATAACGGTAATAACAAAATTACCGAACTTGGAGGATCAATCTGAAAAGTCCAAGAGAGAAGATAAAAAAGGAATACATACCGCAGACATAGAAGATTGCAATGGTTCTGACTTTGTACAGACATTTAAATAAAAGTGGTGGGTAAAACCAGGTTTCATCCAAAATGAGGGCAATTTCTTTATTCCAAAATGCCTATGAAAAACAGCGAAGACTTTCTTATTCCACAGAGCATAAAAATTTGATAACTTAAACAAGTTGCAAATTTCTCTTGAAATTTTGTTTTATATTTTTATATGGGACCTAATTGTAAAGGATGGGTTGCGATAAGGCCCTATTTTGGCCCATCTGTAGGCGAAAAATAAAAAGTATTTCATAGCCTGTTACTTTATACCTTATTTTGTAGCAAAATGATTGTACTGTTGTGAAAGACTACTTTTAGATACTTATGAAACAACACAGCTTGGAAACTCGTGTTCAAAATTTACCCATTTTGGATGAAAATTTCATCTTGATTTTAAGAAAATGTCAAGGTAGGGCTTCAATAAATTGAAATTTTGTGCTCATATACTTGAAGCCAGGGTTTACAATTCTATAAATGGTTCATACTATATAAACATCAATTTAAAGAACAATTTTGAATTTGAAATGACTGCTAGTCTCAAGAAAAACGAAGAAAACGGAGAGATTTCGTATATTTTTAAACCACTGACAACAAGTTCAAAAATTATAGTCTTTTTAAATTTGCAGTATGTCTTGCACGCGGAACCAGCTCGAAACTTTCACAAAAGATGTATTTTGTTAAAACTAGTTTCTCAATAAAATATATAGCTGGTTCCGCGTGCAAGGCTATACTTCCGGGAAGGATATATATCACTCATTTGCACCACTTTCCCATAGGCACAATGTTAAAATCATTTGCGCTGGTTCATTTCTAGCACCATTTACTAAAAAATAAAAAAGCTTTTAAACTACAGATGTATATTTTCAAAAATTAGAAATATTAACCTTTCCAACAACACATTTTGTGATAGAATTTACTTAGTTTTATTTTTTACTTTCGCACTAGGCTGAAAAAGGGTCTTATCGCAACCCATCCTTTGCCAGCAGGAACCAATGGTCATTTTTAAGGCTGTTGGCTGTTTACCATTTTGGACTTTTAAGTTTTCCGCTGATTTTTTGTAGTCTTATTCAACTACTCAACTTTTTTTATCTTTTATTCTAGAAGTAGAAAATAAAGAGGAGGATCCTAATCAACAACCTACGGTCCAAATGATAAAAAAATGGACACCATCTGAATTAGATTTTGTCCTAGCAACATTAACCTAAAAGTATGAACAATTACGTTATAGAAATTAAATGGGGTATAGCAATGTTATGATTTAAACAAGAAAATAAGAAAGTTCTTATGACAATTTAACGAACTTGATTTATCTTTAATCCGAAATGTAATTGAAAGATCGTTCGTGTTTACCGGTTTTGTCGTTGCCCTATCGGACTTTATAAACACTCGCCCCATAGGTGCCAATTTGCTTCTTTTGTGGGTTATAAAGTGCATATAAACCATCGGAAGCTGAGCGGATGTGATGATTCAACACAGCGTGTGTATACTTTACACATCTTAATAATAGATGTCCTTGGTTTAGTCAGGAAAAAAGCTACTGTAACTAGTCATTTAATATTGTCACACGTCCCATTTATTGAGACATCACATGACTCCATATCAATTCATCTATTGACGTCACAGCTGAATTACATTACTTCGTCATTCACGATTTTTAACACAAATATACAAAAAGATTCAAGGCGGTTTGTCAATACAAGAACTTTTTTCAGAGGTTATAAATATGAAATGATTTTATAGAAATTCAAGACCTATTCAAATTGAAAAAAGCGTAGGCAACAAGATAAATGATTATTTCAGTAAAAATGATAGGAGATCTTAACGATGATCCTTCACTATCTTTTGTTGTATTTTTGTCAATTTATTGTTTGTAGCCTTTGGCCCTTCATTGGGCGTAACAAGTGCGAATAAATTTGAGTTGATTTAAATTATTATTTCTCTACGAAATTTGAGTGCTAGATTCTGGTTCATCTGATGACACAGTTTTTAAAGTTCCAGAAAATAAATTTTGCTTTCCAAATGTTATTTAGTTCAATATTTTTATTTCAAGACGGATGAGGGGGTGTAACTTACTAACAAAATGCTTATATTAAAATTATCACTCAAGGCTGTCGGAAAGGAGTGTGCGTTGAGTGCAATCGCACCCCATTTTAAAATATATTATGAAAAATCCTAGGAATCCACCAAAAGGGGTACAATTTAAAAAAAATCTCCGTCGATCCCCGCGCCCCCTTCCCAGAAACCTGATGACGGCCCTGCCACTGCTTAAAGACCAATATTGTTTGTTAATTTAATAATCACGCAAGACACGCATTGTATGTTTTCTCTCTACTTGTTCTATAATTTCTCAAACTAAGTAAAAACTTAATTTTCATTCTTGTCCATTTCTATGCCGTTAATGTTTTACGTTTTATTTATCACTGACTATTAGATACTAAATGTGCTTGCGGGAATAACATAGATTTATTAAGTTGAGCGGCACGTCTGATACAAAATTGCTAATACAGGGTTTTGTTACTCCTCGGTTGCTGTCGCCACTCATGAAATTTTACGAAGACATCATGCGCTGATAGACAAATGAGGGATTTGTATCTCTCAAACCAGTGCAGATGTTGGTTTATCATAGGGTTTTATTTTGTCCTTTACAGGATTTGACACACTAAAATGAAAATTGGCAGCACCGCGACGGGTGTGCTAGAGCAAGCAGGAACTTCTAGAAACTGCTTACTTTTCCGGAGAACCTGGGTTCACTTTCGTTACGAAATGAGTTCGCGTTGTTTATTTCCGTTCGTGATTTTGTGTTTTTTATGTTTTGTGTTTCTTCGTGCTGTTTTCGTTCGTGTTTTGGTTGTCCTTTTGAAAGTGAGTGAATAAAGTTAGAAAGTAAAATTCATGCGACATCTGCGAATTATTATCACCTCATCCTTTTAAATAAAAAAAAATAAGCTAATGTTAGTGTTATAATCAGCAAAGTGCAAAATGCCGTGTATGAAACGCAGACCATTTCTTTGTTCGAAAATATTACAAATTAAATACTTGAAATGTTCATGCGACCGTATTACACAAGTCCACCTTAATCTCAAGACTTTCCATCGACGTCTAGAAATCACGAAACAACAAAACATTTTTTTTCGAATAATTATGTAAAAAATATAATAATAGACTGGCAACATTAACAGAAACGATTCATTGAAGACTTATTTTTTGTTAAGCAAATTTTACAGTATGTAACTATATATATTATGGACTTCGAGATCGCCGTGGAAGAGGGAGGTTTGGCGCCATAAAACCTGGTTTAACCCACCATTTCATTTGAAATGCCTGTACCAAGTCAGGACCATTGCGATCCACCAAATCTCCGGTATGACTGATTCGTTTTTGTCATTTTCTCTGGACTATGAGATTGATCATTCAAGTTCGGTAGTTTTGTTATTACCTTTATTTGTATAAAATTGGTATCCTAAAATATGAAGAATTTCCTAAGTCACCAAATTTATCTTCCTAAATTAAGGACGATCCATAGGAAATTTGCAAATTAAGACAGGTACAAAAATTTGACTTAGGACTAAGATGTGGTTTAGGAAGATGCTTAGCTGTCACTTAGTCCTAAGATAGCTTCGAAAATAAGGTCACGGGTTTCTTTCCTTGTACTGCTCACGGTCGATATCCTTTGTGTTGGATTTGGCTTCCCTGTTCGAACTTTTTGTCTTTGAGTACTTTTCATTCAATACATTTGGTTTGTGATTCAAATGCTGCTGATGAGAGGTTACTCCTTGAAATATACGATATTGAGATGTGGAATAAGTGTACGCGACACAACAAACATAAACAAACAGCAATTCAAAAAATCACAACGGAAAACAGCAAGCAGTCTTCAAATGTCGATATACAGCATAACCAAATTAACCGTTTTATAACCGTTTTGGTATTTGTATTTTCAAACATATGTTAAGCCCATGACGAACATATGTTCAACATATGGTAACAGAAACCTTACAACTTTAAATGAAAGGTATGTATGCATTGAGAATTCAATGATTATTCTTTATTTATTTCTTAAACATGTTTGTCATATGAAAACATATTTACGATATGGTCAGTCAGTTAGTTTATGTTTTACTCCTGAGCAGCGCGATTTCGGCTATATCCGCAAACATGAAAGGGACGACACAATGAACATGAAATGATGAGGAAGTGGAGGAACGGGGGCAAAAAAGCCAATCGGGGGAAGGGTTCCCCTTCAAACTGGCAATTCTTTAAAATACGTGCACTATGTTAGAAACATTGTGATCTTCAATTTTTCTGGTGTATTTCCTTTTGCGTTATTTCGTCTTCTTTATGCAAGATCGATCATCCCAATTCGGTGGTTTTGTAATATCACTTATTCAACATAGGCCACACAGTGATCTTTCCGCAACAAAAAAGTTAATCTGATTATTATTTTACTTTTAAGTATTGGTTCTTCGTCCATTGTAACAACAAGAAAAATGTCATTTTATTTATTAAATGATGTCCGAATAAAGGTAATAACAAAACTACCGAACTTGAATGATCAATCTCATAGTCCAGAGAAAATGACAAAAACGAATCAGTCATACCGGAGAACTGGTGGATCGCAATGGTCCTGACTTGGTACATTCCGAAAAAGGTCATTCAGCTTTGTTATATTACATTTTCACAATAAATGTTCATGAAGATGTGACAATTTAAAATTTTACATGTATATTGGCCAATGATTAAGTTAATTTTATGTTCATTGTTATTCATGATAAGGAAGATCCTTTTCATATTAATGTTTTAATCAAGTACAACCTTTTTTCTAAATCCATCCTTCCTCATTTAAAAGACAATGAATGCATCCCACACACCTTTAAAATGATTTTGTCGTCCAAAGAACGTTTTAAACAATCAGATTATGTTCGTGGGTTCTTAATTTCGAAGTTGGAAACCAAATTTCTTGTATCACCCCATTCACGAAAAGCACTTAAATTGATACCCCGCCAAAAAAAAGTAATCACAGTATCTCATAAAACAAATATATAAATGTCATTCATATATAAATCTATATTGTACCTAATAAAATAAATAATACTTTATATCATGTCACAGATTCTATCTTTTAAATTCTTCAGAAAATCATGATAGTGAAGGGTCACCGTTAAAGTCTTATATCATTCGTACTAAAGTACATTTGTATTTCTCTTACATTTTGTTATTCTTGGAGGAAAGGTGGTTTTCACTATTAACATTCGTGACGGCTAGCGCTGTCTTGAACTTTGTGATATTGTTGTTGTTAGATTTCATGAGAGTTGTTGTACGCATTAAAAACACGGTTAAAAAACAAAGCTTAATACCTATGGATTTTCTTTGGTTTAAGAAAGGTCGTCTCTGATTAAATCAAAATGACTAATAAATTTTTGAAAATAAAAAAAAGATTGCAATGGACCCGACTGGGTAAAGCATTTCAAAAGAAATGCCTGATTAAACCAGGTTTTATGACACCAAAGTTATAACAAACTTAAATGAATTATAAAAAAAATACCATCACAAGATTATTTATAAAATGTAGATTGATCACATTAATAGCTGACCAATAATAAATCCATGTCATGTCCCTTCAGTGCAATAAGGAAGATCCTTATCCAAACATTGTTTTTTAGAAGTCACTTTTCCTGTCACACGCACATATTTCGACGAATGTATGTAAATTTTAATGAGGGATAAATAACACAAAAAAAACACTGAGTGACCCATACCACGCATCTTTCGTCCAAATGAATGGATTTCTTATTAAAGGGAAATATACAATGTATCATTTTTATGCGCAAGAGGTTTTGGAACTCTAAAATATGAGTTAAAATTAAAAAGATGTTAAAATAAGTCCTATAAATAGTCTTATAGAACAATTTTACATCTATAGGTGCACGATAAGGGAGTTCAATAACTTTGATATTAATTATATATAAGTACATTGAGATAATTTTGAAAATCATATTTATACAAATCGATTTTTAAAGCAGAAAAAAAATATTGTATTAGTTGTTTTTTTATATTTTTCATTACATTTCGTATAAAGAATAAATAAAATAATTTGTTCTAATGCCATTTTTCCTAATATTTATTTTATAAATATTTGTAAATATTATTTCATTGATAACTAAAATTATTTCTTTTGATATTACTAAATCAAACAAATTTTAACTTAGATTCCCGTTCCATATTTAACTTATAAATATTCCATATTGATTGATAATTTTTTTAATTGATTTTCAGAATTTTCAACATTTTAACATTTTGTTCTAATTCACATGTTTAAGCGGGTGCAGTGTTAGTATAAGTTTGGCGGTTGACCATGTTTACTCAGTAGCTTCACCTTTTCACTTGACCGTGTAAGGATAACAACTATTGGCATAAGTAACAGTAATATTTTATCGTCATATATATTGTATGTTAACAAATACTCTTAACCAACTTATTTGCGCGTATTTCGCGCGAAATTGAAATTTGCAAAAATAATCGTCGTGAATCTAATCATGTTACATTGTTACATAATTGGAGTAACAAAGAATCGCAAAAACAAATAGCCGCGAAATTGCTCTCCGGCATAAAAACGCGGAATGATGACCTCGCGAAAATAAGTTGTCATAGTTAGACTTAGATAAGGAGTCATTGGTTTTCCCTTTAATCTAAACTAATTTTAGCAATAAAATGATTTATTGAAATTACTTTTTTAATGAATAATTCAAGCATTTACACGAATCCTCGAAAAAAAACTGTTTTGAAATACCGTTAGAATGATTGAGCGTAATAAAAATACCAAATGAACTATGGTATATATAACGACCCGTTAAGCCTGAAAAGGACATAGCTGCTTCTTTTCCCTTGATTGTGCATCTCCAATAATACCATAAAACATGGTTAATGACCAATGAACAATTTAATTTTATGTCCATTCATACAAACATCAAGGAAGGTCCTATTAATATCAGTTCTCTCTTTAACACGCCCGTTTATTTCAATGTTGATCCTTCCTCATTAAAAAATTAGAATACATACCATCCACCATTTATGCATAAATGAAATCGTTTACCAAAAAAAGGAAGTTACATCGGCAGATTTAAATTTTTTGCAATGCCACGACCTGACCCCGGCACCCGAAAAAACTTAAAAGATACTTAAGTCTGAGAATATTCTAATTTCAATGTATTTTCTATTGAAATTGAGAATATTCTCAGAGTTAAGATTTTTTTTTGTGCTGTGGCACCGGGGCCTTGTTACGCTTCAGTGATTTCCTATCTATATTCAACCTGATGAAGCCCTGACACCTCCCCATTGACCTCACATACGGCATTGAGTTTTACAACCAAAAAATGCACACTAAGGTCCCATTGGTGTTGGGAATGAGATTAAAAAAATACTCATATTGAAATAACTAGAAGACTTGTAGGTATTGCATTAAAGGTGGCACTGGTACATAATTAGTTATTAACTTATTTATTCATATGAAACAATTTAAGATCACAATGGTCTTTTTGTACAGCCATTTCAAGAGTATGATGAAACTTTTTTTGTCGCAAAAATTAGCTTATTAACACATTTGTTCTAGAAATAAGAAATCACAAGATTAAGAATGTAAATTTGTTACATTAATAGCTGACCAATTATAAAAACTTTTTATGACCATCGATATCCACAACAACAAGGAAAATCCTTATCACAAAAAAGACCTTATGAAGTCACTTTTCCTGTCCAGGCACGAGTATTTCTATGAATGCAGGTCAATTCTAAAAAAAATATGGCATAAAAAGCTTCGTAATCAATGTTTCTTTGGTGATCAAACGTCTATGAATTTGAATATATCTTAAAAGGGGGAGAAATTGACATATATCAAAAAATTGTGCGTTAGAGGTTTAAGTGAAATATTTGAAATGTTGGTTAAAATTTTGCAAGGTTCTGCAACATCATTAGTTAATTATTTATATCTAAATGCCTCCTCCTGATTTTTTCAAAATTATGTAAACTTTATGAAACAGTAAAAAACAGAGAACTTAAAAGAAATTATAAATTAATATCTGCCTTGTATTACTTTTAATGTGCCAGGGTACTGGTTCAGTTGTAAAACACCAGAGATAAAGAAACATGAAAGGAACAATTCTACGTAGGAATTGCTTAAAATTAGCTATCAAGCTTTGTAGTAAAAGAAGATAAATTGAAGTAGCGCGCATCTTCTATTGTTAAGTATACAATTATAGATAAATTAAAAAAAGGATAGAAGGGTGTCATTATGTGGCGTGTTATAAAAAAAATCACGTCTTTCCCTTAAGCGGTGCAGAGATAAATAAACATTATAATAAGTAACTGTAATAATTGTAAACTGACAGTTTTTCTTTGTACTCGGTAGCATCACTATCGCTTGACCATGTCTGAATACAAAAATACTCACAGTTATATCAAATATTCATCATAATATAAGATGATAGTGGATAGTTAGCGCCAAAATTAAAGTTTTGTCGAAAAAAAATAAAGTTAACTTCTCAGGAACAAAAAACCTTGTAATATTAAAGTCTTCATTGAGAAGATGCATGCGTGTACATATTTAAGTTTACTTTTAATTTGTAAGGCCGCTCAGTGCGATTATTACGGATGAGCACTAATGCTTCTAGGCATCATCTATCTTCAGCAACGCTTATGTTACCAAAACATTGTCCGCCTTACATGACAAATATGGTGTTAGACCTGCAAACAAAGCACCGAATAACATCATTTTTGTGTGCAAAAAAAACATTACATTGACTGCTGGATAAGGGGGTTGGCTGTGCCAACAAACTCACCACATACACAACAGCAGTACTGCCCCAGGAAATAATTGACAATAACATATCTGTCATTTCCGCAGCCTTTCTGTTGGTGCTATAAATGACGACATTTCAACCCTGTATTTGATTCCAAAATTACAGTAAAATCCATACAAACAATGCTTCATTGCAGGGTTATCCAATTAACCACTAAATCTCTTTCAGTAAAATAAAAAAATGGCCTCCAGAAATATTTTGATTGGTGTTATTCTAAAAATAGTGTCAATCAAATGTGGATCCTAAAGAATTCGAACGAACTGATGGAGATCCTTTACTCCAAGTAAGTTTCATCTTGTAACAGCATCAAAACTTTCTATTTGTCTTCTAAATTTTATACTTTTATTCCAAATGAACAACTAAATCAGAATTGGAATTCAATTAAACGCATTATTCTAAAACAGAACGGAAAACACAGGTACAACTATATAGAAGTCAGTTATACTATAACTTCTTCTTTTGTTATAAATGAGTCGAAGAAAAAAAAACTTTTCAAAAGACCAGACGTGTTTTTCAGCAAACAATAGGAATATTCCAATGGGCACTGATTGTGCAACTTGCTAGCTGATTTGTTTCTTCATTCATTATGTAGACTTCTTACATCGAGTTTTGAAAACGCTCTACTTATTATCCTGAACTTTGTCATTGTTGTAAATTTTATCTAAAGTATATACTTTATACTTTATTGCATAATAAAACCTCAAAGAGGTTAAGCAAATACAAATATACATGTAAAACATACAAAAACAATGAAGATGTAACTCTACATACAAAGACATTAGAGTATTTACAAATATGTATGACTTTGACCAATGTGGATCTCATTGTCGTTGTTTAAAATACATATAGATAGTGTACATCAAGCTTGTAATAATTCAACTAATCTAAATCGTGATTTCTCAAACAAGGGTCAGTTACATTTTAGTTACCCGTGAAATTTAGCACTGCTGGCGGAGTTTTAATTCCCCGAGGTTAGCCCGCTCCGGTACCAACACTTTTTTATTGGAAACACATCAAAGCTTTAAATAATCTGTTTAAATTTCAAAATTGTCTGAACCCTAAGGTTCTTCCTACCCCAGACATAGGTTGATCATCTTAGTAATGATTTGGTTCCCCAGTTTGGTATTTCGGGTTTTATTGTTCTATGCTCTTTTTTTTGAATTTGTAAAGTACTATGTGACTATGGTGTCAAATAAAAACAACAATTTCTAAACATTTTACTGATTTTTTTCTATGACTGCAATACAAGTACGATTACTTATTTGGGACATAAAACGACCGCGATTTTTTAATTAATTGACAGCTGCTGAAGGCTTTTTTACAAACTCTTTGAAAAACGGTATGACAGTGATTCATTTTCCTTTCCCGTGGTCATCTATGGTTTATGAAAAGTATGCAAGAACCAGTTGCGATTAAATTATTTGCTAGCGGTTGACCTTGTTGTACTTAGTAGTAAGTCCATTATAAACAACCTTGATTCATCACGTGACATTGTAACAATCCAAATATTGACGTCACGCCTAAATTGAATTTGTCATTGAATGTTTCATTTGTAAATAATAAATAGTTATTACATCAAATGTGTGTGTTTATCCTTAAAATTTACAACCCAAGTACAAAGAGCGTGGTCAGAAAACGGTCAAACTTAAGAGTTTAAGTGGAAACCTAAATGCTGACTCTTCATTTCATATTATCATATCAAAGACCAGATTTTTTGTGAATTTTTTAGCCACTTGATAAAAGTCAAGCAGTACAAATGAATAAATGGAAATAAAATCTTTTCAGTATTTTCATATATATATACATTGTACAAAATATTTTTATTTTAATAAGAATAACGAATTTTAAAATTGTAAATGGATAAGAATATTAAAAATGGACTTATCTTATATAAAAGGTTTTAATGATTTAAGTAGCAAAAAAGCCTTTTCCTTTTGAAATCTAAAATTGATTCGGAAAAAATTTGCAAATTACGACAATTAACCCGTTTGACCTAATTTCTAATTATCTTGGTCCGTAGACTCAATAGTTATACCAATCATGATACATAACATATACAAAAGAAAGGTTTCAAAGCACTTCCTTGAATGATTTTACTAAGACAAAAGGCTACCAGGAGCATGAATTGCTCACCTGGTCTTCAAGCCATAAGAGTTTTTTTCTATTAACAGTTACCCAAGTAAGTGGTCATCTGACAATGAAACCTAACTCAGACTTTTGTAAAGCAACAGCTTTGCTCTATCTACAAAAGTTTTCATTCCATAGGACAAAAAACATGAAAAAAACTCTATATTTTACCTTCAAAGGGCCATAACCCCTATAAGGGGTCATCTGACATCTTCGACCTAAGGGAAAGTTTTGTAGAGCTCAATGAGATGAAAGTTGAGGCAAGCAACAACTTTTCTCTATCTGCAATAGTATTCATTATATAGGGAAAAAGCGCTATTTTGACCTTTGAAGAGTCATACTATCTGTAAGTAGTCATATGACATATTTGACCCAATGAAGACTTTTTGAGAACTTAATGAGCTGAAGGTTTAAGCAACCAACAGCTTTTCTCTATCTGGAAATGTATCCAGTCTTTAGGCAAAAATCATAAAATGCTCAACTTTCTCATTGACAACATATTTGTTCAGTTTGGTGGACGTGTTTTTCAGCAAACAATAGGGATTCCAACGGGCACTAATTATGCACCTTTGCTTGCTGATTTGTTTCTCCATTCATATGAAGCAGACTTCTTACAATCATTTTTAAAAATCGTAGACTGGCTCTCTCTTTTAACCTCACTTTCCGTTATATTGATGATGTCCTTTCACTAAACAATTCTCGATTTGGTGACTTTCCCCATCTCATATATCCACAGGAACTTGAGATTAAGGAATATACGGATTCTAGGAAGTCTGCTTCATATTTAGATCTACATCTTGAAATTGACTCTCAAGGAAAACTTTCAACAAACGTCACCTACAGAGAGGCACGTCTGACGCAAAAAATGCTCAAACAGGGTTATGTTGCACCTCGGTTGCTGTCTTCACTCAAGAAATTTTACGGAAGACATCATGCACTTATAGACAAATATGGGATTTCCATCTCTCAGATGAGTGCATCTGTTGGTTTGTCATTGGATTTTGTTTTGTCTTTTTTAACAGATTTTACGCACTGAATTGACTGTTGGCAACGCGACGGGTGTGCTATTGCAAGCAGGAACTTGAGTTCGCGTTGCTGATTGACATTCAGTTATTTTGTGTTTCCATGTTTTACATGTTGTCTGTTTTTGTTTTTATACTCGCCGATTTGTTTTTATACTCTTACGAGACTGAATTTCTTCAGGGACTCGTAAAGAACAAGAAGATGAAAGAGGCAAGGTCATTTAATCTTACATTCAGATATATTGATGATGTCCTTTCTGTCAATAACACTTCATTTGGTAGTTGGATTCATTCAATATATCCTCCGGTATTGGAGATTAAAGAGACCACCGAATCTAATTGCTTCACGTATTTCTTGGATTTGCACCTCGAATTTGACCCAGGTGGTCATCTCAGTACAAAAATTTACGATAAACGAGACGATTTTAATTTTCAAATCATTAATTTTCCTAATCTACAGAGCAATATACCTACTTCTCCTGCATACGGTGTTTATATTTCACAACTTATTCGATATGCCAGAGCTTGCACACATTTTACAGATTTTTTAATCGGATACCGATTTCTTCGTGACCGACTTTTGGAGCAGGGCTATAAGATAATACGTCTCATACAATCACCAAAAAAATCTTTCTTCGTTATCAGCCACTAGTAGAAAAGGTTAAAATTGAGTTAAAAGATATGATGGTTAATTGTTTAAATTAGTGTTTGACTGGTCTGCTGTACTGAGATGATCACCTCAATATCCCTATTGTGTCTCACAACTGTGTTGTGTTCTGTGATCATTACCGGATCCTAAGATCGCAATGGAAGAGGGAGGTTTGGCGCCATAAAACCTGGTTTAACCCACCATTTCGTTTGAAATGCCTGTACCAAGTCAGGACCATTGCGATCCACCAATTTTCCGGTGTGACTGATTCGTTTTTGTCGTTTTCTCTGGACTGTGAGATTGATCGTTCAAGTTCGGTAGTTTTGTTATTACCTTTATTTGTCCCGTTCTTGTTGTTGTTTATACTGGTTTGTCTGTGCTCTTTAGGAGTTTTGACATTCGGATACCCCATTGGTACCTCTGCTTCTTTGACTTTCAAAATGCCATAATCCTTATAAGGGGTCATCTGACATCTTCGACCTTATGAAGACTTCTGTAGAAATTAATGAGCTGAAAGTTTAAGCAAGCAACAGATTTTCTCTATTTGCAATAGCTTCATTATATAGAGCTTAAACATGAAAAAACACTATTTTGACCTTTAAAGGGTCATAACCCCTTCGGTAAAATGAAGACTATTGTAGAGCTTTAGATGCTGAAGAAGGGAGGTTGCATCAGATTTTTCCAATATCCAATTCAGTGTGTAAAATCGGGTAAGTAAGAAAGACAAAACAAAACTCTTTGACAAACCAACATCTGCACTCACCTGTGAGATAGAAATCCCATATTTGTCTACGAGTGCATGGTGGCTAACCGTGAAATTTCTGGAATGAAGACAGCAACCGAGGAGCAACATAACCTTGTGTTAGCAATTTTTGCTTCAAACGTGACATTCTGCCAAGGAAATCGATGTAGTTCCCACAAACTCTGGAGTAACAAATCAAGTGTAATACGCAAACTCCATAAGCAGGAGCGGACGGAATGTTGCTGCACAAGAAGGAAAAGTTGACAATTGGAAAGTTGAAGTCATCACTTTTGTCAAAGAGCTTTTGTTGAAAGTTTTCCTTGAGTCAATTTCGAGATGTAGATTAAAATATGAAGCAGGCTTCCTAGAATAGCTCGTGTCCTTCATCTCAAGTTCCCGGGGATATATGAAATGGAGAAAGTCATCAAATCGAGAATTGTTAAGTGAAAGTACATCGTCAATATACCGGAAAGTGGGGTTAAAAGAGAGAGTCAGTCTACGATTTTTTTTTGTCTAGAAGAGATTGTAAGAAGGCTACTTCATATGAAGCAAGCAGAGGTGTATATAATTAGTGCCCCAAAACAGTAGTCTGACCCCCGTTTATTTTAGCAACGGCGGCCATGTTTTTGACGGATCTGATATCGAAACACAGCTTATGTGCAGAACACCCTATGGATCAATCATACAAAGTTTCATAAAATTCTGTTCAGTACTTTCAGAGGAGATGATTTTTGAAAAATCGTTAACGGACGACAGACGACGGCGACGGACGCCAAATGGTGGTAATAGCTCACATGCACTTTAAGTCCATGTGAGCTATAAAGGACATTCGATAGAAACAAAAGCCTAAAAATCAAAGCTTTTTATTATAATCTAGGTTAATTGCATGTTGACTATAGTAATTAGTTGGAGTTCTCGTCGTGTTTTTACTTAAACTATCGTTAGCGTTCAAAAACTATTTTTTATGGGTTATTTGTCCGCAAGCTTTAGTTTCGGGAAAAATTTATCTAGTTTATCAAATATCGATATCAAGAAGAAAAACCCCAGCTGCACGAAAAAAAAAAATAGCACGTAACATACTATAAACATTTAACCTTACTAAGAGGGTACAAAGGAAGTGAAAAAATATACCCAATTAGCATCATATTTTAACGCACCTTAATTCAAAGTACATAGCGCATTATTGTAACGCGCGGTGTTTTCCAAAGAACAAATTACGATTCAAAAAAATAAAAAGATTAAATCTCGCTCCTTGAAACATCAACAAATGTATTATGTTTATTATGTAAGCTTTGACGTATTTCCTAAATACTTACACAAATAAAAAAAATAAACACAAAATACCAGGAAATATTTTGTTGCGTCACACCTTTTGACCTTCAACATTTAATTCATGCTGAATTAATTTACTACGTCAAATATATGAATGAAATAAATATGTATACACATGTTTTAGTGTATTTTACTAAGGAAACTTTTTTTTTTTATTTCATTCCCAGCAGAAGCACAATAATAAATTATCTACTTACCCCACCGACAACTTTATGGTCGACTTAAAATAGTGCAAAATGTATCACAGCAAAATGTACCAAAATATCTTTACTCTGAGCCGGGACAAATTTATTTGACCGGCATGTTTGTCCTAGGCCTTGTCTGAAATGAATACTAGCTTGCACCAAATGTTTTATTTCTGATGGCGGCGGGATTTAAAACACAGCCTTACACAAATGATTTTTTTTCATTGAAAAAAATCATAGTATTTCATAATTTGTTTTTGTAACAAACTCTGTTTAGATGTTTATAAGACAATAAATTTGATTTAATTTGATTGTTTGACATTCATGCAAGGTAATAGGAATTAAAACTTTTTTGACAAGATGCTTAACAATTTTGTTCTACCAAATTTTAAAATCGAATTTCTTGTATCAATTTTTTTAAGAAATTCAAAAGCCCTTCTGCGGTAACAAAATGGTCTGCCATCTTCGACAGACAATGACACATCTTCCATTGTAACGTTTTAATATTCTACCAAGTTCATTGTGAATCGTTAGCGATGCTTGCGGAATTTTTAAATTTCAAAGGTTATCCCGCATTGGCGACCAACACTGGTGTTGAAAAATACATAAATCAAGCTATGGAATAGTTCGTGTAAAATTTCCAGATATTCAAAACCTTTTGGTTCTTCCTACACCGGCATATGTTGATTCTTATCAGACTTTTAGTTTGCAATGTTTTATCTGCTCTTCATATATAACTTGTAATATTTTTGAAGATGAAATGCATTTTCTTTTAAATTGTAATATATTAAAAGAATCAGAGAAAACCTTTTTATTTTACTAAGAACAGATGATTTAAATTTTATTAATATGTCAAATTACGATAATATGGTTTATTTGCTTACCCCAACAAATCATAAACATATAAGAATGTTTGCCTTCTTTATTTAACAGTCATTAGAACTGAGGGCAGAGGTATCATTCATAACTTGCTATATGTTTATTTGTAGTATTTGATATTTTTCATGTTTACATTTAAATATGATACTAGTATGTATATGTTCTGTCTTAAACTTTTTTGTATGTTTATATACACATTCATATTGTGTTTGGCATTCTTCACTTTTTTTTGCCAGAGCGTTTCGGATAAGATTAAAAAAGACGACACAAAATTTGTTTGAAAGCACTGAATTGTAATTTCAATTTATTCAGCGGTCAATATAATTCGACCACAATACCTAAGGCTTGTTCTTATACAATAAATAAACAATGACCTACTTACACTTGTTCTATTGTTTTAATATTGTACCTGATAAATTATTTACTGGTAATCTTTTTCTAAAGAAATGTTCTCTTTTGGTTGCAAAGCCGCTTAAACTCAATCAAATCATCGTAAAATCCAAGCCTATCTTGTGCACTGCTTAAATTAGATAAGCAGAATTGGAAATTTTGTCGATTATTGGGTCACTGGAGCAGAGCTCTGTATTCCATATTTAGATGGCCTTCAGATTAAAATAATCATTATTTGTATTTTTTTACGTAAAAGTTGATCCAGCATCATTGTTATTTTTGTGGGAATCAAAGTATTGATCTTAAGTTGTAATAGTACTAGAACATGGAAATAGAAAATCGGAATCAATATTGTTACATAGAAGATAATGGGATGTGGAATAAGTGTACGCGACACAAACTACAATATAAACGACAATTTAAAAAATTCAGAACCAGCAGCCTCCAATGTAACCAGCGGTCGCAACTCGCTGTTTTGCAATTGTCCCTGGTTTGAATGTTTCAAGCCTATAATCCTAAAGTGCCAATGAAAGACCCTCTTCCTTAGAAAAAAACAAAAAAAACATAAATTCGACAAATACAAATATCAGCTTTGATAAAGATTCTTGGCTTAGGACAGGCACATATAAAATGTGGCGTGAATAAACTAGTATTTTGGGACCAACATTCCCCCTATTTATACATGTTTATTTTCAAAACATTCTTAATACTAGATCTACAAGAGATGTTTAACTATGCGAAAATAACAAGCAACGTGTTTCAACCCAGTGCTTTCAACTATGACCAACATCGCTTTTCAGTGATTTCAAAATAAAGCTGGTGCCGATAAAACGTTGATTTGGTTATGCTACATACAAAAACATTTCGTGAGCAATCTCTTATCAGCATTTGAAAAAAGATAATCGTAATAAACAATAAAATTTAAAAACGTGTAAAAATTTCCCCCCAAAAAAACCAAAATGAAGCTAAATCCAGCACCAAAAACCATGGGAAATTTTTAACCAAAGAAAATCTTGAAAACATTTTATGTGGAAAATGTTTCTTTTAGCAAAACAAAATGTTGATCTTAAAATATAAAATTAAATCAATGTTAAGAACTTTAAAAACATTAAACAAGCGTTAAATAAACATTGAACTATTCAGTGCATTCTCGTTAAATTTAGTTTCAATCTAGTTTAACATACAGTAAACTTGTGTTTTCTTTCCTATTAGGAAAAAAACAGAGACAAAATTTATGCCATATTCTTATTATAAGTTTCATTACACCTTGATTTGGATGTGCTCGTTAACAAAAAATCAACAGAAAGATGACGATAAATGGCGACATTTTTGGAAATTAAAGATACCAAAACGCGGGTATAAACGGTTAATTTAGATATTTTATGTATCGATATTTCAAGTCGTAACCTCTCATCAGTAGCATTCAAATCAAAACATTGGAAGGTCATATTCCAAACCTGTTGAAAACGAAAAGTACTCAAATCCAAAACGTTCGAACAAGGAAGCCAAATCCAGCACCGAGGATATCGACCATGTGCATTTCAAGCAAAGAAACCTGGTGTTTTAAACTGGAACATTTTTCATTAAAGAACAGCTGCTGTCACCAATAATAAGGAAAAAATCGTGAAATTTACGGTACATGAGACACAATCCAGTGTCAAATGATCGTCCTAAAATATTATAAAACAATTAAGTGTGGGCCATATATTGTTAAAACATATTCCATACCTTAAGAAAAGCAGCAAAAATATTTATTATATCAGTTTATATTTTTTACTACCGGGAAAAGAAGGGCAACGACCAGGATGCAACATTACCTCACACAATACATGTACGTGACATGTCGTAAATACGTGAGTGACAAAACAACAAAGAGTGCATAGAATTACATATGTATATACTATAAGCGACAGCTTCCCAGTTTGAATAACTATTTAATTATATGCAACGAATTTTTTTTCTATAAGTGCCTGCCTCAGTGGGGTTCTATATCCGAAACTTCAATGATTCCTTCCTGGTGGTATATTTACTTTTTTTTGCTCTCCAGCTTACTTTCTTTTGTGTGGTCTTTACAACATGATGAATTTGTAGGTTAAGAAAACAAGAAAATGAAATGTAAGCAGCTAACTATATAGAATTAATCATGTTACATAATTAGCATCTACTGGAGAAAATTACATAAAATTTGTTTGCCAAAGAAGCAGAGGTACCAATAGGGTATCCGAATATCAAATGTCCGAAAGGGCAGAGACAAAACCAGCAAACACCAACAAGAACGGGACAAAAACAGACAACATGTAAAACATGGAAACACAAAACAACTGAATATCAATCAACAACGCGAACTCTAGTCGAAACCAGAGTGAACTCAGGTGCTCCGGAAGAGTAAGCAGTTCCTGCTTGCTATAGCACAACCGTCGCGTTGCCAATAGTCCATTCAGCGTGTCAAATCCGGTAAAGGAAGACATAACAACACCCTATGACAAACCAACATCTGCACTCATCTGAGAGATCGAAATCCCATATTTGTCTATAAGTGCATGATGTCTTCCGTAAAATTTCTTGAGTGAAGACAGCAACCGAGGAGCAACATAACCCTGTGTGAGCAATTTTTGCGTCAGACGTGTCGCTCTGCTAAGGAAATCGATGTAAGTCCCGCACGCTCTGGAGTAACGAATCAATTGAGATACGTAAACTCCATAAGCTGGAGCGGACGGAATGTTGCTACACAAGAAGGGGAAGTTGACGATTGGAAAGTTGAAGTCATCACGTTTGTCATAGAGCCTTGTTGAAAGTCTTCCTTGAGAGTCAATTTCGAGATGTAGATCTAAATATGAAGCAGACTTCCTAGAATCCGTTGTGTCCTTTATCTCAAGCTCCTGTGGATATATGAGATGGAGAAAGTCACCAAATCGAGAATTGTTTAGTGAAAGGACATCATCAATATAACGGAACGTGAGATTGAAAGAGAGAGCTAGTCTACGGTCTTTTTTGTCTAGAAGAGATTGCAAGAAGTCTGCTTCATATGAATGAAGAAACAAATCAGCAAGCAAAGGTGCACAATTAGTGCCCATTGGAATCCCTATTGTTTGCTGAAAAACACGTCCACCAAACTGAACAAATATGTTGTCAATAAGAAAGTTGAGCATGTCGATTATTTGGTCTTCTGTAAATTTGTTCTTTTTCTTAGACTCATTGATGACAAAGTAAGTCTTGGTATAATCGACTTCAAGAAATTTGTACCTGCGTTTTCCATTCTTTTTGAAAAAGCTGCGTTTAATCAGCTGTGCCAATCGCGATTCCAGTTGTTCATGTGGAATAGAAGTGTAAAGTGTGGAGAAATCGAATGTTTTGATGCTGTTACAAGATGAAACTGATTTAGAGTTAAGAATCTCCATCAGTTCTTTCGAATTCTTCAGGATCCACATTTGATTGACACCATTTCTAGAATAACAACAATCGTAATATTTCTGGAGGCCGGATTTTACTTCCGTAAGTATAGAAGTCAACAAAACTGAAAGAGGTTTAGTTGTACATTTGGATGACCCTGCAATGAAGCGCTGTTTGTATGGATTTTTATGTAATTTGGGAATCCAATACAAAGGCTTTTTAAAGGCGAAAATTATAACCGACCATGTATATATTCTTCTGAAGTTTGCCTATAAGTTTTGACTGTTCTTTATGATACTTTAGAAAATACAGGTATTACTGTGTATATTACTTATATTTACAGAATAGACAGAAAAACGTGCTTGTTTTTTAAAATCACACGGTCCATCCCCACAAAGAGCTGTTTGAATATAAACTATGATACTAAGAAAACATTGGGAAACCGTTTTGTTTTATATCATCTCGGATTGAAATCTTCAAACCAAAATAAATATCAAAAGTGAATTACAGCTACATAAGAATATTTTGTTACTATATACTCTATATACAAACTTTATTTTTCCAGAAATAAATAAGATAGCAATAAGCGAAGCAATCGTTTTCAAAACAGACCGGAACGAAAAAGAACAGTGTGAATTTTAACATCGGATTCCCCAGTAAAGGTAAACCGGTTTTGCAATATTCTCGTCAGACAAACAATAACGTTTTTCCAAGATACCTAGTGCAGAATATGAACGTGCGTGAACAACAAGCTACGAAGGCATAGAATTACAATTAGAGTATTAGCGACAGCTTCCCACAGTCGATAAGTATTTAATTTCTACAACCAAAACATTTTTTTTTTCAATTTAATCCTGTTTAATAGGGATCCTTACCATCAAAAGAAACCATATACTTTCATTTCATCTCAAGCTTAGTGCTTTTGTGTGGTCATAACAAAAGTCACGAAAACGACAGCTTCCCTCTTTATGATGAGTACTAAATATCTATACAGTCTATGAAACAAGCTAAGAAAAGCTGATGATTTTCATCAGCCCTCTCATCTGAATCTTTATCAGCAAAATCAGTAACCTATCGGCATGATGGCCATAAAGACAGTGAAAGTTAAACATTAGTTACTTGTATACTGTCAACTTCAAAGTGATGTTTGAAATCATGTAAAATATTTTCATTTTTGTGAAGAAAATTCTGTAACATGATATGTGCACCATAGGGTTTGTGGTCAAGGAACTCAAATGGATGTTGATATATTTATAACTTATTTTAAGTGACCAGAAATAAGAAATCTAGCATTCATCTAGCTTATTTCATAGACTGTATAAAGAATTCCTTCTAATTGCTTGTCAAAGAGTAGTCATCAGTAGACTTTAAAACACCTTCCCGGTGGCCAAAGTTTCATTTGCTACCGCTTTTCCTTCTTTATGTGGTCTTTATTATAATCAGAATTTAAAACAAATACTTTATATGTGTAGTAAAAAGAACAAGAACATAAAATGTAAGAGCTGACTCTTTTGTCGAAGAATATAAATCTTTTAAATCATTAATTCAGTGCATTAATAATATGTATCAGTTTAATTACATCTTAATGCATCGTTTATCTAGTCAAAATAAAATGAATTGCAAATGGAGCAGGGGATCAAATGAAATAATATGGTATGTTTTAAGTACTTAGTAACTATCTTATCAGACAGACATACTTTGGGTCTTGTAATGTAGTTCTGGTTTTATTATTCAATGCTTTTCATAATCTGGGTATAATGTTTAGCTTAGTAATATTTTGGGTAGAGTGCCTCTGATGAGTGTTGAATAGACGAAACGCGCGTGAGGAATAGTTAATTTATTGTCTGGTACTTAAATGTAATTTGCATTTGATGATGATCAAAGAACAAGATTGTTAATATTGCATTATCGTTTAAGAATTACTATCAGACCATAAAATAACACTTGTCATTGTTGTTAAGGGGGTTTCGGTTTAATTTTTTTTCTAAAGTTTACAAAATTGCTATGTCTGTAAAAAAGTATCAATTTGTATCTTACAAATATCCACATGGTTGCTTACTAGTACAATGTATGTGTAGACTGAAACCATAATATTTGTCCATATACAGATCATCTATACTATAAAATTTTGGAAATGTACGTATAATATTTTTTTATGAACGAACATTATTTGTAACATATTTACCTGGAAAAAATAAGCACCATAGGGTATTTGTGCTTTTCAATAATTTGAAATAATTTCAAAATATCAACAAACTAATCTACTCGGAGAACAATTGAAACCCGACAGCAAAGTTGATGTTTTACAATTTACTTTTTTACCATCCTTGGCTAATGGTCTCCAAACCAGAAAATAAATAAAAAGCTACGCCGTGCACAGCAAGATACGACCGCAACATGTTCAACCCTGTGTGGTTGACGTCCAATATTGATTTTAAAATGCTTTGGACACATACAGCGCATGGTGAACTCACAAAGCTTTTAACAAGTTTATTCTTTGGTGGACTTTTAATGCATGTTTAAATCAATTTTATGCATATTTATACCAACTTCATATGGCGCTTTAGGCCACTTTGACCATTAGTTTTCAAAAAAATGGAAGGAAATATTGCAAACCTGATTTAAAAACGCAGACAGGGAATTTACAATGATTTCAATGTAAAGACCAGAAATTAGAAAGTAGATTTTTTGGGTGTGGCCCCTTTTTGTCCCCTCGTTACAGTGTAATGGTGCAAGATACATCAAAGCTTTAATTACATTTTGTTGACAGAATTAATTGAGACAATAAAAAAGAATGATAAAATCGTATCAAATATAAACTACCACAAATACAAAAATTTCTATTCCTTGATGTTGTCCCTTTTTGATCCCCAATAACATTATATGGTGCAAGATACAACAAAATCGCAAAACTCTTCGTATCAAACGCAAGAAACTTCTGCTACTACATTCATTGCATATGTATGTCTTTGTCACAAAGTGTACATATGTTTAATGACAAATAAAAGGGCCAAATTAAAGTTTGTTATTCATTCAACCAGATATAGATCAGCAGTAGCATCGTAGATAGTAATAAGAGAAGCAATCGTTATCAGAAAATTTAAATATCCTTAGTGAATGTCAATCGTTTTCACAGTATTTAAGTTATATAAAGAAGACTGATTAAACGTAGTTCCAAAAGACCTTAGACAGTACATGAATGTAATATGTAGGTGAACAACAAACAGTGCGTATAATTACATATGTACTATATGCGACAGATTCCTAGTTTGGATAAGAATCCATTATCTACACATTTTTTTTTCTATAAGTACCTGTCAACGAGGGGTCACCTATCAAGGGTTTTTTTAAATATCTTCCTGGTGTATATACTTTCATTTGCTCTCCAGCTTACTTTCTTTGTGTGGTCTTTATAATATTAGGACAAGAATAATATGATGCAGGTTCAACCTGATAAGCTCCCGCAGATATATTTTAAGGGATGACCTATTTGGTTCTGACGGGTTCTTGTAAATAAATAATCTTGCCTGCAAAAAAATTGGAGATGAATAATCTGTCCCAAGATTCTTTACTAGTATGGTATATTAAAAATAAATAATCTCGGCGGCACAAAACGGCGCAAAAATAAATTTTCTGACTCGACCAATACTGCAGCCCCCCCCTTTTCAGAATCAAATGGTTTCCCCTAATTTTTTTAATAACAGCAAGAAATGCAAGCTTATGCATGGTTTTGAAAAGGAGCGCACCTGCAAACAGAGCGAGGAAGTGTTTTTTCTCTCTCAAACTAGAAATGACGTCATAATATATATGCTTAAAATAGACGATATAACCGGACGTCATAGAGGACACCTTTTTCTACTTTCATTTTCGAATGTAAAGTTTAGAATCGAAACAATATAGTTTACTGTTCAACACACAACATGAACAAGGTTATAATTTTATGACTGCAGAAATATTTCGGCAGAGCCATGCACATTACGCTTTGTGTTGTTCCACAAAAATTAGAATGACAGTTTCCCGCAATTCTGTCATTTTGTTTTGAACAATTATGACGTCAATGAATTATGTAGCGTTTTCATTTAAAAAATCTTTACATGCAATCTCTATAGCTAGAAATATTCAAAATATTCATATTAATACAATATTTACGTATTTTAATTTTAGAAATACAAATTACAAAGTAGAAAATTAATTTTGCATTCCGTGCCATTGGGTGCGGATATGTCGACTAGCTTATACCTATTCCGGTTTCATGCATCATAGTACGTATACTCAGGCAATTTAGCTCCCGCCTTGCGGGAGCTTACAAGTTAATAAAATGCAAGAGCTTCGCTCTTTTGTGGAATAAGTTTGTCTTTTACATGTATAAATCATTATTAAGATGGATAAATAACAACTATCAAAAACAAAAAAATAAATACATCTGTTAGTATAAAATGCAATTAAGGGACCGACCATTTAACTTGAAAGGGGGGGTTGGTTTTTTCCTAAAAAAATATTTTGAAAATGATTTTTGATGAAAAAAATATTTTGAAAATGATTTTTGATGAAAAAAATATTTTGGCAGCAGAGGGTAAGAAAAAAAAATATTTTGAAGAAGAATTTCTGCCATATAAAATAATGCTAATAGTAAAAAAAATATTCTGTCGCGACGCTTTCAAAAAATAAAAATTCTGTCATGACGCATTCACAAAATAATTTTTTTATTTCCGCGCTTTGCACGGAAAAAAAATTTCTGGCCAAAACAAAAAACCAAGGCCCCCCCTTCAAGTTAAATGGTCCGTCCCTAATGATGGTAAAAAGAACATCATTTGCATTTTTGTTGTAGATTTACCATCAGACCAGAACCGATCATATGATGAGGGTTTCTGGTGTTATAAAACCTACATCACGGGTATTTACATCGCCGCTTAAGTGTAGCGAGAAATGTTATTGATTACCATAATAATTATTCTCTCATCTGAAAGATCGAAACCCCATATTTGTCTTTAAGCGCCTGATGTCTTCCGTAAAACTTCTAGAGTGAAGACAGCAACCGAGAAGCAACATAACCCTGTGTGAGCAATTTTTGTGTCAGACATAACGCTCGGCTGTGTATAATCGATGAATGTCCCACAGGCTCTGAAATAACGAATCAATAAGCTGCTGGAGCGGACGGAATGTTGCTACACAAGAAAGGCAAGTTGACGATTAGAAATTTTTGTCATAGAGCTTTGTTGAAAGTTTTCCTTGAGAGTCTATTTCAATATGAAGATCTAAATATGAAGCAGACTTCATATATTCTGTAGTGTCCTTTATCTTAAGTTCCTGGGGATATGTATTACCCAATCGAGAACTGTTCAGTGAAAAGACATCATCCATATAACGGAAAATGAGATTAAAAGGGAATGCTAGTCTTCGATCTTTTTTGTCAAGAAGTGATTGTAATAAGTCTGCTTCTTATGAATGAAGAAACAAATCAGTAAGCAAATGTGACCAATTAGTGCCCAAAGGAATCCCTATTGTTTGCTGAAAATCACGTCCACCAAAATGAACGAATAAGTTGTCAATGTGAAACTGGAGCATGTCGATTATTTGGTCATTTGTAATTTGTTCATTTTCTTAGATCCATTGATGACAAAGTAAATCTTTGTATAATCGACTACCAGATATTTGTACCTTTTTGAAACCAAAGCTGTGTTTAAACGGTTGTTTGTTTTTTTTTTATGTCGTCTGTTTTTTTGTCCTGTTCTCGTTGGTATTTACATGTTTTGTCTCTGCCCTTTCGGACTTTTGACATTCGGATGTCCCATTGGTACCACTGCTTCTTTGGTCATATGAATTAGCAAACCACGATGCTACAGAACGTGTAATGGATGAAGTACACAAAGTTTGTTGATGTGTATGAGCTATCCAAGATGCTATAAAACGTAAAATGGTAGCTTTTTGGTTCTAGTATATAAAGTTTGGTATATGTTTGACCTACCCATGATGCTACAGAACGTATAATAGAGAGATGTTTTTCAAATACAAAGAAGATGGTTGCATGTATTACAGAAATGAAAACTACGATGGTACTTATCAGGAGTTGACACAAGTATTTTGAAATAAGGGACCGACCATTTAACTTGAAGGGGGGCCTTGGTTTTTTCCTAAAAAAATATTCTGAAAATTATTTTTGATGAAAAAAATATTTTGGAAGCTGAGGGTAAGAAAAAAAATATTCTGAAGAAGGATTTCTGCTATAAAAAATAATGCTGATAATGAAAAAAAAATTCTGTCGCGACGCCTTCGAAAAATAAATATTGTGTCCGCGCTCTGTGCGGATCAAAACAAAAAACCAAGGCCACTCCTTTCAAGTTAAATGGTCCGTCCCTAAACAGTTGCATAAAACATAAAACCCCCTCTTCCATTTTAGGTTTTGTAGGGTTTGATTCTGTTATTCTACAATAATGATATACAAATATATTTATAAATAATCTTGCATGTCCTTTTATCGTCACTAAATGCATTTCATATTAACAGGAAAAAATTATGATCTATCCCACAGATAGATGTTACTTATTCAAAGCGATAAATATTAAAATATTTTTTTTCAACATCAAGTTAGCTTCTTATATTTCATTTGCTTTCAACCAAACCCTTTTATTTGTATTTGTCTAAGGGAAGCTGTCGTTTTTGTGGCTTTTGTAGTAACCACATAAAACAAATTCCGTATATGATACCTGTTAAGTACTTGGTGGTAAGGACCTCTATTAAAACAGGCACGAATTGAAAGAAGATCTCACTGTATATAAAAAAAAACTTATTCACACTGGGAGGTTGTCGCTTATTGATCAAATGTACTTGTTGTTCACCTATTCACGTCCTGTAAGTTTAAATACTGCGTAAGATCTATTGGAACTTTGTTTATTCTTTGCCTGTCGAAAATATTGTGAAAACGGCGAACTTATTAGTTGATTTACTGTTGTTTTGCTGATATATGACTGTCAGTCAAATTATTATTATGTTCTGCTTTTGCTTGACTGTGAGTCAAGTAATATTGGTTTACTGTAATTTGACTGTTGGTCATTGCACTGGTTTTTATACTCATATATTTGACTGATCGTCAATTTACTTTTGATTTATAGCCATTTAGCTAAGTCAAGTTGCCATTTTACTTTTAATTGACTGTCAATTTACTATTTTTTACGGTTGTGTGACTTTTAGTAAATTACAGTGTTTTTTACCTTTATTTGAGTATAAGTAATGTTACTATCGATTGGCTGTTAATTTACTGAACGTTCAATGCACTTTAATGCCTATTTACAGGTCGATATGGTTGTTTTTATACTATTTGGTTTGCAAACATACTTTGAGTGTAATTTACGTTTGTTTGTTGGGTTTTCTTATATTTTCATCATAAATTGTATATTAGTATCTTATTGATATTTGCACTTTGATAACCGTATGAAAATAAAATCACATGCTTGGTCGTCAGGAGTCTAACTAACGTATAGATTTAATACTGAAATTTCCGACTTTTTAAATCAACATTTGTTTTTTAATACCAGGTCCTGGATTTGGCGGTGGGTTTTAGTAATTTTTTTTTATTACTTTTGTTTTTTTTTACCTTTCAATGTTCTGATTCAAATGCTGCTAATAAGATGATCCTTGAAATATGCACATACAATATAGCCAAACTAAACTAACTGTTTTACACCCGTTTATGGTATTTGCAATATGATATGTTCTATTTACCATAAAATATAGATTGTGTTTGTAGTATACGTACATGCTTATGTTAAACATAATCGATCCATAAGGATTATTTTTCAAACAAGTTAACCTTGATGAATAATTCGCATTCCATGGTCGAAAAGGCCCACAGCAGAGCATAGCTTGTCGTAAAAGGCAACTAAGGGTCTTGGGATTCTGACGTCGGGTCAGTGCTCAACCCACAGATCGACTAAGGTGTATACACTATAGGTGGCTGAATATGGTGGCCCTCATCCGCGGGGGTTGTCAGGTCTGACAACCCTGACCGCTGACCATAGTGGGCCAACGTGTGTGGAGAGTGCCAAGCTTCATGAACGTAAAAAATCCCTTTGTAGACCGTCGAATAGTGCACCACATTTTCGCCCCTACCCTAATTGGTTTTCTTCAAACCAGAATAAAAATCACCAGTTATACTACAGTAACTAAGAACTCTCTGTTAATACTTATAATGTTCAATCAAACAGAACAGACGATTAATGGGGTGTGCCTTTAATGAGACCATTCTTGCCTCTTTGATTAGCTCAAGATTAAAAATATATTGCATACGATACACAAACTTATCAGTAAAAGACCCATTTCTGAATAAAGAACAATTAACATAAAAAAGAACAGGAACGCCCAATGCTTTTGACAAAGCCTACCTTTGGGGTTGAACTAGTTTTTGGGCCCAACTTTCCCTTACTGGTTATCTTGAACAAAGCACAAAAAATAAACACACACGGTAAAAATCAAATATATAAAAGTCCAATTTTACAATAGAGAACCTGAGACATTAAAATTGCAAAAAACGAGTCGTAGAGTGAGTTCTGCTCGGTTGATTTTTTTAGGTTTTTAAGTTCTGTAAGCTCAATCTACAATCAAATGTCTTTGATAATGCAATACAAAAAGAGAAGTTGCTCCAAACAATGCATTGTCGCATGTATTACATGCAAAATATAAAGACGTCAGTTTTATTTTAATGTTTTAGTCATTTTTGATTTAATGTTCTATGCTTTTCATTATCATATAGTGTTTGGCATTTTCAATATTTTTGGTAGAGCGCCTCTAATGAGTCTTGAATAGACGAAACGCGCGTCAGGCGTAGCAAAATTTATTGTCTGGAACTTTGTTGTCATTTGTATTTCAATTTAAGCTTTTGCTGTTAATTAATCATTTAAAGACGGTTGTCAAATACATATAATATCATGTTTTTCTCTTTGACAGAAAATGTATGTAATTTGCTTTAATGTCATGGGAATGTGTTCCTTTAGTGTTATCTTAAGGTCGGTCTTTTCTCCTTTTAAGGTTGTTCAGGATCTTTTATGGAATCCCTTTTTGTGAAATCCAATGAGTTACTCGCATCTGTCACTATTAAGAACGGTTTGTTTTGTTTTGTTGTGATATTGGTTTGCAGATTAAAAGTGCAGCTGGTCAATTAAGTCAATTTATATTTTGAGATTTTCCCACCGATTTCGATGTTATAGTGACGTCGTCAAGTGCAGTCTTTTACTATTGATGCTAAAGCAAAGCCTATAGAATATTAATTACCAGTTAATTTTGGGTTTTTCCAAGAAAATGTCATGGCGATGGAATGTCGAGTTTTTGATGTATATTTCAAGTTAATATCGACATTAAAAGACAGAAGTATTATAGATGCAAATATGGATTGTGTCATAGAGTAATGATTACTTAATTCGTTTAATCGGCGGGCGGATTTCGTGTTCTGATAAGATCAAATAGAATGGAGAATATTAACAACCAGTATTTGATGCCAATAATCAGGAAATAATGCTACAGATAATTTGAGTTAATTTCATCACTAAAAGTCTTTTCTGGGTGTTCACACGGGAAATTCCATTTGTTATCGTTCCAGTCCTATAAAGCTGCAGCATTTTGAGCAGGTGTGGACCTAGATACTCTAAAGTTAAAGGGCCAGTTTTGTCATATCTACAGCTTTAAACTGCAATTGGCCTGTGAAAACAGCATAGTTCGATGGAATAAATAACTTTTTACTGCATTGCTCGGAGACAAATGGAAATAATCTTTATTAGCATAAAATTTGAATAAAATTATACTTTTTTTATGGAAGCACAGTTTCAAAACCTTTCAGGAGGTAGAAAACAATGACAAGAACTGTCCGGGTTCGGAACACGCTGCCAAGAACTTTCAGGGCTTAGCAAACTTGATCAAACTTTGAAAAGATCGACATACTGTCAAAGACATTTTAGAACTTTGAACACATTGTCACATATGATACTAATTCAAATCATTTTTATGCAAACAATAAAAATCTGTTTAAATTTGGCACTTTGGCACTCCATACAAAAAGATAAGGCTTCGCGATAGTTGCAAGAAATAAACATGATATCCTCACCAAAATACATTGGGTAGCCCATAAAATACATAATGCTTAATTGCATCCTAACCGAACACTTCATGCTAGATGCAATTGGTACCTAAGACGAATAAATGTAACATCATCACACATACAAGTTGGTCAACCCATTCAAACACGTCACGCTAGGTAAGCAATTGGTACCCAGATGAATAAATACGATTTCATCAACATAGATCCATTTAGTACCTATGAAGAAATACTTTACAACAGATGCAAAGACGACCGCAGCGAAAAAATATAAGCATTTTGGCACCGTAACAACATATGCGGCATCGCCATAGGCGCTTTTTGGAACATTTGGAGCGATTATATATGACTTTCATACTAAACTTTTATACCCTATAGTAAATCATAGCTGTAATTCGTACCAAAATGAATAACTATGTCCTAACCACAAATACTTAAGGTAATTAACTTCATACTATAACTACATTGAAGAAACAAGCTAAAACAGTAAAGAATTATTCATGGTTTCAATCTTCGTTGCCCAAATATCTTTGATGCACAAACTAGATTGAAATTAGGTGGTTTTTCTTTTAAAAAGCTTGTTATAAGCAAAATTTTAATAAAAATCAAGGATTTTATACCATTCTGTCATAATAAAGATAGATGACGTCCCAATTTTTCTTTCAACCAATACAAATTCTAAAGGGAAAATGAAACACTAAATATTTCCAATAAAAACAAAAAAAAATCATACCTTGATTGCTCCTGCAGGTTGGGCATGCCATTCTGTGTGAGAGAAGGCTTCACCTGTAAAAAAAGGAAGAAAATATAAATAATCTGGTTTAACTTTTGACCTTATTAGAAAATTTGGGAAATCCAAAATGTATATATAAATGTACAAATAAAAAGAAAAAAGATCTCTTGCTGCGTTGTTTATTTTTTTATCACAGATCATTGGACTTAAACACAAGCTAAATGGAGTTGAAACATTATTTATTAACGGAATAATCAATGAATGCTGAGAAAATGAATGGGCAGCTACAAGTGTACCTGCTGGGGAGGAAAATAAACAAGAAAACTTATTAATTATTCATTTTCAAAATGACGTACATATTAATATGAAAATATATATGTAATTGTTTTTCTTATAAATTGTGTTTTAGTAAGTAATAGAAGTATGCATGAACAAATAAGTTGTAATTTGTAAGACTTAGTATGAAAAATTGGCTTATATTACACATTTGCTTTATCATGTCATTAATGAATATTTTAAGAGCAAGTACTTTGAAACTTCAAACAAGTGTTACAATTTTAGAAACCACATAAGACGGAATGATGTTGAGGAGGCAAAGACTTGCTAAAGAGACAGGCATTCGAATCTGGCCAAAACCGGAAAACAACAACAATCAAATGCGAAGAACACACAACATAGGTATGAAGAACAGAAATAAAATCGTTGTTCAATAGCTTTGTTTCATTTCAATACTCATCATTTTCATGTGCAGAGGTGGGTCCAGGGGACCCCCTTTCTTTTGGCGAATAAATTTGGTTGGATATATATATAATATTAAAAGAAGCTTATGATGTTAATAAAGAAATACACGAAAATGGTTACTATTCATGGTGCACCTATGCATTAAGTGTTTTTAAAGAATTTAACCTCAACTCTGACGATTTTATTAATTCAGATAGAGACTACTCAAAAATTAAATTTTAAAGTAAAAGAGAATTAAATAAGGTCATCAAAGAAGCGTATGTTAAACGTTATCTTGATAAACTCAATAATTTAACAGAAGAATCCAAACTTTATCTATATTCAGCTTAAGACAGATTTAAATATGGAAAAATATATTTTTTTTAAACGTAAACTTATAACGCAATTTAGAACTAGCGATCATTGTCTATTTATCGAAACCGGGCGATACAAGAAAATTCCTAGACCAGAAAGACTCTGTAAATGTTGCAACATCCTAAAAGATGAATTTCACTTTTTTCTTAATTGTTCATATTACGATAATCTACGAAATTTGTTTTTCGATAACATAAGAAATAACTATAACAACAAATTCCCCAACTTAGCCCTATTAATAAAATTAAATTTCTATTAGTCCCGACAAATGAGTTATTGGCTGATCTGTGTGACTTGATTCAACAGTCATTAGAATTTGAGAAACAGGTCCATGTCAGCTAATGTTTAATTCCACTTGATTTTTTTTCTTATGTGATGTTGATGAGTTATTGAAACTGTTTATATATATATGTTGTATGTTTGTACCTCTATGTATTGCTTGACCCTTATGGGTGTAATTTTGCAATAAAGTATAATAATATATTAAAAACGAAAGAATATGGAATATGTGTCAGAAAGACACGATCCACATATTGAAATGATTTTGATAAATGCACAAAAGCAGAATTTCACTGCGTGTGAAGCCCTTTTGGATTAACCTTCATCAGACACCCTAGAAATCATTGAAGCATGACCAAAGTGAACCCCTTTAACCAGCCAGTTCCCCTCTTTCTAAGTTTTTGGACCCACCACTGATTTGTATCATATACAATCAATATTTGTTTACCTTTTTTTAACAGAAACTGCACTCAAATCAAGAATGGGCTGGTGATATGCAAGACGGCGAGCAGCAGCCTTTGGTCACGTTGAAGACTGCTGGCTGTTTTCCATTGTGATTTTTTAAATTGTTTGTTTCTTTATGTTGGTTGTGTCGGGTACAATTGTTCCACATCTCTGTATTGTCTATCACTACAGTTTTATATATATATATATATATATTTTTAAAGCAAAATAATACTATATCGGTCAAAGCAAAACATAAATGAGAAAATCTAAAAATATAACACAGCCAGAAGGTTGCTAGAAGCCATAGCTGACGAAAAGGAAAAGTAAAAATTCAATTTATTTCATTGGTGAAATAGTTAATACATTTGTTCATAAAAATTCCTCAGTGATAAGTTGGCACGAATTTCAGACGTAAACAGTCTTATAGGGTTAATCCAGGTCAGGAAAAATATTTTCAATCGGTAATTGTTACGATAATGCTCAGATTGTTGGCCTTAAACTGCATACTTTCACGCAAACACGCAATTTTAAACATGAAATAATATTAAACCATCTCATTTTAAAGTTATATACATTAAATTAGCAAACAATAAATCGAACAGTTTGAAAAGAACACACTGGATATGGAAAGAAAAAGTAAACATTAAACGTAGTTTTAAGGTCATAACCAATTATATGCATAGGGAAAAGTATACCAAAATAATTCAGGGGCGTAGCTGCCTATACGCAAATACGCACTTGCGTACTTTCGGAAAAAGTACCAAAAATTAATATGTGCTTTTTTTTAGATAACAACATATATGTCTTTATGCGACAAGCGATGAATCCTTTTTCATACATAATGATAATGTAATAAACTCAATAAAGTAATCCAGGGTATTGGCACTATTAATTCCGGATTTTTTTTTATCTTTTCCGTATACCTTTTTAAAAGGAAAGTTTGAGAATTCACAAAATTTAAAGTTGCTTCATCATCGTCGATGAGCCTTATAGTGACTCGTAAGATTTGTCAACACCATACCCAGATATATTAAAGACTGGGCATTGTTCCTTGACGGACGATGACAATTACAAAGTCCTAACTTTGAGGTGGGAAAGTGTTCACCAATACAATTTTCCAGCCAGGTATATAATATTATTTACATGATGTAATCATTAATAATATGATTTAAAAAAAATCATTAATAAACAGTCTTTCTACTAGTCTTGGCTAAAATGAATAGTCCATCTCTTTGTTTGAATAGTCATCCGTCTTAATCATTTTTACCAACATCTTAATCAACAGCTATAACTCCGTTTACAAGTCTATCGGTCCGTCCGTCTATTATTCTGTCGGAGTTCAGTCCCTCCCATGAAACAAGTCTGCATAAGATGATAAAAGCGTTTTCTTTCTAAATCCCTAAACACTGTAATCATTTCTTTATTCTTGTGTGAAGTCGTTTGTGTTGTGTATAAGATTCATTTATACAAAAAAATAATAAACAGAAGTGGTTAGAGAATATATAGTTTTTTTTGTCTGTTGGTTTGTCCCCCGGTTCGTCCGTCCAACCAGCCGTGTATATTATTTTGAACATATTTGCTTGTATGCCCGTATCTACAGCAATTGCTGAACGCTCGTTTAGCTCCATGCGCCGAGTTAAAAATTATCGCCGTAACACCATGACAGCTGGACGATTGTCTGGACTTGGTTTACTGAACGTCTATATGGAGCGTGAAATTAAAAAAATCGAGTGTTAAAAAATGTTGTTTCATTTTTGTTTTATTGTCCATCCCATAGCTGATTTGTCTTTGGTATACCTTTCTTTTCACATTCAGAAAACTAACATATTATAGACCTTCACCGTGTGACAACTTGAAGTGAACAATCAAAATAGAGCCGTCTTTATTTTTTTTCCAATGCATAATGATAATACATACAGCAAAAACACAATTTGATCCATTAGTTTTACCATCATTTTTTTTCCAAATTTTATTCAGGATACAAATAAGGTTATGTTTTAATATTCATATTTTGTAGGACAAAATTTAATACAGATAATGATTTTCAGTCATGAAATTGCTCAATTTCGCTAAAATCCTGTAGCTTCCGGGGGGCTCCGCCCCCCAGACCCCCCATCTAGGCCTTGCCCTGGACCCATTTTTATCACTTTGCGTAGAATGAGGATAGGTCTAGCTACGCCCCTGATAATGATAGAAAATAATGAGATGTGGAATAAGTGTACGCGACACAGCTCACAATCAAGCGGAAATTCAGAAAAAAAAACAATGGACAACCGCCAGCAGTCTTCAACGTGGCCAGAAGGCGCTGCTCGCTGTTCTGCAATTGGCCCATGGTCTAAATAAAATGCATTTAATTCAAATCCAGTCATGAAAGAGTCACAGATAGACGAGACGACTTGGTGAAAAAATAAAGCTTACTATCTTGGAGAGATATTAAAAGATTTTTTTTATTTGTAAACAAAATTGTAGAAATAAAAGATAATTCATTTCGGAAACACTGTCTGCTTTGATATCAAATATTTATAGAGATGTAACCTTACACAAAAGAAATAAGAAATGTAATAGCATGGCTTTGTTTTAATTTTAAAATGCAAACTCCCTCAAAAAAAATGGTTGAAACATTGATAACTGGCGATATGCGTACTGTATCTCTATAAGCTCTTGGAAATCTTGTGGATAAATAATAGAAAATTATGTGATGTAGAATAAGTGTAAGCAACACAGCTCACAAAGCAAGCGGTAATTTAGAAAACCCACAATGGACAATCGCTAGTAGCCTCTTATGAGACCAGGCAGCGATCGCTGTTCGTTTTGTTTTTGTTTTTTTTTTTTTTTTTTTTGTTTTTTTTTGCATTTGGTTCTAGCTTAGTCATAAGAAATTACGTAAGTGTCCTGGGCATAGAAAAAATAAAACCCCCCGTCATTGTTTGACAGTTCAATCACCATTTTTAAACCATTAATTTTGTTAAAATCAAATGACATTTTAGTGTTAAAAACTCTGTTAAATTTGTTTTGTACAATCTCTCATCAAATCATTATAAACGTCGTGAAAGGGTGCGTCATCTTGGTTTAAGATGGGGAAATTCCAAAGATTGTGATACACACGGATCGGGGTCATGATGAAGGCATGCAGTGATGTGATTTAATAAATCCAAAAAATATAATTTGATAGCAAATATGGGGAAAATAAGGTAGCAACTTTCCTTGTTACAACCTGGTTGATGTAGATAAGAGTTTTGATACGGATTTTACCAAATAATTCAAAATATTATAAATATTTGCCCCCAAAAAATATTCGTTAGAATGCGTAAAACGGTTGAAAATGATATTAACAAATGATAAGGGAACAATCACTTGATTTTACGGGTTATTGATATTTATTTCGTCCTGCATTTTCATTTAATGAATTTTAAACCAAAACACCATCCTGCCTTTTTTTAATCCTGTGCCCTGTCCTGCCTTTTTTTTTCTTCTTATTTCCTGAGTTTTGGCATCCTGCCTTTTTATGTCGAATTACACCATAGCCCCCCTTTTCCCCATATAAAAACTAAATTGCCGCTCCCTAAATATGACTCGATAACTTTTTTAGCTGATCTACAGAAAATCATAAAAATGAAGAAAACCTTTTGGGTATCTTAAAAAATCATAATTAAAAACAATAAAAATTGATAAACAAAAAAACCAACATTTTGTTTACATTGAAAAATTATACAACCAAATAACAAAATGTTTAATGGATGCAACCGCATGTCATTCATCATTTGTTTCAAAACGGTAAGCAGTTCCAGGTGTGCAGCAGCCGTTAGAAAATTTGCACAAACCTTTGCATATCGAATAATTCTGGGAATTATTATACATCCCCGTATGCCGATGAAGTGGGTATGTTACTTTTCAGGTTAGGAAAATTATAATAATTTGAAAATTTAAAATCGACTCATATACTATATTTTTTTTTGTACTTATCAAATTTGAGATGCAATCCATTACAGACGTAAAGCAAGAAGGTTCGGTGGTTCTTTTTTATCTATAATTCTAGGAAAAGTTGAAGGAATCCATCTAGCAAAATTAAAATGACAAGTTCCAGACAGTAAATTTTGCTACGCCTGACGCGCGTTTCGTCTTTACAAGACTCATCAGAGGCGCTCTGCCAAAAATATTGAAAAAGCCAAAAACATAAATGATTATGAAGAGCATATAACAAAACCAAAAATACCGAACTGGGCAACCAAATTAAAACTAAGATGATCAACCTATGTCTGGGGTAGGAAGAACCTTAGGGTTTAGTCAATTTTGAAATTTAAACGGATAATCTAAAGCTTTGATGTGTTCTCCAACACAAAAGTGTTGGTGCCGGAGCGGGCTAACCTCGGGGAATTAAAACTCCACCAGCAGTGCTAACCTTCACGGGTGTTCAAAATCAAAATGAAAACAAAGTTCCAGACAGTAAATTTTGCTACGCCTGACGCGCGTTTCGTCTTTACAAGACTCATCAGAGGCGCTCTGCCAAAAATATTGAAAAAGCCAAAAACATACCGGTAAATGATTATGAAGAGCATATAACATAACCAAAAATACCGAACTGGGCAACCAAATTAAAACTAAGATGATCAACCTATGTCTGGGGTAGGAAGAACCTTAGGGTTTAGTCTATTTTGAAATTTAAACGGATAATTTAAAGCTTTGTTGTGTTCTCCAACACAAAAGTGTTGGTGCCGGAGCGGGCTAACCTCGGGGAATTAAAACTCAACCAGCAGTGCTAACCTTCACGGGTGTTCAAAATCAAAATGAAAACAAAGTTCCAGACAGTAAATTTTGCTACGCCTGACGCGCGTTTCGTCTTTACAAGACTCATCAGAGGCGCTCTGCCAAAAATATTGAAAAAGCCAAAAACATAAATGATTATGAAGAGCATATAACATAACCAAAAATACCGAACTGGGCAAGATGATCAACCTATGTCTGGGGTAGGAAGAACCTTAGGGTTTAGTCGATTTTGAAATTTAAACGGATAATTTAAAGCTTTGTTGTGTTCTCCAACACAAAAGTGTTGGTGCCGGAGCGGGCTAACCTCGGGGAATTAAAACTCCACCAGCAGCGCTAACCTTCATGGGTGTTCAAAATTAAAACGAAGCGTTTTTGGCTGAAAGGACATCATAAATGTAGCTGAAAGCGAGATTAAAGAATCCAGCTTTATTTCTTCATCTTGTATTTGAAGAGTTCCCGGATAAATCAGTCTCGTAAGGATATGAAAACAGTCGGCGGACAGAGAGTTATAGTGTGTGCCCCTTGGAGTACGTACTCCTTTTCCAAAAATCTCACCTCAAGATATGACTAATATGTTAACATACATTTTTCCGTTAAAAAACTGCAGTGATTGCCTAAACTTTCTCCAAAAACCTCGATGTATTCAAAATTAATATATTCCGTGTCTCATTATGCAAAAAACTCAATATTTAATGGTTGATTTTGAGACAAAATCAATACAAGTAAAATTTAAAAGATGCTCTAAAACGCTATCTTCGGTGGAGGGGCTTCGCTCCCCTGGACCCCCACCAGCTGGACCTTGAGCGTCTCAGAGCCCATGCCGTTACTTCATTTTAGTCTCAGGTATGCCCCGGAAATCCTAGTTCAGCCTTAATGCTATTTGGTAAGCTCCGATTATATTATTAAATTGTAAAAAAGTAAAAATAAAAAAAAAATTAAAAACATTTTAAAAATGTTCTAATTCGGGATGTTTTCTGTTTGATAAGATGACTCAAAGACTTTTTCCATGATCTTAAAATATTTAATATATTTCAATGACAAACGAATTGAAAACACTTCACATGGAAGTATTTCAAAGAGAAAACGGAAATTCTTTAAAACGTTTCTACCTTTAAAAAAAGGTTCTCTTGAGAAAATATGTTCCCTTGGGAAAATTCGAGTAAATTGACGTCCCTATTTGTTTATGAAAATTAATAAAAACAGTTAATTGTTTCATTTAATTACACACACAAAATTATACTTTGGATAATTGATCCTCTAAAACCGTGAGAAACTTTCGCTTCAACCTCAAGAATTGATTTTTTTAGAACCTTAATCGGCATCCCACTTAGAATTCAGAAAAATTCCAGGTTCTATTTAAAGATAATTTTCAAATAACACGGTGAAGATCGTTTTAATTGTAAGGATCTTGTTTATTGGTTTGTCTTAAAAGCATAACACAGTGCGAAGAAGTACGACAAAAATAGCGAAACTCAAGCTGATTATCTTAACCACAAAGGAAAAAACCAGCTGGAACGAGAAATAAAACATATATGTTAGAATTTCTTCTTTTGTTTTTTTTTAAGTTCAATAAACGCTTAAATCGAGATGTACCAATTGGGGCATTCAAATTTCAGCAATCCAAATATCATACTCTATGGAATTAGGGACTGACCAATTAAAAGGGGGGGGGGCTTGGTTTTTTTTCTTAAAATAAATATTCTGAAAATGACTTCTAATGAAAAAAATATTTCGACAGCAGAGGGTAAGAAAAAAAATATTCTGAAGATGGATTTCTGCTATATAAACTAAGCTAATAATGAAAAAAATCAGTCGCGACAAGTAACAAAAAATTTCCTGACAAAAAAAAAACCAGCCCCCCTTTCAATTTAAATGGTCCGTCCCTTAATTAGCACTAACGTAGCCTGAAATGCAGCTTACAAATAAAGGTTTCAAAACATTAAATAGAAAATCTTGCTTGTTTTTGCTGGTATCGTAATTGGTTTGAAAAATCAGTTTTTGAGAATTTGCTTACTATTTTAGCCCTTATAATTGAAACTGAAAGCAGGCCTTCGATAGAAATAAGCACTCATGATTTTATTCTGAATGAAACCTTCATTCCCCGTCTTCGTTTTGGTAGTGGCTCGGGTAGTGGGCTTTAGTTTATTTTTGAATAACCTTATTAAAACATTAACTCAAATTATCTTTTTTTTTCTTCAGATTGTTTATGCGAAATAGATTTGTCCTTCACTGATGAAATCCCTTGGGTTGGAGTAAACTCAAGGTTATGCGGAAAAAATCTTTCAATTATGAATGTGTTTCCATATGTACGTAGGTTTATTAAAGTAGGCTTGTGGGTCAATGTGAAAATAAATGAGGATTAAACATGCTAAAGTAAACAAGCTTCATTTGTTTTGAAAGATCATTGATAATTAGCCGGAAATTTATATGAACATTCACACGTTAATGAAAGTGGGTTACCAAAAAGCCCCTATATGTATTTATAACAAAATATGTACAATTAGATACACAGAAGATCATAGCTCCTCTTTTTTTAGCTGTGATTCTTCACTCTTCTTCAATCTGATGGAGCCCTAATTATTATCGACATGTTTGAAAACGCAGGCCTGGAGTGAATCAAGAAGTTCCACCTAGATTCCCGGATGGAAGAGGGTTTCAGCTCAGTTATCCCGAAAATCTGTACAAAAATTACAGAATTTCCAAAGGCGGAGGGGTTTTCAGTCCCCGGACCCACATTTGAGCTAATTAAACCAAGATCATCCGTCATATATATAAGTATAAGCATAAGTATAAGTATTTTATTCCAATCAAAGGGCCCTCAATGGGACAAAATGACAATACAATATAGATAATTATTCATACAACACACATTATTACCAAACATGTGAGTGTATTACAAGGGAGAAAGTGTTTTAATTGAATGGAAATTTAAATTATAACAGATAAATTTGGTTAAAGCATGTAAGACCAAATGTGCCTGAGCTTACCCTTGGTGCCCCTACACATGGCCCATCAGGGGATATATCCTGTACTCAGGACGACCTAAAGACGATCTCTAAATTAGACGTAGTTAAACAAGACTTAATTTTAGGTCTTATATAACTCAGCTCTTAACTCAGCTCTTGCATATATACAAGTCTTTAAAACTGTTGTTCGCTTATGTAACATTGTTTTCAAAATTCTAATATATTGTGCTCTACGTCCTGAGAAATTTTGACAGTTTAAGACCTGTTCTAGTTCTCAGCAGTGTGTTCTAAATGAGGCCATGTTTTACCAAATAACTTATGGACCGACCATCTAAATTGAAGAAGCTAGGTTTTTTTCATAAGTAAAGGTAGAAAAATTTAGATGCAGGAAAGGAACAAATATTTAGGCGGTCTGGACTAGGAAAAATTTTCTTACCAAAACATCAGACAATGTCTCCATCTTCAATTCAAATTTTTAATATTAAACAATGCTTACAATGAAAATAAACTGTTAACACAGAAATATGTCTCGCCTGTCGCAGCAATGAAGTTTAATAAAAATGCAAAAGTTATAAGTGACTACAGTTCTTGCAATTACTCAAGAAATTGATCTGTGTTGATGCAAATGCAACTGTACACCAAATATCAATGATGTACCATGACTTGTTCACATAAAACAGACTAAGAAAAAACATTAACATCTAGCAAAATGAGTATAAAATCTCATAGTCAGTAGACCTTGACAGCAGGAGCATACAAACAAAATGTCCTTAAAATTGATCTGCACTGATGCTAGTACAACTACATACCAAATATTAATGGTGTACAAAAACTGCTTCATGTTAAACAGACTTTAGAAAAAACATTAATATTGGCCAAATCAATATAAAATCGCAAAGTCAGTTGACCGTAACTGCAGAAGCATACAGATAAAATTCTCTTGGAATTGATCTGTACTGATGCTAATGCAACTGCATACCAAATATTAAAGCCTCAAAGTTGTACCATAACTTGTTCACATAAAACAGACTTAGGCAAAAACTTTAACAATTGTGGCCGCCGCCACCGTCACCATCGCCGTCGTCGCCGGAATCAGCAGACCTAAGTCTCGCCTTTCGCAACATTCGTTGCAGGCGAAACAAATAGGTAGCAGGTTGGCCCCTAAGAACTGACCTTCGCTGTCATCTATTTTTTTAGACTTGAAGATGCTGTTTGGGAAAAAAAATATCGTCACATGCCATTAATCATAAAGTCAATAGCACAGGATTTTTCTTTAAATCGTATACATAGTAACAGATTCTTTGTAAAGTTATATTTGATATACGCGTGGGCTTCCAGTTTGGGGTTTTGATTAATAATATGTTGCCAGATTTGCTTTGTAATTCGTATTATCGAAGGGCGTTGCACATTTCTTTTATTAAATTGAATGATTTGTTTCATTTATTATCAATTTGTTCTTTAAAAAAAAGAAAAAAAGAACAAAAACAACCCACTCATGCTTCCGACATGTTTATTTTTACTCTTTTTTCCACAAAAATACTTATAACTAGTTTGCATAGTTTTAACCATGAAACGTCCTTTGTGGAAAAAATACATGTAAATGCCGAGGTTTATGCAAGAAAAGGGGAGCGTTAAAGTTCTAACATTTAAGGACGTGGGCAATGAAGTACATGTATATAAAACTACAGCCACCGAACAGCAACGCAAACTTTACAGTCCCAAATGTTAGTTAGGTTATTTGTTAGTGCTTTATTCCAATGCGTCACGAATAAGGCTATATATATCAAGTAGATGAACAGGGCAAAAGTGAACTAGACTTGGCATTCTTTATGATAGTGCTAACCCATTCAACCGCCTGAGGCAAACATCCAAGCCGCTCTGTGGGGAATGCACAGCTTGGCCCGATTTATCGATAAGACTGGCGCAGCAGCCGGCCTATTTGCCACTCAGAACCCACACGGGTTTCAATCTCAAATGTTCAACGTCAACACTGGAGACCTCAATGATTCTGATCTGGTAATGGAATTTCAATATTTTGGTTTACTTGTCGTAAAGTACATACGCTGGCATACAAAAAAAATGAGACTATGGCATTTGAATTGACCATAAACACCTATTCTTTGATTGCTGATAAACAAAACTAGAGAAAAGTTGCTAAAGCATCTGACAGCAAGCTTAGAAACATCTAACAATGAATACACCATACTGATAAAAATTAGAGAATTTAATATTGATATATTATTAATACAAATAATTGTTAATAAAGAGAACTATATTATATAACTAGCTACTTGTTTGTATTCAAAACGTGCAGAGTTGGACTCTTCACGCAAACTCAGTAATATGCTTTTACACGCTTCTTGCTGTTCTGGAGCAAGGTGAAGGACGACAGGTGGAAAGCGCTGCTATGTGTGCATATTCAAGAATCTATGACGTAAAGCAGCTAGCAGCCCTCCACGTCGACTTGGCGAAAGAGACGATTAGGAATCTTATATGTTTGTGCAATTATCACGAACGAATTCCATGCGACGTTTGTTATATGTTAACATTTTTGTTGAAATGACAAGATTTTATTTTTTAAAGGGGGTACATGTATATGCAATTCATATGCACGAAAATGGAAAAAATAGTAAAGCGTGGTTGTTCAGTTTTTGCACAAATTGCAATATGGCATTAAATTGATCAGGGAAAAAAATAATGTTAAGTTCGTGCGCGGTTCAATTACTGGCAAAATGACATAAAAAATTTGCACGAATTGCATGCGTCCACATGTTTGTGTGCATCAAATCACACATTATTGTCTTTCAAGACGAAGTACAAGGTTACTTGCTTTGTGTGTGCTATAGCAAGCAGGAACTGCTTACTCTTCCGGAACACCTGAGTTCACTCTTGTTTCGACTGGAGTTCGCGTTGTTGATTGATATTCAGTTATTTTGTGTTTCCATGTTTTACATGTTGTCTGTTTTGTCCCGTTCCTGTTGGTGCTTACTGGTTTTGTCTCTGCCCTTTCGGACTTTTGATATTCGGATACCCCATTGGTACCTCTGCTTCTTTGCCTCATAAAATCAAAGCAACGAGTGTCAATTTTTGTGGTAACGTTTTCTCTGACCGCATGAAAATTGCCAAATCAGTGTTTGATGAACATGACATTGTGTGTTTTTAGTTAATTTATACCACAGCTTCCGGGCTGTGGTTAAAAAATCTGCGTTGAGTCATGGTTATATAAAAAAATCATTTCCCCGCTTGGCACAAATCTGATTTTTACTTACTAGTAAATAGAGCAGTGTGTCATATTATTGATAAATGTCAATAGACAATATTACCGCAAAGTGTCGGCCAACAAATCTGATAAAAAGTTTCCCCGAGCGCAGCAAGATACGATCGCAGCATGTCGAACCCTGTACGTTTTAGAGCCAATAGGAATAGTCAATTGCTCTGGACAAATGTAGCTCCCCCGGGGGCAGCCCATGGTGGACTGAAAGCAGCCTTTGGTGGACTTTTCACCTACATTTCATAAGCAATACATTTTTTATCAAAAGCAGACCAAATGAATTAAGTTGCATAAAATATCGCCCCTTTTGGCCCCTAAATAAAGGTATCTTCTACCTTTCATGTTTTGCCCCTTTTGGTACCTAACGGTAATTACGGGAAGGGGAATGTTACAAAATTAATCCTGAATTTTAAACTCACTACTTCAAGAATTAATTAGCAAAAAAAAATTAAATCAAACAATGAGTTTTCAATTTTGGCCCCTTTTGGCCCCGAATTTTATAACAGAACAAAAGAGCAGTTGAAGAACAACAACTCATTAAGCTATGTTCAAATGATTTGATCCAATTCAATATTTATAATGTAATTTTGAGTAATGCATATATCTTAGTACCCCATGTCCTTTCATTTTTCAATTATTAGAAACGCTTGAGCAAAATCTATAAGATTATAGAGAAATCAAACAGCTAATACCTTTATGGGCTGTAAAAAACGGTGGCAGAATGCGGCCATGAGAAAAAAAATATAATATCACGTTCCCTCGTGATACCATCACGTTCCCTCAAGATTATAAGAATCTAACACCGGTGTTAGGGCAAGATAAGGAAATCTCCGACACCCCGAGGGTAAGATTTCAAGTCTGCAACGAGGCTCTGCCGAGTTGCAGATGTAAAGAAATCTTACCCAAGGGTGTCGGAGATTTCCTCTGCCTATGAAATCTGTTTTGACCTAACATTTCTTTGAATACCTATACAAAGGCAGTACCAGTACCATTGCGTCTCTTTTGGGGAGTGGGAAGGGAGTGTGGTGAACATACCAGTTGAAATTGCATGATCATCGTACTTGAGGTATTTTGCTTGGTACCCCCTTGTGACTTACTTAAATTTGAGTTTTCAGCAAAATGTTGAGGAGAAAAAAGTTTGATAGCTATGATATTCAAATACTCATGTAACACGAATGGTCCCAAATGCTTTGCATTATATTAAAGCATATAAAGAAATTGGATTACTGACCTAGTAACCTTAATTTCAAACGATGTCAATGTATCATATTGGTAAAATATATAGATATATAAAATTAACCCTTCATTATTGCAAGTTAGAAAAATAACGTGTCATTTTTCCAAGAAATGTGATATCGGACGACTTGTGTGGCGTAAATTGCTATATGAAATTCGTTTTTGTATATTGTCTTCAGTGTCTTATTCGTGGAAGCCACAGCCGAGAGTTGCTTTTATACAGATCTCGACGTGCCGCTGGGTCTTGAAATGTTTACAAAGTAAATCGTAAACTTGGTCTTAACCCTAGTTTAAATACCAATTTGTTTTGTGTTATGGTTGCCAGCATACTTTGTTGTATTTAAACCTTTGAGTTTTTTTTAGCTGCATATATAAATTGTGTCTTTTAGTCGCTGTCTTTTTAGTAACAGCAGGCGGTTTTTTTGAAGGACAACCCGCGATACCTTGTATACATATTATTTAAAGTATGTCAACGTAACATATTTTAAACTTATTTATATATCAAAATAAATTTCCAATATGATATAATAGTATAGATATTATATCTACTTGTCAATATTTTTACATTTGTACGTAAAAAGGAGAAACAATTTCCATTCCATAAATGGGTTGATTTAATGGCCATTTTTTCTACAGGCTGTTTATTTTCATATCTCTGCTCACCTTTAGGTAAACAAGACGCAAATATTAATACATTTTTTGCCTAATACTATGTTGTAAGATTCAAATTATTTAAAACACCAAGTCGATATCCTCGTTGCTGAATTGGGCTTCCTTGTTCAGACTTTTTGGCGTTAAATACTTCTCTTCTTCTTTTTGGCATTCCAGTTAGTTTGATGCAATTGCTGCTGATGAGATGTTACTCCTTGAAATATGCATATATACAACATTACTAAATTCAAATTGACAGTTATATTGATACCCGTTTTGGAACTTTGTATTTTGAGCACTTATGTCTGAGGGATATTTTCACTAGATGTTCCCCCTCGGCGGTACATATTAATATCAAAATGAAACCGTCGAGTATTCCAGAATTCCGACCAGTACCTCCTCGTGGTGGAAGACGTGCCCTGCATCAATCGACAACAAAGGATACTATGGAGCAGCTAACACTGCATGACGGTGGTGTGTCCCATGGCACATAGCGAGTCTTTAACAGTTTAGTTTTTAACTGTTAAATAGTCGATGCAGAGAGGCACCCCCTATAGTCACGACTGTAAATACCAATCTTCATCATCGTCGATCGAGCCCCATACGAGGTCTACAAGTTATGGGAAAATGATATATAGTTTTCTCATTTTCTGTATTATGACCCGACACATCCGCAGAAAAGGACCAATACCCTTTTTAAACAACCTTGGGTACACATCTTGGACGATTTCTCCCCGATGTCAGAATCCCAAGACAAGCTATGCTCTGCTTTTGGCCCAAAGTCCACATCGAAAGCCTTACAGATACTTGTTACTCATTCGAATTGCATGATGCTACTTTTACTTCTTCTGCAGTATATGATGCTATATTGTGCAATTATGCTCCAGAGGAGCCGTCACAATGACGAAAGATGCCACTGTGTAGAAAGATTTAATTGCATAATGTAAAAATATATTTTTAATGTTAGTAATGCATGACTGAAATCATTGAATGAACCATTCAGTTTGCGTATTTATTCTAAACTTAGTTTAGTTTCTAGAATTGAAGGACATATCAATGATTTATGGCGGTACATATATACATTTCATCAAGTTCAAAATAAATTTGACATTGTTCGGAATTCTCTTATATTTATAAAAAAATATCCTGCGGGAATAACTCGATTTTTTTTCCAAATTAAGCTTTAATCTATATAAGCAGAAATGAAATAGCCCTGTATTGTACTGCAACTTTTTTGGTCATATTTTAGATCTTATCTTCATTTATTCCTTTGTCATATATATACATTATATATGCACTTCTCAACTTCTGATTTGTTTTAATTATTGGCTGCTTACCGTCCGTTTTAACAGTAACTGTTGTTTTCAGTTAAGCATTTAAAAAAAATGCAATATTAGTCCATATTAGAAAGGACTAAAACAGCTTATCTTAATTGCAGATTTTAACTGAGATATATGGTCATTTATCAATTTCTTATAACTAAATTCATTTTTCCTTTAAACTACTTTTCAAATCATTTCGTAGTTTTAAAAATTATAATTGTTGGTCATTGTTATTTAATAGAGTTATAAGGTCATAAATATGCACCAATAATGAGTCCAAAATCTACAAAAAGCACAAAAACACCCTCCAAAGATCCTCAAATTTGCTCATATAAGTTCCATTGCTATAAGCACTAACTATTATTTAGCTATTTTCATTCATTATTGGTTTTCAATTGAGGTTCGTGACGTCACAGATCAATACAAACTTGATTGCATGCGGCAATCAACTTGTCCAGTTTCAAGAGCAAACGTGGACAGGCATTTTTTTTTTTACAATTTTCATTAGACAAAAAAATTAAAAGAAATGAATTCTTACCACAGGGCTCAGGTCCCCAGATTTTAAATCCAAATTCAAATTGACCTTTAAATATGGGAAATATTTTGGGGATTTCCCTTAGAAATTCCTATTTAACATGTATAGTTTTGCATTGATCAGCTGTGTGCAGTTTGTTGCAGCGTATAGTTAGGATTATGATGATAATGATGCAGGACTGAATTAGAAAGAAAAAGATTTCTGGAGACGGACAATGAAGTTTAGGTTAAGCGACGCTAGGGTAGAGCGATGGTTAGCTTTTCCAAATCCCATTTGTTCAATTTTACTTTAATAATTTTATTTTCTTATAATTTTATTTTCTTATCACTTAATGCTAATAAATACATGTTTCGACGTAAAGCAGTTAAAATTTACGATATGTTTAACTAACTAGTATTAGAAGACCGATTTCTGACTTTTTTCTTTCTTTTTGCAGTAAACTAACACTTCATTGATTCTAAAAGTCAGTTTTTAGTTGATTTTGTGTTTTGTGTTTCTTCGTGCTGTTCTTGTTTGTGTTTACCGGTTTTGCCGTTGCCCTTTCGGACTTTTTATACTCGGAAGGTTGGGCCAAAAAACTAGTTTAACCCCACCACATTTTATATGTGCCTGTCCTAAGCCAGGAATCTTTGACAAAGCTTTTGTTTGTGCTTGTCTTTTTGATGTTTTATGTTCCTTGTTTAAGAAGGGGTTCTATCTGCGACTATTTAAGGACTGGATTTGAATTATATGCATTTTATTTAGACCATGGGCCTGGCCCAATTGTAGAACCGCGAACAGCGCCTACTGGTCTCGTCGAAGGCTGCTAGTGGTTGTCCATTGTGGTTTTTCTAAATTGTCGCTTGTTATGTGAGCTTTGTTGCGAACAATTATTCCACATCTCATTATTTTCTATATTTTGACACTCGAAGGCATTGGTGCCTATTTGCTAATTTCGAAACTTACTACCGGGGCAAATTTGGTCAATAGCAGACATGGCAGATAAAGATATATATCTTTATCTGTCATGTCTGCTATTGACCAAATTTGCCCAAATATATTCTTTACATAGGCGGATCCAGGGGGGGCCTGGGGGGCCCGGGCCCCCCCTTTTGGCGGACAAATTTGGTTGAATATATAGGAAATCAATGAAGCGTGACCAAAGCGGGCCCCCTCTTAGGCCAGTCAGTGGGCCCCCTCTTTTCAGAATTTCTGGATCCGCCTCTGCTTTACGACACTGTGCAATTCACCAAATGGTCGAGGAGTTCATATTTTACCATCTTCCTTATTGTTGTTTTAAAATGTTTATATTGGAAACTTTTAATGGGCTTATATTAGTTATGCACTTCATACAAGAATGTGCTAAAGATAAAAAAAAATGTCGAAATGCATTCAGAAAGGTTACGTCATTTCAAAACGGTAAGAAAAATATATACACGTGAAGCCGACTATTAAAGATGAATATCATTTAGCGATAAAAAAGAAGAGAGGAGTACAAAATAAAATATGTTGTCCAAAAAGTCAAACGTTGGTTATTTTTTAAAAATGATTTAAACAAAAAATAGAACAAGCGGTGACGTTTCGAAATACACCAGTGTCTGCTATTATTATTCTCACAAATATGTTTACGATTATATCTTTAAGAAAAATATTTGCCCAAAATGACAACTTCTATCTAGTCAATCCAGCAATTGGCAGATATCAGTTTTTGATTTCATGCAGATTTTATGCAAATTTTGGATTTTTCATCCTGGATGTCGGGGCTGACCACTCCCGCTTTCAGAAGTTTTTTTTTAACCGCCTCTGATGTTTAAAAAAACCCTACTAGCTTGACAAGACCAACGATAAGCAAGAAGTAAAAGTTTCAATGCAATAATTTTATGAAATGTTCTTCATTCATATAGAGCAACAAAATTGCAATATGCATGTATACCTTACACATTTTCATATATAAAAGTCATAAAGCAAGGAAAGATATTATAAACTAAGACTATAATGTGCAATAAATACGGATGGGTTCTGAGTGGCAAATAGACCCACACCAGTGCTACTAAGTGTAAAGCTTGGTAGTGGTAGTCCACTATCAGTGGATGTCAAAATCGTCAGGTCATTTACAGAAAACCATACCGCACATCATTTACTGGTGCACTGTGTGGCAAAAATAAAACGTTTCTTGCATGCGCGTAAGAATATTGATGCAGGTTTCGGTAGGAGTTGGGCGCGTAGATGCACTGCGGACTGTCATTGGGCTCATTTGCCTGATCTCATCCATCCTCTTTTTTTTCCAGAGTCATGCAAAACTCATTTTCCCAATTTGCCTTGTGCTTAATTCTGACATCATCATTCGTTTGAAATGCCTGTACCAAGTCAGGACCATTGCGATCCACCAGTTCTCCGGTATGACTGATTCGTTGTTGTCATTTTCTCTGGACTGTGAGATTGATCATTCAAGTTCGGTAGTTTTGTTATTACCTTTATTTAATGTCCATTTTATCACCCGTCTCACGATAGCAGTGCAAAAGTAACTTCTAAATAGGTCATTATAAAGTCACTGTTCAACCAAGTCAGAAAACACCTTATCCATCTTTTATTCAAAGGAATTTAAATCTAGATCACCACCTTCTGCCGCAAACGGGAAAAACCAATCGACATCAAAAAGAATCAACAGATCGATAGTCCATTGACACGGTCGTGGAGTACACTTAATTGTTACATAATTTTTGATTGGTTATTTGATCGAACTTCCGATAGGCAACAAATATGTTGTTTAATCTGCTGGGATGATAGTACGAACACGAAACATGCAATATTATATTTTTCAATATATCATATTCATTGCAGTGTTGAAGTGAGCAGTCGACACTGTTCTGAAATAAAGGTAACAACAAAATCGCCGATCTCATATAATCCAAGAACAAAAGACAAAACAAGGCAAAGGAGATATAGTTTAGATAATTGTTGCAAGCCGGAATGACACCCCCCCCCCCCAAAAAAAGGCAAATTATTGAATTGTCATTCCCAAACTTAAAGGCAAAGGGGAAAATACAATTTCGGGGGTCTATTCCAACTTTTAATAGAGAATTTTGTTTTCTATCCTTTTGGTTCTCACAGTCAATACTGCACTCTTAACATTTTTAAGATTAATTGTTTTGTTTGTCCCCAATTATTTTTTGAGCACTTGGACATTTGAACTTTGAGGGATACAGATATGAAATTCTACACAGTAATTTTAAGTGCGCATACATTTGAGGATTAAAATTTCACCGATGTTCAAAGTTGATTCATTATCATTCATATCCATAATCGGAGCCCTTCCTGATTTTCCACATTTTTTGTGTAGTATTATTCCCACGTTTTGTGTTTTTGGTTTGTCTATGAACAAATTGTACATGTATGCCGACTTGACTTTCTTAAAATCTGATTTCATCAATTCGCAGGGAATCTTTAATTTGCAAGTCTGTTTTTAAGCTACATATCAAGAGGGTACTAGTAGGAAACAGATGGTGATTTAGCTGTTTACCTTTCATAAATTGTCATGTATGTTCTGGGGTCCATCATCACCGTATGGACTCGTGAGCGGCGGAAAAGGTTATTCACGTACATGGAAATGGTTAATAACACACTTTGAAAAGGGATAAACGGATTTAAAATAAAAGAGGCCACGGTATGTTTGAGTATCATTTTTCTTTTCCCATTTCAATTAAATATTAAATGCCATGGCTCACGGAACACTTGAAACCATTCCCTTTCTTAAGATGCAAGCTATTTTTCGATAGAATGTTTCAGTTTTCTTCCAACTAAATGACAAAATGATGTTACCAAAAAAGTTAACGATAAAACATATTTTTCTCTAACGAAATTACCCTTTTAAAGAATATAATGTGCATGCACGTGCTTTTAAGAATATGAAATATACCAAAACCCCGTTTTCTTATAGGCATGAAAGTTATACCCGAAAATTAAAATAACACCGTCTGAAAAGGTCATCAACCGGTAACGCATATAAAAATGGTCAAAAAACAACATATGATTAAGATGATTTTCATCACTGTTGGCACACGGACACCTTTTCTAACTTTGCAGCTCACCATATCCATTCTATATTATACCAACATATGATTAATGCTGGAGAAGATGATTAAATGGCTGTTTTTCATTGTGATTGTTTAAATTGCCGTTTCTTAAATGTTGGTTGCGTCGCGTAAACTTATTCCACATCTCTTTATCGTCTATATAACGGTAAATCTTTCTCATTCCGAAAGAATCAACAGCCTGTGTAGCTCAATTTGTAAATCTACTAGTCAGTGTCCATATAACAAATTAGAAATCACCGGAATACGCGTTGCTTAACAACTAATAAATCACGTGCAAGCAAAATGATTTAGCATGAAGTGGAACTTGTCTGCAAGAATATGTCTGAGTTTGAAAACCTATGTACCTTTATTTATTTTTGAGACCTCTCATAAATTGCACCGACGTCCATTGGACATAGCAAAATCGGAGGTAATGCCTCATATGGTGAATGGTTTTTATCTTAACTTTGGGCTAAAGAAATATTTTCTTTGATAAAAAATGTTATAACTATTATATATTTTTTTCAAAGTATTGCAATAAAAAGTTATTCTATGGAAACGGTGATACACTGGTAGGTCTTAGAAGACAAAGACGACATTTTAACGTTATTGTACATTTAAATACGGAAGAAAGGACGTTTAAAGACTGCTGGGCAAAAAGGGTACAAATAAAATTGAATCGTTATTTAAAAATACTGCTTTGAAATAATAAGTCGGGAATCCTAATTTATGAACACATTTTATCATCATTGAAAACATGTACAGTGTCTTCGGCTATTTCGTCAACTATTTCAATGCGATATTAAGCATATTGAAACATGACACCATTGTTTTATAATAGAAAGTATTTAACAAATTCATTTTACACATGTATAACCCGAAACACAAAATGTGTCCATTTTAAAACTCTGTTTCTGTGACCCTTATAAATCGAAGAAAATTCCTTGTCAAAAGTTAGTTTCAACCTCAACCAGATTGTCAGCACCATGCATCAATATCAGTTTATATCCTTCATTAAGAATTAAGAACTACACTTTTTTCAGGTAAAATACCAATAAGAAAGAAAACAAGACTATGGCTCTACCGACCAAAGCAAAAATATGGCACTAAAAGACAATCATTAGCAGAAACCACCATTGAACGCGTATATTAACAAAAATATCGCTAAGAATAAGAGTCTGAAAATAAAGATACAATGATAGAATATTCGAGTGTTGCTATTTTAAGGATGGTCACTCTTCGTGTTTCAGGATTTTTTTTTTGATTGTATGAATGGTGTGCGCCAAGGAGAAAATTTGTCACCTTTTCTTTTCAGTATTTTTCTAAACGACCAGACATGTTAACTCTCCCGTTTTCACCGGGAGACTCCCGGTTTCAAGACTCTATCTCCCGCCTCCCGATTTGTGCCTAAAATCTCCCGGTTAAATAAATTGTCTATAGAAAAGTCACGAAAATCGTCATTTTGATTTTCCTTGGGCAGTGTTAGAAAGCTCATATGCAATTAATTACTTGTTGATTTATTAATAAGTGATTCCACCTGTCACCCCAAGCTAATTAACTAAGCCATATCAAGCTTTCAGTGTTAATTGTCAAATTGACAAGGTATAACCCCTAATTAGACACCTTACACATCGATCTCTGGAGCATTGCCGACAAATTCAAATTCAAATTATTTTATTTGAAGGAAATCCATATAAGGATTGTGCTCAAACAACAGACATTACAAAAACATACAATCAATAAAGAATATATACATATGAAGTATCATATTGTTTACTTACGACTGAGGAGGAACCTGATTTGCTACATCATTTGACCTTTTTTTTCATATTATAACATAATAGTGATATTAAATAAATGTATATATATATATATCAATTTTCTAAGTTAGTTATACATTTTTATCAGTACATATATACTTTTCCAACCTTAATTATATAAGATCATTTCTTATGTTGTACAGATTACTTATACTTTCCATACAGAATTTATTGATGTCATAATCATTGTTTGACATAATATACTTAAACTTTTCTTCTTCAGACATCTGAATAAAACTTGGAATAATATTAGATAAATAATCAAAAAAATTTTTACGGGCATCAGATAACCGAGTACATCTACATACAAAGTGAATCTCATCCTCAATCTCAACGTGGCAAAGTTTACATATTCTATTTTCTAGTGCTAAGTTTTTATGTCTTCCTGTTTCAACAGCTAAATTACTATTACTTATTCTTATTTTAACAAATTCTGAAACTACCTTTTTTCTTATGTCTATTTTTAAAAAATTTTCCATTTCGAAACTGGATTTTATTAATCTATAAGTTCTAAGTTTATTTCCCTTATTAGGGTTTGTGTCATGAAAAACTTTCTCTTTCCAGAAAAAAATAAACTCCTCTTTGAGTTTTTTTTGAGTAGAAAAGACTAATCTATTTTTACTTAATGAATTCTGGTTCTTCCAGATATGATCAAATTTGACAATCTTTTCAAATATATTTCTCATTTTTGACTTGTACCAATTATCATTATTTATGCTGTTATACATTAAATGAACCAAACTTTTAGAATTTGAGTTTACAATATGATACCAATATCCTACTGCAAGTTTTAATGCATCAATAGAGCAAGGGAACATACCTAAGTCACCAAGTACAGCCATGTTGGATGAGGTCTTATTGACTCCTAATAAATATTTTGCAAATTTCATTTGAACTTTAACTGGTTGGTATAAGAAATGTCTATCATTAAAAAAGGAATTCTCCTTTACTAACATATCTAAACATAATAGTTCACTACAATATAAAAGTATTGGTTTTATGCATGATTCAAATAATTTTAAATGAAGTTGAATATTAGCTTTGTCAGAATACAGTTTCTTATACACACAAAATAAAGCTTTGATTGCTTTTTTACATAGATAATCATTAGCTTTAGTAAAGCTTCCTGAAGGCTTAAAAATAATCCCCAAGTATTTATATTCATTTGTTAATTCCAATTCATAGTTATTGATGAAAAATTTGTCTTTTTTCAAAAGTTTTCCAGCTTTATTGAAAATCATTATTTTGGATTTTTCAATATTAACTGTCAAATTCCATTTTTGACAATAACCAGATAAGTTATCTAAACATTTTTGTAGCCCAGCTGCAGATTCAGATAACAATACTATATCATCTGCATATAACAAACAAGATATTTTATTAGACATATCAAAAGAAGGTGGATCACATTTTTCATCAAATATTTTAACCATATCATTAATGTACACTGAAAATAGGGTAGGGCTCAATACACAACCTTGTTTAACCCCAACTTTAGAAGAAAATATATTTGTTACACTCTCGGCAAGTTTAACTCCATAATTAACTTCTTGGTACATGCTCCTAAAAATATTATAATAATTATTACTCAAATTAAGTCTTTTAAGTTTAAAAAGTAAAGCTAATCTATCAACCGTATCGAAGGCTTTTTCTAAGTCAATAAAAGATACATAAAGTTTCTTTTTGTATTTAAAAGTTTTATCAATAAGACTTTTAAGTGTCAGTATATGGTCACTTGTTCTACAGTTTTTTCTAAAGCCAATTTGCTCTTTACATATTATATTATTCTTTTCTAGAAAAATATCTAATCTGGTTGAAAGGATTTTTGAGAAAAATTTACCAAAACAACTTGACAATGCTACTCCTCTATAGTTAGATGGGTCATTATAACATCCACCTTTAAAAATGGGTTTTATATAATTATTTCTCCATTGCTTTGGATATACACCAGATTTTAACAATACATTAAACATAGATACATATAATTGTGGAAAATGAGTACATGACACTTTAAGCATTTCATTTAAAATACCATCTGGGCCACATGATTTCCCATTTTTTAAATGGTTAGCTGCTTTAAGAACCTCCTCAGTCGTAATAATATTATTTAAACAATCAACATCAATTGCTTTTTCAAAGTTATAATTTTCATCTTCAGAATATTCTGCTATATAATCTTTATTCATGAGTTTCTGAAAATATTCAATCCAAATGTTTGGGGAGATGTTAGAGCTAGGGTCACTAATATTTTTATCTTTTAACAGATTAATATTTTTCCAAAATTCTTTGGGATTTTTTTCTTCACATTCCATAATTTTCCCTAAAAGTTTATTTTTAAATTCTCTTTGTTTTTTCCTTGTTAATCTATTAAACTCCTTTTTTGTAAAGGCCACTTTGTGTCTCAAATTTGTATCCCAGGGATTTTTTGTTAACAGTCTAGATAACCTCCTCACTTCTTTATGTTTAATATTACATTCATCATCTATCCATTGTTTCTTAGGTTTTTTGCATTTCTTTTTCTTAGTAAAATTTCTGCTATTTGATGCGTTAATTAGAATGGAAGAAAATTCTGAAATCTTAGCATTAATAGTATCTTCATCATTACTAGTTTCAACTTTTTTTTCAAATTCGTTGCACCAAGCATTGAAGTCAATATTATTTATATTACTTAAAAATATTTTTTCTCTTTTATCATTCCATCGTGTGTTCTTTGGCTCATGGAGCATATCTTTATATATATTTGAACTGAGAAATTGAGACCATATTTTGGTTTCTATCTGACAATGGTCTGAGGTAATTATGTGAAGTGGAGTTATGTCCCTTTAAAAAAAGATAAATTTGATTATTGGATATTTTTCCAATATATTTTAGTTTTTTACTTTAAATTATGCAAAGAAATATATAAAATTTGGATTAATGGAACAATTTTGAAACATTCTCCCGATAAAAATATTATTTTTGTACTTTTATTTTATTATATTCACCTTAGTTTTCAAATACAATTTCACAACCATTTTTATATTCAAAAATGTGATAATCAGAAAATCAAAGATGAATGATTCTGCTGAAAAATAAGGTAGAATTTTTACTAAAAGTAAGAAATTTATGATCTGCTGATAATGTCAGTCTAAATTAAAGACATGCATAACAGCAAAAATGCTTTAAAAATCCTGGTATTAATTGAAATTTGCAACCATTTTGCGGTTTTAAATGACACTCCGGTATGTCGATAAAAATCTCCCTGAGAGGTTGTCTGAAAAGTTAAAAATCTCCCTGAGAGGCCCTCTGAAAAGTTAACATGTCTGAAACGACTTGGAAAAAATTTTGAAGAGCTCCATGTCCTTCCTTTAAATTTAGTCAAAGAGAAGATTCAAAGCTCCCTACGTATTTTTATAAAACTTTTCATATTGTTATATGCCGATGACACGGTAATTTTTGCTGAATCATTTGATGATGAGGCGAAGAAGAAATTAGCGGAGCTATCACAAAAATCATTATTCGCAATGTATGAGAAGATAAGAAATCATAAGATTCCGATTGATATTCAATTGAAACTATTTGATTCATTAGTTGAGCCTATCCTGCTATATGGTTCTGAAGTATGGGGATATGAAAATGTGTTAGAAAGAGTACATCTTCAATTTTGCAAAAGAATACTCAATCTGAGACAGTATACCCCCAACTCAATGGTATATGGTGAGTTAGGCCGATATCTTCTTTGTATAAAAGTCAAGCTTAGAATGATTTCTTTCTGGTGTAGATCAGTACAGAACGAAAGGAAGCTTAGCAGCATCCTTTACAGACTATTGTATGATCTGCAACTGAATAAAAGTCAAAGCTTTAAATGGATATCTAGTATAAAATCTGTCTTAAAGTTTGACAATACAGGTATTGGATATATTTTTACTAACCAAATCCAAGTAGAATTTTGTACTCTAAAACCTATATTATTTGAGCGTCTTAGAGACCAGTTCATACAGAAATGGTTCTCAGATATAGAAAACTCATCTAAGGGTCAACTGTACTCCTTATTCAAAACAAACTTTTGCTTTGAAAATTACTAATTAAGGTAAACGGAGTTTGGAAGAACTCAGATATCTAAAATGTGAACTTCCAACCTGAAGTTGCCGGTTGAAACTGGGAGATGGTCAAACATTCCTAGAGAAGCAAGAGTGTGTTCACTTTGTAGGGATGGAATCGGCGACGAATTCCATTGCTTATTTAAATGCCAAAATGACTATGTTAAACAATTGCAACAAAAACATATACCAAGGTATTATTTCATAAATCCAGATAAAAACAAGATGAGTGGTATGTTGTCTCTTTGTAATGTTAAACTTTTAACAAACATAGCATCGTTTGTACATAAACTGAATTTGTTATTTTAACTTTATATGCTGTATGACTAGCTCATTCTGTCATTTGTAATATATGTTATTTTGTTGTATGTCCTCATGTTACACATGTATGTGTCTGAGTGTTTCAATAAAATCTGAAAGGAGTCTGATTTCCCGCCAAATTTTTTACGTCATTTATCTCGAAAACGAGCACACAGACCTATCATTTTCTTTTTGCTATTTGCTCGTTTTCGCGATAAATGACGTCAAAAATTTGGCGGGAAATCAGACTCCTCTAGATTTTACATAACTTTAACATTATGACGTTTTTGGCCTTAAAAACCATGAAGTTGTATCAAGTTCAAGAAATTTTATACAGTTGGTTGTTAAGGTCTATATAATGAGAAAATATCATAAAAAGTAGGGGTCAGTGTGCAAAAAATTTCTTCAATATTTAAAGGCAAAGTCTAGAGGAGTTCCAAAATCAGACTGAAATCCTGAAACATGAAGAGTGACCATCCTTAATCAATACAAGCATTATTTTATAATTCAAAATCGTAAAAAAAGCAGTTATACATGTAGTTTGTTTTGTTTTGGATTAACTGATAGTTTGTAGAAATTAAGCTATGTAGTATAGTATAATTTTAAATGCCTATTGTCTAAACAACTCTTTCAAATTAATTTTATGCTGGAATTCAGTAAACTGTTTTAAGAAACTCCTGTCCCTGATTGTTGGTAATTAAGTTTAAAGCCAAAAGTTAACATCAAGTTTGATAGAAATTAAGACAAGCAAATACATCAAATTTCTACGCGTGCTATCTGAATTTGACAACCTCTTTTCGTTTGCCTGATAGTTATATTTATGTTCAAAACAGTAACACATATTTATGTAAAGATGTATGTATATTTATGCAATTAAAAATTGGTTTTCATGAATTGTGTTTGTTATTTCGCCTCATGTACGTGTATATGCAACATTTGATTAAAAATAATATTATATGAGAATAAAAAACAATTTTTTAACAAATTGCGCTTTATTTGCATTATTATATTGTAATATATTACGCATTGACCCTTTTTAGCTTCTCTCACGCATCGTTTAACCTTTTCGTCCTGCGTTATCGGTGCATCGGCATTTACAAGCGATATATAAGATAAATGAATTCATTTATCATGTTAAAATATTCCATGTGATAATGATTGTCTTAAAATATTGACCTGTATGAGCAGAAATGTGTGTAAAAACTTTTTTTGTAAATAAATTTATATTCCAAATGAAGTATTGATTTTGTAAAGTGGTTGTGGAACAAATCGTTCAATAATGAATTATGATGCCAACAAAAGTAAACACCTAAATGTATGAGGTGTTCCGTGCAATAGCATTTGTTTTTATATAAGAATGGCTGCAGGGCTTATTATGGACCTTTTTGATGACATATTGCTATTTTGGAAAATTTTGCCTTTTCAGAGTGTGTTATTTACCATTTCCATGTGCGTGATTAACCTTTTCCTACGCTCATGAGTCCATACGGTGATCATTGAATAGATCGTTTTGTAAATTACAAATCGTTGTCTGTCGTTGGAAAATGGAGATATATAAAAATGCATTGAATTCTAACATATTTGATCAAATTTTGAAAGTAATATAAAAAATAAAGAATATAGTGGAGATTACTCCGTCTAGATTGAAAAAAAATCACGAAAACCAGCAGTAATCTTATGACTACATAAGACAGCTAACGCTTGCCTAAAAATTACTTGTGAAAACAGAGTTGGCGTAATTTTCTTTGATATTGAGAACGGATCAACTTCCAATTGTAATCTGACACATAGATTCCCTCTTAAATTATATATATAAAAAAAAATTTGCTCATTTAGTTGTTTAACCCCCTTTTAATGTCTGTACTAACAGCTAACAATAATATCTTTATATAATGAGTATAGAAAAATAAAGTCAGGAAAACGAAAATACACATGTACTTACAATTACAACGGCTGAACACGTCATGCACAAAAGTCTTACAAAGGGCAAAATATGCAAAGAAATATTATAAGCAGTGGTGAAAACAGACAAGGAACAAATGGGATAGAAAAAAAACATGATGCACCGAAATGCAAGCCAAATAATAATCCAAAACCAATGTATTTCTTTTTTTTTCTTGGCAACATGTTCTTAATTGGATGCTTAGACCCACTTTTTATCACATCACTTTAACCACATTTCCTTACATCTTTTGTGCTTTTGATACAACTGCACAAGTTTTCCTGGTTCATTGACTTATAACCACTTTTCAGTCAGTTTACTTCTTAGTTTGTGTGTTTGCATGTTGATATATGTATTTTGATTGATTCTATCTTAATCAAACTGAATACATGATTTCAATAGATACTTCTTAGTTTGTGTTTTATAAATTGAACTTCCTTTTACAAATTATGTAACATGAAAGAATAAGGTTTTATATATAGATCAACAGAAAAATACCGAAAAATTGAATGACATATACCACACAGGAAGATATGTGCCAAAGATAAAATTACACAGTGGTTAGAAATGCAAGTCCCTAATGACATATTATAACAGTAAAAAAGGGGGACACAAAAATATATCTGCTACTTGACAAGCATAAACTTGCCAAAAATTGTCAAAATCAGACCAAAAATAAAAAGTTTCAATTTCGGCCCCTAATTACATAACGGGGAAAAGGGGGGGGGGCACAAAATTCAATCAGGCCCATTCTTTCATGGTAAGGAACATCCTTGACAAATTTCATACTAATTGGCTAACTAGGACTAAAGTTATTGTAGGAACAAATAAAATATTAGAATTTTTTGCCCCTTTTGGACCCCAAATTTCCTAACAAAAAAAGAAGGGACCCCCAAAATCAATCCTATCCATCCTTTTATTGTAGGGAACATCACTACCAAATTACAAAGCAATTAGATAACTAAAACCGACTTATCATGGCAACAAACAAAGAAATAGCATTTTTGGCCCCTCAAAAAAGGGGCACCCCCAAAGTCATCTCATCCATCCTTTCATGATAAGGAACCACACTGCCAAATTTCAGATCAATCGGATAGCTACATTAATTATGTAGAACTAAAGTTATCGTGTATACACTTAACCTGTTAATAGACAACGACAACGACGACGACAGAATCATACCATAACACGACCACAATTTTTTTTTGCGGTCGTATAAAAAATCAATCCAAACTCTTTATACTTCTGAAATTATCAATGAAAACTATATATCAAAGTCCGTTGACTGAAATTCCAACGATAAGGATGAAACTGTTTTGGTTTAGCATACCAAATTTCATTTCAATTAATTTCAATTGACATTTCTTATTCCGTAAAACAGTATTTTTATGAAAACAAACCATTTTGGTGTACTGCTAAATAACAATAATAAACAGGATTTTATGGCATCAAGCAAATTTACGATTACGGGATCTCCAGGTATTCTTTGAGAGATTAAATGATCGAGTGATTTGACTTTTGAAGTACAAAATACCCGATCTAGGTATTACTCTATTTTATTCACAAGGTTGGGCGGAGCTTAAATTTCTCAGTCTTTTAGGTAAGATTTAAACGAAGAATCCCGAAATAATTGACCCGTGACCAACCCGGTCAATAAATCGCCAAAGCTACCAGTGTTGAAATTTGATAATTAGTTTGTCCTTATAGATAGAGCATTTTTTCTGCAGCTTTTCCTCGAAAATAAAACTCCACAAGTTAGTTTTTGAAAATTGAACAGTTTCTTCAATGATTTTTCACTATATTCTTCACTAAACGTGAATTTCATTACTTTTGTTTTAAAAGAAGCAGAGGTATCAATGGGGTATCCGAATGTCAATAGTCCGAAAGGGCAGAGACAAAACCAGTAGAAACCAACAAGAACAGGACAAAAACAAACAACATGTAAAACATGGAAACACAGAATGACTGAATACCGGGGGTATCAATTAACAACGCGAATTACACTTCGAAACGAGATTGAACTCAGGTGTTCCGGAAGAGTAAGCAGTTCCTGCTTGCTTTAGCGCATCCGTCGCGTTGCCAACAGTCAATTCAGTGTGTCAAATCCGGTAAAGGAAGACAAAACAAAACCCTATGACAAACGAACGTCTGCACTCATCTGAGAGATCGGAATCCCATATTTGTCTATAAATGCATGTCTTCCGTAAAATTTCTTGAGTGAATACAGCAACCGAAGAGCAACATAAACCCGTGTCAGCAATTACTGTGTAAAACGCGACGCTCTGCCAAGGACATTGATGTAATTCCCGCAAGCTCTGGAGTAACGAATCAATTGGGATACGTAATCTCCATAAGATGGAGCGGACGGAATGTTGCTACACAAAATTGAAGAAGGAAAAGTTGACGATTGGAAAGTTGAAGTTATCACGTTTGTCATAGAGCTTTGTTGAAAGTTTTCCTTGAGAGTCAATTTCAAGATGTAGATATAAATATGAAGCAGACTTCCTAGAATCTGTTGTGTCCTTAATCTCAAGTTCCTGAGGACATATAAGATGGAGAATGTCACCAAATCGAGAATTGTTCAGTGAAAGGACATCATCAATATAACGGAAAGTGAGATGAAAAGAGAGAGCTAGTCTACGATCTTTTTTGTTTAAAAGTGATTGTAAGAAGTCTGCTTCATATGAATGAAGAAACAAATCAGCAAGCAAAGGTGCACAATTGGACTCATTGATGACAATGTCTTGGTATAATCGACTTCTAGATATTTGTACCTGCGTTTTCCATTCTTTTTTTAAAAAGCTGCGTTTAATCAGTTGTGCCAATCGCGATTGCATTTGTTCATGTGGAATAGAAGTGTAAAGTGTGGAGAAATCGAATGTTTTGATGAAACTGATTTAAAGTTAAGAATCTCCATCAGTTCTTTCGAATTCTTCAGGATCCATATTTGATTGACACCATTTCTAGAATAACAACAATTTCGAAAATGATAGGTTTTATGTCCTTTAAAGAATACATGATACCTACATTAGGCACTTTTGTGACATTAGGTTACTGATAGAAAATAATGAGATGTGGATTAAGTGTATGGACACAGCCTACAGCCTACAATCAAGCGGCAATTCAGAACAAGAGTTAACACTAAAGTATGTCTCGCCTGCCGGCACTATCAGAAACAATCGTTCTTTCTTACTTCCACAATATTTTGAATTTACATTGATTTTCAGTTTCTGAGATCAAAAGATGTTTATAGAACTTAAACATTGCTAATATATGCAATAAAAATATTCTAAGTCACTCAACCAGAAATCAAGGTCAAGGTCAAAAGATGGGGATGCAACTGTGCTAAGCTACTACTGGGACATATGCATACCAAGTTCCATAAACCTAGGACCTATAGTTCTTGAGATATGGAGGTGCTCCCAAAACTTTTCCATTGCTATTATATGTATTGAAAATTGTCAAAGTCACTCAACCAGAAAATCAAGGTCAAGGTCAAAAGATGGGGATGCAACTGTGCTAAGCTAATACTGGGACATATGCATACCAAGTTTCATAAACCTAGGACCTATAGTTCTTGAGATATGGAGGTGCTCGCAAAACTTTTCCATTGCTATTATATGTATTGAAAATTGTCAAAGTCACTCAACCGGAAAATCAAGGTCAACGTCAAAAGATGGGGATGCAACTGTGCTAAGCTAATACTGGGACATATGCATACCAAGTTTCATAAACCTAGGACCTATAGTTCTTGAGATATGGAGGTGCTCGCAAAACTTTTCCATTGCTATTATATGTATTGAAAATTGTCAAAGTCACTCAACCGGAAAATCAAGGTCAAGGTCAAAAGATGGGGATGCAACTGTGCTAAGCTACTACTGGGACATATGCATACCAAGTTCCATAAACCTAGGACCTATAGTTCTTGAGATATGGAGGTGCTCCCAAAACTTTTCCATTGCTATTATATGTATTGAAAATTGTCAAAGTCACTCAACCAGAAAATCAAGGTCAAGGTCAAAAGATGGGGGATGCAACTGTGCTAAGCTACTACTGGGGCATATGCATACCAAGTTTCATCAACCCAGGACCTATAATTGTTGAGATATGGAGGTGCTCATAAAACTTTTCCAAAAAGTTAACGCCGCCGTCGCCGCCGCAGCCGGTAAAGTAACACCTATGTCCCGCTCTGCTTCGCAGGCGAGACAAAAACCACAATGGACAACTGCCAGCAGCCTTCAACAGGGAATTTGCTTTGGTTGATTCATTACCTTTCCCTTGTTGATCCTTGTAATTAGGAAAAAAACCAACTTATTTCCTAATATACATAGAGGAGTCAAAACAGAGAGAAGAGGAGACAAGAAAGGTAGCAAAAAGAGTTTTGTCTACAATGATTATGATGGTCACTGATTGTTTACTTTTATTTTAGAGTTGTCTCTCTTTAATCATAATTCTAATGTAAAAATTCTCTCATTAAAATACTTTCCAATGTAACATTTCTAATATGGATGTTTTATTTCTGGGTTATTTATTTACTTTATCATTTATTTCTTAGTTCTTTTTTTTAATTAAAAATACATCATACAAAGCAATAAAAAAGGGGCCTGGAACAAGTGTAGCTATTTATATGAGTGTAGTCTATACATGTATATTCCACATCTTATTATATATAGCAATGTCTGTACATTAAGTCTGCCTCTCATTAATCTATTCTAATGTAGTAAAAATAACAATGCAAATATTTGTTAAATTTTAATTCAGATGTACTAGTAACAATTATACAGATAAAACATTGTTGAAATAAAATTTTGTGAATATCAACGAACAAAGTTTCATTTATATTAAGAAATAATAACAAGAAACCATGATTTGAAGACATAGTCTTCTTGATTTAAGCTTGAGAAATCCACTTTTTCTCTTAAAAATAAATAAAAACCCAGTAAATTAAGATATGTTGGATATGCCTAAATCAAGATGTAACATAGAAGGTAGAAGACCTATGTATTAGAGATAATCCCAAAAGTAGCTTAATCAACATCTTAACAGTCCTGTTATGAGATTGTGCGCTCAGTAACTAAGAAAGATAACTACCATCAAGTGTTGAAAAGGAAGTGGTGAATTAAAAAGGGGGATGTTCAAGAGGGTCCCTCTTCCTTCCAAGTCAAAGAAATTAGGAAGTGGAGTCCGGTGGACAGAATGCCTATTTTCATCAAAGGACTAAAGCCATGAACCCTCATATTTGGCCCTGAATCGGGCCATTTTTTCAAATTCATTTGTTAGATAAGATTTTTGTGGCCAAGTAGTCTAGAATGATTACTTGTTACAAAACAAAATCAATTTTAAAGTTTTCTGTACTTGTGACGTTGTAATTGAAAATATGCTAATTTCAGCTAAATTTCACAATTTTCCACCTGGTTTTTGGTAAAATGACATGGGCGCCACCCCTCACCAATAAATATTTTTGCTTAAATTTTATAAATACATTATTTTCTTCATATTTCAACAAAAATTTTGATGGGCTAGAGGTGGCGCCACATAGAAAATCACAAAATTGTGACTGAAAAACAAGTCATTTTGGCCAAAAAGTGAAAAATCCCTGATTTAGGCTATTTTTGAAGGGTAAGGGTACTTGAAAATTCATTTATACACCATAATCTAATCTTTTCTCTTTTAACACAGACATCCAGCTATACATACACAAATTTTGGTGTAAAACAAACCAATTTTGATATTTGAGTATTACAGGGCTAAAAATGGGGGTTCGTGGCTCTAGTCCTTTGCTATTTTATTAACTGGACCGAACCAATTTTAACTGGATGTTTCCAGTAGGTCTGGCATAATTCCTTCCCATGGAAACGTTTGACAGTTTAAGGCATATTAATGAGGTAATTGACCAGAAACTCCTGGATTTAGGTGCACTCCCCTCTTCCTTTAACAAATTTATGAATATGTACCAATGTTCTCCCTTTTAGCATCCTGGCAATTAGATGCCATAATTTCAAAGCAAAAGATGCTATTGTGCAAACTAAAAATATCAGGATGCTATTTGAATTTTTTTTAAGAGAACACTGATTTCAGCAGCAGACAATCAAAACATACTTTAAGAAATCTGTAAAATAGTTTCACTGTGACATGCTATAATTTTTTAAATGTTTGTGAATGTATGAGATGTTAAAGACATGATTTAACAAAACAGTGAGTTTCCAGTTTATAAGAACATACAATTAAAATAATATTACAAGAACAAACATATATACATGGATTTTGTCATGTGACAAATACAAGTACACATAAAGAATGGGTCTTCCAGTCTTCGAAATTAGGCCGGACCTATTGGAAATATCCAGATAACAGTTAAATTTTGCATTAATTTATATTAAATATATGGGAAAAAAATTAGCAAATTTAATGAAAATAGGCATTCGGTCCACCGGACTCAACTTCCTAATTTCTTTGACTGGTCTTCCATAAATGTCCTTGATACAAAGAGGTCCAACAAGGAATACTGTGAGCAAACTAACCAAAGAATACCCTCAACTTTATATTGAACTCAATGAAATATACCCAGTCCAATTATCTCCCTTGAATGTTATTGCATAGCAATAGAATTTTACATGCACAATTGCATAAAAAGCTTATCCCTTATCTTTATGAAGAGTTGTACCAGTACTTAGATATCTAGCTAGACAAACGAGGTGATTCCTATACATCCCCAGAACTTTGTTTGCAAGGGTAATAATAATTCCAAGTAAATACCGGTATTTTAAATAGGACTTTTTGATACAAGTTTTTAGTATTAAACCATATTATGATGTACAGCCTAATTCCACATATGGGGTAAAGCAAAACCCATATTCAACTAAATGTTTTAATTCCTTAATCCACTTATTCTTTTGGTGTACTTCTTCAGAAAGGGTTTTATTCAGTTCTTTTGACAGATTGCTCAGTACATACTATACCCAAACAAATTAAAGGGGTAAAACAAGAAAAGCTGTAGGCAAATGCTCACTAGTGATACTCCTTGCTTTCACAGACAGTGTGATGGAACTATGAGAATAAAAATAATACAATACAAGTAACTTGCACATTTAAAATTTCTTTGAGTTCATTCATAACAAACAGTTACAGAAAAAGTCCTTTTATGTCACTATGTTATGGAGTCATCTTTATGACATTAAAAAATAAAAGCATCACAGTCTGAAGAACTGAACTCTCTTTTAGAGGGAAAGCCTTCACAATACTTCAGTTTTCTTCAATACAGGATCCTGAATGAATCTTCAAAATGCAATGCATGATCATGATAAATTATCTGCCGTCACAATTTATTTTTTTTACTTAAATGTTAATAAGAATGATTCAAAATGATCTTCATCGCTTGTTTTGAAAGGTCGTACAATCACGAAAATTATCTGCATCCTTTATATCTAAGACGTACGTTAGAGTAGTACGATATCACATCCTCTTCTTATTATCAATATTGTCTCATATTTTTCTATTTAATTTTTTGCCCTGTAATATAGTGTTTATGTCTTCCTTGCTCAAAGTTTCATATTTCATCAACATTTTAGCAAGTTCAATATGTTGTTTAGAATGTTGGGTAATTATCTTCTTTGCTCTGTCATAGGATTCCTGCAATAGATAAATAAAATCTGTCAGTCAAAAATGGCAGGATTCATTAACCAGAAATAGAAGATAATTTGATGTGGAATGTGTGTACGTGACATACCGTACAATATTAACAAAAATTTTAAAAATCCACATCAGAAAACAGCAATGAGCCTTCAATGTGACCAGGGGTCAATGCTTGCTGTTTTGCTGTTGGCCCTGGATTGAAAATAAACTACATATGAATCAAGCCCAATCCTAAAGTGTCAATGAAAGACCCTCTTCTTGACAAAAAACAAATAACACAAATTCGACGAAAACAAACATCAGCTTTGATAGATAAAGTAGATAAGTGACAGGCTTTAAATCAAATCCCATGCCGACTCTGCATACCAAATATCAAAAGGCTGTAAAAAATAATGCTGAAAAAACTGTTATGAAAATTTGTTTCCTGCTCGACATTCAAAAAACAACTTGTTTAGTATTGTTTGAGGTTTTCAATGTCATTTATGAGGTATACAATTTGATATCTAACAATCTAAATCCTTTCTTTTTTTGTGTGCTAATTACCAATCTTTTTGTTAATCACATCATCAAACCAAATCATTTTTGATAATATGCCAAACATTTGCCCATTTCTGACAGGGTCAATGTAATCAGCAGAAGGGTGCAGAGATGAAAATAATTTCCATTTTTTTTTTACAGATGCTTATGCAATTCCATGCATAGAACTTTTCCAATGTGGATTTTTTTTAATTGTTGTTTATATTGTAGGTTTGTAGGTTGTGTTGCGTACACTTTTACCACAACTGATTATCTTCTATTTTAAAATGATTGGGTATAATTTAAGATCAGTAGTTCAGTACTCCTTTTTATTGTGGTGATTTAGTGTTAACAGGGTTGCCACTATTTTGTTGTTGCAAAATTCAAGGGTTTTACCAGGACTTTTCAATGATATTTAAGTCATTTTCAAAAATGATGATAGTAAACAAAATTTCAGTCACTGATGAAATTTTTTGTGAAACATTTCAATCATGAACCTTTGATTGTGGTACTAGCAAATTCCAAGGATATTTTCATTCTTTAAAAATTCAAGGATTTTTCCAGGACCTTGAACTGACAAATGAAATTCAAGGATTTTTCCAGGTTTCAAGGATGTGTGGCAACCCTGTGTTAACAAAACAATTGTTGATGGATCAGAACAAAATGAAAACTATACTTCTTCCCTAATAATTGAGGGTAATTTGCATCACTGTTTCCTATTTTGTTCTCACCTGTAACATCGTTTTAATTTCAAGATCTATCTCATGTTTAATAGTTTCACTGTCATTGTTCACTTTAATAATTCCAAGACCCGAATCCTGGTTGTCAGCTCCAAAAACTCTCACTCCAATCTGAAAAAGACAAAGTTAGATCTAAAAACTTGAACTCCAGTCTGTAAAAGACAATATGCAAAGTTACAACAAGCCAGCCATACATGTCTTGGTATATATGTTGTATAAGTCAGAACAATAGTTCATCTCTTGCCATCATAACTTGCTGTGATTCATTTTTTTTTGGTTCAGTATCAATTGTCATGGGTAAGTGAGGGAATTTGGTTTAATATGAAAAGGATATTCAACATTGCTTTATTTACTGTAGACTTCAGAACCACAAATTTAAGAACCAGCCAAACAGACACTTTTCATCAATCCTCGAAAACTGGTTTCCATGAAAATAATGAATCCATAGTAGTGATTTTCACCTATTTAAAGGCAAGTGGTGGGTCATATATAGGGCAGTCAGTTTCAATAGTTGAAGATATCTCAATACCTGCTGGAAAAAAAAGAGCAGGCTACCAACTAACTAATTACAAACAGGTGTGAAAGTCATTATAAATAAGGAAACAGGAATAGAACTCTCAACTGCATTGGTGAAAGACTTATTGGGTCAATAGCACGATATTTTAACCACAAGAAAGTCTTAAAACATGTGATTTGTCAATTAAAACAAAAGTGGCACTTATGTTTGTCTTGTCTACTGGTTCTTCCTGATAGTCAACAACATTACAAGAGGCTACCAGTCACTCAGCTGTCTTGTATTAAAGACCTTGCAACATTGTAAAGTAACTATAACCTGAAGGTAAAAACTAATTTGAGACAGACAGACAGATAATCATAACTCAAACACTATATGATCCAATAGTATTTTTCAAAATTCCTTTTAAAATATTTTTTCCTTGTGAAGCTGACCTTTTCAGACATTCCCAATCTTTTCACCATCGCTGAAGCTATAGAGGTAGCCCCTTGGAAATCACTGGAAGCACCTGAAATATTGATATGTGATTTAAATTGACGTGGGACTGGGGGGATGCAGTTTTTTATTTTTTCTGTTGGTGGGGGGTTAAATTATCTTTTTTTGAGGATGTGTAATGATTTTTTTTTTATATTGGTGAGGGGGGTCTTGAACAAAGTGTGCCCCCCCCCTTTTCGTCAATTTAAATGGAACAGCCATTAACACACACACATGGTTTAAAGACAATTTCATGGTTGTATACTGAGAGATGCTGGCTGTATTCTATCTCATATTTTCAACCTTCTGTTACATTATCATTGTCCAATGTTTCATTTCATTTGCCTGTACCAAGTCAGGACCATTGCGATCTATAATTTTTCAGGTTTGTGTTTTCTCTTTGACATTGATACTCCAAGTTCAGTTATTTTGTTATGTCCTTTATTTACATCTTATCCAAATGTCTAATGAAAACTGCTGAATGATTTCAATTGTCAACGCCTGATGTATAATGGATGATGGATGTAGTGTCACGTTCATTATTCCACATCTTGTTATACTCTGTATTAAGGTGCTTTGTGGTTTGGGTTTTTTTTTGGGAAGGGGGGGGTATATGTTACAATTACACAACGTAAATTGTTTTACTGTACTTCTGACAACCGGTTAGTGTGCGATCACCAGGAACCCTTATACAACACTTTACATTGACTTTAGAAAGTCCAATATGACAGAAACATCCCAAATGTTTCTTGTTGATGAACCAGAATTAAAACTGTACACTTGTTTATCTTTCTAGAGGGAAACAGGTGAAATAGAGACACAACTTACTCTTCAGCATAACACAAAATAGGAACACAACTATTAACTATAACTACTTCAGCATAACACAGCTGTCATAACAATTCAAATTTACCTCTCTTTTAAGGGAAAGACATTTGAATATAGTCTTACTAGGTGGATGTTGTGTTGCTTGAATGATGCAAGCAGTTTTAAATTGTGGTTATTTTATGGATGCTGTGCAATGTACAATTAATTCTGATTTCATTTTTTTCTATTTTTTGTGGCTTGCTATTTTCAATTGATTTTTCATCTGTTGTCTCACCAGTGGTTATTTGGTCAGCACCCAGAACAACTTCTTCAGCAACTCGACCACCCATACTAACATCCATCCTGGCCATTAGCTGGGCCTTTGTCTCATTGTACATCTCATCTTCAGGGATAAATGATGTCTGTAAAAACAAAAACCAAATGAAATTCTGTTGTCAAGTAGGGCAAGATCACGACTACAGTTAATTAATTGGTCCTTGATGATGTGTATAATCAAATGAAATCTAATGATTCACTTATAAAGATACCCGTTTATATTGTAGGTTGTATACACTTATTCCACATCTCATTTTCTTCCATTCATTTTTGACAAATGTATGAATTTCTGTAAATTTTGCTTTTAATATGAAAAGTCTCTTTGTAAAATACAGAAAACCATGTTAACAATGGAAATTTGGAACATTTTGTCACAATCTAATTTTGTTTGGAAAAAAGATCCTCGTAGTCCATGTTTTTATATAACCTGTAGACATGTGTACCATCTTATTCATATTTGTCTTATTTAATGTGATAAGTGTACTGGGCACATTTTTATAAGTTTAGTAGGACCTTGAATTATAACTTACTAAACTGTTTCAGAGTGTGTGCGTGTTGGTGTTTAGCGCCCTTTATTGACGCACCTGGGCCGTTTTAATGGTGGAGGAAACTGGAGTACCCGGAGGAAATTACCGATCTTAGGAAAGTAACTGACAAACTAATAACATACAGTTGGGGAAGTCCCTTAACTTACATGTTTCTAAATCTATAAACAACTTACATGTCCTAGAGATTGACCTCTTGCCCTTATTGTGACTTTATGTAGAGCATCAGCTTCTTTAGTATAGTAAGCTACTATTGTATGGCCTGCTTCATGGACAGCAGTGACCCAGTTCACCTTATCAATGGGAATCTTCTGCTTATTTTCAGGACCTGGAAGAAAAGGGTTTTAGTAAATTATTATATACAACAGGCAAGATTGTCATTTTGTTGTACTGAAACAGCTGTGCAAATGTTTATGCAAATCTCTTGAAGAGTTTTTAAGTTACAGACAAACAATTTGTGTGGTTTCATTAATAACTTGCCATTTTATGTGACAGGGTATCAAAAGAAACACCTTGATGTCACTCTCAACTTATATTTAGATTAATCCTTTTTAAAAAAAAATTAATTCATGCCATAATTATTTGAAGGATGTATAAATTGTATTTTCTTTGTTACATTATCATTTTGTTTGCAAGAATGAATCAGACTCCTTCCCTCCATCCAGCCTCTAGTTAAAGCTTCATTGACCCAAAAATGACTTTAAGTAAGTAAGTAAGAAAAACTTTATTTAGATTCGGCATGATAAAAACAATACAACACAAGCTCTAAGGAGCTTTTAACCGAATATATAAAACAGATACATTAACAATAAAAACAATCAAAAGTTAAAAAACATCATGCAAGAGACATAATTTATAGAAAGTGCCTAGGGAAAATTGAAGAAAAACCCACATAACGTTAATAGGACGGTTAAAAATTTGGAATTACTACACAAAACTTTACAAGACAGTAAAAATATGTCAGGAAAGATATAATGAAATTAAAATTAAAAAAAATTAAAAATCTATTAAATTCATTGGCAGTGAACTCCAATCGGGATTTAAGGTATTTAAAAATCTATCTGCATACAGGACACCGACAATCAACACCGTTTCAGGACTGAATGAGACTTTTAAAGTGCGAAAAACTATTTTCAGTTCTAAAATGATTTGGAAGGCTGTTCCATAGAGTGGCAGCAGCAAATTTAAAAGATTTTTTCCCATAGGTAGTTGATTTAACATGAGCCACTTCTAAAACTTTTGTGTATCTAAAAACATATTTAGAGTTTTTCACATTAACTAAATTTTGTAGGCATATAGGAGAAATTCTATTCACAATTTTGAAGGTTTCAAGAGCCATAGTCCGTATCCGTCTAATCTGCAGGGAAGGCACCTCAGCTTTTTGAAGAAGGGTATCATAAGTACTATGATACCCTATGATAGTAGGTTGTGTCGCATACACTTATTCCACATCTCATTTTCTTCTATGATAATCATCCTTAACAAAACGAAGTGCTCTTTCCTGCACTTTTTCTAGTTTTTTAGAATTTTTTTCTGTACAGAAGTGCCACACCAAAGGGCAAACGTTAAAGTTACTTAGAATAAAAGTGTGAAAGATAGTTAGCTTACTAAGTCTGCCCAAAAGAGAACTCAAATGTTTTAAAACATTTAGTTGCTGTGAAGCTTTCCTGCAGATTGAACTGATATGGGCATCAAAATTTATCTCTGGCCCATTAAAGACTTTTCTCTTTGTATACACTAGCATTATCCCAAGGAGCTATGAGGGAGGTTCGGTCAACAAGATTAGATAAATCAGACCCCCTCTTTCACTAGTAACAGCAATCTTACCCATGAGGACTTTATCCCTGGCCCAGTAAAGATTCTTCTCTGTGACAACACTATCATTGTCCATGGCAGCCTTCAGGGCAGCTGTGTTGACAAGATTAGATAAATCAGACCCCCCCTCTCCTTAGTAACAGCAATCTTACCCATGAGGACTTTATCCCTGGCCCAGTAAAGATTCTTCTCTGTGACCACACTATCATTGTCCATGGCAGCCTTCAGGGCAGCTGTGTAGACAAGATTAGATAAATCAGACCCCCCTCTCCCTAGTAACATCAATCTTACCCATGAGGACTTTATCCCTGGCCCAGTACAGATTCTTCTCTGTGACAACACTATCATTGTCCATGGCAGCCTTCAGGGCGGCTGTGTTTACAAAATTAGATAAATCAGACCCCCCTCTCCCTAGTAACAACAGTCTTACCCATGAGGACTTTATCCCTGGCCCAGTAAAGATTCTTCTCTGTGACAACACTATCATTGTCCATGGCAGCCTTCAGGGCGGCTGTGTTGACAAGATTTGATAAATCAGACCCCCCCTCTCCCTAGTAACAGCAATCTTACCCATGAGGACTTTATCCCTGGCCCAGTAAAGATTTTTCTCTGTGACAACACTATCGTTGTCCATGGCAGCCTTCAGGGCGGCTGTGTAGACAAGATTAGATAAATCAGACCCCCCTCTCCCTAGTAACAGCAGTCTTACCCATGAGGACTTTATCCCTGGCCCAGTACAGATTCTTCTCTGTGACAACACTATCATTGTCCATGGCAGCCTTCAGGGCGGCTGTGTAGACAAGATTAGATAAATCAGACCCCCCTCTCCCTAGTAACATCAATCTTACCCATGAGTACTTTATCCCTGGCCCAGTACAGATTCTTCTCTGTGACAACACTATCATTGTCCATGGCAGCCTTCAGGGCAGCTGTGTTGACAAGATCAGATAAATCAGACCCCCCTCTCCCTAGTAACAGCAATCTTACCCATGAGGACTTTATCCCTGGCCCAGTACAGATTTTTCTCTGTCACCACACTATCATTGTACATGGCAGCCTTCAGGGCGGCTGTGTTTACAAGATTGGATAAATCAGACCCCCCCTCTCCCTAGTAACAGCCATCTTACCCATGAGGACTTTATCCCTGGCCCAGTACAGATTTTTCTCTGTCACCACACTATCATTGTCCATGGCAGCCTTCAGGGCGAGTGTGTTTACAAGATTGGATAAATCAGTCCCCCCTCTCCCTAGTAACAGCAATCTTACCCATGAGGACTTTATCCCTGGCCCAGTAAAGATTCTTCTCTGTGACAACACTATCATTGTCCATGGCAGCCTTCAGGGCGGCTGTGTAGACAAGATTAGATAAATCAGACCCCCCCTCTCCTTAGTAACATCAATCTTACCCATGAGGACTTTATCCCTGGCCCAGTAAAGATTCTTCTCTGTGACAACACTATCATTGTCCATGGCAGCCTTCAGGGCGGCTGTGTTGACAAGATCAGATAAATCAGACCCCCCCTCTCCCTAGTAACATCAATCTTACCCATGAGGACTTTATCCCTGGCCCAGTAAAGATTCTTCTCTGTGACAACACTATCATTGTCCATGGCAGCCTTCAGGGCAGCTGTGTTGACAAGATCAGATAAATCAGACCCCCCTCTCCCTAGTAACATCAATCTTACCCATGAGGACTTTATCCCTGGCCCCCCTCTCCCTAGTAACATCAATCTTACCCATGAGGACTTTATCCCTGGCCCCCCTCTCCCTAGTAACATCAATCTTACCCATGAGGACTTTATCCCTGGCCCAGTAAAGATTTTTCTCTGTCACCACACTATCATTGTCCATGGCAGCCTTCAGGGCAGCTGTGTTAACAAGATAAGATAAATCAGACCCCCCCCCTCTCCCCAGTAACAGCAATCTTACCCATGAAGACTTTATCCCTGGCCCAGTAAAGATTCTTCTCTGTCACCACACTATCATTGTCCATGGCAGCCTTCAGGGCAGCTGTGTAGACAAGATTAGATAAATCAGACCCCCCTCTCCCTAGTAACATCAATCTTACCCATGAGGACTTTATCCCTGGCCCAGTACAGATTCTTCTCTGTGACAACACTATCATTGTCCATGGCAGCCTTCAGGGCGGCTGTGTTTACAAAATTAGATAAATCAGACCCCCCTCTCCCTAGTAACAACAGTCTTACCCATGAGGACTTTATCCCTGGCCCAGTAAAGATTCTTCTCTGTGACAACACTATCATTGTCCATGGCAGCCTTCAGGGCGGCTGTGTTGACAAGATTTGATAAATCAGACCCCCCCTCTCCCTAGTAACAGCAATCTTACCCATGAGGACTTTATCCCTGGCCCAGTAAAGATTTTTCTCTGTGACAACACTATCGTTGTCCATGGCAGCCTTCAGGGCGGCTGTGTAGACAAGATTAGATAAATCAGACCCCCCTCTCCCTAGTAACAGCAGTCTTACCCATGAGGACTTTATCCCTGGCCCAGTACAGATTCTTCTCTGTGACAACACTATCATTGTCCATGGCAGCCTTCAGGGCGGCTGTGTAGACAAGATTAGATAAATCAGACCCCCCTCTCCCTAGTAACATCAATCTTACCCATGAGTACTTTATCCCTGGCCCAGTACAGATTCTTCTCTGTGACAACACTATCATTGTCCATGGCAGCCTTCAGGGCAGCTGTGTTGACAAGATCAGATAAATCAGACCCCCCTCTCCCTAGTAACAGCAATCTTACCCATGAGGACTTTATCCCTGGCCCAGTACAGATTTTTCTCTGTCACCACACTATCATTGTACATGGCAGCCTTCAGGGCGGCTGTGTTTACAAGATTGGATAAATCAGACCCCCCCTCTCCCTAGTAACAGCCATCTTACCCATGAGGACTTTATCCCTGGCCCAGTACAGATTTTTCTCTGTCACCACACTATCATTGTCCATGGCAGCCTTCAGGGCGAGTGTGTTTACAAGATTGGATAAATCAGTCCCCCCTCTCCCTAGTAACAGCAATCTTACCCATGAGGACTTTATCCCTGGCCCAGTAAAGATTCTTCTCTGTGACAACACTATCATTGTCCATGGCAGCCTTCAGGGCGGCTGTGTAGACAAGATTAGATAAATCAGACCCCCCCTCTCCTTAGTAACATCAATCTTACCCATGAGGACTTTATCCCTGGCCCAGTAAAGATTCTTCTCTGTGACAACACTATCATTGTCCATGGCAGCCTTCAGGGCGGCTGTGTTGACAAGATCAGATAAATCAGACCCCCCCTCTCCCTAGTAACATCAATCTTACCCATGAGGACTTTATCCCTGGCCCAGTAAAGATTCTTCTCTGTGACAACACTATCATTGTCCATGGCAGCCTTCAGGGCAGCTGTGTTGACAAGATCAGATAAATCAGACCCCCCTCTCCCTAGTAACATCAATCTTACCCATGAGGACTTTATCCCTGGCCCCCCTCTCCCTAGTAACATCAATCTTACCCATGAGGACTTTATCCCTGGCCCCCCTCTCCCTAGTAACATCAATCTTACCCATGAGGACTTTATCCCTGGCCCAGTAAAGATTTTTCTCTGTCACCACACTATCATTGTCCATGGCAGCCTTCAGGGCAGCTGTGTTAACAAGATAAGATAAATCAGACCCCCCCCCTCTCCCCAGTAACAGCAATCTTACCCATGAAGACTTTATCCCTGGCCCAGTAAAGATTCTTCTCTGTCACCACACTATCATTGTCCATGGCAGCCTTCAGGGCAGCTGTGTTATCAAGATTAGATAAATCAGACCCCCCCCCCTCTCCCCAGTAACAGCAATCTTACCCATGAGGACTTTATCCCTGGCCCAGTAAAGATTCTTCTCTGTCACCACACTATCATTGTCCATGGCAGCCTTCAGGGCAGCTGTGTTATCAGGATTAGATATATCAGACCCCCCATCTCCCTAGTAACAGCAGTCTTACCCATGAGGACTTTATCCCTGGCCCAGTAAAGATTTTTCTCTGTGACCACACTATCATTGTCCATGGCAGCTTTCAGGGCGGCTGTGTTTACAAGATTAGATAAATCAGACCCCCCCCCCTCTCCCTAGTACCAACAATCTTACCCATGAGGACTTTATCCCTGGCCCAGTACAGATTCTTCTCTGTGACAACACTATCATTGTCCATGGCAGCCTTCAGGGCGGCTGTGTTTACAAAATTAGATAAATCAGACCCCCCTCTCCCTAGTAACAACAGTCTTACCCATGAGGACTTTATCCCTGGCCCAGTAAAGATTCTTCTCTGTGACAACACTATCATTGTCCATGGCAGCCTTCAGGGCGGCTGTGTAGACAAGATTAGATAAATCAGACCCCCCTCTCCCTAGTAACAGCAGTCTTACCCATGAGGACTTTATCCCTGGCCCAGTAAAGATTCTTCTCTGTGACAACACTATCATTGTCCATGGCAGCCTTCAGGGCGGCTGTGTAGACAAGATTAGATAAATCAGACCCCCCCTCTCCTTAGTAACAGCAATCTTACCCATGAGGACTTTATCCCTGGCCCAGTAAAGATTTTTCTCTGTGACAACACTATCATTGTCCATGGCAGCCTTCAGGGCGGCTGTGTAGACAAGATTAGATAAATCAGACCCCCCCTCTCCTTAGTAACAGCAATCTTACCCATGAGGACTTTATCCCTGGCCCAGTAAAGATTTTTCTCTGTGACAACACTATCATTGTCCATGGCAGCCTTCAGGGCGGCTGTGTAGACAAGATTAGATAAATCAGACCCCCTCTCCCTAGTAACAGCCATCTTACCCATGAGTACTTTATCCCTGGCCCAGTACAGATTCTTCTCTGTGACAACACTATCATTGTCCATGGCAGCCTTCAGGGCAGCTGTGTTGACAAGATCAGATAAATCAGACCCCCCTCTCCCTAGTAACAGCAATCTTACCCATGAGGACTTTATCCCTGGCCCAGTACAGATTTTTCTCTGTCACCACACTATCATTGTACATGGCAGCCTTCAGGGCGGCTGTGTTTACAAGATTGGATAAATCAGACCCCCCCTCTCCCTAGTAACAGCCATCTTACCCATGAGGACTTTATCCCTGGCCCAGTACAGATTTTTCTCTGTCACCACACTATCATTGTCCATGGCAGCCTTCAGGGCGAGTGTGTTTACAAGATTGGATAAATCAGTCCCCCCTCTCCCTAGTAACAGCAATCTTACCCATGAGGACTTTATCCCTGGCCCAGTAAAGATTCTTCTCTGTGACAACACTATCATTGTCCATGGCAGCCTTCAGGGCGGCTGTGTTGACAAGCTCAGATAAATCAGACCCCCCCTCTCCCTAGTAACATCAATCTTACCCATGAGGACTTTATCCCTGGCCCAGTAAAGATTCTTCTCTGTGACAACACTATCATTGTCCATGGCAGCCTTCAGGGCAGCTGTGTTGACAAGATCAGATAAATCAGACCCCCCTCTCCCTAGTAACATCAATCTTACCCATGAGGACTTTATCCCTGGCCCCCCTCTCCCTAGTAACATCAATCTTACCCATGAGGACTTTATCCCTGGCCCCCCTCTCCCTAGTAACATCAATCTTACCCATGAGGACTTTATCCCTGGCCCAGTAAAGATTTTTCTCTGTCACCACACTATCATTGTCCATGGCAGCCTTCAGGGCAGCTGTGTTAACAAGATAAGATAAATCAGACCCCCCCCTCTCCCCAGTAACAGCAATCTTACCCATGAAGACTTTATCCCTGGCCCAGTAAAGATTCTTCTCTGTCACCACACTATCATTGTCCATGGCAGCCTTCAGGGCAGCTGTGTTATCAAGATTAGATAAATCAGACCCCCCCCCCCTCTCCCCAGTAACAGCAATCTTACCCATGAGGACTTTATCCCTGGCCCAGTAAAGATTCTTCTCTGTCACCACACTATCATTGTCCATGGCAGCCTTCAGGGCAGCTGTGTTATCAGGATTAGATATATCAGACCCCCCATCTCCCTAGTAACAGCAGTCTTACCCATGAGGACTTTATCCCTGGCCCAGTAAAGATTTTTCTCTGTGACCACACTATCATTGTCCATGGCAGCTTTCAGGGCGGCTGTGTTTACAAGATTAGATAAATCAGACCCCCCCCCTCTCCCTAGTACCAACAATCTTACCCATGAGGACTTTATCCCTGGCCCAGTACAGATTCTTCTCTGTGACAACACTATCATTGTCCATGGCAGCCTTCAGGGCGGCTGTGTTTACAAAATTAGATAAATCAGACCCCCCTCTCCCTAGTAACAACAGTCTTACCCATGAGGACTTTATCCCTGGCCCAGTAAAGATTCTTCTCTGTGACAACACTATCATTGTCCATGGCAGCCTTCAGGGCGGCTGTGTTGACAAGATTAGATAAATCAGACCCCCCCTCTCCTTAGTAACAGCAATCTTACCCATGAGGACTTTATCCCTGGCCCAGTAAAGATTCTTCTCTGTGACAACACTATCATTGTCCATGGCAGCCTTCAGGGCGGCTGTGTAGACAAGATTAGATAAATCAGACCCCCCTCTCCCTAGTAACAGCAGTCTTACCCATGAGGACTTTATCCCTGGCCCAGTAAAGATTCTTCTCTGTGACAACACTATCATTGTCCATGGCAGCCTTCAGGGCGGCTGTGTAGACAAGATTAGATAAATCAGACCCCCCTCTCCCTAGTAACAGCAATCTTACCCATGAGGACTTTATCCCTGGCCCAGTACAGATTCTTCTCTGTGACAACACTATCATTGTCCATGGCAGCCTTCAGGGCGGCTGTGTTGACAAGATTAGATAAATCAGACCCCCCCTCTCCTTAGTAACAGCAATCTTACCCATGAGTACTTTATCCCTGGCCCAGTACAGATTCTTCTCTGTGACAACACTATCATTGTCCATGGCAGCCTTCAGGGCGGCTGTGTAGACAAGATTAGATAAATCAGACCCCCCCTCTCCTTAGTAACAGCAATCTTACCCATGAGGACTTTATCCCTGGCCCAGTACAGATTCTTCTCTGTGACAACACTATCATTGTCCATGGCAGCCTTCAGGGCGGCTGTGTAGACAAGATTAGATAAATCAGACCCCCCCTCTCCTTAGTAACAGCAATCTTACCCATGAGGACTTTATCCCTGGCCCAGTAAAGATTTTTCTCTGTGACAACACTATCATTGTCCATGGCAGCCTTCAGGGCGGCTGTGTAGACAAGATTAGATAAATCAGACCCCCCCTCTCCTTAGTAACAGCAATCTTACCCATGAGGACTTTATCCCTGGCCCAGTAAAGATTTTTCTCTGTGACAACACTATCATTGTCCATGGCAGCCTTCAGGGCGGCTGTGTAGACAAGATTAGATAAATCAGACCCCCCCTCTCCTTAGTAACAGCAATCTTACCCATGAGGACTTTATCCCTGGCCCAGTAAAGATTTTTCTCTGACACCACACTATCATTGTCCATTGCAGCCTTCAGGGCGGCTGTGTTGACAAGATCAGATAAATCAGACCCCCCCTCTCCCTAGTAACATCAATCTTACCCATGAGGACTTTATCCCTGGCCCAGTAAAGATTCTTCTCTTTGACAACACTATCATTGTCCACATCCCTTCAGGGCGGCTGTGTTATCAAGATTGGATAAATCAGACCCCCCCCCTCACCCTAGTAACATCAATCTTACCCATGAGGACTTTATCCCTGGCCCAGTACAGATTCTTCTCTGTAACCACACTATCATTGTCCATGGCAGCCTTCAGGGCAGCAGTGTTGACAAGATTGGACAAGTCTGCTCCAGTAAAACCTATGGTTCCTTTCGCCAAGCCTTCAAGATTTATATCTGAAAGTAAAAATGTCAAAAGATGTGTGTGTGTGTGTGTGTGTGTGTTGGTGTTTAACACCCTCTCTGACGCACCTGAGCCATATGGTGCAGTCAGTTCAAATGATGAAGGAAACCAGAATACACAGAGGAAACCACTGACCTTGGGTGGCTCACTGACAAACTTACATTGTAATTACTTACAGGTGGATAGTCCCATTTTTGTGAAATTACAGACTGGGAATCGATTAAACAACCTGTAGTTGTAATTGACTGGTGATCAATAGTGTGGTACTAAAACCAGCACCTTAGACCACTCAGCAACTCAGGTTCCCAATTTTTGTTTAAGGCCAAAAAAAAAGTCTGTTTCCTGGTCCCCTACCTTCCCTATTTGTTTTAACCCTACCCTTAAGTTTTTATTGGTATTTTGGAACAAGCACCTTTAAAGTTGGGATTGCTTTCCCATTGACTCAATGTAAAATAATTTTGTAAAAAAAAAAATCCTACCTACCTACCCTAATTTTCAAGAGTAAGAAGCAGGAAACAAACATATATTTTGTTTTGGCCTAAAGGACAGTTTAATAAAGATTAATACATGTACATGGGTTTATCAGAATGTTAATCTGGTTAATTTCTTTTATTTGTTTTATTTCAATATCTACAATGTATATATTAATGTCATTTTGTATAAAGCATAATTATCTAATATTTCTTCATTTGTATATTTGTTTTATGCAGTTTTTCCAGTGATTTCTGATGAAATTAAGAACTGTTTCTTTGCTTGATATCATTTTGTATATTTATAATGTTATTAATGGTCAATGTTACCTGCGGACCCAACTTGCAATATGCTGGGGATAGCTTTGTTTTGTATTAATGTTTATAATGTGATGTTGTTTAATGCGTATTTATTTACTCCATATGTCTTTTTGTAAACATACCTGGACTAGCTCTGACTTTACCAAGATACAATTCTAATATCTCCATTCTTCCTTTAAGATCTGGAGGTCGAACTCTTACTTCTACATCAAATCTCCCCTTTCTCCGCAAAGCCCTATGAATACAAAAGCAATTGAAAGTCTGTTTACATGAAAAAAAGACCTTTAACAATTTGAAAGTTTTTTTAAGCTTCTTTGATTGCCTAAATATAAATTATTAAACAATCTTTTAATTCTAAATGCTAGCATTTGTCAATATGAGCATTGTGTTGTATTGTAAATATGTTTGTTATATTGCAATACATAGCATACATAGCATGCATAGCTAAAAGCAGGCTGTTGTTATTTTAAATAGCTGTACTAAACTGTTCTAATGACATTAATATTTTTCTAGTTCATAACATTAGATTGTTTTGCTATACCTTGCTTATTCCAAAATGGTATTGTGTTGTCATTTTGAATACTACAAATTGCAGGAGGTTATTATTTTCTTTACATTTGCATGTTTTAATTAGTTGTAAACATACTTGTCAAGTTGGTCCACTCTGTTTGTAGCACCAAGAACTATAATATTATCATTCTGTGAAAACCTGAAAATCAAGACAAAAGGAATAATGTGTGTGGTTTAAATTATACAATTTCTGTGTTAACAAGAAGAGTTTTAATTCTTAATAACTCTACACCACAGTACTTTTTAAACAGATACCTAAAGATACTTCTTTCCCTATTCATACTTAGGAAGACGTGTGTTGTCTGTGATTTAATGAAAAACAGAAAGCCCCCCCCCTTTTAAGTAATATCACAGTATTAAGTCTTAGCTATTAAGTGCAGTTCTCTGTAAAAATCAGGCAAAATCGAAAATGTTTGAATCATGATGTTTTGACAACGCATGGTAATCATAATCATAACAATCATAAGTTGTCATCTCCAGTGTCAGAGGATGGGAAAAAAAATTATGTTACAATGTTAGGGATTTAGTATGACTTGATACAAGTTATCTCCCTTAGATCAAATTTTGTATGCATTTCAACCAAAATATATCTCAAAAATCAATGCATTTTTTGATACTATTTAAGCATTTTGAACAGTATTTTGAAGTCAAACTTGTGTTTTTAAAATCATGATTCACTCATTGCCTGATTCTTACAGAGAATAGCACTTAATGCTTGGTTGATGATGTGATTGGTAATAAGATCATGACACTTTGCTGTTTTTTGTTTGGCATATGTGTGACCGTAACACTTGTTATGTTCCACTTCACTCAACCTTAAGACTTCATTAGTTTATCTATAAATGCAGTCTACCATTAAATCTAACCAATTTCACTAAACTGTTGAATGATGATTTGATGCTGTTTAACACAACCCCCTTCCCTTCCCTAAGTTATAATTAAAGTCATCATTTAGTCATACCCATCTTATTCTGCCAACAGTTGATTGGTGGTTTGAGTGGCATCAATTTGTGACCATGATAACTATTGTTAACATGACTCAAACATTGAGATATCCTTTAAAAGCTAATATTTCGGTCTATTTTGTCTTACCCTAGTACTATATGTGTATATAATACTAGTTTAAAATGTCTTACCCATCCATTTCTGCTAACAGTTGATTGATGGTTTGATTGGCATATGGGTGGAGCTCTGAACTGGTTCTACTGGCCCCTACACTGTCTATCTCGTCTATAAATATCACACAGGACCCTCGTAACTTGGCTTTCTCTACAGAAATAAAGTTTTAAATTTCAAATAAGACCACAGAAATTTTTCTTTCAATTAAAAAGCTTACATGGAATAAAATACATGTACATGGTTTATGCATTCACAGCTTTAACAATCATCTCAATATAAGCACAAACTAACTGGTTTTCACACCACATTGCAAGTGTAGTGACAACCTCATAAATCAGGATTATGAGAAAGGTATAGCTATTTTTCAAGTTTTTTTTTTATATCTGTGACCTCACAATTTTATTGAATTACCTATAAAAAGTAAGAAGTATTGCCATTGTAACCATCCCAGTTCCCAAGGACCTCTTGGGGAGAGGATATGTATAGGCCTTGGCCTGCTATCCAATCATTTTCTTATTGAATTGTGTTTAAATCAAACCAAGGCCCTTTGAATTTTTAGCTTTATTTTTTTTTCAGTGACTTAACAGACAGTCAAAACTTACTAAATAGGTCTCTTACTCTCTTTGCTCCCAGACCAACAAACATTTCATCAAACTCTGATCCAGAACATTGGAAGAAGGGAACACCAGCTTCTCCTAAAATGAAACTCATAATCATTAGACTATCTATATTTCTGGATCTGTGCCACTGTATTTGAATTCTTAAGCTTAACAAGCAAATCTTCAATTTTTTTTTCAAATTCTTCTATAATACATGTACATGTAGTAACACATCTTCAGTATGAATGTAGCCACTAAGCTGTTTGCTGTTATGAGTTTGAAAGCTTTATCTTTTATTATTTCTAAAGTTACAAATTTAATTAACTTTGCCTTGTAGAGAGATTAACAAATGGACGGACAAATGAATCAGGCAAAACGCCATTTCAAGAATAATCTTGTTCACAATACATGTAAGAAAGAATTGTCCTAGGTTTATTAAACAAAGTTTCAGAGAAAGTTGTGCTGAAATCTCTTTTATGCTGCTCGCCTAAGGAGACCACAAGATGGACATTGATGTAAGAACAAACCTGCCACAGCCCTCGCTAACAGAGTCTTCCCAATACCTGGTGGTCCAACCAACAACACTCCTGAAACAAACAAACATGTGTGATAAGTGTTTATGGGACATTTATATGGATGAATTTAGATTACTAGTAGACTTTTTTATTCCAATCGTATAGTTGTGGGAGAAGGCGTAAACAGAGGTTGATACATGCCATATGTGTTGAATACATGAAGCTTTTAAAATCATTCCTGACAACAATGACTTTAAGTGTGAATGACAATTGATATTGTCAAGATGGTTGAAATACTGGTTGGTTTGGGTTTTTATTTAATTTTATTGTTGTATTAAATACGAAAGAATATTGTTGTAGTCTTTTTTAGTTGGTTTATTAATATTCTATTGCAAATAAAGCAAATTGATTGGACATTTAGTTTAACCAACTTATTGATTGTCGTCTCCATGAATATACAATACAAAAATAGGGCATGTAATGTGACATTAAATGATACCCCGCCACAATATGATATCAAAAGTTATAGTGTTTTTGGCCTGTAGAATGAAAACTTTTGCAGATAGAGAAAAGCTGTTGCTTGCTTAAATGTTCAGCTCATTTAGCTCTACAAAAGTCTCCATAATAAAATTTGATTTTTTCAAAGTGGCCAATCTCAAAAACTATTTTTCAAATCATGCTGGAAATTGATCTTGAACTGTATTTAATTGTAATAAACAGCTGTGCAAAATATCATTAAAATCCCTTGATGTGTTTTCAAGTTATCAGTCGGAAACTCAAAATTTCATGAAATTTGATTTTTCAAAGTGGCCTATCTGGAAAACTGTTTTTCAGATCATGCTGGAAATCAAACTTGACCTGTATTTTATTATACTCAATAGCTGTACAAAATGTCATTTGAATCCCTTGACACATTTTCATGTTATCAGTTGGAAACTCAAAATTTCATGAAATTTGATTTTTCAAACTGTTTTTTGGATCATGCTGGAAATCGAACTTGCAAAATAACATTCAAATCCTTTGACGCGTTTTAAGTAATTGGTCGGAAACCTCGGGGGACGGACAGATACCAAAAAAAACTGTGGGTAGACCATAATACCCTGCCACTTCGTGTGGCGGGGTATAAAAATTGGACAACATGCAGTGTAAATAATTAGCAAGACATTTTTGTGGTGGCATAGACTCCATCAACTTAGAAGTCTATTTGTTCGGCCTATAAAAACTATAGAATGGTCTGAAACTGAACAAACCTTTAGGCAGCTTGGCTCCTAATGAAGTATATTTCTTTGGATCTTTTAAATAATCTACAACCTCCATAAGTTCGTCTTTGGCAGTATCAATCTGTTAATGAAAGGAATAAAATATCTTAACAGTTGGTTCATGAAATGTAATATTATCATGAAAATCTTTTTGTATATTTAACAAGAATATGTCCAAAAGACATAATGCCCCCTACTTTGGTAGATGGGGCATAAAAATAATTGAGAAATGAGTCCATGGGACAATGATGTCCCACACTCAAAACAGGAGAGAATCCAACAGATCCAAGGACCTTGCTTAGGAAATACAGTTTGTCTAATTGAACCATCCTGTCAAATTATAAATTATTCCCATGCCATAATTTTAGAGAAGATAGGTAGAATTTGTGAAACTTTTGAACATACTTGCTCATGTAAAATGTAAAACTACCTGAATGCTCATTTTGAACATTTTTAAATGTATTTCTTTTCCTTGTGAAAGTTGAAAACAAACTTATTAAAATTTAAATGTAGGTATATTGGTTTTGCTTGAAATATACAACTATTTCAAGAAGTAACATCTCACCTGGATCATTAAAATCAAAACATTGGGAGGCCAAAACCCCCACATTTCAAAAGAAAAGTATCCATATCCAAAATGTTGGAAACAGTAAGCAAAATCCTGCAAATCTGAAAGTTCATTTTCACATGGCACTTGTTTTCCTCAAGTCTGCATTTTATTTAGACTATGGGCCAAATGCAGAACAATGAGCAGCGCCCACTGGCCTCCTTGAAGGCTGCTGGCAGTTGTCCATGTGGTTTTCACTAAATTACCACTTGTTATGCGAGTTGTGCTGCATACACTTATTCCACATCTCATTATTTTCTACACTATCAAATCATACATACATACCCCTTTCACATCATCAAAAGTGACATGAACATCTTCAGGTGCGACCTCGTGAGGTTCCTTTGTAATGATACTGAGTCCAATGTTCTTCCCTCCTGCCATAACAAATATAATTTATTTATGACATATTAACACATTTAATTTCTTCTTTTATCTAGTATATTTTGCCCCTGACAAAGGATGCACTTCAGAAAATTTCAGCTCTATTTTAGGTCAGTTTTTTTATATTACATGTATTATAGTTATGATATTAATTTGTGTGTTGTAATTTTTTCTGTGTTCTACCAAATACAGCAATATACAGGGCATCAATTCTATTAATGGTAAGCATTTGATTTTGATTACCCAATCAAAGAGAAGGTACTATATCTTGTGATATACATTTACTGTTAGCATACTTTAATATTTTTGCAAGGTATTTATTTTCACGGATTTCACCGTCAGGCATTTATAGCAAATTTAAATAACCGCAAATATTACTATGAAAATGATTAGAATAATACACTGAAAACGTGAAATAAAGTACCAGCTAACTTGATTGAAATTGTTAAATTGTGAAAATAAGTACCCTAAAAAAAAGTACATTGACAGTTATTGCAATTAATTTTCATATATTTACAATTTTCAGGGGCCAGGGAAACCACAAAATTTAATTCCGAACTACATGTAAAAAGAAAATTCCCTTTGATTTCAATGACACATAAAGGTATGATAAAATTCAAATTTCTGACTCAAGAAGTAGCTATTTTATTCCCAATCCAGAAATACTAATGACAACAAAGTTCCAGACAATAAATTTTGCTACGCCTGACGCGCATTTCGTCTATTCAAGACTCATCAGAGGCGCTCTACCAAAAATATTGAAAATGCCAAACACTGTATGAATATGAAGAGCATATAACAGTAAAATCCAAAAATACCAAACTGGGAAACCAAATTATAACTAAGATAATCAACCTATGTCTGGGGTAGGAAGAACCTTTGGGTTTATATAATTTTGAAATTTAGACGGATAATTTAAAACTTTGATGTTTTCTCCAACTCAAAAGTGTTGGTGCCGGAGCGGGCTAACCTCGGGGAATTAAAACTCCACCAGCAGTGCTAACCTTCACGTGTGTTCAAATACTAATGACAACAAAGTTCCAGCCAATAAATTTTGCTACGCTCAGGAATTTAACTTTGATAGTATTAATTAAATTGGATTGTTATGTACCTGATGACATTAGAAAGTTAAAGATAACGTAGGCAAAAAAACAAAACATCAAAGCTCTGACGAGGTAAGTTGATACAGCCTTGGTCGTTCCTTTCTTTTCATCGTTAGCAATGTAACCCTCTGCAAAGGCAACTTTGATCTTTTTCTGTATCTCGTCGCTACTGTTTTCCTTTAACAATTTCTTTAATTTATCTGTAGTAGCATGTTTGCCTGTTCCTAGTATTTTATCCTGGACTTGTTCCCTAACCTGAAAAAAATCTGTCAAAGTCAAAAATGGCCGGATTTCGTTAAACAGGAAGTAGGTGAGCGACAAACCTAAAATCGCATCCCACATTATGGGACCCCACCCTGATGCTGTATACCAAATATCAAGTGGCTGTGATTAGTAGTTGCTGAGAAAACTGTTACGAAAATATTTTCCCCGCCCGCACGCCGCCCCCCCGCCAGACATTCACCATTTTATAACCCGGATTTTTCACTCCGTGAAATCTGGCCAAAAATCTTGTCAATTTAAATAAAAATGTCTAATATTTGATAAAAATATTCTAAGAAAGGGTAATAATTATAATTCGAAATAATAATCTTTGAAATAATGAGATAATTTGTATATTTGACCTTGTGTGTCCTTACTGCAAAAAAGCTGCATGTTATGTGTATTAGCAACAAGCAATATTAAGATCTGACTAACTTGAAATGTACAATTTTCTCTAGCAATTATAAATTACAGCTTTATTTTATGTATTTAAAGAATTTGAAGTAAAAATCGGATAAAAACTTTGCAAATCCTGTTTGTTTTGACAATGCTTACATCCTTAAAATCTGTAAATAAGGTTTGGTCTGTATCTTCTTGTCTGGCACTACCAATACCAGTGGCTCCTGATCTTCTCGTTTTAAATCCTCTTGTTTGTTGAAAAACTATAAAAAGACAAATATATTATCAAATGGATTCAAGACAAAAATGGCCAGATTTCATTAAATTGGAAGTTAGGGCTGTTCCAGAATTAAATGTGTTTGTGTGTGGGGGGGGGGGGGGGGGGGGGGTCGTGAGGCACTTTTTTCTTTACCCCACCACCCATAAAAAAATAATCAATTTTTATCATTATTTCTTCACAAAATATGTCTAAAACACCCACCACCCACCATATATGTAATAGAAATTAAAATAGAAACCACCACACACGATTAATTCTGGAACAGCCCTTAGTGAGCAGCAACCCTGAAATCATATATGGGACACCAAGCTGATGGGTCATACCAAATATCAAGAGGCTCAGACCTATCAGATAAGTAGTTGTTGAGGAAACTGTTAAAAAAATTATCCCCTCCCCATATCTGTCCGCAGACATTCATCACCTTAAAACTAAAATTATCACTTAATAATAAACAATATAGTTTTCTAGACTGGTAATGTTAGCATATTGTACTTACAAAGAGAATGAGTCTGGTGTAATAACTTCTTAAAAGGTTCAGAATGCCATAATTTTCTATGGTTTTCTTGTACATTAGAGTCCAATAATACTTCAGGGAAACCTGTAAATAACAAACAAATTAGGCATCAACGGGGTAAGCATTATAATTCTAGCATGGTTACAAATTTAATGTCAGGAGGACAATTTAGAGGGGGCATGGAGGGCGTGCACATCCCTTAAAACTGGCAAAAATTATCATGATTAAACAAATTATTATTTGAATCTGGAATTATTTTCGACATAAGAAAATAAATTGAAAAATTTTGAGATTGACTTACCCTTACAGGGGGTTTATCATGCCGGCATGGCTAAGGGGGTTAGTTAGTTTTACATGTAAATTGTTGTGAAAAAACATTTTCCCCTGGATCTGCCGATGAACAACAATATTCTTACTTGAAAATTATCTTTTTCGTTTAATTCTTATCAAACTTGACTTTTTTTTCAATACAGTTGTTTAAACTGTAAAATATCTGTTGAGGCCTTTTCATTTAACAATTATCATCTGGACAATAATGTATCAGACAGATAGATGTGATCATTAAATCTAACAAAGGGTAACACATGATATGACAAACAATGGTGACTATAATTGAATTGGTGTTTGGTTGATTCCAGTAAATGTTGAATGTTTCAGCCATAATCAGGAGGTTAATACAAATATTGCTTTTCGTTCAAATTTAACAGAAGATCTGTCCTCACTAAAGAATGTCTCATGTGATGGAATTTGAAAGCTGTCTTGGAATTTAAAAAGTTTAAACTGAAGATTCCTGACAACTAAGCTGCTAGCCTACCTGATTTGTTTTCAAAGAAAGTTTCAGCTGATACATGGGTTGACTCTCCAAGTTTTCTGGCAATAGATGAAGGGGCACATAACTCTTCTAAACTGACAACAGCAGGTAGTCTTAAGATGTCTTCAATCTCAATGTATTTCTGAAAACAAAACCATCAAGAAATGTTGGCATAGGTGTTTGTGTTTATCATGTTTTACTTTAACAATATTACCTGTCTAAACAGAACCTTAATAAAATTAAAATAGGGTCAAAACCAAACTGCCCTGTAAGCTGCCTCTTTGGAATTCTTTACATTATTTATATAACCATTCAATAAATTTTCAATTAATTCATACTTCTGGCAAAATTAACAGTGTGCTCTGTTGTAATAAGCAGGAAAGATGTTAATTTTTTTTAGGATTGGGTTTTAATCAACAATCTAGTGCTTATTGCAAGGAAGTGGGCAGCAAACACTTGTCCTGTCACTGACTGTCTGTTTTAAAATGTTGCTTACATATGAAGATTGTGGCACATTTATTCCACATCTCTTTAACTGGACTAGACAAAACTGCATGGAGAACCTTTCAGACTTCTTGAAGCATACATTTACCTTTTCGCCATCTTCATTTTTTTCTGAACAATTTTCTGTTGTTTGTGCTGAAGGCCTTATTTCTTTCCTATGTTTCCTATTTACACCTCTGTATGTTCTGATATTTGAACTGGTTCTGGCTGTATTTAATAGGCTAGAAAACTGGGTCAAGGCAGCAACCACCTAAAATACAATAGAGTATACATGTTTATCCAGTAATGTCAACAAATATGTCCAGATTCTGTGTGTTATTTTGGTTAGACATGGACTTATGTTTCTTCCCTGTATAGATATACCGGGTATACATTGTATATATCATATCATTATAGGCATTATATCTTTGATCTAGGCAAAGACATTGATCAGCAACCACCGCTCACATTCAAGAATGCTGACCGTTTTCTATTTTGCATGTTTAAATTGCTGCTGATTTAACTTGTTTCACATACATTGTTCACTTATTCCACATTGGATTATTTTCTGTTAGCAGACTTCAATTAATATCTAAATTTTTGTTCATTTATTCCACATCAATTAGCTTCAAATGTACCTCATATTTTATTTCCATTATAACTAAATTTTTGTAACTTGAGTTGAGGGAAAGTCAAGACTCAATGGGAAAACATGACAATTAACGTACTGTAAAGTTAACATACTTTTTTTATGATTTCACCCAAGTTCGGGGGTGATTAATTTCACAAATTCTGCTCATCATTCTATTCATTTCATACAATTCATTCCATTTTCGCGGGTATTTAATTTTGCCAAAAATGCTTGACTGCGAAATCTGTGAAATAAATACCTCGTGAAAACAAGTAATCTGTGAGCTACTGCTCACTTAGCATACCCCTGCTACCCCCAAAATTAACTATGTTGGTAAACAGGAAGTAGACATCAGACACACCTTATTTCAATACTCATGATAGAGGACACCATACTGAAGCCATATACCAAATTTCAAGTCACTGCGATATGTAGTTGCTAAGAAAAATGTTACAGAAATTTTCAACAATTGACCAGTAATGTTGAAAATAGACTAAGTCAGTTAACAGGAAGTAGATATCCGACAGACCTAGTTTTGATACTCCCGTTAAGGACATCATACTGAAGCCCTTTTCTGTCAATATTTTTATATCTGCCATATTCTATTAATAAAGGATGAGCACTGATTCTTAATTTACACAGTGCTTGTCTAATTTTAAACTGTTTATTTTCTGAATATTTCTCTCTCTCAAAACACTGTTTAAAAGTAAGTAGGTGCAAAGCTTCCCCTTGCGGTTGCTATGGCTTCATGCTGCATTTTATGCCAATACTCAAAATAGTTGTCACATAACATAATAGTTTTTTTAATATTGTTAGCTAAAGCTCCAGCTTTCATATTCAGATTAGCAGGGATCGCGCTGGGCTTTGCCAATGTCGCAAATTGCGATATTTTTTTCTTGCTGGCGACAAAAAACGGCTGCTGGCGATTTTTCTGGCGCCTAAGTAAGTTTTATCATTTTCGACCGGAAATTGAATACACATCGCCAGTATTGATCAATATGTCAACAGGTAAGTTATCGTGTGTGATCAAGCGTCGCCACGGATGAGCAGGTAGATAATTGAATAGGTAAACGGTAGATCACAGCAGGTTGAAGAAAAGGATTAACGACTAATTAGAAATTAGGCTTACATCTTTTGATAATGCAATAAAGGTGTCAAAACAGTGATCAGGAACAAATTTCTAATGTACGCCTGAATGACTTTAATTGTCCAAGCCAATTTGACAAAGTATCGTCTGTTGATTGCACACATGGCCTCATGTCAGCCAAGGTGTCAAAACAAATAATTGCCGGTAAATCAAAATTATCTCCAGCTTGGGATGAGTTTTAATTCACAAAACAATGAGAGAATAGTAATCTGTACCTTATTAAGTTCCTCAAATAATCACAAGAAAGAAACTACACATGTAAACAAACCATTCTATTTTTAGAACAATTCAAATGAGGTTACTGAGGGATATACACGATAATGATTTCAGAGAGCAAACAAAGAAAGGGAAGATAAATAAATCAAAATAAAACTTATTTTATTATTCTTATTTAAAAAAAAAAGAAACTGAAAAGAAGTTGTTTTTAGGAACAGAAATATTTTTACCAAACTATTACCATCAGCTGTTTTTTTTCAAAATGAAATAAATAAACAAACACACAACAATACTGGAATAAGAAGTTTTTATTTGTGAAAATCATGATAATTTTTATTAAAACATTCTAATAATGTACAGGATTCAATAGAAACCACATGAGTGATGATTGATGAATCTTTATAATGTGTCCACGGTCTGTCAAACATTGATTTTTTGCAATCTCTGTTGGTCATGAAAATGTGATGGATTCTACAAAATTTTATCTTTGCTTTTCTAAATAATACTTTTTTCATAGTGCTCATTTAGTGCTTTCAGTGATCTTTATTCTCTAGGTTGAGTATTCATTCATATGGTGCTGTGTTTTTTTGTGTATTGTTATGTTTATTGTATTGTTATTATTTGATTTGTATATGGCAATTAACATGATAAATAATTAAATAAATCATGGTATGTTTTATTTCAAAAAGATATCAAACAAGAAAGGCTCCACCTTCATCATTTATTATTTAAAAAGTCTTTCAATGAGAATAAACCATTCTTCAACATGCACCTGAAAAAAAGACTGAAAACAATATCATTTAAACATACATTACACAAGCATGACCCCTCAATGAAAACGTACGTACTGGCGACTAATTTCTGGCGATTTTTCTGGCGACAAAAATTTTGAGGCCAGAGCAGCCCCTGGATTAGGTATATCTAATTCGTTCATTATATACTTTATACAAGAGTACCAAGTGTTGATTTTTCTGGAGTGCAGCGATTTGTTGCACTGATATGTGATGATTGTCAGGACATGCCCGATCATTACCAAAGAATTTGAAATTTGTAGTTGTCATTTTATTCTGCTGGTTTTGCCTTTGAATTTCCAGTCTTCCAACATTAGAGTGCCCCATCATTGTTTTTTTTCTTTCAGTTTGACAGCCTGATTAATTAGGATGTGAGATTCGCTTGTCAGAATCCTGAATTTTAGTTTTTACTATTTATCTTATACAAATTTTCTCCAAATGTCAAATTCCCTGAATTTGCCAAAAATCATATTTACTGGCCAGTGCTAACTTTTGCAGATTGGTTATGTTGTTCTGATATCAAGTTTTGGATTTTACTCACAGGTTGAACAGTCAATGACTCTTTAAATCTAACATCATGTCACCCAAATTCGGCAGTTTTTCACCTTTTTTCAATGTCATAATTTTGTGACTGGCAATATAAAAACAAAATTTTTCATAGGAAATCTTCAACATTTGTTAAATAATTCTAGCCTAAATTTTTGGACAGTAAGTTTGTTGGGTCTTTGTAAAATGCTGTCAAACCTACCTCCCTTAAGGTAGTAAAACACACTTCTAGGTAAAACGTCAGAAACGTCCATAGTTTTGCATCACCTATGCTTCTTCCAATACTATTCTAAAACTATATTTAACCTTATAAACACTTATCATACATCGTTGAAATCCTTACATTCCATAGATTATCTTCCAGTTAGTTGTTACTTGCAAAAATAAGATCTTTTCATTACAAACCGATAACTCCGAAAACAAATTATACATGAAAAAACACTAAAATTTACACATTCTTACCATAATTCAAGCCTAGATTAGACTCAAACCTGCACTAAATCCTCTATAGTGCTATACATGCTCTGAAAGTACATAAGCCTGGCTGTTTATTAAAAGTAAAAAACCTATACATCGACCGGCTTATTTTTTCAAGAAATGACGTCGCATTTTTTACCTTAAAAACAAGCATTAATAAAAACGTTCAAAAGATCGGTAAAATAAAAATGACACCATGCCGAAAAAGGGACGCTAAATTTTCGTTTTTTTCGAATATTTTTATGTTTTGTCAAAAATGTTATCTCTGAAAGACACCCTATCAGTTGAGCACACTTTCGTTACTTAATTATAAGGCATTCTTAATTTATAGCTACTTAAGTTCGACCTTTGTATTTTACTTTAGAAATTCTAGGATGTCACTCTCCGAAACTAACTTGTAAACAAAACCGAACTGTGTCTTACTTCCTTAATAGATAAACATTTTTTTATGTATGTAAGTGCTTTGTATATTTCAAAACTTGATTATATTTGGAACAAAATGATGTTTGGCAATTTCTTTTAGGTCATACATGTATATAAGCCATGTTGTGGCCAGTCAAAGTTGGAACCCTATTTTCACTTTTGACCGTAGTTTTGCAATATTTTTTGGAAAAGTATATCATATTATGGTGTCTTTGTGTTTCTAAGATGAAAATCAACATTTTTACACATTTTTGTTATTTATTGATAAAATAATTGACATTTACCTTTTAATTGATTATTTTTTAAAGTCCGGGGAGATTTTACCTATGAAATTAACACAGTTTGCAAAGTAAAGACCAAGTACGACAATTTTGAATATCGTGTTCCTAAGAGACAAAATCGTCACATTTTGCATCAAAATACGGAGTTCTGTCGAAAAAATTCAGCAAATAAATAAGTATCCATACATTAATTTTATTTTAAAGAGATTTTGTCTATTTGGTCGTTTTCGCCTTTATAAAAACAGAAATGATGTAGCTGAAAAGTTGGCAAAACGTTACGCAACGTTTTCACTCGAAATTTTTAAAATATGCTGTTTTGGTTGCTATGGCCTTTTTTCCAAGACAACTAATATTTTCCAATTTTTTTTTTAACTAATCTGTTGTATATTTATTTAGCTTTAATTCCACCAATTAACATGGGTATTTAGTTCGCGTTCAATGCTAGTATAATTGTTGACAATTACATTAATGGTAGTAAAACACACTTCTAGGTAAAACGTCAGAAACATCCATAGTTTTGCAGCACCTATGCTTCTTCCAATAACTATTCTAAAACTATATTTAACCTTATAAACACTTATCATACATCGTTGAAATCCTTACATTCCATAGACTATCTTCCAGTTAGTTGTTACTTGCAAAAATAAGATCTTTTCATTACAAACCGATAACTCCGAAAACAAATTATACATGAAAAAACACTAAAATTTACACATTCTTACCATAATTCAAGCCTAGATTAGACTCAAACCTGCACTAAATCATAGTGCTATACATGCTCTGAAAGTACATAAGCCTGGCTGTTTATTAAAAGTAAAAAACCTATACATCGACCGGCTTATTTTTTCAAGAAATGACGTCGCATTTTTTACCTTAAAAACAAGCATTAATAAAAACGTTCAAAAGATCGGTAAAATAAAAATGACACCATGCCGAAAAAGGGACGCTAAATTTTCGTTTTTTTCGAATATTTTTATGTTTTGTCAAAAATGTTATCTCTGAAAGACACCCTATCAGTTGAGCACACTTTCGTTACTTAATTATAAGGCATTCTTAATTTATAGCTACTTAAGTTCGACCTTTGTATTTTACTTTAGAAATTCTAGGATGTCACTCTCCGAAACTAACTTGTAAACAAAACCGAACTGTGTCTTACTTCCTTAATAGATAAACATTTTTTTATGTATGTAAGTGCTTTGTATATTTCAAAACTTGATTATATTTGGAACAAAATGATGTTTGGCAATTTCTTTTAGGTCATACATGTATATAAGCCATGTTGTGGCCAGTCAAAGTTGGAACCCTATTTTTACTTTTGACCGTAGTTTTGCAATATTTTTTGGAAAAGTATATCATATTATGGTGTCTTTGTGTTTCTAAGATGAAAATCAACATTTTTACACATTTTTGTTATTTATTGATAAAATAATTGACATTTACCTTTTAATTGATTATTTTTTAAAGTCCGGGGAGATTTTACCTATGAAATTAACACAGTTTGCAAAGTAAAGACCAAGTACGACAATTTTGAATATCGTGTTCCTAAGAGACAAAATCGTCACATTTTGCATCAAATTACGGAGTTCTGTCGAAAAAATTCAGCAAATAAATAAGTATCCATACATTAATTTTATTTTAAAGAGATTTTGTCTATTTGGTCGTTTTCGCCTTTATAAAAACAGAAATGATGTAGCTGAAAAGTTGGCAAAACGTTACGCAACGTTTTCACTCGAAATTTTTAAAATATGCTGTTTTGGTTGCTATGGCCTTTTTTCCAAGACAACTAATATTTTCCAATTTTTTTTTAACTAATCTGTTGTATATTTATTTAGCTTTAATTCCACCAATTAACATGGGTATTTAGTTCGCGTTCAATGCTAGTATAATTGTTGACAATTACATTAATGGTAGTAAAACACACTTCTAGGTAAAACGTCAGAAACATCCATAGTTTTGCAGCACCTATGCTTCTTCCAATAACTATTCTAAAACTATATTTAACCTTATAAACACTTATCATACATCGTTGAAATCCTTACATTCCATAGATTATCTTCCAGTTAGTTGTTACTTGCAAAAATAAGATCTTTTCATTACAAACCGATAACTCCGAAAACAAATTATACATGAAAAAACACTAAAATTTACACATTCTTACCATAATTCAAGCCTAGATTAGACTCAAACCTGCACTAAATCATAGTGCTATACATGCTCTGAAAGTACATAAGCCTGACTGTTTATTAAAAGTAAAAAACCTATACATCGACCGGCTTACTTTTTCAAGAAATGACGTCGCATTTTTTACCTTAAAAACAAGCATTAATAAAAACGTTCAAAAGATCGGTAAAATAAAAATGACACCATGCCGGAAAAGGGATGCTAAATTTTCGTTTTTTTCGAATATTTTTATGTTTTGTCAAAAATGTTATCTCTGAAAGACACCCTATCAGTTGAGCACACTTTCGTTACTTAATTATAAGGCATTCTTAATTTATAGCTACTTAAGTTCGACCTTTGTATTTTACTTTAGAAATTCTAGGATGTCACTCTCCGAAACTAACTTGTAAACAAAACCGAACTGTGTCTTACTTCCTAAATGCATTTTTGTCTCTGTGGTGTAACCTTGTTTCAGCATATACTAATATTTATTGATAATCCCTTTACTTACCAAACAATCAGATGTAATTTGTTAAATTCAGAACATTTCAAACAAAATCATTGAATCAGATCAATTTTTATTTTCGTTTTGTATCCATTTCACTGTTAGAAAGTGTAGGCTTTATCGCAAGCTACGTCAATATTTAGCAAATGACGTCACAAAAGTTAGTATTTTATTGATTTTGGGTCTAAAAATAACAATAATCTTAGAGACTGTCGATTTTATTCTGTTTTCTAGATTCAGTAGTTTCTTCTGATAGACAAAATATTACAAAGTTTACCAGTTTAAAATTTTCTCTGATGTTTTTATGTAAAATGACAAATAAGGGTAGCATGCCGAAATTGGGTTACACGAAGTTAGGCCCCAAATAACCGCAAAGCGTCCCTGTGAAAATATTGATCAATCAAATATTACATTTGTGTTTGTGTATGGATGCATTGCCCTTTTCGACCCACTTGAGTCACAGAGCTTTTAATTATGGTTGGGAGGGGGGACCAATACCCTGTGGATACCACAACCATGGACAGGTAACTGCTTAAAATTATTACATAAGGTATGCAAGTTAAGGTTTTGTAATTCTTGAAGCAGGTCTTCAATTGCACTACCTCACACTGTTGTCTGTCTAACACAGAGTTTTCACACAAACCTAAGGACAACTTTTAACTGAGAAGAAGATGTTTGGTAAATAGAAATTTGTTTGCATCAGGTTAAACAGAATGTGCGACTCTTTTCTATAATTACGTCAGACAAAAGCACAGGCCAAGGATGCCAATGACGGGGTTATGAAACACATGGTCGTCTTTAATTTCGATTTTAGAGTTTCTGTGCAAAAGTAAAACTTAAAAGGCATAAATAAATTTGTTAGAATTTCGAAGAGAAAGGTTGGAAAACTTTACCTGTGGCTGATAAAGTGTATGACTAGAAAACATTTCAGTTAAATCATCTGCACTTTCTAAAATTTCGTCGGTCTGTAACCTTCACCTTGTGGATGTTTGTAACGGCGATTTTGATTCGTCAATTACGATGTCCTTCCAAATCATGACCGAAAGTGTTAGAATTGAAGAGAATTGTGTAATTTATGATATAATTACTTTCTTCTAATAGAATTAATCCATTTGGTGTTGGAAATACTTTAGAAAACATTTAATATTCAAGATTGAATTCTAATAACAGTGAATTATTCCCATCTTTAAGCGTGAATGAACTTTAACCATTTTCCTGCAAGTGGTCATTCATGCGGAAAATATAGGTCATAGCCAGCATCTGAAGCATGCAATGTGCTGAGCATCACTAGCTGCACCTACCATACCAATTTGGTTCATAAGGCACTTGTCAGTAAATAGGAATGGATGTTAATCATTCTTTTGCAAGAAGTCGTTCATATGGAAAATGTAGGTCACAGCCAGCATCCAAAGCATGCATTGTGCCTAGCATCACTAGGTGTACCTACAAGACCAATATAGTTGATGTGGCACTTGTCAGTAAGCCTGAATGAACTTTAACCATTTTCCTTTGAGTGGTCATTCATGCGGAAAATATAGGTCACAGCCAGCATCTGAAGCATACATTGTGATTAGCATCATTAAGAGCACTTACCATACCAATATGGTTGATGTGGCACTTGAGAGTAGAGGGAATTAATGGACAAGAATGGCACTTGTCAGTTAGAGTGAATAGACTTTAACCATATCGATCAGTAAGGCAGCAACCATTTGAAATTCTGGGGGGGGTATGGATTTTAGCCCCTCGACAATTTTTTAAAAAAATTATCGAAGACGAGAAATTTTTTTTGAACGACACTGTAAACAATTTTTTTATTCGCAATTAAGTTTACACTGTGTAGCCCAGGCTCACCAAAAACAATTTATTTTTCTTTCTGGGTCAAGGACATTTTTTTTTTTTCAAAAAAATTGAAAACTAAATATTTTTTTTCAAAAAAATCCATACCGCCCCCCCCTAGAATTTCAAATGGTTGCTGCCTAAGAGGGAATGGACTTTAAACCATTCTTCATTAAGTGGGCATCCATGCCGAAAATATAGGTCACATCCAGCTTGCACATCTGAAGCTTGCATTGTGCTTAACATCACTAGATGCACCTACCATACCAATATAATTGATGTGGCACCTGTCAGTAAGAGGGAATGGACTTTAACCATTCTTCAGTAAGTGGTCATCCATGTGAAAACTATAGGTCACATCCAGCATCCAAAGCTGGTATTGTGCTAAACATCACTAGGTGCACATATCATACCAATATGATTGATGTGGCGCTTGTCAGTAAGAAGGAATTTGGAAATATGAGGACTTGGGACTGACGGAAGAATGGACTCAAACACTATATGCCCCTCCTACTTTTGTAGGCAGGGCATAAAAATAAAGTTCAATATATCTTCTTGTTACTGTAAAAATTTGATGAAAGTCATTTCAAAAATGAAGTCAAAATGATTTTTCAAAAAAATTCCAATTTGGTTAATTTGAAAGGGAAATTTTTAAAAGCTGCAATAATTTTGGCATGTCACTGTATATGTAAGGCCAATATGAAATTATGCTACATTCTCTTCCCCTCCCAACCTGATTTTATCAGCCAACTAAACATTTTTATTCTGCATTATAAAACAGTTTAGAACTCAATAGCAGTTTGCAATGCTTCAAAATTTATGAAGCCATATGTGTACAATGTTTATTTTTTGTTGTTGTTGTTCAAATTCATTTGAAATGGCAAAATATTTTATTTACCGGGTAAAATGGATAAAAAATAAAATATAAAATTTGCCCGCCCACCCCATATTTTTATGAAATTTGGATGAGAATCAAGGAATTATTTTATTATGACCTAATGAAACATCAGCTCTATTCTTTCCCTTCTCCTTTTTTTTTAAAATGTGAAGTGATTAGATACAACAGAGTTCGCGAAACTTAAAAATTTTTTTGCCGGACATAGGTCCGCCAAAATGGAATCTTTGATGGACCTAATTTTCGTTTTCTGGTCCTGTCTTCTACAACTTGTAAAAAATTTCTAAAATCTACCGGACATGGGTCCAGTTAGTATGTTAAAAATGCTGGACCTGCTTAAATTTTACCAGTCAGGTCCGACGGGTCCGACACATTTCACGAACTCTGATACAAACATCTTTATCATTATAAATATACTAGTAGTTTTATTGTTCTTTATCATTTATATCATCTGTCTTAACTTATACTTATGTCATTCACCTCATGTATCAATCCTGGCCTGAATTAAACTTGTTTGTATGTGAAAACCAAATGCCCATATACAATATGGGCTCCTCATTTGTCAATAGAGAATTTAAATATTTGTATTCATATGGAGTTCTCAAATATATATAATGTGATGCATGTTTATACCAGTTTCCTTGTTTTTAAACAAATACATATTAAAGGAAAAGTCAATAATTATGGTTTTATTCATAAGATTATAAGAGCAAATGGTAATAAGGTACAGCTTTAAACCAAGTCACAAAATAGTCCCAATTAGTGTTAATAGTTTGAATTTTTCTCTATTCTATATACCTGTTGATATGTATTTACAAAAATTAAATAATGCTCTAATATCTATATATATAATTAAAACTGTCTAATATATACTGATATATATGTATAAAGGGTCATTTAAAAACAGTAGATAATGGACAGCAGCATATATATTAGAGGTTCACTTAGAGCCCCTACCCCATATTTGTAATGCCATATTTTTTTTCTTATATTTGTCGTCCATAATTATATTAAGTACAGGTGAGTTATAAATGCATTTTCCTTAATGTTTGAATTACTTAATTTTATTCCCTGGGTTGGGCAGAGTTTTTCAAGCTAGATTTAAATGAAAAATTTCAAAATACCTGTATAATACTGTATAAGCATTTATATTTCGTGGTTTATAGCATGAAACTGAATTGGTAGGGACAAGTTTCCATGGATTTTTTATTTTTATATACACTCTTTAACTGAATATTTTGAATTCATGTGGATGTAATTTCATGGATTTTTCTTACGGACGAAATAAACGAAATTAAATCCTCCATGAATATTTCTGCTTCTACGGTAATTGACTCCTTATCAACCCGGTGAAGAAAATAGTTATAGCTGATTAAATCACTTCAAATAAGGTCATGGCATGACTATTAAAATATATGTACTGATTAGAAAAACAAATTCTGGTGTCCTGGTATCAAGGCAGCCAACTCTTGAAATTTTGAAATAAGATTTTTTTATTATTTCTTGATGTTTCCCTTAATATTCATTTAATCGCGAAAACCCATGAAAATTGGAGAGCTTGACAACCCTGTGATATTTGGGGTATAAAATTAAATAACCACCAAAAAAAACCACATTCATATGGTATTAAAAATACATGATAGTGATATAACTTAATATTTTGAAAACTGTGACCAAAATTTAAAGACAAATGTAAATATCTAAACAAATCAAAGTCTACTAAAATCACTACCTATGTACAACAAAACAAATCCATACAACACAGATCTATCACTAGTAATACACATACACCCACAATTTATCATTATACATGAGGGCTGGTCAAGAATGAAGTGCGAGGGAAGTCAGAGGAATCCTTTGCTACCCAAAACCATCCATAAAATTTCTATTGCTTCATGCAAAAAATCTTACCCATAACCCACCATTCTTAACTAGTTATGCCATAATAAAATAACTCCTAGATTCTCATCCAAGTCTCTTGAAAATATGGGGTGTGCAGGCGTTTTATTTTTTTATCCATTTTGCTTCAATGTTTTGCAATTTCAAAGGAAACTGATTTAAAAAGGAACATAATTTTCCAAAAAATAAGATAAAACTTTTTGAAGCGATTGAAAAAAAAATGGACTGGAGGGGATGAGAACCTATAATATTTTTCATATTGGCCTAATAGTAGTATCTCCAGAACCCCTCTCCACATTTAATTCTTGAACAGTCCTTAGAAGATCACACAAAATTATCAACTCTATAAAATACACACAATAATGATAGTTTTTTATGGTATATACTACAAAATTCAATATTTCATGAGGATTACTACAAAAAACATACAAAAATTGAACCATGCATAATATCTCGTGCCTATGAAGCTAAAATAAACAAAAGACAAAAATAAATTGCATCTAGAGTTTAAATTGAAAAAAAAAAAATAACAAGTGCTGACTGTGTTGGGGATGCCCAACACAAAATGTCTCCCAAACGAACGCATTTTTGACACCGTATTCTATTTCACCATTCATAAAAACCTCTAGATACAAAATTTTGTTGAAATTGAAGCATTGGTTGAAATTGGTCAATTTTTACAACTTTGGATGGCGGCCATTTTGAAATGGCGGCCATCTTGAAAATTTTATTTACAGATTTGAGGTCGCCTTACCCTGTTCTACTAATATACTAAGTTTCATGCAAATCGGTTGACAATTTCAAATTTTGCCTATTTTCAGTAGCAGCCATTTTGAAAATGGCAGCCATCTTGAAATTTTTTTTTTCACCAATCAACTCCTTTTTAATTTTGTCAATGAACGTCCAAATTTGGTCGAAATCCGTCCAGTAGTTTTTGAGATAATTTTGGGGTACCCTTATGTAATGGCGGCCATTTTGAAAATGGCGGCCATCTTGGAAATTCCGAATAGGTTAGGATTTACTTCAAAGACCCATCTACCATCACACAATGTTTCGTGCAAATCCGTCAAGCAATTTCTGAGAACTCGCATGGACAGTTTCATGCCGCGGAGAAAGAAGAAAAAGAATAATAATAAAAATAATAATAAGAAACGGAGTAAAAACAATATGTCTCCAAACTTTCGTTTGGGAGACATAATAATAATACCCTCAAAAATATTGATATTTTTCAAAGGTTTACAGACACCATTATCTCTGAAACAACTAAAAAAACTCTCACAGACCATTGAGTACTATATGAACAGGTAATTTTCATAGGCACAGAATTTCAAATTTTTAAACTTGGCCTGGGCCATACAGAACAGTCAGTTTTAATGGCGGATGAAACCAAAGTAATCCAGGATGGGCTGTTCACCTATGGAAAGCCAAAAGGGTCAAAATTCATCTTTCTTACTTTCTAATTTTACATTTTGGATTTCAATATTCTTATTCCATGTTTCTTCTTCCACATCTCAATAGCATAATTATCCATCTTTTATTCTATTTTTTTATTTCTTTCTTCTAATTTCACAATTATGAATTCCTGATTTTATGTTCCTTTTGGCTTTCCATATTGACCTAGTTGAGTGACACACACATAGTCTATGCCAGCAGGAATTGACCATGATCTCAACCTTAATACAAATGTGTATCCCAAATGATACTAGTAGATGTAATATTTAAATATAATAGCTATGATTCTTTCATCAAAATCATATCTACAATATATGAATTCACCAATCATTTCCCAATGTATTTCATAATTTTCATATACTGTAGTGTAGTTCATTATTAAAAAAACAAAAAGTACTAGTTTAACATCAATGTTATTTATGTAATCATTATTTCATATTCAAATGTGTTGAAAAAAAAACCAAAGGCAGATCTGAGGGGGGGGGGGGGTGTGTTCTTTTATGAAAAAAAATATTTGAACATAAAGGAAATCAGAGCAGCCTGACAAACCCTTCCCCCATTTGGTTATACAAAGGCCCCCATTTTGGTTATATATAGGCCCCCATTTTGGTTATACATAGGCCCCCATTTTACAAAAAGTGTGAATCTGCCTCTGAGATACACTAGTCCTGGTCAGCATACACGTTGATAAAAAAGTATGTTGTTCATGTTATGAGGTTATGAGGTATAGGTATATGGACCTTCATGAGAATCTAACTTGATAATTGTGTAACGGGGTTGCTCCCCTTCGTACATTAATTAGTAGATTTAAATAGCCAGCCTTTATCCCTGAACATGGGAAGTACTTCTTTGGTTCAGATGTAGAGCGCCTGACTGTAAACATAGACGTCCCGGGTTCGATTCCCGGTCAGGACATGTCGATTTTGTGAAGTAATTCATGCTCTCCGGTTACATTGGCGCCCAACTAAAAAACCCACGATGGTTAGAACAGGAAAACTAGCCAGGGTTAGTTGTGTTAAGAGTCATACATGAAGGTATGATGACTCTTGAGGAGGGGGAAGTGTAACGGGGTTGCTCCCCTTCGTACATTAATTAGTAGATTTAAATTGCCAGCCTTTATCCCTGAACAAGGGAAGTACTTCTTTGGTTCAGAGGTAGAGCGCCTGACTGTAAACCTAGACGTCCCGGGTTCGAGTCCCGGTCAGGACATGTCGATTTTGTGAAGTAATTCATGCTCTCCGGTTACAATTGATATAGATTTATTTGAAAAATTATATTCATTTTTAAAAGTTATAACCAATATGTCAGATTGGATATACACACAGATTGCCAAAATAAAAAGCTTCGCCGAGCGCAGCATGATACGATCGCAACATGTTGAACCCTGTACATTTTAGGCCCGATATGGATAGTCTATTGCTCTGAAAACATGCAGCCCATGGTGGACTGACAAAGGTTTTTGACACATGCTGCTCTGGTGGACTTTCGACCCAGGGGGTAAAAATATAAATTTTCAATTTTGTACATGTATTCTACTCTTGCGAATAAAGAAATAAAAAAAAATCAATTTCGGCCCCTTTTGGCCCCTTATTATGTAACAGGTGAAAAAGGGGTGGGGTTGCAAAAATAATTTCTCAAATTTGAATTCACTACTTGACAAAAATAAACTTGCAAAAAAAAATTTCAAAAACAAACCAGAAATAAAAAAGTTTTGATTACGGCCCCTTTTGGCCCCTAATTGCAAAACAAGTGAAAAAGGGGATGGTCACAAAAATTAATTCTCAAATTTGGATTCACTACCTGACAAGAATAAACTTGCAAAAAATTTTTTTAAATCAGACCACAAATTAAAAAAGTTAATTACGTAATAGGGGAAAAAGGGGGGGGGGTCGCAAAAATTAATTCTTAATTGTGTAAATGAGCTGAACATTTAAGCAAGCAACAGCTTCTCTCTATCTGCTATAGTTTTCATTTCATAGGCCAAAAACATGAAAAAACATTATTTTAGGGGCTGTAGCCCCTATAAGGGGTCATCTGACAACTTCGACAGTATGGAGTTTTTTGTAGAGCTAAATGAGCTGAACAATTAAGCAAGCAACAGCTTTTTGCTATCTGCAATAATTTTCATACTATAGGGCAAAAACATGAAAAAATGCTATTTTTCACCTTTAAGGGGCCGTAACCCCTATAAGGGGTCTTCTGACAACTTCGACCAAATGGAGACTTTTGTAGAACTTTTGATCCTGAAGCAGTAGGGTGGCATCAGATTTCATCTATCCCTTATACTTTTTGAATTACAAGCCAAAAACAGTAGTCTGACCCCCCTGGTCTATTTTTAGCCATGGGGGCCATGTTTTTTGACGAATCAGAAATTGAAACATTACTTTAGTGCAGGACACCCTAATGATCAATCATACCAAGTTTCATTGAATTCTGTTCAGTAGTTTCAGAGGGGAAGATTTTGAAAAAGTTATTGTAAGAACAAACAAAAAAGTTACAATTTTGGCCCCTTTTGGCCCTTAATTTCCAAACGAAAAAAGGGGGGACTCCCAAAATCAATCCCATCCATCCTTTAATGGTAAGAAATATCATTGTCAAATTTCATTGCATTTGGATAACTAGAACTAAAGTTATCGTGTATACACTAAAGTTAACAGACGACGACGACGACAACGACGACGACAGCATCATACCATTATACGTCCGCAAATTTTTTGCGGTCGTATAAAAATATGTCCCCAATTTAGCTTTGAGTTAAAAACAAACTTTTCAAAAATAAAAATTTGAAAACCCTCATGAAATATTACTGATCTTTTTAATTTGTTACAATATGTATATATATTAATGAATCATTTATTATTACATATTATGCAATATATAAAACTTTAATTGTCCCAACAACAACAAAATTGCAAAAATTGAAATGGAAAGTTTTAAAATACTTATTTTACAAACAATATTTAAATATCTTTCATGTACAAAACAAATTTTGTGCAGCTATCACACATATGTACAATTTGATTTATACATTTAATACATTTGTACAGTTATCTTAATAAAAATTCATTAAGGAACATGTAGCAAAGACTACTTCACAATTAATACATGTGTATCATTTTGGTACAATTATTAAACAAGAGTTAACACTAAAGTATGTCTCGCCTGCCCGCTATGGAAGGTAATCTCCGCCACCTTCAAAAATTTTATATTTTAAATTCTTATTTTCTGTTTCATTTATTTTATATTCTTTATTTCTTATTTTACATTTTCTCTATTCTATTTTGACAATTCTATATTTTATATTTCATATTTTATATCTTAAATTACATTTCATTAATTTTGTATTCCTCATCTCTTATTCTTTAATTTGTATAATGCCAATGCGGGTATTCTGTATTTTACATTTCAATTCTGAAGAATCATTCAAACAAAATGCATTTATCTTTGTTCCTCTTTCCTTTCTTCATTATTCTTTCGTCTTATTTCTAATATTTTAATAAAAAAAATAATCCATTCTACATTCTATTTGTTCATGCAACCTACAAACATTACTATTTCTCGCTTTTCTACATTTTGTTTCTTTATATTGATGCATTGTAACAGGTGGCGGATTTTACGCATTTGTTAAATTTGTTAAATTATGACGACAGATGGCGCTGTTAACATAATAATGCTGACACGGATCGAGTTACTACGTTGTGAAACAAAATTGAAACGAAAATTTAATCGATGAGGCACAATTTGTGATGATATAAGGGACTAATTTATTGAGAGCTATATGTTTATGGGTTCGGATGTCCATGCATGGGACCCCTTCCCAACAAAAAGGTAATATGAGTCTGAGGTGTCTGAAAATCGCTATAAGAGCATACCGTTTGTCAAATCTGCCGGTCAAATTTCAATTGATTATCATGTTGCTCGCCGAAATTTTTCATATCGGCTCAGATCCTAACAGGAAGTAGGAGTCTGACATGTCTTAAGCAATCAACGTGTGTGGAGAGTGTACCACAAAGGGGTCTTAGGGGCATAAAGCGTGGCACTCTCCACACATGTTGGCCCACTATGGTCAGCGGTCATGGTTTTCGAATTATAGACCTGACAACCCTCGCGGACGAGGGCCACCTAATTCAGCTACCTAGGGTATACACCTTGGTCACTCGGTGGGCTGAGCACTGACCCGTATTCAGAATCCCAAGACCCTTAGTCGCCCCTTGCGACAAGCTAGGCTCTGCTGCGGGCCTATTCTCCACCAGGGCCCCGCACAGAATATAGAACTATATACAAATGGGTCTTAATTTAGGTGTACCTTAGGGGTCTTTAAGGCATAGAAGGTATTGTCCCCCCATAGATGTACACGGGACAATTCGATAACTCCGAATAACTAGAATCGTTTTTTGAGACCCGCCTCGCAAATGGTGTCAGAAGAGAGAGGGAGTCGAACTATTGGTCCATGAGTTTTTCACCCCTGAGGTGGATCGAACCAACGGATTATGGTGTTGCCCGACTCGCTAATAACTTCTGTATCGAAATTCCCTTAATTGCATAACATATAAGACTTATTTTTTAAATTCATTTTGCATCGTCCGAAAATAATGAAACTTCGATCTCTTTGTATTTCAAAAGATGTGATGAATATTAATAATCTATTAGAAAAAATGCGAGTCGCAGCTTACAAAGAAAGCTTGCAAAAAAATGTCCGGTCCCACAACAATGAGTTAAATCAAATTATGAAATAGAAGATGCATATGTATGTACATCGATATAAGAATGATTTAGAAATATTTGGAAAATCCACCAAGGCGTTGGAGACAGAGAGTTTGACGGACGGGAGGAAGAGCGGATCGAGTCTACGAACAGAACTTACGGTAACACTGCTTGTAAACTGAGTTTTAAAATTAGGTTTGACAAACTATTTATCTGAGGCTTGTCAGTAAAAGTTACCTATGCTCTTCATATTCATACAGTGTTTGGCATTTTCAATATTTTTGGTAGAGCGCCTCTGATGAGTCTTGAATAGACGAAACGCGCGTCAGGCGTAGCAAAATTTATTGTCTTGAACTTTGTTGTCATTTGTATTAAGAGGTAACTCTGATTTTCCATTAGATCAACTGGGGTGTGTGACACATGCAAGTAGTTCAATATCATCAGAACATAATACGGAAAGCCTGACTGGCCAGAAATAATAACTTACTTACATGTACTAACAACCCTAAAGTGAAACTTTACGATAATAATTAAACATCCGTACAAACAAATGTTGAGAGGGAACATCAAATTTATGGCTTACACATTTCCGTCTATGAGTTCATAGACTAAATTTTGTTATTTGAATGTGATAACCAAATTTGGTATAATATGGCATTTTTAATGCTAACTCAAGTTGATTGCTTAAGACCTGTCGGACTCCTACTTCCTGTTAGGATCTGAGCCGATATGAAAAATTTCGGCGAGCAACATGATAATCAATTGAGATTTGGCCGGCAGATTTGACAAACGGTATGCTCTTATAGCGATTTTCAGACACCTCAGACTCATATTACCTTTTTGTTGGGAAGGGGTCCCATGCATGGACATCCGAACCCATAAACATATAGCTCTCAATAAATTAGTCCCTTATACCATCACAAATTGTGCCTCATCGATTAAATTTTCGTTTCAATTTTGTTTCACAACGTAGTAACTCGATCCGTGTCAGCATTATTATGTTAACAGCGCCATCTGTCGTCATAATTTAACAAATGCGTAAAATCCGCCACCTGTTACAATGCATCAATATAAAGAAACAAAATGTAGAAAAGCGAGAAATAGTAATGTTTGTAGGTTGCATGAACAAATAGAATGTAGAATGGATTATTTTTTTATTAAAATATTAGAATTAAGACGAAAGAATAATGAAGAAAGGAAAGAGGAACAAAGATAAATGCATTTTGTTTGAATGATTCTTCAGAATTGAAATGCAAAATACAGAATACCCGCATTGGCATTATACAAATTAAAGAATAAGAGATGAGGAATACAAAATTAATGAAATGTAATTTAAGATATAAAATATGAAATATAAAATATAGAATTGTCAAAATAGAATAGAGAAAATGTAAAATAAGAAATAAAGAATATAAAATAAATGAAACAGAAAATAAGAATTTAAAATATAAAATTTTTGAAGGTGGCGGAGATTACCTTCCATAGCCCGCACCATCAGAAACAATTATTCTTTCTTACATCCACTATATTTTGAATTTACATGGATTTTCAGTTTCTGAGATCAAAAAATGTTTATAGAACTTAAACATTGCAAATATATGCAATAAAAATAATCAAAGTCACTCAACCGGAAAATCAAGGTCAAGGTCAAAAGATGAGGATGTAACTGTGCTAATCTACTACTGAGGCATATGCATACCAAGTTTCATCATCCTAGGACTTATAGTTCTTTAGATATGGAGGTGCTCGCAAAACTTTTCCATTGCTATTATATGTATTGAAAATTGTCAAAGTCACTCAACTGAAAAATCAAGGTCAAGGTCAAAAGATGAGGATGCAACTGTGCTAAGCTACTACTGGGGGATATGCATACCAAGTTTCATCAACCAATGACCTATAGTTCTTGAGATATGGAGGTGCTCGCAAAACTTTTCCATTGCTATTATATGTATTAAAAATTGTCAAAGTCACTCAACCGTAAAATCAAGGTCAAGGTCAAAAGATGGGGATGCAACTGTGCTAAGCTACTACTGGGGCATATGCATACCAAGTTTCATCAACCTAGGACCTATAGTTCTTGAGATATTGAGGTGCTCGCAAAACTTTTCCATTGCTATTATATGTATTGAAAATTGTCAAAGTCATTCAACCGGAAAATCAAGGTCAAGGTCAAAAGATGGGGATGCAACTGTGCTAAGCTACTACTGGGGCATATGCATACCAAGTTTCATCAACCTAGGACTAATAGTTCTTGAGATATGGAGGTGTTCATAAAACTTTTCCAAAAAGTTAACGCCGCCGTCGCCGCCGCCGCCGCCGGTAAAGTAACACCTATGTCCCGCTCTGCTTCGCAGGCGAGACAAAAATCCTTTAAATACATGTATCAAAGTTTTTTTATCAATGGTCAATATATTTGGAACACATTACAGTCTGCTATCACTCCAAAGGTCAAAGTGCATTGCATATTTCCCTCCCAGAAGCACTAAGAGTCGAGAGCAGACGTCTATCACCATGGTTACTATGAGACAGTACATCCCTCCTTTTTATCCGGAGTACCACCACCTTCAGCTTTATCTATGGCTTGAACTATCTGTACAAATACTTCATTTACAGTCTAAAAATAAATCAATTTTTTTGATGAATTAAACAAACAGGTATGTTTGTAATCATCATTTTTATATTAGAAATTCTTTATGTTTATCATTTTATGTCTCTCTTTGCAAATTGTAGGATTGGTTTTCAACAATATGCATTGTATTTCTAATATGAGTCATAATTGCAAAACGATGAGCAGTGTTTTGCAGTTTGACTGCTGGTTTTTATTGTGGATTTTTAAATTGTTGGTGATGTATATGTGTTGTGTCTTTAACATTTAGTCAACATCTCATTATCTTTTATATTCAAACTTTTTCAGTAAAACCTATGAAATGCAAGAGAGGTTCCACATAAAAGCATAGCCAGAGTGACTTATGGTACTAGAGGATAGACACAAATGTAAATTTAAATGATTACTTACATGATATTCTTTGGCTGATGTTTCTAAAAATCGTACATTCCATTCTGCTGCTAATCTTTTACCTTCCTCTGAGGATACAACTCTAAAATTAAGAATAATATTTTTTAACACTTTGGCTTTGAACAGTTCAAGTGTTTAATTTTAATGCTGTCGCTAGATGTTATTCCAAAATTTATTGCGTCAGATATATCAAGCAATTCTATATTATCACACTTTTTTATATAAAATGAAATTGTTCCATGTCTCAGTCTGCCCATGAATCTACTTTTTATTTCATGATGGTATATCAGTGAGTGTCAGTCTTGGCCAAATAGTTTTGGAATAGGCCGGACTTTTGGTCCTACAACGTAATATCACTTGCCAGTCCGACCAAAACACCATCGGACCAAAATTTTATTGAACTTTGATATTATCATCAAATTCTGGAAATCATTCATGTTTTTTTTTCCGGATTTCAACACATGGTTTCACTATTTCCGATAATTTGCGCGTGTGCAACAAATTTTGTTGACAATTTCATCCATTTGTTGATGTTGTTTGTTAATAAACCGGCTGTCAATAAAAAGCAAGTAAAATTGTGATATTTTAGTCAAAATCAAAAGATTGGAAGAAAATCTAACAATGAAAAATAACAATTAAAAACATTATGATCCATAAATCTGACAGACATCTGGTCCGGTGCAGTACTGACTTTGGTCGGACCGATGATGAAAATCACCGGACATGTCCGTAGGACCGACGAATTTCGCCAAGTCTGTGAGTGCTCTCTAGTATTTCTTCACATTCTTATTAGGTTATCAGATGTGAGCCAATAAACATTTTCCATCTAGTAGACAAAATCTTACCTGTCATTTGTCAAATCATTCTTGTTTCCAACCAGCACAATAGGAATACTGAAATACACATGAATTCAAATACTGTTAACATGCTTATTTTTGGGAAATAAAATAATATGGATAACATAAATAGAATATAGAGCAGAATAGGTGAAATTTAGTACCTGTGAACTTGGTTGAAATTGTAAATTTGCAAAAAGAAGTATAGTAAACAGTAGAATTAATTGACACAGGATTTATATGTGACAAAATACTGCAAATGATCTTTCAATGCAAAATCATAGCCCAGTGTTCTCCCCAGGCCCTTATAGCATCTCGGGACCGAGACGCTATCAGATTTTACCGAGATGCTATCGGTCTGTACTGAGACGCTATAAAATTGCTTAAAATTTGTACAATGAAGCCATTCAGAACCTTTTGGTAATGACACCTTTACAACCCCAAGCCAATTATCAAATAAATGATTGGTCTGTTGTCAATTAATTGAAAGATATCGATTTTTACCTAATCAGGCTTGATTACAGGTGATTTGCCGACAGTAGGCACCTGTAGCCCAGTGTATTATTTTGGTTGGACAACCAATCAGAATTGACCAAAATAAAAACAAACACAAGCCATGTGTTTGATATACGTGGGTTTTTGAGCTTGCATGAAAAAGAAATGAAAACCAAAACTAAAAGACTGATTAAGATAAAAGAATGATTTTTTACCTTAAAGAATGAATATTTGAATATTTACGATTATATAGTCCAAAACATTGATTTCACACATTTGATTTTGGCAGTAAATTACATAAACAAAGAAAGACAACTTTGGGCAAAAGGGAGATAACTTAAAGGCAGTGGATATTGTGTACAAATTACATGTACCATATATTTTTATATGGTACATGTCAGCAAAACTATTTATTCAAAGCAGATTAGGAATGAAATTTATTCATGATATCAATATAAGTTTTATTATTACTATTTCAGGTAACTTTCTGTCCCTTTCTCTCCCATTTTAATTTAGGTTGTGAGTCATCACATACAACATTATTTTCATAACTAGACTAATTATCTTTTCCCAAGAAAGAGAATTAAACAATATATATTGTAATAGACGGACGGGTGGTCTTCTTCGTGGACAGTACGTTATATGAGAAACATAAGACATTGCATAGACACAGATGGGAGTCTATGCCAGTAAAGTTCCAGTCAATAATTTAGTAGTATAGCCGGCGACATTTTTGGAATTTGAGGCTGGCCTGATCACCCAGCGGTCAAATCACAGTAGTCAGGAAAAGTAGATTTCTGACTGAAGACAGATTGGAAACTTTAAAATGTATTTTTGTTGAAGTTGTTTCTATGCATGACGTTTTTGGTCCAGCAGGATGATGGCCTTCCAGGGAGAAATTGAAATTAAAATAGAAAATGCAATTTGGCAAGCTAATTATAAAGGTTCAGTGTGGTGGGACATCTAACTACGTGTATAATTTTGATAGCATAACTCAAAAGACGCTCCTTTTTCAGGATGTCCTCAGTTGTTACCATGAAGTGCTGGATATGCCCGGACACCTTCGGGACCAATAAGGAACTTAAGAACCATGCCTCCTCTAAACACTCTGCCATGAGGGTTGTATGTCCTTGGTGTTTCGAAGACGAAAATACATATAGATCTACTGCTGAGCTGCTGAAACATGTTGACAAGCGCCACCACTACGTGGAAGATGACCTTAAGAGAGGGGAGTTCTTCTCGGAGAGAAACGGCTTCTGGTTGGCCATCAAGCCAGAAGACTATAAGAAGATTGTACCTAATGTCACCTTGAAGGACAGCACGCTGGCTATCAAGACAAGATCATTTGTAGAACGCTGGCTGACAAAGATAAGGAAGACCCCATCCAGATCCAAGGGACAGTGGCACCAAGGCTGGGGATTACTTGAACTCACCAATACGTATAGTCCTTCGAAACCCCAAATCCCAGTGGCAAAAGTCAAGCTGATTAACATAGAGATGAGTTCCATAGGTACCACAGCCTATCTCAAAGACGAGGGAGCCACCATTGGTGACGTTTGGTACAAGGCCATCATGACCCCTGAAATACTTATGGACAGAAAAGCAGCAGACGCACTCCTAAGAAGGATGTCTACCCTGATGTCGCCTAGAGCCTTCCCAGACAACTTCAATACGCTAGTTAGTGACGTCCACGGGATCACCGCTGCCGTATCTAAAGAATTGGGCATCCCAGACAAATTCATCAAGAAGATCTACCGACAGATTGTGACATTTAACATAGTAGCCAAGAAGAGGAAGTTGGACAAGCTCGCCGAAGAACTAGGTGTTATAGATGATGTAGAGATAAAGGAGCCCACAGAAAAACTCAAGGTTGTCAGGATGATATCACCACTCAAGTCAAGTGAGAAGACAAAGAAGACAGAAAAGAAAAAACCTAAAGAACAGACTAAGATGCAAACTGAAGGGCCAATTACACCTGGAACCTCCAGCAGGACTTCACAAGAAGCTAAACAGCCAGAAGAGAAAGCCAGTGAACAAGACCATGAAGTACGTGAGGAGAGCATCGGTCAAGACCAGCTGAGTAATGAACCACCTTGTCACGAGCAGACAGAGACCATCGAAGAAGAGGTACCACCATTGGAAAGAACACCGCTAGAACAGAACCAGCTAGAAGAAACTGCTAGTAATAACCACCAAGATAGAAACCACCTAAGTGAAGGAGATGCAATAGAGGCAGACAGAGTGACTAGCAGTCATGTCCCACTAACGCCAGAAGTCATAATCCTCCAGCAGCCAGAAGAAATTGAGGTTGACACCACCCTTGAACAGCCATCATTAACTTTAGAGGATCGGGCACGGAACATCTTGAGCAGTGGGGTGATGCCCCTCGTACCCCCTGCAAGACGAGAGTGGGCCAATGTAGAGCCGGTGGAGCTCCTGCGGAAAGAGGAACTTACCATCACGTGGCCACCTTTGAACTGGAAGGACTACAAGGAAGAGGAGAAACTGACCTCCTGGATGTTCACATCAATGGCAATAGAGGCCCATAGAGGTACCAGTATAGTCACCGATAAAACAGAAATCCTCGACAAATATGCCTTCCTTGCATTACCAGGAACACCCATTGACAAGACTGAGAAAGCCAACCCTATGATAGACGTCAGGCTCACCAATTACAACCTTTTAAGAGACATTTGTCAAGGAAAGATGCCAACACGAATAGCAGAGCCTATCGTATCAGTATTTGAAGCCGCCGTGAAGGGAGCAGATGATACCACCCAAGCCATACTTGCCCGCATAAAACATGTCCCACTCAGACTGAACACTTCAACAGACACCAGCTGAACAGAAAACAGACTTTCATGACATTTTTACTTTTGCATGATGTTATTGTTACATTCAAATTAATTTCAAGTCTATGACTTTAAAGTGCAGAATTATCCTGAATCACTTTTTTGAATTCGGGAGAATTCAGTGCTTAAGGTAGGGAGGGTGTAGTATACCTCCAAGGGTTAGCCTGGATTTGACAACTTTTTGATGCCCCTTTGGAAGATCTTGTAGTACTCATAGATCGTTTTACCCCTGTTAATTGTAGTAGATTTTTGTGTTTCATTTTTGTCAGTCTTTGATCCCCCTTTTCTCTTGTTTTAGTGTAACCCTAGTGGATTTTAGGTATTAAAAGCTATATGCTTACATTCCCCTCATCCGAGGCTAACCAATTCCTTTATACAGGTGCCATATATATTGTACTTTTACTAGAAAGTGTTGCAACAAGTGGTTGAAACTCGCTACTTTCATTTTTGTCAGCGTTCATAGAAACACCGGAAGTTTACAAAATAATCTTTAACTTTGGCACGTTTTTACATTTTTTAAGAGTGAAATAATATTTCCGAGTCTTTATAAGACAAATTGGCCTTCCAGAATCTATGTAGATTTTTACGTAATTCATATTTAACCACTGTGCTAACTTTGTTCTACGGAACTATTTTTATGTGTAGGGATTCATGTACATTCCATTTAAATCAAGTTAGTCGGCTGACGCATAATCGATGACTCATCACTGATAGAAGTTTTTATGCCGGGAAATTTAAATTATAGGTTTCTTTTATTATTGTAATCGTATTTTTAGACTGCCGGCAAAGTAAATAAATAGATTGTGAATGTTATAAGCTTAAGTAAGGGGGCTGCCGGCCGAGTAGGGATTTGCCGGCTTTTCCTGCCCCTATATAAGGCGGGAAGCACTTCAAGATGGCATATCGCATCTGACGCTCAAGACGTTCACATCGCTGAAATAAACCAACTTTGCTATTAAGCCTTAAGACAGGTACCAGTCCCGATAGTTTTAAGAAGAATATTTAGAGAATACCAATAGTAATTTAAAGAAAGAATAGTCCAACAATATAATTTATACAAAGCCATATTGAATATATTCCATTTCCAAATTGAAAGTCAGTCAACCAAAGAAAGATGTCCATTGTTTACTTCCGTTTTGAATATACCAAATTTTGCCTTAAGATTATAAAAAGAATTAAAGAGAAACGTACCTTATAGAAAGAATTTAACGAAACTGTCAGATGATGCGATGTCCCACCACACCGACGCACCGCCTTATATATAAGCAGCACTGGTTTTATTGGGGAAAAGGAAGGCCAACATCCTGCATTTTTATTGTTACAATATTTGATTGCTGTTGAATAACGTTGTACTACTACTAATTAAATGAACTCATGATAACAGATTTATACAATACAAATATTTATTGAAGAGAATCTTTATTTATTGCCCCTACTGAAGACCAGTTGAAGAAGACCACCCGTCCGTCTATTACACACTGGTATCATTTCCTTGCAATTTCATGGTTACTTTGTAATTTCTTTTTCAGATTAGAGATATACTGATCTGCCTCTGTGAGTTGGTAATTAGAATCTAATTCTTCTGGAACACTGATTACTGCTTGAAGTGGCATGGTGATTTCCCTACCAAATACCATGGAGTTTGGTGTCTTAGACGTACTTTTGTGAACTGATGAACGATATGCCATCATAACTTGCTGAAGATATTCATCCCAGAGATTTTGTTGTTTTTCACAATACATTGTTAACATTGTCAAAAGTGTTCTGTTATATCTCTCCACTGCCCCATTGGACTGTGGCCTATAGCTAGTCGTTCTGGTTTTGTCTATGCCAAGCAAGTCGCACACCTTCTTGAAGAGCTCGGACTCGAAGTTGGTACCCTTGTCTGTGTGGATCTGGAGTGGAGTCCCGAATTTAGTTATGAAATTATCAATTAAAGCGGTGGCTACCACATGACTGTCTTGCATGGGAATGGGAACAGCTTCCGTCCACTTTGTGAACATATCCATAATAACCAGTATGTACTTGTTTCGTCTCCTTGTAAGTGGAAGTGGCCCTAGGATGTCTATCGCTACTCTTTCCATAGGTTCTCCGACCAAGTATTGGGTGAGCGGGGCTATCACTTTTGTATTCTTTGGTTTGCGGGCGAAACAGAGGTCACATTTCCTGCAGTAGTCTTGCACAAACTCTTTCATGTTTGGCCAATAGAAGTTTTCTTTTATTCTTGCAACAGTCTTCTCTACACCTAGATGACCAGCTGTTGGTATGTCATGGCAAAATTTCAGTACTTCTAACCTTTTTGTTGTTGGTACAATGAGCTGTAGGGTGATTTCTCTTCCTTCGTCATGTTCCCATCTCCTGTAAAGTATTCCATTTTGGAGTTCTAGCCTGTCCCACTGTGTCCAGAGAGTCTTTAATGGAGCACCTCTTTCTGATATCTGTTCCCAAGCTGGTCTTTCTTTATTCTGCTCTTTTAGGTCCATTATCATGGAAATAGTATCATCTGAAAGTTGCTCTTGTCTTATTTGCATTTGTTCCCATCCAACTAATAGATGGCTATTTCTGTCCTTTGCCTGCTGACTCCGGGTTATCGCCCTTGATATATGCTTAGCATCTGTGCCTGGTTTGGAAGTAGGTTCTAATGTTAACTCTGAGCTGGTTTGGATTCCTTTCGATTCATATTCATCTCTTTCATGTCCATCTGGAGTGTCTGTGATTTCATCTTCCTTATGGTGTTCGACAAGGTGATCCTGTTTCTCCCTTTCTATATAAGGATTTTCCACTGCGCTCTGTTCTTGTCGTCTGCAAACTTTACAAGGTGCTCTGCTAAGAGCATCAGCATTACTGTGCTTCTTTCCACTGCGATGGGAGACCCTCATGTTGTAATTTCCAAGTATTTGGAGCCATCTGGCAACTTGTCCAGACGGATTCTTCAGATTCTTTAACCAGCTAACTGCAGCATTATCAGTTCTAAGATGTATTGTCTGTCCATACAGGTAGTGATGGAACGTTTTGAGTGCTATTACAACTGCTAGAAGCTCTTTTCTAGTTGTACAGTAGGATTCTTCATGCTTGTTAAGTGCTTTGCTCATATAGGCAATGACTCGTTCTCTTCCATCTATTTCATGGGAAAGAATGGCTCCAACAGCTACATTGCTGGCGTCTGTGTCGAGTATGAACTCTTTACCATTCTGTGGGTAGGTAAGCACTGGTGGATTTGTCATGGCCTCTTTAAGCCTTTGGAAAGCTTTATCACAGTCATCTGTCCAAACCAATTTCTTTCCTTTACATGCCTTGTGCAATGGCCTTGCAATGTCGGCAAACCCTTTTACATGTCTTCTGTAATACCCGCATAGTCCAAGGAAGCTTTTGACTTCTTTCACATTCTTTGGAGTGGTCCATTGCTGAATAGCAGATATTTTGTCTGGATCTGTGCTTATTCCTTCGGCTGATACCACGTGTCCCAGAAACTTAACAGATTTCTGGAAAAGTATGCATTTGGAGGGTTTCAGCTTGAGGTTAGCCTCTCTTAGTCTGTTAAAAACATGCTCTAGTCTAGTCAGTTCTTCGTCTACTGATGGTGCCGGTACTATAATGTCATCCATGTAAAGAAGGCATTCGATCCATTGTAAACCTCTAAGGACATCTTCCATCAGTCGCTCAAAAACAGATGGGCTGGTTGCTAGACCAAACGGGGTTACTGTGAATTGGTAAAGGCCTTGGCTTGTTGAAAATGCTGTCTTTTCACGGTCTCTTGGATCTAGACCTATCTGGAAAAATCCCTGATTGAGATCTAGGCAACTATACCATTCGGAGCCATTCAGCGAGTCCAGACATTCATCTACACGTGGCAGAGGGTAGGCGTCGTGCGTAATAACCTTATTGAGAGCACGGTAGTCCACGCAAAAACGAGTTGAACCGTCCTTTTTGGCCACGAGGACTACGGCAGAGGACCAGGGACTGCTTGAAGGCTCTATCACACCTCGGTTCAAGAGTTTGTTTATCTCTTCTTTCTCGATTTCTCTCTTACCAAGCGGTAGTCGTCTTGGTGGTTGTCGTATGGGAGCAGCAGATCCTGTGTTGATTCGATGCTGTACCCTGTCCGTTCTACCAAGGTCGTCTGTCGATTTAGAAAAGACATCCTGATATTGTATAAGAAGCTTTGCCACCTTTGGCTTGTCTTCCTCTTGGAGGTGTTCTGTACTTCTGTTATAAAGATCTTCAAGATGATCGGGTACTGTTGCTGCTGTTATAGTTTCGGGCTGTATTCTACAGCATCGAGTTGTAATTGATTGTTCTTGTTCAAAGTAAGTTTCGCATACCCCTAAGTTCTTGTTTGCATGTATGGTTACTGGTCTATCATTCAAGTTTATTACTTGGATCTTCAGGTTCTCTTGGTTTGGGTCTACGATTCCTCTAGTGGCGTATACTTTTTCTTCCATGTTTTGGTTCTTTTCTATGTCAAACAGGCCCCATGTACCAAGATGTTCTTTGTCATTGACAGTTACTGGAATAAACATTCTACTTCTCTCGGGAATAGTTATTGTTTCCTTTGCTATAACTCTGCACTTGACATTTGCTTGTCCACCAATCCAGCATTTTATCTCGCCTTCTTCAGTGATGAGGGACTGCTTTTTGTAGTCTATTTTGTTTACATGCTCAATCAGGAAATCTTGGCCTAGTATTGCATCTATGTCTATACTGCATACTAGGAAAGTAAGCTGGAAAGGTGTGTCCCCAAGAAAAACTTCTGTACGTAGCAATCCGTGTAACTCCAATTCCTTGCCATTTACGTCATACAGTTTGTATTGTACTTGTTCTAAATTAGTTGACACCAGTGTGTAATAGACGGACGGGTGGTCTTCTTCAACTGGTCTTCAGTAGGGGCAATAAATAAAGATTCTCTTCAATAAATATTTGTATTGTATAAATCTGTTATCATGAGTTCATTTAATTAGTAGTAGTACAACGTTATTCAACAGCAATCAAATATTGTAACAATAAAAATGCAGGATGTTGGCCTTCCTTTTCCCCAATAAAACCAGTGCTGCTTATATATAAGGCGGTGCGTCGGTGTGGTGGGACATCGCATCATCTGACAGTTTCGTTAAATTCTTTCTATAAGGTACGTTTCTCTTTAATTCTTTTTATAATCTTAAGGCAAAATTTGGTATATTCAAAACGGAAGTAAACAATGGACATCTTTCTTTGGTTGACTGACTTTCAATTTGGAAATGGAATATATTCAATATGGCTTTGTATAAATTATATTGTTGGACTATTCTTTCTTTAAATTACTATTGGTATTCTCTAAATATTCTTCTTAAAACTATCGGGACTGGTACCTGTCTTAAGGCTTAATAGCAAAGTTGGTTTATTTCAGCGATGTGAACGTCTTGAGCGTCAGATGCGATATGCCATCTTGAAGTGCTTCCCGCCTTATATAGGGGCAGGAAAAGCCGGCAAATCCCTACTCGGCCGGCAGCCCCCTTACTTAAGCTTATAACATTCACAATCTATTTATTTACTTTGCCGGCAGTCTAAAAATACGATTACAATAATAAAAGAAACCTATAATTTAAATTTCCCGGCATAAAAACTTCTATCAGTGATGAGTCATCGATTATGCGTCAGCCGACTAACTTGATTTAAATGGAATGTACATGAATCCCTACACATAAAAATAGTTCCGTAGAACAAAGTTAGCACAGTGGTTAAATATGAATTACGTAAAAATCTACATAGATTCTGGAAGGCCAATTTGTCTTATAAAGACTCGGAAATATTATTTCACTCTTAAAAAATGTAAAAACGTGCCAAAGTTAAAGATTATTTTGTAAACTTCCGGTGTTTCTATGAACGCTGACAAAAATGAAAGTAGCGAGTTTCAACCACTTGTTGCAACACTTTCTAGTAAAAGTACAATATATATGGCACCTGTATAAAGGAATTGGTTAGCCTCGGATGAGGGGAATGTAAGCATATAGCTTTTAATACCTAAAATCCACTAGGGTTACACTAAAACAAGAGAAAAGGGGGATCAAAGACTGACAAAAATGAAACACAAAAATCTACTACAATTAACAGGGGTAAAACGATCTATGAGTACTACAAGATCTTCCAAAGGGGCATCAAAAAGTTGTCAAATCCAGGCTAACCCTTGGAGGTATACTACACCCTCCCTACCTTAAGCACTGAATTCTCCCGAATTCAAAAAAGTGATTCAGGATAATTCTGCACTTTAAAGTCATAGACTTGAAATTAATTTGAATGTAACAATAACATCATGCAAAAGTAAAAATGTCATGAAAGTCTGTTTTCTGTTCAGCTGGTGTCTGTTGAAGTGTTCAGTCTGAGTGGGACATGTTTTATGCGGGCAAGTATGGCTTGGGTGGTATCATCTGCTCCCTTCACGGCGGCTTCAAATACTGATACGATAGGCTCTGCTATTCGTGTTGGCATCTTTCCTTGACAAATGTCTCTTAAAAGGTTGTAATTGGTGAGCCTGACGTCTATCATAGGGTTGGCTTTCTCAGTCTTGTCAATGGGTGTTCCTGGTAATGCAAGGAAGGCATATTTGTCGAGGATTTCTGTTTTATCGGTGACTATACTGGTACCTCTATGGGCCTCTATTGCCATTGATGTGAACATCCAGGAGGTCAGTTTCTCCTCTTCCTTGTAGTCCTTCCAGTTCAAAGGTGGCCACGTGATGGTAAGTTCCTCTTTCCGCAGGAGCTCCACCGGCTCTACATTGGCCCACTCTCGTCTTGCAGGGGGTACGAGGGGCATCACCCCACTGCTCAAGATGTTCCGTGCCCGATCCTCTAAAGTTAATGATGGCTGTTCAAGGGTGGTGTCAACCTCAATTTCTTCTGGCTGCTGGAGGATTATGACTTCTGGCGTTAGTGGGACATGACTGCTAGTCACTCTGTCTGCCTCTATTGCATCTCCTTCACTTAGGTGGTTTCTATCTTGGTGGTTATTACTAGCAGTTTCTTCTAGCTGGTTCTGTTCTAGCGGTGTTCTTTCCAATGGTGGTACCTCTTCTTCGATGGTCTCTGTCTGCTCGTGACAAGGTGGTTCATTACTCAGCTGGTCTTGACCGATGCTCTCCTCACGTACTTCATGGTCTTGTTCACTGGCTTTCTCTTCTGGCTGTTTAGCTTCTTGTGAAGTCCTGCTGGAGGTTCCAGGTGTAATTGGCCCTTCAGTTTGCATCTTAGTCTGTTCTTTAGGTTTTTTCTTTTCTGTCTTCTTTGTCTTCTCACTTGACTTGAGTGGTGATATCATCCTGACAACCTTGAGTTTTTCTGTGGGCTCCTTTATCTCTACATCATCTATAACACCTAGTTCTTCGGCGAGCTTGTCCAACTTCCTCTTCTTGGCTACTATGTTAAATGTCACAATCTGTCGGTAGATCTTCTTGATGAATTTGTCTGGGATGCCCAATTCTTTAGATACGGCAGCGGTGATCCCGTGGACGTCACTAACTAGCGTATTGAAGTTGTCTGGGAAGGCTCTAGGCGACATCAGGGTAGACATCCTTCTTAGGAGTGCGTCTGCTGCTTTTCTGTCCATAAGTATTTCAGGGGTCATGATGGCCTTGTACCAAACGTCACCAATGGTGGCTCCCTCGTCTTTGAGATAGGCTGTGGTACCTATGGAACTCATCTCTATGTTAATCAGCTTGACTTTTGCCACTGGGATTTGGGGTTTCGAAGGACTATACGTATTGGTGAGTTCAAGTAATCCCCAGCCTTGGTGCCACTGTCCCTTGGATCTGGATGGGGTCTTCCTTATCTTTGTCAGCCAGCGTTCTACAAATGATCTTGTCTTGATAGCCAGCGTGCTGTCCTTCAAGGTGACATTAGGTACAATCTTCTTATAGTCTTCTGGCTTGATGGCCAACCAGAAGCCGTTTCTCTCCGAGAAGAACTCCCCTCTCTTAAGGTCATCTTCCACGTAGTGGTGGCGCTTGTCAACATGTTTCAGCAGCTCAGCAGTAGATCTATATGTATTTTCGTCTTCGAAACACCAAGGACATACAACCCTCATGGCAGAGTGTTTAGAGGAGGCATGGTTCTTAAGTTCCTTATTGGTCCCGAAGGTGTCCGGGCATATCCAGCACTTCATGGTAACAACTGAGGACATCCTGAAAAAGGAGCGTCTTTTGAGTTATGCTATCAAAATTATACACGTAGTTAGATGTCCCACCACACTGAACCTTTATAATTAGCTTGCCAAATTGCATTTTCTATTTTAATTTCAATTTCTCCCTGGAAGGCCATCATCCTGCTGGACCAAAAACGTCATGCATAGAAACAACTTCAACAAAAATACATTTTAAAGTTTCCAATCTGTCTTCAGTCAGAAATCTACTTTTCCTGACTACTGTGATTTGACCGCTGGGTGATCAGGCCAGCCTCAAATTCCAAAAATGTCGCCGGCTATACTACTAAATTATTGACTGGAACTTTACTGGCATAGACTCCCATCTGTGTCTATGCAATGTCTTATGTTTCTCATATAACGTACTGTCCACGAAGGGATCTGTCTTCCTGCATACAACGCTAATTTGTCAACATGGTATACTCTGGATGGTTTACGCGCGGACCTCTTAACTCGGTAAGTGACATCATCTATCTTCTTTTCAATAACAAATGGTCCTTTCCATGGTGATGTTAATTTCGTACAAACTCCAATCTTACGCCCAGGTTCATATATCCAAACATGCTGTCCTGGTTTTAATGAGCGTTTCTTTGCTTTCAAATCATAATGACGCTTCTGATAAGTCGACGACTGTTTTAGACATTTCCTTGCAATTTCATGGTTACTTTGTAATTTCTTTTTCAGATTAGAGATATACTGATCTGCCTCTGTGAGTTGGTAATTAGAATCTAATTCTTCTGGAACACTGATTACTGCTTGAAGTGGCATGGTGATTTCCCTACCAAATACCATGGAGTTTGGTGTCTTAGACGTACTTTTGTGAACTGATGAACGATATGCCATCATAACTTGCTGAAGATATTCATCCCAGAGATTTTGTTGTTTTTCACAATACATTGTTAACATTGTCAAAAGTGTTCTGTTATATCTCTCCACTGCCCCATTGGACTGTGGCCTATAGCTAGTCGTTCTGGTTTTGTCTATGCCAAGCAAGTCGCACACCTTCTTGAAGAGCTCGGACTCGAAGTTGGTACCCTTGTCTGTGTGGATCTGGAGTGGAGTCCCGAATTTAGTTATGAAATTATCAATTAAAGCGGTGGCTACCACATGACTGTCTTGCATGGGAATGGGAACAGCTTCCGTCCACTTTGTGAACATATCCATAATAACCAGTATGTACTTGTTTCGTCTCCTTGTAAGTGGAAGTGGCCCTAGGATGTCTATCGCTACTCTTTCCATAGGTTCTCCGACCAAGTATTGGGTGAGCGGGGCTATCACTTTTGTATTCTTTGGTTTGCGGGCGAAACAGAGGTCACATTTCCTGCAGTAGTCTTGCACAAACTCTTTCATGTTTGGCCAATAGAAGTTTTCTTTTATTCTTGCAACAGTCTTCTCTACACCTAGATGACCAGCTGTTGGTATGTCATGGCAAAATTTCAGTACTTCTAACCTTTTTGTTGTTGGTACAATGAGCTGTAGGGTGATTTCTCTTCCTTCGTCATGTTCCCATCTCCTGTAAAGTATTCCATTTTGGAGTTCTAGCCTGTCCCACTGTGTCCAGAGAGTCTTTAATGGAGCACCTCTTTCTGATATCTGTTCCCAAGCTGGTCTTTCTTTATTCTGCTCTTTTAGGTCCATTATCATGGAAATAGTATCATCTGAAAGTTGCTCTTGTCTTATTTGCATTTGTTCCCATCCAACTAATAGATGGCTATTTCTGTCCTTTGCCTGCTGACTCCGGGTTATCGCCCTTGATATATGCTTAGCATCTGTGCCTGGTTTGGAAGTAGGTTCTAATGTTAACTCTGAGCTGGTTTGGATTCCTTTCGATTCATATTCATCTCTTTCATGTCCATCTGGAGTGTCTGTGATTTCATCTTCCTTATGGTGTTCGACAAGGTGATCCTGTTTCTCCCTTTCTATATAAGGATTTTCCACTGCGCTCTGTTCTTGTCGTCTGCAAACTTTACAAGGTGCTCTGCTAAGAGCATCAGCATTACTGTGCTTCTTTCCACTGCGATGGGAGACCCTCATGTTGTAATTTCCAAGTATTTGGAGCCATCTGGCAACTTGTCCAGACGGATTCTTCAGATTCTTTAACCAGCTAACTGCAGCATTATCAGTTCTAAGATGTATTGTCTGTCCATACAGGTAGTGATGGAACGTTTTGAGTGCTATTACAACTGCTAGAAGCTCTTTTCTAGTTGTACAGTAGGATTCTTCATGCTTGTTAAGTGCTTTGCTCATATAGGCAATGACTCGTTCTCTTCCATCTATTTCATGGGAAAGAATGGCTCCAACAGCTACATTGCTGGCGTCTGTGTCGAGTATGAACTCTTTACCATTCTGTGGGTAGGTAAGCACTGGTGGATTTGTCATGGCCTCTTTAAGCCTTTGGAAAGCTTTATCACAGTCATCTGTCCAAACCAATTTCTTTCCTTTACATGCCTTGTGCAATGGCCTTGCAATGTCGGCAAACCCTTTTACATGTCTTCTGTAATACCCGCATAGTCCAAGGAAGCTTTTGACTTCTTTCACATTCTTTGGAGTGGTCCATTGCTGAATAGCAGATATTTTGTCTGGATCTGTGCTTATTCCTTCGGCTGATACCACGTGTCCCAGAAACTTAACAGATTTCTGGAAAAGTATGCATTTGGAGGGTTTCAGCTTGAGGTTAGCCTCTCTTAGTCTGTTAAAAACATGCTCTAGTCTAGTCAGTTCTTCGTCTACTGATGGTGCCGGTACTATAATGTCATCCATGTAAAGAAGGCATTCGATCCATTGTAAACCTCTAAGGACATCTTCCATCAGTCGCTCAAAAACAGATGGGCTGGTTGCTAGACCAAACGGGGTTACTGTGAATTGGTAAAGGCCTTGGCTTGTTGAAAATGCTGTCTTTTCACGGTCTCTTGGATCTAGACCTATCTGGAAAAATCCCTGATTGAGATCTAGGCAACTATACCATTCGGAGCCATTCAGCGAGTCCAGACATTCATCTACACGTGGCAGAGGGTAGGCGTCGTGCGTAATAACCTTATTGAGAGCACGGTAGTCCACGCAAAAACGAGTTGAACCGTCCTTTTTGGCCACGAGGACTACGGCAGAGGACCAGGGACTGCTTGAAGGCTCTATCACACCTCGGTTCAAGAGTTTGTTTATCTCTTCTTTCTCGATTTCTCTCTTACCAAGCGGTAGTCGTCTTGGTGGTTGTCGTATGGGAGCAGCAGATCCTGTGTTGATTCGATGCTGTACCCTGTCCGTTCTACCAAGGTCGTCTGTCGATTTAGAAAAGACATCCTGATATTGTATAAGAAGCTTTGCCACCTTTGGCTTGTCTTCCTCTTGGAGGTGTTCTGTACTTCTGTTATAAAGATCTTCAAGATGATCGGGTACTGTTGCTGCTGTTATAGTTTCGGGCTGTATTCTACAGCATCGAGTTGTAATTGATTGTTCTTGTTCAAAGTAAGTTTCGCATACCCCTAAGTTCTTGTTTGCATGTATGGTTACTGGTCTATCATTCAAGTTTATTACTTGGATCTTCAGGTTCTCTTGGTTTGGGTCTACGATTCCTCTAGTGGCGTATACTTTTTCTTCCATGTTTTGGTTCTTTTCTATGTCAAACAGGCCCCATGTACCAAGATGTTCTTTGTCCTTGACAGTTACTGGAATAAACATTCTACTTCTCTCGGGAATAGTTATTGTTTCCTTTGCTATAACTCTGCACTTGACATTTGCTTGTCCACCAATCCAGCATTTTATCTCGCCTTCTTCAGTGATGAGGGACTGCTTTTTGTAGTCTATTTTGTTTACATGCTCAATCAGGAAATCTTGGCCTAGTATTGCATCTATGTCTATACTGCATACTAGGAAAGTAAGCTGGAAAGGTGTGTCCCCAAGAAAAACTTCTGTACGTAGCAATCCGTGTAACTCCAATTCCTTGCCATTTACGTCATACAGTTTGTATTGTACTTGTTCTAAATTAGTTTGAAAACCATATACTTCTAATAACCTTTCATAAACTTTAAAACTGAGTAAAGTCGAAGTCGACCCATTATCTACTAAAATATCTAATGGAAAAGTATCTATAAAACCTTTAGTATAAAGTCCATTATCGTAAATTCCACCATTGTTGCCCATTTGTCCTATCCTTAAATATTCTGACCGTAAAGCACCCACTGGTTCCCGGTCTATAGATCCAGTGGGGAGTTGAAGTTTCCCTGGTTTCTTGAAAACGATGCGGATGCGGAGCTGTTGTTTTTCTGTTTAGCGTCCGTCTGGGGTTGTGTTTGTGCCTGCTGTTGTGTCCTAAAGTCTTCTTTGCATTTGGAGTATGCTGTGCAATTCTTTATTAGGTGGTCTGTTTTTCCACAGAAATGACAGGCGAGAGGCTTCCTAAAATTCCGATTGTTGGCACCTGGTTTGCTATACCCTCTATTCGTCTGACTGTTTCTATCATCTAGGCGGTCAACTAATCTGGTCAATTTGTCTAGCGTATCTGTCATGTTGCTTTCATTTCCCGTCTTCATGGGACTGTTTTCTGTGGAACCTCCGTCCGTCACCATTCTTATATTGGATCTTCTCTTTTCTGAGCTGTCCCCAACAATAGCTTCGTATCTTTCAATAACTTCTACAGCGTCTGTAACAGTTTCACAGCCCTGGTTAGTACATTGGTACTTTATCTCTGGTGATACGCTTTTATATAGCTGGTTCAATGCCAATACTTCTTGTGCTCTAGCGTCTAGGTCTGAGTACGCCCTCTGTGCCATTTGTCTTAAGTCATCAGCTAGGACTGCAATGGATTCACTTTGACCTCTTTTCCTGCTTTCTAGTCTCGACAGCCATCTACTTCTCTGTCGTGTGCTCCCGAATCTTTGACCAAGTCTTTGAACTAAGGCATCGTAAGTTCGTCTATCTGCTGCTGATAGGCTAATGTAAAATGTTCTTGCCGGTCCCTTCAGTGCCATTCCCAGTGCCAAAAGTTTCTCGTGGTCCGTCCATCTGCCAAGTTCAGCACAAATCTCGAAGTGAGATATGTACTCCTCCCAATCCTCAACTCCGTCGTATGTCTCTGGTTTAACAGACAGCTTGTAGGGCATCATCGTACCAGCGTCGCCTTGACCATCTCTATAACGCCTGTTTGGTGGGTGTGCACGGACATCTCCGTCACCCCTGTCTCGTCTTGCTTGATCGTCTTCGTCTAGCGTCTCATTGGCATCTTCAAAGTTATTTTGTTCTGCGACGTCAGGTTCTTCTTGGTTCCGTCGGAAAACTATTTCTCTATCCGGGGATTCTGCCATTGTATCTTTCAAACAGCTAGCTGAACAGTTACAGACAGTCTTTAAATTCAATAAACAAAAACGTTAATACATGTAAAGGTAATATATTCCACCACACCAAGGTTCCGTAAATGTGCAAAAGTTAAATTCTGAAAAAACGTGAGATCGTATCCTAGGACTTTTAAAATGTATAAAAATCCCACTTCTGACACCAGTGTGTAATAGACGGACGGGTGGTCTTCTTCAACTGGTCTTCAGTAGGGGCAATAAATAAAGATTCTCTTCAATAAATATTTGTATTGTATAAATCTGTTATCATGAGTTCATTTAATTAGTAGTAGTACAACGTTATTCAACAGCAATCAAATATTGTAACAATAAAAATGCAGGATGTTGGCCTTCCTTTTCCCCAATAAAACCAGTGCTGCTTATATATAAGGCGGTGCGTCGGTGTGGTGGGACATCGCATCATCTGACAGTTTCGTTAAATTCTTTCTATAAGGTACGTTTCTCTTTAATTCTTTTTATAATCTTAAGGCAAAATTTGGTATATTCAAAACGGAAGTAAACAATGGACATCTTTCTTTGGTTGACTGACTTTCAATTTGGAAATGGAATATATTCAATATGGCTTTGTATAAATTATATTGTTGGACTATTCTTTCTTTAAATTACTATTGGTATTCTCTAAATTTTCTTCTTAAAACTATCGGGACTGGTACCTGTCTTAAGGCTTAATAGCAAAGTTGGTTTATTTCAGCGATGTGAACGTCTTGAGCGTCAGATGCGATATGCCATCTTGAAGTGCTTCCCGCCTTATATAGGGGCAGGAAAAGCCGGCAAATCCCTACTCGGCCGGCAGCCCCCTTACTTAAGCTTATAACATTCACAATCTATTTATTTACTTTGCCGGCAGTCTAAAAATACGATTACAATAATAAAAGAAACCTATAATTTAAATTTCCCGGCATAAAAACTTCTATCAGTGATGAGTCATCGATTATGCGTCAGCCGACTAACTTGATTTAAATGGAATGTACATGAATCCCTACACATAAAAATAGTTCCGTAGAACAAAGTTAGCACAGTGGTTAAATATGAATTACGTAAAAATCTACATAGATTCTGGAAGGCCAATTTGTCTTATAAAGACTCGGAAATATTATTTCACTCTTAAAAAATGTAAAAACGTGCCAAAGTTAAAGATTATTTTGTAAACTTCCGGTGTTTCTATGAACGCTGACAAAAATGAAAGTAGCGAGTTTCAACCACTTGTTGCAACACTTTCTAGTAAAAGTACAATATATATGGCACCTGTATAAAGGAATTGGTTAGCCTCGGATGAGGGGAATGTAAGCATATAGCTTTTAATACCTAAAATCCACTAGGGTTACACTAAAACAAGAGAAAAGGGGGATCAAAGACTGACAAAAATGAAACACAAAAATCTACTACAATTAACAGGGGTAAAACGATCTATGAGTACTACAAGATCTTCCAAAGGGGCATCAAAAAGTTGTCAAATCCAGGCTAACCCTTGGAGGTATACTACACCATCCCACTTCTGACACCAGTGTGTAATAGACGGACGGGTGGTCTTCTTCAACTGGTCTTCAGTAGGGGCAATAAATAAAGATTCTCTTCAATAAATATTTGTATTGTATAAATCTGTTATCATGAGTTCATTTAATTAGTAGTAGTACAACGTTATTCAACAGCAATCAAATATTGTAACAATAAAAATGCAGGATGTTGGCCTTCCTTTTCCCCAATAAAACCAGTGCTGCTTATATATATAAGGCGGTTCGTCGGTGTGGTGGGACATCGCATCATCTGACAGTTTCGTTAAATTCTTTCTATAAGGTACGTTTCTCTTTAATTCTTTTTATAATCTTAAGGTAAAATTTGGTATATTCAAAACGGAAGTAAACAATGGACATCTTTCTTTGGTTGACTGACTTTCAATTTGGAAATGGAATATATTCAATATGGCTTTGTATAAATTATATTGTTTGACTATTCTTTCTTTAAATTACTATTGGTATTATTCTCTAAATATTCTTCTTAAAACTATCGGGACCGGTACCTGGCTTAAGGCTTAATAGCAAAGTTGGTTTATTTGGCTTTGGCGATGTGATCAGCTTGAGCGTCAGATGCGATATGCCATCTTGAAGTGCTTCCCGCCTTATATAGGGGCAGGAAAAGCCGGCAAATCCCTACTCGGCCGGCAGCCCCCTTACTTAAGCTTATAACATTCACAAGCTATTTATTTACTTTGCCGGCAGTATAAAAATACGATTACAATAATAAAAGAAACTTATAATTTAAATTTCCCGGCATAAAAACTTCTATCAGTGATGAGGGACTGCTTTTTGTAGTCTATTTTGTTTACATGCTCAATCAGGAAATCTTGGCCTAGTATTGCATCTATGTCTATACTGCATACTAGGAAAGTAAGCTGGAAAGGTGTGTCCCCAAGAAAAACTTCTGTACGTAGCAATCCGTGTAACTCCAATTCGTTGCCATTTACGTCATACAGTTTGTATTGTACTTGTTCTAAATTGGTTTGAAAACCATATGCTTCTAATAACCTTTCATAAACTTTAAAACTGAGTAGAGTCGAAGTCGACCCATTATCTATTAAAATATCTAATGGAAAAGTATCTATAAAACCTTTAGTATAAAGTCCATTATCGTAAATTCCACCATTGTTGCCCATTTGTCCTATCCTTAAATATTCTGACCGTAAAGCACCCACTGGTTCCCGGTCTATAGATCCAGTGGGGAGTTGAAGTTTCCCTGGTTTCTTGAAAACGATGCGGGTGCGGAGCTGTTGTTTTTCTGTTTAGCGTCCGTCTGGGGTTGTGTTTGTGCCTGCTGTTGTGACCTAAAGTCTTCTTTGCATTTGGAGTATGCTGTGCAATTCTTTATTAGGTGGTCTGTTTTTCCACAGAAATGACAGGCGAGAGGCTTCCTAAAATTCCGATTGTTGGCACCTGGTTTGCTATACCCTCTATTCGTCTGACTGTTTCTATCATCTAGGCGGTCAACTAATCTGGTCAATTTGTCTAGCGTATCTGTCATGTTGCTTTCATTTCCCGTCTTCATGGGACTGTTTTCTGTGGAACCTCCGTCCGTCACCATCCTTATATTGGATCTTCTCTTTTCTGAGCTGTCTCCAACAATAGCTTCGTATCTTTCAATAACTTCTACAGCGTCTGTAACAGTTTCACAGCCCTGGTTAGTACATTGGTACTTTATCTCTGGTGATACGCTTTTATATAACTGGTTCAATGCCAATACTTCTTGTGCTCTAGCGTCTAGGTCTGAGTACGCCCTCTGTGCCATTTGTCTTAAGTCGTCAGCTAGGACTGCAATGGATTCACTTTGACCTCTTTTCCTGCTTTCTAGTCTCGACAGCCATCTACTTCTCTGTCGTGTGCTCCCGAATCTTTGACCAAGTCTTTGAACTAAGGCATCGTAAGTTCGTCTATCTGCTGCTGATAGGCTAATGTAAAATGTTCTTGCCGGTCCCTTCAGTGCCATTCCCAGTGCCAAAAGTTTCTCGTGGTCCGTCCATCTGCCAAGTTCAGCACAAATCTCGAAGTGAGATATGTACTCCTCCCAATCCTCAACTCCATCGTATGTCTCTGGTTTAACAGACAGCTTGTAGGGCATCATCGTACCAGCGTCGCCTTGACCATCTCTATAACGCCTGTTTGGTGGGTGAGCACGGACATCTCCGTCACCCCTGTCTCGTCTTGCTTGATCGTCTTCGTCTAGCGTCTCATTGGCATCTTCAAAGTTATTTTGTTCTGCGACGTCAGGTTCTTCTTGGTTCCGTCGGAAAACTATTTCTCTATCCGGGGATTCTGCCATTGTATCTTTCAAACAGCTAGCTGAACAGTTACAGACAGTCTTTAAATTCAATAAACAAAAACGTTAATACATGTAAAGGTAATATATTCCACCACACCAAGGTTCCGTAAATGTGCAAAAGTTAAATTCTGAAAAAACGTGAGATCGTATCCTAGGACTTTTAAAATGTATAAAAATCCCACTTCTGACACCAGTGTGTAATAGACGGACGGGTGGTCTTCTTCAACTGGTCTTCAGTAGGGGCAATAAATAAAGATTCTCTTCAATAAATATTTGTATTGTATAAATCTGTTATCATGAGTTCATTTAATTAGTAGTAGTACAACGTTATTCAACAGCAATCAAATATTGTAACAATAAAAATGCAGGATGTTGGCCTTCCTTTTCCCCAATAAAACCAGTGCTGCTTATATATAAGGCGGTGCGTCGGTGTGGTGGGACATCGCATCATCTGACAGTTTCGTTAAATTCTTTCTATAAGGTACGTTTCTCTTTAATTCTTTTTATAATCTTAAGGCAAAATTTGGTATATTCAAAACGGAAGTAAACAATGGACATCTTTCTTTGGTTGACTGACTTTCAATTTGGAAATGGAATATATTCAATATGGCTTTGTATAAATTATATTGTTGGACTATTCTTTCTTTAAATTACTATTGGTATTCTCTAAATATTCTTCTTAAAACTATCGGGACTGGTACCTGTCTTAAGGCTTAATAGCAAAGTTGGTTTATTTCAGCGATGTGAACGTCTTGAGCGTCAGATGCGATATGCCATCTTGAAGTGCTTCCCGCCTTATATAGGGGCAGGAAAAGCCGGCAAATCCCTACTCGGCCGGCAGCCCCCTTACTTAAGCTTATAACATTCACAATCTATTTATTTACTTTGCCGGCAGTCTAAAAATACGATTACAATAATAAAAGAAACCTATAATTTAAATTTCCCGGCATAAAAACTTCTATCAGTGATGAGTCATCGATTATGCGTCAGCCGACTAACTTGATTTAAATGGAATGTACATGAATCCCTACACATAAAAATAGTTCCGTAGAACAAAGTTAGCACAGTGGTTAAATATGAATTACGTAAAAATCTACATAGATTCTGGAAGGCCAATTTGTCTTATAAAGACTCGGAAATATTATTTCACTCTTAAAAAATGTAAAAACGTGCCAAAGTTAAAGATTATTTTGTAAACTTCCGGTGTTTCTATGAACGCTGACAAAAATGAAAGTAGCGAGTTTCAACCACTTGTTGCAACACTTTCTAGTAAAAGTACAATATATATGGCACCTGTATAAAGGAATTGGTTAGCCTCGGATGAGGGGAATGTAAGCATATAGCTTTTAATACCTAAAATCCACTAGGGTTACACTAAAACAAGAGAAAAGGGGGATCAAAGACTGACAAAAATGAAACACAAAAATCTACTACAATTAACAGGGGTAAAACGATCTATGAGTACTACAAGATCTTCCAAAGGGGCATCAAAAAGTTGTCAAATCCAGGCTAACCCTTGGAGGTATACTACAATATAGTCATATTTTACAATGTCTTGACTGTTATTTTCCAGTCAATCATACAACTCCCCCTCCTATATAATTTTAAAAAGTATTTCTGAATCATGTTTTATATTAAAAGGGGGGGTTGATACATTTAAAATTAAACTATAAATAAAACATGAGCCAGATGTCGATTGACGCGATTCGTTTTCCTTCAGCTGAATCTTGTTTACGCAAAATGTGATGCTATCCAAAATTTCTGGGGAGAACACTGCATAGCCAAGCCACTCAAGCAGATAAAATTCTGGTTCTTGAGAGATAAACCTTAACAAAAAACTCGTGGAAAAAAAACCAATAAAATCTGACAGTACATGTCCTTTTTCAAACTTGGTCTGTCCATAATTTTTTTTTCAAATATCTGAAATCTTGACTGGTTGACATGGTTCTATTCACATGTGTTTTGATTGTGATTATTCTCTAAACTATTGCATTAAAATGGTATTTGGCAGAAAAATAACTAGCCTTTAACTCCATTCTAATTTACACTTACTTTGAGGAACCTTTCATGTCCAGGAGTTTTTCATACACAATTTTCACTACATCAAAACTGCAAAAGATTGTAAGAAATGTCATCATAAGCTGAAAGATATTATAAGCAACACATGGGATATTAAGGTAGTTAAGGTAGCAAAATGAGCTTCCAAAAACAAGAATACAGGAAGGCCTTGAAAAAAAATATATATATTTTAGTCAACTCCAAATCAATTCCTTGTTCATATGACATTTTTGGCAAAACAAGAGCAAGATAGCAAGAGTCTGAAATTTTTATTTTCAGGGTTTTTTTCCAGAATCATCAATTTTTTAAGCGAGAGGATTTTCACCTAGCAAGCAGCAACTTTTTTTGATTTTTGAAAATTTTTTTATCAAAATCTACTTCAATTAAAGTGAGTGCTCTGCCACACATTTTGATGTTAATTACTAAAATTACTGACAAGATGTAGTCAAGCAATATATTAACTGTTAAGTCCATGAATTTACTCTTATAAGATTGCAGAGACAAAAACATTGTCCACTAAACTGTACTACAATATATTCATTGTACTAGAATTTTTCTGTTATCTGCTAAATAGTAAAATACCCTTAATTGGCACCCACCCAAATTACCTGCTCAAGTGTAGTGACTTACCTTTTCCTTGAGTTAACAGAATACACTAATATATACCCATCTATAGAAATAAAGTAGCTCTGAGGTAGTATAGAATACTCATCCTAAAAATAAATAAACAGAATACACTAATATATACCCATCTATAGAAATAAAGTAGCTGTGAGGTAGAATAGAATACTTATCCTAAAAAACAAATAAACCAAATCAATTGAAAATAATTGAAACCTGTATAAAACTGAAAGGCTTTTTCTTTACTTCATTAGCATAAGGTTTGCAAGTTGCATTTTAGGGGCCTGGGTGGCCAAGTGGTCTAAGGCGCTGGTTTAAATACCACACTATTGATCACTTGCCGATCACCTCTCAGCTGGTTGTCGAGTCCCATTTGTATTTAACAAACAAGAGGCTCCCAGGAGCCTGAATCGCTCACCTGGTCTTGATGTCAACCCTATGAAGACTTTTGTATAGCTAAATGAGCTGAATGTTTAAGCAAGAAAAAGGCTTTTCTCTATCTGCAATAGTTTTCATTCTAAATAAGCAAAAAAAAACTATTATTCACCTTTTTAAGGGCTGTAACCCCTATAAGGGGTCATCTGACAACTTCAACCGTATGGAGACTTTTGTATAGCTAAATGAGCTGAAAGTGTAAGTTCGCGATTTTTGAGGTATTAGTTTATTTGATTTATTATAATGAGAGTAGGCATCATGCCGGGTTTGGGCATTGAAAACGATATATTGAGAAAGATATTCGTAATTTTATTCCAATACACAAGACCATATGGGCGCATCCATGCTATGACCAATGAAGAATTATGGGATAGCTCAATTGGAGATGTGACGTCACATCTCCAATGATAAATACATTAACCAATTGACGATATTTGTAACATAAGGCCGATGTTGTCGATCATAATAATGATTTGAAATATGAATAATTTGGCATTGATAATTTTTTTAATCGTGCGGTTTTTTTTTATCGAAATAGCAAGATAATAGTTTACATAAACCTTAAATTGTTTTAAAATAATTAATTATAATTCCAAATAGTAAATAATCTGAAATATTTATTGACACAGCAGCCCTAGTTTTCAATCCTTTTTCAAATATTTAAGACAATAAATTCAGTTCTTGATGAATACACAGGTGTCAATTAATAATCATTAACCTTTTCGATCATTAACCATGGACGATCTGCCACGCCCCGTTGGTTAATTACAGGTATAATTGACAGATATAGATCAATTAAGGTGCTCCTCCAATCAAAGATTTCCTTGCAGCACTCAACCCGGTTTAGACGCACCCACCACAGCTCGATTTAAAGAATTTCGACCGGCACATCTTTTAATAATTTCTTAATCAGTATACGGTATAATTAATCAGCAGGTGTCAATATCACCTGTTCACTCCATTGACTACCTTTCTCTTAAAATTATCAATCAGCCAATCGTGCATGGTTTGTGTAATACTAGACTAGTACCCAAATTAAAAATGTGTTTAAAGAGTTTTATTTCCCACTTTTTTTCGCTTTTGAAGTTTTGGAAAAACAATTAATTAACTACATAATTATTTGCAAGACACAAAAAAAGATTCCTACAGTTTATTGTCTTTATATGTTTTTAATTAGAAAGGGTATTTTATTAACATTTTCGCACTTCAATGTTGAAACGACACTGGCGGACCAAAAGGGGTTGATTTTCGTTAAAAGAAAGTGTTCTAGAACCCATTCCAACCAGGTAAATGTCAACTTCTAATACACAGGAAACAATATTAAATCCCTGTGGTGCCGATAGTTTGCACGGGGGTACTAGACATACACAGGAAACGACAGGTTAACCCCTGTTGTGCCAGTGGTTTGTAGAAGGGAATAAAGTCTTATACACAGAAACGATGAGTAAGCTCCTGTGGTGCGATTGTTTGCACGGAAGGACTAATTATCATAATATCACTTCAAACGAATCATGCAACGTAATCCCAGTAGGGTGTCAGGGAACCATGAATTTTAAACAAAATGTGTAAAAGAAATAGTATAGGGCAATTCTACATACTAAAAATTGAAATATATATTTTCCGAAAATGTCTGTACGGCCAATCAAAAATAAAAATATTTAAAAATTCTATATTTTTCTACGAATTAATTCTGAACTTAACGATTGGTACCATTTTTAAACGACTCACAATCAATCATTAGACTGACTTTTATTTTATCATTTCCGACTTAATTATAATTATTTCAAATTGTCCGTTGTGGTACACATCGATAAATACCGCATGGGTATAGGATGCAACATTCAGACTTTGAGCAGCGCCATCTAGTACAAATCACGTGACCCTCCATGGATAGATTTTTTTTTACTTTCAAAAGCCAATTTTATCCTAACTATGCATATTTGAGCGCTAGGAATTTCACCAAAGTTATTTTTATATGATAGTCTTTCAATGTACAAATTTTGAAAAAATCGCGAACTTACACTTGAACATTTAAGCCAGCAACAGCTTTTCTCTATCTGCAATAGTTTTCCTTCTATAGGCCAAAAACACTATTTTTTTGCCTTGAGGGGCTGCAACCCCTATAAAAGTCATCTGACAACTTCGACCCAATGAAAACTTTAGTAGAGCTAAATGAGTTGAACATTTAAGCAAGCAACAGCTTTTCTCTGTTCTATTGGCCAAAAACACTATTTTTTGCCTTTAAGGGGCTCTAACCCTATAAGGGGTCATCTGACAACTTCGACCCAATGAAGACTTTTGTAGAGCTAAATGAGCTGAACATTTAAGCAAGCAACAGCTTTTCTTGTAGAGCTAAATGAGCTGAACATTTAAGCAAGCAACAGCTTTTCTTTATCTGCAATAGTTTTCATTTTATAGGCAAAAAACATTCAGGGGCTGTAACCCCTATATGGGGTCATCTGACAACTTCGACCCAATGAAGACTTTTGTAGAGCTTAATAAACCGAACATTTAAGCAAGCAACAACTTTTCTCTATCTGCAATAGTTTTCATTCTGTAGGCCAAAAACATGAAAAAACGCTATTTATGACCTTAAAAGGGCCATAACCCCTATCAAAGGTCATCTGACAACTTCGACCCAAATGGAGACTTTTGTAGAGCTTTTGATTCTGAAGAGCCTAAATTCCATCGGATTTTTTTTATCTGTTATGGTTTCTGAGTTATAAGCCATTTTAAGTGATTTTACCCTATGTTCTATTTTTAGTAACAGCAGCCATATTTTTTATCGAATCATTTTTAAATGAGGATAGTTTGTTGCCAACATGTCATATATCATTCCTGCAAAGTTTCAGCTAAATTTGTTCAGTGGTTTCAGAGAAGAAGATTTTTGAAATTGTTAACGGACGACGGATGACAGACGACGACGGACGCATAGTGATGGCATAAGCTCACATGGCCTTTGGCCAGGTAAGCTAAAAAGGGACTTCCCCAACTGTATGTGATTAGGATTAGTTACCTGCCCATGGTCGGTGGTTTCCTAAGGGTACTCCAGTTTCCTCCAACATTAAAACTGACCACCCTACATGGCCCAAGTGTGTTGATAAAGGGTGTTAAACACCATCACACACACTCAAGTTTCATTAATTTCTATTAAAGTGTTCATGATTTAGGCTACAGAAACCAATTTTAGACTGACCAAATGACAGACAGATGAAAGAAGAATTTTTAACTCCCATGCTTTTGCAAAATGCAAGAGCCAATACAATTAGTCCTGAGAAAGTTTTATACCTGACCGGCTGTATCTACAACTTCTAGTTCATACTCTTGACGATTTATCTTGATGGTTTTATGAAATGCTGCAATGAGAAATCAAGTTTACATAAAGTATATATTATTTATAGATATTTAATAAGTTAGGCAGATTTGTGCCATCAGTACTGTTTAATCTGTTACAAAATTATATTAGATTTCTTTGTTTAACATTACTTCAATGTTCTGTAAAAGGAAGCATCTAATTACATGTATATTAGAAGTAACATGTTTAAAAATATGTTCTTTTTTGCTTCTTTCTAATTTGACACATCCTATAATATTTGTAGCAATGTGGAATGTCCATGTTTTGTTTTGAGAAGGGCTTCCTTTAGATCTTATTTTTTGATTTTGTAAACATTTGATTTCCTCACTTAGGCATGTAACTCTGTCAGGTGTGTAAATGAAATAAATGTATTTGAAAATAAAAATACTGGTCAACCTATGATTATGCTGTGCTTGCATTCAGGTAATGTCTATATTATATTAGTACAATCCAGTATCTTTTTATGCTACTTACTGTTTTCTATAGTTGGATCGTAAGAGTCTACAAACTGTTTTTCTATGAACTGAATGGTGACTGATGATTTCCCTACAAAAGATAAAATACAAAAAAAAAACTTTCAAAGTCAAATGATTGTACACTTAATTTCTAAAAAAAGACAATGATAAAAAAAAGTTGCAACATGCTCAACTTATCATGACTACTTTAAAACTATGAACTAATTGATATTTATCAGAGAGGACTGAATAAAATGTAAATATGACTGAGGGTTTCATATTTTTTCCTGGCTTCTGCAATGAATACTGATAGCAAGTTCACAAAAGACTACCCCTCACTTTATACAACTCTACTGAACTCAATATTGCTAAGTTGAATTATATTCACTGAATGATATCACAGAGAAATGGAATTTCTTAATGAAGGTCTACAGATACATGTAATGCATTATCTTCATGTAGTTTCATTTTAAGTGATTAAGCCATTAAGGAGGAGTTAGGCTTATGAGTTCTGTAGAGAGATGGACACAATGACAGGGTGATCTATATTAATGAACCTGCAAAGTTTGTTTGCAAGAGGTAATTTACAAGCTTAAGTCAGTGTTCTAGGATTCCTATTTCCTGTTACCCAGGCTAAGTGAAATTCAACCCAGGGTAAGTGGACTTTTTTTCCTTGATTTCTATTGTGGATAAGTGAAGTTTTTGCAATTTTACATCTGGGTAAGTGAGATTTTTTAAAAATCCTAGAACACTGTTAAATTTAAGTAGGTTGTTTTTTTACCTCTTATCACCAATTTGTTATATAGGTTACATGTACATGCATATTAAGGAAAAGGATCATAAAATGGGTACATTGTTTAAGGAAACATATGGATATTAGCACAGGACAATCTGGTGTTTTTGTGCCTTTCACAGGTCCGACTGTCCGATAGAAGTTAGCGATATTTCAAAATTAATGTGTTATTAGACCTCTATATCTCTTTTGGTTCTGTGAATCTTGACCAATTATGGGATCAAATGTCCTGCTCTCAAAAAAACTTAATTTCCTCAACTGGAAGTGATGGAAATGTTGAATGACAGCTGTTGATGTTATAGAATGATTTTACATGTAGTTTGGTCCAATTAAAACAAATACACTCCACCCCCATTATTGATAGAAACAAGTGCCTGTGATAGAAGAAATGCAATTATTAACATGAAATTATGAGAAATATGGGTTGTGTATTAAAGGAACAGTAAATGCTGTAGACCATTGAAAAGGGAGATAGGTCGGTATTAGAAGCAGATTGTTTGGCTTTCATTATAACAGGAGCATTACTTGCATATCAAGTAGTCTACAAAGGAACCTTTTACATGCATGAAGAGTTTAGGCTTTCTAATTTTGACCTGAAAACTCCCTCAAGGGCCACTCTATTCAAAAGATACAGTCATCTTGGTCATTGTATGGGCTTACGCTAACATAATGTCAGAATCCAAAGAACCAGTCACCCCTGAAGACACACTAGGCTCTGCTGCAGATCTTATCATACTAGGATCCCACACAAGAATTTTTTTATGAAAACAAACTATGTCCGAAAACTGTTCCAATATAATTTTGGGGTCTTGGAGAAACCATAGGAAGTTGACTTCTTATTGAACCAAGTCATCATAGACACTGACAGTTTAGTTATGTTTTCTGAATGGAAGTTATTCGTTATCATGAATACATATACATTTAGCTGACTGCAGTCTTAATTAGTGATTGAGTGAATGGTATATGACTATAGATCTTGACTGAGATCAACAGGTTCTGATTAACTAACCAACAGATCTGTAGCCCATTAATGCTACTCGCTTATGTTTGGCTGCCATAATGTATCAATTGGCCGGTGTTGGGTTGTAAAATTTGATTTTGGAAAGTGTAAACACGTTTGTTTATGTTTTCAAACCATTTCAATGTCGCAATGCATGTCACTTCCGGTCTTTCTTCGCTTACCTCCCTTGAACGTAAAAATCAAGAGGCTCCATGTTCTAATAATAATAATGTTTATTTAGGCAATAATCAAGTATACATATACAGACATACAATCAAACAATCATACATTTAAAATATACACAAACTAAAAAATCATTCACATGTAATAAAAATACATATTTGGCACTTGTTTAGCCTAGGATAACCCATAAAGCTATGGAAAAAAGCTTATTTCCAATGGGGTCCTAGCGATTTTATCGAGTACACCATATAATAGATCGAGGTAAACTTCTCATGAAAATGTCAAATTTTCTGTCACAATTTTTTCTAAACTTGACACGATTTTCCACGATTTGTCGAGGTAAAATCGGTTCAAGTGAATACACACTATTTTAAATTGAAGGAAAGCAGACGTAACTAGGATATAGTCGCTATACTATTGACAGTGTGGTTGTGTAATGCATTCTGGTTTATGTGAGCCCTTTTCAATTTTTTTTAATTTAGAGAGCAGGGCTAAAATAGAGGTAAATTGAAAAGAAACACGGAAAGCCTGGGGTAGACCCAGTGATTAATGTACGGAACAGAAACTTGGAGGAGTTTGCTTTAAAAACTAACCCGAAATCACAAAATTAAAGATCTAAATTTCAGTACACATTTTGTAACGATTCTACCGAGAAAGGTTCATAAAGGAACTTGGGGCCCCCTAGCTCCCTCCAAATAAACATCTTCAGCTGTTTGAACAACCAAATGTTAATACATCTTATCAACAGAATTCAACAAAGACCGAGATATTTTGTTTTTCTACAATGAGTCGCAGTTTTTATTTTCAAGAAAATAGAAGCTTTCCTGTACCTGTGTTACATTTTCCCGCAAATTACCTGCCGCCTTTATTAAAAGTGAGGCAAACTAGATCACCGAATACACACTATTTTGAATTGAAGGAAAGCAGACGTAACTAGGCTATAGTCGCTATACTATTGACAGTGTGGTTGTGTAATGCATTCTGGTTTATGTGAGCCCTTTTCAATTTTTTTTTATTTAGAGAGCAGGGCTAAAATAGAGGTAAATTGAAAAGAAACACGGAAAGCCTGGGGTAGACCCAGTGATTAATGTACGGAACAGAAACTTGGAGGAGTTTGCTTCAAAAACTAACCCGAAATCACAAAATTAAAGATCTAAATTTCAGTACACATTTAATAACGATTCTACCGAGAAAGGTTGATAAAGGAACTTGGGGCCCCCTCCCTCCAAAAAAAAAACCAACAACATCTACAGCTGTTTGAACAACCAAATTTTAATACATCTTATCAACAGAATTCAACAAAGACCGAGATATTTTGTATTTCTACAATGAGTCGCAGTTTTGATTTTCAAGAAAATAGAAGCTTTCCTGTACCTGTGTTACATTTTTCCGCAAATTACCTGCCGCCTTTATTAAAAGTGAGGCAAACTAGATCACCGAACGATTTTTTTTTTTTGGGGGGGGGGGAGGGGGGTATTGGGACCATTAGAAGCTCCTAATTGCCCGGCCTAATTGTCACCGAGGCAAACTTTAGAAGTAGTGTGTGGTTTGTTATAAACAGTTTTTTAAAAAGCGATGCATTTATTCTTTGGCACTTAAACTCGCGAAAAAAAATGGGGAAAAAAGTTGTTTTTTCTTTTAGTCATAGGTCATAGACTGCTGCAAAATATATGTAAAAAGCTGTATTTAGTATATTCTTATTTTAGCATATTCTTAATTGATTTTTGATGTGTTAAGCATATTCCGAATTCAAAACTGAATTGAGCCAATTGACAGGCTCATTACCAGTTTTTACCCGGCACTGACCAATAATACATGTAGCCCATTTTATTGATATTGAAACATTATGGTATCCCAACTGTATGAGTTCTCAATAAGGAGGTTGGTCTGCAGTTAAATGCCCAGAGAAGTTGAACTATCTTATTTCTTTCCCGTAAGTTTTCTGAAAAAGATAGACAAAATTGGTATGGTAGATCAATCCTGACTGTATTGCCCCGTTTTCTTGGTACCTACTTACGATTTTTGCATTCTCCCATGGTTGCTATATTCGTATGACTAAGTTAGCGCACATGTATATATCTGCATACACCTACACCGATTAAACGATATACTCGGATAACAAGAGGCTCCCAGGAGCATAAATCGCTCACCTGATCTCTTATGCGAAAGCCTCTAACCTAGTGGGCAACATGGTCTACATGTACTTGGTAAGTAACAAAAAAGAAACCAGTTAGGATAGAAAACACTCTTACGATCAAGAATACAAAGTTACAAAGCTTTTCATTTGAAAAAAACAAACAAGTTAAAAATGACTGAAACCCGTTAAAGGGGGATAACTCTTAAAAGGTTGATTTTCACACTGAAATCAATTTGTAGATTACAATGAGCTGAACAATTTTGTAATGCTAACTTTTCCTCTAGCACTTACAGTTTTCAAGATAAAGTCCAAGAACTGTGAAAATGGTCAATTTTGATGATTAAGGGGGAATAATTCAAATAAAGATTCCTCCCATAACTTCAACTTAATGGCGAGTTTTGTAGAGCTGTTAATGCTGAAGAGGAGTGTATGCTTCAGATTTTCTCTATCTCTTATACTTTTCAGCTATAAGCAAAATACTATGGTCTGATACCCCTGTTCTATTTTCAGTTATAGCAGCCATGTTGGTTGGTCAGCATGCACAAATTTCACAAACTTGGTAGAGGACATCCTAAAAATCAAGTGTACAAAGTTTGAAAGCAATCCCTTTAGTGGTTTCAGAGAAGAAGATTTTTGAAAGTCAGTAAAAATTGACAGAAAGAACAATTAAAGGGGATAACTTTCAAACGGTTGATCTGACAATTTTGACTGTAGATCACAATGAGCTGAACAATTTTGCAATGCTAACTTTTCCTCTAGCACTTACAGTTTTCAAGATAAAGTCCAAAAACTGTGAAATGGTCAATTTTAACAATTAAAGTGTAGAGTTTCGTAGAGCTTTTGATGCTGAACATGGAGTGTTGCTTCAGATTTTCTGTATCTCTTATACTTTTTGAGCTATAAGCTAAAAACTATTGTCTGACCCCCCTGTTCTATTTTTAGTAACGGCGGCCATGTTGGTTGGTCAGCGTGCACAAATTTCACAAACTTGGTAGAGGACATAATAAAGATCAAGTGTACAAAGTTTGAAAGTAATCCCTTTAGTGGTTTCAGAGAAGATGTTTAAAAATCAGTTTTCAAGATAAAGTCCAAAAACTGTGAAAATGGTCAATTTTGACAATTAAGGGGAAATAACTCCTTTAAGGAGTCGTCCCACAACTTTGACTCAATGAAGAGTTTCGTAGAGCATTTGATGCTGAACATGGAAGGTTGCTTCAGATTTTCTCTATCTCTTATACTGTTTGAGCTATAAGCTAAAAACTATGGTCTGACCCTTCTGTTCTATTTTTAGTAACAACGGCCATATTGGTTGGTCAGCAGCGTGCACAAATTTCACAAACTTGGTAGAGGACATACTAAAGATCAAGTGTACAAAGTTTGAAAGCAATCCCTTTAGTGGTTTCAGAGAAGAAGATCTTTGAAGAAAAGTTAACGACGGACGACGGACGGACGGACGACGGACCCCTAACGATGAATAGCTCACTACTAGTATATATATATATATATATGATATACAACCAGAGATTTTGAATATATAAATATATATTAGGTTTTTAAACTATCCTTTCTTTTTAGAGACCGCCTAGACACCTCGACCTAGACCCATGAATCTAGATATCACGTTACAATCCATCCGATATGTAATAGAAAAGGAATTTAACCTATTTCCTGTCAAAATAGTCTTACATCTATAACTTATTTGACAATGGACTGGGGATTTAAAGACATTTACAAATATAAATTCAACCACAAAAATTATTTTCTTCAATTGTGTTACGTAAGTTAAGTAAAAGAGGAATGAGTTTAAAAAGAGTATCCAGGCCACATTAACACAAACTTGAAAGGAGTAGAGCCACAAAGGTCCTAAATCGGCCTAAAAATTCAACTTTGATATACTTGCTTTTATATATAATTGCTGCTTTAATGTTCATTAGACTTCATATTTTATCAATTGCAATATCTTTTGGTTCAATTGTTTATAAATAAAGATAGTAACAAAATTACCGAACTTGGAGAATCAATCTCAAATGTCCATAAGACTAGACAAAACATGGGGCTGACGGATGGATGAACAAATCCAAACACTAAAACTTCCCTTTTTGTAGATGGGACATGAAAAGTTGTTTGAAGGTCGGTTGTGGAAAGAGAATACTAGCAGTCTTCGAATATGAAACTTTAAAATAAAATCTGACAGTTATCGACAGGAATCAAGCTAATATTTTATTTCGTCGATTTTATGTTACTAGTAAATGGGTTTCTTTTGTCAAGGAGAGGGTCTTTTATTGCACTGTAGGATTGGGCTTGAATTATATGTAGTTTATTTTCAATCCAGGGCCAATTGAAAAACAGCGAGCAGCTACCACTGGTCACATTGAAGGCTGCTGGCTGTTTTCCATTGTGGATTTGTTTAAATTGTCTTTTTATATTGTAGGTTGTGTCGTGTACACTTATTCCACACCACATTATCTTCTATCCTGGCTTAGGACATGCACATATAAATGTGGCGGGGTTAAACTAGTTTTCCCTTATTGATAATCTATATAACAAAGCACAAACTAACACACAGTAAAAATCAAATCGATAGAAGTTCAATACAATAAGAGAGAACCTGGGAAAAAAGGACAACAAGAAAATAACGGGTCGTAGAGATACTCCATTAAGAACAAAAATAACGGATCGTAGAAATACTCAATTGAGAACACTCGAAGTTTGCAGTATACCAAAGGTACCAACCAGCTAAAGTTGAAATCGATATTTACACTATTTACATGTTTTCGGAACCCGCAAACCATGTTTCATTAACCTATGGCCAATACTAGTAGAAACTCTATTTGATACAATAATTAAAACTAATTCACATTCTTTCAATAAACTATTCTGGACATGAAACAATTTTAAATAACCTATGTAAATTCCTCCTGGAGTCTGGAGTTGTATAAAAAAAAAATAATAATAAAAAAAATAAATAAAATACAGTGTATCTGCACTGATCTGATTTAATTTATGACAATTGCTTTGTATATATTATTTTGTATTGCCACATATATGTCTTCATGTATATTCTGTCATAAATAAACATTTGTACTGTTATTGCCCCTTGAGGGCCCTTGATTGGTCAAATAAACTTGTATTCTTGTATTCTAGTAGTTATGTATGTGCCAAAAAATATTTATTTAGTTCAAATAACAAGTGTGGCTACTAAAAGTATGTATCGCCTGTCGGCACCATTGTAAAACTCATTCACAATATATCTATGCCTTTAGTACACCCTGACCCAAGGGTCTGCATACAAGATACCAGATACTAAAGTATAATACCTTTCAAGTAATTCATCTTCCACAAAAGTTTTCAAAGAAGTTAACAACCCCCCCAAAAAACTAAGTTTACATAGTAGTTGAAGCGTGAAAGTGGGGTCAGGGTCACATGGCATGTTGCCAGTTGTGTAGTTAGTTAGTTAGTTAGTTATTGCTTTACTCCCAAGCAGCGCGATTTCGGCTATATCCGGGAGATGAACATGAAAGTGGTGATACAATGAACATGAAATGATGATGAAGTGGAGGAAATGGGGACACAAGGCCAATCGGGTAGGAGAGTTTTGACTGTCACTGAAAAAAGGAGTGATGGGTAGGGACGGGAAATTTTGCCTCCTGCATGGGGATCCTACGGGTCCTACTCTTACCGAGACCTGCAGCAGGGTTCTTTAACGTGCGAGGAAGGTGACATTTTTCCCAACACGGTGCACCACTATGGTTTGCGGTCAGGTTTTCCGCATTATCGCCTGACGACCCGGCATCTCTCGATGTCAGGGCTGCCCCATTCAACCAACTGGGGCACACATCCCTGTCGCTTTGTGGGCAAAGCGGCCTGACCCCGATGTCAGGTTTCTGAGCGCTCTTTAGTGGACTTTTACCGACAAGCTTAGCGCTGCTGCGGGCCTATTCGCCTCCCGGGCCCCGCACGGGACGCCAGTTGTGTAGACCACAACCTCAAGTGTTTGTATACAAAATATCAGATGTCTAGGTATTACACTTTTGAAGTATTTTTTTCCACATAAGTCACTGTTACCTGAGATAATTAAACTAAAGTTTAGTTTTAATTTTCTCAGCTGTTACAAATACCAAAAAGCGGGTATAAACGGTTAATTTGGATATGCTATTTCAAGGAGTAACCTCTCATCAGTAGCATTTAAACCAAAACATTGGAAGGTGAATATGGGATCAGGGTCTCACGGCATGGTGACAGTTGCGTAGACCATAACCTCAACTGTCTGTATACCCATTATCAGATGCCTAGATAATATACTTTTCAAGCAATTCATTTGTCTACTTAAGTCTTACAAAAAAGATTACGCCGCCGGAATGTAATACCTACGTCTCGCAGGCGTGACAAAAATCCAAAGCCAATGGTAAACGAGAGTGTATTATGCATACAAAGTTTCATCAACCTTGAACTGACTTTTTCTTGGTTACTGAACACCACTGTTCCTGCTGAAAAAGCAATCATAGTGATTTGCTGTATAAAATGGCCAGACAAATACACTATTGTTATTTTATACAAAGCTGAAAATAAGCAGGAACGACTACAACCCTTAGAATTTGAAGTGGTCATCCATGAATGTTACAGCCAGCATCATGCTTAGCATCCCTTTGTACACCTTCCAAACCAATATTGTTCATATATTATCAGTTAACGGGGTGGACTTTGACCATCCTTCTGTAATCGGTAATCCATGTGGAATATCCAAAGCATGCACTTTTTAGTACCACTAAGTGCTCTAGCCACCTGCCATACCAATTTTGTGGATGTAACACTAGTCAGTAAATGGGCATTGACTTATAACATTCTATGCTGACACTCAGGGTACCATATAAGCCCCTTCCCGACTTTGCGAGGTGAGTTAAGAATGAGTTGGGGCACTGGGCCAGACAAAGCAAAGAAAATTTTGGTACTGGTAGTGTATGTTTTATAGGAATCTATTAAGCAAGTTTTGATGCTCAAAAGCTCTCTCATAAAACAATAAGGATCAACAAAAGCCTAATAGCCAAGAGACATTTACTAAGAAGTTAAGATTAAATTTGAATTATTTAAAGAACATTTTTATCTAGGGACTAACTGCAAGATGGTGTTTTTCATATTGCTGCTGGTTTATGGAGTTTGTATCATGTACACTCATCCCATCTCTCTCATAAGGGAGCAAATGATAACTTCATATTCTTACAGCAATGATCCATCTTACAGACACAAAAGGATGTTTTAAGGTGCAACATAAAACAAAATTTATCTACTGAGTACTGACCAAAGCCTAAAAAGTCAAGAGGCATTAAACCACAAACTTGATTGTCATGAGGTTAGGGTTATATTCACCACATAATCAAAGGACGATCAATCACAGAAGAAAAGACAAAGGAAGGCAATCATAAACAATTAAGTCGAGATTTTATACAAAATAAGTTTATTGTTCAGACAAATATCTGATACACAACCATAATGAGACAAAACCATTATAATTTATGTACATTAAACAAGGATCAGACTACAATATCTTCTGCATGTCAATCTGTCGGATTAATTATTGTTCTCTGAAATTTTCCATCTTAAAAGTCAACTTTTATAGTGAAATTAACAACTTAAACCTTGATGATCAAAAAACCTAGTCATAATGTAAGAATTTCAAAATCTTAAGGATCTATTATTTTGATTTATTTCACGAATGGTAATATAAAGTAACAGAATACTCAAAAAGATAGTATATTGATCATAAAATTAAAATTTAAATTTAATGTGTTATTGATAGAGCTTCCTAAAAATTCACCCCAAACTTCCTAAAAATATGTCTGGTCAGGACAAAAGAGAATGAATATGCAGAAGATATTGTAGTCTTCATTTTAACAATGATTGTGGGATGATATCTGATGTTTGCTGTAAGATTTAACAAGGGAGATAACACAAATGTCAAAATTGTAAACATTTCAATCAAGATTTAACAGCTTATAACACAAACCTCAAAATCTTAAACCAATGAATCCTTCATGAAACTGATTTTTTTTCTTCGAACTAGCAGCAAGTTTCACAAAAATTGAAAGTGTAAAAATTATCTTGAGTGTAAATTTTGCAACTTCTAATTGGCTGAAATCTACACTTACAATGTTTACACTTGAAAATTTTTGTGAAAAAAGCCATTCTATCCATTCCTTTTTTAACAAATCAACAATTTTTACTTATGGAATGGTGAAGATATGAATGTGATATGAAAAGTTTTGATATGGAAAACATATGAATGAAAGGGATATACCAAATAAATGCTATATATGATTTATATGAAAACTTATAAGATTTTAAAATATTTAATTTACAGTTTTTAAAAATAATACACTCACACATATTAGTTTCAGCAATTAAATGTTATGGAATGTTTTTCTTGCTTATGTTTTGAGCTAAATCTAAATGCAATCAAAATTGCTTTAATTATGCCTAGGGTGATGGTACGTAATGATATCATATACATGGGTGTCTAGTAGTTATACAGTACAAAATTTACTTCAATCAAGTAAAAGAACTTTCACAAAATGAATAATTTTAATCTTCCACATTTTTTCTTAAATTTTTTTTTAAGTAAAAAGTTTCAGTCTTTCGCCATATCCAGGATGAAGGGGGTTCTCAGAATGATCAACCATCAACTATGATTGAGATATTCATGCATTGAATAGTGTCTGCCTTTAAACAAAGGATTTTGACACAAACCTCCCCCCTTTCAATCAGAATGAAACTTCTTACAAAAGCAAAGAATTAACAATCATTCACACATACTTCAATTGAAATTAAAAAAAAAACTTTTGTAAATTTTAAATTCCTTTTATACAATACATGTCTGTATCTGAATTCATTCTTTTCTTTGATCTAAGCAAGTTTTTAATTTAGAAAATTTTCTTTCGTTAGAAGCCAACATTAATTGATTACAAAGCACTTTGTGACCACAATGCAATTTTATAATGCACCCTACCTATGTCGTGTACAATTCATTCTCTCTTAAAAGTAAAAAAAAAACATTACAAAAAGCTTTTGAAGCAAGGAATCAATATATTGAGGTTATAATTTTAAAATCATAAAATTAATAAGGTATTTCAATAGATTTCATTTTTGATTTTGTAATATTTAGGGGTATACAAGTAGCACTTTCACTTAAGCTCTCTATGAAACTATTATGCAAAAACAATATACAGAAAAATATGATAACATAACCATGGTAACAAATATAACAATTTTATACAAAAACATAAAAAAATAATATAACAATGTAGGTGAAATGTTTTATATTTAATGTTTTCAGAACAATAATTCATTGAAGGAAAAGACTCCAGCCAAAATGATCAAACTGGTAAAATGGAAAATGACAATCAATTGTTCAACTCAAAGATCAAATAAACAGTTTTTTTCACTAAATTTTAATCTTAATCCTTAGGCAACAGATAAAAATGTTTTCAACAAATTAACAAATGTGAATTTCCTGAATAACTTTTCTAAGATGTGTTTTAAAATAAAAAGATCTTAAGATCTTGGAAAAATTCAATTAAACCGTCTTGTTTTATCAATTCATTTTAATTTACACTTTTGACAGTGTAAAAGTTGAAAGAATACAGGTCTTACAATAAGCACTGTGGTAGCTTGTAGTTTTTCAAGAAGGCAAATAAAAGGTCAAAAACATTAACCAAACCAGGACAACAAAATTACAGTGAAACCTGTCTAATCCAAACAATCCTAATTCTCTCCCAACTGCACATGATTTACAGGCTTTTTTTCTCATTAAAGTTTCACATGTCTTATTATACCTTATCTACGAATGTAGGGGGCATATAGTGTTCTGGTCCTTCCATCCATATGTCTGTCCATCTTAAATGTTGCGAGATGGAGCATTATATCTTTTTGACGTATTCTTGTTTGAATATATTCTACAGGCCACAGGATTATGGGTTAAACAAGTTTTACTATAAATTGTAACAATATTGAAATAAAAATTAACATTCTTTCTTACAAAACAAATTTTTTGTTCTATGCTTGGGTTCCAGACCACTTTAACAATCATAAACAAACATGCACTTAATAAAAAAAATTCATTCAAACGAGGAAACCTTATTAAAATCGTAACTGTTACTTTTACTCCTTTGACCAAAATCTTTCTAATACATATTTTTCCATGTGTCCTTTTTGAAACATTAAAAAAACTATAAATAAACAGCAATAAATAAATATATTAAACAAATATAGGATAAAAGCACTTTTCTGGTAAGATATTTTTTCTTTAATATTTTAAGTAATATATGAAAACGCAAGTTTTCAACAACTCTTTGAAGATAAAAATTTACATATTCTATGTTTATTTTTATTATTTACTATCACAGATATATAAGAAATCTATTTTTATATTTTTGAACACATCAAATATAATTCACTGGTATCAATCAATTTACTAATCCAAGAAACAGACAATCTTAAATCTTCAACATACAGATACATTCCCGCTAATTGTTTTTTCCATCATTTGTTATTGAGAAACTTTTTGAGGGGTAGAGGCTACAAGAGCAAATATTTGCTAGCATGTTAACAACATTTCTTCCATTCAGCACCTATTAAGCAATACCCTTACAAAGTTTATAATTTGTCTTTGGAGTTTTTTACCCCTCTTAAAATAGGCAAATGGAAAGGATACACAGCACTAGAAATACTTTAAGAAAAAGTGTATGGAAAGAATCTTTGGTTAAACACAATTTGACACAAAATATACCCCATATAAATAAATGGAATGTGAAATGTATATGATTCTAGTGAAAACATCTTCAACAATTCGTTACACAAGTGTGGTATGTCGTAAGGTCAACTTTTTCTCTCTTTTTTAAGTCCTACTTTACTCTTTATCATTTTAAAATTAGATCTATATATAAACTATTACATTCATGACATCTGAGCCAACACTGTTTCTTTCTTTTGGCAACACTTTATACATTTAATTTTAATTTTTAGTTTTATATAATCATGTTGTTTCCTAATATTTATAAATATTGATAAAAATCAAATATTAATGCTTTAAATTCAGGAAATTCTGTATTTTATCCCAAATAAAATTCTTTAAGTTTTATGATTTTTATCCAAATTGATATTATTGATCAGAATTATATGAAACTTAAATGAAACAATGTTGAGATCTATACACAATTATCTAGGTTCTTTCAAAGATACATTTTCATCCCCAAGTAGATATGTAAACATAATAAATATATTACACAATACTTTTTTTGATTTTTTGCATGAAAAGATATGCCATTGAATCAATTTATACTCAATGAATTAATCAATTTTGCTATAAATGCAATACTTAAGGACTGCAAGACCCAAAATCAAATGCACTTCAGCAAATGAATGTTAACAAAATGCCTAAAACTTTGGCTAGATCCAGAACTCCTGATGTCAAAATAAGGCTAATTTGTTTATATCACAATAAGAAAGCAGAGACCTTCTCTTTTTTCAGCTTCAGTTCTTAAAATGCTTATCTTTTTCCTTCTTAATTTTCTTGTTGAGTTTAGCTTGTTGTTCGTCAGCTGTTGTGTTTCGGGGAACAAGAAAAACATTTCCATCACTTGACTGCTGTAAAGAATATAACTGTGGATCGTAAGGTCGGCCATTTTCATCCCTTAAAGACTGGAAAATTTCTCTGTAAAGCATGCCAAACTTTTCCTTCATTTCTCTCGCTTGTTTGTCGATCATGTGTCGCTCTTCTAAAAGACGATCTCTGGCCTGTCGCAGCGACTGCATGTTATCTTCAAGGTCGACGATCACATCCATTTTACGCTTCCTGCAGTTCTGTGCTGCCACCTTGTTTTTACCTCTGCGTCGAATGTCTCTTATCAACTGCAGCTGCTGTTCGGAGAACTTATGCATCTGCAGAATCTCGTTGAATTCTTCCACTGGAGAATCTATGATCTGGTCAAGCGTCAGTGGAATTTTCAATTCCTCGATACGTTTTTTGTCACGACAGTGAGGGCCTTTCTGTCTAGGTTTGTCATTGTGGAACGTGTACCTCTTGTACTCTTTAGGCTCCTGTCCAGGCTGTAGGGGATAGGAATGGTTGTGATGGATGTGTTTCGTTCGCGTCATATCACCATGAAAATCTGTGTCATTCGAGACAGATGAGCAATTTGATTGGCTGTCACTATTACTGTATCCGTTATAGTTTTTCTTCTCATTGTTATTGTTGTTGTAATTGAAATTGTTGGGACCATTGTAACTCGGGGATTCATCGTAGTCTTTGCCACCAGTGGCTCCACCTGCACCATCAAAAGGGGACATAACTGAGTCACTGAAGTTGTCCTGCAAATTAGGTATAAACACTTCATCAAACACTTTTAATGGAACAAAATTTTCATTACATAAAAGCAATACATAGATCAGAAGCTACATTTAAGCTGCCTTTTTTCTCCAAATTTAGCTGGGGAAAATCATACCTACATGTAATTGTATGAAATAATATGTTTGTTGTGTGTGTTATCATTTTGAAATAACAACTCAATAAATTTTCATCCAGGACCAGAAGATTCCTCAGCTCAAATTTCTTTAAATTAATTTCAAAGATCAGAAGTTGGCTGACTTTTAACTACTTATCCAAGTAATAAGATTGAGCTGCTAGTAAACAATTGGGTTCTTGCATCTTTTTGCACACTATACTTACATGAGGTGGTGACCCTGAACTTCCCATAGACACTCCAGACTCGCTGCTCTCCTCGTCCAGCATGTTCATGGACCGTAACCCATCGTTGAGGGCTACCTCACTAATGTTATATTCCGTCAGGTCTTCATTGCTGATGATGTCAGGTAACAACTCCTCCACCACTTTGAGCGGGTCTGTCTGATTGAGGGGACTGCTGTCGTTGAGGAAGAGAAGATTACGGGAATCGTAATCTCTCTGGTTGCTGCTGCTGTGGTCAGGAGATGAAGGGGTGAAGTTTGTGTTCTGATGACACATTCCTGTGAAAAATAAAGAAATTTTGTTAAACAATTCATGAATAGATGCCCAATCTTAAGTCTCCCCGTTGGGTAAAAAGAAAATTAACATTGTTTAGTCATACAATGCATATGGTGTGTGTTTTCAGTTTTTGCATGGTATGTAAAAGTATTCACATTATCCAAATTGTTTTGAGTGGCCAAAACATGGAGAGGACAATTTATTCAAAGTAAATTGGTCTTTAGTTCATCAGTTAAAACTAGAATACTGACAAACTCAGAAAGGGCCCCGCGGCAAAATATCTAAGTGTTTTCAAAATCATACGAACTTTAATTATAACCACTAAGGCATGTTCCATGGAATGCATATGAAACTACAGATCTGTATTGTTAATAGCCTTTGAGTTTTATTGTTCACAAAGTCCAATTCTCAAAATCTGTGATTTTCGATAAAAAATGAAGTTTTTTCCAAAAATATTAATCAGATTTGCACGAAATTTTAATATGCAAATCAGGACATGCTACTTAGCAGCTGAACAAAGTTTCAGAACTGTTTTGTTAACAGTTTTTGAGTTTTAGTGTTCACAAAGTCCAATTCTCAAAATCTGTGATTTTTGATAAAAAATTAAGTTTTTTCCAAAAATATTGAACAGATTTGCACGAAATTTTACTATGCACATCATGACATGCTACTTAGCAGCTGTGCAAAGTTTCAGAACTGTATTGTTAACAGTTTTTGAGTTTTAGTGTTCACAAAGTCCAATTCTCAAAATCTGTGATTTTCGTTAAAAAATGAAGTTTTTTTACAAAAATTTTAATCAGATTTGCACAAAATTTTATATGCACATCATGACATGCTACTTAGCAGCTGTGCAAAGTTTCAGAACTGTGGTGTTAATAGTTTTCGAGTTTTAGTGTTCACAAGAATTGTTGACGGACGGACAGACGGACGGACAGACAGACGGACGACAAAGTGAAAACTATAGGGCGTCCGCATCTTCGATGCGGGGCCCTAAATATTTTTGAATTGTTATCCCTGTTATATACCTGAGTTGTCAAATGCATTATAAGATGGATTCATGGAGTTATTCATTGGAGGAACTGGCATGCTAGCATTCTGTAACAATACTGATGATTGGTCATTCTCAGTCACCATGGATACATTCTGTAACAAAGCTCCTGATTGGTCATCTCTAGCTGCAGGTGGGACAGATTGGATGAGCTGCATTAGAGGGGTGTTAACATCTGTATTGTTGTACATGCTGGAATTTGGGGTCATTATTGAGGACATCTGGTTACCAGTCATGTTGTTGTAGTTGTTGGTGCTGCCATTGTTCCGTGGCAGTTCTAACATGTTGACGATGTCCTGCCATCGCTGTTCAAAATCTCCCTGCTGATATTGGTTAGTAGTCTGTTAAAAATAAATGGAATAAAATTTATTTTTCAGCAGCATTTTATTGGTTCCATATTCGGTTTGGTCCTATAGGGCTTAAAAGAACATAGAAATCTCTGTTGATGTAAATGTATGGAAATTGGCTGGTGGATAAAGTAAAATTTTAATTCCATTAAGAACAATGTTTTTATTGCCATAGATGTTTCAAACCATAAACAGCATAGAATAGTAATTTTCTAAATAGATTATATTCCAACTTTCACATGTAAAAGGATATGATTAGAATCAATTACAAGAAGAGATGAAAACCTGTCTTTTTGTGTATAAAGTGGATTACAATGAGCAAAAGATACCAGTTTAGTTGCTTACTTAAGCTTTCTGTAGTCTAAGTTAACAAATTTGATACTCATTTGAGATTAATTTAACAGTGTATTCAAGAGAAAAAATTTAGTTCGAAGACCAAAGTTTGCACTAGAAATAACACTGATTAATAGATAGGTACTTTAAGCTAAAACAAAATCTTCACAAGTGATTGAATTCAATCATAATGGTAAAGAAATTTGAGAGTTGGTCTGACAAGATATCATATTTACTTTTTAGTAAGTGATCATATTTTATCTATTAAAGAAATCAATATGAAACCAATTGATCTTATTACATTTATATTTACATATGAGGGGAAGTCATTGTTAAAGTAGAAAAGAAAAAATTCTGCTTTCTCCTGGTCTGATATTACAAAGTTTTGCAAGATTGAAAAAAAAATTGCAGATTATTTTCTTGCTATTTTTGTTATGTTGTTCATAATATTGCAAGCCTATCAAATTGGTCCTGTAATGAGAAAACAACTGTCCGATCGCATGGAAATATTGCCTGTCAGAAGAGGCAGGTGGGAAGGCTTTCATAAAGATATCGAATAAAGTGAATAATAAATCTATTTAATGTAGCAAAGTTTTTTTTTGTGTGTAATTATTCAAACTAATGTTTATTGGCTTTACAATCAAAGTTTCCTTATTTAGTTTATTTAATATTTATTCATTCTGGATTGGGAAACAAGCTTTAGGCTTATGCAATTCCAAGTTAACAGATGGTGTAAGTTATCTTTGTCTTCTTAGATCAGAAAATAAATTTATTATACACACCAACATTTCTCATTTTTTTTTTACCTGATTATAATTATTATGCTGCATATAATTGGTCATATTATTCATAGAGTTGTTCATGTTGTTCATCGTGTTGGTCATATTGGCCATGCTTGTCATATTATGCTGCTCAATATTGGCTTGCTGCATTCTCATGGCCTGGTATTGTGGCTCGACTCTGGGTGGCATCATATAACTTCCTGAAGTGTGTGGTGTATCGTTCATCAATGGCATATTATTGTCATACTGCATGTAATTCTACAATGAACAAATTTGTTTGGATGAGAAAAACGGTATCCTTACAGTACCATTTTTTTTATGTATTATCAACAGTTTTAACATATATAGAACATGATGAAAAGGGAATCTTGTTCTTGTTAAGATTTGGTGCATTCCTTTTTCTATTTTTTTTTTTTTTTTATGTTTCAAGTAATTCTCTTTACATTATAATTCATTTGGTTTCAACCTTGCAGTGTTGGGCTTTTTTTACAACTGAAAGAGAACTCAAATTTTATTTTTTTTTTCTCATAATTTTTGACCTATTTTACAGGGAGAAAATGGACAGGAAAGTTTTGATTTGGCAGATGAGCAAAATTAGCTGCTGATGCAAGGCTACTCCTATAACTATTCATATTCAGAAAGACATAAATTACCCATCCTACGGACAATGATAGACATGTTCTTTAAAACTATTGTATTTCATTTTAAATTATGCATCAAATTTTGCTCATATGTTCAATTCAAGCAGCAGAAATTTCTTAATACAATAAATAGACGGAATCCTGAATGTTTAATATTTCAAAATAAGAGTCACGAAAAAGAGAAAAAATTCAAAGAATATTACCCATAATATTCTATTTGTTTATTTATCTATACTCTGTAGTATTCAATTCATTGTCGTTAAAATCATAATTATGACATTCACATGAATTACTTATTACCAATCATTCGATGCTATACTTAACAATGGTATTCATAGCCCTAACATTATATGTTATCTAGTAAAAAATCTTTATTCCAAGTTGTTCTTGAATCAATGATTTACGATATAATTATTGTTGTGTTGACGATTATGGCCGACTAATGATGTACGGTGCATTGAAGTGAAACGCACCAACATTGTAATGTACTGATCTCTACCAACTATGAATTATCATTAACATAGTCTAACAATATTAATTTTGATTGAATGGTTATGGTGTTATGACCCTTATGATAAAATAAAGGTGAATATGGAGGCAACTTTTTTTTATCACTGTTTTAAAAGAAATTTAAGACAGGTTCAAAAAGAAAGTAAAACTGAAGTAAGAATAGAAAGATAGGTGAACTGCTAATTTTAGGACTGTTTTGCCATATGCATTGTACAAGTTATATAATTGATCTAGCTGGGGTCAATGCAAGACAGCCAGCAGTGTAGTGACATCAGAAAACAGCCAGGCCCTCACCATTTTACTTATTAATATTCCTTTTATGGAGCTTGGTCAAAATATCTACCTGATACTGGTTCTGTTGCTGTGGGGCTTGCTGTTGTATAGGCTGTGACTGTGAGGGGGGTGGTGGAATTCTGCCACGCCCTCCAACTGGAACCCATTCACCTAAAAATACATACAAAACATGAAATAATTTATCTTTAAAATTGTAGGGCCAATAAAATGTCTTGAAAAAAGTTATCTGCTAATTCACAAGACAGAAAATATTTTCATTGTACATGGTGAAGGGAGTAATTTAACTAGAGAATTGACAATCAGGATGGGTCCTAATGACAAAATATCTTGAGTTTCAAAAATATTTCAGTCTTCAAAATTGGCCACAGGCCACAAGCCATGGCTAGTGAAAATGCTTGAGGGCCTGTAGAAATGGCAACAACAAGCAAATGTTGTCTATACAAATTTTTTCAATAATAAGTTGTCGGGCCTGTGGACCAAAATTTATAGCGCGAAGACTGATTTCATGCCAATCCTAAAATTGTACTTAATGATTACTGTGTTAAACTTCAGTGTGGTTCCCTAATAGTAATAGTTTTTTAGTCAGAAGTGAAAGCTGTGTATAGACTTTCTGCATCCTAAACTGCCTTTGTCAGACAGATTCAGGAGAATTGTGTATTTTGGGTGGTTTTTTTTGGTTGATTTCATGTTGAATGACTGCCAGTAATAGCATACATGTAGCCTATCGGTATTTTTTAGTACATTTAATTTAGTTGATAATTTCATTAGTAAACTAGAAATGTAGAATGACATATGTGATTCACTTATTTTACAACTTGAATTTATTCTGCTTTATAATCACAAACAGGATATAAAATCCCACTTTATTTAATTATAATTTACATAAAACATTGTCCAATTGTTTACTTAAACAACATACAGTGCTATTAAAAGTCATGTTGATGTCAATGGGCTGTCAACACAACATTGTTTTCAAATTAATTTAAGATCAATTTGGTTTTTTTTCTTTCATAAAAATCTTTCAAATTGCTACACTTATCCACATTCTCAATCTATTAGAGCATTTTGGTCAGTCAAAAAAATAAAATTTGCTTCACTATGACGAAGATGTCGTAATGTTGCTTTTTAATATGAGAGATAGTATCCAAGGATAAGCTGTAAAATCAATTCGAAATGGGGACTAAAATAAATCCCAGTGACAAGTGCTTTAATATCAATTCTTTATGTTTTGTAATTATTAAATTCAGACAGATCTTATCATACTTTATTGGACCATTAACTTGAGGTAATTAAATTAAAAGCATAGAAATTTCACGGTCTAACAAACAAAATCAATTAATGTATAACATTAAACATTTTAATGTGCATATGCAATTACTTATTAATTAGGGGTGTGCTAGGTAATATAATATTATGTATATTTTTGTAGTAAAGGGCGAAATATTCACAAGAGGTTAAGTTTCACTGATTTCATAATAAAAAGAATTTAAAGGGCCAAACATAACTATATTTTTAAGGAAATAAATATTATACTGTTCTATACGATACAGCAATAAAACACATCAATTACTGCACCCAGGACAAATTGTATCACAGAGCAGCATGCTCAGTAAATCAAGGATCAAAAACTCTGAACTGTTGGCAAAAAACAAAAGGGCTGAATAGTGGTGTTCCAATTCAAAAACCTGAAAATAATTTATCAGCGGTGTAATCTCCTGCTTAACATTTTTGTCTTTAACTGTATAAATTTCAAGCTTTTTGAATTTTATTCGTACCAGTTTCGCCATCTCTCATGAAGTTCTCAGCTCTCCATTGTTGTTCCTGTTGTCTTCGCTGTTCTTCTAGTTTTATCCGTAACAGTTCCTCGTCTTTTTTCTGAAATGACAACAATACATGTAGTAAACTCTATCTATAGATTATACTTAATTTAGTTTAAACATATTTATCTATCCTGGATTGGGAAACAAGCTTAATGCTTCTATAAATCCCTCTCCAGCTGCTAGATTATACTTGACTGGGCTTATGCAAGATTTTTCCCAGTTTGTATTGTGTGCCTTTGAAGCAGTTCCCAATTTCTCTACTCTTTATGTGTCTGTCCAAACCAAGAATCTTTTTTTTTTCATTCATGCTTATTGTTCTACAATTGTATGTCCAGAAAATGGTGTATCTTAAATAATTTTGAGATAAGCTTTAAATCATAATTTGTTCAATTAATTCAATTTAAGGAAAATTGAAGGACTTTAGATATACCCTTATGGCAAACTTCACAAAATTCCTGTTGTCTTGCTAATGTTGTGTACATTTATTGAAACCTATGAACGAAAGGGGGGGGGGGGTGTAGTGTTCGGATCTGTTCTTCCATCCCAAATGGGCATATTCTTGTTACTTTTTGACTTAGACTGCTGATATTTTTGTATGCATACAAACAACATTTGTAAATATCTGTACTGTTTACTATATATACGAAGTGAAAGTTTTTTGACATTTCTGACAACCATCACCCAACCTACCCATGCTTGGCATGTGTGAAAGCTAAACAAGCTGATTAGCACATACTCAAGGATGGTCGATGGATCATTTCATAACAACTAGAGGTATTGCTTCTCTCCAGCCAGTACAATTGTCTCTAAAATTAACACCTTTTTGAGAGTTGTGAAAACTACACAAATATTTTTACAAAAACATGTTAAGTTGTATTGATGTTTACTATGAACAAGTACACACACTGGCCTTATTTTAAGACAAAGCTCAGTTGTAAATCATTTTGAAGAACAGCAAAAATTGTTTAAATTTTAGATAGAATAATAAATTGCCTGGAGGTCAATGTAATAAATTTACTACATTCTTTGTAGTACTAATTTTCATGGTTTTTGTCAGCCACAAAAATAAGAATCCAATATATAATTATTCCTTCAAGCAATTTGTGCAAATCATGGAACTAAATTCCAATAAAATGTCTTTTAGAGGAAACACAATACAGGAATACAGATACCCATGAAAAATATGAATTAAAAAGTTTTGTTTTTTTTCAGTATACACCAATGTTCTAACATTTGCAAAGAACCACTTTAAGCATGTTAAGTAATAAATTAATGAATCCAACAAGTTCTTGCTGAACATAAAATATAAATCCTAAGTTATTCTACATCCTATATCAATAATCTAGAATCTTCAAATTTTACCCTTTTTCCATTGCACGAGTGTTGATATCTTTTGAAATGTTTTGACCACCCAGGAAAGAAACAAATCGTAGCCATTTCCTACAATTCTTTCATATCACCAAACAGTCGTATCAATCCCACATGCATCATCCTATCCCCCTCGACATACGCCTCACAACTGCTCTAACCTTACCTTGATCTGTTCTTTTTGTATCTCTAACTCTCGTTCTCTTTCCAGTTCCTTTCTGAGGTTGATGTCGAAGACCTCTTTTCCGATACCTAAATCTATATCCTGCCGCCATAGCACTTCGATCAGATCCAGATCCTGAAAAAGACACAAAAATAACCTTATCTGTAAGTGTTGAACATGCCAGACTCGGCCACATCCTAGTAAGGGAGGAAACAGACAATTATTGCTCATTGTTTATTTACATGTACACGTAATAAGTAGAACTTAAAAAGTACAGATTGGATATATTTAGATGGTATGACTTGATCAGACAACTAATGTCACCCCACATTCAGTGCAGGCAACACTAATATCAATCTACTTTTTATTTTGTAGAAATCCCAAATCATCACATTTTTTAAGCACCTGTCATAAGTCAGAAAACTTTGTCAAAGCTTGTGTTTGTACTTGACTGGTTAATGCTTATTGTTTGATGTCAATGAGAAGGTCTTTCTTTGAATATTTGCCTATTTTGGGGCTAATTGCAGCAGGGTTCAATTAGCACTGGTCCAAGTTTTGGGACCTTCAATTTTTTTATTCAGGACCTTTGATTTCTATTTACAAAGTTCCTGGACCTGCATGTATATCAGTTATTCCTATTAAGGACTTTTACATAACATGTAGTTGACTTTCCCACTGAAACTTCAAGAAGTCTTGGACCGTTTGCTTTCAAATGTTACTTTGAACCCCTGTTGCAGAGACCACTGGTCAAGGTTTTAAGTCTGTTGGCTGTTTCCCATTGCAAATTTTTCATTTGTTGTTTTATGAATGTTGTACCATTGTCACTTATTCCACATCTCATTATATTTTTCATAAAATATTAGACAGGCCAAGAACTGCCTTAGTCCCCATGATAAATCACAGAACACACAAATGTCACTACATATCCGTTACATCTATATTTATTTATTATGGTCTGCGAAGAATCAATCAAAAATATTGATATTCTTAATCAGTGCATATCATAATAGATTTGGTGCCAAGTACAACATTTGTACGTTTTAATGAAGTAACATAGGCGTTATATTCGATTGCTTTCGTCCTTGGTTGTAGCCCATTGTAATATGAACGGGTTCAACCCTTCGTTCAATTCACCCATTTCTTATAAAAGACAGTCTGACATTTAAACCATTTTTCTGTTTAATTTGATATAGACGAATGGAAAATTTACTTTCCGTCTTATTACGATGATTGTTATCGCTTCATTTAAATTTACATTATTCTGGTTACAATTTTTCAAAGGAGTATCAGTTGGTGCATAAATAATGACTAGAAAATTACCATATGAGGGTAATATAATGTACTATGGAAAAAAAAACCATTATCTTATAACTTGTTACTTCATTCAAATTCAAATTTCTCACATATTGGTAATAATCTGATTCTGTGCAAGAAAAAATTAGAAATGAAAGGAAAAAGCTAGACATACCAACTATCTTATGCTTACAGGAGTAAAAGTGGTAAATAAAAAGACACAGTTGGCATACATGTATCCATCAAACATTCGGCATGTACATGACGATTTATAAAAATTGCATGCATGAATGCAGTTTTGAGTGGAAGAAGATGATTTTGAAACATATTGTGGCAACAGTTTTGGTAACAGGTTAATAAATGAGGAAAAAAATTATTATCCACCAATATTAAAATAGGGAAGTTAATAATTAAGTGTACATAAGACATGTACATTAATTGGTTCCAAATAGGGTTTGGTCCAGTAAGCACAGAAAACCTTTATTATCGATGGGGGTCATCATTCTGTAGTTTATTTTCAGATTGTCAAAGAGAACATTATTTTACCTCAATAGATATCAATGAGAAATATTGATTTATGGCAATTATGAATGGAAATAAGGCAGGAAATAAACAGGTAGAGAAAAAATTAGACTGTTTGACGTATGTTGTTTAGCAGATTCTGATATCACATGCCAAACTCATTAATTATCTAGCATTGACCACCTTTTTCATCATATACCAGCTGTCCAGACAATTACAGACAGGTCATCGCCTTATTTAGAACTTGATTTGATACAAGTAACACAAAGTCTTGAAAAGTTTGACTGACTAAGTATCAATTAGATACCCACAGGGAGATAGCTTTTTCTTTTAAAAAACATTGTAATCTGTTAATGTTGTACATGTGTAGTTTAATTAAATTTAATGCATTACAACAAAACTTGTGATTTTCAGTGTTAAGTTTAGTCAGCCAAGAAAATTAGGATCATTGACCATGATCAGGGTAGGAAATTTGCTAAACAATACCAATACCAATACCAATACCAATATTTTTATTTTCCAAATTAGGTCCCCATTAGGGCAATTACATATAACAGTCATGATTGAAACAATGTTAACATTACAGTACATAAACAAGTACATGTATACTCAATAAACAAACAACCAGCCCTGAATTGAAGTTCTATAAAGCCAGTCAAATTTTCATGAAATTTAGCCATCCCTGCCAAAAAGTAGCCAGTATCGGGCTGGCGGTCGGGCTATAGTTTCCAACTCTGCCATTATGACACTTATTTCCAGGAACTGTTAAAAATGGTTTGCAAACAGACTTTATCTGATCATAATTACAAAACTAAGTAAGATTTAGGTGCTTTTTTTTCATTCACAATACTTAATAAAAGTACATATGTAATGAAATCTTAAAATCTAACATTTTAATTTTCTCTATTTATAAAGATTGGACAAAAGTAGATTCATCTCCAAGTGAATTACTCTGTCACCCTTACAATTCAGTGTAGATGCCATACGATGAAAAATGACCTTTTTCCCTTTCACCACAAAAGATATTGTAAACCACCATTACATCTAAATACAATTCTCTACCTATATTACAAATCATATACAATAAGTCCCTTTTCATGGAAGAGCGATTCTGAATCATGTTAAACGGTTTCTAAAGAAGGTGTGTGCCCTGTAACACAATGCTTCAACTTGACCTAAAGTGTCACCGCAGTAGGACCTCCAATCAGTTTCATTGGCGATGCGCGACTAATTGAAAAGATTTCATGGCGCCTACGTTCAACTATTTACTTCAAATTTTTGTTTATATTATTATTTTGATGGATCTATACATTGCCCGAGGTCTAACATTTCTACCTGAGTAAATCCAATCGAATTGTCATAATGATAAAACCTTAAAAGGCCAATCTTATATAGCGGCAAATGTTGATAAAACTTTTAATAACTTACAACACTTTGCATCATAATTTCAAAAAGTTGTAAACTTGTATAAAAACACTCTAAAAAGTTACTTATTTGGCAATAAAATTTATACTTTTAAGTCAACTTTTTGATAAATTAACCCAGCCTATAAATAAAGATACGAATTGTAATTTATGACTCAAAGGCCTTTTAGTTTTACTATGAACATGTATCGTATGACAAAACCACAGAAATCTAATTTACCTTACACAAATACATCTTTGTTGAGAAATTTTAAAGGTGAATTTTTGTGAGTAGTTATTACCATGGTAACAGGAAGACAATGTACTTTTGGGAAGTCCAATGTTATAAATGTTAATATCAAAATGTTACCAGCAAATTATTTACCAGGGAAAACCACCAAGCAGAACAAAATAACTTGTTTGCTGTCTGTGTTATCATGTGTACAAATTTTACATGGTAAAATCGTACATTGTTTACTGTATTAAGAAAGGTTATTGGTTTGGTGAATTAGTCATGGTTTTGACTATGTGTTAAATCATAAAGAAAGGCTGTCCCACAGCCAGATAATTCCTTAAAGGGGTGTCTTTACAATTGATAAAGACATTTAGGGGTGCTTAACATGGGTGCAACTATTTCTTATAAACATAGATAACGCCCTTAGAATTTTTAAATATTTTCAAATGCAACTCCCCCCTCCACCCACAAGCACTTGTTTCTATCAATAATGGGGGGTCAAGTATGTATAAAATAAAATCGTGTGCCTCCACCTTCCTTTTTGATGGCAATGACAGGGGTCAATGTGATCAGACTATTGCTTTTATCTTTACTTGATTTTCACTCTATTTAAAGATTTGTTCTTATAAAATTGTGTATGAAATAAAAATAAAGAGTGCAGCTGCAATTTTGCAGAAACTAAAACAGTTAAAACGCATCAAGGGGGCCATTTTGTAAAGCAACCATAAAAGGGATTAGATACTAGCTTTTGAATTGACTAAAACTTTTAGACATTTATCACAAAGACACCTGCAATTTTAACATAATGAGAAAAGGAATCAAAATTCTTAGACCTTGGACTCAATTTTGAGATATATACTTTCAACATACAAGCTTTTAAGGGTATTATTATCGACCATTTTAAATGCATACGTTTCTCAATTTCAGTAGGTTGCGCCTTTATTTGTATGAAATGTGATAAGATCTTCTCTATAAACCAATACATGTATGCAAATGTTGTGCAAACAATCCTTACCATATTATATAACCGCTGCAATTTAATAGTCTTAAATAGGTTACCTACTCAAGGTGAATAGGAAAAAAGCACTGGAAACAAAAGAATTTTGTCAATACTTTTTCAGATAGTAAATCTCTCGAGTGCTTTATCACTTATCGGTAATGAAAACAGTCTAGTACTTCTCAGGCATATATGTCTATTTCAAACGACATTAAGAAAACAACAGAGAGAATAAATTAAATTAAAATATACAGTTTGAATAGGCTCTGTTAACCAGTGCAATTTACAGCTAAACCTGCACATGTTGTTTATCTTGAAAAGGCATATATATTTTAAAAAGCTTAATGTAAATGTGCAATGCCCGAAAAAAGTTGAAAAGCATAAAAAAGATACATGTATAATTATATTTCTATCCAGATCAAAACCAACATTTTTTCAAACTTTGGTTCTAACAAATTTTTTCTTTACTTTAGGCAAAAACAAAATATGTTTGTTTCCTGCTTCCTACTCTTGAAAATTAGGGTAAATAGGTAGAAAATTACTTTTTTTTTACAAAATTATTTTACATTGAGTTAATGGGGAAGCAATCCAAACTTTAACGGTGCTTGTTCCAAAATGCCAATAAAAACTTCAGGGTAGGGCCAAAAAAAATAGGGTAGGCATGGAAGCAGGAAACAGACATATATTTTTTTTTGCCTTATATCTTTTTACATTTTTACCAACTTGAAACAAGAAGCAAAATACATTTGTACATGTAACTTAAGTTACATGTAGAACATACACTTTTATTTGTGGTGTAAGGGTTTTACACCCCTTTTTGATACATTAGTGCCATACAGTCTGACCATAATCATGATAATGGTGGAGAATATCAGACTACTCAGAGGAAATCACCAACCATGGGGGAGTAACTGACAAACTTACAGCTAGTAACATAAAGTTGTGCAAAGTTCTGTTTATTTCAAAGTGGGACTTAATCCACTACAAGAGAGCCATACATGTGAAGAAGTTGGCTAATCATCAATAGTGTGATACTTAAAAAGTGCCTGAGAGAACTTGGCTACCAAGGCCCTGCTTCGGACAAACACATGCCAGGTATTTGGACACATAAAGCAGGTGTGACACACAAGAAAAGGTTAGAGTTGTTTTTCAGCTGACAAATTCCAATGACTTAGCTGGTCAATTTAGAATATTTGGACACAGTAGACTGCAGGTGAAGTAGAACACAGAGCATCAGCAGTCTGTTTTGTCCAAAAATCAAAAGTAACAGATACATTTGTATCATCAGATGACAAGCAACTCTAACCCGTCCTTTGTGTCCCACCAAGTTCTGTTTGTACAAATACCCAGTTTGATACATAAACATTGTACAAATCACTGCAAAATTGAAATGCTCCCACTCGTCCATCAACAATAATATGGATATGTAGCTGAATTATGTCCCCCCCCCCCCCACTTTTGTGGGGAGACATATCATTTTTGTCCTGTCCGTCCGTCTGTCCGTCACAAAGTTTGTCAGCACAACTCCTCTGAAACTACTGAAATGAATTCAACAAAACTTGGTCCGTAGGAAGGACACCATATGTCGTTGTGCATGTTACCAGGAAATTTTGATCCTCAAATTTTTGTAGGAGTTATGGCCCTTTGAACTAGGAAATTTGCTGTAAATTCTCTCTTATCACCTTGTCAGTGCAAAACTACTGAACTGATTTCTTCAAAACTTGGTATACATGTAGGAAACTTGGTACGTACAAAAGGAAGGACACCATAATGTAGTTGTGCATGTTATTGGGAAATTTTTATTCTCAAATTTTTGTGGGAGTTATGGCCCTTTGAACCTAGAAATTTGCTGAAAATCCTCATAATCAACTTGTCAGTGGGGAAGGGGTGGGAAATAAATAATGTTATCAGCTGACAAGCAACTCTAGGCCTCACTCATCCTTTGTGTCCCACCCATTTTTGTTTGTACAAATACCCAGTGTGATACATGAACAGTCTACACATCAAATGCAAATTCTACTAAGGGTCCCCCTAATCCATCAACAATTCAACGTACATGTATATATACACATGTAGCTGAAATCAAGACTGCTGATAGCTCTGTTTGCAATTTTAAAGCATGATTTTTGGGACAATAAAGGTACATGTATTTTTTAAGAATATGGTCCTAAAGTAAGATTTGTCAGAGCAATATCATTTGGATACTGGGTGGAGATACAATTGGATCAACTTCATTTGATCAGTGTTGGATCAAGAGGAGTGTTCTAAGGGTTGAAACTTCCTCCCTTTCCTTTGCATATTCCATTTCTATGCATTTGTTTTGACAAATAGATGTACATTTATCAGTCTGGAACCCAAGTTGGCAAAAGCCGAAGGAGACTATAGGTTTGAGCTCTGTCTGTCCGTATGTCTGTCTGTCACGCCTCAGTTTTCTGCACTTTTTTCTAAACGCTTATAGATAATGAACTGATTTTTGGTATGTGAGTTTACCATGATGAGTTACATATCAAGTTTGAGTTTCATATCAGTCCACAAAGGGGTAGGTTCACTAACTGTCCATATCAGCCCCGTTTTTTAATAAAAATAAAACTCAATTTAGATAGACTTGCAGTTGAATTTCTAATGCCTCAAATCTCCTTCTTCAAATTAAAAAGTCACCCACATTAGTATTTTTAAGAATTTATAGGTTATGTCAGTGTACAAAATGCCATGCCTCGCATATTTTGTCATTTTTCGCCCATATTCGGGTGTTTGCTTTTAAAATTACATATGAGCGCAGCCATCGAGAAACTTAAAACTGTAAACAAATAATCCTAAATATCAGTACCGGCGGTTATTATTGGATAATTGACCAGTGTGAGATCGCTGCACGTGCTCGCATCTCAACCTGGTCATCTCACACTGAAAAGAGTCATTTACGGAAGAAAGGGGTGTCCGTGTGCCAACAGTGATGAAAATCATCTGTTTAAAGCCAATGACACCGGAGAATCCAGCATGGGTTGAGCTGGAATCGAACCCATACTCTGTCATCTATGGCAACTTTGCCTGCTGTGTCCAGCGCCCTAGACCACTAGAATATTTAATCTAAGAATATTTTCTTTTACTTAATTCAATATCATCGTTCCCGTCGCTTGCGCTTTTTTTGTAATTAAAGGTTTTCTCCTGTCGCTACGTAATTTATTTACGGATCAGAAACCGCATTGCGTATCCGTGTTTTATAAACGCCATGGAAACGGAAGAAATGAGAAGGCAGACGACTCTTCCATTTTCTCAAGAGAAAAGGAGTAATTACTTGAATTATCAAAAGACCAAGTGTTTTGTAAGTTTTTAGGGGTGTCGTTTGATCCATTGATCAGTTACTGGCCGCATGTTCACACTGGTCAATCGTAGATATACGAACTATTATGGGAGTTTGGCCCTTTGAACTTTGATGAAAGTTCACTAAAATTTCAGTTTTCCACACTTTTTTTCTGAATTTTATAGATAATGAACTGATTTTTGGTATGCGAGTTAACCATGATGAGTTACAGGTCAAGTTTGAGTTTTGTGCCTGTCCACAAATTTTTATGGGAGTTATGAGGCTTTGAACATTGAAAATTCACTAAAATTTCAATTTTCTGCACTTTTTTTAAACACTTATAGATAATGAACTGATTTTTGGTATATGAGTTTACCATGATAAGTTACAGATCAAGTTTGAGTTTTGTGCTAGTCCACAAATTTTTATTGGAGTTATGGCCCTTTGAAGTCGACAAATTGTTACCAGTGACTGAAATATGAGGCCGGTAGGTGACTATGTATTGTTTCGCAATACTCTCAGAATGCTTGTTTCTCAATATTTTTGCATCCTGCACTTTTATTAATTTCAAATTTCACCTTAGAAAAACTTACAAAAGTCATATTTTTTGGTGTAGGATAAGTAAAAATGTAACAACAATGTTTTAATTATTCATTGCTGACAAATCCTTGAATTATCATGCTACATCGATATATGAAATCTCAAATCGGGAACACTACATCATTTGTACGTTGAATAGAAATATTAATGAGGAAGGTGAGATTAACAAAACTTTTATAAGATCATTTCATGCCAGTGATAGTTTGCAGTTTGATCCAGCAGACTTTTACATAAATCCAGATCAGTGTAATAAACATTGCAGTTACACATGCAAAGTATTAAAATACATGTGCATGTGTGTCTTGTCTCTTGATTAATACCTTAAAATGGAGTTACTTAAATGCTTTAGTTAATCCACATTCTGCAAGTTCACATTAAAGTTAATTTTGGATTTAATGTATGTTTACCTCATTCACAATCTTGTACATGTAATCTACATTTTTTTGGAGTTCTTTGATGACCAAAAAGTAAAAATTTTAACCGTTAAATTAAATGATATATATGATTCATACCTCCCCTGAAAGTGCATTAAAATTAATGTCATAAAGGTTGTTCAATGAAAAGGTTGAGACAGAATTTGAGCTGCTTTCCTGACTGTTTGGAGCACCAATGATAACTTCTTCATATTGCTGGTTTTCACTTTCGTCTGTAGAATTGTTTGAAATATGTTCTTCAGATTGTTCATCTTCTGCATTATTTCCATTAGTTTCTGGTTGAACTTGATTATTAACATTAGCATCTACTATAGATACTTGTGTTGTTGGAAGGGGAACCCTTGCAATTTCTGGTAAATTGTTCAAGCCTACTAAAAATGTGGCTATCTGTCTTGCTGACCGAGATCTTTGATTCCAGGAGGCAAATCGTCGAAGCGATCGCAAATCTTGTATTAAATTGTCATACTGAATGTCATTGAACACTGCTTTAGGATTTCCAATACCATGCATGGAGTTTATGAAGTTTGTACGAGTCAGACCAGCAGTAGGGCCGAGAATAATTTCTTGAACCTCTGGGTAGTTTACGTAGTCAACGTTGATGATGTTATTGAGATCAGTTCTTAACAGACTTAGCACAATTGCTATCTGCACCAGTCCATCAACAAAGTAGTCTTTGAGCATCTTCGATTCTTGTCACAGAATGAAATATAATTTATACCAAGGGCCACAGTCTTAAAACAAATCACAAAATGAATTTGTAAACTAAAAACTTGGATGTTTCAAGCCATAATCTTCACTGAACGTAAAAGTTAGTTTCCTCCATTGGATTTTAATTTGTGAGACTCAACATTCGGACAAGAATTTTCTTTGTTCACATGATCCAGGATATTTTTCAACACGCGGCTGTCATGACAGTGGTCAATAAATTGAAAAATAAAAGTTTGAAGGAAAATGTCGCGCCGAAATGTACTTTTGAACTTATATTTATGTGTTTTAGGCAACTTTTACTCAATATTTGTTTTGAATTCTTTGTGTTTTCTGTGTTTTCCTTGTGGTCTTCTAGAATATTCACAACAAATGTGAATAAGCGAAATTGAAAATGACGTCATGTGCTGGGAACTTCTCTAGACTTTTTCAACATTAAGTATGACAACTCCCGAAACATTCCGAAAACCACTTCCGCTCACCTTTCTTGATTTGTTTCCGGGTAACCACCGAACAGGTGAACCGTAAAAATGATCAAAATAACTTGCTGGTGTCATTAGTACATAATCATTTACCGTGACCTACATAATAATCGTTGAAAAAATAATTGACAAAAGTGGTTTTTTTTGTTCATGAAAGTTATTTGGAAATAACGTCCCATCCCCTATAAACTTGCCTACTTGTACTGCAAATTGATCAATGAAATTTAGATCGTGTCAATATTTTCAGTCGTTCGTCTCTTGATTTTTACCTGTAAAAGTTTCGAAGTATTTTTTTTTTATATTCTCTTACATTACTAAAACCTACCTGTGACATCTGGTTATTTTCTATGGGCATAATAGGCTCTATTTCCATCATATTGGATAGTTTATTTAATCAACAATACATGTGACCCAATTCACAAGGCAATACACATTCAATTACGACCTGATTAAAGGTTTTTAGTGATATCCATTAAATCGGAAACGGTCTGACAAATTCAATATGTCAGAATATATTTATACTTTCCCATAGAAATAGATTTTTAAGTCAACTAATGAATGTTTTCTTGATAAATCCACAATTTTGTCGTTTCACTTCAGTATTACACCTTGTGTTCCTTCACAATACACAATTTTCCTATGTAATAAATACCGCTATCTATTGGGTAATAAAGACCACGTGACATGTACATAACCGTACATCTAATAAATAAGGTATTGTTCATTGAGAAAAAAAACTGATAGTGATGCGAAAAACACTTATTTATATTTATTAAGAATATAAAAAAACATATGTTGATTTAATCTGTCACATCTTATATTATATTTGATTCGAGAAAAACAAATTGCTAGTCAAGTTATTTACAACCGCATTTTTTGGGTAAAATATGGTTAAATTAAATCAGTTACAAATTGTTTGAAAATAAAAAGTTACACATCTCCACGAAGTTGAAGGCAATTTCAGATAAAAACAAACAGAAAACCCCCAAAACTTTTAAGGTACGAACCTACAGAGCTTACCTCTCCCCTGAAATGCATGGTTCGCTGTCCTTAACCATCCCTAACTCCAATTCGCGTTATTGGTTGCTTTTCAGTTGTATTTTGTTTATTTATTTTTGCTTTCTGGTTTACAAGTGTAACTGTTTGCTGTTTTCTTACTTTGCCCTAATTCGGACTTTTGACATTCGACCTCTCTGCTTTTTCCAATGCAATCAATTACACAACAAAAATGTTCCATTGATCAATTTTATATTCAAAAGAACAATTAAGTCACAAAAATGTACTTAGTGGTGGACCCTGAAATAACAACCCTCCATAACCACGTAGAGCTGTGCAGATTATCGGCAAAATTGGAATGGAACTCACTATATTTCGTCCTCAGTGGATTGACTTTAAGAACGCCCCTGTCATTTTCGAAAATTTCGGATCTGCACTTGTATAGATAAGTTTCAATATGCCACCGTTCTAAAAATCCCCCCCAAAAAACACAATAGAAACAAAAAACAAAAGAACAAAAACAAAAACCTTAAGAACAAAACAAAACAAAATTGTCCAATCTCCCAACATTTGGGACGGACGGATGTACGGAACCCGCGAACACTATTACCCCCTTCTCCCGTAGATGGGACATTTCGACCCTGACATGTCTAACTTTATATTTGATTTATCAAATAATCTTGTACATGATAGGTTAAAAGTTCTTATTAAATATTTCAATTCACACCATTGTCATATATTCACTGTATGCATTTCAAGTTTTTGTACTTTTCAACCTTTTGTCAAGAGCGACTCTACTAAGAAAATGAATCATTTCCATTTAGAGCACAAAAGCAAAACAAGATGACTTTATAGAAAATGATAATTCAAATCATCTTCCATTGTTTGACTACTATAAACCTGATAATAAAATAAGATGTAGAATGAGCATGGATCAAATAATAGATGATAGAGGAAAGGACTTGATTGATATATGTATAAGTAACAACATGAGAATAGTAAATGGTAGAAAAATTGGTGATTTTCATGGTCAATTTACTTGTTTTAATGTACATGGCCAAAGTATTGTAGATTATTTAATAGCAGATGAGAGCATGTTAGATAAAATTCTTTATTTTCATGTAGATGATTTTATGTCAACTTTTTCAGATTGTCATTGCAAAATTTCTTTTGAAGTCTTAGCAAAATTTTCAGACAATTCCTCTGGTACAAACACATTAATACCAATGAAATGCAACTACAAATGGAAAGAAAATTCATCTGAACAAGCATTCTGAGAGTATTGCAAAACAATACTTAGTCCCCTACCGGCCTCATATTTCAGTCACTGGTAACAATTTGTCAAACAAATGAATACCTAAACTTGATCAGTTTATTATCTACAAGGAACAATAAAAACGTATAGAAAAGAAAATGGCAATAGATTTTCAAACTTCAAAGGGCTATATCTCCCATAAAAATATGTGGACCGGCACGAAACTCAAACTTGATCTGTAACTCATCAAGGTTAACTCACAGACAAAAAATCAGTTCATTATCTATAAGTTTAGAAATAAAAAGCTTCGCCGAGCGCAGCATGATACGACCGCAACATGTTGAACCCTGTACATTTTAGGCCCAATATGGATAGTCTATTGCTCTGGACACATGCAGCCCATGGTGGACTGACAAAGGTTTTTGACACATGCTGCTCTGGTGGACTTTCGACCCAGGGGGTAAAAATATAAATTTTCAATTTTGTATTCTACTCATGCAAAAAAATTGTCAAAATCGGACAAAAATAAAAAAAAATTCAATTTCGGCCCCTTTTGGCCCCTTATTATGTAACAGGTGAAAAAGGGGTGGGGTTGCAAAAATAATTTCTCAAATTTGGATTCACTACTTGACAAAAATAAACTTGCAAAAAAAATTTCAAAAACAAACCAGAAATAAAAAAGTTTTGATTACGGCCCTTTTTGGCCCCTAATTACAAAACAAGTGAAAAAGGGGATGGTCACAAAAATTAATTCTCAAATTTGGATTCACTACCTGACAAGAATAAACTTGCAAAAAAAAAATTTTAAAATCGGACCACAAATAAAAAAGTTTTGATTTTGGCCCCATTTGGCCCCTAATTACGTAATAGGGGAAAAAGGGGGGGGTCGCAAAAATTAATTCTTAATTGTGTAAATGAGCTGAACATTTAAGCAAGCAACAGCTTCTCTCTACCTGCTATAGTTTTCATTTCATAGGCCAAAAACATGAAAAAACATTATTTTAGGGGCTGTAGCCCCTATTAGGGGTCATCTGACAACTTTGACCGTATGGAGTTTTTTGTAGAGCTAAATGAGCTGAACAATTAAGCAAGCAACAGCTTTTTGCTATCTGCAAAATAAAAACATGAAAAAATGCTATTTTTCACCTTTAAGGGGCCGTAACCCCTATAAGGGGTCTTCTGACAACTTCGACCAAATGGAGACTTTTGTAGAACTTTTGATCCTGAAGCAGTAGGGTGGCATCAGATTTCATCTATCCCTTATACTTTTTGAATTACAAGCCAAAAACAGTAGTCTGACCCCCCTGGGCCATAACTCCCATAAAAAATTGTGGACCGGCACCAAACTCATACTTGATCTGTAACTTATCAAGGTAAACTCACATACCAAAAATCAGTTCATTATCTATAAGCGTTAAGAAAAAAAGTGCGGAAAACTGATATTTTAGTGAATTTTCAAAGTTCAAAGGGCCATAACTCCCATTAAAAATTGTGGACCGGCACGAAACTCAAACTTGATCTGTAACTCATCAAGGTAAACTCACATACCAAAAATCAGTTCATTATCTATAAGCGTTTAGAAAAAAAGTGCGGAAAACTGAGGCGTGACAGACAGACGGACAGACAGACGGACGGACAGACGGACGGACAGAGCGCAAACCTATAGTCCCCTTCGGCTTTCGCCGGTAGGGGACTAAAAATTTCAGGAGGCTCTTGCCTCTTCAATTATTCAAGAAAAAATAAATCTTTTTACTTCTACTGAAGATAAATGTACAACTACTGAAAAGATTAATGAAAAAGCTCAGGACTTTTCTAATATTTTGGTTCATACTGCTGATTTATCACTGTTTAAACCATCCATAAACAAAAGAGGGAAAAATAAACCCAACAAGAAAAAGAATAAGTGGTTTGACACTGATCTTTCTAAGATGAGAAATAATCTTATATCTCTGGGTAAGCTCTATGCTAGATATCCAAAAGATCCTTATATAAAAGGGAAGTATTACAAGAATTACAGATTGTATAATAAGACTAGGAAACTTAAATATAGGTCATTTATGAATTCTATGCTCAACAAACTTGATATGCTTAGATCTGATAAGCCAAAGGAATACTGGAAAATTATAAATGATATTAAAGGGTCTATTAGAGAAGACCAATCAGTCCAGGTTGATTCTGATACCTGGATTAAACATTTTCAAAACCTTCATTCTGTTGTAAACGATTGTTTTACAGAGCGTCTATCAGAAATTGATGATTTACTTAAAGTGAAAGAAAATGACAAGATTTTTAATAAGTTAGACAAAAGAATAACAGATAAAGAAATTTCTGTTGCCATATCCAAATTAAAACTTGGCAAGGCCTGTGGCCCAGATCTTATATCAAATGAGATGCTCAAGAACAGTCAAAATTTTTTAATTCCTTGTTTAAATATACTTTTTAATACATGTCTAACAAACAGTGTATATCCAAGAATATGGGCTGATGGCTATATTTCTCCTATTTATAAAGCTGATGATCCCAATGATCCCTCAAATTATAGAGGAATCACCATTTCCAGTTGTGTTGGTAAATTGTTTAATAATATTCTGAATAATAGATTAGATGATTTTTTAGATAAACATGACCTTATTCATAAATCTCAAATAGGATTCACTAAAAATGCTCGAACTGCTGACCATGTATTTATATTAAAAACTCTCATCGATAAGTATTGTAGTACAAATAATGGTAGATTGTATATGTGTTTTGTGGATTTTCACAAAGCATTTGATAGTGTAGTTCATTCTGGTATGAGACTTAAATTGCTTGATATGAATATTGGTACTCTGTTTTATAATATAATAGTTGATATGTATAAAAACTCAAATGCATGTATTAAGATTGGAAATTCTCACACTGAACCCATTAAAATTAATTTAGGAGTTAGGCAAGGAGATAATCTGAGCCCCTCACTTTTTAAAATATTTCTAAATGATCTTCCATCATTCCTAACTGGATGTCAAGACACTGTGTCTTTACAGTCTGAATATGTAGACTGCTTGATGTATGCTGATGATATTGTTTTGATTTCATTCTCATCCGAAGGACTGCAACAAAGGCTACATAAATTGGAAAAATTTTGTTCAGATTGGTGTTTAAGAGTAAATATTAAAAAAACCAAAGTTATTATCTTTAACAAGGCTGGCAGAAAAATCAATATAAAGTTGACATACCAACAAAAGGTATTAGATTGTGTTTCTTCCTACAAGTACTTAGGTACTCATTTCACGGCATCAGGAAGTTTCTATGTCTCAAAAAACGATCTATATCAAAAAGCTTTAAAAGCCTTTTTTAAGTTAAAAAAAGATTTTATATGTATGAATCCATCTGTTAAGACAAGTATGCATATCTTTGATCATACTTTAAAACCTATTATTTTATATAATGCAGAAATTTGGGGTAGTTATAATGTTTCATTTAAAAAACTAAATAATAATGATTTTGACCCTGATAATTTTTTTAAATCCCTACAGTGTGAGAAGCTTCATCTTAAATTTTCAAAAAGCATTTTGGGTGTGCATAAAAGAAGTGTTAATTTTGCAGTTTTATCAGAACTTGGTAGATACCCACTGCATTATGATATTTTAAAATGTTTGATTAGATATTGGTTCAGGTTGGAGAATCTTGATTCTTTCCCATTACTTAAAGATGCATATGCCTGCTGCAAAACTATACATGATAACAACAAATTGTCTTGGTACTCTCTTGTTAAAAAAGCATTAGACTATTTAAATATAAATTTAGAAAGTAAAAATTATGGACCATATACATTTAAGAACTTTTTAAAAAAGAAAATTCAGATAAAATATTCAGCTGAATGGTATAAATCACAGAATAAATTAAAAGATGGTAAACTACAAACTTTTTTAAAAATTAAAAACAATTTTGGTTTTGAAAATTATTTACAAGAAACAAAGAAATTTGAAATAAGAAAAGCTATTTGTAAACTTAGAATATCTTCACATAAATTAATGATTGAAGTTGGTAGACATAACAATATTCCTAGAACAGAACGTTATTGCAAAAAATGCAATACGGGTGAAATTGAAGATGAAACTCATTTTTTAATTGATTGTAACCATTTTCAGCAGGAAAGAGAAATTTTATTTTCATTTATTGAGAAAGAAAATAAAAATTTTGAAAATCTAAACTCTGAACAAAAACTTATTTTTTTACTTACTTCTGAAGATTCAATAGTGTTAAATGCAGTGGGTGAATTTATTTTTAAATACTTATAAATTTATATAGAATCATCATGAATATTATGAAATCTGTCTTGCTACTCTGATATGTGATTGTAACTCTTTAATTATTGTTCTTTTCTCTTTAAATGTTATATGTATACTCATGCTGCCCCTTGTTGGGCCCTTGATTGGAAAATAAAATATGTTCTATGTTCTATGTTCATAACCGATTTTGAAATTGTGTAATACAGCTTCCACTGTACGTTCTAGTTTATTAGGGCTTGGCTTATACCAAATAAAATGTCCTTACCTGATACAGGTACTTCATATGATACAACAACGACATGTCGCGGATGGGGCATTAAGTTTTACTTGTGTCCGTCTGTCCGCATACGTACGTCCGTCTGCCAGTAGAAGATTTTGTCAATCTTTTCTCAAACACCGTAAATGAGAATGATTCGAAGCTGCTGCTTGGTAAAATGGTTCAGTATGACAAACAGTACTTCCTAAGCAACTTTCAGATTTGTCGGACTCCGACTTCCTGTCCGTAAAGGTCAGCGGGCGCATCCGTGACCATGCATGGACACAGTCCTTCTTTATTCTTAAATGTTACAGCTGTAAATATTCTTGGATTCTTTCTACTTACAATAATGAAACTGATGGAGCAATGGATTAGTGCCAAGAAAAAACATGAAATTTCACTCGCTTTCGTTTATTCATACTAAAAACTCAATTTTACGTAAACTCAATGCGATATTTAGACAGCCATTAAAGCAATTTTACAATTTTAACCTATTTCATACCGCGTTGATTTTTGTATTTTGATATTCCACTGCTGGCAGACCAGAGGTTCTCAAAGCTAATCCAAGCCGGCTTGTCAGACTTATCATATATCATCAGGGAATTTCTAATATTTTGATTCAAATGCTGCTAATGATAAAATACTCTGTTTTTATACCCGCTTTGGTATTTTTAAATTTTGTTCCTTAACTTTCAACTACATGTACATGTATGATATTTGGATCCAAATTCGAAGAAGAGTAAAATTTTTGACACAAAAAAATATGTAGAGTTAAGATTACCTATTATTAGAACTAGGTACCTCTTTCGTGAGCTTGTCTTTTCTGTGTTTTTTTTTATCTAAACAAACAAGGTCCCTACAGTAAAGTAAGTTTCCGTTTGTTAACCATTACGTAAGACTATATACATTTCTAACTATAATTGATCGGAAGCAAAGAAATACGACAACATATACTGAGAAGTATAAAATTGATACAGAGACCTTTTCAGGCTAACCACTGGGAGCCGGGTTCAGATCGACTGCAATTAATTAAAAATATACCGATATGGATATATGCCTTGTTGCTATCCTTTTGTAAGCACCTTTGAGAATTTACTGCAAAGGGGACATAAAAATAAGAAAATAGAAATACTAGTCTCGAACTATAGAAATACCAGTTTACATGTGTTCAGGCCAGTATGATACTCATGGTTACAGAAATATTCGAAAAAAAGTTAAGGGAATGGTTACCACCCACAATCCACTATTTATAACAAGGGTAGAAAATTAGAATTTGTAATGAACTTTGGCTTTGCTTATTTGGTACTTTAAAGGTTTAAAATTTTTACTTTTGCTTAATATGTTTTTAATGAGGAGTCCAGGATCTGGTCTCAAAATTGAGGATTTCTAGAAATTTATCTGCAACTTCTTGAAGAGGCCAAATCATAAACATTAACTTTGACTTAGTTTAGGTTTGAACTTTAGCTAGTTTTCATTTATTCTGTTTATTCAGAACTATAGATACTTATTATTTTATTGTCCTTGAAGAAGCAAGAACTTAAGCATTCTCTTATGTAAAATTTTCTTCATGAACTTCAAACTTAGACGTGTCAAAGAAGCCCGAACTTCAGTTTTCGCTTAAATCTGCGCTTGAAATAGTAAGAACCTTAGTTTTAACCGAGCTTCAGTTTTTCGAGCCATCCGGATCAGGCGCTGTGGCATTTTACCTGCGGATGAAGGAACCTCCTCTAAGATTGTTGTTTCCTTTTTTATTTTTTAACTCCGCAATATTTCAATTTTGCAACATTCTTGTATTAAAGTAAGGCTCGGCATGCTAACATTAAAGGTGTCGCTTCACGTAGGTCCACTCACTGAGAAAAAGCAAACAACATTGATAAATGAACATATGACTTTTGCACTTGACAATGACATATCTTCATTTAACTGGAACTTTAGTTTTAAGCTTCATATGCTAATATACAAGTATAAGCCTAATTTAAGCTAAATTTGTACTACAACAGCGCAAAACTTGAGTTGTTTTGGGATGCGTTATAATTGAAAATCAGTTGTGGGATAATATGGGAAGCTTTTTTAGACACCTTAGAATGATTTAGCTTTGAAGCTTGAACCACTCTGTATGGTATAAAACTCACAGGTACTTGTGGACAGGACCCCATTTGGAGCCCCATTAATGTTCACCCCCCTTTTTTCTTGACTTATATATTTTTTGTCTTTCTATCTTTACACTATATCAGACATAACATTATTTCAAGGAATATTTGGGTTACTATCAAAAAGCGAGCTTCCCGAAGGCAAGCGAAGCGCTTCGCTTGCCTTCGGGAAGCTCGCTTTTTGATAGTAACCCAAATATTCCTTGAAATAATGTTATGTCTGATATAGTGTAAAGATAGAAAGACAAAAAATATATAAGTCAAGAAAAAAGGGGGGTGAACATTAATGGGGCTCCAAATGGGGTCCTGTCCACAAGTACCTGTGATAAAACTGAGCATCTTTTTGGACATCAGGCTTGCAAATTTTTAGTCTGCATTTTGATTAAAATGACTTAAAATAACACAAGAGATGCAAAAATCAATTTCTAATTGTATTTTTTGATAAAATAATTATAACAAAAAGATTTGAAAATAAATCAAGCTTTTTTCTGAAAAGTTCTATTTTCAGGGGAGATAATTGGCAGGAAAATGTGGGACAATTTTTTATATAGAAAAGTGTAGGAAAAAATCATTTTTCTTAAATAGATAGAAAAGATGGTCCGTGACCTCAACTTTTATTTCATTTTTTTTTCAAAGATAGCGTAAATAGCTTGTTTTTTTGTGAAATATAAATAAAATCTGACGGGTTTCCAGCTCACAATGAGGCTAAATAACTCCCTTTGTAATCTATTGAAAAACAAAGCTTTCCGCCACAAACCTCGCAAGATCATTAATCTTTAGAAAGGTCCGTGACCCCCAATTTGTTTCTCTTTTCTTTCAATGTTCATTTATGAAAGTTTAATTCTGCAAAATATTTTTAAAAGCTGATGGATTTTGCTTATACTCCCGAACCACCTGAAACATGTTATTGCTAAATCTGCGCTGAATAGCTTTTTCTTCATATTTAGGAGAGTTGCGCTGTACCTTTTGCATCAAATTTGATAAGTGCAGAACTTCAGCGTTTCTTAATCTAAATTTGAAGTGTGTGGAAACTTTGGATACCCGATTATAGCTTTCACTCAATTTGGAGAAATGTACGTAAATATATTCGTTTTAAATTCTTCTGTATATTGAACTTGAGCTTTGATTTTTACTTGAAGATGGAAGAACTGGGTGATAGAACTTAAGATGACAAAATCTGCCTTCCGGGGCACTGACTTTAGACTTTTCTTTCCGAATTTGACATCCGAATGCCCCATTATAATACCCGTTTCTTTGCTGAACTTTAAATAAATAATGATAGATTCGCTTAATTTGGCCAAAAACCGAAGAAAAAAAAAATATACCAGCAAAGTTGTTCAAATTCTGATGAACCGGTTGATCGGAATCTCGATGAGAACGTCCACCAAGAAAGTCGACCACAAAGTTGAAAGAGATCTTCAAATTCAGCCAAGTTTATCGGCTCATTGTGAGAACAAATAGACCAACATAGTCCGCCGAACTAGCAAATTTGATAAAAATAAACTGTTAACACAGAGATATGTCTCGCCTGTCGCAGCTAGACACTGTATTAAATGAAGTCGGAAATGCAAATATTTACAGCTAGGGACTACAGCATTGGACATTACTCATAAAAATATCTGTATTGATGCAAATACAAATGTGTACCAAATATCAATGGTGTACCCTTACTTGTTTACATAAAACAGATTAAGAAAACATTAACATTTAGCTAAATCAGTATAAAATGCAGGAGCATACAGATAAAATGTCCTTGAAATTGATCTGTACTGATGCGTATGCAACTGCAGACCAAATATCAATAATGTACCATAACAGCTTCATGTTAAACAGTCGTAAGAAACAAGAGACTCCCAGGAGCCTGAATCGCTCACCTGGTCTTGATGTCAACCCTATGATGAACTTTGTAGAGCTGAATAAGCTGAACATTTAAGCAAGCAACAGCTTTTCTCGATCAAATGTCGATCTATCTGCAAAAGTTTTCATTCTATAAGCCAAAAACGCTATAACATAACATAACATAACATATCTTTTATTTCCAATCAGGAGCCCACTGGGAGCAAGGAGAGTTGTACATATAGAGGAAAAGAACATAATTGATAGATTATACATAAAATAATTATACAACAGACAACATGGTGAATTATTAGCTGAATATTTAAGCAAGCAACAGCTTTTCCCTATCTGCAATAGTTTTTTCTATGGGCCTAACGCCTTTTAGGGGCTGTAACCCCTATATGGGGTCATCTGACAACTTTGACCCGGCCTATGACTACTTTTGTAGAGCTAAATGAGCTGAACATTTAGGCAAGCAACAGCTTTAATCTATTTGCAACATTTTTTATTCTATAGGCCAAAAACACTATTTTACACCTTTAAGGGGCTGTAACCCCCATAAAGGGAGTATCTGACAGCTTCGATCCTATGGAGACTTTTGTAGAGCTAAATGAGCTGAACATTTAAGCAAGCAACAGCTTTTCCCTATCTGCAATAGTTTTTATTCTGTTGGCCAAAACACTTTTTTCGACTTTGAGTGGCTGTAACCCCTATAAGGGGTCATCTGACAACTTGGACCCTGTGGAGACTTTTGTAGAGCTAAATGGGCAAAACATTTAAGCAAGCAACAGCTTTTCTCTATCTGCAATAGTTTTCATTCTATAGGCCCAAAACACTATTTTTCGCCATTAAGCGGTTGTAGCCCTATAAGGGGTCATTTCACAACTTCGACCCTGTGAAGACTTTTGTAGAGCTAAATGAGCTGAACGTTTAAGCAAGCAACAGCTTTTTATCCCCGCGCTAGCGAAAGCGCGGGGATAATGTTTTGCTGTTCGATGTACGGATGTACGTACGTACGTATATGTGGCGTTAATGTCCAGGATAATCTCAGTAACCACTGGGAGTAGAAAGATAAAACTTTGGTCATTGATTGCATTGTGGGTGGGGACTGTGCCGAAGGTTTCGGAATTTTGATATGGCCCCTAGGGGCTGGGCTGCATAGGTAGCCTAAGGGCACATATTCCTTCGTCACGGAACTCCTCCCAGGTTATTTGGAATACAGAACTGAAACTTGGCTCAGTAGTTGCACTATGGATGTAGATTCTGCCGAAGGTTTCGGAATTTTGATATGCCCCTAGGGGCTGGGCTGCATAGGTAGCCTAAGGGCACATTATTCCTTCGTCACGCAACTCCTGCCAGGTTATTTGGAATACAGAACTGAAACTTGGCTCAGAAGTTACACTATGGATGTAGATTCTACCGAAGGTTTCGGAATTTTGATATGGCCCCTAGGGTCTTGGCTGCATAGGTAGCCTAAGGGCTCATTGTTCCTTTGTCTCTCAACTCCTGCCAGGTTATTTTGAATACCGAACTGAAACTTGGCTCAGTTGTTGGACTATGGATGTAGATTCTGCCGAAGGTTTTGGAATTTTGATATGGCCCCTAGAGGCTTGGCTGCATAGGTAGCCTAAGGGCACATTATTCCTTTGTCACGCAACTCCTGCCAGGTTATTTGGAATGCAAAACTGAAACTTGGCTCAGTGGTTGCACTATGGATGTAGATTCTGCCGAAGGTTTCGGAATTTTGATATGGCCCCTAGGGGCTGGGCTGCATAGGTAGCCTAATGCACATTTTTCCTTCGTCGCGCAACTCCTCCCAGGTTATTTAGAATACAGAACTGAAACTTGGCTCAGTGGTTGCACTATGAATGTAGATTCTGCTGAAGGTTTTGGAATTTTGATATGGCCCCTAGGAGCTGGGCTGCATAGGTAGCCAAAGGGCACATTACTCTTTCGTCACACAACTCCTCCCAGGTTATTTTGAATATGGAACTGAAACTTAGCTCAGTAGTTGCACTATGGGGTTAGATTCTGCCGAAGGTTTCATAATTTTGATATGGCCCCTAGGGGCTGGGCTGCATAGGTAGCCTAAGGGCACATTCCTTCGTCACGCAACTCCTCCAAGTTATTTGGAATATTGAACTGAAACTTGGCTCAGTGGTTGCACTATGGATGTAGACTCTGCCAAAGGTTTTAGAATTTTGATATGGCCCCTAGGAGCTGGGCTGCATAGGTAGCCAAAGGGCACATTATTCTTTCGTCACGACGCAACTCCTCCCAGGTTATTTTGAATATGGAACTGAAACTTAGCTCAGTAGTTGCACTATGGATGTAGATTCTGCTGAAGGTTTTGGAATTTTGATAATGCCCTTAGGGGCTGGGCTGCATAGGTAGCCTAAGGGCACATTTTTCCTTTGTCATGCATGATTCTTTACATTACTATCACTCCTATTACCAGGGAAAAGTCTCATTTTAATACATGTACATTTTATAGTACTAGTAATGCTCATTATAGTCATAGTTTATTTCTTTAAATTATTTGCCCTTATACTATCAAACACCAGAGTAGCGCGGGGATATGCAGCGTGGCTGCTTCGACTAGTTATGGCCCGACCACGTATGTGGATCGGACATATAGTTTTACCCTTGTCCGTCCGTCCGTACGTCCGTCTGTAACACTTTGGTTGAGTTCTTGGTTAAGGTCCATTACTCGGATACTAGATGTTGGGGGTCAATGATATTTCACCACCAGATGGGTCTTGGGTAGGGCTACACCGCCCACTAGAAATAAGGTCACTGTGACCTATATTTTATGCATGAATGACTTCGGTTAAGTTCTTGGTTAAGGTGAATAACTTGGATACTAGATGTTAAGGGGGTCAATGATATTTCACTACTAGATGTGTCTTAGGTAGATGACACCACCCACTAGAAATTAGGTCACTGTGACCTATATTTTACGCATGAATGACTTTGGTTAAGTTATTGGTTAAGGTTCATATCACAGGCGTTTGGGTTCAGGATTTTTTTTTTATTAATAACGTGTATATAAAAATTTTCAAAAATTTTCATACTCGCCTATATACTATTTCCATATATAGACGAGTATGAAAATTTTTATATACACGTTATTAATACAAAAAAATCCTGAACCCAAACGCCTGTGTATATAGACGAGTATGAAAATTTTTATATACACGTTATTAATAAAAAAAAAATCCTGAACCCAAACGCCTGTGGTTCATATCTCAGATACTACCTGTTGATGGTCAATGGTATTTCACCACTAGATGTGTCTTGGGTAACATGACACCACCCACTAGAAACGAGGTCACTGTGACCTATATTTTACGCATGAATGACTTCGGTTAAGTTCTTGGTTAAGGTCCATATCTTGAATACTACATGTTAGGAGTCAATAATATTTCACTACTCGATGAGTCATGGTAACATGGCACCACCCACCAGAAATAAGGTCACAGCAACCTATATTTTACACATGAACACTTTTGATCAATTTCTTGGTTAAGGTCACAAATTGAGGGTCAATGATATTTCAAGAGCGGGAGGGCCATCCTGTGGCTCATAGACACATTTTCTAGTTTATATCTGCAATAGTTTTCGTTCTTTAGGCCAAAAAACACTATGTTTCGCCTTTAAGGGGCTGTAACCCCTATAAAGGGTCATCTGACAACTTGGACCCTACGGAGACCTTTGTAGAGCTAAATGGGCAAAACATTTAAGCAAGCAATAGCTTTTCCCTATCTGCAATAGTTTTCATTCTATCGGCCAAAAACATGAAAAAATGCTATTTTTCACCTATAAGTGGTCATCTGACAATTTCGACTAAATGGAGACTTTTATAGAACTTTTGATCCTAAAGCAGTAGGGTGGCATCAGATTTCATCTTTCTCTTATACTTTTTGAATCACAAGCCAAAAACAGTAGTCTGACCCCCCTGGTCTATTTTTAGTAACGGCGGCCATGTTTTTTGACGAATCAAAAATTGAAACAAAAGTCTAGTGCAGGACACCCTAAGGATCAATCATACCAAGTTTCATTGAATTCTGTTCAGTGGTTTTAGAGGAGAAGATTTTTGAAAAATTGTTAACAGACGACGACGGACGCCAAATGATGGCAATAGCTCACATGGACCTCGGTAAGCTAAACAAGTTAACATTGGCCAATTAGTATATAATTGCAAAGTCAGTAGACCATGACTGCAGGAGCATACAGATGAAATGCTTTGAAACCTGATCTGTACTGATGCTAATGCAACTGCATACCAAATATCAATGGTGTTCCATAACTTGGTCAAATAAAACAGACTTAAGCAAAAGCTTTAACAATGATGGACGCCGCCGTCGCCGTCGCCGCCGCCGCCGGAATCACCATACCGCTAAGTCTCGCCTTCCTCGACATTCGTCGCAGGCGAGACAAAAACTCGGGAAGAAGCTCTACCGAAGTACCGGCAAAGTTGATTAAAATCGGGAAGAAGCTCTGCCGGTATAGTTGATTAAAAGCTCGGGAAGAAGCTCTTCCGGCAAAATTGATTAAAAACTAGAGAGGAAGCTCTACCGGCAAGGTTGATTAAAAACTCGGGAAGAAGCTCTTCCGGCAAAGTTGAAAATAAACTCGTGAAGAATCTCTACCGAAGTAACGGCAAAGTTGATAAAATCGGGAAGAAGCTCTGCCGGTATAGTTGATTAAAGCTCGGGAAGAAGCGCTTCCGGCAAAATTGATTTAAAACTAGGGAGGAAGCTCTACCGGCAAAGTTGATCAAAAACTCGGGAAGAAGCTCTTTCGGCAAAGTTTAAAAAAAAACTCGCGAAGAAGCTTCACCGGTTAAGTTGATCAAAAACTCGGGAAGAAGATCTACCGGCAAAGTTGAAAAACTCGGGAAGAAGATCTACCGGCAAAGTTGATTCAAAATTCGGGAAGGAGCTCTATTGCCAAAGTTGATTAAAAATTCAAGGAGAAGGACTACCAGAATTAGTAGGTCAAAATCTTAGGAAAGTGTACATTTTCGGTCCTTCAATTATGAAAAGGTATACTTCCACAGAATTGATGCTAGTGTGAATTTTTTAATTCTTGATTTCCAAGCATACTGACACAATAAAATCTGCATTTATGATTTGCTGAAAATAAGTGTTTGAATGGGTATAATTTCCATGATATCATTTGTACATGTATATGATTGGTAAAATTTCAGGTATATCAATGGGTAGGGTTTCAAAAAGTTCAGTTATTACATGAAGTTACTAAAATAAGGGTGGGGTAAAATAAAAATATCGGGCAGAGAAAAATCTTTATATTTGCCAAGTTGATCAAAAACTCGGGAAGGTCAGAAGTTCCACTTGCAATGTTGACCAAAACTTTAGAGAGAGCACTATCGGCAAAGTTGACAAAAAAATTGGGGAGCCCTATCGACAAAATTGATAGAAACTCGGGAAGAAGCTCTACTGGATCAATTGATTAAAATCTCAAAGAAAAGGTCAGTCAAATAGAGCTAAACCAACAAAGGATAAAAAACTCAGAGATTAGCTCTACCATTCAAGTTAAGGCACAGACCATTTGATTTTCTGGGGGGGGGCTGGGATTTTTTTGAAAAAAATTTCCCGGCCCTGATTTTTGTAAAAAAAATAATCTGGCCAGCACCTAGGTTGAAAAAAATAATCTGGTTTCAATCTTGCCAATTGAAAAAAAATAATCTTGCCAACAAAATTTCCTTGCTTAATATGTGCGTGAAAAAAATAATCTGGCCCGCAAAGCGGGCGAAAAAAATTTCCCGGCTCAAGGTAAAATCCCAGCCCCCCCCCCCCGAAAATCAAATGGTCCGTGCCTAATCAAAAACTTGGGAATAATCTGATCAAAAACTAGAGGCAAAGGAACTCAAGAGAAGCTCTACTAACATGGTTGATAAAAACTATTGGAGGCTCGAATAGCGCAATTGATTAAAACTCATGGGGGTTCTATTAGCATACTAGTAGTTGATCAAAAACTTGGAAGAGTGTTTACAAGCAAAGTCAATCAAAAACTCAGAGAGAAGCTCTACCAGCAAAGTTGATCAAAAGCTCGGGAAAAGGCTTCACCAGGAAAGTTGATTAAAAATTGAGAAGCTTTACCAAAAAAGTTGATAAAAACTCTAGAAGAAGGAGAACTTTTCCATTATAGACGATAATTTATATCTGTCCAAGTCAAAAATGGCCGGATTTTGGTAAACAGGAAGTTGGTGAACGACAGACCTGAAATCCGGAATCCTACGTTATGGGACCCCACCCTGATGATGTATACCAAATATCAAGTGGCTGTGATAAGTAATTGCTGAGAAAACTGTTAACAAAATGTCTCCACCTGTCTGACATTCACCATTATAATCCAGATTTTTCACTCAGTGAAATCTGGCCAAAAATGAAGAGAAATATGACCAGGTAAGCTGACCAAAACAAGGCTAATATTTTGAAGATATGTAGATTTTAATATCAAATCTAAAAGTACAATTTAAATGATAATAGAACTACAAAACATAAAGGAAAAAACTAAATAAACAATGGAAATAATGAAATTAATACTGATTAATAATTGAAAGCATTTTATGTATAGATATGGACATATCATGTAAGTTCTTTCTAGCTAGACATTTTTACTATAATTTATGCATATCATATATACATATATTTCTAAATAGTAGCTCTAATTAACAAATAAATTATGATTGCACTGAAATTAAATAAGAAAAAAATATACACAAATTAATCCTCCAAAATGAAAAAAATTCATATAAACCATTATTCTTAAATACTCCTAGTCATGAGCATAATTTGTAAGTATGTAAGTAAGTAAGTAAATTCTTTATTTCAAGAGGGTTACACAGTTAGTTTTACAACCAATCTTCCCTTAGGGTCTCAATTTGCTTAGTCCTGGAGTCATGAAATGATACCTTTTCATCCCCTCACAATTATATATGTGTGATTGTAAAATGTGAGAAAAGGTCAGGGCTGTCAAGTTTTTATGAGCTGCATGTGTGAGATTTGTCAAAAAATTGAAAGGTCAAAGAAAAAAAAAAAAAGATCAAAGAAATTTGCAGCCAAATTGCCGACTAGATGTGTAAGTCTCACGCCCATTGCGTGACACTTGACAGGCCTGAAATGTAGCAATTCTTTTTTAGAACTCTTACATTCTTCAAAAGCTAATTATATATGACAAATGAATGAAATTTTGGAGGATTTTTCAACTTAAAAAAAAACTTAACAAAATCAAGACACTATATTTGAGCATACATCAACACAACACATTTTGACTGTTTCTTTGTAGAAATAAACTATGTAAAAACAACAACAATTAATTCTAATTTTTGACCCAATCTGAGTCAGATGAGCTTTAGTAGAAATTATAATGCCTTGTCTTTTGACTTCAACTTTGTTAAAATAACTATGTTAAAACAACACTAATGTCAGTTCTATTTTGAAAATGAAACAGAAACATTCAAATCAGATTCTAATTTTGAGGAGATTTTTGACATGGATATGAACACATATAAATGAGAAAATAATTAAAGCTTCAACTCTTTTCTAAAACAATGTAAACTCTCTGTTGGTCAGGCTCATCTCATTCACAAACCTGGAAAATAATTAAAATAATAATTTAATAGTAAAAGGCCAAAACTTGTTAAATTATTGATATTCTTAATATTAATATGCTTTTTAACCAGAGAAGATATCATATTGAAAAAAAATAATTATATAGAAAACCAAAAGTAATACTGAATTGTGACTGCATGCAAGACTATCAAAATCTGACTATTTTCATAAAGAAGGCAAGGAGCCCATATTTTGACCTCTACTTTTTTCTCCTACTTCCTTTGCAAAATATATTTCATGTGCACCTGATTATAATGCAGTTAACATTATCAAGCAATCAACCTTAAGTAGCTTAATGGATCATAAGATGTTTGCTTGTCTTTGACACATACAGCTTTCAGACATAAAAAAAATCATCAGTGATTATACCTTGTCATTTCACTGTTGACGTGTACATGTCTCTTGACGTATGTCCAGGGCTCATTTTGTTTGAGAGGCTCCCGCGTTCTCCACCAACCATATTGCTGTGAGGTGCCAAGAGGTATTCTGTATATTTCAAATGGTTCTGAAAAAACAAGATAATAATTTGATTAAGAAAAAGCTGGATTATTCCCTGTATCTATCTTCCTGCTACAATTTAGCCTACAGTAAATTCTATACAAGAAATGAACAAGAAGTTTGAATTCTTTTTGTTACATGTATCACTACTTGACCAGGACCATGGAGCATAAAATAACCACTTAACATCATCATCATCTGACATCATTGTCAAGTGTATTCTTCTATTCAAGTTTTATGAAATACTGTAAGTGCTGACATGCAATTCCAAAGCAACAAATTTTGGTATATGTGATAAGAGAAATGACCCTTTGATTGTACAGGATAATGACTTACTGACCAAATCGCTTTTGGGATCTTGCATTTGGAGATATTTTTGGTTGTGCTGCCTACAACCTAATCCCTTTACAAATTATTACTGACCATGCTGTCACTGTCCAAATTAAAAGGGCAACGTCAACAATGCATGAACTAACATACAACCAGTGAAAGTCACATCCTGAATTTTATGGTTATGTTTTTTTATAAAGCTCACAAGTTTAAAAACAATCCATTGGAAATGAAAATTTCATTATTGGCTTTAAAATTTATTAATTGGAATATTTTGGATAAATCTTTGAATTAATTTTTTTTAGCAGAAATATTGATAACTTGATACTTACTTTAAACCTTCCATAAGCTTTTTCACTGATTGTCATTTTTAAGCATTATAGCGAACATGCATGTCCGTTTTATGTGAATCATTAATTATTGTTTGAACTGTCCTGTCGGATTAAAAATTGATATGTTTGATTTTTTTACATCAGTTGATTGATGATTCTCAGCTAGCTGTCAGTACAAAATGTAACAGCTAGTCTTCTATAGAGACCATGGGCTAATTGCAGAACTGCGAGCAGCGCCTACTGGCCTAGTTGAAGGCTGTCAGCGGTTGTTCATTGTGGATTGATTGTGGGCTGGGTACACTTATTCCACATCTCATTATTTTCTATTAATAACTGTGATAGTGTTTAATTTTTAATGCATTACCTTGTGGATTCCTTATGTGTTTTGTCCTCATGCGCGTGTGTTCGACATGTGATCGTTCAGGGCCAGGTCCATATCCTGAAACTTGGTTAATTGGAACTATAGATCTTCTGGCTGGATTTTTGTCTTGCAACGGAGGCAATGCAACAAATCCCAGTTGTGTTTTTGATCTTATTGGGTCAGCTTTTGATTTAGCCGAACCTTCCCGTATAGTGTTTTGGTAGCCAAGCTGTGTTAGACCGAAAAACGACATTTTTTTTGCCAATCGCCTTCGCCGGATGAGTAAGTTGCTAAGACGATTGTTTACATTGACGTTTTGATTGATATTACGGACTCCAAATTGAAGATCTATCAAAACGAAACTAATAAAATGTATGATCTGATAATTATTCTAGCTAAAAGAAAATTGTAAGCATACACCAATAAGTTTAAGTTTTAAAAAGCAGCATAAAAAAGAATAGTTGAGAGATTTTATTTGCATATTTTAATACAAAATATAGAAATCGATAAATTCGTTCTGTTGTTAAAATTCGTGAAACTTAGTTTTCATTTCACCGGAAACCTTGCATGATTTGTTTTCCGGTGTACACATTGAAATTTGGAATATTCTAGTAGAATTCCAATAAAATCCTTTTCCATCTCATCGTTTCTAAAGTCTTTAGTCCAACAGAATGGCATCTCAGGGTTCACTTGCGTTTGATGAGTATGGCCGACCGTTTATTATCATCAGAGATCAAGAAAACAAAAAGAGATTGACAGGACTTGAAGCTCACAAGGTATAAACAAAAATACAAAAATTTGTTTTGACATGTCTGTACATCAATCCTTTCATTTTATGCATGACAACAATAAAGTAAAACTTGCATTAATTTAATTTAGAAATATTGTAGGGACGATGTAGACTAAATAGTCCTTTCCTTTGGGAATTTCGAGAACTAGCCCGAATTATTGAACAATGTACAACAGTGAACTAGCCCGAACAATGGAAAGTTCAGTAGAAGTCACTAGCCCGAATGAATTTTTAGTAGCCCCGGGCTTCGGGCTACCAGTTAAAGGCGAGCACTGTCAGTAGTATGCAGAGATGCAGAATGAGATAATCTTTTTTCTCTTGTCATACATTGGGTCCTACTAAATAGATAAGTTTGCCAGACCTGCGAAAAGTTTACAAGACGTAATATGAGGCAGGTAAAATCTGTTACGCTCCCGAGGTTTCAATTAATTTAATTTTTTTTGTTTTTAATAAAAACAAACTAGCTTTTCTTGTGGGTTACGTCAGGCCTGTCAAGTTTTTAAGAGCTGTTTGCGTGAGATTTGCTAAAAAAATTGAAAGATCAAAGGAAAAAATTAAAAGATCCAAGAAATTTGCCGCCAAATTGCTGACAAGATGCGCGAGTCACGCGAGTTGCGTGACACTTGACAGGTCTGTTACGTGAGCGTTTAATGACGTCTTAAATTTTCAAAGATAAACACGTTAAAAAGACGCTGAAAGTTCAGGAAATCAAGTGCGTGCTATACCGGACGTTGAAGGAAAATTCAGCTCATAGTACAACTTAAATATTGACATTTCTACCATTATCACTCTATTCGGGAGCGTATCAACTTGAGCTGTAATAAATGATTCCAAAACTTAGCCAGACATAGGTCCTGCACAATGTTTTCACTTGCTGGACCTGCAGCTGCTGAAATTTTGCTCCCTCTTAGGTGAAGACTAAAGCCATTTGTCAGTTGCCATTGACACTATTTTGGTCCTGCAACGTACTTATCCAGATCCAGAAGCAGATTATCGTAAAAAAATGACAAAAATTTCTACACTTTTGTAAATTAAAGTGGCAAAAATGGTTTGCAAATTTTTTGTCAACTAGAATATCTTTTCCCCAATTACGAAAGTGAGTAGTGCTAGAAAAATCACTGCTGATGACCATTTCAAGAACTTGTAGAAGGTACATGTAGGCAGGGACTGAGAAGGAATTTTTAGCAAAGGGGCATTAAAAAAATCAAAATTTCATGGGGCCATTTCCAATTATTCTATATAAATATTTGAGATAAGAACGGACCATTTTCATTTTTGATGTGCCACCTGCCTTTCAAATACCTGGCTAGTGGTCAAACGATGCTCCGAAGTACCGAAAATCCACGGTATTTTGGTGGAATACAATGTAAGGTACAAATTTTGAACTTTGGATTAAAGTAATAATAATGCAGTTTTGGGACAAAAATTGCAATGTAAAAATAATCACTTAACTGTTGCATAATCATAGAATTAAAGCTTTCGCGCTTTTATGAAGGCGAAAATTTTAATAATTTGCGTGTACCGGCTACAAATGTAGCTGATTTTTGAATAAGTCTGATACCAATGGCCACTTATTAACTTTCGTGAACAACATTCCAATTTTTACCAAACATTTCAAAACAAACAAAAATGTATTTAGAAGTAAGATCATGTAAAGCTCTGGGTTTAATATAATTTCATATTTCTTCTTTATTTGACAAGTAAAACCTTTCCGCTATTAAGAAATACTGATTAAAAAGTGTTAAACATGTAATAATAACAACACACACGCACCTGTTTTCCATTCATCGTGCTATATATTAACTGGGCCTATTTAACTGAAAACTTGATTAATTCAATGACACAATATTCTCATTGGGGGGATTTCTAAACCACTTTCCCTTGTAATTGATATCATTTCAGGGTTGGCAAAGTATTGACCGCCCGGGTTTTCCCACCCGGGAAAACCTGGGTTTTCCCGGGCTGGGCAATACCCTTAAAATCATCAGTGGGCAATACTGGGTAATAAGAATTTATTCATGAAAAAAAATCCTATTTAATAGTATTATATGCTTCAAAATTTTTCCTCATCTACAAACATGACAAAATTAATAAATTATTTGTACAATGTATTTGACATTACTTTTCATGCATTACTTCAATAATTTGTATATTTGCACTACTTTTTTGCTATAATTTTTTTCACTGTCATTACAACTTTGACAAATATGACAATACATGTTGTTTAATCTATGCTAATTATTTATGAAACCCCAGGCTATAAAACAAAACAGAATTGTGAAACCATATAGGCATATACATGAAAAGATTAAATAAGGATTAGTAATCAAAACATCATAATTTTGTCTAATTGTTAATAGGTAGGGCTTGTGTATTAATAAGAATGAGACATACATGCATTAAAAAAACCATTGAACTTGTATAAGGCCATATCAGGTTATTTATAGATCATTTTGCATTTCTATGCATGGAAAATTTATCACATATACTACATGTATATCCTTTTAATTAAATTTTAATCTTTCACTCTCTAAATCTGTTTTTAATAGTGTTTTCGCTTATTATTCTTATATTCTTATGATATTTTAATAAAGAAAAACTTATTACCCAGTAATGCCCAATAAAACCCAGTAAAACCCGGGTTTTCCCAGTATTTCCCGCTGGGCTGGGAAATACTCTTAAAACCCAGGTTTTTGCCAACCCTGTATCATTTTAAAGGGGAACGGAGTAAGGAAAAATCAAAATAACAAAAACCAGAACATACCTTTTCAGACCACGTTTGTTTACATCCATTTCTTAAAGTATTTTTAGATGGGCTTGCATGGGCAATTCCGAGTGAGTTCAAACTTGGGTCGGATGCATCTAGTTTGCATATTACAACTCGGGAAGCAAATGGTTGTTAAAGACAATTTTTTATTTAATTCTGCAAAACTACACTATTTAATGGACTTTTTGTAGCTTTAATAAAAGTTTACATTAACAATTTACATTTTTAGCTCACCTGGACCGAAGGTCCATGTGAGCTATTACCATCACTTGGCGTCCGTCGTCGTCGTCGTCTGTTAACAATTTTTCAAAAATCTTCACTTCTGAAACCACTGAACAGAATTTAATGAAACTTGGTATGAATGATCCTTAGGGTGTCCTGCACCAAACTTGTGTTTCAATTTTTGATCCGTCAAAAAACATGGCCACCGTTACTAAAAATAGACTAGGGGGGTCAGACTACTGTTTTTGGCTTGTAAATCAAAAAGTATAAGAGATATATGAAATCTGATGCCACGCTACTGCTTCAGCATCAAAAGTTGTACAAAAGTCTCCATTTGGTCGAAGTTGTCAGATGATCCCTTATAGGAGTTACAGCCCCTTAAAGGTGAAAAATAGCATTTTTGCATGTTTTTGGCCTATAGAATGAAATCTATTGTAAATAGAGAAAAGCTGTTGCTTGCTTAAATGTTCAGCCTATTTAGCTCTACAAAAGTCTCCATAGGGTCGAAGTTGTCAGATGACCCCTTATTGGGGTTACAGCCCCTTAAAGGCAAAAAATAGTGTTTTTGGCCTATAGAATGAAAACTATTGCAAATGGAGAAAAGCTGTTCCTTGCTTAAATGTTCAGCTCATTTAGCTCTACTAAAGTCTCCATAAGGTCAAAGTTGTCAGATGATCCCTAATAGGGGTTACAGCCCCTTAAAGGTGAAAAATAGCGTTTTTGAATGTTTTTGGCCTATAGAATGAAAACTATTGTAGATAAAGAAAAGCTGTTGCTTGCTTAAATGTTCAGCTCATTAAGCTCTACAAAAATTTCCATAGGGTCAAAGTTGTCAGATGACCCCTTATAGGGGTTACAGCCCCTTAAAGGCGAAAAATAGTGTTTTTGGCCTATAGAATGAAAACTATTGCAGATAGAGAAAAGCTGTTGCATGCTAAAATGTTCAGCTCATTTAGCTCTACAAAAGTCTCCATGGGGTTGAAGTTGGCAGATGACCCTTTATAGGGGTTAAAGCCCCTTAAAGGTGAAAAATAGCGTTTTTGCATGTTTTTGGCCTATAGAATGAAAACTATTGTAGATAGAGAAAAGCTGTTGCTTGCTTAAATATTCAGCTCATTTAGCTCTACAAAAGTCTCAATAAGGTCAAAGTTGTCAGATGACCCCTTATAGGGGTTAAAGCCCCTTAAAGGCGAAAAATAGTGTTTTTGGCCTTAAGAATGAAAACTATTGTAAATAGAGAAAAGCTGTTGCTTGCTTAAATGTTCAGCTCATTTAGCTCTACAAAAGTCTCCATAAAGTCAAAGTTGTCAGATAACCCCTTATAGGGGTTACAGCCCCTTAAAGGCGAAAAATAGTGTTTTTGGCCTATAGAATGAAATTATTGCAGATAGAGAAAAGCTGTTGCTTGCTAAAATGTTCAGCTCATTAAGCTCTACAAAAGTCTTCATAGGGTCAAAGTTGTCAGATGACCCCTTATAGGGGTTACAGCCCCTTAAAGGCAAAAATAGTGTTTTTGGCTTAAAGAATGAAAACTATTGCAGATAGAGAAAAGCTGTTGCTTGCTTAAATGTTCAGCTCATTTAGCTCTACAAAAGTCTCCATAGGGTTGAAGTTGTCTGATAACCCCTTATAGGGGTTACAGCCCCTTAGTGTTTTTTGATTATTTAGAATGAAAGCAATTGCAAATAGAGAAAAGATTTTTCATGCTTATAAACATTCAGCTCATTTGGCTATACAAAAATCTTCATAGGGTTGACATCAAGACCAGGTGAGCGATTCAGGCTCCTGGGAGCCTCTTGTTAAAGCTTAAAAAGACTGTTAAAAAAATTATGATTTTTTTATTTATTATTACTTTAAGTACGAATTCGGGAATAATTCGTAACTTTTTTAGCCTTTTCTATCGGAAATCTTCAGTGTAGAGATTACAATGAAAAAAGAATGTTTGTCTTTGTTTTCTTTGGAAACTAATGCAAAATAAATGAAAGAACGAAAGTTTAATAAAAACTAGTAACAACAATCAATAAATATATGTAACAAAACCATGTACCGTATCGAATCGAAAGTAATAGTATAGTTTAGAAAATCTACGGTACGCATCGTATCATAGGGTTAATGTATCGTTTCACCCTAAGCAGAAGGGTAGGCAATTGCTATTTGTTGCAATTCAACTTGTCTGTCTTTTTGCCACTGTTGATAATTTATTTTCCTGACAATATTGCTCTCACTAATGTTACAAAGGAAATGGACACATGATTTATTTTCCCAACACACATCAATTTTAATTAATAACATACAACACTGCAAGCCCTCAACATGCTCAAGTTATCCTTCTCTTTGGGAAAGAAGCTTTCTCAACATCTTGTCATTAGTCTTTAATTGATAAGGTTTCATCTTTAAATGTAAATTATATACAGATGTATGTTTTATAACTACATGTATAATTCTATTTGGTTTTTAAGAGTCATGTCATGGCAGCTAAAACAGTAGCCAGTGTCATCAAGTCATCATTAGGACCTAAAGGGTTAGACAAGCTGATGGTGAACCCAGATGGAGAGGTTACAATTACAAATGATGGAGCTACAATCTTAAAGATGATGGATGTTGAACATCAGATTGCTAAGTTGATGGTTCAACTGTCTCAATCACAAGATGATGAAATTGGTGATGGGACTACAGGGGTTGTAGGTGAGTGCATCCCTTGGTCATATCTTGCGTAAAAAGTTCTTTTTTTTTTTGAAGTTCAACAGTACCAAATTATAGATTAGCTATAAAATAAGTTGAATAAGCTGTATTTCAGACTTCCTTGTTCATTTTAATGTTTAGTGTACAAGTGTTTGGAAAAAAACCTTGTTTTCACTTTTAATCCACACTAGTTTACAATAAAACATTTGAAACAACAAGTCTACAGGACAGTATGTAAATTATTGACAGCTTCAATTTTTCTATAAAAAAATTATCAAATTGAGACAAATTAGGTTATAAACATTTTTTCACAGATTGTTTATTTGCTGTATTCTATTTCAGTATTGGCTGGCGCTCTACTGGAACATGCAGAGAAACTGTTGGACAGAGGAATACATCCTATTAGAATCTCAGATGGTTATGAAATGGCAGCCAAAGTGGCATGTGGACATTTAGATACCATTGGTGAAACTTTTTCTCTGGATTTGAAGAACAAGGAACCTTTGATTCAGTTGGCCATGACCACATTAGGATCCAAAATGTAACTATTGGTCATCATTGCAGCTTGTTGTAATAGTTGGTTAAAAGTTTTAAAGTTGTATGTTTCATAAATAAAGATATGAATACATGTTCAATGTGTTAAAAACATTAAAATTTTATTTTCACAAAACAAAAACCAACATGTAAATAAATCTTCATGTTTACAACTGCACATAACATTGACCATAAAACCTCTCTAATTCTGACATAAGAGGACAATAAATGCAATATATTTACATTTTATCTTGGCCTCAAACATGTCAAACTTAATAACTTTTGGCTCGACAATCTTCTTTGAATTCTTTATTTTTATTTACAGTGTAAACAGATGTCACAGACAGATGGCAGAGATTGCTGTCGATGCCATATTATCAGTAGCTGATCTCAAGAGAAAAGATGTTGACTTTGAATTGATCAAAGTTGAAGGGAAAGTTGGTGGGAAAATGGAGGATACAATGTTGGTCAAGGGGGTGATAGTAGACAAAGACTTCAGTCATCCACAGATGCCAAAGGTATAACAAAGAAATGGCATCAATGAGACAAACTAAAGAAGTGCCAATGTCAAAGCCAAAAAAACAAAGACAAACAGTTAACAACAAGAAACACACAACATACATGTAACATGACACTCATCAAACTAATCTGCAACCAGCAATGCAAACTCATGTCAGAATGAGAGTGATTTTATATGTTAAATTAAATCGACATGGCGAAATGTGTCTGACCGAATCAAATGATGTCTGACAAAATTTGATTCGGTCAGACAGAAAATTTGGAAAGTTCTTGCTAAACATATAGGAGAAAAAAAGGCAAAAATGGTGTTTGTTCAGGCAGAGCCAATTTAGCTATTTTATTCATCACGAAACTTACATAGCGAATTTCTGACCTACAATATGTGGTAAGTTGGATCAGACACTATGTAATAAAAACCCCAGTCACCCTGAACCATGGTCATGTTGTATACAATTTACATGTCACACTGATTTGGGTGGTACAGCTATTAACAGCAATATGTTTAAACTTGTCTGTAAATGATAAAAATCTTGTTATTTAGTTGATGAAACCCTGTACACAGGTTGAAAAGGTAATGAGATGTAGAATCACAGCACATGACACCTAATATTTAAATAAAAAATTAAAAACTTGAAACTTCAAGAATCATGCTAAAAATGCTGTACACCAATAGAAAAATCTCATTTGTTATGTCCTGTCTTGTTTTGATATGTTATATTCTTTATCTTTCCAGGTGGTCAAGGATGCTAAGATTGCAATTTTAACCTGTCCATTTGAACCACCAAAGCCTAAGACAAAACATGGTTTGGAAGTCAAATCTGTAGAAGACTATAGAAAGCTCAGACAGTATGAAATTGAGAAATTTGATACCATGGTTAAACAGGTATAGAATAAAACAGACATACAGATACACTAATTAAACCAGTCTGTGGAATAGGTACAGGCTCACTTACCTCTGCAGGGGTTCAATTGAATTAGCGCTGGTCCGAGGTCCGGGACCTTCCATTTTTGATTCAGGACCTTTTAAATTTTATTTGCAAAAGTCCTGGACCTGCCTTTATTTATAGTAACTTCTATTGAGGACTTTTTGATGTCATCAGGAGGACCTTCGATCTTTCATTCCAAAAAGTCCTGGACCTTTAGTTTACAAATGCTAATTTGAACCCCTGACTCTGGCCAGTAAAATTCCTTTTTGGCAAGTGAAATTCAGGGTAATTTTCTATTGGATAAATGGATTCAGACAAATGAATCTCAAATCCTTATTTCTTAGACAATAAGATTGGTGATAAGTTAATGAAATATTATTTTCATCATTAAAAAGTTTTTTACCGTGTCTGATTTGGAAAGTATTTTTTAATGAAAAAAAAACACCTTTGAAGAGTATTAACAACATCAGTACATGTATGACTTATGATTAATCTAGGCAGTTCTTGGACTTTTGAAATAATAATTCTGACATTTTGATAGAATTACAAGTGCCATTTATAATAATAAGTGTCACAGAGAAAAATATCTGACCAATGCATTAATAAAATAATGCAGAACCTTAAAATTATTTTTTTAAAAACATTTTTAACCTCTTAGGGTTTTGTGTTTTAGGTAAAAGATGCAGGGTCCAACTTAGTTATATGTCAGTGGGGCTTTGATGACGAGGCCAACCATTTACTACTACAGAGAGAGTTACCTGCTGTACGATGGGTTGGAGGACCAGAAATTGAGGTATACAATTAAAGCGAAGACTATCCAATGCTTTTGAGTAAAATAATAATTGGCTTATATAAAAAATGTAATGTTTATGTTACAATGGTTTTTACAATCAAAACAAAGTATCTGACAAATTGAATTACGAGTTGGCAATAATAGGTTGCTCAGGGCACTTTATTTTGGACAGGGCAATCTATTTTCAAAAATGTATGTGGACATTCAGCATGAATATTGATTTTCATATTATGAAATCTACTAACCTTCTCTTTGAGATGGGTTTCATACCCTGTTTATACATGTATATAGTTTTACTCCATACTTTACTTTACTTTCTTTATCAACTACACATAGCGAATTTCTGACTGACATTATATTGTGAGTTAGATCAGACACTATGTAATATAAACCCCAGTCACCCTGAACCATGGTCATGTTGTACACAATCTTCATGTCACACTGATTTGGGTGGTATAGTAATATTTATAGATTGAACCTGATTTGTTATGTTGTACCAGAGTCAATTTGAATTTATACATTATAATCCACATAAATTAAATTTCTTTGGAATACAAATGAAGAAATGAGGAAGATTAAAAGAAATACCAAAGAGTATTTGAAACTTAAAGGATATAAATAAAAATACAGCAAACACTGATATCAACACATAAAAAAAATGACAAAAATACAATTCAGTTAGACTGCAATCCACTACTGATGTCAAAACTAAAACACATCTAAACAGTAAAACTGCAATCCATGAACTTTCTAATCTTTATAATGTTTGAACATGTTTTTTTTTTTTCAAAATTTTTAGTTAATTGCTATAGCAACTGGTGGAAGAATTGTGCCCAGATTTGAAGAACTTAAACCAGAGAAACTAGGCAAGGCTGGTATTGTAAAAGAGCTTCAGTTTGGTACCACAAAAGACAGAATGTTGGTTATAGAAGAATGTCAGAATTCTAGGGCTGTCACTATCTTCATTAGGGGAGGTAATAAGATGGTAAGATTGTTTATCCAGCATCTAATGAGAATATTTTAACATGAAACAAATTAGATACATAAGTTTTTAAAGAATTTTGTCCAGAATTAAATGGAAGGATAATGGATTGGATGATATAACATCTTTAAACATGTCAAACATTAATGAAAGTGTCTGAAAAGGTTTAAAATTAAGTGACAGAGCTAACAATTTTGAAATGTTTGAACAAGACTCATCAAAGAGGCTCTAACCAAAAGTTTCCAAGCTTAAGTCAAATAAAATTTTGATCAGCACACTATTAAGAACAAAATGCCAAATTCTAATATGGGTCCCCGGAAAGAACAATAGAAACCATGAAGACAAGCCATGTTTAAATTCCAATAAACCACAGGGTGACGTCACAGTTCATTTTGCGACGTCATTATGTGATTTTACGCTGAAATTGCAGACGTCATAAAGGATCATTTGCACATAAACGTAGCAAGAAACAACAAAATGGCTTCCATAGCATTGTACACTATAGGTCTTTGAAAACACAAAATTGTCATATTAGAATAGAAATAATTCATGTCCGGCCGTGGTTTATTTTCGATTTAACCATGGGTGCCCATTATTTTCGTGTATTTAACCCCTCACTCCGCTGCGCTGCGCTCGGTAAAATATCCACGAAAATAATGGGCACCCATGGTTAAATCTCCAATAAACCACGGGCGGCCATGAATTATTTCTTAATTATAACTAAGACTATGCTATGGCTTTGAGTAAAATAATCCAAGAAGTGGTCTTACAAAAATTTTTTTGATTAGATCTTGACAACTTGAAAAAAAAAAAGATAAACTCAAGAAAAGGAATTAGCCTATATAACTTAATTTCGTAATAAACCACACATGGCGAATTTCTAACTGATATCTTTGTTGTCAGTTGGATCAGACACTATGTAATATAAACCCCAGTCACCCTGAACCATGGTCATGTTGTACACAATCTTCATGTCACACTGATTTGGGTGGTACAGATATATTGAAATTGGAAAATTAATATTTATTTGAATATTGAAAAGTTATATGTTGAATATTTCTATGGCCTGTCTGCAAAGATTTTCCATGTCCATCTGTCACACTTTTGGTTCATGGTTTTAACATATTGCATTAACATACATCCCTTGTCTTACATACACAGTTTCCAATTTTACTCGTGTGTATAGAATTTGATAAATAATTGATTTGTATGATTTCAGATTATTGAAGAAGGAAAAAGGAGTATCCACGATGCATTGTGTGTAATTCGTAACCTTGTACGAGATAACAGAATAGTATTTGGTGGAGGTGCACCTGAAATATCCTGTTCCATTGCTGTCGCAAAGGCTGCAGACAAGGTACTTGAAAAAAATAAACAAAAATATTATATTTAATTTTTGTCTCGCCTGCGAAGCAGAGCGGGACATAGGTGTTACTTTTCCGGAGGGGGCGGCGACGGCGGCGTCAACTTTTTGGAAAAGTTTTATGAGCACCTCCATATCTCAAGAACTATAGGTCCTGGGTTGATGAAACTTGGTATGCATATGCCCCAGTAGTAGCTTAGCACAGTTGCATCCCCATCTTTTGACCTTGACCTTGATTTCCCGTTGAGTGACTTTGACAATTTTCAATACATACATGTATAATAGCAATGGAAAAGTTTTGCGAGCACCTCCATATCTCAAGAACTATAAGTCCTAGGTTGATGAAACTTGGTATGCATATGCCCCAGTAGTAGCTTAGCACAGTTGAGTCCCTATCTTTTGACCTTGACCTTGATTTTCCGGTTGAGTGACTTTGACAATTTTCAATACATATAATAGCAATGGAAAAGTTTTGCGAGCAACTCCATATCTCAAGAACTATAGGTCCTAGGTTGATGAAACTTGGTATGGGTATGCCCCAGTAGAGCTCAGCACTGTTGCATCCCCATCTTTTGACCTTGACCTTGATTTTTTGGTTGAGTGACTTTGAAAATTTTCAATACATATAATAGCAATGGAAAAGTTTTGCGAGCACCTCCATATCTCAAGAACTATAAGTCCTAGAAACTTGGTATGCATATGTCCCAGTAGTAGCTTAGCACAGTTACATCCTCATCTTTTGACCTTGACCTTGATTTTCTGGTTGAGTGACTTTGATTATTTTTATTGCATATATTTGCAATGTTTAGGTTCTATAAACATCTTTTGATCTCAGAAACTGAAAATCCATGTAAATTCAAAATATAGTGGAAGTAAGAAAGAATAATTGTTTCTGATGGTGCTGGCAGGCGAGACATACTTTAGTGTTAACTCTTGTTTTTAGGAAAATGACCCATATATCTAAAAATAGCTTTCTGATTATGCTTAGGGCTATTCAAGAATTAATTGTATGGGGGGTCGGAAGGCACTATAATTAAAATTTTATGGGTGGTGGTATTTTTAGATATTTCTCAAATGCAACATAAAGGGAAAAATATTTTATGCATGGTGGGTATTAAAAAAAAGTGCCTTCCGACCTCCCCCATACATTTATTTCTGGAATAGCCCTTTAAGAATGGTGTGGAATAAAGGCAAAAATAACACATGGCGAAATTTCTGACTGACATTTTGTTGTTAGTTGGACCAGACACTATGTAATATAAACCCCAGCCACCCTGAACCATGGTCATGTTGTACACAATCTTCATGTCACACTGATTTGGGTGGTACAGATATATTAAACATTTTGCCTTTTCAGTTGAAGGTCGATATTCTAAGTAATTTCATTAATCATTCAAGAGATAACAAATAAATCCTGATGACTTAAGTCAGTGCAAAAATATTAAGATCTTAAAAAAAATTCAAAATAAAATATACATGGAATACAAAAAACCCCCCAGGTTTTTCCTTTTTGATACTTTATATACCCTTTATACACTGTAATACAGGGTTACTTTTCTAAAGGTTTGAGTATGTAAAACTCTAACCTGTTAACATCAGTTTTATCTCTATGTAATGTTGTTTGTTTTCAGATTTCCACATTAGAACAATATGCCATGAGAGCTTTCTCTGAAGCTCTGGAGAGTGTTCCATTAGCCCTGGCAGAGAACAGTGGACAGTCTCCTATTTATACACTAGCAGATATTAAATCTAGACAAATTAAAGAAAACAATCCACGATTAGGAATAGACTGTCTCAATAAAGGAACAAATGGTAAATACTCTTGAGACACTAGACTACCGAAGGGAAATAACTATTGTTGGGGCAATTGTATCTGCAATATTGTTTAAGGGGGTACAGGCTATCGAAGGGAGATTAGTCTTGTAGAGGCAATTGTATCTGCAATATTGTTGAAAGGGGTACAAACTATGGAAGGGAGATAACTCTTATACATGCATACATACATATCCTCTCTGGGTCTTCAAGGACTTGTGAGGTTGTTGAGTATTAGATAACTCTAATAGATTAGTTATAATATTGCAATTAGTCACATTTATTCAAAGAAATCAAAGCTTAAATTAGGGGATCAGAATAGAATATGTTCAAATTCCTTCTTCTTCAATCAAAATAACTGCAAAACATTCAATTTTAACACTCATCAAGGAATGTATATTTGATTAAAGTTTTTGAGAAAATTATTCAATACGAGTTTATTTTAGGTTTAATTAAACCATAAAATAGTTGTTGAAATTGCAGCTGATAAAAAGAATTTGATTAAAGTGTTGTTCTATATTCATATTGGCGTGTCTTCATCCTAATTGAAGGTTGCTGGCTGTTTCATTGTTGTAGAATGTTAATTCATTCTATATTGCAGATATGAAAGAACAACATGTAATAGAAACATTATCATCTAAAAGAGCACAGATCTTATTAGCTGTCCAACTAACTAAGATGATACTTAAAATAGATGATGTCCGAGGGGGGCAAGAAGCTGCTTTTTAAAATTATAGGTAAGTCTGCGGATTGGCGGTTTATATGAAATATAATTAAAGGGATAGTTTAGTTTCATAATTTCTATGTGTATATCACATTTAACTGACCATGACAATGAAAACACATGGCGAATTTCTGATTGATATCATTGTTGTCAGTTGGATCAGACACTATGTAATATAAACCCCAGTCACCCTGAACCATGGTCATGTTGTACACAATCTTCATGTCACACTGATTTGGGTGGTACAGTTTTTAAGATGCAAATTAGATAGTTGACAAGAAAAAGCAAAGAAGTACCAATTTCAAGGAGCAAGTACAGAAGAAGGCAAAGACAAAATCTGTTTATACAAAGGAACTCGTCTTGTAATGACAGTGAACTCAGATGCTGTGGAACCACAAGAAGTTTCTGTTTGCTGCAACAAGCACTTGAAAAGGATAACATCATAATAAACACAAAACAGGAAGATCAATTTTAGAAGTGAGTAATACAGTTGCTAAAAGGTACTTCTTGAGTTTGACAAAGTTTTCACTGGAGCTTTATTTTGTATTTTGAGAAAGTCTTTATTTTATTTATGGTAAAACTGCTTTATACATGTATTTATATTTTTCAGGTATTTATTGACAATTATACTGAATTCCATGCTAATGTTAGGACTTGAGAGTGGACTTAAAAGATCTGTTGGAACTTATTTCTAATGCAATGTTGATTAGAGACACATGAAGTCCACATAAGGGCATAATTATTCTGTGAATGTGTTCAAACATTTAACATTCATCTTTATTTATTCACTCTTTAAAAATAGGATTTTATGGCTATTTGTTATTGACATACATGTTAATATGACAGTTTCAGAACTGAATGATTACTTAATATATTTATTTATAATTGTCTTTAGGGGGCTTTGAAATATCGTGGACATGTGTTAAGAGCATAGTATCAAATTTGCATTATGATCTTAAATATCACAAGGAAAAAATGTAGTTGAAGAAGTATAAAGTTTATTTAAAAGTTCTTTAAAGGGGGAATAAATGCTTATCTTATTACAAGTAAAGGGATATTCATTATATTTAAAATATTCTACTGAAGTCAATGCCATTGTTTCACACTAAGCTCACTTTTCCAGAAAGTGTTGCTTTTTGGGAAAATTAATTTCTTTCATGATCTTGGCATGAAATATTTACCTCTGTTACAGTTGAAGTTCTGAATGTAACTAGTTCTAATTGTGATCGCAAGCGAGTCACAAAAATGTCCCCTCACGTACCCCTCTTTGTCAATGTCTCTTGGCATTTGAGATAACTTAATTTATTAAATTTTCATCAAAATAGGAGCAAGTTTAATTTTGGCGGGAAACGGCGGCCATTTTGAAAATGGTCGACGATTAATAAATTTTAATGTCAAATATCAATTCGCCATACCACTATTACCTTATATACCAGTTTTCATCAAAATTGGAGTAACTTTAATTTTGGCGGGAAACGGCGGCCATTTTGAAAATGGCCGACGATAAAAAAATTTTGATGTCAAAAATCAACTCGGCATACCACTATTACCTTATATACCAATTTTCATCAAAATCCGAGTAACTTTAATTTTGGCAGGAAACGGCGGCCATTTTGAAAATGGCCGACGATTAAAAAAAATTTGATGTCAAAAATCAACTCGCCATACCACTATTACCTTATATACCAATTTTCATCAAAATCCGAGCAAGTTTAAATTTTGGCGGGAAAATGGCAGCCATTTTAGCCGCCATTTTAAAAATGGCCGCCAAAAAAAAAATTCGATTCCAAAAATGAACTCGGCATACCACTATTACCTTGTAAACCAATTTTCATGAAGAAATAACAAAGTTGAGATTTTTTTTCATTACTATTACAAAATATATTGTACAAAGGAAGATAACTCAATCTTACAAAAAAATTATTTTTCGATTTTTTGCAAAATTTTGAAAACGGTAAGTCCGATTTTCAAAATTTTTTTTTTAAATGAAAGGTATTTAATATCCGCACTTAGCTTATAAAGGAATTTTTCCTAACCCTGCAGGATCAGAAATGCCAGGAAAAATTCGACTTCGGTTTCGAGGAGCCATTTTGAGGCCCTTTTTTGACCTATAAGGGGTTGTTCGATTTCGACGAAAAATACAAAAAGCACAATCTCCCATTCCATACTCTTGATATATGAAGATTCAGCTTCCTACCTTAAAAGATGTCGAAAAAATGAGGTGGACAAGTTCACGGTCCAGAATACCGAGAAAAATAATAATAACTAGTGCTGATTGTGTTGGGATGCCAACACATAAGTCGCCCAAAATCGCCATGGATGGTATTCCATTCAAATCAGTGCATCAAAATAAGTCTAGAAATCAAATTTCGTTGAAATCGGACAAAGTTGACGTTTTAGGGGGGCGGGTGTAGTAAAACGGCCGCCATTTTAAAATGGCGGCGTTCGCATCAAATTTTTTGGGCATGTTGCTCAGGAAGGATCACTCTACCAGTGTATCAATTTTCATTAAAATCCATCCACCCATCTCCGAGATCTGAGAGGGGCCCAAAAATCTTAAACGGCGGCCATTTTGAAAATGGCGGCCATCTTGAAAATTTCAAAAGTGGATTGCACACCTCTGAGTGACCCTCCACCCATCTCAGCAGGTTTTATCTTGATTGGTCAAATCGTTTTCAAAAAATGTGTCGGACAAGTTCATGATTAAGAAAGGAAAAGAATAATAACTAGATATAAATGCCATTTCAAGAAATAGCATATGTCACTCCACTTTGTGTGTAAAATTTATCAAGTACGTGTTATAAGCTCATTGAATTATTATATGTCACCATGACATTTACCTTTGTTCAAGCAAATTTTTTTTTCACAATCATCCAAATGATAGATTTATAAATAAAAATTACTCAATGAAAGGTCTATAAATAGAAATAAATGCAGCAGGATGAAGTATGTTGACAGAAAATCAATACAAACATGTCATGTTTATTGTTTTATAAGCTCTTCAATGAATTACATAATGTCATCATGACCTTTACCTTTGTCCTTACAAAATTGTCCATGAGTCATCCTAATGATGTTTATAAATAGAAATGACACATATTGACAGAAAATCAATAAAAACTTGACTTTATAAATTACAATATGTCATCATGACCTTTACCTTTAACCTATCAAACTTTTTCATGAGTCATCATAATGATATGTTTATAAATAGACTTGACAGAAAATCAATACAAACTTGGCAAGATGCCAGTCAATGTTAAACCTATGGGGAAAACAGAAAATCTTTAACTGGCAATAATTTTAAAATGCCTGCTTCAATCAACTAAAAAAATAATTTGATAGAAATTTAAATTATAGTCTAAGCATACTTTAAATTTTGAAACATTTAATCAAGTGGTTTTCTCAAAAAGCTTTGGACAAAACTCATTTACCTGTAGCAGACGACGCATGTTAACTGAGAAAATCAATACCAACTTGGCTTTCTGCCAGCTAATGTTAAACCTATGGGAATTTTAAAATTTTAAAATCGCTTTAATTTAAAAATGGCTACTTTAATCGACAAAAAAAATAATTTTGGTACAACTTCATATTCAAGTCTAAGTACATTTCAAATTTCAAGTCGTTTGATCCAGTAGTTTTCTCAAAATCGTTCGGACAAAATTCATTGGAATAATAATAAGAAGAAACGTAGAATAACAACATGTCACATCCACTATGTGGAGTGACATAATAATAAAAAATAACTAGCTATAATTTGTGTTGGGATGCCAACACACAAGTCGCCCAAAATCGCCTTGGATACTATTTCTTCCCATTTAGTACAATAAAATATGTATAGAAATCAAATTTCATTGAGATCTGACAAAGTGCACATTTTTAAGGGGGGCGGGTGTAGTAAAACGGCCGCCATTTTGAAACCGGAAGTCGGATTTCAAATCCGGTCGCAGATTTGAATTCAGCATACCCGCTTTACCCAGATGACCAATTTTGAAGACGATCCGATGAAAAAAAATTTTCCGCCCACTTTTTCCGATGGCCGCCATTTTGAAACGGCGGCCATCTTGAAAATTTCAAAACTTGGTTGCACGCCTTTAAGTGACCCACTATCCAATCCAACAAGTGTTATTCAATTTCCTTGAACCCTTTTCTTGTATTAGGGAGGACAACTTTACGATAAAGAATCAGAAGAATAACTAGGTATAATTGTGTTGGGATGCCAACACACAAGTCGCCCAAAATCGCCTTGGATAGAGTTCCATTCAAATCAGTGCATCAAAATAAGTCTAGAAATCAAATTTCGTTGAAATCGGACAAAGTTGACGTTTTTAGGGGGGCGGGTGTAGTAAAATGGCCGCCATTTTGAAACTGTAAGTCGGATTTCAAATCCGGTCGCAGATTTGAGCTCAGCATACCCGCTTTACCCAGATGACCAATTTTCAAGACGATCCGATGAAAAAAAAATTTCCGCCCACTTTTTCCGATGGCCGCCATTTTGAAACGGCGGCCATCTTGAAAATCTTAAAAGTGCATTACACAACTTTAAGTGACCCACTATCCAATCTCACAAGTGTTATTCAATTTCCTTGGACCGTTTTCTTGTATTAGGGAGGACAAATTCTCGATAAAGAATCAGAAGAATAATAACTAGTGCTGATTGTGTTGGGATGCCAACACATAAGTCGCCCAAAATCGCCTTGGATAGTATTCCATTCAAATCAGTACGTCAAAATAAGTCTAGAAATCAAATTTCGTTGAAATCGGACAAAGTTGACGTTTTTGGGGGGCGGGTGTAGTAAAACGGCCGCCATTTTGAAACGGCAAGTCGGATTCCGAATCCGGTCGCAGATTTGAGCTCAGCATACCTGCTTTACCCAGATGACCAATTTTCAAGACGATCCGATGAAAAAAAAATTTCCGCCCACTTTTTCCGATGGCCGCCATTTTGAAACGGCGGCCATCTTGAAAATTTTAAAAGTGCATTACACAACTTTGAGTGGCCCACTATCCAATCTCACAAGTGTTATTCAATTTCCTTGGACCGTTTTCTTGTATTGGGGAGGACAAATTCTCGATAAAGAATCAGAAGAATAATAATAAGAATAATAATAATAATAAGAAACGGTGCAAAAACAATAAGTCTCCCAAACTTTGTTTTGGGCGACTTAATAATAATAAGAAAAATAATAATAACTAGGTATAATTGTGTTGGGATGCCAACACACAAGTCGCCCAAAATCGCCTTGGATAGAGTTCCATTCAAATCAGTGCATCAAAGTAAGTCTAGAAATCAAATTTCGTTGAAATCGGACAAAGTTGACGTTTTTAGGGGGGCGGGTGTAGTAAAATGGCCGCCATTTTGAAACCGTAAGTCGGATTCCAAATCCGGTCGCAGATTTGAGCTCAGCATACCCGCTTTACCCAGATGACCAATTTTCAAGACGATCCGAAGAAAAAAAATTTTCCGCCCACTTTTTCCGATGGCCGCCATTTTGAAACGGCGGCCATCTTGAAAATTTTAAAAGTGCATTACACAACTTTGAATGACCCACTATCCAATCTCACAAGTGTTATTCAATTTCCTTGGACTGTTTTCTTGTATTAGGGAGGACAAATTCTCGATAAAGAATCAGAAGAATAATAATAATAAGAATAACAAGTATTAACTGTGATTGCAAGCAAGTCACAAAGTCCCCCAAACGACCCGTATTTGCCACTATTCTCTTCAGCATGTCAAAAAAACCCTAAATATAAATTTTCATGTAAATCGGAGCACTTTGAAAATTTCGACCCGATTATCTCCCTTGAGAAATCACATTTTTATTTATATCTCGAAAACCGTAAATATCGCTTCAAAATTTTTTTTCATATTATGAAAGAGAATGTTTTGCTCTATCAACCTACAAAATTTCAGAACCCTGCGCACCTAGGTTACCGAGATATTGCAATGTCCAATATTTAGTCCATTTTCCTGTTTCCATGGAAACGGCGGCCATTTTGAAAAGTCCGATTGTCAACGAAGCTTCCTTTCTTTACAATCTATTATCCTGCCAAGTTTCATATTGATATGTGGAGTCGTTTTCTCTGGGATCTCCGGACAAGTTCACGACTAAGTGGAAGAATCGGAAGAAGAAGAAGAAGAAGAAGAAGAATAATAATAATAAGAAACGGTGCAAAAACAATAAGTCCCCAAACGTTGTTTGGGGGACTTAATAATAATAATAATAATAAGAAACGGTGCAAAAACAATAAGTCTCCCAAACTTTGTTTTGGGCGACTTAATAATAATAAGAAACGGTGCAAAAACAATAAGTCTCCCAAACTTTGTTTTGGGCGACTTAATAATAATAATAAGAAACGGTGCAAAAACAATAAGTCTCCCAAACTTTGTTTTGGGCGACTTAATAATAAGAAACGGTGCAAAAACAATAAGTCTCCCAAACTTTGTTTTGGGCGACTTAATAATAATAAGAAACCGAGCAAAAACAATATGTCCCCGACACTTCGTGTTCGGGGACATAATAATCAATGTCCATCCATTATTTTTAATTTACATGTAAATTATTTGTCTGTGATGTTGAATGAGTGCTATTTGTATGTTTTTGTATAAAATTCCCATTAACAAAAAATAAAAACATATAAATGACTGTTCAGTCTTTCATTTGTAAGAATTTTTTAAAACAATTTATACCTCTAAGTGTCCTTCACAATTTTTTTCTATAAAATTCTAGTCCTCTGAAACCAACAAAGGGTTGCTTACAACTTTGTACACTTTACCTATAGGATGTCCTAGACAAAGTTTGCATTAAGGGCTGTTCCAGAAATAATCGTGTGGGGGTCGGGAGGAATTTGTATTACATATATGGTGGTTGATGGGTGTTTTAGAAAAATATGATAAAAATTAATTATTTTTTGATGGGTGGTGGGGTAAAAAGAAAGTGCCTCCCGACAAAGGCTTAACAAAAACACACACTTGAAACACCTCAACTAAGATCAGTTATGCCAACTTGTGTCAAAAGGATAGTGAATTCTCATGTTCAATAAAGGTAAACAGTTCCTGCTTGTTGCAAATGATCTATGAAGTGAAGGTCAAATTTAGTTGATTGAGACAATAGTAAAGCTATGACAAACCAACATTTGTATCCATCTGACAAATAGAAATCTTGACTTTGTCTACAAACACATGTCTTCCATGAAATTTCTTGAGGTAGCAACATTACCAATTTTGGCCTTGTTGGCAATTTTTATTTTGTGTTAAATGTAACGCTTTTGAATAACAAATCAGTTTGCATTACATCGTATTTGATTGCTCAAATGGAGACCTTTTGGATCAGTCAAGAATTGTTTGGTAACTGCTGCTCTACTGCCCCAGGTAGAAAGTGGAGAGGTCACGTCATTTCAAAAACAAAGATGGCAGCATAGTGATTCAATAAATATTTTAAATGAATAAATATCCACATCAATCAAATTGGTGTATCTAGTTATGCCTAGCACAATGCAAGCTTTGGATGCTGGATGTGACCTACTGTAAACCAACAAACTTTCGCGGCTACAAACTTTCACGGTTTCATTACATTGGACGTTTTCACGAAGACAAACATTCGAGGTTTTCGAGATTCGTTTAATGAATACAACTTCTCAGTGACTTATTAGCGACTACAAACTTTCGCGGATGTAAAGTACTCGCGAATACCGCGAACGTTTATCGCACGCGAAAGTTAATTGGTTTACAGTATATTATCCGCATGAATGACCACTTTCAGAAGAATGCTTAATACTGACAAGTACCACATCAACCATATTGGTATGGAAGGTGCATCTACTGATGATTAGCACAGTGTATGCTTCAGATGCTGGCTGTGGCCTATATTTTCCACATGAATGACCAAATACAGAAGAAGGGTTAAAGTCCATAAAATAATTCTCCTGGAACAAGTTCATGGTTTAGTGATTGTGGAAAAAATAAATATTGTGAGATGGGGCATTATGTCTGTTGGACATATTCTTGTTTACATAAAATATGTACGCATGTCTCACAAAAATACACTGCATTCACATAATCTTGTTGCACTGATCACATTGATTATATTTGTTTACATAAAATATGCACGCATGTCTCACAAAAATACACTGCATTCACATAATCTTGTTGCACTGATCACATTGAACATATTTTTGTCTATGCCTACAATTGTTATCACGTGACCTCTCCATTTTCTACCTGGGTCTGAAAATGGAGAGATGGGAGCTATCCTGCAGAGTTCTCCTGTGCAAAAAAAAAAAAAAACAGTTGTGGAGTAGTCCAGTAGAGCTTCTGCTGAGCAAACAAATACACCCATTTTGAAGACAATTTTCTTCAGAATCTATCTACATGTGTTTGTTTCGGATAAATCATAGATAGTTCCTGGTGAAATGAAGAAGAGAGCAAACAAATACGCCATAATGTTGTTACACAAGAAGAAAAATTAATATATAACAAGAGGCTCCCAGGAGCCTGAATCGCTCACCTGACATATGTGCATGAAGTAAAGGTTATAAGGCAAAATCTATTTAACGTTGAAAGGGTCATAAGATAAATAAGGGGGTCATCTGTCAATATGGTGGATCTAAAGGTGCTGATCACTTTTGTTCTCAATCAAAATCTAAAAATCTGTCACCCTTTTTGAGTTATTTGCAAAAAAATGCAGTTTAACCTAATGTTCTATTTTTAGCCACAGCGGCCATGTTTTACAACCAATCAAAAATCCCCACAACAGTTCTATACACCTAATAATAATAAACAATCATACCAAGTTTGGTTCCATTTGGACTTAAAGTGTCAGAAGAGTTAACATTTTCAATATGAGGAAATGCAGTTAAAATGCTCAATTGTGACATTCCAAGGGCAATTACTCCTCAAAGGAAAAGTCCTACAACGTTGACCCTGTTACAAATTTTGTAGATCTTGATGCGCTTAACAATATGCAATTTAAATTTCTCAAATATCTTGTGCAGTTTTCAAGATATTGAGCTAAACAGGTGCAAAATTTGCAAAAAAATCCACAAAAAGGGCAATAACTCCTACATGGGTAGTTGGATTTTCATTCAAAATTTCAGAGCTGGTAGATCTTGAGGTGCTGATCACTTTTGTTCCCAATCAAAATTTTGATATCTGTCACCGTTTTAGAGTTATTTGCAAAAAACTGCCATTTACCTCTATGTTTTATTTTTAGCCACAGCGGCCATGTTTTAAGACCAATAAAAAATCCCCACATCAGTTCTATACACCTAATGCTAATAAACAACTACTGTGAAAGTACTTAAATTCGTGGGTATCAATTTTCGTGGATTGGAATTAAACTCCTTATTCATGGATTCTTGAATTCGTGGTTTAAAAACAATGTCTATTGAAAGCAACGTGTAATACGCAGTTCGTGGGAAACTTAATTTCGTGGTTTGGCTGACCCACGAAAACCACGAAAATTGGTACCCCACGAATAATAATACTTTCACAGTATACCAAGTTTGGTTCCATTTGGACTTAAAGTGTCAGAGGAGTTAACGTTTTCAATGTAATGAGGATATGCTGTTAAAATGCTCAATTTTGACGTTCAAAGGGCAATAACTCCTAAAAGGAAAGGTCCTATAACGTTGACCCTATTACATATTTTGTAGATCTTGATGTGCTCAACAATATGCAATTTAAATTTCTCAAATATCTAGTATAGTTTTCAAGATATTGAGCTAAACAGGTGCAAAATTTGCAAAAAATCCACAAAAAGGGCAATAACTCCTACATGGGTCGTTGGATTTTCTTCAAAATTTCAGGGTAGGTAGATCTTGAGGTGCTGATCACTTTTACCCTATGCCAGAATTTTGATATCTGTAGCCGTTTTTGAGTTATTTGCAAAAAACTGCATTTTACCCCTATGTTCTATTTTTAGCCATGGCGGCCATGTTTTACGACGAATCAAAAATCCCCACATCAGTTCTAAGCACCGAATGCTAATGAACAACCATACCAAGTTTGGTTGCAATTAGACTTATGGTGTCAGAGGAGTTAACGTTTTAAAAAGTTTACGGACGGACGACGGACGACGGACGCCAAGTGATGACAATAGCTCACATGACCCTTCGGGTCAGGTGAGCTAATAAAAACAGGTATCAGCATATGAAAATTTTAAATATTTCAAATAATCAACATTTTGTCATGTTGTGATCAAGAAAATCTGTTTATTTTGAATCATTCGAGCCTAAATTTCTGTTTAAAAGTGAGGTTTGGAAAAACAAGAGGCTCCCAAGAGCCTGAATCGCTCACCTGAACTACACAGACACATATATTTGTAGATATTATTGTGCTTAACCATATGCGATTTAAATTTATGAAATATCTTGGTTAGTTTTCAAGATATTGGGCTTAATAAGTGCAAATTTGGCAAAAATTAGGAAAAAGAACAATAACTCCCACATCAGCAGTCAGATCTTTTCCAAAATTTCAGGACAGGTAGATCTTAATATGCTGATCACTTTTGATTCTTGCACAATTTTGATATCTGAAACCAGTTTTGAGTTATTAGCAAAAAAATGAAATTTGCCCCTATGTTCTATTTTTAGCCATGGTGGCCATGTTTTTTTACGAATCAAAAATCTGAACGATAGAGTTGTAGCATATAAGCTATCAAACAGTGTGCCATGTTAAGATGCAGTTGGTCTTACTGTTTCAGACAAGTCAGGGGAAAAGTAATGAACAATGGTAAATATTGACGCTTTAAGGGCCATAACTCCTAAAAGAAATGGTTCTACAGCTTTGACCTAATTACATGAATTGTAGATCTTGATGTGCTTAATCATATGCAATTTGAATTTTTGAAATATCTTGTATAGTTTTCAAGATATAGGGCTAAATAAGTGAAAAATTTTGAAAAAAAATCCAGAAAAAGGGCAATAACTCCTATGTCGTTTGTTGGATCTTCTTGAAAATTTCAGAGCAGGTAGATCTTGAGATGCTTATCACTTTTGTCTTTCATCAGAATTTTGATATCTGTTACCGTTTTTGAGCTATTTGCAAAAAACTGTAATTTGACCCCTATGTTCTATTTTAAGCCTTGGAGGCCATATTTTTTGACAAATCAAAAATCCGAACGATAGAACTTTAGCATTAATGCTATTAAACAACTGTGCCAAGTTTGGTTGAAGTTGGATGTATGGTGTCAGACAAGTTAATCTTTGAAATTCAGGGTAAAAGTAATGAAAAATGGTAAAATTTGACGCTTTAAGGGCCATAACTCCTAAAAGAAATGGTTCTACAGCTTTGACCTAATTACATGAAATGTAGATCTTGATGTGCTTAATCATATGCAATTTGAATATTAAAAATATCTTGTATAGTTTTCAAGATATAGGGCTAAATAAGTGCAAAATTTTGAAAAAAATCCAGAAAAAGGGCAATAACTCCTACATTGGTTGTTGGATCTTCTTGAAAATTTCTGGGCAGGTAGATCTTGAGGTGCTGATCACTTTTACCCTATGCCAGAATTTTGATATCTGTTACCGTTTTTGAGTTATTTGCAAAAAACTGCAATTTACCCCTATGTTTATTTTTAGCCATGGCGGCCATGTTTTTCAACGAATCAAAAATCCCCACGCTAGTTTTATACTACCTATGCTAATTAACAACTGTGCCAAATTTAAAAGCCATTGGACTTATGGTGTTAGAGGAGTTAACGTTTGAAAAATGTTAACGACGACGGACGACGGACGACTGACGACGGACGACGGACGACGACGGACGCCAAGTGATGGCAATAGCTCACATGGACCTTTGGTCCAGGTGAGCTAAAAATGTGCATCAAACAATATTTCTTTTCATGTATAAGGGTAAATATAGTGACCAAAAGCATAAAATAAAATGGGTGCCAGTCGCGTAGCTGCCGTTAGGCAAAAAAGCTTTTGCCTGCACTTAATTTTGCCATTTTTTTTTTTTTTTTTTAAGTTCCTCACACATTATACTGTTGATCGTTAATGTATTGATATTAAAATCTGTTTATCTGTTAGTGTTTAAAGTAGAATGCATCATGATCAGTATATTGTCAAATTGCGGATCTCCGATGTTGTTCAGGCTTTTGTACTGTTTACAAGTGATCATCCCTGCAATCTTTGAAAAAAAAATGAAAAAGTTTGATTTCTACTATAAGCCAATTGATCAGAGGGCTAGTGTTACACATGACTCGGAAGCAGCATCAACAAGTTCTTCGTCTCCTACATGTAGTTCTAAAGTCGATCCTCCGTATCCGGATATAGGCAAATTGTCAGATGCCGAACTGTCATTGCATCAGACCAAAGTTGATCTTCTGAAGATGGATTGGGAGCCCAACCAATACACTAACTTCTCTATTGTTAATGTGAGCTTTTAGTAACATGCACAATACTATCTACATGTAGCACCATTTATAAAGGCAAGTCGAGTTGGGCGATACACCTGAATATGCCATTACATTGTATGTTTGCACAAAATTGAAATATTAAATAAAAAAATAGTTTGAAACTCTCTGAAGTCCCATTTCAATTTGTTAACTAATAATATGTTTTTATCGTAAATTAAATTGAGATTTAGGCATAATATATTTATATACATACGTTCGTACGTCTTTAGAATTTTTATGGTCGAACATGTAGTTTTACCCTTTTCTGTCCGTCCGTTCGTATGACACATTAAGATTTTTGGTTAGGTTCTTGGTATTACATAATATTATTTTATATAATAGGGTTATGATATTTTCACCAGTAAGTGTGCGCTGGATAGCATTTTAAAACCCACCGCCATGAATCCGTCGGTGTGTGTAACAATTTTCTGGACGCAACTCCTGAAATCGCTGTGAAAATGGTCAGGATATAAATGATTTCTTGTTGTTCGAGTAACAGCGACTGACAATAAATATCCATGGTCATTTGGCAAAACAAATTAAATGATGGTGAACAAAACGTTTTTCTATATGTCTCTCCTCTACTTTTGTGGCGAGATATATTGTATTTTGTCGTGTCCGTCTGTCTGTCTATCGTCACAAAGTTTGTTAGTGCAACTACTCCGAAACCACTGAACGGATTGGAATTCGGTGAAATTTATACATTTCCCGACAACTCTTTTACCTAGATGTTTTTATAAAACTGATATTTTGCATCACCCAAAAATATTTAGCCTTCATTATGATTGCAAATTTAATGTCAAAAGTTTTATATAGTTGCACCCAGGAGAGTGGCAAAATGAACCTCTTAAACACTATTTCCGCAGAGCTTCCGGGGCGCTTCGCCCCCCAGGGCCCCCCACCAGGGCTCTGCCCTGGACCTGCTGGGGGCCTTTAGCGGCCCCCAGACCCCTTGCCGTAGGTTTGCCTACACTTCCCTTTTGTCCCAGCTACGCCCCTGGGTGCTATGGGGGCATCATTGTGAAACTGCCAGAATAGCATACAAAAGACAAAAATGTGTTGCATTCTTAAGGTCTCAAATAACTCTAAGACGTTAACATTAATTTTCAGCTTTAAATCTGCATTTTTGAAATTTTGCTTGAACAAGAACATTGTAAACTGGTAGAAAATCATTCACTTCATAATTATCTTTATCAAGCCCTGAAATTTAATTTTTTTCATGATTATTTATATTTTTAATAAAGTTGTCTACCAAATTTGAGATCAATCCCTTTGGTAGAAGCTGAGATATTGTACCGGACCGAAGGATGGATGGACAAGATGATTGCATTAAAGCCCCCTCTCTTATGAGTGGGGGTATAATGATCTCATAGATTTTCAAGTTTATATATATATAAAAAAAACTTTTCTCTAACAAGTTAATTTTTAATTATTTAAAAAGTAACATTCCATAAATACTTGTTTAAGTGGGATACCTGAAGAAGAAATATGTAGACTGAAAAAAGCTCATTAAGGTTTTTGTCTTGTTTTTATTTTCAAATGTTTAAAATGATAACGAATATATTATGAAACAATCTTTTAAAACAAAACAATCTAGTCTCCTTCAAAGGCCACCTGACTTTCTGCTTGTACATAAAATGCTCCTTGTAATACATGTGCTTTTAACTTTACAAAGAATGGCTGACCAAAAATATTCAAAGTGGTAGGACTTTCAGCTAATGTTCTGACAATTTCAAACTTCGATTCTTTTCCTTCTTTGGATTTCTCTGTTGCTCTGTCCAATAAAAATTCATTAAATCCAGGAAATTCACATAACTTTTTCTGTCCCCATGGCAACATGGCCAATGCTGTTAAAACTTCGTGAGAGCTGTGTCTTAGTTCAGGGAATGGTTGCTGAGCAATGGACATGATGATTTGAAGCAAGTTGGAGTCAAGGTGGTTAAACCAGCTTTCTGTTAGTTGGCTTATTTCTGTAGTTTGTTCTTCAACCTACAATATTTAAGCAATTTAATGATACATGACAGGAAATGCAAACTATTTAAACATCAAGTATAGATTTATAACAATAATTCCTTTCTTTGATAATTTTTTGTATGTATGTTAGGGTTTTATGCCCTTAATGATGCATCTGGGCCATATAGGGCGATTAGTTTTAATGGTGGAGGAAACCAGAGTACCCAGAGGAAACCACCAACCTTGGGCAGGTAAGCAACACCTGATCACATACAGGTGGGTTGATAATTTTAGGATTGGTTTTGAATTGCATGCAATTTAATCTAGCACCACTTTCAAAGACAGGAAGCTTTGACCTTTGGACACATTAAAGAAGACTGGCTGTTATCAGTCAAGGGCATCACCAAAAACAGTTATTTTTTAAATAACCATTTTCAGTTATGTGCTATTTTTAAATATAACCATTTTCAGTTATTTTTTAATTGAAGGCCATTTTTGAACCAGCTTTGTGGAGTTCAGAATTTTTTCTTATCAATACTATTATTTTTCTTTGATAAATTAACATTTCCCCTTTAATTTAAAACCATAATATCTGTTACGCACTACTAGGGAGTTACTACGCAAGGCAGTCAAAGTAAGGCCCCATGGGACATTAAATTCTCATTATAAAGCAATTGCCTTAAACAAGTCCACAAAGTGACCTATCCAGATGTTTTGTTTTATCATTCTCTTCAGATTTTTACATCAAACTTTTGATTCTACTTATTATATCATCTGATGTGGACCTTTAAAGAAAATTCAATATGTACAGGAAAAAATAACCAATTTTAGTTATTTCACTAAAATTGACAAGGGAGATAATTAAAAAAATTTAAAATATGCCTAAAATATAACCAATTTAAGTTATAAATTTTATAACTGATTTTGGTTATGCCCCTGACTGGTTATCAAATGTAGATTTTAAATTCCTATTGATTTATGCAGGTTGTATCACAATCTCATTTTCTTCTATGTTCAAACATACTGTGGTTTAAGAAATAATTCATGGCCGCCCGTGGTTTATTGGAGATTTAACCATGGGTGCCCATTATTTCGTGGATATTTTACCCAGAGCGTAGCAAGGGGTTAAATACACGAAAATAATGGGCACCCATGGTTAAATCGAAAATAAACCACGGCCGGACATGAATTATCTCTATTCTAATATGACAATTTTGTGTTTTCAAAGACCTATAGTGTTCAATGCTACAGAAGCCATTTTGTTGTTTCTTGCTACGTTTATGTGCAAATGATCCTTTATGACGTCGGCAATTTCAGCGTAAAATCATATAATGACGTCGCAAAATGAACTGTGACGTCGACCTGTGTTTTATTGGAATTTAAACATGGCTTGTCGTCATGGTTTCTATTGTTCTTTCCGGGGACCAATATTAGAATTCGTTATTATTAGTGGGGTATCAATTTTCATGGTTTTCATGATTCACAAAATTTGATACCCAATGAAAAGGAAATTTAACATTGACTCGTACGCTGAAGATTTAAGAACAACAAATTTAAGTATCCACAAGTGTATATTTTTCATCAAACCATGAAATTGGTACCTATGAAAATAAATGAATCCACAGTACCACAATCATGTTTAAAATACATTTTGTAATTTTGCCCTTCTGGCATGTTTAATATATAGGTTGACACACTGATGTCTATGAGATTGTTTGGTTCATTGTGCCAATAAATACCTAACATTTCTGCAGCTTAAGTATGCTAAAAGTATGTTTTATACTAGGAAGATAATTTATTTTGAGTTTAATTGCCTGGTAAATTAATTAATTTTTTGCTGAAAGTTGAATCTGCAAAATATGACGCCTTTACAGATTTTTAGAAAACTGTTTTGTTGCTTTTATTGTACATTTTATAACCTGTAAAACTTACTGGCACTGATATGAGATTTGCTGTAGCTGTAAGAGTTATCTGCCTTAGTTCCGTAGGAGACTGTTTCACCATCTTTCCTATAGTATGTAAACCATCTATAAACATGTTACCTGTAAAATGGAGAAGAATGATGAATCAAAGATAAAGTAAACCTTTATATATATGAGGACTGACAATCTTTTGAAATGACAACTTGATTGACATTATGTTGTGCAGTTTGTTTTGTGTCTTTATTATGTGTGCTACTTTGTTTTGGACTTACAATATTCTTATGCACCATTAGTACTTCTATGCTTTTTTCTTTTTTGGATTACCTAATTTATTCAAGACCAACTGTCTCTCGGAACTTTTAGCAATGAAGCTGACAGTTTGTATTGACAGGCTACATAATGATCTACCATATAGCGGGTTTTTTATGCGGCTTTTGTGTCATAAGGTATGCAAAAGATTTAGCTGTTTGTAAGTTTGTTTATTAATGATTTTCATTAGATTGCTATTTTGTTGATTTTGCTCGACTGATGAAAATAAGTGAAATTAAATAGCTGTGAAAATAATCTGCTATACAGTACTGTTGATTCATTTATTTTCATGGGTGCCAATTTTCATGGTTTGATGAAAAGGGAGTATTAAATTCGTGGTTCTGAAGTCTGCATCATACAGATCAATATTAAATTTCCGTTTCACAGGGTATCAAATTTCGTGGGACAAGGCCACCAACGAAAACCACGAAAATTGATATCCCATGAAAAATATTGAAACCACAGTATATGCTGATGCCAAGTTGCTAAACAGTAGACATAAATACTTACCCCATAAAACATAATGTGTGTGTACCAAGTAAAGACTACTCAATTGTATGAATGAATCTTTATATGAATGGAAATGGATTATACTGTGGATTCATTTATTTTCGTCTGTATCAATTTCATGGTTTGATGAAAATGGATCAGTTCTTGGATTCCTAAATTCATGGTTTTGAACACTACAGCATACCGATCAATGTTAAATTTCCTTTTCGTGGGACATCAATTTTTGTGGGTAAAGGCCACCCATGAAAACCACGAAAATTGGTACCACACGAATAATAATGAAACCACAGTATATGCCTGACATAAAATCACATATGAATATTGAAGTAAAACAAAGCACAGGAACAGGGCTTTTATTGCTGTTCTTTGTCCTTAAGTCAATGATCTGTAGATCTTACCTAATTTATCCAAAGCTAACTTTCCCTCTGCAGTTTTAGCAATGAAGCCAATCGTTTGTACGGACAGACTACACAAGGATCTATCTTCTTACCTAATTTATCCAAAGCTAACTTTCCCTCAGAAGTTTTAGCAATGAAGCCGATCGTTTGTACGGACAGACTACACAAAGATCTATCTTCTGATGCCAGGTTGTTGAACAGTAGACTGATGAATGTTTTGTTTTCACTACAGACTTCCTTAGGATAGAAGTGAGCAACTCCTCCAAAAAACTTGATCAACCCTGAAAGTAAATTGAATAATTGCAAGATTAGTCAAGAAAAAAACCCCATGATGTAACATTAAGTATAGCATCATGTTTGAACCAAGAACCATTATATTTACATATTAAAGCAAGGTTGTACTTTACTGTCATGTTGACAAATAAGCATATGTGTAAATCACAAATCTTTCTCTTACTCTAAAATTGTTACGGAAAGTTGTTGCTTGCAAAGTGTCCCATCAGCAATATTTCAGCCAACAAGTCATTCAAATTTTTTGAGAAAACATCCAGAATAAACCAAGGTTATTTCATATCATTTTCAGGCAACTATAAGTCATCTGAAAATTAAGGTTTTTTGTTATTTCTATTTTGTTCAAATAATTCCTGCATCAATTTATTCTGGGTAGCATGGCTAAAACCCTATGAAACATCAAAATACAAACATTTAATTGCTATAAGTACATTAAAATGTTTTTCATTTGTTTCTCTGATTTTTTTGTTTGTTTTATGGTGTATGTTTATATTTTTTATTAGAGTATAAGTATCAAAATACAAATATTCAAGTTTGGAGAATTAACCTACATCATGTATATGCCTACAAATTTTAGTTGTGTATATGGTAAGGTCATGACCAGGTTACGGCCGTAACCACATGACACAGGCAACATTTCATTGAGGTATGAATGATGATTCAATGGACCAATTAACCAATGGGATTACCTCATTTTAATTATATGCATGGTAAATGTAATTATAAAGTTATATTACCATACTGTGGATTCATTTATTTTTGTGGGCACCATTTTTCTTTGACAAAATTTGTGGTTCTGATGTCTGCAGCATACAGAATAATGTTAAATTCCCTTTTCCTTGTGTATCAAAGGACTAGAGCCACGAACCCCCATATTTGGCCCTGTTAATACTCAAATATCAAAATTGGTTTGTTGTACACCAAGGGTCTGGAAATTTTTAAAGCTAATTTCGGTCATTTTTGTCCGACTGTATAAACGTTACAATTACCTCCTCCCCCTTTTTTCCTTGGCCTCCCTGGAAATCCATAAAAGTAGTGTTTGTTTGTGCATTACATTCCAGATGTTGAACTTAATATCCAGATCATGTTTTTATTTCAGGTAAAGGCTCTTTATAATTAAAAGTTTCTTTGTTTTCATTATAAACAAAACACGTTTCATGTAAAAAATGAAAGTGAAAGTGAAAGTAGAATCACCGGATGTAGATAAATTGGGACCAATTAATTGTTCTGTTTACAAAATAAACATATGTATGAGAAAAGCACCTTTAATTATGAAATTAGTATCAATTATTGATTGTATAAATATCAAAACAATCTGTACAGTGAATGAATGTTTGCAAAATAAATATTTTCTCTGCACATGCGTAATCAAACACCATCTTGATCTAAAATGTAAACAATATTTGGTGTGCACATGTTTTGATAAATGATCATAAATACTGAATATAATGAGAAATTATTTCTAAATAAACAAAATGGGCATCTCAGGACAGATTGATAATGAGTTGACTCAACTAATTAAAACCATAGGTAAATACAGTGGCCATGGTCAGACAGGTGTGACCGATTATCTAATTAGTGTAACCCCACGGCTATATTCACCTGTTTGACACCTGCTGGAGGTGTTAATTATGAGATTAATGACCATAAGACCGGATGCTCAGGAAGATAATTAAACAATTATATGACCGATAAGTCAAAAAATGCTTATAATAAAATTTTAAAATGTCCGATTGGGAGAATTTTTATTCGGTCATTTAGGACAAAATTTCGGTCATGTCCGGCAAATATGACCGTTTCCAGACCCTTGTTGTACACCAAAATTTGTGTATGTATAGCTGGATGTATGTGTTAAAAGAGAAAAGATTTGATTATGGTGTATAAATGAATTTTAAAGTATACTAACCCTTCAAAAATAGCCTAAATCAGTGATTTTTCACTTTTTGGCCAAAATGACTTGTTTTTCAGTCACAATTTTGTGATTTTCTATGTGGCGCCACCCCTCGCCCATCGAAATTTTTGTTGAAATATGAAGAAAATAATATATTTATAAAATTTAAGCAAAAATATTTATGGGCGAAGGGTGGCGCCCATGTCATTTTCACCAAAAACCAGGTGGAAAATTGTGAAATTTAGCTGAAATTAGCATATTTTCAATTTTAGCGTCACTTTATGATGCATGGCAACGTCACAAGTACAGAAAACTTTAAAATTGATTTTGTTTTGTAACAAGTAATCATTCTAGACTACTTGGCTACAAAAATCTTATCTATTCCAACAAATGAATTTGAAAAATGGTCCGATTTAGTGCCAAATATGAGGTTTCATGGCTTTAGTCCTTTTGTGGGTAAAGGCCACCAATGAAAACCACGAAAATTGAAACCCCACAAAAAATAAAGAAACCACAGTACTTTTTAAATGATACTAACCAGGTAAGAGAAGACCTCCTAATGGATCACCTGCAGCAGTTGACATAATGGTTTCCAACTTCTTAATAACTCCTGTCTGATCAAGGAAAACAATCCCATGTTCAACCATACAAAGGTCGGACAAGAGCTCTAAGCAGTTTAACTGGGTCAGTATGTCATTTTTATGGACCTCGTTCAGCAGTTGTTGAAGCAGCCCACGCTGATGTGTTTTCTGTAAGGCTGATTCTGACATCTTGCATATGCTGATTAACAACTAAAGAATAAATAGAGAGTACATTTTGTACTAGAATTAATCATGTTAATTGGAATATAAATAAATTAATGACTTATTCAAATAAGTAAGTATATGTATATGCTATATTAAGATTTATAAGAGAAATATATGACTGCTTAATAATATTAGTTCTTAATCTCAAAGCACCAATTATATCGCTACAAAATGTCATTCACATCAACTACTGTGGATTCATTTATTTTACATAAGTATCAATTTTTGTGGAATGGCAGTTCATGGTTCTTAATTTCATGGTTTTGAAGATAAAAGTTTGCAGTATGTAAAGAAATGTAAAGTTTCCTTAATAAGTGTGGAACCTTATTTCATGGATCAGCATCACTCACTAAAACCATAAAAATTGAAACCACAATATCATAATCTATGCATGTACAAGTTTTAAAACTTTATGACATTAATGTAGAAGTGTTAAGAAATAGACTTAAATTCAACCATGTTTAATTTCCACAAAGTTCTCCAAAATATCTCTAAGAAGTCCTTAATGTTAACCTAAGGAAATACGCAATTAAGTTTAACACATATTATGAAACCCAAGCCTGGACATACATACATGTATGGGACTGGAACCAGATAATATGTACATGTATGTATACATCCTTTCTCACTCATCAGAACACAACTGAAAATCAGTTTATATTCTATATTACCATGATTACCAACCTCATAAAATCTGAATTTAACTGTGTCATCCTTCTGTAAAATTTCTTCAATAGAGGTCTGAAGATCTGTACCATATACTATATCTATACCATTGCTAGTCTTACCTGCAATGAATAACAATCTGTCTTACATCATTAAAACAAAAGCAAACTTTTCCCTGAACATATTGATAAAGCTTGATATGTATGATTTATTACAAAAATAAATACAAGTAAAATCTTTGTGCTTTTTTCACTACTGATGAAGACAGCAAGAAAATTGCTTTCTGAAGGGGGTCTATCTGTGACTATTTCAGGACTGGATTTGAACTATATGGATTTTATTGATGCCTTGGACCGATTGCAGAACAGAGAGCAACACCTACTGGCCTAGTTGAAGGATGCTGGTGGTTTTCCATTGTGGTTTTTCTAAATTACCACTTGTTATAAGAGATGTGTGGCATACACTTATTCCACTTTTCATTTTTTTTGTACTCATTCAAATATTCTGTATAACATTTTATGCAAACTTTGCTACTTGAAATGAAGAACTGTGGTTTCAATTTTGTGGGGTATTAATTTTCGTGGTTTTTGCGGAAGGGCATAACCCACAGAATTTAAGACTCATCGAAAAGGAAATTTAACATTGTCATTAATCTATATCCTGGAGACTTTAGAACCAAAAATTTAAGAATCCACAAACTGATCCTTTTTCATTAAACCACTAAAATAAGTACCCACGATAATAAACGAATCTACAGCATGTACAGTATGTGACTAAAAATTTATCACAAAATCTACATGCTGACTGGACTACTGGAGAGTAGGATGGACCAGAAATATCACTTACAAATGTTTCGTATAACACTCTGTGCAAGCTTTGCTACTTGTAATGAGGGGCTGCTTATCATATGGACCACTGTCTTGACAGCCTCAATGGCAGATTCCCAGTTCATCTCACTGTATTCTCCAACAAGTTCCAACTGTACGAGAAAATATAAAGATAGTCATCAAATTAGCAAGGCATATTCTCATGTAAATAAATACTAAGGAAATAAATTATCAACAGAGTAAAAGTTAGTTTGTTAGCTAGCTATTGCTTTACTCCCAAGAGTACTACTGTAAACCAATTAACTTTTGCGTGCGATAAACATTCGCGGGATTCGCGAGCACTTTACATCCTTGAAAGTTTGTAGTCGCAAATAAGTCACTGAGAAGTTGTACATGTATTCATTAAACGAATCTCGAAAACCGCGAATAATTGTCTTCGTGAAAATGTCCAATATAATGAAACTGTGAAAGTTTGTAGCCGCGAAAGTTTGTTGGTTTACAGTATATCCCAGGGCTGTCAAGTTTTTATTAGCTGCTTGCTCGATATTTCACAAAAATGAAAGATCGAAGGAAAAAATTAAAAGATCAAAATTAGATGCATGAGTCTCATGCGAGTTGCTTGACACTTGACACGTCTGATATCCTGGAAATGAACATAAAAGGGATGATATAATGAACATGATATCCCAGGGCTGTCAAGTTTTTATTAGCTGCTTGCTCGATATTTCACAAAAATGAAAGATCAAAGGAAAAAATTAAAAGATCAAAATTAGATGCATGAGTCTCATGTGAGTTGCTTGACACTTGACACGTCTGATATCCTGGAAATGAACATAAAAGGGATGATATAATGAACATGACTTGATGATGAAGCGGAGGAAATTGGGACATAAGGCCAATGGGGGAGGAGAGTTTTGACTGCCACTGGAAAAAGGAGATATGAATAGGAATGGGAAATTTAGCCTCCTGCATAGGGATCCTATGGGTCCTACTCTTGCTGAGACCTAGAGTACATGTATTCTTGTTTTGTAAGTAGTATGCAATGCAAAAGTTATTTAGTAATCTTTTTTTCTGTTTTTCATGTATTGAAACTCATGAAAACTTATATTCATTTGCCTTGGTGTTCCTTCTTACCAGTCCTTAATGTTTTTTGCTGGTCTCAAGACAAGATTTGTGAATATTTTTATCAGTCAAGACTGAATCTTGATAAACTGAGGTCATAAGTTCACCCAATGATGTCACAGTCATGCTTCTAATTTTTTATTATAACGACTCAAAAGTGATAATTATTCTACTTTTAGCAACTCTAAAGTCAAAACTTTTGATCAGTCTATTTTTAACTACTTTGAAGTTCACAAACTCTCTCATAATACTTTTCATGACATAATGAAGATAAATTTTAGTCATATAATTGAACTTTTTGTGACACAGGTTATGTGGCTTTGCAACACATTGCAGGAGGCAACAAAGTTAGTAGAATAGTACCTGTCGCAGACACAAACATTGGATGGAGGTGACAGGATGCTGGAGTCCCAACTCAAAATCATTCTTGAATAATTCTAGTCCTACAACTGGGGACCAAGCTTGTAACAGAACTTTTAAAATACTGCAACACTCTTCTAATATCTCACTGTAAAAAAAGAAAGGGACATTTTATTATACCCTGCCACATCTTAATTTTAATACATGTTTGTAACTCTAACTAATACAATGACAGTAGAGCAAGCGACAAGGTCTCTCCTGACATAATTTGCTAGGACAGTCTTAAGAAAAGATACAGACGTGTAAGGGATGAAAAATGGTTGTCCAGTGTATGGGTAGAGCAATATCCCATGCACTTTAATTACCCCTTTTTTGAGTTTGATAAGAGAAGGCTAAATATTGCCTCCTACAAAGGCAATATTGGCAAGGCAATGGTTACATTTACACAGCTGTGTAGATCTAAGAAAATGTTAGGTTTACAGGTATGAAAAATTCTTTAATGTATATTAAAATCTGTATACATGTATCATGGATATCTTCATCAATTTATTTATTTTTTTTAACTTTAATCTTCTTTTAATAAGTCTATAAAATTATCAAGAAATGGTAAGTAACCAGAGAGCATAACCCACACCTCCGTCACCGAGGATCAAACCCAGGTCTCCCCGGTGACAAGCCAGCTCATAACCAAATGAGCTAGATTTAAACCTTAAGCCGAGTCAATAACTTGCGGCTTTATATTACCTTAGTACTCAAGAGAGCACAGGTATTTAAACTGTCCCATTACACTTCTTCCTCCTCAAGAGTCTTCATACCTCAATAAATGACTCTTAACAACTCAAAACTAGCTCTCTAAACCTGGTGGGTTTTTTAGTGGGGCACTAAATGTAAGCGGAGAGCATGATCCAAACCACTGTCATCGAGGATCAAGCCCTGGTCTCCCCGATGACAAGCCAGCTCGTTACCAAAGGAGCTAGATTTAAACCTTTAGCCTAGTCTTTAACTTGTGGCTTTATATTACCTACTACCTACGTTTACTTACGTTCGTTATGAACGCAGGAGCTGCTGCTCCTCTGTGTTCATCTCTAGATTCATTTCTTCTGTCATCATCGTCTCTCCGGTTGACTTATGGATTCTTCCATACTCTGAATAGGGATCAAACTTCATTGGATGGTCTTTCCAAAAGTTGTCTAAACGGTTTTCAAATGTCTTGATCTTGTTGCAGTTTATAACGTTGTCAGGGAGGCTATTCCAAATATCTACTACTCTGTTGGTAAAGAAGTGTTTTCGAATGTCTAATCTACAGAAGTTTTTGCGCAGTTTTAACTGGTGGCCTCTAGTAATAGCATTGTTGTCGATGTTGAACAGTCCAGTGGCTACTTTCTCATCATAGATGTTCTTTAAAATTTTGAATGTTTCAATCATATCGCCTCGCATTCTTCTAAAGCTCAGTGTTGGTAGTTTGAGTATTCTTAGTCTTTCCTCATAAGATTTTTCACTTAGGTGTGGTAGCATTTTGGTGGCTCTTCTTTGGACATTTTCAATTGACTCAATATCTTTCTTCTTGTGTGGGCTCCACACACTGTTCGCATACTCTAAGTGAGGTCTAACTAGCGCTTTGAATAATAAGCTGAAGGATTTGTAATCTAATGCGGTGAAAGTTCTCCTGATGATTCCAACTATTTGGTTTGCCTTGTTTACTTGATTCTGGATGTGTACATCAAAAGCCAGGTGTTTATCAACAGTTACTCCTATGTCTTTCTCTGAATCAACAACTTCAAGTTCGATAACATTACCATCATACTTCTTCATTGTATATTTATGTTCATCACAAGGCTTACGTTTGTTGTAGACTTTCAACACTTTGCACTTATCTGGATGAAATCGTAGAAGCCACTCAACACTCCAATCAAATAGGTTGTCTAGATCACTTTGCATAGTTACAATGTCTTCCTCTGTAGTAATCTCACGGAACAGTTTGGTATCATCAGCAAATAGGAAAGCTTCTGATTCAGCACAGTCTGGCAAGTCATTGATAAAGACGACAAATAGTATGGGTCCTAGAACTGAGCCCTGAGGGATACCACTTGTTACTTCATGCCATCTTGAATATTTACCATTTATGTGTACCCTCTGTTTTCGGTTACTCAAGAAGCTCTCTATCCATTTACAAGTTTGCTCGCTTATGCCGTACTGTTCTAGCTTAAGTAAGAGACGTTTGTGGGGCACCTTGTCGAACGCTTTCATAAAGTCCATGTATGTTGCATGTAGCATTCCTCCCTTGTCTAGTATTTCAGTCCACTTGTCGAGTACCTTTAATAGCTGCAGAGTTGTTGATCTTCCACTAATAAAACCAAACTGTCTATTACTAAACAAATTATGGGTGTTCATGTGATCTACTATTCTTTTCCTGATTAATTTCTCCATGGTTTTTCCTATTACACTAGTTAAGCTAACCGGCCTGTAGTTTGATGGCGACTTCTTATCTCCTTTCTTAAATAACGCTGAAATTTGACCTACTTTCCATGTACTAGGAACTGTTCCACTGACAAAACTGTTATTAAATATAATACACAATGGTAGCGCAATTATCTCCTGTAGTTCGAATAATACTTTTGGGTGTGCAAGGTCGGGACCAGGTGACTTTGAAGTGTTGAGATCTTTTAAAAGTTTCATTACCTCTTCCACATTAAAGCGATCATCACAAGAATTATCATTACAGTAAGTTTGTTCATTTACTCTAACATTCTCATCTTCTAATGTGAATACGCTGCTGAAGAATTCAGCCAAAACTTCTGCTTTATCCTCATCTGATACTGCTACTTTATGTTCACCATTGCTCTGAGTATGTAGTTCAGCTATACCCGAGACTGACTTGCGCTTAGAGTTCACATATTTCCAGAATGGTTTACAGTTTGTTTTTACTGATTCTGCTATTTGTTTTTCTCTCATTTTCCTTTCCTTCTTAATTACTGATTTTGCCTTATTCCTTGCCTTGCAATATTCCCTATATTTTGTACTATCTTTATGTTCAATATACCTTGTCCATAGTCTCTTTTTTCTGTTGATGCATGCTACAGCTTCTTTTGATAGTGGGGTCTTCCCTTTCCTCTTTCCCGCCTTACTCTTTGGTATGCATAGGTCCATAGCCTTGGTTAATCTGTCCATAAACGTACTAACCATACTCTCAGTGTCTTTATCTCCTAGGATTTCTTCCCAATCTACATCCATCTCATGTCTCAGTTTATCATAATCACCTTTAAAATAGTTATACTTCAAGCTTGTAATAGAATCATAGTCAATGTAACAACTGTACTTAAAGTTCAAAATGCAATGGTCACTTGACCCCAAAGGGTCCTCATACTCAATAGACTGTATGCGATTGTTATCATTCACTAGTACTAAATCAAGTAAAGACGGTTCTTGGTTTATTCTAAATCTAGTCGGCTTGTCTACTAGCTGATAAAGATAACTGTCTCTTATGCATTCAATAAATCTAATATCTATCTCATCTTTCCCTTGCCAGGTTGACCAATCAATCTTTGGGAAGTTAAAGTCCCCTGTGATAAGGATTTGACTATATTTTCCCTCAAGTTTGCTTACTTCATGCACAATATCATTAAGCTTATCTAGATTAACAGTATCTGAGGATGGACTCTTGTATATGCAACCAATCAAAAGTTTCTCATTGTCCATTAAGTTTACTTTTATCCATACACTTTCCCTAAATTCTGTGTCAAGTTTAACTTCAACAGCTTGTAGGCAAGACTTTGCATAAATAAAAACACCTCGACCTTCATCTCTCATAGCATCAGGGAATAAATCATAACCTTGTAGTGAGAATTCAGCTTTGCTAAGTTTATATCTAGTGTGTTTTGGTAGTGCCTCAGTCACCATAATGATATCTGGTGCTTTATCATAGTTACTAATGTATCTCAGTTTTAGTTCATCTAGCTTATTAAAAAGGCTATCTGCATTTGTATATAGACAGTTCAAATCTTTTAAAAGTATGTTGGGAGTGTCTTTTCCACTCGGTAATTTGTTAAAATCAATGTTCACATCAACTAACGAATTTACAGTTTTATGTACATTAACTATAGGGTTACCTCTAGTTACTTCTCTTCTGGGATGCGGACTCTTACGGTTCGCCTGGCCCACGGGGGGCCCCTTACCAGGTACTTGTATTTTCCCGACTTCTCCTGCTCGTTTTTTTCCCTTGCCTCCTCTAGTTTCTCCTTATACATGTCTCTTTCCTCTTTAGTCATGTCATGACTGATTCCAATTCCTTGAAACTTATGCCTCTTATCAGACTTCAAGTTAGGTAGTTTCTTCATGAATGCTTTCTTACTATCAGTGTCAGTCCACACAATTTTCATTGGTCTGGGTTTCACACCCTCCTCCTCGTTCTCTCCTGTTGGTTCCACACGTTTGCCAATTCTATTGATGCTAACAATGTTTGAGCAATCTGCAGAAATAAAGTCAGATAATTCAGCTATGTAAAGTTTATCTTCTTCTTTACGTTTAATACCTGATGTTTCACTAGACTCTGGTGCACCATGAACAATCATGTTCTTTTCTCTTAAAGTACTTTCACGTAAGTCACTCACTTTTTTGGACATAGTTTCCCTTAGCTCAGTAAGATTTTCCGTTTCTTCAGGTTTAGATTCTTTCAGTGTCTCCTTAATGATACCTTTGACTTGTTCTGCTGTAACCTTGGTAGCCATGTTATCTTCCAGTGCCTTTACCCGGTCTTCCATAACCTTCATGAATTCTGTACACCTGACCTCAATTTCACGATCAGTTCTAATGTTCTTGATGACTTTCTCCTCACATTTACAACAAAACCAATGTAGGGATGGGCTCATGTATACTGTATATTCTTCGTGAGAAAGGTTGAGGCATACACTGCAATAGCAATCATCGCAGTATTCACATTGTAGTAGCTTGTCTGATTCATCACTGAATTGTTTCTTACATGATACACAAGTCCATATGTCTTTTTTGTCTATTTCAGATTTGTTTTTGCTTTGGGAAGCAGCTCTGGGGCGGCCGACAGGGTTTTTTCTAGGTCCTGGCATCTTACTCAAAAATGGCGGCAAATTATGCGTTTGTTTACACTTTAAATTTATCAAAGTTCTTCACCTTTAAAACCTTGAGAATGTGAGAAACTAATGTCAATTGTTTATAACTATTTGTATGAAACTTTCCTACACTATATTATTGTTTCTAAATAGGTTTCATGTGTCAATACTAAATAAATTCTCCGAGACAAAATTTTCGACCATCCATCTTGTCTTGACCGGAAGTTAATTTGACAAGGCAGATATTTAAACTATCCTTTACCGAAACATACATGTAATGCAGGCTTAGTAAGGGCCTGAAAGACAAATTCAACATTAGAAACATAACATCAACCAAAGAGTTGTAGATCTGATAAAATCACACTTGTAAATCAACACACTTTTTATTAATTCAATGAGTTCCCCGAATAATACACAGAACAGGGGATATATTTTATGTTCATGACACAGCAAAATTGAAAAATATTTACTTATTGTCAGTGTTTAGCAAGCAGAATATCCTTCTGACTGATTCTACAGATACGTTTCCCTCTAGACTATTAATGCTAACTGCTGACAGGGCTGCTTTAAGTTCTAGTAAACTGGATAAAACGTCAGTTGATGTTTCCAAACTCTGAGCTATCACGTTGATATTTACCGCCATTTTCAAAGAAAACTCTAGAGAAAACCGAAGGTCTATTTATATTTTTTCGAATCTCTCTAGAATTTACATCCTCCTTATGATAACAGTATGGGGTCAGAGGTCATTCTTCAGCAGCTGAAGCTCGGATCGCCATTTTTGATTAGCAGACCTTGTCTGGCAGAAAAATGAAGACAGAATCTTTAAATATTTAATGAAGAAGCAATTAAGAAGATGCCAAAGCGTAAAAACCAAGCTGGTGAAGATATTGAAAGTGATCAATCAATCCCACTTCCAATACAATCATTCTTTTGGAGGCAGACGAGGTGTGCATAAATTCTAAAATTATTCAAATACATAATTTGTGTTGGGTGCTTATATGTAAATCCAATATAAAGGATCATAATTTGAAAACAGATGCACATGTTTTATGTGCAATTCTTATCCCCTAACTAAGCCTATTAAATTAAGGCAAAAAGAAATGTTAAATGAATTTGAAAAAAAATTGTGAATTTGATAGTTCAAATTATACCATCACATTAATCTCATTGAGCTGTCCTATAGCATAAGACATCTTCAGCGCTTTTTTAAAGATGTGCCATTAGCTTGACATCTTATGCCAGAAGCTATTTTACACATGTAGCATTTTCCCATCGAATTTTAATGGAAGAAGCAACTTACAGGCTACATTGGGGCATTAAAGTGTTAAAAGACCAAAAGGGCTACAAAGAAACTGGTAAACATGAACAAAAACAGCATGAAGAAACACAAAATTAACTGAACAGAAATCAAATTAGGACAGACTTTAGACAACTACAATAAAATTTAGCTCCAAAAATTATGTTGTGAATATAACATTCGTTAAATGAGTTTTTATTGACAATTTTTAGTCCTTTGTTAGCTCACCTGGACCGAAGGTCCATGTGAGCTATTACCATCACTTGGCGTCCGTCGTCGTCTGTCGTCGTCGTCTGTCGTCGTCGTCGTCTGTCGTCGTCGTCTGTTAACAATTTTTTAAAAATCTTCTCCTCTGAAACTACCAAACAGAATTTAATGAAACTTGGTATGAATGATCCTTAGGGTGTCCTGCACCAAACTTGTGTTTTGATTTTTGATCCGTTAAAAAACATCGCCGCCGTTACTAAAAATAGAGTAGGGGGGTCAGACTACTGTTTTTGGCTTATAAATCAAAAAGTATAAGAGATAGAGGAAATCTGAGGCCACGCTACTGATTCAGCATCAAAAGCTCTACAAAAGTCTCCATTTGGTCAAAGTTGTCAGATGACCCCTTATAGGGGTTACGGCCCCTTAAAGGTGAAAAATAGCATTTTTCATGTTTTTGGCCTACAGAATGAAAACTATTGCAGATAGAGATTAGCTGTTGCTTGCTTAAATGTTCAGCTCATTTAACTCTACTAAAGTCTCCATAGGGTCGAAGTTGTCAGATGACCCCTTATAGGGGTTACGGCCCCTTAAAGGTGAAAAATAGCCATTTTTCATGTTTTTGGCCTACAGAATGAAAACTATTGCACATAGAGATTAGCTGTTGCTTGCTTAAATGTTCAGCTCATTGAGCTCTACAAAATTCTCGATAGGGTCGAAGCTGTCAGATGACCCCTTATAGGGGTTACGGCCCCTGAAAAATAGCCATTTTTCATGTTTTTGGCCTACAGAATGAAAACTATTGCAGATAGAGATTAGCTGTTGCTTGCTTAAATGTTCAGCTCATTTAGCTCTACAAAATTCTCCATAGGGTCGAAGTTGTCAGATGACCCCTTATAGGGGTTACGGCCCCTGAAAAAAGCGATTTTTTCATGTTTTTGGCCTACAGAATGAAAACTATTGCAGATAGAGATTAGCTGTTGCTTGCTTAAATGTTCAGCTCATTTAGCTCTACAAAATTCTCCATAGGGTCGAAGTTGTCAGATGACCCCTTATAGGGGTTACGGCCCCTGAAAAATAGCCATTTTTCATGTTTTTGGCCTACAGAATGAAAACTATTGCAGATAGAGATTAGCTGTTGCTTGCTTAAATGTTCAGCTCATTTAGCTCTACAAAATTCTCCATAGGGTCGAAGTTGTCAGATGACCCCTTATAGGGGATACGGCCCCTGAAAAAAGCGATTTTTCATGTTTTTGGCCTACAGAATGAAAACTATTGCAGATAGAGATTAGCTGTTGCTTGCTTAAATGTTCAGCTCATTTAGCTCTACTAAAGTCTATATAGGGTTGAAGTTGTCAGATGACTCCTTATAGGGGTTATGGCCCCTTATAGGTGAAAAATGGTGTTTTTGGCCTATAGAATAAAAACTATTGCAGGTAGAGAAAAGCTGTTGCTTGCTTTAATGTTCAGCTCATTTAGCTCTACAAAAGTACAGGGTCAACATCAAGACCAGGTGAGCGATTCAGGCTCCTGGGAGCCTCTTGTTCTTTTTTATCCTGAACTTTGTGTTTTTGTATTTTTATTAGCTCACCTGGACCAAAGGTCCATGTGAGCTATTACCATCACTTGGCGTCCGTCGTCGTCGTCGTCGTCTGTCGTCGTCTGTTGTCGTTGTCTGTTAACAATTTTTCAAAAATCTTCTCCTCTGAAACTACCAAACAGAATTTAATGAAACTTGGTATGAATGATCCTTAGGGTGTCCTGCACCAAACTTGTGTTTTGATTTTTGATCCGTTAAAAAACATGGCCGCCGTTACTAAAAATAGATTAGGGGGGTCAGACTACTGTTTTTGGCTTATAAATCAAAAAGATGGAAGAAACTGAACTGTCCCCGTTCTCAACCATTATTTTACAATTTGGAGGGAATGACGCGAAGATGAATGAACAGACTTTTAGAAGAAAATACAAAAATGTCATTGATAGTGCAGAGAAAAATGGAATAAAAAAGATTGTAATTGGGGGTTGTCTACCACGAACAGAGACTAATCTTGAAAATATTAACAAATGTCTTAAAGAAATAAGTCATGAAGAAAATATCCCGTTTGTAAACCATATGGACAATTTTGTACTGAGGAATGGACAAATAGTACCTGGCCTGATAGGCACAGATGGTATTCATCTTACAGCAGCAGGTACCAAGAAGCTGATAGATAACATCAATGACTTAATACCAATTAAAAGTGTCAAACAATCTGACTCGCCACATCGGTCATCCTACAGAGATGTAAAGGACTCCTACTGTTTCAACTGTGGATCAAACCATCATAGTGTAGAAAACTGTAGATATGATAAAAGAATAAACTGCCATCTTGATTGTAACATCATATTGTTTTATGTGAAGGCCTCTAGTGAGATTAACATATCGTTAAATAAAGAATTTAGTTAGTTAGTTAGTTAGTTAGTTAGTAAAGTATAAGAGATAGAGGAAATCTGAGGCCACGCTACTGATTCAGCATCAAAAGCTCTACAAAAGTCTCCATTTGGTCAAAGTTGTCAGATGACCCCTTATAGGGGTTACGGCCCCTTGAAGGTGAAAAATAGCATTTTTTCATGTTTTTGGCCTACAGAATGAAAACTATTGCAGATAGAGATTAGCTGTTGCTTGCTTAAATGTTCAGATCATTTAACTCTACAAAAGTCTCTATAGGGTCGAAGTTGTCAGATCACCCCTTATAGGGGTTACGGCCCCTTAAAGGTGAAAAATAGCCATTTTTCATGTTTTTGGCCTACAGAATGAAAACTATTGCAGATAGAGATTAGCTGTTGCTTGCTTAAATGTTCAGCTCATTTAGCTCTACAAAATTTTCCATAGGGTCGAAGTTGTCAGATGACCCCTTATAGGAGTTACGGCCCCTGAAAAATAGCGATTTTTCATGTTTTTGGCCTACAGAATGAAAACTATTGCAGATAGAGATTAGCTGTTGCTTGCTTAAATGTTCAGCTCATTTAGCTCTACAAAATTTTCCATAGGGTCGAAGTTGTCAGATGACTCCTTATAGGGGTTACGGCCCCTGAAAAATAAAGATTTTTCATGTTTTTGGCCTACAGAATGAAAACTATTGCACATAGAGATAAGCTGTTGCTTGCTTAAATGTCTCTGTAACTGTTTGCAATTTTTTATTTTTTGTCTTTTTAGATTTTCTAAAGCTCATTTTCATAATTATTGAAATTTTATAAATTATTTTAAGTTTGAATTTTGCGCCATAAAATTCACGTGCACCTCTTGTTTAATTAACGCACATGCGTATTGATTTTTGTTTACGAGAAACGTGGATTCTTTGTTCTAGTTAAGATCAGTTAAACGATTAGTTGTTTATGTTTAGAGAAGCTACAAGGTAAATAATATTATTTATATCAATTATATAGTTTAATAGCTTGATCTTTATTACGTAAACGTAACGATATTACTTGTTAATTGTTGATTTTTGATTGCAAAACCCCCCCTTTTTGTATGGGTTGAAAGAAAAGGTTAAACAGGCAAACGTTACAAATTTAATTAATTATTTACTTCATTGTGACAATTTTGTATGTATTTTATGTATTTCGAACGTGCATGCTTGAATTATTTCGTGATATGCTTTCTGTAGGGGGAATTCCGTCCAAATTTTCAATGTATACTCATCGTCATCAAGAACGCAACACACTTTATTCACATTCATGAAACTCACTACACTTATAAGCAATAGTGAAGCAACACTTATAGATTTTATTTTCATACAAATTTCTGATGCAGTATATAAGTTATGATTATTAAAATGGTTTATTTCTAGGTATTATGCATTATTTGGTATAATTAACTTATCAAATGTCATTATTGTAATTTCAGTTCTTACGATCGGGTTTTATGTATCAAACGTATTGGAATTCATTAAACGTATTAAACCTGACCAGTCTTTGAACTCATTCAAAAAACATAATCAGCTACAGTAAGAACTTGATCTCATGAACGAGAGTCATGAGTTCATCTGATGATACCGGAGATACAGTGAAGGAAGTAACTGAAACCCCAGGTGCAAATTCGGACGATGTAATTCCTAGACGATCTGATAGAGTTGGCATCCCAACCGAGAAGATGGAACAATACCAGGAAGATGAGACCAAGAAACGAGAAACGAAACTGTTAAATTCGTTCGATAGATGGAGAGTAATGATACGTGACGCTAGAAACACCTTGAAAAATGCTTGTGAAGAGGAAACGTTATCCGATCTTTCAAATAGAATAAGGACTCATGAAGAAACAGTGATTAAACACTTTAAGGAAATTCGTATGAAATCAACACCATCACAAATAATAGTACGCAAGGTTGATGCTTGTAGTGCAGTATCGGCAGATGTAATGAAAGTTATTAATGAAAGACTTTGCGAAATTGACACCTTTAATCCTGCCGAAGAAATTGTCCGACTAAGGAAAATTAAACGAGCTGAGTATGCGAAATCGATCTTCAGCAAATCTGAGAACGAATCAGTTCACTCTGTGCATTCAACGCACTCGAGACTCTCTGAGAAATTTGTTGAAGCCTCAGCTGACTTGGCCGCCAAGCAGGCAGAACTTAAAAATCTAACAGAAGAAGAGGTACAAAGGGAAAAACTGGTTCAGTTAGAGCTTGAACAGAAAAGGGTGATGGAAGCTCACCAAAGCGAACTCAGAAAACTTACAGCACGGAAAGAGCTTGAAATCGCTCATGCACGACTAAACGCTTACTCACAGCTAAATGATATAGTTCGAACCTACAACGATGGCACTGACACTCTAGATTTAAGCCTTCCGAAAGCCACTCTGTCTGATCCAGATAACGTAAAACAAGCTGATCTTGCTACTGGCGAAAGTCAACCTAACGTCTCATTTCGTCCTGATCTAAGTTTCAACGGCAACAATCCTCCAAGTAATGCCGCAATGTCATTCTTCAATTCGAAGCCAACAGGGGATGCTACAAGGATACCTAATGAAACCAATGATATTTCATCACTTGCCCAAGCTTTGACTGAAACGGTAAATTTAAATCGCTTACCGATCCCAGAACCGACAGTTTTCATGGGTGATCCGCTAAGATATATTGAATGGAAAACGTCCTTCCAAATGTTGATCAACCGTAAAGGCATTCCGATAACAGAAAAGATATTCTACCTAAAGAAATATCTAGGTGGCGCGGCACGAAAGGCAGTCGAAGGTTTTTTCATCAACGGTAACCAGTCAACTTATGATAGCGCATGGAAGGTTTTGGAAGAAAGATATGGACATCCCTTCATTCTGCTAAAGGCCTTTAGAGACAAACTAGATAAATGGCCAAAGATACCAAATCGTGATCCGATCGCATTCCGAGATTTTGCCGATTTTCTACAAGGCTGCTTGGATGCCGTTCCGCATGTTCCAAGTTTAAAAATACTTGACGACTGCACAGAAAATCAAAAGTTACTTGCCAAACTTCCGGACTGGGTTTCAAATCGTTGGAACAGGGAAGTTAGTCAGAATCTTGACAGTACATACACATATCCGTCATTTGCTAAATTTGTTGAATTCATAGCTAAGGAGGCACGAATCGCTTGCAATCCCATATCGTCACAGCACGCCTTGCACGATGATCGAAGAACTCCTCGAGACTTCAAAGGCTTTAAACCCGCAGTAAAATCTCTAGCGACGAACACACAGCGATCAGATACCGCAACATCGAAATCAGCCAACGACAAAATGGTGATAATATGCTTTTATTGCGACACTAAGGGTCATCATATGTCAAGATGCAAAAAATTTGACTCTTTGACAATTCAACAAAAGAGAGACTTTATAAAGGAAAATCGACTTTGCTATGGGTGTATGAAAGGCGGACATTTGAACAGTGAATGTAGAAACAAACTCACGTGCAGCACTTGCAATGGTCGACATCCGACATGCATGCACGAAGAACGCACCAAACGTAGTGAAAATGTTGATCAGAGATCACCAAAGGCTTATACCAAAACGTCTGAAAATGAAACCGCTACATCTGTTACATCATTCAAGGTGAACAGAAACCGAACGCAAACTAACGACACTAGTACATCAATGATAGTTCCAGTCTGGATATCATCCACTAGTGACCCCTCTTCTGAAATTCTTGTCTACGCCTTGCTCGATACTCAGAGTGATACCACCTTCATTCACGAGGAAACTGCGAACGCCTTGAACGCCAAGGGTCAACCGGTGAAGTTAAGTTTGTCCACAATGACTTCACAGCAAACAATAATAGAAAGTAAACGAGTTACGGGTTTGACTGTCCGTGGATTTTCGTCATCAGAAAGAATTGACATCAACTGTGCATATACTCGGGAATTTATTCCCGTAGAGAGATCGCACATACCGACAAACGACACCGCAAAACGATGGAATCACCTTCAAGATATTGCTCACGAAGTTCCGCCGTTGCAATCCTGTGACATTGGACTTCTCTTGGGTTATAATTGTCCTGCTGCTCTTGCACCGAGAAAAATCGTGGCTGGAAACGACACTGATCCGTATGCTGTTCAGACTAGTCTTGGTTGGAGTATAGTCGGCTACTCTGATCCGTCACTTGATGCCAGTGATGTGAAAGGCATTTCTCACCGTACCGCTGTAACCGAGTTGCCTCCAGTTGTTGTTAAGGACTTAGTTAATGCGTTAGAAGGAGACTTCGCTCAGGATAAAGCGCAAATAAAAAAGGTTTCTCAAGAGGACTTAAGTTTTCTAACGATAATGGACAATAACATCAAAAAACGTGACGATGGTCATCTTGAAATGCCGCTTCCATTTAAACAGCGACCGGAAATGGTTAACAACAAAGCACTCGCAGAACTCCGTCTGAATCACCTTAAACGTAAATTAATGAACGATCAGAAATTAAAGGACCAATATACAGTTTTTATGAATGAAGTGTTAGAACGAGGAGACGCCGAAGTTGTAACGAACGAAGGCAAACAGGGAAACACATGGTATATTCCGCACCATGGCGTTTTTCACCCGAAAAAGCCGGATAAACTGAGAGTTGTGTATGACTGTTCTGCGAAATATCGAGGCCAATCATTGAACGAGCATCTGCTGACTGGTCCAGACTTGACAAATAACCTTGCTGGAGTTCTTTGTCGATTTAGAACTTATCCGATTGCAATTATGTGCGATGTAGAGAAAATGTTTCATCAGTTTGTCGTGTCAGAATCTGATCGAGATTTCCTGAGATTCTTATGGTGGGAGAATGGAGATATAAAATCAGAACCACTAGAATTCAGAATGACGAAGCATTTATTCGGAGCAGCTTCTTCCCCAGGCTGCGCAAACTTTGGATTAAAATACTTGGCCAAAGAACATGAAAAACTTTACCCAGAAGCCGCCAAATTTGTTGAACGCAGTTTCTATGTGGACGATGGGCTTACAAGTGTGACAACCGAAACTGAAGCGATCAAGCTGATAAGCAATGTTCAACAACTCTGCTCAAACGGTGGATTACATGTACACAAATTCATCTCCAATAACGTTAATGTAATAGAATCTGTTCCCTAAGCGGAAAGAGCCGAAAATGCCAAGAATTTAGACCTAGACTTAGAGAAGTTAGAATCGAATATGGAACGAGCATTGGGTGTAACGTGGAGTACAACCACAGACACATTTAGATTTCAAGTCAATGTCAAGGAATGTGAACCTGTCAGGCGAAATATACTATCCATAGTCGCTTCAATATTTGATCCCTTAGGATTTGTCTCACCGTTCACGTTAAAGGGAAAACGAATACTTCAAGACATGTGTCAACAAGGTATCGGATGGGACGATCCTCTTCCAGAGAATAAACGGTCAGAGTGGGAAAGCTGGATAAACGACATTCAAAATCTAAGAAAGATCGAAATCCCTAGATGCTTAAGACATCGAGACCTAGAAGAATCAAGAATCGAATTGCATCATTTCTCAGATGCGAGTAGCACCGGCATTGGTCAATGTTCATATATAAGATACATCAATGATAATAACGTACACTGCTCTCTCTTGATAGCAAAGGCAAGGGTAGCACCTCGAAAGATTGTTACCATACCAAGACTCGAATTAACTGCTGCTGTAATATCGGTGAAAATCAGCACATTTCTAAGGGAAGAGCTTGATCTGGAAATCAACAATGAATATTTCTGGACTGATTCGCAAGTAGTTTTGGGATATATAAACAACGAAGCACGACGCTTCCACGTCTTCGTGGCAAATCGAGTTCAAATGATCAGAGATGTTACGACGCCGGATCAATGGTATTACGTCAAGGGTGAAGACAATCCTGCTGATCATGCGTCAAGGGGATTAACGGTTTCCGGAATAACAGAAACGAACTGGCTCACTGGACCACCTTTTCTGTGGCAGCGTGACATTGAGAGGAACGAAATAAACAAGAATCTGCAATTAGGCGATCCGGAAGTTAAAACGGTAAAGTCACTGAAAACAGACACTAAACCTGTAGTGGATTTCAATTTGGTAGAACGATTAGAACGCATTTCTAGTTGGAAAATGATCATATCAGTAGTTGCTAGAATTCAGAGATTGTGTAATGGTGTGAAAGGAACACACCCTCCGAACGTTGATGAACGACAACGAGCTAAAATAGCAATATTTAAACTTGTACAAGGCGAAGCGTACAATGATAGTATCACCTCATTGGGAAAATCAAAGGCACTGAAGAAGGCAAATAGTCTATTCCCTCTAGATCCATTTTTGCACGAAGGATTACTTCGTGTCGGTGGGAGATTACGAAAATCAGACCAACCTTTCGACAGAAAGCATCCTATCATTTTGCCAAAAGATAGTCACCTCACTCGAGCAATTTTGAGTGACATTCATCAGAGCGTACAGCATCAGGGAAGGGGAATAACTCTAAACGAATTGAGATCAAAGGGCTACTGGATAGTAGGAGGAAGTAAAACCGTGGCTAACTTTATACGTCAATGCATAGTATGTAGAAGGTTAAGACGTCCGACCGAAACACAGAAAATGGCAGACTTGCCAGAGGACCGATTAGAACCATCAGCACCATTCACATACTGTGGTATGGACTGTTTTGGACCTTTCATAACGAAACAAGGAAGAAAGGAATTCAAACGCTATGGATTATTATTTACTTGTATGTGCACTAGAGCTATTCACATTGAAATGTTGGATGATATGACAACTGATGCCTTTATCAACGGGTTGCGTTGTTTTATTGCGATAAGAGGTTATGTGAAACAGATGAGATCCGATCAAGGTTCAAATTTCGTGGGAGCTAAGAACGAATTCGAAAGGGAACGTACTGCTCAAAGGATTACACAATTTCTTTCTGAACGATCGTGTGACTTTATAATGAATGCACCACAGGCAAGTCATACTGGAGGTGTGTGGGAGCGACAAATACGAACGGTAAAAAATATTATGAATTCAGTACTGTTATTGTGTCCCGGAAGGTTGGACGATTCGTCACTGAGAACTCTATTCTATGAGGTCATGTCTATAGTAAATAACCGACCCCTTACAGTTAGTGATATTGATGACCCAAATGCATTAGAACCGCTAACGCCAAATCACATTTTAACTGCAAAATCAGAAATTCCTTCTCCGCCACCTGGCGAATTTGTGAAAGAAGACATGTTTCTTCGAAAACGATGGCGTCGTGTACAATACTTGCTTGAGCAGTTCTGGTCAAGGTGGAGAAAAGAGTACATTGCGCAAATATCCACCAGACAAAAGTGGCATCAACCAACTCGAAATATGTGTGAAGGAGATGTGGTACTTGTTAAGGATACAGATTTACAGAGGAATCAGTGGCCTCTTGGTAGAGTAGTTGAAGTCAACGTAGATGATGACGGTTTAGTGCGACGAGTAAAGGTGTTATTGGGTCAACGAGATTCTACAAAACCGTCAATTGTTGAGCGTAGTGTTCATAAACTGGTTTACCTTGTCTAAGAGTGTACATTGACTGTGTTCATATATACTATTCACAGTATAATACTTTTTTTTATTATTAGTAACTGTTGTCTATATATACATTTTATGTAGAAAATCAATGTTGATTTTGGTGGGAGTGTAACTGTTTGCAATTTTTTATTTTTTGTCTTTTTAGATTTTCTAAAGCTCATTTTCATAATTATTGAAATTTTATAAATTATTTTAAGTTTGAATTTTGCGCCATAAAATTCACGTGCACCTCTTGTTTAATTAACGCACATGCGTATTGATTTTTGTTTACGAGAAACGTGGATTCTTTGTTCTAGTTAAGATCAGTTAAACGATTAGTTGTTTATGTTTAGAGAAGCTACAAGGTAAATAATATTATTTATATCAATTATATAGTTTAATAGCTTGATCTTTATTACGTAAACGTAACGATATTACTTGTTAATTGTTGATTTTTGATTGCAAAACCCCCCCTTTTTGTATGGGTTGAAAGAAAAGGTTAAACAGGCAAACGTTACAAATTTAATTAATTATTTACTTCATTGTGACAATTTTGTATGTATTTTATGTATTTCGAACGTGCATGCTTGAATTATTTCGTGATATGCTTTCTGTAGGGGGAATTCCGTCCAAATTTTCAATGTATACTCATCGTCATCAAGAACGCAACACACTTTATTCACATTCATGAAACTCACTACACTTATAAGCAATAGTGAAGCAACACTTATAGATTTTATTTTCATACAAATTTCTGATGCAGTATATAAGTTATGATTATTAAAATGGTTTATTTCTAGGTATTATGCATTATTTGGTATAATTAACTTATCAAATGTCATTATTGTAATTTCAGTTCTTACGATCGGGTTTTATGTATCAAACGTATTGGAATTCATTAAACGTATTAAACCTGACCAGTCTTTGAACTCATTCAAAAAACATAATCAGCTACAGTCTCCATTGGGTTGAAGTTGTCAGATGACTCCTTATAGGGGTTATGGACCCTTATAGGTGAAAAATGGTGTTTTTGGCCTATAGAATGAAAACTATTGCAGGTAGAGAAAAGCTGTTGCTTGCTTATATGTTCAGCTCATTCAGCTCTACAAAAGTATAGGGTCAACATCAAGACCAGGTGAGCGATTCAGGCTCCTGGGAGCCTCCTGTTTGTATTACCATCACTTGGCGTCCGTCGTCGTCGTCGTCGTCGTCTGTCGTCGTCGTCTGTTAACAATTTTTCAAAAATCTTCTCCTCTGAAACTACCTAACAGAATTTAATGAAACTTGGTATGAATGATCCTTAGGGTGTCCTGCACCAAACTTGTGTTTTGATTTTTGATCTGTTAAAAAACATGGCCGCCGTTACTAAAAATAGACTAGGGGGGTCAGACTACTGTTTTTGGCTTATAAATCAAAAAGTATAAGAGATAGAGGAAATCTGAGGCCACGCTACTGATTCAGCATCAAAAGCTCTACAAAAGTCTCCATTTGGTCAAAGTTGTCAGATGACCCCTTATAGGGGTTAAGGCCCCTTGAAGGTGAAAAATAGCATTTTCTCATGTTTTTGGCCTACAGAATGAAAATTATTGCAGATAGAGATTAGCTGTTGCTTGCTAAAATGTTCAGCTCATTTAACTCTACAAAAGTCTCTATGGGGTCGAAGTTGTCAGATGACCCCAGAGGTTTTGAAATATGTTTTGGTTCTGTTGGACCTCAAGCTCTAAATCAATTTTTGCCTGTTAATTTAAGTGTAATTTGTAAGATTTTTTGCTGGACCTCAGCAAATTCTGCTGGACAAATAGGCAGGTCCACCACATTTCAAAATGTCTGTGACCCCTTATAGGGGTTACGGCCCCTTGAAGGTGAAAAATAGCATTTTCTCATGTTTTTGGCCTACAGAATGAAAATTATTGCAGATAGAGATTAGCTGTTGCTTGCTAAAATGTTCAGCTCATTTAACTCTACAAAAGTCTCTATGGGGTCGAAGTTGTCAGATGACCCCTTATAGGGGTTACGGCCCCTTAAAGGTGAAAAAGAGCCATTTTTCATGTTTTTGGCCTACAGAATGAAAACTATTGCAGATAGAGATTAGCTGTTGCTTGCTTAAATGTTCAGCTCATTTAACTCTACAAAAGTCTCTATAGGGTCGAAGTTGTCAGACAACCCCTAATAGGGGTAAGCCCCTGAAAAATAAAGATTTTTCATGTTTTTGCCCTACAGAATGAAAACTATTGCAGATAGAAGATTAGCTGTCGCTTGCTTAAATGTTCAGCTCATTTAGCTCTACGAAAGTCTCCATAGGGTCGAAGTTGTCAGATAACCCCTTATAGGGGTTAGGGCCCCTGGAAAATAGCGTTTTTTCATGTTTTTGGCCTACAGAATGAAAACTGTTGCACATAGAGATTAGCTGTTGCTTGCTTAAATGTTCAGCTCATTTAGCTCTACAAATTCTCCATAGGGTCGAAGTTGTCAAATGACCCCTTATAGGGGTTACGGCCCCTGAAAAATAGCAATTTTTCATGTTTTTGGCCTACAGAATAAAAACTATTGCAGATAGAGATTAGCTGTTGCTCGCTTAAATGTTCAGCTCATTTAGCTTTACAAGATTCTCCATAGGGTTGAAGTTGTCAGGTGACTCCTTATAGGGGTTACGGCCTCTGAACAAAGCGATTTTTCATGTTTTTGGCCTACAGAATGAAAACTATTGCAGATAGAGATTAGCTGTTGCTTGCTTAAATGTTCTACAAAAGTCTCCGTAGGGTCGAAGTTGTCAGATGACCCCTTATAGGGGTTACGGCCCCTTAAAGGTGAAAAATAGCCATTTTTCATGTTTTTGGCCTACAGAATGAAAACTATTGCAGATAGAGATTAGCTGTTGCTTGCTTAAATGTTTAGCTCATGTAGCTCTACGAAAGTCTCCATAGGGTCGAAGTTGTCAGATGACTCCTTATAGGGGTTACGGCCCCTTAAAGGTGAAAAATAGCCATTTTTCATGTTTTTGGCCTACAGAATGAAAACTATTGCAGATAGAGATTAGCTGTTGCTTGCTTAAATGTTTAGCTCATGTAGCTCTACGAAAGTCGCCATAGGGTCGAAGTTGTCAGATGACTCCTTACAGGGGTTACGGCCCTTGAAAAATAGAGTTTTTTCATGTTTTTGTCCTACAGAATGGAAACTATTGCACATAGAGATTAGCTGTTGCTTGCTTAAATGTTCAGCTCATTTAGCTCTACAAAAGTCTCCATAGGGTCGAAGTTGTCAGATGACTCCTTATAGGGGTTATGGCCCCTTATAGGTGAAAAATGTTTTTTTTTGGCCTATAGAATGAAAACTATTGCAGGTAGAGAAAAGCTGTTGCTTGCTTAAATGTTCAGCTCATTTAGCTCTACAAAAGTATAGGGTCAACATGATGGCAAGACCAGGTGAGCAATTCAGGAGTTTTATAAACACAAAATTTTAATATGTATCCAAGTTTTTAGCTCACCTGACCCGAAGGGTCATGTGAGCTATTGTCATCACTTGGCGTCCGTCGTCCGTCCGTCGTCCGTCCGTCGTCCGTCGTCCGTCGTCCGTCGTCCGTAAACTTTTTAAAACGTTAACTCCTCTGACACCATAAGTCCAATTGCAACCAAACTTGGTATGGTTGTTCATTAGCATTCGGTGCTTGGAACTGATGTGGGGATTTTTGATTCGTCGTAAAACATGGCCGCCATGGCTAAAAATAGAACATAGGGGTAAAATGCAGTTTTTTGCAAATAACTCAAAAACGGCTACAGATATCAAAATTCTGGCATAGGGTAAAAGTGATCAGCACCTCAAGATCTACCTACCCTGAAATTTTGAAGAAAATCCAACGACCCATGTAGGAGTTATTGCCCTTTTTGTGGAGTTTTTGCAAATTTTGCACCTGTTTAGCTCAATATCTTGAAAACTATACTAGATATTTGAGAAATTTAAATTGCATATTGTTAAGCACATCAAGATCTACAAATTATATAACAGGGTCAATGTTGTAGGACCTTTCCTTTTAGGAGTTATTGCCCTTAGAACGTCAAAATTTAGCATTTTAACAGCATTTCCTCATTACATTGAAAACGTTAACTCCTCTGACACTTTAAGTCCAAATGGAACCAAACTTGGTATAGCTGTTTATTAGCATTAGGTGTATAGAACTGATGTGGGGATTTTTGATTGGTCGTAAAACATGGCCGCTGTGGCTAAAAATAGAACATAGAGGTAAATGGCAGTTTTTTGCAAATAACTCTAAAACGGTGACAGATTTCAAAATTTTGATTGGGAACAAAAGTGATCAGCACCTCAAGATCTATTAGTTCTGAAATTTTGAAGAAAATGCAACAACCCATGTAGGAGTTATTGCCCTTTCTGTGGATTTTTTGCAAATTTTGCACCTGTTTAGCTCAATATCTTGAAAACTATACTAGATATTTGAGAAATTTAAATTGCATATTGTTAAGCACATCAAGATCTACCAATAATGAAACAGGGTCAACGTTGTAGGACCTTTTCTTTTAGGAGTTATTGCCCTTAGAACGTCAAAATTTAGCATTTTAACAGCATTTCCTCATTACATTGAAAACGTTAACTCCTCTGACACTTTAAGTCCAAATGGAACCAAACTTGGTATAGCTGTTTATTAGCATTAGGTGTATAGAACTGATGTGGGGATTTTTGATTGGTCGTAAAACATGGCCGCTGTGGCTAAAAATAGAACATAGAGGTAAATGGCAGTTTTTTGCAAATAACTCTAAAACGGTGACAGATTTCAAAATTTTGATTGGGAACAAAAGTGATCAGCACCTCAAGATCTACCAGTTCTGAAATTTTGAAGAAAATGCAACAACCCATGTAGGAGTTATTGCCCTTTCTGTGGATTTTTTGCAAATTTTGCACCTGTTTAGCTCAATATCTTGAAAACTATACTAGATATTTGAGAAATTTAAATTGCATATTGTTAAGCACATCAAGATCTACCAATAATGAAACAGGGTCAACGTTGTAGGACCTTTTCTTTTAGGAGTTATTGCCCTTAGAACGTCAAAATTTAGCATTTTAACAGCATTTCCTCATTACATTGAAAACGTTAACTCCTCTGACACTTTAAGTCCAAATTGAACCAAATTTGGTATAGTTGTTTATTAGCATTAGGTGTATAGAACTGATGTGGGGATTTTTGATTGGTCGTAAAACATGGCCGCTGTGGCTAAAAATAGAACATTGGGTTAAACTGCATTTTTTTGCTAATAACTCAAAAAGGGTGACAGATTTTTGAATTTTAATTGAAATAAAAGTGATCAGCACCTTAAGATCCACCATAATGTCAGATGACCCCCTTATTAAACTTATAACCCTTTCAATGTCAAATAGATTTTGCCTTATAGCCTTTACTTCAGGCACATATGTCAGGTGAGCGATTCAGGCTCCTGGGAGCCTCTTGTTAATACCATAATGGTCATGATTATAATGCCTTTAATCTAGCTTGGGAATTTTAAAGACAATTTGGGAAAATAATGTCCTTTTTTAGCTCACCTGGACCGAAGGTCCATGTGAGCTATTGCCATCACTTGGCGTCCGTCGTCGTCCGTTGTCGTTAACATTTTTCAAACGTTAACTCCTCTAACACCATAAGTCCAATGGCTTTTAAATTTGGCACAGTTGTTAATTAGCATAGGTAGTATAATACTAGCGTGGGGATTTTTGATTCGTTGAAAAACATGGCCGCCATGGCTAAAAATAGAACATAGGGGTAAATTGCAGTTTTTTGCAAATAACTCGAAAACGGTTACAGATATCAAAATTCTGACAAGGGTTAAAGTGATCAGCACCTCAAGATCTACCTGCCCTGAAATTTTCAAGAAGATCCAACAACCGATGTAGGAGTTATTGCCCTTTTTAGCTCACCTAGACCAAAGGTCCATGTGAGCTATTGCCATCACTTGGCGTCCGTCGTCGTCGTCGTCCGTTAACAATTTTTCAAAAATCTTCTCCTCTGAAACTACTGAACAGAATTGAATGAAACTTGGTATGATTGATCCTTAGGGTGTCCTGCACCAAAATTTATTTTCCATTTTTGATCTGTCAAAAAACATGGCCGCCGTTACTAAAAATAGACTAGGGGGGGTCAGACTACTGTTTTTGGCTTATAAATCAAAAAGTATAAGAGATAGAGGAAATCTGAGGCCACGCTATTGATTCAGCATCAAAAGCTCTACAAAAGTTTCCATTTGGTCAAAGTTGTCAGATGACCCCTTATAGGGGTTACGGCCCCTTAAAGGTGAAAAATAGCATTTTTTCATGTTTTTGGCCTACAGAATGAAAACTAATGCAGATAGAGATTAGCTGTTGCTTGCTTAAATGTTTAGCTCATTTAGCTCTACGAAAGTCTCCGTAGGGTCGAAGTTGTCAGATGACCCCTTATAGGGGTTACGGCCCCTTAAAGGTGAAAAATAGCCATTTTTCATGTTTTTGGCCTACAGAATGAAAACTATTGCAGATAGAGATTAGCTGTTGCTTGCTTAAATGTTTAGCTCATGTAGCTCTACGAAAGTCTCCATAGGGTCGAAGTTGTCAGATGACTCCTTATAGGGGTTACGGCCCTTGAAAAATAGCGTTTTTTCATGTTTTTGTCCTACAGAATGGAAACTATTGCACATAGAGATTAGCTGTTGCTTGCTTAAATGTTCAGCTCATTTAGCTCTACAAAATTCTCCATAGGGTCCAAGTTGTCAGATGACCCCTTATAAGGGTTACGGCCCATGAAAAATAGCAATTTTCATGTTTTTGTCCTACAGAATGAAAACTATTGCAGATAGAGATTAGCTGTTGCTTGCTTAAATGTTCAGCTCATTTAGCTCTACAAAATTCTCCATAGGGCAGGGGTTAAAAAATCCACTAGCCCGACGCCCGGGGCTAGTGAAAATCATATTCGGGCTACCAAAGTTTACAACCACCTACGCCCGACGGGCTAGTTAAAAATTATGGTTGACTTAATTTGCGCTATAAATAAAACTCTGAAAAACCTAGATCTATTATTATCGCCATTAACCGGTACTGGGGGATATCACTATTGATCATTCATGTCTCGCAATTTATCGTCATTGCCTGGTAGGGGGGGATAACACAATTGATTTAATCTATGTCATCGTCATTATCTGGTACTGGGGGGTACTACGATTGATTTAAGTGCAATATCCCGTACTTTCGATTTCACATTGGGTTATTTCCTTGGGAGGAAAATTATGATAGACAATTACAATCACCTCTCCAAACTTAAATAAAGGTAGTTTTACTCTTAAAAAGGTCAAAGTCTCCTGAATTTATTTTAAAATCAGTCTGAAAGTTTAATGAAAAAGATCGACGGCCATATTTATTTTAAGGGGAAAATTATGATAGGGGACTGAAACGCCATAAAAACTGTTATGAAAGTGTTCTATGATACAAGAAAGTGCCAAGATGTGAAGAAGGTACAAGAGAACCCCAGGATGATGGATTTTTTGCATTTTTTATGTCCAGAGTTTCTGGGGCCCTGAGTGCCCCCTAGATTCTCTGCCACACTGACATCGAGCTAACTGAAGCTTGTTGCAATCTGTGTTATTCTGCTACCTACTTTCTTGAATCAGAAACATTTTAAAACAAGTTTAATGTTCCTGTTTGAATTTACCTGCTTTTCTTTAACTTTAAAAGGGACATAAATGCATCTGATGCATTTTTATAAAATAAAAGAAAAAGAATTAATAACATAAATACATGTACCAAATCTACATGTATAGATTGAGCTTTGCATCATACTTTGGCTAGTGTCAGATTTTCCTTGGGCTAGTTGATACTTCTGTCGGGCTAGTGGTTTTCTAGTGCTGATAAGCCCTTGGCTAGTAAGGTATTAGAAAATTTTTTAACCCCTGTAGGGTCGAAGTTGTCAGATGACTCCTTATAGGGGTTACGGCCCATGAAAAATAGCGATTTTTCATGTTTTTGGCCTACAGAATGAAAACTAATGCAGATAGAGATTAGCTGCTGCTTGCTTAAATGTTTAGCTCATTTAGCTCTACGAAAGTCTCCATAGGGTCGAAGTTGTCAGATGACCCCTTATAGGGGTTACGGCCCCTTAAAGGTGAAAAATAGCCATTTTTCATGTTTTTGGCCTACAGAATGAAAACTATTGCAGATAGAGATTAGCTGTTGCTTGCTTAAATGTTTAGCTCATGTAGCTCTACGAAAGTCGCCATAGGGTCGAAGTTGTCAGATGACTCCTTACAGGGGTTACGGCCCTTGAAAAATAGCGTTTTTTCATGTTTTTGTCCTACAGAATGGAAACTATTGCACATAGAGATTAGCTGTTGCTTGCTTAAATGTTCAGCTCATTTAGCTCTACAAAATTCTCCATAGGGTCGAAGTTGTCAGATGACCCCTTATAGGGGTTACGGCCCCTGAAAAAAGCGATTTTTTTTCATGTTTTTGGCCTACAGAATGAAAACTATTGCAGATAGAGATTAGCTGTTGCTTGCTTAAATGTTCAGCTCATTTAGCTCTACAAAAGTCTCCATAGGGTCGAAGTTGTCAGATGACTCCTTATAGGGGTTATGGCCCCTTATAGGTGAAAAATGTTTTTTTTTGGCCTATAGAATGAAAACTATTGCAGGTAGAGAAAAGCTGTTGCTTGCTTAAATGTTCAGCTCATTTAGCTCTACAAAAGTATAGGGTCAACATGATGGCAAGACCAGGTGAGCAATTCAGGCTCCTGGGAGCCTCTTGTTCTGGATTTTTTCAAAATTTTGCACTTATTTAGCCCTATATCTTGAAAACTATACAAGATATTTTAAAAACTTCAATTGCATATGATTAAGCACATCAAGATCTACATTTCATGTAATTAGGTCAAAGCTGTAGAACCATTTCTTTTAGGAGTTATGGCCCTTAAAGCGTCAAAATTTACCATTTTTCATTACTTTTACCCTGAATTTCAAAGATTAACTTGTCTGACACCATACACCCAACTTCAACCAAACTTGGCACAGTTGTTAAATAGCATTAATGCTACAATTTTATTGTTCAGATTTCTGATTCGTCAAAAAATATGGCCACCATGGCTTAAAATAGAACATAGGGGTCAAAATACAGTTTTTTGCAAATAACTCAAAAACGGTAACAGATATCAAAATTCTGATGGGAGACAAAAGTGATAAGCATCTCAAGATCTACCTGCTCTGAATCCAACAAACAACATAGGAGTTATTGCCCTTTTTCTTGATTTTTATGGCCCGACCACGTAAGTGGATCGGACATATAGTTTTACCCTTGTCCGTCCGTCCGTCCGTACGTCCGTACGTCCGTCCGTAACACTTTGGTTAAGTTCTTGGTTAAGGTCCATTACTCGGATACTAGATGTTGTGGGTCAATGATATTTCACCACCAGATGGGTTTTGGGTAGGGCTACACCACCCACTAGAAATTAGGTCACTGTGACCTATATTGTATGCATGAACGACTTTGGTTAAGTTCTTGGTTAAGGTCCATAACTTGGATACTAGATATTGGGGGTCAATGATATTTCACTACTAGATGTGTCTTAGGTAAGGTGACACCACCCACTAGATATTAGGTCACTGTGACCTATATTTTACGCATGAATGACTTTGGTTAAGTTCTTGGTTAAGGTCCATATCTCAGATACTACATGTTGATGGTCAATGGTATTTCACCACTAGATGTGTCTTGGGTAACATGACACCACCCAATAAAAATTAGGTCACTGTGACCTATATTTTATGCATGAACGACTTCGGTTAAGTTCTTGGTTAAGGTCCATAACTTGGATACTAGATGTTGGGGGTCAATGATATTTCACTACTAGATGTGTCTTAGGTAAGGTGACACCACCCACTAGAAATTAGGTCACTGTGACCTATATTTTACGCATGAATGACTTTGGTTAAGTTCTTGGTTCAGGTCCATATCTTGAATACTACATGTTAGGGGTCAATAATATTTCACTACTTGATGAGTCTTGGTAACATGGCACCACCCACCAGAAATAAGGTCACAGTGACCTATATTTTACACATGATCACTTTTAATTAATTTCTTGGTAAAGGTCCATATCCCAGTAAATTCACATTGAGGATCAATGACTTTGGTCAAGAACGGGAGGGCCATCCTGTGGCTCATAGACACATTATCTAGTTTAATTTTTTTTTCACTTATTTAGCCCTATATCAAGATATTTCAAAAATTCAAATTGCATATGATTAAGCACATCAAGATCTACAATTCATGTAATTAGGTCAAAGCTGTAGAACCATTTCTTTTAGGAGTTATGGCCCTTAAAGCGTTGAATTACTTTTCCCCTGACTTGTCTGAAACGATAAGACCAACTGCATCTTAACATGGCACACTGTTTGATAGCTTATATGCTACAACTCTATCGTTTAGATTTTTGATTCGTAAAAAAACATGGCCACCATGGCTAAAATAGAACATAGGGGCAAATTTCATTTCTTTGCTAATAACTCAAAACTGGTTTCAGATATCAAAATTGTGCAAGAATCAAAAGTGATCAACATATTAAGATCTACCTGTCTTGAAATTTTGGAAAAGATCTGACTGCTGATGTGGGAGTTATTGTTCTTTTTCCTAATTTTTGCCAAATTTGCACTTATTAAGCCCAATATCTTGAAATCTAACCAAGATATTTCATAAATTTAAATCGCATATGGTTAAGCACAATAATACCTACAAATATATGTATCTGTGTAGTTCAGGTGAGCGATTCAGGCTCTTGGGAGCCTCTTGTTTCATTGGGAATAGGGCCTATAATTGGCCCCTGAGAGTACCCTGAAAAATCCCTGATTAAAATGAGCCATTCTTGACAATTTAAAGGAAACCAGCAAAATATGTGTACTTGCTGGCCAGTATTATTCTAATAAAGAAACAAACAAAAAACCCATCAACTTTCACATGTTCTGATTGCAAATTTGTACAGAAAAAGTAATTATCACACATTCATACATGTACATAAAAGAAGATACATGTACATGTTTATTTGTTGGTACATTTGTATGAAGGTTAGAGATGCAATCATTTCAATTTGTAATCTAGGAAATAAAAAAAAGTCAACAAAATTTGGTGTAGACAGTTTATATTTAAAGTTTATATTTTCTTTTTATCTTTCAGTCCATTTATAAAACCAAAGAAAGGAAAACTCTGTGAAGCTGCTGTTGTCGTACGTATTAAAAAAAATGGAGTACAGAAGCATGTACTGTGGATTCATTTATTTTTGTGGATACCAATTTTCATGGTTTGATGACAAAGGATCAGTTCCTGGATTTTTAATTGAGTGTTTCTTAAGTCTACAGCATACAGATCAATGTTAAATTTCCTTTTCGTTGGGTATCAAATTTCATGGGTCAAGGCCACCCATGAAAACCACGAAAATTGATACCCCACTAATAATAATGAAACCACAGTATATTGTGATCAGGATTCCTTCCTTTATACACGAATTTCAAGGTTCCTTTAATATTTCTTTGAAACTCCTTCTAAAACATACATTCGAATGGTTTTGTCATAAAACTTTCACACATTCTTTCTGTCATAATGCAGATGTTCCCTATTACAAAATGTATATAATTTTGATCTGAATTGATTTGCGTTTTGTTCTATCCAATTACTCACTTCATCATACATACAATGTAATTTCATGTTAAAAAATTATCATCCTTTTCATGTTCCTCTGGTGGATATAGCTCATTCAGTGCTGTTCAAGAGTAAAACAAGAATCAACCAATTTACTAATTAACACCATCTTTTCAACCTTGTTAGGGGGTATATAAGACTCACTCTGTCTGTCGTTCCATCCATACTTTCTAGTCATCCCAAATCTTCCTTAACTTCTCAATGGATATCAATTTTTTTTTCTAACAAAGGGTGGACACTGTATGGAAATATGCATACAGTGATTTTAAAATAATTTTCCCAACATCTACATGTAATAAGGGAGATAATTGGATTGAGGCTTAGCCAACTCAAATTCAAATTCTTTTCATAAAAAAATCATAAAATGGTACAATGCAACGCATAAAGGTTCAATTTTGATCTACAGTTAAGAATCCCCTTAAATTTTATACTGGATTTGTCCTTGTATGTACCCAGGCATAAATGCATGAACTGTTAAATGATTTTTATTGGTCCTTTTTATTTGTATATGTATTTTATTATTTTTTAGTCCTTAGAAAGAGTGGTTGTTCAGAATATCCTCCATGGCACATCACCCAGTCTCTGTGAAGCCATTCAGAGTGTTTCAAGATGGAAAGTGATACAAGCTGCATTCCCTCATGTCATGCATGCTTGTTCAGCTTTACTGGCTGCATGTAAACAAAATCAAACAGGTACGATACATATCTCTTCCCTCATGTCATGCATGCTTGTTCAGCTTTACTGGCTGCATGTAAACAAAACCAAACAGGTACGATACATATCTCTTCTATTCATTTTAAATTCTCTCCATGACACATCTCCAAGCCTTTGTTGACAAACATGTAGGTCAATATACCTATTCACATGCAGTATAAGTTTTTTAATTGAAATTTGACCATGTTCAAAATATGGAATCTGCTAAATGAGAAAGTACACTCTTAAAAAATAATTGCTCTTCTTCAAAAAGCATGGACTCCATATTTGACTCTGACATGTTCTGTAAAACAAATAACTTTTAAAAAAGTAGAGTTTTCAAACTCCAAAATGAAAAGAAAGAAGTTCCTGTCTGTCATGTTAAATGATTACATGTACTGTAAACCAACTAGTTTTCGCAAGTGATTTATTGCAAATTTGTCCCGAATTTACCTAATTTTCATAGTCAAATTATTGTTTTTAAGATAATAGTGAAAATTAATAGCCACAGCATTGGTCTATAACAGAAAAACATGATATGTAGAAGTCCCAAAAACAAATTGTATACAGAAATTTAGGGATTCATCATGTTCGTTTATGTTATATTTTAAACAAATTCAGTAATACGATGTGGTTTGTTTTCTTCAAAAACTTGAAATTTTTTTATATGCGAGCGAAGCGAAGCTCACTATTGTAGAGAGTCTGCCAAATTGCACGAGACTCAAAATACGATGGTTGAAAATAAATTCTGTCACCGGAAACATTCGATTTTCGGAAGTTTTCGAAAATGTCTGCGCGTGCTGAAAAATTGCGGGAAATAGTAATACATCGTCCCAGGCATTATTCGAAATTTTCAATGGAATCATCTATGCGAGCTTTTGAGGCAATGTCTTTCTCATATTATGCCTAATATTATTATATATTTTAGAAAGAAGACTTGGGTCCAGCGAGTCCAAACTGCTATACATCTTACACTGGATCATATTAGATGCTGCATCAGAATGTGAAGACCTAGAATCTGACCCTGTTCGCAATGGGACCACAGTACAGATGCACTCCCTCACCACCATGCAGCTGTTTGTTTATCTGTTTGCTCCTCTCATACATCTTATGGAGATATCAGATTTTCAGACACTGAAGTTGGAAAATGGTCTGCAGCTTTGGCAGCCTCTATGGGAGTATCGACAGCCTGGAATCACATGTTTTGCTGCACCTGTCAAACCCCAGAGAAACATGCTGAAAGCTCAGAGGCACATGTTCAAAGCTAATACTAATGCTGCTAACATTTACATCGGGAAAGGCACCTCAAGGGAAAACTTGATCTTACCATTTGCTGATCCTGCCAGTAGACGAACAAGTTGTAATGAACAGCAATCTCCAGATCATGAAAATGCCCCCTTGGTTACCATGAGTGACATCTGTCATTGGTCCATGACTGACTCCCAATCTGTCAACATGGAACTGATTTGTGAGTTTTGCAATACTGTTGTACCTAGTGGCAATGCTGCCAGCAGAAGTTGTCAGTGTGGGAAGAAGAACAGTGTCTATAGCATGTCATCTGATTTCAGATTTCCATTGTATGGGTCCAAGAAAGCGTCTATTGATACAGAGTTCAATAAGAACAGATTGATGAGTGCTGTTATAAGTGGCATGAAGGGGCCGCCCATCTCAGACATACTCAGTGCTAGTTATTTTGATGTGGCTGTGCTGAGATGCCTTTTTTGTCTTCATTGGTCAGAAGATGGGATCTATTGGGCACTGAGATATATTCAGCAGAGGATGTTAGAGGTATTTTAACATGTTTAACAAATATTAAAAATATAAGTCCTGAAATTTTTAAGAAATAGAAATAAAAGCCTGAAATTATTTTTTGTAAAAAGTTCTTGTTATACAAATTTAAAGGTTAATGAATGATAACAATACATTTTTATGCCCCATCTACAAATAAAGGAGCATAAAGTGTTGGGGTCTATTTGTCTGCCCGTTTGTTCGTCTGTCTGTTCATTTGTCTGTCCCAAATATTGCAAGATGGGGCATTATGTATTTTCTTTCAGTCATATTCTTGTTAATCTTAATTTAATTTCAATTTAACCTTTGTTTTTCAATTTCAATTTTGAAATGAATTTTTTACTAAAGGAAAATTGAAAAAAAAGATAAAAAATTAAAGATAAGCAAATTTTGAACCGACATTTAAGCATACAAACATGAAAAGAAATAAATCAAGTTATTTATTATGAAGTTAGATTTCTGACCCATATTGTTAAATATGTAATGACCATTTATTTGTATTTACAGGTTTGTGATGAGAATGCAAGAAGAGACTACATGGAGCGAGAAAGAAGTCGTTCTCTACCAATACCAGATATCCAAGTCCTGCAGAAAAACAGTTCCATCACACCAACATTTCAGAAATTCCTGGAGCTGAAGAAGAGTAGGCAAGAGCCTAAATATGACACATTGGAAAAGAAAAAGCCCAAGGGATTTCCCAAACCACTTCAGACCATACCAAGTGGAAGTGAAATTAAGGATGAAAGCCAAAACCCACAAGAGCAGAGGAAACAACCTCCGTTTAAGAAAAATCGTGTCGATGAGTTGAAGAATAAATATGAGAAGTATATAGATTCCAGAAGTCCTAGTGAAGAGAGAGAATTAGCAAAAGATGCAAAATTGTCACCAGGTAATAGTTTCACCGGTGAAAAAGAAACCAGTGAAAAGAAATCCCCAACTGGTTTGCTAAATATCAACCAAGGTCTGAAAACTAAGTCTGAGAAACGAATCTCGGCCCATGATATTTCAGATCAGGAATCAGTTGAAAGTAGTAACGAATCTTCAGTCTCATCTCAACAGGATGATGTCACAAACAAAAACCCCATCATCATGGTAACAGAGCATTCCCAGAAGTACCAAGACAAGATGGCTGCCTTGTTGCAAAGAAGTTACGAACTAGAGCAGGAAGATGCCACCAAGTTACTGAAGCCGTCAGATAAGATTCCACGAAGTAGGACAGACTCTGATATCAGTTATCAGGTTACAGAGGATATCAGTGAGGTGTCAGGCTCGGCTTACTACATCCAGGATAATGGACATCTAAATTACAAGGTAACAGATCGTAAATTGCAAAACAGAGCCTCAACTTGTTGGTCCAAGTTATTGGCTGCTGACTATTCTATCTTAAATCTTGCATTCCCTGTTTTAGTTTTAAAGTTTTCTACATTTTGATAATAAGCTTTTCAGGAAGTGATCAAGAAGGGGTATGGAGTTAATATGCATGTCACAGTTCACAATATTCATATTAACACAGTACAAAGCAAAGAAACAGGTGCTCTTTTAATTAATTGATGTTCTTAATTTAAAGTCAAAGGTTAAACATGCTTCAAACTGCTTTTAATCATAGGATAATTTGGAAAAATATAGAAAACTTCTTTTAGTATTTAGTATTCATATCAATATATATATATATATTTTTGTACATGTTATAAAGTGTGTGTGTCTGCCAATTTTATAAAATGCATATAGTTGGAATTACTCATATCAAAAGGATCTTCTTTATAAAAAAAAATGTCATCTTTATTCATGATTAAGCTACATATGTATTTAACATTTTCCCCTGTTTTCAAGGTTGTGCTACGAGCTGTCCATTTCATCTCTATAAACCAGGGCTCCCATAGAGTGTGTGAGGTCTTGTTGAACATTATAAACTGTCTACTGGATCTGGACATCCTGGAAAGAAAAAGTGATACAGTAGGAAAAACAGGGGGCACAACTCAGAATAAACAGGAGCAAGCCAATAAAGGAGACTTAGGAAAGGTTACGGCTCATGGTTTGGCTATGGATAGTTTAGTCAGGTAAAATGATTAAATGTTAAGACTTGAAATACAGAGTTTGGTAATCTTGAAAATTTTTCTTGTACATTTTGATTTTCTGCTGAATCCCTTGTAGATAAATTCTGCAATAGCCAAATAAAACTTTAAATTTTAGCAAAAATGTCTCAACAAATTCTTTGAAAACACTATAGGGGTTGGTTTACATTCAAAATAGATATTATCAATATAGATTAAAATATGTTTTTTTGTAAATGAAACAAATTCTAAAATATATAATGAAAAGCACACTGCATCAGTATTCTTGTTCATGAATTAATTTTATTTCACAGTATCTTTAAGTCTCTGGGCTGTCCTAATGGCTGTGGTGATGGAATGCGTGGTAGCTATGGTGACCATCTAAGGGCCAAAGGTCATAATTGTTTACAACGTCTCCAGAGGATCAATCCAGTGTTGTTTAGGACATTTTTACGTGACACAGTGAAGAAGATGCCAGTTCAGGAGACTGTAGACTTCCTCCATGCTTTCCTAGGATTCTGCATGGACCCCACCTCTATACTACAAGCAAGTCAGACATCTGGACAAGGTAGGTCTTTAAGGGTCCTTTTGGTATACTGTGGTTTCATTATTATTCGTGGGATACAAATTTTCGTGGTTTTCTTGGGTGGCCTTGTACCACGAAATTTGATACCCCATGAGAAGGATATTTAACATTGATCTGTATGCTGCAGACTTTTAAACCACGAATTTGAGAATCCATGAACTGATCCTTTTTCATCAAACTACAAAATTGGTATTCACAAAAATTAATGAATCCACAGTAATGGTAAGTGTAGGATTCAGGTATTGATATAAAGAATTCTTGACATAAATATTGTTATGAGAAGAGAAAAAAAACATAATAGAAAATAAAGGTAATAACAAAACTACCGAACTTGAATATGTATAAGAGACATAATGCCCCATCTTGCAACATTTGGGATAGACAGATGAACAGACCCAAACAATAAATGCCCACCTACTTTTGTAAATGGGGCATAAAAAAATACCAGCACATAAAAAATTCTCAGTTAAACCAATGTACAAGTTTCTTTGTTGACAATAGAGTTATGATGTCTATTTGTTTAGGATTTTTTAAGTCACCATCCACAGAGAGAGTATCATCTCAGCAGAATGGTTTCCAGAACAACTTTGGTCACAGTATCGGTGGGTTGGGTTATCGTGGGGTTGAAGGTGTTCTCATTGCTAACATCCTAAAACCCTTCATCACCAGATGTGTAGAGAATACAAGAGAACTATACAGTAGTGAGAATATCGTAAGTTGTTTTTAAATTATAAGAATTATGAACCTTGACCACAGTATTGGTAGACTGGGCTATTAAGGGTTGAAGGTGTAGCAGATGGCTGTATATCAGAAAAAATATTGCAAGTTGTACATGAATTTTGATATCCCAAGTACATGTATTTAGTTGAAAAAAATAGATTTCAGCAATGGTATCAAAAAAAGGTAGGTTGCATGTCTTATTCTAGAATTATAATTGTCTGTAGTCAAAGATATGGTAAACATTGAAAATCTGGCTTGGGGGTTATCTCACTTAATTTGTGATCACAAAATATCAGGGAAAATGTCCCCCATGTGAATGATTTATTCTTTAAGTATAGAATATGAATTGTAAGAAAAATTGCAAAACTTCTCCCCACATGAGAAAAATTGCAAAACTTCTCCCCCACATGAATGATTAACTTATCAAAAACAAGAAAATATCATCCCACCAAAAATTCCACATTAACAATATTTGATATTTAAAGTAATTTTTTTTTACACTTGTCACCATTGAGAACAATAGATATTGGCATGTTTTTGACCTATTATGGGTTTAGAAATAAGGTGTAACAAGCTATGTCAGACATTACACTATGCTTAAACATTGACAATAATTTGTAGATAATTTGTGACTTTATATGAATAAAATGCACGGAAAATTAGTGTTTTAAACTAATTTTTATTATAAAGTAGGACCTGTAACATTTTTTGGTATGTTTTATTTTTCTTGTTTCTTATTTCAGAGTATGTTTTGTGACATTCAAAAGTTTATAGCTTATGTTAAAGAGATACATGGAGGGACTTTTAGAAGGGTAGAACTCAGTGGTCTGCTGGACTCCTATGAGAAACTAAAGAAGAAAGAAAAGGAAAAAGAAGAAAAGAGGAAAAAATCAATTCCTATAAGGTGTGTATTTGAGAAGCAAATGGTCATTATTACCACAACTTGTCAAAAATCTTTTAGTCTATTGCTTTAGCTTTAGTAGGTGTATGAAAAATACAAAAGAAGAACTGCCTTTGGTCATAGTGGGTGGTAAAGGGTTTTTTTCGTGCATCGTGTTGAGCAATTTTTATTTCCCGTTCAGCCGTGCATGGAGGTTCATCGTGCATCGTGTTTCTCTATTTTATTTTTCGTTCATCGAGCTTATCATTTTTGTCTCGCCTGCGACGAATAGTCGCGGAAGGCGAGACATAGGTATTACTTTCCGGCGACGACGGCGGCGGCGGCGACGGCGGCGGCGTAAACTTTTTTGTAAGACTTTTGTGGACAATGAATTGCTTGAAAAGTATAATAGCTAGGCATCTGATATTTGGTATACAGACAGTTCAGGTTATGGTCTACGCAACTGTCACCATGCCATGTGACCCTGACCCCATTTTCACGCTCCAGTGACTCTGTGAACTTAGGTCTTTTTTCAGGCCGTCAACTTTTTTGTAAGACTTTTGTGGACGATGAATTCCTGGAAAAGTAGATTAGCTAGGCATCTGATATTTGGTATACAGACAGTTCAGGTTATGGTCTACACAACTGTCACCATGTTTTGTAACCCTGACCCCATTTTCACGCTCCAGTGACTCTGTGAACTTAGGTCTTTTTTCAGGCCGTAATTATTTTTGTAAGACTTTTGTGGACGATGAATTGATGGAAAAGTATAATAGCTAGACATCTGATATTTGGTATACAGACAGTTCAGGTTATGGTCTACGCAACTGTCACCATGCCATGTGACCCTGACCCCATTTTCACGCTCCAGTGACTCTGTGAACTTAGGTCATTTTTCAGGCCGTAAACTTTTTTGTAAGACTTTTGTGGACGATGAATTGCTTGAAAAGTATATTAGCTAGGCATCTGATAGTAGGTATACAGACAGTTTAGGTTATGGTCTACGCAACTGTTACCATGCCATGTGACCATGGCCCCATTTTCACCCTTTAGTGACTGTGAACTTAGGTCTTTTTTTAGGCCAAAAAACTTTTTTGTAAGACTTTTATGGACGATGAATTGTTGGAAAGTTATAATAGCCAGGCATCTGATATTGGGTAAACAGACAGTTGCGGTTATGGACAACGCAACTGTCTCCATGCCATGTGACCATGACCTCATTTTTACGCTCCAGTGACTCTGTGAACTTAGGTCTTTTTTTCAGACAGAAAACTTTTTGTAATACTTGTGTGGACAATAGATTGCTTGAATAGTATAATAACTAGGCATCTGTTTTTAGGTATACAGACACTTTTTGTGTTTATATCAAGAAATGAAAGCTTAGGTAGTTGATTTTAGTGATGGTGCCGGCAGGCGAGACATACTTTTAGTGGCCACACTTGTTTTATTGGCCGTTCATCGTGATTATCATTTTTATTGGTCGTTCATCGTGATTATCATTTTTATTGGTCGTTCATCCAAGCATGTACCCCCCCTTTACCACCCCCATATAAGGCCATAATAAAATGATTCCTAGATTATTGTCCTAATTTCTTAAAAATATGGGAAGGGTGGACTAATTTTATTTTTAAAATTTTCTATCTATTTTGATAAAATATTCTGCCATTTAAAAAGAGATTGACCAAAAATGAACAAATTTTTACAAAAAATCAAAATAATTTTTTTTGAGGGAGCTGAAAAAAACGCGGGCGGGAGGGGATGAGAATCTAGGATATTATCTATAATGGACTAAGTCTCCTACACCCAGTTTTAGTCGTTGCCTAAATGTTTTTCTAAAACTTAAGAAAACTACTAAGCATTGGCAAAACATTATATTTATAAACATATTTTAATTTTTTATACATGTACATGAATGTCTTTACAGGAGAACTACATCGCAGACCTCTGATAGTGGTGACGAGAAAGAGAGCTCCAAAAATGTGTCACCAGTGTCAGGGGAGGAATCAGGAAAACCTAAGAAATCGCTCTTCAAAAAGAAGATCAAAAAGGTTCAAAATGTAAGTATTTTTAATTTTCATCTAATTACTTTTGTAATCACTCACTCCTTCTGTATTTGATTTACATAATTATGCTATTCCTTTTGTGGAAGTCAAAAGAAAAGAAAATATTATATTAATTTAGAATTTTTAAAACCATTTTTGGATGTTTCAAAGTCCATATAAATCCGTAATTGTATTCTATCAGTGCTGATTATACAATTGATTTTTCACATTCATTGATAAAAAATCCCTTAAAACTGATATGAATAGGGATCCACATGTATACTGCCAATAAAATTTATTTTTTTGTTTTAACAGATATCTAGATAGAAATATTAAAATGGTGTTTCACCCATTTATGTAAATTTAAATGGAATATCCCATATATGTTTTATGACCATATATTTCTATTTTAGTCCCTTGCTCTACAATTGTATGCTGCCAGTGATTCAGAATTGTTAGAAGAAATCCGTAAATCTAAAGAAGGGTCAACAACTGAGGACGATTCTGTGTCTGGGTCTGGGATCACTAGGAGGAGATTCAGTAAATTCCATATAGGTAGGGTTATATTATTCCTTTGTTCTCTACCACATAAATTTTAATTAAGGGAGTTGGGGTCTAAAATTTGACATAAGAACTTTTTTGTATTTTGAAAATATACAATAAAAACAATAGGTCACAGTGCTTATTTTTGAAATAATTGGGTTTCAATCTTCAAGAAATTTGTATAGAATATATAGGAAATACCACAAAATTCATATATTTCTAAAACCTGACATAGACATTTGTACAAATTAGTGTTAAATAACAAAAATGGGATATACTTTTGATTTCTGTAAGAAAAACATGGAGTCATGGTACTTGTGTTCGAGATATTTAAGGAAAACTTAATTTTCTATTACATTTGTTTGTAAAAATTAGTTGCACATTTTCCCACCAATTATCTCCCCAGAAATGAGATAATGTTTTTTGTAATATTTGTATTAATAAAATAAAGTAAAGAAATAAATTTAATATTATTTAAACTGTAACGAGTCTTTCAAACTGAAATAAGGCTAAAAATTTTCAAGATGACTGAAAAAGATGCCCCTTTTAGAACCCCAGCCTCCTTAAGGTATGTTTTGACAAAAACCTAAATAGGAATCCACAGACAAACAAAAATTGTATATCTGGCTATAAGGTCAATAGGAATTTATATTGGAGGATTATTGTAAAACTATTGTCAAAAGGTTGTTTTTCATGAAATATGTTGCCGTAATAAGGTATCAACAGTGTATATGAAGAATCCAAGAGGATTTGTTTTGGTTCTTATAGTCACAGAGAAAGAATTGACACTATTTAAGGGTCACAGACTTTTATAAATTCATCCAAAAAGCGGCAACAACAAAAAAACCAAAAACCACCCACTTATTGACTTAACAAATTTGTTTAAATATTTTAAAAATGTTTTGCTATAACACGTTGAAGTCCATACTAAACCTTCTATTTTCATTGATGGAACATATAAATTTTCTTAGAGTTAGTTCTTATACAGGGGATATACAAGGTATTTAGGTATTTTAACTGCTTATTAAGGCTAATAATATTTTTCAGGGTGGAGAAGAGCAGCAAAGTCAGACCATGAGGAGGAAGCCATGAGTGATCCCCACCCCCTAGATAGGAGGGACAGCAAGAGTGAGATACAGGTCCCCAGGGCTGGGCTTAAAGGGAAGATGTCCTTCAAGACGGCTAGCCATGCGGCCATCTCATTGATAGGAGCTAGTAAGAGGATTCAGGGTGGCATGAAAAATCTGGGCAAGAGGATGAACAAGAGAGGAAGTGTGGAAGGTAAGATGATATACATTGTATATCTTTTGAGTCTTTAAATGGTTGATGGGTTTCATTAGACTTAACATCAAGGAAAATGAGATTTGTAACCAAAATTAGAAATATTGTTTAGGGGAGATAATTGGAAATTGATTTTCCAATATGAAAGAATGGATAACCTTTGTTATCAGCAATTTGAAGCAATTTCCTTTGATGTTTGCAGGATGAGATAACCTGAATCACATGCTGGCTATAATACAAAAAAAAGGTTACTTTTAAGGAGGTGGGTGATGTTGAGTGATAAAATCCATCTCAAGAACAGAATGTCATATATTGTTTATTTAACGTGTGCATAGAACATTTATGAATCTTTTGAGATTTTAATGAGAACTGTTATTGTTACAGCTTTTAAATTTTCATGTTGTGTTAAAATATGTGATACATCTACAATTTTCATTTAAATGTAAGTGTACAAAAGGATGATATAGAACTGATCTTTTCCAACTTTTACTTCACAGGAGGAAAGAAGGAGCACCCCCAGTCTGACGATACTGATATAGATATGATGTTTATAAGAGAGAAGAAGCTAGTGGATAAATATGTGATCAAGTCTGGCATGTTACGGTTCTCATTCCTCCTAGAATGTTGTCATCCAGGATCCATTCCTGATCCACAGCTTGTCGCTGCTATGCTAGAATTGGTGAGTACTTGATAAGATTGAGAAATCTTTTGATAGGATAAAAGGATGATGAAAGTTTCGTGGTCATAAATATTTATAGAATTCCTTACTATAATGAACATTAGAAGGTAAAAATCCTTGTAAATTAACATTAATGTGGAGAAAAAAACATTTAAGAAGGCTATTGTGAAATGTTTATATAGTAACATAATCATGAATATTGCAACACAAAAATTTTGAGGTCGCTTAATGCATGTAGGTATCAATACTTTGATGAGTAATGTAAAATGGCATGTTTAATTGATCTTTAACCATTCTCACTTCCATGAATCCAGTCTCTCATGAGTGTAATACAATCTAATGAAAATCTAATTTCTAATCCAGGATGCTCCTGTAGTTGCCAGAGCAGCCTTCATGCTGGAGTGTGCCCATTTTATCCATCGTTGTAACCATGGTGACTGGCCTAATTGGATGAGATTGAACATCCCTAGTTTTCGTAATTCTGCTGCGGCACTTCAGAACAGAGGTCAGCCATCTGGTTATCGTAGGACACAGACTTTACAGAGAGCAGCAGGAAGGATGTTTTATAGCTGGGCTGAGGTATGACAGCTGTCAAGTGTATATAAGGGAAACATTTCTTATAAACAAAACTTATATATTATTTTATGATTTTATAAAACAACTCAAGAAATTTAAGATGATGCAAAGAATGATATTTGTACAGGGTTCCTACTCTTCCTGGAATCCTGGAAGAGTCATGGAACTTGATAATTTTATTTCCAGGCCTTGAAAAGTCATGGAATCAGTAAATTCAGACAAAATTCAGGCAAAAGTCATGGAATTTCTGACAAGATATGCATGACAATAAACAAGATGCATCAGATTTATATTATGACTACATTCAAGTCATATAGAAGTTATAGAAATGAATTTTTAATAGCAATTTATTTTTTAAACAAAGAGTATAAATACACATAATTAATTTTATACAAAAACCACCTTGATAATTGTTAGAAATGGGCCATGGAAAACAGTTAAAACATCCTTGAAAAGTCATGGAAAAGTCATGAATTTTTGGAAAGAAAAAGGGTAGGAACCCTGTTTGTATATATACAAATACATAGGGTCCAAAAAACCCAGAAAACTCTTTCTCAACTTTGAGAAGCAAACTTGATCTAAATTTAGATAAAAAGTTATTTAAATATTTATACAATAACAAAACATTTAGGTGATATAGTGTTAACACTAGAAAAACTTTTCCATAGAGGACTTTTTTCAACAAATACAGAAATACAGATTTAACACATATTCAACACAATCCTTTTTCTAGCGTTTCAGCTGATTTTAGTGCCAAAATTACAAAGCTGGATATTGATCTTGATGATGAAACTTTGTAACCAATTGAGAAAAGTATGTGATGTAGTTAAGACCCATTTTCTAAGGCATAATCACACTGAAAATATCACAATTCTGTTTCTAGAACTTAGGTTGTATGTTGGAATACATTTTGGCCAAAGAGCACAAAGACAGATTGAAGATAATCAGTGAAATACAGAATGAGACGACAAGGAAGGAACTGAGAATCAATGATGAAGATGAGGATTTCTTAGATGAAGGTAATGCTTGTTTAAGTTCAGGTGAGTGATAAACAATCACTCTTTGTTAGTTTCAATTAGTTGATTTTAGATCAAAGTTGAGAATATGAAAAAGACAAGGGCTTCTTAGATGAAAGAAGCAGGGGTACCACTGGGGCATCCAAATGTCAAAAGTCCGAAAGGGCAGAAACAGAACCAGTAAACACCAACAAGAACAAAAAACAGACAACATATAAAACACGGAAACACAAAAACTTATGAACACAAACTCTAGTTATAAGATTGCAGGACATCAGCTTTGAAGAGATGATTCTTGAAAACAATTAAAATGTTTTAATTGCTGAATATTTTTAAAATTAAATTTTATGATTAATGAAGAAATACCACAATTAACAAGTATTTTTTTTTACCAATCTTCAAAATCTGATCTAAAAAATTTACATTCCTTCACTCTTCAGACTAGTTTAAAATGTTCATTTGTTTTCTTTTGGCCAGGAACTGTGAACATATCGGGTTCTGCCTGTCCCTATCCACTGAAGATGATAGCCTGTCTGGTTCTCCAAGAAATCACCACCTTCCTCAGAGAGACATTCAGGGACTTACCAAAAGGTCGTAGCCCCAGGCGTGACACACCTGCCCAGGACAGGTCAGCTGCCTCCAGAAGGTGGAGTAGTATTGTCAGCAGTCCAATCCATTCCCAGAGTTCTGAGTCCAATATGGCTGACCTGGCACATTCAGCTTCAGGTAAAGATTCATTGAGAAAAACTTTAATGTCTAAATTAAAGACATTTTGAGCAAAAAAAGTTCCAATATTCTAGTTAAAAGGTTCAACAGATTTTTGCTATGTTTCAAGGACTTTTGATTATCTGAATAAAAATGACCTTGGAAATGTCAGATGTATTCAGACTTTATATATTATTTATGTTGAATAGAAAAAGTTATCTTTATGCGAAGTTAAACAAAATTATTATGTCTATTTAGTCTAAATTTTAAAACAAGTTTTTAAAACTGAATTTTTTCCAAATCAATTCTGAATGTGAAAGTTTTATCAGCATTCCAATTAAAGTGATCTCTTACATATGTTTACTGCATATAAAGCTGAATTGATTTTAAGGTAGTTTTGCTGTTTAAAATCTAGAAATGAAGCATTGCAGCATAGCAATTATACGATTAACATGTATGCGTATTTCAAATCTGGAAATATTTTCATATATTTAGGTGTTACAGTGGGGAGCCCAGGCACAGGGGACAGAAAGATAAGTTTTGCTGTCCTTGGTGAGAAGTCTGACTCTGTCCACAGTAGTACAACATCCCTCTCTGTAATTGACCCAGGGGTGTCACCACACACACCTAACGAGGAGAGAAAAGGGAGGCGACTAGCCCAGGGTAGACCTAAGCTGCTGAAACATTTCAGACGAGGATCTGGAGCAAACTCAAGTTTCAGACATAATAGAAGCTTTAGGCTAAAGAGGCAGGAGGGTGGAAGTTAGTATGAACTTAAGGATAGTTGTGTTTGAAAAATTTTTTTTTACATGTTTTGTTATTTGTACCTTGAAATTGATAATTGTCCTTGCTTGGTACAGGCAATTTAAACCAGTTTTCTCTAGTAAAAGAAAATAATATGATGTGAAATAAGTGCACATGCCCTACATAAATCAGCGATAAACCAAAAACAGCCTTCAATGTGACCAGTGGTTATAACTTCTTTTTTGCTTTTAACAATTAATTTACTCATTTATCAAAGATTTTTACATCAATCATTTTTTCATCAAGGCATTAAAAGATTTGGAAGCATTAAGTCTAGGAAAGTCAGTAGTCAGTCTCTACAGTCAGACAAGCTGATGGAAGACGAGGATAGAGAGGATGGTGAATCTGTACTTAGTGAGGACAATGAGACAACTGAGACACCCGAGGCTGATGATTTTAGTCTGTGTAGAAATATGCCTTGGGTCAGGGTAAGCATCACACAAGACAACAGTATCAAGAAATTTTTATTCTATAAAAAATGAAGTATTGGGGATTATCTTTTGCTTACACCACTGCCAATTAGAAATTTTCAGGGCATGCTTTATTAGACAAGTTAGATCTGGCTTTGGTTCCTTGCACATGTACTGAAACCACAACAGTTATTGAATTTATCACAATAAATAATAAATGAATTAACAACAAGTAAAATAATTACCATTATACTCTAGGGAAAACCTACTGGTTTTGTTGAGGCATGTGTGATTTCATCTTACTGTAACTATAAAAATACCTCACCAAAGCAAACTTATATTAAAGCGACCTCTGGTCATGTTGAACACTGCTGGCTGTTTTCCATTGTTTTTTTTAAACTGCCAATTTCTTGGTTGTGTCATGTACACTTATTCCACATCTCTTTATCATCTATTGATGAAAGGAATTATCCTGTTCAATTTTACTGTAGTGTTACACCTAGCAAATTTTAACATTGTCATCAGCAAAAAAAACAAACAAACCAAAAGCGAAAACCTATTTTCTATCATTTAAATACACATAACAATATTATAAACATGTAGTACTTTTTAGCTCACCTGACCCAAAGGGTCATGTGAGCTATTGCCGTCACTTGGCGTCCGTCGTCCGTCCGTTAACTTTTAGAAACTTTAACTCCTCTGACACCATAAGTGGGATTGTAATCTAACTTGGTGTGGTTATTCTTTTGGGTATGGTGTACAAAACTACTGCTTGGATTGATGATTTGTCAAAAAACATGGCCGCCATGGCAAAAAATAGAACATAGGGGTCAAATTACAGTTTTTTGCAAATAACTCAAAAACGGTAACAGATATCAAAATTCTGGCATAGGGTAAAAGTGATCAGCACCTCAAGATCTGCCTGCCCTGAAATTTTAAAGAAGATCCAACAACCGAGTTATTGCCCTTTTTCTGGATTTTTTCAAAATTTTGCACTTATTTAGCCCTTTATCTTGAAAACTATACAAGATATTTAAAAAATTCAAATTGCATATGATTAAGGACATCAAGATCTACATTTCATGTAATTAGGTCAAAGCTGTAGAACCATTTCTTTTAGGAGTTATGGCCCTTAAAGCGTCAAAATTTACCATTTTTCATTACTTTTACCCTGAATTTCAAAGATTAACTTGTCTGACACCATACATCCAACTTCAACCAAACTTGGCACAGTTGTTAAAAAGCATTAATGCTACAATTCTATTGTTTGGATTTTTGATTCGTCAAAAAATATGGCCTCCATGGCTTAAAATAGAACATAGGGGTCAAATTACAGTTTTTTTGCAAATAACTCAAAAACGGTAACAGATATCAAAATTCTGATGGGACAAAAGTGATCAACATCTCAAGATCTACCTGCTCTGAAATTTTCAAGAAGATCCAACCAACGACATAGGAGTTATTGCCCTTTTTCTGGATTTTTTCAAAATGTTTCACTTATTTAGCCCTATATCTTGAACACTATACAAGATATTTAAAAAATTCAAATTGCATATGATTAAGGACACATCAAGATCTACAATTCATGTAATTAGGTCAAAGCTGTAGAACCATTTCTTTTAGGAGTTATGGCCCTTAAAGCGTCAATATTTACCATTGTTCATTACTTTTCCCCTGACTTGTCTGAAACGGTAAGACCAACTGCATCTTAACATGGCACACTGTTTGATAGCTTATATGCTACAACTCTATCGTTTAGATTTTTGATTCGTAAAAAAACATGGCAACCATGGCTAAAAATAGAACATAGGGGCAAATTTCATTTTTTTGCTAATAACTCAAAACTGGTTTCAGATATCAAAATTGTGCAAGAATCAAAAGTGATCAGCATATTAAGATCTACCTGTCCTGAAATTTCGGAAAAGATCTGACTGCTGATGTGGGAGTTATTGTTCTTTTTCCCAATTTGCACTTATTAAGCCCAATATCTTGAAAACTAACCAAGATATTTCATAAATTTAAATCGCATATGGTTAAGCACAATAATATCTACAAATATATGTATCTGTGTAGTTCAGGTGAGCGATTCAGGCTCTTGGGAGCCTCTTGTTATTGTTCTAGATGTTTATAACAGGTTGTGGTCCAGTTGGCAAACCTTTCCAACTTTATCTGTACACACCAGAACTATTGCCATCCAGACTGTTACGAGCGACAGAGACGATCGTGTTCTCGTATGATCATGGCATTGAAGAAGGTGTACCAGTCTACAGAAACTGATGCTGAAGATGAAGACAAAGCCAGACAAGATAGTAAAGATTTGTTTAGGGAGAGACTTAAGAGAAGAGTGTGTATTTTAAAATTAGTAGTGGAAAGAAATATATTTAGATTTTTTATACGACCGCAAAATTTTTGCGATCGTATAATGTTATGGCGATGTCTTCGTCGTCGTCGTCGTTGTCGTCATCGTTGTTGTCGTCTGGGGACATTTGGTTTCCGTGCGATAACTTGAGTAAATATTGACCAATTGTTTTGAAATTTTGATATGATGTTTCTAACCACTAGAGGAAGGTTCCTATTGAATTTGGGGTTGATGGCCCCTACCGTTTTGGAAAAAAGGGCCAAAAAGGGCTAGAACGGGTGTATTGACAAAACTGTTGTAGAATGTTTATTATTCATTTGATTTTTAAAATTCTTTTTTTATTGAATTCCTCATTAAATACTGTCAACAAAATGTGTCAATGATTTTGATGTATATTGAACCGTTACATTGCTAAAGGGGGCCAAAGACAGGCCACACCCAAAAAATCAACTTTTTTATTTGTGGTCTGATTTTCAAAATCTTTTTTTCATTGGAATCCTTGTGAAAATCCCTGCTTGCATTTTTCAATCAGATTTGCAATATCTCTTACTGATTTTGAGATATTAGGGGTCAAAGGGGCAAAAAAACACCATTTTTAAAAGTTGGTCAAGGCAAATGTTTTTACACAAGAAATTTAGCTGTAGTGGGCCAGCCAATTGATATGAAGTTTAAATATGATGATTATATCCACTGAAGGAAGCTTTTTATCGCATTTGGGGTTTGTGGTCCTAACCTTTAAAAAAATAGGGCCAAAAGGGGCTTAAACATGTCAAAAATGTCAATGAATATAGAAATAAGATTTTTTCTATTATTTGTTATTGTAAATATATATGTGTCAAATATGCATTTTAAAGTCTACCATAGGATGCATGTGTCAAAAAGCTTTGTAAGTCCACCATGGGCTGCATGTGACCAAAGCAATAGACTATCCATATTGGGCCTCCAATGTACAGGGTTCAACTTTTTGCGGTCGTATCATGCTGCGCTCAGCGTAGCTTTTTATTAAACATTATCATGCATGTTACAGCATAATTTGTTTAGGCTGGAAAGATCAAAATAGAGTGATTAATAACAGAACTTTGAATAAAGATTGACAAATTGTATATCAAGGAAACAATCCATTTTTACAAAATCATGATTATCATAGAATTTGAAAAGGCTTAAAAAAATATTATGCTTATGAACTTTGTAATAATAACAAAGATTTATTATGGATAAAACTACAAAGCAACGATATAATTCTGAATCATTAAAATTACACTTTATTTTCATTCTTTGTGAACTAAAATTACAATTTACTTCCTTGTTATTTATTACAGGAATCTGTGTTTCACGGTTCATCGCCCACCAGAAGAAGGGAGAGCACTCCATTATTGGAGAAGATAAAGACTGATGTATCTGTGGGTAAAATGAAACTGACATCTACATGGAAGAAGGAAGAAAAAGCAAAAGAAGTCAAAGAGGATACACCTATCATGAAGTATATCAATTTTCAGGTAATGTATCAATTTATTCAATTGCATGTAATTATGAATTTCCGTATATTAATTTGTATGTTATTTATAGAAATGTTTTATCAACATGATCAAGTAGCAGCAAAAGCCAAAGATTATCGTCTTTGAAAAAATAGTATAGAGAGTTTATTTAAAAGGGTGGGACATGAAGTAAATATGCATGACATTTATCATATAAATTTGAAGATAAACAAAGCAAGGGATGCCACTCTTATTTATGTTCTTCATCTTAAAGTCACAAGAGGAATTCAACATGCTACAAATGCTTTTTCTTTAATGATAATTTTGGATGGCCACTAACACCAGTGTTATTAAGCAGAAGTCATTCCAATTGATGAACTTGAAAGAAACTGTTTTCAGCTGCTGATGACTCTACTTTCCACAAAAATGTAATTTTAAAATTTGTAATTAAATGTACTTTTTCAGGCCCAGAAATTGACCCAGTGCCCCATGGGTATCCTTGCTAAAGCTGCCCCTATCCTGACGGATGATAATTTTACAGATATAATCCCTGTGGCCTGGGAACTTATGATGGAGAATGATCAGGAACTTACAGCTGCTGCTGGTAGGTATTTATGATAAGGACATAAATTCACCCACTTCCTTTCAACCACCATCCAAATTAAAGTTTTTTTCTGTCAATTTTTGGGATTTATCTGTATATCTATATTTAGAATAAATAATGATAATAAAGGCTGCCATATAGGATCTGTGATTTGCTTATCTTATACCAACATTTAGTAAGAAGATCAATGTAAGAATAAAAACAAAAAACAAAAAAACCACATATTATTTTTGGAATGTTTTGGCTCAATTTGTATGATAACTGAACAATGTTAATGTTTTAGCATCTGTGTTTCTGTTGACATCTGTGAAAGCTCCAGAGAAAGCTCAGAACCTGATCATTAAACAGCTACAACATGAGGATGCTTCACAGAGGGTTAATGCTGTTCTAAGGTATGTTGTACATTTACAGAGAGCAAATGGTGTAATGGTTAATGGGTTGGCCTACTAACACAGAGGTATATGGTTTTATCCTCGTTAGAGTTAAAATTTCATAAATCAATTTGTTGACTCTCTCTTGACATCATTTGTGAGGATGGTTTCAAGAAAAGAAAAAAAAGTTGTCCCATTATGGGGACAGCAATACCCCATACTTTTTAAAGACTCTTTGTAGAATCCAATAAGAGTAGGCTCAATGGAGGTTGCTATAAAGGAGAAACTCACAAACTGCAAACTTGAGATTTATTCACATTAGCATTATGCTTGTTTCCCAATCCAGGATAAATAAATGCGTTTACTAATAAACCATACATTTTGGCCAAAAAAGAAAGTAAAGCTCTTTGTTTATATAGTAGCTCTATATTTTATAGAATTAAGGGAAAAAAATGAAAACTTTGCAGTAGTAAAAAAACTGTTATGTATGTTTCTTGTGCAACTAAAGATGGAATTGGTTTAATGATATTTTGTTTACATTTTAAAAAATTTAAAATGTACAGTAGAGAAATAGAAATATCAGACTTGCTACAGGAGCATTTGTTATGGATATGGAGTAAAGATTTTTGACACAAAATTTTAATATATGTATTAATTTTTTTTTACATGTTTAGAAAAGGAACAATGATTCTATTGCTGTATTTTACCCTTTGTTTATTTGTAGATTTGGGACCTTATGGAAGTTTAGACACCAAGTTTGGCCAAGAATGGAATATGGGGCTAATCTTTTCTTTAAGGTATTGTACATGTATATTGCCAAACAAGTTGATTAGATATAGAGGTCTTTGTTAATTAGTTTTCAAAAGCATTGCTGTTAGAACCCAAACATATTTAATATGAGATGAAAATACAAACTCAACTCAACAAATAAGTGCTGCAGACAGGGTGTTAATGAACTAAGCAGAAATGATGTAGCACAAATATTTCTAAACTTAAAATTTTTCAGCTGCCCCCACCATACATAGACTTTACTTTACCATCTCCCACAATTGGTCTACCTAACCAGTCTGTCGTGGATCCTCCTTGGACACCTCACTTCAAGGCAAAGATTGAAGAAGTTACAGTGAACCAAGAGGAAACAGTAAGTCATATATATTTAACAAAAATATATTATTCATAAGGTTGATTTAAGTACCAAATTTGTTACCTGAGGATCCATGGGAATCTCGTTTAAAGGCTTAGAGTGAGAGAGTTACAAGAGAGACAGTAAGAATAAGTATTTACCTTGAAAATTGAATACAAATTTGTGGATTTCATAACAAGTTTGTGATAAGAACTTTTACTGGATGCCTCACTTCAAGGCAAAGATTGCAGAATTGAGTAAGTTTACAATAGATTTACTTTCCGAATGTAAGAACATGTATTAATTATGCTGGTTGATTAAAACTTTGCTGGAGACAGTCTGATTATTTCTTTAATGAATGTTCTTAAAGCTCTTAGTAGCTAGTTTGGTGATGCTCCTTTCCAGTTGACTCATTGTATAGGAAAAAAAATAATTGTAAATAAGTCATAGTGGAACTTGAGTATGGGAATATACAAATTTTTATGCCCCCGGGCAACATGTCCATCCGTACGCCCATCCGTCCGTCTGTCCGAATTTTCGTGAAGCTTTTCTCAGGAACCGTACATGAGAATGATTTGAAACTTGGTAGAATGGTTCAGTATGACAAACTGTACGTCCTGTCAGACATCTGCTTCCTGTTTGGGACTTAGGGAAATGTGAAAATATGTGAAAATGACTATGAAAATTTCCGTCAAGCTGATTAACCATACCTCCTAAGTGATTTTTAGACCTGTCCGACATCTACTTCCTGTTTTGGACAATAGGCTGATGTGAAAATATGTGAACTTGACTTTGAAATTTCCGTCAAGCTTTTCTTAGGAACCATACATGAGAATGATTTGAAACTTGATAGGATTGTTCAGTATGAAAACCTGTATGTCCTAAGCGACTTTCAGGTCTGTCAGACATCTACTTCCTGTTTGGGGCCTAGCAGGGGCATCCGTGTCCCATGGACACATTCCTTCTTTATTTTAAAAAGTTTCTTTTTGTAAGATGTAAGCTTGCAAAGTGTTCTAATCAGGAACAAAAGTTTAGCAGTGTGCCTTATTGAATCATATGAATCATCAGAATAATTTTTATTTCATTGACAGAAATCATTAGTGACTGCAACCACAACAAGACGGAAGGAACAACAGGAAATGATCAGGAAAGCTCTTCAGGCGGAGGAGGAGAGAAAGAGAATTGGGCGGGAAAATTTCCAGATGACAACCGTCCCCGTTCCGGTGTTAGCTGCCGACGAGCCGGCTCTCCATCATGCCACAGATGAACATGAAGAGGGTAAGATTTACTGTCTTAGTAATGTGGTCTGTGCTATAAAGGAAGAAACTTTTAGGGTTCAATTTTTCATACTTTCACAAACTACATACATTAGATGAATAATTCTAATCTATAAGCATGTAAAGGCAATATACTTTATTTTTCAGTCATTTGATATAATGATTTGATATACTCCCTTTTAATATTTTTTTTTGAAGATTTCTTAGCAATTTAGGTATATGGACCCTTAATAATTTGCTAAACTTTTGCTATAAAAATCTTTTCAAATAGCACTGAACTTTTCAGTTACAGTTGTTTTTTTTTCAAATGAACATACATGTACATGTATCAGGAAATTCAGATTTTTTTTTTTTATAAAATAAACATCTTGATCAATATACATCAATAATATAAAAAAGGGATATATGAAAAATCATAGATATAGCCAGAACTTAAATACATATACATGTATACATGTACATGGATATCTGAAACATTTTCTACTTTGCTACTTTCTCCTTAAAACCCCATGCTATTTATCTGAAACTGCTTTATCACCAGCTTTCCATGCAAAATTATCTTTATGTGTCATTTAAATGACACGTTTCTGTATTATCCCATCTTTTTGCATGTATAAAGACTAACCTATAAATAACCCTTGAGTTCTGCATTTTAATACTCATACCCAGTTTTGTATTATATTGGACAGTTATTTCCCTTCTTCCATGAAATTATTTATTTTTTAAAAGTTTCAAGTCCATGAATTTAAAGTCATCAGTTTTAAAATTAGTGAGACAGCCTTTAATGTATTAATATTTTTCTTTTCTTATTAATTATGTTGCAAAAATTGTTTTCATTCAATCGATTTACTTTTTAGACAAAGAAAGATAACTCCTTTAACAATGGGAGATAACTTGTGTGAAATTAACTCCCCTTTTTGTCCTGTCTAACTGTGTATGTCCTGTTTGTTAACCTTTGTGAACTAACACGCTTGATTTGTTGACCTTTAACCTTGCATCTTGGTTTAACATGTATTTAGTGGTGATTCCTGAAGAGCTTAATTTGGCTGCACGACGTGTTTCCCTCGCTCCTGTTAATCGTGCTAACATGCAGGGACGTAGTATGTCCTGGAGGAATGGCAGCGTACATTGGGCCCGTGGCATTGAAGGTAGGACTCCCCCCAAGTGTCTAGCATGCCACCAAAGTAGGTAGTGATTGACCTTTGTTTTAGCCCAAGAAATAAGTGAAGCAATTCATAAAAAAGTCAACTGCTATTTGAAATTTTTCAATTGAAGGATTTTTTTTGGCAGACCTACAAAGTTTTAAGTTGACATAATGCGTAGAAAATACTGAATTCAATTTGCTCTTTTTAATTCAATTTTAGAAAAATAATTTAGGTCATTAGGTTAGGCTATAATGCCAAGAAAAATATTTTAGAAACAATAAAAATTGAAAAATATATAATTTTTGCATTACAAAGTAAAAATCAAGGGAAATAAAATGGGGGAAGGGGAATTTGTAACAGATTTGTTGGCAACTACTTTTCACAGCCTTTTGATATTTGGAATACAACATCAGCCGGGATGGTACTTAGGTCTGTTTATCACATTCTGTCTGTTTAATGATATCTGGCAGTTTTTGACAGGTTTTTAAGGATTGATTGAAATAAAATATTCAATTTGGGACTATGTATGAAACAAAGTTTTGTGTGATCTAGGCCACTCTTCAGATAACCAGCTATTGGTAACACTAAATATGTTGAAATATCATCAGAGTGGCTTTAGATAATGGTTGTTACTCAATCCTGAATCCTCTGTTTTATGTTGTGAACGCTTTCAAATTAACTTGTACTATGTAATCATGCAATGTATCATTATCCCATGTTCAATATGTCCTATGTTTGTCTTTGTCTCTTACTTGGTGACATGGTGACATAAATAGATGGCCAACATATAGCAAAAATTTCCTGTAAACTTATTGCACAAATTGGGGATGGCCAACATATAGTAAAAAACTTACTGCACAAATTGGGGATGGCCAACATACAGCAAAAATTTCCTGTTAACTTACTTCACAAATTGGGGATGGCCAACATATAGTAAAAAACTTACTGCACAAATTGGGGATGGCCAACATATAGTAAAAAACTTACTGCACAAATTGGGGATGGCCAACATATAGTAAAAAACTTACTGCACAAATTGGGGATGGCCAACATATAGTAAAAAACTTACTGCACAAATTGGGGATGGCCAATATATAGCAAACATTTCCTGTAAACTTACTGCACAAATTGGGGATGGCCAACATATAGTAAAAAACTACTGCACAAATTGGGGATGGCCAACATATAGTAAAAAAACTTACTGCACAAATTGGGGATGGCCAACATGTAGTAAAAAACTTAGTGCACAAATTGGGGATGGCCAATATATAGCAAAAATTTCCTGTAAACTTACTGCACAAATTGGGGATGGCCAACATATAGTTAAAAAACTTTCTGCACAAATTGGGGATGGCCAACATATAGTAAAATTTCCTGTAAACTTACTGTTTAAACACATGCTTATATACCTAAATATAGGTCTGCATCAACATTAACATACTGCAAATCATTGTGATATTTTTATACTCCTGCTAAAAAAATAAAAAGGGGGTTATACTGTTTTACCCAGTTCTGTCGCACTTTGCATAGTTGTGAAAATTGCGGGGTGGGGATAATCACCTGTTAAAATTTGCTCACATTCTATAGTAATGCTGCATCTATAAAGGTAGATGGGGTATCATATGCACTTGCAGTGTCTTTGTTTATCCCAAATCAACTTTACATTTAGACTAAGTCGGTACTTATAATGGTATAGTCATGACATTTTATGGACATTCATTAGCAACTAAAAATCATGAGAAAATTGTACCCCTCTTATCAACATCTAGGTTCAGTAAATGCAGAAAAAGGACATGTTATGATATGGTGCATCAAGCCTTTTGGAAATCTTTTTGTTTTTAATTTTCATTTCAGAACACATTATATAGATATTGTTGTGGGATATGCTTATAGTAAGAAATGATTTTTAGGAGCAATTATTTTTAACTCCTAAGAGTTAGCGACCTGTCTCTTTATTACTGGATCTTTACCACAAGCTTAAGAGACTGTTATCTCCCTGCTATTACTCTTCATCTCCTCCTCCACAACAATAAGTTTTCATAGCATTTTCAACCAATTCCTTTTGCTTATTTAAACATAAAACTACATTTCAGGAGATGAAGAAAGAACTGAACATGCGCACCATATGCAGATGGCTCAGAGTTTTTTCCCATCATGCATCTGTGCTTGTGTTTTACCCATAATTCATATGCTTGATGATGGAGATGTCAACAGTGAAGGGATAGCAGGTACTTCCTTTTGATAGCACACTGTGATTTCATTATAATGTGTCGGGTACAATTTTTTTTTATAGATGCAAGAAACAAGAGGCACCAATGAAGCATTCGGATGTAAAAAATCCTAAAGGGCAACATGAAAGAAAACAGCATGAAGAAACACAAAACACAAAAACAACTGAACAGAAATCAACAAATCGTCCTAAAAAATAAGAATTCAAAGAAGTATTTTTATTGAATTCATGTAACAGTATTTGCAAACCACAAAATTAAAAATCTTATGAAAGTCCTTTATGGAGACACCAGAAAAAATGATTCATAGGAAAATGAATGAATTCAAATATTCTGTATTGTAAGCAACAGAACCATGAATAAGTAGTTTTAACGAGAAATTTACACCACATATCATCCTCAAATGCAGCAAATTCACCTGCAATGGAAAATAACAAGCAACATTCTGTTTACACAAAGATGTATTACTTGCTTGCTTGTCTTGTTTTTGGATTTCTGTCATTTTAATACAATCACTGTGGGTCTGTCATACTCTGTTGTCGTCCGTCATTGTCTGTAAACAATTTCAACGCCAAAAATAATGGTTTAGCCTTTATATTGTGAACTATAGAAGATAGAGAAAAGGTTTTGCTTGCTTAAATGTTCAGCTAATTGAGATCTACAATATTGTCCATTAGGTTGAAATTTTCAAATGATTCCTTATAGGGGTTATTGTCCCTTAAAGCACTAAAATAGTGGTGATTATGAACTTTAGTAGATTGAGAAAAGGTTTTCCTTGCTTAAATGTTCAACTAATTGAGATATACAAAATTGTGACATGTCAATTAGGTCAAAATTGTCAGATGATCCCTTATAGGGGTGATGGCTCCTTAAATGCAAAAAATAGTGGTTTAAGCCTTATAGATTGTGAACGTTAGTAGATAGAGAAACGGTTTTGATTGCTTAAATGTTTAGCTAATTGAGCTCTTCAAAAGTCTCCATAGGGTCAAAATTAGCATTTTATCATGTTTTTTTGCCTATAAAATGAAACTATTGCAGATAGAGAAAAGCTGTTGCTTGCTTAAATGTTCAGCTAATTGAGATCTACAAAATTGTCCATTAGGCCTAAATTATCAGATGACCCTTATAGGAGTTATGCTCGTTAAATGACACCGGTACCGGTAGATTGTACCGGTATGTGATATTAAGATTGTGTCTCAAAGAAGATTGTGCCACTTATTTGCTTGCTTAAATGCTTAGCTTAATAGAGCTTTCCAATGGTTTCATTGTCATGATGGAGTGTTGGCAAAGTGAAATATTGTTACATTAAGTCATTGAAACCAGGTGAGCGATTCAGGCTCCTGGGAGCCTATTGTTTTTGAATCCTCTGGTTTTTACTTTTCATTTAAATTCATCCAATTTGAAACCAAATAGTGGTTAAGTTTCTTAGCATACGTGACCGAAATAGTGTTCTCAAACAGGCTAAACAGGTTCTCAAGTCTAATGAAAGATACCGTGTAAACGAGGACTTCACTCCAAGAGTTAAAACTGCTCGGAAGAATCTCAGCCCATTTCTACTTGAAGCGAGAGAAAAGGGAAGCAAGGTATCCATGCGTTATGACAAGCTTATGATCGACAGCAAATTTTATGTGTATGACGACAGCACGAAAGGGATAGCAGAACTCATTACAAGATAGGAAACAGGTCAAGGCCCACGGCATTGTATATATGTTAATGATTCTAATTTTGATGTTTTTGAACCTTATTGTAATGAAATAAATGATGTAAATATATTGAATATTAATATTGTATCATGGAATATTGAGAGTCTGATAACTAAGCTACAAAAAGACAAAAATTCTGTTAATCAAATTGTAAATTCACATGATATTGTCTGCTTTATAGAAACATTTCAAAAAGTAGAAGGTGAATTTTTGAATGACTTTCCGGATTTTGTATATTTTGAAAATTTTCGCATTATAGACAATAACTTTTTTAATAAAGCCTCTGGTGGCTTACTTGTACTAGTAAAAAAGTCATTGTGTAAAGTAATGAAAATTAAACAAATACTTACACAATTTTCTGACATGATTATTCTACATTGTAAAACAGAGGAAAAAGTTATAATTTTATTATTTGTGTATATTCCTCCAGAAAGATCAGTTTGTTATAACTATCAAAATACAAATAATGGTATAAATATTGTTGAGGATGTCTTGTTTAAAATAAATAATATGTTTGGTCAAGTGGAAATAGTGCTAGCTGGTGACTTTAATGCACGAACTTCAGAAGTCCTAGAATTTGTTACAGATGATAAAGACAATTATATTCCAAATTTAGAATATATATATGGTAATGGTCCAAGTATAGAATCTGTTAAACCTAGCCGTAAGAATAAAGATAAGTCTTTTAACACTTTTGGTAGGTCCTTAATTGAGCTTTGTAATATATATGATCTTTGTATTGTTAATGGACGAAAAGAAGGAGATAAAGATGGCAATTATACATATGTATACTCCTGTGGTGCAAGTACTATAGACTATTTTATCACTAGCAATAGTTTTTTCAGTAGAATTGTAAACATGTGTGTTTTAGATTGTGACTTATCTAAACATTTCCCAATTTCATGTACTGTAAAAATAACATGTAGTGATTCTGTAAGAAATAACACAGAGAATGTTGATCAGTTGAAAAAGGTGAAATGGGATACAAGTAAAACTTCTTTATGTAAAGATTTGTACAATGAAATAGAAACTGTAGTTAATAATATTGTTGAAGTGATTGATACAAATGTAAATGAGGGTACAGAACTTTTAGTAGGTACTCTTCAGTCAATTTGTGAAAAGGCTGGTATGCTTAATGTTAGCAAGAAAGGTACATGTAGAAAGTTTAATAACAAACAGCCTGATTGGTTTGATGATGATTGTCAGGAAATGAAAAGAAAGAAATGTAAACTGCTCAATGATTTTAGAGCTACATCTGATTTTAATATATTAACAGAGTACATAGATATCAAACAAAGTTTTCAACATTTATGTAAAAACAAACAAAAGAGTTATAAACAATGTAAGAAGCAAGAACTTTTAAATGCTGCTTCTGATAATGATGCTTGTAAATTTTGGAAATTGATTAAGTCATCTATTAATTTTAATTGTAAATCAGATCCTGATATCTCGTGTGACGAGTGGAAAGACTATTTTAATTGTCTCCTGAATACAAACAATGTTGATCAAAACCCAGAGTTTTCAGAGTATGTAAATGATTCTATGCAAAATCATAATGATGACTGTCGTTTATGTGATAATGATTATTCCTTTTTAAACAGTGACATAACTGAAGATGAAATTGTATGTGAAATAAAAAGACTTAAAAATAATAAGTCACCTGGTGAAGATGGTATACCAGGAGAGCTGTATAAATGTTTATGTACTGAAATGCTACCTGTTCTTTTAAAACTGTTTAATAGAATTTTTCAAACTGGTGAATTCCCTGAATGTTGGGTAACTTCTATTGTAATTCCATTGTATAAAAAAGGTGATAGAAATGACTGTGGTAATTATCGTGGTATATCATTGTTATGTGTAATTAGTAAGATTTTCATGGGTATTTTATCTAAACGTCTTACAATATGGGCTGATATAAATGAGCATATTGTTGAGGAGCAAGCAGGTTTTCGCAGTGGATACTCCACTATTGATAATATTTTTATTTTGTCAAGTATTGTATCAAAATATTTATCTAAAAAAGGTGGAGTAGTATACTGTGCATTCATAGACTTTTCAAAAGCCTTTGATTGTGTGAATAGATCAAAACTGTTTTATTTATTGTTATGTAAAAACTTACATGGTAAAATGATTAGAATACTACAAAGTATTTATAGTAATGTAAAAGCTCGAGTTAAGTGTTCAAGTGGTCTAAGCAATGCTTTTAATTGTAAAACAGGAGTTAGACAAGGTTGTATACTAAGTCCCTGGCTGTTTGCAATGTACATAGATGAACTTGCAAGTGAAATGGAAAGAAATGGTGGAAATGGTATATTTGTTCATAAAGACTTTCATGACATTATGTTATTGCTCTTTGCGGATGACCTGGTGCTAATAGCAGATACTTGTATTGACCTACAGAGACGATTAAATTGCTTAGCCTCGTATTGTGATAAGTGGAATATGGCTGTTAACATGGACAAGTCGAAAATTGTAGTCTTTAAAAATGGTGGAATTCTCTCTAAACATGAAAAGTGGTACTTTAAAGATGAACTTCTCCAAATCGTTAGCTATTACAAATATCTTGGAATTATATTTTCAAATCGTTTGAAATGGACAGTCTGTTGTAGAACTTTGAGTAATCAATGTGAAAAAGCTTTAAATATGATAAAACACTGCTTATGTAAACTAGACTGTAAAGATATAAACATTGGATTTAAGCTTTTTGACTCAATGGCAGCACCTATTCTTTATTACGGAGCGGAAGTAGACAGAGTAAACGACATTGAAATGGTACAAAATAAGTTTTGCAAGTGGTTACTTGGAATGAACACTCGAACAAACAACTATATTGCTAGAAGTGAATGTGGCCGATTTGAACTTTTCACTAACTTTCTTTGCAAGCTAATTAAATACTTCCTACGTCTACAAAGGTTGGAGACCAACAGACTACCCAAATTGTGCTACAAAATGATGTTTGATGCAAACAGCCATGGGCGTAAGAACTGGTGCTCTAAAATACAATCTATTTTATTTATGTATGGCTTTGGTATAGTTTGGGAAAATCAAGGTGTAGAAAATGAAATGTTATTTTTAGATATATTTAAACTGAGACTTAAAGATAATTATATACAGAATTGGTCAGATTATTTAAATAATTCTTCTAAATGTGAGTTTTATACAAAAGTTAAAGAATCTATTTGTGTTAATGAATCTATACAAATGTTATCTAATAGTTTACAATGGCAAATTTATTCTATGCTATGTTCAAATCATATGCTTGCTATAGAGAAAGGTAGACATGAGGGACAACCTCGTGAAAATAGACTGTGTCAAATTTGTAATTGTCGTTCCATTGAAGATGAATACCACTTTATTCTTGTATGTCCAATGTTATCTGACCTTAGGAAAAACTTTTTACCTGTATGGTGCCATAACAATGTTAACATGGTCAAACTTGTAAATCTATTCAGATCAAATGATCTGAGTATTCTCAGAAATCTTGCAATTTATATTAAAAGGGCAAAAATATTGAGAGAAGAACTTTTGTCACTGTGACTTATCTATAATTATGTTGATGTAATTGTGTGACTGAATATGCATTCCTATATATGTTAAAAGGTGCTTAATTATAGTTTACATTGTATATGATAAACTTGTCTACTGTATATATTATTCTGTAGTTGGCAAATTATGTATTATAAATATTTGATTGTAATGGTACCGTGGGCTGGAGGCCTGATTTAGTACAATAAAGTATCTTTTATCTTTTTTTTATCTTTGTTAACTAAGACAGGACATAAAACAAATAACAATCGATCAAGCTATAGAGTATTTGCTAATAAGCATGATATGTTGATGATGATTTTTTCTTTTATCAGTGTCTGAAGTCTCTGAGAAGGTGATATGGAATGCTTTAGTAGACGATCCAGTTTTATTCCTCCGACATTTCCTGGAGAAACTGACCGTCAAGGACAAGATGGACAAGGTGGAAGAGTTGCTGTTCTTGTTACGGAAACTACTTCTACATTTTGAAGATTTGCCGGCTCAGATGGCTCACAGTCTGTTCAATTACCTGGTAGGAATTACTTTGTTATGTTTTTTTTTATTACCTACTTATAAAAGTGACTAAAGGTGAGATTATTTAACTGAATTTTAGTATGACCACAAAATTTAAGAAATCTTTAACGTGTTGTTTTCTGGGTACATTTGATTTTTTTAATTTCCCAACAAATAAGTCCAATATTTGGCAATGGACTTCCACAGTGAGCATCCTTGCAGCTCCAGATCGACAAGTAGCATAGTTTTATTGGTTGGCTTATGTTGATTTCTTACAAAACCTTGTATACTTATTCTTAAATCAAGATATAAACTAATATAGCTATGGATGTTGTAACAGATTTGTACTTTATAGGACACCTGTGTATTTTAGCAATCAAAGATTAGATAGATAACTCATACAAAAATTCTTGTGAATTTATTTTATAATGCAAATTAAACCCCATAAATATTTCCTTCGATAGTAATTAGATTGAAATAAACTGTTCTGTTTCTGTCATAGAACTATTTTATTTGCTTTTAATGTGTTCTACATGAAAACTGTGACATAAAGATGAAGAACAGGAATAAAATTCACACATATCCTCAATTTATACCACCCAAACAAATTTTTAGGATGGTTTGTTTGGGAGCAGTATATAGGAATCACCTTGTCTGTCTGTCTCCTTTTGTGAGTTCCATATCACAGTAATCCTTGTTTTAGTAACCGGTAAGTTTTAATTGTTTTAATTGTTTATTTTGTGTTCTAATTTTAGATTGGTTATGTGATGTTCTATGTCAGAACTCCATGTACAGGAAGTCAGGAAGCCATAGCAGGTGCCCTGGCCTTGATTTGGCAGGTTTGTACTCTTTTAAACACACTCACTAAATCATTCACAAGTTGATATGCAAGGAAAAAGCAGTTGCCTTTGCTTTGAATTTGCGTGACAAGGATATGTGAATGATTGAAATCACCTATTGTTGTATCCCATCTTTCATTCTCTCAAAATTGAACTAAACTTGATATATACAGAAGGTCAGGAGACTATAGCAGAAATCTGACATTTTTTTTGCAGGTTGGCATCCTTTAAGGTTACCAATTAATTCATTCTGGAATAGATAAACTTGCAGTTTATTAGAATTAAAAATTATTGTTTCTGAATCAACACAGTGATTTCAAATGAAATGATTGGTTGAACCAAGTAAAAAGCAGTACAGACCTCAAGTCAATTAACATGAAGAATCCATCCAGAAGCATAGCAAAATACTTGAAACAATCTTGAACAAAAATAAGAGGCCAAAACAATATTGTTGTCACCAAATCTTCATGTGAACTATTGATATTGCTTGGCTGTGTCTTCATCAGTTCAATGCTTTAAAACTTTGAATGCTGTTGTGATGATTTTGTGTCTACCGATTTTGTCTTCTTGGATTGACGATATTTGATTGCCCCTTTGGTATACCTTTGCTTCTTTGAAAATACTTTTATCAAATGCTACCAAACTTTGTATGATTATTATTCAGACGTTTTGATTTTTTGTGAGTAAAAACATGACCACCAGGCTGTTCTGTTGCTTAATATTCTGATTTTCTCAATTCAAAATTTCATTGTTTTCCTTAGTGTTGCATAACATTTTTTTTTTCAATAAATAACTTTACATATTGAACACAAAACTGCAATAATGTTTTACAACATTTAAATGCCTGGTCATAACCTTTGGGTCATGGACTTATTTCATCTAAAAAACCTGGTAACCTGTATCAGAATAAAAATGACCTCAAGACCAAATGAGACATGCAGGCTATCAGTACATGTATACTTTCATTTTACAAATCAAAGAAAACAGATCAATAAATCAACACTTTTATTTTATTGAAAACTAAAATTACATAGATTTTAGAATTAAAATAAGTAAACATAGTTTTAAAGTAACATTACATAAATGTTAAGAACTTAAATAACATTGATTTGTAGAATTAAAATTATATAGATTTAAAGAATTAGAATTTCATAAAAATCATATATACAATGATAAAGTACAATTATAATAATATTATCTGAGTATCTGCTGGTGGACCAGAGGTCCCCGAGGGTAATCACAAGCCTGGTCGTCAGACTTGTCTGACACGATTTACCATAAAATTTCTAATATTTTTATTGCTGAAATTTCCGATTTTTAAATTCTAAATTGTTTAAAACACCAGGTTTCTTTCCTTGTAATGCACATGGTCGATATCCTCGGTGCTGGATTTGGCTTCCTTGTTCGAAGGTTTTGGTTTTGAGTACTTTTCGTTTTCAACAGTTTGGATTTGACCTTCCAATGTTTTGATTTAAATGCTACTGATGAGAGGTTACTCCTTGAAATATCGATATATAGCATATCCAAATTAACCCTTTATACCCGCGTTTTGGTATTTGTAATCTAATCTTAACTATACATATTTTATTTAAGTAAATACATGTTTATCCATATTAATATGTAAGTAAAAGCTATTAATTGTACAATACATTTTTGATCACATTTTATGTTAAATCAAAATAACATTTACTTTATATTGGCTACTGAAGGTACTCAACAGCTTTGCTCACTAATAAACTTATAGAACTATAACTCCATCATCCATACCACTCTCACACTTATATCATACACAGACTTACCTTACAGAGTATACAAAGGCAGGTCCACTCAAATTAACCATCATCAGTTTCTTTGTACTACTGTCATAGTGTACAGCAGTAGGACCATACAGTTCATCCTCCTTACCTAGTAACTGTTTACATGACTTACCATCAGGGGAGATGACTACTAGATTATCAGATTCGAACCCTGTGACATAGATGTTATTATGGTCATCTATTGTCACACCCATAGGACGTCTAAGTACAGCCTCATCTTTGTATGTAAAGAGAACATTGTACTGAGTATCCAGTACAGTTACTGTGTTAGTATCAGGACATGTGTAACATATTAGGTTGTTACTTACCTCTACATGTGAGTTAAAATCAACACTCTCCTTCACCACCATCTCTACCTTCCCACTGTCAATGTTCACTCTGACTAGACCTTCCCACCTCACACAACACACTATATCTCTACCTCTACAACACAACCCTCTCACTTTCTCTCTAATCTTTAACTTCTTCACCACCTGGTTACTATCTACATCTATAATGGAGATAGTGTCAGACATAGGATGTGACACAGCAACATGATGATCATCTATTGGTGTCACATCATATACTTCCTCACTCTTATCAAACTTGATGGTGGATCTTAATGATCCATTAGAGTTGTGTATTAATACCTTACAGTCATTACCATGAAAGTCGCCTCTTTCAGCAATCACCACCAGTCCACTAGGTAAGATACAGCAGCCTTTGTAAAAATGACCCGTCTGCAGATCAGTCTTCTGCTGAAGGTGAAGCTGCACAGGACCCTTTGTTTCTTTCTGGGCTTCTCCAGGCCTTGTTACATGGGTGGATACTGTTGATGAACTCTTGACGACATGGATGTCTCCCAGGGACTGTATACCATGTACAATGTCCTCAATAATTTCATTGAATTTAAAGGTCATATTGCTTTTTTCAAGTTTTTTATTCTCAAAGAGTTCTTGAATGTATACATCAGTTTCATGCACGATGTTCTCCATCTCTTTGATACCGATAAAAGTTTGATAATTTGTTGCATACAGTTTAATTCCCTCCTTCTGGTCAATGATTTCACAGAGTTTAGTTTCCTTTGCTTGGACTACTTCTAATGTATTTGATAAGTCACTTGTCAGTTCAGTATACACAGTATTTAACTCTGTCATTGTGCTTTCTTTTAGTTTTTCTAGACGTTTGATAATATTGTCAAAGTTTTCTTCCAAGCAACTTTGTATTTCTTGATAGCTACTTTTCAACTGCGTTAAATTATTATTACGGTCTTCAGAAATTTCTCGCAAGGTTGCACACATAGTTTCCATCTCTGTTATAATATCCTCAAAAACAGCTGAATCTTTCACATTGCGGACAATATCTTCTATCTTTGGCACGTCTTCACATTTCCTGTGAGAAGTTCTAAGGCACGTCATACATATCGTTTTGTCATGCATTCGGCAGAATTCGGTCAATTTTTCATTATGGTCTTCACAGTAGACATTTGTGTTTAAAATAAACGACGGTAACTTTTGATAATCTTCATATTTTATGACGACATGGTTCTTGTTCTTTCTATAAAGTTTGTGCTGTGTATTGCACTTGTCACACAACAATTCCTCACAGACTGGACACCAAACCGATGGAAGGGAGGTAATTCCCTGTTGTATACATAAACTGCATGTGGAGGCCATTGTTACTGAAAGAAAAATGTATAATTTATATACCTACAGTTAGTGAGGACACTGGTTATGGGACTATAAACAGCTAAAAATGCAAAGAAGAGCAAACTATGTCAACAAATAAATTATATTTTATTTTCTTGATGAATCCATAATATTTTTCTTGTTATGTACAAAAAAAAATTAAAATTAGATTTAAGGACATAATTAACCCTTAGCCTGCTACGCGTTACAATTGTCGTTCCGATTATTCAAACTGGCATTGCTACGCGCGACTATTGTCGTTTCTTGGACCCATGTGTTTATCGTAGTTTCTAAGCAACAAAGGGAAATCCTTATCGGAAATGACGTCTGTTAATTCTTTTAACGGTTTTGATTGGATAAAATTTCAATTATTTTCGGGTTTCTCTGGTGTTTTTACTGTTTATCATGAAAAATAAAAACTAAATAAATGTGATTGAAAAATGTCTCAAAATGACGGATGTAAATTAGAGTGATGACGAAGAAGTCATCAATTTTATGAACGGTTGTGATGTCAATGAGGGTTTTTACAGGATTTAAATCTGAAGATTTGATGATTAACAATCGAAAATTATTTGTAACTATATCCCTGATTGATTTTTTGCCAAATACTGGCAGGGATTTTCCAGATGATGATTTTTTGCCAAATACCGGCAGGGATTTTCCAGACGATGTTCAATTTTTTTTCGAAATAATTTGATCTCTGAGATGACTGATGTTTTCAATGCCCTGTTCAGCCGTGAAACAAAAGATGTTTCACAGAAAGAACGACCATTGGACTGATTAAAACGATATATGATAAATATTTTAGTCAATGAAGCAGACAAGACGCTTTTTCTCGTAATAAAATACCGAAAATGTTGGACTGAAAAAACTATGCAGGTCTTTCTGGGATTGACTTTTGCTATGGGACTACTGGAAAAAGAATGTTTTCAGCAATATTGGTCAATGTTTGAAGTAGTGGACTCCCATATTTCCTAATTAGAAGAGATGTGACATATTTTTATTGGTCCTTATGTGTTTAGACTGCAGTGTTGCTCTATGATCCTATGTGCATGCCAAAATGCTTTGATTGGATAACACCATGTACAATTATAGGGCAGTTTTTTACCTGATGTTGAAAATGAACAACCTGAATCAGATTGAACAAATATATAGTCATAACATGTGTTATTATGATGTTTCAACTAAAAAGTTATGATTTTTTTCGACCAGTTTTACCATTTTCACAGTTAACAAGTTTTTTACATACCTGTGCCTTACCTGTAGATATACTTGGGATTTTTATGAACTTTTTTGGCATAAAAATGTTTTCTGAAGATTAATAATGGCTAAAGTAACATTGTTACAAATTTTTATTCTTGTTCAATGGTTTAAACCATTAAAATATAAAACCTTATATATTTTCACCTTTATTTGCACCTGTACAGGTAAAACTTGCTTGTTATCATTGAGGGGAGATAACTGCATGAAAAACAAAAAAGTAAACACCAACACACAAGAAAAATGAAAACTAGAGAATCCAACAATACACATACATATAACTTTTATTGGTCTATGATAAAAAATAACAGAGATATGCTCAATTGAATCAAGTAACACATTTAGTCAATTATGATATTTTTTATTCAGCAATACATAACAAGTAATACTGTGAGCGAGCTCACAAAAGGATACCCCCTGCTTCATGTTGGACTCAAATCTCAGGTCCAGTTATCTCCCCTCAATGATAACAAAGAGCAATACAATTTTTTCATGCACATCTTCAGATGATGTACTTCCTTCATGTAAAGTTTCATCAAAATCCATCAAGCGGTTTAGGAAAGTTGCGCTTATGGGGTCTCCCATTGAATAATGTATTTAAAAAGTTTAAGTCCAATTATCTCCCCTGAATGATGTAAGAGTGCGATGAAAATTCTTCATGCACATCTACATATGATGTACTTCCTTCATGTTAAGTTTCATCAAAATCCATCGAGCAGTTTAGGAGGAGTTGCGCTTACGGGGCCTCCCATTGAATAATGTATTTAAAAAGTCTAAGTCCAATTATCTCCCCTGAATGATGCCAAAGTGCGATGATAATTCTTCATGGACATCTACATATAATGTACTTTCTTCATGTAAAGTTTCATCAAAATTCATCAAGCAGTTTAGGAGGAGAAGCGCTTACGGGGTCTTCCTTTGAATAATGTATTTAAAAAGTCTAAGTCCAATTATCTCCCCTGAATGATGTCAGAATACGATGAAAATTCTTCATGCACATCTACATATGATGTACTTCCTTCATGTAAAGTTTCAGCAAAATCTTTCGAGCGGTTTAGGAGTAGAAGCGCTTACAAGTTATGTGGACAGACGGACGGACAGACAGACAGACGGACAGACGGACAGACAGACAGGATGTTTCCTATATACCCCCCCCAAACTTTGTTTGCGGGGGGTATAATAAAACAATAGAAATTATATTGGTGGCTGAAGGGTTAAATAATTCTTAGATTCACATCCAAACTTCTTGAAAATATGAGGCTGGCAGGCAAATTTTATATTTTATTTTTTATGTTTGATAAAATATTCTGCTATTTTGAAAGGAAATTGACTAAAAATGAACATAATTTGCCAAAATATGAAGAAAGAAATTGAGGTGGCTGAAAAAATCAGGGCAGGAGGGGATGAGAATCTAGGATATTTTTTATATTGGCCTAATGTGAAATAAATAAGGAGGGAATGTTGCATAAAAACTTTAATCACATGAATTTAACATGAATCACATGAAAATGTTAACTAAGAGCAATACTGATTTTAACATGAAATAAAAGTTCATAAATGTGCAGAAAATTTGAAGGCAACAAACATTGCACACAAAAAACTCTTTACCACCTTCCCATATTAAAATCTTAATGGGTCTATGACTACAATATTATATTAACTTACCATGAGTAGCTGTTAATTCCCCATCATTCTTGTGACTTCTTGTTTATTATTTGAAATATACAGCAATGTTTTTCCCACTTATATAGGGACAGTGGTGTTTGGATGATAAGATTATCATCACAAACTTTGATATTTGCCCTGAACTTAAGATCAGATGATGTTATGATCATAAGATGGATTCATGTGAACTTTAGATCATATGAGACTATTATTTACCCTGTACTAGTTTTGACAAAGTAAGGTGGACCTTGTTCAGTGAAGATTAGAAACTTAGTCAAAATTTGGGAATAACTTGAAACTAAGTAGGATGGTTCAGTATGACAAACTATACGTCCTTAGCAAATTTCAGACCTGTCTGACATCTACTACCTATTTGGGGCTGGATCAATACCAAAATCGACATGAAAATTTCCGTCAAGTTTTTCTCAGAAACCCTACTTTGGAATGATTTGAAACTTAATAGGATGGTTTAGTATGATAAACTATGTGTCCTAAGCAACTTTCAGACCTGTCTGACTTCAACTATTTATTTGAGGCCAGCGAGGGCATCCGTGTCCCATGGACACATTCTTTCTTTATTTTAATGAGAGACAGTATTTAAAAGTACTACTCTGCTTGAGAAAATTCTTAAGTATTAAAAAAAAAAAAAACAACTACAATAAACCACATTTGTTGCAAACTACATGTAGTTTTAACGTCATACAAGTTGAACTAACAAAATTTTAAAACATAATCATTTAAATAACACAAATGCAGTCCTTTTGAAGGAGTAGTTCAGTTTGTAACTTTGTATCCAATACATGTATTTAGAAAAAAATCAAATCATAAAGGCAATTAGTTAAAGTAATATTATCGCTACAGTTTAAAAATCACATTTCAGCAAACATTCAGTAATCTAAGCATCAGTCCATGGACTGTCCTTTTATTGACAAGATACTGATACGGTTATCTCTGTGGCTGATTTCTAGGTCAATGTCATATACCTGGTAACTTTATCTGAATTCGGGTATCTCTCTGTATCATAAACTGGGACCATCTACAGGATCAAGTTAACCAAAAGATAAACAATGATTATCAGAATAAGTGTTACATGTATGAAATATTGTCTTTTGATATAAACTATGTGCTTGTAATACTTATATATTATTTTATGTACATTATGTCTCTTAGAACCAGTAATGAATATAGTTGCTCCTCAGGATGTGCATAAGGGCTTCACAAAATGTTATGTTAACTTTCATTGAAATTTTCTTTAGTTCATGTACTTGTATGTTAAAAAAACATACAGGTTTTCAAAATACTTGTTAATTTTTAGCTGCATTAGAAATGTGATAATGTTAATATTAAACTAGTAATATCTGTAGATCCCTGTATGTAATAGCATCCTGACTTCTACTGATAGGTTATTTGTGTTTATTGCTTGTACATGTAGTATGCATACATTGTGTACCTTGCTTTTGATAGGTAAAAGAGAGTAACATCTGAAAATCATTTTACTCAAAAGTTTTAAAGACCTGAAAATGCATAAAGGAATTTACCTCTTATATAAAGAAGACCAGGTGAGCAAATCTGGGTCTGATGAGTTTTTTTTTAGAAAAGTTTAAATAGTGCTTTGTCAAAAAAATGTTCTATACAAGTCTGTATCAATCTGTTTTTAATAACTGTACAAGCAACATAAACCGTTGATTATATGAATTTTACATCAAAGTTGTTATTTATATTTTCAGGTCATACCAAGTGTGGAAGGGATTTATTTCAAGGACCTCAAAATGACCTTGAAGAAAGAACAATGTGATGTTAGTGGATTTTCTTTATTTCTTTATATCTTGTTCACCCCCCCTCCCCCCTTTTTAGCTCACCTGGACCAAAGGTCCATGTGAGCTATTGCCATCACTTGGCGTCCGTCGTCATCGTCGTCGTCCGTTAACAATTTTTCAAAAATCTTCTCCTCTGAAACTACTGAACAGAATTCAATGAAACTTGGTATGATTGATCCTTAGGGTGCCCTGCACCAAACTTGTGTTTCGAATTTTGATCCGTCAAATAACATGGCCACCGTTACTAAAAATAGACCAGGGGGTCAGACTACTGTTTTTGGCTTGTAAATCAAAAAGTATAAGAGATAGATGAAATCTGATGCCACGCTACTGCTTCAGCATCAAAAGCTCTACAAAAGTCTCCATTGAGTCGAAGTTCTCAGATGACCCTTTATAGGAGTTACGGCCCCTTAAAGGTGAAAAATAGCATTTTTTCATGTTTTTGGCCTCTTAAATGAAAACTATTACAGATAGAGAAAATCCGTTGCTTGCTTAAATGTTCAGCTCAATTAGCTCTACAAAAGTGTCCATAGAGTCGAAGTTGTCAGATGACCCCTTATAGGGGTTACAGCCCCTTAAAGGCAAAAAATAGTGTTTTGGCCTGTAGAATGAAAACTTTTGCAGAAAGAGAAAAGCTGTTGCTTGCTTAAATGTTCAGCTCATTTAGCTCTACAAAAGTCTCCATAGGATCAAAGTTGTCAGATGACCCCTTTTAGGGGTTACAGCCCCTTAAAGGCGAAAAATAGTGTTTTTGGCCTATAGAATGAAAACTATTGCAGATAGGGAAAAGCTGTTGCTTGCTTAAATGTTCAGCTCATTTAGCTTTACAAAAGTCGTCATAGGGTCGAAGTTCTCAGATGACCCCTTATAGGGGTTACAGCCCCTTAAAGGCAAAAAATAGTGTTTTTGGCCTATAGAATGAAAACTTTTGCAGATAGAGAAAAGCTGTTGCTTGCTTAAATGTTCAGCTCATTTAGCTCTATAAAAGTCTTCATAGGGTTGAAGTTGTCAGATGACCCCTTTATAGGGGTTACAGCCCCTTAAAGGCAAAAAATAGAGTCAAAGTGTTCAGATGGCCCTTTAAATAACATTTTGCACGTTTTTGGCCTACAGAATGGCAACTATTGCTGAAAGAGAAAAACTGTTGCTTGCTTAAATGTTCAGCTTATTTAGCTATACAAAGTTCTTTATAGGGTTGACATCAAGACCAGGTGAGCGATTCAGGCTCCTGGGAGCCTCTTGTTTACAATATTTGTGGCCGGATTTCACGGAGTGAAAAATCCGGGTAATAAAATGGTGAATGTTGGGCGGGCGGGCGGGCGGGGAAAAAAATTCGTAACAGTTTTCTCAGCAACTACTAATCACTGCCACTTGATATTTGGTATACAGCATCAGGGTGGGGTCCCATAGCGTGGGATGCAATTTTAGGTCTGTCGCTCAACTTCTTCCAGTTTAACGAAATCCGGCCATTTTTGACTTTGACAGATTTTTACAAATCTATGGACCAAATTTTTGTTTTGTTTATTTTTACAATGTTAGAATTCTAACGCTTTCCTGAAGAAGTCATGAGACATTCTATGTTGCGTGATGGACATTGACCTATTTTTATGCCCCATCAGTGTAAGTATTATGTCTTTTGGACATATTCTTGATTGTCAAGATAAAAATTCTAAAAGCCTATTTATACTTATCAAAATTTGAGACACAATATTTTAGACCAGTTAACCTACCTTCTAGAAGTACAATTAGCCATGTTCATTATTGTGTAGTACATTTTATAAACCCACTTGATATATTTTGTTTTCAGCCTTACCTGTTGATATCAGCGATGGTTCCAAGTGCTAAGAAGATAATAGTTCATGGGACTGACCAGACCAGTATACCAACACAGCTACCCATACATGAAGTAAGTATCTAGTACTAGGGGCTTGGTAGGTAAAGTGGTCTAAGACCCTGGTTTGAATACCACACCACACACAGTAACTGTTACCCATACATGAGGTTATTTTTTATATAAAGGGCCTGGTTGGTTGAGTGGTTTAAGGCCCTGGTTTAAATGGGTTTGACCGAACCAGCATAACAACACAGTTAACAATATATGAGTTTGAATCTAGCACTATGGGTTTGGTAAGTACAGTGGTCTAAGACCCTGCTTTAAACACCACACCAAACAGGGAACAGACCAGTATACACACAATTGAATTTTGTGGTTTGCATGACCCACAGAAAAATCAGAAAAATTGGAACCCCATAAAATACTATGACAGTGTTATGTTGTGCAGTCAAATAGTTCTTATTCCTGACTGAAATTTTTCATTTGGCTATTCTTTAAGGGATATTTTTTTTGTATTATGGGCTGCACCTCATTAGTATGTTGATATTTTCATTTTGAATAAATTGGTGAGTTGCAGTTTGTGTTCAAGGTCAGTTTTATGTATATTTTTCAGGACACTCAGTTTTCACAGATCCTCCAAGAAAGTCTTGAGTTCTTCAATATTCCAGAGGAAGATTATCCATCATATTTCCTTGTAGACAGTAAATCTAGTAAGACAGCATTAAATATTGTTCTAAGAAGCAAAGAGGTACCAATGGGGCATCCGAATGTCAAAGCCCCAAAGGGCAAAGACAAAACCAGTAAACATGAACAAGAAGCACCAAAAAACGACTGTATAGCAATCAACAACGTGAACTCAAGTTGTAATGAGAGTAAAATCAGGTGCTCCCACATAGTAACCAGTTCCTTATTCCTTATACTCTGTGCTGATTGACGAATGTTTATTTGCCCTTCACATTTCTTTTAAAAGAAGTAAAGAAGTACAAAAAGGACAATTAGAAATTTTAAGTTTCAAAAGACCAAGACAAAATGATAAGACACAAAAGACAATATGAAATAAAAACAAAAAAGAAGTGCAAAACATGTAGAAAAACAAACATAAAAAGAAAATGATGAGATGTGGAATAAGTGTACGTGACGCAGCCCACAGTTAAATGGCAATTTAGAAAAACCATAATGGACAACTGCCAGCAGCCTTCAATGAGGCCATTCGGCACTGCTAGCGGTTCTGCAGTTGGCCCATGGTTTAAATAAAATGCATATAATTCAAATCCAGCCCTGAAATAGTCTTAGACCCTTCTTAAAGGGTAAGTTCACAATTTTTGACATATGGTCTTAAATTGTTCAGAACAATGTTTTATAACAGTGTGCAATTTTTTTCTCTCATATCTTAACTTATAACAAATATATTGGGGATTATTTATTTGAAATAGACCCCTACTCTACATTAGGGGACTACTTCAGTTAATCAGAATTTCTACTGAGAAGCAAAAAATCATATTAGTTCAAACGTTTAAGTGATCATGTGGTACATCCAATAACCAACAAAATAATTAAAATAATCAAAAGTCAACAAGATCATTTAATATTTTCAAATTACTTTCTATATAAAAATCTGTTTGAAATCGTTTTATTAATCTATTATCTTTTTTTCTTTTAAATTGAACTTAATATAATCAATCAATTAAAATTATAATTCTATAATACAAAAAAAAATTATTTTTTTACTATTAAGAAAGAAGTTGTGTATTTAAATGTAAGCCATAAATTTCATTGAAAATAATTGTGATATAATTATGTAAATTACAGGTCATTCTTTTTCTAATCCCCCACTGAGTTTGCTAAAAGTGTTAATTAATGTGAATTTATTGTCATTGTCTCTCAGCAGGTACCTGTGTAATGGTTAGGTAAACATAAATGTAATTAGTCACAGCTGACTTGGGTGAAATAAACAGGAAATTCTAATTATCAATACCTACAGGTGTCAAAACCTAATATACAAACATTCAGAAACAAAGTTTTATGTACTAGATGGTTCATTTTCATTCTAGCATTGAAAACAATAAATTAAATGTTATTTAAATGCAAGGTTATCACAACATGACTTAGATAAATTAAAAATGACTTATTTAAATTGATTTTTATACCAAAAAATCATTATTACAAATTTAAGAATAACTCAATTTTGTTAATTTTGATAAGGATTTTCTATCACTTATTTAAAATGCCATAACATAGATGCACACAAAAATATTATATATTGGCAATTCAATAATTAGGTAAATGGTGGGTCACTGTCAAAAGGAGACTTTGTGGTATTCAGATGTTTTGTGTAATTTAAAATGACAGAAACCAAAAGATAAAAAATAAAATTCCATTTTTGTCAGCTTATTAAATTGAATATAAAAGTTTAAATGATATAGCATAATAAGATAATGCATTAGAAATCATATGACAAATTTTCATTTTTTTGTGAACTTTCCCTTTAAACCAACCTAACTACAACCAGCAATATGGGAACTCTAGTTGAAATAAACACTTCTTCTTAGCAGCTACTAATCACAGTCACTGGATATTTGGTTAACAACATTTGAGCCTTGTTGTTTTACCAGAAACATATGGTACAGAAAAAGAAAGGTATGGTCTTCAATATAAAAAAAAATGAAATACACAACATAACAAAAAACATACATAAAAACAGCCAAACTGCAATTAGCAATATGTGATTTCTAGTTGAAATAAAAACTTCTTAGCAACTACTAATCATACTCTCTTAGTATTTGGTTTGCAGCATCGATCTTGTATTTTTACCAGAAGAAAAATTTTGTTTTTCTATATTTACAGATCAGATACACAATCTGAATTCCTATGTCAGAGATTTCTACTTTTTCCGACGGAACTTCTACCCCCAGTTGTTTCACCATAATAAAGTTTTTGTTTTTTATATATTTATAGATCAGATACACAATCTGAATTCCTATGTCAGAGATTTCTACTTTTTCCGACGTAACTTTTACCCACAGCTAAGTCTAGTCAACATGGATCCCGATAAAGCTTTCCAAGAACTTGATAAACAGGTAAATATTATAAACTGCTCCAAGGTTGTTAACGTTGTAAAGTTTTTTACTAGTCTGTCAGTCCGTCAATGATTATTAAAATGATTCTGATTAACCTTTTCCAGAAATGGTTTGCTTAGTATATACAATAAAAAAATGTTTATTAGGACCCTGCATAGATCCAGACGCCTTTTAGGTTTAACTTTGTTTGTCCATCTATCTGTCTGTCAACAATTTCTCATTAACACTTAATTGTAAAAAAAAGGAATCATTGTAGAATAAACACTTAATTGAAATTTTATTGTTTTGGCTAGCTATCAACCATGAAAGTGGTACCCAAACTACAATATAGGACTTTGTTGATATTTTAAATCGCTGATGTCTGTCATGTTGTATTGACTATAATAAATTTATTTTTCTCTATTTAGGCTTTCACTTTGAAATTTGTGGAGATAGGAAAAGTTTTATTTACAACAGCAGTGCTAAAAAGCACACCTGCACATCAGGTAAAATTATTGTATTGGTTAACAAAATGTAAATGAATCACCTGTGGATTAGTTATACTGCATACAATAATAGACAGCAATAGTTCTACTATCAGCTAACTGAGCAATCATGGAAAAACCCATTCTATTTGCTTTACATTTTAGAATTCCTCAAGCTGCCATCCCTTATTACTGTGCATTATATAATCACAATTTTGTTGTCCTCAATGACAACTGCATGTTCATAAGCACACAATTTTGTAAGCGGTTTTCAAACACCTACAGTTTTAAAAGAATTTATGAAAATGCATGTGCCATTATTCCTTTGGCCATAAAAATAAAAACCAGTGCAGACTACATGAAACAATTAAAATTACTGACCATTCAAAGCATATATTTTTAGCTCACCTGGCCAAAGGCCATGTGAGCTTATGCCATCACTTGGCGTCCGTCGTCGTCGTCTGTAAACAATTTTTCAAACGTTAACTTGTCCGACACCATAAGTCCAATTGCAACCAAACTTGGTACAGTTGTTTAATGGCATTATGTGTACAAAACTATCGTTCTGATTTTTGATTCGTAAAAAAACATGGCCACCATGGCTAAAAATGGAACATAGGGGTCAAATTACAGTTTTTTGCAAATAACTAAAAAACGGTAACAGATATCAAAATTCTGGCATGGGTAGAAGTGATCAGCACCTCAAGATCTACCTGCCCAGAAATTTTCAAAAAGATCCAACAACAAATGTAGGAGTTATTGTCCTTTTCTGGATTTTTTCAAAATTTTGCACTTATTTAGCCCTATATCTTGAAAACTATACAAGATATTTTAAAAATTCAAATTGCATATGATTAAGCACATTAAGATCTACATTTCATGTATGTAGATCAAAGCTGTAGGATCATTTCTTTTAGGAGTTATTGTCCTTAAAACAACAAAATGTACCATTTTTCATTACTATTTCCCTGAATTTCAAAGATTAACTTGTCTGACATCATAAGACCAACTGCATTTGGCACACTTGTTTAATAGCTTATATGCTACAACTCTATAGTTCAGATTTTTGATTCGTCAAAAACATGGCCCCCATGGCTAAAAATAGAACTCAGGGGTAAATTGCATTTTTTTGCTAATAACTCAAAAATTGTTTCAGATATCAAAATTGTGCAAGAATCAAAATAGATCAGCATATTAAGATCTACCTGTGCTGAAATTTTGGAAAAGATCTGACTGCTGATGTGGGAGTAATTGCCCTTTTTAGCTCACCTGACCCGAAGGGTCATGTGAGCTATTGTCATCACTTGGCGTCCGTCGTCCGTCCGTCGTCCGTCGTCCGTCCGTCGTCCGTAAACTTTTTAAAACGTTAACTCCTCTGACACCATAAGTCCAATTGCTACCAGACTTGGTATGGTTGTTCATTAGCATTCGGTGCTTAGAACTGATGTGGGGATTTTTGATTCGTCGTAAAACATGGCCGCCATGGCTAAAAATAGAACATAGGGGTAAAATGCAGTTTTTAGCTCACCTGACCCGAAGGGTCATGTGAGCTATTGTCATCACTTGGCGTCCGTCGTCCGTCCGTCGTCCGTCGTCCGTCGTCCGTCGTCCGTCGTCCGTCCGTAAACTTTTTCAAACGTTAACTCCTCTGACACCATAAGTCCAATTGAAACCAAACTTGGTATGGTTGTTCATTAGCATTCGGTGCTTAGAACTGATGTGGGGATTTTTGATTCGTCGTAAAACATGGCCGCCATGGCTAAAAATAGAACATAGGGGTAAAATGCAGTTTTTTGCAAATAACTCAAAAACGGCTACAGATATCAAAATTCTGGCATAGGGTAAAAGTGATCAGCACCTCAAGATCTACCTACCCTGAAATTTTGAAGAAAATCCAACGACCCATGTAGGAGTTATTGCCCTTTTTGTGGATTTTTTGCAAATTTTGCACCTGTTTAGCTCAATATCTTGAAAACTATACTAGATATTTGAGAAATTCAAATTGCATATTGTTAAGCACATCAAGATCTACAAAATATGTAATAGGGTCAACGTTGTAGGACCTTTCCTTTTAGGAGTTATTGCCCTTAGAACGTCAAAATTGAGCATTTTAACAGCATTTCCTCATTACATTGAAAACGTTAACTCCTCTGACACTTTAAGTCCAAATGGAACCAAACTTAGTATAGTTGTTTATTAGCATTAGGTGTATAGAACTGATGTGGGGATTTTTGATTGGTCGTAAAACATGGCCGCTGTGGCTAAAAATAGAACATAGGGGTAAATGGCAGTTTTTTGCAAATAACTCTAAAACGGTGACAGATTTCAAAATTTTGATTGGGAACAAAAGTGATCAGCACCTCAAGATCTACCAGCTCTGAAATTTTGAAGAAAATCCAACAACCCATGTAGGAGTTATTGCCCTTTTTGTGGATTTTTTGCAAATTTTGCACCTGTTTAGCTCAATATCTTGAAAACTATACTAGATATTTGAGAAATTTAAATTGCATATTGTTAAGCACATCAAGATCTACAAAATATGTAATAGGGTCAACGTTGTAGGACCTTTCCTTTTAGGAGTTATTGCCCTTAGAACGTCAAAATTGAGCATTTTAACAGCATTTCCTCATTACATTGAAAACGTTAACTCCTCTGACACTTTAAGTCCAAATGGAACCAAACTTAGTATAGTTGTTTATTAGCATTAGGTGTATAGAACTGATGTGGGGATTTTTGATTGGTCGTAAAACATGGCCGCTGTGGCTAAAAATAGAACATAGGGGTAAATGGCAGTTTTTTGCAAATAACTCTAAAACGGTGACAGATTTCAAAATTTTGATTGGGAACAAAAGTGATCAGCACCTCAAGATCTACCAGCTCTGAAATTTTGAAGAAAATCCAACAACCCATGTAGGAGTTATTGCCCTTTTTGTGGATTTTTTGCAAATTTTGCACCTGTTTAGCTCAATATCTTGAAAACTATACTAGATATTTGAGAAATTTAAATTGCATATTGTTAAGCACATCAAGATCTACAAAATATGTAATAGGGTCAACGTTGTAGGACCTTTCCTTTTAGGAGTTATTGCCCTTAGAACGTCAAAATTGAGCATTTTAACAGCATTTCCTCATTACATTGAAAACCTTAACTCCTCTGACACTTTAAGTCCAAATGGAACCAAACTTGGTATAGTTGTTTATTAGCATTAGGTGTATAGAACTGATGTGGGGATTTTTGATTGGTCGTAAAACATGGCCGCTGTGGCTAAAAATAGAACATAGGGGTAAATGGCAGTTTTTTGCAAATAACTCTAAAACGGTGACAGATTTCAAAATTTTGATTGGGAACAAAAGTGATCAGCACCTCAAGATCTACCAGCTCTGAAATTTTGAAGAAAATCCAACAACCCATGTAGGAGTTATTGCCCTTTTTGTGGATTTTTTGCAAATTTTGCACCTGTTTAGCTCAATATCTTGAAAACTATACTAGATATTTGAGAAATTTAAATTGCATATTGTTAAGCACATCAAGATCTACGAAATATGTAATAGGGTCAACGTTGTAGGACCTTTCCTTTTAGGAGTTATTGCCCTTAGAACGTCAAAATTGAGCATTTTAACAGCATTTCCTCATTACATTGAAAACCTTAACTCCTCTGACACTTTAAGTCCAAATGGAACCAAACTTGGTATAGTTGTTTATTAGCATTAGGTGTATAGAACTGATGTAGGGATTTTTGATTGGTCGTAAAACATGGCCGCTGTGGCTAAAAATAGAACATTAGGTTAAACTGCATTTTTTTGCAAATAACTCAAAAAGGGTGACAGATTTTTAGATTTTGATTGAGAAAAAAAGTGATCAGCACCTTTAGATCCACCTTATTGTCAGATGACCCCCTTATTAATCTTATGACCCTTTCAACGTTAAATAGATTTTGCCTTATAACCTTTACTTCAGCCACATATGTCAGGTGAGCGATTCAGGCTCCTGGGAGCCTCTTGTTTGCAAATAACTCAAAAACGGCTACAGATATCAAAATTCTGGCATAGGGTAAAAGTGATCAGCACCTCAAGATCTACCTACCCTGAAATTTTGAAGAAAATCCAACAACCCATGTAGGAGTTATTGCCCTTTTTGTGGATTTTTTGCAAATTTTGCACCTGTTTAGCTCAATATCTTGAAAACTATACTAGATATTTGAGAATTTTAAATTGCATATTGTTAAGCACATCAAGATCTACAAAATATGTAACAGGGTCAACGTTGTAGGACCTTTCCTTTTAGGAGTTATTGCCCTTAGAACGTCAAAATTTAGCATTTTAACAGCATTTCCTCATTACATTGAAAACGTTAACTCCTCTGACACTTTAAGTCCAAATGGAACCAAACTTGGTATAGTTGTTTATTAGCATTAGGTGTATAGAACTGATGTGGGGATTTTTGATTGGTTGTAAAACATGGCCGCTGTGGCTAAAAATAGAACATAGGGGTAAATGGCAGTTTTTTGCAAATAACTCTAAAACGGTGACAGATTTCAAAATTTTGATTGGGAACAAAAGTGATCAGCACCTCAAGATCTACCTACCCTGAAATTTTGAAGAAAATCCAACAACCCATGTAGGAGTTATTGCCCTTTTTGTGGATTTTTTGCAAATTTTGCACCTGTTTAGCTCAATATCTTGAAAACTATACTAGATATTTGAGAATTTTAAATTGCATATTGTTAAGCACATCAAGATCTACAAAATATGTAACAGGGTCAACGTTGTAGGACCTTTCCTTTGAGGAGTTATTGCCCTTGGAACGTCAAAATTGAGCATTTTAACTGCATTTCCTTATATTGAAAATGTTAACTCCTCTGACACTTTAAGTCCAAATGGAACCAAACTTGGTATTATTGTTTATTATTATTAGGTGTATAGAACTGTTGTTGGGATTTTTGATTGGTTGTAAAACATGGCTGCTGTGGCTAAAAATAGAACATTAGGTTAAACTGCATTTTTTTGCAAATAACTCAAAAAGGGTGACAGATTTTTAGATTTTGATTGAGAACAAAACTGATCAGCACCTTTAGATCCACCATATTGTCAGATGACCCCCTTATTAATCTTATGACCCTTTCAACGTTAATAGATTTTGCCTTATAACCTTTACTTCAGGCACATATGTCAGGTGAGCGATTCAGGCTCCTGGGAGCCTCTTGTTCCTAATTTTTGCCAAATTTTGCACTTATTAAGCCCAAATAACTTGAAAACTAACCAAGATATTTCAGAAATTTAAATCACATATGGTTATGCACAATAATATCTACAAAATATATGTGTCTGTGTAGTTCAGGTGAGCGATTCAGGCTCCTGGGAGCCTCTTGTTATTTTTTTACAGCTACAGAATCATGTTTCATTTCTCCATGAAGAATTTCTAAAGTTGCCATCTTTCCCTAGGAAAGCTTTAGAGGCAGAATTTGGACTGTATGGTGGAAACTGGGGTCAGGTTGGTTCAGATACTGCAACTTAAATTTAGCATATTTTTAAGTATTTTTTATGTCAATAAGTTGTCGTTAGGGCTACTCCAATAAAAAGTAGGATTGGGTTGAAATGTAACTCTTTATCTAATGGTATATAAGGAGTACCTTATTACAAAATTTATCTGATTTTTACAATCATGCTGTGAAAATACCACAGCCAAGCTTTTACATTTATTATACCCCCACTCATAAGAGAGGGGGCTATATTGCAATCACCTTGTCCGTCCATCTGTCGGTCGGTAACAAACTTTCATAACAGATTTCACAACTTCTACTGAAGAGATTGATTTCAAATTTGGTATACAGCTTTAGCATGATGAGTTGTATTGTGCCGCCCCTTTCCAGGTCAGTCGCACATGTACTTCCTGTTTTCTGAGTGGTCAAGTGGGGATATCCTTAGCACGAATGAGTACAACCCCTTGTTTAAGCCCCATATACTAATTTTTGCCCCCCCGCCGCAACTTGCTGGAGGGACCTAGTAATGGTCTCCATCCGTCTATCCGTCTGTCCGTCACGTTTTTTGTGGGTGCAACTCCTCAAAGACTACTGAAGGGATGTTGCTGAAACTTTACACACTGATAGGGTACTATTAGTTGGTGATCATCTTTTAAATGAAATTTTCAAAATGGCCGCTGTTTCCATGGAAACGAGGAAGAAAGGTCAAAATATAGGACGTTCAATATCTCGGTTACCTAGGTGCACAGGGTTCTGAAATTTTGTAGGCTGATAGAGCAAAAGGTGCTTTATAATAACACGAAAAAAAAATTTTAAGCGATATTTATGGTTTGTGATTTTTCTGTCCGAAAAATGGGACTTTGTCAAACGTTTTTGTGGGTGCAACTCCTCAGAGACTACTGAGTGGATGTTGCTGAAACTTTACACACTGATAGGGTTCTACTAGTAGGTGATCATCCCATATTTGAAATTTTCAAAATGGCTGTGGTTTCCATGGAAACGGGGAAGAAAGGTCAAAATAAAGGACATTCAATATCTCGGTTATTTTTTTTACGTTCACTGGTTTCTTTCCTCGTTTTAACTGAAAATTTTCATCTTCGAAACAACCAATTTCTATCGTTTCTCAGAGAATATATCGCTGGAAACTTTCATGCAGCGGCGGGGGACACATGGCTACGTGTAGCCATCTTGTTACTTGAATAGCCATTATTGAACAAATGTGCTGAATTTGGCAATCTAAAGAAGTAATGTATTTTAAAACAAAGGCACAATAATATCTCAAAGAAAAAAAAACAGGATTGAAAATCAAGAAGCCACAAAAATAATGCCAATAAAAAAACTTGTACATCAACACATTATCCCAATATAAAACTATAGTGATTTAGGTGCTTTGAGTTGTTAATGGTGAATCAGTTGAAATGTTTACTATAGTAGTTTAAATTATCTCTCTCTCTATTTCAGGAACTTTATGGAATGGATACACTTCATAAATATTCATGGGTGAAGGTAATGTTGTTAAACCAAATCTTCTTTTGTCTCCATGTATTTATGATAAATCATTTAAAGGTCTTGGCAATGCTTACTAGTAAATGAAGTATATACACTAAACATTTGTATTTGTAAGTTTATACAATAACATTGCATACCATAGAATGACTAAAAAAGATTTCTTGGCAAATTATTTCAAGATTTTGAACCAGTTTTAAAAGAACTCAAGAACATTTATGTAATTGGACCAAGTTCATAACAAGACAATACTTGGACCTGTTTATATCACAATCTTTACAAATGACCTTCAACTCTTTTTCAATATCATCCTTGAATAGAACATTCTTCATTGTGAGGACTGGAGGATGTATGGGGCTCCCCCAGGGTACCCCCCTCAGGTCGCTAGGTCGCTTTTAAAAGGCATATTTTGGCGGAGGTCGCAGGTCGTTTTTTGGCATAGGCCGATTTTATGAAGTGTAGGTCGGAAGTCGCCCTTAAAAAGCCCTCAGGACGCAGGTCGTTTTTAACCCTGCGGGGGTCACATGTATTTGTTTATCTTTTCAGTTAATGACCACAATGTTCAGTTCTATGACCAGTACTTTTGCATGGTCCAATGACCTTCAACTGTTTCTCAATGTCATCAATGGATGTATCATTCTACACTGTGAGGACTCAGCCATGCTTAGATTCTGTTTGACTTCTCTGATCAACACAAGTATTCATTTCAAGTACATTTTCTCCATGAATGGGTGAGTTTCGAAAAAAAATGATTTTTTGTGAAAACTTGGTGAATGTTTATCTGTCTGACAATAGGTATATATTTTTTTTTTCTTTGGCAAAGGGATGTTTTCAGATGTATTGTTACTTATGTTTGCTTGATAGTTCATGAAATTTTGCAGTAAGAATAAAAAGTTAAGTTATTTTTTCAAACGCTTTGTATACTGTTAAATAATGCCTGGGATGTACATATATTTTGGAAGAGTAAGTGAACAACTGTTAAACTTTTAATAATGAATTATTTTGTATCTTTTCCATTAGAAATATATATCTTAGTATCTCTTGATAAAAATTCTCACAAATGCACAGCATTTTCCTTTAGAACTAACAAGACAAGTAAAAGAAATTGTTTTTTTCAGATTTAACTACATTATGCCGACACTGCTGAAAACCCTAAGCAATAATCAGCCAAACCCTGTACTGGTGACAGCCATACAGTTCATCTGTAAAACATTCTACATACTGCATAGGAAACCCTTCATACTACAGGTTTGTATCTAACTTAAACTGGATTATTTTCTAACACCTGTACACCTAAAATAAACTTCATGCTGTAATCTCTTTTACTTTTTGCATGTTACTTCATCTTGTAGTACTATAAGGTGTAAAATTATTGTATGACCTTATTTGTTCTATATACTTTACATTTCAAGTGACATACCCTTCTGGAGAAGGCTTCATTTATTTTTCGATATATATCCCCCCTGCAAATAATTGGTGGTACATTTATATAGGATTTTTGTGGTCTGTCTGTCTATCCATCCACATACATGTATCTCCTAACCAAAAATCCTTCTAAACCCCTTGATGAAATTTGATAAAACTTTACATACAAAAAATATGAACATGTAGAAGTATGTATGAAAAATTTTTTTGCTCTCATTTTGTATAGTGGCATTGATATTTTCTATTATTGTTTTCAGATGTTTGGAAGTATCGTGCCATTACTAGATGACACTTCATCAGAGAGTGGAATGATGGATTGTAGAAAGGTAATGTATTAGACAGTTTTCAACACTTTGACTCTCAGCAATATTAATTTAAAAAGCATTCTGTAATTTTTACTAATAACTACCCAGGAAATATATATATATAAACATTGTTTAAATGTGCAGTCAAAATTTAAACACTGTAAGCGTACTTATTTTCGCGAGGTATTTATTTTCACGGATTTCGTGGTCATGTATTTTTCTCGAAAATTAATACCTGCATAATGAAGTAATATGTCTGAAATGAATAGATAAATGAGTAGAAAACGCAAGATTAAGTACCCGTGAATTTGGTTGAAACCGTAAACCTGTGAAAATAAGTACCTTTACAGTAAAACATCTGAGCCTATTGTACAGTTTATAGGAATGTATATTGTTCCAATCTGCAATACAGTAGTCCCCCTCACGAGAGATCACTCATTTGTAAGACCACCCCTTTTCAAAGGTCACATTTCTCTTGCATTAACTCATTTGTGAACAAAAGTACCTCATTTGGAAGACCACCCCTTTAACCTGACCAAAGACCACCCTTTTGGGACAAAAATTATCAATTTCCCCCTCTTGAAAGACCACTTTTAAAAATTATATATATTTCATACACTAAATATTATACTCTTTATACTTATGTTTTTTTTACACAATATCAGAAGGAATAAAGAAATTCTATTTTCAAAACTTGATGATGTAGATATTGCATTCATATAAGAGAACCACGCTTACAAAAATGTCTCTGGTCACTTTAACCTTCTTTTTTATTTTTATATATTTTTAAAAAATTAAAAAATTCATTGCTCAAGCTGAGGCCCATTACTTATCCAAATAACAATTATTGACAAAAGTGAGTTAATTAATAAGGACTTTGCATTGTTTTTTTTATGAAAGGGGATATTGAATGGCTTCAATTAGCTAAATAAACAGCTATGACACTTGGAGATGAAAATTAAACTAATAATTATATGAACTTATTGAACAGGTAATATAATGATAATATGTGTACACAAAGGTACACTTTAAATGGTAAAACATTCACTGTGTAAAACAGATCTAAATAAGAAAATCTTTATTTCTGTATTTCCTTATTTTATTTATTAATGTATTTCATTATTATATGTCAGTATATAGCCAAAAGTTATAAACTCCTAAAATAATTCATAAATTTAATTTGCACCCATACAATTACCATAATACACAATGTATATGAATGGTCCATATTGGGAAGTTACTTTTCCTTTCAAATGTTCAATCCTTTTGAGAGACCACCTCTTTTGTAAGACCACTTTTCTGTTGCAAATAGGGTGGTCTTTAAAGAGGGGGACTACTGTATTACAGCCATATCTAGTTTTGGGTGCAATTCTGGTGTGGCGGGGGGACATGGCCATTAATAGCATTCACTTTTGTTATTAAAGTTCACAAACTTGTAATAATTTTCTCTGTTTTTCAGATCCAACCAGATGTCTTGTTTCAGCTGCTGTTATCCCTAGGTAAAGAATGCCCTGACAATCTGTATGTCCTAGATCTGGTTCAAGGTGAAAAACCTTTGAGAGCACTAGTAAGTATACCAAACCATCAATAAATATCTGTAACAGCATTTATGACATAAAGTTTCTTTTCTAGCTTATATACATGTAGTAAAATGAAAATGACTTTTTTGGGCCAAAAAAAAAGGATTTCTGTTATAAGAATGACTATTGACATGAAATGATTCATGATGTCAAGGTATAATAGACCATGACTGACTATGTATAAAATTCACCAAAGTTGTAAATGATATCTCATTTATCTGACATGTTTCTGTTTTTTACAAGGTGTCTGTTGTGAGAATGACTGACAGTTGAGAAATGATAGATGCTGCTTATATGTGTGTTACAGTCATAGACTATTTTGACAAGTCATAAAAGTATGATTTTTTTTTCAACTTTATCTGACAGTGTCTTGCTCTTTACAGGATTTTTGTTATGAGAATGACTCAGACAGACTAGAAATGATTGATGCTGTCAATATGTGTGTGACTGTGATAGCCTATGCCCCTGACTCATTCAGAAGTGTCCAGATGCTGGTATGTAAAATGTATTCTTTTTTTTTGCATTGAAATATTAGAAAAGGACAATTTCACATTTCTTGACACTGATAGCAAGAATCCTTATCATTGAAAAGGAACAAAAATTGTTGTCCTGTTTAGGGAGACATTACCCCATGTATGTTAATAATTCTTTTGTAGAGCTCTATAAAAGTAGAATCAATGTCAGCAACCAATTTTTAAAGTCTACAATAAGATCAAAAGTCAATTATAAATAAGTTGAAGAATTAAAACTTAGACAGTAACTTCCAAACTGCATATCAATCAAGAAAAAACCTTTTCTGTAATTTTCAGGAAAAAAGATTTATTTGCCTTTTTATGTTACCTGCATCTGACAGTTGCTAAGCAACATATAGGGGTCACTTTGGCACTACCAGTTGTTGTGTCATGTGGCTTAATAAAAAATCTTTTTTACAGATTTTTGATTATCTGCATGCCACAGTCTTTTGATATTTGTAATAAATGGTGTAAAGCAATTTTATGCATGTAATTCATCTATTTTCTGTTCACTGAATACTAAGATGCAGGCAGCATATGTCTTCCATGGAAAATCACCATTCTAGTTCTTTATACAAATTACGATAAATTCCTTTTCACAGAAAATCTTAGATGTCCTTATTCCAAGATACCTTGACCATCTAAAGAAGAATACAAACCAAAGAGACAACCCAACAGCAGCTAGATCTGAGATAACTGTCATCAATAATGTAGCCATCGCCATGAGGGCTCTGTTGTGTTGTAGTGAATACTTTACAAGGTACGTCAGATCTGAAATCACTGTCATCAATAATGTAGCCATCGCCATGAGGGCTCTGTTGTGTTGTATTGAATACTTTACAAGGTACGTCAGATCTGAGATCACTGTCATCAATAATGTAGCCATCCCCATGAGGGCTCTGTTGTGTTGTAGTGAATACTTTACAAGGTACGTCAGATCTGAAATCACTATCATCAATAATGTTGCCATCGCCATGAGGGTTCTGGTGTGTTGTAGTGAATACTTTACAAGGTACGTCAGATCTGAGATCACCGTCATCAATAATGTAGCCATCGCCATGAGGGCTTTGTTGTGTTGTAGTGAATACTTTACAAGGTACGTCAGATCTTAAATCACTGTCATCAATAATGTAGCCATCACCATGAGGGCTCTGTTGTGTTGTAGTGAATACTTTACAAGGTACGTCAGATCTGAGATAACCGTCATCAATAATGTAGCCATCGCCATGAGGGCTCTGTTGTGTTGTAGTGAATACTTTACAAGGTACGTCAGATCTTAAATCACTGTCATCAATAATGTAGCCATCGCCATGAGGGTTCTGGTGTGTTGTAGTGAATACTTTACAAGGTACGTCAGATCTGAGATCACCGTCATCAATAATGTAGCCATCGCCATGAGGGCTTTGTTGTGTTGTAGTGAATACTTTACAAGGTACGTCAGATCTTAAATCACTGTCATCAATAATGTAGCCATCACCATGAGGGCTCTGTTGTGTTGTAGTGAATACTTTACAAGGTACGTCAGATCTGAGATAACCGTCATCAATAATGTAGCCATCGCCATGAGGGCTCTGTTGTGTTGTAGTGAATACTTTACAAGGTACGTCAGATCTTAAATCACTGTCATCAATAATGTAGCCATCGCCATGAGGGCTCTGTTGTGCTGTAGTGAATATTTTACAAGGTACGTCAGATCTGAAATCACTGTCATCAATAATGTAGCCATCGCCATGAGGGCTCTGTTGTGTTGTAGTGAATACTTTACAAGGTACGTCAGATCTGAAATCACTGTCATCAGTAATGTAGCCATCGCCATGAGGGCTCTGTTGTGCTGTAGTGAATATTTTACAAGGTAGGTCAGATCTGAAATCACTGTCATCAATAATGTAGCCATCACCATGAGGGCTCTGTTGTGTTGTAGTGAATACTTTACAAGGTACGTCAGATCTTAAATCACTGTCATCAATAATGTAGCCATCGCCATGAGGGCTTTGTTGTGTTGTAGTGAATACTTTACAAGGTACGTCAGATCTGAAATCACTGTCATCAATAATGTAGCCATCGCCATGAGGGCTCTGTTGTGTTGTAGTGAATACTTTACAAGGTACGTCAGATCTGAAATCACTGTCATCAATAATGTAGCCATCGCCATGAGGGCTCTGTTGTGTTGTAGTGAATACTTTACAAGGTACGTCAGATCTGAAATCACTGTCATCAATAATGTAGCCATAGCCATGAGGGCTCTGTTGTGTTGTAGTGAATACTTTACAAGGTACGTCAGATCTGAAATCACTGTCATCAATAATGTAGCCATCGCCATGAGGGCACTGTTGTGCTGTAGTGAATATTTTACAAGGTAAAGTGTTTCTGCAGAAAGCTAAGAAAAACAAAGGTCAGAAAATAAAACTTGGATTTTTTTATTGCACTTGAATGGATTAAAGCAGAGGATGTGAAAAAGTCCCAATTTCTAAATTTCAAATTAAACCCTCTTTAAAAATGAGGAATTCAAATCACATGACATTTAAAGCATAACAAAAAATATAACTCAATAGTTTTAAGCACAAAATCTTAACAAACAAAAGGGAACTCAGGTGCTCTGAGAAAGTAAGCATTTCCTTCTTGTAGCAACAGATCTAGACATGCATTATATGCAAATGTTTCAAAACTATCAAAGAATGTCTCACATACTTTTTGACACTATTGAATCAAGTTGATGATTTCAGAAACTTTCGTTTTATAGAAATATGAGTCTACCTCAGAGACAATTAGACATGGAGAAATCATCTGCTAAGGCCACCAGTAACCACTCACCGCTGGGTGGCACCAGTTACTATGACGACAGAGAAGATTCTCATGCAAGGTAGGGTTCATGTTTCCCCATTCTTATACATGTATAGGGGCTCCTACAAAGCAAATTATCACCTTTGACCCAATGGCTTTATTGGGATAACTTTCAGCCTTTTTATTATGCAGAGCGGAGTAAAGTTTTACTCATATATGTCCGTCCATATGTATGAATTTCCGTCAAGCTTTTCTCATAAACCGTACATGAGAAATATTTGAAACTTGGTAGAACGGTTCAGTTTGACAAACTGTACATCCAAAGGGACTTTCAGAACTGTTGGCTTCTACTTCCTGTTTTGATACCAGCAGGGGCATCCATGTCTCATGGACACATTCCTTAATGGTGAAAAAAAATGAAATTTTATTGGAAAACAGATGTGACCTCAATGAAAGTATGAAGTAAAATATACCTGTATTTAAATTTGGCTGGGGGACATGTGGGGTATACCCTGTTGGAGCTCAAGTATGTGTGTCTTATCACAATGAAATTTCAATACAAAACTATTTGTAGCCAAGTTTTTGGAAGAGAAAATTGTGGTTATTAATTGGTGAATGTCAGACTGCTGCCATTGAAAATGTTTTTAATACAGATTTCTCAGCAATTACCTATTTCAGCCTTGTAATATTTTGTATGTAGTATCAGCGTGGGGTCCCATATGGTATGATTTCATTACAGGTCTGTTTCTCAAGTATTACCAAAATTACAAGATCAGGCCATGCATTTCCTTCTTGACCCATTTTCTATGAATATATCAGAAATGTATATATAAAAAAATCCTACATAAGAAGCCTCATTCAATGCATTTTGTAGTCCCTTCTCGAAAAAGCTTTATGACCGATATAAACTCTTAAGAAATTCAGAATATTTTAATACATTCAAACTAAACTGGACACTACTATGCTGTAAACATACTTAATTTTGCGGGTACTTATTTTCACAATTTTACGATTTCACCCAAGTTCAGGGAGTACCTAAATTCAGGAATTCTGCTCATTATTTGATTCATTTCATTCAAAATAAGTACGTTTACAGTATTGCTTAAAGTGCCAAGCCCAGTAATTAACATTAATGTAACATGTATCATTTTAAAGAAGAAGAGATATTGGTATCATGTATGTATATTTACTGCATAGATAGCTTAAAGACTTTACTGTTTCAGTCGTCACATGGAAGAAGGCAGAAAGAAGACCTACGTCCACGACCTTGACGACACGGACATGAAGAATGATTTCCGTAAACCGAGAGATATCCTACTGAATGTTATCGCAGGCTTCTATGCTACATGTCAAAGCAGACTTAAGGAGCTGAGGAGAATTATAGCAGATCCAACATTCAGACCTCCAGATCTACTGGACTTCAAGTCTCATAATGTATGTAGAATGTTTAGGTCCATGTTCACAGAAAAATTTAAACTAAGTGGTGGCAAAATTTTAAACCTATTACACATGTTTGGTTGTCATTAGACTTGTAAATGGCACTCTAGCTATAAGTAAAAAGCCAATTTAAACAGAACTGAATAGCATTGTATAAAAACTATACATAGTATTGTAAGAGACTTGCCCACACCCTGATAAAATTAATTTTCCCATGAACATTTATTAAGGTCTTTCCCTTTCCAAAGGGAAGACCTTATTGATTTCGTTCTGCCTATTATTATTATTAAGGTCTTTCCCTTTCCAAAGGGAAGACCTTATTGATTTCGTTCTGCCTATTATTATTAAGGTCTTTCCCTTTCCAAAGGGAAGACCTTATTGATTTCGTTCTGCCTATTATTATTATTCTTTTTTTTCTGCCATCAACGTCAAAAAATTGCCTTGACCGATTTTGATGAAATTTGGCACACTTATTCGGCACTGCCTGGAATCGACGTGACTTAGGGCCTGACGCTAAAGTATTCTTAGTTACGGCGCAATCGCGCAAAACGCTGTTTACCCTTGTGTTCAGATCTTCTCCTAGATAGTAACAGATATAAAAAATCTTAACTGTGGAAACTGTTTTAAGACTCCTGGCGACGAATCATCACGAAAAAAAATTTGAAATTTTTACTTCCTGGTTGCGCGCGTATGGTGCAAAGTTTGTCAAAAACGTCAAAGTTGTCCGATTTTAATGAAATTTGGTTTCCAAATAGATTTAGGAGTCCTGATTTCATATTTGGAGTCAAAACACATTTTTGGTCTATCATTTTTAAAATGGCCGCCATTGAAATTTTGTTTTTGCTATAACTAAAAAACCATAACATTTAGAAGCACACGATAAATATAAAAAATGTTTCTCTCAGTAAGATCTACAAAATGAGGTCAAGGTCAAAGGTCAAGGTCATCATTGGTAGATTTTCCAAACAATTAGTCTTTTTTCATTGCGCAATAACTCAAATAAAATGCAAATTTTCAGAACTTTTTTTTACATTATATAATTTGCTGATGTCTTCTCAGTTGATCACAATTTTTTTTGTGAAAAAATATGAAAAAATGGTGTCGCAACATGGATTTTTGTGAAAATTAGACCCTATCACTGTTCTAAGCCACTGTATGACCTTGAATGATTTTTCAAGGTCAAATCAACTTACTTTCACTATTCCAACCAGTTTCAATGATTAAAAGTTCTCAAATGTCAGAAATAACAAAGTTGACATTTCATCCCCCCCTTTTTTGAAAATTTGGAAATTTGCCATTTTTCACTAAAAAATGTTCTGTTTGGGTAAATATACCTTATTTAACCATAATTAGACGATACAAGCCCTAAAAATCCAGAAATAGTCCCATCTGTCCTCTTTATTAAGGTCTTTCCCTTTCCAAAGGGAAGACCTTATTGATTTCGTTCTGCCTATTATTATTATTCTTTTTTTTCTGCCATCAACGTCAAAAAATTGCCTTGACCGATTTTGATGAAATTTGGCACACTTATTCGGCACTGCCTGGAATCGACGTGACTTAGGGCCTGACGCTAAAGTATTCTTAGTTACGGCGCAATCGCGCAAAACGCTGTTTACCCTTGTGTTCAGATCTTCTCCTAGATAGTAACAGATATAAAAAATCTTAACTGTGGAAACTGTTTTAAGACTCCTGGCGACGAATCATCACGAAAAAAAAATTTGAAATTTTTACTTCCTGGTTGCGCGCGTATGGTGCAAAGTTTGTCAAAAACGTCAAAGTTGTCCGATTTTAATGAAATTTGGTTTCCAAATAGATTTAGGAGTCCTGATTTCATATTTGGAGTCAAAACACATTTTTGGTCTATCATTTTTAAAATGGCCGCCATTGAAATTTTGTTTTTGCTATAACTAAAAAACCATAACATTTAGAAGCACACGATAAATATAAAAAATGTTTCTCTCAGTAAGATCTACAAAATGAGGTCAAGGTCAAAGGTCAAGGTCATCATTGGTAGATTTTCCAAACAATTAGTCTTTTTTCATTGCGCAATAACTCAAATAAAATGCAAATTTTCAGAACTTTTTTTTACATTATATAATTTGCTGATGTCTTCTCAGTTGATCACAATTTTTTTTGTGAAAAAATATGAAAAAATGGTGTCGCAACATGGATTTTTGTGAAAATTAGACCCTATCACTGTTCTAAGCCACTGTATGACCTTGAATGATTTTTCAAGGTCAAATCAACTTACTTTCACTATTCCAACCAGTTTCAATGATTAAAAGTTCTCAAATGTCAGAAATAACAAAGTTGACATTTCATCCCCCCCTTTTTTGAAAATTTGGAAATTTGCCATTTTTCACTAAAAAATGTTCTGTTTGGGTAAATATACATTATTTAACCATAATTAGACGATACAAGCCCTAAAAATCCAGAAATAGTCCCATCTGTCCTCTTTATTAAGGTCTTTCCCTTTCCAAAGGGAAGACCTTATTGATTTCGTTCTGCCTATTATTAAGGTCTTTCCCTTCCGTAGGAAAGACCTTATTGTATTCGTTAGGCCTATTATTAAGGTCTTTCCCTTTCCAAAGGGAAGACCTTATTGTTTTCGTTCTGCCTATTATTATTATTATTATTATTATTATTCTTTTTTTTCTGCCGCTCGTGAGCAAAAAGTTTCTTGACAGATCTTAACGAAATTTGGCACACTTATTCAGCACTGCCAGGAATCGACTTGACTAAAGATCTGACGCTAAACTATTCTTAGTTACGGCGCAATCGCGCAAAACGCTGTTTACCCTTGTGTTCAGATCTCCTCCAAAACGGTAATAGTTATCAAGATTCTGTTTAGTGGAAATGGTACCTTACATCCTGGTGATGATTTATCATGCAAAAAGAATGCTATAATTTACTTCCTGGTTGCACGCGTATGGCGCAAAGTTGGCGCAAAATGTCAATATTGTCCGATTTTGATGAAATTTGGTTTCCAGGTAGATTTGAGGGTCCTGATTACAAATCCAAAAAAAAAAAATTTTTCGACTACCCGTTTTTGAGTTAGAGCCCTGGAAACATCTCCGTAAAACGTTGTTTCAACAGATTTCATCATGTTGTGCAATATCTTTTTCAATAAATAGATTTGATGTAACAATTATTGATTTATATTTAGATAGTTTTTGAGTTAGTTTCTAAGCCACGCCCTTTTATGTCGACATGGGGACGAGAGGGGGTGAGAGGTTGAGTCGCCCCTTTCGCGCCGATGGCGCCAAAATGTAAAAGTTGACCGATTTTGATGAAATTTGGTATTTAATTAGATATAAGGGTCCTAAGTACAAATCTGTGGTCAAAAATCAAATTTTGCGCTTTTCGCGCCGATGGCGCCAAAATGTAAAAGTTGACCGATTTTGATGAAATTTGGTATTCAAGTAGATTTAAGAGTCCTGAGTACAAATTTGTGGTCAAAAATCAAATTTTGCGCTTTTCGCGCCGATGGCGCCAAAATGTAAAAGTTGACCGATTTTGATGAAATTTGGTATTCAAGTAGATTTAAGAGTCCTGAGTACAAATCTGTGGTCAAAAATCAAATTTTGCGCTTTTCGCGCTGATGGCGCCAAAATGTAAAAGTTGACCGATTTTGATGAAATTTGGTATTCAAGTAGATTTAAGAGTCCTGAGTACAAATCTGTGGTCAAAAATCAAATTTTGCGCTTTTCGCGCCGATGGCGCCAAAATGTAAAAGTTGACCGATTTTGATGAAATTTGATATTCAAGTAGATTTAAGAGTCCTGAATACAAATCTGTGGTCAAAAATCAAATTTTGCGCTTTTCGCGCCGTTTGCGCCAAAATGTAAAAGTTGACCGATTTTGATGAAATTTGATATTCAAGTAGATTTAAGAGTCCTGTGTACAAATCTGTGGTCAAAAATCAAATTTTGCGCTTTTCGCGCCGATGGCGCCAAAATGTAAAAGTTGACCGATTTTGATGAAATTTGATATTCAAGTAGATTTAAGAGTCCTGAGTACGAATCTATGGTCAAAAATCAAATTTTGCGCTTTTTGCGCCAATGGCGCCAAAATGTAAAGGTTGACCGATTTTGATGAAATTTGGCATTCAAGTAGATTTAAGAGTCCTGAGTACAAATCTGTGGTCAAAAATCAAATTATGCGCTTTTTGCGCCAATGGCGCCAAAATGTAAAAAATGACCGATTTTGATGAAATTTGGTATTCAAGTAGATTTAAGAGTCCTGAGTACGAATCTGCGATCAAAACTAAAATTTCGCGCTTTTCGCGCCAATGGCGCAAAAATGTAAAAGTTGACCGATTTTGATGAAATTTGGTATTCAAGTAGATTTAAGGGTCCTGAGTACGAATCTGCAGTCAAAAATAAAATTTCGCGCAAATGGCGCCAAATTGAAAAAATGACCAATTTAGATAAAATTTGGTTTTCAAGTAGATTTAAAGGTCTTCTAGACTGATTTTGATGAACTATTCATAGCAACTTGCATAAAAGTCAAGAGCAACCATATATTTTCTAAATGTTGAACTATCCCAAAATTGTATCACTCAGTCACTGTAATCTGTTTCTATTGTAATACACAAATGGGAAAGACCTCGCGATCGTTCTTTGAACGATTGTAATTAAGGTCTTTCCCTTTCCAAAGGGAAGACCTTATTGTTTTCGTTCTGCCTATTATTATTATTATTATTCTTTTTTTTCTGCCGCTCGTGAGCAAAAAGTTTCTTGACAGATCTTAACGAAATTTGGCACACTTATTCAGCACTGCCAGGAATCGACTTGACTAAGGACCTGACGCTAAACTATTCTTAGTTACGGCGCAATCGCGCAAAACGCTGTTTACCCTTGTGTTCAGATCTCCTCCGAAACGGTAATAGTTATCAAGATTCTGTTTAGTGGAAATGGTACCTTACATCCTGGTGATGATTTATCATGCAAAAAGAATGCTATAATTTACTTCCTGGTTGCAAGCGTATGGCGCAAAGTTGGCGCAAAATGTCAATGTTGTCCGATTTTGATGAAATTTGGTTTCCAGGTAGATTTGAGGGTCCTGATTACAAATCAAAAAAAAAAAATTTTTTTTCGACAACCCGTTTTTGAGTTAGAGCCCTGGAAACATCTCCGTAAAACGTTGTTTCAACAGATTTCATCATGTTGTGCAATATCTTTTTCAATAAATAGATTTGATGTAACAATTATTGATTTATATTTAGATAGTTTTTGAGTTAGTTTCTAAGCCACGCCCTTTTATGTCGACATGGGGACGAGAGGGGGCGAGAGGTTGAGTCGCCCCATTCGCGCCGATGGCGCCAAAATTTAAAAGTTGACCGATTTTGATGAAATTTGGTATTCAATTAGATATAAGGGTCCTAAGTACAAATCTGTGGTCAAAAATCAAATTTTGCGCTTTTCGCGCCGATGGCGCCAAAATGTAAAAGTTGACCGATTTTGATGAAATTTGGTATTCAAGTAGATTTAAGAGTCCTGAGTACAAATCTGTGGTCAAAAATCAAATTTTGCGCTTTTCGCGCCGATGGCGCCAAAATGTAAAAGTTGACCGATTTTGATGAAATTTGGTATTCAAGTAGATTTAAGAGTCCTGAATACAAATCTGTGGTCAAAAATCAAATTTTGCGCTTTTCGCGCCAATGGCGCCAAAATGTAAAAGTTGACCGATTTTGATGAAATTTGGTATTCAAGTAGATTTAAGAATCCTGAGTACAAATCTGTGGTCAAAATCAAATTTTGCGCTTTTCGCGCCGATGGCGCCAAAATGTAAAAGTTGACCGATTTTGATGAAATTTGATATTCAAGTAGATTTAAGAGTCCTGAGTACAAATCTGTGGTCAAAAATCAAATTTTGCGCTTTTCGCGCCGATGGCGCCAAAATGTAAAAGTTGACCGATTTTGATGAAATTTGGTTTTCAAGTAGATTTAAGAGTCCTGAGTACGAATCTGCGATCAAAAGTAAAATTTCGCGCTTTTCGCGCCAATGGCGCCAAAATTTAAAAGTTGACCGATTTTGATGAAATTTGGTATTCAAGTAGATTTAAGGGTCCTGAGTACGAATCTGCAGTCAAAAATAAAATTTCGCGCAAATGGCGCCAAATGCAAAAAATGACCAATTTAGATAAAATTTGGTTTTCAAGTAGATTTAAAGGTCTTCTAGACTGATTTTGATGAACTATTCATAGCAACTTGCATAAAAGTAAAGAGCAACCATATATTTTCTAAATGTTGAACTATCCAAAAATTGTATCACTCAGTCACTGTAATCTGTTTCTATTGTAATACACAAATGGGAAAGACCTCGCGATCGTTCTTTGAACGATTGTAATTTAATTATTATTATTATTATTCTTTTTTTTTTTTCTGCCGCTCGTGAGCAAAAAGTTTCTTGACCGATTTTAATGAAATTTGGCACACTTCTTCAGCACTGCCAGGAATAGAAATGACTAAGGGCCTGACGCTAAACTATTTGTAGTTTCGGCGCAATAGCGCAAAACGCTGTTTACCCTTGTTATCAGGTGAGCTCAGAAACGGTAATAGTTATAAAGATTCTGTTTAGTGAAAATGGTAGCTTACATCCTGGTGATGATTTATCATGCAAAAAGAATGCTGTAATTTACTTCCTGGTTGCGCGCGTATGGCGCAAACTTGGCGCAAAATGTAAAAGTTGTCCGATTTTGATGAAATTTGGTGTCCAGGTAGATTTGAGGGTCCTGATTACGAATCTGTGGTCAAAATTTTTTTTGCGTTTACCATTGCCAAAATGGCGGTCGTCAAACGGTTTTTTGCTTATAACTCGAAAACCGTAAGAGATAGTATAGACAATATATGAACCAAAAATGATCGTCTTGAAAAGACCTACAATTTGAGTCCAAGAAGTGCATGATTCAATTGAGCGGTTTCGAAATAACGGCCGAAACAAGTTTTCGCGAAATACGTTTTTTGCCAATAACTTGAAAACCTTAACAGATAGTATAATAGACATGTGTATGAAAAATGACTGTCTTGACAAGACCTACAATTTAAGCCCAAAAAGTACATGATACGGTTGAGTGATTTCAAAATGGCGGCCGAAAACATCATCCTTTGCATTATTTACTTATATAACATTAAAACGGTTATAGATAATATAGTACATATATATATATTTTTTATCAGTAATTGAAGAGTTTAACTTTAAGACAAAGGTCAAAGGTCATAGGTCACGTTTATGGGAAAGACCTCTCATTTGTTCTCGGAACAAATGGCACTTTAATTATTATTCTTTTTTTTCTGCCATCAACGTCAAAAAATTGCCTTGACCGATTTTGATGAAATTTGGCACACTTATTCGGCACTGCCTGGAATCGACGTGACTTAGGGCCTGACGCTAAAGTATTCTTAGTTACGGCGCAATCGCGCAAAACGCTGTTTACCCTTGTGTTCAGATCTTCTCCTAGATAGTAACAGATATAAAAAATCTTAACTGTGGAAACTGTTTTAAGACTCCTGGCGACGAATCATCACGAAAAAAAAATTTGAAATTTTTACTTCCTGGTTGCGCGCGTATGGTGCAAAGTTTGTCAAAAACGTCAAAGTTGTCCGATTTTAATGAAATTTGGTTTCCAAATAGATTTAGGAGTCCTGATTTCATATTTGGAGTCAAAACACATTTTTGGTCTATCATTTTTAAAATGGCCGCCATTGAAATTTTGTTTTTGCTATAACTAAAAAACCATAACATTTAGAAGCACACGATAAATATAAAAAATGTTTCTCTCAGTAAGATCTACAAAATGAGGTCAAGGTCAAAGGTCAAGGTCATCATTGGTAGATTTTCCAAACAATTAGTCTTTTTTCATTGCGCAATAACTCAAATAAAATGCAAATTTTCAGAACTTTTTTTTACATTATATAATTTGCTGATGTCTTCTCAGTTGATCACAATTTTTTTTGTGAAAAAATATGAAAAAATGGTGTCGCAACATGGATTTTTGTGAAAATTAGACTCTATCACTGTTCTAAGCCACTGTATGACCTTGAATGATTTTTCAAGGTCAAATCAACTTACTTTCACTATTCCAACCAGTTTCAATGATTAAAAGTTCTCAAATGTCAGAAATAACAAAGTTGACATTTCATCCCCCCCTTTTTTGAAAATTTGGAAATTTGCCATTTTTCACTAAAAAATGTTCTGTTTGGGTAAATATACCTTATTTAACCATAATTAGACGATACAAGCCCTAAAAATCCAGAAATAGTCCCATCTGTCCTCTTTATTAAGGTCTTTCCCTTTCCAAAGGGAAGACCTTATTGATTTCGTTCTGCCTATTATTATTATTCTTTTTTTTCTGCCATCAACGTCAAAAAATTGCCTTGACCGATTTTGATGAAATTTGGCACACTTATTCGGCACTGCCTGGAATCGACGTGACTTAGGGCCTGACGCTAAAGTATTCTTAGTTACGGCGCAATCGCGCAAAACGCTGTTTACCCTTGTGTTCAGATCTTCTCCTAGATAGTAACAGATATAAAAAATCTTAACTGTGGAAACTGTTTTAAGACTCCTGGCGACGAATCATCACGAAAAAAAAATTTGAAATTTTTACTTCCTGGTTGCGCGCGTATGGTGCAAAGTTTGTCAAAAACGTCAAAGTTGTCCGATTTTAATGAAATTTGGTTTCCAAATAGATTTAGGAGTCCTGATTTCATATTTGGAGTCAAAACACATTTTTGGTCTATCATTTTTAAAATGGCCGCCATTGAAATTTTGTTTTTGCTATAACTAAAAAACCATAACATTTAGAAGCACACGATAAATATAAAAAATGTTTCTCTCAGTAAGATCTACAAAATGAGGTCAAGGTCAAAGGTCAAGGTCATCATTGGTAGATTTTCCAAACAATTAGTCTTTTTTCATTGCGCAATAACTCAAATAAAATGCAAATTTTCAGAACTTTTTTTTACATTATATAATTTGCTGATGTCTTCTCAGTTGATCACAATTTGTTTTGTGAAAAAATATGAAAAAATGGTGTCGCAACATGGATTTTTGTGAAAATTAGACCCTATCACTGTTCTAAGCCACTGTATGACCTTGAATGATTTTTCAAGGTCAAATCAACTTACTTTCACTATTCCAACCAGTTTCAATGATTAAAAGTTCTCAAATGTCAGAAATAACAAAGTTGACATTTCATCCCCCCCTTTTTTGAAAATTTGGAAATTTGCCATTTTTCACTAAAAAATGTTCTGTTTGGGTAAATATACCTTATTTAACCATAATTAGACGATACAAGCCCTAAAAATCCAGAAATAGTCCCATCTGTCCTCTTTATTAAGGTCTTTCCCTTTCCAAAGGGAAGACCTTATTGATTTCGTTCTGCCTATTATTATTATTCTTTTTTTTCTGCCATCAACGTCAAAAAATTGCCTTGACCGATTTTGATGAAATTTGGCACACTTATTCGGCACTGCCTGGAATCGACGTGACTTAGGGCCTGACGCTAAAGTATTCTTAGTTACGGCGCAATCGCGCAAAACGCTGTTTACCCTTGTGTTCAGATCTTCTCCTAGATAGTAACAGATATAAAAAATCTTAACTGTGGAAACTGTTTTAAGACTCCTGGCGACGAATCATCACGAAAAAAAAATTTGAAATTTTTACTTCCTGGTTGCGCGCGTATGGTGCAAAGTTTGTCAAAAACGTCAAAGTTGTCCGATTTTAATGAAATTTGGTTTCCAAATAGATTTAGGAGTCCTGATTTCATATTTGGAGTCAAAACACATTTTTGGTCTATCATTTTTAAAATGGCCGCCATTGAAATTTTGTTTTTGCTATAACTAAAAAACCATAACATTTAGAAGCACACGATAAATATAAAAAATGTTTCTCTCAGTAAGATCTACAAAATGAGGTCAAGGTCAAAGGTCAAGGTCATCATTGGTAGATTTTCCAAACAATTAGTCTTTTTTCATTGCGCAATAACTCAAATAAAATGCAAATTTTCAGAACTTTTTTTTACATTATATAATTTGCTGATGTCTTCTCAGTTGATCACAATTTTTTTTGTGAAAAAATATGAAAAAATGGTGTCGCAACATGGATTTTTGTGAAAATTAGACCCTATCACTGTTCTAAGCCACTGTATGACCTTGAATGATTTTTCAAGGTCAAATCAACTTACTTTCACTATTCCAACCAGTTTCAATGATTAAAAGTTCTCAAATGTCAGAAATAACAAAGTTGACATTTCATCCCCCCCTTTTTTGAAAATTTGGAAATTTGCCATTTTTCACTAAAAAATGTTCTGTTTGGGTAAATATACCTTATTTAACCATAATTAGACGATACAAGCCCTAAAAATCCAGAAATAGTCCCATCTGTCCTCTTTATTAAGGTCTTTCCCTTTCCAAAGGGAAGACCTTATTGATTTCGTTCTGCCTATTATTATTATTCTTTTTTTTCTGCCATCAACGTCAAAAAATTGCCTTGACCGATTTTGATGAAATTTGGCACACTTATTCGGCACTGCCTGGAATCGACGTGACTTAGGGCCTGACGCTAAAGTATTCTTAGTTACGGCGCAATCGCGCAAAACGCTGTTTACCCTTGTGTTCAGATCTTCTCCTAGATAGTAACAGATATAAAAAATCTTAACTGTGGAAACTGTTTTAAGACTCCTGGCGACGAATCATCACGAAAAAAAAATTTGAAATTTTTACTTCCTGGTTGCGCGCGTATGGTGCAAAGTTTGTCAAAAACGTCAAAGTTGTCCGATTTTAATGAAATTTGGTTTCCAAATAGATTTAGGAGTCCTGATTTCATATTTGGAGTCAAAACACATTTTTGGTCTATCATTTTTAAAATGGCCGCCATTGAAATTTTGTTTTTGCTATAACTAAAAAACCATAACATTTAGAAGCACACGATAAATATAAAAAATGTTTCTCTCAGTAAGATCTACAAAATGAGGTCAAGGTCAAAGGTCAAGGTCATCATTGGTAGATTTTCCAAACAATTAGTCTTTTTTCATTGCGCAATAACTCAAATAAAATGCAAATTTTCAGAACTTTTTTTTACATTATATAATTTGCTGATGTCTTCTCAGTTGATCACAATTTGTTTTGTGAAAAAATATGAAAAAATGGTGTCGCAACATGGATTTTTGTGAAAATTAGACCCTATCACTGTTCTAAGCCACTGTATGACCTTGAATGATTTTTCAAGGTCAAATCAACTTACTTTCACTATTCCAACCAGTTTCAATGATTAAAAGTTCTCAAATGTCAGAAATAACAAAGTTGACATTTCATCCCCCCCTTTTTTGAAAATTTGGAAATTTGCCATTTTTCACTAAAAAATGTTCTGTTTGGGTAAATATACCTTATTTAACCATAATTAGACGATACAAGCCCTAAAAATCCAGAAATAGTCCCATCTGTCCTCTTTATTAAGGTCTTTCCCTTTCCAAAGGGAAGACCTTATTGATTTCGTTCTGCCTATTATTATTATTCTTTTTTTTCTGCCATCAACGTCAAAAAATTGCCTTGACCGATTTTGATGAAATTTGGCACACTTATTCGGCACTGCCTGGAATCGACGTGACTTAGGGCCTGACGCTAAAGTATTCTTAGTTACGGCGCAATCGCGCAAAACGCTGTTTACCCTTGTGTTCAGATCTTCTCCTAGATAGTAACAGATATAAAAAATCTTAACTGTGGAAACTGTTTTAAGACTCCTGGCGACGAATCATCACGAAAAAAAAATTTGAAATTTTTACTTCCTGGTTGCGCGCGTATGGTGCAAAGTTTGTCAAAAACGTCAAAGTTGTCCGATTTTAATGAAATTTGGTTTCCAAATAGATTTAGGAGTCCTGATTTCATATTTGGAGTCAAAACACATTTTTGGTCTATCATTTTTAAAATGGCCGCCATTGAAATTTTGTTTTTGCTATAACTAAAAAACCATAACATTTAGAAGCACACGATAAATATAAAAAATGTTTCTCTCAGTAAGATCTACAAAATGAGGTCAAGGTCATCATTGGTAGATTTTCCAAACAATTAGTCTTTTTTCATTGCGCAATAACTCAAATAAAATGCAAATTTTCAGAACTTTTTTTTACATTATATAATTTGCTGATGTCTTCTCAGTTGATCACAATTTTTTTTGTGAAAAAATATGAAAAAATGGTGTCGCAACATGGATTTTTGTGAAAATTAGACCCTATCACTGTTCTAAGCCACTGTATGACCTTGAATGATTTTTCAAGGTCAAATCAACTTACTTTCACTATTCCAACCAGTTTCAATGATTAAAAGTTCTCAAATGTCAGAAATAACAAAGTTGACATTTCATCCCCCCCTTTTTTGAAAATTTGGAAATTTGCCATTTTTCACTAAAAAATGTTCTGTTTGGGTAAATATACCTTATTTAACCATAATTAGACGATACAAGCCCTAAAAATCCAGAAATAGTCCCATCTGTCCTCTTTATTAAGGTCTTTCCCTTTCCAAAGGGAAGACCTTATTGATTTCGTTCTGCCTATTATTATTATTCTTTTTTTTCTGCCATCAACGTCAAAAAATTGCCTTGACCGATTTTGATGAAATTTGGCACACTTATTCGGCACTGCCTGGAATCGACGTGACTTAGGGCCTGACGCTAAAGTATTCTTAGTTACGGCGCAATCGCGCAAAACGCTGTTTACCCTTGTGTTCAGATCTTCTCCTAGATAGTAACAGATATAAAAAATCTTAACTGTGGAAACTGTTTTAAGACTCCTGGCGACGAATCATCACGAAAAAAAAATTTGAAATTTTTACTTCCTGGTTGCGCGCGTATGGTGCAAAGTTTGTCAAAAACGTCAAAGTTGTCCGATTTTAATGAAATTTGGTTTCCAAATAGATTTAGGAGTCCTGATTTCATATTTGGAGTCAAAACACATTTTTGGTCTATCATTTTTAAAATGGCCGCCATTGAAATTTTGTTTTTGCTATAACTAAAAAACCATAACATTTAGAAGCACACGATAAATATAAAAAATGTTTCTCTCAGTAAGATCTACAAAATGAGGTCAAGGTCATCATTGGTAGATTTTCCAAACAATTAGTCTTTTTTCATTGCGCAATAACTCAAATAAAATGCAAATTTTCAGAACTTTTTTTTACATTATATAATTTGCTGATGTCTTCTCAGTTGATCACAATTTTTTTTGTGAAAAAATATGAAAAAATGGTGTCGCAACATGGATTTTTGTGAAAATTAGACCCTATCACTGTTCTAAGCCACTGTATGACCTTGAATGATTTTTCAAGGTCAAATCAACTTACTTTCACTATTCCAACCAGTTTCAATGATTAAAAGTTCTCAAATGTCAGAAATAACAAAGTTGACATTTCATCCCCCCCTTTTTTGAAAATTTGGAAATTTGCCATTTTTCACTAAAAAATGTTCTGTTTGGGTAAATATACCTTATTTAACCATAATTAGACGATACAAGCCCTAAAAATCCAGAAATAGTCCCATCTGTCCTCTTTATTAAGGTCTTTCCCTTTCCAAAGGGAAGACCTTATTGATTTCGTTCTGCCTATTATTATTATTCTTTTTTTTCTGCCATCAACGTCAAAAAATTGCCTTGACCGATTTTGATGAAATTTGGCACACTTATTCGGCACTGCCTGGAATCGACGTGACTTAGGGCCTGACGCTAAAGTATTCTTAGTTACGGCGCAATCGCGCAAAACGCTGTTTACCCTTGTGTTCAGATCTTCTCCTAGATAGTAACAGATATAAAAAATCTTAACTGTGGAAACTGTTTTAAGACTCCTGGCGACGAATCATCACGAAAAAAAAATTTGAAATTTTTACTTCCTGGTTGCGCGCGTATGGTGCAAAGTTTGTCAAAAACGTCAAAGTTGTCCGATTTTAATGAAATTTGGTTTCCAAATAGATTTAGGAGTCCTGATTTCATATTTGGAGTCAAAACACATTTTTGGTCTATCATTTTTAAAATGGCCGCCATTGAAATTTTGTTTTTGCTATAACTAAAAAACCATAACATTTAGAAGCACACGATAAATATAAAAAATGTTTCTCTCAGTAAGATCTACAAAATGAGGTCAAGGTCAAAGGTCAAGGTCATCATTGGTAGATTTTCCAAACAATTAGTCTTTTTTCATTGCGCAATAACTCAAATAAAATGCAAATTTTCAGAACTTTTTTTTACATTATATAATTTGCTGATGTCTTCTCAGTTGATCACAATTTGTTTTGTGAAAAAATATGAAAAAATGGTGTCGCAACATGGATTTTTGTGAAAATTAGACCCTATCACTGTTCTAAGCCACTGTATGACCTTGAATGATTTTTCAAGGTCAAATCAACTTACTTTCACTATTCCAACCAGTTTCAATGATTAAAAGTTCTCAAATGTCAGAAATAACAAAGTTGACATTTCATCCCCCCCTTTTTTGAAAATTTGGAAATTTGCCATTTTTCACTAAAAAATGTTCTGTTTGGGTAAATATACCTTATTTAACCATAATTAGACGATACAAGCCCTAAAAATCCAGAAATAGTCCCATCTGTCCTCTTTATTAAGGTCTTTCCCTTTCCAAAGGGAAGACCTTATTGATTTCGTTCTGCCTATTATTATTATTCTTTTTTTTCTGCCATCAACGTCAAAAAATTGCCTTGACCGATTTTGATGAAATTTGGCACACTTATTCGGCACTGCCTGGAATCGACGTGACTTAGGGCCTGACGCTAAAGTATTCTTAGTTACGGCGCAATCGCGCAAAACGCTGTTTACCCTTGTGTTCAGATCTTCTCCTAGATAGTAACAGATATAAAAAATCTTAACTGTGGAAACTGTTTTAAGACTCCTGGCGACGAATCATCACGAAAAAAAAATTTGAAATTTTTACTTCCTGGTTGCGCGCGTATGGTGCAAAGTTTGTCAAAAACGTCAAAGTTGTCCGATTTTAATGAAATTTGGTTTCCAAATAGATTTAGGAGTCCTGATTTCATATTTGGAGTCAAAACACATTTTTGGTCTATCATTTTTAAAATGGCCGCCATTGAAATTTTGTTTTTGCTATAACTAAAAAACCATAACATTTAGAAGCACACGATAAATATAAAAAATGTTTCTCTCAGTAAGATCTACAAAATGAGGTCAAGGTCAAAGGTCAAGGTCATCATTGGTAGATTTTCCAAACAATTAGTCTTTTTTCATTGCGCAATAACTCAAATAAAATGCAAATTTTCAGAACTTTTTTTTACATTATATAATTTGCTGATGTCTTCTCAGTTGATCACAATTTGTTTTGTGAAAAAATATGAAAAAATGGTGTCGCAACATGGATTTTTGTGAAAATTAGACCCTATCACTGTTCTAAGCCCCTGTATGACCTTGAATGATTTTTCAAGGTCAAATCAACTTACTTTCACTATTCCAACCAGTTTCAATGATTAAAAGTTCTCAAATGTCAGAAATAACAAAGTTGACATTTCATCCCCCCCTTTTTTGAAAATTTGGAAATTTGCCATTTTTCACTAAAAAATGTTCTGTTTGGGTAAATATACCTTATTTAACCATAATTAGACGATACAAGCCCTAAAAATCCAGAAATAGTCCCATCTGTCCTCTTTATTAAGGTCTTTCCCTTTCCAAAGGGAAGACCTTATTGATTTCGTTCTGCCTATTATTAAGGTCTTTCCCTTTCCAAAGGGAAGACCTTATTGTTTTCGTTCTGCCTATTATTATTATTATTATTATTATTATTCTTTTTTTTCTGCCGCTCGTGAGCAAAAAGTTTCTTGACCGATCTTAACGAAATTTGGCACACTTATTCAGCACTGCCAGGAATCGACTTGACTAAGGATCTGACGCTAAACTATTCTTAGTTACGGCGCAATCGCGCAAAACGCTGTTTACCCTTGTGTTCAGATCTCCTCCGAAACGGTAATAGTTATCAAGATTCTGTTTAGTGGAAATGGTACCTTACATCCTAATGATGATTTATCATGCAAAAAAAAATGCTCTAATTTACTTCCTGGTTGCACGCGTATGGCGCTAAGTTGGCGCAAAATGTCAATGTTGTCCGATTTTAATGAAATTTGGTTTACATGTAGATTTGAGGGTCCTGATTACAAATCCGCAGGCAAATTTTTTTTTCGACCACCTGTTTTTGAGTAAGAGCCCTTGAAACATCTCCGTAAAACGTTGTTTCAACGGATTTCATCATGTTTGTGCAATATCACTTTCCATAAATAGATTTGATGTAACAATTATTGATTTATATTAAGATAGTTTTTGAGTTAGTTTCTAAGCCACGCCCTTTTATGTCGACATGGGGAAGAGAGGGGGCAAGAAGTTGAGTCGCCCCTTTCGCGCCAATGGCGCCATAATGTAAAAGTTGACCGATTTTGATGAAATTTGGTATTCAATTAGATATAAGGGTCCTTAGTACAAATCTGTGGTCAAAAATCAAATTTTGCGCTTTTCGCGCCGATGGCGCCTAAATGTAAAAGTTGACCGATTTTGATGAAATTTGGTATTCAAGTAGATTTAAGGGTCCTGAGTACAATTCAATGGTCAAAAATCAAATTTTGCGCTTTTCGCGCCGGTGGCGCCAAAATGTAAAGGTTGACAGATTTTGATGAAATTTGGTATTCAAGTAGATTGAAGAGTCCTGAGTACAAATCTGTGGTCAAAAATCAAATTTTGCGCTTTTTGCGCCGATGGCGCCAAAATGTAAAAGTTGACCGATTTTGATGAAATTTGGTATTCAAGTAGATTTAAGAGTCCTGAGTACAAATCTGTGGTCAAAAATCAAATTTTGCGCTTTTCGCGCCGATGGCGCAAGAATGTAAAAATTGACCGATTTTGATGAAATTTGGAATTCAAGTAGATTTAAGAGTCCTGAGTACAAATCTGTGGTCAAAAATCGAATTTTGCGCTTTTTGCGCAATTGGCGCCAAAATGTAAAAGTTGACAGATTTTGATGAAATTTGGTATTCAAGTAGATTAAAGAGTCCTGAGTACAAATCTGTGGTCAAAAATCAAATTTTGCGCTTTTCGCGCCGATGGCGCCAAAATGTAAAAGTTGACCGATTTTGATGAAATTTGGTATTCAAGTAGATTTAAGAGTCCTGAGTACAAATCTGTGGTCAAAAATCAAATTATGCGCTTTTCGCGCCGATGGCGCCAAAATGTTAAAGTTGACCGATTTTGATGAAAGTTGGTATTCAAGTAGATTTAAGAGTCCTGAGTACGAATCTGCGGTCAAAAATAAAATTTCGCGCTTTTCGCGCCAATGGCGCCAAAATCTAAAAGTTGACCGATTTTGATGAAATTTCGAGTTCCAGGAGGTTTAAGAGTCCTGAGTACGAATCTGCGGTAAAAAAAAATTAATTTCGCGCTTTTCGCGTCAATGGCGCAAATATGTAAAAGTTGACCGATTTTGATGAAATTTGGTATTCAAGATGATTAAAGGGTTCTGAGTATGAATCTGCAGTCAAAAATAAAATTTCGCGCAAATGGCGCCAAATGTAAAAAATGACCAATTTTGATAGAATTTGGTATTCAAGTGGATTTAAAGAACTTCTAGACTGATTTTGATGAACTATTCCTATCAACTGGCAAAAAAGTCACGAGCAACCATATATTTTCTAAATGTTGAACTATCCCAAAATTGTATCACTCAGTCACTGTAATCTGTTTCTATAGTAATACACAAATGGGAAAGACCTCGCGATCGTTCTTTGAACGATTGTAATTTAATTATTATTCTTTTTTTTCTGCCATCAACGTCAAAAAATTGCCTTGACCGATTTTGATGAAATTTGGCACACTTATTCGGCACTGCCTGGAATCGACGTGACTTAGGGCCTGACGCTAAAGTATTCTTAGTTACGGCGCAATCGCGCAAAACGCTGTTTACCCTTGTGTTCAGATCTTCTCCTAGATAGTAACAGATATAAAAAATCTTAACTGTGGAAACTGTTTTAAGACTCCTGGCGACGAATCATCACGAAAAAAAAATTTGAAATTTTTACTTCCTGGTTGCGCGCGTATGGTGCAAAGTTTGTCAAAAACGTCAAAGTTGTCCGATTTTAATGAAATTTGGTTTCCAAATAGATTTAGGAGTCCTGATTTCATATTTGGAGTCAAAACACATTTTTGGTCTATCATTTTTAAAATGGCCGCCATTGAAATTTTGTTTTTGCTATAACTAAAAAACCATAACATTTAGAAGCACACGATAAATATAAAAAATGTTTCTCTCAGTAAGATCTACAAAATGAGGTCAAGGTCAAAGGTCAAGGTCATCATTGGTAGATTTTCCAAACAATTAGTCTTTTTTCATTGCGCAATAACTCAAATAAAATGCAAATTTTCAGAACTTTTTTTTACATTATATAATTTGCTGATGTCTTCTCAGTTGATCACAATTTTTTTTGTGAAAAAATATGAAAAAATGGTGTCGCAACATGGATTTTTGTGAAAATTAGACCCTATCACTGTTCTAAGCCACTGTATGACCTTGAATGATTTTTCAAGGTCAAATCAACTTACTTTCACTATTCCAACCAGTTTCAATGATTAAAAGTTCTCAAATGTCAGAAATAACAAAGTTGACATTTCATCCCCCCCTTTTTTGAAAATTTGGAAATTTGCCATTTTTCACTAAAAAATGTTCTGTTTGGGTAAATATACCTTATTTAACCATAATTAGACGATACAAGCCCTAAAAATCCAGAAATAGTCCCATCTGTCCTCTTTATTAAGGTCTTTCCCTTTCCAAAGGGAAGACCTTATTGATTTCGTTCTGCCTATTATTAAGGTCTTTCCCTTTCCAAAGGGAAGACCTTATTGATTTCGTTCTGCCTATTATTATTATTATTATTATTATTCTTTTTTTTCTGCCGTTCGTGAGCAAAAAGTTTCTTGATCGATCTTAACGAAATTTGGCACACTTATTCAGCACTGCCAGGAATCGACGTGATTAAGGGCCTGACGCTAAACTATTCTTAGTTACGGCGCAATCGCGCAAAACGCTGTTTACCCTTGTGATCAGATCTCCTCCTAGATAGTAACAGATATCAAAAATCTAAACTGTGGATACTGTTCTAAGACTCCTGGCGACGAATCATCACGAAAAAAAAAATTGAAATTTTAGCCGGTTCCCAAAATTTCACTTTTTGTTACGATAAGCAAACACCTGTAAGGATACACTTTTTATCTTTTTTGAAAAAGATGGCCCTGTCATTCCATTTACTATATTACCTGGACAAAATGGTTTTTTTCTAAAAAAAATCGTTACAACGATAAAATGTCGTCTAGTGAGCGGCATTTCCTTTAATATTTTTATCAATTTTTTTTTTCTGTCGTCCAGGAGGAAAAAGTTTCTACCCGATCTTAACGAAATTTGGCACATTTTGTCATCAGTGCCAGCAGTAGAAAAAAATATGCCTAACAGCACCAACTCTTATTAGTTTCGGCACAATAGCGCCAAACGCTGTTTATCCTTGTTATAAGATAAGCTCAGAAAAACGATAACAATTATCAGATTCTGTTTAGTGAAAGTGGTTTGTTACATCCAAGAGATATTTTTTTCATGCAACAAATTCTCTAATTTACTTCCTGGTTGCGGACGTATGGCGCACAGTTTGTCAATAATGTGAAAATTGACCTATTTTGATGAAATTTGGTTTCCAGGTAGATTTGAGGGTCCTGATTACAAATCTGTGGTCAAATTCTTTTTTTTTTGCGTTTACCATTGCCAAAATGGCGGTCGTCAAATAATTTTTTACTTATAACTTGAAAACCTTAACAGGTAGTAAAATAGACATGTGAATGATAAACGGCCGTCTTCACAAGACCTATAATCTAAGCCCAGGAAGTACATGATACGGTTGAGTGCCTTCAAAATGGCGACCAAAAACATCATCCAAGAGCTTAACTTTAAGACAAAGGTCATAGGTCAACTTTACGGGATCTGCGGTAAAAAATAAAATTTACGCTTTTCGCACCAATGGCGCAAATATGTAAAAGTTAACCGATTTTGATGAAATTTGGTATTCAAGAAGATCTAAGGGTCCAAAGAACTTCTGCAGTCAAAAATAAAATTTCGCGCCAATGGCGCCAAAATGTAGAAGTTAACCGATTTGGATTAAATTTGGCACTCATGTAGATTTAAGTGTCCTGAGTATGAATCTGCGACCCAAAATATTTTTGCGCTTTTCGCGCCAATGGCACAAAATGTAAAAAATGACCAATTTTGATAAAATTTGGTATTCAAGTAGATTTAAAGGTCTTCTAGACTGATTTTGATGAACTATTCATAGCAACTGGCATAAACGTCAATAGCAACCATATATTTTCTAAATGTTGAACTATCCCAAAATTGTATCATCCAGTCACTGTAATCTGTTTCTATTGTAAAACACAAATGGGAAAGACCTCGCGATCGTTCTTTGAACGATTGTAATTTAATTATTATTCTTTTTTTTCTGCCGCTCGTGAGCAAAAAGTTTCTTGACCGATCTTAACGAAATTTGGCACACTTATTCAGCACTGCCAGGAATCGACTTGACTAAGGGCCTGACGCTAAACTTTTCTTAGTTACGGCGCAATCGCGCAAAACGCTGTTTACCATTGTGTTCAGATCTCCTCCGAAACGGTAATAGTTATCAAGATTCTGATAAATGGAAATGGTACCTTACATACTGGTGATGATTTATCATGCAAAAAGAATGCTCTAATTTACTTCCTGGTTGCACGCGTATGGCGCAAAGTTGGCGCAAAATGTCAATGTTGTCCGATTTTGATGAAATTTTGTTTCCAGGTAGATTTGAGGGTCCTGATTACAAATCCGAAGGCAAAAATTTTTTTCGACCACCCGTTTTTGAGTTAGAGCCCTTCAAACATCTCCGTAAAACGTTGTTTCAACAGATTTCATCATGTTGTGCAATATCACTTTCAATAAATAGATTTGATGTAACAATTATTGATTTATATTAAGATAGTTTTTGAGTTAGTTTCTAAGCCACGCCCTTTTATGTCGACATGAGGACGAGAGGGGGCGAGAGGTTGAGTCGCCCCTTTCGCGCAAATGGCGCCAAAATGTAAAAGTTGACCGATTTTGATGAAATTTGGTATTCAATTAGATATAAGGGTCCTTAGTACAAATCTGTGGTCAAAAATCAAATTTTGCGCTTTTCGCGCCGGTGGCGCCAAAATGTAAAAGTTGACCGATTTTGATGAAATTTTGTATTCAAGTAGATTTAAGAGTCCTGAGTACAAATCTGTGGTCAAAAATCAAATTTTGCGCTTTTCGCGCCGATGGCGCCAAAATGTAAAAGTTGACCGATTTTGATGAAATTTTGTATTGAAGTAGATTTAAGAGTCCTGAGTACAAATCTGTGGTCAAAAATCAAATTTTGCGCTTTTCGCGCTGATGGCGCCAAAATGTAAAAGTTGACCGATTTTGATGAAATTTGGTATTCAAGTAGATTTAAGAGTCCTGAGTACAAATCTGTGGTCAAAAATCAAATTTTGCGCCTTTCGCGCCGATGGCGCCAAAATGTAAAAGTTGACCGATTTTGATGAAATTTGGTATTCAAGTAGATTTAAGAGTCCTGAGTACAAATCTGTGGTCAAAAATCAAATTTTGCGCTTTTCGCGCCGATGGCGCCAAAATGTAAAAGTTGTCCGATTTTGATGAAATTTGGTATTCAAGTATATTTAAGAGTCCTGAGTACAAATCTGTGGTCAAAAATCAAATTTTGCGCTTTTCGCGCTATTGGCGTCAAAATGTAAAAGTTGACCGATTTTGATAAAATTTTGTATTCAAGTAGATTTAAGAATCCTGAGTACAAATCTGTGTTCAAAAATCAAATTTTGCGCTTTTCGCGCCGATGGCGCCAAAATGTAAAAGTTGTCCGATTTTGATGAAATTTGGTATTTAAGTATATTTAAGAGTCCTGAGTACAAATCTGTGGTCAAAAATCAAATTTTGCGCTTTTCGCGCTATTGGCGTCAAAATGTAAAAGTTGACCGATTTTGATGAAATTTTGTATTCAAGTAGATTTAAGAATCCTGAGTACAAATCTGTGGTCAAAAATCAAATTTTGCGCTTTTCGCGCCGATGGCGCCAAAATGTAAAAGTTGATCGATTTTGATGAAATTTGGTATTTAAGTAGATTTAAGAGTTCTGAGTACAAACCTGTGGTCAAAAATCAAATTTTGCGCTTTTCGCGCCAATGGCGCCAAAATGTAAAAGTTGACCGATTTTGACGAAATTCGGTGTTCCAGTAGGTTAAAGAGTCCTGAGTACGAATCTGCGGTAAAAAATATAATTTCAAGCTTTTCGCGCCAATGGCGCAAATATGTAAAAGTTAACCGATTGTGATGAAATTTGGTATTCAAGTAGATTTAAGGGTCCTGAGTACGAATCTGCAGTAAAAAATAAAATTTCGTGCAAATGGCGCCAAATGTAAAAAAATGACAAATTTTGATAAAATTTGGTATTCAAGTAGATTTAAAGGTCTTCTAGACTGATTTTGATAAACTATTCATAGCAACTTACATAAAAGTCAATAGCAACCATATATTTTCTAAATGTTGAACTATCCCAAAATTGTATCACCCAGTCACTGTAATCTGTTTCTATTGTAATACACAAATAGGAAAGACCTCGCAATCGTTCTTTGAACGATTGTAATTTAATTATTATTCTTTTTTTTCTGCCATCAACGTCAAAAAATTGCCTTGACCGATTTTGATGAAATTTGGCACACTTATTCGGCACTGCCTGGAATCGACGTGACTTAGGGCCTGACGCTAAAGTATTCTTAGTTACGGCGCAATCGCGCAAAACGCTGTTTACCCTTGTGTTCAGATCTTCTCCTAGATAGTAACAGATATAAAAAATCTTAACTGTGGAAACTGTTTTAAGACTCCTGGCGACGAATCATCACGAAAAAAAAATTTGAAATTTTTACTTCCTGGTTGCGCGCGTATGGTGCAAAGTTTGTCAAAAACGTCAAAGTTGTCCGATTTTAATGAAATTTGGTTTCCAAATAGATTTAGGAGTCCTGATTTCATATTTGGAGTCAAAACACATTTTTGGTCTATCATTTTTAAAATGGCCGCCATTGAAATTTTGTTTTTGCTATAACTAAAAAACCATAACATTTAGAAGCACACGATAAATATAAAAAATGTTTCTCTCAGTAAGATCTACAAAATGAGGTCAAGGTCAAAGGTCAAGGTCATCATTGGTAGATTTTCCAAACAATTAGTCTTTTTTCATTGCGCAATAACTCAAATAAAATGCAAATTTTCAGAACTTTTTTTTACATTATATAATTTGCTGATGTCTTCTCAGTTGATCACAATTTGTTTTGTGAAAAAATATGAAAAAATGGTGTCGCAACATGGATTTTTGTGAAAATTAGACCCTATCACTGTTCTAAGCCCCTGTATGACCTTGAATGATTTTTCAAGGTCAAATCAACTTACTTTCACTATTCCAACCAGTTTCAATGATTAAAAGTTCTCAAATGTCAGAAATAACAAAGTTGACATTTCATCCCCCCCTTTTTTGAAAATTTGGAAATTTGCCATTTTTCACTAAAAAATGTTCTGTTTGGGTAAATATACCTTATTTAACCATAATTAGACGATACAAGCCCTAAAAATCCAGAAATAGTCCCATCTGTCCTCTTTATTAAGGTCTTTCCCTTTCCAAAGGGAAGACCATATTGATTTCGTTCTGCCTATTATTATTATTCTTTTTTTTCTGCCATCAACGTCAAAAAATTGCCTTGACCGATTTTGATGAAATTTGGCACACTTATTCGGCACTGCCTGGAATCGACGTGACTTAGGGCCTGACGCTAAAGTATTCTTAGTTACGGCGCAATCGCGCAAAACGCTGTTTACCCTTGTGTTCAGATCTTCTCCTAGATAGTAACAGATATAAAAAATCTTAACTGTGGAAACTGTTTTAAGACTCCTGGCGACGAATCATCACGAAAAAAAAATTTGAAATTTTTACTTCCTGGTTGCGCGCGTATGGTGCAAAGTTTGTCAAAAACGTCAAAGTTGTCCGATTTTAATGAAATTTGGTTTCCAAATAGATTTAGGAGTCCTGATTTCATATTTGGAGTCAAAACACATTTTTGGTCTATCATTTTTAAAATGGCCGCCATTGAAATTTTGTTTTTGCTATAACTAAAAAACCATAACATTTAGAAGCACACGATAAATATAAAAAATGTTTCTCTCAGTAAGATCTACAAAATGAGGTCAAGGTCAAAGGTCAAGGTCATCATTGGTAGATTTTCCAAACAATTAGTCTTTTTTCATTGCGCAATAACTCAAATAAAATGCAAATTTTCAGAACTTTTTTTTACATTATATAATTTGCTGATGTCTTCTCAGTTGATCACAATTTTTTTTGTGAAAAAATATGAAAAAATGGTGTCGCAACATGGATTTTTGTGAAAATTAGACCCTATCACTGTTCTAAGCCACTGTATGACCTTGAATGATTTTTCAAGGTCAAATCAACTTACTTTCACTATTCCAACCAGTTTCAATGATTAAAAGTTCTCAAATGTCAGAAATAACAAAGTTGACATTTCATCCCCCCCTTTTTTGAAAATTTGGAAATTTGCCATTTTTCACTAAAAAATGTTCTGTTTGGGTAAATATACCTTATTTAACCATAATTAGACGATACAAGCCCTAAAAATCCAGAAATAGTCCCATCTGTCCTCTTTATTAAGGTCTTTCCCTTTCCAAAGGGAAGACCTTATTGATTTCGTTCTGCCTATTATTAAGGTCTTTCCCTTTCAAAAGGGAAGACCTTATTGTTTTCGTTCTGCCTATTATTATTATTATTCTTTTTTTTCTGCCGCTCGTGAGCAAAAAGTTTCTTGACCGATCTTAACGAAATTTGGCACACTTATTCAGCACTGCCAGGAATCGATTTGACTAAGGGCCTGACGCTAAACTATTCTTAGTTATGGCGCAATCGCGCAAAACGCTGTTTACCCTTGTGTTCAGATCTCCTCCGAAACGGTAATAGTTATCAAGATTCTGTTAAGTGGAAATGGTACCTTACATACTGGTGATGATTTATCATGCAAAAAGAATGCTCTAATTTACTTCCTGGTTGCACGCGTATGGCGCAAAGTTGGCGCAAAATGTCAATGTTGTCCGATTTTGATGAAATTTGGTTTCCAGGTAGATTTTAGGGTCTTGATTACAAATCCGAAAGCAAAATTTATTTTTGACCACCCGTTTTTGAGTTAGAGCCCTTCAAACATCTCCGTAAAACGTTGTTGCAACAGATTTCATCATGTTGTGCAATATCACTTTCAATTAATAGATTTGATGTAACAATTATTGATTTATATTTAGAGAGTTTTTGAGTTAGTTTCTAAGCCACGCTCTTTTATGTCGACATGGGGACGAGAGGGGGCGAGAGGTTGAGTCGCCCCTTTCGCGCCAATGGCGCCAAAATGTAAAAGTTGACCGATTTTGATGAAATTTGGTATTCAAGTAGATTTAAGAGTCTTGAGTACAATTCTGTGGTCAAAAATCAAATTTTGCGCTTTTCGCGCCGGTGGCGCCAAAATGTAAAAGTTGACCGATTTTGATGAAATTTGGTATTCAAGTAGATTGAAGAGTCATGAGTACAAATCTGTGGTCAAAAATCAAATTTTGCGCTTTTTGCGCCATTGGCGCCAAAATGTAAAAGTTGACTGATTTTGATGAAATTTGGTATTCAAGTAGATTGAAGAGTCCTGAGTACAAATCTGTGGTCAAAAATCAAATTTTGCGCTTTTCGCGCCGGTGGCGCCAAAATGTAAAAGTTTACCGATTTTGATGAAATTTGGTATTCAAGTAGATTTAAGAGTCCTGAGTACAAATCTGTGGTCAAAAATCAAATTTTGCGCTTTTCGCGCCGATGGCGCCAAAATGTAAAAGTTGACCGATTTCGATGAAATTTGGTATTCAAGTAGATTTAAGAGTTTTGAGTACAAATCTGTGGTCAAAAATCAAATTTTGCGCTTTTTGCGCCATTGGCGCCAAAATGTAAAAGTTGGCCGATTTTGATGAAATTTGGTATTCAAGTAGATTTAAGAGTCTTGAGTACAAATCTGTGGTCAAAAATCAAATGTTGCGCTTTTTGCGCCGGTGGCGCCAAAATGTAAAAGTTGGCCGATTTTGATGAAATTTGTTATTCAAGTAGATTTAAGAGTCCTGGGTACAAATCTGTGGTCAAAAATCAAATTTTGCGCTTTTCGCGCCGGTGGCGCCAAAATGTAAAAGTTGACCGATTTTGATGAAATTTTGTATTCAAGTAGATTTAAGAGTCCTGAGTACAAATCTGTGGTCAAAAAACAAATTTTGCGCTTTTCGCGACATTGGCGCCAAAATGTAAAAGTTGACCAATTTTGATGAAATTTTGTATTCAAGTAGATTTAAGAGTCCTGAGTACAAATCTGTGGTCAAAAATCAAATTTTGCGCTTTTCGCGCCGATGGCGCCGAAATGTAAAAGTTGACCGATTTTGATGAAATTTGGTATTCAAGTAGATTTAAGAGTTCTGAGTACAAACGAGTACAAACCTGTGGTCAAAAATCAAATTTTGCGCTTTTCGCGCCGATGGCGCCAAAATGTAAAAGTTGACCGATTTTGACGAAATTATGTGTTCCAGTAGGTTAAAGAGTCCTGAGCACGAATCTGCGGTAAAAAAATATAATTTCAAGCTTTTCGCGCCAATGGCGCAAATACGTAAAAGTTAACCGATTTTGATGAAATTTGGTATTCAAGTAGATTTAAGGGTCCTGAGTACAAATCTGTAGTAAAAAATAAAATTTCTTGCAAATGGCGCCAAATGTAAAAAATGACCAATTTTGATAAAATTTGGTATTCAAGTAGATTTAAAGGTCTTCTAGACTGATTTTGATAAACTATTCATAGCAACTAACATAAAAGCCAATAGCAACCATATATTTTCTAAATGTTGAACTATCCCAAAATTGTATCACTCAGTCACTGTAATATGTTTCTATTGTAATACACAAATAGGAAAGACCTCGCAATCGTTCTTTGAACGATTGTAATTTAATTATTATTCTTTTTTTTCTGCCATCAACGTCAAAAAATTGCCTTAACCGATTTTTATGAAATTTGGCACACTTATTCAGCACTGCCAGGAATCGACGTGACTTAGGGCCTGACGCTAAACTATTCTTAGTTACGGCGCAATCGCGCAAAACGCTGTTTACCCTTGTTATCAGATCTCCTCCTAGATAGTAACAGATATCAAAAATTTTAACTGTGGATACTGTTTTAAGACTCCTGGCGACGAATCATCACGAAAAAAAAATTGAAATTTTTACTTCCTGGTTGCGCGCGTATGGCGCAAAGTTTGTCAAAAACGTCAAAGTTGTCCGATTTTAACGAAATTTGGTTTCCAAATAGATTTAGGAGTCCTGATTCCATATCCGAAGTAAAAAATACATTTTGGTCAATCATTTTCAAAATGGCCGCCATTGAAATTTTGTTTTCGCTATAACTCAAAAACCATAACAATTAGAAACACACAAAAAATATAAAAAATGTTTCTCTCATCGAGATCTACAAAATGAGTTCAAGGTCAAAGGTCAAATGTCAAGGTCATTATTTGTAGATTTTCAAAAAACCGAGTCTTCTTTTTCATTGGGAAATATTTCAAATAAAATGTAACCTTTTTCAGAACTTTTTTACATTATATAATGTGACGATGTCTTCTCAGTTGAACACAATTTTTTGGGGGGAAAAATATGAAAAAATGGTGTCGCAACATGGATTTTTGTGAAAATTACACCCTATCACTGTTCTAAGCCACTGTATGACCTTGACTGAATTTTCAAGGTCAAATCAACTTACTTTCACTATTCCAACCAGTTTCAATGATTAAAAGTTCTCAAATGTCAGAAATAACAAAGTTGATATTTCAGCCCCCCTTTTTTTCGAAAATTTGGAAATTTGCCATTTTTCACCAAAAAAAATTATTTTTGGGTAAATATACCTCATTTGACCATAATTAGACGATACAAACCATAAAAGCCCAGAAATAGTCCCATCTGCCCTCTTTATTAAGGTCTTTCCCTTTCCAAAGGGAAGACCTTATTGATTTCGTTCTGCCTATTATTATTAAGGTCTTTCCCTTTCCAAAGGGAAGACCTTATTGATTTCGTTCTGCCTATTATTAAGGTCTTTCCCTTTCCAAAGGGAAGACCTTATTGATTTCGTTCTGCCTATTATTATTCTTTTTTTTCTGCCATTCGTGAGCAAAAAGTTTCTTGATCGATCTTAATGAAATTTGGCACACTTATTCAACACTGCCAGGAATCGACGTAATTAAGGGCCTGACGCTAAACTATTCTTAGTTACGGCGCAATCGCGCAAAACGCTGTTTACACTTGTGTTCAGATCTCCTCAGAGACAGTAATAGTTATCAAAATTCTTTTTGGTGGAAGTGGTTCCTTAAATCCTGGTGATCATTTATCATGCAAAAAAAATTCTGTAATTTACTTCCTGGTTGCGCGCATATGGCGCAAACTTGGCGCAAAATGTCAAAATTGTCCGATTTTGATGAAATTTGGTTTCCAGGTAGATTAGAGGGTGCTGATTAAGAATCTGTGGTCAAAATTTTTTTTGCGTTTACCATTGCCAAAATGGCGGTCGTCAAATGGTTTTTTACTTATAACTCGAAAAGCGTTAGAGATAGTATAGACAATATTGAACAAAAAATGATCGTCTTGAAAAGACCTACAATTTGAGTCCAAGAAGTGCATGATTCGGTTGAGCAGTTTCAAAATGGCGGCCGAAACAGGTTTTCGCGAAATACGTTTTTTGCCAATAACTTGAAAACCGTAACAGATAGTATAATAGACATGTGTATGAAAAATGACCGTCTTGGCAAGACCTATCATTTAAGCCATGAAGTACATGTTACGATTGAGTGGTTTCAAAATGGCGGCCAAAAAACATCATCCAAAGCATTATTTAGTGTCGTGATGCGCCAACAAAATTTGTTTCAAAACAGTTAGTCCTAAAGACTTGGGACCTTCACCAATGGTCTTAGGTGACATAAGTTGCATCCGAAAATATATATGTCATAGGTCAAATCTTAAGTTTGAATTATTGCGTCATGACTAAATATAGGAATGTATTGCGCAATATATAGTAACTCATATTTAACAATGTAATGTTAAGGAAAAGTCCATAGCAACCATATATTTTCATAATCAGTTAAGAAGGGGCTATAATTTTGGCCCAAGGTCAAAGGTCAAAGGTCAAGGTCAGCCCTTAGCAAAAAGGTAACCTTAAGGAAAAGTCCATAGCAACCATATATTTTCATAATCAGTTAGGAAGGGGCTGTGATTTGGGTCCAAGGTTAAAGGTCAAAGGTCAAGGTCAGTCCTTAGCAACAAGGTAACTTTAAGGAAAAGTCTATAGCAACCATATATTTTTAGAATCAGGGTGGGAGGGCTATAATTTGGGTCCAAGGTCAAAGGTCAGGGGTCAAGGTCAGTCCATAGCAACAAGGTAACCGTAAGGAAATGTCCATAGCAACCATATATTTTCAGAATCAGTGTGGAAGGGGCTATAATTTCGGTCCAATATCAAAGGTCAGGGGTCAAAAGTAGTCCTTAGCAGCAAGGTTATCTTTAGAAAAAGTCCATAACAACCATATATTTTACGAATCCAAATAACTTGCTGAGTTTATTTTTTAGTGATTGGAGGTGACCTTTTGTCCATAGCAACCGACCTAAAAGTTCATAGCAACCATATATTTAATGACTCCTGACTACCTGCTGAGTTTAAATTTCAATATTTTATGACCGGAAGTGATGTTTTGTTTATATCAACCGACCTAAAAGTCCATAGCAACCATATATTTTTAATCTGGACTACCTACCAGGTTGATATATTCAAAACTGGTATCATTCAGTTAGGAATCTAATTCTATAGGAGGACACAAATCGGGAAAGACCTCGCGATCGTTCTTTGAACGATTGTAATTTAATTAAGGTCTTTCCCTTTCCAAAGGGAAGACCTTATTGATTTCGTTCTGCCTATTATTATTCTTTTTCTTCTGCCATCAGCGTCAAAAAATTGCCTTGACCGATTTTGATGAAATTTGGCACACTTATTCAACACTGCCTGGAATCGACGTGACTTAGGGCCTGACGCGAAACTATTTGTAGTTACGGCGCAATTGCGCAAAATGCTGTTTACCCTTGTTATCAGATCTCCACCGAGACGGTAATAGTTATCAAGATTCTGTTTGGTGGAGGTGTTTCCTTAAATCCTGGTGATGATTTATCATGCAAAAAGAATGCTGTAATTTACTTCCTGGTTGCGCGCATATGGCGCAAACTTGGCGCAAAATGTCAAAATTGTCCGATTTTGATGAAATTTGGTTTCCAGGTAGATTTGAGGGTCCTGATAACGAATCTGTGGTCAAAATTTTTTTTGTGTTTACCATTGCCAAAATGGCGGTCGTCAAATGGTTTTTTACTTATAACTCGAAAACCGTTAGAGATAGTATAGACAATATTACAACAAAAAATGATCGTCTTGATAAGACCTACAATTTAAGTACAAGAAGTGCATGATTCGGTTGAGCAGTTTCGAAATGGCGGCCGAAACAGGTTTTCGCGAAATACGTTTTTTGCCAATAACTTGAAAACCGTAAAAGATTGTATAATAGACATGTGTATAAAAAATGACCGTCTTGACAAGACCTATCATTTAAGCCCAAGAAATACATGTAACGGATGACTGGTTTCAAAATGGCGGCCAAAAACATCATCCAATGCATTATTTACTTGTATATAACATTTAAACGGTTACAGATAATATAGTAAATACATATATATTTATTATCAGTAATTAAAGAGCTTGACTTTAAGACATAGGTCAAAGGTCATAGGTCAATTTACGGGAAAGACCTCTCATTTGTTCTCTGAACAAATGGCACTTTAATTATTATTCTTTTTTTTCTGCCATCAACGTCAAAAAATTGCCTTAACCGATTTTTATGAAATTTGGCACACTTATTCAGCACTGCCAGGAATCGACGTGACTTAGGGCCTGACGCTAAACTATTCTTAGTTACGGCGCAATCGCGCAAAACGCTGTTTACCCTTGTTATCAGATCTCCTCCTAGATAGTAACAGATATCAAAAATTTTAACTGTGGATACTGTTTTAAGACTCCTGGCGACAAATCATCACGAAAAAAAAAATTGAAATTTTTACTTCCTGGTTGCGCGCGTATGGCGCAAAGTTTGTCAAAAACGTCAAAGTTGTCCGATTTTAACGAAATTTGGTTTCCAAATAGATTTAGGAGTCCTGATTCCATATCCGGAGTAAAAAATACATTTTGGTCAATCATTTTCAAAATGGCCGCCATTGAAATTTTGTTTTCGCTATAACTCAAAAACCATAACAATTAGAAACACACAATAAATATAAAAAAATGTTTCTCTCATCGAGATCTACAAAATGAGTTCAAGGTCAAAGGTCAAATGTCAAGGTCATTATTTGTAGATTTTCAAAAAACCGAGTATTCTTTTTCATTGGGAAATATTTCAAATAAAATGTAACCTTTTTCAGAACTTTTTTACATTATATAATGTGACGATGTCTTCTCAGTTGAACACAATTTTTTGGGGGGAAAAATATGAAAAAATGGTGTCGCAACATGGATTTTTGTGAAAATTACACCCTATCACTGTTCAAAGCCACTGTATGACCTTGACTGAATTTTCAAGGTCAAATCAACTTACTTTCACTATTCCAACCAGTTTCAATGATTAAAGGTTCTCAAATGTCAGAAATAACAAAGTTGATATTTCAGCCCCCCTTTTTTCGAAAATTTGGAAATTTGCCATTTTTCACCAAAAAAAATTGTTTTTGGGTAAATATACCTCATTTGACCATAATTAGACGATACAAAACATAAAAGCCCATAAATAGTCCCATCTGCCCTCTTTATTAAGGTCTTTCCCTTTCCAAAGGGAAGACCTTATTGATTTCGTTCTGCCTATTATTATTAAGGTCTTTCCCTTTCCAAAAGGGAAGACCTTATTGATTTCGTTCTGCCTATTATTATTCTTTTTTTTCTGCCGCTCGTGAGCAAAAAGTTTCTTGACCGATCTTAACGAAATTTGGCACACTTATTCAGCACTGCCAGGAATCGACGTGACTAAGGGCCTGACGCTAATCTATTCTTAGTTACGGCGCAATCGCGCAAAACGCTGTTTACCCTTGTGTTCAGATCTCCTCAGAGACAGTAATAGTTATCAAAATTCTGTTTGGTGGAAGTGGTTCCTTAAATCCTGGTGATCATTTATCATGCAAAAAAATTCTGTAATTTACTTCCTGGTTGCGCGCATATGGCGCAAATTTGGCGCAAAATGTCAAAATTGTCCGATTTTGATGAAATTTGGTTTCCAGGTAGATTCGAGGGTCCTGATTAGGTAGTACTCCACAATTAGGATTTTTTCACAGTATTGTTTTCGTATGTGGCCCCTGTGAACTTTTTTGTTAAATGAAAATATTGATTCATTTTGGTCTTAAAATAAGAACAATAAAAAATCTGGGCCCGTTATATAAAAATTACGATCCACGGTTATTGTTTTAAAGAATAATAACGAAAAAATCAATCCAAATGCTCATAAAGCGTCGCTTCCGGCTTGGCATGGTGACCAGCGGATTGGCTTGAATTTAAATGTGCTATATTTGGATTTTTAATTTTGAACAATTTTAGCGGAAAAAAGAGCCGAAGTCGGATAGGTTTATTTGGCCTTAAAGGAAAGGACTGTTCTCCGGCTTTCATTTCATACATGTTACGTTTCACCTGAACCGAAAGCTCGATTGCTGGCAACGTTCAAAAAAAGGACAAAACCCCGATTTTTGCGTATTTTTGACCCCAATTTTTTAACATATGTTAAGAGTTGCTAGGGGCAACGAGTACAACAAAGAAACCAAATACGGCACTAAACACGACTAAACATGTCCGGAGTTTGATACACCACCTAGTTTGAAGAGCAAATAGCAGTTTAAGCGATTGCAAGAACGCGGGACAAAATAGTCAACGCCAAGCACATGCAAAAAAGAGCAAAATAAATTAATTATGGAGTACTACCATATGCCATTATTCTCATTAAAAATTTAAGACTATATCTTGATTTTAGTCCTTGGTTTAATTGTTGAAAATAAAGCTAATACATTTTAGAATAACTTGTTTCAAAAATTTTTGGAAAAATATCCGTTATTAAGCATAAATGCCCATAGCAACCAAACATGCTTATTTTTGAAAATATCGTCAATAACGTAATATTCTGTACAGCTGGTTTTGCTGTATGAAACGCTAACACCGTCAATAATTTCCCCGGAAGAAATAAAAATTACACAATATAGTATATTTCCCCGTGTGTTAATCATAAAATTGGAATTTTTAGTCGTCTTGAATAGAAACACAAGGCATTATAGCCCGCTATGCAAATTTTCAGCAAATTTTGAAGATGTGTTTCCATGGACGCCATTATTGTAGATTTTTTCACAGAAATCTTCCAAATTTTCACAAATATGTTTGAAATATGCTAGAAAATGACTTAAGCATGACAGGATACCAATTTTGTTACGATAATACAAAATTTGGTTCAAAACAAACGGGGAAAGAATCTACCGTTAAAGCTGAAAAATGTCCAAAAATGAGCTTGATATGAAAAGGGCTTCCATCTTTGAGCGTGCGTAACTATGCAAAAACATGAAAAAAAATCATAATATCCGGTATTCCTCAATTCGTTACATACTCAAGAAGAGAAAAATGCAACTCATGTTAAATTTTCAAAAAATGCAAAAGCATTATGGTAGTACTCCACAATTAGGATTTTTTCACAGTATTGTTTTCGTATGTGGCCCCTGTGAACTTTTTTGTTAAATGAAAATATTGATTCATTTTGGTCTTAAAATAAGAACAATAAAAAATCTGGGCCCGTTATATAAAAATTACGATCCACGGTTATTGTTTTAAAGAATAATAACGAAAAAATCAATCCAAATGCTCATAAAGCGTCGCTTCCGGCTTGGCATGGTGACCAGCGGATTGGCTTGAATTTAAATGTGCTATATTTGGATTTTTAATTTTGAACAATTTTAGCGGAAAAAAGAGCCGAAGTCGGATAGGTTTATTTGGCCTTAAAGGAAAGGACTGTTCTCCGGCTTTCATTTCATACATGTTACGTTTCACCTGAACCGAAAGCTCGATTGCTGGCAACGTTCAAAAAAAGGACAAAACCCCGATTTTTGCGTATTTTTGACCCCAATTTTTTAACATATGTTAAGAGTTGCTAGGGGCAAAGAGTACAACAAAGAAACCAAATACGGCACTAAACACGACTAAACATGTCCGGAGTTTGATACACCACCTAGTTTGAAGAGCAAATAGCAGTTTAAGCGATTGCAAGAACGCGGGACAAAATAGTCAACGCCAAGCACATGCAAAAAAGAGCAAAATAAATTAATTATGGAGTACTACCTTAAGAATCTGTGGTCAAATTTTTTTTTGCGTTTACCATTGCCAAAATGGCGGTCGTCAAATGGTTTTTTACTTATAACTCGAAAACCGTTAGAGATAGTATAGACAATATTGAACAAAAAATGATCGTCTTGAAAAGACCTACAATTTGAGTCCAAGAAGTGCATGATTCGGTTGAGCAGTTTCGAAATGGCGGCCGAAACAGGTTTTCGCGAAATACGTTTTTTGCCAATAACTTGAAAACCGTAACAGATAGTATATGAAAAATGACCGTCTTGGCAAGACCTATCATTTAAGCCCATGAAGTACATGTTACGATTGAGTGGTTTCAAAATGGCGGCCAAAAAACATCATCCAAAGCATTATTTAGTGTCGTGATGCGCCAACAAAATTTGTTTCAAAACGGTTAGTCCTAAAGACTTGGGACCTTCACCAATGGTCTTAGGTGACATAAGTTGCATCCGAAAATATATATATCATAGGTCAAATCTTAAATTTAAATTATTGCGTCATGACTAAATGTAGGAATGTATTGCGCAATATATGGTAACTCATATTTAACAATGTAATGTTAAAGAAAAGTCCATAGCAACCATATATTTTCATAATCAGTTAAGAAGGGGCTATAATTTGGGCCCAAGGTCAAAGGTCAAAGGTCAAGGTCAGTCCTTAGCAAAAAGGTAACCTTAAGGAAAAGTCCATAGCAACCATATATTTTTATAATCAGTTAGGAAGGGGCTGTAATTTGGGTCCAAGGTTAAAGGTCAAAGGTCAAGTCAGTCCTTAGCAACAAGGTAACCTTAAGGAAAAGTCCATAGCAACCATATATTTTTAGAATCAGGGGGGGAAGGGGCTATAATTTGGGTCCAAGGTCAAAGGTCAGGGGTCAAGGTCAGTCCTTAGCAACAAGGTAACCGTAAGGAAATGTCCATAGCAACCATATATTTTCAGAATCAGTGTGGAAGGGGCTATAATTTCGATCCAAGATCAAAAGTCAGGGGTCAAAAGTAGTCCTTAGCAGCAAGGTTATCTTTAGAAAAAGTCCATAACAACCATATATTTTACAAATCCAAACTACTTGCTGAGTTTATTTTTTAGTGATTGGAGGTGACCTTTTGTCCATAGCAACCAACCTAAAAGTTCATAGCAACCATATATTTAATGACTCCTGACTACCTGCTGAGTTTAAATTTCAATATTTTATGACCGGAAGTGATGTTTTGTTTATATCAACCGACCTAAAAGTCCATAGCAACCATATATTTTTAATCTGGACTACCTACCAGGTTGATATATCCAAAACTGGTATCATTCAGTTAGGAATCTAATTCTATTGGAGGACACAAATCGGGAAAGACCTCGCGATCGTTCTTTGAACGATTGTAATTTAATTATTATTCTTTTTTTTCTTCCACCAACGTCAAAAAATTGGCTTGACCGATTTTGATGAAATTTGGCACACTTATTCGGCACTGCCTGGAATCGACGTGACTTAGGGCCTGACGCTAAACTATTCTTAGTTACGGCGCAATCGCGCAAAACGCTGTTTACCCTTGTTATCAGATCTCCTCTAAAACGGTAATAGTTATCAAGATTCTGTTTAGTGGAATTGGTAGCTTACATCCATGTGATGATTTATCATGCAAAAATAATGCTCTAATTTACTTCCTGGTTGCACGCGTATGGCGCAAAGTTGGCGCAAAATGTAAATGTTGTCTGATTTTAATGAAATTCATTTTCCAGGTAGATTTGAGGGTCCTGATTACAAATCTGTGGTCAAATTTTTTTTGCGTTTACCATTGCCAAAATGGCGGTCGTCAAATGTTTTTTTACGTATAACTCGAAAACCGTTACAGTTAGTATAGACAATATATGAACAAAAAATAATCGTCTTGAAAAGACATACAATTTGAGTACAAGAAGTGCATGATTCGGTTGAACGGTTTCGAAATGGGGGCCGAAACAGGTTTTCTCGTGATGCGCCAACAAAATTTATTTGGAAACGGTTAGTCCTAGAGACTTGGGACCTTCACCAATCGTCTTAGGTGACACAAGTTGCATCCGAAAATATATATGTCATAGGTCAAATCTCAAGTTTGAATTATTGCGTCATGACTAAATATATGTATTTATTGCGCAATATATAGTAATCCATACTTAACAATGTAATATTAAGGAAAAGTCCATAGCAACCATAAATTATTAGAATCAGTGTGGAAGGGGCTACAATTTTGGTCCAAGGTCAAAGGTCAAGGTCAGTCCTTAGCAACAAGGTAACCATAAGGAAAAGTCCATAGCAACCATATATTTTTAGAATCAGTGTGGAAGGGGCTACAATTTGGGACCAATGTCAAAGGTCAAAGGTCAAGGTCAGTCCTTAGCAACAAGGTAATCATAAGGAAAAGTCCATAGCAACCATATATTTTTAGAATCAGTGTGGAAGGGGCTACAATTTGGGTCCAAGGTCAAAGGTCAAAGGTCAAGGTCAGTCCTTAGCAACAAGATAACCATAAGGAAAAGTCCATAGCAACCATATATTTTCAGAATCAGTGTGGAAGAGGCTAAAATTTGGGTCAAAGGTCAGGGGTCAAGGTTAGTCCTTAGCAACAAGGTTACCTTTAGAAAAAGTCCATAGCAATCATATATTAAATGACTCCTGACTACTTGCTCAGTTTAAATTTCAATATTTTACGACCGGAAGTGACCTTTTGTCCATAGCAACCGACTAATAAGTCCATAGCAACCATATATTTTATGACTCATGACTTCCTGCTGAGTTTAAATTTCAATATTTTATGACCGGAAGTGACGTTTTGTCCATTACAACTGACCTTAAAGTCCATAGCAACTATACATTTTATAAATCTTGACTTCCTACCAGGTTGATATATCCAAAAAGGGTATCATTCAGTAAGGAATCTATTTCTATTGGAGGACACAAATAGGGAAAGACCTCGCAATCGTTCTTTGAACGATTGTAATTTAATTAAGGTCTTTCCCTTCCGTAGGAAAGACCTTATTGTATTCGTTAGGCCTATTATTATTATTAAGGTCTTTCCCTTTCTGAAGGAAAGACCTTACTGTATTTCTTATGATTATTATTATTATTATTATTATTATTTTTTTTTTCTGCCACGGATGTCAAAAAAGTTTCTTGACCGATTTTTACGAAATTTGGCACACTTATTCAGCACTGCCAGGAGCAGAACTGAGTAAGCCTGTTAGCGCCAACTCTTATTAGTTTTTGCGCAGTAGCGCAAAACGCTGTTTACCCTTGTTATCAGGTGAGCTCAGAAACGGTAATAGTTATCAAGATTCCGATTAGTGAAAATGGTAGCTTACATCCTGGTGATGATTTATCATGCAAAAAGAATGCTGTAATTTACTTCCTGGTTGCGCGCGTATGGCGCAAACTTAGCGCAAAATGTCAAAGTTGTCCGATTTTGATGAAATTTGGTTTCCAGGTAGATTTTAGGGTCCTGATAACCAATCTGTGGTCAAAATTTTTTTTGCGTTTACCATTGCCAAAATGGCGGTCGTCAAATGGTTTTTTAGTTATAACTCGAAAACGGTTAGAGATAGTATAGACAATATATGAACAAAAAATGATCGTCTTGTAAAGACCTACAATTTGAGTCCAAGAAGTGCATGATTCGGTTGAGCGGTTTCGAAATGGCGGCCGAAACAGGTTTTCGCGAAATACGTTTTTTGCCAATAACTTGAAAACCGTAAAAGATTGTATAATAGACATGTGTATAAAAAATGACCGTCTTGACAAGACCTATCATTTAAGCCCAAGAAATACATGTAACGGTTGACTGGTTTCAAAATGGCGGCCAAAAACCTCATCCTATGCATTATTTACTTGTATATAACATTAAAGCGTAACATATAATATAGCAAATTTATATATTTTGATTATCAATAATTAAAGAGCTTAACTTCAAGACAAAGGTCAAAGGTCATAGGTCAACTTTACGGGAAAGACCTCTCATTTGTTCTCTGAACAAATGGCATTTTAATTATTATTATTATTCTTTTTTTTTTCTGCCGCTCGTGAGCAAAAAGTTTCTTGACCGATCTTAATGAAATTTGGCACACTTATTCAGCACTGCCAGGAATAGAAATGAGTATGCCTGTGAGCGCCAACTCCTTTTAGTTTTGGCGCAATGGCGCAAAACGCTGTTTACCCTTGTTATCAGGTGAGCTCAGAAACGGTAATAGTTATAAAGATTCTGTTTAGTGAAAATGGTAGCTTACATCCTGGTGATGATTTATCATGCAAAAAGAATGCTGTAATTTACTTCCTGGTTGCGCGCGTATGGCGCAAACTTGGCGCAAAATGTAAAAGTTGTCCGATTTTGATGAAATTTGGTTTCCAGGTAGATTAGAGGGTCCTGATCACGAATCTGTGGTCAAATTTTTTTTTGCGTTTACCATTGCCAAAATGGCGGTCGTCAAACGGTTTTTTGCTTATAACTCGAAAACAGTTAGAGATAGTATAGACAATATATGAACAAAAAATGTTCGTCTTGAGAAGACCTACAATTTGAGTCCAAACGGTGCATGATTCGGTTGAGCGGTTTTGAAATGGCGGCCGAAACAGGTTTTCGCGAAATACGTTTTTTGCGAATAACTTAAAAACCTTAACAGATAGTATAATAGACATGTGTATAAAAAATGACCGTCTTGACATGACCTATCATTTAAGCCCAAGAAGTACATGTTACGGTTGAGTGGTTTCAAAATGGCGGCCAAAAACATCATCCTATGCATTATTTACTTGTATATTACATTTAAACGGTTACAGATAATATAGAAAATATATATATATTCATTATCAGTAATTAATGAGCTTGACTTAACGACAAAGGTCAAAGGTCATAGGTCAATTTACGGGAAAGACCTCTCATTTGTTCTCTGAACAAATGGCACTTTAATTATTATTAAGGTCTTTCCCTTCCGTAGGAAAGACCTTATTGTATTCGTTAGGCCTATTATTATTATTATTATTATTCTTTTTTTTTTTTCTGCCGCTCGTGAGCAAAAAGTTTCTTGACCGATTTTAATGAAATTTGGCACACTTCTTCAGCACTGCCAGGAATAGAAATGACTAAGGGCCTGACGCTAAACTATTTGTAGTTTCGGCGCAATAGCGCAAAACGCTGTTTACCCTTGTTATCAGGTGAGCTCAGAAACGGTAATAGTTATAAAGATTCTGTTTAGTGAAAATGGTAGCTTACATCCTGGTGATGATTTATCATGCAAAAAGAATGCTGTAATTTACTTCCTGGTTGCGCGCGTATGGCGCAAACTTGGCGCAAAATGTAAAAGTTGTCCGATTTTGATGAAATTTGGTGTCCAGGTAGATTTGAGGGTCCTGATTACGAATCTGTGGTCAAAATTTTTTTTGCGTTTACCATTGCCAAAATGGCGGTCGTCAAACGGTTTTTTGCTTATAACTCGAAAACCGTAAGAGATAGTATAGACAATATATGAACCAAAAATGATCGTCTTGAAAAGACCTACAATTTGAGTCCAAGAAGTGCATGATTCAATTGAGCGGTTTCGAAATAACGGCCGAAACAAGTTTTCGCGAAATACGTTTTTTGCCAATAACTTGAAAACCTTAACAGATAGTATAATAGACATGTGTATGAAAAATGACTGTCTTGACAAGACCTACAATTTAAGCCCAAAAAGTACATGATACGGTTGAGTGATTTCAAAATGGCGGCCGAAAACATCATCCTTTGCATTATTTACTTATATAACATTAAAACGGTTATAGATAATATAGTACATATATATATATTTTTTATCAGTAATTGAAGAGTTTAACTTTAAGACAAAGGTCAAAGGTCATAGGTCACGTTTATGGGAAAGACCTCTCATTTGTTCTCGGAACAAATGGCACTTTAATTATTATTCTTTTTTTTCTGCCATCAACGTCAAAAAATTGCCTTGACCGATTTTGATGAAATTTGGCACACTTATTTAGCACTGCCTGGAATCGACGTGACTTAGGGCCTGACGCTAAACTATTTGTAGTTACGGCGCAATCGCGCAAAACGCTGTTTACCCTTGTTATCAGATCTCCTCAGAGACGGTAATAGTTATCAAAATTCTGTTTGGTGGAAGTGGTTCCTTAAATCCTGGTGATCATTTATCATGCAAAAAAAAATCTGTAATTTACTTCCTGGTTGCGCGCATATGGCGCAAAATGTCAAAGTTGTCCGATTTTGATGAAATTTGGTTTCCAGGTAGATTTGAGGGTCCTGATTAAGAATCTGTGGTCAAAATTTTTTTTGCGTTTACCATTGCCAAAATGGCGGTCGTCAAATGGTTTTTTACTTATAACTCGAAAACCGTTAGAGATAGTATAGACAATATTGAACAAAAAATGATCGTCTTGAAAAGACCTACAATTTGAGTCCAAGAAGTGCATGATTCGGTTGAGTAGTTTCAAAATGGCGGCCGAAACAGGTTTTCGCGAAATACGTTTTTTGCCAATAACTTGAAAACCGTAACAGATGGTATAATAGATATGTGTATGAAAAATGACCGTCTTGGCAAGACCTATCATTTAAGCCCAAGAAATACATGTTACGATTGAGTGGTTTCAAAATGGCGGCCAAAAACATCATCCAAAGCATTATTTTGTGTCGCAATGTGCCAACAAAATTTGTTTCAAAACGGTTAGTCCTAAAGACTTGGGACCTTCACCAATCGTCTTAGGTGACATAAGTTGCATCCGAAAATATATATGACATAGGTCAAATCTCAAGTTTGAATAATTGCGTCATGACTTCATATAGGAAATGTATTGCGCAATATATAGTAATCCATATTTAACAATGAAATGTTAAGGAAAAGTCCATAGCAACCAAATATTTTCATAATCAGTTTAGAAGAGGCTATAATTTTGGCCAAAGGTCAAAGGTCAAGGTCAGAACTTAGCAACAAGGTAACCTTAAGGAAAAGTCTATAGCAACCATATATTTTCATAATCAGTTGGGAAGGGGCTGTAATTTGGGTCCAAGGTCAAAGGTCATAGGTCAATGTCAGTCCTTAGCAACAAGGTAACCTTAAGGAAATGTCCATAGCAACCATATATTTTCAGAATCAGTGTGGAAGGGGCTATAATTTGGGTCCAACATCAAAGGTCAGGGGTCAAGGTTAGTCCTTAGCAGCAAGGTTATATTTAAAAAAAGTCCATAACAACCATATATTTTATGAATCCAGACTACTTGCTGAGTTTATCTTTCAGTGATCGGAAGTGACCTTTTGTTCATAGCAACCGACCCTAAAATCCATAGCAACCATATATTTTATGACTCCTGACTACCTGCTGAGTTTAAATTTCAATATCTTATGACCGGAAGTGATGTTTTGTTTAAAGCAACCGACCTAAAAGTCCATAGCAACCATATATTTTTTAAATCTGGACTACCTACCAGGTTGATATATCCAAAAATGGTATCATTCAGTTAGGAATCTATTTCTATTGGAGGACACAAATGGGGAAAGACCTCGCGATCGTTCTTTGAACGATTGTAATTTAATTAAGGTCTTTCCCTTTCCAAAGGGAAGACCTTATTGATTTCGTTCTGCCTATTATTAAGGTCTTTCCCTTTCCAAAGGGAAGACCTTATTGATTTCGTTCTGCCTATTATTATTATTATTATTATTATTATTCTTTTTTTTCTGCCGTCCGTGAGCAAAAAGTTTCTTGACCGATCTTAACCAAATTTGGCACACTTATTCAGCACTGCCAGGAATAGAAATGAGTATGCCTGTGAGCGCCAACTCCTTTTAGTTTCGGCGCAATAGCGCTAAACGCTGTTTACCCTTGTGTTCAGATCTCCTCCTAGATAATAACAGATATCAAAAATCTTAACTGTGGATACTGTTCTAAGACTCCTGGCGACGAATCATCACGAAAAAAAAATTTGAAATTTTTACTTCCTGGTTGCGCGCGTATGGCGCAAAGTTTGTCAAAAACGTCAAAGTCGTCCGATTTTAATGAAATGTGGTTTCCAAATAGATTTAGGAGTCCTGATTTCATATCCGGAGTGAAAAATACATTTTGGTCTATAATTTTCAAAATGGCCGCCATTGAAATTTTGTTTTCGCTATAACTCAAAAACCATAACAATAAGAAACACACAATAAATATAAAAAATGTTTCTCTCATTGAGATCTACAAAATGAGTTCAAGGTCAAAGGTCAAATGTCAAGGTCATCATTGGTAGATTTTCCAAAAAATGAGTCTTTTTTTTCATTGCGAAATAACTCAAATAAAATGCAATTTTTTCAGAACTTTTTTTACATTATATAATCTGTTGATGTCTTCTCAGTTGAACACAATTTATTTGGGGAAAAAATATGAAAAAATGGTGTCGCAACATGGATTTTTGTGAAAATTAGACCGTATCACTGTTCTAAGCCACTGTATGACCTTGAATGATTTTTCAAGGTCAAATCAACTTACTTTCACTATTGCAACCAGTTTTAATGATTAAAAGTTCTCAAATGTCAAAAACAACAAAGTTGACATTCATCCCCCCTTTTTTTGAAAATTTGGACATTTGCCATTTTTCACCAAAAAATTGTATTTTTTGGTAAATATACCTTATTTAACCATAATTAGACGATACAAACCCTAAAAATCCAGAAAAAGTCCCATCTGTCCTCTTTATTAAGGTCTTTCCCTTTCCAAAGGGAAGACCTTATTGATTTCGTTCTGCCTATTATTATTATTATTAAGGTCTTTCCCTTTCCAAAAGGGAAGACCTTATTGATTTCGTTCTGCCTATTATTATTCTTTTTTTTCTGCCGCTCGTGAGCAAAAAGTTTCTTGACCGATCTTAACGAAATTTGGCACACATATGAAGCACTGCCAGGAATCGACTTGACTAAGGGCCTGACGCTAAACTATTTTTAGTTATGGCGCAATCGCGCAAAACGCTGTTTACCCTTGTGTTCAGATCTCCTCCGAAACGGTAATAGTTATCAAGATTCTGTTGAGTGGAAATGGTACCTTACATACTGGTGATGATTTATCATGCAGAAAGAATGCTCTAATTTACTTCCTGGTTGCACGCGTATGGCGCAAAGTTGGCGCAAAATGTCAATGTTGTCTGATTTTGATGAAATTTGGTTTCCAGGTAGATTTGAGGGTCCTGATTACAAATCCGTAGGCAAAACTTTTTTCGACCACCCGTTTTTGAGTTAGAACCCTTCAAACATCTCCGTTAAACGTTGTTTCAACAGATTTCATCATGTTGTGCAATATCACTTTCAATAAATAGATTTGATGTAACAATTATTGATTTATATTAAGATAGTTTTTGAGTTAGTTTCTAAGCCACGCCCTTTTATGTCGACATGGGAAGAGAGAGGGCGAGAGGTTGAGTCGCCCCTTTCGCGCCAATGGCGCCAAAATGTAAAAGATGACCGATTTTGATGAAATTTGGTATTCCATTAGATATAAGGGTCCTTAGTACAAATCTGTGGTCAAAAATCAAATTTTGCGCTTTTCGCGCCGATGGCGCCAAAATGTAAAAGTTGACCGATTTTGATGAAATTTGGTATTCAAGTACATTGAAGAGTCCTGAGTACAAATCTGTGGTCAAAAATCAAATTTTGCGCTTATTGCGCCGATGGCGCCAAAATGTAAAAGTTGACCGATTTTGATGAAATTTGTTATTCAAGTAGATTTAAGAGTCCTGAGTACAAATCTGTGGTCAAAAATCAAATTTTGCGCTTTTCGCGCCGATGGCGCCAAAATGTAAAAGTTGACCGATTTTGATGAAATTTGGTATTCAAGTAGATTTAAGAGTCCTGAGTACAAATCTGTGGTCAAAAATCAAATTTTGCGCTTTTTGCGCCGATGGCGCCAAAATGTCAAAGTTGACCGATTTTGATGAAATTTGATATTCAAGTAGTTTTAAGAGTCCTAAGCACAAATCTGTGGTCAAAAATCAAATTTTGCGCTTTTCGCGCCGATGGCGCCAAAATGTAAAAGTTGACCGATTTTGATGAAATTTGGTATTCAAGTAGATTTAAGAGTCCTGAGTACAAATCTGTGGTCAAACATCTAATTTTGCGCTTTTCGCGCCGATGGCGCCAAAATGTCAAAGTTGACCGATTTTGACGAAATTTGGTATTCAAGTAGATTTAAGAGTCCTGAGAACAAATCTGTGGTCAAAAATCAAATTATGCGCTTTTCGCGCCATTGGCGCCAAAATGTAAAAGTTGACCGATTTTGATGAAATTTTGTATTCAAGTAGATTTAAGAGTCCTGAGTTCAAATCTGTGGTCAAAAATGAAATTTCAAGCTTTTCGCACCAATGGCGCAAATATGTAAAAGTTAACCGATTTTGATGAAATTTGGTATTCAAGTAGATTTAAGGGTCCTGAGTACGAATCTGCAGCAAAAAATAAAATTTCTTGCAAATGGCGCCAAATGTAAAAAATACTAATTTTGATAAAATTTGGTATTCAAGTATATTTAAAGGTCTTCTAGACTGATTTTGATAAACTATTCATAGCAACTGACATAAAAGTCAATAGCAACCATATATTTTCTAAATGTTGAACTATCCCAAAATTATATCACTCAGTCACTGTAATCTGTTTCTATTGTAATACACAAATAGGAAAGACCTCGCAATCGTTCTTTGAACGATTGTAATTTAATTATTAAGGTCTTTCCCTTTCCAAAGGGAAGACCTTATTGTTTTCGTTCTGCCTATTATTATTATTAAGGTCTTTCCCTTTCCAAAGGGAAGACCTTATTGTTTTCGTTCTGCCTATTATTATTATTAAGGTCTTTCCCTTTCCAAAGGGAAGACCTTATTGTTTTCGTTCTGCCTATTATTATTATTATTATTATTATTCTTTTTTTTCTGCCGCTCGTGAGCAAAAAGTTTCTTGACCGATCTTAACGAAATTTGGCACACTGATTCAGCACTGCCAGGAATCGACTTGACTAAGGATCTGACGCTAAACTATTTTTAGTTACGGCGCAATCGCGCAAAACGCTGTTTACCGTTGTGTTCAGATCTCCTCCGAAACGGTAATAGTTATCAAGATTCTGTTTAATGGAAATGGTACCTTACATCCTGGTGATGATTTATCATGCAGAAAGAATGCTGTAATTTACTTCCTGATTGCGCACGAATGGCGCAAACTTGGCGCAAAATGTGAATGTTGTCAGATTTTGATGAAATTTGGTTTCCAGGTAGATTTGAGGGTCCTGATTACAAATTTGAAGGCAAAACTTTTTTTCGACCACCCGTTTTTGAGTTAGAGCCCTTCAAACATCCCCGTAAAACGTTGTTTCAACAGATTTCATCATGTTGTGCAATATCATTTTCAATAAATTGATTTGATGTAACAATTATTGATTTATATTAAGATAGTTTTTGAGTTAGTTTCTAAGTCACGCCCTTTTATGTCGACATGGGGACGAGAGGGGGCGAGAGGTTGAGTCGCCCCTTTCGCGCCAATGGCGCCAAAATGTAAAAGTTGACCGATTTTGATGAAATTTGGTATTCAATTAGATATAAGGGTCCTTAGTACAAATCTGTGGTCAAAAATCAAATTTTGCGCTTTTCGCGCCGGTGGCGCCAAAATGTAAAAGTTGACCGATTTTGATGAAATTTTGTATTCAAGTAGATTTAAGAGTCCTGAGTACAAATCTGTGGTCAAAAATCAAATTTTGCGCTTTTCGCGCCAATGGCGCCAAAATGTAAAAGTTGACCGATTTTGATGAAATTTGGTATTCAAGTAGATTTAAGAGTCCTGAGTACAAATCTGTGGTCAAAAATCAAATTTTGCGCTTTTTGCGCCATTGGCGCCAAAATATAAAAGTTGGCCGATTTTGATGAAATTTGGTATTCAAGTAGATTGAAGAGTCCTGAGTACAAATCTGTGGTCAAAAATCAAATTTTGCGCTTTTCGCGCCGATGGCGCCAAAATGTAAAAGTTGACCGATTTTGATGAAATTTGGTATTCAAGTAGATTTAAGAGTCCTGAGTACAAATCTGTGGTCAAAAATCAAATTTTACGCTTTTCGCGCCGATGGCGCCAAAATGTAAAAGTTGACCGATTTTGATGAAATTTGGTATTCAAGTTGATTTGAGAGTCCTGAGTACAAATCTGTGGTCAAAAACCAAATTTTACGCTTTTCGCGCCGATGGCGCCAAAATGTAAAAGTTGACCGATTTTGATGAAATTTGGTATTCAAGTAGATTTAAGAGTCCTGAGTACAAATCTGTGGTCAAAAATCAAATTATGCGCTTTTTGCGCCAATTGCGCCAAAATGTAAAAGTTGACCGATTTTGATATAATTTGGTATTTAAGTAGATTTAAGAGTCCTGAGTACGATTCTGCGGTCAAAAATAAAATTTCGCGCTTTTCGCGCCAATGGCGCCAAAATCTCAAAGTTGACAGATTTTGATAAAATTTGGTATTCAATTAGATATAAGGGTCCTTAGTATGAATCTGCGGTCAAAAATAAAATGTCGCACTTTTCGCGCCAATGGCGCAAATATGTAAAAGTTGACCGATTTTGATGAAATTTGGTATTCAAGTTGATTAAAGGGTTCTGAGTACGAATCTGCAGTCAAAAATAAAATTTCGCACAAATGGCGCCAAATGTAAAAAATGACCAATTTTGATAAAATTTGGTATTCAAGTGGATTTAAAGAACTTCTAGACTGATTTTGATGAACTATTTTTATCAACTGGCAAAAAAGTCACGAGCAACCATATATTTTCTAAATGTTGAACTATCCAAAAATTGTATCACTCAGTCACTGTAATCTGTCTCTATTGTAATACACAAATGGGAAAGACCTCGCGATCGTTCTTTGAACGATTGTAATTTAATTATTCTTTTTTTTCTTCCATCAACGTCAAAAAATTGCCTTGACCGATTTTGATGAAATTTGGCAAACTTATTCAGCACTGCCTGGAATCGACGTGACTTAGGGCCTGACGCTAAACTATTTGTAGTTACGGCGCAATCGCGCAAAACGCAGTTTACCCTTGTTCTCAGATCTCCTCAGAGACGGTAATAGTTATCAAGATTCTGTTTAGTGGAAGTGGTTTCTTAAATCCTGGTGATGATTTATCATGAAAAAAAAAATGTTGTAATTTACTTCCTGGTTGCGCGCATATGGCGCAAACTTGGCGCAAAATGTCAAAGTTGTCCGATTTTGATGAAATTTGGTTTCCAGGTAGATTTGAGGGTCCTGATTTAGAATATGTGGTCAAAATTATTTTTGCGTTTACCATTGCCAAAATGGCGGTCGTCAAATGTTTTTTTACTTATAACTCGAAAACCGTTAGATATAGTATAGACAATATGTAACAAAAAATTATTGTCTTGAAAAGACCTACAATTTGAGTCCAAGAAGTGCATGATTCGGTTGAGCAGTTTCGAAATGGCGGCCGAAACAGGTTTTCGCGAAATACGTTTTTTGCCAATAACTTGAAAACCGTAACAGATAGTATAATAGACATGTGTTTGAAAAATGACCGTCTTGGCAAGACCTATCATTTAAGCACACGATATATATGTTACGATTGAGTGGTTTCAAAATGGCGGCCAAAAAACATCATCCAAAGCATTATTTTGTGTCGCAATGTGCCAACACAATTTGTTTCAAAACGGTTAGTCCTAAAGACTTGGGACCTTCACCAATCGTCTTAGGTGACATAAGTTGCATCCGAAAATATATATGACATAGGTCAAATCTCAAGTTTGAATTATTGCATCATGACTTCATATAGGAAATGTATTGCGCAATATATAGTAATCCATATTTAACAATGTAATGTTAAGGAAAAGTCCATAGCAACCATATATTTTCTTAATCAGTTAAGAAGGGGCTATAATTTGGGCCAAAGGTCAAAGGTCAAAGGTCAAGGTCAGAACTTAGCAACAAGGTTACCTTGAGGAAAAGTCCATAGCAACCATATATTTTCAGAATCAGGGTGGAAGGGGCTATAATTTGGGTCCAAGGTCAAAGGTCAGGGGTCAAGGTCAGTCATTAGCAACAAGGTTACCGTAAGGAAATGTCCATAGCAACCATATATTTTCAGAATCAGTGTGGAAGGGGCTATAATTTGGGTCCAAAATCAAAGGTCAGGGGTCAAGGTTAGTCCTTAGCAGCAAGGTTATCTTTAGAAAAAATCCATAACAACCATATATTTTATGAATCCAGACTACTTGCTGAGTTTATCTTTCAGTGATCGGAAGTGACCTTTTGTCCATAGCAACCGACCTTAAAATCCATAGCAACCATATATTTTATGACTCCTGACTACCTGCTGAGTTTAAATTTCAATATTTTATGACCGGAAATGATGTTTTGTTTAAAGCAACAGACCTAAAAGTCCATAGCAACCATATATTTTTTTAATCCGGACTACCTTCCAGGTTGATATATCCAAAAATGGTATCATTTAGTTAGGAATCTATTTCTATTGGAGGACACAAATGGGGAAAGACCTCGCGATCGTTCTTTGAACGATTGTAATTTAATTAAGGTCTTTCCCCTTCCAAAGGGAAGACCTTATTGATTTCGTTCTGCCTATTATTATTATTCTTTTTTTTCTGCCATCAACGTCAAAAAATTGCCTTGACCGATTTTGATGAAATTTGGCACACTTATTCGGCACTGCCTGGAATCGACGTGACTTAGGGCCTGACGCTAAACTATTCTTAGTTACGGCGCAATCGCGCAAAACGCTGTTTACCCTTGTGTTCAGATCTTCTCCTAGATAGTAACAGATATCAAAAATCTTAACTGTGGATACTGTTTTAAGACTCCTGGCGACGAATCATCACGAAAAAAAAATTTGAAATTTTTACTTCCTGGTTGCGCGCATATGGCGCAAAGTTTGTCAAAAACGTCAAAGTCGTCCGATTTTAATGAAATTTGGTTTCCAAATAGATTTAGGAGTCCTGATTTCATATTTAAAGTCAAAAAACATTTTTGGTCTATCATTTTCAAAATGGCCGCCATTGGAATTTTGTTTTTGCTATAACTAAAAAACCATAACATTTAGAAGCACACGATAAATATAAAAAATGTTTCTCTCAATAAGATCTACAAAATGAGGTCAAGGTCAAAGGTCAAAGATCAAGGTCATCATTGGTAGATTTTAAAAAAAAATGAGTCTTTTTTTCATTGCGCAATAACTCAAATAAAATGCAATTTTTTCAGAACTTTTTTTACATTATATAATCTGTTGATGTCTTCTTAGTTGAACACAATTTTTGGGAAGAAAAATATGAAAAAATGGTGTCGCAACATGGATTTTTGTGAAAATTAGACTGTATCACTGTTCTAAGCCACTGTATGACCTTGAATGATTTTTCAAGGTCAAATCAACTTACTTTCACTGTTCCAAACAGTTTCAATGATTAAAAGTTCTCAAATGTCAAAAACAACTAAGTTGACATTTCATCCCCCCTTTTTTGAAAATTTGGACATTTGCCATTTTTCACCAAAAAATGCTATTTTTGGGTAAATATACCTTATTTAACCATAATTAGACGATACAAACCCTAAAAATCCAGAAATAGTCCCAACTGTCCTCTTTATTAAGGTCTTTCCCTTTCCAAAGGGAAGACCTTATTGATTTCGTTCTGCCTATTATTAAGGTCTTTCCCTTTCCAAAAGGGAAGACCTTATTGATTTCGTTCTGCCTATTATTATTCTTTTTTTTCTGCCGCTCGTGAGCAAAAAGTTTCTTGACCGATCTTAACGAAATTTGGCACACTTATTCAGCACTGCCAGGAATCGACGTGACTAAGGGCCTGACGCTAAACTAAACAGTTACGGCGCAATCGCGCAAAACGCTGTTTACCCTTGTGTTCAGATCTCCTCCAAAACGGTAATAGTTATCAAGATTCTGTTTAGTGGAAATGGTACCTTACATCCTGGTGATGATTTATCATGCAAAAAGAATGCTCTAATTTACTTCCTGGTTGCACGCATATGGCGCAAATTTGGCGCAAAATGTCAATGTTGTCCGATTTTGATGAAATTTGGTTTCCAGGTAGATTTGGGGGTCCTGATTACAAATCCAAAGTCAAAATTTTTTTTCGACCACCTGTTTTTGAGTTAGAGCCCTGGAAACATCTCCGTAAAACGTTGTTTCAACAGATTTCATCATGTTGTGCAATATCTTTTTCAATAAATAGATTTGATGTAACAATTATTGATTTATATTTAGATAGTTTTTGAGTTAGTTTCTAAGCCACGCCCTTTTATGTCGACATGGGGACGAGAGGGGGCGAGAGGTTGAGTCGCCCCTTTCGCGCCGATGGCGCCAAAATGTAAAAGTTGACCGATTTTGATGAAATTTGGTATTCAAGTAGATTTAAGAGTCCTGAGTACAAATCTGTGGTCAAAAATCAAATTTTGCGCTTTTCGCGCCGATGGCGCCAAAATGTAAAAGTTGACCGATTTTGATGAAATTTGATATTCAAGTAGATTTAAGAGTCCTGAGTACAAATCTGTGGTCAAAAATCAAATTTTGCGTTTTCGCGCCGATGGCGCCAAAATGTAAAAGTTGACCGATTTTGATGAAATTTGGTATTCAAGTAGATTTAAGAGTCCTGAGTACAAATTTGTTGTCAAAAATCAAATTTTGCGCTTTTCGCGCCATTGGCGCCAAAATGTAAAAGTTGACCGATTTTGATGAAATTTAGTATTCAAGTAGAATTAAGAGTCCTGAGTACAAATCTGTGGTCAAAAATCAAATTATGCACTTTTCGCACCAATGGCGCCAAAATGTAAAAGTTGACCGATTTTGATGAAATTTGGTATTCAAGTAGATTTAACAGTCCTGAACACAAATCTGTGGTCAAAAATCAAATTTTGCGCTTTTTGTGCCATCGGCGCCAAAATGTAAAAGTTGACCATTTGGTTGAAATTTGGTATTCAAGTAAATTTAAGAGTCCTGAGTACGAATCTGCGATCATAAAATAAAATTTCGCGCTTTTCGCGCCAATGGCGCCAAAATGTAAAAGTTGACCGATTTTGATGAAATTTGGTATTTAAGTAGATTAAAGAATCCTGATTACGAATCTGTGGTCAAAAAATCAAATTTTGCGCTTTTCGCGCCGATGGTGCCAAATTATAAAAGTTGACAGATTTGGTTGAAATTTGGTATTCAATTAGATATAAGGGTCCTAAGTATGAATCTGCGGTCAAAAATGAAATTTCGCGCTTTTTGTGCCAATGGCGCCAAAATGTAAAAGTTGACCGATTTTGATGAAATTTGGTATTCAAGTAGATTTAAGAGTCCTGAGTACGAATCTGTGGTCAAAAATAAAATTTCGCGCTTTTCGCGCCAATGGCGCCAAAATCTAAAAGTTGACAGATTTTGATGAAATTTGGTATTCAATTAGATATAAGGGTCCTTAGTATGAATCTGCGGTCAAAAATAAAATGTCGCGCTTTTCGCGCCAATGGCGCAAATATGTAAAAGTTGACCGATTTTTATGAAATTTGGTATTCAAGTTGATTAAAGGGTTCTGAGTACGAATCTGCAGTCAAAAATAAAATTTCGTGCAAATGGCGCCAAATGTAAAAAATGACCAATTTTGATAAAATTTGGTATTCAAGTGGATTTAAAGAACTTCTAGACTGATTTTGATGAACTATTCCTATCAACTGGCAAAAAAGTCACGAGCAACCATATATTTTCTAAATGTTGAACTATCCCAAAATTGTATCACTCAGTCACTGTAATCTGTTTCTATTGTAATACACAAATGGGAAAGACCTCGCGATCGTTCTTTGAACGATTGTAATTTAATTAAGGTCTTTCCCTTTCCAAAGGGAAGACCTTATTGATTTCGTTCTGCCTATTATTAAGGTCTTTCCCTTTCCAAAGGGAAGACCTTATTGATTTCGTTCTGCCTATTATTAAGGTCTTTCCCTTTCCAAAGGGAAGACCTTATTGTTTTCGTTCTGCCTATTATTATTATTATTATTATTATTATTATTCTTTTTTTTCTGCCGCTCGTGAGCAAAAAGTTTCTTGACAGATCTTAACGAAATCTGGCACACTTATTCAGCACTGCCAGGAATCGACTTGACTAAGGACTTGACGCTAAACTATTCTTAGTTACGGCGCAATCGCGCAAAACGCTGTTTACCCTTGTGTTCAGATCTCCTCCGAAACGGTAATAGTTATCAAGATTCTGTTTAGTGGAAATGGTACCTTACATCCTGGTGATGATTTATCATGCAAAAAGAATGCTATAATTTACTTCCTGGTTGCACGCGTATGGCGCAAAGTTGGCGCAAAATGTCAATGTTGTCCGATTTTGATGAAATTTGGTTTCCAGGTAGATTTGAGGGTCCTGATTACAAATCCAAAAAAAAAATTTTTTTTCGACTACCCGTTTTTGAGTTAGAGCCCTGGAAACATCTCCGTAAAACGTTGTTTCAACAGATTTCATCATGTTGTGCAATATCTTTTTCAATAAATAGATTTGATGTAACAATTATTGATTTATATTTAGATAGTTTTTGAGTTAGTTTCTAAGCCACGCCCTTTTATGTCGACATGGGGACGAGAGGGGGCGATAGGTTGAGTCGCCCCTTTCGCGCCGATGGCGCCAAAATGTAAAAGTTGACCGATTTTGATGAAATTTGGTATTCAATTAGATATAAGGGTCCTAAGTACAAATCTGTGGTCAAAAATCAAATTTTGCGCTTTTCGCGCCGATGGCGCCAAAATGTAAAAGTTGACCGATTTTGATGAAATTTGGTATTCAATTAGATATAAGGGTCCTAAGTACAAATCTGTGGTCAAAAATCAAATTTTGCGCTTTTCGCGCCGATGGCGCCAAAATGTAAAAGTTGACCGATTTTGATGAAATTTGGTATTCAAGTAGATTTAAGAGTCTTGAGTACAAATCTGTGGTCAAAAATCAAATTTTGCGCTTTTCGCGCCGATGGCGCCAAAATGTAAAAGTTGACCGATTTTGATGAAATTTGGTATTCAAGTAGATTTAAGAGTCCTGAGTACAAATCTGTGGTCAAAAATCAAATTTTGCGCTTTTCGCGCTGATGGCGCCAAAATGTAAAAGTTGACCGATTTTGATGAAATTTGGTATTCAAGTAGATTTAAGAGTCCTGAGTACAAATCTGTGGTCAAAAATCAAATTTTGCGCTTTTCGCGCCGATGGCGCCAAAATGTAAAAGTTGACCGATTTTGATGAAATTTGATATTCAAGTAGATTTAAGAGTCCTGAGTACAAATCTGTGGTCAAAAATCAAATTTTGCGCTTTTCGCGCCGATGGCGCCAAAATGTAAAAGTTGACCGATTTTGATGAAATTTGGTATTCAAGTAGATTTAAGAGTCCTGAGTACAAATCTGTGGTCAAAAATCAAATTTTGCGCTTTTCGCGCCGATGGCGCAAAAATGTAAAAGTTGACCGATTTTGATGAAATTTGATATTCAAGTAGATTTAAGAGTCCTGAGTACAAATCTGTGGTCAAAAATCAAATTTTGCGCTTTTCGCGCCGATGGCGCCAAAATGTAAAAGTTGACCGATTTTGATGAAATTTGGTATTCAAGTAGATTTAAGAGTCCTGAGTACAAATCTGTGGTCAAAAATCAAATTTTGCGCTTTTCGCGCCGATGGCGCCAAAATGCAAAAGTTGACCGATTTTGATGAAATTTGATATTCAAGTAGATTTAAGAGTTCTGAGTACAAATCTGTGGTCAAAAATCAAATTTTGCGCTTTTCCCGCCGATGGCGCCAAAATGTAAAAGTTGACCGATTTTGATGAAATTTGGTATTCAAGTAGATTTAAGAGTCCTGAGTACAAATCTGTGGTCAAAAATCAAATTTTGCGCTTTTCGCGCCGATGGCGCCAAAATGTAAAAGTTGACCGATTTTGATGAAATTTGATATTCAAGTATATTTAAGAGTCCTGAGTACAAATCTGTGGTCAAAAATCAAATTTTGCGCTTTTTGCGCCAATGGCGCCAAAATGTAAAGGTTGACCGATTTTGATGAAATTTGGCATTCAAGTAGATTTAAGAGTCCTGAGTACAAATCTGTGGTCAAAAATCAAATTATGCGCTTTTTGCGCCAATGGCGCCAAAATGTAAAAATTGACCGATTTTGATGAAATTTGGTATTCAAGTAGATTTAAGGGTCCTGAGTACGAATCTGCAGTCAAAAATAAAATTTCGCGCAAATGGCGCCAAATTGAAAAAATGACCAATTTAGATAAAATTTGGTTTTCAAGTAGATTTAAAGGTCTTCTAGACTGATTTTGATGAACTATTCATAGCAACTTGCATAAAAGTCAAGAGCAACCATATATTTTCTAAATGTTGAACTATCCCAAAATTGTATCACTCAGTCACTGTAATCTGTTTCTATTGTAATACACAAATGGGAAAGACCTCGCGATCGTTCTTTGAACGATTGTAATTTAATTATTATTATTATTATTATTATTATTATTCTTTTTTTTCTGCCGTTCGTGAGCAAAAAGTTTCTTGATCGATCTTAACGAAATTTGGCACACTTATTCAGCACTGCCAGGAATAGAAATGAGTATGCCTGTGAGGGCCAACTCCTTTTAGTTTCGGCGCAATAGCGCTAAACGCTGTTTACCCTTGTGTTCAGATCTCCTCCTAGATAATAACAGATATCAAAAATCTTAACTGTGGATACTGTTCTAAGACTCCTGGCGACGAATCATCACGAAAAAAAAATTTGAAATTTTAGCTTCCTGGTTGCGCGCGTATGGCGCAAAGTTTGTCAAAAACGTCAAAGTTGTCCGATTTTTGTGAAATTTGGTTTCCAAATAGATTTAGGAGTCCTGATTTCATAATTGGAGTCAAAAAATATTTTTGATCTATCATTTTCAAAATGGCCGCCATTGGAATTTTGTTTTTGCTATAACTAAAAAACCATAACATTTAGAAGCACACGATAAATATAAAAGATGTTTCTCTCAGTAAGATCTACAAAATGAGGTCAAGGTCAAAGGTCAAAGGTCAAGGTCATCATTTGTAGATTTTCAAAAAAATGAGTCTTTTTTTTCATTGCGAAATAACTCAAATAACATGCATTTTTTTCAGAACTTTTTTTACATTATATAATCTGTTGATGTCTTCTCAGTTGAACACAATTTATTTGGGGAAAAAATATGAAAAAATGGTGTCGCAACATGGATTTTTGTGAAAATTAGACCGTATCACTGTTCTAAGCCACTGTATGACCTTGAATGATTTTTCAAGGTCAAATCAACTTACTTTCACTATTCCAACCAGTTTTAATGATTAAAAGTTCTCAAATGTCAAAAACAACAAAGTTGACATTTCATCCCCCCTTTTTTTGAAAATTTGGAAATTTGCCATTTTTCACCAAAAAATGATATTTTTGGGTAAATATACCTTATTTAACCATAATTAGACGATACAAACCCTAAAAATCCAGAAATAGTCCCATCTGTCCTCTTTATTAAGGTCTTTCCCTTTCCAAAGGGAAGACCTTATTGATTTCGTTCTGCCTATTATTATTATTATTATTATTAAGGTCTTTCCCTTTCCAAAGGGAAGACCTTATTGATTTCGTTCTGCCTATTATTATTAAGGTCTTTCCCTTTCCAAAGGGAAGACCTTATTAAGGTCTTTCCCTTTCCAAAGGAAAGACCTTATTGATTTCGTTCTGCCTATTATTATTCTTTTTCTTCTGCCATCAGCGTCAAAAAATTGCCTTGACCGATTTTGATGAAATTTGGCACACTTATTCAGCACTGCCTGGAATCGACGTGACTTAGGGCCTGACGCTAAACTATTTGTAGTTACGGCGCAATTGCGCAAAACGCTGTTTACCCTTGTTATCATATCTCCTCAGAGACGGTAATAGTTATCAAGATTCTGTTTGGTGGAGGTGGTTCCTTAAATCCTGATGATGATTTATCATGCAAAAAAAATTCTGTAATTTACTTCCTGGTTGCGCGCATATGGCGCAAACTTGGCGCAAAATGTCAAAATTGTCCGATTTTGATGAAATTTGGTTTCCAGGTAGATTTGAGGGTCCTGATAAAGAATCTGTGGTCAAAAATTTTTTTGCGTTTACCATTGCCAAAATGGCGGTCGTCAAATGATGTTTTACTTATAACTCGAAAACCGTTAGAGATAGTATAGACAATATAACAACAAAAAATGATCGTCTTGATAAGACCTACAATTTAAGTCCAAGAAGTGCATGATTCGGTTGAGCAGTTTCGAAATGGCGGCCGAAACAGGTTTTCGCGAAATACGTTTTTTGCCAATAACTTGAAAACCGTAACAGATAGTATAATAGATATGTGTATGAAAAATGACCGTCCTGGCAAGCCCAAGAAATACATGTTACGATTGAGTGGTTTCAAAATGGCGGCCAAAAACATCATCCAAAGAATTATTTTGTGTCGCAATGTGCCAACAAAATTTGTTTCAAAACGGTTAGTCCTAAAGACTTGGGACCTTCACCAATCGTCTTAGGTGACATAAGTTGCATCCGAAAATATATATGACATAGGTCAAATCTCAAGTTTGAATAATTGCGTCATGACTTCATATAGGAAATGTATTGCGCAATATATAGTAATCCATATTTAACAATGAAATGTTAAGGAAAAGTCCATAGCAACCAAATATTTTCATAATCAGTTAAGAAGGGGCTATAATTTTGGCCCAAGGTCAAAGGTCAAAGGTCAAGGTCAGAACTTAGCAACAAGGTAACCTTAAGGAAAAGTCCATAGCAACCATATATTTTCATAATCAGTTGGGAAGGGGCTGTAATTTGGGTCCAAGGTCAAAGGTCATAGGTCAATGTCAGTCCTTAGCAACAAGGTAACCTTAAGGAAATGTCCATAGCAACCATATATTTTCAGAATCAGTGTGGAAGGGGCTATAATTTGGGTCCAACATCAAAGGTCAGGGGTCAAGGTTAGTCCTTAGCAGCAAGGTTATATTTAGAAAAAGTCCATAACAACCATATATTTTATGAATCCAGACTACTTGCTGAGTTTATCTTTCAGTGATCGGAAATGACCTTTTGTTCATAGCAACCGACCCTAAAATCCATAGCAACCATATATTTTATGACTCCTGACTACCTGCTGAGTTTGAATTTCAATATCTTATGACCGGAAGTGATGTTTTGTTTAAAGCAACCGACCTAAAAGTCCATAGCAACCATATATTTTTTAAATCTGGACTACCTACCAGGTTGATATATCCAAAAATGGTATCATTCAGTTAGGAATCTATTTCTATTGGAGGACACAAATGGGGAAAGACCTCGCAATCGTTCTTTGAACGATTGTAATTTAATATTCTTATTCCAATTCTTCTTCAACAACACTTAGACTTAAAAAAAATAATGGTTTCGCCATTTCTGAACGGATTTGGCTGAAATTTGGAGCACTGCTAGAACTACTTCAAACACAAGCACAGCTCACCCTGGAAGCTCGTACCTAGCCCAGTTTTTGAGTTATGCCCCCGCGGGCTTTTTTTATGAAATCTTGTTATCAGATAAACTCCTACATCGTTCAACCGATCGAGCTGAAATTTTGCACAGTTGCTGAGAATAATGAGCTCTCGCGTTGTAGCTAAAAATAAAGTCTGTACCTGGCCCCGTTTTGAAGTTACGCCCCTTTCTGGTTTTTACTCAAAAATCGCTAATTTAGCCAAAAATAAACTTTTCCGTGCGGAAATTTTTGGTGCCCCCTCTCCGTAAAAATGTGCCCGACTGAAATCTGTCAAACATTCCAGCTGGGTCCCCTTATTTTTTTTTATACAAATTTTTTTCCTAATTTTCCGAAATTTCAAAAAACGTAACTTGACCCCTCTTTGTACTTTTGTCAAATGCACCGGAAGTGCCAAAATGCTGTCAAAACTAGCTAATATCCTAGCCAAATGTATGCACTAAAAGTCCCCGTTTACAAAAATGTCCTCTGGTTTATGAGTTTTTCAAAATTAAAGTTTTCTGCAGTCCCGTAAAACACACAAATTCCTGCCTTATGTCTTGCGATTTTCCTATAGAAACGTGTTTCCTGATTTTAAAATGGAATGAAATCACTAAAATCCACTTTAATTCACAAGAATAATCCCAGTTCAAGACAATTTTTACTGTTTTAAATGTCGGTCACTTCGCTGACAACAATTGTCATAATTTCCTATAAACAGGTGCTTTCAATTATGAAGTTACTCAGGCGCGACGACCATGTATTCCATATAGTAACACTTATAGGAATGAAATAAAATTGAAGTGTACTGGTCAACATTCAATCCTCGACTGAGATTTAAAAAAACAGAGTCGTAGTTTTATTCAAATATGACGTAGAGCGCGCGCGACACCATAGAAACCTACAAATAACAAAGTATCGCTATATATAGTAACAAAGAAAATAAACTAAAAGCTGAAGCCCCCCCCCCTCCCCCCAATTTTTGTACTTACATGTATGCGCAATAACTTACATGTATGAAATAGCCCCCCCCTCAAAAATTGTTTTGTCATGTAAAAGAAACAAAAACAAACATGAAAAGTTATTTGAAAAACAAACAAAACGAAAGTATAAAAAAACATACAAAAAACAAAAAAATACGGACGGACGGACAGACAGACATACAAACATGTAAATGACGTAACATCCTTTAAGACTCGGTGAAAATGGCGGAAATAGTCCTCTAAAATGTGAAAAAAAACCTACTTATTTTTTTTCTATGAGCAACTGACGTATAATTAAGGTCTTTCCCTTTCCAAAGGAAAGACCTTATTGATTTCGTTCTGCCTATTATTATTCTTTTTCTTCTGCCATCAGCGTCAAAAAATTGCCTTGACCGATTTTGATGAAATTTGGCACACTTATTCAGCACTGCCTGGAATCGACGTGACTTAGGGCCTGACGCTAAACTATTTGTAGTTACGGCGCAATTGCGCAAAACGCTGTTTACCCTTGTTATCATATCTCCTCAGAGACGGTAATAGTTATCAAGATTCTGTTTGGTGGAGGTGGTTCCTTAAATCCTGATGATGATTTATCATGCAAAAAAAATTCTGTAATTTACTTCCTGGTTGCGCGCATATGGCGCAAACTTGGCGCAAAATGTCAAAATTGTCCGATTTTGATGAAATTTGGTTTCCAGGTAGATTTGAGGGTCCTGATAAAGAATCTGTGGTCAAAAATTTTTTTGCGTTTACCATTGCCAAAATGGCGGTCGTCAAATGATGTTTTACTTATAACTCGAAAACCGTTAGAGATAGTATAGACAATATATGAACAAAAAATGATTGTCTTGAAAAGACCTACAATTTAAGTCCAAGAAGTGCATGATTCGGTTGAGCGGTTTCGAAATAACGGCCGAAACAGGTTTTCGCGAAATAGGTTTTTTACCAATAACTTGAAAACCGTAACAGATAGTATAATAGATATGTGTATGAAAAATGACCGTCTTGACAAGACGTATGGTACGAGTACACAATTATCGCCCTTTGCTTTTCGTTGACCACGAATATAGTTCCTATTAAAAATAGTGCCTTAGAAAATAATTTGCTTCAATGTGTTCTCTTTAATTTTTGTAGTTGTTTTTGGTCTCATTTCAAAGGAAAGGGGTCACAGAACACTAGCAAGATGTTTTAGAAATGAAGGGAAGATGCTTTATGTGAATTAAGAAATGACAAAAAGGGGGGATTTTTTCTTTTCGGAAGCTCTCGGAACTGACCCCCTCTAGGGCCTTATAGTTTTCACTTGTCAAAAAAGTTGAATATATGCAATTTTTTTTATTTTCCAGTATCAAGTGCATATTGCCCATAGGTACAATATAGCTAAATGTAAAGTATTTATAGCCATAATTTTTTTCGTAAAGTAAAATTTCGCTATATTAAACAAAGAGGGAAAATTAATTGTGTACTCGGGCCTAGAAGAGGCCCTGTGGTAAGTCTAGAGGCAACACTTGGAACTGGCAAAAATTAAAAGAAATAGTCTAAATCTATCAAATTCAACAAGTTAGCATGGTTTTAGTCAAGGTTTTGTTCATTGAGCTTGCTCTATGTCCATATCAAGCCAATTTAGGGTCTCTATGGGAATTTCAATGCATTTTCTGTACTTGGGAGAATTTAGTCAAGAGGTCACCAAGTGTGAACTTAACAAACTAGTTTAATCCTTCTGAAAGTCTTATTGGGTAAGAAAGTACCCAGGGAAGTGAAAAGAATTCATTTATAACAACAATTTTCATCAGAAAAGGAAAATACTTGATTTTTTGTGTGAAGTGCTAAGGTGCGGCCAGCTGTCATTTTTATTCATATGCTCTTCTTGGTGTTGATTTCAATTAAAATCTCCAATACAGGATAGAATAAACCTTAGATAGAAACAGTACAATAAGATATGTGTAAGAAACACAGAAAATGTCTGAAAACCTTCCTGTTTTATCTGTAATGGTCTTCTTGTATGAAAATATTTAGCAGAATTTTACCAAAATATGCCAATTTTTTCATAATTTTAGTAACATTCATGACCAATTTTCTTTAAAACAGCTCTGACTGTAACTTTTGGGGATAAAATTTGTTGCTTACTATCCTCTCATACTAAAAACATGTTTTCCTTGGTTATATCTGCATGTTTTACATTTTTTTACCCCCAAAAGTAATGCATTTTGTGAGGAAATATTGAAACCGCCTTTAAAAATCAGTGATGCATCACACAAAACCTCAAAGTTTGTCTACATATGTACATTAAATTAATATTTTGGGTCTTATTTTGTAAGCTTAGCATATATTGAACATTTTAAGACCATTAGGAATCAATTTTGTTTTTTCAATTTGTCAAAATCCTTCTGATCATACATATACCCCTTGAAAAGTAAAAAAAAGCTAATTTTCTACTCCGCGAATGTGGGAAGGAGTAGAAATCAAACCCCATGCACTTATTTCTTGAAAACAGGTGCTTTTCATGTTTAATATATGTTGTTCTATTGATTTAAGCAATTGGTTTGGGAAAAATCTATAAAATATTTTTAAAATTAATAAAAAGGCATCATGGGTTTTACTGCAGATTTAGCGGACAAAATGTTTAAGCCAATATCTCCCATAAAAGTGCTTATATCTTTAAGGTTAAGCATTGCACACCTCTGAAACATTCTATTTCAACTCAAAAAAGACTCAGCATCATAAAAAACACTTTATTTCAAAAAGATGAGGCGTTTCTGAGGTGTTTTAGGTACGAGTACACAATTATCGCCCTTTGCTTTTCGTTGACCACGAATATAGTTCCTATTAAAAATAGTGCCTTAGAAAATAATTTGCTTCAATGTGTTCTCTTTAATTTTTGTAGTTGTTTTTGGTCTCATTTCAAAGGAAAGGGGTCACAGAACACTAGCAAGATGTTTTAGAAATGAAGGGAAGATGCTTTATGTGAATTAAGAAATGACAAAAAGGGGGGATTTTTTCTTTTCGGAAGCTCTCGGAACTGACCCCCTCTAGGGCCTTATAGTTTTCACTTGTCAAAAAAGTTGAATATATGCAATTTTTTTTATTTTCCAGTATCAAGTGCATATTGCCCATAGGTACAATATAGCTAAATGTAAAGTATTTATAGCCATAATTTTTTTCGTAAAGTAAAATTTCGCTATATTAAACAAAGAGGGAAAATTAATTGTGTACTCGGGCCGTATCATTTAAGCCCAAGAAATACATGTTACGGTTGAGTGGTTTCAAAATGGCGGCCAAAAACATCATCTTATGTATTATTTACTTGTATATAACATTTAAACGGTTACAGATAATATAGTAGATATATATTTGTATTTCTTATGATTATTATTATTATTATTCTTTTTCTTCCGTCCGCTGTGAAAAAACGGCTTGACCAAACTTTATGAAACTTGGCACATCTATTCAGCACTACCAGGAATAGACTTGGCTTAGGCAATGACCAAAATCTATTTTTAGTAACAGAGTTATCTCCCGAAATGCTGTTTACCCTTGTTAGCAGATCTCCTCCTAGATAGTAACAGATATAAAAAATCTAAACTGTGGAAACTGTTCTCTGACTCCTGCCGATGTGTCATCACGAACATTTTTTTTTATATTTTACTTCCTGGTTGCGCGCGAATGGCGCAAAGTTGGCGCAAAATGTCAATGTTGTCCGATTTTGATGAAATTTGGTTTCCAGGTAGATTTGAGGGTCCTGATTACGAATCTATGGTCAATTTTTTTTTTGCGTTAACCATTGCCAAAATGGCGGCCGTCAAACGGTTTTTTACTTCTACCTCGAAAACCGTTAGAGATAGTATAGACAATATATGTACAAAAAATGATCGTCTTGAAAAGACCTACATTTTGAGTCCATAAAGTGTATGATTCGGTTGAGCGGTTACGAAATGGCGGCCGAAACAAGTTTCGCGAAACACGTTTTTTGCCCATAACTTCAAAACCATAACAGATAGTATAGTAAACATGTATACTTAAATGAATCAGTATGCAAAGAACTACAATTTGAGTTCAAAGTCAAAGGTCATGGGTCAAGGTCATTCCCTAGCAACAAGGTAACATTAATGAAAAGTCCATAGCAACCATATGTATTCTTAACCAACATTACCTATTGAGTTTAGAAGAAAGTTTTTATAACCGTAAGTGACCTTCTGTCCATAGCAACCAATAAAATGTCCTTAACAACCATCCTTTTTCTGACACTAGGCCCCTTGATTTTTATTCTGGAACCTATTTGATAACTATTGGTAACCTCATATCGAAAACGAAATGACTCATTTGTCTAAAGTTCTTGTATTGGAAACCATAATGCTAACATGCTAAAGCGACAGAGAGACAAGAGACAGGGAAAGACCTCTCATTTGTTCTCTGAACAAATGGCATTTTAATTATTATTCTTTTTTTTCTGCCATCAACGTCAAAAAATTGCCTTAACCGATTTTTATGAAATTTGGCACACTTATTCAGCACTGCCAGGAATCGACGTGACTTAGGGCCTGACGCTAAACTATTCTTAATTACGGTGCAATCGCGCAAAACGCTGTTTACCCTTGTTATCAGGTCTCCTCCTAGATAGTAACAGATATCAAAAATTTTAACTGTGGATACTGTTTTAAGACTCCTGGCGACGAATCATCACGAAAAAAAAATTGAAATTTTTACTTCCTGGTTGCGCGCGTATGGCGCAAAGTTTGTCAAAAACGTCAAAGTTGTCCGATTTTAACAAAATTTGGTTTCCAAATAGATTTAGGAGTCCTGATTCCAAATATGGAGTAAAAAATACATTTTGGTTAATCATTTTCAAAATGGCCGCCATTGAAATTTTGTTTTCGCTATAACTCAAAAACCATAACAATTAGAAACACACAATAAATATAAAAAATGTTTCTCTCATTGAGATCTACAAAATGAGTTCAAGGTCAAAGGTCAAATGTCAAGGTCATTATTTGTAGATTTTCAAAAAACCGAGTCTTCTTTTTCATTGGGAAATATTTCAAATAAAATGTAACCTTTTTCAGAACTTTTTTTACATTATATAATGTGACGATGTCTTCTCAGTTGAACACAATTTATTTTGGGGAAAAATATAAAAAAATGGTGTCGCAACATGGATTTTTGTGAAAATTACACCCTATCACTGTTCTAAGCCACTGTATGACCTTGACTGAATTTTCAAGGTCAAATCAACTTACTTTCACTATTCCAACCAGTTTCAATGATTAAAAGTTCTCAAATGTCAGATATAACAAAGTTGATATTTCAGCCCCCCTTTTTTTCGAAAATTTGGAAATTTGCCATTTTTCACCAAAAAAATTTATTTTTGGGTAAATATACCTCATTTGACCATAATTAGACGATACAAACCATAAAAGCCCAGAAATAGTCCCATCTGCCCTCTTTATTAAGGTCTTTCCCTTTCCAAAGGGAAGACACACTTATTCGGCACTGCCTGGAATCGACGTGACTTAGGGCCTGACGCTAAACTATTCTTAGTTACGGCGCAATCGCGCAAAACGCTGTTTACCCTTGTTATCAGATCTCCTCTAAAACGGTAATAGTTATCAAGATTCTGTTTAGTGGAATTGGTAGCTTACATCCATGTGATGATTTATCATGCAAAAATAATGCTCTAATTTACTTCCTGGTTGCACGCGTATGGCGCAAAGTTGGCGCAAAATGTAAATGTTGTCCGATTTTAATGAAATTCATTTTCCAGGTAGATTTGAGGGTCCTGATTACGAATCTGTGGTCAAATTTTTTTTTGCGTTTACCATTGCCAAAATGGCGGTCGTCAAATGGTTTTTTACGTATAACTCGAAAACCGTTACAGTAAGTATAGACAATATATGAACAAAAAATAATCGTCTTGAAAAGACATACAATTTGAGTACAAGAAGTGCATGATTCGGTTGAACGGTTTTGAAATGGGGGCCGAAACAGGTTTTCTCGCGAAGCGCCAACAAAATTTATTTGGAAACGGTTAGTCCTAGAGACTTGGGACCTTCACCAATCGTCTTAGGTGACACAAGTTGCATCCGAAAATATATATGTCATAGGTCAAATCTCAAGTTTGAATTATTGCGTCATGACTAAATATATGTATTTATTGCGCAATATATAGTAATCCATACTTAACAATGTAATATTAAGGAAAAGTCCATAGCAACCATATATTATTAGAATCAGTGTGGAAGGGGCTACAATTTTGGTCCAAGGTCAAAGGTCCAAGGTCAAGGTCAGTCCTTAGCAACAAGGTAACCATAAGGAAAAGTCCATAGCAACCATATATTTTTAGAATCAGTGTGGAAGGGGCTACAATTTGGGACCAATGTCAAAGGTCAAAGGTCAAGGTCAGTCCTTAGCAACAAGGTAATCATAAGGAAAAGTCCATTGCAACCATATATTTTTAGAATCAGTGTGGAAGGGGCTACAATTTGGGTCCAAGGTCAAAGGTCAAGGTCAGTCCTTAGCAACAAGATAACCATAAGGAAAAGTCCATAGCAACCATATATTTTCAGAATCAGTGTGGAAGAGGCTAAAATTTGGGTCAAAGGTCAGGGGTCAAGGTTAGTCCTTAGCAACAAGGTTACCTTTAGAAAAAGTCCATAGCAATCATATATTAAATGACTCCTGACTACTTGCTCAGTTTAAATTTCAATATTTTACGACCGGAAGTGACCTTTTGTCCATAGCAACCGACTAATAAGTCCATAGCAACCATATATTTTATGACTCATGACTTCCTGCTGAGTTTAAATTTCAATATTTTATGACCGGAAGTGACGTTTTGTCCATTACAACTGACCTTAAAGTCCATAGCAACTATACATTTTATATAAATCTTGACTTCCTACCAGGATGATATATCCAAAAAGGGTATCATTCAGTAAGGAATCTATTTCTATTGGAGGACACAAATAGGGAAAGACCTCGCAATCGTTCTTTGAACGATTGTAATTTAATTAAGGTCTTTCCCTTTCCAAAGGGAAGACCTTATTGATTTCGTTCTGCCTATTATTATTATTCTTTTTTTTCTGCCATCAACGTCAAAAAATTGCCTTGACCGATTTTAATGAAATTTGGCACACTTATTCGGCACTGCCTGGAATCGACGTGACTTAGGGCCTGACGCTAAACTATTCTTAGTTACGGCGCAATCGCGCAAAACGCTGTTTACCCTTGTGTTCAGATCTTCTTCTAGATAGTAACAGATATCAAAAATCTTAACTGTGGATACTGTTTTAAGACTCCTGGCAACGAATCATCACGAAAAAAAATTTGAAATTTTTACTTCCTGGTTGCGCGCGTTTGGCGCAAAGTTTGTCAAAAACGTCAAAGTTGTCCGATTTTAACGAAATTTGGTTTCCAAATAGATTAAGGAGTCCTGATTCCATATCCGGAGTGAAAAATACATTTTGGTCAATCATTTTCAAAATGGCCGCCATTGAAATTTTGTTTTCGCTATAACTCAAAAACCATAACAATTAGAAACACACAATAAATATAAAAAATGTTTCTCTCATCGAGATCTACAAAATGAGTTCAAGGTCAAAGGTCAAATGTCAAGGTCATTATTTGTAGATTTTCAAAAAACCGAGTCTTCTTTTTCATTGGGAAATATTTCAAATAAAATGTAACCTTTTTCAGAACTTTTTTACATTATATAATGTGACGATGTCTTCTCAGTTGAACACAATTTTTTTGGGGGAAAAATATGAAAAAATAGTGTCGCAACATGGATTTTTGTGAAAATTACACCCTATCACTGTTCTATGCCACTGTATGACCTTGACTGAATTTTCAAGGTCAAATCAACTTACTTTCACTATTCCAACCAGTTTCAATGATTAAAAGTTCTCAAATGTCAGAAATAACAAAGTTGATATTTCAGCCCCCCTTTTTTTCGAAAATTTGGAAATTTGCCATTTTTCACCAAAAAAAATTATTTTTGGGTAAATATACCTCATTTGACCATAATTAGACGATACAAACCATAAAAGCCCAGAAATAGTCCCATCTGCCCTCTTTATTAAGGTCTTTCCCTTTCCAAAGGGAAGACCTTATTGATTTCGTTCCGCCTATTATTAAGGTCTTTCCCTTTCCAAAGGGAAGACCTTATTGTTTTCGTTCTGCCTATTATTAAGGTCTTTCCCTTTCCAAAGGGAAGACCTTATTGTTTTCGTTCTGCCTATTATTATTATTATTATTATTATTATTCTTTTTTTTCTGCCGCTCGTGAGCAAAAAGTTTCTTGACCGATCTTAACGAAATTTGGCACACTTATTCAGCACTGCCAGGAATCGACTTGACTAAGGACCTGACGCTAAACTATTCTTAGTTACGGCGCAATTGCGCAAAACGCTGTTTACCCTTGTGTTCAGATCTCCTCCGAAACGATAATAGTTATCAAGATTCTGTTTAGTGGAAATGGTACCTTACATCCTGGTGATGATTTATCATGCAAAAACAATGCTCTAATTTACTTCCTGGTTGCACGCGTATGGCGCAAAGTTGGCGCAAAATGTCAATGTTGTCCGATTTTGATGAAATTTGGTGTCCAGGTAGATTTGAGGGTCCTGATTACAAATCCAAAGTCAAAATTTTTTTTCGACCACCCGTTTTTGAGTAAGAGCCCTGGAAACATCTCCGTAAAACGTTGTTTCAACAGATTTCATCATGTTGTGCAATATCTTTTTCAATAAATAGATTTGATGTAACAATTATTGATTGATATTTAGATAGTTTTTGAGTTAGTTTCTAAGCCACGCCCTTTTATGTCGACATGGGGACGAGAGGGGGCGAGAGGTTGAGTCGCCCCTTTCGCGCCGATGGCGCCAAAATGTAAAAGTTGACCGATTTTGATGAAATTTGGTATTCAATTAGATATAAGGGTCCTTAGTACAAATCTGTGGTCAAAAATCAAATTTTGCGCTTTTCGCGCCGATGGCGCCAAAATGTAAAAGTTGACCGATTTTGATGAAATTTGATATTCAAGTAGATTTAAGAGTCCTGAGTAAAAATCTGTGGTCAAAAATCAAATTTTGCGCTTTTCGCGCCGATGGCGCCAAAATGTTAAAGTTGACCGATTTTGATGAAATTTGGTATTCAAGTAGATTTAAGAGTCCTGAGTACAAATCTGTGGTCAAAAATCAAATTTTGCGCTTTTCGCGCCGATGGCGCCAAAATGTAAAAGTTGACCGATTTTGATGAAATTTGATATTCAAGTAGATTTAAGAGTCCTGAGTACAAATCTGTGGTCAAAAATCAAATTTTGCGCTTTTCGCGCCGATGGCGCCAAAATGTAAAAGTTGACAGATTTTGATGAAATTTGGTATTCAAGTAGATTTCAGAGTCCTGAGTACAAAATCTGTGGTCAAAAATCAAATTTTGCGCTTTTCGCGCCGATGGCGCCAAAATGTAAAAGTTGACAGATTTTGATGAAATTTGGTATTCAAGTAGATTTCAGAGTCCTGAGTACAAATCTGTGGTCAAAAATCAAATTTTGCGCTTTTCGCACCGATGGCGCCAAAATGTAAAAATTGACCGATTTTGATAAAATTTGGTATTCAAGTAGATTTGAGAGTCCTGAGTACAAATCTGTGGTCAAAAATCAACTTTTGCGCTTTTCGCGCCGATGGCGCCAAAATGTAAAAGTTGACCGATTTTGATGAAATTTGATATTCAATTAGATTTAAGAGTCCTGAGTACAAATCTGTTGTCAGAAATCAAATTTTGCGCTTTTCGCGCCGATGGCGCCAAAATGTAAAAGTTGACCGATTTTGATGAAATTTGGTATTCAAGTAGATTTAAGAGTCCTGAGTAAAAATCTGTGGTCAAAAATCAAATTTTGCGCTTTTCGCGCCGATGGCGCCAAAATGTAAAAGTTGACCGATTTTGATGAAATTTGATATTCAAGTAGATTTAAGAGTCCTGAGTACAAATCTGTGGTCAAAAATCAAATTTTGCGCTTTTCGCGCCGATGGCGCCAAAATGTAAAAGTTGACAGATTTTGATGAAATTTGGTATTCAAGTAGATTTCAGAGTCCTGAGTACAAAATCTGTGGTCAAAAATCAAATTTTGCGCTTTTCGCGCCGATGGCGCCAAAATGTAAAAGTTGACAGATTTTGATGAAATTTGGTATTCAAGTAGATTTCAGAGTCCTGAGTACAAATCTGTGGTCAAAAATCAAATTTTGCGCTTTTCGCACCGATGGCGCCAAAATGTAAAAATTGACCGATTTTGATAAAATTTGGTATTCAAGTAGATTTGAGAGTCCTGAGTACAAATCTGTGGTCAAAAATCAACTTTTGCGCTTTTCGCGCCGATGGCGCCAAAATGTAAAAGTTGACCGATTTTGATGAAATTTGATATTCAATTAGATTTAAGAGTCCTGAGTACAAATCTGTTGTCAGAAATCAAATTTTGCGCTTTTCGCGCCGATGGCGCCAAAATGTAAAAGTTGACCGATTTTGATGAAATTTGGTATTCAAGTAGATTTAAGAGTCCTGAGTAAAAATCTGTGGTCAAAAATCAAATTTTGCGCTTTTCGCGCCGATGGCGCCAAAATGTAATAGTTGACCGATTTTGATGAAATTTGGTATTCAAGTAGATTTAAGAGTCCTGAGTACAAATCTGTGGTCAAAAATCAAATTTTGCGCTTTTCGCGCCGATGGCGCCAAAATGTAAAAGTTGACCAATTTTGATGAAATTTGGTATTCAAGTAGATTTAATAGTTCCGAGTACGAATCTGCGGTCAAAAATAAAATTTCGCGCTTTTCGCGCCAATGGCGCCAAAATGTAAAAGTTGACCGATTTTGATGAAATTTGGTATTCAAGTAGATTTAAGGGTCCTGAGTACGAATCTGCAGTCAAAAATAAAATTTCTCGCAAATGGCGCCAAATGCAAAAAATGACCAATTTAGATAAAATTTGGTTTTCAAGTAGATTCAAAGGTCTTCTAGACTGATTTTGATGAACTATTCATAGCAACTTGCATAAAAGTAAAGAGCAACCATATATTTTCTAAATGTTGAACTATCCAAAAATTGTATCACTCAGTCACTGTAATCTGTTTCTATTGTAATACACAAATGGGAAAGACCTCGCGATCGTTCTTTGAACGATTGTAATTTAATTAAGGTCTTTCCCTTTCCAAAGGGAAGACCTTATTGTTTTCGTTCTGCCTATTATTATTATTATTATTATTATTCTTTTTTTTCTGCCGCTCGTGAGCAAAAAGTTTCTTGACCGATCTTAACGAAATTTGGCACACTTATTCAGCACTGCCAGGAATCGACTTGACTAAGGATCTGACGCTAAACTATTTTTAGTTACGGCGCAATCGCGCAAAACGCTGTTTACCCTTGTGTTCAGATCTTCTCCGAAACGGTAATAGTTATCAAGATTCTGTTTAGTGGAAATGGTACCTTACATCCTGGTGATGATTTATCATGCAAAAAGAATGCTATAATTTACTTCCTGGTTGCACGCGTATGGCGCAAAGTTGGCGCAAAATGTCAATGTTGTCCGATTTTGATGAAATTTGGTTTCCAGGTAGATTTGAGGGTCCTGATTACAAATAAAAAAAAAAAAAATTTTTCGACTACCCGTTTTTGAGTTAGAGCCCTGGAAACATCTCCGTAAAACGTTGTTTCAACAGATTTCATCATGTTGTGCAATATCTTTTTCAATAAATAGATTTGATGTAACAATTATTGATTTATATTTAGATAGTTTTTGAGTTAGTTCAAGTAGATTTAAGAGTCCTGAGTACAAATCTGTGGTCAAAAATCAAATTTTGCGCTTTTCGCGCCGATGGCGCCAAAATGTAAAAGTTGACCGATTTTGATGAAATTTGGTATTCAAGTAGATTTAAGAGTCCTGAGTACAAATCTGTGGTCAAAAATCAAATTTTGCGCTTTTCGCGCCGATGGCGCCAAAATGTAAAAGTTGACCGATTTTGATGAAATTTGGTATTCAAGTAGATTTAAGAGTCCTGAGTACAAATCTGTGGTCAAAAATCAAATTTTGCGCTTTTCGCGCCGATGGCGCCAAAATGTAAAAGTTGACCGATTTTGATGAAATTTGGTATTCAAGTAGATTTAAGAGTCCTGAGTACAAATTTGTGGTCAAAAATCAAATTTTGCGCTTTTCGCGCCGATGGCGCCAAAATGTAAAAGTTGACCGATTTTGATGAAATTTGGTATTCAAATAGATTTAAGAGTCCTGAGTACAAATCTGTGGTCAAAAATCAAATTTTGCGCTTTTCGCGCCGATGGCGCCAAAATGTAAAAGTTGACCGATTTTGATGAAATTTGATATTCAATTAGATTTAAGAGTCCTGAGTACAAATCTGTGGTCAAAAATCAAATTTTGCGCTTTTCGCGCCGATGGCGCCAAAATGTAAAAGTTGACCGATTTTGATGAAATTTGGTATTCAAGTAGATTTAAGAGTCCTGAGTACAAATTTGTGGTCAAAAATCAAATTTTGCGCTTTTCGCGCCGATGGCGCCAAAATGTAAAAGTTGACCGATTTTGATGAAATTTGGTATTCAAGTAGATTTAAGAGTCCTGAGTACAGATCTGTGGTCAAAAATCAAATTTAGCGCTTTTTGCGCCGATGGCGCCAAAATGTAAAAGTTGACCGATTTTGATGAAATTTGGTATTCAAGTAGATTTAAGAGTCCCGAGTACAAATTTGTGGTCAAAAATCAAATTTTGCGCTTTTCGCGCCGATGGCGCCAAAATGTAAAAGTTGACCGATTTTGATGAAATTTGGTATTCAAGTAGATTTAAGAGTCCTGAGTACAAATCTGTGGTCAAAAATCAAATTTTGCGCTTTTCGCGCCGATGGCGCCAAAATGTAAAAGTTGACCGATTTTGATGAAATTTGATATTCAAGTAGATTTAAGAGTCCTGAGTACAAATCTGTGGTCAAAAATCAAATTTTGCGCTTTTCACGCCGATGGCGCCAAAATGTAAAAGTTGACCGATTTTGATGAAATTTGGCATTCAAGTAGATTTAAAAATCCTGAGTACAAATCTGTGGTCAAAAATCAAATTATGCGCTTTTTGCGCCAATGGCGCCAAAATGTAAAAATTGACCGATTTTGATGAAATTTGGTTTTCAAGTAGATTTAAGAGTCCTGAGTACGAATCTGCGATTAAAATAAAATTTCGCGCTTTTCGCGCCAACGGCGCCAAAATGTAAAAGTTGACCGATTTTGATGAAATTTGGTATTCAAGTAGATTTAAGGGTCCTGAGTACAAATCTGCAGTCAAAAATGAAATTTCGCGCAAATGGCGCCAAGTGCAAAAAAATGACCAATTTAGATAAAATTTGGTTTTCAAGTAGATTTAAAGGTCTTCTAGACTGATTTTGATGAACTATTCATAGCAACTTGCATAAAAGTAAAGAGCAACCATATATTTTCTAAATGTTGAACTATCCAAAAATTGTATCACTCAGTCACTGTAATCTGTTTCTATTGTAATACACAAATGGGAAAGACCTCGCGATCGTTCTTTGAACGATTGTAATTTAATTATTATTATTATTATTATTATTATTATTCTTTTTTTTCTGCCGCTCGTGAGCAAAAAGTTTCTTGACAGATCTTAACGAAATTTGGCACACTTATTCAGCACTGCCAGGAATCGACTTGACTAAAGACCTGACGGTAAACTATTCTTAGTTACGGCGCAATCGCGCAAAACGCTGTTTACCCTTGTGTTCAGATCTCCTCCGAAACGGTAATAGTTATCAAGATTCTGTTTAGTGGAAATGGTACCTTACATCCTGGTGATGATTTATCATGCAAAAAGAATGCTATAATTTACTTCCTGGTTGCACGCGTATGGCGCAAAGTTGGCGCAAAATGCCAATGTTGTCCGATTTTGATGAAATTTGGTTTCCAGGTAGATTTGAGGGTCCTGATTACAAATCCAAAAAATTTTTTTTTTTCGACTACCCGTTTTTGAGTTAGAGCCCTGGAAACATCTCCGTAAAACGTTGTTTCAACAGATTTCATCATGTTGTGCAATATCTTTTTCAATAAATAGATTTGATGTAACAATTATTGATTTATATTTAGATAGTTTTTGAGTTAGTTTCTAAGCCACGCCCTTTTATGTCTACATGGGGACGAGAGGGGGCGAGATGTTGAGTCGCCCCTTTCGCGCCGATGGCGCCAAAATGTTAAAGTTGACCGATTTTGATGAAATTTGGTATTTAATTAGATATAAGGGTCCTTAGTACAAATCTGTGGTCAAAAATCAAATTTTGCGCTTTTCGCGCCGATGGCGCCAACATGTAAAAGTTGACCGATTTTGATGAAATTTGGTATTCAAGTAGATTTAAGAGTCCCGAGTACAAATCTGTGGTCAAAAATCAAATTTTGCGCTTTTCGCGCTGATGGCGCCAAAATGTAAAAGTTGACCGATTTTGATGAAATTTGGTATTCAAGTAGATTTAAGAGTCCTGAGTACAAATCTGTGGTCAAAAATCAAATTTTGCGCTTTTCGCGCCGATGGCGCCAAAATGTAAAAGTTGACCGATTTTGATGAAATTTGATATTCAAGTAGATTTAAGAGTCCTGAGTACAAATCTGTGGTCAAAAATCAAATTTTGCGCTTTTCGCGCCGATGGCGCCAAAATGTAAAAGTTGACCGATTTTGATGAAATTTGATATTCAAGTAGATTTAAGAGTCCTGAGTACAAATCTGTGGTCAAAAATCAAATTTTGCGCTTTTCGCGCCGATGGCGCCAAAATGTAAAAGTTGACCGATTTTGATGAAATTTGATATTCAAGTAGATTTAAGAGTCCTGAGTACAAATCTGTGGTCAAAAATCAAATTTTGCGCTTTTCGCGCCGATGGCGCCAAAATGTAAAAGTTGACCGATTTTGATGAAATTTGATATTTAAGTAGATTTAAGAGTCCTGAGTACGAATCTATGGTCAAAAATCAAATTTTGCGCTTTTTGCGCCAATGGCGCCAAAATGTAAAGGTTGACCGATTTTGATGAAATTTGGCATTCAAGTAGATTTAAGAGTCCTGAGTACAAATCTGTGGTCAAAAATCAAATTATGCGCTTTTTGCGCCAATGGCGCCAAAATGTGAAAATTGACCGATTTTGATGAAATTTGGTATTCAAGTAGATTTAAGAGTCCTGAGTACGAATCTGCGATCAAAAATAAAATTTCGCGCTTTTCGCGCCAATGGCGCAAAAATGTAAAAGTTGACCGATTTTGATGAAATTTGGTATTCAAGTAGATTTAAGGGTCCTGAGTACGAATCTGCAGTCAAAAATAAAATTTCGCGCAAATGGCGCCAAATTGAAAAAATGACAAATTTAGATAAAATTTGGTTTTCAAGTAGATTTAAAGGTCTTCTAGACTGATTTTGATGAACTATTCATAGCAACTTGCATAAAAGTCAAGAGCAACCATATATTTTCTAAATGTTGAACTATCCCAATATTGTATCACTCAGTCACTGTAATCTGTTTCTATTGTAATACACAAATGGGAAAGACCTCGCGATCGTTCTTTGAACGATTGTAATTTAATTATTATTCTTTTTTTTCTGCCATCAACGTCAAAAAATTGCCTTGACCGATTTTGATGAAATTTGGCACACTTATTCAACACTGCCTGGAATCGACGTGACTTAGGGCCTGACGCTAAATTATTTGTACATACGGCGCAATCGCGCAAAACGCAGTTTACCCTTGTTATCAGATCTCCTCAGAGACGGCAATAGTTATCAAATTTCTGTTTGGTGGAAGTGGTTCCTTAAATCCCAATGATCATTTATCATGCAAAAAATTTTCTGTAATTTACTTCCTGGTTGCGCGCATATGGCGCAAACTTGGCGCAAAATGTCAAAGTTGTCCGATTTTGATGAAATTTGGTTTCCAGGTAGATTTGAGGGTCCTGATTACGAATCTGTGGTCAATTTTGTTTTTGCGTTTACCATTGCCAAAATGGCAGTCGTCAAATGGTTTTTTACTTATAACTCGAAAACTGTTAGAGATAGTATATACAATATATGAACAAAAAATGATTGTCTTGAAAAGACCTACAATTTGAGTCCAAGAAGTGCATGATTCAGTTGAGCAGTTTCGAAATGGCGGCCAAAACAGGTTTTCGCGAAATACGTTTTTTGCCAATATCTTGAAAACCGTAACAGATAGTATAATAGACATGTGTATGAAAAATGACCGTCTTGGCAAGACCTATTATTTAAGCCCAAGAAGTACATGTTACGATTGAGTGGTTTCAAAATGGCGGCCAAAAAACATCATCCAAAGCATTATTTTGTGTCGCGATGTGCCAACAAAATTTGTTTCAAAACGGTTAGTCCTAAAGACTTGGGACCTTCACCAATCGTCTTAGGTGACATAAGTTGCATCCGAAAATATATATGTCAAAGGTCAAATCTCAAGTTTGAATAATTGCGTCATGACTTCATATAGGAATGTATTGCGCAATATATAGTAATCCATATTTAACAATGTAATGTTAAGGAAAAGTCCATAGCAACCTTATATTTTCATAATCAGTTAAGAAGGGGCTACAATTTGGGACTAAGGTCAAAGGTCAAAGGTCAAGGTCAGTCCTTAGCAACAAGGTAACCATAGGGAAAAGTCCATAGCAACCATATATTTTTAGAATCAGTGTGGAAGAGACTTCAATTTGGGTCCAAGGTCAAAGGTCAGGGGTCAAGGTTAGTCCTTAGCAACAAGGTTACCTTTAGAAAAAGTCCATAGCAACCATATATTAAATGACTCCTGACTACTTGCTCAGTTTAAATTTCAATGTTTTACGACCGGAAGTGACCTTTTGTCCATAGCAACCGACTAATAAGTCCATAGCAACCATATATTTTATGACTCCTGACTACCTGCTGAGTTTAAATTTCAATATCTTATGACCGGAAGTGACGTTTTGTCCATAACAACTGACCTAAAAGTCAATAGCAATCAGATATTTTTTTTCAATCTTGACTTCCTACCAGGTTGATATATCCAAAAAGGATATCATTCAGTTAGGAATCTATTTCTATTGGAGGACACAAAATGGGAAAGACCTCGCAATCGTTCTTTGAACGATTGTAATTTAATTGTAATCATATTTCATATTAACAAAGACTAGCTAAGCAGCAGTCTTTGAAATTAGGCCGGTTCTACTGGAAATATCCAGTTAAAATTGGTTCGGTTCAGTTAAATTATGCATTAATTTATATTAAACATATAGGAAATTATAGCAAATTTGATGAAAATAGGCATTCGGTCCACCAGACTCCACTTCCTAATTTCTTTGACTGGCTAAGATAGCCCACCTTTGAATAATTTCATTTTCTTATGAGCATTTATTTTATTTTATATTGATAGAGACTAGCTGAGATTGCTCACACTCTGTTAAAGCTGGCTCCATATGATGCTGCTACCCTTGGTTGTTCTGGTTTGCAAAGGTAGGATTAGATTTATGACATTAATTTATGTGTTGGTGTTTCTGTTCAAATGGCCCTCTTGGTGTTACCCAGGGGAGATAATTAGACTTAAACTTTTTAAATACAGTATTGAATGCATGGGAGACCTCATAAGCACAATTTCTTATGAACCTCTCAACAGATTTTGATGAAACTTTACACAAAGAAGTACATCACATGTAGATGTGCATTAAGAAATTTCTTCACTCTCAGATATCACTTAGGGGAGATAATTCGACTTGAATTTTCTTGGCAGTCCAATTTGAAGTGGGTGGGTATCCTTTTGTAGGCTGGCTTTAGTATTACTTGTTTCTTTTGCAAATTTATTAATTTTTTTTCAAGTATGAGTTGGTTTTAATAAAATTACCAAAATCGTATGCACATAAAGTTTTGTTTTCATTACTTTTAACATTGCTGCATTTGAGAATTTCAGTGTAATTAGAATCAATCATCTCCCCATGTTCAATATTTTAATTTTCTATGTACAAACATGTTTATGCTCATTTTGTTTAAAAAAAAAGTTGGCAAATAGGAAGAACACTTGAAAATTGAAGACCACAATATTTTGACATGAAACAGACATCTTACAATTAATGGATTTGAACTAAATTTTATGGAGCCAAACCTTCTTCTCTTGCAAAACCATTGTGACAAAGAATTGGGAAAACAAGGTGTTCAGAGGCCTATTAAAAGATATTAAAAACCAATCATGAAAATTTGACATATATTTATTTTCACAGATACATGGTAGAAGTCCTCCCCATAACTGACTGGAAACAAGAGTCTGTGAGACCCGGATTAAATCTTATCCTCAGGAGGCTTGACAGACTCTTCAACAAAATCTCCAAGAAGTCATCATTGAGGGTAAAAATAAAACTTAATATGAGAAAGACATTGCCTTAAAAGCTCGCCTAGATAATAACATTGAAAATTTTGAATAATGCCTGGGACGATGTATTACTATTTCCCGCAATTTTTCAGCACGCGCAAACATTTTCGAAAACTTCCGAAATTCGAATGTTTCCGGTGACAGAACAATTTTTCTTCCATAGTATTTTGAGTCTTTTGGCATACTTTCTACATTAGAGAGCTCGCTACGCTCGCATATTATTATTAAAACTTCACAAAATCTATAAATGCGGCCATGTAACAGAATCACATGCATTTTTGTCAGTATACATGTATCTCAAAAACACAATTAATAGAATTTCTTATATCTTTATTTCCAAAATACCAAAGCAAGTATAAACTTTGTTAATTTGGTTATGCTGATTCAAGAAATAACCTCTCATTAGCAGCATTTGAAGGTTGAAAACCAAAAGTATTCAAAGAAAGTACTTGGTCTTAATTTGAAAAGGAAAAGGACAACAACAACTGGATTTGCAGGTAATTTCCTCCTAATTTATACTATACAAAAGCTGTGCTATTTATTTTACAGAGACAAGCAGAGTGGGATGCTGCAGCCAACCTGTTGAAAGGTAATTCTTATAGCATATATTTGTTTTATTTTTCAGCTATTTATCTTTTCAATTTTACACTTTTAATCACATTTTACACAATGTTTGGTCAACAGAAGTATTATTTTTAATAAGATAAAAGTTGTAATATAAATTACCTTTAAGCTTTGTTGCTATTTCGTTTGTTTTTGTTCATGCAAATATTACTTTTATTAGGTGTATTCCTTACATTGAGGAAGTTTCAGTACATAGCACACCTACCCCACCTTAAGGTACATTGGCATGGTGCATGGGTGTGTCTCCTGTTATGTGGCCCCTATGTATAGTTGTGGTGATCTGTTAAGTCTCTTTACAGTGTTAAAATACTTCTGTGTACTTCAATGTTCTTTTGTTTTATATCAGCATATACGCATAAAAATTATTTATTTAAACAATCACAATAATATAGTAAAATTATATTTTTGATCTTGGGCCTATTTCAAAATGGTCAATAGTGACCACTGGTCACCTTGAAGCCTGCTTGCTGTTTTACGGATTTTGATGAATCTTTACCTGAAGTAAGTACATCATGTGTAGATGTGCTTGAAGAATTTTATCACTCTGGGATATCATTCAGGGGAGATAATTCAACTAAGACTTTTTAAATACAGTAATTAATTGGAGACTTTGTAAGCTCAACTCCTCCTAAACCACACAGCAAATTGTGATGAAACCTTCCATGAAGGTAGTACATTTAAAGTACATGTGCATGAAGAATTTCTATGGCTCTCAGATATCATTCACAGGAGATTATTGGACATAGACTTTTTTAATCTAGTATTCAACTGGAGACCTTGTAAGCGCAATTCCTCCTAAAACATCTGACAGATTTTGATGAAACTTCACATGAAAGAAGTACATCACATGAATTTTCATTGCTCTGAGATATCATTGAGGGGAGATAATTGGACTTGAGTTTTTTTTGGCAGTACAGAGTCCAATACGAAGCAGGGAGTATCCTTTTGTGAGCTCGCTCTCTGTACTGTTGTTATCTTCTCACATGCGGCTAGCAAACAATATTGCAATTTGTCCATTCTAGACTCATCGGGGCACCTCTTGTTTAAAAGTTAAAATGGCTTAAATTGGATATAGTTATAAACCAGAATCACAAGTTCAAACTTAAACCTTCAATTGCTTTGAGTGAATGAAGCTTAAATTTTACAATTTTGACATTTCAAATTGAAATTTTAATGGCTTGAAAACAAAATAAAATAATGTTTAGAGAATGACTGAATATTTTTGTTGTACATCCTAGAATTGACCATGCATGATTTTGATTTTGTTCTATAGCAAATGTTAGTTTTGTGTTTTGTGCATCTTGTGTAATGTTAAGTCCTTTGGAAATGAAAATATGTATCTCAATTAAGAATTAATTACATACGTATTCAAGTTGGATACCTGTATACTTTATTGGTGTAAATTCACTAGTTAGTTTATAATGGCAAGGTATTTTAGGAGACATTTCTCAGTTCCAAGTAGACATTCCTCACTATTAACTTGACATTTCTAACTTTAAAGTTGGAACTGAGAAATACAAGCTTGGAACTGAAAAATGTAAGTTGAAACTTAGAAATGTCAACCTTGAACTTTGAAATGTCAACTTGGAACTGAGAAATGTCAACTTGGAAGTAAGAAATGTCAACTTGGAAGTAAGAAATGTCAACTTGGAACTGAGAAATGTCAACTTTAAATAAGAAATGTCAACTTGGAAGTAAGAAATGTCAATCAACTTGGAAGTAAGAAATGTCAACTTGGAAGTTAGAAATGTCAACTTGGACCTATGATATTGGTAGTTCCAATTGAGAAATTTATGTGAATGAACTGATGGTACTACCGGTCTTTCGAAGTATTTGATACCTAGGTAGAAATGATTGCACACAAAAACACTGCATTGCCTTTTGTAGAATACATTCTAGATATGGATTTATCTTAATCAAAAGTATGATGTATCATGAAATATTTCAATTGGTTTGAATGTGACTTATTCAATTGCGGACTTTGGTCATTGCTTTACCAGGTATAATTGTACATCAATTGTCTTACAGTTCATTTATAACATCCAATAATGTATCATTGCAGACCTTGTGCAGTGATACTCTAAGTATTGCTCATTGTCTTTACTGTGTATAGCGAAGCCTATATTAATAAATGACTTATATTATTACAGAAAGTGGTCAATGCTTCACAAAATATTGTATTGCTCAGCCCCCCCTCCCCCTTAATCTGCTACGGTGAAAGTGTCTATATCAAACATCCAATTTTTATATGACCGCAAAATTTTTGCGATCTTATAATGTTATGGTGATGTCGTCATTGCTGTTGTTTGTGGACATTTTGTTTCCGTGGGATAAGTCAAGTAAATATTGACCGATTGTTATAAAATATTATGTTTTATAACCACTAAAGGAAGGTTGGTATTGTATTTTGGGTTTGTAGCACCTACTGTTTTAGAAAAAAGGGCCAAAAGGGGCTAAAATGGGTGTATTGACAAAACTGTTTTAGAATGTTTATTATTCATTCGATTTTGATAATTCTTTTTTTTATTGAACTATCACAAAATTCTGTCAACTAAATGAGTCAATTGTTTTGATATATATTGCTCTGTTACATTGCCACAGGGGGTCAAAAAGGGGCCACACCCCAAAAAATTACTTTTTTATTTGTGATCTGATTTTCAAAATCTTATTTTCATTGGATTCCTTGTTTACAGTTTCTTCACTAATTAAAGACTTATACATTTACAGACCTTGGTCAATGCTTTACTAAGTATTGTACTTTGTGGTCCTGGTGGACCAGTTTTCCCTGACAGTCTAACCATGCCTGGCAGTCTCCGTAGCGACCAGATCTGCCACACGACTCCGCCATCTTTCTGCTGTGCTGTTATCAAACTTGTGGCCATGCAGATGCAGGCCTTAGGGGTAAATTACTTTGTGATTTTGAAAACAATATTTCATAACGTATTTCATTCATTATCCTTCTGTGCAGATACTGTGGATTCATTTATTTTCGTGGGTATCAATTTTCGTGGTTTAATAGAAATTTACATGTTTGTGGATTCTTAAATTTGTGGTTCTGAAGTCCCCAGTATACAGATCCATGTTGAATTTCCTTTTTGTGGGGTATCAAATTTCATGGGTCAACGCAACCCACGAAAAACCACGAAAATTGACACCCCACGAAAAATAATGAAACCACAGTATCAAACTTCATGTCATACAGTTGCAGACATAAGGAGTATATAGTAGCCATGTTTGTTAATTGTTTGCTAGACAAGTATGGATTTTAACAGATACTGAAGAAGAAAAAGTTCTAATGAAACATTTAAATGTCAGTTTTCTGATGAGGCCAAGACAAAACCACCAGAAACCACAGAGAAAATGCACATTACAAATTAAACATACGCACAAAACAACTAAACTACAACCAGCAGTGTAAACCCCCATTAAAACAAGGGTGAACTCAACTGCTCCAGAACAGTTTCTACTTTTTTTGTCTCACCTGTGCTTAGGGAAGGTGATTCTGGCAACAGCGGCGGCATCCACAATTGTTAAAGTTTTTGCTTAAGAATGTTTTATGTAAACAAGTTATAGGACACCATTGATATTTGTTGTGCAGTTGCACTAGCATCATTACAGATCAATTTCAAGAGGATTTTAGCTGTATGCTCCTGCAGTCAAGGTCTACTGACTTTGAGATTTTACACTGATTTGACCATGCTTACCTTTTTTCTTAAGTCTGTTTAACATGAAGCAGTTATAGTATACCATTGATATTTGGTGTGCAGTTGCATAAGAATCACTACAAATCAATTCCAAGAGGATTTTGTCTGTAGAAGAAGAAGAAGAAGAAGAATATTTTATTGTCCATAAGAATGGGCCCACATGGGGGCATATTACAGTGCATATAAAATGTGTATAACAATAAATAATAAATATTACAGTGTATATATGATATTTAATGTGTTAATATATATAGACCCAGGTACAGCCGGGGCGAGAGGAATGTCTTTCTATAAATGAATTGTCACTATATGATAATCGGTACTAGTGGTACTTTTGTTAAATTGTTCCATTGTGGAATAGGCTGCAAGACACGGGCAATGCCATCCTTGTACCAAAAGCGGACAGACTAGATATTGATAATGTAATCTGTCAGCAGAGGGTACCAGATTTTGTCTGTATGATCCTGCAGTCACGGTCTACCGACTTTGAAATTATATTTTCTTTTGGCAAAATGTGGATGATGTAGAAATTTTTAACCATGGAAGTAAGATGTTTATATTACTTCTATGTTTTTAACATTGTTATTTTAAATTATTTTGTATTGTGTCCAATTGCAACAGGCGAGACATATCTCTGTGTTAACAGTTTATTTGAAGAAACAACTGGTGCATAGAGAATTGCAATGGTAATGTGAGAGATGCTAATGGTGGGTTAAACGAGGCACCAGAGCTCTCCCTGTTTTTATAAGATATTTTACCGTAATTGGAATATATTGTGTTACTGATAAAATTAAATTTTCTTTTTAGGACCAGTTCAACCTTGAGCAGGTAATCAGTACCGTATCCCAGTTCACTGTATCTCCTGATCGTTCAGTCAGTGTGATGGTCAACTTTATTCTACCCCTGTGTATTAGGATGGGATCGGGCAGAAGAGGTAATTATATCAATATATTCAGTATAGCCTGACAGATCAGTCAGTGTAATGGTCAATTTTATTTTACCCGGTGTATTAGGATGGGATCGGGCAGAAGAGGTAATTATAAGAATTACCAATTGGTGACGATGAGTTTAATAAAACAAAGATATTTTACATTAAACTAGAATGTCAAACATTAGAAACACCCTCTCAAAACATATAAGGGATTTTATTTTGTCCTTCTACATTAAGGTGGTTTTCTTATTGTAAGAAAAAATCAGCAAACAAAAAATGTTAAAAAAAATTAAGCATAAAACATTTTAGATATAAACTAGTCTATAAACAAAGGTAATGACATATCTAGCAAACTTGGATGATCAATCTCAATGTCCCAGGCAGAAAAGACAAAACAATGCAAACACACATAGTTAATATAGAAGATCACAATAGTCCTGACTTTGTAAAGGCAATTCAAAAGAAATAGTGAGTAAACATTCTAGCTAAAAAACACTTAAAAAATGAAAGGAAATATTATCACTTCAGAAACTCCACGTCTGAGACACTGTGATGTGAACTATGCCCTGTCCATGATCCTGAACATGCTGAGCCCTCCCCCACCAGGAGCAAACCATAGCCATCATAACAGTATGAACCAGAAACCAGGTCACCACCATCATCTGTCTATGTCAGAGAACCATTGCTGTAGTAGCTTCTCACACCACCTGGATAAACGGCAGGATAATGAACTGGTCCTACATGTAGCATTTCTAGGTAGGTAAACCACTTCATCACCATCACCTGTCTATGTCAGAGAACCATCGCTGTAGTAGCTTCTCACACCACCTGGATAAACGGCAGGATAATGAACTGGTCCTACATGTAGCATTTCTAGGTAGGTAAACCACTTCATCACCATCACCTGTCTATGTCAGAGAACCATCGCTGTAGTAGCTTCTCACACCACCTGGATAAACGGCAGGATAATGAACTGGTCCTACATGTAGCATTTCTAGGTAGGTAAACCACTTCATCACCATCACCTGTCTATGTCAGAGAACCATCGCTGTAGTAGCTTCTCACACCACCTGGATAAACGGCAGGATAATGAACTGGTCCTACATGTAGCATTTCTAGGTAGGTAAACCACTTCATCACCATCACCTGTCTATGTCAGAGAACCATCGCTGTAGTAGCTTCTCACACCACCTGGATAAACGGCAGGATAATGAACTGGTCCTACATGTAGCATTTCTAGGTAGGTAAACCACTTCATCACCATCACCTGTCTATGTCAGAGAACCATCGCTGTAGTAGCTTCTCACACCACCTGGATAAACGGCAGGATAATGAACTGGTCCTACATGTAGCATTTCTAGGTAGGTAAACCACTTCATCACCATCACCTGTCTATGTCAGAGAACCATCGCTGTAGTAGCTTCTCACACCACCTGGATAAACGGCAGGATAATGAACTGGTCCTACATGTAGCTTTCCTAGGTAAGTAAACCAGTTACCACCACCATCTGTCTATGTCAGAGAACCATCGCTGTAGTAGCTTCTCACACCACCTGGATAAACGACAGGATAATGAACTGGTCCTACATGTAGCATTTCTAGGTAGGTAAACCACTTCATCACCATCACCTGTCTATGTCAGAGAACCATCGCTGTAGTAGCTTCTCACACCACCTGGATAAACGGCAGGATAATGAACTGGTCCTACATGTAGCATTTCTAGGTAAGTAAACCAGTTATCCCCTGGATAAACATCAGGATATTGAACTGGTCCTACATGTAGCATTTCTAGGTAGGTAAACCAGTTACCACCTGGATAAACGACAGGATAATGAACTGGTCCTACATGTAGCATTTCTAGGTAGGTACATTGCTATAAATCACTTGTCAATAACTGTTGCCTTGTTGAGAGTAACAGTCTAATTTGTAATTTTCAAATACAGCTTGCATATCTGTATTGTCATCTGAAGGTTGATGATTTCATCCTGTTTCCTATGCTAATAAAACTGACCAGATTATATATTGTAGGAGTGTTATTTGCAGTGGCTTATTATCACTATAAATTTGTTATATCTATATAATTTTCATGTATTTAATTTTCACTTGATACATTTGTTATATCTTATTAATTTTCTTGTATTTTAGGTCTGGAGATATTGATGTCATGTTTTGACAAGATGTTGTCATCAGAGTGGCACAAGGTTGCTAGATGTATACAGGACATGGTCTCTAAAGGAAAAGGTTTGTATTGCTTCTCAGTGCTGTGTATTTGTGATTCATTTATAAATTAATATTATTCAATCATTTTCCCCTTATGTTACTTTAAAAAAATATAAAGTCAGTTTACCACAAAGAGGGATACAAAATATGTATGTGGTTTATTACCAAAATATTGTCAGACCACTGTGATGGTTCCAGTTTGATAGATTTCTTTAGAAAAATTGAGCTAATGGATAACAAGTGGATGTTGGAAAAATATGTATTAGCCTCTATAAGCACCCACAATATACATTAAAACCTCTTACATTGTTTACTTGATTTTGAAATTTGAAATTTTATAAAAATTCTGAAAAAAATAAGAATAAGTGTACTAATATCATTTTACATTGTTACAGTCTCTCTGCCGTTCTGGAAGTTCCTAGACTTCATAGTAACATACAGACCATCTCTTTATCTACTGCTTCATCCATTTATACAGTTTAAGGTAAAGTACTGTGGTTTTATTATTTCATAGTAAATCAATTTAACTGATGGCAGTCGGCCAGGACAAAGGAAATCCAACAAAGTTTAAATTTTGTATTGATTTCTTTCAATCTTACAGTTTTAATTATTTTGAAGTCATTTTATCTCCATGTGCATAGGATCTAGGCAGGGATTGTTCACTTGTTTTTACTATAAATGACAAGGTACTCCTTATCATACTGGTATTAAAATTACAACTTATATTTTTTTCCTACATGAAGTGGAACTATCCTCAATGAACTTACTTTCAACCGTCTATTTTTAGATGATGAAGGTTAACTGTGACATGGCCCAGGAGTATTACCTTCAGCAGACAATCAAAGATAAGCTACAGGGATACAGTTTCCAACATCCTAAATGTAATGCCAGTGTTATACTGGTCCTAGCTGTAGAATTACAACAGATCAAAGAAGACATTGCTGCTATTGGAGCAGGTAAAAAAGAAAGTCACCAAAATCATGTTTACTATACCCTTGCTTTAAAATTGGAGGTATACGGTGATTAGGGGTGTTAATTAAACCTGCTGGTACTGAACTCAGTTGTGGCAGATATACTATGGTAGGGATTAAATTAAAATGATGCATTCTGTTTTTATTTTGTTTTATCTCTAAACGTTCCATACAAGATATCTGTACATAGCAACATAATAAAACAATTGTTATGTTAAAATGGCACTTTAAAACACTACATAAATGACTGAACTAAAAAAAGAAACTTATACAGTATTCAACCAAAAATTAATTTCATGAAGGAGAGACACACTCTTGATTCCACCATATTGCTCTGCCAAGTAATTCTGAATCAGAATACATGTAATTCTCTTTTTATCTTTTTAGTGGCAGGAGAGTACAGGTCAAGGACATGTACCATGACAACAGACAGGTCACAGTTCAATGACCACAGGAGGCATGCTAGCGTGACAGATGTAAACCCAGAGACAATCATGTCTGCTCACAAACCATCACTGGCTAATATTGGCAAGAGAGCAAGCAAAGGTATCATCTGTTTAAAAAATTAAGGAGACCAAAATCTTATATTGTACATAATGTTAAACAAATGAATTGCTACTTACTATGTTTTTGTCAAATACACAGTTTTGGAAAAGATCAGGCCCTGGTGCCACAAAACAAAAATATTCTTATGTCTAATATTATCAAGTACAATAGTAAATACATTGAGTTCAGAATATTCTCAGACTTAAGTATTTTAATGCCCCGCGACAAAATGTCTGAGGGCATAAAGTTTTACACTTGTCTGTCTGCACGTCAATATGTCGGTCTGTACAAATTTTCGTCAAGCTTTTCTCAGAAACCATACATGGGAATGATTTGAAACCTAGAAGAATGGTTCAGTATGACAAACTTTTTGTCCTAAGCGACTTTCAGGTTGGTCAGACATCTACTAACTGTTTTAGGTCTAGCGGGGCATCCGTGTCCCATGTACACATTCCTTCCTTATTTCAAGTATTGCGGCACCAGGGCCAGGCAAAAGTATCAGCACAAGATTATAAATACATGACAGATGTGCCAGACCTAAAAATTAAAAGGTTTTAAGAAATTAAGAAAAAAAAGTTTTGCAAGAAATTCAACATTGGTACTTCTCATGAGTTATCACTTTCAAGTATTGTCGATAGAGCAAGCAAAGAAATGTTAAAAGATGTCAAAAAGTATTAGATAAGAAAAATTCAGTGTACTGGATATTTACCTTTATAAATATGATAATGTCATGTTCTCATAAGACATTACTAATGAAAATTTGGAGGAAAGGACCCTTGTATTAGTACAATTAAAAAAATAAAGCACTTGTTAAGGTTTTAAAATGGCAACAACATGATTCTTCAGTAGTCAATGGGAGATAACTCTAAATTCAATAAAAGACAAATGTTATTCATTGTGTAATAATAATCTGTTTTAAAATTTAATCTCAACTAAAGTTTAGCCTAATTAGGATCTCTTTGAATTCCCATTTGAAATTTAAGATGTTAATTGCCATACGCATTGAAGGAAGCCCTTTGTACCACCTCTTTTATTCAGATTTTGATTTACTTGTTTCATATATTTGCACCCTTCTGCAGCTACCATACTGTCCCAAAGTTCCTGTACCAGTAGTGCCCCCTTTAAGACAACAGTGCTGACCTCTAGCATGGATAGCGCTAGTCCAGAGATGAGAACCAGACGGATATCAGCCAGAGACGGAAGTTGTATCCTCGAGAAGTTCCAGAGACCAACCATAGAAGACATCTCACCTGGAGGCAAGTATCATTATTTTGTTGTAAAGGTATCTGCCAGATATGAGATTTCTAGTGACCAAAAATAGAAAGTACTGTTAATGAGTAATTTTCACAGATAATTAATTTTTGCTACACTGCAGTTAATGATAACCTACAGAAAAAAAATGTTTAATATTCATTATGTTCATCATTGCACAATATTAGAAAACCTTGAAATGAATATGCAACATGATGATTATAATGGAATGTACAAAAATTTGACATTGGCTTATTCACTCAGAGAGAAGAATCGAGAATTGCAACTTACTATAAGAAAAGATTTTTACAAGTCGTTTAATTGGTTGCTTAGTTGGTTAACACATAGGCACATGACTTTGTTTTGATAAAGAATTTAAGCCAGAGGCCCTTTAAATTTGTTTTTAGCTCACCTGACCCGAAGGGTCATGTGAGCTATTGTCATCACTTGGCGTCTGTCATCTGTCGTCCGTCCGTCCGTCCGTAAACTTTTTAAAACGTTAACTCCTCTGACACCATAAGTCCAATTGCAACCAAACTTGGTATGGTTGTTCATTAGCATTCGGTGCTTAGAAAAACATGGCCGCCGTGGCTAAAAATAGAACATAGGGGTAAAATGCAATTTTTTGCAAATAACTCAAAAACGGCTACAGATATCAAAATTCTGGCATAGGGTAAAAGTGATCAGAAACTCAAGATCTACCTACCCTGAAATTTTGAAGATAATCCAACAACCCATGTAGGAGTTATTGCCCTTTTTGTGGATTTTTTGCAAATTTTGCACCTGTTTAGCTCAATATCTTGAAAACTATACAAGATATTTGAGAAATTTAAATTGCATATTGTTAAGCACATCAAGATCTACAAAATATGTAATAGGGTCAACGTTGTAGGACCTTTCCTTTTAGGAGTTATTGCCCTTAGAACGTCAAATTTTAGCTTTTAAAAAGCATTTCCTCATTACATTGAAAACGTTAACTCCTCTGACACTAAAAGTCAAATTGGAACCAAACTTTGTATTGTTGTTTATTAGCATAAGGTGTATAGAATTTATGTGGGGATTTTTGATTGGTTGTAAAACATGGTCGCTGTGGCTAAAAATAGAACATTAGGTTAAACTGCATTTTTTTGCTAATAACTCAAAAAGGGTGACAGATTTTTAGATTTTGATTGAGAACAAAAGTGATCAGCACCTTAAGATCCACCATATTGTCAGATGACCCCCTTATTAAACTTATTACCCTTTCAACATCAAATAGATTTTGCCTAAAAACCTTTACTTCAGGCACATATATCAGGTGAGCGATTCAGGCTCCTGGGAGCCTCTTGTTAGCTCACCTGGACCGAAGGTCCATGTGAGCTTATGCCATCACTATGCGTCCGTCGTCGTCTGTCGTCGTCCGTCGTCCGTTAACAATTTCAAAAATCTTCTCCTCTGAAACCACTGAACCAATTTAACAGAAACTTGGCAGGAATGATATATGACATGTTGGCAACAAACGATCCTCATTTTGAAATGCTTTGATAAAAAACATGGCCGCCGTTACTAAAAATAGACTAGGGGGGTCAGACTACTGTTTTTGGCTTATAAATCAAAAAGTATAAGAGATAGAGGAAATCTGAGGCCACGCTACTGATTCAGCATCAAAAGCTCTACAAAAGTCTCCATTTGGTCAAAGTTGTCAGATGACCCCTTATAGAGGTTACGGCCCTTTAAAGGTGAAAAATAGCATTTTTTCATGTTTTTGGCCTACAGAATGAAAACTATTGCAGATAGAGATTAGCTGTTGCTTGCTTAAATGTTCAGCTCATTTAACTCTACAAAAGTCTCCATAGGGTCGAAGTTGTCAGATGACCCCTTATAGGGGTTACGGCCCCTTAAAGGTGAAAAATAGCCATTTTTCATGTTTTTGGCCTACAGAATGAAAACTATTGCAGATAGAGATTAGCTGTTGCTTGCTTAAATGTTCAGCTCATTTAGCTCTACGAAATTCTCCATAGGGTCGAAGTTGTCAGATGACCCCTTATAGGGGTTACGGCCCCTGAAAAATAGCCATTTTTCATGTTTTTGGCCTACAGAATGAAAACTATTGCAGATAGAGATTAGCTGTTGCTTGCTTAAATGTTCAGCCCATTTAGCTCTACAAAATTCTTCATAGGGTCGAAGTTGTCAGATGACCCCTTATATGGGTTACAGCCCCTGAAAAATAGCCATTTTTCATGTTTTTGGCCTACAGAATGAAAACTATTGCAGATAGAGATTAGCTGTTGCTTGCTTAAATGTTCAGCTCATTTAGCTCTACAAAATTCTCCACAGGGTCGAAGTTGTTAGATGCCCCCTAATAGGGGTTACGGCCCCTGAAAAAAGTGATTTTTCATGTTTTTGGCCTACAGAATGAAAACTATTGCAGATAGAGATTAGCTGTTGCTTGCTTAAATGTTCAGCTCATTTAGCTCTACAAAAGTATAGGGTCAACATCAAGACCAGGTGAGCGATTCAGGCTCCTGGGAGCCTCTTGTTTAACTTGCCGTTTCTGTAAATTTATCAAAACTTGATATCTTCTTTGAATATTAGATGCAGCTGTAATAACAGATCCTCCAAGACTCCAGCGACAACCAACAATCTGTTTCCGATCCCCTACAAGCTCCAAACGTAACAGTGTAGACCAAGAAGCTCCTGCTGCTGTTCTATATGAGAATGAAGAACTGGAAGGATCTGGGGAAGTTACAGGTAGGGGATTAAATACTTTTAGGCCTGGTTTTACAAATTACTAAACCAGATGCCTAGGTTATAGGTTGATGATTTTTTAGCAAGGGGGGTCAAGGGAATGTTAAAATTTTCTTGGCAATTTTTCCCCTTTAGATATTTGAACAACGACTTATATCATGGGATTTGATTTCAAGTCTGTCACTCACCTACTACCTGTTTGTTAACTCTCTTTGTATTTTCACATTAATTTTCAAAGGCCATGTTAACAATTTCAAAAATCTTCTCCTCTGAAACCACTAAACCAATTTAACTGAAACTTTGCAGGAATGGTATATGACATGTTGGCAACAAACGATCCTCATTTTGAAATGATTCGTTTAAAAACATGGCTGTTGTTACTAAAAATAGAACATAGGGTAAAACCACTTAAAATGGCTTATAACTCAGCAACCATAACAGATAGAAAAAATCCAAAGGATCTTAGGCTCTTCAGAATCAAAAGCTCTACAAAAGTATCCATTAGGTCAAAGTTGTCAGATAGGTCAAAGTTGTCAGAGGAACCCTAATAAGGGTTATGGCCCTTTAAAGGTCAAAAATAGCCATTTTTCATGTTTTTGCCCTATAGAATGAAAACTATTGCAGGTAGAGAAAAGCTGTTGCTTGCTTAAATGTTCAGCTCATTTAGCTCTACTAAAGTATCCATTGGGTCAATTTGTCAGATGTCCTCTTATAGGGGTTACAGCCCCTTAAAGGTGAAAATAGTGTTGTTGGCCTATAAAATGAAAACTATTGCAGATAGAGAATAGTTGTTGCTTGCTTAAATGTTCAGCTCATTTAGCTCTACAAAAAGTCTTCATAGGATGGAAGTTGTCACATGACCCTTTATAGGAGTTACATCCCCTTAAAGGCAAACAATAGTGTTTTTGGCCTATAAAATTAAAACTATTGCAGATATAGAAAAACTGTTGCCTGCCTAAATGTTCAGCTCATTTGGTTCTACAAAAGTCGTCATATGGTTGAAGTTGTCACGTGACCCCTTATAGGGGTTACAGTCCCTTAAAGGCGAAAAATAGTGTTTTTGGCCTATAGAATGAAAACTATTGCAGATAGGGAAAAGCTGTTGCTTGCTTTCATGTTCAGCTCATTTAGCTCTACAAAGTTCTTCATATGGTTGACAATAAGACCAGGTGAGCGATTCAGGCTCCCGGGAGCCTCTTGTTTTCAAGTTTTCTCAGCAATTTCTTCTGGAAGCCTCTGCATATTAAGTATGCAGTATCAGTATTTAGTCCTATTTTGTGGGATACATTAACCATTCATCATATGCCTATATTTTTCCTGTAACAATATTATAGCTTCACTTCAAAATTGTTTTTTATTCAATAGCAATTATAGGACCTGTGAACGACCTTGACCCAAGACCACACAGACTACAAAGGCAGGATGCCAAAAGTCGTAAAACTTTCAAACGTAAACGTACTGCTAAGACAACAAGCATGAGACGCTACCTGCCTAAAAATAACCATGACGGCTACAGCGATGAGAGCCACAGCTTGGAGACTTCGCCCACCCATAGAATGTACTCCCATAGGTCAGCAGAATATGATATTGCCAGATTACAACAGGCCAGAGCTGCTCTGAGTAAGACTAACTCTCCGAGCCTGGCTAGGTCAGAAGAGACGCTCCCTGAATCTGTTGAAATGAAGGTAATGTGAAATCTTAAGTTCTGTTTTGCTGTTTTCATACTTGTTTTTTTTTTCAGATCAGAGTCAGTGTTAAAAGTCATACCTGATTACAATAAATGATAACAAGGAGAAATCTTAATCAGAGTCTATATATTGGACAATACGAACAAAAAATATAACTAGCTTACCATAATTATGTCTGGTGTAGTAGAAAGGGTTATTTATTCTGAGATAAATGCTTTTAAATTGAAGAAACAAATTCAACTAGATCATAGAACATCTTAACAAGTTTAAGTTGAAACAGTTGAAAATAAAATTCTGCACAAGCAACTGCGTGTTTTTTTTTATATGCCCCACATACTAAAATATAGGGGCATTTAGTGTTCAGGCTGATTATTTGTGTTCAAAACCAGGTTTACCTCTAGATTAACATTTCTATTCCATGTTGTGGGGTGGGGTATCATGCCTTTTGGACATATTCTTGTTCTTAATATTTTTTCCCAATATTCAAAGATTTCTAAATCTAGACCCTAGTATTGACACTATATTTAAGATACATCTTAGCATCATGCATAGAATTTAACAGCCGCAGTTTTATTTTCTACTAATCGTCTTTTATAGACAAACAGACAGAGATACATTCAAAGATCAAAATCTCATGATGACCCACATGCTGAGGGTAATGCCCCACCTGGAACAGTCAAAGGTCGAATCGCGCGTCAAGGAGCAAGAATTGTGAGGTCAAGGTCACCTTCAAACAGCCCAGTACGATCCCCGATGCGCTCACCTGTACATAACTTGACTGGAATATCCCAGGCTTATATTACTCACTATGACTCGAATGACTCGCTGAATGCTAACGAGTTTTCGTCACTTCTGAAGGATAATGAAAGTACAGATTCTTCGCCAACGGTGAGAGGGTGTTACGCCAAACGAGGTTCTAAGGATACAGTTGTTTAATAATGTACAGTACTGTTTATTATGCTTAACTCCTAAGCGAGGTTCCAGGGATACTGTTGTCTAACTGAATGTACAGTATAGTTTCTTATGAAATTATGATGATTTAAGAAAATTAGGTTTTAAGCTTCAAGTTAATGTTTTATCATTATGACTGTCCATAACTATTTTTTTTAAGGATGCAAATTTTTGTCAAAGTGGAATAAATGATACAAGGTGTTCCAACCAGTATGTTGTATTTAATTGCAAAGCATTTTTTTTGTGGGTCACATGGCAGGGGTACAGAGAGAGAGAGGGCATTATTTGGGTTGAAAGGGACTGGAAGCAGGGATCAAGAGGGTAGGGAGCAGAGGATGAGGACACTGGGACCTGAACTGAATAATACCAAGTGGGGAAAAGTGGGGATCAGAGAAGCAAGATGGGATTGAAGACCCCCTTGTCCAGCCTCATCTTCGTGTAAACAATATTGTGCTTGATATTAATTATGTGCCAGTTTTAGCTCCAATTTGAGTTGAATTGTAATTAAGTAGTGATCAAATGTTGGTTTAACAATTTCTTGTTATTTTATTTTTAGTATAATGATGTTTGATAATCATTCTGTGCTGTTTGTGATATATTTATTTAACAGATTGTGAAGTTATATTTGTTATTAGTTATTTGTTTAGAATAAAGAATTTATCTAGTTGTTAAATCAAATGTAACAGTCCAAATAAAATGTCCTGCAGGTGGATTATCAATCATAAATGTCCAAGAATATAGGGCAAAAATAATACACTAAAAAATAATAATTCAAAATCCAGACTTTTTTTCAAAGGCACCAAACCCCAAATAAACCATTATTCTGTAATAATTACTACCTATTATAAAGAAAAAGGCAGCGATACTTCAATAAGGTCGTTTGTTTCCGTAGTTTCTATATTTACAAAAGCTCTTTGCAATGTATCACTCGGGGGCTATATTCGGATTCTCAATCTTCGGATTTCCATCAAGACAATATGGCCGCGACCAGTAGATTATGTGTTCCGCTTCGGATTATATTTTAGTCAGTGTAGCATATCTTGCGTAGCTTTAGCGTAATGGATATTTGATTTTGGATTGCGAAAATTTACTTAATTGAATAAAGTTTAAAGGACAAAAATACTATTCGGACACCAAAAATAAGTAAAATCTTGCAAAAAAGTTGTACACAGCATCTTCGTTTTTCATGCTTTTATGTGGCGGTGTTTTAAAGCAACAATGCGATTCAACTAGATCATGTAGCGTACATGGCGTAGTCACTTTATCAGGTTGTGCACATGTTTAAGCGTACTTTCTTATAAATTTTTGACTGCAAAATGTTAATTCATTTAATAAAGTTTATTATCACAGACAGAAATAATGCTTATGCAAAATAGGTCAATCAGACACACACAATTCAAGCATTTTATTGATTTTAAGAAAATGACAAAATAACCACCTTGGGTCATTCGTCTGTCTTGATCTAGGTCATTTTTTTAAGGATAAATAATTTTATCTATTTCTCACATAGCTATTGCAGGATCCGGAAAAATAAACTTATTTGTTACAAGTTATTGGTTGTTCGAAAATGTTATCAATGCTTGATAATTTTGTCGATTCACCACACAGAGACCAATGTCGCCACAACTACAAACATGTCAGAAAATACAGAACCACAGGGGCTTGGATTATAGAGTAGGGGGGGGGGGGCGACTTAAAAGTCAATATAAATGACCAGAATCCAAGCCCCTGTGTGCGGAACATGGATTGCAACGTTCGTGTATAAGTTTGCTTTAGTCTATATCATAAAGGGAGGGACAATCTTTGAATAGGTGACAATCAAAAATATTTGAGCAGTGGCGGATCCGGGGGGGGGGTCCGAGATTGGAATTTTCCTCCTTTCCGACAAAAATTTCGCAAGTAACGTCTAGAACCACCCCCTTTTCGTCCTTCGTCCACAGCGGAATTTATGTGGACTAACCCCTTTCAAAAATTTCTGGATCTGGCCCTGTTTGAGTTATAATATAATTTATTGCTATTAGACGTAACAAATTTAAAGGCATACATGTACATTGCAAATTTTCATAAAGAGATCTACAATTGGGTTTAAACTTATTTCATATAATATTATATACTTCAAAATCATAGGCTGATCTGACATATGATAACCATTAAAGTAGACGATAATTAGATGTGGAATAATTGTACGCCACACAACCAACATAAAGAAACGTGAATTTTAAAAATCACAATGGAAAACAGCCAACAGTCTTCAGCATGACCATAAGTCGCTGCTTGCCGTCTTGCATTGGCCCAAGACTAAAAATACAAAAGAGGATGAGTCCAGTTTCCTTTTTGGTCACACTTAGAAAAAAGTCAAAATAACCATGTACACTTTTTTTTACATCTCCGCATGCTTGGAATGCAACTAAATGTTGAAAATAATAATATTATAAAACGAAAATTATAAAAATTTCTAGGCGCAAAATATATGTTTGATTTTCTTCTTCGGTATTCCCAGAATCCCGTTGGTAGCTTTTGTTCTCAGAATAATTTGAAGATTGAAACCTTTTTAAACTTTAACATTAAGCTGATTTAAAAGTATATATGATCAACAGACTGTGACATCTTTGATCCAATGGAGACTTTTGTACAGCTCGATGAGCTGAAGGTTTAAGCAAGCAACAGCTTTTCTCTATCTGCAATAGTTTCCTATTTCCTCCACTAACATAACCAAACTTTGATGCAGTTATTTTAAACTAAATAGGAGATAGTACAATGCTTATACTGGATCTAAAAACAAATAATGTTTAGGATAAACACTTACATGACTTAGATTCATCGACATGGCTTAATTTTAGATCGATTTTATAGTATGTGTACAGCAAAGGCTACATATAGAATTCAACAATAAACCTTAGCAGGACCTAGAAATAATAAAGTATTTTTTATGTTACTCAAGCAGACCTTTGCTTTTTGTGTCCATAGCGGCTTGCTAGGCAATATGCATTAGAGTCCACACTTGTACTTATTAACAAGAGAAAGCTAAATAGAACAGTATGATTGGCCAATAGATCATTTCCAGAAAACACTATTTTTGTTCTATATAAAATAATCTTTTATAATTTAAACCACATAATGGTATTGACATGAATAAGAATCAGTGAAAATTTCAAAAATATTCCGTTGCTGAGATATATGAATTTGAAATTACAAAGAATATAAAAGAAATTTACAGTTTGTACCAGTGTTGGTACAAATGGTCAATATTTGTGGACCAAATGATAGGAGGTTAATTTTATCAAATTGCTGTAAAATTTTTAATAATGGCCACATTCTGATGAAATTTAACACACTTCAATGTTTGTTATAGAATGATAATATATAGTCAGACTAAAATCCTTATTAAAATTAACACTAAAATTTCAATTTGAATAAGCATTTTCCATATTTAGGGCCCCGCATCAGAAATGCGGATGCCCTATAGTTTTCACTTTGTCCGTCTGTCTGTCTGTCCGTCCGTCAACAATTCTTGTGAACACTAAAACTCAAAAACTATTACCTAACACAAGTGATTTTCCTTTTCGTTTTTCGTTTTTCGTTTTTCAAATTTTTTTTTTCAAAAATTTTTTTTTTCGAAATTTTTTTTTTTTTTTTTCGATTTTGAATAGGAAAATGACCCATTTTCCTTTTCGTTTTTCATTTTCCTTTTCGATTTTGAATAGGAAAATGACTCATTTTCCTTTTCGTTATTCATTTTCCTTTTCGTTTTTCATTTTCCTTTTCGATTTTGAATAGGAAAATGACCCATTTTCCTTTTCGTTATTCATTTTCCTTTTCAAATTTTTTTTTTCAAAAATTTTTTTTTTCGAAATTTTTTTTTTTCGATTTTGAATAGGAAAATGACCCATTTTCCTTTTCGTTTTTCATTTTCCTTTTCGATTTTGAATAGAAAAATGACTCATTTTCCTTTTCGTTATTCATTTTCTTTTTCGTTTTTCATTTTCCTTTTCGATTTCGAATAGGAAAATGACCAATTTTCCTTTTCGTTATTCATTTTCCTTTTCAAATTTTTTTTTTCAAAATTTTTTTTTTTCGAAATTTTTTTTTTTTCGATTTTGAATAGGAAAATGACCCATTTTCATTTTCGTTTTTCATTTTCCTTTTCGATTTTGAATAGGAAAATGACTCATTTTCCTTTTCGTTATTCATTTTCCTTTTCGTTTTTCATTTTCCTTTTCGATTTTGAATAGGAAAATGACCCATTTTCCTTTTCGTTATTCATTTTCCTTTTCAAATTTTTTTTTTCAAAAATTTTTTTTTTCGAAATTTTTTTTTTTTTTCGATTTTGAATAGGAAAATGACCCATTTTCCTTTTCGTTTTTCATTTTCCTTTTCGATTTTGAATAGGAAAATGACTCATTTTCCTTTTCGTTATTCATTTTCCTTTTCGTTTTTCATTTTCCTTTTCGATTTCGAATAGGAAAATGACCCATTTTCCTTTTCGTTATTCATTTTCCTTTTCAAATTTTTTTTTTCAAATTTTTTTTTTTCGAAATTTTTTTTTTTCGATTTTGAATAGGAAAATGACCCATTTTCCTTTTCGTTTTTCATTTTCCTTTTCGATTTTGAATAGGAAAATGACTCATTTTCCTTTTCGTTTTTCATTTTCCTTTTCGATTTTGAATAGGAAAATGACCCCTTTTTCCTTTTCGTTATTCATTTTCCTTTTCAAATTTTTTTTTCAAAAATTTTTTTTTTCGAAATTTTTTTTTTTTCGATTTTGAATAGGAAAATGACCCATTTTCCTTTTCGTTTTTCATTTTCCTTTTCGATTTTGAATAGGAAAATGACTCATTTTCCTTTTCGTTATTCATTTTCCTTTTCGTTTTTCATTTTCCTTTTCGATTTTGAATAGGAAAATGACCCATTTTCCTTTTCGTTATTCATTTTCCTTTTCAAATTTTTTTTTTCAAAAATTTTTTTTTTCGAAATTTTTTTTTTTCGATTTTGAATAGGAAAATGACCCATTTTCCTTTTCGTTTTTCATTTTCCTTTTCGATTTTGAATAGGAAAATGACTCATTTTCCTTTTCGTTATTCATTTTCCTTTTCGTTATTCATTTTCCTTTTCGTTTTTCATTTTCCTATTCAAAATCGAAAAGGAAAATGGGTCATTTTCCTATTCAAAATCGAAAAAAAAAAAAAATTTCGAAAAAAAAAAATTTTGAAAAAAAAAATTTGAAAAGGAAAATGAATAACGAAAAGGAAAATGGGTCATTTTCCTATTCAAAATCGAAAAAAAAAAAAAATTCGAAAAAAAAAAATTTGAAAAAAAAAATTTGAAAAGGAAAATGAATAACGAAAAGGAAAATGGGTCATTTTCCTATTCAAAATCGAAAAGGAAAATGAAAAACGAAAAGGAAAATGAATAACGAAAAGGAAAATGAGTCATTTTCCTATTCAAAATCGAAAAGGAAAATGAAAAAACGAAAAGGAAAATGGGTCATTTTCCTATTCAAAATCGAAAAAAAAAAAAAATTTCTAAAAAAAAAATTTTTGAAAAAAAAAATTTGAAAAGGAAAATGAATAACGAAAAGGAAAATGGGTCATTTTCCTATTCAAAATCGAAAAGGAAAATGAAAAACGAAAAGGAAAATGAATAACGAAAAGGAAAATGAGTCATTTTCCTATTCAAAATCGAAAAGGAAAATGAAAAACGAAAAGGAAAATGGGTCATTTTCCTATTCAAAATCGAAAAAAAAAAAAAAAATTTCGAAAAAAAAAATTTTTGAAAAAAAAAATTTGAAAAACGAAAAACGAAAAACGAAAAGGAAAATCACTTGTGTTAGGTAAAACTATTAACACCACAGTTCTGAAGTTTTGTACAGCTACTTAGTAGCATTTTATAATTTGCATATTAAAATTTCATGCAAAAATGTGAAATATTTTTGGAAAAAAAACTTCATTTTTTATCAAAAATCACAGATTTTGAGAATTGGACTTTGTGAACACTAAAACTCAAAAACTGTAGAAACTTTGCACAGCTGCCAAGTAGCATGCCAGGATTTGCATATTAAAATTTCGTGCAAATTAATCTGTTTAATATTTTTGGAAAAAATGTCATTTTTTATCGAAAATCACAGATTTTGAGAATTGGAATTTTGAACAATAAAACTCAAAGGCTATTAGTATTAACAGTACAGCTCTGAAGTTTCATACACATTCCATGGAACATGCCTTTAGTGGTTATAATAAAAAAAACACTTAGATTTTTTGCCGCGGGGCCCTTTCTGACTATGTCAGTATTCTAGTTGGCAGTTGAAAATTTAAAAATGCCATTTCTTCATGAATAGAACAGATATCTAAAAAGTTCTTGCAGTAATATATTTTGCATAAACTTCTTAGTTTTCATGTGAATATAGGATTGAACACCTATTTTCGGTCGTTCATGCATGTATGAACGGATCTTGGAGCTCACAAACTGAATGAATGGCCGAAGGCCGTTCATGATACAGTTTGTGAGTGAAGAGATCCGTTCATACATGCATGAACGACCGAAAATAGGTGTTCAATCCTTATAATTCTTCAAATTTATACCTTTTTTTAAAAAGAACAATAAATTGATTCGGAAACAATTCGTTATTTAGGACGACGTACGTCATCTCCACCATATTTGTTTACATTGGAAACGAGGCAGAGGCGTTCATGAAAGGATCTGGCAATGACGTTTCGACCAATCAGAAATGAGTATACGCATGAACGCATGTCTGATAAGAATTATTTTTGAATCAATGCTGTATATTCTGCAAATCCACTATTCAGACCATTAGCGAAAGAAAACATAATACTACAGTATGATTGGTCTATTCAGACCATTAACAGGGGAAAACTGAATACTACAGTATGATTGGTCTATTCAGACTGTTAATAAGAGAAAACAAAATGTTACTATGATATGATTGGTAAATTCAGAGCATCAAGGAGAGAAAACTAAATACTACAGTATGATTGGTCAACTCAAACCATTAATAAGAGAAAACTTAATACTACAGTACAATACTACGCCCGCCGAGGACAGGTCAGCTGCCTCCAGAAGGTGGAGCCAGGGCCGTAGCGTAATGGAGGCAAATGAGGCAAATGCCTCACTTTTGAAACGACGACCAAACTTTAAAAGTGTCATTTTTTTCAATTATGTATTTTACATTATCATACTAATATCATTATGCGAGTTTCGATTTTCAAATTATCTACCGGCACACTACATACAGTGTGTCCACTACGGAATACCTGGCCAATTGCCAATTGCTAATGCCAAGTGGTAAATGCCTATGCCATTGCTAATGCCAAATGGTAAATGTCTATGCTATTGCAAATGCCAAGTGTTAATTGTCAATGTCATTGCTAATGCCAAGTGGTAAATGTCAATGCCATTGCTAATTCCAAGTGGTAAATGCCAATGCGATTGATAATGCCAATTGTGAAATTCCAATGCTATTTGACAAGATAATGCAAATTGTGAAATTCCAATGATATTTGACAAGACAATGCCAATTGTGAAATTGACAAAAGCTAATGTCAAGTCGTAAATGCCGCTATAGGCCAACATCTTAGTTTTTAATTCACATTTTCCAATGTGATGTCGCGGTATGTTCATGCCCTCGTGAACTGAGTGAACGGCAGCAGTTTTGAGTGTCAGACGCCATAATGGAAGTAAGAAATTATTGCAATGTTCGTTGTGTCTGTGACACGAAATGCATTGAAGAACACGTAAAAAGATATTATGAAGAAACTTTGTTCAGTATTACTGAAATAACCCTTGGCCTTGGGTTAAACCACGGTAGCTGGCGCTTGTAAGTATCAAACTACATCTACAGAGTCAAACCAGTATGCGTGTAGCACTGTTTTCCCTGTAACCCTGAATATTGTACTCATATTAGAGGGGTAGACATGGTGTACCATCTCCCACCTCCTATCCCCTCTCCGTCACCTCCGTCCCCCTGTACCTCCATGTTCCCTCTCTCCCACTTCCCACCCACCACCCTCTCTCCCACCTCTCATCCCCTTTCTCCCACCTCCCTTTTAAGCTGTCCACCCCCTCTTATATGGGGATTTATGATAATACAGACAGACACAGGGGTAAGTTTCAGTATAATCCAATAAAACCACAGCGTGCTACATTCTTCAAAAGGATGTCTACTCTTACTAGTCATATTCGACAAATATATATTGCCTTTAATCCATATCTGAAAAGCTAAACCAACAACGTTCTGGATTTCGGGCTAGGTGTCAAGCATTGATTATATTGTCTGTATTCGGTTGCAGGCTAAAACTATAAATACATGTAGGTAAATTAAACTTAAAAAGATGAAAATTAACCAATTGGTCAATAACCGCTGATGTTGAACCAGATGTCCCCAAGGTAATCAACAGCCTGGTCGTTCTGTACGTCTTAAGCAATTTTCAGATGAATTCTCAAATTATAAATTTTCCCAATCTAGAGAGTAATACATGTATACCTACTTCTCCTGCATACGGTGTTTATATTTCACAACTAATTCGAATATGCCAGAGCTTGCACACCTTTCGCACATTTTTTGTTCAGACACCGAGTTCTACATGACCGACTTTTGGGCCATGGTTATAAGAAAATACAGTTTTCTTACTTACCTTTTAAATTGAAGTAGAATGGTATTTGTACATATGGACTTAAAAAAACTGGCTGATAATACTTGGTAAAACATAACTTTTATTCTGTATATTCTTTCAGGGAACGACAAATCAAACGTATACTTCGTCGAATAGGTCTTGGGAGAAGGGGACAAGAGAGTTCTGAATATGACATAGTTCCTGCAGTTATTTCCGAAATTGGCGGAAGCAGTCGCAGATTTGGAATACGTTTAATGCACCAAGTTCTTTGTATTAAGCACCAACTTACAGTGAGAAGGTAATTATAAACTTATACATTAAAAGATTTATCACCCTATAATTACACCGTTGGTAAACTGTCTTAAGAATGCTCGTTATACTATCATTAAGAAAACAAGAGGCTCCTAGGAGCCTGAATCGCTCACCTGACTTTACCATATCAAAATCATATCAAAACTTGTCATACCACTATTACCCTTTATACAAATTTTCATCAAAATCTGATCAAGTTGTGTTGATGGAAAATGGCGGCCATTTGGGAAACGGTCGACATTAAAAAAATGTTGACACTAAAATTGAACTTAGCATACCACTATTATCTAGTTTATATACCTATCTTCATCAAAATCGGAGCAAGTTTAATTTTTGGCTGGATGAATTATCTCCCTTTGATTTCAAGATTTTGCTGAAAAAAATTTAATCGCACGCCCAATTGTCAAAATTTGTTTGCAGATGGTAGATCATTTTTGTATCCACTATACCATAACGAATTTACTCTATTCCAGCCGTTTTAAGTATGTTTGCCAAATTTAAGAGAAAATGGTCATTTTAGACATTCTAAGGGAGATAACTGCAAAAACGGTTGGTCTGACAACGTTGACCCTGTTACAAAATTTGTACATCTTGATGTGCTTAACATGATACAATTTAAATTTCTCAAATATCTTGTATAGTATTCAAGATATTGAGCTTCAAAAGGGCAAAAATTCATCAAAAATCAAGAAAAAGGGCAACAACTCCTACACGGGTTGTAGGGTCTTCTTGAAAATTTCAGGGCAGGTAGATCTTGTCATTTTGGTCACTTTTACCCTGCCAGAATTTTGATATCTGTGACCGTTTTTGCAAAAATACATGTGTAGCTGTTTTACCCCCTGTTCTATTTTTAGTAACAGCGGTCATGTTTTTCATCAGATCAATTTAAAATGAGGATCGTTTGTAGCCCAACATGTCATATATCGTTCCTACCAAGTTTCAGTAAAATTGGTTCAGTAGTTTCAGAGAAGAAGATTTTTGAAATTGTTTACTGACGACAGACGACGACGGATGCATAGTGATGGCATAAGCTCACATGGCCTTTGACCAAATGAGCTAATAAATGGGTTTAAAATCTAGTGACTTAAATGAAAACAATAACAAGTAAAGGTGCATGTATACATGCATAAAATAAGCAACAACAACAAAAAACAGGTTCGTCTCTTCGTTTTCAAGATAAATAAAATACATTGACCAAAAGAAAACAAACAATCCCATTTTGATGGGAATTTACTCATGTTACTAATAATAAAATGAAAGAAGTCACAAACCTATTCCAGTGTGTAATCTTATCTGCAGAAATTGAGGTGTCTCAGTCAAACAATCAACATAAGCAGCTCTGAAGAGCTTTTACCGACGACAAGAGCAGTTTAAACGTATTTATTTAACCTGGATTGGGAGCAAGCTTGATGCTTCTGTTAATCCCTCTCCAGCCTTGCAGTGTGTGAGTGTGGCCTTTGTAGCCGCCCCATTGGGCCTACTCTTACCAAAGTCTACAAAGCCGTAGCAGTTCTTAAATGATTAAGGCCATGAGCTAAAAAAATCGACGAGTGCTTCTTTTGACAGGTACCAGATGACTCTAATTTTTTTTACACTAAAACTCAGTTTTAAATATTCAAGTTGACAGAAATACATTCTTGAATGTCTTGGCAATTATGCGATCACTATTCGTCCGTCGTCGTCCGTCGTCTGTAAACAATTTTAAAAATCTTCTTCTCTGAAACCACTGAACCCATTTGACTGACACTTGGTGGGAATGATATATGGCATGTTGGCTACAAACGATCATCATTTTAAATTGATCTGATAAAAAACATGGCCGCCGTTGCTAAAAATAGACCAGGGGGTCAGACTACTGTTATTGACTTATAAATCAAAAAGTGTAAGAGATAGATAAAATCCGATGCCACACTACTGCTTTAGCATCAAAAGCTCTACAAAAGTCTTCATTTTGTCGTAGTTGTCAGATGACCCCTTAAAGGTGAAAATTTGTGTTTTTTTCATGTTTTTGTCCTACAGAATGAAAACTTTTGCATATAGATATTTCCTGTTTCTTGTTTAAATGGTCAGCTCATTCAGCTCTACAAAAGTCTCCATAGGTTCGAAGTTTTCAGATAACCCCTTATAGGGGTTACGGCCCCTAAAATATTTTTTTTTTCATTTTTTTTGCCTATGTCGTCTGTAAACAATTTCAAAAACCAATTTAACTGAAACTTGGTAGGAATGATATATGACATGTCGGCTACAAACGATCCTTATTTCAAATTGATTCCATAAAGAAGATGGCTGCTGGTGCTAAAAATAGACCAGGGGGTCAGACTACTGTTTTTGGCTTATAAATCAAAAAGTATATATTAGAGATAGATGACATCCGATGCCACGCTACTGTTTCAGCCTCTAAAGCTCTACAAAATTCTCCATTTGGTCGAAGTTGTCAGATGACCCCTTATAGGGGTTATACTCCCTTAAAGGTGAAAAATTGCGTTTTTCATGTTTCTATAGAATGAAAACTATTGCAGATAGAGAGCTTAAATGTTCAGCTCCTTTAGCTCTACAAGTCTCCATAGGTTTGAAGTTGTCAGATGACCCCCTATAGGGGTTTACAGCCCCTAAAATAACTTTTTTTTCATGTTTTTGCCTATAGAATGAAAACTATAAAACCAGAAAAGCGCTTCACACGCAATGATTTTTTGCTTTTTTGTAATTTATTAAAATCATGTCAATATGTGGATCGTGTCTTTCTGGCACATATTCCATATTCTTTAGTATGTAATATAGAAGATAGAGAAAAACTGGTGCTGACTAAAATGTTCAGCTCATTTAGCTTTACAAAAGTCTTCATAGGCTTGAAGTTGTCACATGACCCCTAAAGGGGTTACGGCCCCTATAATAATGTTATTTTATGATTTTGGCCTACAGGATGACAACTTAAGTAGACAGAGATTAGTATTGCTTGCTTAAATGTTCAGCTAAATTAGCTCTACAAAAGTCTTCATAAGGCCAAAGTTGTCATGTGACCCCTTATAGGGTTACGGCCCCTTAAAGGTGCAAAATATGTTTTTGCCATTAGAATGAAAACTATTGCAGATAGGGAAAAACTGTTGCATGCTAAACATTAATCTCTAATAGATCTTCAAGTCTTCATGGCGATGACATCAAGACCAGGTGAGCGATTCAGGCATCTGGGAGCCTCTTGTTTAAGGTTTGGGATTCCTTAAGCTAGAGTCTGCAACGTCAGTTATTAGTTTTCAAACTTTTTACAAGCTCTATAGATGTCTTTGAGTGAGAGGGTGATGTTATTATTAAGAAATTCATTTATTTTCAAATTGTAAATATTTAAAAATTTCAGATGTATCGTCCCAAATATATATTGCCATTTTAAAATTGCTAATAGAACAATCAACGTTTGTATTTTCATATAGACAGACCGTCAGAGATGTGGTGGAAATGATTTCGCCCGGAACAATGGCCCGAAATAAAAGAAGGAGACTAAAGAGGAGGGAGTATTATAATAGTGGTCCAAATCATGTCGTGCACATTGATGGCTATGATAAGCTTGCTACATTTGGATTTTTCATACATGGAGCTATAGATGGGTGGAGTAGAAAAGTACTTTGGCTGGACGTTAGGGGTACAAATAAAGACCCCAGAGTTGTAGCTCATTACTTTTTAGAATATGTTCAATCTATTGGTGGCATTCCAATGACAGTAAGAATGGTCAGAGGAACAAAGAATGTTCTTCTTGCGGACATTCAAGCCTTATTGATGCAGAGTACTCAAAATCAGCATTATCCGTCATACATTTTCGGTCGAAGCGTGGCAAATCAAAGAATTGAAAAGTTCTGGCAATTTTGCTACCAAGAATTTGCATTATTCTGGATTGATTTGTTTATGGAAATGGAAATGTGTGGTCTATACAACCCAGCAGAATGGAGACATAGGATATCATTACAGTTCTGCTTTACACCTGTAATAAGATGTGAATTAATTCATTTAAGCCATACTTGGAATAACCATAAGGTGCGCAAAATGCAAAATTCGAGAGTCTTTGTACAGCATGCCGGAACTTTACTTCTGTAATGACAAAAAAAATATTGTTTCAGATGATCTTATCAATGTCTGCAGGAAAGCCAGTTGCAGTATATCTCAGTATGAGTATGGGTGTCATGATGAAGTTGCAGAATTATTGTTGGAGTTAATGTTGCATTTTCGCCTGAAAATGCCGCTTGGCTGGTGGGACAGTTTAAACTTGTACGGACAACTGCTTATTCATTTGGAGCAATTCTAATAAATCAATACAATATATATTGCGATACTAGTAAATACAAAATTTTTTGTTTCATATTTTCAATTTAATAAATACCACCCAAGGTATGTCCCCCACCACAAAATAACCGTTGGGTTCAATAAGACAATGTGGATGGGTTTCCACGGAAGTTCACAACCTCTGAATCCTCCGGATCCATTGACACACTGAGTTCGAGTTCCAAACCCTCTTCCTGACAAAAAAAACAAAACAATTACCATAAATTCGACCAAAACAAACATCAGCTCTAATCAAGATTCCTGGCTCAGGACAGGCACATTTCAAATATATTTTTTTTTGCCCAATACACCCCCTATTGATAATCAATAACAAAACACAAACCAAAGTTAAAGTTAACTGCACACCTTAGAGTGACCCTCTAGTCTATGAAATGTGAAGTTTCATCGATATTGAAAAAAAGGCATCTCTATGAAATAGGGAGGACAAGCTCAATGTCTACGAGGAGTGGAATACTTACTGGGAAATCAGTGTAAAATCAACTAGTATTGTCTGTGTTGGGGCTACCAACCGTTACAAAAATATCTCCCAAGCGTACCCATATAGTCACTCTACCATAAAATTGACACAGTAATCAATTTCAGTATCTGTTATTATTACCAACATAGGTTGATCTTAGTCATAATTTGGTGTACCATTTCGATATTGTTTTTTGGTTGATTGCTCAATGTTCTTCATGATTTGGATATGTTTGGCTTTCAAAATATTTTGGTAAAGCACCTCTGATGAGTCTTTAATTATTATTATAGACGACACGCGCGTCAGGCGTAGTAAAACATACTGTCTGGAACTTTGTTTTAATTTTTATGATTTAAAGTGCAAAACGTAATTATCTCGAAAACCGTAAATATCGCTTCATTTTTTTTCGTATGACCGTATTAAAGAGTACCTTTTGCTCTATCAGCCTACAAAATTCAGAACCTTGTGCAGTCAGGTAACCGAGATTGAATTTCCTATATTTCGATCTTTCTTTCCCGTTTCCATTGAAACGGCGGCCATTTTGAAAATTTCAAATATGGTATCATCTACTAATCTTAATCTATAAGTGTGTAAAGTTTCAGCAAATCCGTTTAGTAGTATCTGAGGAGTTGCACCCACAAAACAAGAGTTAACACTAAAGTATGTCTCGCCTGCCGGTGTTACATACTAGTCCCCCCCTACTCAAGTTTCCTCTCGGAAAAATAAGTATTTACTGAGATTTCCCCCCGAAAAAATGAATATATACTAGATTTTCCCCCTTAGATTTTAAGGGGGAAAATATGTATATACCAGATTTTCCCCCATTTGCCAAAGTCATACTAGAATTTCCCCCTACCATATTTATTGATTTACTCAAAATATCTGTATTTCTGTAAAAAGAAACGGAAAAAATATTGAATTCTGACAATTTCGAGAAGGGAGTTTTAAATCACACAACACACTGATCTTGTATAGTGTAGAATTCATATCTGGGCGATGAAGTTTTAAAATATTAATAGAATGATTATGAGATGCAATGAGAAATATTGGACTTAAAGGGATGGGGGAAATAGCCCGTCTCTCTCCTTTTTGAGATGGCTACGGATGGGGGCTTTTTTTCATAAGCTCCATAATTCGTTTGTTAAATGTTCTACAATTATAACAAATGGTCAGCCAAAACACCATTCTGTCATTCAAAGGATTGCCTTGAATGTTGATTCCATCCTCATATATTCAAGCATGGTAAATCATACAAGCGAAATTGAAGATTGCAATGGTCCTGACATGTATAACACGGTTGAGATACATAATGAGGATAAAGAGAAGCAAAGAGACATCAATGGGGCATTCCGAAGCCAATGCCCAAACGATCGAAGGCAAAAACAGGTCAACACAAAACGGAACAAGAACGAACAAACAAGAGACACAAAACACACAAATATCAACGGACAACGCGAACTCAAGTCGTGACGAGTACATGATCAGTCATAAACTTATTGAAACAATTACGAATCATTTCAATTGACATAGTATCGACAGAAAAAACTTTTCAAGAGACCGCAACAGGCCTATTTTCTTATCCAGTGAGGGTTACGGGGCCGAACAGGTTTGCAGAGGCGCTAATTAAGCTGTAAAAGTCCACTTAAGAGCGCTCAGAAACATCACGTCGGGTCAACCCACTTTGCCAACAAAACCACCGTCATTGGGATTGGTTGAATTTGTAGCCCTGAAATCGAAAGATGCGAAATCATGAGGCCATAATGCGAAAAACCTTATCGCAAATCATATATAGGTACTAGTGCACCGTGACCGTGGTGAGGTGGGTATGTTAATTTCCAGATTAAGCAAATCAAAAATCGTCTCTTTTGTTACATGGAGCATAAATTGAAAAATCCGGCTAGCAAACGAAGACAGAACATCAACAATATATCTAAAAGTGAGATTAAAAGCTCGAGCTTCTTTTATCTTCTTGGTCTTAACGAGGTGCTGAAGAAATTCAGCATCGTAAGAGTACAAAAACAAGTCGGAGAGGTTAGGGGCACAATTTGTGCTTTCTTTACAACACCAAGTTTACATGTGACTGATTCACGAGTTGTATTGCCAGGAAAAGCCCATGATTACACCGAACAAGTAACTGAACGGCTTTTGACATGAAACATTTTTTAGCTCCATTTATGTAATTCTCAAGACAACATTGAACATGTCAATGAGGTAACGCCTTGGTACATGCAACGCTTCTGGTACTAAATAAAATGTGGGGGGGGGGCTCAGTATGGCGGAAAAATAAGTATATGTGTACACATAATGATATTTCCCCCGCCGGAAATCCTAGTATATACTAATTTTTCCCGGGGGAAACTCTAGTATATACTCATATTTCCGAGAGGAAATCTCAGTATATTCTCATTTTTCCGGGGGGCAATTCTAGTATGGGGGAAAACTAGTATGTAACACCAACACCATCAGAAACAAAAATTCTTGGTTATTTTCACTAAATTTTTATAAATATATGAGTAATTTTTAGTTTCTGAGATCAAAAGATGTTCATAAACCTTAACATTGCTATTAAAGGTATTGAAAATTGTCAAAGTCACTCAACTGAAAAATTAAGGTCAAGGTCAAAAGATGGGGATGCGACTGTGCTAAGCTACTACTGGGCTTATGCATACCAAGTTTTATTAACCTATGATTTATAGTTTTGGAGATATGGAGTTACTCATAAAACCTTAACATTTCTGTTATATGTATTGAAAATTGTCTAAGTCCCTCAACAGGAAAATCAAGATAAGGTCAAAAGATGGTGATGCAACTGTAATACGCTACTACTAGGGCATATGCATACCAAGTTTCTTAACCTCCGACTTATAGTTCTGGAGAAGTGGCTTTGCTCATAAAACCTTAACATTTCTATTATATGCATTGAAGTTGTCAAAGTCACTCGACCAGAAAATCAAGGTCAAGGTCAAAAGATGGGGATGCAACTGTGCTAAGCTACTACTGGGGCATATGCATACCAAAGTTTAGTTTACCTTGTCCAAAAAATGTCTTACAAAAATGTTTTTAGGCTGTAAAAGGATCTAAGTTCACAGAGTCACTGGAGCATGAAAACGGGGTCAGGGTCACACAGCTTGGTGACAGTTGCATAGACCATAACCTTAACTGTCTGTATGCCTAATATCAGATACCTAGCTATTATACTTTTCAAGCAATTAATTGTTCACAAAAGTCTTACAAAAAAGTTTTCAGCCTGTAAAAAGATCTATGTTTACAGAGTCACTGGAGCATGGAAATGGGGCCAGGGTCACACGGCATGGTGGCAGTTGCGTAGACCATAACCTCAAATGACTATATATCCAATATCAAATACCAAGCTGTCATACTTTTTAAGCAAATAATTGTCCACAAAAGTCTTACAAAAAAGTGTTCAGTCTGTAAAAAGATCTAAGTTCACAGAGTCACTGGAGCATGAAAATTGGGTCATGGTCACATGGCATGGAGTCAGTTGCGTAGACCATAACCTGAACTGTCTGTATATCAAATATCAGATGCCTAGCTATTATGCTTTTCAAGCAATTCATCGTCCACAAAAGTCTTACAAAAACGTTTTCAGCCTTTTTCATCTGTTACATAATTAGGGCCAAAAGGGGCAAAACATTCAAATATTTATTTGTTCTTATAATAACTTTGGTCCTAGTTGCTATTTCATATCCTTTTGAAAAAAAAATAAAATGTGAACAGAAAGTCCACCAAAAGCTGCATGTGTCAGTCCACCATGGGCTGCATGTGTCCAGAGCAATTGACTATCCATATTGGGCCTAAAATGTACAGGGTTCAACATGTTGCGGTCGTATCATGCTGCGCTCGGCGAAGCTTTTTATTAGTAGGTGACTTTAAACAAGAAAATAAACCTTAATTATAATTTGTAATATTCACAGCTTTAATTTTCTGATTAACGTACATTTTTGTACGGCATTTAAAGTAAAACAAATCTAACGAAATCTTGGATTTTTATTAGATATTCTTTTATTTTTAACAGCTTAATTTAAATTAAACGTAAATTAAAGGTTAGTCGTAAAGAATTGAATTTACGAAAATTATTGACCTGTATAGCTTTATTTCATTTGTAGTATTGTTTCATTAAAATCTACGATTTTCATCTAGCTCAGTCTTTTCCAAATGCCGTCAGACGACAGACCTGTCTGACAAAACAGGCTTCGGTCTGGCATTTTTCTTCCAGACCGAATGTCTGGCATTGATCCGTAAATTATCTTTATATTGCAATTTATGGTCTGACAAAAAGTTATTCGGTCAGATAAAACATGCACAACTGTCAGACCGAATGTCAGACAAATCCTGGAACAATTTAGCACTGTCTGCTAGCTGGATGCGGGGACGACGAGTCTCTAGAGGCTATGCGTCTCCGCCATACCTGTTAATTTCCTCACAAGCAGTTCATTTGGGAGAATCTCCCACATTGCAGTTTCCAATGAGGGAGATTTTAATTTAAACACACAATTTACACTGAAAATGCTTAAAATCTTGTATTTTGGCTAAAAATCTCCCATGTGCACATGAGTAATCTTTTTACATATATCTGGGAGATATCAAACTTTTCATCAACTTTGTGGAAGACTCACACCTAATGTGGGAGGTTTAACAGGTATGGTCCCCTCATGCTAGGACGGGGAGACACTGCCTTTAATGAAAGGTAAGATTTTTAGGCACATGTTATCATAGTTATGATCTATACTTATTCAATTATAATGTATTTTCAACATTTTTTTAGCAAAGGAAGTCTTAGAATTTCCAGACGTGCATTCTATTGTTTTAGAGGAGGACGGTACTGCTTTAACATCCGACGATGTTTTGGCGTCGTTTGACAAAGCCACCGTGATGGCGTTGAACAATAATCAATGCTATCATTTGACTCCAAGTTCAAAGTCAAAAGACATATGAAAGAGGCATCATGTAACCAGGAGTCTGTGCCTGTGGATGATGTCTGTGCAAGACTGGAGCTAATTCGGAAAAAAGACTACATGTACGTGGGAAATTGCCAGATTTAAGGTTAAAAAAACTTATTAGGCTACATATGAACTGTATGAGAATTTCCTTTTTATTGAATGGCGGGAAAACAACAACGGACAATTAGCAGTTGGCCATTCACAATTGACATTTGACAAATAGCATTGGCACTTTGTAAAAAGCATTGGCACTTCACAAAAAATATCAATGGCATTTGAAAATTGGCATCGGCATTTTCAAAAATTGGAATTTCACAATTGGCATTATCAATCGCATTGGCATTTACTACTTGGCATTATCAATCGCATTGGCATTTATCATTTGGCATTAGCAAAGGCATTGACATTTACCACTTGGCATTAGCAATGGCATTGACATTTAACACTTGGCATTAGCAATGGCATAGGCATTTACCATTTGGCATTAGCAATTGGCAATGTCCCTCCAGGTATTCCGTAGTCCACTATGTTGCAGCGTGCAGCTTTTACCATAGCGCTGACGGTTAAACAATAAGTGTTCCGAATACAAATCAAAATAGAAAATTGAAACAAACTCGTGATGTCTTTACAAAACTGGTTGAAGACGGGTTCTTTAAAGAGAAAAAAAGATGAGAAAGGTAACTCATGAAGTATGCAGGCTTTCTGCTTGTAATGTTTTATTTTTTGGATGGATAAATTATGCTATAGTTACCAATGTATACACTATCAATTCACTGAACAACCAAATGCTAATCGATAAAATAATTCATTGACCAAAAATATAATAATTATTTATAATTAGTTTTAAACAAAATCATGAAGCGCCTTTTTATGGGAGACTCAAATCTTTAATGTATTATTTTAAAGCAATTCATAATATTTATTTATCAGTAATAAAAGTGTGAAATATATTTTTAGTATTGTTTGAAAATATTTTTTTTCGTGTTTCTTTTTCTGATTATGATCAGCATTGTCTGGTTGTATGCTAATGTGTTCCATTGCTTCTTGAGCGGTAACGTCGTGGGTTCGAATCCAGGTTGTTCATTAGTTGAAACAAATGACTTGAAAATTGATAGAATAAATGTGTCCAGTTTGGTTGACATGTCTTCCAGCGGATTATGATTATGTATTAAAAGATGGGATTTTTGTGATTTTTTTTTAATAATGGTGACAGGCTGTGTGGGCTTGCCATGCTCCATGTGCATAGGAATGATGCAGTGGACAAAGAACGTGTATTGAAGCTATTCGATAGCAGAGGACATAGGAGAATCGGGAAGTTTTGGTTGACCAACAGAGATTAACTATGAAATACAGTGAAACTTGTTTTGTTACTTACTAGGCTAGCTATTAAATAAAACGCATTTCTGATTTTTTTTTCTTTTGTTTCTTATTATAAATACATTGACTTCGCCCATAGTTATGCTGAAATAAGATTTTCCCGTTTCAGACACCCGAACCCCCCCAAAACACACTTCGTTCGGCCTTGCGCTACAGCCGTGGGAGCAGCATTGTCAGTAGCCCAATGAATCCATTCCCAGAGTTCTGAGTCCAATATGGCTGACCTGGCACATTCAGCTTCAGGTAAATATTTTTTTATAAAAATTAAAATGATAAGACATCTTTAAAATAAGAATGTTGTTTATTTCATTTAAAAGATTTTTCAAAGTGCCATTTAAAAGTAGCAGGTAACTAAGATTTAAGGAACTTTAAATTTAATTTGAAAAAGAATGACCTTTTGATTAATCACATAAATTAAAACTGAATACTGGCTTAAATTACTTAGAAAAAATATCTTTATTCAAGCTTTACCAAAAATATTATGTGGTTTGGCCCAAAACTTTGCAAACAAGAAAAAGTGCCAGATAAAACATGAATGTTTCGCGTACACTTATTCCACATCTCATTATTTTCTATATTCACAACATTATTCCAGATAAAGTGAATTTCTGAACTTTTACTATGACATTTACTGCTTATAAAACTGGATTGACTTTAAGGTATTTTCTAGTGTAACACATGCATCTAAAACACAAGCATTGTAAATACATGTACTTCATATCTGGAAATCTTTTCATGTAATGTAGGTGTTACAGTGGGAAGCCCAGGGACAGGGGACAGAAAGATAAGTTTTGCTGTCCTTGGTGAGAAGTCCGACTGTCCACAGAAGTACAACCTCCCTCTCTGTGATTGACCGAGGGGTGACACCGCACACTCCTAATGAGGAGAGAAAAGGGAGGCGACTAGCCCAAGGCAGACCTAAACTGCTGAAACATTTCAGAAAAGGATCTGGAGCCAATTCTAGTTTTAGACATAACAGAAGCTTTAGGCTAAAGAGGCAGGAGGGTGGAAGTAAGTATGAACTTAAGGAAAGTTGTGTTTGAAAAAACAAATTACAAAATTGTATTGTGATTTGTACTATGGATCTGATGTTTGGTTTTTAAAGGTTATTAAATACATTTGTCACCAATCGTCATGAAATTTGAATCCATGACAGTTGTTGTTGCTTGTTTTTCATCAATTTGCCACAGACAGGTTTAGTGATAACAATTTAATTTTACAATTATAATTAATTTATCTGCAATTTTGTTTCATACAGGTATTAAAGGATTAAGAAGTATTTAATCCAGAAAAGTCAGTAGTCAATCTTTTCAGTTGGATACCATAAAATTATGTATGTAATTCATCTCTAGTTATTTCTATAAGGATAAATTTCTGTAGGTATTAAAAGATTTGGAAGCATTAAGTCGAGGAAAGTCAGTAGTCAGTCTCTACAGTCAGACAAACTGATGGAAAACGAGGATCGGGAGGACGGAGAATCTGTACTTAGTGAGGACAATGAGACAACTGAAACACCTGAGGCTGATGATTTTAGTCTGTGTAGAAATATGCCATGGGTCAGGGTAAGCATCACATGAGACGACAGTATCGAGAAATTTTTACTCTATTAAAGATGAAGTATTGGGGACAACTTTTGCTTACACTGGCAAATAGAAATTTTCAGGTTGTGCTTTATTAGACCAGTTAAATCTGGCTATGGTGCTTCACACATGTACTGAAACCACAAGTGTTCATGGAAATAAATTTACAAGTAAAATAAGTACATATACCATTATCCTCTAGGGAAAATCAATTAAAGAAGACTTACATTAAAGCGTCATGTTGAAGACTGCTGGCTGTTTTCCATTGTGATTTTTTAAATTGCTGTTTCTATAATCATTGTGTTACAGCTAGAAAATGTTTACATTGTCATCAGCAAAACAAAAAAACAAAAAAAGGCAAAACCGAAAATCTATTTCTATTATTTGAATACACAAAAATATAGTATACATGTAGTATATTTTATTGTTCTCAATGTTTATCACAGGTTGTGGTCCAGCTGGCAAACCTTTCCAACTTTATCTGTACCCACCAGAACTATTGTCACCCTGACTGTTATGAACGACAGAGACGATCGTGTTCTCGTATGATCATGGCTTTGAAGAAGGTGTACCAGTCTACAGAAACTGATGCTGATGATGAGGATAAAGCCAGACAGGATAGCAAAGATCTGTTCAGAGAGAGACTAAAAAGAAGAGTGTGTATTTTAAAATTGACCATAATAGTAGTGAAAAGAAGTATATAAAAGATGTCTTAAACATTAAGATAACAGTACAATTTGTTCAAGCTGGAAAGATAAAAAAAAATTGTTTGATTCATTAAGCAGAATGTTGAATGAAGATTGAAACACTAATTGACAAGTGTTATAGCAAGGAAATATGATCATGATTATCGTGAAATTTGAAAAGGCTTCAAAAGAGTAATATAAACTTTTATTTTGTTGTAATAATACCAAAGATTTATTTTAGATAAAACAACAAAGCAACAATATATATTTCTGAATCATTTAAATTTATACTTTATTTTCATTCTTTGTGAACTAAAATTACAATTTACTTCCTTGTTATTTATTACAGGAATCTGTGTTTCAGGGTTCATCGCCCACCAGAAGAAGGGAGAGCACTCCATTATTGGAGAAGATAAAGACTGATGTATCTGTGGGTAAAATGAAACTGACATCTACATGGAAGAAGGAAGAAAAAGCAAAAGAAGTCAAAGAGGATACACCTATCATGAAGTATATCAATTTTCAGGTAATGTATCAATTAATTCAATTGCATGTAATTATGAATTTCTGTATATTAATTTGTATGTAATTTATAGAAATGCTTTATCAACATGATCAAGTAGCGGCAAAAGCCAAAGATTATCGTCTTTGGAAAAAAAATATAGAGAGTTTATTTAAAAGGGTGGGACATGAAGTAAATATGCATGACACAAAGTATTATATAAATTTGAAGATAAACAAAGCAAGGGATGCCACTCTTATTAATGTTCTTCATCTTAAAGTCACAAGGGGAATTCAACATGCTACAAATGCTTTTTCTTTAATGAAAATTTTTGATGGCCACTAACACCAGTGTTATTAAGCAGAAGTCTTTCCAAATTGATGAACTTGAAAGAAACTGTTTTCAGCTGCTGATGACTCTACTTTCCACAAAAATGTAATTTTAAAATTTGTAATTAAATGTACTTTTTCAGGCCCAGAAATTGACCCAGTGCCCCATGGGTATCCTAGCTAAAGCTGCCCCTATCCTGACGGATGATAATTTTACAGATATTATCCCTGTTGCCTGGGAACTTATGATGGAGAACGACCAAGAACTTACAGCTGCTGCTGGTAGGTATTTATGTTGAAGGAAACAAATTCACCCTCTTCCTTTCAACCACCATCCAAAATAAAGTTTTCTCTCTCAATTTATGGCATTTATCTATTAATTAGAATAAATAATGTTAATAAATGCTGCCATATAGGATCTGTGATGACTTTATTTTATACCAACATTTAGTAAGAAGATCAATGTAAGAATAAAAAAAGCAAAAAAAAAAAAAAACCATATTATTTATGGAATGTTTTGACTCAATTTGTACGATAACTGAACAATGTTTATGTTTTAGCATCTGTGTTTCTGTTGACATCAGTGAAAGCTCCAGAGAAAGCTCAGAACCTGATCATTAAACAGCTACAACATGAGGATGCTTCACAGAGGGTTAATGCTGTTCTAAGGTATGTTTTACCAGTTCATTTATTCAAGAGAACAAATAATGATTTTATTACTGTGTTTACCCTAACCACTTAATTATTATTAGGCCCCCCCCCCATTGAAGATGTGGACACCCTATAGTTTTCACTTTGTCTGTCTGTCTGTCTGTCCGTCTGTCCGTACGTCTGTCTGTCCGTCAACAATTCTTGTGAACACTAAAACTCAAAAACTATGAACACCACAGTTCTGAAACTTTGTACAGCTGCTAAGTAGCATGTCATGATTTGCATATTAAAATTTCGTGCAAATCTGATTAATATTTTTGTAAAAAACTTCATTTTTTAATGAAAATCACAGATTTTGAGAATTGGAATTTTTGAACTATAAAACTCAAAGGCTATTAACAATACAGCTCTGAAGTTTCATACACATTCCATGGAACATGCCTTAGTGGTTATAATCAAAGTACGCATGATTTTGAAAACACTTAGATTTTTTGCCGCCGGGCTCTTTCTGACTTTGTCAGTATTCTAGTTATTTGTTTATTTTTAGATTTGGAACCTTGTGGAAGTTCAGACACCAAGTTTGGCCGAGGATGGAATATGGAGCCAATCTCTTCTTTAAGGTACTGTATATTATTGTATTAAGGACGGTCACTCATAAACTTTTTTATATCAAAGATATTTTTATATGTGATTTAAATGAGAGATAATTGTCCACTTAATCAAATGACAAGAAGAAAACTAAAGGTCAGTGTTCTCGTTTCCAAGTTATATGATGTCAAAAATTTTGCCGGATATCAGACTCCTTTAGATTTGACATAACCTGAAGATTGCAACGTTATGGGCCTTCAAAACTACAAGATGTATAAAAAAATTCAAGAAATTTTGTACAGTTTGGTTTTAAAGGTCTATATAATTAGAGTATTGCATAAAAAGTAGGAGTCACTGTGCAAAAAAATTCTTCATTGTTTAAAGGTATAGTTTAGAGAAGTTACGAAATCAGACTGAAATTCTGAAACATGAAGAGTGACAATCCTTGAGTCAGCTCTGGTATAACATAGAGCCCTTGCAGACATTAAACTTTTCATCTCTCCTTCTACTGTTTATCTCCATGTGTTATGGGGTCTTCCCCTCTTGCGTTTTTCTTCTGGCGTCCAATAGAGAGCAACATTGATATGTGACATGTCCTATCAACTTCCAGTGTCTTCTAAGCAGGTTGGTGGCCATATCTGTTGATTACAGAAATGATTAAATAGAACAGAATCATTTTATAAACTTTGATTTTTTTTCAGCTGCCCCCACCATACATAGACTTTACTTTACCATCACCAACTATTGGTCTACCAAACCAGTCTGTCGTGGATCCTCCATGGACGCCTCACTTCAAGGCAAAGATTGAAGAAGTTACAGTGAATCAAGAGGAAACAGTAAGTCAAAAATATAACAATAATGTATTATTCATTAGGTTGGTTTATGTACCAGATTTATTAAGTGAGGGTCCTTGGAAATCTCGTTTAAAGGCTTTGAGTGAGAGAGTTACAAGAGAGACAGTAAGAATGAGTATTTACCTTGAAAATTGAATACAAATTTGCTGGATTTCATAACTAGTTTATGTTAAGAACATTGACTGGATGCCTCACTTCAAGGCAAAGATTGAAGAATTGAGTAAGCAGTACAATAGATTTACTTTTCAAATGTAAAAAATGTATTAATTGTGCTGGCTGGTTTAAATCAAAGTGCTTAAGCGTTAAAAGTCAGAGCTAAATCTAAGGCACCGTCCATATGATTTTCTGGGGGGGCCTGGGATTTAAAAAAAAAAATTCTGGCTCTGATTTTTGGCCAAAAAATAGTCTGGCCAGCTTGTAGGGCGAAAAAAATAATCTGGCCCTCATTTTGCGCATTAAAAAAATGGGATTTTCTAGCATTGAGTGTATGGGATAAAAATAAGCTGGCCGGCACAGAGGTCGAATAAGAATTCCCGGCTCGGGATGTTGGGGTATAAATATGTAACTGTTATTTTAGACAATCCGTATATCATTTAAAATACAATACACGATTTAATGTTCTGTAATAGATCCTCTGGTATCAATATTGACTGACCGATTTACCCTGTCTAGACGAAAAAAAAACCGCGAAAATCAGATAGCTATATGACTCTATAAGGCTCTGCCTAAAAACCATGGATTAAAACTTTGCTGGGGACAGTAAATCTGATATTCCCTTAATGAATGTTATTAAAGCTATTAGTAGCTAGCTTTGTGATGCTCCTTTCCAGTTCCCCCATTGTATAGGGAAAAAAAATTGTAAATAAGTCATAGTGGAACTTGAGTATGGGAATATACAAATTTTTATGCCCCCGCGTAACATGTCGGGGGGCATTAAGTTTTACTCATGTCCATCCGTACATCCATCTGTCCGTCTGTCCGAATTTACGTGAAGCTTTTTGCAGGAACCGTACATGAGAATGATTTGAAACTTGATAGGATGGTTCAGTTTGATTAACCATACCTCCTAAGCAATTTTTAGACCTGTCGGACATCTACTTCCTGTTTTGGACAAAAGGCTGGTGTGAAAATATGTGAACATGACTTTGAAATTTTCCGTCAAGCTTTTCTTAGGAACCATGCATGAGAATGATTTGAAACTTGATAGGATTGTTCAGTATGACAAACTGTATGTCCTAAGCGACTTTCAGGTCTGCCAGACATCTACTTCCTGTTTGGGGCCTAGCAGGGGCATCCGTGTCCCATGGACACAATCCTTCTTTATTTTAAAAAGTTTCTTTTTGTAAGATGTAAGCTTGCAAAGTGTTCTTATCAGGAACAAAAGTTTAGCAGTGTGCCTTATTGAATCATATGGATCATCAGAATAATTTTTATTTCATTGACAGAAATCATTAGTGACTGCAACCACAACAAGACGGAAGGAACAACAGGAAATGATCAGGAAAGCTCTTCAGGCGGAGGAGGAGAGAAAGAGAATTGGGCGGGAAAATTTCCAGATGACAACCGTCCCCGTTCCTGTGTTAGCTGCCGACGAGCCGGCTCTCCATCATGCCACAGATGAACATGAGGAGGGTAAGATTTACTGTCTTAGTAATGTGGTCTGTGTTATAAAAGAAGAAACTTTAAGGGTTCATTTTTTATACTTTTTTCTTGGGGAACTACATACATAAGATGAATAATTCTAATCTATAAGCATGTAAAGGTAACATTCTTCATTTTTCAGTCATTTAATATAATGATTTGATATTCTCCCTTTTATAATATTTTTTTCGAATTTTTTTTTAGCAATTTAGGCATATGGACCCTTAATAATTTGCTGAACTTTTGCTATAAATATCTTTTCAAATAGCACTGAACTTTTCAGTTTCTGTTTTTTTTTCCAAATGAACATATCAGGAAATTCAGATGTTTTTTTTGTTGTTTTTTTTTAATAAAATAAACTTCTTGATCAATATACATCAATAATAAAAAAAAAAGGGACAAATGAAAAATCATAAAAATTGTCAGAACTTAAATACATGTACATGTATATTCTATATACAATTCTGAAATATTTTCTACTTTGCTACTTTCTCCTTAAAACCCAATGCTATTTATCTGAAACTGCTTTATCACCAGCTTTCCATGCAGAATTATCTTTATGTGTCGTTTAAATGACACTTTTCTGTATTATCCCATCTTTTTGCATGTATAAAGACTAACCTATAAATAACCCTTGAGTTCTGCATTTTAATACTCATACCCAGTTTTGTATTATATTTGAGAGTTATTTCCCTTCTTCCATGAAATTATTTATTTATTAAATAGTTTCAAGTCCTTGAATTTAAAGTCATCAGTTTTAGAATTAATGAGACAGCCTTTAATGTATTAATATTTTTCTTTTCTTATTAATTATGTTGCAAAAATTGTTTTGGTTCAATCAATATACTTTTTAGACAAAGAATGATAACTCCTTTAACAGTCAGGGGCATTACTTGAATGAGTGATTTATTTAATCACTTGTTTAAGTAACACTTTGTTCTATTCCTACTAATGCTAGAGTTATCTCTCTTTCAAAATCACTTGTTCAAGTAGTAAAAATGAATCACTTATTACAGTGATTTTATTAAAATCTTCATCTTACAGAAAGAAATCTGAGTCATTCTGCATAATTAACAATAGAACACACCCCTATCTGTATAATGGAATGTCCAGTCATGACAGGACATGACCCTGGACTGAATTTTGGATAATTGCCTTCCAAATCACTTGTTTAAGTATCATATCAATTTTTGCCTTCAAAAAATCACTTTTTTAAGTAATATTTTGTTAGGTAACCCCTACTATTTTCAGCCATCGCGAACATTAAGATTTTGATCGCGAACATTGGTAATAAATTACATAATCTGAAACCTAAGATATTGAAGTTAATGGGAAAATTATTGCCACAGCTAGGAAAATTCATATAGTGATGTAATATGTTGTTATATTTGCCCTTTATTTATAAGAAAATTGCATGTTTTTGTGGAAATGCTGATTACAGATTGCAATTAAATCTTTGATATTGTAATTTTTAGGAAGTTTAATACATCTTTTATCAATATTAATTAATAAATATAAATTATCTCCAACTGTTTTTGTAAATTTTGATTTTTAAAAATATTTTTTCAAATTTTGAAATGCTACTTGAATAAGTGATTTAAAATCACTCATTTAAGTAATGCCCCTGACTGTTTAACAATGGGAGATAACTTGTGTGAAATTAAGTCCCTTTTTGTCCTGTCTAACTGTGTATGTCCTGTTTGTTAACCTTTGTGAACTAACACGCTTGATTTGTTGACCTTTAACCTTGCATCTTGCTTTAACATGTATTTAGTGGTGATTCCTGAAGAGCTTAATTTGGCTGCACGACGTGTTTCCCTTGCTCCTGTTAATCGTGCTAACATGCAGGGACGTAGTATGTCCTGGAGGAATGGCAGCGTACATTGGGCCCGTGGCCTTGAAGGTAGGACTACCCCCAAGTGTCTAGCATGCCACCAAAGTAGGTAGTGATTGACCTTTGTTTTAGCCAAGAAATAAGTGAAGCAAGTCTACCCATGCGCAGTAGATTCATATAAAAGTCAACTGCTATTTGAAATTTTTCAATTGAAGGATTTTTTGGCAGATCTACAAAGTTTTAAGTTGACATAATGCATAGAAAATACTGAATTTGATTTGCTCTTTTTAATTCAATTTTAGAAAAATAATTTAGGTCATTAGGTTAGGCTATAATGCCAAGAAAAATATTTTAGCAACAATAAAAATTGAAAAATATATAATTTTTGCTTTACAAAGTTAAAATCAAGGGAATAAAATGAGGGAAGGCGAATTTGTAATAGATTTCTTGGCAACTACTTTTCACAGCCTTTTTTCTTGGCAAATACTTTTCACAGCCTTTTGATATTTGGAATACAACATCAGCTTGGATTGTACTTAGGTCTGTTTATCACCTTCTTTCTGTTTAATGATATCTGGCAGTTTTTGACAGGTTATTATACCCCCCGCAAACAAAGTTTGGGGGGGTATATAGGAATCACCCTGTCTGTCTGTCCGTCTGTCCGTCTGTCTGTCCGTCCGTCTGTCCGTCTGTCCACATACCTCGTAAGCGCAACTCCTCCTAAACCCCTTGATGGATTTTGATGAAACTTTACACAAAGGATGTACACCATATGGAGATGTGCATGAAGAATTTTGGTTGCTATCAGATATCATTCAAGGGAGATAATTGGACTTAGACTTTTTAAACGTGGTGTTCAATGGGAGACCTCGTAAGCGCAACTCCTCCTAAACCCCTTGATGGATTTTGATGAAACTTTACACAAAGGATGTACACCATATGGAGATGTGCATGAAGAATTTTGGTTGCTATCAGATATCATTCAAGGGAGATAATTGGACTTAGACTTTTTAAACTTGGTGTTCAATGGGAGACCTCGTAAGCGCAACTCCTCCTAAACCCCTTGATGGATTTTGATGAAACTTTACACAAAGGATGTACACCATATGGAGATGTGCATGAAGAATTTTGGTTGCTATCAGATATCATTCAAGGGAGATAATTGGACTTAGACTTTTTAAACTTGGTGTTCAATGGGAGACCTCGTAAGCGCAACTCCTCCTAAACCGCTTGATGGATTTTGATGACACTTTACATAAAGGATGTACACTATATGGAGATGTGCATGAAGAATTTTGGTTGCTGTCAGATATCATTCAAGGGAGATAATCGGACTTAGGCTTTTTAAACTTGGTGTTAAATGGGAGACCTCGTAAGCGCAACTCCTCCTAAACCGCTTGATGGATTTTGATGGCATTTTACATGAAGGATGTACAATATATGGAGATGTGCATGAGGAATTTTGGTTGCTGTCGGATATGATTCAAGGGAGATAATTGGATTTAGAATTGTTAAAGCGGGGGGTATCCTCCGTGAGCTCGCTCACAGTATTCCTTGTTAAGGATTGATTGAAATAAAATATTCAATTTCGGACTATGTGAAAAACAAAGTTTTGTGTGATCTAGGCCACTCTTCAGATAACCAGCTATTGTTAACACTAAATATGGTGATATAACATCACAGTGGCTTTAGATAATGGTTGTTACTCAATCCTGAATCCTCTGTTATATGTTGTGAATGCTTTCAAATTAACTTGTACTATGTAATCATGCAATGTATCATTATCCCATGTTCAATATGTCCTATGTTTGTCTTTGTCTCTTACTTGGTGACATGGTTACATAAATGGATGGCCAACATATAGCAAAAATTTCCTGTAAACTTACTGCACAAATTGGGGATGGCCAACATATAGTAAAAACTTACTACACAAATTGGTGATGGCCAACATATTGTGTGAAAAATTCCTGTAAACTTACTGCACATATTGGGGAAGGCCAACATATTGTAAAAATTTCCTGTAAACTTACTGCACAAATTTGGGAGTATATACTTAGTTATATAGGTCTGCATCAACATTAACATACTGCAAATCATCGTGATATTTTTATACTCCTGCTAAAAAAGATAGGGGGTTAAACTGTTATACCCAGTTCTGTCCCACTTTGCATAGTTGTGAATATTAGGGATGGGGATAATCACCTGTTAAAATTTGCTCACATTCTATATTAATCTATAAAGGAAGATGGGGTATGCAGTGTCTTTGTATATCCCAAATCAACTTTACATTTAGACTAAGTCGGTAGTATGGTATAGTCATGAAATTTTATGCACATTCATTAGCAACTAAAAATCATGAGAAAATTGTACCCCTCTTATCAACATCTAGATTCAGCAGAAAAGTAAGCAGAAAAAGGACATGTAATGATATGGTGCATCAAACCTTTTGAAAATCTTCTTGTTTTTAATTTTCATTTCAGTACACATTATATAGATATTGTTGTGGGATATGCTTATAGTAAGAAATGATTTTAGGAGCAATTATTTATAACTCCTAAGAGTTAGTGACCTGTCTCTTTATTACCAAATCTTTACCACAAGCTGAAGAGACTGTAATCTCCTTGCTTTAACTCTTCACCCCCTCCACAAAAATAAGTTTTCATAGCATTTTTGCTTATTTAAACATAAAACTACATTTTCAGGAGATGAAGAAAGAACTGAACATGCACACCATATGCAGATATGGCTCAGAGTTTTTTCCCATCATGCATCTGTGCTTGTGTTTTACCCATAATTCACATGCTTGATGATGGAGATGTCAACAGTGAAGGAATAGCAGGTAATAATTCGTTTGATGGTATAGCACAGTGTGATTTCATTATTATATGGTGAATAAATTTTTATTGGATCGATAGGTGCAAATTGTCCTTCTGTTTAGACCAACTGTTGGTGTTCTCTGGTTTACACATATATGTATAAAATATGTTTTTTTTACCCTGCCACACGAAGTGGCAGGGTACTATGTTATACTCCCGGTTTTGTACAGTGTCTGTCCGTCTGTCAGTCCCTTGAAGGTTTCCGGATGATAACTTGAAAAAGCGTCAAGGAATTTGAATGATATTTTGCACCACTTTTGAGTACAATAAAATAAAGATTGAGTTCAATGTTCAGGATGTTCCAAAAAATATTTTTGAGATACATTAGGCCAACTTTTAAAAAATTGAATGTCAATTTTCTGATATAAGAAAGATAACTCAAATCTTTAATTTTAAAATAACTCAATATTTAAATTTCATGTGATAATTCATAACCGTTTGATAGTATGATAGCACAGTGTCATGTCATTATTATGTGTGGGGTACATTTTTTTTTATAGGTGCAAGAAGCAAGAGGCACCAATGAAGCATTTGGGTGTCTAAAGTCCTGAAGGGCAACAACAAAACCAGTTAATACAAAAGAGAACAGCATGAAGAAACGCAAACCACAAAAACAACCAAACAGAATTCGCCGAGCGCAGCATGATACGACCGCAACATGTTGAACCCTGTACGTTTTAGGCCTAATATGGATAGTCTATTGTTCTGGACACATGCAGCCCATGGTGGACTGACAAAGGTTTTTGACACATGCTTCTCTGATGGATTTCGACCCAGGGGGAAAAAATATAAATTTTGAATGTTGTATTCTACTCTTTAAAAGAATAATGTTTGGGGAAAAAATTAAAAATTGAACCAGAATTTTTTTTAAATTATGATTACAGCCCAAATAAATTATTCTTAAATTTAGAATCGCTACCTGACAAGAATAAATTTGCAAAAAAAATTTTCAATTCGGACCACAAATAAAAAAGCCCCACTTGGCCCCTAATTACGTAATAGGGGGAAAAAAGGGAGGGTCGCAAAAATTAATTCTTAATTTTGTATTTGCTATTTGACAAGAACAAACATGCAAAAAAAATTTTCAAAATCGGACCAGAAATAAAAAAGTTTCAATTTTGGCCCCTTTTGGTCCCTAATAACGTAACAGTAAAAAAAGGGGACACAAAAATATATCTGCTACTTGACAAGAATAAACTTGCAAAAAAAATTATCAAAATCGGACAAGAATTAAAAAAGTTTCAATTTCGGCCCCTTTTGGCCCCTTAATACGTAACAGGTGAAAAAGGGGTGGGGGGTCGCAGAAATAAATTCTCAAATTTGGATTCGCTTCTTGACAAAAATAAACTTGCAAAAAAAAATTTCAAAATCGGACCACAAATAAAAAAGTTTCGATTTTGGCCCCATTTGGCCCCTAATTACGTAATAGGGGGAAAAAGGGTGGGTCGCAAAAATAAATTCTTAATTTTGTATCCTCTATTTGACAAGAACAAACATGCAAAAATTTTTTTCAAAATCGGACCACAAATAAAAAAGTTTTTATTTTGGCCCCTTATGGCCCCTAATTACACAACGGAGAAAAAGGGGGGCGCAAAAATTCATCAGGTTCATTCTTTTATTGTAAGAAACATTCTTGACAAATTTCACAGCAATAGGCCAACTAGGACCAAAGTTATGGTGGAAACAAGTAAAATATTTGATTTTTTTCCCCCTTTTGGGCCCCTAATTTCGAAACAAAAAATGGGGGGACCCCCAAAATCAATCCCATTCATTCTTGTATGGTAAGGAACATCACTGTCAAATATCATTGCAATTGGATAACTAGAACTAAAGTTATTGTGGAAACAAACAAAAAAGTAGTATTTTTTGCCCTTTTTTGGCCCCTAATTTCTAAACGAAAAATGGGGGGACCCCCAAAATCAATCCCATTCATCCTTTTATGGTAAGGAACATCATTGTAAAGTTTCATAGCAATCGGATAACTGGAACAAAAGTTATTGTGGAAACACTAAAAAGTTAACAGACACCGACAACGACGACGACGACGACAACGACGACGACAGCATCATACCATTATATGTCCGCAAATTTTTTGCGGTCGTATAAAAATTAGATATCAAAGAAGTATTGTTTATTTAATTCATGTAAAAGTATTTGCAAACCACAAGATTAAAAATCTTATGAAAGTTCTTTATGGAGACACTAGAAAAATTGATTCATAAGAAAATGAATGAACCCACAGTAATTCTCAAATATTTTGAATTGTAAGCAACAGAACCATAAATAGGTATTTTTTAAGGGAGAAATTTAAACCACATACAATCCTCAAATGCAGCAAATTCACTTGCAATTGAAACCAGCCAGCAGCCTTATGTTTAGATCAACTGTTGTTGTTCTCTGGTTTACACATATATGTATTAAACATGGTTTTTGTCCTGACTGCTAAGCAGAGTGGGACATAGGTGTTACTTTACCTGCAGTGGCGTTAACTTTTTAGGTAAGGTTTTATGAGCACCTCCATATTTCAAGAACCTTAGGTCCTAGGTTAATGAAACTTGGTATGCATATGCCCTAGTAGTAGCCTACCACAGTTGCATCCCCATCTTTCGACATTGACCTTGATTTTCTGGTTGAGTGACTTTGACAATTTTCAATACATATAATAGCAAAGGTAAGGTTATGTGAGCACCTCCATATCTCAAGAACTATAAGTCCTAGGTTGATGAAACTTGGTATGTATATATCCCAGTAGTAGCTTAGCACAGTTGCATCCCCATCTTTTGACCTTGACCTTTATTTTCCAGTTGAGTGACTTTGACAATTTTCAATACATATAATAGCAAAGGTAAGGTTATGTGAGCACCTCCATATCTCAAGAACTATAAGTCCTAGGTTGATGAAACTTGGTATGCATATGTCCCAGTAGTAGCTTAGCACAGTTGCATCCCCATCTTTTGACCTTGACCTTTATTTTCCAGTTGAGTGACTTTGACAATTTTCAATACATATAATAGCAAAGGTAAGGTTATGTGAGCACCTCCATATCTCAAGAACTATAAGTCCTAGGTTGATGAAACTTGGTATACATAAGCCCAAGTTGTAGCTTAATACAGTTGCATCCCCATCTTTTGACCTTGACCTTGATTTTCTGGTTGAGTGACTTTGATTATTTTTATTGCATATATTAGCAATGTTCAAGTTCTATAAACATCTGAGAAACTGAAAATTATTATAATTGCATAATATAGTGGAAGTAAGAAAGAATTATTGTTTGTGATGGTGCTGGCAGGTGAGACATATTTTAATAATAACTCTTGTGACCCCTGTCTGTCTGTCAGTTCTGCAACAGTCCTGCAACAGTTATCCAGACATTTTCCCAACGCTTGCAATGTTGAGCATTGATATTTACCAAAAGTATTGCCCTTAGACATACACATGTAGAAAATATAAGGAAAGTAAAAGATTTCCAGACTTTTTTTTTCACACTTGCAGATATTGAGCTTTAATTTTGTAACTTTTTTTAAGCCCCATCTATGAAAGTAGAGGCATATAGTGTTCCAGTCATTCTTTCAGTCTATTTGCCTGTCCACCCCATACATTGCAAGATGGGACATTTTGTCTTTTGGACATATTCTTGGTTTTTTAGCTCACCTGACCCGAAGGGTCATGTGAGCTATTGTCATCGTTAAGCGTCCGTCGTCCGTCCGTCGTCCGTTAACTTTTCTTCAAAGATCTTCTTCTCTGAAACCACTGAAGGGATTGCTTTGAAACTTGGTATACTTGATCTTTAGGATGTCCTCGACCAAGTTTGTGAATTATATACACGTTGACCAACCAACATGGCCGCCGTTGCTAAAAATAGAACAGGGGGGTCAGACCATTGTTTTTGGCTTATAACTCGAAAAGTATAAGAGATAGAGAAAATCCGAAGCAACCCTCCTTGTTCAGCATCAAAAGCTCTACAAATCTCTCCATTTAGTCGAAGTTGTGAAACGACTCCTTATAGGAGTTATTGCCCTTTAATCGTCAAAATTGACCATTTTTGCAGTTTTTGGACTATATCTTGAAAATCATTAGAGCTAGAGGAAAAGTTAGCATTGCAGAATTGTTAAGCTCATTCAGATCTACAAAAATGATTTCAGGGTCAAAATTGTCAGATCAGCCGTTTAAAAGTTATTCCCCTTTAACTGTTTTTTTCCATTAATTTTAACTGATTTTCAAAAATCTTCTTCTCTAAAACCACTGAAGGGATTGCATTGATATTTAATATACTTGATCTTTAGGATGTCCTCTACCAAGTTTGTGAATTATATACACCTTGACCAACCAACATGGCCGCCGTTGCTAAAAATAGAACAGGGGGGTCAGACCATTGTTTTTGGCTTATAACTCGAAAAGTATAAGAGATAGAGAAAATCCGATGCAACATTCCTTGTTCAGCATCAAAAGCTCTACAAATATTTTTTATTGAGTCGAAGTTGTGAAACCACTCCTTTTAGGAGTTATTGCCCTTTATGCGTCAAAATTGACCATTTTTGCAGTTTTTGGACAATATCTTGAAAACCGTTAGAGCTACAGGAAAAGTTAGCATTGCAGAATTGTTTTGCTCATTGAGATCTACAAAAAATGATTTCAGGGTCAAAATTGTCAGATCAGCCATTTAAGAGTTATTCCCCTTTAACTGTTTTTTTTCCATTAATTTTAACTGATTTTCAAAAATCTTCTTCTCTGAAACCACTGAACGGATTTCTTTGAAACTTGGTACACTTGATCTTTAGGATGTCCTCTACCAAGTTTGTGAATTATATACACGTCGACCAACCAACATGGCTGCCATTGCTAAAAATAGAACAGGGGGGTCAGATCATTGGTTTTGGCTTATAACTCGAAAAGTATAAGAGATAGAGAAAAATCCGCAAAGGTCCTTACAGGTTGTTGCCCTTTAACTGTGTTTTATATTATTTAAAACTGATTTCCCAAAATCTTCTATGAAACCACTGAAGGGATTGTTTTGCAACTTTGTATACTTGAAAGTTTGTGAAATTTATCCAAACTTTGGCATAAGAGATCAGGTGAGCGATTCAGGCTCCTGGGAGCCTCTAGTTTAGTTTCTGAAGTCTCAGAGAATGATATGGAACGCTTTAGTAGACAATCAAGTTTTATTTCTCAGACATTTCCTGGAGAAACTGACGGTTAAGGACAAGATGGATAAGGTGGAAGAGTTACTGTTCTTGTTACGGAAACTACTTCTACATTTTGAAGATTTGCCAGCTCAGATGGCTCACAGTCTGTTCAATTACCTGGTAGGATTTACTTTGTAATGTTTTTACGCCATGCCAATGAAAGTGACTAAAAGTGAGATAATTTAACTGAATTTAGTATGATCACAAAATTTTAGACATCTTATAATTTGTTGTTTTCTGGATACATTTGATTTTTGTTTAATTTCCCAACAAATAAGTCCAGTATTATGCAAAGGGTATTCTTAATGATCATTCTTGCAGCTGCAGTTCAACGTAGCATAGTTTTATTGGTTTGTTTTAAAGTTGATTTTAAAAAAAAATAATAAGATAATATAATAGCTAAAATAACTGGTCCTTTTTATCATAGAACTATTTTCTTTGTTTTTAATATGTTCTATATGAAAACTGTGACATAAGAAGGAATTACAGGAATAAAATTCACACATTGCGTCTATTTATACCCCCCAAACTAATTTTTGGGGTGGTTTGTTTAGTGGGGGTATATAGGAATCGCCCTGTCTGTCTCCTTTTAACAGCTCACAGTATTCCTTGTTAGCTAACCTTGGCGTCTGGCGTCTGTCGTCTGTCGTCTGTCGTCCGTTAACAATTTTTCAAAAATCTTCTCCTCTGAAACAACTGAACAGAATTTATTGAAACTTAGTATGAATGATCCTTAGTGTGTCCTGCACCAAACTTGTGTTTCGATTTTTGATCCGTCAAAAAACATGGCCGCTGTTACTAAAATTAGACCAGGGGGGGTCAGACTACTGTTTTTGGCTTGTAAATCAAAAAGTATAAGAGATAGATGATATTTGATGCCACCCTACTGCTTCAGCATCAAAAGTTCTACAAAAGTCTCCATTTGGTTAAAAGCGTCAGATGATTCCTTATAGGGGTTACAGCCCCTTAAAGGTGAAAAATAGCGTTTTTTAATGTTTTTGGCTTATTGAATGAAAACTATTGCAGATAGAGAAAAGCTGTTGCTTCCTTAAATGTTCAGCTCATTTAGCTCTACAAAAGTCTTCATGGGGTCGGAGTTGTCAGATGACCCCTTATAGGAGTTATAGCCCCTTAAAGGCGGAAAATAGTGTTTTTGGCCTATAGAATGAAAATAATTTCAGAAAGAGAAAAGCTGTTGCTTGCTGAAATGTTCAGCTCATTTAGCTCTACAAAAGTCTTCATAGGGTCGAAGTTGTCAGATGACCCCTTATAGGGGTTCCAGCCCCTTAAAGGCAAAAAATAGTGTTTTTGGCCTATAGAATGAAAATAATTGCAGATAGAGAAAAGCTGTTGCTTGCTTAAATGTTCAGCTCATTTAGCTCTACAAAAGTCTTCATAGGGTCAAAGTTGTCAGATGACCCCTTAAAGGGGTTCCAGCCCCTTAAAGGCAAAAAATAGTGTTTTTTGCCTATAGAATGAAAATAATTGCAGAAAGAGAAAAGCTGTTGCTTGCATAAATGTTCAGCTCATTTAGCTCTACAAAAGTCTTCATAAGGTCAAAGTTGTCAGATGACCCCTTATAGGGATTACAGCCCTTTAAAGGCGAAAAAAGTGTTTTTGGCCTATAGCAGATAGAGAAAAGCTGTTGCTTGCTTATATGTTCAGCTCATTTTCACAACAACATTGTTAGATGATCCCTTATAGGGATTACTGCCCCTAAATTAACACATTTTCATGTTTTTGGCCTACAGAATGAAAACTATTGCTGAAAGAGTAAAGCTGTTGCTTGCTTAAATGTTCAGCTTATTTAGCTCTACCAAGTCCTTCATAGGGTTGGCATCAAGACTAGGTGAGCGATTCAGGCTCCTGGGAGCCTCTTGTTTTAGTTTAGTTTTAATTGTTTTTTAGCTCACCTGGACCAAAGGTCCATGTGAGCTATTGCCATCACTTGGCGTCCGTCGTCGTTGTTTCGTCGTCGTCGTCCGTTAACAATTTTTCAAATATCTTCTCCTCTGAAACTACTGAACAGAATTGAATGAAACTTGGTATGATTGATCCTTAGGGTGTCCTGCACCAAACTTGTGTTTCGATTTTTGATCTGTTAAAAAACATGGCCACCGTTACTAAAAATAGACTAGAGGGGTCAGACTACTGTTTTTGGCTTATAAATCAAAAAGTATAAGAGATAGAGGAAATCTGAGGCCACACTACTGATTCAGCATCAAAAGCTCTACAAAAGTCTCCATTTGGTCAAAGTTGTCAGATGACCCCTTATAGGGGTAATCGGCCCTTAAAGGTGAAAAATAGCATTTTTTCATGTTTTTGGCCTACAGAATGAAAACTATTGCAGATAGAGATTAGCTGTTGCTTGCCTATATGTTTAGCTCATTTAGCTCTACGAAAGTCTCCATAGGCTGGAAGTTGTCAGAGAACCCCTTATAGGGGTTAAGGCCCCTGAAGGGTGAAAAATAGCCATTTTTCATGTTTTTGGCCTACAGAATGAAAACTATTGCAGATAGAGATTAGCTGTTGCTTGCTTAAATGTTCAGCTCATTTAGCTCTACAAAAGTCTCCATAAGGTCGAAGTTGTCAGATGACCCCTTACAGGGGTTACGGCCCTTGAAAAATAGCGTTTTTTTATGTTTTTGTCCTTCAAAATCTTAAATGTTCAGCTCATTTAGCTCTACAAAATTCTCCATAGGGTCCAAGTTGTCAGATGACCCCTTATAGGGGTAACGGCCCCTTAAAGGTGAAAAATAGCATTTTTTCATGTTTTTGGCCTACAGAACGAAAACTATTGCAGATAGAGATTAGCTGTTGCTTGCTTAAATGTTTAGCCCATTTAGCTCAACGAAAGTCTCCATAGGGTCGAAGTTGTCAGATGACCTCTTAAAGGGGTTACGGCCCCTTAAAGGTGAAAAATAGCCATTTTTCATGTTTTTGGCCTACAGAATGAAAACTATTGCACATAGAGATTAGCTGTTGCTTGCTTATATGTTTAGCTCATTTAGCTCTACGAAAGTCTCCATAGGGTGAAAGTTGTCAGATGACCCCTTATAGGGGTTACGGCCCCTGAAAGGTGAAAAATAGCCATTTTTCATGTTTTTGGCCTACAGAATGAAAACTATTGCAGATAGAGATTAGCTGTTGCTTGCTTAAATGTTCAGCTCATTTAGCTCTACAAAATTCTCCATAGGGTCCAAGTTGTCAGATGATCCCTTATAGGGGTTACGGCCCTTGAAAAATAGCGTTTTTTCATGTTTTTGTCCTACAGAATGGAAACTATTGCAGATAGAGATTAGCTGTTGCTTGCTTAAATGTTCAGCTCATTTAGCTCTACAAAATTCTCCATAGGGTCGAAGTTGTCAGATGACCCCTTATAGGGGTTACGGTCCCTGAAATAAGTAATTTTTCATGTTTTTGGCCTACATAATGAATACTATTGCAGATAGAGATTAGCTGTTGCTTGCTTAAATGTTCAGCTCATTTAGCTCTACAAAAGTCTCCATAGAGTCGAAGTTGTCAGATGATTCCTTATAGGGGTTATGGCCCCTTATAGGTGAAAAATGGTGTTTTTGGCCTATAGAATGAAAACTATTGCAGGTAGAGAAAAGCTGTTGCTTGCTTAAATGTTCAGCTCATTTAGCTGTACAAAAGTAAAGGGTCAACATCAAGACCAGGTGAGCGATTCAGGCTCCTGGGAGCCTCTTGTTTGTGTTCTATTTTTAGATTGGTTATGTGATGTTCTATGTTAGAACTCCATGTACAGGAAGCTATAGCAGGTGCCCTGGCCTTGATTTGGCAGGTTCGTACCCTACTAAGCTCACTTATTAAATCATTCAAGAATTGATATGCAAGGAAATAGCAGCTGCCATAGCTTTGAAATTTTGGATTATGTGAATTATTGCCGTCACTTGTTGTTTTTTCCCATCTTTGAATTCCTCAAAATGGAACTAAACTTGATATGTACAGAAAGCCAGGAGACTATAGCAAAAATCTGACATTAATTAAGTTACTACTAATATCATTTTGGAATTGATAAACTGGCAGTTAGTGGACTACTGGAGAATTAAAAATCTCTGTTTTTGAAAATTGTGATTTCAAATGAAATGATTGCTTGAGCCAAGTATTTAGCAGTAAAGACATCAGGCCCTAGGGCCACAAAACATGAAATATTACTTAAGTCTGAATACTCTCAACTCATTGTGACATCATCAAATTAGAAAATTTTGATTGGAGTCGGCATAGAAAATAAGAATATTCTCAGACTTAAGTATTTTTATACGACCGCAAAAAATTTGCGGACGTATTATGGTATGATGCTGTCGTCGTCGTCGTCGTCGTAGTCGTCGTCGTCGTCGTAGTCGTCGTCGTCGTCGTCTGTTAACTTTTTAGTGTTTCCACAATAACTTTAGTTCCAGTTATCCGATTGCTATGAAACTTTATAATGATGTTCCTTACCATAAAAGGATGCATGGGATTGATTTTGGGGGTCCCCCCATTTTTCGTTTAGAAATTAGGGGCCAAAAAAGGGCCAAAAATACTACTTTTTTGTTTGTTTCCACAATAACTTTAGTTCTAGTTATCCAATTGCTATGAAATTTGACAGTGATGTTCCTTACCATACAAGGATGAATGGGATTGATTTTGGGGGTCCCCCCTTTTTTTGTTTCGAAATTAGGGGCCCAAAAGGGGAAAAAATTCAAATATTTTACTTGTTTCCACCATAACTTTGGTCCTAGTTGGCCTATTGCTGTGAAATTTGTCAAGAATGTTTCTTACAATAAAAGAATGAACCTGAAGAATTTTTGCGCCCCCCCTTTTCTCCGTTGTGTAATAAGGGGCCAAAAGGGGCCAAAATAAAAACTTTTTTATTTGTGGTCCGATTTTGAAAAATTTTTTTACATGTTTGTTCTTGTCAAATAGCGGATACAAAATTCAGAATTAATTTTTGCGACCCCCCCTTTTTCCCCCTATTACGTAATTAGGGGCCAAATGGGGCCAAAATCGAAACTTTTTTATTTGTGGTCCGATTTTGAATTTTTTTTTTGCAAGTTTATTTTTGTCAAGTAGCGAATCCAAATTTGAGAATTTATTTTTGCGACCCCCACCCCTTTTTCACCTGTTACGTAATAAGGGGCCAAAAGGGGCCGAAATTGAAACTTCTTTATTTCTGGTCCGATTTTGAAAATTTTTTTTGCATGTTTGTTCTTGTAAAATAGCGGATACAAAATTAAGAATTAATTTTTGCGACCCCCCCTTTTTCCCCTTATTACGTAATTAGGGGCCAAATGGGGCCGAAATTGAAACTTTTTTATTTCTGGTCCGATTTTGAAAATTTTTTTTGCATGTTTGTTCTTGTCAAATAGCGAATACAAAATTAAGAATTAATTTTTGCGACCCCCCCTTTTTCCCCCTATTACGTAATTAGGGGCCAAATGGGGCTTTTTTATTTGTGGTCCGATTTTGAAAAATTTTTTGGCAAATTTATTCTTGTCAGGTAGCGATTCTAAATTTAAGATTAAATTTTTTGGGCTGTAATCATAATTTTAAAAAAATTCTGGTTCGATTTTTAATTTTTTCCCCAAACATTATTCTTTTAAAGAGTAGAATACAACATTCAAAATTTATATTTTTAGCCCCTGGGTTGAAAGTCCATCAGAGAAGCATGTGTCAAAAACCTTTGTCAGTCCACCATGGGCTGCATGTGTCCAGAACAATAGACTATCCATATTAGGCCAAAAACGTACAGGGTTCAACATGTTGCGGTCGTATCATGCTGCGCTCGGCGAAGCTTTTTATTTAAGTTTTGTGGCAGCCAAGGCTGGTCATTCAACACCGAGAATCCATCCAATTTCACAAACACATAGCATTATATAATAAAACAATCTTGAACAAAAATAATATGCCAAAACAAAATTGTTGTCACCAAATCTTCATGTGAACTTATGCCATTACTTAGCTTTGTCTTTCATCAGTTCAATTCTTAATTTAAAACTTTGAATGTTGTTGTGATGATTTTGTGTCTACCGATTTTGTCTTTTCGGATTGACAATATTATATTGCCCCTTTGGTATACCTTTGCCTATTTGAAACCACTTGACCAAATGATTGTTCTTAAGACGTTTTGATTTTTTATTTGTAAAAACATGCATGACCACCAGGCTGTTCTGTTGCTTATTATTCTGATTTTCTCAATTCAAATTTCCAGTGTCTTCCTTAGTTTTGCATAACATTTTTTTTTTTCAATAAATAACTTTAAATATTAAACACAAAACTGCAACAATGTTTTACAACATTCAAATTCCTGGTCATAACCTTTGCGTCATAGCCTAATTTCATCTAAAAAACCTTGTAACCTGTATCAGAATAAAAATTACCTCAAGACCAAATGAGACATGCAGGCTATGATATCAGTATACTTTGATTGTACAAATCAAAGAAAACAGATAAATGAATCAACACTTTTTATTTTATTGAAAACTAAAATTACATAGCTTTAGAATTGAAATAGGTAAACATAGCTTTAAAGTAACATTACATAAATGTTAAGAACTGAAATTACATTAATTTGTAAATTTAAAATTACATTGATTTGTAGAATTAAAATTATATAGATTTAAAGAATTAGAATTTCATAAAAATCATATATACAATGATTAAGTACAATCAAAATAATATTATCTGAGTATCTATATTTTGCTTTGCATATTTTATTTGAGTAATTAAGTTTGTCTTGATTTAATATATATTTGTTTATCTCTATTCTTAAGATGTAAATAAAAGCTATTGTACAGTACATTTATTTTACAGTTTCCATTAAAACAAACTGAACATCTACTTTAAATGGGCTACTAAAGGTACTCAACAGCTTTGCTCACTAATAAACTTGTAGAACTATAACTCCATCATCCATACCACTCACACCCTTGTATCATATCTAGACTTACCTTACAGAGTATACAAAAGCAGGTCCATAAAGATTAACCACCACAAGTTACATTGTACTACTGTTATAGTGTACAGCAGTAGGTGCAGACAGTCCATAATTCTTACCACTCACATACTTATATCATACCCAGACTTACCTTACAGAGTATACAAAAGCAGGTCCTTTTTTATTAACCACCACCAGTTTCTTTGAACTACTGTCATAGTGTACAGCATAAGGAAAGGACAGGCCATCATCCTTACAAAGTAACTGATGACATGAATTGCCATCAGGGGAGATGACTACTAGGTTGTGAGACATACTCCCTGTGACATAGATGTTACTGTGGTCATCTATTGCCACACATGTAGGGTTCTTAAGTACTGCCATGTCTTTGTATATAAAGAGAACATTGTACTGGGTATCCATTACAGTTACTGTCTTACTTTTATAACATGTGTAGCATATTAGGTTGTTACTTACCTCTACATGTGAGCTATAGTCAACACTCTCATCCTCCACCACAGTCTCCACCTCCTCACTGTCAATGTTCACTCTCACTAGACCTTTACATGCCACACAACACACTATATCTCTCCCTCTACAACACAACCCAAACACTATTTCTCCAACCTTTATTTTCTTCACCACCTGGTTACTCTCTACATCTATGATGGAGATAGTACCAGACTGAGGATGTGACACAGCAACATGATGATCATCTACTGGTGTCACATCCCATACTCCCTCACTCTTATCAAACTTGATGGTGGATCTTAGTGATCCATCAGATATGTGTATTAGTATCTTATGATCGTTATTATCAATGTCACCATTATCAGTAATCACCACCAGTCCACCAGGTAAGGTACAGCAGCCAAAGTACCAATGATCCAGATCAATGGTCTGTTGAAGGTGAAGCTGTACAGGACCCTGTGTTTCTTTCTGAGCCTCTCCAGGCCTGGTAACATGGGTAGAAACAGTTGCTGGACTCTTGACGACATGGATGTCTCCCAGGGACTGGATACCACCAACAATGTCCTCGATAGTTTCATTGAATTTAAAGGTCATATTGCACTTTTCAAGTATTTTATTCTCAAATAGTTCTTGGATGTAAACATCAATTTCATGCACAGTCCTCTCCATTTCTTTGATACCAATAAAAGTTTGATAATTTGTTGCATACAGTTTAATGTCCTCCTTCTGGCCAATGATTTCATGAAGTTTAGTTTCCTCGGCTTGGACTAATTCTAATGTATTTGTAAAGTCACCTCTAAGTTCAGTGTACACAGTATTTAACTCTGTCATTGTGCTTTCTTTTAGTTTTTCTAGATGTTTGATAATATTGTCAAACTTTTCTTCCAAGCAACTTTGTATTTCTTGATAGCTACTTTTCAACTGCGTTAAATTAGTTTTACGGTCTTCAGAAATTTCTCGCAAGGTTGCACACATAGTTTCCATCTCGGTTATAATATCCTCAAAAACAGCTGAATCTTTCACATTGCGGACAATATCTTCTATCTTTGGCACGTCTTCACATTTCCTGTGAGAACTTCTAAGGCACGTCATACATATCGGTTTGTCATGCATTCGGCAGAATTCCGTCAATTTCTCATTATGGTCTTCACAGTAGACATTTGTGTTTAAAATAAACGATGGTAACTTTTGATAATCTTCATATTTTATGACGACATGGTTTTTGTTCTTTTTATAAAGTTTGTGTTGTGTATTGCACTTTTCACACAACAATTCCTCACAGACTGGACACCAAACTGATGGAGGGGAGGTAATTCCCTGTTGTATACATAAACTGCATGTGGAAGCCATTGTTACTGAAAGAAAAAATTATAATTTATAAACCTTCAGTTAGTGAGGACACTGGTGATGCGACAATAAGCAGCTAAAAATGAAAAGAAGAGCAAACTATGTCAATAATTGTTAATTATATTTTATTTTCTGGATGAATTCTTAATATTTCTCTTGTCATGTACAAACAGAAAAATTAAAATTAGAGTTAAGGCCATAATAAAATAATTCTTAGATTCCCATTCAAGTTTCTTGAAAATATGGGGCTGGCAGGCAAATTTTATTTTTATGTTTTATCTTCTGAAAATTAACATAATTTGCCAAAAAAATCAAAGTAAAATTTTTGAGGTGGCTATATAAATTGGGTGGGAGGGGATAAGATCAAGAATGATTTTTTTTATATTGGCCTAATGTGAAATAAAAAAGATGTGAATGCTGCATGAAAACTTAACGATGTTTGCTGGTTAGTTTGAAAATAAAAAAGGTATCTAAATTAATATATTTGATAAAAAGACAATAGGTAGAGGTACAAAAAAAGTTTAAAAAGTTTATAGGATGCTGAACTCATTTTCTAGATAGTAATCGTTCAAAATTTGGTGGGAAAATGCTTTCTCTGACTTTTTCATAGGTTTAGCATTAGACTTGTTGAAGTGTCAAAACCTATGAAAAAATAAAAAGAAATTTATAAAACCTTGTAAAGTAGCTCTAAATGACCCAAAAAACCTTATTACAAAAAGAAAAAAGGGGGTTACTGGGCAAAAAAATTATTCCTATTTTAATGTTAAAATCGTGAGGATTCTTAAAATCTGACAGAAATCTCAAAATTTGACCAGCAATCATGAAAAAGTTGACTAAGAACAAAAAGGATTTTTTTAAACATGAAATAAAAGCCCACTGTGTACAGAAATAAGAAAGCATCAAACATTGCACAAAAAGTATTTACCACCTTCCCATATTAAACCATTGATAGGTATATGACTGCATTATTAAGGGGGTGGTAAAGGGGGGATCCAACACGAAAACATGTGCTACAAAAACACTAAACGAAGCACGAGTTATAAAAATCGCCAAACACGAAACACAAGAACATCAAAAACACGAAATTATGTGCCTCAAAAAGGCAGAAAACAAAGCACGGGTAATATAAGTCTCGAAACACGGGACAAAAATGCAGACACAAATGGAGCAGGTACAACCTCCCCAACGCGAAAACAAGAGAAATAAAAATCAAAATCACGAAAACATGTAAAATAAAAACGTCCAAAAAGTAGCACGAAAAAAACCTTTACCACCCTCTATTATATTAACTTACCATAAGCAGCTATTTGTTAATCCCCCATCATGATGGTGACTTCCTGTTTCTAAATTGAAATTAACTAGTTATGTTTTCGGGCTTATATAGTGACAATGGGGTATGGATGATAAGATATTCACCACAAACTTTGGTGTTTGCCCTGAACTTACGATCGGATGATGTTATGGTCATAAGACCTAAGATCATATGACTCTATCATTTACCCTGAACTAGTTTTGATGAAATAAGCTAGACCTTGCTCAGTTAACTTCAGAAACTTGGTCAAAATTTATAGATAAAATATATAAAAGAAAATTTTGATCGACACAAATTTTGATCTTATATGTATGTAAAGCAGTACCATTATAGTATAATTTTAATGAATGATTTCAAATATGAGTAAATTTAAACAAGTTACCAAACAACCCAATATGTTTTTTTATCATATGGAAAAGAAACACAAGAAACCAAGTAATACTGCATAACATAAGAATATGCAAAATCAATTAAAAACTATGGTCATATCCAAAATAAGCCACATTTGTGAATAAACTATACATAGTTGTAACAAGTCATACAAGTTGAACTAACAAAATTTTAAATTGTAACCATTAGCACAAATGCATTCCTTTTAAATATATTTTGAATTTTAAAGTAGATTTAAGAAGTTCAGTTTGTAACCAATATCAAGAACAAATCTAATCATTTATAAAATTTGTAGCTATAATTTTATCATAGAGTACAAAAATGACATTTCAGCAAACATTCAGTAATCTGGGTATCAGTCGATATACTGTCCTTTTATTGACTTAAATGACTTAGATACTGATACAGTTATCACTGTGACTGATTTCTAGGTCAATGTCATATACCCCGTAACTTTATCTGAATTTGGGTATCTTTCTGTATCATAAACTGGGACCATCTACAGGATCAAGTTAACCAAAAGATAAACAATGATTATCAGAATAAGTGTAACATGTATGAAATATTGTCTTTTGATATAAATTATGTGCTTGTAATACTTGTATATATTTAATGTACATATATCTCACTTTGCGACGTAAAGTTGCTCCTTGGAAAATACAATAGGGCCTTACAAAATTCATGTTGACATTGCTTTGGTACTTTTGATATTTAAGAGCTCACAGGTTTCCAAAATACTTGTAAGTTTTTAGCTGCATTAAGTGTAATAATGTGCATGTTAACTAGTGATCCCTGTATAAAATAATATCCTGGCTGATAGGTTATCTATGTAATTGCTTTTAGTATGCATACATTGCTTATTCTGCTGTCAATTGGTAAAAGGGATTAAGTGCAGTTCTCTGTAAGAATCAGGCAAAATTTAAAAACTTTGAATCATGATTTTAAAAACACGCAGTTTTGACAACAAATTGTCATTCAAAATAGCCTTCTAATGAAGAACCAAACATTAGTTGTTGTCTCGAGTGTCAGAGGATGGATTCAAATTTCATATGCATTTCAACCAAAATATATCTCGAATTACTGACTTTAAAAAAAAGTGCCAATGCATTTTTTGTTACTTTTTAAGCATTTTGAAGTCAAAACTCGTGTGCTTTTTTAATCATGATTCACCCATTGCCTGATTCTTACAGAGAATGGCACTTAACATCTGAAAATTAAAATTTTGAGGACATGAAAAGGCATAAAGGAGTTTGGCCTTTTAGCTCTTTTAATATTCAGTTATCCAAACAAGACTAGGATGCTTTTCAGGCTCTGGCGAGTCTTGTCTTGTCAAAGGTCAAAGACATTTCCTGTAAAGTGGATATCAATGAAAAGATAAACTGGTTAACTACACTAGCAACATAAACCCTTGATTAAATGAATTTTGACATTTAAAATGTTACTTTATTTTCAGGTTATACCAAGTGTGGAAGGGATATATTTCAAGGACCTCAAAATGACCTTGAAGAAAGAACAATGTGATGTAAGTTGATTTTTCCTTTTAAAAAAATAATGTTTTAAAAAAAAGTTTTAATACTTTAACTTTAAGGATTCTTTTCACCTTTTTGTTTGTCTGAAAAAAACATTTCCTCATCAACACTCCACTGAAGATGTAAATGAAAATTACAGTGACAATGTATATATGTTAATATTGTAGTGGCATCAACAAAGCTTGGTTACATATTGTTACATTATCAAAATCCATCTTCAATCTTCTGAAATGGCAAATATAGTGTCCTTTCTGTTCTAATCAGCTATTTTCCCCTTCACCAATTTGATATTTTATTTGACAAAGTTGACTTTTCCAATGAAGCTATCTTGAAAATATACATTAACTTGCCCATAATATGCCCATTATATGCAATATATCCTATGAACTTTATTTTTTAGCCTTACCTGTTGATATCAGCGATGGTTCCAAGTGCTAAGAAGATAATAGTCCATGGAACTGACCAAACCAGTATACCAACTCAGTTGCCCATACATGAGGTTAGTGCTATCTTGGGCACTTACTTGCATTTTAATATAAAAAGAGTCTTAATTCGTTTAAAACATTTGCATAAAAGAATTTCAACGGTTAAAAATCATTCACTCACAAGCCATGTGCATAATGCATTCTTGTGAATGTGGGCATCAATTTTAGTAGATTGGGTATATAATGCATATTTGTGGATTCATGATTTTACCAAATTCTTTATAGAAAGCTATGCCCAATTTATTGTGCAATTGATATTGAATTGTGGGGTTTGCATGACCCACACTAACCACGAAAATTAGAACTCCAAGAAAATAAAATATGTTCACAGTATAATGTTGATCAATAAGATAGTTTCTCTTCCTAAATGAAATTTTTAAATGGCTATTCTTTAAGGGATGTTTTTAGCCAAGTTGCAACGAAGTTGAACTAGGCTATTGTTTTGATGATAGTGGGCGGCTTGGTGGGCATGCGGGCATCAACAATTGGTTTCTGGATCATAACTCAAATAGTTTTGAACCGATTATATTGAAACTGGGATATTGTTACAAACTATTAGAGGAGGAACCCTATTGATTTTGGGATAAATCTGTTTACGGTCAAGGTCACAGTGACAGAAAAGCGTTCGAAAATTTCTTGAATTAGTGGTTTCTGGACCATAACTCAAAAAGTTCTCAACAGATTTTAATGAAACTTTGGTATATTGTTACTAATCATAAGAGGAGGAATCTTCTTGATTTTGGGGTAATTTCATTGAAGGTAAAGGTCACAGCAGCAGAAAAAACTTTTGGAAGGGTTTTGGTTAGTAAAATACATCAACTTGGCTTTTGCACCCATGTTGTATTATGGGCTATACCTAATTAGTATATTGATATTTTCATTTTGATCAGTTTTATATATATTTTTCAGGACACTCAATTTTCACAGATCCTCCAAGAAAGTCTTGAGTTCTTTAATATTCCAGAGGAAGATTATCCATCATATTTCCTTGTAGACAGTAAATCTAGTAAGACAGCATTAGAAATTGTACTAAGAATCAAAGAGGTACCAATGAGGCATTGGAATGTCAAAGCCTCAAAAGGAAAAGACAAAACCAGTAAACATGAATAAGAACAGCACAAGAAACACAAAAAAAACCCCAAAACGACTGTATAGCAATCAAACATGTGAACTCAAGTTGTAATGAGAGTGAAATCAGGTGCTCCCAAAGAGTAACCAGTTCCTTATTCCTTATACTCTGTGTTGATTGACGAATGTTTATTTGCCCTTCACATTTCTTTTAAAAGAAGTAAAGAAGTACAAAAAGGACAATTAGAAATTTTAAGTTTCAAAAGACCAAGACAAAATGATAAGACACAAAAGACAATATGAAATAAAAACAAAAAAGAAGTGCAAAACATATAGAAAAACAAACATAAAAAAAAAATGATGAGATGTGGAATAAGTGTACGTGACACAGCCCACAGTTAAATGGCAATTTAGAAAAACCACAATGGACAACCGCCAGCAGTCTTCTAAGAGGCCATTCGGCACTGCTAGCGGTTCTGCAGTTGGCCCATGGTCTAAATAAAATGCATATAATTCAAATCCAGCCCTGAAATAGTCTTAGATAGACCCCCTTCTTAAACCAACCTAACTACAACCAGCAATATGGGAACTCTAGTTGAAATGAACACTTCTTCTTAGCAGCTACTAATCACAGTCACTGGATATTTGGTTAACATCATTTGAGCATTGATGTTTTACCAGAAGTAAAGGTATGGTCTTCAATATTAAAAAAAAATGAAATGCACACCATAACAAAAAACATACATAAAAACAGCCAAACTGCAATTAGCAATATGTGATTTGTAGTTGAAATGAACACTTCTTAGCAACTACTAATCACAGTCGCTTGATATTTTGATTGCAGCATCAGCCTTGTTGTTTGACCAGAACAGAAAGTTTTTGTTTTTTCTATATTTATAGATCAAATACACAATCTGAATTCCTATGTGAGAGATTTCTACTTTTTCCGACGGAACTTTTACCCCCAGCTAAGTCTAGTCAACATGGACCCTGATAAAGCTTTTCAAGAACTTGATAAACAGGTAAGAATCTTATGAATTTCTCAGTTATTGTATGTGTACTTTACATAACAGAGTCGGTAATGGTATAAATTTTTGACACGTCTGTCTTCCCACCAATGATTCTGATAAAGCATTCCATGAACTTATGGTCGTAATAGAAATATGTTTATTAGGACACTGCATGGAAGATGCTGACATCCATAGGTTTTACTTTGTGTGTCCCTCTATCTGTCTGTCAACAATTTCTCAGTAACACTTTAATGTAAAAAATTAGGAATCAATGTAGAATAAACACTTCATTGAAATTTTATTGTTTTGGCTAGCTGTCAAAAATGAAAATTTGTACCCAATAAATAAAAACGAAAGGAAACTACAATATAGGACTTAGTTGATATGTTAAATTGCTCATGTCTGTCATGTTGTGTTGACTAATTTGATTTTTTTTCTCTTTCCAGGCTTTTACTTTGAAATTTGTAGAGATAGGAAAAGTTTTATTTACAACAGCTGTGCTAAAAAGTACCCCAGCACATCAGGTAAAATTATTGTATTGGTTAAACAAAATGTAAATGAAATACCCATAGATTAGTAATACTGCATACAATGATAAACAGCAATAGTTCTCCTATCAGTTAAATGAGCATTCATGAAAAAAAAATATTTCCTTTGTTTTCCTCAAGCTGGCATCACTTATTACTGTGCATTATATAATTACAATTTCCTTGTCCTCAATGACAACTGCATGACATTAGCACACAATTATGTAAACGGCTTTCAAACACCTACAGTTTTCGAAGAATTTCTGAAAATGCATGTGCTATTATTCCTTTGACCATAGATATAAAGACCAGTGCAGAAAACATGGAACAATTAAAATTACTTTCCATTCATAGCATTTATTTTTAAATTTTTACAGCTACAGAATCATGTTTCATTTCTCCATGAAGAATTTCTCAAGCTGCCATCTTTCCCTAGAAAAGCGTTAGAGGCAGAGTTTGGACTGTATGGTGGAAACTGGGGTCAAGTTAGTACAATATACACGATTTTTATTTCAAATTCATCACATGGACCCATGAAGTGGCATAAAATTGGTATAAAGTATAAACTGTAAGATATTGAAGACTTACACCTTAATATATTAAGGGCAAGATTAAAATTATTGAATTAATGTTTTTGTATGTTAAATTTACCCATTCTCAGCAAAAAAAGCAAAAAAAGGTGACATGTTTCTGACCTATAATTGGTCTTGTTGTGTTTTAAATCTTTAAAGGTCATACCAAGAAGCATTTGAATCATAAATTAAAAAAAGGTCAATGTTATAAGCCAGATGACTGACACTCATTTGTACATGTATAAAGAAGGGGTGGCGGATTCATTTGATATTAATAATACAATGTACATGTGTAATGAGAATGAACTTTTGTGGTTAAAAAGTAATAAGGTACTTTTATTATCTGTTTTGATGAGCTTTTATTCTTTTTATAAACTTTTACAGGAATTGTATGGGATGGATACACTGCATAAATATTCATGGGTCAAGGTAAGATTGTCTCATAAATTTTTTGACAAGATCATGACAAACGTGATGACTTCAACTTTCCAATAGTTAACTTTCCCTTTCTGTGTAGCAACATTCCGTCCGCCCCAGCATATGGAGTTTACGTATCACAATTGATTCGATATTCCAGAGCATCTGCGGAGTATAAAGATTTCCTTGATAGAGCTATACGGCTGACAAGCAAATTGTTAATACAGGGGTACGTTGCTCCCAGGTTGTTGTCATCACTCAAGAAATTTTACGGACGACATCATGTGCTTGTATACAAATACGGGATTTCTATCTCTCAGATGAGCACAGAAGTTGGTTTGGCATAGGGTTTTGTAATGTCATCCTTTCCAGATTTGACCAACACTTAATCGATCTTTGGCAACGTGACGGGTGTGCTATAGCAAGCAGGAACTGCTTACTCTTCCGGATCACCTGAGTTCACTCTCGTTTCGACTTGAGTTCGCGTTGCTGAATGCGGTTTTGTTGTTATGTGTGTGTGTTTTATGTTGTTATGTGGTTTGTTTTGTTGTGATGATTTTTTGTCTGCCGGTTTTGTCCTTGTCTTTACGGTTTTATGATACTGATTACCCCTTTGGTACACCTTTGCTTCTTTCTGAAGAAAGAACATTTTTGGCCGGATTTCACGGAGTGAAAAATCTGGGTTATAAAATGGTGAATGTCGGGCGGGCGGGCGGGTGGGCGGCGTGCGGGCTGGGAAGAAATTTTCGTAACAGTTTTCTAAGCAACTACTAATTACAGCCACTTGATATTTGGTATACAGCATCAGGGTGAGGTTCCATAACGTGGGATGTGATTTCAGGTCTGTCGCTCACCTACTTCCTGTTAACCGACTTAGTTAATTTTTGACAATAATGTCCAATAGTAGAAAATTTTCGTTACAGTTTTCTCAGCAACTATGAATCACAGCCACTTGATATTTGGTTTACAGCATCAGGGTGAGGTCCCATAACGTGGGATGTGATTTCTAGTCTGTCGCTCACCTACTTCCTGTTTACCGACTTAGTTAATTTTTGACATAATGTCCAATAGTAGAAAATTTTCGTAACAGTTTTCTCAGCAACTATTTATCATAGCCACTTGATATTTGGTATACAGTATCAGGGTGAGGTCCCATAATGTGGGATGCGATTTCAGGTCTGTCCTGCATCTACTTCCTGTTTACCGACTTAATTTTTGACAACAATGTCCAATAGTAGAAAATTTTCACTACTAATAACAGCCTCTTGATATTTGGTATGCAGCATCAACATGGACTCCCATAACATTGGATGTGATTTCAGGTCTGTCCCTCACCTACTTCTTGTTAAACGAAATCCGGCCATTTCTGTCTTTGACCCATTTTTAAAAAAGATTAAAAAAAAAGGAAAATCCTCGAATTTATAAATTTAAGTCAATCTTTTTTTTAACAAGATTTTATTGAAAAACAAGTTTTAATGAATCTTTAATGATAAGTTCTATGGGCAGTACTTTGTCTTGGTTGAATGACCTTCAACTGTTTCTCAATGTCATCATTAGCTCACCTGGACCGAAGGTCCATGTGAGCTATTGCCATCACTTGGCGTCGGTCGTCGTCCGTCGTCGTTGTCGTCCGTCGTCGTCGTTAACTTTTCTTTGAAAATCTTCTCCTCCGAAACGACTGAAGGGATTGCTTTGAAACTTTGCGCACTTCATCTATGGGATGTCCTCTACCAAGATTGCACAAATGGTGACCGCCGTCCAAACAACATGGCGGCCGTTACTAAAAATAGACTAGGGGGGGTCAGACTACTGTTTTTGGCTTGTAAATCAAAAAGTATAAGAGATAGATGAAATCTGATGCCACGTTACTGCTTCAGCATCAAAAGCTCTACTAAAGTCTTCATTGAGTCGAAGTTGTCAGATGACCCCTTATAGGAGTTATGGCCCCTTAAAGGTGAAAAATAGCATTTTTTCATGTTTTTGGCCTATAGAATGAAAACTATTACAGATAGAGAAAAGTTGTTGCTTGCTTAAATGTTCAGCTCATTTAGCTCTACAAAAGTCTCCATAGGGTCAAAGTTGTCAGATGAACCCTTATAGGGGTTACAGCCCCTAAAATAACGTTTTTTCATATTTTTGGCCTATGGGATGAAAACTATAGCAGATAGAGAGAAGCTGTTGCTTGCCTAAATGTTCAGCTCATCAAGTTCTACAAAAGTCTCCATTGGATCAAAGTTGTCAGATGACCCCTAATAGGGGTAACGCCCCTTAAAATGATGTTTTTTCATGTTTTTGGCCTATAGAATGAAAACTATAGCAGATAGAGAAAAGCTGTTGCTTGCTTAAATGTTTAGTTCATTTTGCTACTCAAAAGTCTTCATAGGGTCAAAGTTGTCAGATGAACCCTTATAGGGGTTACAGCCCCTAAAATAATGTTTTTTTCATGTTTTTGGCTTAGTAAATGAAAACTATAGCAGATAGAGAGAAGCTGTTGCTTGCTTAAATGTTAATGTCATAAAGCTCTACAAAAGTTTCCATAGGATCCAAGTTGTCAGATGACCCCTTATAGGGGTAACAGCCCCTTAAATGACGTTTTTTCATGTTTTTGGCTTAGTGAATGAAAACTATAGCAGATAGCGAAAAGCTGTTGCTTGCTTTTATGTTCAGCTCATTTAGCTCTAGAAAAGTGTTTACATGTTTAGGGTTGACTCAAGACCAGGTAAGATATTCAGGCTCCTGGGAGCCTCTTGTTCTACAACATAAAGTTTAACAATTCTATGTTGCTATTATTTTATATTGATTGATTGATTTTGTTTTTCAGTTAATGACAACTATGTTCAGTTCTATGACCAGTACTTTTGCTTGGTCAAATGACCTTCAACTGTTCCTCAATGTCATCAATGGATGTATCATTCTACACTGTGAGGATTCAGCCATGCTTCGATTCTGTCTGACCTCTCTGATCAACACAAGTATTCATTTCAAATACATCTTCTCCATGAATGGGTGAGTTTGAAATAGAGTCATTTTAATAAATCCTTCCCTGTGTAAGCTAGGTCTCTCACTATGAGCCAATCAGTGTCATAATAAATTTTACACACTCTACCTTCTGATAACAAAATTTGCTTTCAAGCAATAGTAGTGACTTTTTGATTAAATCAAGTTAGTGATTGGACAATTTTAGATCTTAACTAGTAACAGGTGAATTATGACTCGACGTAAAATTTATCATGTGCTTGGGTATTTAAAAGTTTGTCATTGTCAAACTTTCGATCGTTACAAAAATAGAGAGGGGAAGGTATTATTGCAACGACCCTATGTGATCACAGTTCCTTTGCTTTATGAACTTGGTAAATTTATTTCTAAGAAATTTCAGAAATAAAGAGACATTTCGTCTTATTTGCATAAATCTATACTGTTAAACAATGCCATGTGGATGTGCATGTATTTTTGGATAGATCATGTATCACATTTAAACTTTTCATAATGAATTATTTTGTAGCTTTTCCAGTATAAAATACATATCTTAGAATCTGTTGATAAAGATTTCTTTAAAATGCAGAGCATTTTTCCTTTAAAAATACACCTTTCCACTCTGCTGTCTATCATCTACTGATTAGCCAATAGCATCTGGTAAATTGATCACATGTGTAAACAAAAGATAAGAGCACATGGTGTCCGACATCACCTCGGTCAAGCTGTGATATCTTGCTATACAAACTATAGTAAATTAGGCTAATTTTTTATGTCAATTACTAAATAATTAACCATGCAATCTTGATATTTTTGTGAGATAGTAAAATTTCAACATTACTTTGTATGCTAAAGTAAAAAGAAAATTTGAAAATAATATTTTTATAACTTAGTAAAAAGAGGATTTTATTAATTAGGTATAAACAATTAAATCTTAAATGTAAACCTAAATATTGATTAAATTTAATTGTTTAAAATACAAAATTAAGTAACACTTACATAAGTAAAGCCTACATACATACATGTACTTTTTAAAAAATACATACATGTATAATTAAGTCATGAAAAGACTAAAATATTTCAATTATTTAAAAATACTATTAATAAATTGAAATAAAGTTTTGTATAAAAGTGTTTTATTAAATTTACAAAGACTTTAATTTTTCTTCCTTTTAAATTTTGATTTAACTGTGGGAATTCTTTAACAGTAAGATTTGTTAAAACTGCACTGAATGTAAAGGTCTGTGAGTGTTCAAATGTGTCTTTATATTTAAGTTATAATCTTGAAATAGTTAAATAAATTAAGTATAATGAATGTATTTTTTTTATTAATTTGTATAAAATGTCCTTTTTAGACTGTTTTTATACTTATCAATTGTTTTTCTTTAAAAAGAATAGGCATCCATATCTTAATTTTATTATTGAATCTAAATTGTTAAAAGGTAAATAAGCAGTACTAGTACTTATAGCATAAAACCCAAAGCATGCTAATTGATTCTACTTTATAACATAAACAAAAAACATAATTATTTAATGTATATTACAATCAGAGTGAAGACTTTCATTACTTATTACTCTTAAAAGTATGTTTATTCAACTGTTTTAAATCATGATCAATTTCTATTTCTCCTTATTATCTATAGCAGCGGCCATTTTGTTGATTAGCTTGTCCGAGGATGCTGTGTTGCTTTGCATTCTTATCTGTGGGAGGGGCATAGCAGCAAATCGTGGAAAGGTGTATTACAGGTTAATTTAAAAGAAATTACTTTTTTTCAGATTTAACTACATTATGCCAACACTGCTGAAAACCCTGAGCAATAACCAACCAAACCCTGTACTGGTGACAGCCATACAGTTCATCTGTAAAACATTCTACATACTTCACAGGAAACCCTTCATATTACAGGTTTGTATCTAACCCTAAACTGGGTTATTTTCTAACACCTGTACACCTAAAATAAACTTCATGCTGTAATCTCTTTTACTTTTTGCATGTTGCTTCATCTTGCAGTACTATAAGGTGTAAAATTATTATATGCCCTTAATTAATCTACCTTATTTGTTTTATATACTTGACATTTCAGGTGACATACCCTTCTGGAGAAGGCTTCATTTATTTTTTTGATATATATTCCCCTGCTAAAAAAATGGTGGTATATAGGAATCTTCCTGTCTGTCTATCAATTCACATATCTCCTGACCAAAAAAATCCTTCTAAACTGCTTGATGAATTTTGATAAAACTTTACATACAAAAAATATTAACATGTAGAAATATGCATGAAAAAACTCACTGCTCTAAGAATCTTAATTTTGATATTTTTTATTGATATTTTCTATTTATTTTCCAGATGTTTGGAAGTATTGTGCCATTACTTGATGAGTCTTCATCAGAGAGTGGAATGATGGATTGTAGAAAGGTAATGTATTAGACAATGAAAAACTTCTCAACACTTAGACTCTCAGCAATATTAATTTAAAAAGCATTCTGCATTTTTACTAATAACTACCCAGGAAATATTTTTATTAACATTGTTTAAATGTGCAGTCAAAATTTAAACACTGTAAGCGTACTTATTTTCGTGAGGTATTTATTTTCATGGATTTCGTGGTCATGTATTTTTCTCGAAAATGAATACCTGCATAATGAAGTAATATGTATCAAATGAATAGATAAATGAGGGCTATTCCAGAATTAATTGTGTGGGGGGGTCGGAAGGCAGTATAATCAAAATTGTATGGGTGGTGGTATTTTTAGATATTTTCTCAAATGCAACATAAAGGGAAAAAAATTAAAATTTTATGCATGGTGGGTATAAAAAAAAAGTGCCTTCCGACCCCCCCCCCCCATACATTTATTTCTGGAATAGCCCTGAGTAGAAAATGCGAAATTAAGTACCCATTATTTTGGTTAGTTTAAACATATTTATTTATCCTGGATTGGGAAACAAGCTTAATGCTTCTATAAATCTCTCTCCAGCTAGCAGTTTGCAAGTTTAGCCTTTGTAGACGGCCCCCATTGAGCCTACTCTTATCGAACTCTACAAAGGGGTCTTTATCGTGCACAGGGTATTGCTCTCCCCATACACAGGACAACCTTTTATCATCCCTTCCGAAGGACTAGCATCGTTTCTTGAGACCATCCTCGCAAATGGTGTCAAGAGAGAGTCGGAAAATCGGTTCATGAAATTTTCACCCCTGACGAGGATCGAACCACGAACCTCTGTGTTAGCAGTCCGACGCGTTAACCACTACACCACCGGCTCTCTTTTTTTTGGTCAAAACAGTAAACCCGTGAAAATAAGTACATTAACAGTAAAACATCTTAGCCTATTGTACAGATTTATACACAGGCAAAATGTTGACTGGGTTTAACGTGCGTCTGCCGTACGTTAAACGCACGTCATCTGACGCATATTAAATTGGCGTTTCTAACCGCGTACGTTTAACACACGTTAAAAATTTATTTTGGCAATATTTTTCATAATAAAACACACTAAATATATAACTCATTAATTTCATACATTTTGGTAAACGTATTGTTTGACGCACATTTGAAAAATGTATGTCTGACGTATGTTTTGACAATCATTTGACGTACATTTACCGTATGGCGGTTAGAAACATAAGTTTAACTTAAGTTTATACACTACGTCAGAGGCACGTTTTTACAAACGTACGTCAGACGGAAGTCTAAATTTTGCCTGTGTAGGAATGTGTACTGTTCCAATCTGCAATATTTCAGCCATATCTAGTTTTGGGTGCAATTCTGGTGTGGCGAGGGGACATGACCATTAGTAGCATTCACTTTTGTTATTAAAGTTCACAAACTTATAATAATTTCTCTGTTTTTCAGATCCAACCAGATGTCTTGTTTCAACTGCTGTTGTCCCTGGGTAAAGAATGCCCTGACAATCTGTATGTCCTGGATCTGGTTCAAGGTGAAAAACCATTGAGAGCACTAGTAAGTATACCAATGAACAATAAATATCTGTTACAACCTTGGTAAAATTATCATTCTGTTAAAATTAAAGATAAAGTTTCTTTTCTGGCTAATATAATAAAATGAAAATGACTCTTTTTGGCAAAAAAAAAGGATTTCTGTTATAAGAATGACTTTTGACAGAGATGAAATGATTCATGATGTCAAGGTAAAATAGGCCATGACTGACTATGTTTAAAATTCACCAAAGTTATAAATGATATCTCATTTATCTGACATTTATCGGTTTTTACAAGGTGTAGAAATGATAGATGCTGGTTATACACAGGCAGTTTTGTTAACATTAACTTTACGTAAATGATTAACGTTAATTTAGTGTTTATTGAGCTTCAATTGTTAATCTAACATTAAATTTAACATTTGATGTCACATAATACAACAGGAATGTTAATGTTAAAAGTTCTACACTATTTTAACGTTATTGTTTAACACAAGATTAATGTTAAATATGTTAACGTTAAACTAGCATGAATTTAAAATTAAATTAGTACTACTTTAACGTTAAATTAGTGTTAACGGAGCTTAACTTTCATTTTAACGTTAAGACAGATTCCCTGTGTATGTGTGTTATAGTCATAGACTATTTTGACAAGTCATAAAAGTATAATTTGTTTTAACTTTATCTGACAGTTTCTTTCTCTTTGCAGGATTTTTGTTATGAGAATGACTCAGACAGACTGGAAATGATTGATGCTGTCAATATGTGTGTGACTGTGATAGCCTATGCCCCTGACTCATTCAGAAGTGTCCAGATGCTGGTATGTAAAATGTATTCACTTTTTAGCTCATCTGACCCGAAGGGTCATGTGAGCTATTGCCATCACTTTGCGTCCGTCGTCTGTCGTCCATTAGCTTTTTTCAAACATCTTCTTCTCTGAAACTGCTTGGCCAATTGCAGCCAAACTTGATATGGTTGTTCCTTAGGGTATTGTGCAAAAAGTTTGCGTTGGGATTTTTGAAACGTCAAAAAACATGGCCGCTGTTACTAAAAATAGAACAGGGGGGGTCAAATATAGTTTTTTTGCAAATAACTCAAAAACGGTCACAGATATCAAAATTCTGGCGTGGTTAAAAGTGATCAGCATCTCAAGATCTACCTGCTCTGAAATTTTCAAGAAGATCCAACAATCGACATAGGAGTTATTGCCCTTTTTCTGGATTTTTTGAAAATTTTGTACTTATTTAGCCCTATATCTTGAAAACTATACAAGATAATCTAAAAATTCAAATTGCATATGATTAAGCATGTCAAGATCTACATTTTATGTAATTAGGTCAAAGCTTTTAAAATTTACCATTTTCCATTGTTTAATAGCTTATCTGCTACAACTCTATTTTTTTTATTCGTAAAAAAACATGGCCACCATGGCTAAAAATAGAACATAGGGATAAATTGCATTTTTTTTGCTAATACCTCAAAAATGGTTTTAGATATCAAAATTGTGTAAGAATCAAAAGTGATCAGCATGTTAAGATTTACCTGTCCTGAAATTTCAAAAAAGATCTGACTGCTGATGTGGGAGTTATTGTTCTTTTTCCTAATTTTTGCCAAATTTGCACTTATTAAGCCCAATATCTTAAAAACTAACCAAGATATTTCTGAAATTTAAATCGCATATGGTTAAGAACAACAATATCTACAAATATATGTATTTTTGTAAATCAGGTGAGCGATTCAGGCTCTTGGGAGCCTCTTGTTTGCATCTAAAAATTAGAAAAGGACAAAAACTATGAATTTCACATTTCTTGACACTGATATCAAGTTCCTTGTCATTGAAAAGGAACAAAAATTGTTGTCCTGTTTGGGAAGACATTACGCCATGTACGTTAATAATTCTTTTGTAGAGCTCTATAAAAGTAGAATCAATGTAAGCAACCAATTTTAAAAGTCTACAATAAGATTAAAAGTCTATTATGAATAAGTTAAAGAATAAAAACTTAGACAGTAACTTCCAAGCTGCATATCAATCAAGAACAAACTTTTTTCTGAAATTTTCAAGAAAAAGATTTATTTGCCTTTTTATGTTACCTGCATCAGTTGCAAAGCAACATATAGGGGTCACTTTGGCACTATCAGTTGTTCTGTCATATGGCGTTAAAAAAAATTCTCCTACATATTTTCGAGCAACTGCATGCCACAGTCTTTTGATATTTGTAATAAATGGTGTAAAGCAATTTTATGCATGTAATTCATCTATTTTCTGTTAACCAAATATTTTAAGTCGCAGGCAACAAATGTCTTCCATGGAAGACCACCATTCTAGTTCTTTATACAAATTACAATTAACTCCTTTTTCACAGAAAATCTTAGATGTTCTTATTCCAAGATACCTTGACCATCTGAAGAAGAATACAAACCAAAGAGACAACCCAACAGCTGCCAGATCTGAAATCACTGTCATCAATAATGTAGCCATCGCCATGAGGGCTCTGTTGTGTTGTAGTGAATACTTTACAAGGTACGTCAGATCTGAGATCACTGTCATCAATAATGTAGCCATCGCCATGAGGGCTCTGTTGTTTTGTAGTGAATACTTTACAAGGTAGGTCAGATCTGAAATCACTGTCATCAGTAATGTAGCCATCGCCATGATGGCTCTGTTGTGTTGTAGTGAATACTTTACAAGGTACGTCGGATCTGAGATAACTGTCATCAGTAATGTAGCCATCGCCATGAGGGCTCTGTTGTGTTGTAGTGAATACTTTACAAGGTACGTCAGATCTGAAATCACTGTCATCAATAATGTAGCCATAGCCATGAGAGCTCTGTTGTGTTGTAGTGAATACTTTACAAGGTAGGTCAGATCTGAGATCACTGTCATCAATAATGTAGCCATCGCCATGAGGGCTCTGTTGTGTTGTAGTGAATACTTTACAAGGTACGTCAGATCTGAAATCACCGTCATCAATAATGTAGCCATAGCCATGAGGGCTCTGTTGTGTTGTAGTGAATACTTTACAAGGTACGTCAGATCTGAAATCACTGTCATCAATAATGTAGCCATCACCATGAGGGCTCTGTTGTGTTGTAGTGAATACTTTACAAGGTACGTCAGATCTGAAATCACTGTCATCAATAATGTAGCCATCGCCATGAGGGCTCTGTTGTGTTGTAGTGAATACTTTACAAGGTACGTCAGATCTGAAATCACTGTCACCAGTAATGTAGCCATCGCCATGAGGGCTCTGTTGTGTTGTAGTGAATACTTTACAAGGTACGTCAGATCTGAAATCACTGTCATCAATAATGTAGCCATCGCCATGAGGGCTCTGTTGTGTTGTAGTGAATACTTTACAAGGTACGTCAGATCTGAAATCACTGTCATCAATAATGTAGCCATCGCCATGAGGGCTCTGTTGTGTTGTAGTGAATACTTTACAAGGTACGTCAGATCTGAAATCACTGTCATCAGTAATGTAGCCATCGCCATGAGGGCTCTGTTGTGCTGTAGTGAATACTTTACAAGGTACGTCAGATCTGAAATCACTGTCATCAATAATGTAGCCATCGCCATTAGGGCTCTGTTGTGTTGTAGTGAATACTTTACAAGGTACGTCAGATCTGAGATCACTGTCATCAATAATGTAGCCATCGCCATGAGGGCTCTGTTGTGTACGTTGTAGTGAATATTTTACAAGGTACGTCAGATCTGAAATCACTGTCATCAATAACGTAGCCATCGCCATGAGGGCTCTGTTGTGTTGTATTGAATACTTTACAAGGTACGTCAGATCTGAGATAACTGTCATCAGTAACGTAGCCATCGCCATGAGGGCTCTGTTGTGTTGTAGTGAATACTTTACAAGGTAAGTCAGATCTGAGATCACTGTCATCAATAATGTAGCCATCATCATGAGGGCTCTGTTGTGTTGTAGTGAATACTTTACAAGGTACGTCAGATCTGAAATCACTGTCATCAATAATGTAGCCATCACCATGAGAGCTCTGTTGTGTTGAAGTGAATACTTTACAAGGTACGTCAGATCTGAGATCACTGTCATCAGTAATGTAGCCATCGCCATGAGGGCTCTGTTGTGTTGTAGTGAATACTTTACAAGGTACGTCAGATCTGAGATCACTGTCATCAATAATGTGGCCATCGCCATGAGGGCTCTGTTGTGTTGTAGTGAATACTTTACAAGGTACGTCAGATCTGAAATCACTGTCATCTATAATGTAGCCATTGCTATGAGGGCTCTGTTGTGTTGTAGTGAATACTTTACAAGGTACGTCAGATCTGAAATCACTGTCATCAGTAATGTTGCCATCACCATGAGGGCTCTGTTGTGTTGTAGTGAATACTTTACAAGGTACGTCAGATCTGAGATCACTGTCATCAATAATGTAGCCATCACCATGAGAGCTCTGTTGTGTTGTAGTGAATACTTTACAAGGTACTTCAGATCTGAGATAACTGTCATCAATAATGTAGCCATCGCCATGAGGGCTCTGTTGTGTTGTAGTGAATACTTTACAAGGTACGTCAGATCTGAAATCACTGTCATCAATAATGTAGCCATAGCCATGAGGGCTCTGTTGTGTTGTAGTGAATACTTTACAAGGTACGTCAGATCTGAGATCACTGTCATCAATAATGTGGCCATCGCCATGAGGGCTCTGTTGTGTTGTAGTGAATACTTTACAAGGTACGTCAGATCTGAAATCACTGTCATCAATAATGTGGCCATCGCCATGAGGGCTCTGTTGTGTTGTAGTGAATACTTTACAAGGTACGTCATATCTGAGATCACTGTCATCAATAATGTGGCCATCGCCATGAGGGCTCTGTTGTGTTGTAGTGAATACTTTACAAGGTAGGTCAGATCTGAAATCACTGTCATCAATAATGTAGCCATAGCCATGAGGGCTCTGTTGTGTTGTAGTGAATACTTTACAAGGTACGTCAGATCTGAAATCACTGTCATCAATAATGTAGCCATTGCCATGAGGGCTCTGTTGTGTTGTAGTGAATACTTTACAAGGTACGTCAGATCTGAAATCACTGTCATCAATAATGTAGCCATAGCCATGAGGGCTCTGTTGTGTTGTAGTGAATACTTTACAAGGTACGTCAGATCTGAAATCACTGTCATCAGTAATGTAGCCATAGCCATGAGGGCTCTGTTGTGTTGTAGTGAATACTTTACAAGGTACGTCAGATCTGAAATCACTGTCATCAATAATGTAGCCATTGCCATGAGGGCTCTGTTGTGTTGTAGTGAATACTTTACAAGGTAGGTCAGATCTGAAATCACTGTCATCAATAATGTAGCCATTGCCATGAGGGCTCTGTTGTGTTGTAGTGAATACTTTACAAGGTAGGTCAGATCTGAAATCACTGTCATCAATAATGTAGCCATCGCCATGAGGGCTCTGTTGTGTTGTAGTGAATACTTTACAAGGTACGTCAGATCTGAGATTACTGTCATCAATAATGTAGCCATAGCCATGAGGGCTCTGTTGTGTTGTAGTGAATACTTTACAAGGTAGGTCAGATCTGAAATCACTGTCATCAATAATGTAGCCATCGCCATGAGGGCTCTGTTGTGTTGTAGTGAATACTTTACAAGGTACGTCAGATCTGAGATTACTGTCATCAATAATGTAGCCATAGCCATGAGGGCTCTGTTGTGTTGTAGTGAATACTTTACAAGGTACGTCAGATCTGAAATCACTGTCATCAATAATGTAGCCATCGCCATGAGGGCTTTGTTGTGTTGTAGTGAATACTTTACAAGGTACGTCAGATCTGAAATCACCGTCATCAATAATGTAGCCATTGCCATGAGGGCTCTGTTGTGTTGTAGTGAATACTTTACAAGGTACGTCAGATCTGAGATCACTGTCATCAATAATGTAGCCATCGCCATGAGGGCTCTGTTGTGTTGTAGTGAATACTTTACAAGGTACGTCAGATCTGAGACTACTGTCATCAATAATGTAGCCATCGCCATGAGGGCTCTGTTGTGTTGTAGTGAATACTTTACAAGGTACGTCAGATCTGAGATCACTGTCATCAATAATGTAGCCATAGCCATGAGGGCTCTGTTGTGTTGTAGTGAATACTTTACAAGGTACGTCAGATCTGAGATTACTGTCATCAATAATGTAGCCATTGCCATGAGGGCTCTGTTGTGCTGTAGTGAATACTTTACAAGGTACGTCAGATCTGAGATAACCGTCATCAATAATGTAGCCATCGCCATGAGGGCTCTGTTGTGTTGTAGTGAATACTTTACAAGGTACGTCAGATCTGAAATCACTGTCATCAATAATGTAGCCATTGCCATGAGGGCTCTGTTGTGTTGTAGTGAATACTTTACAAGGTAAATTGTTCTGCAGAAAGCTAAGAAAAACAAAGGTCAGAGAAAAAACTTGGAAATTGTTGAAATTTTTTTATTGCACTTGAATGGATTAAAGCAGAGGAATGTGAAAAAGTCCCCATTTCTAACATTCAAATTAAACCCTCTTTAAAATGAGGAATTCAAATCACATGACATTTAAATCATAACAAAAGATATGACACAATAGTTTGAAGCACAAACTCTGAACGAACAAAAGGAAACTCAGGTGCTCTGCAAAAGTAAGCATTTTATTCTTGTTGCAACAGACATGCATTATATGCAAATTTTTCAAAACATACTTCTTGACACAATTGAATGCAAAATAATGAGCAAGTCAATGATTTTGGAAACTTTTGTTTTATAGAAACATGAGTCTTCCTCAGAGACAATTAGACATGGAGAAATCCTCTGCTAAGGCCACCAGTAACCACTCACCGCTGGGTGGCACCAGTTACTATGACGACAGAGAAGATTCTCATGCAAGGTAGGGTTCATGTTTCCTCGTTCTAATACATGTATAGTGGCTCCTTCGAAGCTAATCATCATCTTCAACTCAATGGCTTTATTGTGATAACTTTCAGTCTTTTTATTATGCAGAGTGGCATAAAGTTTTACTCATGTCCGTCCATCCATATGTATGAATCTCTGTCAAACTTTTCTCATAAACCGTACATCCATAGCGTCTTTCAGACCTGTTGGCTTCTACTTCCTGTTTGATACCAGCAGGGGCATCCATGTCTCATGGACACATTCCTTAATGGTTAAAAAAATTGAAATTTCATTAGAAAAGGCATGTGACCTCAATGAAAGTATGAAGTAAAATATACCTCAAGTATGTGTGTCTTATCACAATGAAATTTCAATACAACATTATTTGTAGCCAAATTTCTGAAAGAGAAAATTGTGGTTATAAATTCATACCCGTAGCCAGGGGGGTGCCCCCCCCCTTGGACGAAAAAATAGAAAAATATAGGTAAAAACAAGCTAAAATTTGTTTAAGCACTATTGAAAAGAGGAAAATTTTGAAAATTGAACCCTGGATCAACCCCCCCCCCCTCAAACATTTCTAGCTACGGGTGAATGTCAGGCTGCTTACGTTGAAAATATTTTTAATACAGATTTCTCACTAACTACCTATTTCAGCTTAATAATATTTTGTATGTAGCATCAGAATGGGGTCCCATACGGTATGATTTCATTTCAGGTCTGTTTCTTAAGTATTACAAATGTACCAAAATTACGAAATATATAAGAAATGAATGAAAAAGAATTGCTAACAAAAAGTAGCTTAATGCATTTTGTCGTCCCTTTGTATTTATTGAAAAAGCATTATGACTGGTAAAAAAAATTCAGAATATTTTAAGACATTCAAACTAAACTAGACACTACTATAGTGCTTAAAGTGCCAAGCCTAATTAACATTAATTGTAGCATGTATCATTTTAAAGAAGAAGAGATATTGGTATCATGTATGCATATTTACTGCATAGATAGCTTAAAGACTTTTATTGTTTCAGTCGTCACATGGAAGAAGGAAGAAAGAAGACCTACGTCCATGACCTAGACGACACGGACATGAAGAATGATTTCCGTAAACCAAGAGATATCCTACTGAATGTTATTGCAGGCTTCTATGCTACATGTCAAAGCAGACTTAAGGAGCTGAGGAGAATTATAGCAGATCCAACATTCAGACCTCCAGATCTTCTGGACTTCAAATCTCATAACGTATGTAGAATGTTTAGGTCCATGTTCACAGAAAAATTAAAACAAAGTGGTGGCAAAATTTTAAACCTATTACACATGATTGGTTATCATTAGACTTGTACATGGCACTCTAGCTATAAGTAAAAAGCCAATTTAAACAGAACTGAATAGCATTGTGTAAAAACTACTGTAAACCAATTAACTTTTGCGTGCGACAAACGTTCGCAGGATTCGCGAGCACTTTACATCCGCGAAAGTTTGTAGTCATGAATAAGTCATTGAGGAGTTGTATTCATTAAACGAATCTCGAAAACTGGGAATGTTTGTCTTCGTGAAAACTTCCTATATAATGAAACCGTGAAAGTTTGTAGCCATGGTTTACAGTATACATAGTATGATTAGAGACTTGCCCACACCCTGATAAAATTAATTTTCTCATGAACATTTATTTTTATCATATTTTACATTTACAAAGACTAGCTAAGATAGCCCACATCTGAATAACTTCATTTTCTTATGAACATTTATTTTATTTTATATTAACAGAGACTGGCTGAGATTGCTCACACCCTGTTAAAGCTGGCTCCATATGATGCTGCAACTCTTGGGTGTTCTGGTTTGCAAAGGTAGGATTAGACTTATGACATGAATTTATGTGTTGGTGTTTCTGTTCAAAGGGTCCTCAAGGGTCTGGGTGGCCTAGTGGTCTTAGACGCTGGTTTAAATACCACACTATTTATCACTAGCTGATCACCTCTCAGCTGGTGTTTGAGTCTCGTTTGTATTTAACAAAAAAGGGACTTCCCCAACGGTATGTGATTGGGTTTGTCAGTTACCTGCCCCAGGTCTGTGGTTTCCTCCGTGTACTCTGATTTCCTCCACCATTAAAACTAACTGCCCTACATGGCCCAGGTGCGTCATTGCAGGGCGTTAAACACCAACACACACACACACACACTCAAAGGGTCCTCTTGGTGTTACACATGGTACTTATTTCATGACTTTTATACACAATACTGCTACTCCTGGAAACACCCTGTTAAAGCTGGCTATTTATGATGCTGCTACATTTGGATGTTCCGACCTGCAGAGGTAAAAATATAGACAAACTGTTTTATCTTTTTAATTTTAGCAGAATCAGTAAAAATTTGTAGTGAAGCAAAAATTTAGAAAAACAAGTTTGGGGGGATAAAAGAATCAGCCTGTCTCAGTGTCTGTCCATCATACCTTGTAAGCCCAACTCCTTCTAAACTGCTGAACAGATTTTGATGAAACTTTACATGAAGGAAGTGCATTACATGTAGATGTGCATGAAGAATTTTCTTCACTCTCAGATATCTTTCAGGGGAGATAATTGGACTTAGACTTTTTAAATACAGTATTGGATGGGAGACCTTGTAAGCACAATACCTTATAAACCTCTCAACAGATTTTGATGAAACTTTACACAAAAGAAGTACATCACATGTAGATGTGCATAAAGAAAGATATCACTTTAGGGAGATAATTGGACTTGAATATTTTTGGCAGTCCAATATGAAGTGGGGAGTATCCTTTTGTGGGCTGGCTATAGTATTACTTTTTTGGTTTGCAAAATAATTTAAAGTTTTTTTTTCAAGTATGAGTTGGTTTAAATAAAATGAGCAAAGCCTTCTGCACACAAAGTCTTCTTTTCATTACTTTTAACAATGCTGCTTTTGAGAATATCATACATTTTCTCCCCGTTTGCAATATTTAGTTTTCTTACATGTACATATATGCTCATTTTGTTTTTTAAAAAAAGGTTGGCCAATAGGGAAGAACACTTGAAAATTGAAGACCACAATATTTTGACATGAAACAGACATCTTACAATAAATGGATTTGAACTAAGTTTTATGGAGCCAAACCTTCCTCTCTGTTGCAAAACCATTGTGAGACAGATTAGGGAAAATGGGGTGTTCAGAAGACTGATAAAATTACTAAAAAAACAATCATGAACATTTAACATATATCTATCTTCACAGATACATGGTAGAGGTCCTCCCCATAACTGACTGGAAACAAGAGTCTGTGAGACCTGGATTAAATCTTATCCTTAGGAGGCTTGACAGACTCTTCAACAAAATCTCCAAGAAGTCATCATTGAGGGTAAAAATATACTTCTGCTTTAGAAAAACTTAATATTATTATTAAACCGTCACAAAATCTATAAATAAGGCCGTATATGTATAAAATCACATGCATTTTTGCCTACATACATGTATCTCAAACACACAACTTATTCAATTTCATTTAACTTTATACACAAAATACCAAAGCATGAGTAAACTTTGCTAATTTGGTTATGCTGATTCAAGGAATAACCTCTCATTAGCAGCGTTGGAAGGTTGAAAACCAAAAGTATTCAAGGAAAGTACTTGGTCTAAATTTGAAAAGTTATAGGCCAACCACAACTGGATTTGCAGGCAATTTCCAAAAGCTGTGCTCTTTGTTTTACAGAGACAAGCAGAGTGGGATGCTGCAGCCAACCTGTTGAAAGGTAATTCTTTATAACATAAATGTATAGTTGTTTTACATTTCAGCAATTAATGTTTTAATGTTTTCAATTTTTTCACTCTTCATCACATTTCACACAGTATTTTGGTCAGAAGTATTATTTTCAATAAGATAAAAGTTGTAATATAACTTACCTTTAAGCTTTGTTGCTATATCGTTTGTTTTTGTTCATGCAAATGTTACTTTTACTAGGTGTATTCCTTACATTGAGGAAGTTTCAGTACATAGCACACCTACCCCACCTTAAGGTACATTGGCATGGTGCATGGGTGTGTCTCCTAATATGTGGCCCCTATGTATAGTTGTGGTGATCTCTTAAGTCTCTTTACAGTGTGAAAATACTTCTGTGTACTTCAGTGTTCTTAAGTTTAATATCAACATATAGGCATTTCAAATTATTTTAGTAAGGGATAAAATTACAACAATATTATATTTTATAGTTTTCAACTTTGGTCAATTGCACAAAGGAGAACAGTTACCACTGGCCACATTGAAGCCTTAGCTGGCTGTTTTACATTATGGATTTTTAAATTGCATCTGATAGTCCCATTTCAACATCTTATTGTCTTCTTACATAATGCCTTGTAAACCATGTTATAATTTGTCCCTCCTAGACTAATCAGCAGAATTCTTGTTTAAAGATTATAATGGGTTAAATCAAATATACACAACCAGAATCACAAATTCAAACTGAAACCTTCACCTGCTTTGAGTGAATGAAGCTTAAAATTTTACAATTTTGACATTTCAAATTGAGATTTTTAATGGCTTGAAAACAAAAAAAAAAGAGAATGTTTAGAGAACGACTGAATATTTGTGTTGTACATCCTAGAATTGACCATGCATGATTTTGATTTTGTTCTGTAGCAGTCTTATGTTTTGTGCATCTTGTATTATGATAAGTCTTATGGAAATAAAAATATGTTTCTTAAAAGAATAAATTACATATGTATTCAAGTTGAATACCTGTATACTGTATTCGCAGGATTTCACTAGTGAAAGTCCAGGTTATAAAATGTTGGGCAGAAAGCCGGCAGACAGGGCGGGTGGATGGGCGGGTGGCAGTCAAAAAACATTCATAACAGTTTTTTCAGCAACTACTAATCACAGCCTCTTGATATTTGGTATGCAGCATCAGCATGTGCTTCCATAACATGGGATTCGATTTCAGGTCTGTGGCTCAAATACTTCCTGTTAAGCGAAATTGGGCCATTTCTGTCTTTGACCTATTTTGGGTGTAAATTCACAAGTTAGTTTATAATGGCAAGGTATTTGATACCTAGGTAGAAATGAGTGTCGCACAAAAACACTGCATTGCCTTTTGTAGAATACATATATGGATTTATTTTAATCAAACGTATGATATTTCAATTGGTTTGAATGTGAATTATTCGATTGCGGACATTGGTCATTGCTTTATTAGGTATTGAATTGTGCATCAATTGCATCAGTTCATTTATAACATCCAATAATCTATGACTTGTATCATTCCAGACCTTGTTCAGTGATACTCTAAGTATAGTTCATTATGTCTCCCCCCATTTTTGTGGGGAGACATATTGTTTTTTGTCGTGTCCGTCCGTCTGTCCGTCACAAAGTTTGTCAGCGCAACTCCTCTAAAACTACTGAACCAAATTCAACGAAAGTTGGTATAAAGAAATTACACCATTTGTAGTTGTGCATGTTACCAGGAAATTTTGATCCTCAAATTTTTGTGGGAGTTATGGCCCTTCGAACTTAGGAATTGCTGAAAATCCTCATTTATCATCTTGCCAGTGCAACTCCTCTGAAACTACTGAAAAAAACAAAAAAAACAAGGCAAAAACAAACTTTAATTGTCTTTACTGTGTATAGCAAATCAATTAATCTCAAATATTTCATGAATTAATTACAGACCTTGGTCAATGCTTTACTAAGTATTGTACTCTGTGGTCCTGGTGGACCAGTATTTCCTGACAGTCTGACTATGCCTGGCAGTCTCCGTAGTGACCAGATCTGCCACACGACACCACCATCTTTCTGCTGTGCTGTTATCAAACTTGTGGCCATGCAGATGCAGGCATTAGGGGTAAGATACTAAGTGGTCTTGGAAAACAACATTTCATTCCTTATTCCATTATAAAACTATGACTTTATCCTTCTGTGCAGATATCAAACTTCATGCCATACATTTGCAGACATTTGGGGTATATACATGTAGTAGCCATGTTTGTTATTTGTTTGCTAGTCAAGTATGGATTTGAACAGAAAAGTAATGAAACATTTAAATGTCAGTTTTCTGGTGAGGCTAAGAGAAAACCACCAGACAACTACAGAGAAAATGCACATAACAAATTAAACATACACACAAACAACTAAACTACAACCAGCAGTATAAACCCACATTACAACAAGGGTCAATCCAACTGCTCCAGAAGGGAAAACAGTTTCTATCTACTTTTTTTGAAGAAACGACTGGAGCAGAAAGAATTGCAATGGTAATGACTTTGTACAGGCTTTTAGATAGAGATACAGATGGTGGGTTAAACCAGGCAAAAGAGCTCTCCACGTTATCATCATTTTTTTTAACTGTAAATGTAATATATCGTGTAACTAATGAAATTAATTTTTTTTTAGGACCAGTTCAACCTTGAGCAGGTGATCAGTACCGTATCCCAGTTCACTGTATCTCCTGATCGTTCAGTTAGTGTGATGGTCAACTTTATTCTACCCCTGTGTATTAGGATGGGATCCGGCAGAAGAGGTAATTATAAAAATTGGTGACGATGAGTTGAATAAATCAAAGACATTTTACATTAAATTATAAATTAATCATAAATTAAAAGTCAACATTAGAAACACCCTCTCTTAACATTAGGGATTTTATTTAAGGTGGTTTTCTTATTATAAAATAAGATCAGCATAAAAAAAAGTTTAAAAAATTTAAGCATAAAAACATTTTAGATATAAACTAGTATATAAATAAAGGTACAAATGTAATGACATAACTAGCAAACTTAGATGATTAATCTCAATGTCCCAAGTAGAAAAGACAAAACAACACTAAGACACATAGGAGATATTAAAGATCACAATGATCCTGACTTTTTTAAGGCATTTTAAAAGGGGGCCTGGGTGGCCGAGTGGTCTTAAGCACAGGTTTAAATACCACACTATTGATCACTAGCCGATCACCTCTCAGCTGGTGTTCAAGTCCTGTTTGTATTTAACAAAAAAGGGACCTCCCCAACTGTATGTGATTGGGTTTGTCAGTTACCGGCCTAAGGTCGGTGGTTTCCTCCGGGTACTCCCGTTTCCTCCACTATTAAGACTGACCTCCCTACATTGCCCAGGTGCATCAATAAAGGGCGTTCAACACCAACACACACACACACACACTTGCTTCATAAGAAATAGTGAGTAAACATTCTAGCTAAAAAAACACTTGAAAAATAAAAGGAAATATTATCATTTTAGAAACTCCACGTCTGAGACACTGTGATGTGAACTACGCCCTGTCCATGGTCCTGAACATGCTGAGCCCTCCCCCACCAGGAGCAAACCATAGCCATCATAACAGTACGAACCAGAAACCAGGTCATCACCATCACCTCTCTATGTCAGAGAACCATCGCTGTAGTAGCTTCTCACACCACCTGGATAAACGGCAGGATAATGAACTGGTCCTTCATGTAGCATTTCTAGGTAAGTAAACCAGTCACCACCTGGATAAATGGCAGGATAATGAACTGGTCCTTCATGTAGCATTTCCAGGTAGGTAAACCAGTCACCACCTGGATAACATCAGGTTAATGAACTGGTACTTCATGTAGCATTTCTAGGTAGGTAAACCAGTCACTCCCTGGATAAACATCAGGATGTTGAATGGGTTTTCATGTCACATTTCTAGGAGGTAAACCAGTCAACAGCTTCATGGCAGAGTGGCTCTTTTGCACTGGTGAAGATACATTGCTATAAATCACTTGTCAATTACTGCTGCCTAAGAGAGTTGCCTTGTTGAGATTTACAGTCTGGGTTTGTAATTTTCAAAAACAACTCGCATATCTGTATTATCTCTCTTATAGTTGAGGATTTCATCATGTTTCCTATGCTATTAAAACTGACCAGCGTGTATATTGTAGGAGTGTATTTTGTAGTGGCTTATTAATCTCTATAAACTTGTTATATCTGTATTTTCTTGTATTTTAGGTCTGGAGATATTGATGTCATGTTTTGACAAGATGTTGTCATCAGAGTGGCACAAGGTAGCCAGGTGTATACAGGACATGGTCTCTAAAGGAAAAGGTTTGTAGTAAACATATCAATATTTAACAGAATAATTAATCTATCAAGTTTGGTGATTTTTACCCTTGTTACTTAGTAGATATATGGTAAAAGTAATGTTAGTTTGTAAAAAGCTTGAAAATCCAGACTTGAATTCATAAGATGTGGGAATTTTTAAAACTAGGCACTATGGACAATTGCAATGGTCTAAAATATAATGTGTTACATGTAATGACCTTAAAATTTATGTCAAAACTATTAACTTTATTGTATGTGAATATTAGTAAATTTGATGCATGCAACTATTTATAGAATTGTTGTACATTTTCAGTGTCTCTGCCATTCTGGAAGTTTTTAGACTTCATAGTAACATACAGACCATCTCTTTATCTACTGCTACATCCATTTATACAGTTTAAGGTAAAGTACTGTGATTTTATTATTATTTGTTGGGTATCAATTTTCCTGGGTTAAGCATGACAATAGGTTCATTTTATATTTTAAGTTTTAATTGTTGAATTTAGTTAGGGGTTTTATTATGTTACCTGCAAAGTGACCTATGGGAGTCACTTTGACATAATCTGTCGTCTTATCATCTTGCGTCATCCAGCGTCCTGTGGCGTTACAAAAATTTCCGTCACAGTTTTCCAAGGAACTACATGACACAGCCTCTTGATATTTGGCATCCTCCTATTGTACTATATAGTGTAAAGCCATTTATAGCTGTAACTTATCTGTTTACCAAATATTTTAAGACGCAGGCAACAATGTCTTCCATGGACTTATAATTTTTTCCTTCATGATTGGAACTATCCTAAATGAGCTTGCTCATCGTCTGTTTTTAGATGATGAAGGTTAACTGTGACATGGCCCAAGAATATTATCTCCAGCAGACAATCAAAGATAAGCTACAGGGATACAGTTTCCAGCATCCTAAATGTAATGCGAGTGTTATACTAGTCCTAGCTGTAGAATTACAACAGATCAAAGAAGATATTGCTGCCATTGGAGCAGGTATGAAAGAAATCCATAAGAAAATTGGATTCTATTTTTTATTTAACTATTTTTTCTCACTTTAATACATATGAGCATCACGTGATATAATTTCTGTAATCTTTGGAGGTGATTTCTTACTCTACCAAGAGAACACATATACTTGAGTGTGCCTTGATTCGTCAGAGTAAAAAAATACATATGGTAAGTAATGACAGATTATGAAGTCTGTAACTTAAAGATTATAAATTGTTACACCATTTCTGACCTTAAACAATGAATTGAGATACATTTAGAATTTAGCTTCTGTTTAAGCAAGTATGTTCCAATACTGTTAAACTTGATTTATTTATTGTTTTTAGAATTATTCTGAACCTTATATACTAAAAGCAGATCGAGAAATAGATTTCAAGTGGGGACCCTGCCTTATAACTGCCACCCCATCTCCCCATTCACTAGTACTTTCTTATTTCAAATATTGATATTGTTCTCTTACTATTTGTAGTTGCAGGAGAATGATTGGTCAGAGTAAAAAAATAAAAAGGCAAGCAAAACTTCATAGTAATGAAAATTATGTTGTCTGTAACTTAAAGACTAAAAATCATTTCACCATTTCTGACCTTAAACAATGAAGTGAGATACATTCAGAATTTAGCTTTTGTTTTAGCAAATTTGTTCCAATACTGTTAAACTTGATTGATCTTTTGTTTTTAGAATTATTCTGAACCTTATATACTAATAGCAGATTGAGAAATTGTCGTCAAGTGGGGACCCTGCCTCATAACTCCCACCCCATCTCCCAATTCATTAATACCTAATTATTTCAAATACTAATATTTCTCTCTTACTCATTATAGTGGCTGGAGAATACAGGTCAAGGACGTGTACCATGACAACAGACAGGTCACAGTTCAATGACCACAGGAGGCATGCTAGCGTCACAGATGTAAACCCAGAGACAATCATGTCTGCTCACAAACCCTCACTGGCTAATATTGGCAAGAGAGCAAGCAAAGGTATCAACTGTTTTAAAAATTTAAGCAGGCCAAAATGTTATATTGTAGATAATGTTTAAAAAATGAATTGCTACTTGCTTATGTCACTGTCAAATACAATGTTTAGGAAAAGATCAGGCAAAAATATCAGCACAAGATTATATAAGCATGACAGATGTTCCAGGCCTAAACATTTTTTTAAAATTCTTGCAAGAAATTCAACATTGTTACTTGTTACAAGTTATCACTTTCAAGTATTGTCGAGGGGGCAAGCAGGTATCAGTTAAAATGTTAAAAGGTGTGAAAAAGTAAAATTCAGTATACTGGTTATTTAACCTTTAAAACATGATAATTTAATGTTCTCATATTAGGCATTACTAATGAAAATTTTGAAGAAAGGACCCTTATATTAATCCAATTAAAAAAAAATAAACTTTTTTTTAGATTTTTAAATGGCAACAACATGATTCTTGAGTGGTCAATGGGAGATAACCCTAATTCAATAAAAGAAAAATCTAAAGTTAAGCGTAATTAGGATCTCTTTGAATTCCCATTTGAAATTTTAAATGTTAATTGACATGATCATTGAAGAAACCCTTTGTACCATCTTTTTCATTCAGATTATGATTTACTTGTTTCATATATTTGCACACTTCTGTAGCTACCATACTGTCCCAAAGTTCCTGTACCAGTAGCGCCCCCTTTAAGACAACAGTGCTGACCTCTAGCATGGATAGTGCCAGTCCTGAGATGAGAACTAGAAGGATATCAGCCAGAGACGGGAGTTGTATCCTTGAAAAGTTCCAGAGACCAACCATAGAAGACATCTCACCTGGAGGCAAGTATCATTATTTTGTTGTAAACGAGAATATCTGCCAGATATCAGATTTCCAGCGACCAAAAATAGAAAGTACTGTTTATGAGTAATTTTCACAGTTAACTAATTTTTGCTACACTGCAGTTAATAATAACCTATTAAAAAAGGTAATGTGTAATATTCATTATGTTCATCATTGCACAATATTAGAAAACCTTGAAAATGAATACAGCATCATGATCATTATGAGGGAATGTACAAAAATTTGACATTGGCTATAATTAATTGAGAGAAGAATCAAGAATTGCAATTTACTATGAGAAATGATCATTACAAGTCATTTCATTGGATGCTTAGTGCGTTAACACATAGGCACATGACTTTGTTTTGTTAAAGAATTTAAGCCAGAGGCCCATTAAATTTATTTTTCAACTTGCTGTTTCTGTAAAATTATCAAAACTTGATTTCTTCTTTGAATATTAGATGCAGCTGTAATAACAGATCCTCCAAGACTCCAGAGACAACCTACAATCTGTTTCCGATCCCCAACGAGCTCCAAACGTAACAGTGTCGACCAAGAAGCTCCTGCTGCTGTTCTATATGAGAATGAAGAGTTGGAAGGATCAGGGGAGGTTACAGGTAGGGGAATGAAATACTTTTAAGCCTGGTTTTAAAAATTGCTAACCAGGGGCAGGAACTGTTAAAGTTTTCTTGGCAACTTTTCCCCTTTTGATATTTGAACAAGGACTTATATCATGGGATTTGATTTTAAGTCTGTCACTCAACTACTACCTGTTTGTTAACTTTCTTAGTGTTTCCACATTAATTTTCCATAAAAATTTTCATAACAGTTTTCTCAGCAACTTCTACAGGAAGCCGTACTGTGAATTCATTTATTTTAGTGGGTACCAATATTTGTGGTTTGATGAAAAGTGCTTAGTTTGTGGATTCTTGAATTTATGGTTCTTTAGTTTTCAGCATACTGATGAATGTTGAATTGGGCACCAATGAAAACCACGAAAATTGATACCCCACAAAAAATAATGAAAATACAGTATGCAGTATCAGTTTATAGTCCTGTTCTGTGGGATACATTATTAAAGATGTCATAACCATTCATCATATTTCTATATTTATACTGTAACAATACTGTAGTTTCACTTCAAAGTTATTTTTATATTCAACAGCAATTATAGGACCAGTGAATGACCTTGACCCAAGACCACACAGACTACAAAGACAGGATGCCAAAAGTCGTAAAACATTCAAACGTAAACGTACTGCTAAGACAACAAGCATGAGACGCTACTTACCTAAAAATAACCATGACGGCTACAGTGATGAGAGCCACAGCTTGGAGACTTCCCCCACGCATAGAATGTACTCACATAGGTCAGCAGAATATGATATTGCTAGACTACAACAGGCCAGAGCTGCTCTTAGTAAGACTAACTCTCCGAGTCTGGCCAGATCAGAAGAGACACTCCCTGAATCTGTTAAAATGAAGGTAATGTGAAATCTTAAGTTCTGTTTTTGCTGTTTTCATACTTGTTTTTTTTAAGCCAGAGTCTGTGTTAAATGTCATACCTGATTACAATAAATGATAACAAGGAGAAATCTGAATCTGAGTCTATATATTGAACAAGACAAACAAAAAATATAACTAGCCTACTGTATGTCTGGTAGTAGAAAGGGTTATTTATTCAGAGATAAATGCTTTTAAATTGAAGAAACAAATTCAACTAGATCATAGAACATCTTAACAAGTTTAAGTTTAAATCAGTTGAAAATAAAATTCTGCATAAGCAACTGCATGTTTTTTTTATATGCCCAACATACTAAAATATAGGGGCATTTAGGTTTCAGGCAGATTATTTGTTCAAAACCAGGTTTACCTCTAGATTAACATTTCTATTCCATTTTGTGAGTTGGGGCATCATGTTTTTTGGTTATATTCTAGTTCTCCCAATATTCAAAGATTTCTTAATCAAGACCCATGTATTGACACTCAATATTTAGGATGCACACCTTGGCTTAAGCAGCAGAAAGTTTTATTTTCTATTAATTGTCTTTTACAGACTAACAGACAGAGATACATTCAAAGATCAAAATCTCATGATGACCCCCATGCTGAGGGTAATGCCCCACCTGGGACAGTCAAAGGTCGAATCGCACGTCAAGGAGCAAGAATTGTCAGATCAAGGTCACCCTCAAACAGCCCAGTACGATCCCCAATGCGCTCACCCGTACATAACTTGACTGGAATATCCCAAGCTTATATTACTCACTATGACTCGAATGACTCACTGAATGCTAATGAGTTTTCTTCACTTCTGAAAGATAATGAGAGTACAGATTCTTCTCCGACAGTCAGAGGTTGTTACGCCAAACGAGGTTCTAAGGATACTGTTGTCTAACTGAATGAACAATATAATTTCTTCTTAAATTATGATGTTAAAAAAACATTAGATTAAGCTTCACATTACTGTTTCTTTATTATGACTGTCCATAGCTATATTTAAGGATACAATTTTTTGTCAAAGTAGAAACAAATTGATATTAGTTGTTTGAACATATATGTTCTATTTAATTGCAAAACATCTTTGTTTGGCTGGGCAGGGGTAGAGAGATAAATGTTTCATTATTATTCGTGGGGTATCAATTTTTGTTGTTTTCTTGGTTGGCCTGGAACCAAGAAATATGATACCTATGAAAAGGAAATTTAACATTGATCTGTATGCTGCAGACTTCAGAACCATGAGTTTAAGAATCCATGAACTGATCATTTTTCATCAAACCACAAAAATTGGTACCCTCCAAAATAATTGAATTCACAGTGTTTGGAATGAAAGTGACTGGAAGAAAGGTCTCAAGGGGGTAAGGTGAAGAAAATGAGGATAATGGGACCTGAACGAAGAAGTGATTGAAGACCTCTTTGGCCACCCTAATTTTATGTGTAAACAATACTGTGCTTGATATAGATTATGTTACGGTTTAAGCTCCAATTTGTGAGAGGTTGTTACGCCAAACGTGGTTCTAAGGATACTGTTGTTTGATAATGTACAGTACTGTTTATTATGCTTAACTCGTAAGCAAGGTTCCAAGGATACTGCTGTCTAACTGAATGTACAATATAGTTTCTTGTGAAATTATGATGATTTAAGAAAATTAGGTTAAGCTTCAAGTTAATGTTTTATAATTATGACTGTCCATAACTATTTTTTTAGCTCACCTGGACCGAAGGTCCATGTGAGCTATTACCATCACTTGGCGTCCTCTGTCGTCGTCGTCTGTTAACAATTTTTCAAAAATCTTCTCTGAAAATACTGAACAGAATTTAATGAAACTTGGTATGATTAATCCTTAGGGTGTCCTGCACAAAACTTGTGTTTCGATTTTTGATCCATCAAAAAACATGGCCGCCATTACTAAAAATAGACCAGGGGGGTAAGACTACTGTTTTTCGCTTGTAAATCAAAAAGTATAAGAGAAAGATCAAATCTGATGCCACCCTACTGCTTCAGCATCAAAAGTTCTACAAAAGTCTCCATTTGGTCGAAGTTGTCAGATGATCCCGAATAGAGGTTACAGCCCCTAAAAGGTGAAAAATAGCGTTTTTGCATGTTTTTGGCCTATAGAATGAAAACTATTGTAGATAAAGAAAAGCTGTTGCTTGCTTAAATGTTCAGCTCATTTAGCTCTACAAAAGTCTCCATAGGGACGAAGTTGTCAGATGACCCCTTATAGGGACTACAGCCCCTTAAAGGCGAAAAATAGTGGTTTTGGCCTCGAGAATGAAAACTATTGCAGATTGAGAAAAGCTGTTGCTTGCTAAAATGTTCAGCTCATTTAGCTCTACAAAAGTCTTCATAAGGTCAAAGTTGTCAGATGATCCTTTATAGGGGTTACAGCCCCTTGAAGGTGAAAAATAGCGTTTTTGCATGTTTTTGGCCTATAGAATGAAAACTATTGTAGATAGAGAAAAGCTGTTGCTTGCTTAAATGTTCAGCTCATTTAGCTCTACAAAAGTCTCCATAAGGTCAAAGTTGTCAGATTATCCCTTATAGGGGTTACAGCCCCTTAAAGGTTTGAAAAATAGTGTTGTTTCATGTTTATGGCCTATAGAATGAAAACTATTGTAGATAAAGAAAAGCTGTTGCTTGCTTAAATGTTCAGCTCATTTAGCTTTACAAAAGTCTTCATAGGGTTGAAGTTGTCTGATAACGCCTTATAGGGGTTACAGCCCCTTAAAAGTTGAATAATAGTGTTTTTTGCTTATTTAGAATGAAAACTATTGCATACAGAGAAAAGCTTTTTCATGCTTAAACATTCAGCTCATTTAGCTATACAAAAGTCTACATAGAGTTGACATCAAGACCAGGTGAGCGATTCAGGCTCCTGGGAGCCTCTTGTTTAAGGATGCAGCTTTTTGTCAAAGTGGAAAAAATGATACAAGGTGTTTCAACCAGTATGTTGTATTTAATTGCAAAGCATTTTTTTGTGGGTCACATGGCAGGGGTACAGAGAGAGAGAGGGCATTATTTGGGTTGAAAGGGACTGGAAGCAGGGATCAAAAGGGTAGGGAGAAGAGGATGAGGAGCCTTGGACCTGAACTGAATAATACCAAGTGGGGGAAAGTGGGGATCAGAGAAGCAGCAAGATGGGATTAAAGACCCCCTTGTCAAGCCCCATCTTTGTGTAAACAATATTGTGCTTGATATTAATTATGTGCCAGTTTTAGCTCCAATTTGAGTTTAATTGTAATTAAGTAGTGATAAAATGTTGGTTTAACAATTTCTTGTTAATTATACCCCCGCAAACAAAGTTTGGGGGGTATATAGGAAACACCCTGTCTGTCTGTCTGTCTGTCCGTCTGTCCGTCTGTCCACATAACTTGTAAGCACTTCTCCTCCTAAACCGCTCGAAGGATTTTGATGAAACTTTACCTAAAGGAAGTACATCATATGTCGATGTGCATGAAGAATTTTCATTGCTCTTGGATATCATTCAGGGGAGAAAATTGGACTTAAACTTTTTAAATACATTATTCAATGGGAGACCTCGTAAGCGCAACTCCTCCTAAACCGCTCGAAGGATTTTGATGAAACTTTACATGAAGGAAGTACATCATATGTAGATGTGCATGAAGAATTTTCATCGCAATCAGACATCATTCAGGGGAGATAATTGGACTTAGACTTTTTAAATACATTATTCAATTGGAAACCTCGTAAGCGCAACTTTTCTTAAACCGTTGGATGGATTTTGTTGAAACTTTACATGAAGATAGTACATCATCTGTAGATGTGCATGAAGAATTTGTATTGCTCTCGGCTATCATCGAGGGTAGATAACTGGACTTAAGATTTTTCTTTTACAGTACAGAGTCCAATATGAAGCGGGGGGTATCCTTTTGTGAGCTCGCTCACAGTATTACTTGTTTATTTTTAGTAAAATGATGTTTGATAATCATTCTGTTTGTGATATATTTATTTAACAGATTGTGAAATTGTATTTGTTATTAGTTATTTGTTTAGAATAAAGAATTTATTTAGTTGTTAAATCAAATGTTACAGTCCAAATAAAATGTCCTGCAGGTGGACGATCAATCATAAATGTCCAAGAATATAGGGCAAAATAAAGGAATAATACACTAAAAATAATAATTCAAAATCCAGACTTTGTTTCAAAGGCACCAAACCCCAAATAAACCATTATTCTGTAATAATACTCATAAACAAGAGAAAACTAAATAGAACAGTATGATGGGCCAATAGATCATTTCCAGAAAACACTATTTTTGTTCTATATAAAATAATCTTTTGAAATTTAAACCACATAATGGTATTGACATGAAATTTAAACCACATAATGGTATTGACATAAATAAGAATCATTGAAAATTTCAAAAAGATTCTGTTGCTGAGATATATGAATTTGAAATTACAAAGAATAGAAAAAAAATTACAGTTTGTCCCAGTGTTGGTACAAATGGTCAATATTTGTGGACCAAATGATAGGAGGCTAATTTTATCAAATTGCTGTAAAATTGTTAATAATGGTCACATTCTGATGAAATTTAACACACTTCAATGTTTGTTATAGAATGATAATATATAGTCAGAATAAAATCCTTAATATGGAGTAGGCATTGCCTAAATGCGAGCATAGCTAAAAGGGACTACGTTTTTTGTTCTAAATGTCGACATTCAGGGCTATCGCTATCATTTAATTTCCAATATTTCCATTTGCTTATTTTGGGGCGAGATGGTATGGGGCCATTAAGCTTCCAGACACGTTAGTTTCGTACGTGCATATAACCAAGACGAAACGAGCAGCTTCCTCGCTTATGTGTATTTATTATTTTAAGAATATTATTTTCTTGTAAAATGCACAATTTATTATTTTTTTTTAGCATTATTTCTTTTCTTATAAATTATTTTAACATTCACTCCGGTCCTGTAAAAATAATAACCCTTTCCGGACCATAAAAAATCTAAATCAGCATTAGCAAATTTCTCGCGGAAACAAATACGGTAGAGCTCTCCGCTCGAGCGGGCGCTCGCTATTAAAATTAACACTAAAATTTCATTTTAAATTAGCATTTTCCATATTTGGCAGTTAAAAATTTAAAAATGCCATCTCTTCATGGATAGAACAGATATCTAAAAAATTCTTTCAGTAATATATTTTGCATAAACTTCTTAGTTTTCATGTGAATTTTGAATCAATGCTGTATATTCTGCAAATCCACTATTCAGACCATTAGCAAAAGAAAACATAATACTACAGTATGATTGGTCTATTCAGACCGTTAATAAGAGAAAACAAAATATTACTACGATATGATTGGTAAATTCAGAACATCAAGGAGAGAAAACTAAATACTACAGTATGATTGGTCAACTCAAACCATTAATAAGAGAAAACTAAATACTACAGTACAATACTACGCCCGCTGAGGACAGGTCAGCTGCCTCTAGAAGGTGGAGCAGCATTTTTAGCAGCCCAATTCATTCCAAGAGTTCTGAGTCTAATATGGCTGACCTGGCACATTCAGCTTCAGGTAAATATTTTTTGATAAAAATTAAAATGATAAGACATCTTTGAAATAAGAGGCTCTGGAACCAATTCTAGTTTCAGACATAACAGAAGCTTTAGGCTTAAGAGGCAGGAGTGTGGAAGTAAGTTTGAGCTTAAGGAAAGTTGTACATGTATTTGAAAGAGAGATACATGTTTTGTGATTTGTGTCTTGGAATTTATAATTGCAATGGCCTTGCCTGGTACAAACAATTTAACCCAGTTTTCTCTAGTAAAAGAAAATAATATGATGTGAAATAAGTGCACATGCCCTACATTAAACAGCAAATAACTAAAAATCACCCAGTAAACATAAATGTGATCAGTTGTTATAACTATTTTTTTATACGACCGCAAAAAATTTGCGGACGTATAATGGTATGATGCTGTCGTCGTTGTCGTTGTCGTTGTCGTCGTCGTCGTCGTCGTCGTCGTCTGTTAACTTTAGTGTATACACGATAACTTTAGTTCTAGTTATCCAAATCCAATGAAATTTGACAATGATGTTTCTTACCATCAAAGGATGGATGGGATTGATTTTGGGAGTCCCCCCTTTTTTCGTTTAGAAATTAAGGGCCAAAAGGGGCCAAATTGCAACTTTTAGTTTGTTCTTACAATAACTTTTTCAAAAATCGTTTCCTCTGAAACTACTGAACAGAATTCAATGAAACTTGGTATGATTGATCAATAGGGTGTCATGCACTATAGATGTGTTTCAAGTTCTGATTCGTCAAATTACATGGCCGCTGTGGCTAAAAATAGACCAGGGGGGGTCAGACTACTGTTTTTGGCTTGTAATTCAAAAAGTATAAGAGATAGATGAAATCTGATGCCACCCTACTGCTTCAGGATCAAAAGTTCTACAAAAGTCTCCATTTGGTCGAAGTTGTCAGATGACCCCTTATAGGGGTTACGGCCCCTTAAAGGTGAAAAATAGCATTTTTTCATGTTTTTGTCCTATAGTATGAAAACTATTGCAGATAGCAAAAAGCTGTTGCTTGCTTAATTGTTCAGCTCAATTAGCTCTACAAAAAACTCAATAGGGTTGAAGTTGTCAGATGACCCCTTATAGGGGCTACAGCCCCTTAAATAATGTTTTTTCATGTTTTTGGCAAATGAAATGAAAACTATAGCAGGTAGAGAGAAGCTGTTGCTTGCTTAAATGTTCAGCTCATTTACACAATTAAGAAATTAATTTTTGCGACCCCCCCTTTTTTCCCCTATTACGTAATTAGGGGCCAAATGGGGCCAAAATCGAAACTTTTTTATTTGTGGTCCGATTTTGAAATTTTTTTTTGCAAGTTTATTCTTGTCAGGTAGCGAATCCAAATTTGGGAATTAATTTTTGCAACCCCACCCCTTTTTCACCTGTTACATAATAAGGGGCCAAAAGGGGCCGAAATGGAAATTTTTTTAATTCTTGTTCGATTTTGACAATTTTTTTGGAAGTTTATTCTTGTCAAGTAGTAGATATATTTTTGTGTCCCCTTTTTTTACTGTTATGTTATTAGGGACCAAAAGGGGCCAAAATCCTAACTTTTTTATTTCTGGTCCGATTAAAAATTTTTTTTTTACAAGTTCATCCTTGCCAAGTAGCAATTCTAAATTTAAGAATTAATTTTTGCGACCCCCACCTTTCTTTGCTTATTACCTAAGGGGCTGTAATCATAATTTAAAAAAGATTCTGGTTCGATTTTTAATTTTTTTCCCCAAACATTATTCTATTCAAGAGTAGAATACAAAATTGAAAATTTATATTTTTACCCCCTGGGTCGAAAGTCCACCAGAGAAGCATGTGTCAAAAACCTTTGTCAGTCCACCATGGGCTGCATGTGTCCAGAGCAATAGACTATCCATATTGGGCCTAAAATGTACAGGGTTCAACATGTTGCGGTCGTATCATGCTGCGCTCGGCGAAGCTTTTTATTGGTATTGGCCACAGACAGATTGAGACAGTAAAAATTATGTAACTTCTAGTTCATTTTCAAAGAATTTTTATATTAATATTTTTTGTTTTACCCAGGTATTAAAAGATTTGGAAGTATCAAGTCGAGGAAAGTGAGTAGTCAGTCACTACAGTCAGATAAGCTGATGGAAGACGAGGATCGGGAAGATGGAGAATCTGTACTTAGTGAGGACAACGAGACAACTGAGACACATGAGGCTGATGATTTTAGTTTGTGTAGAAATATGCCATGGGTCAGGGTAAGCATCACACGAGATGAAATTATTGAGAAATTTTTACTCTATTAAAGATGAAGTATTGGGGGCTATCTTTTGCTAACACTGCCAAATAGAAATTTTCAGGGTGTCCTTTATAAGACAAGTTAAATCTGGCTTTGGTACTTCGCACATGTACTGAAACCACAACATGTATTCAATATTTCTTTGAAATGAATTGACAAGTAAAACAAGTATCATTATCTTATATGGAAAATCAACAGGTTTGTTGAAGCATGTGTAATTTCACCTTACTGTTACTCTATAAATAATTCATTAAAGCAAACTTGATGGAAAGGAATTATCCTGTTCAATTTTATTATATTACAGCTAGCAAATTTTTACATTGTTATCAGCAAAAAAAACCCAAAATAACCAAAAACTTATTTCCATAATTTGAATAGACACAAAAATATAGAATACATGTAGAATATTTTATTGTTCTCAATGTTTATCACAGGTTGTGGTTCAGCTGGCAAACCTTTCCAACTTTATCTGTACACACCAGAACTATTGTCACCCTGATTGTTATGAATGGCAGAGACGATCCTGTTCTCGAATGATCATGGCATTGAAGAAGGTGTACTAGTCTACAGAAACTGATGCTGAAGATGAAGACAAAGCCAGACAAGATAGTAAAGATTTATTTAGGGAGAGACTTAAGAGAAGAGTGTGTATTTTAAAATTAGTAGTGGAAAGAAATATATTTAGATTTTTTAAACATTATCATGCATGTTACAGCATAATTTGTTTAGGCTGGAAAGATCAAAATAGAGTGATTAATAACAGAACTTTGAATAAAGATTGACAAATTGTATAGCAAGGAAATAATCCATTTTTACAAAATCATGATTATCATAGAATTTGAAAAGGCTTCAAAAAATATTATGCTTATGAACTTTGTAATAATAACAGAGATTTATTATGGATAAAACAACAAAGAAACGATATAATTCTGAATCATTAAAATTACACTTTATTTTCATTCTTTGTAAACTAAAATTACAATTTACTTCCTTGTTATTTATTACAGGAATCTGACTGATATACCTTCACACAAAAGAGTAGGAGGCGATAATGTTTACTGGTCCATAGTCAGATTAAATAGGTTTAACTAAATACCATAACATTCGTCAAGTGTCTATACATTCAGTCATCTACCGATCTGTTAATAAACAATTATATTAGCAAGATAAGCTCCGGAGATCTGTGTTTCACGGTTCATCACCCACCAGAAGAAGGGAGAGCACTCCATTATTGGAGAAGATAAAGACTGATGTATCTGTGGGTAAAATGAAACTGACATCTACATGAAGAAGGAAGAAAAAGCAAAAGAAGTCAAAGAGGATATACACCCATCATGAAGTATATCAATTTTCAGGTAATGTATCAATTAATTCAATTGCATGTAATTATGAATTTCCGTACATTAATTTGTATGTAATTTATAGAAATGTTTTATCAACATGATCAAGTAGCAGCAAAAGCCAAAGATTATCGTCTTTGAAAAAATGATTTAGAGAGTTTATTTAAAAGGGTGGGACATGAAGTAAATATGCATGACATTTATCATATAAATTTGAAGATAAATAAAGTAAGGGATGCCACTCTTATTTATGTTCTTCATCGTCACAAGAGGAATTCAACATGCTACAAATGAAAATTTTGGATGGCCACTAACACCAGTGTTATTAAGCAGAAGTCTTTCCAAATTGATGAACTTGAAAGAAACTGTTTTCAGCTGCTGATGACTCTACTTTCCACAAAAATGTAATTTTAAAATTTGTAATTAAATGTACTTTTTCAGGCCCACAAATTGACCCAGTGCCCCATGGGTATCCTTGCCAAAGCCGCCCCTATCCTGACGGATGATAATTTTACAGATATAATCCCTGTGGCCTGGGAACTTATGATGGAGAATGACCAGGAACTTACAGCTGCTGCTGGTAGGTATTTATGTTAAGGAAACAAATTCACCCTCTTCCTTTCAACCACCATCCAAAATAAAGTTTTCTCTCTCAATTTATGGCATTTATCTGTTAATTAGAATAAATAATGTTAATAAAGGCTGCAATATAGGATCTGTGATGACTTTATTTTATACCAACATTTAGTAAGAAGATCAATGTAAGAATAAAAAAAGCAAAAACAAAAAACAACATATTATTTATGGAATGTTTTGACTCAATTTGTACGATAACTGAACAATGTTTATGTTTTAGCATCTGTGTTTCTGTTGACATCAGTGAAAGCTCCAGAGAAAGCTCAGAACCTGATCATTAAACAGCTACAACATGAGGATGCTTCACAGAGGGTTAATGCTGTTCTAAGGTATGTTTTACCGGTTCATTTATTCGGGGAAAACATTTATAGCAAAGAAACAATGATTTTATTACTGTTTTTACCCTTACACTTAATTATTATTAGGGCCCCCCCATTGAAGATGTGGACGCCCTATAGTTTTCACTTTGTCCGTCTGTCTGTCTGTTCGTCCGTCCGTCTGTCTGTCCGTCAACAATTCTTGTGAACACTAAAACTCAAAAACTATGAACACCACAGTTCTGAAATTTTGTACTGCTGCTAAGTAGCATGTCATGATTTGCATATTCAAATTTTGTGCAAATCCGTTAAGTATTTTTGAAAAAAACTTCATTTTTTATCGAAAATCACAGATTTTGAGAATTTGACTTTGTGAACACTTTAACTCAAAACCTGTTAACAATACAGCTCTGAAACTTTGTACAGTTGCTAAGTAGCATGTCATGATTTGCATATTAAAATTTCGTGCAAATCTGATTAATATTTTTGTAAAAAACTTCATTTTTTAATGAAAATCACAGATTTTGAGAATTGGAATTTTTGAACTATAAAACTCAAAGGCTATTAACAATACAGCTCTGAAGTTTCATACACATTCCATGGAACATGCCTTAGTGGTTATAATCAAAGTTGGCATGATTTTGAAAACACTTAGATTTTTTGCCGCGGGGCCCTTTCTGACTTTGTCAGTATTCTAGTTATTTGTTTATTTTTAGATTTGGAACCTTGTGGAAGTTCAGACACCAAGTTTGGCCGAGGATGGAATATGGAGCCAATCTCTTCTTTAAGGTACTGTATATTATTGTATTAAGGACGGTCACTTCTAAAATTTTTTTAAATCAAAGATATTTTTATATGTGATTTAAATGAGAGATAATTGTCCACTTAATCAAATGACAAGAAGAAAACTAAAGGTCAGTGTTCTTGTTTTCAATTTATATGATGTCAAAAATTTTGCCGGATATCAGACTCCTCTAGATTTTACATAACCTTAAGATTGCGACGTTTTGGGCCTTCAAAACTACAAGATGTATAAAAAAATCCAAGAAATTTTGTACAGTTTGGTTTTAAAGGTCTATATAATTAGAGTATTGCATAAAAAGTAGGAGTCACTTTGCAAAAAAATTCTTCATTGTTTAAAGGTATAGTCTAGAGAAGTTACGAAATCAGACTGAAATTCTGAAACATGAAGAGTGACCATCCTTAAGTCAGCTCTGGTATAACATAGAGCCCTTGCAGACATTAAACTTTTCATCTCTCCTTCTACTGTTCATCTCCATGTGTTATGGGGTCTTCCCCTCTTGCGTTTTTCTTCTGGCGTCCAATAGAGAGCAACATTGATATGTGATGTACTTTCCACTTCCAGGATGGTGGCCTTATCTGTTGGTTACAGAAATGATTAAATAGAACAGAATCATTTTATTAACTTAAAATTTTTCAGCTGCCGCCACCATACATAGACTTTACTTTACCGTCACCGACTATTGGTCTACCAAACCAGTCTGTCGTGGATCCTCCCTGGACGCCTCACTTCAAGGCAAAGATTGAAGAAGTTACAGTGAACCAAGAGGAAACAGTAAGTCAAAAATATAGCAAAAATATATCATTCATTAGGTTGGTTTAAGTACCAAATTTGTTACGTGAGGATCTATGGGAATCTCTTTTAAAGGCTTAGAGTGAGAGAGTTTCAAGAGAGACAGTAAGAATAAGTATTTACCTTAAAAATTGAATACAAATTTGCTGGATTTGATAACAAGTTTGTGTTAAGAACATTTACTGGATGCCTCACTAGGCAAAGAATTGAGTAAGTAGTAAAATAGGTTTACTTTTTAAATGTAAAAAATGTATTAATTGTGCTGGCTGGTTTAAATCAAAGCGCTTAAGCGTTAAAAGTCAGAGCTAAATCTAAGGCACCGACCATATGATTTTCTGGGGGGGGGGGGGGCCTGGGATTTGAAAAAAAAATTCTGGCTCTGATTTTTGGCCAAAAAATAGTCTGGCCAGCGTGTAGGGCGAAAAAATAATCTGGCCCTCATTTTGCGCATTAAAAAAAGGGATTTTCTAGCATTGAGTGTATGGGATAAAAATAAGCTGGCCAGCACAGCGGTCGAATAAGAATTCCCGGCTCGGGATGTTGGGGTATAAATATGTAACTGTTATTTTAGGCAATCCGTATATCATTTAAAATACAATACACGATTTAATGTTCTGTAATAGATCCTCTGGTATCAATATTGACTGACCGATTTACCCTGTCTAGACGAAAAAAACCCCGCGAAAATCAGATAGCTATATGACTCTATAAGGCTCTGCCTAAAAACCATGGATTAAAACTTTGCTGGGGACAGTAAATCTGATATTCCCTTAATGAATGTTGTTAAAGCTATTAGTGTCCTAAGCGACTTTCAGGTCTGCCAGACATCTACTTCCTGTTTGGGGCCTAGCAGGGGCATCCGTGTCCCATGGACACAATCCTTCTTTATTTTAAAAAGTTTCTTTTTGTAAGATGTAAGCTTGCAAAGTGTTCTAATCAGGAACAAAAGTTTAGCAGTGTGCCTTATTGAATCATATGAATCATCAAAATAATTTTTATTTCATTGACAGAAATCATTAGTGACTGCAACCACAACAAGACGGAAGGAACAACAGGAAATGATCAGGAAAGCTCTTCAGGCAGAGGAGGAGAGAAAGAGAATTGGGTGGGAAATTTTTCAGATGACAACAGTCCCCGTTCCTGTGTTAGCTGCCGACGAGCCGGCTCTCCATCATGCCACTGATGAACATGAAGAGGGTAAGATTTAATAATGTGGTCTGTGTAATAAAAGGAGAAACTTTTAGGGTTAAAAATTTATACGTTTTCTCAGGAACTACATCCATAAGATAAATAATTCTAAGCTATAAGCATTTAAAGGCAATATAATTCATTTTTCAGTCATTAATGTAATGAGTTGATATTCTTCCTTTTATAATGTTTTTTTTTGAGATTTCTAAGCAATTTAGGCATTTGGACCCTTACTAATTTGCTAAACTTTTGCAATAAGAATCTTTTTAAATAGCACTTAATTTTTCAATTACGTGTTTTTTTTTTAATTAACATAATGAAATTCAGATGTATTTTGATAAAATAGAAATCTTGATATACATCAATAATATAAAAAAGAGACATATGAAAAATGATAGATATTGTCAGAATTTAAATACATATATACATGTTTTTTCTATATTTAAATCTGAAATATTTTCTACTTTGCTTCTTTCTCCTTAAAACCCCATGCTATTTATCTGAAACTGCTTTATCACCAGCTTTCCATGCAAAATTATCTTTATGTGTCCTTTAGATGACACGTATCTGTATTATCCCATCTTTTTGCATGTATAAAGACTAACCTATAAATAACCCTTGAGTTCTGCATTTTAATACTCATACCCAGTTTTGTATTATATTGGAGAGTTATTTCCCTTTTTCCATGAAATTATGTTTATTTATTTTTTGGTTTCAAGTCCTTGAATTTAAAGTTATCAGTTTTAGAATAATAGTGAAATAGCCTTTCATGTATAAGCATTTTTTCTTTTCTTATTAATTATGTGACAAAAATTGTTTTCGTTCAATCGATTTACTTTTTAGATAGACAAAGAAAGAATAACTCCTCTAACCATGGGAGATAACTTGTATGAAATTAACTCCCCTTTTTGTCCTGTCTTAACTGTGTATGTCCTGTTTGTTAACCTTTGTGAACTAACACGCTTGATTTGTTGACCTTTAACCTTGCATCTTGCTTTAACATGTATTTAGTGGTGATTCCTGAAGAGCTTAATTTGGCTGCACGACGTGTTTCCCTCGCTCCTGTTAATCGTGCTAACATGCAGGGACGTAGTATGTCCTGGAGGAATGGCAGCGTACATTGGGCCCGTGGCCTTGAAGGTAGGACTCCCCCCAAGTGTCTAGCATGCCACCAAAGTAGGTAGTGATTGACCTTTGTTTTAGCCAAGAAATACGTGAAGCAAGTCTACCCATATGCAGTAGATTCATAAAAAAGTTAACTGCCATTTGAAATTTTTCAATTGAAGGATTTTTTGGGCAGACCTACAAAGTTTTAAGTTGACATACTGCATAGAAAATACTGAATTCAATTGGCTCTTTTTAATTCAATTTTAGAAAAATAATTTAGGTCATTAGGTTAGACTATAATGCCAAGAAAAATATTTTAGCAACAATAAAAATTGAAAAATATATAATTTTTGCGTTACAAAGTAAAAATCAAGGGAATAAAATGGGGGAAGGGGAATTTGTAACAGATTTCTTGGCAACTACTTTTCACAGCCTTTTGATATTTGGAATACAACATCAGCTGGGATTGTACTTAGGTCTGTTTATCACCTTCTTTCTGTTTAATGATATCTGGCAGTTTTTGACAGGTTTTTAAGGATTGATTGAAATAAAATATTCAATTTGGGACTATGTATGAAACAAAGTTTTGTTTGATCTAGGCCACTCTTCAGATAACCAGCTATTGGTAACACTAGATGAAGTGATATATCATCACTGTGGCTTTAGATAATGGTTGTTACTCAATCCTGAATCCTCTGTTTTATGTTGTGAACGCTTTCAAATTAACTTGTACTATGTAATCATGCAATGTATCATTATCCCATGTTCAATATGTCCTATGTTTGGTCTTTGTCTTTGTCTCTTACTTGGTGACATGGTGACATAAATGGATGGCCAACATATAGCAAAAATTTCCTGTAAACTTACTGCACAAATTGGGGATGGCCAACATATAGTAAAAAACTTACTGCACAAATTGGGGATGGCCAACATATTGTAAAAATTTCCTGTAAACTTACTGCGCAAAGTCGGGATGGCAAACATATTGTAAAAAACTTACTGCACAAATTTGGGATGGCCAACATATAGTAAAAATTTCCTGTAAACTTACTGCACAAATTGGGGATGGCCAACATATAGTAAAAATTTCCTGTAAACTTACTGCACAAATTTGGGATGGCCAACATATAGCAAAAATTTCCTGTAAACTTACTGCACAAATTTGGGATGGCCAACATATAGTAAAAAACTTACTGCACAAATTGGGGATGGCCGACATATTGTAAAAATTTTCTGTAAACTTACTGCGCAAAGTCGGGATGGCCAACATATTGTAAAAAACTTACTGCACAAATTGGGGATGGCCAACAAATAGTAAAAAACTTGCTGCACAAATTGGGGAAGGCCAACATATAGCAAAAATTTCCTGTAAACTTAATATACAAATTAGGGATGGCCAACATATAGCAAAAATTTCCTGTAAACTTTCTGCACAAATTGGGGATGGCCAACATATAGTAAAAATTTCCTGTAAACTTACTGCACAAATTGGGGATGGCCAACATATAGTAAAAATTTTCTGTAAACTTACTTCACAAATTTGGGAGTTTAAACACATGCTTATATACCTAATTATAGGTCTGCATCAACATTAACATACTGCAAATCATTGTGATATTTTTATACTCCTGCTAAAAATAGGGGGTTATACTGTTTTACTCAGTTCTGTCGCACTTTGCATAGTTGTGAAAATTGGGGATGGGGATAATCACCTGTTAAAATTTGCTCACAATTTATAGTAATGCTATATCTATAAATGTATATCCTTTGTCTATCCAAAATCAACTATACATTTAGACTAAGTAGGTAGTATGGTATAGTCATGAAATTTTATGCACATTCATTAGCAGCTAAAAATCATGAGAAAATTGTACCCCTCTTATCAACATCTATGTTCTGTAAATGCAGAAAAAGGACATGTTATTATTTGGTGCATCAAACCTTTTGGAAATCTTCTTGTTTTTAATTTTCATTTCAGAACACATTATATAGATATTGTTGTGGGATATGCTTATAGTAAGAAATGATTTTTGCGAGCATTTGTTTACAGCTCCTAAGAGTTAGCGACCTGTCTCTTTATTACTGCATCTTTACCACAAGCTTAAGAGACTGTTATCTCCCTACTATCACCCTTCGTTCCTCCTTATTTAAACATATAACTACATTTTCAGGAGATGAAGAAAGAACTGAACATGCACACCATATGCAGATGGCTCAGAGTTTTTTCCCATCATGCATCTGTGCTTGTGTTTTACCCATAATTCATATGCTTGATGATGGAGATGTCAACAGTGAAGGAATAGCAGGTAATAATTCGTTTGATGGTATAGCACAGTGTGATTTCATTATTATATGGTGAATAAATTTTTATTGGATCGATAGGTGCAAATTGTCCTTCTGTTTAGACCAACTGTTGCTGGTCTCTGGTTTACACATATATGTATAAAATATGTTTTTTTTACCCTGCCACACGAAGTGGCAGGGTACTATGTTATACCCTTGGTTTTGTACAGTGTCTGTCCGTCTGTCAGTCCCTTGAAGGTTTCCGGATGATAACTTGAAAAAGCGTCAAGGAATTTGAATGATATTTTGCACCACTTTTGAGTACAATAAAATAAAGATTGAGTTCAATGTTCAGGATGTTCCAAAAATATTTTTGAGATACATTAGGCCAACTTTTAAAAATTGAATTTCAATTTTCTGATCTAAGAAAGATAACTCAAATCTTTAATTTTAAAATATCTCAATATTTAAATTTCATGTGGTAAAAAATAGCTTACATTCTTACCTTATTACCATATATGTTAATACTCTTTATGATAAGACGATCATTTGGAAGGTACCATGGGGGTCTGAGGGGGTCATTCCCCACCCCCATGAATGATAAAATACTGAATATTCTGAAAACCGTTGAGATCTCCACCCTTTAACCATATATAGTATTACCTCTTATGATAAGACAAAAAATTTCATACCATAGGGGGGTTTGAAGGGGGACCATGGCCCACCCCCTCAAATGACAGAATACTTTATTGTGGTGGGATATCATTTAATGTCCCATTAGATGCCCTATTTTGACCCCTGTCAGTCTGTCTGTCCTGCAACAATTATGCAGACATTTTTCAACACACTTGCAAGGTTGAGTTTATTTTTGGTGTGTGTCTATACCATGATGGGTTACAGATCAAGTTTGCCTTTCTTTCCAGTTGATCCATTGAATTTTACCAAATTTAAGGCCCTTGTACTTAAATTTAAAGTAACCAAATTTCCAGACTTTTTTCTATACGCTTGCAGATATTGAGCATATTTTGAGCATCTTTTTTGTGTGTGTATGAAAATTTTGATATGATAAAAAAAACAGCTGTAGGGTTTTTTTTTTTTTTTTTTTTTTTTTTTTTTTTCAGTCAGGCTTTTAACAATCCCTGTACATTGTCACCTGACCAGGACATGCAGGGTTATAACACAAAATATTCATAGAATAATACAAAAAGCTGACTTGAGTTATATACATATGTTAACTTTAAATGAATAATAATTACATTCTTGTTTATAACGAGGATTTTAATTGGTTAATAGTTAAGTTTTATTTCTGTATAAAACTCAACAGCACGTGCTTCCTTGACAACGACTTGCGCGGAGTAATTTAAAAAACATAAACCATGCATTTCGTGTAATTTTTCGTGCAAATATTTAATATATTTGATTGGAATGTAATTATATACAATGAATGCAATATTTTTGAGTTTTATTGGTGTGTAAAAGCGTGGACCTTGGCGCACATTTTCAACATGAAGCGCTACCGCGCTTCATTAAAAATGTGCTTAGGTCCACGCTTTTACACACCAATAAAACTCAAAAATATTGCATTCATTGTATAAATGAAGGAAAAACAAACGAGGAAAAAGTGTTACATACATTCTCTCGCGCTTTCACACACCAAATTCACTAAACCAGTTAAAGACTTTTTTCTACATAATGCTGCCTTATTAATTTATAGAATAAACAAAATAGGGATAAATAGCACTGAATAAGTTTTAAGTTTTAAAGTGATAATTTATTAAAGAAAAAAAATAATATATATAATATATCAAATAAGATGAGTGATAGGGGACCAAAACTTTTCAAAGAGTAAAACATTACACTGGTTTAAGGCTATTTGGTGTTGGCAACATTTATAATATCTAATTTTGCACTGAAATTCAATAATACTAGGTTTGTTTTCATTTAGTTTACATTTGTAAATATACTTTTCGGCTAAAATAACAAGTAAGTTTACTAAGAGTGATTCTTTTGTAAAGCCCAAAAATATATTCTTCTTAATAAATTCAGTATTTACATTAAGTTCATTGAAGAGTGTTTGAAACAAATTCCAAAATTCTTTGGTAATATTACAGTCATAAAAAAGATGAGAAATAGATTCTACACTATTATTACAAAAAGTACACATCTTTGTTTCTTTAAATTTAATTTTGTACAAAAAATCATTGGTAGGAACAATTCTATGTAAAAACTTGTATTGAAAATTGTACAAGTAAGCATCCTTACATGCTTTTTTTTGCAATATTGAAAAACACTGACCAGTCATTGATTTCTGATTCGAGATGCTCTTCCCATCAAAAAAATTTTTGAGAAGGCAGTTGAACAAATCTATCTCTTAAATCAATATAAACAAATTTTGGCTTCTTACAAGACAAAAGTCTTTCAATAAATTTGTCATTATTGTTACGTGTAATAACATTTGGGTCAAATATGCGACAATTTTCTTTTAAAAAAGCTTTTGTATCTTTTTGTACGTTGGCAACAATACTATAATATTTAAGAAAGTTTTCTATATTAATTTTATTCTTTACTTGAGGAAATGTAAGAAATTCACCATTTTCTAGATTAATAATGTCTGAAATAAACTGCACACCTTTTGATTTCCAGGCAGCATAATAAGAAAATTCAGAAATATGACAAAAATTTAAGATATCATAAGACAGTATATCTTCTAATACATTTTTGGGATATGGTTTGACATCATGCAGACAAGAAAACACATCTTTCCAAAAAGGGTTTTTGATGGCGTTAGACACCTCCCTTAGTTTATCTTTTTGTAAATAAAGAGATCTCTCGCCACCAAAAGGTTTTAAAATAGTGCAAAGTAATTTTTGCCAGCTTCCATCTAAGTTGTTTAAAAATCTTCGAACCCAGCTTACCTTAAGATAAGCCATAAAAGATTGCAAGTGAAGCATTTTTAAGCCTCCTTGCCATATGTCGCCAATTAATGTGTTTCGTTTTATCTTGTCTGGTTTGCCATCCCAAATAAAAGAAAAAAAATAGAATTAAGTTCATTAATCTTTTTTTCTGGAATATTTGGAAGTGCAGTTAGTAAATGTATCAATTTTGGAAAAGCTAGTGATTTTACTACTGTAATCTTTCCCAACATAGTCAATTTTCTATGTTGCCAACTTTTGAGTACTCCAGTTAATTCTCAGTTAACTTTTTTAGAAAAATTAATATCAATCATACTTTCAAGATCCAATGAAAAATCAATACCTAATAACCTAAAATTTGAGTGTGACCAATTAAGTTTTTCTTCTGGGCATAGAATAAGGTTTGAATACTTCTTGCTTCCAACCCATACAGCTTGTGTTTTTGTAAGGTTCATTTTTAAACCTGATATGTTGCCAAAGTTATTAAAACAAATAAGTGATTCTTTAAGGGACTTTTCTGTCCCATCCAACATCAAAAAAGTATCATCAGCGTATTGACTAACCAAAGATTCAGCATTATCTCGAAGAACACCTTTGACATTTTTATTAGCTTTCAACTGCATAGATAGTAATTCAACTCCTATAATGAATAAATAAGGAGATAAAGGATCCCCTTGCCTACAACCACGTTTAAGATTAAAAAAATCAGAGAGGTGTCCATTATTTATGACACAACTAGAAGCCTTGCTGTAAAGACATTTGAACCATTCACATACTGAAGGTCCAAAGTCAAAACTTTCAAGAGCTTTAATCAAAAATTTCCATTCTATGGAGTCAAAAGCTTTTTCAAAGTCAATAAGTAATAATAAACCAGATTGATTATTTTCTTCGAGGTAATGCATTAGATCATAGAGAAGACGTGTGTTCTCAGCAATAAATCTGTCTTTTATAGATCCCTTTTGTGTATCACTTATGATTGAAGGCAAAACTTCCTTAATTCTGTTTGCAACCACTGCTGAAGCTATTTTAATATCAGTGTTTAGAAGACTAATAGGACGCCAGTTACTTATATACCGCTTGTCTTTCCCCTCTTTTGGGATACAGGTTATAACACTTTGATATTGAAACTGAGAAAAGTTCCCAATTTCATACCCATAGTGTAGAGATCTGTACAAAAAGGTCCAATATGTTTCCAAAAATATTTATAGAAATCCACAGTAAATCCATCTGAGCCAGGGCTCTTACCATTTTGCATAATCCAAAATGGTAAGAATAATAAGAATAATGGCATAATAAACAGCTGTAGGGTTAACTTAGACAGGACATAAAACAAATGGCAATCAATCAATCAATCAAGTATTTGCTTTTAAGCATGAAAGATAGATTGATGGTCAGTTTTGTTTTCCTAGTTTCTGAAGTCTCAGAGAAGGTGATATGGAATGCTTTAGTAGACGATCCAGTTTTATTCCTCCGACATTTTCTGGAGAAACTGACGGTCAAGGACAAGATGGACAAGGTGGAAGAGTTACTGTTCTTGTTACGGAAGTTACTTCTACATTTTGAAGACTTGCCGGCTCAGATGGCTCACAGTCTCTTCAATTACCTGGTAGGATTTACTTTGTAATGTTTTTTACGCCATGCCTATGAAAGTGATTAAATGTGAGATAATTTAACTGAATTTTAGTATGACCACAAAATTTAAGACATCTTTAATTTGTTGTTTTCTGGGTTCATTTGATTTTTGTTTAATTTTCCAACAAGTAAGTCCAGTATTATGCAAAGGGTATTCTTAGTGATCATTCTTGTAGCTCAAGTTAAAAAGTAGCTTAGTTTTATTGGTTTGCTTTAAAGTTGAATTTTTTAAAAACTTCTATACTTATTCTTAAAACAAGATACATGTATAAACTAATATAGCTATGGATGTTATATCAGATATGTACTTTATAGGACATCTGTGTATTTTAAACACAATTGCATGTTAGCAATCAAAGATTAGATAGATAACTCATAAAAAAATTCTTGTCAATTTACTTTATATTGCAAATAAAATCCCACATATATTTCCTTTAATGGTATTTGACTTGAAGTTAGCTGTTCTGTTTATATATTAGGTCCTTTTTCTTTGTTTTTTATGTGTTCTATATGAAAACTGTGACATAAAGATGAAGAACAGGAATAAAATTCACACGTTGCGTCTATTTATACCCCCCAGACTAATGTTTGAGGTGGTTTGTTTAGTGGGGTATATAGGAATCACCCTGTCTGTCTGTCTGTCTGTCTGTCTGTCTCCTGTCCTGAGCTCACAGTATTCCTTGTTTTAGTTAAGTTTTAATTGTCTTTTTTGTGTGTTCTATTTTTAGATTGGTTATGTGATGTTCTATGTCAGAACTCCATGTACAGGAAGTCAGGAAGCCATAGCAGGTGCCCTGGCATTGATTTGGCAGGTTTGTACTCTTTTAACCACACTCACTAAATCATTCACAAGTTGATATGCAAGGAAATAGCAGCTGCCATAGCTTTAAATTTTTGGGTTATGTGAATAATTGCCGTCACTTATTGTTATTTCCCATCTTTGAATTTCTCAAAATGGAAGTAAACTTGATATGTACAGAAAGCCAGGAGACTAAAGCTTGAAAACGCGTCAAAGGATTTGAATGTTATTTTGCACAGCTGTTTAGCAAATAAAATACAGGTCAAGTTCAATTTCCAGCATGATCCGAAAAACAGTTTTCGAGATAGGCCGCTTTGAAAAATCAAATTTCATGAAATTTTAAGTTTCCGACTGATAACATAAAAACACGTCAAGGGATTCAAATGATATTTTGTACAGCTATTGAGTACAATAAAATACAGGTCAAGTTCGATTTCCAGCATGATCTGAAAAATAGTTTTCCAGATAGGCCACTTTGAAAAATCAAATTTCATGAAATTTTGAGTTTCCGACTGATTACTTGAAAGCACAATAAGGGATTTGAATGATATTTTGCACAGCTGTTTATTACAATTAAATACAGGTCAAGATCAATTTCCAGCATGATCTGAAAAATAGTTTTTGAGATTGGCCACTTTGAAAAAATCAAATTTTATTAATTTTTAGCTCACCTGGCCAAAGGCCATGTGAGCTATTGCCATCACTTGGCGTCCGTCGTCGTCGTCGTCGTCCGTCGTCGTCCGTCGTCGTCGTTAACTTTTCTTCAAACTTCTTCTCCTCTGAAACGGCTGCACAGATTCAAACCAAATTTGGTCTGGTGGTACTTTAGGGTATCCCCCACAGAACAGATGTGGGGATTTTTGATTCGTCGAAAAACATGGCCGCCGTTGCTAAAAATAGACCAGGGGGGGTCAGACTACTGTTTTTGGCTTGTAAATCAAAAAGTATAATAGATAGATGAAATCTGATGCCACGCTACTGCTTCAGCATCAAAAGCTCTACAAAAGTCTCCATTGAGTCGAAGTTGTCAGATGACCCCTTATGGGAGTTACGGGCCCTTAAAGGTGAAAAATAACATTTTTTCATGTTTTTGGCCTATAGAATGAAAACTATTGCAGATAGAGAGAAGCTGTTGCTTGCTTAAATGTTCAGCTCATTTAGCTCTACACAAGCCTCCATAGGGTCGAAGTTGTCAGATGACCCCTTATAGGGGTTACGACCCCTTCAAGGCAAAAAATAGTGTTTTTGGCCTATAGAATGAAAACTATTGCAGATAGAGAAAAGCTGTTGCTTGCTTAAATGTTCAGCTCATTTAGCTCTACAAAAGTCTCCATAGGGTCAAAGTTGTCAGATGACCCCTTATAGGGGTTATGGCCCCTTAAAGGCAAAAAATAGAGTTTTTTGGCCTATAGAATGAAAACTATTCCAGATAGAGAAAAGCTGTTGCTTGCTTAAAAGTTCAGCTCATTTAGCTCTACACAAGTCTCCATATGGTCGAAGTTGTCAGATGACCCCTTATCGGGGTTACAGCCCCTTAAAGGCAAAAAATAGTGTTTTTGGCCTATGGAATGAAAACTATTGCAGATAGAGAAAAGTTGTTGCTTGCTTAAATGTTCAGCTCATTTAGCTCTACAAAAGTTTTCATAGGGTCAAAGTTGCCAGATGACCCCTTATAGTGGTAACGGCCCCTTAAAGACAAAAAATAGTGTTTTTGGCCTAAAGAAAAAAAAAAATTTTGCAGATAGAGAAAAGATGTAGCTTGCTTAAATGTTCAGCTTAATTAGCTCTACAAAAGTCTTTTTAGGGTCTTAGTTGTCAGATGACCCCTTTAAGGGGTTATGGTCCTTTAAAGGTGAAAAATAGTGTTTTTTTGCTTTGGAATGAAAACTATTGCAGATAGAGAAAAGCTTTTTATTGCTTAAACATTCAGCTCATTTGTCTATACAAAAGTCTCAAAGGGTTGACATTAAGACCAGGTGAGCGATTCAGGCTCCTGGGAGCCTCTTGTTGATATTATATTGTGGCGGGGTATCATTTAATGTCCCATTACATGCCCTATTTTTTAAGTTTTGTGGCAGCCAAGCCTGGTCATTCAACACCAAGAATCCATCCAATTTCAAACACATAGCAAAATAAAACAATCTTGAACAAAAAAAATAGGCAAAAACAAAATTGTTGTCACCAAATCTTCATGTATACTAATGCCATTAATTGGCTGTGTCTTTCATCAGTTCAATTCTTTAAAACTTTGAATGCTGTTGTGATGATTTTGTGTCTACCGATTTTGACTTTTTGGATTGACCATATTTGATTGCCCCTTTGGTATACCTTTGCCTATTTGAAACCACTTGACAAAGTGCCCCTTTGGTACACCTTGCTTCTTCGAAAATACTTTTACCAAATGCTACCAAACTTTGTATGATAATTCTTTAGATGTTTTGACTTTTGTTAATAACATGGTCACCAGGATGTCCTTTTGTTTTTAAGTGTTTTCAAAATATAGTTCCAAATCCTGATTTTCTCAATTTAAAATTTCCTTTGTTTTCATTGTGTTTCATGATAATTTTTTTTCAATGAATAATTTATGGTACATGTAAAAAAAGGAAACTGCAACAAAGTTTTACGATGTACATTAAATTTTAAAATCTTAGGTGTAACTCCCTCCATCATAGTTTCGTCCTTAACTAAATTTGATATTACTGTTTATTCCGACTTTATTTGGTTTCATGCGTTTGTTTTTAATTGTGTATTTCCTATGTTTGGGATCTAGTGCTGTTGATGAAGAATTAAATTCCCAAATGGCCATACAGCTCATTAAAACTAATTGCAGTTGGAGTTTACATATATGTCTTATGGTCTTGTTTTCATTTACTCATATCCTTTCACCAAATATATTCAATTGCCCCTTTAGTACTCTTTTACTTCCTGGACTTGTTTCATTTAATAAAAACCTGGTAATCTGTATCAAAATAAAATATCCTGAAGATCGAGTGAGACATAACTTTACAAATCAAAGAAAGCAGACAACCAACACTATTTATTTTATTGAAAACTAAAATTACATAGATTTTAGAATTAAAGTAACACAGTTTTTAATAATAAAATTTCATAGATTTAAAGAACTACAGTAACATAAATGTAAAGAATTGAAATACATAGATGTTAAGAACTTAAGAAAAACATTGATTTGTAGAATTAAAATTAGAACTGAAATTTCATAAAAAAAAAGTCTTATATACAATGATTAAGTACAATTATAATAATATTATCTGAGTCTCTATATTTTGCTATGCATATTTTATTTAGGTAATTAAGTTTGTCCTCATTTAATATCCATGTATTTGTTAATCCCTATTCTTAAGATGTAAATAAAAGCTATTGTACAGTACATTTATTTTACAGTTTCCATTAAATTAAACTGAACATTTACTTTGAATGAGCTACTGAAGGTATTCAACAGCTTTGCTCACTAATAACTTTCTAGGACTATAACTCAATCATCCATACCACTCACACCCTTATATCATACCCAGACTTACCTTACAGAGTATACAAAAGCAGGTCCTCTCTTATTAACCACCACCAGTTTCTTTGTACTACTGTCATAGTGTACAGCAGTAGGATACACCAGTCCATCATCCTCACCTAGTAACTGATGACATGACTTACCATCAAGGGAGAGAACTACTAGATTGTTAAACCAGCACCCTGTGACATAGATGTTATTGTGGTCATCTATTGTCACACCTGTAGGGTACTTAAGTGCTGCTTCATCTTTGTATGTAAAGAGAACATTGTACTGAGTATCCAGTACAGTTACTGTGTTAGTACTATAAGGACATGTGTAACATATGAGACTGTTACTTACCTCTACATGTGATAACCAATCAACACTCTTATCCTTCACCACCATCTCTACCTTCCCACTATCAATGTTCACCCTGACTAGACCTTTATTAACCATACAACACAATATATCTCTACCTCTACAACACAACCCTCTCACATCCCCTCCAACCTTTAACTTTCTCACCACCTGGTCACTACTTACATCTATAATGGAGATAGTGTCAGACTCAGGATGTGACACAGCAACATGATGATCATCTACTGGTGTCACATCATATACTCCTTCACTCTTATCAAAGTTGATGGTGGATCTTAGTGATCCATTAGAGTTGTGTATTAATACCTTACAATCATTATTATCAATGTCACCATAATCAGCAATCACCACCCGTCCATTAGGTAAGGTACAGCAGCCATAGGAGTAATGACCACGATCCAGATCAATGGTCCGCTGAAGGTGAAGCTGTACAGGACCCTGTGTTTCTTTCTGGGCCTCTCCTGGTCTGGTAACATAGGTAGAAACAGTTGAAGGACTCTTGATGACTTGGATGTTTCCCATGGACTGAGCACCAATAACAATGTCCTCAATAGTTTCATTGAAATCAAAGGTCATATTGCACTTTTCAAGTTTTTTATTCTCAAAGAGTTCTTGAATGTATACATCAGTTTCATGCACGATGTTCTCCATCTCTTTGATACCGATAAAAGTTTGATAATTTGTTGCATACAGTTTAATGTCCTCCTTCTGGCCAATGATTTCATAGAGTTTAGTTTCCTTGGCTTGGACTACTTCTAATGTATTTGATAAGTCACTTGTCAGTTCAGTATATACTGTATTTAACTTAGTAGTTGTGGTTTCTTTTAGTTTTTCTAGATGTTTGATTATATTGTCAAATTTTTCTTCCAAGCAACTTTGTATTTCTTGATAGCTACTTTTCAACTGCGTTAAATTATTATTACGGTCTTCAGAAATTTCTCGCAAGGTTGCACACATAGTTTCCATCTCGGTTATAATATCCTCAAAAACAGCTGAATCTTTCACATTGCGGACAACATCTTCTATCTTAGGCACGTCTTCACATTTCCTGTGAGAAGTTCTAAGACACGTCATACATATTGGTTTGTCATGCATTCGGCAGAATTCGGTCAATTTCTCATTATGGTCTTCACAGTAGACATTTGTGTTTAAAATAAACGACGGTAACTTTTGATAATCTTCATATTTTATGACGGCATGGTTCTTGTTCTTTCTATAAAGTTTGTGTTGTGTATTGCACTTTCCACACAACAATTCCTCACAGAATGGACACCAAACCGATGGAGGGGAGGTAATTCCCTGTTGTATACATAAGCTGCATGTGGAGGCCATTGTTACTGAAAGAAAAAAATTATAATTTATATGCCTGCAGTTAGTGAGGACACTTGTGATGCGACAATAACCAGCTAAAAATGCAATGTCAATAAATAAATTATATTTTATTTTCTTGATGAATCCATAATATTTCATGTACAAACAAAAAATTAAAGGTAGAGTTAAGGCCATAATAAAATAATTCTTAGATTCCCATCCAAATTTCTTGAAAATATGGGGCTTGCAGGCAAATTTTATTTTTATATTTTTTCTTCTTGGACCAGAAATGAACATAATTTGCCAAAATATCAAGGTAATTTTTTTAGGTTGGCTGAATTTATCGGGTAGGAGGGGATAGGATCAAGAATATTTTTTGTACACGTATTGGCCTAATGTGAAATAAAAAAGGTGCAAATGCTACAGGAAATCTTAAATAAAATGAAAAAGTTGACTAAGAACAATAATGATTAACATGAAATAAAAGTGCACTGTGTACAGATATAAGAAAGCAACAAACATTTCACAAAAAAGTCTTGCCACCTTCCCATTTTAAAACATTGATAGGTCTATGACCACATTATTATATTAACTTACCATAAGCAGCTATTTGTTAATCCCCCATCATGCTTGTGACTTCCTGTTTCTCAATTGAAATTATCTAGTTATGTTTTTGGACTTATATAGTGACAATGGGGTTTGGATGATAAGATTATCATCACAAACTTTGATATTTGCCCTGAACTTAAGATCAGATGATGTTATGATCATAAGATGAACTCATGTGAACTTTAGATTATGTGAGACTATTATTTACCCTGTACTAGTAAGATGGACCTTGTTCAGTGAAGATTAGAAACTTAGTCAAAATTTATAGATAAATTTAGTTGATAGTTTTGATCTTCTATAAACTATAAAAATATACAAAGCCCATTCAAAGGTCGAACAAATTCAAGGAAAATGTTGTTGCAAAACAGTTTTGTAAGTTCACATTGCTGTTTGCCTTTTAGTTATTGTTTTTTTATGGTGTTGTGTTTCCTTTATAAGAATGCCCCATTGGTACTTCTTTGCATTTTAATGTCACACACAAAACAACAATCATGACAATGTGATGGTACCCACAAATAGCTGGTAAAACTTATATAAGTTGTTCATTTACATGATTTATTTATAAATGTAAGTTGGTCCTTCAGAGAACTATTTGAATATATATTTCTAGTCTTGAAGAAATTCATCAGATTCCTAACTAGTTGTATCAAAAAATTGTGAATGTTTTTTAATGAGAGACAGTATTTAAAAGTACTGCACTGCTTGAGAAAATTCTTAAGTATTCAAAAAAAGCTAACTACAATAAACCATATTTGTTACAAACTAGTTTTAATAAGTCATACAAGTTGAGCTAACAAAATTTTGAATTAAGAAGTTCAGTTTGTAATTTTGTAACAAATCAAATCATAAATGCAATTAGTTAAAGTAATATTATCGCTACAGTTTAAAAATCACATTTCAGCAAACATTCAGTAATCTAAGCATCAGTCCATGTACTGTCCTTTTATTGACAAGATACTGATACGGTTATCACTGTGGGTGATTTCTAGGTCAATGTCATATACCCCGTAACTTTATCTGAATTGGGGTATCTCTCTGTATCATAAACTAGGACCATCTACATGATCAAGTTAATCAAAAGATAAACAATGATTATCTAAATAAATAAATGTAACATGTTTGAAATATTGTCTTTTGATAAAAATTGTGTTCTTGTAATACTTGTATATATTTAATGTACAGATATCTCACTTTGCGACGTAAAGTTGCTCCTCGGAAAATACATGAGGGCTTTACAAAATTTCATGTTGACATTTCTTTGGTACTTTTAATATTTAAGAGCTCACAGGTTTCCAAAATACTTCTAAGTTTTTAGCTGCATTAAAAGTGGGTTAATGTGCATGTTAACTAGAGATCCCTGTATAAAATAATATCCTGGCTGATAGGTTATCTATGCAATTGCTTTTAGTATGCATACATTGCTTATTCTGCTGTTGATTGGTAAAAGGGATTAACATCTGAAAATTAAAAATTTTGAAGACATGAAAAGGCATAAAGGAGTTTGGCCTTTTAGCTCTTTTAATATTCAGTTATCCAAACAAGACTAGGAAGCTTTTCAGGCTCTGGTGAGTCTCAAGTTTGAAGTGTCTTGTCAAAGACATTTCCTGCTGTAAAGTTGATATCAATGAAAAGATAAACTGGTTAACTATACTAGCAACATAAACCTTTGATTAAATGAATTTTGACATTTAAAATGTTACTTTATTTTCAGGTCATACCTAGTGTGGAAGGGATATATTTCAAGGACCTCAAAATGACCTTAAAGAAAGAACAATGTGATGTAAGTTGATTTTTCCTGTTATGAAAATAATGTTTAAAGAAAAGTTTTAATACTTTAACTTTAAGGATTCTTTTCACCTTTTTGTTTGTCTGTTAGAAATTAAAAAAAACATTTCCTCATCAACACTCCACTGAAGATGTAAATGAGAATTACAGTGACAATGTATATATGTTAATAATGTAGTGGCATCAACAAAGCTTGGTTACATTTTGTTACATTATCAAAATCCATCTTCAATCTTCTGAAATGGCAAATAAATAGAAATTAAAGAGATGTGGAATAAAGTATCCTTTCTATTCTAATCAGCTATTTTCCACTTCACCAATTTGATATTTTATTTGACAAAGTTGACTTTTCCAATGAAGCTATCTTGAAAATATACAGTAACTTGCCCATTATATGCAATATATCCTATAAACTTTATTTTTCAGCCTTATCTGTTGATATCAGCAATGGTTCCAAGTGCTAAGAAGATAATAGTCCATGGAACTGACCAAACAAGTATACCAACACAGTTACCTATACATGAGGTTAGTGCAATCTTGGTCACTTACTTGCATTTTAATATAAAAAAGTCTTAATTAGTTTAAAACATTCGCATAAAAGAATTTCAACGGTTAAAAATTATTCACTCACAAGCCATGTGCATAATGCTTTCCTGTGAATGTGGGCATCAATTTTCGTAGATCGGGTATATTAAATGCATATTTGTGGATTCATGATTTTACCAAATTCTTTATAGAAAGCTTTGCCCAATTTATTTTGCATTTGATATTGAATTGTGTGGTTTGCATGACCCACACTAACCACAAAAATTGGTACTCCAAGAAAATGAAATATGTTCACAGTATAATATTGATCAATAAGATAGTTTCTCTTCCTAGCTGAAATTTTTAAATGGCTATTCTGTAAGGGATGTTTTTAGCCTAGTTGGAACGAAGTTGAACTCAGCTATTGTTATGATGATGGTGGGCGGGCGGGTGGGCGTGCAGGCCTCAACAATTGGTTTCCAGACCATAACTCAGAATGTTGTGAACTGATTTTTATGAAACTTGGGGATATTGTTACATACCATAATAGGATGAACCCTATTGTTTTTGGGATAAATCTGTTCAAGTCAAGGTCACAGCTACAGAAAAACATTTCTTGAATTAGTGGTTTCCAGACCATAGCTCAAAAAGTTTTGAACTGATTATATTGAAACTGGAATAATGTTACATACTATAAGAGAAGGAACCCTATTGATTTTTGGATAAATCTGTTTAAGGTCAAGGTCACAGCGACAGAAAAGCGTTCGAAAATTTCTTGAATTCTGGACCATAACTCAAAAAGCTCTCAACTGATTTTAATGAAACTCTGCTATATTGTTACATACCATAAGAGGAGGAACTTTATCGATTTTGGGCTACATCCGTTTAAAAACAAGGTCACAGCGACAGAAAAACGTTTGGAATTTTCTTGAATTTGTGGTTTCTGGACCATAACTCAAAAAGTTCTCAACAGATTTGAAGGAAACTTTGGTATATTGTTACTAATCATAAGAGGAGGAATCTTATTGATTTTGGGGTAATTTCATTGAAGGTCAAGGTCACAGAAGCAGAAAAACTTTTGAAAAGGTTTTGGTTAGTAAAATACATCAACTTGGCTTTTGCACCCATGTGCATATAGATATTTTGTATTATGAACTATACTTAATTAGTATGTTGATATTTTCATTTTGAAAAAATTGTCGCAGTTTGTGGTCAAGGTCAGTTTTATGTATATTTTTCAGGACACTCAGTTTTCACAGATCCTCCAAGAAAGTCTTGAGTTCTTCAATATTCCAGAGGAAGATTATCCATCATATTTCCTGGTGGACAGTAAATCTAGTAAGACAGCGTTAAAAATTGTTTTAAGAAGCAAAGAGGTACCAATGGGGCATCGGAATGTCAAAGCCCCAAAGGGCAAAGACAAAACAAGTAAACATGAGCAAGTACAGCACAAGAAACACAAAAAACGACTGTATAGCAATCAACAACGTGAGTTCAAGTTGTAATGAGAGTGAAATCAGGTGCTCCCAAAGAGTAACCAGTTCCTTATTATACCCCCCGCAAACAAAGTTTTGGGGGTATATAGGAAACACCCTGTCTGTCTGTCCATCCGTCCGTCTGTCTGTCTGTCTGTCCGTCTGTCCACATAACTCGTAAGCGCTTCTCCTCCTAAATCGCTTAAAGGATTTTGATGAAACTTTGCCTGATGGAAGAACATCATATGTAGATGTGCATGAAGAATTTTCATCGCAATCAGACATAATTCAGGGGAGATAATTTGACTTAGACTTTTCAAATACATTATTCAATGGGAGACCTCGTAAGCGCAACTCCTCCTAAACGGCTCGAAGGATTTAGATGAAACTTTACATGAAGGAAGTACATCATATGTAGATGTGCATGAAGAATTTGAATTGCTCTCGGTTATCATCGAGGGGAGATAACTCGGTATATAGGAAACACCCTGTCTGTCTGTCCGTCCATCCGTCCGTCCGTCTGTCTGTCTGTCTGTCCGTCTGTCCACATAACTCGTAAGCGCTTCTCCTCCTAAACCGCTTTAAGGATTTTGATGAAACTTTGCCTGATGGAAGAACATCATATGTAAATGTGCATGAGGAATTTTTATCGCAATCAGACATCATTCAGGGGAGATAATTTGACTTAGACTTTTCACATTCATTATTCAATGGGAGACCTCGTAAGCGCAACTCATTCTATACGGCTCGAAGGATTTTGATGAAACTTTACATGAAGGAAGTACATCATATGTAGATGTGCATGAAGAATTTGTATTGCTCTCGGTTATCATCGAGGGGAGATAACTGGACTTGAGATTTTTTTTTACAGTACAGAGTCAATATGAAGCGGAGGGTATCCTTTTGTGAGCTAGCAGAGTATTACTTGTTCCTTATACTCTGTGCTGATTGACGAATGTTTATTTGCCCTTCACATTTCTTTTAAAAGAAGTAAAGATGTCCAAAAGGGACAATTAGAAATTTTAAGTTTGAAAAGACAAAATGATAAGACACAAAAGACAAGATGAAATAAAAACAAAAAAGAAGTGCAATACATATAAAATCAAACATAAAAACAACTTAACTACAACCAGCAATATGGGAACTCTAGTATAAATGAACACTTCTTCTTACCAACTACTAATCACAGTCACTGGATATTTGGTTAACAACATTTGTGCCTGGTTGTTTTACCAGAAATAAAGGTATGGTCTTCAATATTAAAAAATGGAAATGCACAACATAATAATAAAAAACATACATAAAAACAGCCCAATTGCAATTAGCAATATGTGATTTCTAGTTGAAATGAACACTTCTTAGCAACTACTAATCATAGTCTCTTAGCATTTGGTTTGCAGCATGGATCTTGTTTTTTTACCAGAACAAGAAAAATTTTTGTTTTTCTATATTTACAGATCAGATACACAATCTGAATTCCTATGTAAGAGATTTCTACTTTTTCCGACGTAACTTTTACCCACAGCTAAGCCTAGTCAACATGGATCCCGATAAAGCTTTCCAAGAACTTGATAAACAGGTAAATATTATAAATTGCTCCAAGTTGTGAACATTGTAAATTTTTTACCAGTCTGTCAGTCCGTCAATAATTATCATAATGATTCTGATTAACCTTTTCCAGAAATGGTTTGCAATAGTATATGCAGTATAAAAGATGCTTATTAGGACCCTGCATAGATGAAGACATCCTTAAGGTTTACTTTGTTTGTCCATCTATCTGTGTCTGTCTACAATTTTTCATGAACACTTAAATGTAAAAAAAATAGGAATCAATGTAAAATAAACACTTCATTGAAATTTTATTGTTTTGACTAGTGAAACCATGAAAATTGGAACTTTGTGAATAATGATAACAAATCCACAATATAGAATTTAGTTTATATGTCAAAAACTGATGTCTGTCATGTTGTGTTGACTTTATTAAATTTATTTTTCTCTTTAAAGGCTTTTACTTTGAAATTTGTGGAGATAGGAAAAGTTTTATTTACAACAGCTGTACTAAAAAGTACCCCAGCACATCAGGTAAAATTATTGTATTGGTTAACAAAATGTAAATGAAATACCTGTGGATGAGTATTACTGAATACAATTATGGACAGTAATAGTTCTCCTATCAGCTAACTGAGCAATCATAAAAAAAAAACATTCTATTTGCTTTACATTTAGGTATTCCTTAAGCTGTCGTTCTTTATTACTGTGTATCATATAATCACAATTTTGTTGTCCCAGATGACAACCGCATGTTCATAAGAACACAATTTTGTAAGCACTTTTCAAATGCCTACATTTTTGACACTTTTCATTGAATTTATGAAAATGCATGTGGCATTATTCCTTGACCATAAGAATAAAAACCAGTGTAGAAAACATGAAACAATTAAGATTACTTTGCTTTCATAGCATGTATTTTCTTATTTTTACAGCTACAGAATCACGTTTCATTTCTCCATGAAGAATTTCTAAAGTTGCCATCTTTCCCTAGGAAAGCTTTAGAGGCAGAATTTGGGCTGTATGGTGGAAACTGGGGTCAGGTTGGTTCAGATACTGCAACCTTAGTTTAGCATATTTTAAGTATTTTTTATGTCAATAAGTTGTCGTTAGAGCTACTCCAATAAAAAGTAGGAATTGGGTTGAAATGCAACTCTTTATCTAATGGTATATAAGGAGTATCTCGAAATAAAATATATATCTGATTTTTACAATCATGCTGTGAAAATACCACAGCCAAGCTTTTACATTTATTTAAATCCCATATACTAATTTTTACTTGAATAACAATTAATAAAAAAAAGTGCTGATGTTGGCCATCTAAAGAAGTAATGTGTTAAAACAGGCACACTAATATCTCAAAGAAAAAAAACCAACAGGATTGAAAATCAAGAAGACACAAAAATAATGCCAATAAAAAAACTTTTACAACAACACATTATTCCAATATAAAACTATAGTGATTTTAGGTGCTTTTAGTTGTTAATGGTGAATCAGTTGAAATGTTTACTACAGTAGTTTAAATTATCTTTCTCTCTATTTCAGGAACTTTATGGAATGGATACACTACATAAATATTCATGGGTTAAGGTAATGTTGTTAAACCAAATCTTCTTTTGTCTTCTTGTATTTATGATAAATCATTTAAAGGTCTTGGCAATGCTTACTAGTAAATGAAGTATATGCACTATACATTTGTATTTCTAAGTTTATACAATAACATTGCATACCATAGAATGACTAAAAAGGTTTCTTGGCAAATTATTTCAAGATTTTGAACCAGTTTTAAAAGAACTCTAGAACATTTATGTAATTGGACCAAGTTCAGTAGCGTAGCTTGAACTGAGGCAACCGAGTAGAAAAATTGACAAGTGAAAAATAAAAACATGGGGGCAAAAGAACTTCCACTCTAAAAATTAAACAAAAGAACGTTACTCAGAATGTCCCTTGGTTGTTGGTGTAAAATTAAAACAGTGACAGTTGGATTCAAGTTTGTTATTAATTCCACTAGCCTTTGCTCAACATATTCTTAGGTACAAATGTATGACTGCGTTCCGTAGCTTTCGCAATCTCTATAGAAAACCGGAATGTAGAGAACTTGGATGCATGTATATAGTGAAAGCCCGCATCCCGCACAGCTTTGTATAAATTAAAATAAAGGATCAAAGAACCTGGAAAGCCTGTAGCGTTTTTGGAGGCAGGGTAGCCATAAGAACAACGCAACTTGAAGAGTCCACACAGAGCTTGTGCGGGTACAGTCTCTCGATAAAGTATGTTTTTGACAGTTGTATTGCTAAGCTCAGTGTTTTAGCATAATGACTAATTCCTGTTGTTAGTACTAATATCAATTCTAATATCTACACATTACATCTTAAAGTCCAGCGATGAAAGAAATCCGGGAAAGAAATACTTCAGGTCAGAACCTGAAACCGAGCTATCTTTAGCACTTGTTCTAGCTAATGCGCATAAAGTTATTAATTTTCCGTCCGTCTGACTTCCCCAAAGTAATTTTTGTAGGTAGTGGTCCATGCATAGCTGTTCGTACAATAGTAATCCTAATGGGTGTAATTTTGCAAAAAAAAGATATGATATGATATGATGATATAATATACGGTATTCATATTTAACAATAAGTGAGTTAATACATAGATATAGGAGAATAGGTGTACGCTAATAAAATCAGTGGTAGCAATAAAGACTGCCAGCTGCCTTTAATGTGATTAGTGAACCCTACTTGGCCTTCCAATCTGTGGTCCCAGATCCAAAATACGAAATATCTCCTTTCTGGACAGAGCAAAACTATAACACTAAAGATGATCAAAGATGGAGTCAAAGACAAGCATAACTTTTTGTGACAAAGATTACTTGCTTAGGACAGACACATACGAATGAAATTTAAACTATAGTTTGTTTTCGCCCTGTGTCGGATAACCTTCATGATTATAAAAATACTGTTCATTGATTAACGAAAGTTATATATGATTTTAAGTCAAGGTATGCCACATTCATACCTAAATTTTACACTTCAACAAAAATCAGTTAAATTAATGGTTAAAGAGGGAAATATTCTGATTCAAATATTTCTTTTAATTATAAGCTTTTTGTCAGTCTCGTATGAAAATGACTTATTGACATCATAAAATCTGTTGGTTTCATACATAAAATCACATTTTTTTTTTCGGCAGGGGGGGCTTTGCCCCCCACACCCCCCACCAGGGGGCTTCAATGGTAGCCCACTGTACCCCTGCCTTGGTAGATATTACACCCAAGCTATGCTACTGAAGTTCATAACAAGACAATACTTGGAGCTGTTTATATCACAATCTTTACAAATGACCTTCAACTCTTTTTCAATATCATCCTTGAATAGAACATTCTTCATTGTGAGGACTGAAGGATGTATTTGTTTATCTTTTCAGTTAATGACCACAATGTTCAGTTCTATGACCAGTACTTTTGCTTGGTCAAATGACCTTCAACTCTTCCTCAATGTCATCAATGGATGTATCATTTTACACTGTGAGGATTCAGCCATGCTTAGGTTCTGTCTGACGTCTCTGATCAACACAAGTATTCATTTCAAATACATCTTTTCCATGAATGGGTGAGTTTTGAAAAAAATGATTTTTTGTAAGAACTTGGTGAATGTATTTCTGTCTGACAAGAAGTATTTAATTTTTTTTTTCTTTGGCGAAGGGATGTTTTCAGATTTATTGTTACTTATGTTTGCTTGATAGTACATAAAATTTTACAGGTATAAAAAGTTAAGTTATTTTTCAAACGCTTGAATATGAATATACCTTTACTGTTAGATAATGCATGGGATGTACATACATGTATGTTTCTGGAAGAGTAAGTGAACCACTGTTAAACTTTTAATAATGAATTATTTTGTAGCTTTTCTAATATAAATATAATTAGTATCTCTTGATAAAAAAAATCTTACAAATGCTCAGCATTCTTTCCTTTAGAATTAACAAGTGGATTAAAAGAAATTTTTTTTTTTTTCAGATTTAACTACATTATGCCGACACTGCTGAAAACCTTGAGCAATAACCAACCAAACCCTGTACTGGTGACAGCCATACAGTTCATCTGTAAAACATTCTACATACTGCATAGGAAACCCTTTATACTACAGGTTTGAATCTAAATAAAACAACATTTGTATAGCAATCATCAATACCCACTTTTAATTAGCTCACCTGGCCAAAGGCCATGTGAGCTATTGCCATCACTTGGCGTCCGTCGTCGTCGTCCATCGTCGTTAACTTTTCTTCAAACTTCTTCTCCTCTGAAACGGCTGCACAGATTCAAACCAAATTTAGTCTGGTGGTACTTTAGGGTATCCCCCACAGAACTGATGTGGGGATTTTTGATTCGTCGAAAAACATGGCTGCCGTTGCTAAAAATAGACCAGGGGGGTCAGACTACTGTTTTTGGCTTGTAAATAAAAAATTATAAGAGATAAATGAAATCTGACGGCACGGCACGCTACAGCTTCAGCATCAAAAGTTCTACAAAAGTCTCCATTTGGTCCAAGTTGTCAGATGACCCCTTATAGGGGTTACAGCCCCTTAAAGGTGAAAAAAAAGCGTTTTTTCATGTTTTTCCCCAATAATATGAAAACTATTGCAGATAGAGAAAAGCTGTCGCTTGCTTAAATGTTCAGCTCATTTAGCTCTACAAAAGTCTCCATAGGGTCAAAGTTGTCAGATGATCCCTTATAGGGGTTACGCCCCCTGAAATAATGTTTTTTCATGGTTTTGGCCTATGGAATGAAAACTATTGCAGATAGAGAGAAGCTGTTGCTTGCTTAAATGTTCAGCTAATTTAGCTGTACAAAAGTGTCCATAGGGTCGAAGTTGTCAGATGACCCCTTATAGGTGTTACGGCCCCTAAAATGATGTTTTTTCATGTTTTTGGCCTATAGCAAGAAAACTATAGCAGATAGAGAAAAGCTGTTGCTTGCTTAAATGTTCAGTTCATTTAGCTCTACAAAAGTCTCTAAGGATCGAAGTTGTCAGATGACCCTTAATAGGGGTTACGGCCCCTAAAATAACCTTTTTCATGTTTTTGGCCTATATAATGAAAACTATCAAAAAAGAAAAAGATAAAGAAAAGCTAAAGAAAAGCTGTTGCTTGCTTAAATGTTCAGTTTATTTAGCTTTACAAAAGTCTCAATAGGATCGAAGTTGTCAGATGTTCAGTTCATTTAGCTCTACAAAAGTCTCTAAGGATCGAAGTTGTCAGATGACCCTTAATAGGGGTTACGGCCCCTAAAATAACCTTTTTCATGTTTTTGGCCTTTAGAATGAAAACTATAGCAGATAGAGAAAAGCTGTTGCTTGCTTAAATGTTCAGTGCATAAAGCTCTACAAAAGTCTCCATAGGGTCAAAGTTGTCGGATGACCCCTTATAGGGGCTACAGCCCCTGAAATAAAGGTTTTTCGTGTTTTTGGCCTATAGAATGAAAACTATAGTAGATAAAGAAAAACTGTTGCTTGCTTAAATGTTCAGCTCATTTAGCTCTACAAAATATAGGGTTGACATCAAGACCAGGTGAGCGATTTAGGCTCCTGGGAGCCTCTTGTTTGTTAAGCTCTCAGGTTAAACTATTTAACCCTATATTTATAAAACAGCAACATACAATTTTGAATGGTACCAATTACTTCAATGTGACCATTGGTAACTGTTTGCTGTTAAGCAATAAAAACTTACTTAATTTGTTATTATTATGCAGATGATTATAAACTTATATCCGAAAATTACCCTTAAAAATTATGGACATAGAAAAACTTACAAAAAATCTTGGCTAAAGACAGCATAATTAATGTATTTTTTTCAACATTTTCCAGATGTTTGGAAGTATTGTGCCATTACTAGATGAATCTTCATCAGAAAGTGGAATGATGGATTGTAGAAAGGTAATGTTAAATGCAATAAAAAACTTTTCAACAATTTTACTCCAACTGTAATTTTTACCAATAGCTTCTCAGCAAATATATATAAAAAAGAAACTGTTTAAAATGTGCTTAAAGTGTGTTTAAAATCTTAGCCTATTGTATGAATTGATAGGAATGTGTTTTGTTCCAATCTGTATTATGACAGCCATATCTAGTTTTGGGGGCAATTCTGGTGTGGCAGGGGGACATGGCCATTAATAACATCCACTTTTTGTCTCGCCTGCAAAGCAAAGCGAGAAATAGGTGTTACTTTTCAGCGGCGGTGGCATTAACTTTTTTGGTAAGGTTTTATGAGCACCTCCATATCTCAAGAACTATAGGTCCTAGGTTGATGAAATTTTGTATGCATATGCCCCAGTAGTAGCTTAGCACAGTTACATCCCCATCTTATGACATTGACCTTGATTTTCTGGTTGAGTGACTTTGACCATTTTCATTACATATAATAGCAATGGTAAGGTTTTGCGAGCACCTCCATATCTCAAGAACTATAAGTCCTAGCTTGATGAAACTTGGTATGCATATGCCCCAGTAGTAGCTTAATACAGTTGCAACCCCATCTTTAGACCTTGACCTTAATTTTATGGCTGAGTGATTTTGACAATTTTCAATACATAGCATAGCAGTATTAAAGTTTTATGAGCACCTCCATATCTCAAGTATTATTGGTCCTATTAGTAAAACTTGATATGCATATGCCCTAGTAATACCTTAGAACAGTTGCATCCCCATCTTTTGACCTTGACCTTGATTTTTATGGCCCGACCACGTATGTGGATCGGACATATAGTTTTACCCTTGTCCGTCCGTCCATACGTCAATCCGTAACACTTTGGTTAAGTTTTTGGTTAAGGTCCATTACTCTGATACTAGATGATGGGGGTCAATGATATTTCACCACCAGATGGGTCTTGGGTAGGGCTACACCACCCACTAGAAATTAGGTCACTATGACCTATATTTTATGCATGAACGACTTCGGTTAATTTCTTGGTTATGGTCCATATCTAAGATACTACATGTTGATGGTCAATGGTATTTCCCCACTAGATGTGTCTTGGGTAACATGACACCATCCAACAAAAATTAGGTCACTGTGATCCATATTTTATGCATGAGCGACTTCGGTTAAGTTCTTGGTTAAGGTCCATAACTTGTATATTAGATGTTGGAGGTCAATGATATTTCACCACTAGATGTGTCTTGGGTAAGGTGACACCATCCACTAGAAATGAGGTCACTGTGCTCTATATTTTACGCATGAATGACTTTGGTTAAGTTCTTGGTTAAGGTCCATATCTTGAATACTACATGTTAGGGGTAAATAATATTTCACTACTAGATGAGTCTTGGTAACATGGCACCACCCACCAGAAATAAGGTCACAGCGACCTATATTTTACACATGAACACTTTTGATCAATTTCTTGGTAAAGGTCCATATCCCAGGTAATACACATTGAGGGTCAATGATATTTCAAGAATGGGAAGGCCATCCTGTGGCTCATAGACACATTTTCTAGTCTTGTTGAGTGACTTTGATTATTTTTTTTTTGCATATATTAGCAATATTTAAGTTTTATCAACACCTTTTGATCTCAGACACTGAAAATCCTTATCAATTCAAAATATAGTGTAAAAAGAGAATCATTGTTTCTGATGGTGCGTGCAAGCAAGGCATACTTTAGTGTTAACTCTATTATTAAAGTTCACAAACTTGTAATAAATTCTTGGTATTTCAGATCCAACCAGATGTTCTGTTTCAACTGCTGTTATCCCTGGGTAAAGAATGCCCTGACAATCTGTATGTCCTAGATCTGGTTCAAGGTGAAAAACCTTTGAGAGCACTTGTAAGTAAAACAAACGAACAATAAATGCCTGTAACAACCTTGATGAAATTATCATTCTGTTCAAATTAAAGATAAAGTTTCTTTTCTGGCTAATATAATAAAATAAAAAATGACTCTTTTTGGCTAAAAAAAAAGATTTCTGTTATAAGAATGACCATTGACAGAGATGAAATGATTCATGATGTCAAGGTATAATAGGCCATGACTGACTATGTATAAAATTCACCAAAGTTGTAAATGATATCTCATTTATCTGACATTTTTCTGTTTTTACAAGGCGTAGAAATGATAGATGCTGCTTATACACAGGCAATTTTGTTAACATTAACTTAACATCAAAGATTAACGTTAATTTAGTGTTTATCAAGCTTCAATTGTTAATCTAACATTAAATTTAACATTTGACGTCACATAATACAACAGGAATGTTAATGTTAAAAGTTTTACACTATTTTAACGTTATTGTTTAACACAAGATTAATGTTAAATATGTTAACGTTAAACTAACATGAATTTAAAATTAAATTAGTACTACTTTAACATTAAATTAGTGTTAACGGAGCTTAACTTTCATTTTAACGTTAAGACAGATTCCCTGTGTATGTGTGTTACAGTCATAGACTATTTTGACAAGTCATAAAACTATATATTTTTTCAACTTTATCTGACAGTGTCTTACTCTTTACAGGATTTTTGTTATGAGAATGACTCTGACAGACTAGAAATGATTGATGCTGTCAATATGTGTGTGACTGTGATAGCCTATGCCCCAGACTCATTCAGAAGTGTCCAGATGCTGGTATGTAAAATGTATTCTTTTTTTTTGCATTGAAATATTAGAAAAGGACAATTTCACATTTCTTGACACTGATAGCAAGAATCCTTATCATTGAAAAGGAACAAATATTGTTGTCCTGTTTGGGGAGACATTACCCAAGGTACGTTAATAATTCTTTTGTAGAGCTCTATAAAAGTAGAATCATTATGAGTAACCAGTTTTAAAAGTCTACAATAAGATCAAAAGTCTATTATTATGAATGAATAAGTTAAAGAATAAAAAAAGGTAATAACAAAATTACCGAACTTGGAGAATCAATCTCAAATGTCGATAAGACGAGACAAAACAAGGAAGACATACCGGAAAATTGAAGACCACAATGGTCCTGACTTGGTACAGGCATTTCAAAAGAAATGGTGGGTTAAACCAGGTTTTAATTAAGGCGCGCCAAACCTCCCTCTTCCATTGCGGTCTTTGGGTCCAGTAGTTAAACAAAACACAAGAGGTTTGTGATGACATATCAGGGATGCTAGGATGATCATCTCAGTAACTTCCAAACTACATATCAATCGAGAACAAACTTTTTTTCTGAAATTTTCAGGAAAAAAAGATTTTTTTGCCTTTTTATGTTACCTCCATCAGTTGTCATGTCATGTGCCGTCAAAAAAAATTCTCCTACAGATTTTCGAGCAACTGCATGCCACAGTCTTGATATTTGTAATAAATGTTGTAAAGCAATTTTATGCATGTAATTCATCTATTTTCTATTTACCGAATATTTTAAGATGCAGGCAACATATGTCTTTCATGGAAGACCACCATTCTAGTTCTTTATACAAAGTACGATAAATTCCTTTTCACAGAAAATCTTAGATGTCCTTATTCCAAGATATCTTGACCATCTGAAGAAGAATACAAACCAAAGAGACAACCCTACAGCCGCTAGATCTGAGATCACCGTCATCAATAATGTAGCCATCGCCATGAGGGCTCTGTTGTGTTGTAGTGAATACTTTACAAGGTACGTCAGATCTGAAATCACTGTCATCAATAATGTAGCCATCGCCATGAGGGCTCTGTTGTGTTGTAGTGAATACTTTACAAGGTACGTCAGATCTGAAATCACTGTCATCAATAATGTAGCCATCGCCATGAGGGCTCTGTTGTGTTGTAGTGAATACTTTACAAGGTACGTCAGATCTGAGATCACTGTCATCAATAATGTAGCCATCGCCATGAGGGCTCTGTTGTGTTGTAGTGAATACTTTACAAGGTACGTCAGATCTGAAATCACTGTCATCAATAATGTAGCCATCGCCATGAGGGCTCTGTTGTGTTGTAGTGAATACTTTACAAGGTACGTCAGATCTGAAATCACTGTCATCAATAATGTAGCCATCGCCATGAGGGCTCTGTTGTGTTGTAGTGAATACTTTACAAGGTACGTCAGATCTGAAATCACTGTCATCAATAATGTAGCCATCGCCATGGGGGCTCTGTTGTGTTGTAGTGAATACTTTACAAGGTACGTCAGATCTGAAATCACTGTCATCAGTAATGTAGCCATCGCCATGAGGGCTCTGTTGTGTTGTAGTGAATACTTTACAAGGTACGTCAGATCTGAGATCACTGTCATCAATAATGTAGCCATCGCCATGAGGGCTCTGTTGTGCTGTAGTGAATACTTTACAAGGTACGTCAGATCTGAGATCACTGTCATCAGTAATGTAGCCATTGCCATGAGGGCTCTGTTGTGCTGTAGTGAATACTTTACAATATACGTCAGATCTGAAATCACTATCATCAATAATGTAGCCATCGCCATGAGGGCTCTGTTGTGTTGTAGTAAATACTTTACAAGGTACGTCAGATCTGAAATCACTGTCATCAATAATGTAGCCATCGCCATGAGGGCTCTGTTGTGTTGTTGTGAATACTTTACAAGGTACGTCAGATCTGAAATCACTGTCATCAATAATGTAGCCATAGCCATGAGGGCTCTGTTGTGTTGTTGTGAATACTTTACAAGGTACGTCAGATCTGAAATCACTGTCATCAGTAATGTAGCCATCGCCATGAGGGCTCTGTTGTGTTGTAGTGAATACTTTACAAGGTACGTCAGATCTGAAATCACTGTCATCAATAATGTAGCCATTGCCATGAGAGCTCTGTTGTGTTGTAGTGAATACTTTACAAGGTACGTCAGATCTGAAATCACCGTCATCAATAATGTAGCCATCGCCATGAGGGCTCTGTTGTGTTGTAGTGAATACTTTACAAGGTACGTCAGATCTGAGATCACTGTCATCAATAATGTAGCGATCGCCATGAGGGCTCTGTTGTGTTGTAGTGAATACTTTACAAGGTACGTCAGATCTGAAATCACTGTCATCAATAATGTAGCCATCGCCATGAGGGCTCTGTTGTGTTGTAGTGAATACTTTACAAGGTACGTCAGATCTGAAATCACCGTCATCAATAATGTAGCCATTGCCATGAGGGCTCTGTTGTGTTGTAGTGAATACTTTACAAGGTACGTCAGATCTGAAATCACTGTCATCAGTAATGTAGCCATCGCCATGAGAGCTCTGTTGTGCTGTAGTAAATACTTTACAAGGTACGTCAGATCTGAAATCACTGTCATCAATAATGTAGCCATCGCCATGAGGGCTCTGTTGTGTTGTAGTGAATACTTTACAAGGTACGTCAGATCTGAAATCACTGTCATCAATAATGTAGCCATCGCCATGAGGGCTCTGTTGTGTTGTAGTGAATACTTTACAAGGTACGTCAGATCTGAAATCACCGTCATCAGTAATGTAGCCATCGCCATGAGGGCTCTGTTGTGTTGTAGTGAATACTTTACAAGGTACGTCAGATCTGAAATCACTGTCATCAATAATGTAGCCATCGCCATGAGGGCTCTGTTGTGTTGTAGTGAATACTTTACAAGGTACGTCAGATCTGAAATCACCGTCATCAATAATGTAGCCATCGCCATGAGGGCTCTGTTGTCTTGTAGTGAATACTTTACAAGGTACGTCAGATCTGAAATCACTGTCATCAGTAATGTAGCCATCGCCATGAGGGCTCTGTTGTGTTGTAGTGAATACTTTACAAGGTACGTCAGATCTGAGATCACTGTCATCAATAATGTAGCCATCGCCATGAGGGCTCTGTTGTGCTGTAGTGAATACTTTACAAGGTACGTCAGATCTGAGATCACTGTCATCAGTAATGTAGCCATTGCCATGAGGGCTCTGTTGTGCTGTAGTGAATACTTTACAAGGTACGTCAGATCTGAAATCACTATCATCAATAATGTAGCCATCGCCATGAGGGCTCTGTTGTGTTGTAGTAAATACTTTACAAGGTACGTCAGATCTGAAATCACTGTCATCAATAATGTAGCCATCGCCATGAGGGCTCTGTTGTGTTGTTGTGAATACTTTACAAGGTACGTCAGATCTGAAATCACTGTCATCAATAATGTAGCCATAGCCATGAGGGCTCTGTTGTGTTGTTGTGAATACTTTACAAGGTACGTCAGATCTGAGATCACTGTCATCAGTAATGTAGCGATCGCCATGAGGGCTCTGTTGTGTTGTAGTGAATACTTTACAAGGTACGTCAGATCTGAAATCACTGTCATCAGTAATGTAGCCATCGCCATGAGGGCTCTGTTGTGTTGTTGTGAATACTTTACAAGGTACGTCAGATCTGAAATCACTGTCATCAATAATGTAGCCATAGCCATGAGGGCTCTGTTGTGTTGTAGTGAATACTTTACAAGGTACGTCAGATCTGAAATCACTGTCATCAATAATGTAGCCATAGCCATGAGGGCTCTGTTGTGTTGTAGTGAATACTTTACAAGGTACGTCAGATCTGAAATCACTGTCATCAGTAATGTAGCCATCGCCATGAGAGCTCTGTTGTGTTGTAGTGAATACTTTACAAGGTACGTCAGATCTGAAATCACTGTCATCAATAATGTAGCCATCGCCATGAGGGCTCTGTTGTGTTGTTGTGAATACTTTACAAGGTACGTCAGATCTGAAATCACTGTCATCAATAATGTAGCCATAGCCATGAGGGCTCTGTTGTGTTGTTGTGAATACTTTACAAGGTACGTCAGATCTGGCCCCAGTTTCATAAAACATCTCAAATTTGAGGATTTCCTCAACCTCAAATATCTTGAGGAATTCCTCAACTGAGTTTTTCCTCAACTTTTGTTTCATAAAAAAATCTCAAATGATTTGAGGATCTCCTCAACTGAGTAATGATTTGAGGATTTCTTTCTAACAACATAAGCGGCTGCGATCACGCTCTTTTTCGTTAGAGGTACATACGGTTGTTTTTTGTAGTGGGCGGGAAGATCTTTGCGGCGGGAAAGAGAGTGGCCATGCAGGTAAGATCGTCTGTTTTATATTTCCTGGCAAAAAAAAAAATCAAAATGGAAGAGAATTTAAAAAAAAAGCGGGGATCGAATTGGTCCGAGGAGGAAAAAATAATGCTGATCCAAAGTGTCAAGAAAAGGGAGGGGGTTTTATTTGGAAAATTTAAGGGTGGGAGTGGAGCCGGGGATGGAGTGACAGTGGATGAGAAAAAAAAGGGCTGGGAGGAAGTCTGTCAGGAAGTAAATGCGTAAGAACACACGAACACCAACTAAAACGGTTCTTGCAATGATGCCGATTAAATTTTTACTATTTTGCATATTAAATTCATGATGGAAAGGCTCCATGCCCATGGCTTGGCCATGCTAGGCCCAGGTGATCTGTTTGGCCATGGACATGTACTATTTAAATTTATTACATGTAACATGAATGTAATGCTTTTAATCTCAAATGATCAGAGGCGGATCCAGAGAATCTGAACAGAGGGGGCCCACTAACTGGCCTAAGAGGGGGCCCGCTTTGGTCACGCTTCAATGATTTCCTATATATTCAACCAAATTTTTTCCGCCAAAAGGGGGGGTCAGGGCCCCCCCCTGGATCCGCCTATGATGATATACAAAATAAAAGAAATGGCACAAAAAATTTGAATTACCATAAATAAAGTGTAAAATATTCCTTTCAATCCCTGCTTACTCAATTTTATTGTTTCCTCATTGGCCTTTCAGATTCTTCTTCTTCATAAGGGTACTGAAGATTATAACAATCTATTCTTGTCCAGTGTATCTTTTATAGTCTTTGCTGTTTATATTACTCGTATCAGGCAAAAAAAAATACATGTCTGTTTCCTGCTACCGGGTTACCCTACCTACCCTATATTTTTGGCCCTACCCTAATATAAGGATTTTATTGGCATTTTGGGACAAGCACGGTCAAAGTTGGGATGGCTTCCCCATTGACTCAATGTAATATAATTTTGTAAAAAAAATAATTTTCCTACCTACATGTACCTACCCTAGTTTTCAAGAGAAGGAAGCAGGAAACAAACATATACATTGTGTACATGTACATGTATTTTGTTTTGGCCTCAATGTCTGTATAATGCTGGCGGCAGTCTATGAAAATAGGATTTGAGACTCACTTCCCCAAATCCTTGATTTTTAGTCCTATTTATCCAATACCAATTAAAAATCCTGTGAATTTTAATTGCCGGAAAGTCTTTTATTACTGGCCAGGAGCAAGTGGGTCAGTGCTAATTACACAGACTGTCAGTATTATACATGTATACATGTACATGTATGCACCTAGGGTTATAATTACTAAAAAAACTTCTTTATGAAAATCACTTTTAATAAACAAAATGACTACCAAATAGCTGACTGTCTCTTGTAGTTTTTCATTTTTTGAATTGCATAACATATTAAAAGCTTTAACAAATGGTACTGTACAGGAACATAATACATTATGTAATGTTGGCTTTTGGATAAATATATTGGTATTGGTATTGTATGCAGTCAAAAATTAGGTCATCCCAGTTTATCCCCTTTTATGGAAATGAAGTCATGGCACACTTTGCATTGACCTTTGTTATATCCGTAAAACGTGTCAAAATAAAGGATATTTTCAAAAAGTGCACCTACAGATGCTGGCTGTGACTTATTTTTGCATGGATTAAAAGAAGTATTTAAAAAACACTTATTTTTACACGTTTTGGTTCTGTCAGTCACCATCATTGTATTCTGGTTTTAGGTATAGTTTTCCATGTAAATCAGTAATTTTCTGACTGTTTTCATCTGACATAATCACCGGTACCATTCCTATTGAATTCAAACAAATTTTCCAAATTTGAACTTTGAAATAATTTGATTGTGTAACATACATATGTATGATAGACTACATGTACACATATTCCACATCTCAATTTCTAAAATCACAATGGAATAGGGTGGATTATTTTACATTTGTAGCTTTCAATATAGCCTGTTTCAACCCACCATTTATTTTCCTGTATCATGTACATGTAAGGACCATTGTGACTTTCGTTCAATACTGGCATCATATGTCTAACAGTCTTTGCCTTGTTTTGTCTTCGATATGGGAGATATTCAGAATGATCCCAGTTTGATAGTTTAACTTTTGTCCTTCATAAATGTATCTTTTTTCTAATACATGTACATGTCTTTCTATTTTATTTTTGTAGCGTTTCATCCGTCAACAGGGCTGTCGATAAAATTAAAAAACAATATGACAACATAAAACAGAGAGGTAAGTTTACTTTAGGTAACCTCAGAAAATTCAAGCAGATTTAAAACTTTATTTTTAGGATCTTGTAAGTGGTGAATAATTTTTAGTATGCCTTTTTCTGAGATCATTCTGAACATGTCTGAATGAGCTGGATAGGTCAGTGACCTATTTTTTTTATGAACCATGGGCCATGTGCACCTTTCCGTTTTATTTACTTTATTAAATCATGAATTCATTCTGAAATTAACAGGCCAATGGCCTGTTGGCCATTTTCAAAAACAATACGAATTACCAAATTTTAAATATTTTTAGAGAAAAGTATTATTTTACTAAATTTTCACACCAAATATATATCAATTTTTAATTTTAAACTTGAATGATTTTTGTGGTTTATAGAAGCCATAAACTATATTTTCAATGGTGCACATTTTACATTATCCGCCTCATGGATTATTGAATGTGCACCATGAAAAATTTAGTTTATGGTTCAATAAACCAAACAATTATAACAGTTAATCTTAATTGTTTTTCAAATTGTTATTCTTCGATGCTGCTCGTTGCCAGTTGAAGATTATATGTCCATTGTATATTGTACAAAAAAAAAAAAAAAAAAAGGTACTGTTTGGCATTCTTTATATTGCACCCAGAAAAAGAGTAGTTTTAACAGTGATGCGGATAAGTGCCAAACCAGCAAAATTTCAGCAGGTCCAGCAAGCGAAGACATTTTTCAGGACCTATGTCTGGCAAAGTTTTGCACTAATTTATTACAGCTGAAGTGGATACATGTAGGTCTTGCAAAATTTTTGCAGGTCAGGCAAACTTATCTATTTTGTAGGACCCAAATTCGGACAAGAAAAAAAGATTATCGTATCTCCGAGTTTATAGAATTTTATATTTAACATGTACATGTACTACACAAGATGCAACCCTGAAATTCAGTACATTCCAAGAGAGGTGAAACGGCTAAAACAATGTTACATGGCGATACATGCTGACGTCATTACGAAGAAAAATGAATGAAAGCATCCAAAATTACTTCATATGAAAAATATTCAAGTTAATAAAATTTGATATCACTAATGGTATTCTGTTGTTTTTTACACAATTCTAATGATTTTTCACTTTTAAACAGCCAAAGAAAAGCTTGATGGGGTTAAAAACCCGAAGACTGGGGGTGGCCCTCCTGAAGGTGTTAAGAAAAGTACCGACTTCTTCCTTGAAGTCCATGATTCAAGGCCCAACGTAGTGGGCCTTGAACTGGCGTTGGATACTTGTAGAGGTAACCCGTTATTAATCATTATATATCACTAAAAAATAATAAATATACATATACATGTATATGGGATTGGTTTTGAATCTTCTTATGTATTGTATTTTTAGTCTTGGGACAAATATTATTTAATATGCACTATGAAAAAAATTAGTAAGCGGTTCTACAAACCAAAAAAATATTACAGTTAATTCATCTTTTTACTGCCAAAAAAAATGTGAACATAAAATTGTATCATGTATGATTTTGAACAAATCATAAGACCATTTATATTAGACTGGCTTTAAAGGAGTTATAGAACTTAATCATCTTTGTTCATTTCAGCTCATAGGAACACTGCTGAAATATTGTAGGATTGATTGTTAGTTATAATACATGTGTAGTTTAATTCACTTGACCTGATGGTATCATCAAGAAAATTTATACACATATACATCAGAAAATGGACAAACAAAAATCTTCATAAAATTGTACCTGCCTCTTAACCTTCATGCTTGATTGAACACTAAAAAAAATGGGGTTATATATCTGTTTGTATATAACCAGTATATAACCCCATGATCTACAGGTTGATTATAACCTTATTTTAATCATTTAACTTTTTTTTATTTACAGGGGAAATTTCTATTCCTGTCTCAAGCTCACAAGAGACATCTGTACAGGCTAATGGAAGTTGTGGTAAGATATTTATATCCTCCCCTTTTCAAAAGAAAAAAAAATGCCAGACTGTTAGTTATGTCATTGCAACTCTTCATAAAAATATCCTTAGTACTTTTTATCCCCATCTTGAATCTTTAATTTATTGGAGTTGTTCCCCTTTGAACATTATTTTCCTAATTTTTTTCATTACATCAACTTTTGAACTGAAATGAAGGACTGGAAGTACTTTTCATTAAAGTTTAAAAAAATCATGACGATTATAAGTTAAAGTATGTTTGGATACGTCATGTATGTTGATTTTACTGTGCACAACAATTTGTTTATTCCCTAAATGATTTTTTTATGTAAATAACTATATAGAATTATGTATTTTATGTCATTTTAGATGGAGCTACTTCTGCATCATCATTGACAGAAAAAGATCATGGTAGGTTTGACATTAGTCATTTAGAAATTTTCACTGTCTTTATTTTTGTCTCGCCTGCGACGAATAGTCGCGGAAAGCGAGACATAGGTATTACTTTCCGGCGACGGCGGCGGCGACGGCGGCGGCGTAAACTTTTTTGTAATACTTTTGTGGACAATGAATTGCTTGAAAAGTATAATAGCTAGGCATCTGATATTTGGTATACAGACAGTTCAGGTTATGGTCTACGCAACTGTCACCATGCCGTGTGACCCTGACCCCATTTTCACGCTCCAGTGACTCTGTGAACTTAGGTCTTTTTTCAGGCCGTAAACTTTTTTGTAAGACTTTTGTGGACGATGAATTGCTGGAAAAGTATATTAGCTAGGCATGTGATATTTGGTATACAGACAGTTCAGGTTATGGTCTACACAACTGTCACCATGCCGTGTGACCCTGACCCCATTTTCACGCTCCAGTGACTCTGTGAACTTAGGTCTTTTTTCAGGCCGTAAACTTTTTTGTAAGACTTTTGTGGACGATGAATTGCTGGAAAAGTATATTAGCTAGGCATCTGATATTTGGTATACAGACAGTTCAGGTTATGGTCTACGCAACTGTCACCATGTCGTGTAACCCTGACCCCATTTTCACGCTCCAGTGACTCTGTGAACTTAGGTCTTTTTTCAGGCCGTAAACTTTTTTGTAAGACTTTTGTGGACGATGAATTGCTGGAAAAGTATATTAGCTAGGCATGTGATATTTGGTATACAGACAGTTCAGGTTATGGTCTACGCAACTGCCACCATGTCGTGTAACCCTGACCCCATTTTCACGCTCCAGTGACTCTGTGAACTTAGGTCTTTTTTCAGGCCGTAAACTTTTTTCTAAGACTTTTGTGGACGATGAATTGCTGAAAAAGTATATTAGCTAGGCATCTGATATTTGGTATACAGACAGTTCAGGTTATGGTCTACGCAACTGTCACCATGCCATGTGACCCTGAACCCATTTTCACGCTCCAATGACTTTGTGAACTTAGGTCTTTTTCATGCCTTAAACTTTTTTGTAAGACTTTTGTGGACGATGAATTGCTGGAAAAGTATATTAGCTAGGCATCTGATATTAGGTATACAGACAGTTTAGGTTATGGTCTACGCAACTGTTACCATGCTGCGTGACCCTGACCCCATTTTCACGCTCTAGTGACTCTGTGAACTTAGGTCTTTTTCAGGCTGAAAAACTTTTTTGTAAGACTTTTGTGGATGATGAATTGCTGGAAAGTTATAATAGCTAGGCATCTGATATTGGGTAAACAGACAGTTGCGGTTATGGACAATGCAACTGTCACCATGCCATGTGACCATGACCCCATTTTCACGCTCCAGTGACTCTGTGAACTTAGGTCTTTTTTTCAGACAGAAAATTATTTGTAATTCTTGTGTGGACAATGGATTGCTTGAGTAGTATAATAACTAGGCATCTGTTATTAGGTATACATACACTTTTTTTGTTTATATCAAGAAATGAAAGCTTAGGTAGTTGATTTTAGTGATGGTGCCGGCAGGCGAGACATACTTTTAGTGGCCACACTTGTTATTAAAATATTATTACAAAGGGGGGGATGGGAGACACCCTGTCTGTCCATCTGTCCACAAACCTCTTAATTGCAACTCCTGTTGTCACTCGACAGATTTAAAAGAAAATTACATAAAGGAAGTGCATCATATGTAGATGTGCATGAAGAATTTCATTGCTCTCAGATATCATTCAGGAGAGAAATTGTGACTAGGTTTACTATTGCTGTACAGAATCCAATATAAAGCGAAGGGATCCTTTTGTGAGCTCGCTTACAGTATAACTTGTATTATTAGGGCCCGCATCTTTGCGGACACCCTATAGTTTTCACTTTGTCCATCTGTCCGTCTGTCAACAATTCTTGTGAACACTAAAACTCAAAAACTATTAACACCACAGTTCTCAAAAATGTGAAATATTTTTGAAAAAAAACTTCATTTTTTATTGAAAATCACAGATTTTGATAATTGGACTTTGTGAACACTAAAACTCAAAAACTGTTAACAATAAAGTTCTGAAACATTGCACAGCTGCTAAGTAGCATGTCATGATTTGCATATTAAAATTTCGTGCAAATCTGTTAATATTTTTGGAAAAAACTTCATTTTTTATCGAAAATCACAGATTTTGAGAATTGGAATTTTTTAACAATAAAACTCAAAGGCTATTAAAAATACAGCTCTGAAGTTTCATACACATTCCATGGAACATGCCTTTAGTGGTTATAATCAAAGTTCGTATGATTTTGAAAACACTTTTTTTGCCGCAAGGCCCTTTCTGACTGTCAGTATTCTAGTTTGCTATAGCACTCTGTTGTTCCCTTATATTCAATGTTAAAATTTTAGCCCTTCTTTTTTTTCCAGAACAATATGAGTATGTAATCATTGGACCAGATCCAGCAACAGCTTCCTCATCAACAACTGCAAGTCAAAGTCAGATGCCAACAATGTCAAAATACAAGAGGAAAAAGACAACTGAAGAAACAATTGAAAGTTTAGAAGCAGAGCTGTTACGGGAGGAAATTAAAAGAGTCAAACTTCAGCAAGACGTATCCATTGCAGAGAAACTTTTTTTTGACCAGAAATATAAAAATGCTTTAATGGAAGCAAAATTTATACGGGCTCAGTTATCTGCTTTATTAGGAGTTGAACATGATGATTGTGAACAGTAGATGTCTATCACTCAGAGCTCCCACTGAATAAAGTGAAATATTTAAACCTATTCAAGTCAATCATTTTTTAATTATTTAAACAAAATGATCATGTAATTTATTATCTTGTAAGATAAGAATTCCATTCAGTGTCGTAATATCCTGTTAAGATAGCTGATTATTTTCTTTTAATTTTTTTTATATCGATCTTTTATATCAGTTCAGCAGAAATTGGTTAGGCGCATTTTTTTATATTGATCCTTAATATCAGTTCAGCAGAAATTGGTTAGGCGCACAATGTTTATCTGAAATCAAGCTAGGTTAAGGTTAGTCCTTTGGGATTCAAATTTTTACAGCTTTTAAAATAAGAGATTTACAATTTGATGAATCATTGCAACATTAAAATTAATCATATGATAATGCTAATATTAAGGTTCGATATGGTTAAATAGAGTGAATATTGTGCTACCATTGAAGAAAAGCAAAGCTGTTTTGGGAAGAATTTAAGGCTTAATACAACCTTTACTTACATAAGTGAAATGTTTTTAAAAAAGCCTTTTTACTGGATTGACCTTAGTTGTTTGAAATATTTCACTTATTCAATGGAAGCTCTTAACGGACTGTAGACTAACTTATTTATAAGCAATTTATTTCCTTCTCTTTCATTTTTGTGTAGGTGTCACATGATATGGAAAGTAAACATGTCAAAAAAAAAATTAAGAAGCTATAAATTGTAATTTTTTTCTCTATACTTTATGTTGGCTCGTTCTGCAATGATTACGTCTTGCTGTATTTTAATTGTCAAGAAAAACTTTTTCTAGATGTCAATGATACATTGATTGTTCTATTAACTTTGATTTGATTATAATTTCAAACTTCAAAATAGCTAAAGAAAAACTAGTCCAACCCTAGTCTTAGAGCTGGTTACTAGTTTGAAAATAAGTTAGTCTACGATTATACCCATAATTGGTCATAATGTTATAATGTCTCTGTAATTCTACAATGTACGGTATGATGTTATTTTCAGAAAGTTTTGTTGTACATTTTGAGGCAAGTTTTCCAAACATTTTATAATTACAGTGTCATTTCTACTTTTTTGTGTTTTACTCTTGTACTAAATGTTGTTTTTATTCAAATAGAATTTTATTGTGAAGGAGTATACCCCCAAAAAAGTGCTAATTTTAAGTGGTGGTTGTAATTTAGATCTTAAAAGTTTTTACCTACATGTATCAGTATAGGATATGTGAATATTTTTGTTATAATGCAAAATTTAAGTAATGCAGATAAGTTATGTAGGATTTTCTGGGTGTGTAGTATTTCACAAATATGGTTGAAAGATTTGACTTGTAAGAAATGCAAAATTTTAAGATAAGTTGAAAATACAAATGTAAAAAGACAATTTAATTAAAGTGCTCCTGACAGATGAAGTCCCTCATCATATTCCCATCAGCATCTGCTGGTTCCTGTATTGCAGGCTGCTCCTCCACAACAACTTCATCTCTGTTGATGATGTCGTTTCTTTCTATACCAATGTTGTGCAAAGTCAAAATCATGTTTTCCTAACATGAGGTGGTTGATAAAAGTTATCAAAACATGTTTTTATAACCTTCATTTATGTCACATTTATTTTATAAGCATTATAATATAATAAAAGTGTCAACTGACTTCTAATTACTCAGCACACTTGATAGTTGGACAAAATTATATAAATTCTTTGTACTTTCTGTTTAAAAATGACATTTCACTTTATGGGTCATTTGCTTAATTGCATAAATTTGAATGACAATTTTGTTATGCTAATAAGTGGAATCCACTTTATGATTAAAAATTGGTGAGTTGATGGGTAGTGATATATTTAAGCATATTCTATTTAATTATATAATGATTTTATGTGCTGTTTAAATGATTGAATGTGGTCGGATTTCAAAGAGCAAAAAATTGTTAAAAGAAATGTAAATGTTGAGTAGGAATATAATTTTGTTATCATTTTCATAGCAACTACCTTTGACGGTCTCTTAATTTTGATACAGAGTATTTGCATAAGCTTCCATAACAAGGGATTTAATTTGGGGTCTGTCACTCATATACTTCCTGTTTACAATCTTTTTAATGTTTGATTTGAATGTTCAATAATAACAATTTTTCTGACCATTGATCTCAGTTACTACTTTTCAGGGACTTGCAAATTAGTATGCAGCATGAGGTCCAATATTTAAAGTATTACATGTATGACTGAGATATATGTGTCTCAGTTATATATTCCTGTTTTGGGAGATCAGACCATTGAACAATTGATTAACTGAAACCAACCTGTGTATTAAGTGAATGGTACCCTTTTCTATTAACAAAATCTTGCTCATTTTCTGACGGGGCCTGGATCCTAATGAATGTTCCGTCCACTGCTCCAACTACATTAGGAAATCCTTTCAAATAAAGTGACAAGCTATCAATATGTGTACAATTAATTTTATGCCTCAGTCTGAGCATTAATACTTGCAACTGAAGGTGAGCTTCAATTATGATAGATTATTATGTATTATTATGTTTGTATAGGCATGAGCCATTTTTGTCTCGCCTGCGACGAATGTCGCAAAAGGCGAGACTTAGGTATGGTGATTCCGGCGGCGGCGGTGGCGTCCACAATTGGTTAAAGTTTTTGCTTAAGTCTGTTTTGTGTGAACTAGTTAAAGTTTTTGCTTACGTCTGTTTAACATGAAGCAGTTATGGAACATCATTGATATTGGGTACGCACTTGCATTAGCATCAGTACAGATCAATTTCAAAAGTATTTTATCTGTATGATCCTGCAGTCACAGTCTACTGACCACGAGATTTTACACTTTTTAACTTTTTACTTATGTCATAAGTGTTTTATATAAAGCAGTTATGGTTTACCATTTATATTTGGTATGCAGCTGCTTAAGCATCAGTTAAGATCAGTTTAAGGAGGATTTTTACTTTATTTTATACTGTGTCCAGTTGCGACAGGCGAGACATGTCTCTGTGTTAACAGTTTATAACCATTTTTTAGGACCATTAAAATATCATCATTGTTCCCAACCGCAATGCAACAGAGGTACCTAGTAATGATCTTTGTCTGTTCTTGTGTCTGAACGTCACACTCTTGTGAGGACAACTCCTCTGAGATGACTGAACAGATTTTTGTTTGGATTTCACTAGTGAAAATCAGGTTTACAAAATGGTGAATGTTGGGCAGCCCGGGAAAATACTTTCATAACAGTTTTCTCAGCAACTACTAATAACAGCCTAGTGACATTTAGTATGCAGCATCACCATATGCTTCCAAAATGTGGGATTTGAGTTCCGGTCTGTTGCTCACCTACTTCCTGTTTACTGACTTAGATAATTTTGGACATAAATGTTCGATAATAAAAAATTTTGCAACAGTTTTCTCAGCAATAAGTATATTGGATATATGAACTTTGGTATGCAGCATCAGCAATGGCGCCCATAACGTGGGATTAAGTTTGATCACCTATTTGTGTTTATCAAACTCACTATATTGGTATGCAGCTTCAGTATGGGCTCCCATAATATTCAAGATTCAATTTCAGGTATGGGACTCGTACACTAGCTGTTAAGGAAATCTGGCCATTTCTGTCTTTGACCCATTTTTGGCTGGATTTCAATAGTGAAAATCCTGGTTTTATAATGGTGATTTGCGGATAGGGAAAATACTTTTGTAACAGTTTTCTCAGTAACAACTAATCACAACCTCTTGATAATTAGGGCCCTGCATCGATGATGTAGACGCTCTATAGTTTTCACTTCATCCGTCTGTCTGTCAACAATTCTTGTGAACTCAAAAACTATTAACAACACAGTATTCAAATTTTGTATAGGTTCTTAGAAGCATACATGTATCATTATTTGCATATTAAAATTTCCTGAAAAAAATTAAAATATTTTTGAAAAAAAACTTCATTTTTTATCGAAAATCACAGATTTTGAGAATTGGACTTTGTAAACATTTAAACTCAAAAACTATTAGCAATACGGTTATGAAATTGTGCACATCTTCTAAGTAGCATGTCATGATTTGCATATCAAAATTTTGTGCAAATCTTTTTAATATTTTTGGAAAAACTTCATTTTTTATAAAAAAAATCACAGATTTTGAGAATAGGAATTTTTGAACAATTTAACTCAAATGCTATTAACAATATAGCTCTGAAGTTTCATACACATTCCATGGAGCATGCCTTAGTGGTTATAATCAAAGTTTGTAGATTATTTTCCGCGGGGCCCTTTCTGACTTTGTCAGCATTCTAGTTGGTATGCAGCATCAGCATGAGCTCCCATAATGTGGGATTCCATTTCATGTCTGTCGCTCACCTACTTCCTGTTAACCATACTTAGTTAATTTTTTACATTAATGTTCAATAATAGAAAGTTTTCATAACAGTTTTCTCAGCATTTACTTATCACAGCCTCTTGATATTTGGTATGTAGCATCAGGGTGGGGTCCCATAATGTGGGATTCAATTTCAGGTCTGTCGCTCATCTTCTTCCTGTTTAATCCGACCATTACTGCCTATTGCTGTGAAATTTGTCAAGAATGTTTAGAATGAACATGATGAAGTTTTGCGCCCTTTTTCCCCCAATTATGTAATTAGGGGCCAAATGGGGCCAAAATTGAAACTTTTTTATTTGTGGTCTGATTTTAAAAAATTGATTTTGGATGTTTTTTCTTTTCAAATAGCAGATACAAAATTGAGAATTTAGGAGACACGCTATTCTAGTTTCTAGCTGGCCAAGCCTGTTAGATTATGCCACCACTGAGCGCCTGTCGTGGTCCATGGACAATTTTAAAGCTTTTGCACCTTAGAACCAATTTGACTTGAAATTTGCAAAAAAATGACATGCTTTCCTCATTCACAAAAAAAAAATGGATTGGTTAAACCCAATCAAAATGGCTCATAACTCTCCAACTATAATAGATAGAAAAAAATGTGAAGGTTTGAGTAGCAACGCCATATCTCACGAACTAAATGTCTTGGGTGGAAAATTAGTATGCATATTCCCTAGTATCTTAGCACAGTTATAGACTTCGACCTTGATATTCTGGCTGAGTGACTGACTGTATTCAACACGTATTATTACAAAGATAAAGTTTTATTATTACTCTTGTATCTCCGAGCTGCAATGGTTAGATTCATGAAACATGATATGTATTTGTGTCAGATCTAGAATGTTCCAGGTGGATCCTAATCATGTGAACTTTTCATTAGTTTTAAGCATTCTTGATTTCTTTATTATTTGAAAATTGTTAGAATTCAAGTTTGATAATACTAGAACCGTTGATAAATGACGAAAATTAAATACTTAGTCTTGTATACATATAGGGGAATTAACAAGGATTTTTTTCTGGTGGTGCCGTTAGCTCGAGACATACTTTAGTGTTTTACTCTTGTCTTAAAGAAACGTGTATGAATTCATTGGTGTGTTTTAGCAAGCAGGAAATGCTTCTGAGTTCACTCGTTTATACTCGAATTCTTGTTGATGTTTGGTTGTTTTATGCCTTATTTTTATGTCTACTGATTCTGTCCTTTAATATCTTTTCGGATGAAAGATAATTTGTGTCAAAGGGTACAGAAATACAAATGACAACAAAAATGACGATCAAGTAAGAAACCTTCAGCTTGTTTTAAGTCTCCATTTGGTCTTAAATGTCTGATGATACATTATAGAAAGGACACTTGTGAAGATCAAAGAAAAACATATTTATGAAACAATTTTTGCCAGGCGGAGGACCTTTAGTCATCATGACTGAAGTTGATTTTTACAGCTAACGGACTTGTTGTTTCAAGTATGATCGGATGATGAAATCGTTGTTTGAAAATAGAACAAAAGAACACGATAATTTCACTCAACTCATATTCAATCTTATCCATAGATTAAAACTTTATTAATTTGAAATAAGGGCATGATGGAGAGGTGCCAATTATATGAATATATTCTCGGGGTAGGGGCTACCTCCTATATAATCAATGATATGGGTGTGCTGCAAATTTCTTGATGGTTCAGATCAAGCCATCGTCACAGGTATACTCGCAATCATATGTAGTAGCCCCCATGGATTTGAATGGGGGGGGCAGCGGTTACAATCTTTTCGTGTTCACATGGATTTTGTGCATGAAAACAATTTTTGGCAGTTTAATAAGCCTTCCCTTGGATCAGCACCTGCTGTTGATTAATAAGAAAAAATATTTATCGGTGTTACAAACATTAATTATTGTAGTCGATTCACGTGTTGTACAACACGAATTTTGATTGTCGAAACCTGGAGCCACTTGGTGTTTACAACGCCTTTGCAACACAATACATGTTAAATGTTAAAATACGGGAGATGAGACGACTGATTGCATGCATGGAGGATGAAATGAAGACGAATTCACATAGGAGCAAAAGAAAATGACTCTCATTTGAATTAAATTGAAGGGGTGCACTCATGGAGTTCGTACCTGCACGATGAATAGACAAGAGACAATATTAGTTCTCACACATTTACAACCACAAATTAATTGAAACGAAAAGTTAAATGTACAATAGTGTGAATGGACAGATATCCAAAAGAAGCTAACATGAATAGTTTATAGATCAAATTTTAACACGTAGTATGAAATATTAAGCACAGAAGTGTAAGTACCGTAATTTTTTTTTATAGATATAACATAAATTACATCTCAAAAATATGGAAGTAGAAAAATATTTGACACTCAAAGGACGGTTGGCCTTCATGTTTAAAGATCTTTGTACCTATGTAGGATTAGACTAAGAAGAAAAGGTCTGCTATGGTTTTTTTAGTGTAGTTATTTTTTTTTCGCTTTTTGTGTGTTTGTTTGTTTTTTCGACAAACGGGAACAAGTTGATGAGATTGTTCATAAGAATGAACTTCGTTTTTGACTCCATAACACTGAGAATTAAAAATAGTTTTTTTTTATAGACTACCCGCATTGAACCTCTTATCATATATACAAAGGGGCATTACTCTCGGAACATTATACTAACCGGAAAGGCGAAAGAATTCAGCTTTAGTCCTGGCGATGTCATCAGCATTGACTGGAAACTTGATGAAATGATGGCTGATCCTACACAATCCCTCCGACATCCGCTTGACAACTCTACTTACAGTGGCTACAGAGACACCAAAGTTGTCTCCAACTAGGCGCAACATTGCCCCAGTTGCAAAATACCTAAGAGCAATTAGAACTTGTATCAGCGGGGGCAATGCCTGATTCCTGTTTGTGGGAAATTGAAGCAGGTTAGACAGCAGTGTGACAATGAAAACAATAGTTTCCTTACGGAAGCGGTATCTAACAAAAGTTTCATCATCCGTCATCCTGTTGAAGTTAATTTCACGTCGCCTGAAAACCCTCGCTGCTCTCCTACGGTTACGATTTCTTATAAGTCTCAAAATTCTACGACCGGCCATTACGTTCTCAACCTTTTGAGGATACTCAACACCAGCCTCAAATATTTGAGGAAAAACTCAAGAAATATTTGAGGAATTCCTCAATATTTTTTTATGAAACATGATTTTTGAGATTTCCTCAAAAATTTGAGGAAATCCTCAAATTTGAGGAAATCTCAAATTTGAGATGTTTTATGAAACCGGGGCCTGAAATCACTGTCATCAATAATGTAGCCATCGCCATGAGGGCTCTGTTGTGTTGTTGTGAATACTTTACAAGGTACGTCAGATCTGAAATCACTGTCATCAATAATGTAGCCATTGCCATGAGGGCTCTGTTGTGTTGTAGTGAATACTTTACAAGGTACGTCAGATCTGAGATAACTGTCATCAATAATGTAGCCATCGCCATGAGGGCTCTGTTGTGTTGTTGTGAATACTTTACAAGGTACGTCAGATCTGAAATCACTGTCATCAATAATGTAGCCATTGCCATGAGGGCTCTGTTGTGTTGTAGTGAATACTTTACAAGGTACGTCAGATCTGAGATAACTGTCATCAATAATGTAGCCATCGCCATGAGGGCTCTGTTGTGCTGTAGTGAATACTTTACAAGGTAAATTGTTCTGCAGAAAGCTAAGAAAAACAAAGGTCAGAGAAAAAAACTTGGAAATTGTTGAAATTTTTTTATTGCACTTGAATGGATTAAAGCAGAGGAATGTGAAAAAGTCCCCATTTCTAACATTCAAATTAAACCCTCTTTAAAATGAGGAATTCAAATCACATGACATTTAAATCATAACAAAAGATATAACACAATAGTTTGAAGCACAAACTCTGAACGAACAAAAGGAAACTCAGGTGCTCTGCAAAAGTAAGCATTTTATTCTTGTTGCAACAGACATGCATTATATGCAAATTTTTCAAAACATACTTCTTGACACAATTGAATGCAAAATAATGAGCAAGTCAATGATTTTGGAAACTTTTGTTTTATAGAAACATGAGTCTTCCTCAGAGACAATTAGACATGGAGAAATCCTCTGCTAAGGCCACCAGTAACCACTCACCACTGGGTGGCACCAGTTACTATGACGACAGAGAAGATTCTCATGCAAGGTAGGGTTCATGTTTCCTCATTCTAATACATGTATAGTGGCTCCTACGAAGCTAATCATCATCTTCAACTCAATGGCTTTATTGGGATAACTTTCAGTCTTTTTATTATGCAGAGTGGCATAAAGTTTTACTCATGTCCGTCCATCCATATGTATGAATCTCTGTCAAACTTTTCTCATAAACCGTACATGAGAAATATTTGAAACTTGGTAGAATGGTTCAGTATGACAAACTGTACATCCATAGCGTCTTTCAGACCTGTTGGCTTCTACCTCCTGTTTGATACCAGCAGGGGCATCCATGTCTCATGGACACATTCCTTAATGGTTAAAAAAATTGAAATTTCATTAGAATAGGCATGTGACCTCAATGAAAGTATGAAGTAAAATATACCTCAAGTATGTGTGTCTTATCACAATGAAATTTCAATACAACATTATTTGTAGCCAAATTTCTGAAAGAGAAAATTGTGGTTATAAATTCATACCCGTAGCCAGGAGGGTGCCCCCCCCCCCCCCTTGGACGAAAAAATAGAAAAATATAGGTAAAAACAAGCTAAAATTTGTTTAAGCACTATTGAAAAGAGGAAAATTTTGAATATTGAACCCTGGATCAAACCCCCCACCCCCCCTCAAACATTTCTAGCTACGGGTATGATATTGGTGAATGTCAGGCTGCTTACGTTTTTCAGCTTAATAATATTTTGTACATTTGTATGTAGCATCAGAATGGGGTCCCATACGGTATGATTTCATTTCAGGTCTGTTTCTTAAGTATTACAAATGTACCAAAATTACGAAATATATAAGAAATGAATGAAAAAGAATTGCTTACAAAAAGTAGCTTAATGCATTTTGTCGTCCCTTTGTATTTATTGAAAAAGCATTATGACTGGTAAAAAAAATTCAGAATATTTTAAGACATTCAAACTAAACTAGACACTACTATAGTGCTTAAAGTGCCAAGCCTAATTAACATTAATTGTAGCATGTATCATTTTAAAGAAGAAGAGATATTGGTATCATGTATGCATATTTACTGCATAGATAGCTTAAAGACGTTTACTGTTTCAGTCGTCACATGGAAGAAGGCAGAAAGAAGACTTACGTCCATGACCTAGACGATACTGACATGAAGAATGATTTCCGTAAACCAAGAGATATCCTACTGAATGTTATTGCAGGCTTCTATGCTACATGTCAAAGCAGACTTAAGGAGCTGAGGAGAATTATAGCAGATCCAACATTTAGACCTCCAGATCTACTGGACTTTAAGTCTCATAATGTATGTAGAATGTTTAGGTCCATGTTCACAGAAAAATTTTAACAAAGTGTTGGCAAAATTTTAAACCTTTTACACATGTTTGGTTGTCATAAGACTTGTAAATGGCACTCTAGCTATAAGTAAAAAGCCAATTTAAACAGAACTGAATAGCATTGTATAAAAACTATACATAGTATTGTAAGAGACTTGCCCACACCCTGATAAAATTAATTTTCCCATAAACATTTATTGTAATCATATTTTATATTAACAAAGACTAGCTAAGCAGTCTTTGAAATTAGGTCGGACCTGCTGGAAATATCCAGTTACTTTGCATTAATTTATATTAAACATATAGGAAAAAAAATAGCAAATTTGATGAAAATAAGCATTCGGTCCACCAGACTCCACTTCCTAATTTCTTTGCCTGGCTAAGATAGCCCACATCTGAATAATTTCCAGGGCTGTCAAGGTTTGATGAGCTGCTTGCGTGAGATTTGCCCAAAAATTGAAAGATCAAAGGAAAAAATTAAAACATCAAAGGAATTTGCTGCCAAATTGCTGACCAGATGCGTGAATCTCGCGCAAGTTGCGTGACACTTGAAAGGTCTGAATTTCATTTTCTTATGCACATTTATTTTAATTTATTATCAGAGACTAGCTGAGATTGCTCACACCCTGTTAAAACTGGCTCCATATGATGCTGCAACTCTGGGATGTTCTGGTCTGCAAAGGTAGGATTAGATGTATGACATTAATGAGACTTTCACATTAATTTATGTGTTGGTGTTTCTGTTTTAAGAGTCCTCTTGGTGTTACCCAAGGTACCTATTTCATTACTTTTATACACAATACTGCTACTCCTGCAAACACCCTATTAAAGCTGGCTATTTATGATGCTTCTACATTTGGATGTTCTGATCTGCAAATGTAGAAATAGAGACAAACTGTTTAATCTTTTAATTTTAGAAAAATCAGTAAAAATGTGTAGTGAAGTAAAAATGCAATTTTTTTTTATCCCCCCCCTACAAACAAAGTTTGGTGGGAAATAGGAATCAGTCTGTCTGTCTGTCTGGTAAGCACAATTCCTTGTATAAATATATAAAACGCTCAACAGATTTTGATGAAACTTTACACAAAGGAAGTTCATCACTTGTAGATGTGCATTAAGAAAGATATCACTTAGGGGAGATAATTGGACTTGAATATGATCTCATTAACCCCTTCCGGGTCAATTGGTCCCTCCCTCAAATAGTCCATTAAAAATAAAAAGTTCAGTGTTATTGTTTGTAATTGTCAAAGTTTTATTGGATTAACAATGGAATCATGTGTACAATCAAATCAAACCTAAAGATTCACTCATTTTAAAAATCCTTGATTCATTTTTGACAAGTGTATGAATTTTGTTTACATGGCTGTGTGAAAAGGCTCCTGATGTGGAAGACCGTAAAGCATGGTAAAAAGGGTATTTTGAGCATTTTGTAAACAATCCAACTTTGCGAAAAAAGTAATCCTTGATGGTGAAGGTTTTATACCAGCATTAGACAGCAAACTTTATTAGCTTCGCAATGATATATAACATGTGTACCATCTTACCCGTATTTGTTCAAGCAAAAATTTAGAAAATGCAGATTTTAAGCTGAAAATGAATGTGAACGTCAAAAGGGTTATTTGAGACCTATGTTTTGGCAGTCCAATATGAAGTTGGGGGTATCCTTTTGTGGGCTGGCTATAATATTACTTGTTTCTTTGCAAAATTATTCAAAGTTTCATTACTTTTAACAATGCTGCATTTGAGAATTTCAGTGTCAATTAGAATCAATTATCTCCCCATTCGCAATATTTTAGTTTTCCTCCCAGTACATATATGCTCATTTTGTTAAAAAAAGGTTGGCAAATAGGGAAGAACACATGAAAATTGAAGACCACAATATTTTGACATGAAACAGACAATTTATAATTAATGGATTTGAACTAAATTTTATGGAGCCAAACCTTCCTCTCTGTTGCAAAACCATTATGAGACAGATTTGGGAAAATGAGGTGTTCAGAAGACTGATAAAAATACTAAAAAACCAATCATGAACATTTGACATTTATTTATTTTTACAGATATATGGTAGAGGTTCTTCCCATAACTGACTGGAAACAAGAGTCTGTGAGACCTGGATTAAATCTCATCCTCAGGAGGCTTGACAGGCTCTTCAACAAAATCTCCAAGAAGTCTTCATTAAGAGTAAAAATATATTTCTGCTTTAAAAAAAAACTAAATATAATTAAACCTTCACAAAATCTCTAAATACGGCCGTGTATCATAATCACATGCCTTTTTGTCCACATACATGTATCTCAAAAACACAACTAATAGAATTTCATTTAACTTTATACACAAAATACCAAAGCATGTGTAAACTTTGTTAATTTGGTTATGCTGATTCAAGGAATAACCTCTCATTAGCAGCATTTGAAGGTTGAAAACCAAAAGTATTCAAAGAAAGTACTTGGTCTTAATTTGAAAAGAAAAAGGACAACAACAACTGGATTTGCAGGAAATTTCTTCCTAATTTGTACTATCCAAAAGATGTGCTCTTTGTTTTACAGAGACAAGCAGAGTGGGATGCTGCAGCCAACCTGTTGAAAGGTAATTCTTTATAACATACAGCTATAGTTGTTTTATATTTCAGCAATTAATTTTTTAATGTTTTCAATTTTTTCACTCTTCATCACATTTCACACATATTTTGGTCAGAGGTATTATTTTCAATAATATAAAAGTTGTAATATAACTCACCTTTAAGCTTTGATGCTATATTGTTTGTTTTTGTTCATGCAAATATTACTTTTACTAGGTGTATTCCTTACATTGAGGAAGTTTCAGTACATAGCACACCTACCCCACCTTAAGGTACATTGGCATGGTGCATGGGTGTGGTCCCTATGTATAGTTGTGGTGATCTGTTTAGTCTCTTTACAGTGTTAAAATACTTCTGTACTCCAGTGTTCTTTAGTTTAATATTAGCATATAAGCATAAAAATTATTTAAGGAAGGGAAAAAAATCACAATGATATAGTAAAATTATATTTTTATACCCCCCGCAAACAAAGTTTGGGGGGGTATATAGGAATCACCCTGTCTGTCTGTCTGTCTGTCTGTCTGTCTGTCTGTCTGTCTGTCTGTCTGTCTGTCTGTCTGTCCGTCTGTCTGTCTGTCTGTCTGTCTGTCTGTCTGTCCGTCTGTCCGTCTGTCCGTCTGTCCACATACCTCGTAAGCTCAACTCCTCCTAAACCCCTTGATGGATTTTGATGAAACTTTACACAAAGGATGTACACCATATGGAGATGTGCATGAAGAATTTTGGTTGCTATCAGATATCATTCAAGGGAGATAATTGGACTTAGACTTTTTAAACTTGGTGTTCAATGGGAGACCTCGTAAGCACAACTCCTCCTAAACCGCTTGATGGATTTTGATGACACTTTACATGAAGGATGTACACTATATGGAGATGTGCATGAAGAATTTTGGTTGCTGTCGGATATCATTCAAGGGAGATAATTGGACTTAGACTTTTTAAACTTGGTGTTCAATGGGAGACCTTGTAAGCGCAACTTCTCCTAAACCGCTTGATGGATTTTGATGAATCTTTACACAAATGATGTACACCATATGGAGATGTGCTTGAAGAATTTTGGTTGCTGTCGGATATCATTCAAGGGAGATAATTGGACTTAGACTTTTTAAACTCGGTGTTCAATGGGAGAGCTCGTAAGCGCAACTCCTCCTAAACCACTTGATGGATTTTGATGGCATTTTACATGAAGGATGTACAATATATGGAGATGTGCATGAAGAATTTTGGTTGCTGTCGGATATCATTCAAGGGAGATAATTGGACTTAGAATTGTTAAAGCGGGGGGTATCCTCCGTGAGCTCGCTCACAGTATTCCTTGTTGATCTTGGGCCTATTGCAAAATGGCATTAGTGACCACTGGTCACATTGAAGCCTGCTTGCTGTTTTACAATGTAGACTTTTAAATTGCTGCAAACAAAGGAATCACCCTGTCTGTCCATCTGTCCACATACCTCAAAAGCACTTCACCTTCTTAATGGTCAACAGATTTTGATGAAACTTTAAATGAAGTAAGTACATCCTGTGTAGATGTGCATGAAGAATTTTCATTGCTCTCAGATATCATTCAGGGGAGATAAATATAGTATTCAACCGAGACCTCGTAAGCGCAACTCCTCCTAAACCACTTGACAGATTTTGATGAAACTTTACATGAAAGAAGTACATCACATGGATTAGGATTACTCTCAGGTATCATTGAGGGGAGATAATTGGACTTGGGTTTTTTTTGGCAGTACAGAGTCCAATATGAAGTGGGGTATCCTTTTGTGAGCTCACTCACTGTACTACTTGTTATCTTCTTACATAATGCCTTGTAAACATTGTTACAGTTTGTCCATTCTAGACTCATCAGGGCAACTCTTGTTTAAATGTTATAATGGCTTAAATTAAATAATGTTATAAAATCAGAATGACAAGCTCAAACTGAAACCTTCAACTGCTTTGAGTGAATGAACCTTAACATTTTACAATTTTGACATTTTAATGGCTTGAAAACAAAATAAAAGAATGTTTAGAGAATGACTGAATATTTGTGTTGTACTTCCTAGAACTGACCATGCATGATTTTGATTTTGTTCTGTAGCAGTCTTATTTTTTGTGCATCTTGTATTATGTTAAGTCCTATGGAAATAAAAATAAGTTTCTCAATAAAGAATTAATTACATATGTATTCAAGTTTAATACCTGTATACTTTATTGGTGTTAATTCACTAGTTAGATTATAATGACAAGGTATTTGATAAATAGGTAGAAATGATTGTCACACAAAAACACTGCATTGCCTTTTGTAGAATACATTTTAGATCTGGATTTATCTTAATCAAAAGTATGATATATCATTAAGTATTACAATTGGTTTGAATGTGACTTATTCAATTGTGGACTTTGGTTATTGCTTTAATAGGTATTGAATTGTGCTTAATTTTGTCTTACAGTTTCATTTATAACATCCAATAATCTATGACTTGTATCATTCCACACTTTGTTCAGTGATACTCTATGTATTGCTCATTGTCTTTACTGCGTATAGAGAATCCTGTGTTTATAAATGACTTATATTATTACAGATAGTGGTCAATGCTTCACAATTAGAATATTGTATTGCTCAGCCCCCCCCCCCCCCAAAAAATGCAACGGTGACAGTGTCTACATCCAACATCCAATGTTTTACAGTTTCTTTACTAATTAAAGACTTATATGATTACAGACCTTGGTCAATGCTTTACTAAGTATTGTACTCTGTGGTCCCTGTGGACCAGTACTTTATCTTAATTAATTTCTAATATTTCATGATCCATTACAGACCTTGGTCAATGCTTTACTAAGTATTGTACTCTGTGGTCCCTGTGGGCCAGTACTTTATCTTAATTAATCTCTAATATTTCATGAATTCATTACAGACCTTGGTCAATGCTTTACTGAGTATTGTACTCTGTGGTCCTGGTGGACCTGTATTCCCTGACAGTCTGACCATGCCTGGCAGTCTCCGTAGCGACCAGATCTGCCACACGACCCCACCATCTTTCTGCTGTGCTGTTATCAAACTTGTGGCTATGCAGATGCAGGCCTTAGGGGTAAGATACTTTGTGGTTTTGGAAAACAACATTTCTTACCTTATTTCATTCTCTTACTAGGACTTTATCCTTATGTGCAGATACTGTGGATTCATTTATTTTCGTGTGGTTTGATAGAAATTTACATGTTCGTTGATTCTTAAATTCGTGGTTCTGAAGTCCGCAGTATACAGATCCATGTTGAATTTCCTTTTCGTGGGGTATCAAATTTCATTGGTGAACGCAACCCACGAAAAACCACGAAAATTGACACCCCACGAAAAATAACCATAGTATCAAACTTCATGTCAAACAGTTGCAGACATTAGGGGTATATAGTAGCCATGTTTGTTAATTGTTTGCTAGTCAAGTATGGAAATGAACAGATACTGAAGAAGAAGTACTTATAAAACATTTAAATGTCAGTTTTCTGAAAAGACCAAGACAGAACCACCAGACAACCACAGAGAAAATGCACTTAACAAAACCTACACACAAAACAACTTAACTACAACCAGCAGTATAAACCCTCATTAAAACAAAGGTGAACTCAACTGCTCTTTAAAGGAAAACAGTTTCTATCTACTTTCTTTGAAGAAACTGGAGCAGAAAGAATTGCAATGGTAATGACTTTGTACAGGCTTTTTTAAAAGATAAAGATGGTGGGTTAAACCAGGCAACAGAGCTCTCCCTGTTATTATGAAATATTTTACTGTAAATAGAATATATTGTGTTACTGTTCAAATTAATTTTTTTAGGACCAGTTCAACCTTGAGCAGGTAATCAGTACAGTATCCCAGTTCACTGTATCTCCTGACAGATCTGTTAGTGTGATGGTCAACTTTATTTTACCCCTGTGCATTAGGATGGGATCGGGTAGGAGAGGTAATTATATCAATTTATTCAGTATAGCCTGACAGATCAGTTAGTGTGATGGTCAACTTTATTCTACCCCTGTGTATTAGGATGGGATCTGGCAGAAGAGGTACCGGTATTTATAAAAATTACCAATTGGTGACAATGATCATAAGTTGAATAAAACACAACATTTTACATTTAATTAGAATTGCAGACATTAGAAACACCCTCTCCAAACATTAGGAATTTCATTTTGTCCTTCTACATTAAGGTGGTTTTTCTTCTTGTAAGATAAGTTAAGCATAAAAAATTGTTATAAAGATTTAAGCATAAAAACATTTTAGATATTAACTGGTCTCAATGTCCCAAGGAGAAAAGACAAATAAAGGTAATAACAAAACTACCGAACTTGAATGATCAATCTCATAGTCCAGAGAAAATGACAAATAAAACAATGCAATGACACACAGGAGATATTGAAGATCACAATGGTCCTGACTTTGTAAAGGAATTTCAAAAGAAATAGCCCGTAAACATTCTAGCTAAAAAACACTTGAATTAAAAGGAAATATCATCATTTCAGAAACTCCTCGGCTGAGACACTGTGATGTAAACTACGCCCTGTCCATGATCCTGAACATGCTGAGCCCTCCCCCACCAGGAGCAAACCATAGCCATCATAACAGTACGAACCAGAAACCAGGTCACCACCATCACTTATCTATGTCAGAGAATCATCGCTGTAGTAGCTTCTCACATCATCTGGATAAACGTCAGGATAATGAACTGGTCCTACATGTTGCATTTCTAGGTAGGTAAACCAGTCACCACCTGGATAAACAACAAGATAATGAACTGGTCTTATATGTAGCATTTCTAGGTAGGTTAACCAGTAACCACCTGGAAAACATCAGGTTAATGAACTGGTACTTCATGTAGCATTTCTAGGTAGGTAAACCAGTCACCCCCTGGATAAATGGCAGGATAATGAACTGGTCCTACATGTAGCATTTCTAGGTAGGTAAACCAGTTACCACCTGGATAATGACAGAAAAATGAACTGGTTCTTCATGTAGCATTTCTAGGTAGGTAAACCAGTCACCCCCTGGATAAATGGCAGGATAATTAACTGGTCCTACATGTAGCATTTCTAGGTAAGTAAACCAGTTACCACCTGGATAACGACAGGGTAATGAACTGGTCCTACATGTAGCATTTCTAGGTAAGTAAACCAGTCACCACCTGGATAAACGGCAGGATAATGAACTGGTCCTATATGTCGCATTTCTAGGAGGTAAACCAGTCAATAGCTTCATGGCAGAGTGGCTCTTTGGCACTGGTTTAAATACATCGCTATAAATCACTTGTCAATTACTGATGCCTAAGAGAGTTGCCTTGTTGAGATTTACAGTCTGGGTTTGTAATTTTCAAAACCAGCTTGGATAAATGTTTTATCTCTCTAAGGTTGAGGATTTCATCATGTTTCCTTTGCTATTAAGACTGGACAGCTTGTATATTATAGGAGTGTTTTTTGTAGTGGCTTAATAATCAGTATAAATTTGTTATACATGTATCTATATAATTTTTGTGTATTTTAGGTCTGGAGATATTGATGTCATGCTTTGACAAGATGTTGTCTTCTGAGTGGCACAAGGTAGCCAGGTGCATACAGGACATGGTCTCTAAAGGAAAAGGTTTGTAGTAAACATATCAATATTTTTAAAACTGAATAATTAATCTATCAAGTTTGGTAATTTTTACCCTTGTTACTTAGTAGATATATGGTAAAAGTAATGTTAGTTTGTAGAAATATTGAAAATCTGGACTTGAATTCATAAGGTGTGGGAATTTTTAAAATTTGGCACTATGGACAATTGCTATTGTCCAAAATATAATGTGTTACATGTAAATACCTTTAAATTTATGTCAAAACTATTTTCTTTTTTTTATGTGAATACTAGTAAATTTGTTGCATGCAACTATATTTATAAAATTGTTGTTCATTTTCAGTGTCGCTGCCATTCTGGAAGTTCCTAGACTTCATTGTGACATACAGGCCATCTCTTTACCTGCTGCTTCATCCATTTATACAGTTTAAGGTAAAGTACTGTGATTTTATTATTATTTGTTGGGTACCAATTTTCCTGGTTTAACCACGACAATAGGATCATTTTATATTCAAAGTTTAATTGTTTAATTTAGTTAGGTTGTCTTATGTTGCCTGCAAAGTGTTGCAAAGTGACATATAGTAGTCACTTTGACACTATCCGTAGTCTTATCGTCCTGCATCGTCAAGCATCCTGTGGCATCACAAATATTTCCATCACAGTTTTCCAGGGACTACATGACACAGCCTCTTAACATATGGAATCCTCCTATAGTACTATATGGTGTAAAGCAATTTAATAGCTGTAACTTCTACCTGTTTACCGAATATTTTAAGATGCAGGCGACATACATCTTCCAAGGACTAATAATTTTTACGTGGGTCGCCGAAGGCGAAAGCAGGTCTAGTAGTCGGGTCACTCCGTCCGTCTGTCCGTCCGTCTGTCCGTCCGTCCCGCTATGGGGTGCCTGTCTTGTGTAATCTGAATCTCAAAAACCAAACACTAGATCTTTCTGAAATTTTACACAGTGATAACAGATATATTGAAGATGTGCACCTCCCCTTTTGGGGTCATTTTATAATTTCGTTAAGAAATTAGGGGCCCAAAAGGGGCCAAAAAAGCGACTTTTTTCCACTATAACTTTTGTTCTGGTCGACCAAATGCTATGAAACTTTACAGTAATGTTACTTACCATAAAAGGAAGGGTTGGGCTGATTTTGGGTGTCCCCTCTTTTTTCGTTTAGAAATTAGGGGCCCAAAAGGGGCCAAAAAAGCGACTTTTTAATTTTTTTCCACAATAACTTTTGTTCTGGTTGACCAAATGCTATGAAACTTTACAGTAATGTTACTTACCTTAAAAGGAAGGGTTGGGCTGATTTTGGGTGTCCCCTCTTTTTTCGTTTTGAAATTAGGGGCCCTAAAGGGGCAAAAATGTGACATTTTTATTTATGGTCCGATTTAGAAATTTTTTTTTACGTGTTAATTTTGGTCATATATTGGATACAAAATGGAGGATATAATTCTTTTTGACCAACCTTTTCTGTCTAGCAATAAGGGGACCAAAAGGGGAAAAAAATAGAAACTTTTTTTTGTCTGTTTTACAATATTGGGTGGCATGTGACAAATATGCTTTGTAAGTCCACCATAGGATGCAAGTGTCAAAATATTTTGACTGTCCATATTGGGCCTAGAACGTACAGGGTTCAACGGTTTGCCGTGCGACGCAGGGCCAGACATCGATTGGTCTTGTTCTTTTATGAAGTGGAACTATCCTATTAAAATGAGCTTGCTCATAATTTTAAGTTTTGACTGTCTATATTTAGATGATGAAGGTTAACTGTGACATGGCCCAGGAATATTACCTTCAGCAGACAATCAAAGACAAACTACAGGGATACAGTTTCCAGCATCCTAAATGTAATGCTAGTGTTATACTGGTTCTAGCTGTAGAATTACAACAGATCAAAGAAGATATTGCTGCCATTGGAGCAGGTATGAAAGAAATCAATAAGAAAATAGATTGACATTCTTATTATTTAACTTAATTTTTCACCGGATTTCATTGAGTGAAAAATCCAAGTTATAAAATGGTGCAGTTTTCTCAGTAACTTCTAATCACAGCCATTTAATAATTTGTATACAGCATCCTGGTGGGATTTTATTTCAGGTCTGTCACTCACCTTCCTGTTTAAAGAAATCCAGCCATTTTTGGCTCTAACAGATTTTCTCACTTTTATCCTATCAATATGAGCATCACATGATATAATTTGTGTAATCATTGGAGGTGATTCCTTACTCTACCAAGAGAATACATATACTTGAGTGTGCCTTGATTCGTCAGAGTAAAAAAAATCAATGGTAAACTATTATTTAACTAATTTTTCTCACTTTGATCTTATACATATGAGCATTGCATGATATAATTTCTGTAATCATTGGAGGTGATTCCTTACTCTAACAAGAGAATACATATACTGGAGTTTGCCTTGATTGTTCAGAGTAAAAAAATACAGACCTAATAGTAATGACAGATCATGACGTCTGTAACTTAAAGATTATAAATGGTTACACCATTTCTGACTTTAAACAATGAATTAAGATACATTTAGAATTTAGCTACTTTTTTACCAAATACCTTCCAATACTGTTATACTTGATTTATCTTTCGTTTTTTGGAATTATTCTGAACTTAATATACTAATGGCAGATTAAGAAATTTTCTTCAAGTGGGGACCCCGCCTTATAACTGCCTCCCCATCTCCCCATTCACTAATACCTAGTTATTTCAAATATTAATATATCTCTTACTCTTTATAGTGGCTGGAGAGTACAGGTCAAGGACATGTACCATGACAACAGACAGGTCACAGTTCAATGACCACAGGAGGCATGCTAGCGTCACAGATGTAAACCCAGAGACAATCATGTCAGCTCACAAACCATCACTGGCTAATATTGGCAAGAGAGCCAGCAAAGGTATCAACTGTAAAAAAAAAATTGGATGGACCAAAAACCCATATTATAGATAGTGGTGAAAAAGAACCCAACTGCTACCTTATTACTACTATTACTGCACAATTGCATTACTGGCAAAGAAAATGTATTGACAAAGAGCAAGCAAAGGTTAACACATCAATCTTAAGCTTGATTCAGACAGCCTTTGAATAATACTTGATTTAAAATTTGTCATTTTTATTCTATTTAGTAAATAAAGGACCCTTGCATTTATACAATTGCATGATAAAATTCAACATGGTTTCAGACACATAATACAACATTTATAAAGCTTGTCCCCATAGGGTATAGGTTAATCTTAAGTGGTCAATGGGAGATGACTCTATTTGAATTGGAATGGAATTGAAAACAAAAAAGGGTCACTAGCACTCTGTTCTTTCATTCAAATTCTGATTCCTTATTTGAATAATCCCAACAAAGATGTTTTCCTGTTTCTACAGTTACTATCTTGTCCAAGAGATTGTGTACCAATGCTAAGTTTAAAAGAATAGCGGTAACCTTAGTGAAATAACCTACTGATTTGTTTTCATTCTACAGCTTAAGTCTATAAATGGAGGTTACATTGATGACCTAAGAGAAATATGTGCCTTTTCATCAATACAGATCTTAATTTAATAACTTACTTATTTGTTTTCATTCTATAGCTACAATCCTATCACAGAGTTCATGTACCAGTAGCGCCCCATTTAAGACAACAGTGCTGACCTCTAGCATGGATAGTGCTAGTCCAGAGATGAGAACTAGAAGGATATCAGCCAGAGACGGAAGTTGTATCCTCGAAAAGTTCCAGAGACCAACCATAGAAGACATCTCACCTGGAGGTACATGTATTTAAAAGAAGCCTTTAAAGTTATAAGAGGGTTTAGTGTGCTAAATATATAGCAAGGGATTAAATAATGGTTACAGATATACATGTATGTGACATAATCCTAGGATTAGCAGATGTCATCAAGAGTAGTGCATAGAGCTAACAAAAAATGTCTGGTCAGTCTGGGTTCAAGATGGTAACAGCCTTTTCCATCTTTCCCTGAAATCCACTTCTGGTTCAGGCTGTTGTAAGTTCCTTCCAATTCAGAGCACTCCAACAAAGTACCAACTAAGTGATACAAACTTGATACAGAAAATGACAATTTATCTTTTAGAATGTTCAGTAGACATTCTAGTTTGTGATTGTGTGCATTTTTTTGTTGGTCCATTTTGTTAGTTTTATATTTGCAATTGAATATTTCTTCTTAGATCTTTATGAAACTTTTGTTGACTAAATCATCATGGTATAAAATAAATAAAAAGCATATTATATTGGACAAGGATATAAAATTGGCAATTATTTTTATACAACCACAATTTTTTGCGATCAATGTTATGTGATGGGGATGTTGTCGTTATTGTCGTCTGTAAACACGTTAGTGTCTGTGGGATTATTTAAGTTGTAGTGAAACAATTGTTATAAAATTTTAATATCATGTTTGTAACCACCAAAGGAAGGTTGACATTGCACTTGGGGTTTCTGACCCCTACTGTTTCATTAAAAAGGGCCAAAATGGGCTAAAATAGGTACATTGACAAAACGCCTGCAGAATGTTAAATATTCATTGGATTTTGATCATTCTTTTTTAATTGTATTCTTCAATGAATTCTGTCAATAAAATGTGACAACAGTTTTGATATATCTTGTACTGTTACATTGCTACAAGGGGTCAAAAAGGTGCCACACCTTAATAATTAACTTTTTAACTCATGGTCCGATTTTCAAAATCTTTTTTTCATTGGGATTCTTGTAAAAATCCCTGCATGCAGTTTTCAATCAGATTTGCAATAACGCCTACCATTTTGGGGAATTTAGGGATCAAAAGGGCCAAAAGCACCTTATGAATTTTCCTTAAAGGTTGGTATAAATTTATATAACAAATTTCAAATATTCATTGAAAGTCCACCAAAGAATGCATGTGTCAAAAAAGCAAGTAAGGTGGTTTCTGGTATTTGTAATTTAAAAAAGTAGATGAAATATAGTATATTACTACCCAACGCTAGAACTTATGTCTTAGAGTTTAAATGTGGATCAAAACTAAAACACCTTTTCATTTGTTTTATTTCAACTTGTGCATAAAACTCTTGTCATTGTTTAACTCTTTACCATTTGGTGATTTTTAGTAGAAAAAAGCGTTAAAATAATATCAATTGTTTTCGGTTCAGCATACAACCAGGCATTTGAGAAATATTAACATGTTATACCTCAATGTCCTTGGGGCATCATGTACTAAGTTTATCAAGTACAATTAAGATAATATGTAATGACCCGTTTCCATGGCAACCATGCAAATGCACACAATTTCTCAATATGTATGCCCACAATTATAGGTTTCTCATCTTGCAGTGCAGATATGAAAATATGTATGTTGAAATAGCATAAAGTTATTCTTTATAAAGATGACATATATTCTGAAGACTAACAAGAAAAAAAAGTGTTGCACAAAAATAATGGAAAAAACTAAAAAATCGGTTGCTAGGCAACGGTGGTGATGGTCTAAAAACGTAAAAAATAGTATAGATCATTGATTTTTTTCAAACTTGAGTACATGAATTATGTGTTATGTATCTTTAAATCATAAGTAAGTCTTTTTGATAAAATTTGATACACACCATCATCTTAGCAACCACGGTTGCTATGGTAACCATGCAAATAAAGTATCTAGATACTGCTTAGTTATAAGTAAATGCAGGATTTTACCACGTTTCTGTATATATTTTTCAAATAATTGGCACATGGGTGTGCGGTGATAAGATAATGTGATGTGTACTGAGTTGACCGACATTTGACCTTGACCTTTGACCTCAAGGTCAAATTTATGTCAATTTGTGCTACAGTCGTTGACATGCAGATTGTTACCATGTTTATGTATATATTTTTACAATAATTGGCATGTTGGTGCACCATCATGAGATAATGTGTTGTGTACTAGGTTGACTGACATTCGACCTTGACCTTTGACCTCAAGGTCAAATTTATATTAATATGTGCTACAAGACTGTGTTGACACGCAGATTTTCACCATGTTTCTGTATATATTTTTAAAATAATTAGCATGTGGGTGAACTATCATGAGATAATGAGTTGTGTACGAAGTTGACTGACATTTGACCTTGACCTTTGACCTCAAGGTCAAATTTATATAAATATGTGATACAATTGCATGAAAACAACAACACACTTATTTCACCCTTTATACAAGGCTTTATATGTAATGCTTGATATGTGGGTTCCCAAATCATACAATATGTTTTGTATCTAGTTGGTTATCATATGACCTTGGCCTTTATTCTCAAGGTCAAATGTATGGAAATTTTACAGGAAAAGTTTGTCATGGTTATAACCTTTTTTTACTGACACAAGTGCATCATATTTTGGAAAGTTAATGTGTAATCTTGTGAATATGTGATGCAAACCAAAGTTGTGGTCATTTGACCATGACCTTTGACCTCAAGGTCAGCATTAAGTTAATTTCTGGTACAAATGTGTTTCAAGGTAATAATTTTTTGTGTACTTTGATATAGGTGTTTGTTGTAACGCGCGTCAGGCGTAGCAAATTTATTGTCTGGAACTTTGTTGTCATTAGAATTTGGATGCTTTATCGTTAAACATTGTGTTCTATGCCAAATAAATTGTCAAATGACCTTGACCATCAACCTCAAGGTTGATTGTTGTCAAGGTTGTCATTTTCTAGACAATTTTACAGGCAGTTTGTCAGGGTCATAAGCTGTTTATTCATTGACATAAGTGTATCATATATCATATGTTGATAATCATGTGATAATGTGTTGCAAATCAAGGTTGCTGTCAAGTCTCATTAATCCTGACCTTTGACCACAAGGTCAAATTTAAGACAATTTCAAATACAAAGGTGTGACTACTACTTCAGCAAGTTTCATCATGATTGGTCAATGTGTTATCCCACAATCTGTCAGACAAGCTCATGCTTAAGTCATGAAAGTAGGGAAAAGAAATTAGAAAATTTACTATACAAAACAGTAAGTCTCCCAAACTTTGTTTTGTGATATTCTAATACAGTGCAGATTTTTGTAATTTGAATAAACCTAGATCAGGACTTGAACCTGAATCTCTTGTGGAATATCACAAGTGCTTTTCATTAAGCTATCTAGGTGTTACTACAAAAGTTCATTTTAACTCTTTTAATATTTCAATAATTCATATACAATTATGAAACTGCTGCAGGTCATAACACTTACCTGAAGGATTTTCCATAAGATGTCTTCATACATTCTCAATTCATCTGTCATTAATATCCATCCTGTCCAAGAACTCAATAGTGTTGAATTTATGTTATAAATCAACACATAAAAAGTGCTCGGAAAGGACATTTTTTTTTATACCCCCACTCGTAAGAGAGGGGGCTATATTGCAATCACCTTGTCCGTCCGTCCGTCCGTCCGTCTGTCCGTACGTCTGTCCGTCTGTCCGTCCGGTTCAATTTCTCTGCTTCTACTGGATGGATTGGTTTCAAATTTGGTACACAGCTTCAGCATGATGAGGTATACTATACCTACCCTTTCCAGGTCAGTCCATCATCTACTTCCTGTTTTCCAAGCCGACTTAGACTTTTTTAGGGGAAAAAAAAAATGAAATGTGAAATTTTTCGTAACAGATTTCTCGGCTTCTACTGGATAGATTGGTTTCAAATTTGGTACACAGCTTCAGCATGATGAGTTATACCGTGCCTCCCCTTTCCAGGTCAGTCCATCAACTACTTCCTGTTTTTCGAGCCGACTTAGACTTTAAAAGGGTAAAAAATTTGAAAAGTGAAATTTTTCGTAACAGATTTCTCGGCTTCTACTGGATGGATTGGTTTCAAATTTGGTACACAGCTTCAGCATGATTAGTTATACCGTGCCTTCCCTTTCCAGGTCAGTCTATCATCTTTTTCCTGTTTTCTGAGCTGACTTAGACTTTTAATGGGTCAAAAAAAGACAATTTTTCGTAACAGATTTCTCAGCTTCTAGAGAAGGGATTGATTTCAAATTTGGTATACAGCTTTAGCATGATTAGTTGTATCGTGCCTCCCCTTTCCAGGTCAGTCGGTCATCTACTTCCTGTTTTCTGAATGGCCGAGTGGGGGTATGCTTAGCACGACTTAGTGCAACCCCTTGTTCTTTTTCTTGTTCTAATTTCAATTCTATAATAGAAACTGAACATTTTATTACAATTTTTTATATACATTTTTTTTTTTTTTTGCTTTCTTAGTATTTTTTAATGTTTTTTGTAAATATTTTTATATATTTTTTTTTTTCATTTTCAAATTTTGTTTTCTAGGTTCTGTCCTTTGTTTTTTTTTAAGTTTTTTTTTTTTTTTTACAAAACAATGACTGAATTCAAACATTGTCTCGACCTCTACCATGTTCTCTGAACCATTCCTGTACTTCACGACCTTCAATGTTGTGCCATTTCTTGAAACAGTTTCTATCCGGCAACAGACACAGACTGACATTACATTTTTCACACCTAAACACTGTTCTATTGTTTTGATTTGGTAAGTCATTCAGTTTAGCAAAAGCATAACAATAGGTGCATCGTTGCCTCTTTGAAGCCTCATTGAAAACTGGAGTACAAGCCAATTCAACTTCCACAGGAACCTCAATACTAATTAGAGACTTTACCAAGAACTCTCTAAACTCCAGCTGACCAAAATGAGACGGTAAAGGTATGACCAGGTTGGGATGTTCGTTTCTAAATTCCTCAAACAATACATAGGAGTTTACAATCATAATGTCAAGACAATGAAAGAACAGTACCTTCCCCCAATGAAACTTTGTTTTGATATAACATTGGTATTTCGACAGATATTGATTAGATTTATCTTCCCCGAACATTCCTTCGTTATACGCCTGTACACATTCTGGTTGTTTTACAGCTTGTTTTTTCCATCCAGTCCGTGCTTGAAAGGTTCTTACACAACTTGAAAGTTTATGCCCTTGATGAATTGGAGATACAATGGTCACAACTTTACAGTCTTTCCACTGAACTATGAGAAATTTGTCATCCCTGTGCCACCTGTAATCTCCCATACATGCAAGTTTATCCCAACCATCTTTACTCTTAAAGACTACTGGCATAGCAGAGCTATTGCTTCTTACTGCCCCTATAGTATACACCCTTTTGTCCAACAGGTCATAGATGAGGTTTTTTGTTGTGTAAAAGCTATCAATAAAAAGCCGATATCCTTGATATACATAATCTGGAATCAAGTTCATTACAACCGAATAAGCTAAACCTTTTGTTAAGTTAGCGATTTGGGTTCTTTTCTTCCCCAGGTAAACATAAAAATTGCACGTATAGCCTGTTATTGTATCAGCAAGGACCCATAATTTAATCCCAAATTTAACAGGTTTGTCCTTCATAAATTGTCGAATCCCACTCATTTTATGTTTAGATTTAACAATGCGTTCGTCAACAGCTATTTTTTCGTATGGCTGAAACAATTCTTGCGATTTCTGGTTTACATGGTTAATGAGAGGGTCAATTCTTGTCAGTTTGTTTTCTGTAAGAAATGAATGCAAAATAGACATGATAGAAAAAGAACTCATTGCACACTTGAAAAATATTTCATCATGTTCACACCTTGATAATTGGGAATTTTTTTTTGACTGTCATGAATGTTAGTTGTGAAATTCATTTGATTTTTTTATTCCCTACCACAATTTGTTGGGGCATGAATTGTTTATCACATCCATTTAAAACATCGCATTTGTATATTCCCATGGCTTCATTTCCTCCTTATCTACATTACAGATTTGTTTTTATTATCAGATTGTTACCTATCATTTTTAGAAATGTTCTAAACAACTTTTTAAATGTTTATCAAGCCTAAAATATAAAAACAAACCTTTGTCGACATCAGGTAAAGGAGTAATCTGTAAAAATGTCAGAATGGCCTTGAACCTTGTTATCGTCATAACATCTGATATTGGGTTGCCTTTGTACAATACATCTCTGCTCCAGTTTCTGTCAACTGAGCTCAGTTTCATAAAGGACATATAGATCAAGATTCCAATAAATCTGTAAAACAATATTTTACAATAGTTTTAAGTAACTGTATCTATGCATTTGTGAGTTTGTCATATTTTTTAGTGGTTACTACTTGAAATATGCATATACATGTACAGCAAAACCAAATTAACATTTTTCATATCGCTTTGAAATTTAGAATTTCGTAACATCATCCTACATGTAATTGTAAACTTTACTAAATTTGTAGACTGTGATGATCTGAAGAAAAATGTTATATAATTATGTTACGATAACAAATTTTTAAATGTATACATGATTTTAGAAAGAGCTACAGTACAAAAGTATTTATCGATAACTACAGTCAAAGTCAGTGAAAGCTTTGCCTGACCAAAAAAATTTATGCAGGACCTAAACATAATGTTAGTATTCTGTTTTTTTGAAAAATTTGCCTGTCTATGCCTATGGTCCTGTGATAAAAAGAAACAAATGTCTGACCAAATGCAAATTGTCCTACCATAACCAGGACAGGCATTCAGCATGTTCAGACAGATTTTGTTGAAACTAATCATGCTAATTAATATAACAACTAGCATGAGTTTTTTTTATTCTTAGTTCTGTCCTTCTGCGTTTCGAAACAGTTTACATTTAGTTTCATGGTTTTTTTAGTCCCCTACCGGCGAAAGCCGAAGGGGACTATAGGTTTGCGCTCTGTCCGTCCGTCTGTCTGTCCGTCTGTCCGTCTGTCCGTCTGTCTGTCTGTCCGTCTGTCTGTCACGCCTAAGTTTTCCGCACTTTTTTTCTAAACGCTTATAGATAATGAACTGATTTTTGGTTTGTGAGTTTACCTTGATGAGTTACAGATCAAGTTTGAGTTTCGTGTAGGTCCACAATTTTTTATGGGAGTTATGGCCCTTTGAACTTTGAAAAATCACGTAAATTTCAGTTTTCCGCACTTTTTTTCTAAACGCTTATAGATAATGAACTGATTTTTGGTATGTGAGTTTACCTTGATGAGTTACAGATCAAGTTTGAGTTTCATGTCGGTCCACAACTTTTAATGGGAGTTATGGCCCTTTGAACTTTGAAAATTCACTAAAATACCAGTTTTCCGCACTTTTTTTCTAAACGCTTATAGATAATCAACTGATTTTTGGTATGTGAGTTTACCTTGATAAGTTACAGACCAAGTTTGAGTTTCGTGTCGGTCCATAATTTTTTATGAGAGTTATGGCCCTTTGAACTTTGAAAATTCACGTAAATTTCAGTTTTCCGCACTTTTTTTCTAAATGCTTATAGATAATGAACTGATTTTTGGTATGTGAGTTTACCTTGATGAGTTACAGATCCAGTTTGAGTTTCGTGCTGATCCACAAATTTTTATGGGAGTTATGGTCCTTTGAACTTTGAAAATTCACTAAAATATCAGTTCTCCACATTTTTTTTTCTTAACGCTTATAGATAATGAACTGATTTTTTGTCTGTGAGTTTACCTTGATGAGTTACAGATCAAGTTTAAGTTTCGTGCTGGTCCACAAATTTTTATGGGAGATATGGCCCTTTGAAGTTTGAAAATCTATTGCATTTTTCTTTTCTAAACTTTTTTATTGTTCCTTGTAGATAATAAACTGATCAAGTTTAGGTATTCATTCGTTTGACAAATTGTTACCAGTGACTGAAATATGAGGCCGGTAGGGGACTTAGTATTGTTTTGCAATACTCTCAGAATGCTTGTTTTTATTCATCAGTTTTAGCCAAGCTTCGTGTAGTTTTCTCTGTCTTTTTACCTGTAAATGTAGATGTCTAAATAAATTACCCATAACCCTGCCCATAACTAGTCGGGTAAAATAGAGAAAGAACTTTCTTGTATTTTATTTTGAAAGATACATATTCATGATATTTTGAAAATATCAAATCAACCTATAGAAGAACAAGAGGCTCCCAGGAGCCTGAATCGCTCAACTGGTCTTGATGTTGACCCTATACTTTAGTAGAGCTAAATGAGCTGAACATTTAAGCAAGCAACAGCTTTTCTCTACCTGCAATAGTTTTCATTCTATAGGCCAAAAACACCATTTTTCACCTATAAGGGGCCATAACCCCTATAAGGAGTCATCTGACAACTTCGACCCTATGGAGACTTTTGTAGAGCTAAATGAGCTGAACATTTAAACAAGCAACAGCTAATCTTTATCTGCAATAGTTTTCATTCTGTAGGCCAAAAACATGAAAAATCGTTATTTTTCAGGGGCTGTAACCCCTATAAGGAGTCATCTGACAACTTCGACCCTATGGAGAATTTTGTAGAGCTAAATGAGCTGAACATTTAAGCAAGCAACAGCTAATCTCTATCTGCAATAGTTTTCATTCTGTAGGACAAAAACATGAAAAATCGCTATTTTTCATGGGCCGTAACCCCTATAAGGGGTCATCTGACAACTTGGACCCTATGGAGAATTTTGTAGAGCTAAATGAGCTTAACATTTAAGCAAGCAACAGCTAATCTCTATGTTCAATAGTTTCCATTCTGTAGGCCAAAAACATGAAAAAACGCTATTTTTCAAGGGCCGTAACCCCTATAAGGGTCATCTGACAACTTCCACCCTATGGAGACTTTCGTAGAGCTAAATGAGCTAAACATTTAAGCAAGCAACAGCTAATCTATATCTGCAATAGTTTTCATTCTGTAGGCCAAAAACATGAAAAAATGCTATTTTTCACCTTTAAGGGGCCGTAACCCCTGTAAGGGGTCATCTGACAACTTTGACCAAATGGAGACTTTTGTAGAGCTTTTGATGCTGAATCAGCAGCGTGGCCTCAGATTTCCTCTATCTCTTATACTTTTTGATTTATAAGCCAAAAACAGTAGTCTGACCCCCCTAGTCTATTTTTAGTAACGGCGGCCATGTTTTTTGACAGATCAAAAATCGAAACACAAGTTTGGTGCAGGACACCCTAAGGATCAATCATACCAAGTTTCATTCAATTCTGTTCAGTAGTTTCAGAGGAGAAGATTTTTGAAAAATTGTTAACGGACGACGACGACGACGACGACGGACACCAAGTGATGGCAATAGCTCACATGGACCTTTGGTCCAGGTGAGCTAAAAATGCCATAAATTTAGTAAACATTTTTTTTACAAAATTGTACACAAAAAATTAATACTGAAGAAATTTGGTTCTGTACATTCAAGAAGCAACAACCTATACTGATTATTTGGTGTCCAAGTGAAGTCCAACTCCTCATCACCGTCGTCGATATCTCCTAGCAAATAGTCAAGATATTCCTCCTCTTCTTCTGACATTCCTTCATCTGTGTAAGGTTCCTCATAACCTTCAATATCTACAGGGCACATGTAAAACATTTTCAAATATAAATATTTTATTCTGACAGTAGATAAAATAGTCTGTTATAGATAAAAAAAAAGATCAAGCACTCAGCCAAGTTAGCACAGATTTGTATGTATACATGAACTACATTTTTGATATCCATGAATGATTTTATCTAGCATGATAGATGTACAATGGACATGTACAACACAGATTTTAAATCCCTAAATTAAATATTGCTAACACTTTCAAGGAGCCTGATTTAAACATACATGTTCATGTACATGTATTGTTGACCATTTCTAAAAAAAAATGAGCTGTACAGATCCTGCTGCACCAAAAAAAAAAAAAAACTACAGTGGTTTATAAGCTAAAGGGTACTAAAATATGTGGGTTTCCTATTACATTTTTAACCTATAAGGTTTTATAGAAAAAAATGGCTATGAAAATGATAGGATAGACACGAAAAAAGGTAATGTAGGGTAATAGGAAACACATGGGGTTTTTTTTGCCCAAATTTATGACTTGTACATGTATATGTCATTGTCAAGATGGATGTTTGTCATGTTGTTATGAAATTTTGTATCGTTTTGTTCAGGTACATTTATATAACTGTACAGTTCCCCATGCTTCAGCTTGGTTTGTTTATATAGTTTCCATAGATACACAAGAGTTATTATTTTCAAACACATGCACATATATTTTACACAGATAAGGTGTGCAGTACTTTACACTGCTTGGAAGTAAATTCAAGGTCAACAAAGACATTATTGATTTTCGATCACTGTTGCTAAATAAAAGCTCAAACTAGACGCGTGGTTAGAAATATATTTTATGAATAAATTTTGTGTATTAGAGTTAATCATTATTGTTGATTTTTAACATAAATCTGACCTATTCCGTCCAATCCTCTAGAATCCATGAGCGCGGCCATTATTAGATTCGATAACAGCCGAATCTAGAATAATGACGGTACATTATTTCCGTATCTCTCAAATTCCAACTTGTCAACTTTGAAAAGATGCTAAAAATCGACTTTTACTCCTAGAAAATTGAAATTCTACACACATCAAGGGAAAAAACTCGGGAATTCACACGTAGTTTTTGTTTTGTCTATTTCCCGATACTTTTCTCTCGTTTTACGAAATCACAAGAACAAAGCAAAAAGACGCGATAATGACCGTAATTCCGCAAGTAGTGCATATTTGAAAGGGAATAGCGAAAAAAATTATCGGAACTTTTTAAAAAGTAAATCGATAGAAAGATCGCAAATTTAATAAGGATTGTGAGAATATGCGAAAGGAAAATATATTGTTTGAAATACAGAAATACCGGCTGTTTAATTACGACTACACATTTTTTTAAAATGTCGTTAAATTTTGAAGTCGGCGATCTTTACTTAATCTACTTTTTACAAAATACAACGAATTAATTCAAAATTTCGATGTACACTATCAAAATCTTAAGATTATAGGCTTTCTAGTGATGTATAACTTTCAATACTTTCCAAAAGAGTAGGCCCCCGATTTTTGTTTATTTTACAGGAATAGGGTAAAAAATTCTTATGTACCGAATTCGGTACATAGGAACGGTAAAGAGTTAAGCCTGCAGCTTTCCAGTAATAATATCTTAATATGATTTTCTATTACTATTTTAGATGCAGCTGTAATAACAGACCCTCCCAGACTTCAGAGACAACCAACAATTTGTTTTCGATCCCCAACAAGCTCCAAACATAACAGTGTAGACCAAGAGGCTCCTGCTGCAGTTCTATATGAGAATGAAGAACTGGAAGGATCTGGGGAAGTTACAGGTAGAGGAATGAAATACTTTTAGGCCTGGTTTTACAAATTGCAAATCCAGATGCCTAAGTTATTGTGTGATGTTACTTAGCAACGGGGACAGTGACTGCTAAAGTTTTCTTGGCAATTTTTCCCCTTTTGATATTTCAATACAGGCAGGGACTTATATCATGGGATTTGATTCCAAGTCTGTCACTAACCTACTACCTGTTTGTTAACTTTTTTAAAGTTTTCTCAGCAATTTCTTCTGGAAGCCTCTGCATATTAAGTATGCAGTATCAGTTTATAGTCCTATTTTGTGGGATACATTAACCATTCATCATATGCCTATATTTTTCCTGTAACAAAACTAAAGCTTCACTTCAAAATTATTTTTTATTCAATAGCAATTATAGGACCTGTGAATGACCTTGACCCAAGACCACACAGACTACAAAGACAGGATGCCAAAAGTCGTAAAACTTTCAAGCGTAAACGTACTGCTAAGACAACAAGTATGAGACGCTACCTACCTAAAAATAACCATGACGGCTACAGTGATGAGAGCCACAGCCTGGAGACTTCGCCCACCCATAGAATGTACTCACATAGGTCAGCAGAATATGATATTGCTAGACTACAACAGGCCAGAGCTGCTCTTAGTAAGACTAACTCTCCAAGTCTGGCCAGGTCAGAAGAGACACTCCCTGAATCTGTGGAAATGAAGGTATTTCAATATTTTTATCAAAATTTATTTTTGTTCTTCTAATATTTTCATAGAAAATGATCAGTTGTGGATCAGGTAGATGGAAAAGGACAAGATATGATAAGGGCCCAATTTTGCCCAAATTTTGAAATTATTAAAATGAGCTAAAAGTATGTGATATATACTTTGAATTAGTTTAACTTTACTATATCATCATTATTTTGTTTAAAGTGATCCATTATGGTGTTGAAATGCTTAAGGGAGTACGAGCCTCAGAAATTGAACATTTTCGAGATCCTCTGCTTTTATCCATTCAAATGAAAAAAATTTCAACATGGTTTCTTAATATTTGTTCAGAACTATTAAGAGAAGGTCATAATCAACACCCTATAAAATTTTCATTCAATTCTAATTACAATTTCTATGTTAAACAGAAGACGAACTTTCAATGTATTTCCTATGAAAAATCTAGAGAAGTTTTTTTCCCGCCATATTTTTAGGTGCTTATATCTTGACAACGGCTCCATGTTTTTATACCCCCCACTTCAAAAGTGGGGGGTATATAGTGATAGGGGTGTCCGTCCTTCCGTCCTTCCGTCCGTCCTTCCGTTACACTATAGGGTACCCATCTCTTATCCGCAACTGCTCCTAAACCCCTTGATGGATTTTCATGAAACTTACACACAATCTTTGTTACATAATGTAGATGTGCACCTACTATTTTAAAATTTGATCAGAATGATTTTTGGGGTTTCCCATAGCAAAACATGGACTTAGCCATTCGGCTACATGGGGGTGCCCATCTCTTATCGGCAACTCCTCCTAAACCCCTTGGTGGATTTTCATGAAACTTACACACAATCTTTGTGACATAATGTAGATGTGCACCTACTATTTTAAAATTTGATCAGAATGATTTTTGGGGTTTCCCATAGCAAAACATGGACTTAGCCATTCGGCTACATGGGGGTACCCATCTCTTATCCGCAACTCCTCCTAAACCCCTTGGTGGATTTTTTTTAAACTTACACACAATCTTTGTGACATAATGTAGATGTGCACCTACTATTTTAAAATTTGATCAGAATGTTTTTGGGGTTTCCCATAGCAAAACATGGACTTAGCCATTCGGCTACATGGGGGTACCCATCTCTTATCGGCAACTCCTCCTAAACCCCTTGGTGGATTTTCATGAAACTTACACACAATCTTTGTGACATAATGTAGATGTGCACCTACTATTTTAAAATTTGATCAGAATGATTTTTGGGGTTTCCCATAGCAATACATGGACTCAGCCATTCGGCTACATGGGGGTACCCATCTCTTATCCGCAACTCCTCCTAAACCCTTTGGTGGATTTTTTTGAAACTTACACACAATCTTTGTGACATAATGTAGATGTGCACCTACTATTTTAAAATTTGATCAGAATGTTTTTGGGGTTTCCCATAGCAAAACATGGACTTAGCCATTCGGCTACATGGGGGTACCCATCTCTTATCCGCAACTCCTCCTAAACCCCTTGATGGATTTTCATGAAACTTACACACAATTGTTGTGACATAATGTAGATGCGCACCTACTATTTTGAAATTTGATCAGAATGATTCTTGGGGTTTCCCATAGCAATACATGGACTCAGCCATTCGACTTCATGGGGGTGCCCATCTCTTATCCGCAACTCCTCCTAAACCCCTTGATGGATTTTCATGAAACTTACACACAATCTCTGTGACATAATGTAGATGTGCATCTCCTATTTTAAAATTTTATCTGAGAAATTTTTTTAGGGGTGGGGGGTATTTATTTGTGAGCTGCGGCTCACAGTTTTTCTAGTTTAAAACTTTTTTCATAAAGTCTAGCTATTTTGAGCTATTCTTTCCAAATGTTTTATTCTAAAAAAACTTTTAATTACAAAAAAATCTCAGGCTCGTACTCCCTTAAAAATCGTGATTTGGTGAAAAAATGTAAAAAACCTGCAATTTTGAAGTGGTTTTCAGTAAATTTAACTATGAGCCACACAGAGTACCACTACAATAATTTATGTAGATAATCATTTTTAATATAGAAACAGACCACAAAAATATCTTTGTGGTACTCTGTGTGGCTCATAGTTAAATTTGCCAAAAGCTACTCAAAATTTGCATGATTTTACACTTTTTCACAAAAATGCCATTTTCACATAATTTGATGACGTCACTTTGACGTAATAAACAAGATTTAGTTAATATTAATGTTATTTTACTATACCTTGTTCATCTAAGAACTGATCTAGAATAATTTAACTTCATTTCAATTATTTTAAAAAAATGGTAAATTAGGGGGCCAAATTTAGCACTAATCATATCTTGTCCTTTGTTGAAATCAGTTTATGTGTTCATTTTAGTAAAGTTCCTATTTGTTCTGTTGTTATACCTGATCATAATGAATAGCAATTAGAAGAGAAATGTAAGACTGTGTCTTACTCATAAATTGTGTATAAAAGACTTTACATAAAAGAGTTGTAAAGTAAAGTATAATGTGAAAAGCACAATATAAATACTAAGATTAGCATTTAGACTTAAAGGATTTGGTATACTGAGAAAAATATTCAGCTTTAACTGAACATCTCAGTCCAGGGGCGGATCCAGAAATTTTCAAAAGGGGGATTTCCACATACTGAGTTCTGTGGGCCAAGACCAATTTTGCTGAAAATCTACACAAAAATTTAAAAAATTTGGAGGAAAGGGGGGTTCCAACTCCCAGAACCCCTCCCCCCCTGAATCCGCCACTACAGTCAGTCAAAATCTGTCATAAGTCGTTTGAAAAACATACAAATATTTAATTTTCCCTTTTCAGCTCACCTGGACCGAAGGTCCATGTGAGCTTTTGCCATCACTTGGCGTCCGTCATCGTTAACTTTTCTTTTTAGCTCACCTGGACCAGTGAGCTATTGCCATCACTTGGCGTCCGTCGTCGTCCGTCGTCCGTCGTCGTTAACATTTTTCAAATGTTAACTCCTCTAACACCATAAGTCCAATGGCTTTTAAATTTGGCACAGTTGTTAATTAGCATAGGTAGTATAAAACTAGCGTGGGCATTTTTGATTCGTTGAAAAACATGGCCGCCATGGCTAAAAATAGAACATAGGGGTAAATTGCAGTTTTTTGCAAATAACTCGAAAACGGTTACAGATATCAAAATTCTGGCATGGATAAAAGCGATCAGCACCTCAAGATCTACCTGCCCTGAAATTTTCAAGAAGATCCAACAACTGATGTAGGAGTTATTGCCCTTTTTCTGGATTTTTTCAAAATTTTGCACTTATTTAGCCCTATATCTTGAAAACTATACATGATATTTTAAAAATTCAAATTGCATATGATTAAGCACATCAAGATCTACAATTCATGTAGATAAGGTCAAAGCTGTAGAATCATTTCTTGTAGGAGTTATGGCCCTTAAAGCGTCAAAATTTACCATTTTTCATTACTTTTACCCTGAATTTCAAAGATTAACTTGTCTGACACCGTACATCCAACTTCAACCAAACTTGGCACAGTTGTTTAAAAGCATTAATGCTACAATTTTTTCGTTCAGATTTTTGATTCGTCAAAAAATATGGCCTCCATGGCTTAAAATAGAAGATAGGGGTCAAATTACAGTTTTTTGCAAATAACTCAAAAACGGTAAGAGATATCGAAATTCTGATGGGAGACAAAAGTGATTAGCATCTCAAGATCTACCTGCTCTGAAATTTTTAAGGAGATCCAACAAACGACATAGGAGTTATTGCCCTTTTTCTGGATTTTTTCAAAATTTTGCACTTATTTAGCCCTATATCTTGAAAACTATACAAGATATTTCAAAAATTCAAATTGCATATGATTAAGCACATCAAGATCTACAATTCATGTAATTAGGTCAAAGCTGTAGAACAATTTCTTTTAGGAGTTATGGCCCTTTAAGCGTCAATATTTACCATTGTTCATTACTTTTCCCCCCGACTTGTCTGAAACGGTAAGACCAACTGTATCTTAACATGACACACTGTTTGATAGCTTATATGCTACAACTCTATCGTTCAGATTTTTGATTCGTAATAAAACATGGCCACCATGGCTAAAAATAGAACATAGGGACAAATTTCATTTTTTTGCTAGTAACTCAAAACTGGTTTCAGATATTAAAATTGTGCAAGAATCAAAAGTGATCAGCATATTAAGATCTACCTGTCCTGAAATTTCGGAAAAGATCTGACTGCTGATGTGGGAGTTATTGTTCTTTTTCCTAATTTTTGCCAAATTTGCACTTATTAAGTCCAATATCTTGAAAACTAACCAAGATATTTCATAAATTTAAATCGCATATGGTTAATCACAATAATATCTACAAATATATGTATCTGTGTAGTTCAGGTGAGCGATTCAGGCTCTTGGAAGCCTCTTGTTAAAACTTCTCCTCCGAAACGATTGAAGGGATTGCTTTGAAACTTTGCACACTTCATCTATGGGATGTCCTCTACCAAGATTGCACAAATGGTGACCGCCGTCCAAACAACATGGCCGCCGTTACTAAAAATAGACCAGGGGGGTCAGACTACTGTTTTTGGCTTGTAAATCAAAAAGTATAAGAGATAGATGAAATCTGATGCCACACTACTGCTTCAGCATCAAAAGCTCTACAAAAGTCTCCATTGGGTCGTAGTTGTCAGATGACCCCTTATAGGAGTTACGATCCCTTGAAAGTGAAAAATAGCATTTTTTCATGTTTTTTTGCCTATAAAATGAAAACTATTACAGATAGAGAAAAGTTGTTTCTTGCTTAAATGTTCAGCTCATTTAGCTCTACAAAAGTCTCCATAGGGTCAAAGTTGTCAGATGACCCCTTATAGGGGTTACGGCCCCTAAAATAACATTTTTTCATGTTTTTGGCCTATAGAATGAAAACTATAGCAGATAGAGAAAAGATGTTGCTTGCTTAAATGATCAGCTCATTAAGCTCTACAAAAGTCTCCATAGGATCGAAGTTGTCAGATGACCCCTTGTAGGGGTAACGGCCCCTAAAATAAGGCTTTTTCATGTTTTTGGCCTATAGAATGAAAACTATAGAAGATAGAGAAAAGCTGTTGCTTGCTTAAATGTTCAGTTCATTTGGCTCTTCAAAAGTCTCCATAGGATTGAAGTTGTCAGATGACCCCTTATAGGGGTAACGGCCCCTAAAATAAGGCTTTTTCATGTTTTTGGCCAATAGAATGAAAACTATAGCAGATTGAGAAAAGATGTTGCTTGCTTAAATGTTCAGTTCATTTAGCTCTACAAAAGTTTTCATAGGGTCAAAGTTGTCAGATAACCCCTTATAGGGGTGATGGCCTCATAAATAAATTTTTTTCATGATTTGGGCCTATGGCTACAGAATGAAACTATAGTAGATAGAGAAAAGCTGTTACTTGCTTAAATGTTCAGCTCATTTAGCTCTAGAAAAGTCTTTACATGCATAGGGTTGACTCAAGACCAGGTGAGCGATTCAGGCTCCTGGGAGCCTCTTGGTAATTCTCATGTTTTTTGCAGTTGAAAGACTTAAAATTTCTAATTTGATTACCTGGCGTTGACAGTCTGTTTATGACCTACAATTCAGCTTTATGCATTCAATAAAACGACCAAAAGAACAAAGAATCTGTGAGCTACTGCTCAATCAGTATACACCTGAAACCCCAAAAAGTAACTATGTCGTTTAACAGGAAGTAGATATCTTACATATCTAATTTCAATACTTAAATTAAAGGACCTTATAAGGAATCCAAATACTTAATTTCAAGTCACTGTTACTGTGATATGTAGTTGCTTAGAAAAGTGTTATGAAAATTTTCAACGGTTGACTAATAATGTTGAAAATTGACTAAATCAGAAAACAGGAAGTAGATATCCCATATTTCTAATTTCACTACCCTTTAAAAACAGGACCTCATAAGGAAGTCATTCACTCAAATTTGAAGTCACTGTGATAATTAGTTGCTAGAAAAACTGTTATAAAAGTTATGTTGGGGACGGACAAAAGGACAGACAGAGGCAAACCAGTATACCCCCCTCCCCTCTTCTTTGAATGGAGGATATAAAAAAATGCTTACTTTAAAAATTAAAAAAGTAATTATTATTCATTTCAAATTCCTTTGTAGACAAACAGACAGAGATATATACAGAGATCAAAATCTCATGATGACCCCCATGCTGAGGGTAATGCCCCACCTGGAACAGTCAAAGGTCGCATTGCACGTCAAGGAGCAAGAATTGTGAGGTCAAGGTCACCCTCAAACAGCCCAGTACGATCCCCAATGCGCTCACCTGTACATAACTTGACTGGAATATCGCAGGCTTATATTACTCACTATGACTCAAATGACTCGCTGAATGCTAATGAGTTTTCGTCACTTCTGAAAGATAATGAGAGTACAGATTCTTCACCAACTGTCAGAGGATGTTATGCCAAACGAGGTTCTAAGGATACTGTTGTCTAACTGAATGTACAATGTAGTTTCTTATAAAATTATGATGTTAAAAAAAATAGATTAAGCTTCACACCACTTTTTCATCATTATGACTGTCAATAGCTATCTTTAAGGATACAAATTTTTGTCAAAGTAGAAACAAATTGATATTAGTTGTTTGAACATATATGTTCTATTTAATTGCAAAACATCTTTGTTTGGCTGGGCAGGGGTAGAGAGATAAATGTTTCATTATTATTCGTGGGGTATCAATTTTCGTTGTTTTCTTGGGTGGCATTGAACCAAGAAATATGATACAAATGAAAAGGAAATTTAACATTGATCTGTATGCTGCAGACTTCAGTACAATGAGTTTAGGAATCCATGAACTGATCATTAATCATCAAACCACAAAAATTGGTATCCTCCTAAATAATTGAATTCACAGTGTTTGGAATGAAAGTGACTGGAAGAAGGGGGTCAAGGGGGTATGGAGAAGAGAATGAGGAGAATGGGACCTGAACAAAAAAGTGATTGAAGACCTCTTTGGCCACCCTTATTTATGTGTAAACAATATTGTGCTTGATATAAATTATGTCACAGTTTTAGCTCCAATTTGAGTTGACTTGTAAATAAGTAGTGATCAAAAGTTGGTTTAATAATGTCTTGTTTATTTATTTTTAGTATAAAGATGTTTATTAATCATTCTCTGCTGTTTGTGATATATTTATTTAACAGATTGTAAAATTGTATTTGTTATTAGTTGTTTGTTTAGAATAAAGAATTTATCTAGTTGTTAAATCAAATGTTACAGTCCAAACAAAATGTCCTGCAGGTGGACGATCAATCATAAATGTCCAAAAATATAGGGCAAAATAAAGGAATAATACACTAAAAAATAATAAATGAAAATAATTCGAAATCCAGACTTTTTTTCAAAGGCACCTGAAACCCCAAATAAACCATTATTCTGTAAAAATACTCATTAAAAAGAGAAAACTAAATAGAACAGTATGATGGGCCAATAGATCATTTCCAGAAAACACTATTTTTGTTCTATATAAAATAATCTTTTGAAATTTAAACCACATAATGGTATTGACATAAATAAGAATCAGTGAAAATTTGAAAAAGATGTATCATTCCATTGCTGAGATAAATGAATTTGAAATTACAAAGAATATAAAAGAAATTTACAGTTTGTACCAGTGTTGGTACAAATGGTCAATATTTGTGTACCAAATGATAGGAGGCTTATTTTATCAAATTGCTGTAAAATTTTTAATAATGGTCACATTCTGATGAAATTTAACACACTTCAATGTTTATTATAGAATGATAATATATAGTCAGACTAAAATCCTTATTAAAATTAACGCTAAATTCCATTTTGAATACCGGTAAGCATTTTCCATATTTAGGGCCCCGCATCAGAAATGCGGATGCCCTATAGTTTTCACTTTGTCCGTCTGTCTGTCTGTCCGTCTGTCTGTCCGTCCGTCAACAATTCTTGTGAACACTTAAACTCAAAAACTATTAACACCACAGTTCTGAAGTTTTGTACAGCTACTTAGTAGCATTTTATAATTTGCATATTAAAATTTCATGCAAAAATGTGAAATATTTTTGGAAAAAAACTTCATTTTTTATCACAAATCACAGATTTTGAGAATTGGACTTAGCACAGCTGCTAAGTAGCATGTCATGATTTGCATATGAAAATTTCGTGCAAATCTGTTTAATATTTTTGGAAAAAACTTCATTTTTTATCGAAAATCACAGATTTTGAGAATTGGAATTTTTTAACAATAAAACTCAAAGGCTATTATTAGAAACTTATATAGTGTGATATAAGTGTTGTTTATTCAAGACATATCATAAACATGATAAATAGACCTAAGCTGCTGAAACATTTCAGGCGAGGCTCTGGAGCCAAATCTAGTTTCAGATATAACAGAAGGTTTAGGCTTAAGAGGCAGGAGGGTGGAAGTAAGTATGAGCTTAAGGAAAGTTGTACATGTATTTGAAAAAAAGAAACATGTTTTGTGATTTGTGTCTTTGAATTTATAATTGCAATGGCCTTGCCTGGTACAAACAATTTAAACCAGTTTTCTATAGTAAAAGAAAATAATATGATGTGAAATAAGTGCACATGCCCTACATTAATCAGCAAATAACTAAAAATCACCCAGTAAACTTAAATGTGATCAGTGGTTATAACTATTTTTTTGGTATTGGCCACAGACAGGTTGAGACAGTAATAATTATTTTACTCCTAGTTCATTTTCAAAGAATTTTTATATTAATATTTTTTGTTTTACCCAGGTATTAAAAGATTTGGAAGCATCAAGTCTAGGAAAGTCAGTAGTCAGTCTCTACAGTCTGACAAGCTGATGGAAGACGAGGATCGGGAGGACGGAGAATCTGTACTTAGTGAGGACAATGAGACGACTGAGACACCCGAGGCTGATGATTTTAGTCTGTGTAGAAATATGCCTTGGGTCAGGGTGAGCATAAGAAGAGAAGATTTTAACTTGAATGAAGATGAAGTTCTATGGACTATCTTCTGCTTATGTCACATAAGTTTTCCTAGTTATATCCCTAGCAACCCTGATTAGATTATTTATCAGTTTATTTAAATGCTGTGTTTTTTACAGCATCATCAAATAAAAACAAATCAACTTTATAATATGAAAATCTAGGTTAAAAAATGGTGAATATTGGGCAGCATAAACATTTGTCTCAGCCTCTTAATTTTTGGTTTGCAGCTTTAGCATTGGTTTTCATATCATGTTATTAACTTTTCTATTCAATATTTATAACACCTATCCAACTTTATCTGCACCCACCAGAACTATTGCCATCCCGACTGTTACGAGCGACAGAGACGATCCTGTTCTCGTATGATCATGGCTTTGAAGAAGGTGTACCAGTCTACAGAAACTGACGCTGAAGATGAGGACAAAGCCAGACAAGATAGCAAAGATCTGTTTAGGGAGAGACTTAAGAGAAGAGTGTGTATTTTAAAATTAGCCATAATGGTAGTGAAAAGAAATATATTAAAGATGTCTTAACATTAACATAACAGCATAATTTGTTCAAGCTGGAAAGAAAAAAAAATAGTTGATTCATCAAGCAGAATGTTGAATAAAGATTGAGACTTTTTTTGACAAGTTTTGTAGCAAGGAAATATGATTTTTACAAAATCGTGATTTTCATAAATTTTGAAATGGCTTCAATAGAATAATATAAACTTTTATTTTGTTGTAATAATAAAAAAGATTTATTATGGATAAAACAACAAAACATCATGTATTTCTGAATCAAAAAAATTATATTTCAATTTTATTATATTCATTCTTTGTTTATTCTTTGTATTTACTTCCTGGTTATTTATTACAGGAATCTGTCTTTCATGGTTCATCACCCACCAGAAGAAGGGAGAGCACTCCATTATTGGAGAAGATAAAAACTGATGTATCTGTGGGTAAAATGAAACTGACATCTACATGGAAGAAGGAAGAAAAAGCAAAAGAAGTCAAAGAGGATACACCTATCATGAAGTATATCAATTTTCAGGTAATGTATCAATTAATTCAATTGCATTTAATTATGAATTTCCTTATATTAATTTGTATGTAATTTATAGAAATGTTTTATCAACATGATCAAGTAGCGGCAAAAGCCAAAGATTATCTTCTTCGAAAAAATAGTATAGAGAGTTTATTTAAAAGGGTGGGACATGAAGTAAATATGCATGACACAAAGTATCATATAAATTTGAAGATAAACAAAGCAAGGGATGCCACTCTTATTTATGTTCTTCATCTTAAAGTCACAAGAGGAATTCAACATGCTACAAATGCATTTTCTTTAATGAAAATTTTGGATGGCCACTAACACCAGTGTTATTAAGCAGAAGTCTTTCCAAATTGATGAACTTGAAAGAAACTGTTTTCAGCTGCTGATGACTCTACTTTCCACAAAAATGTAATTTTAAAATTTGTAATTAAATGTACTTTTTCAGGCCCAGAAATTGACCCAGTGCCCCATGGGTATCCTAGCTAAAGCTGCCCCTATCCTGACGGATGATAATTTTACAGATATAATCCCTGTGGCCTGGGAACTTATGATGGAGAATGACCAGGAACTTACAGCTGCTGCTGGTAGGTATTTATGTTAAGGAAACAAATTCACCCTTTTCCTTTCAACCACCATCCAAAATAAAGTTTTCTCTCTCAATTTATGGCATTTATCTGTTAATTAGAATAAATAATGTAAATAAAGGGTGCTATATAGGATCTGTGATGACTTTATTTTATACCAACATTTTTTAAGAAGATCAATGTAAGAATAAAACAAGCAAAAACAAAAAAAAACCATATTATTAATGGAATGTTTTGACTCAATTTGTATGATAACTGAACAATGTTTATGTTTTAGCATCTGTGTTTCTGCTGACATCAGTGAAAGCTCCAGAGAAAGCTCAGAACCTGATCATTAAACAGCTACAGCATGAAGACGCTTCACAGAGGGTTAATGCTGTTCTAAGGTATGTTTTACCAGTTAATTTATTCGAGAGAACATTTATAGCAAAGAAACAATGATTTTATTACTGTTTTTACACTTACACTTAATTATTATTAGGGCCCCCCCCCCCCATTGAAGATGTGGATGCCCTATAGTTTTCACTTTGTCCGTCTGTCTGTCCGTCCGTCCGTCTGTCTGTCCGTCAACAATTCTTGTGAACACTAAAACTCATAAACTATTAACACCACAGTTCTGAAATTTTGTACTGCTGCTTAGTAGCATGTCATGATTTGCATATTCAAATTTTGTGCAAATCCATTAAGTATTTTTGAAAAAAAATCCATTTTGTATCGAAAATCACAGATTTTGAGAATTGGACTTTGTGAACACTTAAACCCAAGACCTGTTAACAATACAGTTCTGAAACTTTGTACAGCTGCTAAGTAGCATGTCATGATTTGCATATTAAAATTTCGTGCAAATCTGATTAATATTTTTGTAAAAAACTTCATTTTTTAATGAAAATCACAGATTTTGAGAATTGGAATTTTCGAACTATAAAACTCAAAGGCTATTGACAATACAGCTCTGAAGTTTCATACACATTACATGGAACATGCCTTAGTGGTTAAAATCAAAGTTGGTATGATTTTGAAAACACTTAGATTTTTTGCCGCAGGGCCCTTTCTGACTTTGTCAGTATTGTAGTTATTTGTTTATTTTTAGATTTGGAACCTTGTGGAAGTTCAGGCACCAAGTTTGGCCGAGGATGGAATATGGAGCCAATCTCTTCTTTAAGGTACTGTATATTATTGTATTAAGGACAGTTACTCCTAAACTTTTTTATATCAAAGATTATTTTGATTTGTAATAAAAATGATAGATAATTGTCCACTTAATCAAATGACAAGAAGTAAACTAAAGGTCAGTGTTCTTGTTTCCAAATTATATGATGTCAAAAATTTTGCCGGATATCAGACTCCTTTAGATTTTACATAACCTGAAGATTGCGACGTTTTGGGCCTTCAAAACTACAAGATGTGTATAAAAAAATTCAAGAAATTTTGTACAGTTTGGTTTTAAAGGTCTATATAATTAGAGTATTGCATAAAAAGTAGGAGTCATTGTGCAAAAAAATTCTTCATTGTTTAAAGGTATAGTCTAGAGAAGTTACGAAATCAGACTGAAATTCTGAAACATGAAGAGTGACCATCCTTAAGTCAGCTCTGGTATAACATAGAGCCCTTGCAGACCTTAAACTTTTCATCTCTCCTTCTACTGTTCATCTCCATGTGTTTTGGGTCTCCCCCCCTTGCATTTTTATTCCAGCATCCAATAGATAGCAACATTGATATGTGACATGTCCTATCAACTTCCAGTGTCTTCTTAGCATGATGGTGGCCTTATCTGTTGGTTACAGAAATGATTAAACAGAACAATCAATTCATTAACTTTATATTTTTCAGCTGCCCCCACCATACATAGACTTTACTTTACCATCTCCCACAATTGGTCTTCCTAACCAGTCTGTAGTTGATCCTCCATGGACACCTCACTTTAAGGCAAAGATTGAAGAAGTTACAGTGAACCAAGAGGAAACAGTAAGTCATAAATATTAAACAATTATAATATATTTGACTTGTTTATGTACCAGATTTCTTGAGTGAGGATCCCTGAGTACCTCCTTCAAAGGCTAAAATTGTAGATGTTACAGAAGAGACAGAAGGTCTGAAAATTGTAGATGTTACAGAAGAGACGGGAAGTCTGAAAATTGTAGATGTTACAGAAGAGACGAGAAGTCTGAAAATTGTAGATGTTACAGAAGAGACGAGAAGTCTGAAAATTGTAGATGTTACAGAAGAGACGGGAAGTCTGAAAATTGTAGATGTTACAGAAGAGACAGAAGGTCTGAAAATTGTAGATGTTACAGAAGAGACGAGAAGTCTGAAAATTGTAGATGTTACAGAAGAGACAGAAGGTCTGAAAATTGTAGATGTTACAGAAGAGACGAGAAGTCTGAAAATTGTAGATGTTACAGAAGAGACAGAAAGTCTAAAAATTGTAGATGTTACAGAAGAGACAGGAAGTCTGAAAATTGTAGATGTTACAGAAGAGACGAGAAGTCTGAAAATTGTAGATGTTACAGAAGAGATGGGAAATCTGAATATTTACTTTGGGAATTGGATAAAAACTTTGCTGGTTTTTATAACAAGTTTGTTAAGGATCCTCCTTGGATGCCACATTTAAAGTGTAAGATTGATAAGGCGATTATGAAGCAAGAGGAGACAGTGAGTCAAAGTAAAATGTATAGATTTGTTGAGGGTCCTCCCATTATGCTTCATAATACCTTCACAATCAAAGCCTGTGCATATGTGTATAAAAGTGTATAAAAGTTATAATTTGTTAGCTGTAAGCTTGCAAAATGTTCTTAACTGGGTCAAAACCTAGAATTGTGTCTAATTTAACATGAAATTACAATTTCATCAACAGAAATCATTAGTGACTGCAACCACAACAAGACGGAAGGAGCAGCAGGAAATGATCAGGAAAGCTCTTCAGGCAGAGGAGGAGAGAAAAAGAATTGGGAGGGAAAATTTCCAGATGACAACGGTTCCTGTTCCGGTGTTAGCTGCCGATGAGCCGGCTCTCCATCATGCCACAGATGAACATGAAGAGGGTAAGATTTCCTGTCTTAGTAATGTGGTCTGTGTTATCAAAAGAAGAAACTTTTAGGGTTCATTTTTTTAAACGTTTTCTGAGGAACTACATACATAAGATGAATAATTCTAAGCTATAAGCATATAAAGGCAATATACTTCATTTTTCAGTCATTTAGTATAATGATTTGATATTCTCCCTTTTAATATATTTTTTAAATATTTCTTTGCAATATAGTCATATGTACCCTTAATAATTTGCTGAAATTTTCCTATAAACATCTTTTCAAATAGCACTGAACTTTTCAGTTACAGTTTTTTTTTTTCAAATAAACATACATGTATCAGGAAATTCAGATGTTTTTTTTTATAAAATAAACATCAATAATATAAAAAAGGGATTTATGAAAAATCATAGATATAGCCAGAACTTAAATACATATATACATGTACATAGATATCTGAAATATTTTCTACTTTGCTACTTTCTCCTTAAAACCCAATGCTTTTTATCTGAAACTGCTTTATCACCAGCTTTCCATTGAAAATTATATTAAAGTGTCGTTTAAATGACACTTTTCTGTATTATCCCATCTTTTTGCATGTATAAAGACTAACCTATAAATAACCATTCAGTTCTGCATTTTAATACTCATTCCAAATTTTGTATTATATTGGAGAGTTATTTCCCTTCTTCCATGAAATTATTTATGAAATTATGTTTATTTATTTTATGGTTTCAAGTTCTTGAATTTAAAGTTATCAGTTTTAAAATTATAGTGAAATAGCCTTTAATGTATAAGCATTTTTTCTTTTCTTATTAATTATGTGGCAAAAATTGTTTTCATTCAATCGATTTACTTTTTAGACAGACAAAGAAAGAATAACTCCTTTAACCATGGGAGATAACTTGCGTGAAATTAACTCCCCTTTTTGTCCTGTCTAACTGTGTATGTCCTGTTTGTTAACCTTTGTGAACTAACACGCTTGATTTGTTGACCTTTAACCTTGCATCTTGCTTTAACATGTATTTAGTGGTGATTCCTGAAGAGCTTAATTTGGCTGCACGACGTGTTTCCCTCGCTCCTGTTAATCGTGCTAACATGCAGGGACGTAGTATGTCCTGGAGGAATGGCAGCGTACATTGGGCCCGTGGCCTTGAAGGTAGGACTCCCCCCAAGTGTCTAGCATGCCACCAAAGTAGGTAGTGAATGACCTTTGTTTTAGCCAAGAAATACGTGAACCAAGTCTACCCATACGCAGTAGATTCATAAAAAAGTCAACTGCCATTTGAAATTTTTCAATTGAAGGATTTTTTTAGCAGACCTACAAAGTTTTTAAGTTGACATAATGCATAGAAAATACTGAATTTGATTTGCTCTTTTTAATTCAATTTTAGAAAAATAATTTAGGTCATTAGGTTAGGCTATAATGCCAAGAAAAATATTTTAGCAACAATAAAAATTGAAAAATATATAACTTTTGCGTTACAAAGTAAAAATCAAGGGAATAAAATGGGGAAAGGGGAATTTGTAACAGATTTCTTGGCAACTACTTTTCACAGCCTTTTGATATTTGGAATATAACATCAGCCGGGATGGTACTTAGGTCTGTTTATCACATTCTGTCTGTTTAATGATATCTGACAGTTTTTGACAGGTTTTTAAGGATTGATTGAAATAAAATATTCAATTTCGGACTATGTAAAAAACAAAGTTTTGTGTGATCTAGGCCACTCTTCAGATAACCAGCTATTGGTAACACTAAATATGGTGATATGTCATCACAGTGGCTTTAGATAATGGTTGTTACTCAATCCTGAATCCTCTGTTTTATGTTGTGAATGCTTTCAAATTAACTTGTACTATGTAATCATGCTGTGTATCATTATCCCATGTTCAATATGTCCTATGTTTGTCTTTGTCTCTTACTTGGTGACATGGTGACATAAATAGATGGCCAACATATAGCAAAAATTTCCTGTAAACTTACTGCACAAATTGGGGACGGCCAACATATAGTAAAAAACTTACTGCACATATTGGTGATGGCCAATATATTGTAAATATTTCTTGTTAACTTACTGCACAAATTTTGGATGGCCAACATATTGTAAAAAAATTCTGTAAACTTACTGCACAAATTGGGGACGGCCAACATATAGCAAAAATTTCCTGTAAACTTACTGCACAAATTTGGGATGGCCAACATATTGTAAAAAAATTCTGTAAACTTACTGCACAAATTGGGGATGGCCAACATATTGTGAAAAATTCCTGTAAACTTACTGCACAAATTGGGGACGGCCAACATATATAGCAAAAAATTCCTGTAAACTTACTGCACAAATTGGGGATGGCCAACATATAGCAAAAATTTCCTGCAAACTTACTGCACAAATTGGGGACGGCCAACATATAGCAAAAAATTCCTGTAAACTTACTGCACAAATTGGGGACGGCCAACATATAGCAAAAAATTCCTGTAAACTTACTGCACAAATTGGGGATGGCCAACATATAGCAAAAATTTCCTGCAAACTTACTGCACAAATTGGGGACGGCCAACATATAGCAAAAAATTCCTGTAAACTTACTGCACAAATTTGGGAGTTTAAACACATGCTTATATACCTAAATATAGGTCTGCATCAACATTAACATACTGCAAATCATTGTGATATTTTTATACTCCTGCTTAAAAAAATAGGGGGGTTATACAGTTTTACGCAGTTCTGTCACACTTTGCATAGTTGTGAAAATTGGGGATGGGGATAATCACCTGTTAAAATTTGCTCACATTCTATAGTAATGCTGCATCTATAAAGTTAGACGGGGTATGCAGTGTCTATGTATATCCCAAATCAACTTTACATGTAGACTTAGTCGGTAGTATGGTATAGTCATGAAATTTTATGCACATTCATTAGCAACTAAAAATCATGAGAAAATTGTACCCCTCTTATCAACATCTAGGTTCAGTAAATGCAGAAAAAGGACATGTAATGATATGGTGCATCAAGCCTTTTGAAAATCTTCTTGTTTTTAATTTTCATTTCAGAACACTTTATATAGATATTGTTGTGGGATATGCTTATAGTAAGAAATGTTTTTTAGGAGCAATTATTTTTAACTCCCAAGAGTTACCGGTAGTGACCTGTCTACCTGAATCTTTACCACAAGCTTAAGAGACTGTAATCTCCTTGCTTTAACTCTTCATCCCCCCTCCACAAAAATAAGTTTTCATAGCATTTTTGCTTATTTAAACATAAAACTACATTTTCAGGAGATGAAGAAAGAACTGAACATGCGCACCATATGCAGATGGCTCAGAGTTTTTTCCCATCATGCATCTGTGCTTGTGTTTTACCCATAATTCATATGCTTGACGATGGTGATGTCAACAGTGAAGGAATAGCAGGTAATAATTCGTAACCGTTTGATGGTATAGCACAGTGTGATGTCATTATTATGTGTGGGGCAATGCAAGGACAAGATGGACAAGGTGGAAGAGTTACTGTTCTTGTTTTTTTTTATAGGTGCAAGAAGCAAGAGGCACCAATGAAGCATTCAGTGTCTAAAGTCCTGAAGGGCAACAACAAAACCAGTTAACACGAAATAGAACAGCATGAAGAAATGCAAATCACAAAAACAACCAAACAGAATTCAACAAATCGTCCTCAAAAATAAGAATTCAAAGAAGTATTTTTATTGAATTCATGTATCAGTATTTGCAAACCACAAAATTAAAAATCTTATGAAAGTCCTTTATGGAGAAATCAGAAAAAAAGATTCACAGGAAAATAAATTAGCCCACAGTATTTCTCAAATCTTCTGTATTGTTAGCAACAGAACCATAAATAGGTAGTTTTTAAGGAGAAATTTAAACCACATACAATCCTCAAATGCAGCAAATTCACTCGCAATTGAAACCAGCCAGCAGCCTTATGTTTAGACCAACTGTTGTTGTTCTCTGGTTTACACATGTATTAAACATGGTTTTTGTCCTGCCTGCTAAGCAGAGCTGGACATGGGTGTTACTTTACCGGCAGTGGCATTAACTTTTTGGGTAAGGTTTTACGAGCACCTCCATATCTCAAGAACTATAGGTCCTAAGTTAATGAAACTTGGTATTCATATGCCCTAGTAGTAGCTTAGGACAGTTGCATCCCCATCTTTTGACCTTGACCTTCATTTTCCGATTGAGTGACTATGACAATTTTCAATACATATAATAACAAGGGTAAGGTTTTGCGAGCACCTCCATATCTCAAGAACTATAAGTCCTAGGTTGATGAAACTTGGTATGCATATACCCCAGTAGAAGCCTAGCACAGTTGCATCCCCATCTTTCGACATTGACCTTTATTTTCCAGTTGAGTGACTTTGACAATTTTTAATACATATAATAGAAATGGTAAGGTTATGTGAGCACCTCGTTATCTCAAGAACTATAAATCTTAGGTTGATGAAACTTGGTATACATAAGCCCAAGTAGTAGCTTAGCACAGTTGCATCCCCATTTGACCTTGACCTTGATTTTCTGATTGAGTGACTTTGATTATTTTTATTGCATATATTAGCAATAATGAAGTTCTATAAACACCTTTTGATCTGAGTAACTGAAAATTCTTATAATTGCAAAATGTAGTGGAAGTAAGAAAGCATTATTGTTTGTGATGGTGCCGGCAGGCGAGACATATTTAAGTGTTAACTCTTGTTACCCCTGTCTGTCTGTCATTTCTGCAACAGTCCTGCAATAGTTATCCAGACATTTTCCCCGACACTTGCAATGTTGAGCATTGATATTTACGAAGATTATGGCCCTTAGACATAGAAAATATTAGGAAAGTAAAAGATTTCCAGACTTTTTTCTTTACACTTGCAGATATTGAGCTTTAATTTTGTAACTTTTTTTGTGCCCCATCTATGAAAGTAAGGGGCATATAGTGTTCCAGTCATTCTGTCAGTCTGTTTGCCTGTCCACCCCATACGTTGCAAGATGGGACATTTTGTCTTTTGGACATATTCTTGTTTTTTTTAGTTTCTGAAGTCTCTGAGAAGGTGATATGGAATGCTTTAGTAGACGATCCAGTTTTATTTCTCCGACATTTCCTGGAGAAACTGACGGTTAAGGACAAGATGGATAAGGTGGAAGAGTTACTGTTCTTGTTACGGAAACTTCTTCTACATTTTGAAGACTTGCCGGCTCAGATGGCTCACAGTCTCTTCAATTACCTGGTAGGATTTACTTTGTAATGCTTTTTATGCTATGCATATGAAAGTGACTAAATGTGAGATGATTTAACTGAATTTTAGTATGACCACAAAATTTTAGACATCTTTAATTTGTTGTCTTCTGGGTACATTTGATTTTTGTTTAATTTCCCAACAAATAAGTCCAGTATTATGCAAAGGGTATTCTTAGTGATCATTCTTGCAGCTCCAGTTCGACAAGTAGCATAGTTTTATTGGTTTGTTTTAAAGTTGATTTTTAAAAAAACCTTTTATATTTATTCTTAAAACAAGAAAATATAATAGCTAACATAACTGTTCCTTTTTATCATAGAACTGTTTTCTTTGTTTTTAATATGTTCTATATGAAAACTGTGACAGTGTTCTCCCCAGGCCCTTATAGCATCTCGGGACCGAGACGCTATCGTAATTTGCCGAGATGCTATCAGTCTTTACCGAGACGCTATTTCAAATTGTTAAAAATACAAAGGTATTGAGTTGATATCCTTATGAAGCCATTGACTGATTGATGATCATTGAGTTATTGACACATTTACAACCCCAAGCCAATTAACAAAGAAATCAATGATCATGTTAATTAGGAAATATCGATCTTTGAACTGATTAGCCATGCAGATTGCAGGTGAACACCTTTTGCGAAGTGAATTATTTCTATTGGACAACCAACCAGGACCAATGGGATTAGACCAAAACAAAAACAAACATATGCACACGTGCCTTTATTCAGGTGTGTTATTAGAATATGAGTCGTTGAATTCTAAAGTAACGGTCATAACCCATTCCCAAAATAAAGAAAATGCTTTTTACCTTCATGAAACATGATTTAATTCCATTGTTACATTTGTTATTCCAAAATATTGATTTCTAGATATATTGTTTGACCCTTGGTCAAAACAGGAAGTCTAAAAATAGATTCCCAATTTCCCATTACCTTATCTAGCATTTTCTCCTTTTGGCAGGAGAACCATTGGCATCTATATGATTCTGTCAACTTAGTGACTCTTAACCAGTGTGAATGAAATGTAAACATTTGTACTTGGGAACTTATTCATGCCAAAAATAAAAGCTAATTTTATATTATTTTTTATTGCTTCAAACCCAGGCAAATGGCTTTCAGGCCTGTCTTTTCCTCTTCCATCCTTGGTAACTGGATGCAGTTCACTGAGAGTTCATAGATAACAAGTTTTAGCCATTGTTAAATTGCTACAATAAGTTTTACTCCAACTCTTTCTTAATATGGAACTATAGTATCCATACTTACATCAAATGGGGTGGCTGGGGGAGGGAAGAGGGTGGGGGGGGGGGGGGGTATCATAAAACACTAATACATGATACATGGTCAAGAACTTATCATAAATTGATAGCGAAACGTCGATCGACATGATTTTTTTTTCTTACAGACACCTGATATTGTTTACGCAAAATGTGATGCTATCCAAAATTCCTGGGGAGAACACTGTGTGACATAAGAAGGAAGAACAGGAATAAGATTCACACGTTGCGTCTATTTATACCCCCCATACTAATTTTTGGGGTGGTTTGTTTAGGGGGGTGGTATATAGGAATCACCCTGTCTGTCTGTCTGTCTCCTTTTAAGAGCTCACAGTATTCCTTGTTTTAGTTAAGTTTTAATTGTTTTTTTTTGGTGTTCTATTTTTAGATTGGTTATGTGATGTTCTATGTCAGAACTCCATGTACAGGAAGTCAGGAAGCTATAGCAGGTGCCCTGGCATTGATTTGGCAGGTTTGTACCCTTTTAAATTCACTCACTAAATCATTCATGAATTGATATGCAAGGAAATAAAAGCTGCCATAGCTTTGAATTTTTGGGTTATGTGAATTATTGCTGTCACTTATTGTTGTTTCCCATCTTTGAATTCCTCAAAATGGAACTAAACTTGATATGTACAGAAAGCCAGGAGACTATAGCAAAAATCTGACATTAATTATGCAGGTTGGCATCCTTTTAAGTTAAGGCTATTCCAGAATTATTTGTATGGGGGGGGGGGTCGGAAGGCACTATTCCAGAATTATTTGTATGGGGGGGGGGGGTCGGAAGGCACTATTCCAGAATTATTTGAAGGCACTATAATTAAAATTGTAAAGGTCGGGGTATTTTTAGATATTTATCAAATGCAACATAAAGGGAAAAAAATTAAAATTTTAATGCATGGTGGGTATAAAAAAAAAGTGCCTTCCGACCCCCCCCCCCCCATACATTTATTTCGAGAATAGCCCTTACCACTAATATTTTGGAATTGATAAACTGGCAGTTAGTGGACTACTGGAGAATTAAAAATCTCTTTTTTGAAAATTGTGATTTCAAATGAAATGATTGCTTAAGCCAAGTATATATACATGTAGCAGTAAAGACATCAGGCCCTAGCGCCACAAAACATGAAATATTACTTAAGTCTGAAAACTCTCAACTCATTGTGACATCATCAATTTAGAAAATTTTGATCAGAGTCGGCATAGAAAATAAGAATATTCTCAGACTTAAGTATTTTTTAAGTTTTGTGGCACCCTAGCCTGGTCATTTAACACCGAGAATCCATCCAATTTCAAACACATAGCAAAATAAAACAATCTTGAACAAAAAAAAAGGCAAAAACAAAATTATTGTCACCAAATTATCATGTGAACTAATGCCGTTACTTGGCTGTGTCTTTCATCAGTTCAATTCTTTAAAACTTTGAATGCTGTTGTGATGATTTTGTGTCTACCGATTTGTCTTTTTGGATTGACGATATTTGATTGCCCCTTTGGTAAACCTTTGCCTATTTGAAACCACTTGACCAAATGCCCCTTTGGTACACCTTGCTTCTTCGAAAATACTTTTACCAAATGCTACCAAACTTTGTATGATAATTCTTTAGATGTTTTGACTTTTGTTAAAAACATGGTCACCAGGATGTCCTGTTGTTTAAGTGTTTTCAAAATATAGTTCATGCTTGTTTTCCAAATCCTGATTTTCTCAATTCAAAATTTCCTTTGTTTTCATTGTGTTTCATAATAATTTTTTTTCAATGAATAATTTATGGTACATGTAAAAAAAGGAAACTGCAACAAAGTTTTACGATGTACATTAAATTTTAAAATCTTAGGTGTAACTCCCTCCATCATAGTTTCGTCCTTAGGTAAATTTGATATTACTGTTTATTCCGACTTTATTTGGTTTCATGCGTTTGTTTTTAATTGTGTATTTCCTATGTTTGGGATCTAGTGCTGTTGATGAAGAATTAAATTCCCAAATGGCCATACAGCTTATTAAAACTAATTGCAGTTGGAGTTTACATATATGTCTTATGGTCTTGTTTTCATTTACTCATTACCTTTCACAAAATATATTCAATTGCCCCTTTAGTACTCTTTTACTTCCTGGACTTGTTTCATTTAATAAAAACCTGGTAATCTGTATCAAAATAAAATATCCTGAAGATCGAGTGAGACATAACTTTACAAATCAAAGAAAGCAGACAACCAACACTATTTATTTTATTGAAAACTAAAATTACATAGATTTTAGAATTAAAGTAACACAGTTTTTAATAATAAAATTTCATAGATTTAAAGAACTACAGTAACATAAATGTAAAGAATTGAAATACATAGATGTTAAGAACTTAAGAAAAACATTGATTTGTAGAATTAAAATTAGAACTGAAATTTCATTAAAAAAAAGTCTTATATACAATGATTAAGTACAATCAAAATAATATTATCTGAGTATCTATATTTTGCTTTGCATATTTTATTTGAGTAATTAAGTTTGTCTTTATTAAATATATATTTGTTTAACTCTATTCTTAAGATGTTAGTAAAAGCTATTAACTCTATTCTTAAGATGTAAGTAAAAGCTATTGTACAGTACATTTATTTTACAGTTTCCATTAATTTAAATGGGCTACTGAAGATACTCAACATTTTTGCTCACTAATAACTTTATAGGACTATAACTCCATCATCCATACCACTCACACCCTTGTATCATATCTAGACTTACCTTACAGAGTATACAAAAGCAGGTCCTTTCCAATTTACCACCATCAGTTTCTTTGTACTACTGTCATAGTGTACAGCAGCAGGAGACCTCAGTCCATCCTCCTTACCTAGTAACTGATGACATGACTTACCATCACTAGAGATCATTACTAGATTGTGAGACAACTGCCCTATGACATAGATGTTACTGTGGTCATCTATTGCCACACCTGTAGGGTACATTAATACTTCCATGTCTTTGTATGTAAAGATGACATTGTACTGAGTATCCAGTATAGTTACTGTGTTTGATTCACGACATGTGTAACAAATGAGGCTTCTACTTACCTCTACATGTGAGCTATAGTCAACATTCTCATCCTCCACCACCATCTCAACCTCCTCACTGTCAATGTTCACTCTGACTAGACCTTTCCACGTTACACAACACACTAAATGTCTACCTCTACAACACAACCCTCTCACTTTCTCTCTAATATTTAACTTTCTTATCACCTGGTCACTCTCTACTTCTATAATGGAGATAGTGCCAGAACAGGGATGTGACACAGCAACATGATGATTATCTACTGGTGTCACATCATCTACTCCCTCACTCTCATCAAACTTGATGGTGGATCTTAGTGATCCATTAGAGTTGTGTATTAATACCTTACAATCATTACCACGATAGTCACCATAATCAGCAATCACCACCAGTCCACCAGGTAAGGTACAGCAGCCATAGTACCAATGATCACGATCCAGATCAATGGTCTGCTGAAGGTGAAGCTGTACAGGACCCTGTGTCTCTTTCTGAGCCTCTCCAGGCCTGGTAACATGGGTAGAGACTGTTGAAGGACTCTTGATGACTTGGATGTCTCCCAGGGACTGGATACCACCAACAATTTCCTCAATAGTTTCATCGAATTCAAAGGTCATATTGCACTTTTCCAGTTTTTTATTCTCAAAGAGTTCTTGGATGTAAACATCAGTTTCATGCACGATGTTCTCCATTTCCTTGATACCGATAAAAGTTTGATAATTTGTTGCATACAGTTTAATTCCCTCCTTCTGGTCAATGATTTCATGAAGTTTAGATTCCTTAGCTTGGACTACTTCTAATGTATTTGTAAAGTCACTTGTCAGTTCAGTAAACTCAGTATTTAACTCGGTCATTGTGCTTTCTTTTAGTTTTTCTAGACGTTTAATGATATTGTCAAACTTTTCTTCCAAGCAACTATGTATTTCTTGATAGCTACTTTTCAACTGCGTTAAATTGTTATTACGGTCTTCAGAAATTTCTCGCAAGGTTGCACACATAGTTTCCATCTCGGTTATAATATCCTCAAAAACAGCTGAATCTTTCACATTGCGGACAATATCTTCTATCTTTGGTACGTCTTCACATTTCCTGTGAGAAGTTCTAAGGCACGTCATACATATCGGTTTGTCATGCATTCGGCAGAATTCTGTCAATTTCTCATTATGGTCTTCACAGTAGACATTTGTGTTTAAAATAAACGATGGTAACTTTTGATAATCTTCATATTTTATGACAGCATGGTTCTTGTTCTTTCTATAAAGTTTGTGCTGTGTATTGCATTTTTCACACAACAATTCCTCACAGACTGGACACCAAACTAATGGAGGGGAGGTAATTCCCTGTTGTATACATAAACTGCATGTGGAGGCCATTGTTACTGAAAGAAAAAAATATGATTTACATACCTACAGTTAGTGAGGACACTTGTGATGTGAAAATAAACAGATAAAAATGCAAAGAAAAGCAAACTATGTCAACAAATAAATTATATTTTATTTTTTTGATGAATCCATAATATTTTTCATGTTATGTACAAAAAAAAAAATTAAAATTAGATTTAAGGACATAATTAAATAATTCTTAGATTCACATCCAAACTTCTTGAAAATATGGGGCTGGCAGGCAAATTTTATATTTTATTTTTTATGTTTGATAAAATATTCTGCTATTTTGAAAGGAAATTGACTAAAACTGAACATAATTTGCCAAAATATGAAGAAAGAAATTGAGGTGGCTGAAAAAATCAGGGCAGGAGGGGATGAGAATCTAGGATATTTTTTATATTGGCCTTATATGAAATGAATAAGGAGGGAATGTTGCATAAAAACTTAAATCTCATGAATTTTACATGAATCACATGGAAATGTTTACTAAGAGCAATACTGATTTTAACATGAAATAAAAGTTCATAAATGTGCAGAAAATTTGAAGGCAACAAACATTGCACACAAAAAAGTCTTTACCACCTTCCCATATTAAAACATTGATAGGTCTATGACTACATTATTATGGGGGTTGTAAAGGGGGGTACGTGCTACAAAATCACTAAACAAAGCATGAGTTATAAAAATCCCCAAACACGAAACACAAGAAAAATAAATTCAGATAGTCAAAATCACGAAATCATGTGCCTCCAAAAGGCAGAAAACGAAGCACGGGTAATATATGTCTCAAAACACGAAACACGGGACAAAATGCAGACAAATATGGAGCAGGTACAACCTCCTCAACACAAAAACATGAGAAATAAAAATCAAAATCACAAAAACATGTAAAATAAAAGCGTCCAAAAAGTAGCACGAAAATAATCCTTTTCCACCCTCTATTATATTAACTTACCATTAGCAGCTATTTGTTTATTTCCCATCATGCTTGTGACATCATTTTTCTAAATTGAAATTATTTAGTTATGTTTTCGGGCTTATATAGTGACAATGGGGTTTGGATGATAAGATATTCACCACAAACTTTGGTGTTTGCCCTGAACTTACGATCGGATGATGTTATGATCATAAGACCTAAGATCATATGACACTATCATTTACCCTGAACTAGTTTTGATGAAATAAGCTGGACCTTGCTCAGTTAACATTAGAAATTTGGTCAAAATTTATAGATAAATATATAGAAGAAAATCTTGATCGACGCAAATTTTGATCTAATATGTATGTAAAGCATTAACATAGTATAATTTAAAATGAATGATTTCAAATATGAGTAAATTCAACAAGTTACCAAACAAACCAATATGTTTTTTATTATCATATGGAAAAGAAACACGAGAAACCAAGTAATACTGCATAACATAAGAAAGACGATAAAGAGATGTGGAATAAGTATACCTGACACAACCAACATAAAGAAAACAGCAATTAAAAAAATCACAATGGAAAAAAGCCAGCCGTCTTCAACATGACCAGAGGTCACTGCTCGCTGTCTTGCATTGGCCCAAGATTTAAACACAATGCATAAGATACAAACAAATCCCTAGATTATCAACAAAATACCCATTTCCTGACATAGAACAAATAACAGATAGTTGACAGGGACAAACAAACGCTTTGACAAAGGATTCCTGGCTTAGGACAGGCAAATATAAAATGTGGCAGGGTCATATTCAAAGTAAGCCACATTTGTGAACAAACTTTACATAGTTATACCAAAAATAACAAGTGGTACAAGTTAAACTAACAAAATTTTGAATTGTAACCATTAGCACAAAGCATTCCTTTTAAAGATATTTTGAATTTTAATGTAGATTTAAGAAGTTCAGTTAGTAACAAGAACAAATCTAATCATTTATAAAATTTTCAGCTAAAATTTTATCATAGAGTACAAAAATGACATTTCAGCAAACATTCTGTAATCTGAGTACCAGTAGATAAACTGTCCTTTTATTTACTAAGGTACTGATACAGTCACCGTGGCTGATTTCTAGGTCAATGTCATATACCCGGTAACTTTATCTGAATTCAGGTATCTTTCTGGATCATAAACTGGGACCATCTACATGATCAAGTTAATCATAAGATAAACAATGATTATCAGAATTAGTGAAACATGTATGAAATATTGTCTTTATGTGCTTGTAATACTTGTATATTATTTTATGTACATTATAACTCTTAGCACCAGTAATGAATATAGTTACTCCTCAGGATGTGCATAAGGGCTTCATGTACTTGTATGTTAAAAGAACATACAGGTTTTCAAAATATTTGTAAATTTTTAGCTGCATTAGAAATGTGATAATGTTACAGTGAGTTGTCTGTTACCTTACAGGTAATCCAATTGGAATAGCCTATTTAAATTGTCAAATAGGTATTTCAATAGGTCCATTTAAATTGAGGAATTGATTTACAAAAAGGTAGCTCTATAGATGACCACTCATGCATTCAGATTTAACACCTGGCCAGGTAAATTACAGATGGCCAGATTTACCTGTTGTATAAACATTGTACTCTTATAAATACCTTCTGGGTTAGCTATTCAAATAATCAAATGGGTATTTCAATAGGTCCATTTCATTGAACAATTGCTATAGAACCAGAAAATTAGTTCCATAAAGTTAACACCTGTCCAGGTTATAATAACACAGAAATTTTGTATATATTCATGTATTTTGTTGCAATTTCTATATATTGTCTCTGCTGGATCATAAATCATATAAAAAAGTTTAAAAAGACTCTTAAATTCCCAACATAATGTGAAAATGCACAAAGCGTAAGAGTAAATCCCAAATAAATTGTGAATAACAAAGTATTAACACATATATCCCAAACAAAAAATGCATTACACATGTATCCAAAATAATTGTGAAAAATACACTGATCATGAGAATTCGAAGTAACAATAATTTTCAAGGAACTTTTGTAAAGAACCAAATATATTCCAAATCAAATATAAATCCAAGAAAAATGTATAAAATATAATGCAGTAATACATACATCCAAATCAAATATAGATCCAAGAAAAAATGTATGAACACATGTATGAATTATGATGAAGTATAATAACACATATATAGACCCAAGAAAGTATGTATGAATTATAATGAAGTAACACATATATCCCAAATCAGATATAGACCAACCAAAATATGTATGGATTGCTTTGAAGTAACACATGTATTACAAATCATATTTGTAAAGAAAACAATGATCCAATAATGTTGTGCAGCTTATATTAAAGATAAAAAAAATTCCATACACATAAAGAAACAAGTTTAAAGCTAATACCTATTCTTATATAAAAAGCATAGAGAAACTGGTCCTTTATATTACTTTAACTGAGGCATTCTATTATTCTAGGGGAGGTCAGGATAGTTTATATAGAGAAACAATTGTGGATTAAAACATTTTATTCATCACAAGTTCATATGTTGTAATTCTGTCACTTCTTTTAACTAAATCTTGCTGTTATTAACTATAAAAGTGAAAGATCACTAAAACAAGATAAGCATAAAAATCCTTGCTAACCTTTTATAAAATTGGAAGGATATAATCCATTTCAATAGAATAGAATAAAAGTACAAAACAGGTAAATCAGGTTTACCTGGCCAGGTGTAAAATCTTAATACATGACTGGTCATCTATAGAGCTACTCTGGAAAAGCAATTCATCAATTTAAATGGACCTATTGAAATACCTATTTGACAATTCAAATAGGTAATACCAATTTGAATACCTGTAAGGTAACAGACAATTTACTGTAATATTAAACTAGTAATATCTGTAGATCCCTGTATGTAATAGCATCCTGACTTCTACTGATAGGTTATTTGTGTTTATTGCTTGTAAATGTAGTATGCATACATTGTGTACCTTGCTTTTGAAAGGTAAAAGGGAGTAACATCTGAAAATTATTTTACCCCAAAGTTTTAAAGACTTGAAATTGATAAAGTAGTTTACCTCTTATATAAAGAAGACCAGGTGAGCAAGTCTTAGTATGATTAGTCTTTTTTAGACAAGTTTAAAAGTGCCTTGTCAAAAAAATGTTCTGTACAAGTCTGTATCAATGGAAAAGACAAACCTGTTTGATAACTATACAAGCAGCATTAACCTTTGTTTATATGAATTTTACATTTAAGTTTATATTTATATTTTCAGGTCATACCAAGTGTGGAAGGAATTTATTTCAAGGACCTCAAAATGACATTGAAGAAAGAACAATGTGATGTAAGTTAATTTTCTTTTATATCTTTATATCTTGTTCACACCCCCCCCCTTTTAAGCTCACCTGGCCAAAGGCCATGTGAGCTATTGCCATCACTTGGCGTCCGTCGTCGTCGTCCGTCGTCATCGTCGTTATTTTTTCTTCAAACTTCTTCTCCTCTGAAACGGCTGCACAGATTCAAACCAAATTTGGTCTGGTGGTACTTTAGGGTATCCCCCACAGAACTGATGTGGGGATTTTTGATTCGTCGAAAAACATGGCCGCCGTTGCTAAAAATAGACCAGGGGGGTCAGACTACTGTTTTTGGCTTGTAAATCAAAAAGTATAAGAGATAGATGAAATCTGATGCACGCTACTGCTTCAGCATCAAAAGCTCTACAAAAGTCTCCATTGAGTCGAAGTTGTCAGATGACCCCTTATGGGAGTTACGGCCCCTTAAAGGTGAAAAATAGCATTTTTTCATGTTTTTGGCCTATGAAATGAAAACTATTGCAGATAGAGAGAAGCTGTTGCTTGCTTAAATGTTCAGCTCATTTAGCTCTACAAAAGTCTCCATAAGGTCAAAGTTGTCAGATGACCCCTTATAGGGGTTATGGCCCCTTAAAGGCAAAAAATAGAGTTTTTAGCTCACCTGACCCGAAGGGTCATGTGAGCTATTGTCATCACTTGGCGTCCGTCGTCCGTCCGTCGTCCGTCGTCCGTCGTCTGTCGTCCGTCGTCCGTCGTCCGTAAACTTTTTAAAACGTTAACTCCTCTGACACCATAAGTCCATTTGCAACCAGACTTGGTATGGTTGTTCATTAGCATTCGGTGCTTAGAACTGATGTGGGGATTTTTGATTCGTCGTAAAACATGGCCGCCATGGCTAAAAATAGAACATAGGGGTAAAATGCAGTTTTTTGCAAATAACTCAAAAACGGCTACAGATATCAAAATTCTGGCATAGGGTAAAAGTGATCAGCACCTCAAGATCTACCTACCCTGAAATTTTGAAGAAAATCCAAATACCCATGTAGGAGTTATTGCCCTTTTTGTGGATTTTTTGCAAATTTTGCACCTGTTTAGCTCAATATCTTGAAAACTACACTAGATATTTGAGAAATTTAAATTGCATATTGTTAAGCACATCAAGATCTACAAAATATGTAAAGGGTCAACGTTGTAGGACCTTTCCTTTTAGGAGTTATTGCCCTTAGAACATCAAAATTTAGCATTTTAACAGCATTTCATCATTACATTGAAAACGTTAACTCCTCTGACACTTTAAGTTCAAATGGAACCAAACTTGGTATAGTTGTTTATTAGCATAAGCTGTATAGAACTGATGTGGGGATTTTTGATTGGTTGTAAAACATGGCCGCTGTGGCTAAAAATAGAACATAGAGGTAAATGGCAGTTTTTTGCAAATAACTCTAAAACGGTGACAGATTTCAAAATTTTGATTGGGAACAAAAGTGATCAGCACCTCAAGATCTACCAGCTCTGAAATTTTGAAGACAATCCAACAACCCATGTAGGAGTTATTGCCCTTTTTAACAACATATTATCTAAATCTGGAGTTTATCAAAAACTTTGGAAAATGATACTTTTGGATTTTCACAGGTCACAATGCTGTTGTCATAGAAATTTGTACAAACACAAGTATTCCTTCAATATCTAGATTGCAAATAACAATATACACATTTACAATCTGTGTGATCCATCTCTAGATGAGGCACACCTTAATGACCAGTCCATGAAGGATACACACCAACATGACTTAATTATTCATAATTTTCTATTATTCATAAAAGAACTGTTAAATACTACCATGACCTGCCCATAATGTGACCCATCAATGGACAAGACACGCTAATGTAACCATTCCATGTATAGACCACATCCATGTGACCCATCAATGGATGAGGCACGCCTATGTAACCCATCCATGTATGGACCACATCTACGTGACCCATCAATGGATGAGGCACGCCTATGTAACCCATCCATGTATGGATCACATCTACGTGACCCATCAATGGATAAGGCACGTTTATGTAACCCATCCATGTATGGACCACATCCATGTGACCCATCCATGGATGGACCACATCGATGTTACCATTCTATGGATGAGGCACACCATTGTGACCCATCTATGGATAAGGCACACCCATGTGACCCTCCATGGACTGACTACACCCATGTGACCCATTCATGGATGGACCACACCCATGTGACCCATCCATGGATGGACCACACCAATGTGACCCATCTATGGATGGACCACACCCATGTGACCCATCCATGGATGAAGCACACTAAATGTGACCTTCCAATAGATAGAGCACCAATGGAATAGGCTCACTTAAAATATGTGTAGCGACCATTTAGACTTTGTTTTGGTTTCACAGCTATGCTTTCACAATTAGTCTTAATGTTTTATTTCAATGTAATTTTTTATCTGTTTTGAACTTACTATTGGCATGATATGCCTGTGCATGGCATAATCAGTCTAAATGTATACAAGTTTTTTTTTATTTGGTTAAAATGTATATCCATGCACAAAGATTGTTATTTTTTTTTGGACTAAGGAGTAGAACACCAAAATTGTAAATTGATCTATCAAAAATTAAAAAAAGTCACCACCAATTATCCCTGTGTTTTACCATGAATCTGGATCAACTCATTTCATGTAAAAAAATGCAGATAAAATTACGCCAGGCCAAGTGTGAACATGTTATAGAATATGGATAACCACAATTGTTTTGATTGTACAAAGTTCTCTGATAGATTTTTTTACTTGTGTGTAATACATCTACTGAAATAAAAAGCTGAAAATTAAGTTGTATTATAAGTTATATTTATTGCTGAATCTTTCAAGACAAATGTCCAATACAAATTACATTGACCTTCAATCCATTATATACAAAATATACAATTACATTGAGAAATTATCTATTATAGCATTTAACCTTATTCCATGTACAATTTATGTTTATATATATAAAGCTTTTAAAATTATAAATCGCACAAACACACACACACACACACAACTTGGACAAATCTTTTCTCAATAATAGATTTTTTTTTCATTAGCATACTTATGAAGTCTTACAAGTGTACAGGTAATTTTTATTGTAACGTCCCTTAAATTAAAGAAATTAAAGAAAATTCTAAGGACAAAAATTTTAGACCCCATCTACCTTAAAAAACACAATAATTACATATTTATAATAATATTAATGTTCTTGTTATGCAACAATATAAGACTTAAAAAAAAAATCAAACAAATTAACTAAACATGCACCTCATTTGATTGAATACATGTTCAAAAATACATAAAATTAATAAAAACATTCTTTTACATCCAATTAGTCATCAAATTCATAAAGATCCTGAGATACATTTGCATTAGTAGGGGGTTGTGTCTCAACATCCCCCTGGCTCAAATCAATTCCCGAATCGTCAGTATAAGTTGTGTTGCTGTCATTCCTTTTTTTGCAAGATTCTATTTCAGAATCAATTTTTGATTTAGATTTAATAATATTGCTCTTAAATTGTCTAATAATCTTCTCTATGGATTGAAGTTTTGTTATGTCAATTTATATGTTATTTTAATTTCTATATTGGATGACTCTGGCAAAGGTCTGTCATGTAAGGCATCCTGGCAATAGTCTATGAATACTTCTGGCACTGTGTTGTTCTTTAGCTCCAAGTCTGAAAATAGGATTTATACATAATTATCTTAATTTATTAATTAACTATTTATAGAGACCTAATGTGTTAAACGACTAATCTTAAACAAATATAAAATACCAGAAGATACAACAATTAATAGAAGATATATAAATGTAGAATAAGAATTATAATTGTATTACGGGCAGCACAAACTTCATATATGCTTGGCAATTTCAAATCTGCAATGGAAAAGAGCATGTAGCCTTCCGTATAATTGTGGGTTGTGTCGCTTACACTTATTCCATATCTCATTATTTTCTATTCATTGTAACTAGTGGTTGCTGCTTGTTTTAGGTATTATAGGTAGAATATTACAATACATGTATTGCAATTGTTAATAAACAAAAAGTTACCTAGGTATTTGTCTATTCCATTTACATGGTCTTGGTACATTCTTTTACATGTTTCCTCATCATCAACATCAACTACTTTCTGGAAAACTTTCATCAATTTTGCCTTCTTTTTTGCAGTTTTAACTTTTTTTGTGACATGATCCAAGGACCAAGAAAGTGCTTCCTGTAAGAATGCTGTTTTGTCTTTATCGGCACTTACTCCCTGCAGCTCTTTAAACAGCTGTAAAAAACAATTATCTTTTATTTTTTTCATGAATTTGAAATGCTTGTATCAGAACCATGTTTTGACATGTTTGAAGCTATAGTTTAGGTTAAGGAAACTTGTTTGTCTGTTGACCTTTTAGTCCATGTTAACTTTAGTTTAACATTTATGTCTTTAAAATTTGTTGAAATAATAAAGTTTGTATTTCCCACTTTCCACCAAATCCTGAGACTTAATTGTAATAAGTGTCAGCATGAAACAGTGTTTCCTTCTGACATGAAAATCACGATGGGCTTGATTAAGCTATTTTTTTTAACAGGTTATGGTTATAATAAGTACAGACCCTCTGAAATTCAAACTTAATCTTTTTTGCGCTCTTCGTACACTTATTGTGCATTCATCATGCGCTCATTATGCATGTGTTCATGGTGCGTGTGGTTACCGGTAGTCTAAATTTTAGTAGGTTTATGCCATATATCAAGCAGAGGTGTAAAAATGACCCTACCATGTTATCTATTGCCAATGATACTTACATTTTGAGGAATGCTTTTGTCTTTCCCAAATTGGTGCTCATGTTTAAAAAATATCTTATTGACTAATTCAAAGTTTGTTTGAGAGTACTTTGAAACACTAACTACAGCTCCAACCAAACTGCTGTCTTTAGTTACATTCTGAAATTGAAATAAACAATTCAACATCAAAGACGTTGTTATGATCACAGGGGCTTGAATTCTGGTCATTTAATTATATCGACTTAAAAAAAATCGACCCCCTACTTTATAATACTCTAATATAGAGTAGGGGGTCTATTTTTTTTATAGTCGATATAATTGACCAGAATTCAAGCCCCTGTGGTTATGATGTACATATGTTTATATTTTTATAATACCAAATGCATAGAGAACCTTTGAACGACTAACCAAGGAGAAGATGGTCATGACTTGTTAAAGGCATTTCAAATGAAATATAGTGTTATTGCATAAAAGGCATATCTATACAATATTTAAATGATAAAACATTCCAAAAATATTATAAACCGAGTGTTCTTACCTTAACTTCTATATCTTTAACCATTTGAACTACTACTTCTGATAACTTGGTATCACCTTGCTCCACATAGTGTTTTCTAGTCTGTGTTACATAGTCCTTAAATTAGAAAACATAAAAAGTAGAAAATGAATTTGAGGAGTTCGACTCATTTTATTATGATTTTAAGGTTCTATAGCTATAGTAACATGCCTATTGATTTATGTAAATTATAAATTACATTTAAGTTAATGATCTTTGACTTTAAGCATTTTGACAATATTAATGAGAAGCTGCTAAGAAAAATGTAGCAAAAATTAACCATCAACCACTTTGTCTAAAATTGACTGTAGGGTATTACCTGAAATGTTGGTTTCAGTACAGACTGAGCACCATTGTGTACATTACCCAGTCTCACCATCTCGTCTCCACTCAATCCATAATATAGATGAATATGAACAATCCTGTAAAATATATAATAACAGTTCAAAAACTAATTTTATTTCAAATACATATTTATTCTATATGATGAATTGTCAATGAATGTGCCTCTAATTTTTTTGAATATTCATGATCAGAAAGTAAATTACCTTTTAAAGACATTGCAAATGTTAATATTATGAACAGAACCGTAGAACAATTTCTTGTGAAGGAAAATTTTCATTTACATACCTTAATTCATGCAACTGTGTTTCTTTTGCTAACTGTTGGAGGGCACAACGAATGTGGTTCCCTCCCAGTGTCCATAAGTTATAACAAGATATTCTGCTGTCTACAAACTGGTGTCTTTCTTTTACCTAAATTTAAAAAAAAAAGCATTAGCTTATATTCACTTTAATACATTTGTATTATAATAAGAGTTAAAGTTTGGTTTTGCCTGCAGAAACAATGTGGGGGATACATATAAATTTTTAGGTAATTTTAAGGTAAATGTCAATCCTGTGGATAAAATATTCATGAAAGTCAGATAGTCATAGAACAGAAGGCTCAAGCAATTTGCTATTGATAGTACCTGGTGATGTGAAACCATTACTGGGAAAATTGTTGGAACTCGTGTTGGCTGTTCTTTAATTCGGTTTTTCAATGTTGTGACCCAGTCCTGGTTAATATCTCTGGTCATATACTCCTTTGGTGGCTCATTAAGAGTCAGTACATTGACATCAAATTTTCCTAAAACATTTACAAACAATAAGTACCATGCAAGTAGCAATGTAACAGTATATATCATAGCTATGACAGAATTTAAGGGGATACGTTACTTTGGTGGACCATCTTACTTTTCAAAACAAATTTGCGTAATGAAAGGTAATACCACGACACATTGAAATATTCATTTGAAATAGGGGGTCATGGGTCAATTTTTCAAGTTTTTTTACTTTGAAATTATCGTTTTTGGCGGGAAATTTATAAGTAATGGGAAAAGATCCAATATTTTCAAAACTTTGTTATTCTCCATTGATAAAAACAAAATTTTCTCATTACATTTCAACCAAAAACTGACACAAGAAAGTCCAAATCTTTCTCTAAACAACCGTATATATTTTGTCATAGGTCATGGACCTTCTTTTTTCAAGATTTTACATCAAAGATAAACAATAGCGTGAAAGTTCAACGCGGTTTAACTAAAATTGACGTTGCGTTTCAAATCGAAAATGGACGTTTTTCTGTTTCACAGGTAAATTTTATCGATAACGTCGTTTTTAACGTAACGTATCCCCTTAATGAGCTCCAGGATTTTTTTTAAACAAGAGTTAACACTAAAGTATGTCTGCTAGCATCATCAGAATACCTAGTTATTCGACTATTCATTCATTAATTCTCGACATTTTCCTGTGGACCAACCAAAATGACTCTAGATATCATAGTCACTGAGAAACAGACTCAACATAAAAGACTGAACACAAAAAAAGTAAAGAAGGAATGTGTCCATGGGACACGGACGCCCCTGCTAGGCCCCAAACAGGAAGAAGATATCTGACAGACCTAAAAGTCGCTTAGGACACACAGTTTGTCGTACTTAACCAAACTACCAAATTTCAAATCATTCTCATGTATGGTACCTGAGAAAATCTTGATGGAAATTTTCAAAGTCATGTTCACCTATTTTCACATTGGACTAAGTCCTAAACAGAAAGTAGATGTCCGACGGGTCTCAAAATGGCTTAGGACGTATAGCATGTCATACTAAACAATCCTACCAAGTTTCAAATCATTCTCATGTATGGTTCCTGCGAAAAGCTTGACGGAAATTTTCATAGTCATGTTCACCTATTTTCACATTGGACTAAGTCCCAAACAGGAAGTGGATGTCTGACAGGTGTCAAATTCATTTAGGACGTATTGTTTGTCATACTGAACCATCCTACCAAGTTCCAATTCAATCTCATGAACAGTTCCTGAAAAAAAATTGACGGAACTTTGTCGCGGGCCGTAAAAAAAAACCAACATTAACAGTCATTTAGTGTCAACAAAGATGAGGTCAAGATCAGATGACACGGTGAAGGACACATGAACCCTTATTTAATTCATTGATATCCCAAATATCGGATGCCTAGTAATTCATTTTCCACAAGAGTCTTGCAAAGACGTGTATGGCCTAAAAAACAACCCAAGTTCACAAAGTTACTGGAGCGAGAAAATGGGGTCAAGGTCACATGGCATGGTAACAGTTGTGTAGACCATAACCTGAACTGTCTGTATACCAGATATCGGATGCCTTGCTATTATCCTTTTTATGAAATTCGTTTTCCACAAAAGTCTTCCAAAGAAGTTTACAGCCTGAAAAAAAAGACCCAAGTTCACAAAGTCACTGAAGAATGAAAATGGGGTCAAGGTCAACGTCATGGTAGCAGTTGCATAGACCATTACCTCAACTGTCTGTATACTAAATACCAGATGCCTAGCTATTATACTTTTCAAGAAATTCATTTTCCACAAAAGTCTTACAAAGACGTTTATGGCCTAAAAAACAAGCCAAGTTCACAAAGTAACTGGAGCGAGAAAATGGGGTCAAGGTCACATGGCATAGATCATAACCTGATCTGTCTGTATACCAAATATCAGATGCCTAGCAACTAAGTAGCAAGTAATTCATTTTCCACAAAAGTCTTACAAAGAAGTTTTCGACCTGAAAAAAACCTAAGTTCACAGAGTCACTGGAGCATGAAATTGGGGTCAGGGTCAAACGGCATGGTTACTGTTGTGTGTAGACCATAACCTGAACTGTCTGTATACCAAATATCAGATGCCTATAGCTAATTTAAAACGAGTCTGATAGTGGGGTTCCAATAATAAATGAAAGAAGTGGTCCATAAAGTAATCCCATATATGGTTTAATAGTAACGAACACTATTGGGGATGCTAATAAACCAATACCTATAAATTTGTCCAGGAATAGAATGTCTGGCAACTCTCTTTCTTCATAACTTGCTGAGACTTCCTCATCTCCAATTGTTATTTTTTGTTTCTTTTCTTTTTCTTTCGGCGTGTTACATGGGGTCTTTCTTTTCCTGTTGTGTACTATTAGCCATTCAAACTTATGTTTCAGGGAAGAAACAAGCTCATTGACCGATGAACATTTCAAACCTTTGCATTCCTCAGACAAGGGTTTGAATGATGAAAGGAACACATTCTTCCCAACCTTAGCTCCTTTACTTTTTATCTACAAAACAAAATTTTGTGGTTCTATAATCAAGATGGTGGAGATAATAGCATATATTGTTGTTTTAACACACATTCTGTGTTTTCAGGTCGTGCACCACATAGGCTAAATTTTCTGTCCCTCACCCACCTCTCCCCTTTTCCTGTGGTTCTTCAAAATTTACCGGTCCTTTGTTTCCCACCCCACCCCCATATTTCATTTATCATCATCATTTCATGTTCATTTTATCACCCTTTTCATGTTCATCGCCTGTAAATAACCTATATAGCGTTGCACGGGCGTAAAACACCAACTCACTCACTCACTACTTTCAAATCTTAATACATTAAAACTATATGTTTCTCGTATACATTTAGGGTACATAAAATTTGATGTGTGTATTTTATTACATTCAGGTAAAATATTTGTAATTCGAATAAGTTTTCAGAATATTTCATTTTTGCAAATCATATTTGAAATGGAAATTAAACAAAGTCTCTGTCGACATTGCCGTTAACTATTCAATACAGCATAAAAAATAGGTGTATCACTTTTCAAAAATTTTGTCCAAGGCGTTCATTAGTCATGCACTGGAAGTTTAACTTAGAAACACAACCTCGTTACGAAAGACATTACGTAAGCTAAATAAATTTGCGTCCTTTACGGTAACGTCGGCTTTAATTTCGACGCGTTTATCTGAATGATCGTACAATTTTGCGCCTTTTATGTGTAGGTGCATTTAATTGTCTACGGTCTTGAAGGGAAACTATGTATGTCTCTACGGTAATAAGTTTACATGAAATTAAATTCCAAAGTTGATTGGACAAACTGTAAGAGCGTAGATTTTCAGTTATTGACATGGTACGCTAATTGTATCAGAAGTATGAAACAAACCTTATTTTACGATATTTCATGATTTTTTGTACTGTTGAAACGTTAAAATTTTCAACTTTTTTTACGCAACAACGCTGTAAACTAAAGGACGGGACATTTCTGCGAAACATTTTCAGATTTGTATATTATTGGAGATATAAGAGCAAATAACACAACCGACGCACCATTCGATTTCTGTTTCTTTTTTCTTGTAGGCTATATTATCTGATTATCGATTGTAATTGATTTTCATAAAACGTTGTCCGTTTTCAGTTTGTTTCATCTTTGAAGCGATTTTCTACTGGGGGACAAATCTGCATGCGTGACAAGCTTTTTTGACAAATTTGGAAAAAGGAGTATACAAAATGAATGAAACTGAATTTGTAATAAAATAGTTTAAGCTTATTACAAAGTAACTATTATTAATTTGAAAATTGTAAAATATTCCGGAATATTTTTCAGTTTTGTCGTACTGGACAAACAAACCAAATTTGCATTCGTACTCAGATTTTCTAATTCAGGGCTTTGAAAAAGATACCATTTTGACAATGTAACAAAGGGAATCTACAGATCATATCTACTAGGTTTCAAAAGTCTACGCCAACTTTTTGCAGTTTTTATGGTGCCAAAACATTTTCCGAAAACCAAAATTGTTACATGGGACAGCATGAAATTTAACGTTGTTTTCAAGAATCTTTACAATTTATTTCTAAATCATCCTTCTTTTGATGTTATTATTCATATCAGTATGTAACCCTTTTTAGAGCTTTCAGAATTTGTGTAAAAGTTGTATATTCTGAATTTGGCGTTCAAACGAGTACTCAATAAGGCAATAATGAAAAGAAAAGCAATATTTTTCGACAAAGTAGCAATATCCGACGACACGTCACAACGATTGTTTTATGCAAAATGTTTGCCAATTCACATTAAAATCTGCCCATAACCTATGAATTCCATTTTTCGCGAAAAGCGACTTTACTGTTTTTGACCACATTTCATTAAGTTCGGACATGTAACAAGACCGCAAGATATTTTCGTAAATTCCGTAAACTTCAGTTTAGTTACGCCGAAAATGCGTTTTTGATTAATGTTCTGAGTTTTAAGGCATTTACTTCGTTTGTAGGCAAAGGTAGAGTCCCGTATAAAATATATTGAAAGATTATGCTCTCATGACATTATGCAGGATTCATATATTTATTGTTTTAAAAACTTAAGATTCTAGTAGGTTTTTTTTTTTCAGTGAGGATGAAGGATTTAGACGTTGACGCAGTATCGTGCGTAACTTCAGTCTAACATAAAAGTATTGACAAAATTTGATTAAAAGTAATGCTCCGGCAATGAGATTTTTCCCATTCAATTGGAATGAAATCAGTATGCAAATCACGCCTATCAAAAGGCGTGGCTACATCATAAACCAATAAAATTTTAAATGGGCGTGTTGAAGTTTGATATATGTTTTATAAAATTTGCGTAAACAAATATTTAGAACATTTCTGTAAATTGTTAAAGCATTTTTTTTGGTGGGAATTATTTCAGTACAACTTATAAATTCAATGATTAAACTATATTATAGATTAATGATCCTGTATCGCATATTTCAAAAAGTAACAACATGTCAATGTTTCCACATGGCCCAGGTGCGTCAATAAAGGGCGTTAAACTCCCAACTCACTCACACACGCTCGTTTCTATAAAACGCCATCTGTCAAAATGATTGAACATTTTATTCTTATATTTTATTAAGAATCACGAATAGACATTTCGTAATTTTAATACTGAGCTATTTGTTTATATTAAAATTTGATTTATATACATTATCAATATCTAAAGTTTTTTAATATTGCCATACATGTAATATCATTCGTTTGCAAATTGTTACGTTTTAGTTTTCTCACCCAAAGTTCGTTCGCTGATCTGCCGTAGCCAATCTGTTCAATCTCCATTTCATTTCCATGTTCTTCATATGCTTTGCGTCCCTGTATACGAAAAAAACAATCTCCCGTCTTCATTAATAAAATCCCAACCGGGTCCTGAATTTTTTGGCTCTCCCATTTTGGAAATTTCGAACCGCAACTAGTTGATTGTTGACGTTACGTTTACAAAGAGCCCGAAGACGTCACAAAAAGCTTTTCCGCGAAAAAAGGGGATTATTTGTGCTACGTTAAATGGTTTTCATTATTTGTATCGTGCCGTCTGGTTGTTCGACTTTTGTCAATTTATGTTCGGGTTTCACTAGGAATCATGAAAAATACATACAATAAAACAAAACAATAATTTTTGAATAACATTGATGAAAAATGTTTTTAAATTATATTTATTTATAGTAGGTGGTTGGTTTCTTGCGGATACCCTCGTCCTTCCTCTATCGCGCAACTCCAAAACCGTGTTCTTAAAAGTACATTGTAGTTTTTTTTAACACATTTTGAACAAAACTTAACAGTTTATTTCTCTGAAAATGTCATTTTATTAACACACTTGTCATAAATTGTATTTTTAACCCAATACACGATGTACTTGTAACATTATTATTATGACGTTAGATTACGTTAAACTTGTATGGGATTTTTCATACCGTTTTGATTGTTTTAGGATTCACAGGGAAAATAGTTAAAGACGCATAGTTGAGAATCGAATTAACGAATTTGCGAATTAACTATTTGAATGAAAGAACGACAAAATAAACCTTTTAAAATTCGCATACTTGAATTAAGTCATTTTGCCGGTGAATCCTACAAACAGCATGTATCATCAAAAGTCATAATTAATAATAAATCACTAAAGATAATTAAGTTTACGTCTTGATTTTCTCAGCATCTGTTGACCAAAAAATGGTTTTGCCCGATCCTGATACTATCACGCCCGCCAATCGCGCTAACGCATATCCGAATAGTATGCAAAGATTTGCGTTAGCGGCATTTCCGGATATGTCATGGCGGTACCTTTTTTTCTTCCCCAGTCAGGTAAGAAAATCTATATTTTTTATATTTTATTGTTTTTAGGAAATCAAAGAATTCTATTCTGTCACAAAATGATATATCTGTACGCCTACTAAGCGGCACTTCCAAATGAATGGTTTTAAGAGCGCTAGAACTTTTCCCCTCGAGGACCTACCGATTTTTTCATTACAAACTAGCGGCCTGTCCATATTAAATGTCTGAAAAGGAGTTCTTATAATGTACTTACATTCTATGATAATGGAATTATGTCCAAAAAAGTGATACAAAATGCATATTTGGAACAGGCGATTGGCGGGCGTGACTATGCGGGAACTCGGAGTATTATTTTTTTTTTCGATAGCCGTACAAATTGTAGTTTGGGGGAATTAATGCGTAATTAATATGGCTTTAAAATTACACTTCAAAGTAATAAAACCGTAAGATTTCACTTAATAATCGGGATTACGGGTGGTTAAAAAGTCTGGAGATTTTTTTTTTTAAATTACGGGCAACAAATCAAAGTTCACAGAGACAAAACCAGCGACTTTTATATACTTTTATATGAATTTAACAAAAACTTTCATCATTCCATTAACGAAAATGTACAACTAATCATATATTTCCTCAGTATTTCGTAGTTGAATTGAGTTTACTGCGTCAATAGGTTGTTTGATGAAAACGGCGTCAAAAACGTTCCTACAACTTGGCGGATTTTACCGATCCCAACGTCAGTTCAGCTCTTCCCAAGTAAACAATGATTGTTGACGTTTATTCATGAAGCAACGTAGAAAATAAGAAAATGGATAGTATGTACGTTATGCACTACTACGGGTATGTTTAATAGACATTTTTTTTCCGCATAAATAGCCTCAGTTTATTTAAATTTTGTGACTTGACAAGTGTGTGATAATGTGTAAACTTCATTATGCTTGTTTATTTGGGATGTATAAAACATGTAAAAAATGTGCAAATGCTAATGAGGTATTTTCATTTAAATATTTTCACCATTAAGACATCATTGGGGTTTCAATAGAAGACCATAGAATAATAAGCTTGAATTTTTCCAAAAATAAACAAAAACTTTAGACTACAATCAGCAGATTTATATTTTTATACCCCCGCTAAGTTTGGGGGGTATATAGGAATCACCTTGTCTGTCCGTCTGTCTGTCCATCTTCCTTGTAAGCGCAAATGCTTCTAAACCTCTTAATGGATTTTGTACATGATATGGAGATGAAGTATTTTCATTGCTGTCAGATTAAATTCAGGGGAGCTAATTTGACTTAGACTTTTAAAATATAGTTTTGAATGGGAGACCTCGAGTCGTAAGCCACTTGGTGGATTTTGATGAAACTTTACATGAAGTTAGTACATTGTACATCATATGGAGATGTGGACGAAGAATTTTTTTCACCGCAGCCATGTTTCATTCGAGGGAGATAATTGGACCTAGACTTTTGAAATATAGTATTGAATGGGAAACCTGGTAATCGCAACATCCTAAGTACATCATATGGAGATGTGCATGAGGAATTTTATTGCTGTTGGATATCATTCAGGAGAAATAATTTGACTTTGTTTCTTTATCTGCACTAAATACCTTGATATATTTTGTTAAATGATATTTGGAACTATATATATTAAAACATTTCAATCTTTCTACAGGATTTTACAAGTGAACAATGACACAGACTCAGTCAGACAGAATCTACCATACCCAAATACGGAATTTAGAAAATGATAGAGACCAACCTTCTTATAAAGGCAATATTGTTGCTGTGTAATATTTGTGATGTGAAAAAAAAATCAAGTTTTAAAAGATTGTACACACAGAGAACTTTGTGTAAAGACAGAGCCGATTAATGAGTGTGTGACTATAAATCCAGATATACATATGATCAATACAAGGTTGTCCTGAGAAACTACTGCAGCATTGTACAGTGAATACCCCCATAAAGAAAGTGACTTCTGTAGAACGTCAATCACTTTTTTCTCTCTGGACATATATTTTTGTGATTAGATATCAATAAAAAACAATTATGATCATGAAAATACTTTATTTATATAAATATTGCATGCAACATGATAGAAAATGTGAAAAATGCCTTCACTAAAACATTCTTGCATGATATTGAATTTGGTATGTGGATGTTTACACATTAAAAAAATATATATATATAGACTACTTACACAACATCACTCAAAGTCTAAGCATCTGGTTTACATTGAATTGGAACAAGCACAAACTCACAACCAAATTAAATCAACAATTCAATACATGTATAGAAAAAGCATAATTTGAAATCTGTGTACCGAAATGGAATAAATTTATACATTGGTAAGCATTATTCATGGATAGGTCACATGGGTGTGGTACATCCATAGATGGGTCACACAAGTGTGCCTCATCCATGGATGGGTCACATGGGTGTGGGCCATCCATGGATGGGTCACACAAGTGTACCTCATCGATGGATGGGTTACTCAGGTGTGGTCCATCCATGGATGGGTCACACAAGTGTGCCTCATCCATAGATTGGTCACATGGGTGTGCCTCATCCATGGATGGGGTCTCGTCTGTGTTGTCCATCCATAAGTGGTTCACATTGATGTGCCTCATGATATCCATGGATGAGTCACATGGGTGTAGCAAAACGAGTCTTTTATGAATAAAAGAAAATATATATAAGTCACGTTGGTGTGTCTCCTTCATGGACTAGTCATTAAGGTGTGCCTCATCTAGAGATGGGTCACACAGATTGTAAATGTGTATACCAGGTATTGTTATTTGTTGTGTTTGTACAAATTTCTATGACAACAGCATTGTGACCTATGAAAATCCAAAAGTATCATTTTCCAAAGTTTTTAATAAACTCCAGATTTAGATAATATGTTGTTTTTTGTGGATTTTTTGCAAATTGTGCACCTGTTTAGCTCAATATCTTGAAAACTATACTAGATATTTTAGAAATTTAAATTGCATATTGTTAAGCACATCAAGATCTACAAAATATGTAACAGGGTCAACGTTGTAGGACCTTTCCTTTTAGGAGTTATTGCCCTTAGAACGTCAAAATTTAGCATTTTAACAGCATTTCCTCATTACATTGAAAACGTTAACTCCTCTGACACTTTAAGTCCAAATGGAACCAAACTTGGTATAGTTGTTTATTAGCATTAGGTGTATAGATCTGATGTGGGGATTTTCGATTGGTCGTAAAACATGGCCGCTGTGGCTAAAAATAGAATGTAGGGGTAAATGGCAGTTTTTTGCAAATAACTCAAAAACGGTGACAGATTTCAAAATTTTGATTGGGGACAAAAGTGATCAGCACCTCAAGATCTACCAGCTCTGAAATTTTGAAGAAAATCCAACAACCCATGTAGGAGTTATTGCCCTTTTTGTGGATTTTTTGCAAATTTTGCACCTGTTTAGCTCAATATCTTGAAAACTATACAAGATATTTGAGAAATTTAAATTGCATATTGTTAAGCGCATCAAGATCTACAAAATATGTAACAGGGTCAATGTTGTAGGACCTTTCCTTTGAGGAGTTATTGCCCTTGGAACGTCAAAATTGAGCATTTTAACTGCATTTCCTCATTATACTGAAAATGTTAACTCCTCTGACACTTAAGTCCAATCGGAACCAAACTTGGTATTATTGTTTATTATTATTAGGTGTATAGAACTGTTGTGGGGATTTTTGATTGGTTGTAAAACATGGCCGCTGTGGCTAAAAATAGAACATGAGGTTAAACTGCCTTATTTTGCAAATAACTCAAAAAGGGTGACAGATTTTTAGATTTTGATTGAGAACAAAAGTGATCAGCACCTTTAGATCCACCATATTGTCAGATGACCCCCTTATTAATCTTATGACCCTTTCAACGTTAAATAGATTTTGCCTTATAACCTTTACTTCAGGCACATATATCAGGTGAGCGATTCAGGCTCCTGGGAGCCTCTTGTTGTGGATTTTTTGCAAATTTTGCACCTGTTTAGCTCAATATCTTGAAAACTACAGTACACCAAGAGACATACCGTGACTGATCACCGTGATAGTGGTATACCACTCTTAGAGACATAACAAATATCTTTTTTGTTGTTAAAGATTTTTTAAAAATTCTTTTTACATTTTGAAGGAATGATTATACAGAACAATTTCCAAAAAGAATTTTTGAAAAATCTTTAACCACAACCACTATCACGGTGATCAGTCACGGTATGTCTCTTGGTGTACTGTATACTAGATATTTGAGAAATTAAAATTGCATATTGTTAAGCTCATCAAGATCTACAAAGTATGTAATAGGGTCAACGTTGTAGGACCTTTCCTTTTAGGAGTTATTGCCCATAGAATGTCAAAATTTAGCATTGTAACAGCATTTCCTCATTACATTGAAAACGTTAACTCCTCAGACACTTTAAGTCCAAATGGAACCAAACTTGGTATAGTTGTTTATTAGCATTAGGTGTATAGAACTGATGTGGGGATTTTTGATTGGTCGTAAAACATGGCCGCTGTGGCTAAAAATAGAACATAGGGGTAAATGGCAGTTTTTTGCAATTAACTCTAAAACGGTAACAGATTTCAAAATTTTGATTGGGAACAAAAGTGATCAGCACTTCAAGATCTACCAGCTCTGAAATTTTGAAGAAAATCCAACAACCCATGTAGGAGTTATTGCCCTTTTTGTGGATTTTTTGCAAATTTTGCACCTGTTTAGCTCAATATCTTAAAAACTATATGATCATGTATTTAAATTGCATATTGTTAAGCGCATCAAGATCTACAAAATTTGTAACAGGGTCAACGTAGTAGGACCTTTCCTTTGAGGAGTTATTGCCTTTGGAACGTCACAATTGAGCATTTTAACTGCATTTCCTTATATTGAAAATGTTAACTCCTCTGACACTTTAAGTCCAAATGGAACCAAACTTGGTATTATTGTTTATTATTATTAGGTGTATAGAACTGTTGTTGGGATTTTTGATTGGTTGTAAAACATGGCCGCTGTGGCTAAAAATAGAGCATTAGGTTAAACTGCATTTTTTTGCAAATAACTCAAAAAGGGTGACAGATTTTTAGATTTGGATTGAGAACAAAAGTGATCAGCACCTTTAGATCCACCATATTGTCAGATGACCCCCTTATTAATCTTATGACCCTTTCAACGTTAAATAGATTTTGCCTTATAACCTTTACTTCAGGCACATATGTCAGGTGAGCGATTCAGGCTCCTGGGAGCCTCTTGTTGGCCTATAGAATGAAAACTATTGCAGATAGAGAAAAGCTGTTGCTTGCTTAAATGTTCAGCTCGTTTAGCTCTACACAAGCCTCCATAGGGTCGAAGTTGTTAGATGACCCCTTATAGGGGTTACGGCCCCTTAAAGGCAAAAAATAGTGTTTTTGGCCTATGGAATGAAAACTATTGCAGATAGAGAAAAGCTGTTGCTTGCTTAAATGTTCAGCTCATTTAGCTCTACAAAAGTTTCCATAGGGTCAAAGTTGTCAGATGACCCCTTATAGTGGTTACGGCCCCTTAGTGTTTTTGGCCTAAAGAAAGAAAACTTTTGCAGATAGAGAAAAGATGTTGCTTGCTTAAATGTTTAGCTTAATTAGCTCTACAAAAGTCTTTTTAGGGTCGAAGTTGTTAGATGACCCCTTATAGGGTTATTCTTAAAGGCAAAAAATAGTGTTTTTGGCCTATAGAATGAAAACTATTGCAGATAGAGAAAAGCTGTTGCTTGCTCAAATGTTCAGCTCATTTAGCTCTACAAAAGTCTCCATAGGGTCAAAGTTGTCAGATGACCCCTTATAGGGGTTATGGCCCCTTAAAGGCAAAAAATAGTGTTTTTGGCCTATGGAATGAAAACTATTGCAGATAGAGAAAAGCTGTTGCTTGCTTAAATGTTCAGCTCATTTAGCTCTACAAAAGTTTCCATAGGGTCAAAGTTGTCAGATGACCCCTTATAGTGGTTACGGCCCCTTAGTGTTTTTGGCCTAAAGAAAGAAAACTTTTGCAGATAGAGAAAAGATGTTGCTTGCTTAAATGTTTAGCTTAATTAGCTCTACAAAAGTCTTTTTAGGGTCGAAGTTGTCAGATGACCCCTCTAAGGGGTTATGGCCCTTTAAAGGTGAAAAATAGTGTTTTTTTGCTTTGGAATGAAAACTAATGCAGATAGAGAAAAGCTTTTTATTGCTTAAACATTCAGCTCATTTAGCTATACAAAAGTCTTCAAAGGGTTGACATTAAGACCAGGTGAGCGATTCAGGCTCCTGGGAGCCTCTTGTTACAATATTTTTACAAATCTATGGACCAAATTTTTGTTTTGTTTATTTTAAAAATGTTAGAATTCTAAACTTTCTTAACGCTTTTCTGAAGAAGTCATGAGACATTCTATGTTGTGTGATGGACATTGACCTACTTTTATGCCCTATCAGTGTTAGTATTATGTCTTTTGGACATATTCTTGATTGTCAAGATAAAAATTCTAAAAGCCTATTTATACTCATCAGAATTTGAGACACAATATTTTAGACCAGTTAACCTACCTTCTAAAACTACAATTAGCCATGTTCATTATTGTGTAGTACATTTTATAAACACAATTGATATATTTTGTTTTCAGCCTTACCTGTTGATATCTGCCATGGTTCCAAGTGCTAAGAAGATAATAGTTCATGGAACTGACCAGACCAGTATACCAACTCAGTTGCCCATACATGAGGTACGTATCTAGTACTAAAGGTGCTGGGTAGGTATAGTGGTCTAAGACCCTGGTTTGAATACCACACCACACACAGTAACTGTTACCCATACATGAGGTTATTTTTTATATTAAGGGCCTGGTTGGTTGGGTTTGGCTATTCTTTAAGGAATATTTTTTTTGTATTATTGGCTGTACCTAATTTGTATGTTGATATTTTCATTTTGAATAAATTGCTGAGTTGCAGTTTGTGTTCAAGGTCAGTTTTATGTATATTTTTCAGGACACTCAGTTTTCACAGATCCTCCAAGAAAGTCTTGAGTTCTTTAATATTCCAGAGGAAGATTATCCATCATATTTCCTTGTAGACAGTAAATCTAGTAAGACAGCATTAAATATTGTTCTAAGAAGCAAAGAGGTATCAATGGGGCATTGGAATGTCAAAGCAAAGACAAAACCAGTAAACATGAACAAGAACAGCACAAGAAACACACAAAAAAACCCAAAACGACTGTATAGCAATCAAAAATGTGAAAAGCTGTAATGATAGTGAAATCAGGTGCTCCCAAAGAGTAACCAGTTCCTTATTCCTTATACTCTGTGCTGATTGACGAACGTTTATTTGCCCTTTACATTTCTTTTAAAAGAAGTAAAGGAGTACAAAAGGGACAATTAAAAATTTTAAGTTTGAAAAGACCAAGACAAAATGATAAGACACAAAAGACAATATGAAATAAAAACAAAAATGAAGTGCAGAACATATAGAAAAACAAACATAAAAAGAAAATAATGAGATGTGGAATAAGTGTATGAGACACAGCCCACAATTAAATGGCAATTTAGAAAAACCACAATTGACAACCGCCAGCAGCCTTCAATGAGGCCATTCGGCACTCCTTGTGGTTCTGCAGTTGGCCCATGGTGTAAATAAAATGCATATAATTCAAATCCAGCCCTGAAATAGTCACAGATAGACCCCCTTCTTAAACCAACCTAACTACAACCAGCAATATGGGAACTCTAGTTGAAATGAACACTGGTTCTTAGCAACTACTAATCACAGAATCTTGATATTTGGTTTAAAAGAAACAACATTTGAGCCTTGATGTTTTACCAGAAATAAAGGTATCGTCTCCATTATTAAAAAAAAATGAAATGCACACCATAACAAAAAACATAATAAAAACAGTCAAACTGCAATTAGCAATATGTGATTTCTAGTTGAAATGAACACTTCTTAGCAGTCTTTTCGTATTTGGTTTGCAGCATAGATCTTGTTTTTTTACGGAGGAAAATTTTTTGTTTTTTATACCCCGCCACAGGAAGTGGCAGGGTATTATGTTATACCCTCAGTTTTTTTCGGTGTCTGTCCGTCCGTCCGTCCCCCCAAGGTTTCCGACCAATAACTGGAAAACGTGTCAAAGGATTAAAATGATATTTTGCACAGCTGTTTAGTACAATAAAATACAGGTCAAGTTCGATTTTCAGCATGATCCAAAAATTAGTTTTCGAGATAGGCCACTTTGAAATATCAAATTTCATGAAATTTTGAATTTCCGACCAATAACTTGAAAACAGGTCAAAGGATTTGAATGATATTTTGCACAGCTGTTTAGTACAATAAAATACAGGTCAAGTTTGATTTCCAGCATGATCCAAAAAATTGTTTTCGAGATAGGCCACTTTGAAAACCAAAGGACAAGATATGATAAGGGCCCAACTTTGCCCCCCAATTTTGAAATTATTAAAATGAGCTAAAAGTATGTGATATATACTTAAAATTAGTTAAACTTTACAATATCAGCATTATTTTGTTTAAAGTGATCCATTATGGTGTTGAAATAAGTACCCAAAGAGGCTTAAAAATCGTGATTTGGTGAAAAACTGTAAAAAACCTGCAATTTTGAAGTGGTTTTCAGCAAATTTAACTATGAGCCACACAGAGTACCACTACAATAATTTATGTAGATAATAATTTTTAATATAGAAACAGACCACAAAAATATTTTTGTGGTACTATGTGTGGCTCATAGTTAAATTTGCCAAAAACTACTTAAAATTTGCATGATTTTTACACTTTTTCACAAAAATGCCATTTTCACATAACTCGATGACGTCACTGTGACGTAATAAACAAGATTTAGATAAAATTAACATTATTTTACTATACCTTGTTCATCTAAGAACTCATCTAGAATAATTTAGCTTCAGTTCAATTATTTAAAAAAAATGGTAAATAAGGGGGCCAAATTTAGCACTTATCATATCTTGTCCTTTCATGAAATTTTGAGCTTCCGACCAATAACTTGAAAAGGCTTCATGGGATTCAAATGATATTTTGTACAGCTATTCAGTACAATAAAATACAGGTCAAGTTCAATTTCCAGCATGATCTGAAAAACAGTTTTCAAGATAGGCCACTTTGAAATCAAATTTTATGAACTTTGAATATTATAACGTGGCGGGGTATCATTTAATGTCCCATTACATGCCCTATTTTCTATATTTACAGATCAGATACACAATCTGAATTCCTATGTCAGAGATTTTTACTTTTTCCGACGTAACTTTTACCCACAGCTAAGCCTAGTCAACATGGATCCCGATAAAGCTTTCCAAGAACTTGATAAACAGGTAAATATTATAGACTGCTCCAAGTTGTTAACATTGTAAAGTTTTTTACCAGTCTGTAGGTTGGTCGATGATTATTAAAATGATTCTGATTAACCTTTTCCAGAACTAATGGTTTGCTTAGTACATGCAATACAAAAAATGTATATTAGAACCCTGCATAGATGCAGACGCCCTGTAGGTTTAACTTTGTTTGTCCATTTATCTGTCTGTCAACAATTTATCATTAACACTTTTAAAAATGTAAAAAATAAGGAATCATTGTAGAATAAACGCTTAATTGAAATTTTATTGTTTTGACTAGCTGTCAACCATGAAATTAGTACCCAACGAAACTACAATATAGGGTTATTTGTTATTTTAAATCGCTGATGTCAGTCATGTTCTGTTGATTAAAATTTGAGTTTCTTTTTCTTTTTAGGCTTTTACTTTAAAATTTGTAGAGATAGGAAAAGTTTTATTTACAACAGCAGTGCTAAAAAGTACCCCAGCACATCAGGTAAAATTATTGTATAGGTTAAACAAAATGTAAATGAAATACCTGTGGATTAGTAATAGTGCATGCAATTGTAGACAGTAATAGTTCTACAATCTGCTAACTGAGCAATCACGAAAAAAAAAACATTCTATTTGCTTTACATTTAAATATTCTTTAAAGCTGTCATTCTTTATTACTGTGCATCTTATAATCACAATTTTGTTGTCCCAGATAACAACTGCATGCTCATAAGAACACAATTTTGTTAGCTTTTTTCAAATGCCTACATTTTTGACACTTTTCATAGAATTTTGAAAATGCATGTGCCATTATTCCTTTCACCATAAATATAAAAAAACAGTGCAGAAAACATGGAACAATTAAAATTACTTTATTTTCTGATTTTTACAGCTACAAAATCATGTCTCATTTCTTCATGAGGAATTCCTGAAGCTGCCATCTTTCCCCAGAAAAGCTCTAGAGGCAGAATTTGGACTGTATGGTGGAAATTGGGGTCAAGTTAGTACAATATACAGGATTTTTATTTAAATTCATCACATGGACCCATGAAGTGGCATAAAATTTAGTATAAACTGTAAGATATTGAAGACTTACACCTTAATATATTTAGAGGAAGATTAATATTATTGAATTAATGTTTTTGCATGTTAAACTTACCCATTATTTGCAAATAAAAAAATAGATAAAAACTGAAAAGGTGACACAATTCTGACCTATGATTGGTCTTGTTGTGATTTAAGGATGTTCGCTACTATAATTGAACATAAATAGGTTTCAAATTTGATGCCTTAAATAAAAAGATAATAGTTAAAGGTATAAAATGAGCAAAATATTTTGATAGGTTAGTGACCTCAGTTTCAAGATAATTAACGTTAAAATTTTGGCGGGAAAAGGTGTCTCTGACTTTTTCATAGGTTTAGCATTAGCACTATTTAGCTGTTAAAACCCATGACATAATAAATAGTAGTCTATAACCTCTTTATGACATATTAAAGGCATTAATAACAAGAAAATAGGGGGTTCGTGGGCAAAAATTTTACCCCTATTTTGATGGTAAAATCCAGAGGATTCCGAAAAAATGACAGAAATACCAAAACAGCGAGCATCCTTAAATCCTTTAAGGTCATACCAAGTATCATTCTCATCATTAATTTTTTAAAATTCCAATGTTATGAGCAATATGACTCACTCTCATTTGTATATGTATAAAGTAGGAGTGACAAATTCATTTGATATTAATAATACATGTACATGTATAATGAGAATGAACTTTTGTGGTTAAAAAGTAATAAGGTACTTTTATTATCTGTTTTGATGAGCTTTCTATTCTTTATATAAACTTTTACAGGAATTGTATGGTATGGATACACTGCATAAATATTCATGGGTCAAGGTAAGACTGTCACATAAATTTTTTTGACAAGATTCTGAATATAGAAAATTTTTTAAAAAGATAAAAAACAAAAATCAAAAGGAAAAATCCTTGAATTAAATCTAAGTCACTTCTTGATTTAATTTTTGAACGAGATTGTATCGAAAAACAGGTCTTTATGAATCTTAAATGTTCAGTTCTTTGACCAGTACTTTGTCATTGTTGAATGACCTTCAACTGTTTCTCAATGTCATCAATGGATGCATAACTCTACAACATAAAGTTTGACCATGCTACGTTGCTTTTATTTTGTATTGATTGATTGATTTTGTTTTTCAGTTAATGACAACTATGTTCAGTTCTATGACCAGTACTTTTGCTTGGTCGAATGACCTTCAACTGTTTCTCAATGTCATCAATGGATGCATAATTCTACAACATAAAGTTTGACCATGCTACGTTGCTTTTATTTTGTATTGATTGATTGATTTTGTTTTTCAGTTAATGACAACTATGTTCAGTTCTATGACCAGTACTTTTGCTTGGTCGAATGACCTTCAACTCTTTCATTATCATCCTTGAATAGAACATTTTTCATTGTGAGGACTGGAGGATGTATTTGTTTATCTTTTCAGTTAATGACCACAATGTTCAGTTCTATGACCAGTACTTTCGCTTGGTCAAATGACCTTCAACTTTTCCTCAATGTCATCAATGGATGTATCATTTTACACTGTGAGGATTCAGCCATGCTTCGATTCTGTCTGACCTCTCTGATCAACACAAGTATTCATTTCAAATACATCTTCTCCATGAATGGGTGAGTTTGGAATAGAGTAAATCCTTCCCTATGTAAGCCAGGTCGCTGACTATGAGCGAATCAATGTCATAATAGATTTTACACTACCTTCTGATAACAAAATTTGCTTTCAAGCAATAGTAGTTACCTTTTGATTAAATCAAGTTAGTGATTGGACAATTTTTTATCTTAAATAACAACAGGTGTTTTATGATTTGATGTAAAATTTCTCACATGCTTAGGTATTTAAAAGTTCGTCATTGTCAAACTTTTGATTGTTACAAAAATAGAGTGGGAAAGGTATTATTGCAACGTCCCTATGTGATCACAGTTCAACTTGGTAAATTTATTATGTCTCCCCCCACTTTTGTGGGGAGACATATTGTTTTTGTCATGTCCGTCCGTCCGTCACAAAGTTTGTCAGCGCAACTCCTCTGAAACTACTGAACTGAATTCAACGAAACTTGGTATATAAGAAGAACATCATATGTAGTTGTGCATGTTACCAGGAAATTTTGATCCTCAAATTTTTGTGGGAGTTATGGCCCTTTGAACTTAGAAATTTGCTGAAAATCCTCATTTATCATCTTGTCAGCGCAACTCCTCTGAAACTACCGAACTGAATTCAACAAAACTTGGTATATAGGAAGGGCATCATATGTAGTTGTGCATATTACCAGGAAATTTTTATCCTCAAATTTTTGTGGGAGTTATGGCCCTTTGAACTTAGAAATTTGCTGAAAATCCTCATTTATCATCTTGTCAGCACAACTCCTCTGAAAGTACTGAACTGAATTCAATGAAACTTGGTATATAGGAAGGACACCATATGTAGTTGTGCATATTACCATGAAAATTTGATCATCAAATTTTTTTGGGAGTAAGGGCCTTTTGAACTTGGAAATTTTTGGGGATGGGGGGGGGGGGGAGGGAGGGGGGGAAATCGTTTTTGTAGGCAAAAACAAACTTTAATTTCCAAGAAATTTCAGAAATAAAGAAACATTTCCTCTTATTTGCATCAACCTATACTGTTAAACGATGCCATGTGGATGTGCATGTATTTTTGAAGAGATTCATGTATCACAGTTAAACTTTTCATAATGAATTATTTTGTAGCTTTTCCAGTTTGAAATATATATCTTAGAATCTGTTGATCAAAAGTTCTAACAAATGCACTTAATTTTTTCTTTAAGATTAACAAATCGATTAAAAGAAATTGTTTCTTTTCAGATTTAACTACATTATGCCGACACTGCTGAAAACTCTGAGCAATAACCAACCAAACCCTGTACTGGTGACAGCCATACAGTTCATCTGTAAAACATTCTACATACTTCATAGGAAACCCTTTATACTACAGGTTGGTAATGAAACTTTAGAAATGAGGTTATTGTCCCCTGTTGCAATGGACATAGGCATAGAAATGATGGTGTCCACCAGTATCACTTGTTTCATAACAAAGGAGTATGTTCACAAAGGCCTATAAATGGCCCTGTAATTTGGCTGATTTTTGATTTTCAAGAAACCTTAATGAATGCTTTGAAAATAGCTCACAGAATACATATATTTTACAATTATAATTGTGCTATTTCCTTCGATGGCACCCTAAATATGTGAAAAATCAGGAAAATCTTCATTTTTGTCGATTTTTTACCCCTTTTCACCACTATTGTGCCAAAATCAAGAGTGGCCGCATGCTCTGACCATCATAGATTTTTGTTTATTAATTTATGACTTAAAAGTGAATATTTTAACCAAAAAATAATTTTGGTCAGAATATGCGGCCAACATTATATTCATAATTTTTTTCCGAAAAAGAGGCTAAATACATGTATGTCAAAAACAGCGATTTTTAAAGAAGTTCACTAACTTAAAAGGTGTCTGTTGTTCACGAAAGTAAACAATTCATGCACAATTTATGACATTTTATAAAGTATAGGGTCTTATGACCATTCTAGCTGCATTTTTTCGTAGCTGTCTCGAATTTGAAATTTAGCGCCTTTTTTGGCCCTTTCCGAACATACTCATTTCTCAGCAATTATCAATAATTTGGTATGCAGCTTAAAGTAGGGTCACCATAAAATGGAATGCATTTTTAGGTCTGTTGCTTATCTAACTACTAATAAGCCTACTAAGATTTTTTCTACTCCAGGTTGGGGAACCTAGAATCTGTCATTATACCCCCACTCGTAAGAGAGGGGGCTATATTGCAATCACCTTGTCCGTCCGTCCGTCCGTCTGTCCGTCCGGTACAATATCTCGGCTTCTATTGAAGGGATTGATATCAAATTTGGTAGACAGCTTAAGCATGATGCAATGTACATTACCTCAACTTTTCAGGTCAGTCCATGATCTACTTTCTGTTTTCCGAGCCGACTTAGACTATTTTAAGGGTAAAAAATGGGAAATTTTTCGTAACAGTTTTCTCAGCTTCTACTGAAGGGATTGATTTTAAATTTGGTATACAGGTTCAGCATGATGAGTTGTACAGTGCCTTCCCTTTTCAGGTCAGTCGGTCATATACTTCCTGTTTTTGGAGCCGACTTAGACTATTTTAAGGGTCAAAAATGGGAAATTTTTCGTAACACTTTTCTCAGCTTCTACTGAAGGGATTGATTTTAAATTTGGTATACAGGTTCAGCATGATGAGTTGTACCGTGCCTCCCCTTTTCAGGTCAGTCGGTCATATACTTCCTGTTTTTCGAGCCGACTTAGACTATTTTAAGGGTCAAAAATGGGAAATTTTTTCGTAACATTTTTCTCAGCTTCTACTGAAGGGATTGATTTATAATTTGGTATACAGGTTCAGCATGATGAGTTGTACCGTGCCTCCCCTTTTCAGGTCAGTCGGTCATATACTTCCTGTTTTTCAAGCCGACTTAGACTATTTTAAGGGTAAAAAATGGAAACATTTTAATAACAGATTTCTTAGCTTCTACTGAAGGGATTAATTTATAATTTGGTACACAGATTCTGCATGATGAGTTGTACCGTGCCTCCCCTTTTCAGGTCAGTCGGTCATATACTTCCTGTTTTCCGAGCCAACTTAGACTATTTAAAGGGTAAAAAATGAACAGATTTTTTAATTTCTACTTAAGGGATTAATTTCTAATTAAGTATAAAGCTTAAGCATGATGCATTGTACTGTGCCTCCCCTTTCTGGGCAAGTCAGTCATCTACATCCTGTTTTCTGAAAAGTCGAGTGGGGGTATGCTTAGCACGACTTAGTGCAACCCCTTGTTGTTTTCTAATTCCTTTACACCTGTACACCTTTAATGAACTACTAGTAATACATGCTATAATATCTCTTTTACTTTTTGCTTGTCACTTCATCTTGTAGTACTTACTTTATGGTGTAAAATTATTTTTATGCTAAATATGCCCTTTAAATCTACTTTATGCATGTTATGCATTCTAAAAAAAAATACATTGCCAGAACCTTAACTTCCTAGGAAAAGCTTCATTTATTTTCTGTTATTATAAACTGGGAAATTTTTGCGACAGTTTAATTTTCGTTATTTTCACACAGACATTGGTAGCGCGAAAATTAAACAGCATCAATTTATTTGTTTTCCATTGTAGTCTTAAGGACAATAAAATTACAATCGCAAATTTATAGATGAGCGAACTAAAATTCAGAAAATACTGGAAAAAAAAGATGGCTCCAAAAATCCTGGTTAACAGTATTCAGTATTTTAAGATGTTTAGCAGTAAAGTGTAATTGTTACATGTATAACTATTTGAGGTCTTTTTTCTAGATGTTTGGAAGTATTGTGCCATTACTAGATGAATCTTCATCAGAAAGTGGAATGATGGATTGTAGAAAGGTAAAGACCCTTAAGCAATGAAAATAATAAACCATTTTCATATTTCAGGGACTGCTGAATAATTTAGTATTTTTTGGACTGAAGCTGACCCGACATGGACTGGTTTACCATTTTTTGTATAATTGAGCAAAGGAAAAATAGTAAAGATCTTCAAACATTAAGCAGTCAGTACAAAAATATGATTGGAAAAAGATGGACATAGACTGCTTTCAAAATATCTTACAAAATGAAATTAAAAAGAGGCAAATGACAGAACATAAGGCGTCTACAGGAGAACAACTTCAAAACATCTTTTCAGGAATTCAAAAAGCTTCCTATTCCCTCAAAAACTATACAACTAAAAGGACCCAAATGGAAGGCATCTCCTAAGGCCAAAAACCTGCTATTGAAAAGCAAGCAAGCATACAAAGAATGGACAAACCAGGGTAAACCTACAAATGGCCCTTCTCACTCTTTGAAAGTCACAGCCCAACGTCAACTTAGACGACAATTCCGTATGGAGAAATTACAAGACAAGCAAAATTTTTATGATGAAATTATGGCTAACCCAACAACCGATATGTTCTATCGTCTAATCAGGAGAAACCGAGGTCAACAAAACGTTCAAACAAACTGCATCACTGAAAACAACCATGACTACTACCATCCCGATGAACAAAGGCAATGCTTCCTCAAATACTTTGAAGACCTATCCATACCAAAAGACAAAGGCTATGACAACACATATATTGAATTGTGTGAGAATCGGCACACGTTGATTAGGGAATTATACAAGGACAAAAAACCTCTCAGTAAGATCTCAGAACAAGAGGTTGAGAACGCAATCCTGAGACTGAACACAGGAAAGTCACAGGACGAGTTCGGTATCAGCTCAGAGCATCTGAGGTACTCTGGTAAAATCCTCATCCCAGTCATAACTACAATATTTAATAAAATATTGGATGAAGGCACCTTTCCAGCAAATCTCAAATCCGGTATTCTAACTCCTATTCTTAAGAAATCAAAGGATCCAAAACTACTAGATAACTATAGAGGAATCACAGTTACACCAATCTTTACAAAACTTTTTGAATACGTCCTCTTACCAAAATTAGAAGAATGCTTTGACCAATCATCATTGCAGTTTGGCTTTACAACAGGTCTCTCTATGTTGCTGGCTGCCCTCCTCATCTCAGAAGCTAGAGCAGAAACAACAATGCAAAACATGACACTTTTCTTTATTACAATCGACAGTCAGAAAGCCTTCGATGTAGTGAATCATACCATCATGTTAGATAAATTATATGAAACTGGGATTCAACCAGCAATCTGGAACATTGTCCGAGATTTATACAATGGGCTCACTTCCAAAATTAAATGGGCTGGCCATATCAGTGAACCATTTCACATTAAGCAAGGTGTCAGACAAGGAGGAGTTCTATCAACACATCTTTACAAAATATACAATAACAACCTCCTAAAGGAGCTAGAACATGCAAGCTTAGGCCTCCGTCTAGGAAAAACGTATGTGGGTTGTCCAACTTGTGCCGACGATATTGCCCTTATATCAAATAACCACCAAGAGCTCCAATCAATGTTAAATGTACTACATAGACACTCAATTCAAGACCGAGTTACAATTAACCCAACCAAAACAAAAGCAATCAGTTTGAATAAATATAAGAAAGACACCTCTCTGACATGGAAACTTGGCGACTCTGAAATCTCACCAACTAATCAAACAGTACATCTAGGTATCATCAGATCTGAATCAAAAGAAAATGAGATAAATATTGAGGACCGTATTAGTCTAGCAAGAAGGACACTTTATGCCCTAATCAATACCGGCGTACATGGAACTAATGGTCTTAACCCAACTGTATCTTACAAGATCTACCAGACTTACGTCCTACCAAAACTGCTATATGGCATCGAAGTTCTGCCCTTGAATCAAACTCAGATATCAACTCTTTCGAAATTTCACCTGTCCAACTTACGTAGATTTCAATCTATGCCTACTAGAACCTCTACAGCAATGGTACACTTAATGCTGGGGGCACTTCCTATTGAGGCGGAAATTCATAAAAGACAACTAAGCTTCCTCCATAATATACTTACCTGCGATAATGCTACAATTCAAAAGCTAACTGAAAGACAACTGATGCTATCTGAGCACATCCCATCGAGCTTTTTCACTAAAATAAGTCAAATACTGTCCCTGTACGATTTGCCAAGTGTGCAAACTCTGATGTCAGAAATGCCACCCAAAGAGAAGTGGAAATTTGTATGCAAAAAGGCACTGGCTGAGGCATGGACATTAAAACTCCAAAAAGAGATGGAATCGAAGTCTTCGTTACAATATGTTAATAAAGAAAATATGAGGATTGGTAGAGCTCATAACACTTGGCTGTCATTACCTCCCTGTACTGTAGACATCAGAAAAGGGATCACCAAATGTAGGATGCTCACTGGAACTTTCATGACACAATCTACTAGATTCAAATTCAATACTTCCGATAACCCAATATGTCTGATATGTGGAGTGGGTGAGGAGGATCTTGTGCACATTTTATTTGAATGTTCGTCATTGTTCAATTTAAGGAAAGACAGCTTTCTAAAAATTAAGCAAAAAGTCATTGCAATTGTTGGCAAAGAGACATGGGTCAAGGTGTTTCATGAAAAAACAGCCCTGATGAAACTATTTATGGACTCATCGTTCTACTGTAACCTATTTTCAGATGGCCAGCTAAAGGACATTGATCGATTAACAACAGCCTACTGCCACCAAATATACGTAAAGAGGATCACTCTGATGAAGCTGAACGAGCTTCACAAATAGATAACTAGCCATAGACCTATATGTACTAACCCTATACATTGAAATATACGCATTAGTGGATGTAGTTGCATGTCTGCTTATAGTTACGGGGGGTGGCAGGAGAAGATTATTTTAGATTTTAACTTTTAATACTTCTAAACTACTAATAGAGTGACATTCGCGTTGTAACTTGTACATTTGCGTCCAAATATTGTGCTATTAACTTAATATTGTGCTACCCGTGTGAATAATTCTATAGTTCGACGTATTCTCGCACCTAGCCTGTACATATACCTGCACCACATTGATATTATTAGTAACTGTGCTACAGGATAACTAAAATTTATCCTGGTGTTCCTATAAAGGAAGGATATACGAAGAAAAGAAGAAGAAGTAAAGTTTTAACACATTATTTTAGGAAATCTAGATTAAAATTATTGAAATGATTGGTTTTAGCAAATGATATGTCTAAAGAGGATTCGTTACTGTCTTTCTGAATGCAAATATGTCAAAGAGCAAAAAGTTCAGGTAGAATGACCAAATGCCCTTTTACACTTATTTTAAGCTATAAGTAGTTCCAAATCAACATCTTATTGATGTATCCTTATTTTTTAGTTCACATCCATCAAGATTACAATGAAACATTTGTAAGAAAACATTACAAAATCAAGTTTATTCTGACCTTATTGATGCAATATGTTTTGTTTGTCATACTCAGGAAAAGATAACTCTCTAAAAAGTGTTGAGAAGGACTAAAATAATCAGTCATCCCAGAAATATGAAAATATTCTATTGTGTTAGAAAGTTAGATTATTTGGTAGAATTTTATTACGTGAAAGGTTTGGTTTCTTTATGAATAAACAAATTCAACAAATTTTAGGCAATAAATTTTGCTATGTGTGGTGTGTATTTTATCAATTTATGACTCATTATAGGCACTCTATCCAACATTGAATAAATATAAATAGCATATAACAATAAAACCCAAACTGCTGAACCAGAGCCCAAATTATGAATAAGGTTAATCTACAGCATGGTGCCATAAATGAGTCAACTTTTTTAATGGCCGCCAAAAAAAGAACACCAGAACACAGAACTTTCAATTAAAACTGACCTTTTATTTTTAACTTTATTTTATTAATACTTTGTAATGTCACCCTTCTGAATCAAAACTTGTCGACAACGGCGTGGTAAGCTTTCATACAGTCTGTGTACATACATAAGTGGGGTTTCCAACCAGGCTCGCATCAGTTCACATTTCAAATCAGTTTTAGAATGTATCAAATAAAGTCTGTTTTTTATTTTATTCTTGATCAAAAGCCAAATATTTATACCCCCGCTTCGAAGAAGAGGGGGGTATACTGTTTTACCCTTGTCCGTCCGTCCGTTCGTTCGTCCGTCCGTCCGTAACAAAACTTCCGTCACAGTTTTCTAAGCAACTACATGAAATAGAGTTCTGATATTTTGTATACAGCTTTATCATATAGTCCCATATGGTGTATACCGATTTTATGTTCCTAGGTAGTCTACTTCCTGTTTACTAAATACTTAGGTTTTAACACATAATAGACATAAATGCAAAATTTTCGTCACAGTTTCCCAAGCAACTACATGAGATAGAGGTTTGATATTTTGTATACAGCTTTATCTTATAGTCCCATATGGTGTATACCGATTTTATGTTCCTACGTAGTCTACTTCCTGTTAACCGAATACTTAGGTTTTAACACATAATAGACATAAATGCAAAATTTTCGTCACAGTTTCCCAAGCAACTACATGAGATAGAGGTCTGATATTTTGTGTACAGCTTTATCTTATAGTCCCATATGGTGTATACCGATTTTATGTTCCTAGGTAGTCTACTTCCTGTTTACTGAATACTTAGGTTTTAACACATAATAGACATAAATGCAAAATTTCCGTCACAGTTTCCCATGCAACTACATGAGATAGAGGTTTGATATTTTGTATACAGCTTTATCCTCAAGTACCATATGGTGTATGGTGTATACCAATTTTATGCTCCTAGGTTGTCTACTTCCTTTTTACCGAATACTTAGGTTTTAACACATAATAGACATAAATGCAAAATTTCTGTCACAGTTACCCAAGCAACTACATGAGATAGAGTTCTGATATTTTGTATACAACTTTATCCTATAATCCCATATGGTGTATAGTGATTTTATGTTCCTAGGTCAACTACCTCTTGTTTACCGAGTATTGAAACTTGTATGCATGGCTTAGTTTGGGGAGCGGGGGTATCACTAGTGAGCATTAGCTCACAGATTTACTTGTTTCAATTGGACTTAAGTCTGGTGATTGAGCAGGCCAAATCATTTGAGGTATTTCATTTTCTCGCTTCCACTCCTCCACAGCCCTTGACCGATGACAGGGTGCATTATCATCCTGGAAATAATAGGGTTTATCACTAAAATGTTTTGCCACAACTTGCCATAAATTATTGTCCAGTGTATTAATGTACTTCTCGGAGTTCATATTTCCTTCCACAGTAGCTAATGTTCCAACACCGAAGTAGGTAAGACATCCCCAGACCATCATTTTCAATGTGGTGGAGGGGTTCATAGCAACATATCCCAAACACTCGGACCTCCAAATCTCAGATGATTTTCTCCAAACTTTAATACAACCATCAGGTTTTAATAAAATCATCATCTCATCACTAAATATTACTTTTTTCCAATTATTTTCAACAGTCCAGTGTAGTTTACTCCTGCAATAAGCCATTCTTTTCTTTTTGTTTACTTCCCTTATTCCAATTTTCTTACGAACTGACCTCCTAGTATATCCAAATCCGTGTAATTTACGCTGGATTGTCCGTCTTGATACCGGAATAGGCACACGATTGTTAAATTCACTTGTTATATCTTTTAAAGAAGATCGGCGGCTAGTTTTCACAACTCGGGCAAGTGTGTTTTCCGCTCGTTTGGTGACAGTTTTTTTCCTTCCAGTTCTGGGCAAGTTTTCCAATGAACCGCGGATGCGCCAACGCTTCAAAAGCCTGGAAATTGTAGATTTTGATATCTTTAAGCTCTGAGCAATGTGGCTAGCTCGATGTCCACTCTCGATCAGTTGTATGATATTTCGTTTGGTGTCGTCTGACAATTCTTTGCCGTGTTTCGCCATTTTGGTTGACATCAACAATGCGTAAATTTAGAATCGATTTCGGTACGGAAATGAAAATTTAATTAGTGAAATTGAGTTGCTCCCCTTTGAACACTATTTTTATTAATTTCGTTTATCATATCAATGATAGTGACGTTAAAAACGTCCCCCTTGGAAAAAAACAATATGACGGCCATTAAAAAAGTTGACTCATTTATGGCACCATGCTGTATGTCTAATATATGAGGAACCTTAGGGTTTTGAAAAGCTTCCTCAGTTGATGTTGTTTATAATAAAATAATTTAAACTTCAAAAACATTGTTTACCAATGAAATTTTATGTAACATTCCACCTTTGAATTATTATCCAATGATTTTCTCTGTTTTTCAGATCCAACCAGATGTCTTGTTTCAACTGCTGTTATCCCTAGGTAAAGAATGCCCTGACAATCTGTATGTCCTTGATCTAGTTCAAGGTGAAAAACCACTAAGAGCACTGGTAGGTTCACCAAAGAAAAATCTGTCTGAAATTCACCTTAAATTATCCACTGTTGCATGAGATATAGATTTTGTACCTGTATGTCCTCTAGTTCTTTTAGCATATCCTTCTGTCACACTCAGGTTTCCCAAAACTTTGTTCAGATATTCAATTGCAATGCTTACTGCCTATGTAAAGATATTTCTTCCAAGACACATTATACATGTACATGTTTGTAACAAAACAAAAATGTTGTTGTCACATTACGATATTAAAAAAAAGTCATATTGTTTTCTTTAGTTTGAATTAAAAGAGCATAATGTGTTTTCCTGGTTTATTGGCACATCCTCAATGAAGAAAATTAAAATAAATGTTCTACTTTTGATATTTTCATAGGAGATTGATATTGATTGCTAAGAATAACAACAAACAACTATGTTTCCAAATCATTAAACTTTGTTTTTTTATTTCATTCTTTTACAGGATTTTTGTTATGAGAATGACTCTGACAGACTAGAAATGATTGATGCTGTCAATATGTGTGTAACTGTGATAGCCTATGCCCCTGACTCATTTAGAAGTGTTCAGATGCTGGTATGTATTTGAGTTATTAAAGACTTTTTGCATCAAAAATTTAGTAAAGGACAAAAACTAAAAATTACCAATTTCTCTTTTGACACCATTAGCAAGGATGCTGCTAGTCCATAGGGAGAGATTGAACATAATGTTTTCTCCTGTGTGTGGAGGAGACATAAATCTCCTTAAAGTCCTTTTGAAGAGCTTTTATAAAAAGAATACTCAATGTGAGCAACCTATTTAATAAAAGTGACACTTGTACATTGCAAACAAAAAAAGGTATAACAAAAAGTTTAGAATTGTTTTCCAATACATTATAGATAAGCTTAGAAAAAAACTTGAAAAGCAACTCCCACCTGGCGGGCAACACATTTCTTCAAACATTTTCAAAAAAAAGTTTTGTTTGCCTTTTGACTGTAACATGTTGCAAAGCAACACAAAAGGGTCACTTCAACACTATCCTATATCCTCTGTAGCGGCCAAAATTCAGTTACAGATTTCCAAGCAACTACATGCCAAGACCTTTTGATATATGGTTTGTATCTTTGTAATATAATACTAAGGTGTAAAATGATTTTATGCCTGTAAGTCTTCTATTTTTATGCCCCTGCGACAACATGTCGGGGGGCATTAAGTTTTACTCATGTCCGTCCGTACGTCGGTACAAATTTCCGTCAAGCTTTTCTCAGAAACCGTAAATGGGAATGACTTGAAACTTGGTAGGATGGTTCAGTATTACAAACTACGTCCTAAGAGAATTTTAGACCTGTCGGACATCTACTTCCTGTTTGGGGCTGGATCAATACCAAAATCGACTTGAAAATTTCTGTCAAGCTTTTCTCAGACACCGTACATGGGAATGATTTGAAACTTAGTAGGATGGTTAAGTATGATAAACTATGCGTCCTAAGCAACTTTCAGACCTGTTGAACTTCGAATTTTTATTTGCGGGGGCATCTGTGTCCCATGGACACATTCTTTCTTTATCTACATGTATTTCTATTTCTATTTCTTTATATTATAAAGGCAACATTCCATTTAAGTCTTCCATTGGAGATTGCCATTCTAGTTCTTTTAACAAACTTACAACAACAATTCCTTTACAGAAAATCTTAGATGTCCTTATTCCAAGATACCTTGACCATCTGAAGAAGAATACAAACCAAAGAGACAACCCAACAGCTGCTAGATCTGAGATTACTGTCATCAATAATGTAGCCATCGCCATGAGGGCTCTGTTGTGTTGTAGTGAATACTTTACAAGGTACGTCAGATCTGAGATCACTGTCATCAGTAATGTAGCCATCGCCATGAGGGCTCTGTTGTGTTGTAGTGAATACTTTACAAGGTATGTCAGATCTGAGATCACTGTCATCAATAATGTAGCCATTGCCATGAGGGCTCTGTTGTGCTGTAGGGAATACTTTACAAGGTACGTCAGATCTGAAATCACTGTCATCAGTAATGTAGCAATCACCATGAGGGCTCTGTTGTACGTGTTGTAGTGAATACTTTACAAGGTACGTCAGATCTGAAATCACTTTCATCAGTAACGTAGCCATCGCCATGAGGGCTCTGTTGTGTTGTAGTGAATACTTTACAAGGTACGTCAGATCTGAAATCACTGTCATCAATAATGTAGCAATCTACTTTACAAGGTAGATCAGATCTGAAATCACTGTCATCAATAATGTAGCCATCGCCATGAGGGCTCTGTTGTGTTGTAGTGAATATTTTACAAGGTACGTCAGATCTGAAATCACTGTCATCAATAATGTAGCCATCTACTTTACAAGGTAGGTCAGATCTGAAATCAATGTCATCAGTAATGTAGCCATTGCCATGCGGGCTCTGTTGTGTTGTAGTGAATACTTTACAAGGTACGTCAGATCTGAAATCAATGTCATCAGTAATGTAGCCATCGCCATGAGGGCTCTGTTGTGTTGTAGTGAATACTTTACAAGGTACGTCAGATCTGAAATCAATGTCATCAGTAATGTAGCCATGGCCATGAGGGCTCTGTTGTGTTGTAGTGAATACTTTACAAGGTACGTCAGATCTGAAATCAATGTCATCAGTAATGTAGCCATTGCCATGAGGGCTCTGTTGTGTTGTAGTGAATACTTTACAAGGTACGTCAGATCTGAAATCACTGTCATCAATAATGTAGCCATGGCCATGAGGGCTCTGTTGTGTTGTAGTGAATACTTTACAAGGTACGTCAGATCTGAAATCAATGTCATCAGTAATGTAGCCATGGCCATGAGGGCTCTGTTGTGTTGTAGTGAATACTTTACAAGGTACGTCAGATCTGAGATCACTGTCATCAATAATGTAGCCATCGCCATGAGAGCTCTGTTGTGCTGTAGTGAATACTTTACAAGGTACGTCAGATCTGAAATCAATGTCATCAGTAATGTAGCCATGGCCATGAGGGCTCTGTTGTGTTGTAGTGAATACTTTACAAGTTACGTCAGATCTGAGATCACTGTCATCAATAATTTAGCCATTGCCATGAGGGCTCTGTTGTGTTGTAGTGAACACTTTACAAGGTACGTCAGATCTGAAATCACTGTCATCAGTAATGTAGCCATTGCCATGAGGGCTCTGTTGTGTTGTAGTGAATACTTTACAAGGTACGTCAGATCTGAAATCACTGTCATCAGTAATGTAGCCATCGCCATGAGGGCTCTGTTGTGTTGTAGTGAATACTTTACAAGGTACGTCAGATCTGAGATAACCGTCATCAATAATGTAGCCATCGCCATGAGGGCTCTGTTGTGTTGTAGTGAATACTTTACAAGGTACGTCAGATCTGAGATCACTGTCATCAATAATGTAGCCATCGCCATGAGAGCTCTGTTGTGTTGTAGTGAATACTTTACAAGGTATGCAGATCTGAGATCACTGTCATCAATAATTTAGCCATTGCCATGAGGGCTCTGTTGTGTTGTAGTGAATACTTTACAAGGTATGTCAGATCTGAAATCACTGTCATTAGTAATGTAGCCATTGCCATGAGGGCTCTGTTGTGTTGTAGTGAATACTTTACAAGGTACGTCAGATCTGAGATCACTGTCATCAGTAAGGTAGCCATCAACATGAGGGCTCTGTTGTGTTGTAGTGAATACTTTTCAAGGTACGTCAGATCTGAAATCACTGTCATCAATAATGTAGCCATCGCCATGAGGGCTCTGTTGTGTTGTAGTGAATACTTTACAAGGTACGTCAGATCTGAAATCACTGTCATCAATAATGTAGCCATCTACTTTACAAGGTACGTCAGATCTGAAATCACTGTCATCAATAATGTAGCCATCGCCATGAGGGCTCTGTTGTGTTGTAGTGAATATTTTACAAGGTACGTCAGATCTGAAATCACTGTCATCAATAATATAGCCATCTACTTTACAAGGTAGGTCAGATCTGAAATCAATGTCATCAGTAATGTAGCCATTGCCATGAGGGCTCTGTTGTGTTGTAGTGAATACTTTACAAGGTACGTCAGATCTGAAATCAATGTCATCAGTAATGTAGCCATCGCCATGAGGGCTCTGTTGTGTTGTAGTGAATACTTTACAAGGTACGTCAGATCTGAAATCAATGTCATCAGTAATGTAGCCATGGCCATGAGGGCTCTGTTGTGTTGTAGTGAATACTTTACAAGGTACGTCAGATCTGAAATCAATGTCATCAGTAATGTAGCCATTGCCATGAGGGCTCTGTTGTGTTGTAGTGAATACTTTACAAGGTACGTCAGATCTGAAATCACTGTCATCAATAATATAGCCATGGCCATGAGGGCTCTGTTGTGTTGTAGTGAATACTTTACAAGGTACGTCAGATCTGAAATCAATGTCATCAGTAATGTAGCCATGGCCATGAGGGCTCTGTTGTGTTGTAGTGAATACTTTACAAGGTACGTCAGATCTGAGATCACTGTCATCAATAATGTAGCCATCGCCATGAGAGCTCTGTTGTGCTGTAGTGAATACTTTACAAGGTACGTCAGATCTGAAATCAATGTCATCAGTAATGTAGCCATGGCCATGAGGGCTCTGTTGTGTTGTAGTGAATACTTTACAAGGTACGTCAGGTCTGAAATCACTGTCATCAGTAATGTAGCCATGGCCATGAGGGCTCTGTTGTGTTGTAGCGAATACTTTACAAGGTACGTCAGATCTGAAATCACTGTCATCAATAATGTAGCCATCGCCATGAGGGCTCTGTTGTGTTGTAGTGAATACTTTACAAGGTACGTCAGATCTGAAATCACTGTCATCAGTAATGTAGCCATTGCCATGAGGGCTCTGTTGTGTTGTAGTGAATACTTTACAAGGTACGTCAGATCTGAGATCACTGTCATCAATAATTTAGCCATTGCCATGAGGGATCTGTTGTGTTGTAGTGAATACTTTACAAGGTACGTCAGGTCTGAAATCACTGTCATCAGTAATGTAGCCATTGCCATGAGGGCTCTGTTGTGTTGTAGTGAATACTTTACAAGGTACGTCAGATCTGAAATCACTGTCATCAATAACGTAGCCATTGCCATGAGGGCTCTGTTGTGTTGTAGTGAATACTTTACAAGGTATGTCAGATCTGAGATAACTGTCATCAATAACGTAGCCATAGGAATGAGGGCTCTGTTGTGTTGTAGTGAATGCTTTACAAGGTACATCAGATCTGAAATCACTGTCATCAGTAATGTAGCCATCGCCATGAGGGCTCTGTTGTGTTGTAGTGAATACTTTACAAGGTACGTCAGATCTGAGATCACTGTCATCAATAATGTAGCCATCGCCATGAGGGCTCTGTTGTGTTGTAGTGAATACTTTACAAGGTACGTCAGATCTGAGATCACTGTCATCAATAATGTAGCCATCGCCATGAGGGCTCTGTTGTGTTGTAGTGAATACTTTACAAGGTACGTCAGATCTGAGATCACTGTCATCAATAATGTAGCCATCGCCATGAGAGCTCTGTTGTGCTGTAGTGAATACTTTACAAGGTACGTCAGATCTGAAATCAATGTCATCAGTAATGTAGCCATGGCCATGAGGGCTCTGTTGTGTTGTAGTGAATACTTTACAAGGTACGTCAGGTCTGAAATCACTGTCATCAGTAATGTAGCCATGGCCATGAGGGCTCTGTTGTGTTGTAGCGAATACTTTACAAGGTACGTCAGATCTGAAATCACTGTCATCAATAATGTAGCCATCGCCATGAGGGCTCTGTTGTGTTGTAGTGAATACTTTACAAGGTACGTCAGATCTGAAATCACTGTCATCAGTAATGTAGCCATTGCCATGAGGGCTCTGTTGTGTTGTAGTGAATACTTTACAAGGTACGTCAGATCTGAGATCACTGTCATCAATAATTTAGCCATTGCCATGAGGGATCTGTTGTGTTGTAGTGAATACTTTACAAGGTACGTCAGGTCTGAAATCACTGTCATCAGTAATGTAGCCATTGCCATGAGGGCTCTGTTGTGTTGTAGTGAATACTTTACAAGGTACGTCAGATCTGAAATCACTGTCATCAATAACGTAGCCATTGCCATGAGGGCTCTGTTGTGTTGTAGTGAATACTTTACAAGGTATGTCAGATCTGAGATAACTGTCATCAATAACGTAGCCATAGGAATGAGGGCTCTGTTGTGTTGTAGTGAATGCTTTACAAGGTACATCAGATCTGAAATCACTGTCATCAGTAATGTAGCCATCGCCATGAGGGCTCTGTTGTGTTGTAGTGAATACTTTACAAGGTACGTCAGATCTGAGATCACTGTCATCAATAATGTAGCCATCGCCATGAGGGCTCTGTTGTGTTGTAGTGAATACTTTACAAGGTACGTCAGATCTGAGATCACTGTCATCAATAATGTAGCCATCGCCATGAGAGCTCTGTTGTGTTGTAGTGAATACTTTACAAGGTGCGTCAGATCTGAGATCACTGTCATCAATAATGTAGCCATCGCCATGAGGGCTCTGTTGTGTTGTAGTGAATACTTTACAAGGTACGTCAGATCTGAAATCACTGTCATCAATAATGTAGCCATCGCCATGAGGGCTCTGTTGTGTTGTAGTGAATACTTTACAAGGTACGTCAGATCTGAAATCAATGTCATCAGTAATGTAGCCATCGCCATGAGGGCTCTGTTGTGTTGTAGTGAATACTTTACAAGGTACGTCAGATCTGAAATCACTGTCATCAGTAATGTAGCCATCGCCATGAGGGCTCTGTTGTGTTGTAGTGAATACTTTACAAGGTACGTCAGATCTGAAATCACTGTCATCAGTAATGTAGCCATCGCCATGAGGGCTCTGTTGTGTTGTAGTGAATACTTTACAAGGTACGTCAGATCTGAAATCACTGTCATCAATAATGTAGCCATCGCCATGAGGGCTCTGTTGTGTTGTAGTGAATACTTTACAAGGTACGTCAGATCTGAAATCACTGTCATCAATAATGTAGCCATCGCCATGAGGGCTCTGTTGTGTTGTAGTGAATACTTTACAAGGTACGTCAGATCTGAAATCACTGTCATCAATAATTTAGCCATCGCCATGAGGACTCTGTTGTGTTGTAGTGAATACTTTACAAGGTACGTCAGGTCTGAAATCACTGTCATCAATAATGTAGCCATCGCCATGAGGGCTCTGTTGTGTTGTAGCGAATACTTTACAAGGTACGTCAGGTCTGAAATCACTGTCATCAATAATGTAGCCATCGCCATGAGGGCTCTGTTGTGTTGTAGTGAATACTTTACAAGGTACATCAGATCTGAAATCACTGTCATCAGTAATGTAGCCATCGCCATGAGGGCTCTGTTGTGTTGTAGTGAATATTTCACAAGGTACGTCAGATCTGAAATCACTGTCATCAATAATGTAGCCATCGCCATGAGGGCTCTGTTGTGTTGTAGTGAATACTTTACAAGGTACGTCAGATCTGAAATCAATGTCATCAGTAATGTAGCCATCGCCATGAGGGCTCTGTTGTGTTGTAGTGAATACTTTACAAGGTACTTCAGATCTGAGATCACTGTCATCAGTAATGTAGCCATCGCCATGAGGGCTCTGTTGTGTTGTAGTGAATACTTTACAAGGTACGTCAGATCTGAAATCACTGTCATCAGTAATGTAGCCATGGCCATGAGGGCTCTGTTGTGTTGTAGCGAATACTTTACAAGGTACGTCAGATCTGAAATCACTGTCATCAATAATGTAGCCATCGCCATGAGGGCTCTGTTGTGTTGTAGCGAATACTTTACAAGGTACGTCAGATCTGAAATCACTGTCATCAATAATGTAGCCATCGCCATGAGGGCTCTGTTGTGTTGTAGTGAATACTTTACAAGGTACGTCAGATCTGAAATCACTGTCATCAATAATGTAGCCATCGCCATGAGGGCTCTGTTGTGTTGTAGTGAATACTTTACAAGGTACGTCAGATCTGAGATCACTGTCATCAATAATGTAGCCATCGCCATGAGGGCTCTGTTGTGTTGTAGTGAATACTTTACAAGGTACGTCAGATCTGAGATCACTGTCATCAATAATGTAGCCATCGCCATGAGGGCTCTGTTGTGTTGTAGTGAATACTTTACAAGGTACCTCAGATCTGAAATCACTGTCATCAATAATGTAGCCATTGCCATGAGGGCTCTGTTGTGTTGTAGTGAATACTTTACAAGGTACCTCAGATCTGAAATCACTGTCATCAATAATGTAGCCATTGCCATGAGGGCTCTGTTGTGTTGTAGTGAATACTTTACAAGGTACGTCAGATCTGAAATCACTGTCATCAATAATGTAGCCATTGCCATGAGGGCTCTGTTGTGTTGTAGTGAATACTTTACAAGGTACGTCAGATCTGAAATCAATGTCATCAGTAATGTAGCCATGGCCATGAGGGCTCTGTTGTGTTGTAGTGAATACTTTACAAGGTACGTCAGATCTGAAATCAATGTCATCAGTAATGTAGCCATTGCCATGAGGGCTCTGTTGTGTTGTAGTGAATACTTTACAAGGTACGTCAGATCTGAAATCACTGTCATCAATAATATAGCCATGGCCATGAGGGCTCTGTTGTGTTGTAGTGAATACTTTACAAGGTACGTCAGATCTGAAATCAATGTCATCAGTAATGTAGCCATGGCCATGAGGGCTCTGTTGTGTTGTAGTGAATACTTTACAAGGTACGTCAGATCTGAGATCACTGTCATCAATAATGTAGCCATCGCCATGAGAGCTCTGTTGTGCTGTAGTGAATACTTTACAAGGTACGTCAGATCTGAAATCAATGTCATCAGTAATGTAGCCATGGCCATGAGGGCTCTGTTGTGTTGTAGTGAATACTTTACAAGGTACGTCAGGTCTGAAATCACTGTCATCAGTAATGTAGCCATGGCCATGAGGGCTCTGTTGTGTTGTAGCGAATACTTTACAAGGTACGTCAGATCTGAAATCACTGTCATCAATAATGTAGCCATCGCCATGAGGGCTCTGTTGTGTTGTAGTGAATACTTTACAAGGTACGTCAGATCTGAAATCACTGTCATCAGTAATGTAGCCATTGCCATGAGGGCTCTGTTGTGTTGTAGTGAATACTTTACAAGGTACGTCAGATCTGAGATCACTGTCATCAATAATTTAGCCATTGCCATGAGGGATCTGTTGTGTTGTAGTGAATACTTTACAAGGTATGTCAGGTCTGAAATCACTGTCATCAGTAATGTAGCCATTGCCATGAGGGCTCTGTTGTGTTGTAGTGAATACTTTACAAGGTACGTCAGATCTGAAATCACTGTCATCAATAACGTAGCCATTGCCATGAGGGCTCTGTTGTGTTGTAGTGAATACTTTACAAGGTACGTCAGATCTGAGATAACTGTCATCAATAACGTAGCCATAGGAATGAGGGCTCTGTTGTGTTGTAGTGAATGCTTTACAAGGTACATCAGATCTGAAATCACTGTCATCAGTAATGTAGCCATCGCCATGAGGGCTCTGTTGTGTTGTAGTGAATACTTTACAAGGTACGTCAGATCTGAGATCACTGTCATCAATAATGTAGCCATCGCCATGAGGGCTCTGTTGTGTTGTAGTGAATACTTTACAAGGTACGTCAGATCTGAAATCACTGTCATCAATAATGTAGCCATCGCCATGAGAGCTCTGTTGTGTTGTAGTGAATACTTTACAAGGTACGTCAGATCTGAGATCACTGTCATCAATAATGTAGCCATCGCCATGAGGGCTCTGTTGTGTTGTAGTGAATACTTTACAAGGTACGTCAGATCTGAAATCACTGTCATCAATAATGTAGCCATCGCCATGAGGGCTCTGTTGTGTTGTAGTGAATACTTTACAAGGTACGCCAGATCTGAGATCACTGTCATCAATAATGTAGCCGTCGCCATGAGGGCTCTGTTGTGTTGTAGTGAATACTTTACAAGGTACGTCAGATCTGAAATCAATGTCATCAGTAATGTAGCCATCGCCATGAGGGCTCTGTTGTGTTGTAGTGAATACTTTACAAGGTATGTCAGATCTGAAATCACTGTCATCAATAATGTAGCCATCGCCATGAGGGCTCTGTTGTGTTGTAGTGAATACTTTACAAGGTACGTCAGATCTGAAATCACTGTCATCAATAATGTAGCCATCGCCATGAGGGCTCTGTTGTGTTGTAGTGAATACTTTACAAGGTACGTCAGATCTGAAATCACTGTCATCAGTAATGTAGCCATCGCCATGAGGGCTCTGTTGTGTTGTAGTGAATACTTTACAAGGTACGTCAGATCTGAAATCACTGTCATCAATAATGTAGCCATCGCCATGAGGGCTCTGTTGTGTTGTAGTGAATACTTTACAAGGTACGTCAGATCTGAGATCACTGTCATTAATAATGTAGCCATCGCCATGAGGGCTCTGTTGTGTTGTAGTGAATACTTTACAAGGTACGTCAGATCTGAAATCACTGTCATCAATAATGTAGCCATCACCATGAGGGCTCTGTTGTGTTGTAGTGAATACTTTACAAGGTACGTCAGATCTGAAATCACTGTCATCAATAATGTAGCCATCACCATGAGGGCTCTGTTGTGTTGTAGTGAATACGGTACTTTACAAGGTACGTCAGATCTGAAATCACCGTCATCAATAATGTAGCCATCGCCATGAGGGCTCTGTTGTGTTGTAGTGAATACTTTACAAGGTACGTCAGATCTGAGATCACTGTCATCAATAATGTAGCCATCGCCATGAGGGCTCTGTTGTGCTGTAGTGAATACTTTACAAGGTACGTCAGATCTGAAATCACCGTCATCAATAATGTAGCCATCGCCATGAGGGCTCTGTTGTGCTGTAGTGAATACTTTACAAGGTACGTCAGATCTGAAATCACTGTCATCAATAATGTAGCCATAGCCATGAGAGCTCTGTTGTGTTGTAGTGAATACTTTACAAGGTAAGTCAGATCTGAAATCACTGTCATCAGTAATGTAGCCATCACCATGAGGGCTCTGTTGTGTTGTAGTGAATACTTTACAAGGTACGTCAGATCTGAGATCACTGTCATTAATAATGTAGCCATCGCCATGAGGGCTCTGTTGTGTTGTAGTGAATACTTTACAAAGTAAAATGGTTTTGCAGAAAGTTTAGAAAAACAAAGGTCAGAGAGAAAAAACTTGGAAATTGTTAAAAAATTTCATTGCACTTCAATGAATAAAAGCAGAGGATCTTGAGATAGTTCATTTTCTAAAACTCTCTCAAAAAGGAGAATTCTAATAAGGGGACATAAAAAGCATGACAAAACCATAAACCACAATGGCAATTAGAAGCACAAACTCATGACAAACAAAAACTTACAGTCCTGCATGGCTCAGGTATTGAAAAGGGAGTTAAATACCAACACACACACATGACAAACAACTTTAGTGCTCTGAAAAAGTAAGCATTTCCTTCTTATTGCAACAGACATGTGTAAAAGCTGGTAATCCTAGCAGATATAATATGCAAATGTTTCAATCCAATCTTTAAACTCTCAAAGAATGACCCACTTCTTTACACAGGTTAATGAAAATTGATAAAACACGTCAATGATTTCATTATATAGGAACATGAGTCTTCCTCAGAGACAACTAGACATGGAGAAATCATCAGCTAAGGCCACCAGTAACCACTCACCACTGGGTGGCACCAGTTACTATAATATAGTGTTATTTTATTTTATAGGAACATGAGTCTTCCTCAGAGACAACTAGACATGGAGAAATCATCAGCTAAAGCCACCAGTAACCACTCACCACTGGGTGGCACCAGTTACTATAATATAGTGTTATTTTATTTTATAGGAACATGAGTCTTCCTCAGAGACAGTTAGACATGGAGAAATCATCAGCTAAAGCCACCAGTAACCACTCACCACTAGGTGGCACCAGTTATTATGATGACAGGGAAGATTCTCATGCAAGGTAGGGTTCATGTTTCCTGGTTCTTATAAAGTGGCTCCTGCAGAGCTAATCATAATCTTCAACCCAATGACTTTATTCGGATTACTTTCAGCCTTTTTATTAGCTCACCTGACCCGAAGGGTGCTATTGCCATCACTTTGCATCCGTCGTCCGTCCGTTGTCCGTCTTCCGTCGTACGTTAGCTTTTTTTCAAACATCTTCTTCTCTGAAACTGCTTGGTCAAATGCAGCCAAACTTGATATGGTTGTTCCTTAGGGTATTGTGCAAAAAGTTTGCGTTGGGATTTTTGATACATCAAAAAACATGGCCGCTGTTACTAAAAATAGAACAGGGCGGGTCAAATACAGTTTTTTGCAAATAACTCAAAAACGGTGACAGACATCAAAATTCTGGCAAGGGTTAAAGTGATCAGCACCTCAAGATCTACTTGCCCCGAAATTTTCAAGAAGATCCAACAACCGATGTAGGAGTTATTGCCCTTTTTCTGGATTTTTTCAAAATTTGCACTTATTTAGCCCTTTATCTTAAAAACTATTCAAGATATTTTAAAAATTCAAATTGCATATGATTAAGCACATTAAGATCTACATTTCATGTAATTAGGTCAAAGCTGTGGAACCATTTCTTTTAGGAGTTATGGCCCTTAAAGCGTCAAAATTTACCATTTTTCATTACTCTTTTCCTGAATTTCGAAGATTAACTTGTCTGACACCATACATCCAACTTCAACCAAACTTAACACAGTTCTTTGATAGCATAAATGCTACAAGTGTATCGTTCAGATTTTTGATTGGTCAAAAAATATGGCCACCATGGCTAAAAATAGAACATAGGGGTAAATTGCAGTTTTTTGCTAATAACTCAAAAATGGTTTAAGATATCAAAATTATGATTGGAGACAAAAGTGAACATCTCAAGATCTACCTGCTCTGAAAGTTTCAAGAAGATCCAACAATTGATGTAGGAGTTATTGCCCTTTTTCTGGATTTTTTCAAAAATGTTCACTTATTTAGCCATATATCTTGAAAACTATATAAGATATTTTAAAAATTTAAATAAATTGCATATGATCAAGCACATCAAGATCTACATTGTATGTATTTAGGTCAAAGCTGTAGGACCATTTTTATTAGGAGTTATTGTCCTTAAAACAACAAAATTTACCATTTTTAGCTCACCTGGCCAAAGGCCATGTGAGCTATTGCCATCACTTGGCGTCCGTCGTCGTCGTTGTCCGTCGCCGTCGTCGTTAACTTTTCTTCAAACTTCTTCTTCTCTGAAACGGCTGCACAGATTCAAACCAAATTTGGTCTGGGGGTACTTTAGGGTATCCCCCACAGAACTGATGTGGGGATTTTTGATTCGTCGAAAAACATGGCCGCTGTTGCTAAAAATAGACCAGGTGGGTCAGACTACTGTTTTTGGCTTGTAAATCAAAAAGTATAAGAGATAGATGAAATCTGATGCCACGCCACTGCTTCAGCATCAAAAGCTCTACAAAAGTCTCTATTGAGTCGAAGTTGTCAGATGACCCCTTATGGGAGTTACGGCCCCTTAAAGGTGAAAAATAGCATTTTTTCATGTTTTTGGCCTATGGAATGAAAACTATTGCAGATAGAGAGAAGCTGTTGCTTGCTTAAATGTTCAGCTCATTTAGCTCTACAAAAGTCTTCATAGGGTCGAAGTTGTCAGATGACCCCTTATAGGGGTTACGGCCCCATAAAGGCAAAAAAAAGTGTTTTTTGCCTATAGAATGAAAACTATTGCAGATAGAGAAAAGCTGTTGCTTGCTTAAATGTTCAGCTCATTTAGCTCTACACAAGCCTCCATAGGGTGGAAGTTGTCAGATGACCCCTTATAGGGGTTACGGCCCCTTAAAGGCAAAAAATAGTGTTTTTGGCCTATAGAATGAAAACTATTGCAGATAGAGAAAAGCTGTTGCTTGCTTAAATGTTCAGCTCATTTAGCTCTACACAAGTCTCCATAGGGTCAAAGTTGTCAGATGACCCCTTATAGGGGTTATGGCCCCTTAAAGGCAAAAAATAGAGTTTTTGGCCTATAGAATGAAAACTATTGCAGATAGAGAAAAGCTGTTGCTTGCTTATATGTTCAGCTCATTTAGCTCTACACAAGTCTCCATATGGTCGAAGTTGTCAGATGACCCCCTATAGGGGTTACAGCCCCTTAAAGGCAAAAAATAGTGTTTTTGGCCTAAAGAAAGAAAACTTTTGCAGATAGAGAAAAGATGTTGCTTGCTTAAATGTTCAGCTTAATTAGCTCTACAAAAGTCATTTTAGGGTCGAAGTTGTCAGATGACCCCTTTAAGGGGTTATGGCCCTTTAAAGGTGAAAAATAGTGTTTTTTGCTTTGGAATGAAAACTATTGCAGACAGGGCTTTCAATAGAAGCGGGAAGCCGGCTGTTTTACCCGTTAACTTCAAAGAAATCCGCCGGCTACTTTTGCAAAAAGTATGACGTTAAAAATCGGGAAAAATTAAATGTACAAGCAATAATTCTTGACTTTAGTCCCTTTTATCGTCGTACCTAGCATGTCCGTGTATTTTCCCTAAACTAAAAACAGATATTCTGAAAATAAACTGAACTCCGTGTCATATTAGCGCTTGATAGTTATACAAATTAACACCGGGATAATGGCTTCTTAATGACAGCGACGAAGTCACAAAATGGAGCGAGGTTCCAAGCAAATGGACATGGTGTTTGGTCCCTTTTATCGTCATGGTGTCGGTTTTAAAAGCTCATTAGAGCTTGTGTTATTTGTTTTATAACTGTACCGACTTTATAAATAAATATTAATTGACTTGAAAGAAGAGGAAACAAGGTATTTATAGACAGAAATCACGAGAAGCAATCATTAATTGCAAATAATGATTAGTCTGACTTATCGTAGACATAAATGATTCATTTCTGGTCAAGATACATTTGAATCAACACGGAATATAAAATTGATGATTCTCGGGAAATTATGTACACTTTATGATGAATTTAAATGAAACAATCATAGTCTTAAATATGATTGACATTAATTAACAGTACATGTACATTTTAATTTATTTATTTTCTTCAAACTGAAATAACAGTGGATTTTTTTTAAACAAATACAGTAACAGTGACAGCTGTCATAGATCTTAATTGAATTAAATATGTAATCATAATCAACAATTATCAACAGTCAGAGATTTTATTTTCAATATCATATTATATATGAACATTATGATCTGTTGACATCATGAATTTATATGACAGCTGTTAGTTACATCTCCAAGAATCATCAGCTGAAAACAGAAATGTAAAGTATGAAACTTAAATTTGTAAAAAAAAATTTGTTGTTCTGACGTCATTGAAGGTCAGAAAATGCCATGAGATTATAGATTAAGATAGATATTGTCTTGCAGACTATAAACAGTCTGAGTCAATGTACTCCCAATTTTATAGGATAGAAGTCATCAGATACTGATAATAGCTGACAAAATTGAAATAATTTATTACAAATCAATAATAATATGAAATATTGAATTCACCCCAAAAAAATCACAAAAAGGTGGCAAAATTGTTCTAAATTTAAAGGTTGCAAATGGGCTCAGGAGACCCCCAGAATGCAGGATTTTGGGTCTAGAACTCCAGAGCCGTAAGGCCGTAAGGGCGCACGCAAGCGTGCGCGGCGGGCGGCTATTGCCGCCCGCATATTCAAGTTGCCTTCTTTATTTCAATTATCAACCTCAGGGCTCAAGCTACTTCAGAAAAATAGGGAGAAGTGACTTCTCTTTCAGATTGGTATTAGGGAGAAGTGGGGAGGGACAGGGAGAAGTGAAGTTATAGCAGGGAGAAGTGGGAATTAAACTTTATATATACACTGGGTGTATGTATTTATGATATAATACTATAATAGTACAGGACTGAAACCGAGTTACAGCCAAAATTTCCGGACGTCGGAGTTATTTTCCGGTGGACCTCGGAGTTTTCCGGTCAAAAACTCCGAGTTTCTACGGAGTTTTTTCTCGGAGTAATACGTGAACGTCCGAGGTAAACCCGGCGGGACTCCGAGGTCAACTCCGAAATCGCCCAAAAAACTCCGTGGTTCATTTTATTCTATTTGAAAAGGACAATTGTGTACGCCTGTTATTATTCTCAATTCACATTTTTACGTCTCAGATGTCTTAAAATATGATGATTTTATTTCAAGTCTTGTTTATTTTTTAAGTCTTACAACTCCGAAATCGCCCCCAAAAACTCCGTGGTTCATTTTATTCTATTTGAAAAGGACAATTGTATACGCCTGCAATTATTTCCAATTCACATTATTACGTCTCAGATGTCTTAATATATTTGTATATTTTTTTAAAGGCTAATAAAATATTATGATTTTATTTCAAGTATTGTTTATTTTTTAAGTCTTAAAGAAATATATCGGACGATGGTATCAATCTTAGGACTTTTCCGTACGCAGTTCAAGCGACTGATTTTAAATTACAATATGATGAATACTTGATGGTTGAAAATGATAAATGAATAATTACCATATTTGGACGGGGTAATAAATAAATATCGGGCAGCAAGTGGCCGGGGGAATTTATTTCACAACAGATTTCTCAGCAACTACTATATAGCCTTCCATATGATATCTTTCAGTTTATAATGTTCAATGGCTTATTTTACGCCTGCCGATCTTATACGATGTCCGACGGGAAAGGGAAATACTAGTTTACAGCCTGTTAAGCATAAGTACCTTTATGCTGAAGTATCGTAACATATCAGCTGCATGGGTTTGTCAGAAGGAGCCATGATGTTAATTGAATTCCTGAATTGCGGGCATTAGAAAACATACGCATGCATGTGCGTAAATGAATTTAAAAAATTCTAATGTCATATAAGTTGGTTCTATCCGGGGGTTCTATCAACGATTTATGAAAACTTTTAAGTGTACAGAAAATTCTTACAGAGACAATATTATCTTTAAGTACATTTTTAAGTTGTTCAATGATAAGAATCATGTGTGTATATGATGTGTATTACACAGGCAAAATTTAGACATACGTCTGACGTACGTTAATAAAAACGTGTGTCTGACGTAGTGCATAAATGTACGTTAAACATATGTTTCTAACCGCTGTACGGTAAACGTACGTCAAATTATTGTAAAAACATATGTCAGACGTACGTTTTTTAAACGTGTGGTAAACGTACGTTTACCATACGTCAGACATATAGTTTCCTAAAATGTATGAAGTTAGTAAGTCATTTATTTAGTGTGTTTTATTATGAAATAAAAATATTGCCAAGATAAATATTTAATGTGCGTCAGATGTATGCGGTTAGAAATGCCAATTTAATATGCATCAGATGACATGCGTTTAATGTACGCCAGACGCACGTTAAACGCAGTCAGCATTTTGCCTGTGTACATGTAACTCAATTATTATCTTTTCTCTTATATCTGTTTATTTGTTACTCATGCTGCCCTTATGGACCCTTAATTTAACAATAAAATATGTTCTATGTTCTATTAGTCATTTGATTTGTACCTCGTGTTTCACATTTGTATATTGTGTTCCTATACTACACGTGTTTCCGCCTTTACACCGACGTCCTGCTGATGTTGTCCTCGGGACTATGTCTAATAAACATAAGAGTCGCAACTTTCAATAAACAAAGGTGTTTCGACTATGTCCAATTAACAAAGGTTTCGTAACATGTATTGTAATAAAACAGTGTGATCATGTACTCGTGCATAAGGACTAAGTAACATAACAAGATGTATCTCACTTTTTAGCTCACCTGACCCGAAGGGTCATGTGAGCTATTGTCATCGTTAAGCGTCCGTCGTCCGTCCGTCTGTCGTCCGTCGTCCGTCGCTGTCGTCCGTTAACTTTTCTTCAAAGATCTTCTTCTCTGAAACCACTGAAGGGATTTCATTGATACTTAGTATGCATGATCTTTAGGATGTCCTCTACCAAGTTGGTGAATTATATACATGTCGACCAACCAACATGGCCGCCGTTGCTAAAAATAGAACAGGGGGGTCAGACCATTGTTTTTGGCTTATAACTCAAAAAGTTTAAGAGATAGAGACAATCCGAAGCAACCTCCCTTGTTCAGCATCAAAAGCTCTACAAATCTCTCCATTGAGTCGAAGTTGTGAAACGACTCCTTATAGGAGTTATTGCCCTTTAATCATCAAAATTGACCATTTTTGCAGTTTTTTGGCTATATCTTGAAAATTGTTAGAGCTAGAGGAAAAGATAGCATTGCAGAATTGTTAAGCTCATTGAAATCTACAAAAATGATTTCAGGGTCTAAATTGTCAGATCAGCCGTTTAAGAGTTATTCCCCTTTAACTGTTTTTTTTCCATTAATTTACACTGATTTTCAAAAATCTTCTTCTCTAAAACCACTGAAGGGATTGCATTGATACTTGGTATACATGATCTTTAGGATGTCCTCTACCAAGTTTGTGAATTATAGACATGTTGACCAACCAACATGGCCGCCGTTGCTAAAAATAGAACAGGGGGGTCAGACCATTGTTTTTGGCTTATAACTCAAAAAGTATAAGAGATAGAGAAAATCTGAAGCAAATTTTCTTGTTCAGCATCAAAAGGTCCTCACAGGAGTTATAGCCCTTTAACTGTTTTTTTTTAATTTAAACTGATTTCCAAAAATCTTCTCTGAAACCATTGAAAGGATTGTTTTGCAACTTTGTATACTTGAAAGTTTGTGAAATTTATTCAAACTTTGGCATAAGAGATCAGGTGAGCGATTCAGGCTCCTGGGAGCCTCTAGTTTTTTATATAATTTGAATGAAAAACGTACATTTTACGCCTGCCGATCAAAACGCACCAGTAGTTACTAGACAAAATCTGTAATGTATAAAATAGTCTTGGTACTTCATAATATGCTAGTTTGACAAGTGAACAATGCATGGAGGAAAATAGATAAGAGTTTGTCATAAGACCGCTATCTATCAAGGGTGCGTCTTTTTACCACAGAACACCACAGAATACCACAGAACACCACAGAACTATAATAAATCATAAAATAAGTTAAAGACTTGTATACAACATAAAATTTTACGTAAATTATCTTTTAGTTTTCACATTCTAAACAAAAATGTTTGATTTTTTTAAACAATCGACTACTTTATTCAATACGTAGAACATCTAACAAGTCAATCACGTACAATATTGATAACTAAGAAGTAACAAACAAAAATCAGAAAAACGTATTTAATGTATTATGAAAGATTACTTACGAAAACTGACATATATATGAAATTTAATGTAGTCCATGCTAGTAATGCACACAGTTTTGGTAGTGTAGCGGTAAGGTGTTCTGTGGTACTTGTGTATTGTCAATAACTTATTAAATTGGTAATGATTTAAGCAAAACATGGACCTGTTTGGAATTTGGTTTATTTTCTATTTATTTAAAACTGTTTTGTAGTGTTTATATAGCGTTCTGTGGTATTCTGCTGTGTTCTGTGGTATTCTGTGGTGTTCTGTGGTAAAAAGACGCACCGATCTATCGATTTCTCTTATTGTCCTCCTTTGTTAAAAAGCACACACGGTATTTTTACTGTCATCAAATTTCCCGCATTAAACATTTACGATGTATAGCCGATCTAGCCCGTGCGTGTATTCTTGTCTTCAGCGACTGGTGCCGGCTCAAAGTTTTTAGTATTTTGTTTCATTATTTTGCGTATTAGCAAATTATTTTTGTTATATTTTTCTAGGTATTTCTTCATGTGTATCTACAAACTAAAATTGTTTCCATGCATGCTATTGTGTTGCATTGAATTTTGTAAGAACAATATTTTGTGAGTGATTTGCTGATTTTAACGTGGCAAACCCGTCCCATTTGCTATTTTTTTATTTCTGCTTATCAAGTACAGAATAACGACAGGGTAAGAGTATAATCGTGTAAAACGTTATCCCATGCAATTTATTAAGTACTCTGTTGATTTAAATACTGAATTCCACGCATGTGCGTCTATGATTTAGAAAAGGGGAGGGGGCCGCCTTAATTGTCTCAGTGATGAAGACGAAAAGGGGAAAGGGGATTCCCGATGTTTTGCATTAAATCTGCTCGAAAATTAGAAAATTCTAATTAAGGATGGGGGATTCCAACACCGGCACCCTACATGATAGTCTTGATCTGCTTCTGCAAAAAGTAGTAAACGGACTTTTGGAAAGGCAACAGTTCCATTTATGTATTTTTCAATGTTGAAATGTTGGGCGGGTTGTCTTTTCCCAATTTCTAAAGAGATGCGGAATAAGTATATACGCGCAGGGATGTCCAAAACAAAATTAGTTTTATTTAATCCCTGATACGCGTGAAGACGACTAGACAAATAGATATCGGAATAGAAAATCCTGATGGAAAACAGTTGCTCAGTGCCTTAAAAAAGTCATAACCATAAAACGCGCGTTGGGCGTAGCAAAATTTAATTGTAATTTGATTAGGTCAATGTGCACGATGTGGGTAAGTGAGTGACAGTTTGCTGGTGGTTTATGCTCCATGCAGCAACACTTGATTTCAATTGAGATAACGCTGTCGTATTACATTTTTTGTACATTATAGTAACCTGCTCTGCCATTGAAACTTTTTGTTGCAGATGAAATTGCACTGGCCTGCCCAGCCTGTTGTTCGTTTTTTTTTCTCTTCCATAAACCAGTGATTGTGGATCCATGCAGCCATAGACCTGTATATTAAATAGATTTGCAAATTGGTGAAATCTCACAATATCTCATGCCAATAAACGAGATTTCATACAAAATAAACAATTTGAAAAGTACAACTTTATACTGTAATATCTCAAAAACCATTTAAGATTTTTACATGATTCTTTTTTACAGCCATCCTTAAATGTTTTAAGATTTTACTTGTGTTAAAATAACTTCTATAACATTTGGCACTTTAGAGGAGTTTCAAAAGAGCCTATACTACCCTAGTTTTTATGAAAATAAAATATTTTACAAAATTTTCGTAAAGTTTTCACTTTAAATTGTCACAAAATCTTTAATTCTCAACCAAAAAAAATAAATTTTTCACACAGATATTCCTTAATCTTTTCTCTGTTTAATGCAATTTATTTTGATTAATTCCATAGAAAGGCATTGAAGTAGTTCAAAAAATAAACCAACTCTCATTTATCAACCAGTGATATTTTCACACATATACTGGACAATTAACAAGTTGCAAATCTATTTAATATACAGGTCTATGATGCAGCTATTAAAAAACCTCCGCTTAAAAAAGGGGAGGAGTATATTGTAATATGGCGTCTGTGTGTCTATGCGTTACACATCTAGGTACCTATCACTTGTTTGTTACTTATTCATTCACAAGAACCTTTACGCAATCTTTGTTGTATATTGTATACGTGCACCTACCATTTTAGAATCTGATCGTTGGAAGCTTTGTAAAAATCCCTGCATACATTTTTCAATCAGACTTGCGTTTAGAGAAAATATGGGCCAAAGCAGAGGCGGATCCAGAGATTCTGAAAAGAGGGGGCCCACTGACTGGCCTATGAGGGGGCCCGCTTTGGTCACGCTTCAATGATTTCCTATATATTCAACCAAATTTTTCCGCCAAAAGGGGGGCCCTGGGCCCCCCAGGATCCGCCTATGCAAAGTTGCCAAAAACGCAAAAACGCCTATTATATAAGTTTGTGTGGACAAATAGTTTATATGCAAGATCTGGACTTTTAGTATGCCACGCCTAATAACACAATTTTTTGGTAGGTTGGGGATGAACTGGCTAAAAAAAACAATTACATTTACAGGAATTTCCCTTTTATTGGTTTCAATATATAAAAATGTAAGATATGCATCGATTCAAAGTCCACAGAAGGCATGTGTCATGGAATGCTAGTGTCCAAAGCTATTGACTATTCGCTTTGGACCTCCGACGTACAGGTTTCAACAAGTTACGGTTGTATCGTATATAACTTTGTATATATGCCCCATCTACTACGTACGTCCCAAGATTTGATTGAAACACTCCGACACATACAAGTGTAACATGGGGACATACAACAAAATAACATATATTACAAATGACAGAATGAGCTAGTCAGACAGTATATAAAGTTAAAATAACAAATTCAGTTAAATTTGTTTAGAAAGTGGCGCAATTAGCGTACTGGTGCAATTTGATTGTGGCGCAGTTAGATTCGCTTTTGGCGCAAATCGAGTTCGCCCATTGTCTCGACCTTATTAGTTTTATTTTCTCTAAGTTCGATTACTTGTCTTATATTGATAATATTATTTTTTTACACGTACATTAAAACAATAATTAATAAGTCAGTATCGATGAAATAATTAACTTTCGGCCGGGTTTTTAATTTAAAAAGAAATAAAATCCTCAGTATTTCAAAATAAAAAATATCTGGTTTAAATACTAATATTCTAATTAACAAAAGTTAAACTGCTACACGATACATCACCAATTCAATAAACAACACATCACGCTCTGATGGAGTCATCCCTAATTGTACCCCAAAGCAAACGGCGGCCAGGTGTATTGATTTTCTACCTGTGTGAATTGTGTGCTGGCCGGAAGAAGTTTAGCTGCAAATCAAATACACAAAAGCTCTCAACGGTTTTAACAAATAGTAGCTCAGTTTATTTAATGATATGTTTTTTTGTGGTAAGGTTAGTACTTATCGGGAATTATGAATAACGGGGAGCCACTGTCTGTACACACTCTAAAGTAAACGTTTCAAATGCATGATGTAAAAAAAAATCGAAGGACCCTATAGCGTAGCAACATATCTGGGTTTGGAGTTTATATGATTCTTCATCCAGATCCTGTGATGCATACTCGTACAGTTAGCATCATCACAAGAGGGGATCCGTGTGTACTCTAAATATTTAAAGGTACCGAGGTGTGAGGCTCGTACAATATTCATATACCACCCCCCCCCTGACAAAGGACATCTATTCATAATGCAAAAATCATTGTGTGACATAGTCCATGTATAATAACATGCAGATACTCTGTAATTTACAGGCAATATGATGTTATAAATGTTCAGTGAAAATCCAAATTTGAATTGTTATATTAAATTTTAACTAAATTCATGTTCAGGAAGGGTCGTGGGAAGTTATTTTTTTTTTGTATCTTATAACAATTGATACGAAGAAAACATTCACAGATACATTCTCGGCGCTTAATGTTTTTACTTTGATATAAATAATAAACATTAGCTCTGCATGATCAGATACGGATTTTCGAATCACACATACATTTTTTTTTTACTCGAAAGGAGATTGCCATTTTACTGGTGGCAAAAATAAATTAGATGCCCGAATAATAGAAACAATCACAGGACAAATTGAAAGAGAAAAATAAGCAAACAAAAATAGAATTTTATTAATCATTTTAGAAAATACTCTCAAATACTCTAAGACTATGGCGTATCCTGAAATTTTCAAACGGGAGGGCGCGCACCCGTTCTAAATCCGCCTTTCAGACTGTACATTCCAGAAAGTTTAAGGATGGATTATATTTAGTTGTGAATTTTCAAAAAATTTTTTTTAGAAAGACGGTACTACACAATTTTAACAAAAGTTTTAAATTACACGTTAATGAATATTTTTATTATTGAAATACAGATTTCCATGTTGCCGATTCTGTTTCACTCATTCTTGGTGTATTTTTATCGTTCATATCCTAAAAAATTACCAGCGCATGGACAGTTGTTCAGGAACTTTGCTTGTGAATTGAAATATCACGGAGAAGTGAAACCCACGGAAAAGCATGATGAGAAGTTGGTATACATTACATTTGTGACAAGTGCACCTTTCATTGTATGCAGCGTATCGTCTTTCCATGTACGGTATTGAGATGTGGAATACCGGTATCATCAGTGTTGCATATAACCTCAAAAAAGTGAATTATATGTCTTCTTTCTAATGAAAGCTACCCCCCTTTTTTTAGCACCACGCTTGGCATAATTATTGCGAATACATGCAGTGTTATGTTGTCCATAGTGCCTATTCTGGTGATAATAAAAATCAAAATAAACTTATATCTGAAAAATCGTGAACTTAAATACACTTAAAGTAATTTTATGGAAGGCTTCATGTGGGCTCATAGATATTATATATCACAACTGTTATCATTAACACTGACAAACTGGGGAAGTTTAAAAATTGTACGTGTATGTAGTTGTCAAAAAAAAAACACAAAATGTGGGTATGGTAGGCAGCAGTCTAATCGTAGTCCCTTGTCTACTTACCAAATTTGACACACCATATTTACCGTAAGCAACGCGAAGGATGAGCAGCAACAAAAGTAAATGCTTTATATCCTTCCGGGTCACATTGGTTACTCTTGTTACGACTTTTAAAGTTCCCGATGTTGATGCTTTTAGTTGATTTTTGTGTTGTTTTTCTTTCATTTGTATCTAAGAAATGTCGCTCTGAATTTTCTATATATATTTTTTATTCCCTTTTTCTCTCGACGCCGTGAAAAACTATATTCTACATCGTAAAATTTAGTGGCAGTTCAGTATCAATAAGTTAACAATCATGTCCTAAGTTTATTTTGTTTATTGTAGAATTCAATCATCAATATTTATACAATAAACAATGTGAGATCGGTTCTTAATATACAGGTGCGATAAACGAAATTCGAAAATGTCCCAGGTGTATATATGAAATGGTTTTTGTGTGTGTGTGTCTGTTCATATTTTCTGATTTTATATACATTTGTAGTTATTTAAACTGATGCCTAGGCATATCAGGTCTATGTATGAGAATCAGATAGTCAAGCTAAAGAGATTATTTTGTATACTGAGGTATGCGTTCGGATTCTCTGTTGAAACATGCATGGTGTAATTGTTTAAGGGTAAACTCTTTGATTATAAATCGGAGTTGACTGTGATTTTTCACTGATGACTAATTTTGGAAAATTTCTTTTCTTCAACAGTAACATTCATATCTCAGGAAAATTTAATATTTTCAGATATAACAGAATTTGATGAATACGTCTTAGGCCTTCGAAGTCTCATTTACAATTTTATATATAATTTATTACCAGTAACAGCCAATGAAGGACTGATGATAGACAAACTCGCAGAATAAAGACCATGTATGTGTATTATAACGGCACTTAAAAAAATCCACATTTTGGGTGACCGAGCCTGTTAGTATTTAACGACCTATAGCTAGTCCTGGGACCTGCTTCGTTCACATCAAATCTATTCGTAGTTCGTCGCAAAATGCATGAAAGAAAAGGTAGGCGAGCGGCGGATATCAAAAAAGTCGTCTAATTAAAAAGTTTAAATTACCCAAAAACCTCATGAGATTTTTTGAACTCAAATAAAAGGTTTATTATTCTATTTTATGGATATATATGTTTGACAAGTCGAATATGGTCAGAAGATATCAAAAAATGTTGTTTTGTACATGTACCCTATGAAAATCTTTAACGGCTTGATTTTTGAAATAATTTTTTTTACCTAAATAACACACACGAAAAAAAATTGTAAATCACATCATGAAATATTTTGCTCAATTCTTTGTTTGCAATTGAAATTTTCAAAAACAATAACAGTTTTCTACAACTTTTATCGAATTAAAAATCACGAATAAAAGTAGCATAAATAAACGTTAATTTTAACTTTTGCAACATTAATTGTAATTAAAATAAAACAAATTGTATACTTAGATCAAGAAAATGTTGTAAGGCTACTTTTTAGTTAAAACTGCATACTTCTGACGAATGATAATAAAGTTATACTTAATTGAATATGTAAGATTTTGAGAAAAGTGACTGCAGATGACTCGGAAAACTGTCGGAGTGTCCCGTATTTACATTTTAACTATAATCTGATTGATTAGTAATTGTAAGAATTTTCATTTTTTTTGTGTAATTATGAAGAATATGTGCTAGTTTTGGGTTTGTGTGAACACAAGAAATTTATTATTTGGTCTTAGCTTTTATTTTTAACCTGCGATGTTTGATAAAAGCAAAGTTTTAAAAATTTTTGAAAGGTGTACTTGACTTTTGAGGTGCGTTTGATATGTTGAACTGAATAAAAATTCGATTGCAGAAAAACAATAAATTAATGCCGTATATTTTGGCGAAAATATTTGAAATTATGTTACTAGACTATCTATTTGAAACTAAAAGTATAAACTGTGCACGTAAGCATCCAGGAGCAAATCAAGAAATTTTCGAAAAAAAGGGGGAGGGCTCTACATAAAGCATTGTTGTTGAAGATGTTCATGACAGTTAGCCTGAAATCTATAAGATATTTTTTTAACATTTTGTCACTAGCGACATTAAGGGGCTCCCGGAACACTCCACCTGCTGGAGCCGTCATTGTACAATGATTTGGTCGTCTTTTGAACTTATGAACTTCACGCTTAAAAATGTCTAATCTTTGAGCTCAAATTGCACAATGTTCTGAACATTTAAGAGGCGTCAAACTACTATGTTCTGAGAGCCAAAACTCTTATCTCTCTATTAAGTCCAAAATATCGCCAAAGGTTTGTTATTAAGTTATAAAACTTAAAAGTTTTTAAAACCTCTAGTCGCCACTTAACTCTTATGTGTTTTTTAGTTAGTTTTTCGATGATTTTCTTTCTTTTTTTCTGTGCTAAGTTATTGTTCTCTACTTAACTAGTTGGATTTAAGATTTTGTTGTTGGTTTTTTATTCCTATTCCGTTTTAAACATGTTAATGGTAACTCAGTACACGTTTTATTGAAAACTTAATATTCTGGTATAATCCACAAATGTGGTGTTTTTGAGTCAATGAACACATTTGAACTATTTATTTTTGTCACAGACGAAAGATAAGATAATGCTTTACAAATAGAGGAAAAAAGTGAGTGAAAATGTGAATTCTTTTTTTCGTTATTCAAACTTTTATACACAAAAATCGAAACAATTTGACCCTTTTCTAAAAATAGAAAAATTGACGTAATAAATTTCTTCAAGGAGACCAAAAGTGAATGATTTATATTCACTAATATATATTAGTAATATTTAGTCTTTATTTTCTAACTTTTAACCACATTTTGTAACATTTTAGTTGCCTTAATGTTTGCAGACTCAAACTTTTAGATTTTGGGTAGTGACCTTTGACCTTTAATTTTTTCATGTTCTGACCAGATTCCAAATGGCAAACATCGATATTATTAAAGCTGAAATATTAAACTATCAATATAGTTAAAAATATCCCATGAGGTTTTCGGGTAATTTAAATTTTTTTCAAGACCCTTTCCGCCGCTCGCCTAAGGGATGTGTGCGAGAGAATTTGTTCATATGCTTCTGTTTATAAAATTGGCGTTTTAGTGCGCGCATTCAGATCTTTATTAGAGCAAGAAATTTTACATGTATTTTAGACATGAACATATCCAAAAGACATAACCCCCATAACTATGATGTTGGTGAGAAGGGTACTAATGCATGATGATCTCTGGTTTGCTCATATCCTGATGTGTATATGTATATAAATTTTCACGATAATACCATAATTCCTTCATGGTAAAGAAACTTCTACCTGTAGGTACCCCCTGGTGGAACAGGCGGACGAGAGAACCAGAACACTATATAAAGATCTTGAAAAAAAAAGAAATTGTACCTTTATTTACATACATGTACTTCTTACATGATTTATGAAAAGCACACCGATTTTACGCATTTTAAAGTTACATATTTTAAGTAAAAATGTTACATTTTAAGTTACATTTTCGTGGGAAAAAACAAATTAAAACAGTAGTGTTAAAAAGACATTGTTAACGTAACAGGGTTTAGACGCGAGAGGCATGGAAGACGGGGCGGTAAAAAACTACCAAGCGGCTAATCGAACCCCAAATCGGACAAACTAGGAATTAATTTGGCGTGGCAACACCATATACCAGCGGTAAAGATGAGAGTTTATTGGGATGAAAATATAGCCTATTTGTCGCACTTCTTAATGGTGGTTTATTTCTCTCTCCTCACAGGTCAGAGGCAAAGCTTTCCTGTTATAGATACCCCGCTAACGAGGACAACCCTATTTGGCTATTTAGCTATCAGTATATGGTATGTCTTTGACTATCCGCCTTGTGGGCTGAGCTTTAACCCGAAGTTTGTCTTAGGGTTTTGTTTGTCTTCATCTACCGGATTTGAAACACTGGATTGAGAATTGCAGCTCGACAGATTTGCTATAGCAAGCGAGAACTGCTTTACCGAGATCACTCTCGTTAAGAGTTGATTTTTCTTCGGTTAATTTTGTTTGTGTTTTTTTGTTTTTGTTTCATCGTGCTGTTCGTTCGTGTTAACTATTTTTTTCAATATTATATATATAGTATTATTCCATACGTATATGCAAGTCAATAGTTGTAAATTTAAAAAGGTCCGTCGTAAATAAGGCTCGAGTCAACCCAGTCCTTCTAGCGAACAAACATTTGATTCCTTCGCGTCATTTACAGCATGCATATTATAATGAAAGACAATGGAAAAGTATACTTGGCCAACAGTAACTTTTAAGACAAGTTACAAAAAATATTCGAAAAAGGAAGCCGTCAAATTAAGCAGCGGAGAGAAACCTGAATAGGTGTAATAATTAAACGACAGAGGACAGTCGTACAATTTGATGTCGGTATAATCCACTATTCGGATTTCGGGCATAATCCCGCTAAAGACTTACAGAATAGAGATTTTTTGTTCAATCACCGTTTACAAGTCTTTGTGTCAATTATATATAGGAAGACGTTAGTCATTGGTAATTAAGGTTTTGCCGTACTGCACTTGCCCATTAACTGAGCTGCAAACAATAATTTTAAATCAAGTTATCAGTATAGTCGGGTATGTATTTTTGTTCTATTCTAGTACCCTCTATTTTCAAAATCATTTCAATGTCTCTTTTAATCTCCCGCTTTTATCCAGTGTGCAGTCCAAAATTAACTCCGTGTCAGTGAGGTGTCGGTCTGGTCTGACGACCTTCCGCTCCCTTGAACGTTTTCTGTCGTATTCATGCAGTTGATTGTCATGCCATGCTATGCACTATGACCTTGTTGTAAATACGATTTTTTTTCAGAATTTTTAGAAAGAAACAGTTCATAACGTATGTCTGAGACAATAATTAAATAAATAAATCGATATGATTTTCTCAGCATATGTCAAGTGCTTAAATGTCCTTTAGGTTTAACAAAGAATCATAACGAAACAACGGGAAAATAACAAATTTGCGGATATCCCAATTTGCCATACAAGAATATACAACAAAATGCCGACATAGTCACGGAAACACGATTGTTAATATTTAGTTATTGGTCGACGGTTTCTTTTCCACGGAAAAAAAACCTCCGATAATTTTGGTGGCCAAACTCCGCGGACCGGAAAACTCCGAGGTTTTTGTGAATAATCGGAGTTTTTTCTCGGATCTTCCGCGATTTTTCCGAGGTTAATCCCGGAAAAAAATCGTCAGTTTCCGGGTAACTCGGAGTTTCCCGGACCTCCAACGTCCGCAATTCCTGGCTGTAACTCGGTTTCAGTCCTGTATATATAGCATTTTGTTATACACTATATATTCTCTTGTTCATTTTAAGAAAACTTGTGGTTTTATCATTTGTAACTGATATTTCTTGCATAAGCACAGAGAGTCACGAGGTTTATATTCAATATTTGTCTTGTTTTCTGACAGGTTTCTATTTAAGATGTTTAAACAAAATGTATTATTTACTTATGAGGGACTAATAAGAAGTGAACTGAATGCTCCTGTATTGATTGGGTTTTGTATGGTAATAATGCTGGACTAATTCATCATGAAAACCTGCTGTGCACATCATGTCCCAAGATGTATGTAGAAAAATTCAATCCCTACAATCCTTAATTTTTTCTCAATGGTTTATGGATGAATCATCTAAATAACGAAGTGTGGTTTTAAAAGAAAAGTTTCAAAAATAAACATTTTTTTTGGAATGCAAAATTAAACAAACATAATATAAACTTGTTTTACATTTCAAGAATAAATTTGATGAAAAATGTGGGTAAAAATGGTTGTATGTCTCAAATTTACAATAAAATATTTATTTAAAGGGAGATAATTTTAAACTTTACTCATTCATTCACAAATTAACAAAAATATCGATCTCAGTTCATTTTTTCTTTCTCTTGGCATTGTAATCAGCTATATTTCTTGCTTTTTGTTATTTACGTGTCGACTTTTACAATGTAAACAGGAAGTTTATTAGTTATCTGTTCACAATGTGACGTATTACAGCGGAGAGCTCCGGAAACAAACGATCGATAAATTTAGCACAGGTAAAGAATACCTGCAAAAATCACCTGAGCCGATATCTCCGCTATTACAAGTTTCTTTTTCGTCGGGTTTTTTAAATTCGATTTAAAAAATAGAAATCTGTTTTATAAAATTTTTAGTAAAATATTTATTTGATCTTGGTGTGGTTCTTTAAATAAACAGTCTTTTCCAAAATTATAATAGTCATAATCTAAATTGATAGAATAGCACAATATCTAATAATTTCCACAGGGATTTTCAATGGGATTAAGTAGTTAACAGAAAATTGATTGCCGACGGCAAAATCCTTTGAAGTTCCGATTTTCACACCTTGTACTGGCACAGCTTGGGGGCTAATTTTGACAAGTTTATGACCAACTTTGTTAATTATCCAAGCTAATCCCTTAGATAAACATTAAGGTAATCAAGGAATCTGTGAAAGTGGCAAATTTAACATAGGAAATAGGAAAAATACAGAGGATTGCTCAGGCGACTTACGCGAGATGGTAGGGCGACTTGACTTTGCTTTTGATGGAGAGTCAGGGCGAAGTCGGCGGCCCTAGGGCGACTTCTTCGCCCACTTCGCCCGGTAGTGTGAGCCCTGCAACCTACTTCAAAATCTGTTGAAAGCCCTGGCAGATAGGGAAAAGCTTTTTATTGCTTAAACATTCAGCTCATTTAGCTATACAAAAGTCTTCAAAGGGATGGCATTAAGACCAAGTGAGCGATTCAGGCTCCTGGGAGCCTCTTGTTTCATTACTTTTCCCCCTGAATTTCAAAGATTAACTTGTCTGACACTGTTACAAGACCAACTGCATCTTAACTTGGCACACTTGTTTAATAGCTAATATGCTACAACTCTATTGTTCATATTTTTGATTCGTAGAAAAACATGGCTGCCATGGCTAAAAATAGAACATAGGGGGTGTGACCCCCCCCCCCTTTGGACGAAAAAAAATAGAAAAAATATAGGTAAAAACAAGCTAAAATTTGTTTAAGCACTATTAAAAAGAGGAAAATTTTGAAAAATCGAACCCTCGAAACCTTTCTAGCTACGGTATGAAATTGGTGAATGTCAGGCTGCTGACGTTGAAAATATTTTTAATACAGATTTCTCAGTAACTACCTATTTCAGCCTAGTAATATTTTGTATGTAGCATCAGAGTGGGGTCCCATATGGTTTGATTTCATTTCAGGTCTGTTTCTCAAGTATTACAAATGTACCAAAATTATGAAATATATAAGAAATGAATGAAAAAGAATTGCTTACAAAAAGTAGCTTAATGCATTTTTTCGTCCGTTTGTATTTATTGAAAAAGCATTATGACTGGTAAAAAAAATTCAGAATATTTTAAGACATTCAAACTAAACTAGACACTAGTATATTGCTTTAAGTGCCAAACCTAATAAACAATAATTGTAACATGTATCATTTTAAAGAAGAAGAGATATTGGTATTATGTATGCATATTTACTGCATAGATAGCTGAAAGACTTTTACTTTTTCAGTCGTCACATGGAAGAAGGCAGAAAGAAGACCTACGTCCACGACCTAGACGACACGGACATGAAGAATGATTTCCGTAAACCGAGAGATATCCTACTGAATGTTATCGCAGGCTTCTATGCTACATGTCAAAGCAGACTTAAGGAGCTGAGGAGAATTATAGCAGATCCAACATTCAGACCTCCAGATCTACTTGACTTCAAGTCTCATAATGTATGTATAAATGTTTAGGTCCATGTTCACAGAAAAATTAAAACAAAGTGGTGGCAAAATTTTAAACCTTTTACACATGATTGGTTATCATTAGACTTGTACATGGCACTCTAGCTATAAGTAAAAAGCCAATTTAAACAGAACTGAATAGCATTGTGTAAAAACTACTGTAAACCAATTAACTTTTGCGTGCGACAAACGTTCGCAGGATTCGCGAGCACTTTACATCCGTGAAAGTTTGTAGTCATGAATAAGTCATTGAGGAGTTGTATTCATTAAACGAATCTCGAAAACTGGGAATGTTTGTCTTCGTGAAAACTTCCTATATAATGAAACCGTGAAAGTTTGTAGCCACGAAAGTTTGTTGGTTTACAGTATACAGTATGATTAGAGACTTGCCCACACCCTGATAAAATTAATTTTCTCATGAACATTTATTTTTATCATATTTTACATTTACAAAGACTAGCTAAGATAGCCCACATCTGAATAACTTCATTTTCTTATGAACATTTATTTTATTTTATGTTAACAGAGACTGGCTGAGATTGCTCACACCCTGTTAAAGCTGGCTCCATATGATGCTGCAACTCTTGGGTGTTCTGGTTTGCAAAGGTAGGATTAGACTTATCACATGAATTTATGTGTTGGTGTTTCTGTTCAAAGGGTCCTCAAGGGTCTGGGTGGCCTAGTGGTCTTAGACGCTGGTTTAAATACCACACTATTTATCACTAGCTGATCACCTCTCAGCTGGTGTTTGAGTCTCGTTTGTATTTAACAAAAAAGGGACTTCCCCAACGGTATGTGATTGGGTTTGTCAGTTACCTGCCCCAGGTCGGTGGTTTCCTCCGTGTACTCTGATTTCCTCCACCATTAAAACTAACTGCCCTACATGGCCCAGGTGCGTCATTGCAGGGCGTTAAACACCAACACACACACACACACTCAAAGGGTCCTCTTGGTGTTACACATGGTACTTATTTCATGACTTTTATACACAATACTGCTACTCCTGGAAACACCCTGTTAAAGCTGGCTATTTATGATGCTGCTACATTTGGATGTTCCGACCTGCAGAGGTAAAAATATAGACAAACTGTTTTATCTTTTTAATTTTAGCAGAATCAGTAAAATTTTGTAGTGACTTAAAAAAGCAAAAATTTAGAAAAACAAGTTTGGGGGGATAAAAGAATCAGCCTGTCTCAGTGTCTGTCCATCTGTCCACATACCTTGTAAGCCCAACTCCTTCTAAACTGCTGAACAGATTTTGATGAAACTTTACATGAAGGAAGTGCATTACATGTAGATGTGCATGAAGAATTTTCTTCACTCTCAGATATCTTTCAGGGGAGATAATTGGACTTAGACTTTTTAAATACAGTATTGGATGGGAGACCTTTTAAGCACAATACCTTATAAACCTCTCAACAGATTTTGATGAAACTTTACACAAAAGAAGTACATCACATGTAGATGTGCATAAAGAAAGATATCACTTTAGGGAGATAATTGGACTTGAATATTTTTGGCAGTCCAATATGAAGTGGGGAGTATCCTTTTGTGGGCTGGCTATAGTATTACTTTTTTGGTTTGCAAAATAATTTAAAGTTTTTTTTTCAAGTATGAGTTGGTTTAAATAAAATGAGCAAAGCCTTCTGCACACAAAGTCTTCTTTTCATTACTTTTAACAATGCTGCTTTTGAGAATATCATACATTTTCTCCCCGTTTGCAATATTTAGTTTTCTTACATGTACATATATGCTCATTTTGTTTTTTAAAAAAAGGTTGGCCAATAGGGAAGAACAATTGAAAATTGAAGACCACAATATTTTGACATGAAACAGACATCTTACAATAAATGGATTTGAACTAAGTTTTATGGAGCCAAACCTTCCTCTCTGTTGCAAAACCATTGTGAGACAGATTAGGGAAAATGAGGTGTTCAGAAGACTGATAAAATTACTAAAAAAACAATCATGAACATTTAACATATATCTATCTTCACAGATACATGGTAGAGGTCCTCCCCATAACTGACTGGAAACAAGAGTCTGTGAGACCTGGATTAAATCTTATCCTTAGGAGGCTTGACAGACTCTTCAACAAAATCTCCAAGAAGTCATCATTGAGGGTAAAAATATACTTCTGCTTTAGAAAAACTTAATATTATTATTAAACCGTCACAAAATCTATAAATAAGGCCGTATATGTATAAAATCACATGCATTTTTGCCTACATACATGTATCTCAAACACACAACTTATTCAATTTCATTTAACTTTATACACAAAATACCAAAGCATGAGTAAACTTTGCTAATTTGGTTATGCTGATTCAAGGAATAACCTCTCATTAGCAGCGTTGGAAGGTTGAAAACCAAAAGTATTCAAGGAAAGTACTTGGTCTAAATTTGAAAAGTTATAGGCCAACCACAACTGGATTTGCAGGCAATTTCTTCCTAATTTATACTATCCAAAAGCTGTGCTCTTTGTTTTACAGAGACAAGCAGAGTGGGATGCTGCAGCCAACCTCTTAAAAGGTAATTCTTTATATCATACATGTATAGTTGTTTTACATTTCAGCAATTAATGTTTTAATGTTTTAATTTTCACTCTTCATCACATTTCACACAATATTTTGGCTAGAAGTCTTATTTTCAATAATATAAAAGTTGTAATATAACTTACCTTTAAGCTTTGTTGCTATTTTGTTTGTTAGTTTTATTCATGCAAATATTACTTTTACTAGGTGTATTCCTTACATTGAGGAAGTTTCAGTACATAGCACACCTACCCCACCTTAAGGTACATTGGCATGGTGCATGGGTGTGTCTCCTGATATGTGGCCCCTATGTATAGTTGTGGTGATCTGTTTAGTCTCTTTACAGTTTACTTCTGTACTTCAGTGTTCAGCATATAAGCATTTCAGAAGGGACAAAACTACAACAAATATTATACTTTATAGTTTTCATCTTGGGTCAGTTGCACAAAGGAGAGCAGTTACCACTGTTCACATTTAAGCCTGCTGGCTGTTTTACATTATGGATTTTCAAATTGCATCTGATAGTCCCATTTCAACATCTTATTGTCTTCTTACATAATGCCTTGTAAACATTGTTATAATTTGTCCCTTCCAGGCTCATCTGTTAAAAGGTTATAATTGCTTAAATTAAATTTAGTTATAAAACCAGAATGACAAGTTCAAACTGGAACTTTCAATTGCTATAATACAGTGAATGAGGCTTAAAATTTTACAATTTTGACATTTCAAATTGAAATTTTTAATGGCTAACAAACAAGAAAAGAGAATGTTTAGAGAATGACTGAATATTTGTGTTGTACTTCCTAGAATTGACCATGCATGATTTTTATTTTGTTCTGTAGCAGTCTTATGTTTTGTGCATCTTGTGTTATGATAAGTCCTATGGAATTCTCAATTAAGAATTAATTACATTTTGTACATATGTATTCAAGTTGAATACCTGTATACTTTAATGGTGTAAATTCACAAGTTAGATTATAATGGCAAGGTATTTGATACCAAGTTGGAAATGTTTGTCACACATAAACACTGCATTGCATTTTGAAGAAGTATTCTAAATATGGATTTATCTTAATCAAAAGTATGATATTCCATTTAGTAATTCAGTTGGTTTGAATGTGAATTATTCAATTGTGGACTATGGTAATTGCTTTAATAGGTATTGAATTGTGCTTTATTTTGTCTTACAGTTCCATTTATAACATGCAATAATCAATGACTTGTGGTTTAATGATACACTAAGTATAGTTCATTGTCATTACTGTGTATAGCAAAGCCCATATTAATTAATGACTTATATTATTACAGATAGTGGTCAATGCTTCATAAAATATTGCTAAATTACTGCTCAGCCCCCCCTTTATCTGCTACAGTAACAGTGTCTACATCAAACATCCAAAGTTTTACAGTTTCTTTACTAATTAAAGACTTATATAATTACAGACCTTGGTCAACGCTTTACTAAGTATTGTACTCTGTGGTCCTGGTGGGCTAGTACTTTATCTTAATTAATCTCTAATATTTCATGACTTCATTACAGACCTTGGTCAATGCTTTACTAAGTATTGTCCTCTGTGGTCCTGGTGGGCTAGTACTTTATCTTAATTAATCTCTAATATTTCATGACTTCATTACAGACCTTGGTCAATGCTTTACTAAGTATTGTCCTCTGTGGTCCTGGTGGACCTGTATTCCCTGACAGTCTGACCATGCCTGGCAGTCTTCGTAGTGACCAGATCTGCCACACAACACCACCATCTTTCTGCTGTGCTGTTATCAAGCTTGTGGCCATGCAGATGCAGGCCTTAGGGGTAAGATACTTTGTGATTTTGGAAAACAATATTCCTAACCTTATTCCATTATCAAACTAGGATTTAATCCTTCATACATGTGCAGGCAGTAGGGGTATATAGTAGCCATGTTTGTTAATTGTTTGGTAGTCAAGTATGGATTTGAACAGATACTGAAGAAGGAAAAGTACTAATGAAACATTTAAATGTCAGTTTTCTGATGAGGCCAAGACAAACCACCAGACAACCACAGAGAAAATGCACTTTACAAAACCTACACACAAAACAACTAAACTACAACTTGCAGTATAAACCCTCATTAAAACAAGGGTGAACCCAACTGCTCCAGAAGGGAAACAGTTTCTATCTACTTTTTTATTAGAAACAACTGGAGCAGAAAAAATTGAAATGTTAATGACTTTGTACAGGCATTTAGATAGAGATACAGATGATGGGGTAAACCACGCAACAGAGCTCAAATAATTTACTGTAAATAGAATTTATTGTGTTACTGATGAAATTAATTTTTTTTTAGGACCAGTTCAACCTTGAGCAGGTAATCAGTACCGTATCCCAGTTCACTGTATCTCCTGATCGTTCAGTCAGTGTGATGGTCAACTTTATTCTACCCCTGTGTATTAGGATGGGATCGGGCAGAAGAGGTTATTATTAAAATTACCAATTGGTGACGATGATTTGAATAAAACAAAGATATTTTACATTCAACTAGAATATCAGACATTAGAAACGCCCTCTTTAAACATTAGGGATTTTATTTTGTCCTACTAAATTAAGATGGATTTGTTATTATAAAGTAAGATGAGCATAAAAAATTGGTTTAAAGTTTAAAGCATAAAACATTTTAGATATCATATTGTCTATGAAAAAAGGTTATGACATAACTAGAAAACTTTTATGATCAATCTTAATGTCCCAAGCAAAAAATACAAAGAGGCAAAGAGGCACCAAAGGGGCATTCGAGTGTCAAAAGTCCGAAAGGGCAACAATTAAACCAGTAAACAGTCAGATATCTTATGAAAAACCATGACCTTTGAAGATGATGATTTTTCATGACATTTCACCTTTTTTCCTGTCAGAACTATATTTGTCTGATTTCATGAATATTTGAACTGTCTGTACAGATTTTTTTTGTCCCGATTTTAAACTTGGTTTAGCTACTTCTTTTTTACATTTGACACATTTGTTGTCGTCTAAAATAACGAAAATCGGAAAAACCTACAAAATCAGTGGTACAAATTGTGTACAAAACTGACATTTTTTCGCTTTATTTTTCTCAATTCTTACAAATCCAAGTCGATAAAAATTGTTTTGAAATTATTCAAGAACACACCTACCATTTTGGATTTAAAGTTACTCACAGTTATATTGAGTTTCTTGACCGTTTACTACCTAGGAGTCTTTCATGTTAAACCGTTTTATCACGGTTTTTCATGACAAAAAACAGTGAAAAGTCATAGAAAATCATGATTTTTTAAAAGTCATGATTTTTCATGATCTTTGAAAATGATGATTTTTCATGACTTTGTAACATCTTCAAGTCATGAATTTCCATCACGAAAATGTAAATAAAAGATCATGGATTTTCATGACCTTGTTCTTCTTTATATGAAGTCATGGTTTTTCATTACAATTGTTTTATTTAAATGTCATGGAAAATCATCATTTTCTAAGGTCATGGTTTTTCATAAGATATCTGACTGGTAAACATGAACAAAAAACACAAAACACAAAATCAACCGAATGGAAATCAACAACGCGAACTCAAGTTGTAACATGAGTGAACACAGGTGCTTCACAAAACAATTCAAAGCAAATAAGAGATTTAAAAGATCACAATGGACCTGATTTTGTAAAGGCATTTCAAAAGAAATAGTGAGTAAAAATTCTAGCTAATAAAAACTTGAAAAATAAAAGGAAATATTATCATTTAAGAAACTCCTCGGTTGAGACACTGTGATGTAAACTACGCCCTGTCCATGATCCTGAACATGCTGAGTCCTCCCCCACCAGGAGCAAACCATAGCCATCATAACAGTACGAACCAGAAACCAGGTCACCACCATCATCTGTCGATGTCAGAGAACCATCGCTGTAGTAGCTTCTCACACCACCTGGATAAACGGCAGGATAATGAACTAGTCCTTCATGTAGCATTTCTAGGTAGGTAAACCAGTCACCATCTGGATAAACGACAGGATAATGAACTGGTCCTTCATGTAGCATTTCTAGGTAAGTAAACCAGTCACCACTTAAATGAACGTAAGGATATTGAACTGGTCCTTTATGTAGCATTTCTACTTTAGTTACTCAGTCCTAACCTGTACAAACGACATGGAAGAGTGGCTCTTTAGCACTGGTTTAGATACATTGCTATAAATCACTTGTCAATTACTGCTGCCTAAGAGAGTTGCCTTGTTGAGAGTAACAGTCTAGGTTTGTAATTTTCAAAAACAGCTCGCATATTTGTATTATCATCTTAAGAATGATGATTTCATCCCGTTTCCTATGCTAATGAAACTGACCAGATTATATATTGTAGGAGTGTTTTTTTGCAGTGGCTAAATTTTCAATTGATACATTTGTTACATCTATTTAATTGTCTTGTATTTTAGGTCTGGAGATATTGATGTCATGCTTTGACAAGATGCTGTCTTCGGAGTGGCACAAGGTAGCTAGATGTATACAGGACATGGTCTCTAAAGGAAAAGGTATGTAGTAAACATATCACAATTTAACTGAATAATTAATCTATCAAGTTTGGTACTTTTTACCCTTGTTACTTGAATAGTAGATATAAGGTAAAAGTTATGTTAGTTTGTAAAAAGCTTGAAAATCCAGACTTGAATTCATAAGATGTTTGAATTTTTAAAACTAGGTACTTTGGACAATTGCAATGGTCCAAAATGTTAAGTGTTACATGTATTGACCTTATAATTTATGTCAAAACTATTTACTTTTTTGTATGGGAATACTAGTAAATTTGTTGCATGCAACTATTTATAAAATTGTTGTACATTTTCAGTGTCGCTGCCATTCTGGAAGTTCCTAGACTTCATTGTGACATACAGACCATCTCTTTACCTGCTGCTTCATCCATTTATACAGTTCAAGGTACAGTACTGTGGTTTAATTATTATTTGTTGGGTACCAATTTTCCTGGATTAACCACGACAATAGGATCATTTTATATTCAAAGTTTAATTGTTTAATTTAGTTAGGTTGTTTTATGTTGCCTGCAAAGTGTTGCAAAGTGACATTTAGTAGTCACTTTGACACTATCCGTAGTCTTATTGTCCTGCATCGTCAAGCATCCTGTGGCATCACAAAAATTTCCATCCCATCACAGTTTTCCAGGGACTACAAGACACAGCCTCTTAATATTTGGAATCCTCCTATAGTACTATATGGTGTAAAGTAATTTAATAGCTGTAACTTCTTCCTGTTTACCGAATATTTTAAGATGCAGGCGACATACGTCTTCCAAGGACTAATAATTTTTTCCTTCATGAAGTCGAACTATCCTATTAAAATGAGCTTGCTCATAATTTAAGTTTTGACCTTCTATATTAAGATGATGAAGGTTAACTGTGACATGGCCCAGGAGTATTATCTCCAGCAGACAATCAAAGATAAGCTACAGGGATACAGTTTCCAGCACCCTAAATGTAATGCCAGTGTTATCCTGGTCCTAGCTGTAGAATTACAACAGATCAAAGAAGATATTGCTGCCATTGGAGCAGGTAAAAAAGAAATCAATACGAAAAAATAGGATGACATTCTTATTATTTAACTTAATTATTGACTGGATATTGAGTGAAAAATCCAAGTTTTAAAATGGTGCAGTTTTCTCAGCAACTTCTAATCACAGCCACTTAATATTTTGTATACAGCATCCTGGTGGGATTTTATTTCAGGTATGTCGCTCAAGTACTTCCTGTTTAAAGAAATCCAGCCATTTTTGGCTCTGACAGATTTTCTCACTTTTATCCTATAAATATGAGCATCCCATGATATTATTTGTGTAATCATTGGAGGTGATTCCTTACCGAGAGAATACATATACTTGAGTGTGCCTTGATTGGTCAGAGTAAAAAAATACATATGGTAAAGCAAGGCCTCATAGCAATGACAGATCATGTAGTCTGTGACCTAAAGATAATAAATTTTTACACCATTTCTGACCTTAAACAATAAGTGAGATATATTTAGAATTTAGCTACTGTTTTAGCAAATATGTTCCAATAGTGTTAAACTTGATTTATCTTTTGTTTTTAGAATTATTCTGAACCTTATATACTAATAGCAGATCGAGAAATTGTCTTCAAGTGGGGACCCTGCATCATTACTCATGTTATTCCCACCCCATCTCCCAATTCATTAATACCTAATTATTTCAAATATTGATATTGTTCTCTTACTGTTTAGTGGCAGGAGAGTACAGGTCAAGGACATGTACCATGACCACAGACAGGTCACAGTTCAATGACCACAGGAGGCATGCTAGCGTCACAGATGTAAACCCAGAGACAATCATGTCAGCTCACAAACCTTCACTGGCTAATATTGGCAAGAGAGCTAGCAAAGGTATCAAATGTTTAATAAAAATTTAAGGAGGCTTAAATCTTATATTGAATATAATGTTAAAAAATTGAATTTCTACTTGCTTATGTCACTGTCAAATGCAATGTTTTGGAAAAGATCAGGCAAAAGTATCAGCACAAGATTATAAAAGCATGACAGATGTTCCAGGTCAAAAAATGGAAAGGTCATAAGATTTTTTTGGTTTAATTCTTGCAAGAAATTCAACATTGTTCTCATGAGCTATCACTTTCAAGTATTGTCGATGGGGACAAGCAAAGGTATCAGTTAAAATGATAAAAGGTGTTAAACAGTATTGAAATGAGTAAAATTCAGTGAATCGGATATTTAACTTTATAAACATGATAATGTCATGTTCTTCATAAGACATTACTAATGAAAATTTGGAAGAAAGGGTCCTTGTATTGATACTATTAAAAAAATAAAACACTTTTACTGGCAACAACATGATTCTTCAGTAGCCAATGGGAGATAACTCTAATTTAATAAAAGACAAATACACATCCCTGGTGTTATTCATTGTAAAATAATAATATGTTTTAAAACTTAATTTCATCTAAAGTTAAGCCTAATTATACCCCTGCTTCAAAGATGAGGGGGGTATACTGTTTTACCCTTGTTAGGATCTCTTTGAATTTCCATTTGAAATAATTTAAATGTTAACTGACATGATCATTGAATTAAGCCCTTTGAACCATCTTTTTCAAACAGATTTTGATTTACTTGTTTCATATATTTGCACACTTCTGCAGCTACCATACTGTCCCAGAGTTCGTGTACCAGTAGCGCTCCCTTTAAGACAACAGTGCTGACCTCTAGCATGGATAGCGCCAGTCCTGAGATGAGAACTAGAAGGATATCAGCCAGAGACGGGAGTTGTATCCTGGAAAAGTTCCAGAGACCAACTATCGAGGATATATCACCTGGAGGTAAATATCATTATTTTGTTGTAAAGGAAAAGATCTGCCAGATATCAGATTTCTAATGACCAAAAATAGAAAGTACTGTTTATGTGTAATTTTCACAGATAATTAATTTTTGCTACACTGCAGTTAATGATAACCAACCAAAAAGATGTGTGAATGTGTAATATTCATTATGTTCATCATTGCAAAATATTAGACAACCTTTTAAATGAATACAGCAAGATGATCATTATGATAGAATGTACAAAAATTTGACATTGGCTTTAATTAATTGAGAGAAGAATCGAGAATTGCAATTTACTATGAGAAATGATCATTACAAGTCATTTTCTTGGATGCTTAGTGGGTTAACACATAGGCACATTACTTTGTTTTGATAAATGTTTTGATAAAGAATTTAAGCCAGAGGCCCATTAAATTTGTTTTTTAACTTGCTGTTTCAGTAAAATTATCAAAACTTGATTTCTTCTTTGAATTTTAGATGCAGCTGTAATAACTGATCCTCCAAGACTCCAGAGACAACCCACCATCTGTTTCCGATCCCCAACGAGCTCCAAACGTAACAGTGTAGACCAAGAAGCTCCTGCTGCAGTTCTATATGAGAATGAAGAACTGGAAGGATCGGGGGAGGTTACAGGTAGGGGAATGAAATACTTTTACACAGGCAAAATGTTGACTGCGTTTAAGGTGCGTCTGGCGTACGTTTAACGCATATCATCTGACGCATATTAAATTGGCGTTTCTAACCGTGTACGTCTGACGCACGTTAAAAATTTATCTTGGCAATATTTTTATTTCATAATAAAACACACTAAATAAATAACTTACTAACTTCATACATTTTAGGAAACTATATGTCTGACATATGGTAAACAAACGTTTAACGCACGTTTAAAAAAGGTACATCTGACATATGTTTTTACAATAATTTGACGTACGTTTACCGTACAGAAGTCAGAAACGTAAGTTTAACGCACGTTTATGCACTACGTCAGACGCATGTTTTTATTAACGTATGTCTAAATTTTGCCTGTGTAAAAATTGCTAACCCAGGGTAGGAACTGTTAAAGTTTTCTTGGCAACTTTTCCCCCTTTTGATATATGAACAAGGACTTGTATCATGGGATTTGATTACAAGTCTTGTCACTCACCTACTATTTGTTTGTTAACTTTCTTAGTTTTTCCACATTATTTTTCAATAGCAATTTTGGGCTGTTCCAAAATTAAACATGAACTTCTATTACATATAAGGTATATGGTGGGTGGTGGATGATTTAGAAATATTTTGTGAAGAAACAATGATAAAAATTAATTATTTTTGATGGGTGGTGGGGTATAGAAAAAAGTTCCTCCCGAACACCCCCCCCCCACACATTTAATTCTGAAACAGCCCTAAAATTTTCTCAGCAATTTATTCTGGAAGCCTCTGTATATTGAGTATGCAGTATCAGTTTATAGTCCAATATGTCATTTTCGAGTTAATTGCTTTTTCGGAAAAATCCCTCAATTAGACAGAAATTATCACGTGACTTCACCAGTTTTTGAGTCAAACTGGTTTTCTGCCCTGTAGACTTATGCAAAAGCGTTTGTGGGTTTATGAAAACAGTGATATCTTTATAACAGTAAATACTTCAATTGAATAAAAAATATTCTTACATATGTAGAAATATTTCCAGAATTGAAGATTCCATTGTTAATAAACAGCAAAGCAGTATTTAATTTGATCTATTGCTCTTTCTTTGACCAGAAGTCGTCATGCCCTGAAAAATTTATAATAAAAGAACTCTTCCGGGTTCACTAGCCATTCCACGCTATCGTGAAAACGGCGTATTCTGTGGGATACATTATTAAAGATGTCATAACCATTCATCATATAGAAGAAAATGAGATGTGGAATAAGTGTATGCGGCACAACCTTCAATATAAACATGAATTTAAATATATGCCTATATTTTTACTGTAACAAAATTACATCTTCACTTCAAAGTTATTTTTATATTCAATAGCAATTATAGGACCTGTGAATGACCTTGACCCAAGACCACACAGACTACAAAGACAGGATGCCAAAAGTCGTAAAACTTTCAAACGTAAACGTACTGCCAAGACAACAAGCATGAGACGCTACCTACCTAAAAATAACCATGACGGCTACAGTGATGAGAGCCACAGCCTGGAAACCTCCCCCACCCATAGAATGTACTCCCATAGGTCAGCAGAATATGATATTGCTAGACTACAACAGGCCAGAGCTGCTCTGAGTAAGACTAACTCTCCGAGTCTGGCCAGATCAGAAGAGACACTCCCTGAATCTGTTGAAATGAAGGTAATGTGAAATCTTAAGTTCTGTTTTGCTGTTTTCATACTTGTTTTTTTTTTTAACAGAGTCAGTGTTAAAAGTCATACCTGATTAGAACAAATGATAACAAGGAAAAATCTGAATCTGAGTCTATATATTGAACCATACAAACAAAAAATATAACTAGCCTACTGTATGTCAGGTTGTAGAAAGGGTTATTTATTCTGAGATAAATGCTTTAAACTTAAGAAACAAATTGAACTAGATCATAGAACATCTTAACAAGTTTAAGTTTAAATCAGTTGAAAATAAAATTTTGCATACACATACTACATGTATTTTATGCCTCACATACAAAGTTAATAAAGGGACATTTAGTGTTCAGGCTGTTTATTTGTTCCAAATCAGGTTTTACCTCCAGGTTGACATTTCTATTCCATGTTTTGAGGTGGTATCATGTCTTTTGGAAATGTTCTTGTTCTTAATATTTTTTCCCAATATTCGAAGATTTCTAAATCAAGACCATAGTATTAACTAATAGATAGGATACACCTTAGCTTCATGCATAGAATTTAACAACAGGTTTTATTTTCTAATAATTGTCTTTTATAGACTAACAGACAGAGATATATACAGAGATCAAAATCACATGATGACCCCCATGCTGAGGGTAATGCCCCACCTGGGACAGTCAAAGGTCGAATCGCACGTCAAGGAGCAAGAATTGTGAGATCAAGGTCACCCTCAAACAGCCCAGTACGATCCCCAATGCGCTCACCCGTACATAACTTGACTGGAATATCCCAGGCTTATATTACTCACTATGACTCCAATGACTCACTGAATGCTAATGAGTTTTCGTCACTACTGAAGGATAATGAAAGTACAGATTCTTCTCCAACGGTGAGAGGGTGTTACGCCAAACGAGGTTCTAAGGATACTGTTGTCTAGCTGAATGAGCAATATAATTTCATATAAAATAATGATGCTAAAAAAAATTAGATTAAGCTTCACACCACTGTTTCATCATTATGACTGTCAATAGCTATCTTTAAGGATACAAATTTTTGTCAAAGTAGAAAAAATATTGATACATACATGTGACGGATCTGTGATGACAAAGCTGGAGATTTTGATTTTTTTGGCTGGAGATTGGATAAAAAAGCGGGAGATTTTCAACACTCATTAAAATTTCATTTCACTGACTAGCGTGTGCCAAATATACATGGCTTCACTGATTAATCTAAAACTGTTTATACAATCATCAGGTCAATTATGGCAATAAATCTTTAATTAACACATTTACCTGTTAAATTAACGTCTACCTAATTGAAAAACCCTTAAGACATCGGAAATGTTTTATGACTGAACAGTAAAAATGTCTATAAAAGTAAAATTTTGTCATATCTTAAAAAAGCAGGAGATTACACAAAAAGTCGGGAGAACGGGAGATGGATCAAAAAGTCGGGAGATTTCGTCTCCCGGCGGGAGAATCACATGTATGTTGATATAAGTTGTTGGAACCAATATGTTCTATTTAATTGCAAAACATCTTTTTGTGGCTAGGCAGGGGTAGAGAGGGAAATGTTTCATTATTATTCGTGGGGTATCAATTTTCGTTGTTTTCTTGGGTGGCCTTGAACCAAGAAATATGATACCCATGAAAAGGAAATTTAACATTGATCTGTATGCTGCAGACTTCAGAACCATGAGTTTAAGAATCCATGAACTGATCATTTTTCATCAAACCACAAAAATTGGTACCCTCCAAAATAATGAATTCACAGTGTTTGGAATGAAAGTGACTGGAAGAAAGGGCTCAAGGGGGTAAGGAGAAGAAAATGAGGATAATGGGACCTGAACGAAGAAGTGATTGAAGACCTCTTTGGCCACCCTAATTTTTGTGTAAACAATATTGTGTTTGATATAGATTATGTCACAGTTTAAGCTCCAATTTGAGTTGACTTGTAATTAAGTAGTGATCAGAAGTTGGTTTAATAATGTCTTGTTTATTTATTTTTAGTATAAATATATTTGTTAATCATTCTCTGCTGTTTGTGATATATTTATTTAACAGATTGTGAAATTGTATTTGTTATTAGTTGATTGTTTAGAATAAAGAATTAATCTAGTTGTTATATCAAATGTTAAGTTCAAACCTGTCTATCAAATGACAAAATGTTATTCCAGGAGGATGTCATCAGTCAAGAAGAAAAGACATAATAAAGTAATAACACTCTAGAAAATAGATAATGCAAAAATCTAGACTTTCAAATGCACCAAACTGCAAAAAAACTATTTGGGGCCTTGGTGGCCAAGTGGTCTAAGGCACAATAGACCATTTGCCAATTAATATTGGATTTTTATTCAGTGATCGATTTAATTTTACCGTTTTCAATACCGTTATGAAAAATCCCGTTGATTTCCAAATGGATAGAAGTAGGACAAGCCTCGGATTTTATCGTGTACGTCTTGGATAATTCACGTGAAAAATTTAAACAACTTACAGAGATTTAAATGTTTTTGACACCATATTCTAATAATATATACAACATCATTTCATACTATGATATCAAAATCATTCAAATGTGATTTGATTTGTGTATTCAAACTATCGGAATTGCATTGAGAGCAAGCGATGTTCTATTCCTTGTCCGGTGGCTGGTTATCTACGGTAACAGTAAAATCCGGTAAAAATATGACTAAGTACCCAAAATAATCAAAGTGAACAACAATTGGCAAATGCACTATTGGTTAAAATACCACACTATTGATCACTTGCTGATCACCTCTCAGCTGGTGTAAGAGTCCTGTTTGTATTTAACAAAAAAGGTACTTCCCCAACTGTATGTGATTAGGTTTGTCAGTTACCTGCCCAAGGTTGGTGGTTTCCTCAACCATTAAAACTGACCGCCCTACATGACCCAGGTGCATGAGCGTCAATAAAGGGCGTTAAACATCAACACACACACACACAAATAAACTATTATACTGTTGAAATACTGTCTCATTAACAAGAGAAAACTAAATACTACATTATGATTGGTCAATTCAGACCATGAACAAGAGAAAACTAAATACTACATTATGATTGGTCAATATAGACAATTAACAAGAGAAAACAAAATACTACATTATGAATGGTAAATTCACATCATTAACAAGAGAAAACTGAATACTACAGTATGATTGGTCAACTATGACCCTTAATAGGAGAAAACTGAATACTACAGTATGATTGGTCAATTCAGAACGTTAACAGGAGAAAACTGAATACTACATTATGATTGGTCAACTATGACCCTTAATAGGAGAAAACTGAATACTACAGTATGATTGGTCAATTCAGATCATTAATAAGAGAAAACTGAATACTACAGTATGATTGGTCAACTATGACCCTTAATAGGAGAAAACTGAATACTATAGTTTGGTTGGTCAATTCAGACAATTAACAGGAAAAAACTGAATACTATAGTATGATTGGCCAATTCATATAATTAACAAGAGAAAACTTAATACTACAGTATGATTGGTCAATTCAGACCGTTAACAGCAGAAAACTGAATACTACAGTATGTTGGTTAATTCAGACAATTAACAAGAGAAAACTGAATATCATAGTATGATTGGCCAATTCATATAATTAACAAGAGAAAATTAAATACAACAGTTTGGTTGGTCAATTCAGACAATTAACAGGAGAAAACTGAATACAACGGTATGATATGCCAGTTCAGAGAAAAATGAACACTTCAGTCATGACAGTTTAATTTGCCAATTTAGACCGTTAACAAGAGAAAACTGAATACTACAGTATGATTGGCCAATTTAGACCATTAACAAGAGAAAACTGAATATTACAATATGATTGGCCAATTCAGATCATTAACATTATGTTTTTCCTTTAAAAGAACAAGGCAATTGCGAAGAAATCAAGGGTAAAAAATGCTTCCCCCTTTTTAAAGAACACGGGGAAGAATGAGGATATATTTTTTACCCTTGATTTCTTCGCAATTGCCTTGTTCTTTTATAGGAAAAACATAAACCAACTATTACCATTGAATTTAAACAAAGAAAGAATGAAAACAGTACATTTATAATGAGTGACAAACTTCCCCGTATTCATGAGTTACGGGACCAAAGATATAATTGACATTCTTCCCCGTATGTTATAAATACTGTTGACAAACTTCCCCGTACGGGGAAAAATCAGGACATTATATAAGAGCGTTTTCTATAGAAATGCGACATTATATAAGAGCGTTTCCTATAGGAATACAACAGTATAATTCGACATTTAGAAGCTTATCCTAGCGTCTGAAAGGGTTTTCTTTGGGGAGGACATATAAAAAAAAGGGGCCTGGAATATTTGGGGGGAAAGAAAGAATGAAAACACTACATTTATAATGAGTGACAACCTTCCCCGTATTCATGAGTTACGGGGCCAAAGATATAATTGACATTCTTCCCCGTATGTTATAAATACTGTTGACAAACTTCCCCGTACAGGGAAAAATCAGGACATTATATAAGAGCGTTTTCTATAGAAATGCGACATCATATAAGAGCGTTTCCTATAGGAATACAACAGTATAATTCGACATTTAGAAGCTTATCCTAGCGTCTGAAAGGGTTTTCTTTGGGGAGGACATATAAAAAAAGGGGCATGGAATATTTTGGGGGAGAAAGAAAGAATGAAAACACTACATTTATAATGAGTGACAAACTTCCCCGTATTCATGAGTTACGGGACCAAAGATATAATTGACATTCTTCCCCGTATGTTATAAATACTGTTGACAAACTTCCCCGTACGGGGAAAAATCAGGACATTATATAAGAGCGTTTTCTATAGAAATGCGACATTATATAAGAGCGTTTTCTATAGGAATACAGCAGTTTAATTCAGCATTAACAAGCTTATCCTAGCGTCTGAAAGGGTTTTCTTTGGGGAGGACATATAAAAAAAAAAGGGGCATGGAATATTTTGGGGAGAAAGAAAGAATGAAAACACTACATTTATAATGAGTGACAAACTTCCCCGTATTCATGAGTTACGGGACCAAAGATATAATTGACATTCTTCCCCGTATGTTATAAATACTGTTGACAAACTTCCCCGTACGGGGAAAAATCAGGACATTATATAAGAGCGTTTTCTATAGAAATGCGACATTATATAAGAGCGTTTTCTATAGGAATACAACAGTTTAATTCAGCATTAACAAGCTTATCCTAGCGTCTGAAAGGGTTTTCTTTGGGGAGGACATATAAAAAAGGGGCATGGAATATTTTGGGGGGAAAGAAAGAATGAAAACACTACATTTATAATGAGTGACAAACTTCCCCGTATTCATGAGTTACGGGACCAAAGATATAATTGACATTCTTCCCCGTATGTTATAAATACTGTTGACAAACTTCCCCGTACGGGGAAAAATCAGGACATTATATAAGAGCGTTTTCTATAGAAATGCGACATTATATAAGAGCGTTTTCTATAGGAATACAACAGTTTAATTCAGCATTAACAAGCTTATCCTAGCGTCTGAAAGGGTTTTCTTTGGGGAGGACATATAAAAAAAGGGGGCATGGAATATTTTGGGGGGAAAGAAAGAATGAAAACACTACAGTTATAATGAGTGACAAACTTCCCCGTATTCATGAGTTACGGGACCAAAGATATAATTGACATTCTTCCCCGTATGTTATAAATACTGTTGACAAACTTCCCCGTACGGGGAAAAATCAGGACATTATATAAGAGCGTTTTCTATAGAAATGCGACATTATATAAGAGCGTTTTCTATAGGAATACAACAGTTTAATTCAGCATTAACAAGCTTATCCTAGCGTCTGAAAGGGTTTTCTTTGGGGAGGACATATAAAAAAAGGGGCATGGAATATTTTGGGGGAGAAAGAAAGAATGAAAACACTACATTTATAATGAGTGACAAACTTCCCCGTATTCATGAGTTACGGGACCAAAGATATAATTGACATTCTTCCCCGTATGTTATAAATACTGTTGACAAACTTCCCCGTACGGGGAAAAATCAGGACATTATATAAGAGCGTTTTCTACAGAAATGCGACATTATATAAGAGCGTTTTCCATAGGAATACAACAGTTTAATTCAACATTAACAAGCTTTTCCTAGCGTCTGAAAGGGTTTTCTTTGGGGAGGACATATAAAAAAAGGGGCATGGAATATTTTGGGGGAGAAAGAAAGAATGAAAACACTACATTTATAATGAGTGACAAACTTCCCCGTATTCATGAGTTACGGGACCAAAGATATAATTGACATTCTTCCCCGTATGTTATAAATACTGTTGACAAACTTCCCCGTACGGGGAAAAATCAGGACATTATATAAGAGCGTTTTCTATAGAAATGCGACATTATATAAGAGCGTTTCCTATAGGAATACAACAGTATAATTCGACATTTAGAAGCTTATCCTAGCGTCTGAAAGGGTTTTCTTTGGGGAGGACATATAAAAAAAAGGGGCCTGGAATATTTGGGGGGAAAGAAAGAATGAAAACACTACATTTATAATGAGTGACAACCTTCCCCGTATTCATGAGTTACGGGGCCAAAGATATAATTGACATTCTTCCCCGTATGTTATAAATACTGTTGACAAACTTCCCCGTACGGGGAAAAATCAGGACATTATATAAGAGCGTTTTCTATAGAAATGCGACATCATATAAGAGCGTTTCCTATAGGAATACAACAGTATAATTCGACATTTAGAAGCTTATCCTAGCGTCTGAAAGGGTTTTCTTTGGGGAGGACATATCAAAAAAGGGGCATGGAATATTTTGGGGGAGAAAGAAAGAATGAAAACACTACATTTATAATGAGTGACAAACTTCCCCGTATTCATGAGTTACGGGACCAAAGATATAATTGACATTCTTCCCCGTATGTTATAAATACTGTTGACAAACTTCCCCGTACGGGGAAAAATCAGGACATTATATAAGAGCGTTTTCTATAGAAATGCGACATTATATAAGAGCGTTTTCTATAGGAATACAACAGTTTAATTCAGCATTAACAAGCTTATCCTAGCGTCTGAAAGGGTTTTCTTTGGGGAGGACATATAAAAAAAGGGGCATGGAATATTTTGGGGGAGAAAGAAAGAATGAAAACACTACATTTATAATGAGTGACAAACTTCCCCGTATTCATGAGTTACGGGACCAAAGATATAATTGACATTCTTCCCCGTATGTTATAAATACTGTTGACAAACTTCCCCGTACGGGGAAAAATCAGGACATTATATAAGAGCGTTTTCTATAGAAATGCGACATTATATAAGAGCGTTTTCTATAGGAATACAACAGTTTAATTCAGCATTAACAAGCTTATCCTAGCGTCTGAAAGGGTTTTCTTTGGGGAGGACATATAAAAAAAAGGGGCATGGAATATTTTGGGGGAGAAAGAAAGAATGAAAACACTACATTTATAATGAGTGACAAACTTCCCCGTATTCATGAGTTACGGGACCAAAGATATAATTGACATTCTTCCCCGTATGTTATAAATACTGTTGACAAACTTCCCCGTACGGGGAAAAATCAGGACATTATATAAGAGCGTTTTCTATAGAAATGCGACATTATATAAGAGCGTTTTCTATAGGAATACAACAGTTTAATTCAGCATTAACAAGCTTATCCTAGCGTCTGAAAGGGTTTTCTTTGGGGAGGACATATAAAAAAAGGGGCATGGAATATTTTGGGGGAGAAAGAAAGAATGAAAACACTACATTTATAATGAGTGACAAACTTCCCCGTATTCATGAGTTACGGGACCAAAGATATAATTGACATTCTTCCCCGTATGTTATAAATACTGTTGACAAACTTCCCCGTACGGGGAAAAATCAGGACATTATATAAGAGCGTTTTCTATAGAAATGCGACATTATATAAGAGCGTTTTCTATAGGAATACAACAGTTTAATTCAGCATTAACAAGCTTATCCTAGCGTCTGAAAGGGTTTTCTTTGGGGAGGACATATAAAAAAAGGGGCATGGAATATTTTGGGGGAGAAAGAAAGAATGAAAACACTACATTTATAATGAGTGACAAACTTCCCCGTATTCATGAGTTACGGGACCAAAGATATAATTGACATTCTTCCCCGTATGTTATAAATACTGTTGACAAACTTCCCCGTACGGGGAAAAATCAGGACATTATATAAGAGCGTTTTCTATAGAAATGCGACATTATATAAGAGCGTTTTCTATAGGAATACAACAGTTTAATTCAGCATTAACAAGCTTATCCTAGCGTCTGAAAGGGTTTTCTTTGGGGAGGACATATAAAAAAAAGGGGCATGGAATATTTTGGGGGGAAAGAAAGAATGAAAACACTACAGTTATAATGAGTGACAAACTTCCCCGTATTCATGAGTTACGGGACCAAAGATATAATTGACATTCTTCCCCGTATGTTATAAATACTGTTGACAAACTTCCCCGTACGGGGAAAATCAGGACATTATATAAGAGCGTTTTCTACAGAAATGCGACATTATATAAGAGCGTTTTCCATAGAAATACAACAGTTTAATTCAACATTAACAAGCTTTTCCTAGCGTCTGAAAGAGTTTTCTTTGGGGAGGACATATACAAAAAGGGGCATGGATTTTTTTTGGGGGAAAGAAAGAATGAAAACACTACATTTATAATGAGTGACAAACTTCCCCGTATTCATGAGTTACGGGACCAAAGATATAATTGACATTCTTCCCCGTATGTTATAAATACTGTTGACAAACTTCCCCGTACGGGGAAAAATCAGGACATTATATAAGAGCGTTTTCTATAGAAATGCGACATTATATAAGAGCGTTTTCTATAGGAATACAACAGTTTAATTCAGCATTAACAAGCTTATCCTAGCGTCTGAAAGGGTTTTCTTTGGGGAGGACATATAAAAAAAAGGGGCATGGAATATTTTGGGGGAGAAAGAAAGAATGAAAACACTACATTTATAATGAGTGACAAACTTCCCCGTATTCATGAGTTACGGGACCAAAGATATAATTGACATTCTTCCCCGTATGTTATAAATACTGTTGACAAACTTCCCCGTACGGGGAAAAATCAGGACATTATATAAGAGCGTTTTCTATAGAAATGCGACATCATATAAGAGCGTTTCCTATAGGAATACAACAGTATAATTCGACATTTAGAAGCTTATCCTAGCGTCTGAAAGGGTTTTCTTTGGGGAGGACATATAAAAAAAGGGGCATGGAATATTTTGGGGGAGAAAGAAAGAATGAAAACACTACATTTATAATGAGTGACAAACTTCCCCGTATTCATGAGTTACGGGACCAAAGATATAATTGACATTCTTCCCCGTATGTTATAAATACTGTTGACAAACTTCCCCGTACGGGGAAAAATCAGGACATTATATAAGAGCGTTTTCTATAGAAATGCGACATTATATAAGAGCGTTTTCTATAGGAATACAACAGTTTAATTCAGCATTAACAAGCTTATCCTAGCGTCTGAAAGGGTTTTCTTTGGGGAGGACATATAAAAAAAAGGGGCATGGAATATTTTGGGGGGAAAGAAAGAATGAAAACACTACAGTTATAATGAGTGACAAACTTCCCCGTATTCATGAGTTACGGGACCAAAGATATAATTGACATTCTTCCCCGTATGTTATAAATACTGTTGACAAACTTCCCCGTACGGGGAAAATCAGGACATTATATAAGAGCGTTTTCTACAGAAATGCGACATTATATAAGAGCGTTTTCCATAGAAATACAACAGTTTAATTCAACATTAACAAGCTTTTCCTAGCGTCTGAAAGAGTTTTCTTTGGGGAGGACATATACAAAAAGGGGCATGGATTTTTTTGGGGGGAAAGAAAGAATGAAAACATTACATTTATATTGAGTGACAAACTTCCCCGTATTCATGAGTTACGGGACCAAAGATATAATTGACATTCTTCCCCGTATGTTATAAATACTGTTGACAAACTTCCCCGTACGGGGAAAAATCAGGACATTATATAAGAGCGTTTTCTATAGAAATGCGACATTATATAAGAGCGTTTTCTATAGGAATACAACAGCTCCATCTACCTAAACATTTTTCATATATACGTTTTATTCCGTTTACAGTGTTTGCTGCTTGTGCAAGGACGGAATAAACCTCATTAAATATATTGAAATAGGTACAACAACCTTTTCAGTTTATTCATACGTTTTATTCCGTTAATATTTGTTTGTACATAGACATAATAAAATAAATGATAAAGCAACCACTAGTACTGTAATTATACCTAATTTCAATCACGTACGCATTGTTTTCCATTCATAGGTTCTATCTACTCAAACATTTTTGTTTTCATAAATACTTTTTATTCCGTTTATGGTGGTTGCTGCTTGTGCAAGGACGGAATAAACCTCATTAAATAAATTGATATGGTCATTATATTGGGAAAGATATAGCTTTTATATTTCTTAAATTTGTTAACACATAAATAGAGAGAGAGAGATAGAGAGAGATTAAGAGTTTTCTTTTTATAGTAATGATTTAAACACTAAACATACGTTTTATTCCATTAATATTTGTTTGTACATAGACATAATAAAGAAAATGATAAAGCAACCACAAGTACTGTAATTACATAATTTCAATCACGTACGCATTGTTTTCAATTCATTGGTTCCATCAACCTAAACATTTTTCATATATACGTTTTATTCCGTTTACAGTGTTTGCTGCTTGTGCAAGGACGGAATAAACCTCATTAAATAAATTAAAATAGATACAACCTTTTCAGTTTATTCATACGTTTTATTCCGTTAATATTTGTTTGTCATAGACATAATAAATTAAAGGATAAAGCAACCACTGGTACTGTAATTACACAATTTTAATCACTTACGCATTGTTTTCCATTCATATTCTATATCTACCCAAACATTTTTCGTAAATACCTTTTATTCCGTTTATGGTGTTTGCTGCTTGTACAAGGACGGAATAAACCTCATTAAATATATTGCTATGGTCATTATATTCGGAAAGATATAGCTTAAATATTTATTAAATTTGTTAACACATAAAGAGAGAAAGAGAGGGAGAGAGAGAGAGAGGGGGAGAGAGATAAAGAGTTTTCTTACTTATAGTAATGATTTTAACAGTAAACGTACGTTTTATTCCGTTGATATTACTTTGTACATCATTTACCATACAAAATGTATAATACTAGTAGACCTTTTCCCCCATATATGATAAATATAAGTTACATTCTTCCTCGTATGGGGTACATTCAGGACATAATACAAGTTATAAAAAGAACTTTAACAAAGTCTGCGTCGTGCAAGGACGGAATAAACCTCATTAAATAAATTGAAATTGATACAACCTTTTCAGTTTATTCATGCATTTTATTCCGTTAATAATTGTTTGTACATAGACATAATAAAATAAATGATAAAGCAACCACTAGTACTGTAATTACATAATTTCATTCACTTACGCATTGTTTTTTTTATTCAAAGGTTCCATCTACCCAAACATTTTTTATAAATACGTTTTATTCCGTATTTATGTTTGTAACAATTAATTATAAATGCGTTTTCATTCCGTTAATAACCCTTTGTGCAAGGACGGAATAAACCTCATCATAAAATAGTATACTGATTGAATTAAACAAATTCCAAACATGTTTTGAACTGTTATAAATCAAAAATATCATAAAAGATACAGAAAATACAGTTTAATTTTAATTGTGACAAATTTCCCCGTACGGGGAAGAATGAGGATATAGCCGAGAAAACTAAATACTACAGTATGATTGGCCAATTCAGACCATTGAAAGGAGAAAACTGAATACTACAATATGATTGGCCAATTCAGATCATTGAAAGGAGAAAACTGAATACTACAATATGATTGGCCAATTCAGATCATTAACAAGAGAAAACTAAATACTACAATATGATTGGCCAATTCAGACCATTAACAAGAGAAAACTGAATATTACATTATGATTAGTCAATTCAGACCATATACAAGTGAAAACTAAATATTACAGTATGATTAGTCAATTCAGACCATTTACAAGTGTAAACTAAATACTACAATATGATTGACCAATTCAGACCATTAACAAGAGAAAACTGAATATTACAGTATGATTAGTCAATTCAGACCATTTACAAGTGAAAACTAAATACTACAGTATAATTGGTCAATTCAGACTGTTAACAGGAGAAAACTGAAAACTCTTGTATAATTGGCCAATTCATGCAATTAAGAAGAGAAAACTAAATACAACAGTATGATTGGCCAATTCAGACAATTAACAACAGAAAACTTTGTACTACAGTATGATTGGTAAATGGGGACCGTTAACAGGAGAAAACTGAATACTACAGTTTGTTTGGTCAATTCAGACAATTAACGAGATAAAACTGAATACTACAGTATCATATGATTGGTCAATTCATACCGTTAACATGAGAATACTGAATACAACGGTATGGTATGCCAGTTCAGACCATTAACAAAAGAAAACTGAACGCTTCAGTCATGACAGTATATAGACATTTTTACACAGGAGAAAACTGAATACTGCAGTATGATTGGTCAATCCAGACCGTTAACAAAATGAAACTTAATACTACAGTATGATTGATCAATTGAGACCATTAACAAGACGAAACTTAATACTACAGTATGACTGGTCAATTCATACCGTTAACAGCAGAAAACTAAATACTACAGTATGTTGGTTCATTCAGACAATTAACAAGAGAAAACTGAATATCATAGTATGATTGGCCAATTCATATAATTAACAAGAGAAAATTAAATACAACAGTTTGGTTGGTCAATTCAGACAATTAACAGGAGAAAACTGAATACAACGGTATGATATGCCAGTTCAGAGAAAAATGAACACTTCAGTCATGACAGTTTAATTTGCCAATTTAGACCGTTAACAAGAGAAAACTGAATACTACAGTATGATTGGCCAATTTAGACCATTAACAAGAGAAAACTGAATACAACGGTATGATATGCCAGTTCAGAGAAAAATGAACACTTCAGTCATGACAGTTTAATTTGCCAAGGCAGACAATTAACAGGAGAAAACTGAATACAACGGTATGATATGCCAGTTCAGAGAAAAATGAACGCTTCAGTCATGACAGTTTAATTTGCCAATTTAGACCGTTAACAAGAGAAAACTGAATACTACAGTATGATTGGCCAATTTAGACCATTAACAAGAGAAAACTGAATATAACAATATGATTGGCCATTTCAGACCATTAACAAGAGAAAACTAAATACTACAGTATAATTTGCCAATTTAGACCATTGAAAGGAGAAAACTGAATACTACAATATGATTGGCCAATTCAGATCATTAACAAGAGAAAACTAAATACTACAATATGATTGGCCAATTCAGACCATTAACAAGAGAAAACTGAATATTACATTATGATTAGTCAATTCAGACCATATACAAGTGAAAACTAAATATTACAGTATGATTAGTCAATTCAGACCATTTACAAGTGTAAACTAAATACTACAATATGATTGGCCAATTCAGACCATTAACAATAGAAAACTAAATATTACAGTATGATTGGCCAATTCAGACCATTAACAGAAGAAAACTAAATACTACAATATGATTGGTCAATTCAGACCATTAACAGGAGAAAACTAAATATTACAGTATGATTGGCCAATTCTGACCGTTAACAGGAGAAAACTGAATACTACAGTTTGGTTGGTCGATTCAGACAATTAAAGAGATAAAACTGAATGCTACAGTATGATTGGTCAATTCAGACAATTTACAGGAGAAAACTGAATACAACGGTATGATATGCCAGGGCAGAGAAAACTGAAAACTTCAGTCATGACAGTATAATTGGCCAATTTAGACCGTTAACAGGGGAAAACTGAATACTGCAGTATGATTGGTCAATTCAGACCGTTAACAAGATGCAATTTAATACTACAGTATGATTGGTCAATTGAGACCATTCACAAGATGATACTTAATACTACAGTATGACAGGTCAATTCAGAAAATTAACGAGAGAAAATTTTATACTTAAGTCATGGCATTAATCGGCCAGTTTAGACCATTAACACAGAAAACTGAATACTATTGGCCAATTGATGTCATTAATAAGAGAATTAAACGAGCAGTGTTAATATACCTACATCATTTATTGCAATTATATTTAGGGGCCGACTGTTTTTTTCGAAATATTTCTGAGAAAATAAAACTAAACTTTTTGATATTCTTTGCTTAAATTACATGTATAAAATCCAAAGGGGCATTCGAGTGTTAAAAGTCCGAAAGGACAAAGACAAAACCGGTAAACACGAACAAGAACATCACAAATAAACACAAAACATAAAATCAACCAAACGGAATTTAACAATTGAGAGATAGAAGTCCCATATTTGTCTACGAGTGAACAATTCTACCGTAAAATTTCTTGATTGAAGACATCAACCGTGGAGCAACATAACCCTGTTCTAACAATTTCCTGTTTCAAATGTGACGCTCTGCCAAGGAAATAGATGTAATTCCCGCAAGTTATGGAGTAACGAACCAATTGTGATACAAAAACTCCATAAGCTGGAGCGGACGGAATGTTACTACACAAAAAGGGAAAGTTGACGATTGGAAAGTTGAAGTCATCAAGTTTGTCATAGAGCTTTGTTAAAAGTCTTCCTTGCGAGTCTATTTCGAGATGTAGATCTAAATATGAAGCAGACTTAGTCACCAAATCGAGAATTGTTCAGTGAAAGGACATGTACATCATCAATATCACGGAACGTGGGGTTCATGAAAAGAGAGAGCTTTTTCTGTCAAGAAGAGATTGTAATTAGTCTGCTTCATATGAATGAAGAAACAAATCAGCGAGCAAAGGTGTACAATTAGTGTCCATTTGAATCCCTGTTGTTTGCTGAAAAACACGCCCACCAAGTTGTCGATAAGAAAATTGCGCATGTCGATTAGTTGGCATGGTCTTCTGTATATTTGTTATTTTTTTAGACTCATTAATGACAAAGTAAGCCTTACTGTAATCGACTAACAGATATTTATACCTGCGTTTTCCATTGTTTTTTTTTAAGCTGCGTTTAATCAGCTGTGCCAATCGCGGTTTATTTCATTAGGTCAATTTTCAAATTTACAGGACCTGATATCATAAAGCATCTCAAATTTGAGGATCTCCTCAACTTCAATTCTTTCTTAAGAATTTTATAAATACCTTTGAGGAAAAACTATATATATAGGTTTCATGGGATATGGGATATTCACCTTATTTATTCATGGGATACAGGATATTTAGGCAAAAGTTACTGGGCTATGGATATTTTCATTTTATTTACGGGGATATGGGATTTTGGAATAGGGTATTTGAAAAAAAAACTTCAATGGGGATATGGGATATTGCATGGTACCCCCTTAAAAAAGTCCCGGTAATTATATGTCCACCCACTTTTGTTTTGTCCTGTCCGTCTGTCCGTCACAAAGTTTGTCAGCGCAACTCCTCTGACTGTGACTACTGAACCGAATTCAATAAAACTTGGTATTTAGGAAGGACACTATATGAAGTTGTGCATGTTACCAGGAAATTTTGATCCCCAAGTTTTTGGGAGAGTTACGGCCCTTTAAACTTAAAAATTAGCTGAAAATCCTCATTTATCATCTTGTCAGCGCAACTCTTTGAAACTAGCGAACTGAATTCTACGAAACTTGGTATATTTTACCAGGAAATTTTGTGGGAATAATTGCCTTTTTAACTTAGAAAACTTTGCTTAAATTCCTCATTTATCATCTACTCTAAACCTCCGGGTATCCTGGACCGAATTCAATGAAACTTGGTACGTAGGAAGGACAGTCACACCATGTGTAGTTGTGCATAAATTACCAGGAAATTTTGATCCCCAAAATTTTGTGGGAGTTGGCCTTTTGAACTTAGAACTTTTTTGGGGGGGTGGGGGGAGAAAACAAACTTATTACCTGGCCGTTTTTCCTTAAAAAATTTATAATTTAAAGACATAAACATGAAATTCCTTATTTGACAAGTAATTACTGATTTGCATAGAAATTCACTGACAAACATTAACTTCAATCAGCTTATAAAAATTAAATGTCTAATTATGTTAATCCGTTAATTGATTTTCTCGGTCATATCATATGATATTCTTTGTCTAAAAATGACATGTTTTATTAAAAATATATGATTAAAAGTTTTCATTTTAAAGTACATTATCGTTGTTGTTTAAATGGTTTATTGATCCGTAACGCAACGAATACACACACTAATAATAATATCCGGGTCAGAAGTTCAAAGAGTAAGGACAGAATATACGCGAACAGTATGCCGAAGAAGGTGGAGCACGGTTTCACGGGGGAATGCCATCCGGAGTACTTTAATTTGAATGCCCGACCAAAGATAACGGAGCAGAAGATTGGGCAACTCTCAAATGAGGAGATTGAACAATTTTTCACCAAGGTAAGTTCAATAGATTAACCGGCCGTTTTCTATTCAGTTACACATACATATTATGTACGGTAAAGATTGACGCTGCAAAGCTTTTCACAGTATAATGAAAACATCAAAATGTAAAGCTTTTTACCAAAAAATAGCAAGAAACTCGACAATGTTGGCTACATTATTAATGTACAGAGGTAAAGTTAAGTAGGTCAAATTGCTCTTGGTCAGCTGATTGTGCTATTTTTAGAGAGAAAAAATAACCTTTAACTATATTTATTGTGCAAAAATTCTTGAACTTTGTTGATAAGTGGGATGCAGGGTTCAATTCTTTTCATTTATTATTTTCTGTTTTCCATTGTTTTGTTTAATTCTTTCTTAATTTTGTTAATTTATTAGTTGTGAAAGGGAACTTTTAAATCATATAAGATTTTGAAGTTGTATTATGTGTCTTTAAGATTTACTTATGTTTACAAACAATTACTTTAACAAAAATTACATATTAATAATGATTATAAAAGTTTACCTATAATATGATATGCATAAATCATATATACTATGGTAGGATTAATGCAATGAACTTTTTTACTTTATTTTAAAATATTAAAATTTAAAAAACATAGGTTGGCCATTTTTTTTTTTAAAGTGATGTTAAACCGTTATTAGTGTGTTGACTTTCATAAAACTAGATGAACAGCCATTTTATCAGTGTTTTATCAAAAGAGCTGATATTTTTATTTTATTATGATAACATTTTACCATTTATTGACCATTTAATCTGTCATTTCAAGGACAATAAACAGGTCTACATTACTTGATTGTTTATTTTAGTTACTTGATGGTCTACTGATTTTGTCTTTGTCTTGTCAACTATTTTCAGATTTAGGATATCATGCCCCTTGGTACGTCACTTTAGGGCTTCTTGCATTTTTGTGACATGCCATGATATGGAATTTTATTGCCAAAACTCATTGATTTCATTCATTTACATGTAGACATATATGAACCATATATGAATTTATCAAGGTGCTGCATTGATGATGCAGAATATATTACTTTGTCTGTCCATAGTGGACACTTAAACTAATAAGCTATAAAAGGTTTAAACCATGATGAAGTACCATTACAGGGTTTTCATAGAAAATAGAATTTTTTGGGGAAAGCATGGGTTTTTTAAAGGACGTCTTCCTGACTTTGTTGAAGTGTTCTACATGTAGTTTGCTTTTCTTATCAGGGGTATGTTATTGTGGAGAAATTTTTCACAGAGGATGAGCTTCAACCAGTAAAAGATGCTGTTGCTGATAACGTGGAAAGACTAGCTCAGAAATTATATAGAACAAAGCGTATTAAAAGTAAGATTATTTAATGGAAGATAATGAGATTTGGTATAAGTGTAAGTGTAAATAAGGGTCAATTTTAGAATCCATAATGGGAAACAGGCAGTAGCCTTCAATTTGATCTGAGAGGTCCTTGCATTTGGGTCTAGAAAGAAAATAAAAATGCATATGGTTCAAAACCAATCCTAAAAACAAGAACTAACAAACAATGACCTAGCTGGGCCCTTTCTGGATATAGAACAACAAACATAGAGACAACATGGACTTTAAAAGATATTCTGTTTTCCTCAAATCAAATCTAATGCACTATGCAGTCACTTTCAGATTTTGACCATTTAAAGTGCAACTAAAACGGTCATAACAACTTGATCTTATTCAAAAGTTTTTAATTTTCTAAGATCAACGCAAAAAATCCGATCAAAATCCGTTGACAAATAACGGAGATGTGACTGTTTGAAGTGCAAAATTTCGCACCTTTCAAAATCTAATCAACGATATTTCCGGAAAAGAATTATATGCGAGCTAACCGGAAGTGACGCACAAGGGGGAACCGAGATAGTTTGCGGGTATGTGTTTTTGAAAGGGGAATTAAAGATATTAGCAATGAAATATAAATAATTTCGGTGGCAATTTTTTACATAAACATTTTAAGGAAATACCCAACGAACGCATATACATTTTCCGAATTTTAACAATACATTTTACATCAGATTATATTCTAAAAAGATAGGCAGTCACAGGAATGAAGTTAAGAGCTTTTCAAAATTTGTATTAAATGTTAAATCAAGGAAATAAAGTACTCGAATTCCTTGGTTAAATTAAGTCGAAATCCTATGATTTAAGCAAATAATTGTCATATTTCACAAAATTAATTAAGTTTTTACCGCAGAAATCAGTACACGTACATGATGCAATCAAATGAACATATCAATGTTAAACAGTTGTGTGTTGTCTTTATAATTCAAAGTGTTAATTTAAATCATATGTCAAATATGCAGGTCTATGTCCGAATTGGACGGTGTCATGATAATTACCTGATTTATTAACCCATGCTGAGTATGGGTCTGATTAAACAAACGCAGGTGTGAAGTGAAACAAAATTAGACGACCAATATATCACCATAGGGGGCAATTCACAATTTGGGGACAAGCAATTTTTAAACTCGAGCATCTTCTCAAATTATGTTTAATTGTCGTATTGAAATAGAAAAATAATAAAATAAAATGAAATGAATAAATTTCTTGATTCTACAGTATTTGCAATTGGCTTAATACTGTTGTTTGGCATATACTGTTCATATATCAGCCTACAAAAAATTATTAAAGTTAACAGTAAAAAAAAAAACATGTTAAAACATCACGCATATCCTAGAGTATCGTCTCTTGGTGCTCTCTGCAAACAAACGCATTTTAATTAGAAATAAATTCTTCAATATATTTAATTAGTAAAAAGTATTTATTAAAATATTTCATCAGATCATACATGTCATATATAGATTTTCTCTTCTAAAACTTCTCTATTGCTATTGTGTTGTTTTGGCAAATACTAAGTAAACACAAATATGTAAGTATGCTTATTTATTATCTTTAATAATTATAGTTGTAATAAACAAACACATCACATTATGTATTCATAACTTTTTATAACTTAAGACGGCCCCGGACGGACACTAATATGCTCAATACGTTCGTAGATGGGCATACGAATTTCGCCCGCTTGCAGCTTTTTTTTCATGAAATGTCTGACGAACTGTAAATCATCTGGCGTCAAACTTTCCTAGAAATCCAACTGTGTCTAGAAGTCACAGATGGCCCCCGTTCTTAAAATGTATCAGAGTTATGGACCTTAACCAAGAACTTCACAAAAGTGTTACGGACGGAATTACGGACCGACAAGGGTTAAACTATATGGTATATCCACATACGTGGTCGGGCCTTAAAAATAACTTCTCGTAAATCTGTATGTACTTGAATATAGGAAACCATGGAATAATGTTGAATGTGTGAATTGATGTCTTGGCTTCCTGTCGGTTACATCGAAAATATCTGAAAGCCACGGATTTGGAATAGACCCACACATGTGCTCCTTTCTCAAAGCTTAATTTCATGCGAGAGACAAACAAATATGATCAGTATCATTACTGGCCTGTCACATTTCTGACTTATAAGATTTTGAAAGAATAAACTTCTTTTAAATATAAATGATTTTCTTTTATTATTTTTGTTCATCTTCACAATCTTGTTACAGTACTGTATAAAGTTTTTACGTAGTGATTAAATATATATTTTACATTTTTTATATCGACATACATGTATTTTATTTCTTGAAGCATAAACTATCATTTCATTATTAATATCCCGTGCGGGGCCCAGGAGGGCAATAGGCCCGCAGCAGCACTAAGCTTGTCGGTAAAAGTCCACTAAAGAGCGCTCAGAAACCTGACATCGGGGTCAGGCCGCTTTGCCCACAAAGCGACTGGGATGTGTGCCCCAGGTGGTTGAATGGGGCAGCCCTGACATCGAGAGATGCGGGGTCGTCAGGCGATAATGCAGAAAACCTGACCGCAAACCATAGTGGTGCACCGTGTTGGGGAAAAATGTCACGTTCCTCGCACGTTAAAGAACCCTGCTGCAGGTCTCGGTAAGAGTAGGACCCGTAGGATCCCCATGCAGGAGGCAAAATTTCCCGTCCCTACCCATCACTCCTTTTTTCAGTGGCAGTCAAAACTCTCCTACCTGATTGGCCTTGTGTCCCCATTTCCTCCACTTCATCATCATTTCATGTTCATTGTATCACCACTTTCATGTTCATCTCCCGGATATAGCCGAAATCGCGCTGCTTGGGAGTAAAGCAATAACTAACTAACTAACTAACTCATTATTAATAAATTGTAAAGATAAACTACCGTTTGTTATTGTAACTAGTGTAAACAAATTAATCGGTTCCCCCTCTGACGTAGCATGGTCAGTGGCATTAGTGACGCGAAAGCGGAAGTTATAAAGGTGAGATTTTAAGAAATTTACACTAAATTGCCAATATCTTTGTTATTTGTCATCGGAATCAAGTCGGTTTTTTTGCTTTGATCTTAGAAAATTAAGATCTATGAAATAAAATAAAGTTGTTGTAGACGTTTTAGTTGCACTTTAAAAAAAAAATTGTTCATAATTTCATCTTTCAGATTGTATGTACCGCTGACACTATATTAAAACATATCGTATGAATGTCTGACACCTTACTGTATTTTATATCTTTCAGATTTACACAGAGAGCTTGGGTTCTATGAACGTTTGACAGCACTTGAGGAGGAATGGCCTGGAACCAACATTCTACTTCATAAAGGAGATGGGCTCCCAGAGGTAGATAGATACATGTACATGTGCTTGGGGTTGATGTAATTTTAAGACCAATATTACATCAAGGCAACATTTCCTCTAAAGCTATTTAACTAAATATATTATACTACAAGGAAACCTGAACCCCTTCAATCTATCGATATCAATAAAATTTATTTAAATTCGGCAAGTCATATAACTAAAACATAAGGTCTTGAGAGCTTTTGAACTGACAAAAACAGATCCTTTTGCTTTATACAGGCGTTGACTGGATCAACTACATATCATGACAAACAATTCTACAAAATTTCATCATAATCCATTGAGCCGTCTTAGAGGAGTTGCACTCACAAAGTGTTCCTATAACCTAAAATGAACTAAGTCAATGAAGTCCCATAACTTCTATAAAATTTGTCACATCAAAATGGCATTGCAATATGATATGAACATATCATGACAAACAATTCTACAAAATTCCATCAAAATCCGTCACACAGTCTGATAGGAGTTGTGTTCACAGAGTGTGACAGACAGACGCCTAGACATACAAAGACCAATACTAGGTCCATCCGGCACATTTTGGTGGGGGACAAAAACAGCTAGCAATTCTCAAATAACTTTGAACATGTAGTTTTAATATATATCTGTTAATCATTTTTCTTCCTTCAAATGTTAGGCCTTCAAAGACTTATGGACCAATGAACGGTTGTTGAATGTGGTTGAACAATTGATTGGACCAGAGATAGCTGGCCATCCTGTATGGAATCTGAGGACCAAAACACCCCACTCTGAGGCCACAACAGTACCATGGCATCAAGGTTAGGTATAAATATTGTCCTTAGGCTTTTGTTTATATGGTGTAACAAGTAATGTAGATGAAATAAGCCAGTGATTTGGTATGGAAATTAAGCACCAAAACTCTCTAATGGGGCAACAACAGCTCCTTAGGTGCCAAAGAAATTTTTAACGACCAATATCTTTTGATAATTGCAACCAGCATTTTGTATAACATAATATGTGAATTTATTGCGGGGCATTCAGGTAAAACATGTTATTGTGATGCTAAAACCTCTGCAGCAATCTCTGGTCATGTTGAAGACTGCTGTCTGTTTAATTTTCCATTGTGATAATTAATATTTGCCTGATACCTGCCCGGTTTCCCTGCAAACTAATTATTGTTTTGTGTTTTAGGCAACTATAGGTGCCGTTATTGATACCATGTTCTATTTTTAATTTTAGATTGTGGTTATCTTGACAACACATGTTACAAAACTTTACAACCTACAGCATGGATTCCCCTACTGAATGCTACAGAGCAAAATGGTTGTATGCAGGTAGGTATATAAACAAATTAATGGATTCTCATGAAACTTAACTTGAAGGAGGTACTTCATAAAAACATAAACATAAACATCATTTTATTCCAGATCAGGAGCCCATGAGGAGCAATAAGAGATTACAACAATGAGAGAAAGAACATAATTGATAGTTTAAGAAATACAATCAACTTACACATAATTAAAACATAGAATAGTATCCAATTTATAACATCCATTTTCAAAAATCACACCTTTTATTAAATGTTACTGTCAATGATAATGCTAGCTACAACAGTTAAAACCTGAGTGTCTTCCAAATTAAGTAAAAAAATGAATTTATTAAGAGCGTTTAGATTTGAAAAATTATGATATTTGTTTGAGACCAAATTAAATAAATCAGCTCTTTTAACTTCAAGAAATTGACACGAGCATAAGAAATGAATTTCATCTTCCATATCTCCGGATGAACATTTTTGACAAATTCTTTGGGATCTAGGAGTATTAGTAAACCGCCCAGTTTCAATTTGTAATCTATGTGCAGAAATTCTAAATCTGCTCAATGCTTTTCTATGGTTAAAATCTTTAACACAATTAAGATAATTTTCAAAACAAAAATTAGTTTTAAACTTCAAATACGTAGAAAGGTTTCCATCAAGTTTTTCATCTCTTTGAACATGCCAGTTTTCAATCAGTTTACTTCTTTAATGTTTTTCAATGAGATTTGTAAAAGTACCTTTTTTACAGCTTCTTTTATTTATATTAATTTCTAAACTTTTCAATAATATGTTGAGATCCATAAAAAAAAATCATTGTGCTCGAATATGCTTGAACAAGGGGGAGATAATTGAGCATTTTTTAGTACCAATATGGAGCAGGGGATATTCTTTTGTGAGCTCACTCACAGTATTCCTTGTTGAATTTAGAAAAAGGTTATAGTACATGTACATGTATGATTGTATGCAAAAAGGTTGATAAAATACATAAACAAGGCTAAAACTAGGCAATATTTATTCACTGTCATACAATTTGAGGGTAAAATTGGGGTCGTATACAGGTAGGTACAGAAAATGAGGCTGTCCTTGGTTGATAACTTTCAAAAAAGGCAATAGTATAACACATATCATTATATTATATTTGACTTCACATAATCTGAAATTGTAGGTTTTATACAATAATATGACCACTTTTGAAAGGAAACATGAAATGAATTTACACATTTTTTTGTCTTATGTTTTAGGTTGCCAGTGGAGGACACAAAAAAGGTCTGGTTGCTACACATCAGTGTTGCTATGGCAACACATGGTATGTCATGTTGGAAGAGGATGAAATGGCCAAAACTCTGGGTAACTTTTTGTTACAACATTTTTTTTCATGTTATTGACAAAAATACGTATTTTTTATACCCCTGCAACAAATGGATGACATTATTCTACCCCTTTCCATCCCTACAAAAATTTCCTTCAAGCTTTTTTTCATATATTTTTTATATTGATCATGTTCATTGAATAAAAAAAATAATATCATACAATACGTCATTTTCGAGTTCACTGCTTTTCCGGAAAAATCCCTCAATTACACAGAAATTATCACATGACTTTACCAGTTTGTGAGTCAAACTGGTTTGCTGCCCCATAGACTTATTCAAAAGTGATTGTGAGATCATCAAAACAATAATATCTCTGTAAACTGTAAATACTTCAAATGAATGGAAAAATATTCTTACGTGTGTAGAAATATTGTCAAAATCGAAGATTCTGTCTTAAATAAACAACAAAGCAATATTTATTTTGATCTATTGCTCTTAATTGCACCAGAAGTCGTCATGCCTAGAAAAAATTATAATAAAAGAACTTTTTCTGGATTCCCCAGCCATTCCGCACTAACCAGAAATTGACGTATTGCATACACATGTATTTCTAAGAATTCTTTAGAATTTAATGGAGGAATACGCCTATGGGACACAGAGGCATGTGCATTCCAAACAGGAAGCTGGAGTCCCACATGTTTGAAAATTGCTACACTACATTCTGTAGAAAAAAAACAAGATTATGTACAGTTATTATATTGCATTTTGCTGCATTACTAATTAAAACAGCATATCTATAAAGCAATATATTTAAAATGTTTCTCATAAATTTTGCATAAACTTATAATTTTGTGCATAAAAATCATATGTTAAATTATAAAATTTATTTTTTCCAGATGTTGACCTTGAGAAGGACATTGTAACATGTGAGGTACCATACGGGGGAATGTTACTGCTTAACAACCTGATTCCACATAGAAGGTACCTGTATTTGAATAGGATTAAACAATTAAACATTCTGAGAGAACTGTAAAACAATACATGTTCCCCCAATGGCCCCATATTTCAATGTCCATAAGGTAATAACTCTGGTAAAGCAACACAAAGCGTAAAATCAGTAGCACATCATGGTAGACCCAAATAGCAAAAATCAGTTTATTATCATTAAGCATTCAGAAAAAAAAGTGTGGAAAACTTAAGTGTGACAGACAGACAGATGGACAGAGTGCAAATCAAAGTCCATGTCTGCTTTCGCTTGTACAGACTAATAAGGGGTGTTTGATAAATTGACAGCTGTTTGTTCATGTTGTTATGTATTGTCAACAATATTCATTTCATCATTACAACAAGAAGCTTGTCTCATTAGTTATCAATAACACTATCAAATGAATCAAAATTAAAACATGGTAAATGAAAAACAAACAAAAATGAGGTATTTTAGAAATGAGACAATAAAAACTGACAAAATTGATTCACAAGATTGAATGGAGATAAAGATAAAGATCTGAAACTTACTGACAACAACAGTAAAACAGATTCTTCTGTAAATGACTCTTTTCAGTGTGAGTTGACCAGGTTGAGATGCGAGCACGTGCAGTGATCTCACACTGGTCAATTATCCAATAATAACCGCCGGTACTGATATTGATCGATGATGTCCACCAATGAAATGCACTGTTATTTTATACTTTCGGCTTTTAGAATGAAGTCCTGTATGGTTTCAGAATATAAAATTTAATTTCTTACGGAAGAAATAGGTACTTACACGCGTTCTTGGAAAACCGGCAATGATCTTTCACTCGTGATAGAATTTTTGGGGTCTTTTGACTCGTTCCGCTGTGCTCCACTCGCAAAAAGACTGAAAAATTCTATCACTCGTAGATCAGCCGGTCTTTTCCAAGAACTTATGTAAGAACCTATAATTCTTGAATGTCATGGTTTGTAGATGTTGCTAAAAGACCTGAAGATAAAAAGAAACAGTCATGCAGTTACTTCTTGGATTGTTATTTTCATGATTTCCTGTCAACTCCAAAAACCATGAAATTGTTACCCCATGAATGATAATGAAACCACAGTATCTTAATTAAGATTTTCATAATCAAGACTAATTATTTTAGTAATTCTTACTGTTAACAACTTTCAGCTTGCCCAACCTCAGTAAGCAGATTCGATGGAGTTTGGACTTGAGATGGCAGCGACCAGATATGCCTGCAGGATTCTGGGACATGAAAGACTCGTTGTTGATGAGAACTGCAAAAGACCCAAATTTCAAAATCGATTGGGCGCCATTTGATGGAGTGAACAGGCGAGAAAAACAGAGGGAGGCAGTGGTAGATGTACTTCCTGTAAGTAAAAGGGAATAATTGGTACCACTATTTTGTTGTCAATCATCTTTATGAAAGGGGGAGTTAAGAATTTGGTTTTCCATATCTGTCAATCCATCTAAAATTGGCTTGGATAGTATTTCATGAAACTTGTTCACCCTAAAGCTTATGAGGTAAGGTAGAATATTGATTCTTGAATGCCCTGATTGTACTTAATGAAATATACACACCTTAAAACTTATGTGGTATTGATTTTGGGGTCAAAGGTCAAAATCTTTAATTTTAAAACTTAGAAATATTAGAGCAAAAATAGTTTCTGAACATAACTTTTGAACATTTATTTGATAGAATTTCAAAAGAAATTACATATCTGAAAACTTTTGGGGTTAATAAGATGCTTATTTATTTATGGCTCAAAAGGTCAAAGGTTAAGTCACATGTTTTATTGTGATAATGAGTGAAAGGAGTAGAGCCACGAAGGCCCCAAATCGGCCCAAAAATTCAACTTTGATATACTTCCTTGTAATTGCTCCCTTGATGTTCATTAGACTTCATATTTTATAAATTGCAACATCTTTTGGTTCAATCATTTATCAACAAGTAGAACAGTGAGCTAAAAATCAGTCTATTTTGTACAATATCTCGTTTTTTGACATTTTTTCATTGATTTTCATGTGTAAATCGGTGAAAACGAAAATGGCCACACCCGTCGACCAAAATTATTTTGTGATAGAAATGTGTATTTTTATGTTATAAAATGATTATCAAAAAATTACGATGGTCGACGAATGTGGCCAATACTGATTTTGACAAAATATGACGAGAAAACAGTGAAAATAGGCGAAAAATTAAGAATTGTATAATTTATGGCGTGTTTGAAATGCCAAAGCTAGACCTGTGATGTAGATATTTTGATAAATCTTATATATATGAAAAGTTCAGTTATGCCTTAACTCATTTTGGTTAAATTTACAAAAAGTTGAAGTAGTTTGAAAATTAGTAAAAATACCGGGCCGATTTGAGGCATTGGTGGCTCTACTCCTTTGTTTCTTAAGCATAACTTTTGAAGGCATAAACTTTTAAAGCTTAGGCTTATTGGTTTTGGGGTAAATAGCTTAAAGGTCAAACTCACTAGTTTGCTAGGCAGAAGACATGGTCTTTTTATTGCATTAAAAAGGACATAAACCCCAAAAATTATAAAATTTGTTGTAATTTGTTTTTTAATATTTTAGCCTTCAGATGAAGACAAAGAATTTGAGACCGCCTTAGAAGGTCCATGGATGAAGAAATGGGAACTTGTTCATCTTAACAGACATACGGCTAAACTTGGAGATGACATTTCCATTAGCTGGCATAACATAACCAAGGCCTAATGTTCTAATGACATTACATATAAACTGTGTAACATCTCAAAGACTCAACTTATTAGGTTGCAATATTAGGTTTACTGGAAAAAGAAATTATTTTGTAAAATATTTTATATTAATTTTAGCTTCTAGTTGTACATTATTCGGAAATTAATTGATATCATATTAATTAGTTAACAAAGTATCACTTAGCTATGCCTAAGTTCTAATTGCATAACATTACATTATTTGGTTGGATATTCAAATTGGCACAACATTACCAAGGCCAAATTAACTTTCATAAGGTGCAATATCAGTTCAATGAAAATTGTAAAAATTATTTTAGTTAAGTGTTATCATAGGCGGATCCAGGGGGCCCTGGGCCCCCCCCCCTTATGGCGGAAAAATTTGGTTGAATATATAGGAAATCATTAAAGCCTGACGAAAGCCGGCCCCCTCTTAGGCCAGTCAGAGGGCCCCTCTTTTCAGAATTTCTGGATCCGCCACTGGTTATTGTAAAAGTTTTAAATGTTAAATAGTGTATTTTGATATTCAAAATTTATTCTACCTCACATCATCATCAAGGCCTAACCTTCTTCTTCGTTACAAATGATAACGATCGCAGTATAAGTGTTATATCAAAAGTGAAAAAAATGATATATTGATCTAAATTTTGTTGTCAATATTGTATTTTATTTTTGATGGAGTAATGTTTACATGTGTACTTCATAGTCTCTAAATTATATTGATTTTACTGATCATTCCATTAAATTATATTTAATTTCATATCTGATTTCTTATATCATTTTGGTGCAACAGATGTATATAATTCTTTTTGTTAGGGTGGGGGGGGGAAGGGGGGGGGGTGACATGAAATAGGAAAAAGGGGCAAAGAATCCTAATAATGGAAATGGGGTACACAGAAAATGGTATTGAGAAATAGTGAAACAGCCAATTGAATATGAGAAAAAGGAAAAAAGTCCCCAAAATTTAAAGAAATGAGGAGAAAAGCACAAAAATATAAGAAATAGAGAAAAATGAACCCCTATGTCAGCCATAATTTATATGCATTGGCTGATTTTAATGTAAAAAAGGAGCTTTGTAAAATCAAATATTTTTATTGTTTTTCTGGTTGTTTTAGTTGTATATCCCCTTTATTGTTATTTAAAAAGTTTGTTTTATTGTATTCCATATTCTATAGAGGGACAACAAATGTGATACCATGTTGTATATTGTTTTTATATGTTTTATATAATCATTTGTAAGGCTGATTCAGGTGAACAGAAGGCTTACTGGAATAAACAGAAATTTATTGAATCTGAACCAAATCAAACTTTCTGTCCCCTCTTTGTAATGAGGATTTGTGATACACTTGTTAGAATCTTAGAAGTTTAATTTTTCCCCCATTCATCAAATACAAATCATTCATTTTCACTTGCCAGAGATAATTTTCAATGCCATTGGCCAGTCGACCAGTACTTATATTTCAAAGACTGCCTGTTGAGGAACCCCCTTTTTATTTGGGAAATGCCTGGAACTGCCTTGGAATTTATATTGATCATGATCATTTTAGAATATATAATGAAATAAAAGAGTTACAATTTTATCATATTATTTTTGCACCATACTCCTACTTGATGCATATATATTTTTTCATATTTATGTAGCTTTTGTATCCTGCCTGACACAGCCACAACTACCACCACCCCCTAAAAAAAGTTCATATTAAAACGCAATATTGAGCAAACATTTTTTCGAAACAAATATTCTGAATTGTGTACCAAGTGATGCTTACCACAATGCATACTTCGGATGCTGGCTGTGACCTATATTTTTCCAATGGATGACTCGTTACAGAAGAATGGTTAAGGTCCATTTCCGCGAACAGACACATGTCACATCAACAGTTTTTGGTATCAATGGTAGATATACCCAGTGATGCTAAGCACAATGCATGCTTTGGATGCTGGCTGTGACCTTTTTTCCACATGGATGACCGCTAAGAATGGTTAAAGTTCATTCTCGCTTACAGACAAATGCCACACCAACCATTTCGGTATGGTAGGTGTACCTAGTAATTCCTAAAACTTTAACATATGAAACTATTATACCGGTGTTCACGACATTTTATTTCTTTATTTTAAAAAATTACAACAAATTTTGAAGAAATACACAAAATAAATGAGAAGCATTAGCAAAGAAATTTAAAAAAATCAGTTTCCTGAAAAACTGCAACGGATTTTTTGTGACGCCTCAGCACGCCGCAGGTCCACGGGTACCATTAATGCATGCTAAAGTGATCTCTACTTGCAAACTCTACCAGGTGACATAAAAACTAATATCCATTATCGAAGGAATACCAAACGAATATCAAACGAATCAACCGAACGTCAATCGAAAGCCAAACGAATGTCAATCGAATGTCAAACGAATATCAGTCGAATGTCAATCGAATGTCAAACGAATATCAATCGAATGTCAAACGAATATCAGTCGAATGTCAATCAAATGTTGAATAAGTAATCTACTTCACAGGTGTGATTTGGTTTTTATTTGAGAAAAAAAGAACTATATGTAATTAATAAAGATTGGCTGAAACTAGGCTCCTTTTTAGCTCACCTGGACTTGCGTCCGTAGTCGTCCGTCGTCCGTCGTCGTTAACATTTTTCTAACGATAACTCCTCTAACACCATAAGTCCAATGGCTTTCAAATTTGGCACAGTTGTTAATTAGCATAGGTAGTATAAAACTAGCGTGGGGATTTTTGATTCGTTGAAAAACATGGCCGCCATGGCTAAAAATAGAACATAGGGGTAAATTGCAGTTTTTTGCAAATAACTCGAAAACGGTTACAGATATCAAAATTCTGGCATAGGGTAAAAGTGATCAGCACCTAAAGATCTACCTGCCTTGAAATTTTCAAGAAGATCCAACAACTGATGTAGGAGTTATTGCCCTTTTTTTTGGGATTTTTTTTCAAAATTTTGCACTTATTTAGCCCTTTATCTTGAAAACTATACAAGATATTTTAAAAATTCAAATTGCATATGATTAAGCCCATCAAGATCTACATTTCATGTAATTAGGTCAAAGCTGTAGAACCATTTCTTTTAGGAGTTATGGCCCTTAAAGCGTCAAAATTTACCATTTTTCATTACTTTTACCCTGAATTTCAAAGATTAACTTGTCTGACACCATACATCCAACTTCAACCAAACTTGGCACAGTTGTTTAATAGCATTAATGCTACAATTCTATCGTTCAGATTTTTGATTCCTCAAAAAATATGGCCTCCATGGCTAAAAATAGAACATAGGGGTCAAATTACAGTTTTTTGCAAATAACTCAAAAACGGTAACAGGTATCAAAATTCTGATGAGAGACAAAAGTGATAAGCATCTCAAGATCTACCTGCTCTGAAATTTTCAAGAAGATCCAACAAACGACATAGGAGTTATTGCCCTTTTTCTGGATTTTTAAATTTTTTTCCACTTATTTAGCCATATATCTTGAAAACTATACAAGATATTTCAAAAATTCAAATTGCATATGATTAAGCACATCAAGATCTACAATTCATGTAATTAGGTCGAAGCTGTAGAACCATTTCTTTTAAGAGTTATGGCCCTTAAAGCGTCAATATTTACCATTGTTCATTACTTTTCCCCTGACTTGTCTGAAACGGTAAGACCAACTGCATCTTAACATGGCACACTGTTTGATAGCTTATATGCTACAACTCTATCGTTCAGATTTTTGATTCGTAAAAAAACATGGCCACCATGGCTAAAAATAGAACATAGGGGCAAATTTCATTTTTTTGCTATTAACTCAAAACTGGTTTCAGATATCAAAATTGTGCAAGAATCAAAAGTGATCAACATATTAAGATCTACCTGTCTTGAAATTTCCGAAAAGATCTGACTGCTGATGTGGGAGTTATTGTTCTTTTTCCTAATTTTTGCCAAATTTGCACTTATTAAGCCCAATATCTTGAAAACTAACCAAGATATTTCATAAATTTAAATCGCATATGGTTAAGCACAATAATACCTACAAATATATGTATCTGTGTAGTTCAGGTGAGCGATTCAGGCTCTTGGGAGCCTCTTGTTCGTAGAAAAATAGAAATAATTGATATAAACAGTCAATACCTTCTTTGAGCTTATCAGTAAGAGATTATTAGTTCTTCCTTATTTGACAAATTTGATAAGGTCGTGACTTTGTAGTAAGAATGCCAAAATGTAAGTTGTCTTTATTAAGTGTTGTGTCTGCAAGTTTATGTTATATTTTGTTTAAGCTCACCTGGCCATATGAGCTTGTGTCATCACTATGCATCTATCGTCCATAAACTATTTCAAAATTCAGATTGACTTTGGCAAGAAGGATAGACTAAAAATACAGAGCAGGATAGAACATTCCGTAATATCACTGGCTTATAAATTCTGCAACTATCACAAAAAAGCTGATTGAATCTTATGCTGTTCACAACCAAAAATCTACTAAAGCATTGAAATTACAACTTAATATAATGGCCCTTTTTAGGTAAACAGGAAGTAATGGTTTTTTTTCTCAAGAATTTGCCCCATAGGATGAAACATATTGCAGATATAAAAAGCTGTTACTTGCACGGCTCATTAAGCGCTACAAAAGAGATCATTAGGTCGATGTTGTCAAGTTACCTCAGTAGGGGTTATTGTCCTTTAAAGGACCAGAAATTGCTCCATATTTAGATGTCAAATAGTGTCTTTCAACACCTTAAGATGTTATCGATCATAGAAACCAATGTGCTTTTATTCCCATTGGTACCTCTGCTTCTCCCTAATTTATGAGTATGTTCACAAAGGCATATAATTGGCCCTGCAATTTGGGCTGAATTTTCATGTTCAAGAAAAAATTAATGCTATGGAAATAACTTACAGAATATCTATATTTAAAAAATATAATAGTTTTCTAGTGATAAAATTGTGCTGTTTCCTTTAGTGACCCCCTAAATATGAGAAAAATTAAGAAACCTTCATTTCTGGTGATTTTTACCACTTTTCACAACTATTGTGTCAAAATCAAAAGTGGCCGCATGCTCTGACCAACATAATATTTTGTTTTTTAATTCATTACTTAAAATTTGGCTTTCTTGTTCGAACGTTTTGGTTTTGAGTACTTTTCGTTTTCAACTGTTTTGGATTTTGACCTTCCAATGTTCTGGTTTAAATGCTACTGATGAGAGGTTACTCCTTGAAATATCGATATATAGCATATCTAAATTAACCGTTTATACCCGCGTTTTGGTATTTGTAATTTTAAAAGTAATTATTTTAACAAAAAAAAAAAATTTTGGCCAGAATATGCGGCCAACATAATATTAATCATTTTTTACAGAAAAAGAGGCTAAATATGTCAAAAATAGCGATTTTTAAAGAAGTTTGCTAACTTTAAAGGTCTGTTGTTCACGAAAGAAAACAATTAATGCACAATTTATAACATTTTATTAAGTATAGAGTCTTATGACCATTCTAGCAGCATTATTTTGTAGATGTGTCGAATTTGAAATTTAGGGCCGTTTTTGGCCCTTTCCGAACATACTGCTTTGTCATGTATGAAGCTAAAGATTACATTTATGCATCAAATAAATTATGAATATTTACTGTCTCAATCAACAACAGCCTAAAATACACGGATTTAGCCATCAGAGGACAAGTGGTTACCAATCCCCAACTCCTACTTAGCACTTAATGTATTTTCATGAAACTTTCACACTATATTTGATAATATTGTTGATGCGCGCGTTCTTTTTCAAAATTCATTCGGTTGAATTTAGACGGATAAGGTATACAATTTGCTAGCTATGGCTCATAATTTTTCTAGTTCACTTATATAGGAATTAGAGTCATGTGAATGTCGGATGTTCTGGGCCTAAACGGCAAAGACAAACTAAGTCGATAGCAAACAACACGAAAAAACACTCAACAACCTCCCTTCAACTGCAATTAGCAACGGAAACTACTCATATGCATGCATGTATGATCACAAACGGATGGGAAAGGGAGTGATAAAAGACGCTTTCTGAAATAAAGTTTATTTCCTAACATATAGTTGCTTACAGTGAAACTTTATTGTTTTGTGATTTACATAGGATTCTCCTTTTCATCTGGACGATTCTATGCGTGCAATCTTTGACTGTTGTGCCTTTACTGCGACCGTGTATCCAACCCACAAGATTGTACCAATGAGATCAGATGTAACTCAAACCAGGTAATGTTTGGTGTGCTTAGCACTTCGTCGTGATTATAAATGTTGTTTACTTTGTTATATGAATTTTCTGTAATCTCTAAAAATTTGACCGACCCATTTTTATTTCGTGAACTCACATTACATGGGATGTTTCAGCACTAGTATAGCCAAACATCACTTGAACATGCCAGGAAATATAGCCCTCTGAAAAAGGGACCATCAGTGACTTGCATTATGTAATTTTGTTTTTACAACATTTATTGCGTCAAACATCGTGTCGATTTTCCCCTACATATAGGATCCTGCCATTCACTTGGGCGATTGTTTATGGTCTATTGTTGACTGTTGTACAGGGGAGTTATTGCCTTTACTGCGACCGTGTATCCAACCCACAAGACTGTACCAATGAGATCAGATGTAACTCAAACCAGGTAATGTTTGATGTGCTTAGTATTTCGTCGTGATGGATGTTGTTTACTTTGGTTTTTGAATTTTCTATAATCTCTAAAAATCTGGACCGAGGCATTTTTTTTCGTGAACTCACATTACATGGGATGTTTCAGCACTAGTATAGCCAAACATCACTTGAACATGCCAGGAAATATAGCCCTCTAGATGCCGGTTTGCAGATTATAATTTTAAATGACCAAAGCAAGATGATATAGTTGTAAATCAAATTATTTAGATATTTTACTAACCACCTGTTAAATTATAATAATGAGGACCTTTTGATCTAAGAGTGGTAAGAGTTTTAAGTACTATTCCACATAAGGATCAGGCAGGGGGTGGCACATCGATAATTTTCAATTTCAGATTTTGGGGTATAGATGCATTCATTTTACCATAAAAACAAACCCAATGCATTTTTTACATCTTAATATGTATTTGGTGCCTAGATATTTTTTGACTTGTTATATAGGAAAAAAATATGGCGGGAAATTTTCCCGTACTTTTCACTATACAATGTAACTAAATTTTGACTGGTAATATCTCCTAAACCCAAGATAGACTGAAAAATTTAGTGGTCAAAACAAAGTTTACTGGGGTTGCTTTACCTAATTCTGTTGAAATTTTTTTGTGTATTTATTATCGATGTGCCACCCTATTAATGGTATCTGCCTGATTCTTAGAAAAAGTAGTACTTAAATAATTTCCTGGCATGGGACATAATTAACTTGACAAGACTTGTGTTAATTGTTCATTAGTGTAAAGACTTCAAGTTTAATTTCAGTAGTTTATCTTCAAGGCCGATCCAGTAGTGTCTAGTGTATACTCTTGATTTACTGGACACGATCTTGATCTTACTTGAATAACTGCAAGAAGAATATTCTGAATTAACACCAAATTTCTTTAATTACTCGACACTTTTAGAGTCCAGTAAATCTAGTAGTTGTCGAGTAGATTTTGTCCATCCCAGTAATAAAATGTTCTTCTAATGTTGAAAATCGATCATCTTCGTAGGTGGTTGTTTCTCTCTTAAACTTTTAAAGATGATAATCTGATCTGAAAAATATATATACCATTAACTAAACAGAAAATAAATTTTATTGTAACATTTTTTTTGAAAAAAAACAAGGAAATAAAGTAATATTCACCGGATTCGTTATTAAGACGCATGTCTCGATATAATTACATTCACACTACTAGTAGCATTCTGTAGTTTATTTTTATTTCAGGATTGCTATGTTGAAAAACTGTATTCGGTACCAACTAGTAAATTGTATTATACAATGGGGTGCCGAGATCATTTAGTAAGTGGTAACTGTTATTATTACATGTGGGTATGCTTGGTGTTATTTACGCAGAGGTCATTCCAAAGTTCTGTACAAAAAATAGAGGTTCACTTTAATTTGTAGTTCAATATCTCTACTGGTATCTTTTTGATTACACCTTTTTAAAAAAAAAAATGCAGTACCATGTGGCCATCGACTGCTGCTCGCCGTCTTGTGTTTTTTTTTTTTAGAGAAAAGGTATGCTCAAGCGAAACCTACCGCCTGATACTAAATGTCAAATAGCTGAAGGTTTTTTTTTGAAAACCAAATAGATATGTGTTAATTGTAGTACCAATCGATTTGAAACTGCATCGAAAATGAATACTTATTTGCATAGTAAGAAGCAAAGTAGTACCAAAGATGCCCCGACAGAGTAAGCAGATCCTCCTTGTTATAACACAACCGGCAAATGCCAATTATTTTCTGAATATTTTACGTAATTCATGACATTTCTTTCTTTGATCTCTGTCTTTAACTTAAATTAAGTACTAGTACTTCTTTTAAAGTCGGTTAATATGTCTTACTTTTGATTGTATCATGCTGTAGTGATCAGCTTTAATGAGAAGCTATTATTGCAGAGATGCTCCGGAGCTGGTATTAACAACGGATTTGGGAAACGAAATGATTTATACAATCCGACGACTAATAAAACGGACGTGCCCAATTTTAGCAGTCCACCGAGCGGGTATCATGTACCTGACAAACAATTTGGAGAGATCGGGAACCGTTTAAAAGAAAAGGCTACTATACAAGAAGATACTGGTGATGTGTCACTTTGCACGGCCTGTTGCAGCGGTCGTTTATGTAACGCAAATTTGTCTTGTAATACACCACGTATGTATATACTTGTATTTGTTTTTATTTCAGGTATAGTAAAAGTTTTGTAATTATTACTCTCCTTATTTATATATAAATATAGTTTTTCTAGGTTCTAGTTTACTTTTGAGGTATTTAAATCAATCGGCATTCCTCGGCCGAGTCCGCTACTCTCCAAATATTTTGCTATTGCATTTATACATGAAACGTGCCTCACAAACGCAACGGATATATCACTTAGTTGATCAAGAACAAAACTATTTTTTTTATTTAGTCAGATGCATTGCCTGTGTGTATGCATAGAAACGTCGAGGTTTTTTTATGCTAAATGCATGACATTTTTGTCGGATATTTGATAATTTGCTAAAAAAATGTTTTGTCCCCTGCGTTCGGGTCAAAATGTACGACTTCTCGCTCAAAAAGAGAGCTACGATTTGACATATGTTATAAGTTTAAGGATTCTTGATATCAACGTCAAATTTTATGCTGTCTCGTGTTAAATTTTTGATTCTCAGAAAATGTTTTGAAATTGGTGACAAACTATTTCTGAGCCACTAGTTCTGAGCAGAACAGTGAACAGAGAATGGATCTCTGAAATCGGAAAAGGTTACCAAAAACGTTAGTCCGAGATTGCTCTCACGTCCTCGGCATTTTTGCAGCAAGCTTAAATCCTTCCTTGCAATTCTATTGGTCAATATTTTAGTTGAGGACAGATTTGAGGAAATGTTTAACGAAACTGGGGCCAGAGCTCCTTTCATATAAAAACACAGGATTTTAACAAATGCTTTTTAAAGGTTAAAATAAGTCTTAAGTCAGTCATTTGTAAAATGTGAGATATAAAACAAGACTAAATTAACATTTTAAAGTATATCGCTACTAGAAACTACCTGATGTAATCCAGTTAAATAAGAAAAAATATTAAGAGCTGATCTTGAGCTTTATCAATATAATTATTTATATGGTAGTGCTGGTGCTGGTGCGACGTTACGTCATAAAGCTCCAAAGCCGCAATTTCTATTGAATACCTTTTTTTAGCTTGCAATGTGAAGATTACAAATAAACCAAAGCTACACGACCCGTATTTAGATAAAGAATCTTCAACAGCTAAGTTTTCATGTACATTCCAATTCGATACACTGACCAGTCGAAATGGTGTAATGTTTAAAGTTACTTGGATGATTGACAGTGAGCCCTTAACAGACGAAAACGGCGACGAAGTTCATCAAATAGTCACCAGACTTGACAAAATTGCATACTTGGATATTGATAACTTGAAGAATCATATGAATAAGTTGGTAATGTTTTAAAAGTTGCCATATTATCTACATTCTTTTATCAAAAGCAAACAAGGTACAAAGTAGTAATGTGGGCCTCTCTAGATCCAATTGCACTTATATTTTCCAAGCTAGCGTTACTTGACACCCTTTTCAAGTGTATTCATGTGGAGCAAAAATAAATCACGTCGATAATTTTGTTTTAAAAACCTGGCACCATATATTTCAGCAGTAAAGCAGATAAAGCACTACACTTCGAATAAAATGGAAGATATTTGATCTGATTTCTATAAGACCGATTGTGAGCAGATTTTATAACACCAATAATGAAATTTCCTTGCACGTGGATGCCAAATGACAGGGCATTGTTGATATTTGGCTTTATCATACAATTAGCTTTGATACCTTTAAATTTGTCCGTGTGTAACAGAAGGAAACTTACAAGCCATATCTTGACAAGGGACTTTTTTTTGCCATATCAAACCGTCACGTGCAAAAAGTGGGCAAATATGATGGACGTCAAGTTGGTTACTTATTCCTTATTCCCTATTCGTTACTTATTCCCTATTCCCTATTCGTTACCTATTCGTTACTTATTCCCTATTCCCTATTCGTTACTTATTCGTTACTTATTCCCTATTCCCTATTCGTTACCTATTCGTTACTTATTCCCTATTCCCTATTCGTTACCTATTCCCTATTCCCTATTCGTTACCTATTCGTTACTTATTCCCTATTCCCTATTCGTTACCTATTCCCTATTCCCTATTCGTTACTTATTCCCTATTCCCTATTCGTTACCTATTCGTTACTTATTCCCTATTCCCTATTCGTTACTTATTCCCTATTCCCTATTCGTTACTTATTCCCTATTCCCTATTCGCTACTTATTCGTTCAACGAATGGAAAACGAATAGGTAACAGGCTTTTCACAGCTAGAAAATACATGCGATCGGCACTTTATTGCCATTAAAAGATTGGTTATGTCAAGTCTGACTGCCTGTTACCTCACTTATACCAATAAAAAGTATTTTAGTAGGCCGATGTACGCTAGATCGAATAGGAAACGAATAGGTATCAGGCTTTTCACAGTTAGAAGACACACGCGATCTTCATTTTATTGTCATGAAAAGACAGATTATGTCAAGTCTGACTGCCAGTAACCTCATTTATCCCAATAAAAAGTTTGTAAGGAGGGCCGATATACGCTAGTTTGGATAGGCAATATATAGGAATGGGTATCAGGCTTTTCACAGCTAAAAGACACACGAGATTTGCACTTTATTGTTATGAAAAGATTAACCATGTCAAGTCTGATTGCCATTTACCCCATTTATCCCATTTATCCCAATAAAAAAGTCTTTAAGTAGGGCCAATATACGCTTGCTTAAATAGGCAACGAATGGGAAACGAATAGGTAACAGGCTTTTCACAGCTAAAAGACAAATGAGATCTGCACTTTATTGTCATGAAAAGATTAACCATGTCAAGTCTGACTGCCTGTTACCTCAGTTATCCCAATAAAAAGTATTTTAGTAGGGCCGATATACGCTAGTCCGAATAGGCAATGAATGGGAAACGAATAAGTAACAGGCTTTTCACAGCTGAAAGACACATGAGATCTGCACTTTAATGTCATGAAAAGATAGATTATGTAAAGTCTGACTGCCAGTAACCTCAATTATCCCAATAAAAGGTCTTTAAGTAGGGCCAATATACGCTAGTTCGAATAGGCAACGAATGGGAAACGAATAGGTAACAGGCTTTTCACAGCTTAACGACGCATGATATCTGCACTTTATTGTCATGAAAAGATAGATTATGTCAAGTCTGACTGTCAGTAACCTCATTTTTTCCTAATAAAAGGTATTTTAGTAGGGCCAATATACGCTAGTTCGAATAGGCAACGAATGGGAAACGAATAGGTAACAGGCTTTAAACAGCTAAAAGACACATGCTATCTGCACTTTATTGTCATTAAAAGGTTAATTATATCAAGTATCATTGCCTCTAACCTCATTTATCCCAATAACCAATCTATTGGTAGGGCAGATTTTCGGTATTTCGAATAAGAAACGAATGGGAAACGAATAGGTAACAGGCTTATCACAGCTAAAAGACACATGAGATCAACCCTTTATTGCTATGAAAAGGTTAATTATGTCAAGTCTCATTGCCTGTAACCTCACTTATCGCAATAATTAATCTTTTGGTAGGGCAGATTGACGATATTGCGAATAGGAAACGAATAGGTAACAGGCGTTTCACAGCTAGAAGACACATGAGATCTACACTTTATTGACATGGAAAGGTTAATTTTGTTAAGTCTCATTGCCTGTAACCTCATTTATCCCAATGATTAATCTAATGGTAGGGCAAATTAACGCTATTTCGAATAGGTAACGAATGGGAAACGAATAGGTAACAAGCATTTCACAGCTAAAAGACACATGAGACCAACCCTTTATTGCTATGAAAAGGTTAAATATGTCAAGTCTCATTGCCTGTAACCTCATTTATCCCAATAATCAATCTATTGGTAGGGCAGATTTTCTGTATTTCGAATAAGAAACGAATAGGAAACGAATAGGTAACAGGCTTATCACAGCTAAAAGACACATGGGATCAACCCTTTATTGCTATGAAAAGGTTAATTATGTCAAGTCTCATTGCCTGTAACCTCATTTATCCCAATAATTAATCTAATGGTAGGGCAAATTAACGCTATTTCGAATAGGTAACGAATGGGAAACGAATAGGTAACAAGCGTTTCACAGCTAGAAGACACATGAGACCTACACTTTATTGACATGAAAAGGTTAATTATATCAAGTCTCATTGCCTCTAACCTCATTTATCCCAATAATCAATCTATTGGTAGGGCAGATTTTCGGTATTTCGAATAAGAAACGAATGGGAAACGAATAGGTAACAGGCTTATCACAGCTAAAAGACACATGGGATCAACCCTTTATTGCTATGAAAAGGTTAATTATGTCAAGTCTCATTGCCTGTAACCTCATTTATCCCAATGATTAATCTAATGGTAGGGCAAATTAACGCTATTTCGAATAGGTAACGAATGGGAAACGAATAGGTAACAAGCATTTCACAGCTAAAAGACAAATTATATCAAGTCACATGAGACCAACCCTTTATTGCTATGAAAAGGTTAATTATGTCAAGTCTCATTGCCTGTAACCTCATTTATCCCAATAATCAATCTATTGGTAGGGCAGATTTTCTGTATTTCGAATAAGAAACGAATAGGAAACGAATAGGTAACAGGCTTATCACAGCTAAAAGACATATGGGATCAACCCTTTATTGCTATGAAAAGGTTAATTATGTCAAGTCTCATTGCCTGTAACCTCATTTATCCCAATAATCAATCTATTGGTAGGGCAGATTTTCTGTATTTCGAATAAGAAACGAATAGGAAACGAATAGGTAACAGGCGTTTCACAGCTAAAAGACACATGGGATCAACCCTTTATTGCTATGAAAAGGTTAATTATGTCAAGTCTCATTGCCTCTAACCTCATTTATCCCAATGATTAATCTAATGGTAGGGCAAATTAACGCTATTTCGAATAGGTTACGAATGGGAAACGAATAGGTAACAAGCGTTTCACAGCTAGAAGACACATGAGACCTTCACTTTATTGACATGAAAAGGTTAATTATATCAAGTCTCATTGCCTCTAACCTCATTTATCCCAATAATCAATCTATTGGTAGGGCAGATTTTCGGTATTTCGAATAAGAAACGAATGGGAAACGAATAGGTAACAGGCCTCTCACTGCTAAAAGACATATGAGATCAATCCTTTATTGCTATGAAAAGGTTAATTATGTCAAGTCTCATTGCCTGTAACCTCACTTATTGCAATAATTAATCTTTTGGTAGGGCAGATTGACGATATTGCGAATAGGAAACGAATAGGTAACAGGCGTTTCACAGCTAGAAGACACATGAGATCTACACTTTATTGACATGAAAAGGTGAATTATATCAAGTCTCATTGCCTTTAACCTCATTTATCCCAATAATTAATTTAATGGTAGGGCAAATTAACGCTATTTCGAATAGGTAACGAATGGGAAATGAATAGGTAACAAGCGTTTCACAGCTAGAAGACACATGAGACCTACACTTTATTGACATGAAAAGGTTAATTATATCAAGTCTCATTGCCTCTAACCTCATTTATCCCAATAATCAATCTATTGGTAGGGCAGATTTTCGGTATTTCGAATAAGAAACGAATGGGAAACGAATAGGTAACAGGCTTATCACAGCTAAAAGACACATGGGATCAACCCTTTATTGCTATGAAAAGGTTAATTATGTCAAGTCTCATTGCCTGTAACCTCATTTATCCCAATAATTAATCTAATGGTAGGGCACATTAACGCTATTTCGAATAGGTTACGAATGGGAAACGAATAGGTAACAAGCGTTTCACAGCTAGAAGACACATGAGACCTACACTTTATTGACATGAAAAGGTTAATTATATCAAGTCTCATTGCCTCTAACCTCATTTATCCCAATAATCAATCTATTGGTAGGGCAGATTTTCGGTATTTCGAATAAGAAACGAATGGGAAACGAATAGGTAACAGGCTTCTCACAGCTAAAAGACACATGAGATCAACCCTTAATTGCTATGAAAAGGTTAATTATGTCAAGTCTCATTGCCTGTAACCTCATTTATCCCAATAATTAATCTTTTGGTAGGGCAGATTGACGATATTGCGAATAGGAAACGAATAGGTAACAGGCGTTTCACAGCTAGAAAACACATGAGATCTACACTTTATTGACATGAAAAGGTGAATTATATCAAGTCTCATTGCCTCTAACCTCATTTATCCCAATAATTAATCTAATGGTAGGGCAAATTAACGCTATTTCGAATAGGTAACGAATGGGAAACGAATAGGTAACAAGCATTTCACAGCTAAAAGACACATGAGACCAACCCTTTATTGCTATGAAAAGGTTAATTGTGTCAAGTCTCATTGCCTGTAACCTCATTTATCCCAATAATCAATCTATTGGTAGGGCAGATTTTCTGTATTTCGAATAAGAAACGAATAGGAAACGAATAGGTAACAGGCTTATCACAGCTAAAAGACACATGGGATCAACCCTTTATTGCTATGAAAAGGTTAATTATGTCAAGTCTCATTGCCTGTAACCTCATTTATCCCAATAATCAATCTATTGGTAGGGCAGATTTTCTGTATTTCGAATAAGAAACGAATAGGAAACGAATAGGTAACAGGCTTATCACAGCTAAAAGACACATGGGATCAACCCTTTATTGCTATGAAAAGGTTAATTATGTCAAGTCTCATTGCCTGTAACCTCATTTATCCCAATAATTAATCTAATGGTAGGGCACATTAACGCTATTTCGAATAGGTTACGAATGGGAAACGAATAGGTAACAAGCGTTTCACAGCTAGAAGACACATGAGACCTACACTTTATTGACATGAAAAGGTTAATTATATCAAGTCTCATTGCCTCTAACCTCATTTATCCCAATAATCAATCTATTGGTAGGGCAGATTTTCGGTATTTCGAATAAGAAACGAATGGGAAACGAATAGGTAACAGGCTTCTCACAGCTAAAAGACACATGAGATCAACCCTTTATTGCTATGAAAAGGTTAATTATGTCAAGTCTCATTGCCTGTAACCTCATTTATCCCAATAATCAATCTATTGGTAGGGCAGATTTTCTGTATTTCGAATAAGAAACGAATAGGAAACGAATAGGTAACAGGCTTATCACAGCTAAAAGACACATGGGATCAACCCTTTATTGCTATGAAAAGGTTAATTATGTCAAGTCTCATTGCCTGTAACCTCATTTATCCCAATAATTAATCTTTTGGTAGGGCAGATTGACGATATTGCGAATAGGAAACGAATAGGTAACAGGCGTTTCACAGCTAGAAGACACATGAGATCTACACTTTATTGACATGAAAAGGTGAATTATATCAAGTCTCATTGCCTCTAACCTCATTTATCCCAATAATTGATCTAATGGTAGGGCAAATTAACGCTATTTCGAAAAGGTAACGAATGGGAAACGAATAGGTAACAAGCATTTCACAGCTAAAAGACACATGAGACCAACCCTTTATTGCTATGAAAAGGTTAATTATGTCAAGTCTCATTGCCTGTAACCTCATTTATCCCAATAATCAATCTATTGGTAGGGCAGATTTTCTGTATTTCGAATAAGAAACGAATAGGAAACGAATAGGTAACAGGCTTATCACAGCTAAAAGACACATGGGATCAACCCTTTATTGCTATGAAAAGGTTAATTATGTCAAGTCTCATTGCCTGTAACCTCATTTATCCCAATAATTAATCTAATGGTAGGGCAAATTAACGCTATTTCGAATAGGTTACGAATGGGAAACGAATAGGTAACAAGCGTTTCACAGCTAGAAGACACATGAGACCTACACTTTATTGACATGAAAAGGTTAATTATATCAAGTCTCATTGCCTCTAACCTCATTTATCCCAATAATCAATCTATTGGTAGGGCAGATTTTCGGTATTTCGAATAAGAAACGAATGGGAAACGAATAGGTAACAGGCTTCTCACAGCTAAAAGACACATGAGATCAACCCTTAATTGCTATGAAAAGGTTAATTATGTCAAGTCTCATTGCCTGTAACCTCATTTATCCCAATAATTAATCTTTTGGTAGGGCAGATTGACGATATTGCGAATAGGAAACGAATAGGTAACAGGCGTTTCACAGTTAGAAGACACATGAGATCTACACTTTATTGACATGAAAAGGTGAATTATATCAAGTATCATTGCCTCTAACCTCATTTATCCCAATAATTAATCTAATGGTAGGGCAAATTAACGCTATTTCGAATAGGTAACGAATGGGAAACGAATAGGTAACAAGCGTTTCACAGCTAGAAGACACATGAGACCTACACTTTATTGACATGAAAAGGTTAATTATATCAAGTCTCATTGCCTCTAACCTCATTTATCCCAATAATCAATCTATTGGTAGGGCATATTTTCGGTCTTTCGAATAAGAAACGAATGGGAAACGAATAGGTAACAGGCTTCTCACAGCTAAAAGACACATGAGATCAACCCTTAATTGCTATGAAAAGGTTAATTATGTCAAGTCTCATTGCCTGTAACCTCATTTATCCCAATAATTAATCTGATGGTAGGGCAAATTAACGCTATTTCGAATAGGTAACGAATGGGAAACGAATAGGCAACAAGAGTTTCACAGCTAGAAGACACACGAGACCTACACTTTATTGACATGAAAAGGTTAATTATATCAAGTCTCATTGCCTCTAACCTCATTTATCCCAATAATTAATCTAAAGGTAGGGCAAATGAACGCTATTTCGAATAGGTAACGAATGGGAAACGAATAGGTAACAGGCTATTCACAGTTAGAAGACACATGCAATCTGCACGTTATTGTCATGAAAAGATAGATTATGTTAAGTCTGACTGCCAGTAACCTCATTTATCTCAATAAAAGGCCTTTTAGTAGGGCCAATATACGCTAGTTCGAATAAGCAACGAATGGGAAACGAATAGGTAACAGGCTTTTCACAGTTAGAAGACACATGCAATCTGCACTTTACTGTCACGAAAAGATTGATTATGTCAAGTCTGACTGCCAGTAACATCATTTATCGAAATAAAAGTCTTTTAATAGGGCCGATTTACGCTAGTTCGAATAGGCAACGAATGGGAAACGAATAGGTAACAGGCTATACACAGTTAGAAGACACATGCAATCTGCGCTTTATTGTCATGAAAATATTAAATATTTCAAGTCTGACTGTCAGTTACCTCATTTATCCCAATAAAAAATCTTTTTGTAGGGCCGATATACGCTAGTTCGAATAGGCAACGAATGGGAAACGAATAAATAACAGGTTTTTCACAGCTAAATGACACATGAGATCTGCACTTTATTGTCATGAAAAGATAGATTATTTCAAGTCTGACTGCCAGTAACCTCATTTATCCCTATAAAAAATCTTTTTGTAGGGCCGATATACGCTAGTTCGAATAGGCAACGAATAGGAAACAAATAGGTAACAGGCTTTTCACTGTTAGAAAACGCATGCGATCTGTGTTTTATTATCATAAAAATATAGATTATGTCATGTCTGACTGCCAGTAACCTCATTTATCCCATAGAAAGTCTTTTAGTAGGGCCGATATACGCTTGTTCGAATAGGAAACGAATGGGAAACGAATAGGTAACAGGCTTCACAGTTAGAAGACACATGCAATCTGCACTTTATTGTCATGAAAAGATAGATTATGTTTTAAGTCTGACTGCCAGTAACCTCATTTATCGAATTAAAAAGCCTTTTAGTAGGGCCGATATACGCTAGTTCGAATAAGCAACGAATGGGAAACGAATAGGTAACAGGCTTTTCACAGTTAGAAGACACATGTAATCTGCACTTTACTGTCATGAAAATATTGATTATGTCAAGTCTGACTGCCAGTAACATCATTTATCGAAATAAAAGTCTTTTAGTAGGGCCGATTTACGCTAGTTCGAATAGGCAACGAATGGGAAACGAATAGGTAACAGGCTTATCACAGCTAAAAGACACATGGGATCAACCCTTTATTGCTATGAAAAGGTTAATTATGTCAAGTCTCATTGCCTGTAACCTCATTTATCCCAATAATCAATCTATTGGTAGGGCAGATTTTCTGTATTTCGAATAAGAAACGAATAGGAAACGAATAGGTAACAGGCTTATCACAGCTAAAAGACACATGGGATCAACCCTTTATTGCTATGAAAAGGTTAATTATGTCAAGTCTCATTGCCTGTAACCTCATTTATCCCAATAATTAATCTAATGGTAGGGCACATTAACGCTATTTCGAATAGGTTACGAATGGGAAACGAATAGGTAACAAGCGTTTCACAGCTAGAAGACACATGAGACCTACACTTTATTGACATGAAAAGGTTAATTATATCAAGTCTCATTGCCTCTAACCTCATTTATCCCAATAATCAATCTATTGGTAGGGCAGATTTTCGGTATTTCGAATAAGAAACGAATGGGAAACGAATAGGTAACAGGCTTCTCACAGCTAAAAGACACATGAGATCAACCCTTAATTGCTATGAAAAGGTTAATTATGTCAAGTCTCATTGCCTGTAACCTCATTTATCCCAATAATTAATCTTTTGGTAGGGCAGATTGACGATATTGCGAATAGGAAACGAATAGGTAACAGGCGTTTCACAGCTAGAAGACACATGAGATCTACACTTTATTGACATGAAAAGGTGAATTATATCAAGTCTCATTGCCTCTAACCTCATTTATCCCAATAATTGATCTAATGGTAGGGCAAATTAACGCTATTTCGAAAAGGTAACGAATGGGAAACGAATAGGTAACAAGCATTTCACAGCTAAAAGACACATGAGACCAACCCTTTATTGCTATGAAAAGGTTAATTATGTCAAGTCTCATTGCCTGTAACCTCATTTATCCCAATAATCAATCTATTGGTAGGGCAGATTTTCTGTATTTCGAATAAGAAACGAATAGGAAACGAATAGGTAACAGGCTTATCACAGCTAAAAGACACATGGGATCAACCCTTTATTGCTATGAAAAGGTTAATTATGTCAAGTCTCATTGCCTGTAACCTCATTTATCCCAATAATTAATCTAATGGTAGGGCAAATTAACGCTATTTCGAATAGGTTACGAATGGGAAACGAATAGGTAACAAGCGTTTCACAGCTAGAAGACACATGAGACCTACACTTTATTGACATGAAAAGGTTAATTATATCAAGTCTCATTGCCTCTAACCTCATTTATCCCAATAATCAATCTATTGGTAGGGCAGATTTTCGGTATTTCGAATAAGAAACGAATGGGAAACGAATAGGTAACAGGCTTCTCACAGCTAAAAGACACATGAGATCAACCCTTAATTGCTATGAAAAGGTTAATTATGTCAAGTCTCATTGCCTGTAACCTCATTTATCCCAATAATTAATCTTTTGGTAGGGCAGATTGACGATATTGCGAATAGGAAACGAATAGGTAACAGGCGTTTCACAGTTAGAAGACACATGAGATCTACACTTTATTGACATGAAAAGGTGAATTATATCAAGTATCATTGCCTCTAACCTCATTTATCCCAATAATTAATCTAATGGTAGGGCAAATTAACGCTATTTCGAATAGGTAACGAATGGGAAACGAATAGGTAACAAGCGTTTCACAGCTAGAAGACACATGAGACCTACACTTTATTGACATGAAAAGGTTAATTATATCAAGTCTCATTGCCTCTAACCTCATTTATCCCAATAATCAATCTATTGGTAGGGCATATTTTCGGTCTTTCGAATAAGAAACGAATGGGAAACGAATAGGTAACAGGCTTCTCACAGCTAAAAGACACATGAGATCAACCCTTAATTGCTATGAAAAGGTTAATTATGTCAAGTCTCATTGCCTGTAACCTCATTTATCCCAATAATTAATCTGATGGTAGGGCAAATTAACGCTATTTCGAATAGGTAACGAATGGGAAACGAATAGGCAACAAGAGTTTCACAGCTAGAAGACACACGAGACCTACACTTTATTGACATGAAAAGGTTAATTATATCAAGTCTCATTGCCTCTAACCTCATTTATCCCAATAATTAATCTAAAGGTAGGGCAAATGAACGCTATTTCGAATAGGTAACGAATGGGAAACGAATAGGTAACAGGCTATTCACAGTTAGAAGACACATGCAATCTGCACGTTATTGTCATGAAAAGATAGATTATGTTAAGTCTGACTGCCAGTAACCTCATTTATCTCAATAAAAGGCCTTTTAGTAGGGCCAATATACGCTAGTTCGAATAAGCAACGAATGGGAAACGAATAGGTAACAGGCTTTTCACAGTTAGAAGACACATGCAATCTGCACTTTACTGTCACGAAAAGATTGATTATGTCAAGTCTGACTGCCAGTAACATCATTTATCGAAATAAAAGTCTTTTAATAGGGCCGATTTACGCTAGTTCGAATAGGCAACGAATGGGAAACGAATAGGTAACAGGCTATACACAGTTAGAAGACACATGCAATCTGCGCTTTATTGTCATGAAAATATTAAATATTTCAAGTCTGACTGTCAGTTACCTCATTTATCCCAATAAAAAATCTTTTTGTAGGGCCGATATACGCTAGTTCGAATAGGCAACGAATGGGAAACGAATAAATAACAGGTTTTTCACAGCTAAATGACACATGAGATCTGCACTTTATTGTCATGAAAAGATAGATTATTTCAAGTCTGACTGCCAGTAACCTCATTTATCCCTATAAAAAATCTTTTTGTAGGGCCGATATACGCTAGTTCGAATAGGCAACGAATAGGAAACAAATAGGTAACAGGCTTTTCACTGTTAGAAAACGCATGCGATCTGTGTTTTATTATCATAAAAATATAGATTATGTCATGTCTGACTGCCAGTAACCTCATTTATCCCATAGAAAGTCTTTTAGTAGGGCCGATATACGCTTGTTCGAATAGGAAACGAATGGGAAACGAATAGGTAACAGGCTTCACAGTTAGAAGACACATGCAATCTGCACTTTATTGTCATGAAAAGATAGATTATGTTTTAAGTCTGACTGCCAGTAACCTCATTTATCGAATTAAAAAGCCTTTTAGTAGGGCCGATATACGCTAGTTCGAATAAGCAACGAATGGGAAACGAATAGGTAACAGGCTTTTCACAGTTAGAAGACACATGTAATCTGCACTTTACTGTCATGAAAATATTGATTATGTCAAGTCTGACTGCCAGTAACATCATTTATCGAAATAAAAGTCTTTTAGTAGGGCCGATTTACGCTAGTTCGAATAGGCAACGAATGGGAAACGAATAGGTAACAGGCTTTTCACAGCTAAACGACACATGAGATCTGCACTTTATTGTCATGAAAAGAAAGATTATGTCAAGTGTGACTGCCAGTAACCTCATTTATCCCAATAAAAAATCTTTTTGTAGGGCCGATATACGCTAGTTCGAATAGGCAACGAATAGGTAACAGGCTTTTCACTGTTAGAAAACGCATGCGATCTGTGCTTTATTGTCATAAAAAGATAGATTATGTCAAGTCTGACTGCCAGTAACCTCATTTATCTCAATAAAAAGTCTTTTTGTAGGGCCGATATACGCTAGTTTGAATAGGCAACGAATGAGAAACGAATAGGTAACAGACTATTCACAGTTAGAAAACGCATGCAATCTGTGCTTTATTGTCATAAAAAGATAGATTATGTCAAGTCTGACTGCCAGTAACCTCATTTATCTCAATAAAAAGTCTTTTAGTAGGGCCGATATACGCTAGTTCGAATAGGCAACGAATGGGAAACGAATAGGTAACAGGCTTTTCACAGCTAAACGACACATGAGATCTGCACTTTATTGTCATGAAAAGATAGATTATGTCAAGTGTGATTGCCAGTAACCTCATTTATCCCAATAAAAAATCTTTTTGTAGGGCCGATATACGCTAGTTCGAATAGGCAACGAATAGGTAACAGGCTTTTCACTGTTAGAAAACGCATGCGATCTGTGCTTTATTGTCATAAAAAGATAGATTATGTCATGTCTGACTGCCAGTAACCTCATTTATCCCAATAAAAAATCTTTTTGTAGGGCCGATATACTCTAGTTTGAATAGGCAACGAATGAGAAACGAATAGGTAACAGACTATTCACAGTTAGAAAACGCATGCGATCTGTGCTTTATTGTCATAAAAAGATAGATTATGTCAAGTCTGACTGCCAGTAACCTCATTTATCTCAATAAAAAGTCTTTTTGTATGCCGATATACGCTAGTTCGAATGGGCAACGAATGGGAAACGAATAGGTAACAGGCTTTTCATAGCTAAACGACAAATGAGATCTGCACTTTATTGTCATGAAAAGATAGATTATTTCAAATCTAACTGCCAGTAACCTCATTTATCCCAATAGAAAATCTTTTTGTAGGGCCGATATACGCTAGTTCGAATAGGCAACGAATGGGAAATGAATAGGTAACAAGCTTTTCACAGTTAGAAGACACATGCAATCTGCACTTTATTGTCATGAAAAGATAGATTATGTCAAGTCTGGCTGCCAGTTACCTCATTTATCCCAATAAAAAGTCTTTTGGTAGGGCCGATATACGCTAGTTCGAATAGGTAACGAATGGGAAACGAATAGGTAACAGGCTTTTCACAGCTAAAAGACACATAGATCTGCACTTTATTGTCATCAAAAGGTAGATTATGTCAAGTCTGACTGCCAGTAACCTCATTTATCGAAATAAAAAGTCTTTGAATAGGGCCGATATACTCTAGTTCGAATAGGCAACGAATGGGAAACGAATAGGTAACAGCTCTTCACAGCTAAAAGACACATGAGATTTGCACTTTATTGTCATGAAACAGTCAACTTGGTAACTTATTCCTTATACCTATTCCTCCACTATTGCACAACACAAAAGGTCTTCAACTACAAACAAATGTTGGGGATTTCCAAATCAATGACCTCAGGAAAAACTACCCAACTGTTCTTGTGAAAAGTCCCCATTCAGTGATAGTCCCTCTGGCCACGTTATCACTGGTGACTGCAACATCGTGGAATTTGGCTTACTTCACGATGTTTTGACTAAAGGACCAAAACATCGTGAGCCAAGGCGTGTCAACTGGAACCATAATTTTAAAACAATTATGGATTCAATTGAAGACTATGCCAGAAAATGGACCAAGAAAGAACAGGAGAAAGAAAGTAACGTTTTGTCAGAATGGATTAAAGCTGTGGGAGAATCAATTCTTTGAAGGACTCAATAAGCTCTAATGCAACATCCATTTTCCTAACCCTTACCCTAACCCTAACCCTAAACCCTAACCCAACAAAGCTCTATGACAAACGTGATGACTTAAACTTTCCAATCGTCAACTTTCCCTTCTTGTGTAGCAACATTCTGTCCGCTCCAGCTTATGAATTTACGTATCACAATTGATTCGTTACTCCAGAGATTGCGAGAATTACATCGATTTCTTTAGCAGAGCGTCACGTCTGACACAAAAATTGCTCACACATGTTTATGTTGCTCCTCGGTTGCTGTCTTCACGCAAGAAATTTTACAGAAGACATCATGCGCTCATAGACAAATATGGGATTTCAAATGAGTGCAGATGTTAGTTTGTCTGGGTTTTGTTGTTATCTCCCTTTAACGGATTGGAAATTGGCAGTTCGATGGGTGCTATAGCAGGCAGGAACCGCTTACTCTACCGGAGCACCTGAGTTCACTCTTGTTACGACTTGAGCTGGGGTTTTTGATTTCTGTTCGGTTGATTTATGTTTTGTGTTTCCTCGTGCTGTTCTTGATCGTATTTACCGAGTTTTTCGTTTCCCTTTCGGACTGGTACCTCTTTGTTTCTTTTATTTCTTACTAGAAAAAAAACCGCGAACTTGCGGGAAAATCAATCGTTGCGTTGCTTTAAAATATAGTGCATACAATAAAAGCATTGCATTTGCATGGCCCTACATTGTTGTGCTAATCGCAACTTAAAGGTTCTACTGTTCTACCGGTCACTAAATTGGAAATTAGCAGCGCGACGGGTGTGCTATATAGCAGACAGGAACCGCTTACTTTTCCAGGGCACCCGCGTTCACTCTTGTTACGACTTGAATTCGCATTGTTTATTTCTGTTCGGTTGATTGTGTGTTTTTTGTTTACTCGTGTTGTTCTTGTTCATGTTTACCGGTTTTGTCGTTGCCCCTTCGGACTTTTGACACTCGAATGCCCCATTGGTGCCTGCTTGCTTCTTAGTTTATTAGCTTTTATTGTTTGTTACCCTACTTGTAAAAGTGGCACAATCGGTAGCAATTTTTTCCCAAAATTTTACACAAAGGGGAAAAACAACTTTAATATGGTTTTCATTTTGGCACAGGATACAGTTACATGGAAAAGTAAGAATAAGAAAAAAAATATTGTTACCCGACACCGGAAGGACGGACTAACGGAAAATAGTGTAACAGACGCGGACCTGTTTTAATGGAAGTAACAATAAGTATTTTTCTTATTGTTACTTTGCGTTATTATAACCTGATTATATGAATTTAAATGTTATTGTTGTATTTAAGAATATTATCAACAATAATGTATATTTCTAAAATTTAATTTAATGTTTTGTAATTGAAAACTTGAAATAAAAAAATAATTTATCAAATTTTAATTTCACTAAAAAAACCACCAGTGACTTGAAAGAAGCAAAGGTGTACCAAAGGGGTAACATTGAATTGTGATCATGAAAATACATGTTAATACACTCATTTGGTCTGTTTTGCCTTTGGCCCTAGGTAAAAAAAGCTCACAACGTATCAAAATGGCTTCAAAGGTGCTGGTGGTTAATAAGAAAAGTTAAATTCGTATCAGGATACCAATTAAATTTTATAAAGGAAGCTCGAGCAATGTTTGCGATGGTTGTCTGGAATGGTATCATCTTTCACGTGTCGAACTTAAAAATACACAGTTTTCATTCTATAGGCCTTAAACATTTAAAAAAAATCATATAGGGGCCGTAACCCCTACTTTTGTATAGCTTAATATGCTGAACATCTAAGAAAGCAACAGCTTCTCTCTATCTGCTATAGTTTTCATTCCATAGGTCAAAATCACGAAAGCGTCATTTAAGGCGCCGTAACCCATATATAAGGGGCCACCTGACGACTTCGACCTTATGGTAACTTTTGTAGAGGTAAAAGAGCTGAACATTTAAGCAAGCAATAGCTTTTTTTCTATCTGCAATAGTATTCATACTATAGGGCAAAAACATGAAAAACCGTTAGTTTTCACCTTTAAGGGGATGTTACCCCTATAAGGGTTCATCTGACAATTGTTACCAAATGGAGACTTTTGTAGAGCTTTTGATGCTGAAGCAGTGGGTTGGCATCAGATTTAATCTATCTGTTATACTTTTTGATTTACAAGCCACAAACATTAGTCTGACACTCTTGATCAATTTTTAACCACGGCGGCCATGTCTTTTGGTCAGCAGTCACCATTCGTGCAATCTTAGTAGAGGACATCTCATAGATAAAGTGTGCAAAGTGTCAAAGCAATCCCTTCAGTAGTTTCAGAGGAGAAGAATTTCAAAGAAAGGTTAACGACGACGACGACGACGATGACGACGACGAAGACGACGGATGCCAAATGATGGCAATAGCTCACCAGGTGAATTAAAAAGTGTAAAATAGTCACAATGGTACAATGTCTGCCCCCCCCCTCGTGCAGAAAAATTCCGAGGTCTGCAAGGCTATGGGGCCTAGTTGGACAAAAAGAGGGGAACATGGGGTCCACAACTTATATAGTTTTTTTAATTGCAACCACTTCCGGTTGTTAAGATATCGAGGTCCAAAAAAGTGTAAAATAGCCACAATGGTTCTATGTCTGCCCCCCCCGGCAGGAAAATCCGGTTGTTAAGATATCAAGGTCCAAAAAGTGTAAAATAGCAGCAATGGTACTGTCTGCAGGTTTTTGTCCCAATGGCCCCCAATTTTATTCTCACGAAGTCCCATAGCTATGCAAACTGTGGAAACATTTCTGCAGGGAATGGAAATAGTACCATTGTGGACCACGATTTCTTAAAAACCGGAATATTTGGCAAAAGGACCATATGCATGTAGGTTGTGACTCCAATGCCAAACCTTTATTCTCACTATATCCCATAGCCATGCAAACCGTAAGGATTTTTTGCAAGGGGTGGACATAGTACCATTGTGGCTTTTTACCCCTTTTTAGATCTCGATAGGTTAAGAACCGGAAGTTTTGACAAATAAGGACCATATAGGTTAAATTGGACCCCATGGCCCCCACTTTTATTTTCTTAGGTCTCATCGCAATGCAAACCGTAGCAATTTTTAGTCAGAGGTAGGGGACATAGTACCATCATGGCTATTTTACACTTTTTGGACTTCGATTACCCATTAACCGGAAGCTAATGCTAATAAAGACTATCAAGGTTTCGGATCCCATGGACCCTATTGTTGTTCTCACCAGGTCCTACTGGTCATGCAAACTGTAGGGATTTATCTGCAGATGGACTAGGGGTGGCATAGTATCATACTTGACTATTTTACACTTTTTGAACCTGGATATCTCATGATCAATTAACCGAAAGTTTAGGCTAATAAGAAACATATATGTTTTGCATCCATGATCCCCACTTTTATTCAAGCCTGGTCCCGTAGTAATCGAAACTGTAGGATTTATTTACTTCTTTACTATAACTTTTTAAAGAAATAGAGACATTTTTCATCATTTAAGATTATTTGGCTAGTGAAATAATTTTGTAAAACCACATGTAAAACAAGAAAATGTCCAAAAGAAATAATGTCCCATCCCGCAACATTTGGGACGGACGGACGAACGGACAGACTGAAGGACTACCGGACCCGGACAAATTGAGTGAGGCATAATTAAAAGAAATTTTAAGATGTTGGACCAACAGTTAAAGCCGAAAGAAAGCATTTAAAAGAGTTATTTCATTGTATCCCACATTTTATTATTCACAAACTAACAGTAACTTGTTTTCAACATTTTAAAATATTTTGATAAAGAGTAAAATAAGTCAAATGAGTGACAAAACTGTTCTCCTTTTTCAAAGCTCGAATGTTAAATAAGTAACCAATTCCTTATTCGATATTCGCCAAAGTAATATCTTGAAATGTGGATCGAAATATGGAATGTCGAATAAGTAACTTTTTCTTTTTTTCAAAATACACGCCTGGCATTCGGACACAGAACCGGGAGGAAAATCCACAGGAACGTCTTGAACAATGAAATTACCACAGTGTATAACCGGACAGTAAGCGATCACGGAAGTTGATCACTGTCCGATGGAAAAATCCTAGTTGTTTGTAATTTTCCCCAAGATTTTTTGTGGTTTTGGGGCTGTATGAACACTTTACAATATCGACTAGGAACAAAGGTTAGTTGGTTTTATACCTTTCTCATTTATGGAACTTTTTAACGTCTCTTTTTGTATTCTGGACAATTTAAAATGTTGAAAATTTTCGATTGATCATCAGGGTGTGTACATTTATTTCCTTCACCGCTTGGCACATATTTGGAATTTACTTACAAACTGCAATGATTTTATTAATATTTTTATTTTTATCTCAAAGGGCGATTGATAGTCTCTCTACATTGACATTGACAATGATAGCTTAAGATGAAATAAACAATTGTGTTTAAAAATGTTTGCATAATCGATTACTGTCCGATTAATTGGTCGTTCATTTTTTGCGGGTGTCCGATTAATTGCCTGCTTTGAATCCTTAGAGTTTGACTAAAAAAGTTATAATTTCAAATTACATGTATTTCTCATTTAGTTTCTTATATTCTACAATTTGCTTATTAAAAGGCTTATGGATTTGTTTTCATATTTTTATGATAATTTATGATATTGTTGATATCTCTACTGTTGGATTCGCGAAAAAAAAAATATGAGACAGTTTTCATCTGATATCACCTTATAACAAGATGGATATCCTTTCAGCAAGCTAATAAAGGGAAGGGCGATTAACAGCTATGAGTACATTTAAAATCCTAGGTCTGCTTTTTGCATGTCACGTGTGTATGACTTATTAATGCAAATGTCAGAAAGGTTTATTTATAAGGAGCTTTCCATTGACTTAGGAATTTTGTGAAACAAATCTTCTTATCACGTGGACAGCCAGTGTACTGAGATACATTTGTATTTGAGTCATTGCGTGAATTTTTACTTACTAGTATGATACTAACAACATGCTCAACACAGACTCGGTAAAAGCCCCGTTAAAATGTGAAAATTTTTTAGATCAAGATCATGGACGTAATGGCACTGAATCCATGTCTTATATTAATAAAAAAACTATGATTTGAGTTGGTTTAAGAAACTATGATTTGAGCGGGGATTTGAATTGGTTTTAGAAATGTGGGAAGCCTCAACGATTTTGATTGCAGGCTATCACGACAGGTTTCTTTTACAGCCTCGAATTCATGATAAATCAGTCTATCAACTCACTCATAAAAGGAAGGCATTTTACTCCGGTTTCGTCGTGAACGAGTTGCCGTGACGGCCGACGTAGAACAAATGTTCCACAACTTCCGCGTGAAAGGACCATCGAAATTTCTTACGATTTTTGTGGCACCGGGAAAATGATTTCGATCAGCCGTTAGACGAGTTTCGCATGACCGTTCATGTATTCGGAAATTCGCCGTCTCCTGCGGTGGCCACTTACGGGTTGCGTAAATCAGTCGAGACAGCAGGGTCCGAAGTACAGGATTTTGTGAACAACGATTTTTACGTTGATGACGGGCTTTTGAGTTGTCCATCTGTTGAGAAGGCCGTTGACATCATTAAGAGGACACAAGAAGAGCTAAGAGACGGCGGTCGGTTAAGACTACACAAAATTGCGTCGAATTCGGTAGAAGTACTAAAACAGTTCAACAAGAAAGATCTAGCGAATGATCTTAAAAACGTAGAAATCGGTAAAGAATTTTTACCTACTCAAAGAAGCCTTGGTGTGTCATTGGATATAAATACCGATTCGTTTGGTTTTAATGTGGAGACCGAACGGAAGCCTTTCACGCGTCGTGGTGTGCTATCCACAATAAACAGCTTGTTTGACCCACTCGGGTTCGTGGCGCCGGTTGTGTTAGAGGGCAAACAATTACTTCGTGACGTCATGGCTTCATCGTCGTCGTCCGAGTGGGATAAACCGTTAGACGAAAGCTTCCGAAGCAAATGGGAGAAATGGGTACAGTCGCTTACGTATCTCCATGATTTAAGTATACCGAGAATGTACTGTAAATTTTCAGTAGAGAATTCCAGCCGCCTGGAAGTGCACGTTTTTACAGATGCATCGAAGGAAGCAGTAGCAGCGGTGGCTTACCTTAAAGTATTTTCGTCCGGAAACAGCGATATCGGCTTTCTTGATGGGTAAAGCAAAGGTTGCTCCCTCTCACGGTCAAACAATTCCGCGTTTAGAGCTCTGTGCAGCGGTTTTAGGAGTAGAAATAGCGGAAATTGTTAAAGCAGAACTCCGCTTGAAACAGGAACATTTCAAGTTCCATACTGACAGTCAAATCGTATGGGTTATATTTGGAACGAAACGAAAAGGTTTCACGTTTACGTAGCAAATCGTGTCAGTCGCATTAGAGCGGTCTCTACGCCAGATCAATGGAATTTTGTTCCAACAGAAGAAAACCCAGCGGATCTCGCGACGCGCCCATTCAGAGCTAAAAACCTCTCATTAAGTGCGTGGATCAATGGTCCCTCCGTCTTAACGCAGACCGAAAGTGTAGCCGAGTCGGTTCATTATCCGCTCATTAGTCCTGAGAAGGACAAGGAAGTGCGAACGGAAATAATCAGTTCTAAGACGTTAATCGAGAAGTCGTCATTGGGCTGTTGTCGTTTCGAACGTTTTTCTCAGTGGTCCCGGTTGGTAGGTGCGATACGGCGCTTGAAGCAAACTATACGTGATTGTGTCTCTGTCAAAAAGCATCACGTTTGCCAGAAAGAAGCTGAACGCGTCGTCATTCGTCAAGTTCAAAACGAGGTTTTCTATCGTGAAATCGAGGCAATCAATGGTGGTAAAGACCTCCCGAAGAACAGTGGTTTGCGTGCGCTAAAACCCTTAATTGATTCTCATGGAATTCTCCGTGTCGGCGGTCGACTTATTAATATGAACGAAAGTAAAGAGGAAATCGGAACGTTATCTTTGGAAAAACATCCGATTATCGTACCGAAAAACCACCACGTGTCGATGTTGATTATCCGCCATTATCACGCGAAGATACAGCATCAGGGGAGAACTTCAACAGAAGGAGCCGTGCGATCGGCAGGTTTTTGGGTAATCGGCATGAAACGAATGATTAACAGCTTAATAAGCAAGTGCGTTACTTGCAGGAAATTGCGTGGTAAATTAGGATGGACTCAAATGGCAGATCTTCCTTCCGATCGGTTACAAACAGACGCTCCTTTCACGTATGTCGGTGGTGATGTATTTGGCCCATGGCCAGTCGTGGTGCGACGCACTCGCGGTGGATGAGCTTCAAACAAACGATGGGCCTTACTTTTCACTTGTTTGGTATCTAGAGCGATACACGTGGAGATAATAGAAGAGATGAGAAGCGCGTCGTTCATAAATGCCCTTCGCCGATTCGTGTCGATTCGTGGACCCGTACGTCAATTTCGGTCCGATAGGGGTTCAAATTTCATCGGCGCTGTTAAAGAACTTTCAATAGATGCTGTATTTGTCGAGGAAGGCGAAGTTGCGCAATACTTAGCTAAGAACAACGTAACTTGGCTCTTCAATCCTCCTCATTCTTCACATTTTGGTGGGGTTTGGGAGCGTTTGATTGGCTCATGTCGGCGTATACTGGATGCCATGTTACTCAACAACAAATATAAAGATCTGACACATGAAACACTGTCAACCTTCATGTGTGAAGTCTGTGCGATCGTTAATTCTAGGCCACTAGTGCCGTTGTCTGTCGATCCTGATAATCCCTCTGTTCTTTCGCCGTCAATGGTTTTAACACAGAAGCCTTCTGTTTTCGCTGGCGTTTGTGGTGAAGTCGAGTTTGGCACGAAAGACGCCATCCGCAGTCAGTGGAAGTTGGTCCAACGTCTCGCCGACGAATTCTGGAAAAGATGGCGGTCCGAATATATATACTCTTCAAAAAAAGTTACGCATAGATAGAAAATTCCCCGTACGTTTAATGCAAATCACAACAATTTCAAAACATTATTGCCGAGCTGTTCTACAACCGATTTTCACGAAATAAAATCCAGTAAAAAGAAAACAAAATAAAGAGTGTTTGATTAATTTTGACAAAAATCCTTACTTCAATGGTTTTTAAGAGATGGTGAGTAGAACACGACTAATGTTTTTCACGAAACATTTTGCATTGATTTAAACGGGAAATTGAATCGTAAAATGTACACTTGAGTTCTACTTGCAATATCTTAAAAAGCAGCGATCTTACGATTTTACTCAAAATAAAACAAACAATCTCTATTTTGCTTTCTTTTTACTGGATTTTATTTCGTGAAAATCGGTTGCAGAACAGCTCGGCAATAATGTTTTGAAATTGTTGTGATTTGCATTAAACGTACGGGGAATTTTCTATCTATGCGTAACTTTTTTTGACGAGTATACATTCGCTCCAAACGCGTGCCAAGTGGCAATCGGACGGATATAAGTTTACAGAGGGAGACATTGTTCTTTTAAGAGATGAAGCACGTAGAAGTGAATGGCCAATGGGTATAATCGATAAAGTTTTCGAAAGTGCTGATAAAAAGGTTAGGAAAGTACAAGTAGTAATTGTTGTTGATGGTTGTAGAAAAAATTATGTTAGGCCAATCTCTGAACTTGTTCGACTTATTGAAGCAATTTGATATATCATCAGTGAAATATTGTAATGTTCTGAAGTTAAACTTATATTAGATTTGTTCATTTATCATATTAGTAGTATGTAGTTAGTATTAGTTTAGACATTTGTAATCATATTGTTTTTGTTTATTATGGTGATTTCGATTTGAAATCAGAAGGGGAGTGTGCTGACTCCAGAATGAATGTCGTAGATTTACCATTCTGTAATATCTTTTAGTTACAATCCTTTGTCTTTGCCAACATCCGCTAATTAGCTAAGGATGGAATTTTCTTTATTATGCTGGTTTGACACCCCATAGAGTAAGTTTTTACATTTTATTTACTTTATCTATTTTCCCGACAAATGTTTAATTAATTATATTTTGATCTTTTAATCAAAACTTACATATTATTAATCTTCTTCTGACACGTACATAAGTGTCACTGTATGCAAAGTGTGAATCGAAGATGATAAGTTCTACACGTGCGTTCGTTCACTTTATCACTGTAAACGATGTGTTAATCGACAAGTTATTTTTCTTTGTATGTTGTTATACACCGTTGTGGGTTTCTTTATACATTCAAAAAGACATGTTTGTTTAATGTTATAATTATTTGTATAATTGAAGAAGCAAAGACTTTTAATAGGGATGTTAAGCATTATTTGCTTTGTTGTTAAATAAAAACCCGTGAATTCATTAATCATATGCACATAGTATTATATTACATCTGTTTTCTTGGTTAGTTTCATCTTTGGGTTTTATCGCAGTTTAGGTTAAAACGAACTTTACATCTGAATTTACTACTGTCATATTGCTGTTTGTTATTACACACTTCATATCTTTGAAATTGCATGTACTTGTGTTATTATCAATTAGTTCGTATTATTTTTGTATTGTAGTCTTTTATCCTCAAGTAGAAGGAGGCAATAAACATTCAATAAACTTTGACTTGTTAACTGCACAATATCTACCTAGTTCAGATAATACTGCAATGACGTTACGCACAATATTGGTGTTACCTAACGTTACACGTTAAAAAAAGAAAAAATGACGTCGTGTTCAATGTTTCAATGTATTCAACTTTATGCAAAGTTGTTTTATGTTTAATTTAAACAAGAAATGATTAAAGCTGAATTGCTTTTCTTAGCTTAATCTTATTTACGAAAAATATGTGTTTTTTAGTTTCTTCGAAATCTTTTTCGTAAAGTACTAGAAGTTTCTGTTAATTTCGGCCGTGTTTTCATGTAATGAATGTTTGAGGGCAGGCAATCACCTTGCCGCCGCAACACACACAATAAGAGTTCGTTAGAGTTTGTTCGACTGCTATTATGTCTTTTTTCTTGTCATTTTTAGCTGAAGATTTTATTGTTTTTAATCTACACAATGTTAAAAACTTAAAAATGGGTCCCAGATCGGGAATAGACCCTAGCAGCACTAACCTTCTCGGTAAACCCATGTAAATTAAAGAACACTACTGCAGGTCTTGGCAAGAATAGGTCCGTAGGATCCCATGTAGTAGGTTAAATGCCCGACAATACTCCTCATTCTATTTTTTTGTGGCAGTTAGCATTCGTTACCGAGAGAGGCCTTATGTCCCCATCCCACTTCTAAGGTCGCTTCATCATTCATTCATGTTTATTTTATCACCACCATCATGTTCCTTAAAAGCAACAACCAATTAACTTTAAAAATCGCCAGACAAGGCGCTCCACCTTATTATTTTAACCATTTAACTTAAAGGGGGTTTGGGGTTTTTTTGTGGTCAGAATTAAAAAAAAATTAAGGCATCGCGACAGATTTTTTTTTGTCCACCGCCGCAACGCGGAGCGGGGACATAAAAAAGCCGGGCGTCCGTCAGTCTTTCCGTCCGTCCGTCAATCTTTTTGTAAGCGCGCTCTCAAGGCTACAAATTTTGTCGGATTTTCATGAAATTTATACCAAATGTTTATATCACTAATAACTTGGTCAAGTTAAAGATAATTTTTGTAGGAGTTATGGGACTTTGACCATAAAAACGAATCTGGTTTTTTTTTTTGCAAAACAGACCTTGTAAGCGCTCTCATCCCTTCAGATGTTGACGGATTTTCATGAAATTTATACCAAATGTTTATATCACTAATTCCTTGGACAAGTTCGACATTCAGCATTTTTTGATATTTTTTGTAGGAGTTGCGGGACTTTGAGCATAAAAAAGACTCTGTTTTTTTTTTCAAAACAGACCTTGTAAGCGCTCTCATCCCTTCTGGTGTTGACGGATTTTCATGAAATTTATACCAAATATTAATATCACTAATACCTTGGTCAAGTTCGACAATCAGCATTCTTGTTATTACTAGTTTTATACCCAATCAAATGAATATCGTCAAGCCCGGCAAAGAAAAAGTAACCTTAAAGTAGTCCTGGAATAGTCACAGATAGACACCCTTTCTTAAACAAGGAACAGAAAATATCAAAAAGACAAGTACAAACAAGAGCTTTGTCAGGACAGACACATAAATGTGGCGGGATTAAACTTTTTTGGGGGCCAACCTTCTCCTTATCAATATTCCCAGCCAAAACACAATAAATAACAGGCAATAAAAATCAAATCGATTCTCAGATAAAAGACAACAAGAACAAACGAACGGTAGAGGAAATCTTAAGTTTGGTATGATATTTTCCGGTTTTCTAATTGGCGATTTTTCCCGATCATATAACTCCATGAAAGTCTGTAACCCAAACCATTTGACTAAAACGCGTAAACACGGGGCGTTAAGAAATGTGAAGAAATTACTCTATTTTAATTTCACAAAAGTCATTTTGATTTCGAGTAAGGCTTTCGCACAATGGATTATATATAATTGACATTTCTTTCTCTCGGTTACTGTTTTGTGCATTGAAAGCCACCAAACATATATCTGAATCGCATAGATAGATATTTACAAACTGAACAACATTTGCGCGTATCGCTTGTGGTTCCCAAACATAAATGCTACAGTTGGCAACCAGGCATTCTGTGATCACAATTAGGCATACAGCCGATTTGCATCGATCGATTTCTACACATTTGCAGTTAATTCCCCGATTCGCACCTACTTCTATATGTAACTTGGTTGCAAATCGGAAAAGAACTTATCTTTAACAAATTGAATATTTAAAAAAATAAAATTTCTGACCATACAGAAAAAAACACAAAGCCCCCCTTTCAATTAAATTTTATAAATGATAGGTCCCTTTATTCAATTAAAAGGACCAAGTAAGAGTAGGTAATCATGAAGATCCATTTCCATTTTTATCTACGGCATACTGCAGATAATGCAGGAAACGACAGCTCTGGAAAAAAAACTGCATGTAGCTTAAATAAGTGACGGTTGGTTTTGATTTTAGTGTGGTGGTGATGAAAGAAGATTTGAAAAATTAAGTCCATACTTATTTCTGTCTAAAGCGTTAAAATTTTGACAGCACAATTGGTGCTAAAAAATAAAAAATAAAAACATAAAAATGAAAGCTACGGCTCACAAATAAATACCCCGGGGGACCCGCTCTTTAAACATCAAAGAGATCAATTTTCAAAAAAAGGTGATCTAGCTTTTACATAGAACAATTAGAGAATGCAATACATGTAATAATATTCACTCATAGGAACACGCAAATCGATCCAGGTATTTTTTTTCAAAACTCCGCAAAAGATTTCTCTTATAATCAACTGCATTAACTTTATACTTATCATTTGAAGCAAATCGAATGAAGAAAAAGCATCAAAGCTGTGCTTGTTCAAAATATAAATTGTACGTTCGTCAAATTATTGAATTGTCGAACTCATGGAACTTAAACATTCCCCCATATGCATTGACACCAATTGTAAACGAATTGTTAGTGCGGAGACCCACTACGGCTTTCCATACGACATAGAATTAGGGTTATGAAAAATCCTTAACATGTTAGTAAAAATCTTAAGACTCTATTCGCCTATATAAAGCGTTTTTAAAAAATACCTGGCTCGATACGCGTGTTCCTTTGCGTGATATTAGGTTAATCTCTACATTTGTTTAAATACTGCTGCACTGAGCTAAAAAAACGTTGCTTTCTGCGTTAAATATTCGAAAACAGCTAAAAAATGTTGCTTTCTTCGTTAAATATTTCAAAATCATAAAGAAAGATTTCAATATCGATATATTATTAATTTTATACAATTTAACTTTCCTATTTACTCTACAGGAAGGGCATTACACAAAGAAATTCATGGCATCTTCTAATTTAAGATGTTTCCACAGCGACACTCGAAACAAGGGCAACCAAATTCTTTTTTGATTATACATGTAGAAGCAATTTTTATTGACGAAAAAAATGAGTTGTTGTAAAAAGTTCTGTAATCATTGTCTGAGTACTTGAAATCTGTTGCATCCTCAAATTTTTAATAGTCCCTCTTGTGAAAGATTATAAACAATCGATTAAGTATGCATGCGTTGCACAGTTGTTATTTTTGATCTGTTGGAATAAAAAAAAACCGTTTTCCTTTCTTATAAAAACGCATTGCATATTTTCGTTTTTTAAAATGAGGGTAAGAAAAAAAATATCCCAGCTTTACAACATTAATTTGCACCAGTGAAATACACTAACCCGGTCCTAAACTTCGAAGAAAATATACCTTTTTAAATAAAATATTGTATATGTATTTAGTTTTTAAGAATTTAATACGTGTTGTGTACAAGTTGTACTTTTGGTGACTTTCACAGTGCCTCTTAGAGTCCCGTCAAATTGTTAACGTCAAAAATACGGGTGTGGGACATTTGACTAGACAAAGAAATACGCCTTTTTTATTTGGGTTTATATGTCGAATTTAATTATCCCGACTATCATTAAAAAGAGAAAGACATGTATTTTTTGTTTATTTATAAAAAGTTTTGCATATGTTTAATCTAAAATTGCAAATACGCATCAAAGTTGCACGGGTTTGTGAAAAGATTGATTTTTCATACATGTGACATTTTACTAGACATCAGAAAATTGACGCTTCTCTGTCAATTTAGCCACAAACAAAAAACTAAGTCGAACACTTTTTACTTGTGTATATGTAATTTATGTCTAATGGCTAAAATTTAATCATTCTTTTTTCTAATTATTTGAATTTCGCAGGATATATGATGTTTGAATATTTTATCCATGCTGGGACATTTTGTTTGATTTTGTATTTTGAAATTGTTTTCATGCGCCAAAGAAAAACGTAAAAATTATTTATATAAAATGTTTAGGCTATAATGCCCGGATCCAAATGTAATTTTTTTTATGCATTGGGGCAAAAATAAATCCATGACCCAAGTAACAAGAACTGATGCCCACATCTATTGTAACGCGGGACATGGAAAAATATGACGTTACTCTATATAAAATGTTCATTATATTTAAACGAGCAAGTTTAAGCATTAATTTTTTTGATAACTCTATTCGGGTGAAAAATCCCCTTTAAATGATATATAACACGTACCTAGTCTTCTAAAATCGGTCCGGAAAAATTAGTCAATACGCGGTTAGCTTACTTTTTTTAGAAAGTGACACCAGTATTGTGCGTAACGTCAATATTAGTACTTCTCTTATTAGTTCCCAATATGTATTTACAAAATTTTATATTGAGTTTCTCAAACTCCCAGTCTTTAAAAAATTCATACAAATTTTTATCTGATTGACTTTTTGAAAGAGTCAAAGAACTCCAATTTTCACAGCCATACAATAATACAGGACCAACAGTACGATCGAATAAATGCAAGATAGTCTTCAAAGATGGATTCAGAGAGTTGATGTCTCTGTAAAGTTTAAAAGATGCTTTTAAAGCTTTATTATATAAGATTTTTCTGGCCTCAAATTTTCCAGAGGCTGTAAACGTTATTCCTAAATATTTATTCCTAAATATTTATATGACTGGATACATTCTATTTTGTAATCATTCATGTAAAAATCTCTGTTTATCAGCTTTCCAGGCTTGTTAAAAATTATTATTTTTGTTTTATTCGTATTAACTTTAAGACACCATTTATTACAATATTTATTCAAAATGTTTAGTTTATTTTGTACACTTTGTTCTGATTCTGATAATAGAATTAGGTCAGCCGCATAAAGAAGGCTTGAAATTGTCTTACCGGACAATGAGACAGTGTATTAGGTCTGTGAAATCATTTATAAATAGTTTAAAGATATCAGGGCTTAAAACATCGCCCTGACGGACTCCCACTTCTGATACAAATGAATTTGTAAGTTTATTTCCTATCTTAATAGACAATAGGTTATTGTTATACATGTCACAGATAATTCTGTAAAAGTGACCATTAATTCCTCTTTTAAGTAGTTTATACTTTATGCCTGGATGAATAATCGTATCAAAGGCCTTCTGGTACGAGACTTCTTGGAGAAGCCTATCTGGTTTTCATGGTATGATTTTATTCTTTATTAGATAATTACCTAATCTGTTATTTAGAATAGTATTGAATGCTTTCCCAATACTGGTACAGATTGTAATCCCTCTGTAGTTTTGTGGTAGTTTAGGATTATCAGATTTAAATATGGGAGTAATGTATCCCTGGGACCATATCTTGGGATAAACTCCATAGGTATAAATAGCATTAAATAGTTTTAGTAAACAAGGGTTGATATGACATTATATATTGATAATTTGAATAGTGGTAATGTAACAATAAAAATAATAATAACAATGTTAACTAATTGTACGCTTCAAATTTTTTCTTAAAATTTAGTTTCGGCGGAAAAAGGACTTAAATTCATTGTAAAATCAAACATTTTTATTAGGTCAACTAGGATTTTACCACGGGACAGTGATCAACTTCCGTGATCGCTTAGGAACCGACCATTTAACTTTAAGGGGGGCTTTGTTTTTTTCAAAAAAAAAAAAAATCTAAAAATTAATTTTGATGAAAAATATATTTTGGCAGCAGAGGGTAAGAAAAACAATATTCTGAAGAAGGAATCCTGCCATATAAAATAATGATAATACTGAAAAAATATTCTGTTGCGACCCCTTCGAAAAATAAATATTTAACAATTTTATACAACTTATCTTGCTCAGATAATACCCTGCTTATCTGTGCACTAATATTACTGGGTGCTTCGTAATGAATGCTGTAATTGCGAAGTTATTGTTAACAGCAATCAGTGCAATAAATATTGTTTTTCTTGAAAAAAAAAAAAAAAAAAAAATATTTTTTCCGACCAAAACAAAAAACCAAGGCCCCCTTTCGAGCTTAATGGTCCGTCCCTTACTGTCCGGTTATACACTGTGATTACTCAAACTTTCATTGATTGTTACTTCTTGCAAAATGCACGTTGAAAACTTTTTTGGTCGATATAGTTGCCTCAATGTATACTTGTTTATCTACTAGTATTAGAACTTCCATTTTGACGTATTAAGAACAGTATTATTCATTATCCCAACCAAGGTGGCAAATTTTGGACGCAACCGACAGCGGGTGATTTGAGATGCCCATTTAAACTCTACTAAAAGACTTTTTATTGGATTAAATGAGGTTACAAACAATAAGATCCTTTTTATGGCAATAAAGTGCACACATCGTGTGTCTTCTAGCTGTGAAAAGCCTGTTACCTATTCGTTTCCAATTCGTTGCCCATTCGAACTAGCGTATATCAGCCCTACTAAAAGACTTTCTATTGGGATAAATGAGGTTAATGGCAGTCAGACTTGACATTATCAATCTTTTCATGACAATAAAGTGCATATCTAATGTGTCGTTAAGCTGTGAAAAAAGCTTGTTACCTTTTCGTTTCCCATTCGTTACCTATTCGAACTAGCGTATATCGGCCCTACTAAAAGACTTTTTATTTCCATAAATGAGATTACTAGCAGTCAGACATGACATAATCTATCTTTTCATGACAATAAAGCGCAGATTGCATGTGTCTTCTAACTGTGAATAGCCTTTTACCTATTCGTTTCCCTTCGTTTCTTATTCGAAATACCGAAAATCTGCCCTACCAATAGATTGATTATTGGGATAAATGAGGTAAGAGGCAATGAGACTTGACATAATTAACCTTTTCATAGCAATAAAGGGTTGATCTCATGTGTCTTTTAGCTGTGAGAAGCCTGTTACCTATTCGTTTCCCTTCGTTTCTTATTCGAAATACCGAAAATCTGCCCTACCAATAGATTGATTATTGGGATAAATGAGGTTAGAGGCAATGAGACTTGATATAATTAACCTTTTCATGTCAATAAAGTGTAGTTCTCATGTGTCTTCTAGCTGTGAAACGCTTGTTACCTATTCGTTTCCCATTCGTTACCTATTCGAAATAGCGTTAATTTGCCCTACCATTAGATTAATTATTGGGATAAATGAGGTAACAGGCAATGAGACTTGATATAATTCACTTTTTCATGTCAATAAAGTGTAGATCTCATGTGTCTTCTAGCTGTGAAACGCCTGTTACCTATTCGTTTCCTATTCGCAATATCGTCAATCTGCCCTACCAAAAGATTAATTATTGCGATAAGTGAGGTTACAGGCAATGAGACTTGACATAATTACCTTTTCATAGCAATAAAGGGTAGATCTCATGTGTCTTTTAGCTGTGAGAAGCCTGTTACCTATTCGTTTCCCATTCGTTTCTTATTCGAAATACCGAAAATCTGCCCTACCAATAGATTGATTATTGGGATAAATGGGTTAGAAGCAATGAGACGTGATATAATTAACCTTTTCATGTCAATAAAGTGTAGGTCTCATGTGTCTTCTAGCTGTGAAACGCTTGTTACCTATTCGTTTCCCATTCGTTACCTATTCGAAATCGCGTTAATTTGCCCTACCATTAGATTAATTATTGGGATAAATGAGGTTACAGGCAATGAGACTTGATATAATTCACCTTTTCATGTCAATAAAGTGTAGATCTCATGTGTCTTCTAGCTGTGAAACGCCTGTTACCTATTCGTTTCCTATTCGCAATATCGTCAATCTGCCCTACCAAAAGATTAATTATTGCGATAAGTGAGGTTACAGGCAATGAGACTTGACATAAAACCTTTTCATAGCAATAAAGGATTGATCTCATATGTATGCTAGCTGTGAAAAGCCTGTTACCTATTCGTTTCCCATTCGTTTCTTATTCGAAATACCGAAAATCTGCCTTACCAATAGATTGATTATTGGGATAAATGAGGTAAGAGGCAATGAGACTTGACATAATTAACCTTTTCATAGCAATAAAGGGTTGATCTCATGTGTCTTTTAGCTGTGAGAAGCCTGTTACCTATTCGTTTCCCATTCGTTACCTATTCGAAATACTGAAAATCTGCCCTACCAATAGATTGATTATTGGGATAAATGAGGTAAGAGGCAATGAGACTTAACAAAATTAACCTTTCCATGTCAATAAAGTGTAGATCTCATGTGTCTTCTAGCTGTGAAACGTCTGTTACCTATTCGTTTCCTATTCGCAATATCGTCAATCTGTCCTACCAAAAGATTAATTATTGCAATAAGTGAGGTTACAGGCAATGAGACTTGACATAATTAACCTTTTCATAGCAATAAAGGATTGATCTCATATGTCTTTTAGCTGTGAAAAGCCTGTTACCTATTCGTTTCCCATTCGTTTCTTATTCGAAATACCGAAAATCTGCCCTACCAATAGATTGATTATTGGGATAAATGAGGTAAGAGGCAATGAGACTTGACATAATTAACCTTTTCATAGCAATAAAGGGTTGATCTCATGTGTCTTCTAGCTGTGAGAAGCCTGTTACCTATTCGTTTCCCATTCGTTTCTTATTCGAAATGCCGAAAATCTGCCCTACCAATAGATTGATTATTGGGATAAATGGGGTTAGAGGCAATGAGACTTGATATAATTAACCTTTTCATGTCAATAATGTATAGGTCTCATGTGTCCTCTAGCTGTGAAACGCTTGTTACCTATTCGTTTCCCATTCGTTACCTATTCGAAATAGCGTTAATTTGCCCTACCATTAGATTAATTATTGGAATAAATGAGGTTACAGGCAATGAGACTTGACATAATTAACCTTTTCATGTCAATAAAGTGTAGATCTCATGTGTCTTCTAGCTATGAAACGCCTGTTTCCTATTCGTTTCCTATTCACAATATCGTCAATCTGCCCTACCAAAAGATTAATTATTGCGATAAGTGAGGTTACAGGCAATGAGACTTGACATAATTAACCTTTTCATAGCAATAAAGGGTTGATCTCATGTGTCTTTTAGCTGTGATAAGCCTGTTACCTATTCGTTTCCCATTCGTTTCTTATTCGAAATACCGAAAATCTGCCCTACCAATAGATTGATTATTGGGATAAATGAGGTTAGAGGCAATGATACTTGATATAATTAACCTTTTTATGACAATAAAGTGCAGATAGCATGTGTCTTTTAGCTGTTTAAAGCCTGTTACCTATTCGTTTCCCATTCGTTGCCTATTCGAACTAGCGTATATTGGCCCTACTAAAATACCTTTTATTAGGAAAAATGAGGTTACGTACAGTCAGACTTGACATAATCTATCTTTTCATGACAATAAAGTGCAGATATCATGCGTCGTTAAGTTGTGAAAAGCCTGTTACCTATTCGTTTCCCATTCGTTGCCTATTCAAGCAAGCGTATATTGGCCCTACTTAAAGACTTTTTTATTGGGATAAATGGGATAAATGGGGTAAATGGCAATCAGACTTGACATGGTTAATCTTTTCATAACAATAAAGTGCAAATCTCGTGTGTCTTTTAGCTGTGAAAAGCCTGATACCCATTCCTATATATTGCCTATCCAAACTAGCGTATATCGGCCCTCCTTACAAACTTTTTATTGGGATAAATGAGGTTACTGGCAGTCAGACTTGACATAATCTGTCTTTTCATGACAATAAAATGAAGATCGCATGTGTCTTCTAACTGTGAAAAGCCTGATACCTATTCGTTTCCTATTCGATCTAGCGTACATCGGCCCTACTAAAATACTTTTTATTGGTATAAGTGAGGTAACAGGCAGTCAGACTTGACATAACCAATCTTTTAATGGCAATAAAGTGCCGATCGCATGTATTTTCTAGCTGTGAAAAGCCTGTTACCTATTCGTTTTCCATTCGTTGAACGAATAAGTAGCGAATAGGGAATAGGGAATAAGTAACGAATAGGGAATAGGGAATAAGTAACGAATAAGTAACGAATAGGGAATAGGGAATAAGTAACGAATAAGTAACGAATAGGGAATAGGGAATAAGTAACGAATAGGTAACGAATAGGGAATAGGGAATAGGTAACGAATAGGGAATAGGGAATAAGTAACGAATAGGTAACGAATAGGGAATAGGGAATAAGTAACGAATAGGTAACGAATAGGGAATAGGGAATAAGTAACGAATAGGTAACGAATAGGGAATAGGGAATAAGTAACGAATAGGGAATAAGGAATAAGTAACCAACTTGACGTCCATCAAATATGGCCATATCAAGACCTCGCGTGCACAAAGGTGGACTAATATGCCATATCAAGGTCTAGAGCCTCACTTTAAAATTTGACGTCACAGTATAATTAGTATATTTGTATCTGAATTTGTTTGCTGAAGATGTATGATAAAAAGATTATGACACAGGGTTTTCCATACCAGGTCCTATATCATTCCTCGACCCATATTAGGTCGAGCTCGGCTTACGCCTCGACCTAATATGGGAGTCTCGGAATGATATGGGACTTGATATGGAAAACTCTGTGTAATAATCTATATATATTTGGATAAACTAAAAAAAGAAAATGCCCCGGAAACACGGATCAAGTGTAAACATAACAAATACTTATTTAACTTTATGCAAAAATTATTTATCTAGACGCTGTTATGCCTTTTAAGCAATTGAATGTGTAGTTAAGGCTCCACATAGACTGAAAAAAGACGTAAAATATCAGTCATTTTTTTTCAGTGTTAAGGTGATCTTTAAGACACCTGCGCCAAGAGAGACCCACATGGATAGCGTTACCTTAAAAAATAAATATGTCTTAAAAAGGGTAATTCTTAAAAAAAACAACTCATATGGTGTAAGATTAAAACTTTTATGACGTCGTCATTCAACTACGGTGTATATTCAAAACCCAGCTGGTCAGATCAACGAAAATGTGTCGTTACAATTAAATAAAATCTACAAATAACACCAAAATCAGCGATTCGAATACTACGTTTTTTCCTGTTTTTTGTTGTTGTTGTTAGGGTAACAATCCATGACAAAAATTATGGTCAATAACTAAATGTCATGCAAGTTTTATATTATTAAGGGTTTTATTTAAAAAAATGAGGATGATATAGTTATCATTTTATGATTTGACCAAAAAAGTCCAACGAGCCGGAATTTGAGACAAATGTCCATTTGGCAGCGACTCGGTATAGATGTGAAAGCAATAGTGTTTGAAATGTTACCCTGACATCTACTGAGCCTTAATCTTAAAATTTTAATAAACTGCGCGATTTATAGAAATATTGGAAATGCGCTCATGAAATTATCAAATGAATCTAGTAAATCGAAAATGTCAAAATAACAGATAATGCCGAAAAAATGCACAGTCAAATAAATTGTAAGATTGAGCAATTTAATTCATTAGATGACAAATAGCTGAGAGGGCGTAAGGGGACAACCACTTGATTTTTGCCTTTTCCAATATTTAGGGTAGACCGCCTCTGATAAGTCTTGTATAGACAAAACGCGCGTCAGGCATAGCAAATCTTATTGTCTGGAACTTTGTTGTAATTTTCGTTCTACTCTATCACTCTCTCATTTTAAGTATTTTACAACATATGAATGATATATAAAATAGCTACGGTGTTTCATAGCCATCGCGCTGCATCACCTTTTCTTCCTTCAGATACGTTTTATTCCCCACTCCTTAAAAATGCCTTTATGATTTTACTTTCATATTTTAAGAGGCTTTTGAATTTAAAGAAGATGTGCATGTTCTTTTTTAACCTCTTAACTTCTCATTTTCAAGGCTTTTCGTAGGATATACTCCTCAATTAAGATGTTTAATGTTTTTATGCACGGCCTATTAATTTTAATGATTTTTTTCAGCTTAGATGTAAAGTCCAAGCAGTCTGTAATGGGTATACGATCCTTGGAGAAGCAGCCTTTAGCGGAGGTTATTGGGTTGGGGTCAGGGTGAGTTTTTCTGGGCCAATGTAGACGAAAACTTTGCTAATGCGGAACCATTATCATTCATTTGTGGTTGTTGTGGGTGTCTGTTAACCACGAAAATAACAATCCAACGGAGCAACACGTTGAAACCACGAAATTAAAAATCAAATGAAATTTATTTTTTTTGCAAAGCCTAAAAAAATTATACCTACGACAACTCACAGTACATCCCCAAATTTCAAAAGACAAAACAAGTTTCAAAAAAGCATAAAACAACTGCAGTCAGTAATTCTATTAAGAGTGCGTTTAGGTGCTCAAGATAAGTTATGCGCAATTGATCGTTTCATTACAAACTAAAAAGTTTATAGAAACCGTGTAGACTAAAATAAACATTTTATAATCAAGCGAAGCGGCAATTAATTTATAAAAAAAAAACAATAATTTGCAATAAGATTGCGATTTAACACAGTTTTTTGTCTTCGAAGTATCCCTTTGGGCTCTGTTCACTCTCTTGCTTTTAATTTAAGTACTACTTTTTCTAAGAATCAGGCAGATACCATTAATATGGTGGCACATCGATAATAAATACACAAAAATAATTCAACAGAATTAGGTAAAGCAACCCCAGTAAACTTTGTTTTGACCACTAAATTTTTCAGTCTATCTTGGGTTTAGGAGATATTACCAGTCAAAATTTAGTAACATTGTATAGTGAAAAGTACGGGAAAATTTCCCGCCATATTTTTTTCCTATATAACCAGTCAAAAAATATCTTGGCACCAATTACATATTAAGATGTAAAAACTGCATTGGGTTTGTTTTTATGGTAAAATGAATGCATCTATACCCCAAAATCTGAAATTGGAAATTATCGATGTGCCACCCCCTGCCTGATCCTTATGTGGAATAGTACTTAAAAATGCAACTTTTGGAACAAAACGATAAATATGAAACAAAAACACAAAGATTACTTGTAGTCAATATCCTCGGTGCTGAATTTGGCTTCCCTGTTCAAACATTTTAGGTTTAGAGTACTTACGTTTCGTTCAATTCTTTTGGTTTTTGACCTTCCAATGTTTTTGATTCAAATGCTGCTGATGAGAGGTTACTCCTTGAAATATCGATAAACTGGATAACCAAATTAACCGTATTTATACCCGTTTTGGTAATTGTGTTTTTTATACCCATTCGAGGGTGTCACAAGCCTGGCCGTCAGACTTGTCTGACACGAGTTTGCCAACAAATATTAATATTCTTTTTGTCATAGAAATTTCGCCTTGAAATATGCATATACAGCATAACCAATTTTTACTGTTTTATACCCTTTTTGGTATTTGTATTTCGTATTTTGATGTCCTTTTTGATATCTTGGTTTTATAACAGGATGAAGTGAACAATTATAACTATAGATTCCATATTAAAATTCACTTTTCTTTCATGGGGTACCCTCAATGGACAACTCTTTCTAAAAAATTCAACGATTCTATAAGATCTTAACAATTTTAATAAGAAATAGATGGAAACCGATTGATATTTAACCATGTAGAAAGACCTGATTTTGTTGACTTTATAAATCTACATAAAGCTACTGTTTTAAATCTAATGTTTTTTACCCGTTTTTGTTTTAAAACAGGTTTCTCCATTAAGGGTGCATGGAAGAAGAGCAAATGTAACCATTGAATCAACCATCCCAATCTATAACAAGAATCAAGCACTACCCCTACCACCCCTGATGTTACAAGAAGACAGAGAAGGTCATTTTGATTTGTTATGGCTTCAAATATACTAGTAATTTATATATCAATGCTTTGTGACAAGACATAGAAAATTCTATCTGTAAAGAGAAAAAAGTGGAATGCGATTTGATACATAAATCAAGAGATTGATAACAATATTTAAAATCTGACAACTGTAAAAATGAGCACGCTACACCATTCTATTAAAATGTATTTTACGTAAATGGATCATCCGCATTAATATTTTTTACAGGTGTCACCCATTCTGTATGCAATTATGCTTTTACGCACAATCCGTCTGATAACAAATATGTTGCCACCATACCGATTAGTCTAAGAGCCCATTCTGACTACATTAAAAGTGACAGTTTGGTTTTTAAAACGATGAAAGACTTCAATTTTCATGCCTTAATGGGGTACAACATTCATCCTTTACAAATAGGTGTAAGTTAACATTAGAATATGAGTGTGGTTAAAAATAAAGCAAGTTTGCCTTATTGTGAGCCTGAATCGCTCACCTGGTTGTAACCCCTATAAGGGGTCATCTGACAACTTTGACCCTATGACGACTTTTGTAGAGCTTAAAGAGCTGAACATTTAAGCAAGCAACAGCTTTTCCCTACCTGCAATAGTTTTCATTCTATATAACAAAATCACTATTTTTCGCCTTTAAGGGGCTGTAACTCCTATAAGGGGTCATCTGACAACTGCAACCCTATGGAGACTTTTGTAGAGCTAAATGAGCTGAACATTAAAGCAAGCAACAGCTTTTCTCTATTTGCAATAATTTTCATTTTATGAGCCAAAAACATGAAAAAATGCTATTTTTCACCTTTAAGGGGCTGTAACCCCTATTAGGGATCATCTGACAACTTTGACCATATGGAGACTTTTGTAGAACTTTTGATGCTGAAGCAGTAAGGTGGCATCAGAATTCATCTATCTCTTATGCTTCTTGATTTACAAGCCAAAAACAGTAGTCTGACCCCCCTGGTCTATTTTTAGCAACGACGGCCATGTTTTTTGACGGATCAAAAATCGAAACACCACTTTTGTAAAGGACATCCTTAGGATCAATCATACTAAGTTTCATTAAATTCTGTTCAGTAGTGTCAGAGGAGAAGATTTTTGAAAAATTGTTAACAGGACAGACGACGACGGACACTAAGTGATAGCAATAGGAAGGTCCAGGTGAGCTAAAAATGTGTACATGATCTCCGTATGTGACGCTTGTGCGGCTTAAAATTTAATGACATATTGTTCGATTATTAATTGTACATTTGCAGCTTATATATTTGTGCCTTATACATGTTATAGTCAAAAATGTATTTAGGGAGTTTATTGGCCCTGTGAAAGAAAGTTGGGTGGGAGAAAAATGAAAGACCCCCCCCCAAAAAAAAAATAAAATAAAATAGAGCAAATGTACATTTGGAAATTTTTTGAAAAGCATAATTTCTGTTCTATTCGTACTATTAAAATATACGTTTATAATGTAGGTTGTGTCGCGTACACTTATTCCACATCTCATTTTCTTCTATTTCTAATTAAACAGATCTTCTCCTATTTTTTTAATTTAACTCCACCTTTCATGACCATGTTGTTATTATGATTGCTCATTCAAGTTTGGTATACGTTTTTTTAACTTTTACAAATCACTTGTCACAAATAATCAATTTGAATATATTTTAGACTGTTATATCCAACGAAGACATAAACCATTGTAGTCTGAATGGAGCTAGACTTAAGCTGTTTGATGGCACGTATGTTGTTTTAAACGCCAATAATGTATAATATCGATTAGTTATGTAAGATAAATATGTTACTTTCAGTTAGATGAAAAGATTATATGTTTATTAATGCAAACATGTCCCAATCAGGGATAACAGCATACATTTACAATACAAACATAAATACAAAGTTGAAACCTACAATGTACAACATGAACAACAACAGAAAATACAGTTAATTATCTATAGAGTATCCTCTCTCTCCAGTTCTAATGACTGTAAACTATGGAGATTTGATCCGGTGATCGATTTATTTATTTCATTTAAAGATTCAAAATTATAATCTATTAATTTTTCAAACATTATATTACGAAGTGCCTGTTTTTTGACAATGATAAAAGAAATGATTCTCATCTTCTACCATGAACACATTACAGAAAATGCATAATCTTTTATCTCTTGGTATCTTATTATATCAGTTTGAAGTTTGTGGTCACATATTCTAAATTTTGTGAAAGTTTGTCTGTATTTGAAATTAGGATTAATATTCCTCCTCATCCTCATTTTTGAAGTATTTATATAAATAGGTCTTATTATTTTCATCAAATTTATTTATCTTATCAAGTGTGATATCTTTATAAAATTTATTTGCATTAGTTTTAATATTGTTTGTAAGTTTAATAAAATTTTTAGAATTAGTACAATTAGTAAAACCTTTTATGTCCAAATGAATATCTTTAGTTACAATTTTGGCATATGTATACCATGTGTAAGTTCCTTCTGAATCTAACTGTTTTGTTAACTCAAAAGCTTCTTTTAGTAATATAAGTTTGTTAAAGTTTACAAGTATTTCCTTTTCTGCTTTGGTTAGTGTTTTGTTGTGCTTTTATCATTACTTTTCATCTAAGTTTTGTTGTTTCCCTACCACATAATAAAATCGAAATGAAAATAGAGGTTTAGTGCAATTTAATATGCTTTTACTGATCACTTATTCAGAAATAAGCGCAGGTAACTATTGCTGTTTATATTTATGTAAAATGTACTTTGTTATCTCTCTTTGCAGCCCTTTTTTAAGAAAAAAAATTCTTAGCCTGAGAGTATAAAATTTACAAATAATTTTGAGTTTTGTGCGAAGCTGGTCGGAGAAAATATTTAGCACTTAAATTTAGTTAATTTCTAATTCTGTATAATAAAATGAAATTTTTATTTTGAAGGGTTATTTATGTTGATATTTCCACTGATGCTGATCTTGTTCTTTTTAAATCAGAGAGTAACCCGTATTAAGAGGTAGGACAAAATCAAGTTATCGATAAAAATAAATCAAAAATTGATTTAAAAAAGTTTTAAATGAATTTTGTAACTTCAGCAAAAGCCGTGAACCATCAGGATTACCAGACGTAATTATATCGCCCTTCTTCAAATATTTTTTTTTAATTGGAATAAATATCCGCGACACAACTTACAAAATTTAAGGCAAATAAGATGTCGACACTAGAAAAGACCATTTCTTAAAAAAAAAAAGAAGAATTTTAAGGTTAGTGAGGACACCAGTCATGTGACCAAAAACATCAAACATGCAAAAATAAGGTGCAAATGTCACAAATGCCTTGAAACTTGTGTTAAATGATTTCATTTAATAAGACTTTATCAAAATAAATCTATTTTAACAAAAATAAAACAATCATTCCTTCATAAATAAAATTTTCAAATAAAACAAGGGAGATAATCCACTTGAAAAATGACAAAAAATTACAAAGATTTGTATTGTAGACAGAAAAGTAAGCTGGTGACCCCCAATTTTTATTGTTTTATTTCAAAATATATTGTATTTCATTGATTTTTATCAAATAAAATTGAAATTTAAATTCGTGGATTTTTCAGCGACAAGATTTTATGCTAATTATTTGGCCTTTCCTATATAATCTATAGTAATTTGGGAAAACTTTGAGCTTAATTTTTGGAAAAACAAGCCTGGAAAGGGGGTCCAATATTTTGACACAAGATAAAGTATATACCTAATACTAATATATCAAAAAATTGGATCTTTTAAATTCGGCATTATTTTTGGGGTCAGGTGTCCTCACTAACCTTAAAGAGTACAAACCTCGAAGTGCTATAAATTAAGAGGTTTAAAAACTGCACAGTAAATATGTCAGGTAATCCATTATAAAAATATATAAAAAGAAAAAAATCTTGTCCATTTAACAATCAAAGACAGAAGCCTTTTCCAGAGGGTATAATTGATTCGTATACCCGATATTTTTTTTTTAATTTCCCTTGTTTTCAATTACTAGTAAACGAAAAAAGCCGTGAGTATGAAATGTCTTATGATTCCTGGCAATGAAATCGATCGACTTCCCTTGTTTTTGTGCTAAGTTTGTTTGATTTCAAATAGATTTGATAACATATCCGGGGTAAACAAAAAATCGATTCACCATTTCAAAATGGTTGCTTTTGAAATTGCGTCATAGCTTATAGCTTTAGCTCAAAAACCCACAGGCGTTTGGGTACAGGATTTTATTTTTTATCTATTGTGTTTAAATAGAAAAATCTGACCCTCGCTATAATACTATTTCCACCGTGGAAATAGTATAGAGACGAGATGATTTTTTTATATACACGTTATTCATAATAGAATAAAATCCTGGACCCAAACGGCTGTGCAAAAACCATAACTGATAGATTCGACAAAACAGGACAATTTTGAGATCTACATTTGATAACATTGGTCAAAAACTTTTCAGTTCAACAAACAGTTTTAAATTAAGGGCCCTTGACACGTTTCGGTTATTTTTTTTCTTTTGAACCGTAAGAGATATAGCATCCTTAATATGCATGATAAAAATTTCCAGCAGGAAAATTAAGCCATCAAACTGAGAAAACATATATACTTTTTTCTGAGTAGTAAGAAATATAGATAACAACAAAGTTCAAGACTAATCCAAAGGTCAATGGTCAATGTCACGCAATAGCGAAAGGGAACTCTAAAGTTACAAAATACATTGGAGATCACATGATGTTTAGACTATTTTAACAAAAGTATAGTCTTTCCTAAAAGTCCGCCATCCTCTCCCCCAGCGAGCAATTTAGAGATCCTCACAAACAAAATGACGTTTCTTAATTTGATTAATTTTATATTTATATTATACCAGATACAAGCAAGACTGAAAGCATGTAAAGGTGGTGTGTGTACATGTGCTATCATTATAAAGGAAAACAATGATGCAATAAAGATTGACGTTTGTGGACAGACTGGTGACCTCATCCCTGTCGTGACAAGACTCGTCAATAATTCCAAGATGGCCATTCAAGAAACGAATGACGGCCTTAATATACTTGTAAGTTTCAATGCTTAAAACTATATTTTCTGATAGCAATGACATTAACCTAAATATACCCTACAAATACTCTAAATCGTACATATGAAAACTTCTCCTTCACCGGACTTGACAGGCATAGTTGACAGTGCTAGGGTTGTGATATAGCAAGCAGGAACTGCTTACTCTCCCTGAGTATCTGAGTTCACTCGTTGTGACTTGCTATTCAGTTGTTTTTTTATGTTTTTGTGTTGTATCGTTTTTCGTGCTGTTCTCGTTCGTGTTTGCTGGTTTTGCCTTTGCACATCCAGATTTTTGACCAGTTGATGCCTCTGCTAGCTTCAATCGAAAGAGGCTTTAAAATACATACCAAGAAGACTTGTTTGACATGTAGTTTGATAGTTTGCTATATAAATATCACGGTGGAAATTTTTCGAAGCACAAATAAACATGCATGTATCGCACTTTAGTACTTAACTAACATCAAGAAATATATTGGAGGGACCGTATGCTCATTAACAAACACAATATTTCGATCTTTTAGCTACAAGAGAACACATGAAAGTTTCTACTAGAGGGGTCCTTTGTTGTTACTACAACAACAACAATAACAAAACAAAACAAAACCCCAAGTTAATACCATGCTTCAACTAACTATAATGAGTACGATATTAATCTGTATGTTGTGAAGCCTGTATGGTTTTAGGAAAGCGCAGCGAAGCCTTATGTAATCATATATATTATTGATGGTTTTTTGCGGTTTTATTTTAGTCTAGACGGAGTGATCTTCCTGTTTCCGGTCTGAAAATATGCTTTATATTTCAATATTTGTTAACATGAATGTACTTTTATATATCTTCATTTTTATTGGCATTTTATATGACAGGCACGAGTTTTATTTATCTATTAGCATTTTACAATTACAGGCGATAGAATATGAATGATTTATTTATCTATTACGTGATTGCTTCGTGTACTTACCTATAGATGTTTCTATTATTTCATTGGTTAATGGTTTCTTTCTGTACATGGCATTTTAAATTGTATTTTGAAACCACTGGATCGATTACCGCTGCATGCTGGGGGACCAGAGGTATCCGAGGGTATCAGAAGTCTGGTCGTCAGGCTTGTCTTACACGAATTTACCTTTAGATTTCTAATATTTTTTGTGATTGAAATTTCCGAATGTTAAATTCTAAATTGTTCACAACACCAGGTTTCTTTCCTTGTACTGCACATGGTCGATATCCTTGGTGCTGCATTTGGCTTCCCTGTTAGAACCTTTTGGATTTGAGTACTTTTCATTTATTCAATAATTCTGTTTTTTTTTACTTTCCAATATTTTTATTCAAATGCTGCTGATGAGAGGTTACTCCTTGAAATATCGATATACAGCATACCCAAATTAACTTTTGTTAACCCGTTTTTAGTAATTGTATAATCAATACACAATACAATTTGATAGGTGAATTTTAATAGAAAGGTGTGTTTCAATCGATACCATATGTACACGGTATACTTGTTAAACGTATTATAAATTCATTGTTAAGATAGACACGAAATACTCTTCTGTGTCCGATGGAGGGGGCAAGATTGTGTTCATCAACTTAAAGAACATATGCATAATCATCATTTCCTGTCTATAAAAGTCATTTCGCTAACATTTTGATCAATATATTAAGAGACTTTATATTTCGCTTGCCTCTAAACGCTTTAATGCGCTTTATTTTTATTTCATTTCAACAAGACTTAATGATTATGTATGCGTATGTTTTGACGTTTTGTAATTAAAAAAAACTCAGTCTTATTTGTCAAAATTCAGGTTTACTTGCTCAACATATTGGGTACTGGTATCCCTGCAAAGTGACAAAGGGCAAAGGGCGAAAACAACAAAATAAGGAAATACTCCAAAATGATTGTTTTTAATTAACATTTTTTAAATAAGTGCGGGGGATGTATAATTTTACGTTGATGTTTTGCAAAATTTTCTTCCCCGGATTGGCAGTTTCCCAAACCCCCACTTCTTCCTGCCTCCTCTATTTCCTTACCCTAATTAACGTTCTGTTATTCCTAAAATTAAACAGACCTAGATCGAGACAGACGAATGGCGAAATTAATAAAAGATGTTGTGGCTATTTCGTCATTAAAAAAATTATTACTAATAATATGCTTAAATTGCACGTGTCTTTGTATATCTAGATTGACTTTTTTATATTCGATTTAATTTAATTTATTTTCTCCTCGTGATAATTAACTTTAGTTCATTAAATCAGAATTTGGAGTTTCAAAAATTTATATTTATTGTGCATGATCTGCTACAATGACTGCACACTACATGATGTGGTTGAACCGCATGAACCACATTAAAGCGCTGATCGGTCGTATGTCCATCCGTTCATGCTTTTTCGTATGCCTGTGTACATGTATTGTGATGGATTTAATTATTTTGCAGGCTCAAAGTTTATATTCATTACATTAACACTGTGAAAAATCTGCTACAATGACTACAGTTTAATCTGAACTGGAACATATAAAATTGATTTCTTGGGATTTACACAAATGAAAAGTGAAGGTATTTACATTGAGAAGAGATTTGGTAAATAAAGAAACGGAGGATACTTTTGAACATAAAAATATATTTTGTTATTTTATAAAGGGGGATAAATAAGAGAACACATGTGCAGATTTTTTATCTCTATCTTCCTTAAATTAGGTAACCTCGTTTTCTGGATCAAATATTTCGGTTGCCATGGTAGGTACGGACACCAATATGGCTGTCAACTTGTCACTTCTCAGAACAGACTCAGTACCACCAGGAGGGGCATGCGGCAATGCTACATTCTCAGGAGGAGTATTAGGACTTGACATTATTCAACAGGCATACCTACACAGATGGATGTAAGTGTCAAAGAATTAAAACATGATGTAAAACAATACTAAAAAGTAAGTTGGAATATTCTACAAATTCATATTTGTCCGAAAGCATGTTAACAGCTAACCCCTTTGTACCCAACTATAAACTTCGTAATATATACCTATACATATTGATATATTTAAATAGAAAATGCAAAAGAAATATCATTTTTAAGGCGTCATTACAGAATTGTTTTCATTATTATTGCAATTATCTTTTACCGTTTTTGAAAATAATTTATTTTTGTATAACAGGTTGGAAAGCCGACATTATTTCTTTTTCAGGAAATTGCTGTTGGTTTAAAAAAGGAAAAGAAGAAAAATATTGTGTTGTTATACCAATAATGTGTTTTTATTTATAGGGTTCCTGACAAAAACAGTCTTTTCGAAATACCACTGATTATTGATCCCGCAAAAGATCCTGATGTCAAATATTGCCAATGCTACTCTTCCAGGAAAGAAGTTATTTGTGGTGCTGTAGTTTAATGGAATAAAAATAACATTATCATTTAAAATATGTGTCGCTTAATGTATTTAAAACTGAGATAGTTTTAGATCATGTTTGAAACAGAATGTGATAGAAAGCCTAGGAACACGAATATCGAGTCCAATGCAGGCATGAGTTTCACGTGAATTGTAGGCACACTGAGTCCAATATCTTTTCTTAAACGGGTTTAAAAGCATTCAAATGTCAACAGTCCACAAAGGCAGTCAAAATACGAAATATCTTGTTCAGGTAGGTTGGGATGAAAGTTATACGCATCTTTCAATTTCAATTTCAAATACTTTAAGATGAGTATTTGAATTACCCGCAATGAAATTTTTGGGATATCATATACTGTTCAGTCTGTCCGTACCTTTACAATAATAGAAAATAATGGGATGTTGAATAAGTGTACGAGACACGGCCCACAATCAAGCGGCAATTTAGAAAAAAAAACACAATGGACAACCGCCAGCAGCATTCAACGAGACCAGTAGGCGCTGTTCGCGTTTTGCAATTGGCCGAATTCTCGAAAACTGCAGGTCTTATGTTGATGAGATTTTGTAAATGATTTCTCATAACAAAAACACACCATTGCAAAAAATAAGTAATTTCAACAAAAACGTTTCAAATATGTAAGAAGTGTATTGGGGACACGTTTGCTGAGTCGCGTTGCTGATTGTGGTTTGGTTGTAACGCAATGGATTGAAATATCTGTGTAGAATGTTGTGTGTTTTGTTTTTTGTGATGATTTTATATCTACATATTTGTCCTTTCCTTTTCTGTTAATGACATTTGATTGCTCTATTGGTACACCTTATCAGTAAAAGATTGTTCTTAGTGATTCTTCCTTATGTGATAAGGTACATATTAAGTGCTGTCATGACTGAAGGAAAATCAGAAATGTAAGGTCTCTTATAATATAGTGTTGTAAATATTAATGTATGTTATGGAACATTTGGATTTTCACAATACAAATTCTTAATCTATAAAGCCAAATGTCACACTATTTGCCTTTTGAAAATTACAAATACCAAAACGCGGGTATGAACGGTTAATTTAGATATGCTATATATCGATATTTCAAGGAGAAACCTCTCATCAGTAGCATTAAAATCAAAACATTGGAAGGTCAAATCCAAAACTATTGAAAACGAAAAGTACTCAAAACCAAAACGTTCGAAAAAGGAAGCCAAATCCAGCACCGAGGATATCAACCATGTGCATTACAAGGAAAGAAACCTGGTGTTTTAAACAATATTGAATTTAAAAAAACGGAAATTTCAGCGACAAAAATATTAGAAATTTTATGATACATCGTTTCAGACACGTCTGACGACCAGACTTGTGATTACCCTCGGGGACTTCTGGTCCACCAGCAGCGGTTATCGCCCAGTGGTTTCAAAATTACAAATACCAAAACGCGGGTATGAACGGTTAATTTAGATATGCTATATATCGATATTTCAAGGAGAAACCTCTCATCAGTAGCATTAAAATCAAAACATTGGAAGGTCAAATCCAAAACTATTGAAAACGAAAAGTACTCAAAACCAAAACGTTCGAAAAAGGAAGCCAAATCCAGCACCGAGGATATCGACCATGTGCATTACAAGGAAAGAAACCTGGTGTTTTAAACAATTTTGAATTTAAAAAAACGGAAATTTCAGCGACAAAAATATTAGAAATTTTATGATACATCGTGTCAGACACGTCTGACGACCAGGCTTGTGATTACCCTCGGGGACCTCTGGTCCACCAGCAGCGGTTATCGCCCAGTGGTTTCAAAATTACAAATACCAAAACGCGGGTATGAACGGTTAATTAAGATATGCTATATATCGATATTTCAAGGAGAAACCTCTCATCAGTAGCATTAAAATCAAAACATTGGAAGGTCAAATCCAAAACTATTGAAAACGAAAAGTACTCAAAACCAAAACGTTCGAAAAAGGAAGCCAAATCCAGCACCGAGGATATCGACCATGTGCATTACAAGGAAAGAAACCTGGTGTTTTAAACAATTTTGAAAAAAATATTAGAAATTAGTTATGAAATTTGCTTACTTCCTAAACTGCAGTCTGAATTGAGGCTAACGGACCCGTCATTAAGAAAGACATTAGAACATCGAGGACAAAGCACTTCTAATAAAGTTAAAATATTCTTAAACATATACCTTGATCGCCACACTTTCTTTTATGTATCTCACCACCGTGATGTAGGTTGTGTTATTTAATTTACTCGGGAACCATTAAAAACCAATGGAAGAGGGAAATATGCTGACATAATACTTGGGTTATTCCACCAATTCTTTTTTCCGGCTTGTTTTGTCTTTTTCTTTGGACATTTGAATTTGATCATTCCTTTATTCTTGCCTTTTTATCAACAAATTAGAGGCAAAAAAAAGGGCCAACTCAGGTGTTCTTAGAGAGTTAACAGTTCTTACAGTTTGTTATTACACAAAACAAATTCTAATCAAGTTCTTACTATGTGTCACTAGTAGGATCAAATATCAATGTTAACTCGTTAAGGTCTCCTTTTATTTCTTAAATTGTCCATTTTAAATTCGACAACTGGGTTATTTGGACCACTATTTATAATAAGAGAAAAAGCAAAGAGGCACTCATGGGTCATTCGAGTGTCAAAAGTCCGAAAGGACAACGTTGAAACCGGTTAACACGAACAGGAACAGCACGAAGAAACAAAAAACGCAAAATCAACTGAGCCCGATCTATAATATTTCTGTCAATGATATACAAAAGTAAAAACAGCTTTGCTTGCACTTCGTTGCAAGAACAAAAAATAGAGAAAATTTGAAATTACTGAATCGTGACCAGAATGTGGTCCTCTAAGCCATTTGAACAGTGTCCCCTTTCAAAATATGTATATCTAAAAGTGTAAGGGTTCAATATTCTTTTTAAGAAACATGAGCTAATAGTGTTGTCGGTATTAATGTGGATAAAAACACAAGCCTTGAGCATGTAACTCAAATGTGTGCAATTCTTTTTAAGTTTACAAAAGGGACAATCAGCTGGATAGGATATTATGTTATTTTGTTTTGACAATATTGGTTACATTTGTATGTGTCAAACATGAAGTCGCGCGCTCTTTTATTTCTAAAGTTGTCCATTTTTAATTTGAAAACTGGTTTATATGTATATGCCACTGGGTTCAACATTCTTTTAGAATAACATTAGTTAATAGTGATGTTGGTATTAATGGTTAAAAAAAGCACTAGCATTGAACATGTAGCTAGGGTGTGCAAGCCGTTTTGATAAATGACAAGAGGCTCCCAGGAGCCTGAATCGCTCACCTGGTCTTGATGTCAACCCTTTGAAGACTTTTTATAGGTATATAAGCTATATGTTTAAGCAAGAAAAAACTTTTTCTATCTGCAATAGTTTTCATTCTATAGGCAAAAAAACACTATTTTTCGCCTTTAGGGGGCTGTAACCCCTATAAGGAGTAATATGACAACTTTGACCCTATGGAGACTTGGGTAGAGCTAAATGAGCTGAACATTTAAACAAGCAACAGCTTTTCTCTATCTGCAATGGCTTTCATTCTATAGGCCAAAAACACTATTTTTCGCCTTTAAGGGGCTGTAACCCCTATAAGGGGTCATCTGACAACTTCGACCCTATGGCGACTTTTGTAGAGCTAAATGAGCTGTACATTTAAGCAAGCAACAGCTTTTCTCTATCTGCAATGGTTTTCATTCTATAGACCAAAAACACTATTTTTCTCCTTTAAAGGGCTGTAACCCCTATAAGGGGTCATCTGACAACTTCAACCCTATGGATATTTTGTAGAGCTAAATGAGCTGTACATTTAAGCAAGCAACTGCTTTTCTCTATCTGCAATAGTTTTCATTCTATAGGCCAAAAACACTATTTTTCGCCTTTAAGGGGCTGTAACCCCTATAAGGGGTCATCTGACAACTTCGACCCTATGGACACTTTGGTAGAGCTAAATGAGCTGAACATCTAAGCAAGCAACAGCTTTTCACTATCTGCAATGGTTTTCAATCTATAAGCCAAAAACATGAAAAAACGTTATTTTTTACCTTTAGGGGGCTGTTACCCCTATAAGGGGTCACCTGACAACTTCGCCCTAATGGAGAATTTTGTAGAACTTTTGATGCTGAAGCAGTAAGGTGGCATCAGATTTTATCTTTCTCTTATACTTTTTGATTTACAGGCAAAAAACAGTAGTCTGACCCCATTTGGTTTTTTTTAGTAACAGCAGCCATGTTTTTTGATGAATCAAAAATCCAAACACAAGTTTGGTGCAAGACACCCTAAATTAAAGGATCATTCATACCAAATTTCATTAAATTCTGTTCAGTGGTTTCCGAAAAGAAGAATTTAGAACAATTGTTAACAGACGACGACAGACGACAGACGACGACGGACGCCAAGTGATGGCAATAGCTTACATGGTCCAGGTGAGCTAAAAAAGGGTCAAATAGCTGGGAAGGATGTTGACCTTCATGTAAATTTGTTTTGACAACATTTTCTACGTCAAACATGTAGCTTTTTCTTTACATAGGATCCTGCCATTCACCTGGGCGATTTTTATGGTCTATTTTTGACTGGTGTACAGGTCAATTACTGCCTTTACTGCGATCGTGTGTCCAACCCACAATATTGTATGAATGAAATCCGGCGTAACCTAAACGAGGTATAGTAATTGCAAAGTCATTTCGATTATTTCCTATTGTACGACAAGTCTTAAAAATCTTCCCAAAGATGCTTTTAACGAAATTTAAACCTCAAAAGAAATCACCCTTGACAAAGATGAGATCATAGCCAACCATAACTCTTTCGTGTCCTCTTTAGATATTCATTTGAAGAATAAACATGAAAAGTTACCATATTTGTATTGAATACCTAAACTTCACAAAAATGCGTACAAAGAAAGGTTTATAGCTGGATTTTCATTACGTCAACAGAGCTATCCGTTCAACTTCCCAACATTCTGTCTGCTGTCAAAGTCTGTAAATCGCTAATTTTATCTTTATATATTATAAATGATTCTAGAATAAATGAAATTCTACTCCTTAAATTATCAAATAAATTAATAGAAAAAAAACCAGTTATATCTTAGAGTAACTGTACGTGGAGTCGTACAGGACGTGGAGTCGTACACTTTTCGTTTATTTCAAAATTAACTTTAACAAGAAATGATAATAAAAATATTCTTATATGTAAATGATACTTTATCATTAATATGTTCTTTTACGGTATAAGTCATGTTTTTGAGTTGAAGAACTATTAGATTAAAATTAAAAATCGAAGTCAAATTAATCTGCTAAATTGTAAAATTGTCTTTTCTAAAACGCCAGTCGGGAATTTTTATTGGTTATACAAACACTATATCTACCAAAACTAGATAAAACAATCTGCTTAACACAATTCTTAAGATATTTATTTAAATATTTCTTGAAAAAAGTGGCAATTATAGTTATAGCGAATCCCGGCACCCTCTATTAACATAAAGAAAGAAAAACAAATAAAGCTAAAAACACCTTATTGTTAAAGCTTATATCAGAAATCACTTAGACATAGCAAAACTATGTTATTTCAGTTAGTTTTTGTTAATATTTTCAAAAGTTTCAATCGTGATATCAGTACTTATGCTCAAAATCTAAATCGGATGATTTTAAGAGGTGGTCAAAAATGCTGCAAAGATGCATCGTGAATGCATACTGATAAATAAACTGACACGATATCATTCTGCTTTTTTTCAGGAAACTAAGCAGTGACAAATGTCATTGAAATGATTGTCTTTCACCCCATATACGACTTAGTAAAAAATGAACGGAAATTTTCAAACTTTTGATGTGTACGACTCCACGTACTATTTTCAGCAATTTTCGACGCTTTTGTTACCTTCAAATAATAATCTGTAAAAATATAAACGATCTTATATTTTTCAAAAATATGTCGAGTATTTAAAGTTCTTGTCCACTATAGTGAACTTAGCCGTCAATACCATCCCTCAATACCATTAACCCACAATAATATCCCTCAATACCGATAACCGTCAATAAAGTTATCCCACAATATATCTAATTAAGTTGAGTTCGAAAAACGAACATATATTCCTTGTAAAATGGTAAAATTATCATATTTCATTATCATATTATGGTGGTCGCGGCTCCCGGCCCGCGGCCACGATTTCTCATCTACGAGTAACAATAAGATTTTTGAAATTGTAACTCGGGTGACTAAAACGGAACAGAAACGGCACCCTTTCAGCGGTCTGGAATCACACGAGTAACTATAAATATAAAATAAGGATCACTCGTCTTATTGTTACTCGCAAAATGAAAAAAAAAATATCACAGAAATATGATTTATTTATTTTAAAAAATGTTTAGACATTTAAGTTAAAAAACGAATAATAAACACTTTTGCATTATTCACATTAATATTTTCATTTTCATTCAATTTATGATGTTTAATGACGCTTTCGACAATGCCAATACCGTAAATCGCTTTTTTTCCGCGTGTGTCTAATTTTCGCTGTTTGCAGTTGGTAACACTCCGCGAATATTAAACACAGCGAGAATTTCCCATAAAAGTTATTGTGTCCGTTCCTTATTACCTTGTTTTGGGTGGTGTCTTAGGTCTCAGGTATTTTAAATGGTGCCATTTCAGGCATCCGTCTCAGACAACTGCCGAGTAAATGTGGACATCGTCGCCGCACTTTTGGCACAATCAACCAGGCATTGTTTAAAAACTATTTTATTATCCTATTGGTATTAATGTTTTCGTCCAAAATCTTTATACTTATGTTTTAAGTGCCATTAATAATGGTCTTTAAATCAATAACACCACCAGCGTAAGGTTTATTACATTTACTCCATCCTTTAGTGTCCAACTGCAATATATGACTAATGGGACATGGCTTTCGGCCCCTGTGAAGACTTTCGACCTCTTTCAATAGACATGGTGCATAGCGCCAAATGTAAGGAGGAGGGGCCATTACATTACCCACCTAGTGGGGTCGTGACACACGGACGCAATATGGGAGCCCACAAGTCCAAATATAGAAATATACATGATATATAACTAATGGGACATGCATTTCGGCCCCTGTGCACATCCTCTAGGTCTTTCAATGGACACGGCGCATAGCGCCACTTGTAGGGGGCAGGGCCCCTAACGTTACCCACCAAGTGGGGTCGTGACACACGGACCCAATTTGGGAGCCCACAAGTCCAAATGTAGCAATATACATGATATATGACTTATGGGACATGGCTTTCGGCCCCTGTGAAGACTTTCGACCTCTTTCAATAGACATGGTTCATAGCGCCAAATGTAAGGAGGAGAGGCCATTACATTACCCACCTAGTGGGGTCGTGACACACGGACCCAATTTGGGAGCCCACAAGTCCAAATGTAGCAATATACATGATATATGACAAATGGGACATGGCTTTCGGCCCCTGTGCGCATCCTCTAGGTCTTTCAATGGACACGGCGCATAGCGCCACTTGTAGGGGGCGGGGCCCCTAACGTTACCCACCAAGTGGGGTCGTGACACACGGACCCAATTTGGGAGCCCAAAAGTCCAAATGTAGCAATATACATGATATATGACTAATGGGACATGGCTTTCGGCCCCTGTGAAGACTTTCGACCTCTTTCAATAGACATGGTTCATAGCGCCAAATGTAAGGAGGAGGGGCCATTACATTACCCACCTAGTGGGGTCGTGACACACGGACCCAATATGGGAGCCCACAAGTCCAAATATAGAAATATACATGATATATAACTAATGGGACATGCATTTCGGCCCCTGTGCGCATCCTCTAGGTCTTTCAATGAACACGGCGCATAGCGCCACTTGTAGGGGGCAGGGCCCCTAACGTTACCCACCAAGTGGGGTCGTGACACACGGACCCAATTTGGGAGCCCACAAGTCCAAATGTAGCAATATACATGATATATGACTAATGGGACATGGCTTTCGGCCCCTGTGAAGACTTTCGACCTCTTTCAATAGACATGGTTCATAGCGCCAAATGTAAGGAGGAGGGGCCATTACATTACCCACCTAGTGGGGTCGTGACACACGGACCCAATATGGGAGCCCACAAGTCAAAATATAGAAATATACATGATATATAACTAATGGGACATGCATTTCGGCCCCTGTGCACATCCTCTAGGTCTTTCAATGGACACGGCGCATAGCGCCACTTGTAGGGGGCAGGGCCCCTAACGTTACCCACCAAGTGGGGTCGAGACACACGGACCCAATTTGGGAGCCCACAAGTCCAAATGTAGCAATATACATGATATATGACTAATGGGACATGGCTTTCGGCCCCTGTGAAGACTTTCGACCTCTTTCAATAGACATGGTTCATAGCGCCAAATGTAAGGAGGAGGGGCCATTACATTACCCACCTAGTGGGGTCGTGACACACGGACCCAATATGGGAGCCCACAAGTCCAAATATAGAAATATATGACCATTTAAATAAAAATTCACATCTAAAGGTAGTCTGCCTTTTGTAAAAATCATTACTTTAGTTTTGTCAATATTGACTTTTAACTTCCATCTTTCACAATATAGATAAAAACTGTCAAGACGAGTTTGTAGATCTTCTTTGGTTTCTGCTAACAGAATTGTGTCATCGGCATACAACAAGAGAAAAATTTTCATATAAATATTTAACTCATTTTCCAAGTCTAAAGATATAGACTCCAAACCTTTAATATTCAGGTTTTCTATAAACCCCTGTAGATCATTTAGATATAAAGAAAATAGTAATGGTGAAAGGTTTTCGCCTTGTCGAACACCGATTTCACTTGCAAAAATATTTGAAGACTCGTTATTATGAACAATGCGTGATTTAACGTCACTATACATGTTCTTAACTACTCTTAAAAGTTTTCCATTTACATTATTAAGTAACAATTTATGAAGAAGGGAGTTTCTATGGACACAATCAAATGCCTTTTCGAAGTCTATAAATACACAATACAGTTTTTTCTTTCTTATAGAAAGTAAATTAAAAAGTGCATATAATGAATATATATGATCTAGAGTAGAATAATCTTTCCTGAAGCCTGCTTGATTTTCATTCAAAATATTAAAATCATCAATGAAATCTGTCAAACGTTGATTCAAAACTGATGTAAATATCTTGCCAAGACATGAAAGTAGTGTAATAGGTCTATAGTTTTGGGGTTCTAATGTTGAACCTTTATTCTTGTATATAGGTATAATATTACCAATCAACCAGGCCTCAGGCAGTATTCCCGTATTAAAAACAATGTTAAATATCAACACATACAATTCTATCATAATATCGAGAGTCGATGCAATATATTCATTTAATATATTATCTTCACCAGGAGATTTATTATTTTTCGCCCTTTTTATAGCTTGAACAATTTCCTCCCTGGTGATAGTACTATTCAAAATATCATTCAGTGGTTCTGTAAATATATCATTGTCAATATTAAACTCATCCTCATAATTATTTGTATTCAAATTTTTAAAAAAGTCAAATAAGCTGTCAATGGAAATATTACGTCGATCTCTCTTTTTATGTCTATTAAATATCTTCCAAAATTCTTTTGGATTGGAAGTTTTCAATCTACGCATATTACTACTTAATTCCTCATTATATTTCTTAATACTTTTATCAATGGTATTTTTATAAAACTTCTCACTTTGTTTTAATCTTTCTTTAAAAACATTTGAACCATATCTTTTATACAACCTTTGAGATTTTCTCAATTCTTGTTTTGCCTTTCGGCAATCAAATGTATACCAATCATTATCTGATTTTCTATTTTCACTATAACCCCTATTTTGACTAGGTATTTTAGTCCCAAATGTTTCTTTAGCACTTTCAATAAATATATCTGAAAGTTCAGAAATAAAACAATTAATTTCTTGTTTTGAAAAATTTTCTGTATCCTTTTCATACAGTTTTTCTAATAAACTATTGAGTTTTCTTAGATCTATGTTATTCTTGAAATCTTCACTTTTCTCATTTTTCCATCTATTTATTTTGGGTTCAATGGAGTTAGGTAACTCACTATATATATTTTCAGGAAAGGTATCTATGCTTACTTCAAGACATAATGGGGCATGTATATCAGAAAAAAGGGATGAAAAATCTAAAACATTGAAACTTTTGATTAATCTAAAAAAGTGTGCTGTAGATACTACATAGTCTATGACACTATTATTTTTACTTGTTGCTTTGCCTTGATGATTTTTCTCACATCTACCATTTAAAATATACATCTTATTGCATTTACAGAAGTCAATAAACATTCTACAATAAGTATTTACTACGTTATCACAACTATTTCTGGTTCTAGGTATATTTAAATTATCTAAAATATGTATATCTGTAAAAGTTTGAAAATCTGTAAATCAGTAAATAGGTGAAATAATTCATTTAAAGTTAGTAATTACTTGTAATAACTGGTCTGATATTGGTATTAAATGTATTTACTAGGGCCATTAGGAATTACAGGTAATTATTAAATTTTAGTAATTACAGTGTACGTGTAAAATATGATTTCACCTAGTATTTACTCTAACATATATATATTCATTTTTTGTTCTCATAAATATTTGATTAATATGATAATTTTATCATTTTACAAAAAAAAATACGTTCGTTTTTCGAACGCAACTTAATTAGATATAATGTGGGCTAACTTTATTGACGGTTATCGGTATTGAAGGATATTATTGTGGGTTAATGGTATTGAGGGATGGTATTGACGGCTAAGTTCACTATAGTTTTTTGTCCACCTCTATATTTTGGACAATGATTGAAACCGATTCACATTTGCCGTCGAGATTTTAAAAGTTAAAACCTTAAAAAGTGTACGACTCCACGTACAGTCACTCTAATATTTTTTTTCTAAATTGTTTATAGATACTGGCTGATAAAATTAAAAATAGAATGTGCACAAGTTACATGTACAAGAAAGTTCAGGAGCAACTTAAATGACGTACATGTATGTTGTTTTAAATTGTGGCCGTAGATCTCTATGGGAACTGCTTACATTATTTTTATTTATACAATGAATGCAATATTTTTGAGTTTTATTGGTGTGTAAAAGCGTGGACCTAAGCACATTTTTAATGAAGCGCGGTAGCGCTTCATGTTGAAAATGTGCGCCAAGGTCCACGCTTTTACACACCAATAAAACTCAAAAATATTGCATTCATTGTATATAATTACATTCCAATCAAATATATTAAATATTTGCACGAAAAAATTACACGAAATGCATGGTTTATGTTTTTTAAATTACTCCGCGCAAGTCGTTGTCAAGGAAGCACGTGCTGTTGAGTTTCATACAGAAATAAAACTCAACTATTAACCAATTAAAATCCTCGTTATAAAGAAGAATGTAATTATATATCATTATTGATTCTAGAAAGAAACAGAGGTACAAATGGGGTATCCGAATATCAAAAGTCCGAAAGGGCAGAGACAAAACCAGTACAACACCAACAGAAACGGGACAAAAACAGACAACATGTAAAACATGGAAACACAAAACAACTGAAAATTATCAATCAGAGACCCCACTTTTTATGGCTGCATTGTATTCACTGGGTCAAAACATAAGCTTCGATAGGGAGTTCTATATTCTTCAGGTATCACGACCATTTAATTTTGTATTCAACAGAGTAAGGAAACAGCAATTTCAATTCATGTTTTTAGGAAAAGGGGGAAATTATTGCCATGAGGACTTTTTGACGCTATACGTAAGCAGCCTACTCAACTAAATCTTTGCACTTTAAAAGTCCAGAGATCCCAAACAAATAGGAATCCTTGTGGTATGTAAAATAAAACAAATACCATAAACAGGTAAAAAACAATTAATTTGGTTATACTGTATGAGCATATTTCAAGGAATAGCTTCTCAGGAACAATATTTAAATCAAAACATTTAAAGGTCAAAAATCTAAACTATTGAAAAACTCAAACGAGGAGGCCAAATCAAGCACCGAGCATATTAATCATGAACATTACAAGGAAAGAAACTTTAACAGTTCTGAATTTAGACAGCCGGAAATTCCAATAATCATATCTAAAACATAATTGGTCAACTCGTTGCTGACTAGTCTAGTGACCAGTGATTACCCTCGGGGACTTCTATGTGGTCCACCAGCATCAGGAAGCAACCAAAAGGTTCCAAATACAAATATAAAATACAGGTATAAAACAGTAAGTTTGTTGTCAAATTTTCCAACTTTATAATATTTTTCTGCGTTTTGATGTTTTACCATGGTGCCAATAACATTCTTCCGTATGTTTTTATCTAACAATTACTTGCACAAAAACAGCAATCTTATTGTGAGACCAAATTTAACAGATTCAGCTTGACTACCATAATTTATTGTGTACGCCTGTCTAAATAAGTGAGTTTTCAAATGTTTTTTAAAGCTATCAATACTTTGGATACTCCGAATATTTAATGGTAAGTTGTTCCATAAAACAGAGGCCGACTTGTCAAAACGCCTCTCTTCATACGATCTAGTTCTTACAACGGGATTTTCTAACAACATGCTACTTTCAGATCGGAAAGTTCTTCGTGGTTTGTATATGGTCACGAGTTCCTGTAAATAAGATGGCGCTTTGTCGTTCATCGCTTTGTAAACATATAAACTGGTAACCAGTGGAGTGATTTTAAAGTAGGAGTAATATGTTCGTATTTTCTTTGCCTTGTAATCAATCTGGCAGCTGTATTCTGAACTCGTTGCATCCAATGAATTTCGTTAGCTGGTACTCCGTATAGCAATGCATTCCCGTAGACTAAACGAGAGGTGACAAGCGAACAGATCAATGTCTTAGTTGCGTCCTCGATGATGTATGGAAGGATACGTCCGATGTCACGGATCTGTAGAAAACATGATTTCGATACAGATGATATTTGGGCACTCATTGTTAATGACTTGTCTAGATAAACGTCAAGATTTTTGACACAGACAGACTCGCTGATTATTTCCGAACTTCAAACTGAATTCCTTCACATCCTCGTTGAGTTTCAACATGTTGGAGCACATCCAGGAGCTAATATTGGCCAGACAGGTTTCAAGATGCTCCGATATATTCTCCCAACTGTCCAGTGGTTTCACAACAAGATAGACTTGCGTATCATCGGCATAACAGTGGTGATACATGATATGGCGCTTACATATTTCCCCTATTGGTTTTGAGAAAATACAATAGAGTTTAGGTCCGAGGACGAAACCTTGCGGAACACCATATTGAAGTTGTATTTCATCAGAATGAGCTGAACCTACGGCGATTCGTTGTGATTTGTTGCCGAAATATGACATAAACCAGTTTCGCACCGACCCCTGTACACCAAAACGAATATTGCATTCGCTCCAGAAGTATTGAATGGTCAATGACATCAAAAGCTGCAGATAGGTCCAACATAAGCAGAACAGCACAACTATTATTGTCGAGAGCAACGGTTATGTCATGGTGCACACGGAGTAGAGCGGTCTCGGTGGAATGGAAAGCACGATAGGCTGACTGCACGTCATCATAAAGAAGGTTGGACTGCAAATGACTTTCTAAGCGTCGCTCGACTACTTTTTCAAGAATCTTCGATACGTAAGGAAGATTGGACATGGGTCGATAATTCTTAAAAAGTTCTTTATCCAATCCAGCCTTTTTCAATAACGGTGGGACATCTGCTTGTTTGAATGATTGTGGTACAGAGGACTCGACTAGTGACATGTTCACGACTTTGGTGATGATTGGAAAAACACTGTCAACGCAGGATTTAAGAATAGCTGTTGGGACTGGATCTAGCTCACACGATTTAGCTGGTGTTTTCATTATAATTTTACGAACTTCATCTTTAGAGGCTGGTTCAAATACACTTAGTGGAGATCCCTCGAACTTTAAATCAGCTCGGTACATGTAAGCGTTGGTGTTAGCTGAGGATGATTCTGTCTAATTTTGTCAATTTTGTCTTTGAAGAACACGCCAAACCTATTAGAAAGATCTTTTTCACTTTGGTGTGATGGCAACACGACATCATTTGTTTTTCCCATTAAACTGTTTGTAAGTTTATGCAGCTTGTTCTGGTCTTTACCGATATCCTGAATTTTATTTGAATAGTAATCGATTTGTTTTTCGCCACGCATTGTTCTTGGTATATTTGTTTGCGAATTTCGAGATCGGTCTTCCTCAGTTTCCGCTCGGACTTACGAATTTCCTGTTTGGCAGATCTTAGTTTTTCTTATTATGCACTTATTTTATGGCCGCTGTCTTATGTAGTAATTATTGAGGAAACTTATTTCAGCTCTAACTATCATTTATTTTATTCACCAAAAACAGATTAGTATTTATTTTAGACTGTCTGTTTCTTTTTTCATATGCCTAGCTCAAGCTCACTTGTACAGTTGAGTCCAGTTCTAACATCTCTTTAGAACTGTCAGGAACTGTCATGAATCTGTTCTAATTCTGTTCTGCTGACAGCTCTACAACAGTTTATGACAGGCCCTGTCCTGTCGCATAACAGTTCTGGACAGTTCTACCCCGTGACAGATTTACATGTAGAACTGTTCTAACCCCTGACAGTTCTAAGCTGTCCTACGCCCTGAAAGTTCTAACCTGTTCTGTGCTCTGACAGTTCTAAGCTATGACAGTTCTAACCTCTGACAGTTCCAGTTGTGACGATTTCAGAACACTATAGAATATACATATAATAGCATTGTATGGTTATAATGAATTTATATATCGTGTCAGGGAAAACTGCATTCAAGCTTCAAGATATCACGTATCGTCTATAAAACTTCCCTATCGCTTCTCTTGATATCAACACGCCTTCGCGTTCTGCTAAAATATTTGATATCTGTACATACGACTTTCCTGAATTTCTTAAATTTACAATCCTTTGACGAAAATATTGCGAAATTCTGCTGACTTTTACCGGAGGCACTTAACACAAACAAAACCATTACAATAAACAATGCATGACATCATTTAGAACTGTCAGAGGACAGAACTGTCAGGGTGCAGAAATGTCCTAGGCTAGAACAGTTCTACCTTGTCAGGGCCCAGAACAGTTCTAAGCTGTCAGGGCCTAGAATAGCTCTAAAGATGTCATGGGTTAGAACAGTTCCTGACAGTTCTACCCCAGAACAGTTTATGACAGGGGCTGTCCAGGGTAAGAACAGTTCTAGAACTGTCAGGAGAGCTCGACAGTAGAGATGTTAGAACTGGACTCAACTGTACCTTCTTTTTCCAGTGGCAGTCATAACTAATATATGAATCATATGTAGTATATTTTCAATCCAGGGCCAGCAAGCATTGAAGACTGCTGGTTGTTTTAGTTGTGGATTTTTTAAACTGTCGTTTATATTGTAGGTTGTGTCGCGTACACTTATTCCACATCCTATCATCTTCTATCGTTTCTCTGATTGACCTTGTTTCCCCATCATATTTCTTACTGTTTCGCAATTTCGTGTTCTTTTAATTCACATGACTGTACATGTATCATGTTATGATAAACAAATATAATTTAGATTTTTTATAAAGCCATGCTATAAGGCCATGATATTTGTCTCAGCGATAGTTTGTCGTCTGTGAGTTTGCACTTGACAAGAAGATAATGAGATGTGGATTAAATGTACACGACACAACCCACAATATAAACAATTCTAAGAATCCACAATTAAAATCTGCCATCAGCCTTCATGTGATCAGTGGAGCTGGTCGCCGTCTTGTTCGTTATTTCAAGAATTCATAAAGAGGGTCTTTTTTGATAAAAAATGCTTTTATTTACAGCCCCTGTATAGTAAAAGCTTCCCAATCTATGGTATATGGGGGATGGGGAATGGCGATGGTGATAGGGAATAGTAAAATGGTATATGGGAATAGTATCGTGTTTGGGGACGGGGATGGTAAATATGAATAGTAAATAGGGAATGGGGATGGTATTTGTAAATGGTATCTCGATTTTTAAATAATGACTAATCAAATTCGAAATATCATTTACCATACCCATTCCCCATTTACCATTCCAAGGACCAATCAAAATCGAGATACCATTTACAAATACCATCCCCATTCCCTATTTACTATTCATATTTACCATCCCCGTCCCCAAACACGATACTATTCCCATATACCATTTTACTATTCCCTATCACCATCGCCATTCCCCATCCCCCATATACCATAGATTGGGAAGCTTTTACTATACAGGGGCTGTAAATAAAAGCATTTTTTATCAAAAAAGACCCTCTTCATGAATTCTTGAAAAAACGAACAAGACGGCGACCAGCTCCACTGATCACATGAAGGCTGATGGCAGATTTCAGTTGTGGATTCTTAGAATTGTTTATATTGTGGGTTGTGTCGTGTACATTTAATCCACATCTCATTATCTTCTAGTCAAGTGCAAACTCTCAGACGACAAACTATCGCTGAGACAAATATCATGGCCTGGGAAAGACACATTATAGCATGGCTTTATAAAAAATCTAAATTATATTTGTTTATCATAACATGATACATGTACATGTGAATTAAAAGAACATGAAATTGCGAAACAGTAAGAAATATGATGGGGAAACAAGGTCAATCAGAGAAACGATAGAAGATGATAGGATGTGGAATAAGTGTACGCGACACAACCTACAATATAAACGACAGTTTAAAAAATCCACAACTAAAACAACCAGCAGTCTTCAATGCTTGCTGGCCCTGGATTGAAAATATACTACATATGATTCATATATTAGTTATGACTGCCACTGGAAAAAGAAGGTACAGTTGAGTCCAGTTCTAACATCTCAAATAATCGACATGCTCAACTTTCTTATTGACAACATATTTGTTCAGTTTGGTGGACGTGTTTTTCAGCAAACAATAGGGATTCCAATGGGCACTAATTGTGCACCTTTGCTTGCTGATTTGTTTCTTCATTCATATGAAGCAGACTTCTTACAATCTCTTCTAGACAAAAAAGACCGTAGACTAGCTCTCTCTTTCAACCTCACGTTCCGTTATATTGATGATGTCCTTTCACTAAACAATTCTCGATTTGGTGACTTTCTCCATCTCATATATCCCCAGGAGCTTGAGATAAAGGACACAACGGATTCTAGGAAGTCTGCTTCATATTTAGATCTACATCTAGAAATTGACTCACAAGGAAGACTTTCAACAAGGCTCTATGACAAACGTGATGACTTCAACTTTCCAATCGTCAACTTTCCCTTCTTGTGTAGCAACATTCCGTCCGCTCCAGCTTATGGAGTTTACGTATCTCAATTGATTCGTTACTCCAGAGCGTGCGGGACTTACATCGATTTCCTTAGCAGAGCGACACGTCTGACGCAAAAATTGCTCACACAGGGTTATGTTGCTCCTCGGTTGCTGTCTTCACTCAAGAAATTTTACGGAAGACATCATGCACTTATAGACAAATATGGGATTTCGATCTCTCAGATGAGTGCAGATGTTGGTTTGTCATAGGGTGTTGTTTTGTCTTCCTTTACCGGATTTGACACGCTGAATGGACTATTGGCAACGCGACGGGTGTGCTATAGCAAGCAGGAACTGCTTACTCTTCCGGAGCACCTGAGTTCACTCTTGTTTCGACTGGGGTTCGCGTTGTTGATTGATATTCAGTTATTTTGTGTTTCCATGTTTTACATGTCTGTTTTTGTCCCGTTCTTGTTGGTGTTTACTGGTTTTGTCTCTGCCCTTTCGGACTTTTGATATTCGGATACCCCATTGGTACCTCTGCTTCTCTCTACTGTCGAGCTCTCCTGACAGTTCTAGAACTGTTCTTACCCTGGACAGCCCCTGTCATAAACTGTTCTGGGGTAGAACTGTCAGGAACTGTTCTAACCCATGACATCTTTAGAGCTATTCTAGGCCCTGACAGCTTAGAACTGTTCTGGGCCCTGACAAGGTAGAACTGTTCTAGCCTAGGACATTTCTGCACCCTGACAGTTCTGTCCTCTGACAGTTCTAAATGATGTCATGCATTGTTTATTGTAATGGTTTTGTTTGTGTTAAGTGCCTCCGGTAAAAGTCAGCAGAATTTCGCAATATTTTCGTCAAAGGATTGTAAATTTAAGAAATTCAGGAAAGTCGTATGTACAGATATCAAATATTTTAGCAGAACGCGAAGGCGTGTTGATATCAAGAGAAGCGATAGGGAAGTTTTATAGACGATACGTGATATCTTGAAGCTTGAATGCAGTTTTCCCTGACACGATATATAAATTCATTATAACCATACAATGCTATTATATGTATATTCTATAGTGTTCTGAAATCGTCACAACTGGAACTGTCAGAGGTTAGAACTGTCATAGCTTAGAACTGTCAGAGCACAGAACAGGTTAGAACTTTCAGGGCGTAGGACAGCTTAGAACTATCAGGGGTTAGAACAGTTCTACATGTAAATCTGTCACGGGGTAGAACTGTCCAGAACTGTTATGCGACAGGACAGGGCCTGTCATAAACTGTTGTAGAGCTGTCAGCAGAACAGAATTAGAACAGATTCATGACAGTTCCTGACAGTTCTAAAGAGATGTAAGAACTAGACTCAACTGTACAAGTGAGCTTGAGCTAGGCATATGAAAAAAGAAACAGACAGTCTAAAATAAATACTAATCTGTTTTTGGTGAATAAAATAAATGATAGTTAGAGCTGAAATAAGTTTCCTCAATAATTACTACATAAGACAGCGGCCATAAAATAAGTGCATAATAAGAAAAACTAAGATCTGCCAAACAGGAAATTCGTAAGTCCGAGCGGAAACTGAGGAAGACCGATCTCGAAATTCGCAAACAAATATACCAAGAACAATGCGTGGCGAAAAACAAATCGATTACTATTCAAATAAAATTCAGGATATCGGTAAAGACCAGAACAAGCTGCATAAACTTACAAACAGTTTAATGGGAAAAACAAATGATGTCGTGTTGCCATCACACCAAAGTGAAAAAGATCTTTCTAATAGGTTTGGCGTGTTCTTCAAAGACAAAATTGACAAAATTAGACAGAATCATCCTCAGCTAACACCAACGCTTACATGTACCGAGCTGATTTGAAGTTCGAGGGATCTCCACTAAGTGTATTTGAACCAGCCTCTAAAGATGAAGTTCGTAAAATTATAATGAAAACACCAGCTAAATCGTGTGAGCTAGATCCAGTCCCAACAGCTATTCTTAAATCCTGCGTTGACAGTGTTTTTCCAATCATCACCAAAGTCGTGAACATGTCACTAGTCGAGTCCTCTGTACCACAATCATTCAAACAAGCAGATGTCCCACCGTTATTGAAAAAGGCTGGATTGGATAAAGAACTTTTTAAGAATTATCGACCCATGTCCAATCTTCCTTACGTATCGAAGATTCTTGAAAAAGTAGTCGAGCGACGCTTAGAAAGTCATTTGCAGTCCAACCTTTTTTATGATGACGTGCAGTCAGCCTATCGTGCTTTCCATGCCACCGAGACCGCTCTACTCCGTGTGCACCATGACATAACCGTTGCTCTCGACAATAATAGTTGTGCTGTTCTGCTTATGTTGGACCTATCTGCAGCCTTTGATGTCATTGACCATTCAATACTTCTGGAGCGAATGCAATATTCGTTTTGGTGTACAGGGGTCGGTGCGAAACTGGTTTATGTCATATTTCGGCAACAAATCACAACGAATCGCCGTAGGTTCAGCTCATTCTGATGAAATACAACTTCAATATGGTGTTCCGCAAGGTTTCGTCCTCGGACCTAAACTCTATTGTATTTTCTCAAAACCAATAGGGGAAATATGTAAGCGCCATATCATGTATCACCACTGTTATGCCGATGATACGCAAGTCTATCTTGTTGTGAAACCACTGGACAGTTGGGAGAATATATCGGAGCATCTTGAAACCTGTCTGGCCAATATTAGCTCCTGGATGTGCTCCAACATGTTGAAACTCAACGAGGATGTGAAGGAATTCAGTTTGAAGTTCGGAAATAATCAGCGAGTCTGTCTGTGTCAAAAATCTTGACGTTTATCTAGACAAGTCATTAACAATGAGTGCCCAAATATCATCTGTATCGAAATCATGTTTTCTACAGATCCGTGACATCGGACGTATCCTTCCATACATCATCGAGGACGCAACTAAGACATTGATCTGTTCGCTTGTCACCTCTCGTTTAGACTACGGGAATGCATTGCTATACGGAGTACCAGCTAACGAAATTCATTGGATGCAACGAGTTCAGAATACAGCTGCCAGATTGATTACAAGGCAAGGAAAATACGAACATATTACTCCTACTTTAAAATCACTCCATTGGTTACCAGTGCAATATCGATGTCAGTACAAACTGTTATTATATGTTTACAAAGCGATGAACGACAAAGCGCCATCTTATTTACAGGAACTCGTGACCATATACAAACCACGAAGAACTTTCCGATCTGAAAGTAGCATGTTGTTAGAAAATCCCGTTGTAAGAACTAGATCGTATGAAGAGAGGCGTTTTGACAAGTCGGCCTCTGTTTTATGGAACAACTTACCATTAAATATTCGGAGTATCCAAAGTATTGATAGCTTTAAAAAACATTTGAAAACTCACTTATCATGCTTATTTAGACAGGCGTACACAATAAATTATGGTAGTCAAGCTGAATCTGTTAAATTTGGTCTCACAATAAGATTGCTGTTTTTGTGCAAGTAATTGTTAGATAAAAACATACGGAAGAATGTTATTGGCACCATGGTAAAACATCAAAACGCAGAAAAATAAACTTACTGTTTTATACCTGTATTTTATATTTGTATTTGGAACCTTTTGGTTGCTTCCTGATGCTGGTGGACCACATAGAAGTCCCCGAGGGTAATCACTGGTCACTAGACTAGTCAGCAACGAGTTGACCAATTATGTTTTAGATATGATTATTGGAATTTCCGGCTGTCTAAATTCAGAACTGTTAAAGTTTCTTTCCTTGTAATGTTCATGATTAATATGCTCGGTGCTTGATTTGGCCTCCTCGTTGGAGTTTTTCAATAGTTTAGATTTTTGACCTTTAAATGTTTTGATTTAAATATTGTTCCTGAGAAGCTATTCCTTGAAATATGCTCATACAGTATAACCAAATTAATTGTTTTTTACCTGTTTATGGTATTTGTTTTATTTTACATACCACAAGGATTCCTATTTGTTTGGGATCTCTGGACTTTTAAAGTGCAAAGATTTAGTTGAGTAGGCTGCTTACGTATAGCGTCAAAAAGTCCTCATGGCAATAATTTCCCCCTTTTCCTAAAAACATGAATTGAAATTGCTGTTTCCTTACTCTGTTGAATACAAAATTAAATGGTCGTGATACCTGAAGAATATAGAACTCCCTATCGAAGCTTATGTTTTGACCCAGTGAATACAATGCAGCCATAAAAAAGTGGGGTTTCTGATTGATAATTTTAGCATTGCTACTGGGTCAATTGCATATCGAAAACTTGATGCAATGCAAGATGGCGATTAGCGACCATATATCTTTGAAAAACTAATAGAAAAACATATGTGTACCAACCAAATTTAACATATTTGAACTACTATATTCAAACATTCGACTTCAGAGTCGTTGTTCCTTATTTGATAAGAAATTTTAAGGTCAGTCGTGACTTTGATGTTGGAATAGTACTCCCAATATGTAAGATCTATCGATTAATTTTAAACTTTTAGACAAAATAACGGGCATTTGTTACCTTATTTTCTTGATGTATGGATAGTACTTCTAATATTCAAGTTCCGACAAATAATTTTAATTATAAACAAACTATAAGGAGCGTTTCTTTCCTAATTTGTTGCACATGTTACCTACTCGCATCATGCAAGTTAAAGGACTTGTATGTCCTCTTATTTTGTTTCTTATAAATAAATGCAAAGTATCAAAGTCCTGTCTATCAATTATTTTACGTTTATATACAAATCATTGGGTGTTTGTTACCGAATTTTCAACATTTCAGATTTGTTTACGTATGACATATATGATGTGTATTTCTTACCAATGCTTGTAAGGTATTGAAATGGAAATTTAAAGTTTGATAATTTTATTTTGTTGACGAAGAATAATATTGTGTAATCTTAAAGAAACAAAACAAAGTTTATTATTTCATTGTTGAACATATTAAAAGAAAGAAAAAAGATCGTATCGAAAACACTGTCAGAAAATGTCAAGAGAGAGTCATTTTTGTCAAAACACGAACAATTGCGTTTCACGTTTACTTTAAAAATGCATTTACCATATCTTGCCAAGTTATATTTATGTAAGCTTTGACAATAGTCGCTTTATGTTTTTGAGTTTGTGGTTTGGTGTAATTTAAAACCAATATAGGTGTCAATATTTAACACTGCTATATAAATGTTACTGGAATGTTGTCAGCTACAAATGTCGAAAAAGACGTAATCTAGCGAAAGTTTGAACGAAAAGTCAAAATAAGCATCCAGGATATCGTTCATGTGTATTACAAGATAGAAACATGGCGCTTAAATCAATTTGAAATTTAAACTAATAGAAAAAAATTAACTAAAATACACAACAGCCGGACCTGAAACTGCCCCCGAGAACCTCGGTCTATCAGAAGAGGTTATCGACCTAGTGGTTTCAAAGAACTGAGTACCAATGCGAGTGTCAATAAAACTCCTAATTTCAAAGAGTATTCTCTCGTCTCCCATTTAGAACATTGGATGGTCAAAAATCCAAAATATTGAATAAAAAGTATAAGAAACCAAAAACATTTGAACAGGACACAGAGGTTATTGAATAAGTACAGTGTTTTAATCAATTTCAAATTCAGACAATCAAATATTTTAAGGTGAAATTTCTATATTGGTTTACTTGCGTCAGACAAGTCAAACGTCCAGGCTTGTGATTATCATAGGGTACCTCTGGTCCATCAACTTCGGTTATCGACTTAGTGGTTAGAAAAAACAAAGAACCATGGGGTGTTTGTCAAATAAAACTATTAATTTAGTTTGGCTGTATATTCATATTCTAGGGAGCATCCTCTAATCAGCAGCATTGGAATACAAAATTAAGAGGACGAAGTTCATTCCTGCCGGTTGCACATTGACTCCAAGCCTTAAATACCGGAAAGCAACCTCATGTTTTGAAATAATACATGTTATTTCAAGCGATACAAAATTTGAAAAGAAAGATTTAAAATGCATGGCTCCTATTGGTAGTTAAGTGCAGACTTTAAAAGTTTGAAAAAAACGTTGAGCAATTACAAATTTTATTCAAAATTAATAAATGCAAAACGAAGAGACAGCAACCTTTGGGTTGGTTCAATTCCTTTTATATTTGTTTCTAGTTTTCTAATTGTTAGCTTAGGCGCTATTATAATTTATATCAGATGTTGATATTAGATTCAATAAAACATATGTATCCTTATTGACATTTAACAAAGAATATTTTTTTAAACTGGTATAAGGGCCACGCATTTTTGCAATTTGAGCCATTTCTTCAGGTTTAGTGTATTGCAACAAAATGTACTTCCAGTGTGATTATTTATCGTTTCCGCACGAAAATGGTTTACTTTATATGTCACTCTGAATCTTAATGAACTACAAATATGTTTTAAATATATACCGGTATATGATTTGCATTTGAAACAAAATTGCCCCCAAAAATGTAAAAATCAGTTTTTTTAATAAAGTAGGCTAAAGTATGCAAAGCCTTTCCCATTGAGACCTTGGAGTTGCATGAATAATAGATAAGACGTACGATTTTATGAATGAAGTTGTCATTCTGGTCATAAATTGACACAAATATTACGCTTATCTTAGAAACTGGTGTCAAGGTGTATTATGGTTTTATTGTAAAACTTACTTTAATTTGTACTCGATGTACAGAAACTTGCTTTTGGTGTTGCCTTTTGTTATTTTTAAGGTGGTTCGGGGTATAAAACTGAGAATCTCTAAATTTTTAGTTTGCATTTCAATCAAAATGACTTAAAACACCATATGGGTGCACAATTGAATTCTTTTTTTTATTTCATTAATGAAATATAGGCATGTATGATTTAAATATTTAAAAGAAATAAAGCTTTAATTTTATGGATATTGGGTACCTAAACTTCATAAAAATCCGTACGAACAAAGGAATACAATTGGATCTTCATCATGTTCAATAACAGAGCTGTCCGTTTAACTAACCAAAATTTTGTCTGTTGTCAAAGAAGGACAATAAGCATACTGTGACACTTTCTATATTCGTAGTGGAAGCAATCACATGTGGATTTTTAAGAACTCAAAGACTTATGAGAAAATTTTAAATCTCGGTCAATTTCCGAAGTTCACTCTTTGAAAACTTTTCATTTTTCAACTTTGTACACCACATTGCCACACGAAAAGCTTAAGTGACGCATATAAAAACTTTTCGAAAAGGCTTTTTGAAATTCTTTGTTGTTATAGGTTACGATTCTTCATATTTTTCCAAAACATCTTTTAAAGAAAAAAAATGTTACACATTGGACCCAGTTTGCAGTATTTTATTGACAACTTTTTTGTCACGTTTGGAGGAGATTTTTCATAAATAAATTGGTATTCCAATGGGCACAAATTGTGCTCCTATCCTCGCCGATTTGTTTTTATACTTTTACGAGACTAAATTTCATCGAGAACTCTCAAAGAACAAGAAGATGAAAGAGGCAAGGTCCTTTTATCTCACTTTCAGATATATCGACGATATTCTCTCTGTAAACAACGCTTCGTTTGGTAGATTGATTCCTTTGATATGTCCCCCAGAGTTAAAGAATAAGGAAACAACCGAATCCAATTACTTCACATCATTCTTAGATTTGCATCTCGAATATGACAAGGATGGTCATTTCAGTACAAAAAATATGATATTAGAGACGACTTTAAACTCAAAGTTTTAATTTCCCTAACCTTGAAAGCATGTACCTACCTCACATGCTTACAGTGTTTATATTTCACAACTTATTCGATATGCCAGAGCTTGTACGATTTTTTTCTGTTTTTTATACGACACCGCTGTCTCCGTGACCGACTCTAAGACCAAGGTTACTAGAAAATAAATCTCGTACGGTCCCTAAACAAATTCTTCCCTCGTTATCATCCACTGTTGGAAAAATTCAAAATTTCAAAAAAAGGTTGAACGTATTAGTTAGCTATTTATAAGGTCCGTGACCCTACGTTTTTCATGTTTTTAAAGAGTGTGTACATGGCTTGTAACTTGTGAAGTTATCAAAAATCTTACGTATCACAATGAAGCTAATTATCTCTTTTTTTCCTGGAGACTGGATTGTTTTGCGTGCTAATTTTTAATTTTTAAAACTACTATAAATTTATTTCCAAAAATACAATCCTGCCTTTTTATTTCTGGATCTTTGCCATCCTGCCTTTTTTCAAATTACCCCTCTAAAAATAAAAGGTTGCTCCCTTTAAACGAAAGTTTCATTGAAAATCTGATGGATTGTGCTTATACCTCCGAATCAATATAAAGCATGTTATCATGTGATTTTAAGACATGATTAGGGGCATTAGACAAGACTGACAAAAAGGTCGAAACGCAAAATATAACAAATAATGCACACAAACAACTTAAGATAGCGAACAAATGGGTCCGGAAGTATAAACAATTCCTGCTCGTCACATTGCCATCGATCATCTTTGTGTATGATAAATCCGGTAAACAAAAGATCATGTTAAAACTAAGGCAAACCTATATCTCTAGTAGGACTCTCTATGACAAACACGATGACTTCAAGTTTCACATCGTTAACTTCCCCTTTTTTGAAGAAACATTTCGTCCGCTAACGATTGTTTTCCCAGAGCTTGTGGGACTTTAATCGATTTCCTCAATCCACAGAAATTGCAAACGCATGGTAATGTTGCTTCTCGGTTGTATTCACTGAGGAAATTTTACGGAAGTCATCATGGACTCAAAGACAGATATGGGATTTCTATCTCTTAAGTGGTTTTGTCAGGTTTATTTATTGTTAAGTTATATTCAGTGGTTTTTGTGTTTCCGTGTTTTATATGTTGTCTGGTTTATTTCGTTCCTGTCCTTGTCTGTGCTTGCTTGTTTTGTGTCTGTCAGTTCGGTTTTTGAAATGCAGATGCTCTATTGGTACCATTGCTTCTTTCTTAGATGAAAGCAGGTATTGGTTTGTCATAGGATTTTGTTAAATGTCTTCCTTTGTCGGATTTTTCAGGCTTAATTGATCATAAGCACCGCGACGGGAGAGCAGGAACTCCTTGCCATTTCGACCACCTGAGTTCACACTCGTTACCTCTTGAGTTGGCGTTGATAATTGCTACTCAGTTGCTTCGATATTTTATTGTTGTGTTTTTGTGCTGTTCTTGTAAAATGTTTACAGGTTTTGTTTTATCCCATTCGGACTTTTGACATTCAATACCGAATTTGTACCCCTTTACTTCTGTACTTATCTTAGAGATAGAAATTCCGTTATTGGCTATAAGCACATAATGTCTTTTGTGAAATTCTTGAATGGGAGCAATATAACCTTCGGTAAGTTTATCAGTCGTGACGCTCTATGATGGATGTTTTGATACACCCTGGCGAGCTCTTGAATAACGAATCAAGTGCTTAAAAAAAATCAATATGATGGAGCATACGAATACGAGTACCCGTAACACCGGTTACTCTGCCAACAATTTATTTTGTGCTGGTTAAATTCGGTTTAGATTGACAATAAAAACACTATGACAAAATCACGTCCGTCCTTATCTGAGAACAACAGCCAAGGAGCAACTCAATTCGTCGGATAAGCATATCGCCATATCAGTCATATCACGGAAATCATGTTACACTCTCACATATACATTTATTGAATAACAAATCAGTTGCGGTGCAGTATCTCAATAAGCTGGAGCGAAAAGTATGGGCAGCCATTGGGGCAAAAATAAACAAAAATTTTAGAAACAGACAATAAACTTTAAACAGACACAAAAACACAAAAACAGACACCAATTTGAAATAAACAGACAACAAAATACAAAAAACAGACACCAATTTGAAATAAACAGACAACAAAATACAAAAAACAGACATGAAATTTTATAAACAGACAAAAAAATACAAAAAACAGACATAAATTTTATAAACAGACAGACGATTATGTAAAACAGACACAAAAATACAAAAACAGACATCAAAGTTTACAAACAGACAACCATAAATAGCCAAACAGACAATTTAAAAAACAGACGTATCAGAGGGCGTGACGATCGGGTGTCGGTAATTAGTGTAACATAAACCCGAAACAGGACCGAAGGTTTTTAAAACGTAACTTTTTTCTTTTTAAACAGAATACTTCGAGAAGAATAGACCAATGGTTTTACATTTTTAGAAATGTCACATACGGTGTTTTTTCACTAAACAAAAGAATTTGGATACATAATTTGTTTGATATGCGATTATAGACCGGCATATAGTTTAATATTAACATGTTGGCAAAACCGCACATTTCTCCTCAAATCCGTTTTCTCCTGAATGTGTATTTTGTTGTGGTAGGTTGGAAAAGAGGAATCATATCTAGATGATTTAACCAAAAGACTCATTGTTTCTATTTATTCAAATTGGGTTGAATCTAAAAAGAAGAGGAAACGTTGTAATTTAATTATCATTCAGTGAGTCATAGTCATAATTGGAAAGTAGTTAAGAGTTAAATGCAGAAACAAACGTGCAACATCTGTCAAGAGAAAGAACTGTGCTCTTTTAGCGTTCTTCTAACTTCTTGGAAACCTATGTTGCGTGTTTAAAACGTGTAAACAGTGCCCAGAATGTCATTGTAACTAACGTGAGGCGCATTGACCCCCAGATTCTCTAAGTATCAATGAATTACCTAGGAGAAAGTCAATCTTAAAACCTTTACAATTCAAACCTGAAAGATAAAAAATATAGTTAACATAACACAAAATACTGAGACATAGCAAGCAACGTGAAATCTAGAAAAGAACAAGTGTATATATACTCAGATGGTCTGAAAAGGAAAGTAATTCTTGCGAATCATAACAATACCATTTCGTTATCGGTGGGCATTTTAGGGTAAAACATCTGCGCTAATACAACGGCAGACCAACATCTAAACTCATTAAAGCACATTTCGCCTCTATTAAGGACCTTAGTCATTTTAAGGTTCGACAAGTGCCGGAAAAAGATGCAAGGTACATTTGTTCATATCAACCAATGTCATCGATGAAATTATCTGAACTCAGAAACGCAAACTCTGACCGAGTGTTTCTGCGAAAAACTGGACACGTTTCATGTATACATTGGTGTTACGAGAGAACGGAAACCCTAATAATAACATGATAACCACCATATGAGACCCATACTTCAAGCTGTCCGTCAAATATTGATATCCACCGAAAAATAGTAGCTGAGAAATCTGTCCAGAATTTTTTTTCGATCCTTAAAGAATTCTTAGTCGATTTGTTAAACAGGAAGCCAAATATCTGAAACCTACGGTTCTGTTACGAACAAAATGTAACGGACGCTATTATTGACGGACTGGTTCGGCAGTATATAAAACTGAATATCTTTTTCGGACATGTTGCAAATCTTTAGAGTGCATTTCAATTTAAATGATTTAAAATATCACAAAACAAGCAAAACTACTTTAAACTATATTATTTTGTTAATGAAAAAAAAATAACACCAATGAAATAAAGATTTTTCTGAAAAATTCTATTTTCCGGGGAGACAATTTGCGGGAAAATTTGTGACATATTTTTTTATAGCAATGTGCAGAAGAAAATGGCTTTTCTTAAATATATAAAAAGAAGTTTCGTGACCCTAGGTTTTTTAAATGTTTTTTCGGAAGATAGTATGACTTGTCATTTGTGAAAAATAACTCAAATCTGATGGGTTTTCTGCTCCAGCTCACAATGATGTTAAATAACTCTTTTCCCTTTAAAATCTAATGAAAAACAAAACTTTAGGTCACCAACTTTGCATGGTCACCTTATGAAAGGTCCATGTCCCCCATTTTTTAATTTTTTTTTTTATTTATGAAAGTATAATAAGTATATAAATGCAAAATACAAAAAATCTTATGGATTTTGCTTATATCCCCCGAACCACCTTAAGGGTACGTTGTCATGCGCTAAAGATAAGTAATGAATAAGTTTAAGAAGTCAGTCAGACGTTTTGGATGCGATCACTATGAATTTTGAAAAAAAAAACTATCTACAGCGACTCGGCCAATTCGAACTTCAGAACACGTTCGATTTAGCATTATATACCATTATAGTGTGACAGAGCCATAACGTTTTAAAACACACGAAACATGATAGTTTTTATATACTTCTTGCGATTTTAGCTTACGAATTTTAATAAACTAAATTTATTTGACCATATGAAAGAGTTTAGTTACAAAAGGTCCCTGCATGTTTCAGTGGAGTAACATGAACGATTGCTAAAAAGTCAAGGGTTTTCCGTTGTTACTACATGTATTATAGACCTATCCCCCCACCAAAAAAAAAAAGAACTACATGTATACAAGATTACAAGAATACAAGAATACAATATTCAGCTACATGTACATGTGTTGTTCATTTTTTTCTGCTTTCTTTTGTTCTTGTCTTTCGATTGCCTTCTTTAAAAAAATTATAAACTGAACAAACACAATTGTAATACTCAATTGATGGAGATAAATTATGTTCAAGTTTATCGTATTTCAATTGTCATGAATCTACGGGAAAATATTTTTTTTAGAAAGTGACAGAAGGAATGAATGAAATTGAAAAGAAAAAAACTTTTACCACCTACATGTAACACAGTGTGTTTATATGCCTCATCATAATACAGTATTAGTTTGACTATTTGAAATCAAAATGACACCAAAGTTCTAGATAATTAATTTTGATACGACTGACGCGCGTTGCGTTTCGTCTATTCAAGTCTCATCAGAGGCGTTCTACTTAAAAGATTAAAAATGCCAAATATGAATATAAATATGAATTAAAAGCATAAAACAATAGAGCAATAAACACAATTTTCTTAGTTGAAAAGTTGAAAGAGTATAATGATAAACTTTGACCACCAGCCTGGTTACACAAAATATCAACTTGGGATCGATTAGTTTCAAATAAGTGTCACAATAATATATTTTCACTAAATTAAAACATCTTTTCTTACGATAGTAACATATAGACATTCAAAATATGTTTTTGAAATTGCTATTTTAGCGTCGACATAGTCAATTTGATTTATTTCGTTTTTTTACACCTTAGTTCGGGTTCGGGTTTCACAAATTAACAACACCCGATTGTCACGCCCTCTGTTACGTCTGTTTGGCTATTAACGGTTGTCTATTTGTAAACTTTTATGTCTGTTTTTGTATTTTTGTGTCTGTTCTACATAATCGTCTGTCTGTTTATAAAATTTATGTCTGTTTTTGTATTATTTTATCTGTTTATAAAATTTCATGTCTGTTTTTTGTATTTTTTTGTCTGTTTATTTCAAATTGGTGTCTGTTTTATGTTTTTGTGTCTGTTTAAAGTTTATCGTCTGTTTCTAAAATTTTTGTTAATTTTTGCCCGAATGGCTGCCCATAGAAAAGTATGTTGCTGCACAAGAGAGGAAATTGACGATTTAGATCTTTGTACAATGACCCACCGGTGGCAATTCCGATAGATTTTAACCGAAAACTTTTAACTAAAAATATTTTTTTAGGACCTTCTCCTAGCCTTCACAATTCTTTCTACATGTGTTTTATGAATCATGTGTAATACGTTGTTATTGTGGGCCATTGTACATGCATAAAAAGCTTCTAACAGTTTACTCACAGATTTTTAATATGAAATTGATTATGTCATGGACATTTATTCCACATCGTATTTTATCTTTTGTTTTGTTCAAGGTTCCTTTCCCTGGCCTTGGCAATCCTGTCTTTCAATTATGCCATAGCAGCCCGAGGAAACCTATGTTTGTACTGTGACCGGATATCTATACCACAAGATTGCTCCAGGGTTATCAGATGTGGTGCACACGAGGTAAAATAAACGTGTTTTTTTTCAAGCATGATGAACGTTTTATCCTTAGTTAGATGCGCACATATATCAAATTGAAATGGGATTATAAATTTAAGCTTTTTTAAAAACCTGCTTAATATGTTTTTAGACAAGAATAGGAAACTCTTATTACAGTTTTGAGGGAATATTTATTTGTCAATAAATTAAAGAAATTTTACTATAAGATCAATGAGACATGTCAATAGGACACCGTCTTGAACTGAATGCAAACTTACAAAAGCTAGGTAATTTTCATGTTCTTTGCATATTTATGGCATCGTATTCTTTGCTTCAGGATTGTTATGTTGAAAAGTTTGTGTCGCCAGACGGAATTCAGTATTACTCGGTTGGTTGTAGGGATATTCTAGTAAGTAAGGGTTAGGGTTAGATTAAAATTTAAGATTGAGATATTTTGCTTACTGTATGAGGTAAGCTAAGACGTATTAAAAGCATTCAATGTCACAAAGCAATACTGAGACTTAACAAGCAAACTATGAAGATATATAAAAAACTAGTCGAAGCAGCCTTGCTTTATATACCCGCGATTTTCTTATGTTGATAGTATAAGGGGCAAACAACAGAAAAACAATTAACAGGGACTATAATTATAATTGGATATTGTTGTTAGACTCCAAACTGGTATTGGCAGAAAATCTAACCTGCAAATTGTTTTATATGAAATAAGATCATTTTAAGGCACATCTATTTGAACTAATTTTGAGGTTATCTTGGCTGACACAAAAACATTTCAGTACTGAATAGCCTGGAAATAATTTGCCCTTAGGTTACCAATTTAGCCCAGCCCATAAGGCATTATCATAATTCCGAAACCTTCCGCAAAATTGACATCCATAGTGCAACCGCTGAACCTAGTTTCAGTTTCGTATTCCAAATAACCTAGAAGGAGTTGCGTGACGAAGGAATAATGTGCCCTTAGGCTTCCTATGCAGCACAGCCTCTAGGGACATTATCAAAATTCCGAAACCTTCGGCAAATTGAGCCAATTTTCAGTTCCGTATTCCAAAAAATCTAGGAGGAGTTGCGTGACGAAAGAGTAATGTGCCCTCTGACTAACTATGCGGCCCAGTCCCAAGAAACATTATCGAAATTTTGAAACATTCTGCACAATAACCACCCAAGATGCAATCTCAATGACCCAAGTTTCATATTTCTACCCTAAGTGGTTACCAAGACTATCCTGAAATAAAATCAATACGTAAGTGTACGTACGAACGGACATCGACCAACAAAACATTATCTCCGCGCTGATGAAAAAACACATACACTAGTACTTTGAGATTTATCCTAAACGGCCATTTAAGATCATTATAAAACATTTGAACAAAAATTGCCTAGATGGGACCTAGATGAGTCATGAAAATATTCAGATCTTTAAAGACTTGTTCAGACATGATTTCTTAAAGCGTCACCTTAATGCGTCTCAATTTACTACAAGGCATTTGAATACACGCTGACTAAAAATCATTACAAGTCTGAACATTTTGTCGTTTAGGAATATTCAGTTCAAATCGGATTAAAATTGCCGTTTCACGGGCTTTTGAAGCTACATGATAAAAAAATCGAAAAAAAAACACAGAAAAAATACAAAATTGTTCCAGATAATAAATGTTGCTATGTAAAACGCGCGTTTCGTCTAATCAAGACTCTTCAGATGCCATATAATAAACGAATTGAAAATGCCAAACACTATATGAGTATGAAGAGAAAAGAAAAAATAAATCAAGATATTCCAATGACGACTTAGATCAACCTATGTACTTATAAGTATGTCTTGATTTGACTACCGTCCCGATAAATTTCCAAATAACCACATTAACATGTATCGGAAAACATTTTTACTCTGTGCGAAGTGTAAAAACTGCAGCTTTTATAAATTTTGAGTTACAAGCAAAACAGACACAACGGACGGATGAACTAAGCCTAACGATTACATGACCACCCTACGTGTAACAATGAGGACAACAACAAAATATTAAAACATAACATAACCTTACTGATAATTCATAAAAAAGAAACATATTAAGAGCCTGTATTACAGTGCTTTTTTATTCGTAGAAATGTACGGGAGTTAGTATCAACAATGGAATTGGCAAACGAACAGAATTTTACAGCCTTCTCACGAATAAAACTGACTTGAGCAGTATAAATAGTCACACTCAGGAATTTGATCTGTACAAAATTGAAAAAGAGCTTAATTTGAAAGAATATGGAAGCAATTTAAAGAAGCAAGACAATTCCGAAAGGGGTGTTGTACAGGAAGACAGCGGGGATATATCAGTATGTTCGGCCTGTTGCAACAACGAAATTTGTAATGTACAAAGCTTTTGTGGGTCACCAAGTATGTATTGTTCGAAGCACACGTTTTTATAGTTTTACGAAGCAAAACCAAAGTGCGCTAGCGTTGACAAGGGATGAAAAATTATTTCATCTTGGATATGGACCAATCAAGTCTCCTCAAACTTTTTCATTTAAGTTAATGATTAATTATCATTTTGACCAGATCTTCTTATTTTTTTTATATATATTTTCAAATAGTAAAAAATATGATTTAATTGATATAGTTTAGCTTTGAACCACAGAAGTATATATGGGACGGAATGAAAACAATTTCGCCTGGTAGATACCATCCCAAGTATGCGAGTAACTATCTCTCATCGGCGATATAAATCTCTTTCTAACCTGCAAGTAACTACCTCTCAATGGCGAAACACAAAAAATAATAATGACTGATTAAATTATTCTTGTAGAACCCGACAAGCACAACGGTACAATATGTTTTAAATGTGATAACATGGAAAAACCCGCTTATTGTAGAGAGATAACTTTATGCTCCCCTACTGAGGTGAGTTTGAATTTTTTTTTTCAACTTGCTTTTGTCACTTGTGTAATCATTTTTTTTTTAATTCTTTTAAATATGCAACATCTATATATAATTGTTTTATTATTTGAAGCTTACATTCAAACGTATTTTCTGCTTACTCTTCCAGAGCACCTGAGTTCACTCTTGTTTCGACTGGAGGAGTTCGCGTTGTTGATTGATATTCAGTTATTTTATTTTTCCATGTTTTACATGTTGTCTGTTTTTGTCCCGTTCTTGTTGGTGTTTACTGGTGTTGCCTCTGCACTTTCGGACTTTTGACATTCGGATGCCCCACTGGTACCTCTGCTTCTTATAATATGGTTAAAACATCTGAAACTTTGATGGAATGCCAAAGGTTACATGTATTGGAAAATTTCATAAATTACTTGTTAAAATACAGAAAAAATATTTTTTAGAAGCCTTGAATACTTAAAGAAATATCAGTTAAACAAAAATCCCAAGAATCTGGTCATATAAATGACATCATTTTACTAAAAAGACAAAAGTACGCTAAAAATAAACAGATAAAACTACTAAAAATAACAATTTGAAGTGCATTTTTAATATTGTAGTTATACAGTAATATATTTGTCATTTTTGTAGAGCTGTTTTGTCCAGCAAGTCATTAATTCATTTTCCAAAAGAATATTGCATAATTCAGGTTGCAAACCAGATGATGTAAGTTGTATTTTTGTTGATTATTTTAACAGTGTCACGCTTATGGTTTGCACAGTGTGTAAAATGACCTATACAATTGTGTGGTTAGTATATTACCCAGAAGAGAAATATAATTCACAACTATTTAAAAAATGGTATTGTGTAATTTTGAAGCAAGATAATATTATTTAGCTGTTACAAAAATAAGTTGTAAGCCATTCTTTTGATATGTTTAGCAATGAGATGCCTTTTAAAGTTGAATTAACGTGTATTATTCGTTCATTACATATAGCACGGAGATTTTAATATCTACGTGTAGCTGTGTGTCTTGTAACTTTTCAACCGAGCATCATTAATCTTATTTTTAGTTATTATCATCTATAAAGAAAGGCACAAAATAATTCACCATATCTTCAAAATATGAAACTGTACATTATGTCTATGCTTCATTGAATAAAGTAACAGTTTTGTACGGATAGGTTACTCAAATTTAAAAGATGAAAACATAATATGCATGTATTTAAATAGTTATATACATGAAGTCATTATCATCTATCATAATTTCCTTTTACATTTGCATAGTTACTTTAAGCTGTCTACCCTTACCCTATAACGCATATTCTTACAATACAAAAATTAAATGAGGTTTAATTTGTAGGTCATAGAGCAAATATCTCGACTTTAAACATTCAGTAGATATTATATATTACTTTTTATAGCAATGTCGTCACCAGGATGATTCTACTGGTTGTTGCAAAAACGACCTATGTAATGATAACCTTCGTAAGTACAAAATTTTAAAATTGTCTGAAGTAGTCGCCCCCTTTTCCTGCGACAGTAACAAATCTTTGTTGTCGATGTTTGTTTCCGTTGTTATTTCCATACTGCTGATTCAAATTATCTTGCATATTACAACCATTATGGAGGTAAGGATGCGGGCAAAAGTTTAGTAAAAATCCAACGGTTTACATATGGTTAAAAATAGGTACATGAGGCCTCCTTCTTATGTATGGTAAATCTGATAAAAACGTGAATAATTTTGCATCAATTATAAAATTTGGAATGTTTTTTTTTTGCAGAAAAAGCATATCCAGAAATTTGAGGCATTTTTTTAATTTGCATATTTTAATATCAGGAACGGTTCCGGTCCAGAATTTTTTATAGAGGAACAATAGCAACTTATGAAATTTTCAAAAAATATCGATAAATATGTGTTACAGACACGATTCGCATGTTAAATTTCAATCAACACACAAGTTTCAATAATTTGAGACCCCTCCTAACAATGTCGGCTAAAATTTCAAGGTTCCCTGTTCATTTAAAATTTCGAAGCGTAGCACTCTTCACAAAGCAGTATAAAGTCTTTGGAAAAATGGCTGATATTGTAGAAAGTCCAACATTTATCTTGAAATAGTTCAAGCTGACTCGCATGTAAACAAGGTTCGCATATTGATTTCTAGAGATCAACTAAGGTTAAACAAGACACAATAAGGCATACACACCTTATCTTTAAACTGTAGGTTCCTCGGGCGTACAAAGATTGCCTTATTCCTCACCTTGAGTTCAAAAGATTCAGAGAATTTGAATCAAATTTGTTAAAAAAAAGTTTGTTTTTAACCGCCAGGAAACTTTAGGAAGTTCATAAAAGGTTCTAATTTACATCTGTGACGGATGAGAACCGAATATTTTCCGTATTTTTAATGCATGCTGTAAGAACAAGGCAATGCAAAGGCGAGGGGGATTTGAAATGTCACGTGACTTATATTTCATTTGCATACATGAATATTAATTAGGCAAAGCACTGTTCATTTCTGGATATGGTGAGTTTTTGTGTGATTTTGATGTTAAGATATAGAAAAAGTGAATGGATACTAAGGGGGATAATTATGAATTTCCTGTTTTGAAAAGAGTGTTAAAAAGTGTTTCACTCGAAGTAAGATGCTGTTTTTTAAAAAAATCAAGAACCTCAGCTCTACATTAATGTTTGTTTGTCCATTCTATAGTTTTCGGTTCATCATGCAATGATTGTTCATGTTTTCCCAAAATATTGTCATCAAAAGCACAATATTCAATGTATTGTTTAGATTTAATGATTAATAATTTGTCCGAACTGTCTGTATCTTTACAAACCTGATCAATTTAGCTTCCTTTTGATGTATAATAAGGTATGCTAAATTTGGCATGACACTAAAAGATTTCAATGTTTGAGGTCCCGCCTTCTTGTGACATAATAACACCATAACCATTATCCACATCCTAAGAGAGTTTATTTTTGTTATGTCAACTTAATTAGAATAAGACATTAAGTTCGGCTTTTTTACTAATGTAAGTGGATCACCAGATAATAGATCGAAATACTAAAAGATCCGAATATGTCTAATTTTCAAAGAATGTCAATACGTTTTATCATAGAGAAAAAGATTTCTACTGTAGTCAATATGGATAAACAAATGTATCAGAAATGAATAATGATAACTCTCTCCCTCAACTTAAACTAATTTTCAGACTACTTAAAATGCGCATGGTGCATTAGCACTATGATTGTCGAATAAAACAAATCACCATTTGCATTGTTAAATAGTTGTCAATTGTCAGTTTTATCAACTTTGAGTGAAAGTTTAGGCATTTACAACCATTTCCAATAATTGCAATATTCAGAAAACAATTTGCATTGTGAGCACACTGTAGCTTTGGCAAGTGATGGAGGCTATAAAGTTAATATGCATAGGTAAATAGTTTCAAAGTTTTTAGTCTATGGATGAAAAAATGTGCCAACAATCACTGAAAGGGGCATTGCTAAAAGCTGAAACGGAAAAAAACGGAACAAAATAATTGAAAGATGAAAACGGACGGAAACAGATAGAAAATAATGAATATATTACAATCCTGGCAATCTTCCTTATTATTCATGTCGATAATGGTTTTCAATGCTTGTATAATGTATAACGCCACATCTGCATTGTAATGTTTCAGTTTATGCCCCTTTTTAGCTTGCAATGTGAAAGTAACGAACAAGCCCAAGCTACATGACCCATACATAGATACGGAATCTTCAACTGCAAAATTTAATTGCACATTTGAAGCAACGACAAATCGTTTTGATGTAATGTTCAAAGTCACGTGGATGGTTGACAGTGATCCATTAACAAATGAGAAGGGCGAAGAGATTTATCAAATGGTCACCAGAAATGAAAAGATTGCTTATCTCGATATTGATCGCTTAAAAAATCACATGAACAAATTGGTAAGTAAACATGTAAACAGATTGTCTGCTATAAAAGAAGCAAGTGTAGACAAACACTAGATTGGCCTCTGATGAGTCTTGAATAGACGAAACGCGCGTCAGGCGTAGCAAAATTTATTGTCTGGAACTTTGTTGTCATTTGTATTTCGAACACACGTGAAGGTTAGCACTGCTGGTGGAGTTTTAATTCCCCGAGGTTAGCCCGCATCGGCACCAACACTTTTTGTGTTGGAGAACAAATCAAAGCTTTAAATTACCCGTTTAAATTTCATAATTGTCTAAACCCTAAGGTTCTTCCTACCCCAGACATAGGTTGATCATCTTAGTAATAATTTGGTTCCCCAGTTTGGTATTTTTGGTTTTACTGTTCTATGCTATTTATATTCATACAGTTTTTTGCATTTTCAATATTTTTGGTAGAGCGCCTCTGATGAGTCTTGAATAGACGAAACGCGCGTCAGGCGTAGCAAAATTTATTGTCTGGAACTTTGTTGTCATTTGTATTTGGTATACACAAAATCATCATGTAAACAAACCGCACGACATACAAAGGCACACAATAGGCCACTCCAAATCGATTTCTTGTTTGTCGGACAGTCATTTTCAAAATCATGTAGTGAGCGGGCAAGTTTCATTTTAAGGTTTGTTTAACCAAAATCGTCAATTTGATAGGCGAGAAGATTTTTACCTATTGAGTGGCAACTTTTTTTTTTTAGATTAAAAATAATTTGTTTTTACGCCTGCTTTCGTGAATGTGAACTACTTGTTTTGAATGGAAAACATGACATATTGCAATACTGCCTTTGATTAGAAGTTGTCGTTAAAGGTTTTTATGCTTTCCTATCAAAACCGAGGAATTTATTGCGTGTGGAATTTTCATCATTTTTTAATTTTGCATATTTGTTGACAAACACTTTGTATTCACGATAACTATCTCATTTATTCCATTTTAGTTGAGATGTAAAGTTCAAGCAGTCTGCAATGCAGACCCAAACCCCGGAGAAGCAGCTTATAGTGGAGGTTATTGGGTTGGTGTTAGGGTAGGTTAAAATGGTTTCCAGATGTGTTATTTTATAAACAGGCGCATATGCAGAGCAATTTTTAATTGATCCTACTTCCATGTAAATATACTCTAACTTATCCAATATGGACATCAAAAGCATATAGTCAATGCAAAAGCAAAACAAATATAGGGAAAAGTCTTTCAGTCTGTGCAACCTCTTTTTATGATATTTCATGTTATATATGTAATACGTCTAAATGGATTGCAAAGATTATAGTTTTGAATATTTGAATTTCAAAACTGTCTTAACCCTAAGGTTTTTCCTACTGCAGGCAAATGTTGATCATCTAAGTTATACAGATGGGTGCACACATTACCTGTACGGTAAGTTAACTTGAGAAGCAGACACTAAGTTAACCTCAAGTTCACTTGCGACTGGTCATGCGACTGCTTTGAGCAGACGCGGGACTGGTTCCAAGTTAACTTGAAAAGCAGTCATAATTCCATGTCTGCTATTAAAAGCAGTCACATGATTATGACAGGACTGGTCAAGTTAACTTTGTGAAATGTCTGCTTTAAAAACTGAATGTAAAAGGACAAATTGTATGTTCTTTATCCTAAACTGTTTTTAAAAGTCATTTTATATATGTTAAAGATGTTTTTTTTTAATTAAATTAAACCCTTGAATTATTAAAGATGTCTGGTAAGAGCAGACTTGTTGCAATGACTGGTCTGTAAAAAGCAAACATAATTTTATGACTGGTTATGACCAGTCATAAAAAAGCTGTCACAAGTCTGCTTTGACCAGTCATGAGTTAACGCAAGTTAACTTGAATGTCTGCTATAGCAGACATGAGCAGACGTGCAAAGCAGTCACAAAGTTAACTTTATGTTAACTTCCGTACAGGTTATGTGTGCACCTATCTGTAATTGGGTTCCAGAGTTTGGTATTTGAGTTTTATTGTTCTTCTCTCTTCATAATCATTTGATTTCTGACTTTTTCAATATTTTTGGTAGAACAACTCTGATGAGTATTGAATAGACAAAACGCACGCCAAGCGACCCAAAATCTATTTTCTGGAACCTAGTTGTCATTTTAATTTGTATATTCTTACAATAATTTTATTGAGATATGGTATATATTATTAAATTCAATATTCAATAAAGGTAATAACAAAACTACCGAACTTGAATGACCAATCTCACAGTCCAGACAAAATGACAAAAACGAATCAGTCATACCAGAGAATTATATTGTCATTAATACCTTAAAAAGTGTGTGACAAAACAACAAATCAGTACAAAGATAAAATAAACATGTACAGAATATACTTATTTGAGGCAGCAAATAGTATAATATTTATAAGAGTCACAATGTTGTTGTGTAGAAATTCCCACCTATATTTGTTCTCAAATAAAATTCACTTTATAATCACACTAAGAGTAGTCATGTGTCGAGATCCTTGTGTGTCTTTTATGAATGAGATATGAGTTATATGAGTATCACATATTTAGTCTAGAATGAATTTATCAACGGAATTTCTGGCGTTGTCGTGCAATTAATTTTGGAGACATTTCAGTGCACTACACTTTATACCAGATAATATATAATTATTTGTTATATCAGTTCATTGTTGTGTGCATCAATCGTAATGCTTATTGAGATCAGGAAGTTCAGAAGCATGGTGGTGTTTCTGCCTCTGGCTTTCTTGTAAGAGTGACAGTCTAATAAGAAGTGTTTGTCTTTAGTTGCCTTCTATAATCATGGGCATGGTCGGTTGAATTTGAACTGGTTGGATTGTTTTTTGTTAGATTAATTCCTGTTAGGACACAAGCCGTCATAGCAGCCTTTTGTACATCTATTGGATAGGATGTAACAGTTTTCCAGATTGGATGTGGCTCTCCAAAGGAACATTGATTGGTGGATAGACTCCTTTGACTGGTCTTAGAGTCTTTATAATCATGAAGTTGTTTTAGTCAGTCGTTGCTTGTTTTTCTATCGACTTGCGTTTCCTTGTGATTTTGTTTTCTTCTTTTTTTTGTGCACAGGCATCTTCATTAAGAATAGGCCATGAAAGAAGAACGAATATAACCATTGAATCAACCATTCCGATCTATAACCAGGATATGTCATTAGGTCTACCATTTCTGATGTTACAAGAAGACAGAAAAGGTAAGAAGTCACACAGAGTTTGTTTACATCCTAGATAAGTTTTCTACGTGTTTTCCCCTATTGTAGTTGGTGGTTATATATTAGTTTTTTAGCATAACAAAACTTCATGGGACAACCAAATGTTGCAAATCCGAAGAGGCAAAGACATAATCGGTAGAGATAAAATCATCACAAAAAAGAAGTTTACTTCCACATTGGTACATGTATACCCAGCAATAAAATTTGCAAATATGGATTTTTTTGTTTTTGAATACAATACAAGAATGGAATGTCATTTTACCTTTCATTAACAGAAAAGCCAAAGGAAAAAAGAAACATGCATGATCGTCAATTATCTCTTCATTTGACAATGTTTCTGTATAAGCGGTTTTCTTTTCTTAAAACAAATAATGTACAGTAAAGCTGCTAAACAGTCAATATAATGCATTTGGTTGACGCATTTTTAAGCATACAATCGCAATCGAAAGGGACAATAGTTTGGCAACATTCCGTCACACTTAGATAGAAATTCTCGATCCTATTAAGTTAACGTTTCGCGATTAATATATTTTTTAAAGCTTTGTAGGAGGTATGATTTCCTTGCTTCAAGTCTAGCATAAAAATGGCTTACAAAGAAGTAATGGCAAGAAGTGCTTACATTTGCCCCAAATTTGCACAAAACTGTCGATTTTGTATTATCTCAATAAATGATGACGGAAACATGCATTATAGCATGACGTCATAAACGCATTAAAAATCGGAAAAGTCATATTAATTTTCTCTTTTTTAAGATTTTTATTTATATTTTTCTTCAAATTAGAAGAGGGAGCACATTCTTCGAAAACGTTTAATAGGACTTTATTCTTTCGGGGTATTAATTTATAAGACAAGAGTATGAGTATCTTCACAATTTGTTTTGTTGACGCATTTGGTCCGTTTCACTGAAAGATTTCTGAGTTGATTTATAACCTACTTTTATCCAACCTTTACATATTGCGTAGTTAGATTTTTGTATTTCTTGAATAAAAGGATTGCAAAACATATTTGCCAGTAATTCTAAGAAGAAAACTCCAAGCTCAAATGTTAGTCCGATTTTGGTTCCAACTTCACTTTCTCCTCTCCGAGTTAAGCACACTTCAACATTAAGTAAAATTTATGTTTATAAACACATTGTCCTTGTAAATTTCTAAAATTTGAAAACTCTTGAGATGTTCCTCCTACCCAAGAAATAAGTTGATCACAATTTATGTTTTATTGTTCTATGTACTTCATATTCATAAAGTGTTTTGCATTTTTAATCTTTTTGAAAAAAGCGACCTCAATTATGGTCTTGATATACACGAACACACGAATGATATTTATTGCCTGGAACTTTGCTTGAACTTGTATTTCATAGCTCATAGACAAAAAATGGATTTCTAACACTTAGATGTTGGTTTGTCATAGATATTTGGTATTGCGTTTACTCTCGCATTAATTAAAGTTTATGTTTCTGATTGCTATTATGGTATTTAAAGTTTTTAGATGTGTTGCGGGTTTCCAACCCTTTTTATCCATCAATTATGCCTACTTGATTAGAAATTGTCTTTTTGGACTTTGAATGCTCGATTATACTCCTATCAAATGATTCTGTGTTTTTATTACGAATTGATTAAAATACCTAAACATAAAATATTAACATATTGTACAGGTACTTGTTATTTATAAACCATATGTATTGTGGCATGCAGTTCGAGTGTATATTAAAAAAGGAACTGATGTTCTCATTTGAAAAAAAAGCTTTCAATTTAATTTTGCATACTTGCATATTTCTTTTTTATCTTGATGACGAAGGTAATTATATAAACGACCACAATAATAGTTAATTTTAAAGATTTTTTTATTACTACAGATCTAATGACAACAAATTGTCAGTAAGTATAAGAGCCCATTCTCATTACATCGATAGTGACAATTTTGTTTATAGGAATTTGTCGTTTGAAAATTTTCCTGTCTCATATGGTCCTAAAATTTGATGTTAATTGTTAAAAAATATTTATTCGTTTTATTTTTCCCTAGGTGACACCACTTCTCTATGCACCTATTCTTTTACGTACAGACCTTCAGACAAGAAATATGTCGCCATCATACCAGTTAGTCTAAGAGCTCATTCTAACTACATCAAAAGTGACAGTTTGGTTTTCAAGACGATGGAAAACTTTAATTTTCCCGCCTTTATGTGGTACAACCCTCCGCCACTACAAATTGGTGTAAGCTTAAGACATACCCTTGTCCATTTAAATTGTAATGAAATATGATCGTCCGTGACCCCAATTTTTTATTGCATTTTCTTATTCCTCCTTACTTAAGCTATCTATGGCTAATTTTTAAAGAAAATTGATCGGACAGTCAATTTCGTATACTTTACCTTAAGGATATCTTCGATGACACGGCCCAAGGATTTAACATCCGATTATATTGCTGTTAACAGAACTGAAAGAGGTTAAATGGATCGTTTGGGGTGCCAAACAATAATTCTAAAAAAACAAAAATGACAGTTGAAGGTAGTCATTTTTTGCTTAAAAAAGGCAAAAAAGAGGCAATTGGCAATTTTTACTTCCTTCAACAATGTTTTTGCAGTATATTGTGCTTTTGGTTGTACAACAAAACACTACATAGCATACACATGTATAATGCTTTTACCAACAAAATGATGGTCCTGTTTTATCCGCTCCTTCGACAACTTAATTGTCATGTTAGGTAAATAACATCTTGATAACGTCATGGTTGTTGAAAATGATTTTAAATTCCTATCTAGCAATAACATCAGTTTTTGCAACCACATTTTCCACAACTTCAACTACAGCTTCAGTTGTATGCTCTTATATATTTTCGAGTACTGAAATATGTGTTGGAAAGACATAGTTTACATCTTTCCAAAATTTGCCAACGTTTGGCTGTTTCTTTAAAAATTGATAAATTTATCTGTTTGGTCTTTGTTGTAATATGTTTTGACATTTGTTTGATCACATCTAATATTCTACCGGTTTTCTACTCCTAGCGTGTCTGATGACGGTTAATCCAGAAAAGCTCTTCACACGCAGTGAAATTTTGCTTTTGTACATCTATTAAAATCATTTCATTATGTGGATCGTATCTTTTTGGCACATAGTCCATATTCTTTCGTTTTTTAACCACATGATACTTCTTGAAGTGCACATATCAATTGTTGTTGCTTTTGTTTGGTTTCATTGTAATAAAAACGAAAACAACACTTGTTATAACATCTTAATGTTAGGTATGAAAAAGGCTTAAAGGCAGAAGACCAAATAATCGACATGCTCAACTTTCTTATTGACAACATATTTGTTCAGTTTGGTGGACGTGTTTTTCAGCAAACAATAGGGATTCCAATGGGCACTAATTGTGCACCTTTGCTTGCTGATTTGTTTCTTCATTCATATGAAGCGGACTTCTTGCAATCTCTTCTAGACAAAAAAGACCGTAGACTAGCTCTCTCGTTCAACCTCACGTTCCGTTATATTGATGATGTCCTTTCACTAAACAATTCTCGATTTGGTGACTTTCTCCATCTCATATATCCACAGGAGCTTGAGATAAAGGACACAACGGATTCTAGGAAGTCTGCTTCATATTTAGATCTACATCTCGAAATTGACTCTCAAGGAAGACTTTCAACAAGGCTCTATGACAAACGTGATGACTTCAACTTTCCAATCGTCAACTTCCCCTTCTTGTGTAGCAATATTCCGTCAGCTCCAGCTTATGGAGTTTACGTATCTCAATTGATTCGTTACTCCAGAGCGTGCTGGACTTACATCGATTTCCTTAGCAGAGCGACACGTCTGACGCAAAAATTGCTCACACAGGGTTATGTTGCTCCTCGGTTGTTGTCTTCACTCAAGAAATTTTACGGAAGACATCATGCACTTATAGACAAATATGGGATTTCGATCTCTCAGATGAGTGCAGATGTTGGTTTGTCATAGGGTGTTGTTTTGTCTTCCTTTACTGGATTTGACACGCTGAATGGACTATTGGCAACGCGACGGGTGTGCTATAGCAAGCAGGAACTGCTTACTCTTCCGGAGCACCTGAGTTCACTCTTGTTTCGACTGGAGTTCGCGTTGTTGATTGATATTCAGTTGTTTTGTGTTTCCATGTTTTACGTGTTGTCTGTTTTTGTCCCGTTCTTGTTTGTGTTTACTGGTTTAGTCTCTGCCCTTTCAGACTTTTGACATTCGGATACCCCATTGGTACCTCTGCTTCTTAAAAGGTTACAATAATTTATGTTTATCTTTGATAGGCTGTTAGATCCATCGAAAACTTTACCCAATGTAGTCTGATTGGAGCCCGGCTTAAATTGTTTGATGGCACGTATGTAAACACATTGACTGTGCTGAGACAAAACAATCAAAACCTGTTAAGGTAGATGGGGTGTCTAAAATTTTATCCATAGAATTTTCTTAAATTTTGGCCACAGTTAGCTCTAGAATGGTACTTTAAATTTCGATAAAAAAATTTAAAAATTCACCAGAGGAATTTTTGTAGAAATGATTTGGAAAAATGCATGATTTTGGTACTTTTAATATAGGATCAATAGGGAAAATTCAAATTTTCTTCATCTAAGAAAATCTACTCCATAGATTTCTCTAATAAATTGTGAAAATTTATGTTTTGTATTCACTTTTAAATATACTAAATAAAAAGAAAAGTTCACCAGCAAAATTTTTGGAAAAATTGAAAAATGTGCCTTTTCCCTATTATTTCTATACAAATTATCTCCCCTTAAAAAGTACGGGAAAATATTGAAATTCACAAAGAAGGTGAGTTTTATCCAAATTTTTGTTGTAATTATACATTTTGATGTTTACCTAGCCGAATAGATATCAATTAGAATAGCTAGCATTATAAAATTAAAAGTTATGATAGATGTGCAAAAAGATGCTTAGTGATAGACACCCCATCTACCTTAAGATTGTTTCAAGTTTTAACTAAAAATAATCGCAACATATGTACAGAGATAATGTAGAAAATATCTATATATAAAAAGAAATAGGTAAAAAGATAAATGAAAAAAAAATATGTTGTTTGATGTACATCGACAATAGTTAAATATGATTATAGTGTAATAATATCGTACAATATCTCATTACGACTAAAGTTCGCCTTGTTAAATAACATTCAGTTGTTTTTGTGTTTATGTTGTCTGTTTTTTGTCCCGTTCTTGTTGGTGTTTACTGGTTTTGTCTCTGCCCGTTCGGATTTTGACATTCGGATGCCCCATTGGTAACTCTGCTTTTTTGAGACAACCTTATGAGGATAATACTTGTACACTGTAATATATAGGCCATTTTTACATTATTGTTATTGTTATTGGATTATCAATGACACAACTAACTTTTACTGATGTCTAATTTGTAGCGCTATGACTATGGACAACTCCTCTGATGTTGATCTTGTTCTTTTTAAATCTGAAAAAGCTCCGTACTTAGAGGTAACTTTAAAGACAAATATGTATAAGATAAAAGCTTATTTGTTAATGATTCAGATATGTGTCAGTATTAATCGTATAATATTTACTATTAAAGTGTTGTTCATTTAAATAAAATACTAGAGATACAACATCCAAATAAAATGCTATATGTCATAAATAAAACAGACTATTTGTGCTTTTTTAAATGAAAGAAGAAATATATTGTATAAACTCTGCTAGAATCATTGAGATAAACAGAGGCCAATACAAGGGAATTGATAAAGAGATAAAAAGCTATACAAGGCAAAATAAAAGAAAATGGCTTGCAGAGAAATCAGGCAAACCAGAGAAGGCAGCCTTTGAAAACAGTCTTAGTGATCTGAATGAATTTAAATAAAAGTAGAGGAAAAGTGGCTCAGGTAAAAAGGGCAAACTATTAATGCGAGAAGAAGATAGACGGAACGAACATTTTCAAGTGACCTGAATGTCGACACCATTCTAAACAACTGCATCATAGAAAACATTCATACCATAGAAACACTTTACACTACACATATTGCTTCTAGCTAAGTAACGAAATAAACAGAGAAGTTTAAAAGCAATGAAAAGCAGGTATTGATAACATCAATCAGCATAACTCAAAAAAAAACATGAGAACATCAGCTAATATCTGGTGACCCTTTTTAATAGAATAATTGATAGTAGCAAATAGGAAGTTCCAACTGACTGGAAGCTATCAAGATGGGTACCTGACAGTATAAGCTAACTTCAAGGGCATATCTCTATTATGAGTTCGACCTTAGATTTTTTGCAAGATTATTATAGATTGTATGATATAGGGAGTCGAACTCAAGTGAGAGATGTACAAACAGCCTTTCGAAGCGGAACAAGTTTATAATCTTTACCGATGCCAAGAATAGAATTCACCATTATAATCAAATTTTATAGCCTTTAAAATGCTGATGACCTTATTATTACGTTATTAGTTAGTACAATCACAGATTTGCAAGTGAAAACAACCAGGAGGTTGCAAAGTACGCTGAGCTTAATATCAATATCAAGAAAACAATTGCAATAACAATGAACAGTAAATACTAGCCCCCCCAAAAATCAAAGTTAAGAACATTTTCATCTGCACCAAGACCATACCATTGTCCCATGTCATCAAAGAACGAAGTTCTTAGTTACACCAAGATAGCACTAAGCTGGTCACCTGAAGGAAAAAAATAGGCAGGATGACCAAGAAACACCTGGAGAAGAACTGTTTAAAGAAAGTAATGACAATGGGTGTAACACAAAGCACAGATTACAAATACAGTCGAACCAAAACGTGGGTATAAACGGTTAATTTGGATATGCTATATATCGATATTTCAAGGAGTAACCTCTCATCAGTAGCATTTGAATCAAAACATTGGAAGGTCAAATTCCAAAACTGTTGAAAACGAAAAGTACTCAAAACCAAAAGGTTCGAACAAGGAAACAGGAACATGGCATAAACAGATGTGGTGATGAATGCTTGATGGCCTTACCAGGCCTCGAACATATAGTGATGATATGTATGTAGTCATTTGTATGTGTGCTCCTTTGACATTCAAAAATATATAAACCGCACACTGCAATATATCCCGTATGATTAATATCAAAACATTACAAATCAGGTTATCATATTTAAAGTGGAATTTTCCACCGTATGTTAAATTTTACATATTATTTATCATATTACAGATACAAGCTCGGCGAAAAGCGTGCAAAAGTGGTATCTGTACGTGCGCCATCATTATTAAGGAAAACAATGATGTGTTAAAAATTGACGTTTGTGGACAGACGGGTCACCTTATTCCTGTTGTGACACGACTCGCCAATAAATCCAGGATGGCAATTCAAGAAACTGATGATGGTCTTAATATAATGGTAAGATTTTATGTTAATAATGGCAACAACATCGGGAAACTCACTCTAAAATGTTCAGGACGCAAAGACAAAAGAGAAAAATAACATACTTGCGAAATTGAACACGACAGTTTTTTTCCTTGAAAAATTTGGCATATTATCTACTCACAAGTCTTTTTACACAATTTTTCCTGGAAGTATACGTATTTCTTTTATTAAAAAAATGTTTAATTCACGTTTTGACTCAATGTTTAAATGTTTAATACATATCCTGACTTGGTACATGCATTCTAAAGAAATGGTGGGTTAAATAAGGTTTTATTGCAAACCAAATTCGCTCTCCCATTGTGCCCGGTAGATAAACAAAACACAACATGGCTGTAAAGATAGTGTATGGATATTGAGGTGATCATCTCAGTACAAACACTAATCAAGTCATTCGCTAGAAATTTGGTCTAACATAATTTTGAATGTTTCCACCAGTAACTGATTATTAAGGAATATTTTAGACATTATATATGACGCCATTTCTTGGTTAATTACTAGGCCACAGAAATATCGGTGTCAGTTAAAAAATATGTACAAGTCTTGGCATATCGTATAAGTTGTAAAATATATATAACCGTCCGCATGTGAAGAATATAAAACAGACTATAAGTATTCGAAATTACATATGAATGTACATTAACATGATACCTGAATATGTTAAAATGTCCAATTTAAGTACATAATGATATAGAGACAAAGAACCTTGCAATTTCACAATTTTTGTATCTTTATATAAAATAATATTGATACATTCATGACGTTAAATTAGTATTATCAATACATTTTGATACGACACCGCAGTCTCCGTGACCGACTCTTAAACCAAGGTTACAAGAAAATGCGTCTTATATGGTCCCTAAAAAAATCTTCCTTCGTAATCAGCCGCTGGTGGAAAGTTCAAAATTAAGTTGAACGTATTGGTTAGTGTTTGTTTTGCTGATTGTTGTACTGAGATGATCATCTTATTAGTCCTATTATGTTTTCACAACCGTGATGCATTGTGTGTTACTCCCGGTCGATAAGATCGCAATGGAAGAGGGCGGTTTGGCGCGTCATAAAACCTGGTTTAACCCATCATTTCATTTGAAATGCCTATACCAAATCAGGACCATTGCGATCTATAACTATTCCGGTGTGTCTTCCATGTTTTGTCTTTTATCTTTGACATTGAGATTGACCCTCCAGTTCGGTAATTATTACTTTGACCTCCTTTTTGGTTCTGTACTATTTCGACAGTTTTCTCTTAAAATATTTTTTTACTGTTAGTTTTTGTTGTTAAAACTTTAATAATTTATTCAGATGTCGTCTGATGTTTTTCTTATGTTCATATAATGGTAATTTAATTCTTCTGAAAAAGGTTAAACTACGGTTTAACAAACCTAACGAACTTGGGGGGGATCTATCTCTAATCATCAAAAGAAGAAAAAAACTAGTAACACAAAAATTAGAAAATTAATATTACTATGGTCGTGACTTGGTACATGCATATTAAATGAAAAGGTGGGTTAAACCCGGTTTTTGGCAGTTAATCTTTCTCTCCCATTGCATTCGACGAGTCCAGTAGCAGAACAAAAACAAAACGTTTGTGTAGCATACTACGGATATTTAGGTGATTATCTCAGTGCAAAAACAAACAACAAAAAAACTAATATACCTTTTATTTTTTTAGCAGTGGCTGATAACGAAGGAAACATTTTGAGAAATCACATAAGACGTATTTTTATAAACTGAGTTTTATTTCCTCGTGCTGTCCTTGTTCATGTTTGCCGGTTTTGTCGTTGCCCTTTCGGACTCTCGACACTCGAATTCCCCATTGGTACCTCTTTGTTTCTTGCTTCTTTTGCAAAAAGAGATTAAGAAATTAATACAATCCCTGGTCAAAAATATAAACACCTTACGCAGGTGAAGTGTGTATGTTGCTTTCCAGGTTAGGAAAATTAATAATTTGAAAACTAAAGTCATCTCTTTTATCTATTTTGTACGGATTTTTATGATAGGTTCTATGTCTTTGAAGAAAGGGGAAAGATGCAGCTTTTAATTGTTTAAATCAGATGATTGCTTTTATTCTTCCGTAAATGACTCTTTTCAGTGTGAGATGACCAGGTTGAGATGCGAGCACGTGCAGCGATCTCAAACTGGTCAATTAACCAATAATAACCGCCGGTACTGATATTGATCGATTGATCGATGATGTCGACCAATGAAATGCACTGTTATTTTAAACTTTCGGTTTTTAGAATGAAGTCCCCTAAGGTTTCAGAATATAAAATTTGATTTCTTACGGAAGAAATAGGTACTTACACGCGTTCTTGGAAAACCGGCAATGATCTTTCACTCGTGATAGAATTTTTTTGGTCTTTTGACTCGTTCCGCTGCGCTCCACTCGAAAAAAGACTGAAAAATTCTATCACTCGTGAAAGATCAGCCGGTCTTTTCCAAGAACTTATGTAAGAACCTATTATTCTGTGAATGATTTTCTTTGACAGCAAACATACACCTTTCATTTTGAACTTAGATTCGTTTTACATCAGAGGTCAAAGCTCCTTTCTCCATCTCTTACCTAATGTTTTAATTTATTGCAAACACATATGAAAGTTCAAACATAACGAAACTTTTTACTTTCATGTACTTTTGCATTGTATTAACTTTTCTAATTTCTTTTATATTTTCTCTAGAAATGCCAACAGCTATGTATTTATTGTCTTTTCATATACAGGTAACCCCATTTTCTGGATCAAATATCTCAGTAAGCATGTTGGGCCCTGATACCAACATGAATATCAACTTATCATTGGTAAAAACAGATCTAGGCGAACCAGGTGGGGCTTGCGGCAATGCAACTTTCAATGGAGGAGTATTGGGCCTTGAAATTATTCAACAGGCGTACCTAAACAGGTGGATGTAAGTTATTTTGATAACCACAAATGTGTTCGTTCTTGAGCAGTATATTAGGTCCTGACTAAATTAACAAACATAGTGACATTTTCACTGTGGATTTGCAATTAACGTTGGTTTGCTTTGATTGTGGTCTTTCAGGGTGGTCTTTGTGGTCTCCGCGAGAGCTAAATTGATAGAGTATGATCCCTTTTACCCGGAACACGTATAAGCTAGTCAAAATCCGCACCCAATAGCACGGAATGCAAAATTAATATCCAATTTTGTTAGTTAGTTAGTTAGTTATTGCTTTACTCCCAAGCAGCACGATTTCGGCTATATCCGGGAGATGAACATGAAAGTGGTGATACAATGAACATGAAATGATGATGAAGTGGAGGAAATGGGGACACAAGGCCAATCGGGTAGGAGAGTTTTGACTGCCACTGGAAAAAGGAGTGAAGGGTAGGGACGGGAAATTTAGCCTCCTGCATGGGGATCCTACGGGTCCTACTCTTACCGAGACCTGCAGCAGGGTTCTTTAACGTGCGAGGAACGTGACATTTTTCCCAACAGGGTGCACCACTATGGTTTGCGGTCAGGTTTTCCGCATTATCGCCTGACGACCCCGCATCTCTCGATGTCAGGGCTGCCCCATTCAACCACCTAGGGCACACATCCCAGTCGCTTTGTGGGCAAAGCGGTCTGACCCGATGTCAGGTTTCTGAGCGCTCTTTAGTGGACTTTTACCGACAAGCTTAGCCCTGCTGCGGGCCTATTCGCCACCCGGAACCCGCACGGGTTTCCAATTTTGTAATTGGCATTAAAAAATAAAATGCGTATTAATTATATTTATATAAATATTCTGAGTATTCTCAGCTATGAGAAGTTTTAAAATGTTTAAATTTAGGACTTCTGGCATATATTATTGAATTGTTCCATTCTATCGCTAGAGGTCGCGTCTATCAAAACAAAATGAAAGAAGCACGGGAACCTGACTGTCATTCTAATTTTCTCGGTGCATGTCAATCATAGTGAATAACTTAAACAATTCAGCAGATATATTTGCCCAGAAGTCATTACATTTACCTTGTCGGCCTCAGTAAATAAAATTGATTTTGTTATGTTTCTCTCTAGCGTTTGCATTCGAAAATGAAAGTGCTTTCTTCGAGGTCAGAAATCGTCTATTATTTCCATATAGGGTTTAACAGGTCGAAGAAACTACCATATTTAGAAACCATGTCATAATTTGTGTACCTGTACATTTTTTGTACTTTAACCAATCGACTCAATGAAATTTTACGCTATTGTTTATTACTACTTTTGCTTTTGAATGAAAAAAGATACATTTTGCATGGGTCTTGCGACAAAAATTCATGCAAGTTAAATGCATGAAAATGGTGTTGAATGGTAGTTCACGATATTACAAATCTAATCCTAGATGGATTTTTCTGTCAATAATATAAAAATAGAGATTCCTAGGAAGAACATCGAATAGCTGGTTTACACTATTCAACATGCAGTTTTTCATCACTTGGTGTTTGCCATCCTATATTTACAATGTTTAAGACAAAATCACTCCCTTGTTCTGTTTGCAGGTGTTTTCCTTTTTTATAATCATTCAAAAGCTTGCATTTCTTGCTACCATTTAAAGATAATGATTTTTTTTCTTTTATTTTAAGTATGATGTACCATACATGTATTCACATTTTTAAAGAAAGAGAATTTATGTGCGGGAGCTTATCAGGTTTAACCTGCATCATATTATACTTCAATTCCAAATTCGTACTAAAAATCTCGTTTGACAAAGTTGAATATACGAAGTTTTATCAAAATTAATGGAAAACGCAGGTACGCAGGTACCACGTATTCGGTGGTCGATTATTAAAAGACTTATTTTGTCATCCATGAGCCTTGTTAGAAAAACAAATTCACTGACGATCAAATATAGAAATGTTCAACTTTCTTATCTACAACATATTTGTACTGTTTTGTGGACGTGTTTTTCAGTAGACTATTGGTATACCAATGGGTCAAAATTGTGACCATATGAAGCGGACTTTTTACCATTACTTTAAGACAAAATGGATCACAAACTTGCTTTATCCTTCAATCTCACATTTCGTTACATTGATGATATCCATTCACTAAAAATTCCTCGATTTGGTGACCATTTACATCCAATGTATCAGATTCGAGACAACAGTAAGCTAACTTCAATTTTCGTTGTCTAATAATATAGTTCCTATTAAAACATAGTATTTCTTGTAAATGCTATTGTAATGTTTGTTTTTATGACTAAAGGATGAACTTGGAGTGAAATGAGAGATGACAGATAGTTTAAATTTATCAAGTTTTATTATTTTTGAAATTCATTGATAAAGTTGTGATTCGGCTAAGTGCAAAAATGTGACTTTTTATTTTTTAGCACCTCTTTTATGACCCTCATAGCTATCAAAAATTTAAGAAATAAAAAAAATGGATGGTAGGATTTTCTGATTTTTTTACTAAAGTACTGGAAGCTTATGAACTTTATGTGGCCAAAGTTTCGTTTAAAAAGAAATGGTGCGATTTTTTTTAAATTGACATAATGCTATATTGAAAATGCATTGAAAATTTGGAACAAATAACTATGGTCTCAGGTCATCTAAAGGAACTTGAGATAATGGAGACAACAGGGTCGATGAGTTCCAATTCATATTTGGATTTTTTTTTCAAAATGAAAAACTAGGAAGGCTTTGTACAAAGCTGTTAGACAAAGGTGACGACTTCATTTTTTCAATAGTTAGCTTTCTTGTCTGTGTAGGAAATTCTGTTGCTCCAGCATATGAAATTTACGTAACATAAGGTAGCAAAGGGGCAATAATGGGGCATTCAAGTGTCAAAAGTCCGAAAAGGCAACGACGAAACCGGTAAACACGAACAAGAACAGCGCGAAGAAACACAAAACACTAAATCAACCAAACGGAAATCTGTACTCATTTGAGAGATAGAAATCCCATATTTGTCTACGAGTGCACAGTGTCTACCGTTAAAATTTCTTGAGTAAAGACAACAACCGTGGAGCAACATAAACCATGTCAGCAATTTCTGTGTCAAACGTGACGCTCTTTTCGGCTTCGGGCAACAGATTATCCACTCACCTCCGCCCAGTTAATAAATGTACAATATTGCATCAATGTTCAAGAAAATTATAACCATATCATTTTACAACTGGCGTAAAGTAGCAAAATGTTGTAACTTTTCCAGATATAATCTAAATACAATTTATTTTTTAAAAAGCGAATACATTATGATTGGACTTTTGAATGCAGATTGCAAAGGAAATATTTCTTTAATATTCATGATATTTTTACATGACAAACTTCATAAATCTAGCGGAATGACGGAATAGACTTTTTCTGTGATAAGTAAACAATCGAGCTTTAGTTACGATAGTTAACACAGGTTCACTGCAACGTTGACAGAATTGGATGTGTAACATTAAAATATTTGTTTCTGAAATATTTTAGGGTTCCAAATAAAAGCAGCCTGTTTGAGCAGCCGCTGATTGTAGATCCGGCAAAAGATCCTGATGTCAGATACTGTTATTGCAGACAAGATACCAAAGAAGTCGTTTGTGGTGCTCTTGTTTAAAAAGACTAATTAAATATGGTTTACACTATTTTTTTATGTATTTTTGTTTATAAACGATTCAGAGAGACTAACTGAAAAACTAATGCTTTAAGGAGTTAGTCAATCAGCTATTCAAAGATATGGTTTACAGTTATTTTCGATGTATTTTTTGTTTTTTTTAAACAATTCAGAGATACCTAACAATTAAACTAATGCTTTAAGGAGTTAGTCAGTCAGCTTTTCAAAGATATGGGTATAATGTATTTTTTTTCCAAACGATTCAGAGGCGCCTAAATGTAAAACTGATGCTTTTAAAAGTTTTAGAAGTTTTTCAGTCAGCTACTAGTATTTAAAGAAACATAGCATTAGCTGCATATTCTAGTTGGCCATGTCTGTGTTCGATCGTATTAGAATTTAAAAAAATCCATGCTTCCGCTGCATGGTTTATTTGATAATTCATTCCTTTTCCTGTTCTGATGACCATTTTAATTTCTTGGTTAAATATTATTTAAAACGTTTTAAAGATCTTAAAGACTGTATTTCGATGGGCTTATTCGAAGAGGTCACCAGAGGAGAAAATTACATTATATTTGTGGTTTACTCTTGCAGGAGAGAACATTTGTTGGTTTGATTTCCATCAAATTGTTCGTTGTGATATATTATTATATGAATTCATCAACCGTTTCATAATGTAGATTATGTCGCGAACACTTATTCCATGTAGTCCTCATATCATTATCTTATTTAACAAAACATGGTTTAGAATTAATGTGTATTTAGATTTCCCCCAATGACTGTTTAAAGAGGCAAAGAGGCACCAATGGGGCATTCGAGTGTCAAAAGTCCGAAAGGACAACGACGAAAACAAGAACAGCACGAGGAAACACAAAACACAAAATCAACCGAACGGAAATAATCAACGCGAACTCAAGTCGTAACATGAGTACTAGTGAACTCAGGTGTTCCTGAAGAGAAAGCGGTTCCTGCCTGCTAAAGCACAGAACACACCTTATGAAGCACATGTTCAATATACAAAGTACAGAAGTGGGTATCACAAAAAACGGGTAATTTGGTTGTGCAGTATATGCATCTTTTAAAGAGTAACATCACATCAGCAGCATTTGATCAAAATCTGATTAGTATTTTTTATGTATAAATATAAAGTTTAACTTTAATATGGTTAGATAATAATCTATGACTATTGCCGTGGCACTGCCCTCATTTTAAATGGAACCGGGCAATAAGTTATTCCGAACACGCCATCAACAGGGGGGAGATTTTCTCCTTCAGCGTGAAATTCGAATCTTTGCACTAAAGTTGTCAGGTAGAGGAACAGCTCAAGACGAGCAAGGGATTCACCAAGGCAGACCCGCTTTCCTACAAAAGAAAATGTTAAAAGTATCAGTTGATAATACAAATGTATGCAAATGCTTACGTAGATTGACAATGTATCTGATTTGAAAGTCGACAGCTTTTCTTTACAAAATATGGTAACGAATATTGATCCTTTCTTAAATATAATTGGAAAGCGTTACTTATGTTTTGTTAAATGAAAACTGTTTTATAGTTTACAACAGTTTACTGGCCATGAGGGAAACAGTACATTTGTTTCCATGAGGTACTTACAATTTCACGAGGCGGGTAAGTGCTGAGGGGAAACAAATGTACTGTTTTCAGAATTATACTGAATCGGTAAACAACACAACAATAGTCATGACTACTGCTCACTACAGTGTACTCTAACCACGACTACTGCCAATCATACAAAAACTCTGCGAAATAGTATTACGGTACTATTACCCTAGGAAATAGTACTTTTACCAAATTTAAGATAAAATAGTTGGAATATTTACCTGTATTTTATATAGAATAAATCTACTGAATTATAATAATTAAGCATATCAATTTACATTGTATTTGGAATTCCTACAAAATCTGTTTAATCATTTCAATCACTTATATATATGTATATAACTTACCAAGAGATAATGTGAGTAATTTCTCTTGTCCAAAAACTTTATTATCTTCATCAAGAAATCTTTCAGGTTTGAATTCTCGACTGTCGGGGAATACGCTTTCATCAAATGCAACCGATTCGAGACAAGGAATAAGAATAGCCTTTTTAGGAATGATATAATCCTTATAATATATATCGGCATTAGCGCTATGGGGCAAACCTAACGGGACCACATTTGCAATACGTAATGATTCCAACATGACAGCTTCACAGTATGGAAGGTGTTGTTTATCGTTAATGCTAGGAACGCGGTAAATGCCAACTACGTCATTAATGTCTGTGTACATTTTCTGCTGAATCGTTGGATTCCGTATCAGGTATAGCAGTGCCCACTTTATGACAGTTGCTGTTGTGTCTGTTGCAGCAGACCATAAATCAAACACTGCAGCAGTCAGATGTTCAACTAAAAATTAAGTAAAATGATAGATACAAATCAAAAGTAAGGAACAAAAATAAACAAATTATACAGCGACAGGCATGTAAATAGAAGCTGAATATTTGATCATGTGTGTTTTGTTTTCATGTTGAGGCATTTTTAGGCGGCATTTATTAAATCTTGTTCGTCATGAAAGAACACATTTTTCCGGAAAATCTTACCATTTTCAAAGAAAGTCACACTCTTTTGTAATTGAAAAACTAACATAACGATGACTGGTACAAATACAAGCTAAAAGGGTGACCCAATAAACCAGCGATTAACTCAATCTCAAGATTAAAAGTCCTTTATTCTCTTTATCGGTAATCCCCGAGCAACAAAATTTATTTTTGTTTCGTTAAAAAGGGATTTTTAATGTTATTTTTATTAAGCTTTTTGTGTGCACATTTATTAAACATGTACTAAGTCACCAACTGACCCAATAATTTCGGTGATAAACACCTGTTAATGATACAGGGTTTATCAGCGGCAAACATCAAAGGAAAAATGTCATGATTACCGATAAAATGTCATAACATACCTGAAAACATTCCCTTTTGGTATTTTTCTTGCTTAAGTTCAATTAGATAGGCATCGATAAAATCTCGCACGTCATCTTCGACCAAAGTGTCTCTATGTTCCTCTATCTCATTTCTAAAGAAGTCAAATGTTCGTTGAAGCTTTTCTTTTATCGGATACGCTTTAAATGGGTCGCCTGGAACTTTGGCAAGGGCTGGGAAAAAGTTGACGATGCTATTGAAAATTGGATCTCTAATGATCTCTTCTTGGTATTTAACAAACTGGACAAATTTAGGATCATCGTAATCGAATCTTCTACCGACAAGAATGGACACGACAATGTTTGAAAAACTAACATTTATTGAATTTCCTAGGCGGAATGGTTGGTCATTGTAGTTTCTAATAGTTTTGAGAAATATTTCCATTTCTTCTATTATTTTGGATTCGAAACTATATTTTCCAAATCCAAATTCCTTCAGTTTAGACATGGCAAATTTTCTATGGTAGTTCCATTGTTTTCCATTTTCGGTTGTTATAGCTTAAATGAAAAGAAGATAATAAAAAAATATTATTAAATTGATATATAAGTGAAAAGATTTTTTTCTCTTTACAAATGATTATATGACTGCCCCTTATTCCGATATTTAAATTATCATTGTTGGTTGTTTGATTTTAAACGCTGATTTATTTAAGAGTTATTGGAACTTTTGTCAAACATTTGTAAGCAGTAATATACTAGCAAGTCTATCGTATATTTTTAAACTCACTAACTTGTTAAAATTAAAGGCAATGGCATTGTGTATTCTTATTGTTAAAGGCATATTGTCTACCAAAATCACATTTTTTTCATCCCCAATTTTCTAATGTCATTTTGACCAAAATGAAGTAAAAGAAAACTTTGCATATCAATTTGTTACCAAATTTGCCTTAAGCTTGGTTTATTTCGTTCAAATTTTTTCGAACATAATGATTGAGTATTTGTTTACATTCGTGACGACAGATATTGTTTTAGTGTGTTTAATGCGGCCATCGATTGGGATCTGTTTTGTTCCTGAAGACTTTAATATGGTGAAAAAATAAATACATTCAATGTTAACTATCTAAATCATCTTCATTTATTATATACGAGTCATAAATATCATTTTCTCTGTTTTGCGACTTTGGCATTTTCGTCGTCGTTAATATTTCCACGGGCTAAAACCTCGAGATACAGTGTACTGGCCGCGATTTTGAACACGCGAAGTTTATAAACGAAATTTAAAACAGTGCGCATGCTTAAGGCGGGATTAAGCTCATGAATATGAATTATTGTAAAGCTTTACAAATATTATTTAGTGATGATTGTTTTTCGATTTTTAGATTGATTATGTACTATAACCGTATTTTTGTTGTTCATATGTTAAAAATTAGACAAAACAAGTTGTCTGTCGGCCTTTCTTTTTGTTAGTAAACAAATATTTTTTCGTAGACAATATTTCTTTAATATGTTTATAATGTATCACAAGAACAATTTTTTTTCGAAATGAAATAGACATGATAGACGATTGTGTTTTAAAAAGCAAGAACCGTTTTTACTAGCTAGAACCTGATTAGATCGTTTTGATATGCGTTTGTTGTTGCGTGCATCCGTTGAATATTGAATCATTCAAGATTCAAATGCCCCAATTATATTTTTCTTTTCTTTTTTACAACGTCTTGACAATCTCTAGAAGGGTAGAATTCTTGATGTAAACATTTGCGCTGCTTCGTGAATTTAATGCGCATCAGAATTATTAATTGACGCGCAAATTGTTTATTTTAATTACAAACACTCTTACATGTAGGAATATGCGTATCGATGTAGGCAATTTTCACCACTCTCGAAATTTATTTGTCTTAATAGTGGATTGAATGATTTCTCAGGTGGACATGTATTGAATGAAAGTTTTTTTTTATCTGTTTGGCTGATGGCTGTTATTAATTTGAAATGAAAAACACGAGAAAAAATTTTTGGATTCTCGAATACGCCATTATATAAGAAAAATAAAACAGTTGAACTCTATTCACTATAGACCTGTCATAAAAGTGGGGACTATATGAACATACCATTGTGAGGTTGAACCGTCAAGAGGTAGGTGTCCGGTCGATCGCTGGTGACGTCACTTCTTTTCACAAAAAGCTCTTTTAAATGTTCCCTGCCATTTATTACAACTACCCAGTATCTGCCTATGGACAAGCTGTACAAGTCGCCATGTTGTTTCCGGAGATTCCGAAAGTCTTCCAATATATTTTTCCCGGATAAGTGATGAAGGTTTCCGATAACCGGAAGCGGCGTTGGTCCAGGCGGGTATTTCGAAGCTCTTCTTTGACGAAACCAAAGGAAAGCAATTGAAAATACAAACACAAAAATTATAGCGTCCACAAAAGATATTCCTGTATACATTTTTATTACAACTTTTTGTAAGGTAAAGATGTAACGTATTTTTTGTAAGATCAGCTAATCTCCAAATCAGATCAAAGTAAAAAATAAACAAAACGAGAGGTAAGGATGTTACAATGTCGTAGCCTACATTGAGAAAAACAAACTTCACACTATCATGATTACACACTTATGTGTGAACTTTATTTAAAGTAGATCATTTTCAACGATTATACCGGTATCACATAATATTTAAATCAGTGTTAAATGGTATGAATATCATTTTGTTCATGAATAAATATTATAAGGTTAATATTTTCTTCTACATACGGTAGCTAACATACAGTCTGATTAAAATACAGCCCCCCCTGACTTATTTCACGGCCGTCATTCGGTATCGTGAGTTTTTGACTCGTGAAGGAATCGACAACGGCGGCAAAGTATAGAAAGCTGCTCGTGGAGGGAGGAGGCGACGGTTCGTGGTGGAGGAATTCGGACATTTCAAATAGAAGGTCAGTCTTTTATTCTAATTTTCTTATATTTATATACAAAATATTCAAAAAACAAATATGTCTCACAAAATTAATGAACATTATGAACAAAAGCCAACAAAAAATAAAAATAAAAATACATTACTTTCTTCAAACTCATTCAAGGCGAATATTTCGTCATCATTTTTTCTGTAACACAAACATGTTATTCTACGAATTGCGGGTTGCCTTTTGCATAAAACGTTACAAATTTGGTATGTGCGTGTGCAGCATCTTTTGTTTTTACATATTCCATACCGTTATAAGGATTTAAAGAAAAAATGTATTAATAAGCTAAGAAAAATATGCTCGGTACCGAAAAATCGACTCGTGATGAATGGTGTACCGTATTTTTTTGCTCGTGAATTTTGCTCGTGATGGAGGAATTTACAATTATCAAAACTTTGTACCGGCACTAGAATCAATCATAACCTAAATGATATTGCATATAATACTTATATATTTTTTTAACAAATTCGCGTGGGTATTTATTGTCATATTTTTATAACTGTAGATCATGAAAAGAAGAAAGAGCAATAATTATGACAACAGAAAGAGACATTGGGCAATGAAGAGAAGAAAGGTCAAAAAGTCAAAGTTAAAAAGCTTTATTTAAAGTCGGTTAAGCATAACAGTATAAACACAAGCTCTAATGAGCTTTTATGCCGACATTACATATATATAAACAAGACATACACATTACATAAGACACAATAAAACATTCATAACACAAAGCATGCATAAGCACATAATCATAAGCTTGGGAAATCACACATATATAGCACTACACAAAAAATAAATTGCATGCAAGCAGACAGTTAGGTACAAACAACAACACCTGGAGAAAATGGGACGACGACCACAACACCAGTCGAAGACGAGACAGTAACACCAGTTGAAGATGAAACAGCCACGCAAGTCGAAGATGAAACAGTAACACCAGTAGAAGATGAAACATCCACACTAGTCGAAGATGAGACAATAACACTAGTCTATGATGGACCAATGCTGCCAAAGAATACTAAATTGAATTTTAACAAGAATGTTCAACTCTACCCAATAATTGTTTTAACATTTTCATTCCCATTAATTGTTTTAAAACATGTATAAATAACCATAGAGATTCACAATAAAAAATCGATGTAATGTACCATCTAACTCACCTTTCTGATATGGGTATGTTGTGTTGATAAGTTTTTCATTGGCAAAACTCGCGTCGGGCCCAATCATGTACTATTAACTTAAACTGATCCAATATTAAATTGTGATGCGCGATTAGACAGTAAAAAGGTCAAGTCAATCATTTCCGCAAAGTAGATCTTTTGCCTTGACATTTCACTGAATATACAATGAAGAACATACATGTAATGATAACTACAATAATAAGCACTTTTACAAACGGCGATATGTAAATGAATGTTTCGCTGCACATATTGAAGAAAATGTTCATTTATGAATTTTATTTTAATTTTTTCAACATATTTATATATTTGTCTATAATCTTTCTCCAAGTTTTGGTCCGTATTGTATCTAAATTATTAGAGATTGACCCCTTATGATCTGTAGATTACCGGAATAACCGTATCTATATATATTTTTTTAATTTGGATTTACTTTTTGTGCCTACTTAATGGCCGATTTATTGTTTGATCTAACTATTTTGAGGCCATTTTTACTGGTCACGCTTGCTACTTCACGAGCGATAAATCGTCGCCGCATTCTTCACGAGCAATAACAGCATCTTTTTTTGGAAAAAATGAAATTTTATTACATTTTAATAACTTTTCGTTTCATATTAGCTGTCAAGATGTGGCAAAAATTGTTTTGGATATAATGATATGCTTAAAACGTCATTTTTGTGCAATTTAATACATATTTGTATAAAAAATGTCCTTTTTATAACCCCCAAAAATATAGGGTGCAGTAACGCCTTTAATTAATTCTCGAAATTGGTAAAGCTTTTTCGTGTACTTTTTTTCCCATTCTACAGAGTAAAAACAATCATTTTGTGAGACAGTTTTATTTTCTTTATTTTTCTTCAAATAACTTTGATATTGAGTGAAATAAATCAACTTTCAGAAAAATTATAGTTTATGCTCCACCACGAACCGTCGCCTCCTCCCTCCACGAGCAGCTTTCTATACTTTGCCGCCGTTGTCGATTCCTTCACGAGTCAAAAACTCACGATACCGAATGACGGCCGTGTATTTCATCGTCGATGAAATAAGTCAGGGGGGCTGTATTTTAATCAGACTGGCTAACATATTTTGTACTATTGTACGGAGTTTTACAGGCTATCGTTAACTCTGGAAATCTTATGACAGTCCAAAAGAACATACCTGTGCGTGATTTTTCACAAAGAAAGGGACAATAAGAAAAAAAGTATAGACAACGTGTTAATCGTAAATTCTTCCATTCCTCTTATGTGTTCCTTTTCTTAAATTGTAAAAAAATATATACACCATTGAATTTTAGGCAAGCGTTAGCCGCCGTATGTAGTCATAAGGTTACTGCTGGCTTTCGCGGGTTTTTTTTGTTCAGTCTAGTCGGAGTAATCTGCCTACTGTAATCTATTATTTTTCTTCTATATTACTTTTCAAAATATGGTCAAATATATTAGAATTCAATGCATTTGTTTTATATTTATCGATTTTTAAACGACACAAAACGAGTTTTACAAATTCCTTTTCAATATAAATAAAAAGCTACGCTGAGCGCAGCATGATACGACCGCAACAAGTTTAACCCTGTACGTTGGAGGCCTAATATAGATAGTCCATTGCTTTGGTCACATGAAGCCCATGGTGGACTTACAAAGCTTTTTGACAAATGCATCCTGTGGTGGACTTAAAAATGCATTTTTGACACATATATATTTACATCAACATCTAATACAAAAAGCCTTATTTATATATACATGTAATAACTACAACTTAATTTTAAGTATAAAACTATTTGCCTTGACAAACTTTTAAAATTGGTGATTTTGGCCCCTTTGACCCCTAATTTCTCAAAAACTGTAAATGATATTGCAAATCTGATTGAAAAACGCAGCCAGGGATTTTCACAAGGATTCCAATGAAAAAAAGATTTTGAAAATCGGACCAAAAATAAAAAAGTTGATTTTATGGGCGTGGCCTGTCTTTAGCTCCGTGTAGCAATGTAATGGTGAAATGCATATCAAAATCATTGACACATTTAGTAGACAGAATTTTTTGAGCACTTCAACAAAAAAAGAATTTTCAAAATTGAATGAATAATGAACATTCTACAACAGATTTATCAATACACCCGTTTTAGCCCCTTTGGCCCTTTTTTTCTAAAACAGTAGGGGCCACAAGCCCCAAATACAAAACAAACATTCCTTTAGTGGATATTATCATCATATTAAAACTTCATAACAATTGGCTGGCCCACTACAACTTAATATTGGAAAAAACTATTTCCCTGGACAAACTTTTATAAATGGTGGTTTTGGCCCCTTTGACCCCTGATTTCTCAAAAACGGTATGAGATATAGCAAATCTGACTGAAAAACGCAGGCAGGGATTTTTACAAAGATTCCAATGGAAAAAGATTTTGAAAATTGTACCACAAATAAAAAAGTCGACTTTTTGGGTGTGGCCCCTTTTTGACCCCTTATAGCAATGTAACGGTACAAGATACATCAAAGGTGTTGTTACATTTAGTTGACAGAATTTATTGAGGAATACAATAAAAAAAGAATGATCAAAATCGGATGAAAATTAAACATTCTACAGACGTTTTGTCAATACACCCGATTTAGCCCCTTTTGGCCCTTTTTTCTAAAACGGTAGGGGCCAGAAACCCCAAATGCAATACCAACCTTCCTTTATTGGTTATAAACATCATATCAAAATTTTATAACAATTGGTTAACTACAACTTAAGTTATCGCACGGAAACCAAAGTGTCTACAGACGACGACGACAACGACAACGACAACGACGACGACGACGACGACAACGACAACGACATCGCCATAACATAATAAGATCGCAAAAAAATTGCGGTCGTATAAAAACGAACTATTTTATGCTCCAGAACATACATGAATATTTATCTGTTACTTGATAGGTCGTGCAATCTACCTTGAAATATTGCTGTTGTTCATTGGTTTATGCTAGATTCCTTTCCGGTTCATTCATAAAATTCTTTACACAATTAATACACTAGTATATGCTGTTTATCGAAGGGTTTTTGAATCGATACCATTTGTGTACAATACAAGGCAAATGCACCAGAAAGTTTATATATTTTTCATTTCAAATATGATTATATGTACACTGAATAATCTTCTGTGCCAACGGAGGGGGGGCCTAGCGTCTTTATTATGTTTGAATATTTTAGTACTTATATATTTGGCTTGCCTTTAGCGCTTTGATTTTAGACTGTCATCATATTTCAGTTTGTGAACGATAGCCAACAAAACCAAATGTACTGCATGTCATGTATAATACAACAAAATGCGATTGATTCATCTTTCAAACACTATTAATGAGTGGCCATTTCCATTTTTTCAAAAGTATATTTTTATATGAGCAATACAAAAGTTTCACATTTTTTAAATGTAAGTATCAGTGGTAAAATTCACCTGAAGGTATACATAGAAACGTGACATTGTATTTAATGTGTATGACGTTGTTACAGAAAATTTATTGAAACGTACAAGTTACCGAGAATTTTTAGTAAAATCTTTAATATTATTGATCAATAATGTAGCTTTAGTCATCGTCTGAATGAAATACGATTTTTTTCAGTAAAATAACAGAATGATCTAAAAATTAGAATGTATTAATGAAAATGAGTTGACCATTTACGCGTCAGGCGTAGAAAAAAAATAGTGTCTGGAACTTTGTTGTCATTTTTATTTCGGACACCCGTGAAGGTTAGCACTGCTGGTGGAGTTTTAATTCCCCGAGGTAAGCCCGCTCCGGCACCAACACTTTTGTGTTGGAAACATATCAAAACTTTAAATTATCTGTTTAAGTAGTACTCCACCTAAGAATCATGCAAAATTGAAGAAAAGTGATTCATCGATAAAAAGGCTACAGTGGTTAATTTTTAACAAAAGATAGTTCAAAGTATACAAAATAAGAAATAAATAACAATTTGCTCATAACTGTCTGGTACTGGGAGAAATCTTGCCATTTTGTTACAATGGTTTCTATTGAAATTATTGACATTTTTAAGAGTTATCTCCCTTTCTCACAATTTTCCAATGCATTCTATATATTTTTTTTCTCCCAGGACCAACGCTTGTTTGGAAAAAGAGTACAAAATATCGAATCAGGGTGCTAGTAGGAGTAACATATCAAAAATAAAGTGGTGTAGGCTTTCCACCCATGAATCGCTTTTTGCATGGTTCTTATAAAAAGTGGTACTTAAATTTCAAAAATGTCTAAACCCTAAGATTCTTCGTACCCCAGATTATCTTAGTAATATTTTGGTTCCCCAGTTTGGTAATTTTGGTTTTATTGTTCTATGCTCTTCATAATCATATTAAAGGTTTTTTGGTAGAGCGCCTCTGATTATTCTTGAATAGACGAAACGCGCGTCAGACGTAGAAAAAAATTATTGTCTGGAACTTTGTTGTCATTTTTATTATTAGATAAGCTAGGAATAAAGAAATTCAATATTGATGTAATCTCTAAGTCATTATGAAAAACACATGTACCAAGATCACCTCAATCAAACAAAAGGAATCATTTTATTTGCCTTTGTATTCAAGGAATTTCATCCTTTTAACCAGAAAATTTGTCAATCTCATACTTCCGTATTGGGTTATTGGTGCGTTTTATTTCCTTCGAGATTAGCATTGTGTCATGCGTCACTGTTTTAACGATTTCATTTTGTTGCTTGAATAGACAAGTATTAGCTTTAAAAAAAAACAGTTTGTCGTCTCATAGCAATATCATCTATAATGTATATAAAAAAGAAGTTTGTGAAGTAAATAAAAATTCAAATTTTTAGCAAACGTGTCATTGTTTGAAAATACATGACTGTATTTGGTGAAGTCGAAGTAGAGAGACATGTTGTTAAGCAGTTACTACTTGTCGCAACACATTCATTGCAATCCAAAAACGACTCGTTTATGATGCGTAAATTTAGGAAGGAAATAGAAGTCAATAAAGACCAACATATTTGCATGTTTGCCAGAAAGACAGAAATTTGTAAAGAAAACCATTATGTTTCCCATAAAGCTCCGAAAACAGCGGCTGTCAGTCCGTAAACTACTTAAACAGACTGTTATGGAGCTTGGTTTCATAAAAATATCCCGCTACTTATGCTGTCTTCTATCGAAGCCCCGAAACGCCTTTAACAAAAAAAATATTTAACTTGTGCGCATGAGTTTAAAAGCCAATAAATCGAGCTCTGATAAAGCAGAGACATTGCTTTACTTCTGCAGGCAGAATTTCATGGCACGTTTATTGGAAAGTAAACTCTTCTACTGTTTACAAAATTAAAATATACCGACTTCCACTAAGTTTTTATTTCTAAAGCTTAAAAAATACAACAAAGTTATTTAATATATTCTTAATCAATGCTAATGATTATTATTGATCGATGAAAAAGGCGATTAATAGGTTTTACACAGTAGTGCCTTCCAATTTCCTTGCAATTTTAAATGAGAGCTATGAGAAATATTTAGTTAATTCTTTATCCATGTTTAATATCAACTGTTGATGTTCGCTGAATTGGCCGAATCTATTTCTTTTTCTTATAAACTTATAAAAAATACTCTTGATTTATTATATAAAATTGAAAAAAAAACAAGCGTTTAAAATCTTGTGTGTTGTATTTTGCTCAATAAATGATAAAAGGTTTTAATAGAAAGTTAATTTAAGGTACATTTGTAGTAACAAAATTACTTAACTTGAAGGGTCTGTCTCAATGTCCATGAGAAAAGAGAAAACATGAAATAGTCACAGACAATAAATTTTGCTACGCCTGACGCGGTTCGTCTATTCAAGACTCATCAGGGGCGATCTACCCAAAATATAGAAAATCAAAACTATATCCAGATTAGGAAGAGGATGAGATAATTAAACCAAAAATACATAACAATGAAAACAAAATTATACTGGAATAATTATAGATCTCAATGGTCCTGCCTTGGTGCAGGCATTTCATAAGAAATGATGGGTTAAACCAGTTTTTATATACAGCGCACCAATCATCCTTCATTGATGTACTTCCTCTTGTAGAATGAAAACATTGATAAATATGATTTTTCATCAAATTGTCCAATTTGTTATGTACAGTATCCTAGTTTTAAGCAATCACTTAAAGGAACACGATGGATATGTCGCATACACCTATCCCAAATATGATTATCTTTTTAAACGAAAATAACAATATGTTAAAATTAAGGTTCACGTAGATATCATGACCGCGTTAGACTATAAATCCTACGTGCTTGATTCAACAATCTTTGGTGGATTACGTCTTTTTCGAAAATTTTTGTTTTTATCTTTATTATTAATTTGATTTAAATACTGCATATAGGTGGAAACTTCTTTTATATATGTCGTGTACAAGTTGCAGCTTTGTACATGTTTCAACATGTACAGATTAATTGTACAAGTTAAGAAAAAATGTGGATGCCCTCAAAATTATTGGACATTATTTATTATTTGTAATCATAAATGTAAATGGAATATTAAAGAAAAAGTGAATCACGAAGTTCACAATCAAGTCTATAAAATACAACAAGTTTTAAGAACTTCAATTGCATAATGATGGCCACATAAGTTCCCATACTTTATGTCTTGATTTCAGCAACAACACTTTAAAAGCTTTTTTGACAATTCAATAATACTTTCCATTACACATTTAGGTGAATTTTCTTAAAACTGACATGCAGTATTTCAACAAAAAGTGTAAAATCTCACAAAACCATAGTATTTAGTTAATTTTCCTGTACAAATAAAGATTATTTCGGTCTTCAATTTTTATAGGTAGGTCGTTCCTGTTTAATCTTTTCTCTTGGATATTGAGATTGATCATCCAAGTTCGGTAATTTTGTAACTTCCTTTATTTACACCTAAATCGCTCCTTTATACATACAAACTTACTGAAGGTCAATAGCAAAATTACATGCATCTACTACTGAAGTCTATTTACTGTATTTTTCAACATCATGTATTCTAGCATTGGAATTTTAATGCATTTTATTCTGTGTACGTTTGTTCCGTATCTGATCTAAATAATATGCTTATAAAAAGAAAAATGCTATGAAATGTACATGCATTTGATTAAGTTTAGATAGGTGAAATGATGATGCATTAGACGATCATCGTGGCACTGCCCTCATTTTGAATGGAACCGGGCAATAATTTATCCCAAATATGCCTTCAACAGGGGGTTTGTCTTCTCCTTCACCGGGGAGGAATTCGAATCTCTGGACTAAAGTCGTCAGGTAGAGAAACAGCTCAAGGCGGGCAAGAGATTCACCAAGGCACATTCGCTTTCCTAAAATAGAAGATAGCAAATAAATGGACATTAAAATATCTTCCAATGGTTCCCAAATATCAATAAATAAAGGTTGTAATAATTACCGAGCTTGGCGGATAAATCTCAAATGTCCTAGAGAAAAGACAAAATAAAGGAGACATGCTGGAGTAGTTGTAATAAAAATCGTGATGGTTCTGACTTGGTACAGGTATTTCAAAAGAAAAGGTTGATTTACTCAGGTTTTATTGCCAAAATTCTTCCTCTGCCATTGCAATGTTCCGGTCTGGTAGTCACAAAAAACACACAACACGGTTTTGAGACGTTAAATAAATATTAAAGTGATCATCTCAGTACAACAACCAGCCAAACACTAGTAAAACAAGTACTTAACATTTCATCACATGATTTTGAATTTTTCCACCAGTAGCTGATAACGAAGGAAGAATGGCTCAAGAGACCGGTTGCGACGTATTTTTCTTGTACCCTCTAATAGCCGGTCACGTAGCATTATAGCGATCCGAGAGATGATATGCAAAGTCAACAAAATATGTAAAGACGCCCAATTTGGAATTCGACAGCTCATCTATTAACGAATTTGATTAAATGCCGACCATTCATTCAATAAATCAAAGATATTTTGTGTTTATAAGAAAATCTTCTGCTTCCATTAAGATCTTGTGCTAATATAAAACACTGATTTCTCCTTTATTTTGACTAAATGATGAAGACATTTCTCCTTTATTCATACCGAGTATTGCCGTCCTTTTATCTATATTAAGACCTATAATGATGTCACCTTTCTCCTATTTAAACATAAATCTTGGGAAGGACATTAATATTTAACAAACATTTTATAGAAAATTGATTAGGTATTTAGACACACGGCATGGAGGATTTCAAATAGGTCAACGAGCATGCAAGTGCTTTCCACGAGGATAAAAAAGGTAAAATGAAGTAGTACGAAAATTAGACTTCTTGACACACTGGTAAGTTTTGAACAAGGACATTTGAAGAGTGATTTGTACGCCACACCTGCAGACAGTCTCTCGAACGAGGTGGGGGACGGTTACTGTCTCCGGTTCAATAGTAACTGGAGCAGCCAACTCTGGCGGTCGGGTGTCATGACCAATGGCGCTTAAAATGTCTACTTTAAACAGCCTAGTCAAGACTATACAAAAACATCAATCATCCTACAGACATCATTTATAAGTTGATGTGAAATCATGCCATCAAAAAAGTACGAAAAACCGCAAAACCACATTGTGTGATAGAGAATAAGAGAATATTCTGCGATGAGAATTATGTAAAACTCAGGAAAAATCTTAAAACTCGACTCAAAAAGAGTCTCCAGTTCAAATCTTATTGATCAGCAGCTACGTATGGTAGAAAAACCTGACCGTAAAGACCTTATCCAATACATGAATAAGTAAGCGAAATAAAAATCAGATACCGCTATAGTTAGCAAGTTAAAGTCCTACATACGACACGTAATCAGAAACCCCTTACAAAAACCAAGTTCCAACGATAATTTGGTATCAATATCCATTCAATTGCAAAATGCAAAAATTGAAAAAGTTCAATTGCGATACTATACAGACTTGTCCCCCCTTGTCCCCCTCCGGTCCAGGTGAGCTTAAAATAACTATGCTTTTAAAATTTAATTGATAAAGTCTGGTTACATGTAATTATGAGGAATGATTTGTACATTGTGAAATTTTATATAAATAGGGTCATTGAATACAAATTAAAAATAGCACATCACCAACATACCCTGTCGGGACAACACTAAACAACATGCTTTGGCAAATTGTCGCCAACGTTGCCTATGACGAAAATCACCTTCACAGCGTGCCTGATGTGAATCATGATGATGGGGAGGCTATGATGTAATTTTCAGAAGACTTTTCGATCGGGACTCAAGGAAACTAATAGAAGCGACGAGGCATTTAATACATATATGGCCTGTTAAGAACGAAGTGTTTGATACTTACCAAGAGAAAATGTAAGCAATCTATCTTGTCCAAAAACTTTGTTTTCTTTATCAAGAAATCTTTCAGGCTTAAAATCTAGGCTGTCAGGGAAAACAGATTCATCATAAGCAACCGATTCGAGACAAGGAATAAGAATGGCATTTTTAGGGATGATATAACCATTATAGTATATGTCATCTGACGCGCTATGGGGCAATCCTAACGGAGTCACATTTGAAATGCGTAATGCTTCCAACATGACAGCTTCACAATATGGAAGGCCTTGTTTATCATTTATGCTGGGGACGCGGTTATTGCCAACTACGTCATTAATTTCTGTGTACATTTTCTGCTGAATTGTTGGATTTCGTATCAGATGTAGCAGTGCCCAATGTATGACAGTTGCTGTTGTGTCTGTTGCAGCAGCCCACATATCAAAAAGTGCAGCAGTCAGATGTTCAACTAGAATTAGAACAATTCAAAGTCTTAAGAATGGCAGACAAATCCAAAATGCAATGTACTAAAGTTAACAAACTTACTTAGCAAAAGAAAAATACCAAAAAAAAATGATAATAATTACGATGGTCGACGAATGTGGCCAATTCTATTTTTGACAAAATACGACGAGAAAACAATGATATGGGCGAAAAATTAAAAATTGTCTAAGTGATGGCAAGTTAAAAATATAAATCCAAGACCTGTGATTAAGATATTTTGTTAAATCTTACATATATGAAAAGCTAGTTATGCCAAACCCCTTTTGGATAAATTTACGAAGAGTTGAAGAAGCAATATAGTTTTAAAATTAGTAAAAATACCGGGTCCGATTTGAGGCCTTCGTGGCTTTACTCCTTTACGTATAAGTACTGTGAGTAATAGTATCAAACTCCTTCGCAGTAGGCTTATCCTTTCCGACAAAAACAGGTAAGGATTGTCCCAATGCTACAGGCTTGTATGAATTCCATCAAGACTTTTGATTTTTTTTTTTTTATAATTTGTTTAAATTTCGCTATAATAGTTAGCCATGAAAATATCAAATTTTCTGTAATATTTTATTCTGTAATAACTTCCGGACCCACAGATAGCAATTGAAGAGGGAGGTTTTGGTGCGCCTTAAAACCTGGTTTAACCCTCCATTTCTTTTGAAATGCCTTTACCAAGTGAGGACCATTGAAATCTTCAATTTTTCCGGTATGCATTCCTTCTTTTGTCTGGTCTTATGGACATTTGAGATTGATTCTCCAGATTCGGTAATTTTGTTATTACCTTTATTTCTTAGAAAAATTAATTCAATTTGTTGTAAAACCAGTTTAAATGAGTACGCACTATTTTAAAGTGAAGTTAAGTACAAGTATTTAGGTTATACTATAAACAATGTTGTTGCGTAATACATTTAGGAATATGTGAGTACATGTACTTTCATTGTTTTTAATTTAGAGAGTAGGGGTCAAAAATAGGTCATTGAAAAGAAGCCCGGAAAGCCTGGTGCAGTGATTAGTGTACGGACCGTTACGGACGGGAACTGGACTGAAATGCGAGGAGTTTGTACTAGTAAATTATTTTACATTAAAAGAGATTTTTAAGTTTGCATCAAGAAAAATTATTTGAACTTCACATAAAAAACTGTACAGTGAAATTTGTTAAAAAAGAAAACCTTATTTGATGTGAATTCCGATGTCAAAACATACCTGAAAATATTCCCTTTTGGTATTTTTCTTGCTTAAGTTCATTCAGGTAGGTATCGATGAAATCTCGCACGTCATCTTCGTCCAAAGTGTCTCTATGTTCCTCTATCTCATTTCTAAAGAAGTCAAATGTTCGCTGCAGCTTTTCCCTGATCGGGTGTGCCCTAAATGGGTCACCTGGAATTCTAGCAAGGGCTGGGAAAAAGTTGACAATGCTATTGAAAATTGGATCTCTAATGATCTCTTCTTGGTATTTAACAAACTGAACAAATTTCGGGTCATCGTAATCGAACCGTCTACCGACAAGAATGGACAAGACTATGTTGGAAAAACTAACGTTTATTGAATTTTCTAGGCGGAACGATTGGCTATTGTAGTCTTTAATCGTTTTGAGAAAGATTTCCATTTCTTGTATTATTTTGGACTCAAATCTATATTTTCCAAACCCAAATTCCTTCAGTTTTGAGATGGCAAATTTTCTATGATATTTCCACGGTTCTCCATTTCCGGTTGTTATTGCTAAAATAAAAAGAAATATAAATGTAAAAAGTAAGTTATTTTTTTTTCACTCTAGAAATGATATTTTTACGTTTTTGTATTTGGTGTTAAAGTTGGAAGGTTGGCAATGTATGCATGGGTATAAATGATGTTATACAAATGCATGTTCAAGCACCGCAAACAGTAAAACACTACTTATTCTATTAGGCATGTCAGAATGCTATAATTGAAAAAAAATCTAAGATAAATTGATATTTTGGCAGCTGGCAATCTTTAACCCCTCTTTATCCATTGTAACAAAGCAAAATACACTAACACCGTGAAGTGTAATTATTAAGTCGACAGAATTAAACGAAGAATACAATATAAATATTTAAGATTGGAAGAGAAATTAACATTTAACCAATTTTTTTCCAATGAAACCCTTTTAATTTGGTGGCTTTTCTTGAACGGGGCTACATACTGCACGAAAAACAAATGTCTGAACCTTGTTATACATGTAACACCATGGGATCTCAACACTTGTGAAGTCATATAAAATGGTAATATTACATTGTCAGTAAACATTTAGAACTCTATTTTTAAATGAACTTTCTGTATATTTAATTCTCCTTTTGATGCAAGTTTTAGGTGGTGGTTGTTCACTTGTTCTGGTTCTTCGCTGAGTTGTTTTATTGTCTTTAAGAATCAAATGCTCTTTGATGATATTTCCTTCTGTTTAAACTTTTACAACGCTCGAAGATAATCTATACACCATATGATAAAACTTGCGTTGTTTTTATTGAATAATGCCCCTTTGTATTAGTAACCAAACACCCTAAGCAAATTTCTAAACGATCAACCAATGAAATCTTAAATCAATAACTTTACCATCGTAAGGTTGAACAGTCAAGAGGTATGAATCCGGTCGGTCGCTGGTTACGTCACTTCTGCGTACAAACAGCTCTTTCAAATGCTCCCTGCCATTAACCACAACCACCCAGTATTTTCCAAGAGACAAGCTGTATAAATCGCCATATTGCTTCCGGAGATTCCGAAAGGCTTCTAAGATATCTGCCCCTGATAAGTGGTGAAGGTTTCCGATAATTGGAAGCGGCGTTGGTCCAGGTGGGTACTTCGAGGGTCTCCTTTGTCGAAACCAAAGGAAAACAATTGAAAATACAAACACAAAAATAAAAGCGTCCGCAGAAGATATTCCTGTATACATCTCAAATATCATTGGAATTTTTATATTTTTGAAATGTTCACGATAAAAATGTAACGTTATATTTGTAAGATCAAGCAAATCAAATACACCTCATAAACGATAAGTTATTTTATAATAATGTGGTCTACACCAGCAAAACTGACAACACTTTATCAGGGTCGCTGACTTAAGTGTATAATTATGTATAAAGTCAGTGAACTTTATCAAAAGTAGACCATTTTAAATGTTTATATAAAGTTACAATTTTTATGTATTTGCAAAGTGATAAGTTGAAATCACAAATAAACAAAAGTGTGCTTATATTTTTTTCAAAATCAAATAAAACTTTAGGTGTATCTTAAACTTGCACTTAAATGAAATGATTGATATACTACATGTACTATATCTCTTGTCAATGAGAAGCTTAGAATACATAACCATTTTTTATTTAAATAAGACATCTTAACGTCTCAGGATATCATTATACATGTATTTATAAAACTTTAGAAATTTTGAAGGTGTAAAATTGATTAGTTTGATAGACATCAGTATGGAGGCATCTTTTTCCGTTATATAACAGAACCATTTCGTTGGCCTCTACAAGTAGATAGCAATAATGAGATATTGAATAGGTGTACGCGACACAGCCCACAATCAAGCGGCAATTCAGAAAAACCAAAATGGACAACCGCCAGCAGCTTTCAACGAGGCCAGTAGGCGCTGCTCGCGGTTCTGCAATTGACCCATGGTCTTAATAAATTACAAATAATTCAAATCCAGTCCTAAAATAGTCACAGATAGACCCCCTTCTTAAACAATGAACAAAAAAAAAAACATAAAAAAGACAAGTGCAAACGAAAGCTTTGTCAAAGACACCAGGCTTTGGACAGGCACATATAATATGTGGCGGGGTTAAACTAATTTTTTGGGACCAACCTCCCCCTATTAATATTTCTAGACAAAGCACAAAAACTAAACACATAATAAAAATCAAATCGATCAAAGTTCAATTCCACTTGAGAGAACCTTAGACAAAAGACAACAAGAACAAACAAAGGAAGGGTAAAGGAACTCTCTATAGAACAATCGCTGTTACTGACAGCTAGATGAGAATCATCAATCGACTGATGTAAAAAAAAGTCGTCCACCACATGTATTATGCCGTTTTCAGTAGATTTATATTAGTTAACTATATAGAGTACCTGAGTTACAATAAAAGACCAGAGTTCACACCCGAGAAAAATATCAATCACCTTAAGATTACATGAGAAGAGTTTTTTGCGACTAAGGGACGGACCATTAAACTTGAAGGGGGCCTTTGTATTTTGTTTTGGCCGGATTTTTTTTTTCTGCGCAGAACGCGGAAAAAACATTTAGTTTTTGTATGCGTCGCGACAGAATTTTTATTTTTCAAGGCGTTGCGACAGAATTTTTTTTCATATTTAGCTTTATTTTATAAAGCAGAAATCCTTCTTCAGAATATTTGTTTCTTATCCTCTGCTGCCAAAATATTTTTTTCATAAAAAAAAAATCATTTTCAGAATATTTTTTTAGGATAAACCAAGCACCCCCTTTCAAGTAAAATGTTCAGTCCTTAATGAATGGGATGAATATTTTTTATATCTAAATGATATTTGGGTACATATTAACCAAAAAAGATAGTTACTTTACAGAATTATCTATGTGGAATTTATAAATTTGAAAGTTTTAAAGTAATATTGTTGTTGAACTGGTATTATCTACACCAGAATACCTTGCTCAATAGGTTTAGTAAGTAATAGAAATTTTCAATCTTTTCTTAGGATAGAACGCCTCTGATGAGTCTTGAATAAACAAAACGCACTTCAGTCTTAACAAAATTTATTGACTAACTATTGTTGTAATTTTGAAAAATTATACTGTATGTCATGTGGAAATACAACAAAATAACAATGAAATATGAAAAATATATGAAACAATTTAGGATATAACCATTTAAATCTCAATATAAATAATATTGATCTATACTTAAATAGAATTGAACACAAAATAAATTATCAATATAAACAAAATATGAACAGCTCTATAGAAGCCAGTAGCAAACAAAGCTAGCTGTCAGTAACTTCGAGTGTTCTCAAGAGAGTATCTTTACGTCCCGTTAATTACTTGTTGTCCTTTTGTCTCAGATACTCTCTTGTTGAATTGAACTTCTATCGATTTGATTTTTACTGTGTGTTAGTTTGTGCTTTGTTATTGATTATCATTAGGGGGAAGGTTGGCGCCAAAAAACTAGTTTAACCCCGCCACGTTTTAATGTGCCTGTCCTAAGCCAGGAATCTTTATCAAAGCTTATGTTTGTATTTAGTCGAATTTATGTTAATTGGTTTTTTTTGTCAAGAAGAGGGTCTTTCAATGCACTTTGGGATTGGGCTTGAATCATATGTACATGTATTTTATTTTCAATCCAGGGGCCAATTGAAAAACAGCGAGCAGCGACCGCTGGTCACATTGAAGGCTGCTGGCTGTTTTCCATTGTGGATATTTAAAATATACGTTTATAATGTAGGTTGTGTCGCGTACACTTATTCCACATCTCATTTTCTTCTATTTCTTTCTTTCGAATGTTTTTATACCAACTAAACGCCCTATTTAGACCTCTGTAAACTATGAATGGAAAAATTACGTTCAAAATTTCACAACTTGGCAAAAGAAAGAGGAGATATAAGGCAGCAACCATTTGAAATTCTCGGGGGGGGGGGTACGGATTTTTTTGAAAAGATATTCGGTTTTCAATTTTTGGGGGAAAAATTGTCCTTGACCCAGAAAGAAAAAATAAGGCGTAAACAAAATTGCGAATGTTTTCGGTGTCGTTCAAAATAAATTCTCGTCTTCGAGAAAATTTTGAAAAAAGTAAATTGTCGAGGGGCTAAAATCCATACCCCCCAGAATTTCAAATGTTTGCTGCTTAATACTACTGAAAGAAGTGAACGTATTTGTCTCTTTTGTGATAATAAAAACATTGAGGACGAGTTCCACTTTCTATCAACTTGTCCTCATTACAACATCCTAAGAAAATAACCTTCTTGAAAAACTTAAAAATCTACTAGGACATCCGTTTCCGCATACCTTATATTAATAAAAGAAATTAACTTTTCTCTAAATAACAAGTCCTATCCATTTTTTTTATATCAAATTGTATAAGAATGCTTGCAGATAAGAATACACAATTAGTAGTATAATAGATAAATTAGTACCACTGTCATGCAATGTTAATATTGCTTTGTTTAAAATTGATATTTTTGCTTATTCCTGATTTAGTGTGAATGTGTTTATGCAAATTAATATTGTCTATTGCATTCATGAAATGCTTCTCATATATTTTAAGACGCTCACACTTAAGAAAGTTCCCAACACTTTTGCTAAAATAAAATTGTGTCGTTTAATTTTCGTGAAAATTTGCAAAAATATGAACTTTAGTCATTTAAATCTTAATGTCAAATCTTAAGAAAATAGAACCATTGGTTATTTGGAATTTTTTTTTCATTGAACATAATGAAGTTTCAACATTACATAGCGAGCACAGCTCGTAGCGGGCACGAAGTGCGGAGAGCTCTACAGCAAGTTCTCGCGAAAAATTTGCCTAATGCTGATATTGATTTTTTTTGCGTTCGGATATGCTTCTCACAATTTCACGTGCATAATTTATACAGGTGAAATGTGAATTTGAAAATAAGTACCAATATTGCTACTCGCCTTCCAAAAAAAATCTATGTAAATATAGAAAAAGGAGAAAAAATATTCTGATGACGATGAGTTTCTTCATTTTTTAAGTAAAACAAATTTTATTCATTTTTATACGCTCATTCGGCCCAAATACCTCGTCCCAAACTGAAAATGATCTGATTTTAAAAAGTAAAACTAACTGCGATCAAAACAGTTAACATTTGCATCAAAAGTGTCCACGTCTTTTCGGGAATGGGGTCCTCTAGATCTTATATTCTGAAATCTAAACGATTTTATTCCTCAATTGAGGCGTGAAACTCCGCCATATGAGGGCCAAAAAGAGGATCCATCTTTGATGTTTCATGGTATAGGGGAGCCTTCTTCAACTCAAAAGGTATGTAAAAATACAATTAAGCTGTTCATGGACATCTTATATTTTTGCTGTGCTCGCAATTAGGCAATGCCTACATCATATTATTTTGATCATTAAGAAGCTTGATTTCTTTGTATAATTGTGCTTGACTAAAACGTTCAGGTGATATTTAAGAGTTATTTCCCTTAGGCGTTCTGTACCCCCTTAAGATGTTGGTCAATGTAAATTGAAAATAAAGTACATTATATAAACATTGTCCTGATAACTGTAAAAATAACAAGTAAAAGTAAATACAACCTAACGAACGGAGATGATATCCGAATAGACAAAACAAGGCAAAGACATACCAGGAAAATTGAAGATCATCATGATCATGACGGTCCTGACTTGGTACGTATATGCATTTCAGAAGAAATGGTGAGTTAAACCAGGTTTTTTGGCGCCAATGCTACCTCTTAATAATCACCGGCTTGCATGATAACGGAATTCAATGTTATAAATCATTATGAAAAATAATAATGAACCAAATTCACCTACATTCAGACATACGGAACTATCTTATTTGATTTGTTGGCAAGCAACCCAGCTTTTGTCAATCTCTTACTTCCGTATTCGGTTATTTTTGCGTCTAATTTCCTACGAGATTAGCATTGTGTCGCGCATCACTGATATTGAGATATCGCCTTGGTGCTTGAATGTTCATTAGACACGAGTAATGGAAAACTCGTGTTTTCTCGGAGAATTTCATGGCACGTTTATTGGACCATGTGACCATTATCTTTACTACTTTTTACAAAATAAAAACATATCGACTTCTACTATGTTCTTATTTGAGTGCTTAAAAAGAACAATAACTTTGTTTAATATATTTTAATTAAGGCTAATGATTATTTATGTTCGATATAAAGGTTTTATAAAGTAGTGTCAAATAACCCCTTTCCATTTCAAGATGAGAGAGGTCAAACACGTGCTAAAGGAAATCTTTGGTTTATTCTTCTCTGATTAATTATTGATAAGCAACATTAAGTACACAAAAATGTCAGGAGGGATTGGGTCTGGACACTGAAATGATACCTTGAGAATAATCTAAACAGACCCAAAAATACTTTTTTGGGGCGATGACGTACAGATAAGACGGGGGGTAACTCAAAGTATTTTAGGGTACAGATTTCCGGCCCAGTAATTTTATACCCAACCCATTTATATATTGCCTGATTAAAAAAAACACTAATATATCTCTTTTGCATATAAAATTACGTAGAATATACGCTTATACTTGACATATTTTATAGATATCTTTTAAAATCAGAGCTTGAACGGTAAACGTTATGAAATGCATGCACTGTTAGTTACAAGGAGTTACAAGAAAGCAAAAAGTGGATGCTCAGTCACTCTTTTTCTATTGATAATGAAATTTTTGAAAGTACATCATATGATATACAACATCTGAAATTTCCACCCTTTTCACATTTTGAGCACCCCAACAAGTAGACCCTTTTGGGCCGAACATAATGGTTGTTTTCAGTTGACGTACTCTAGTTAACTCGAGTTAACCCGAGTAACAAATAAACGACTAGAGTTCGTACTCAGATAAACCCCGATGACCTTTAACCCCTACTCGAGTTTGACTCTGGCCAAAGCAGGGTTGGTAGAGTACGTGACGTCATGAGTAGAGTTTACCTGCGACAATGTGACTGGATTTTAAAAAAAATAATACTTATCTAATGTTTAATTTACATAAATTACTTTAGAAAATAATGTTTTTTAATTAATGTTTTAAAAGATCGTTATTATATATGGTCAACTATATGCTAGGGTACCTTGTTCTATTGACAAATAATACACGAGTAAACCCGATACTAGAATAACTTGTTCAGTTGACAAATCGAGTGCGCATGACCCTATTCAGCTATTAATAAAAAAATATTCTACTAGAGTTAACTCGAGTGTGTCAACGGCCAATGTACCTACTTTTTTAAAGGAAGTTACACCCCCCCCCCCCGTGACTCACGGACATAGTATTAAATAGGGTTAAAACTTATCAATCAATTGTGATTGTAGAATTTAAATTACAGGCACCAAAAGAGTACATTTTTGTAACATACAAAAGCAGTAGTGAAGATGCACACCTGCTAAGGCTATTTTGTTAACGTAAATCTGATATAAATCTCAAGAAAAGAATTATGCAGAGCGATTGTTAACCTCAAAGTAGTTGAAAATAAAATGACTTTAAAAAATTAGAAAATTTATCACTTTTCAGTCGTTAAAAAAAAATAGAATCATAATTGTGACGTCATTGGGTGAACGTATGACCTTAAATCACAGGGACTTGCTCCCATCTATCAATATTTTGTTGAAGTCAATGTGCGGTACGAAAAAAAACACTAGGGAGATACTACTTTCACCACCCCCTTTTCTTTAATTCGATTTTCTTTTAATAATTCATTGATCTCATACCTTTTCTTATTTAATTCGTTTCAAAGATGATTTTCCTTTCCAAAACACCAAAATATGATTCTATGATGTTCAGGGTCTTGTTTAGTATTTTTTCATTTTATTTATTGCATTTCGACCTCAAAATCGGGCTTAGTTCGGGCAATTTTGTAAAATTTTGCAATCGCTTGGACATGAAAATGAAAGTAAATTTGTCGACATTCTCGGGACTTAACGAATAAATGTAACGTAAAACGAAAGTAAAAACGTCATTAAAATTCATTCAGATTTCTCTCGAGTTTCGAGACTTTTCCTTGAAGCAATGCTTTTCATGTCCAAGCCCGAACAAAGCCCGATTTTGAGGCTGAAATGCAATGAATGAAGAAATATTTGGGTGTTTTGGAAAGGAAAATCATCTGTGAAACGAATTGTATAAGAAAAGGTATGAGATCAATGATTTATTAAAAGAAAATCGAATTAAAGAAAAGTGGTGAAAGTAGTATCTCCCTTGTGTTTTTTTCGTCGCGCACATTGACTATAACAAAATATTGATAGAGGGGAGCAAGTCCCTGTGCTTAAATTATCAAGATCTGTTCTTGTTGAAATTTTCTATTCGAAACAAACGATTATTTTCAAAGTCAGGTACAGGCTTCTCGATGAAGGTAAAATCCTTTTCTTTTTAAATCCAAGAAACCTGTATTTGACTTTTGGATACTAACCTTATCCAAGTGTATACTTCTGCAATTTTTAAGAGAGAAAAAAGTTTAAAGACACAGTTATTTTGTCTATGTGTGAAGTACACCTCAGACTTACATATAGATTTTGTTTATTAGTTTTGTCTGACCCGTGGAAGAAAAAACCAACAAAGTAGATATCCTACACAGGCATGGCCTTAACCATGTTAACGTTAAAGTTAATATGGGAGGAATTCTCAGTTTACGTTGAGCTTTATTATTATTAAACTTCAAATTAGCACTAATCATAATCATAGCTCGACAAACAATAGTTTAACGTTAAATTCTGAAGTTATTTGTTACAATACATAATCAAATTACAAAAAAAACCTTTTGTTCACCACGTTATAATATAAATTACGGAATTTCTACTCCAGAGATGTAAAAGTTGTTACAAATAAAAATTACATTCAGAGCATCAACGAAAAAGTACTTGATGATAAAATTTTGTTATGATTAAAGTCACTAGATACACACTGTATACTTTTTGTACATAATATCCTAAAGCGGTCAATGGTCATTGACTCATTTAATGACTACAAATTGTCATGTGAATCATATAATATTCATTGTAAAATAGTGTGTTGTTTTATAATAAGTGAATACGACGCCAAATTAGTGTTGAGACCAGAGATGTTCAATTGGATTTCAGTTAGTTACGTTGATGCTGTAGTCTTTGTGCTAGTATTTTTGATTGTATTCCTGTGGTTCCGTCAGCGGAGACCGCCATGTTACCCTCCCGGGCCTACGCCGTTACCGATTATCGGAAACTTCCACCACTTATCTGGAGGAGATATATTGGAAGACTTTAGAAATCTCCGGAAGCAATATGGCGACTTATTCAGCTTGTCATTGGGAAATTATTGGGTAGTTGTGGTAAATGGTAGAGAGCATTTAAAGGAGCTATTTGTACGCAGAGGTGACGTCACTAGTGATCGGCCGTCTTCTTATGCTATGACGGTACAGCCATATAACGGTAAGTATTGATGGCTGTGTTTGTTGCAGATAGCGTGTTTGTATGTTTGCGTCTATGTGGTGAAGTGAGATAGTGTGTCGAGTGGGATTGTTTGTTTGTGTGACTTAATCAGTCCGAAAACCGGTGGTATTTAAACAATAGAATGTGAGCTCTTCATCGGAAAAGATAGGAAAGTCAATTCGAATGTTTATCCTGGTTGTCAAGTGAATCAAAAGTTCTTTTTAGTACAAAATTTCTTCCAATTTTAAGTTATGCTGATAAAATAAACTTTTTTGAATTAAAAAGAGTTTTTAAAAGTAACAGATTGCATTTTAATGCATGTTATTATGTGGATATTTATGAAATGCTAACGGTGCAAACTGAAATGGATCGCACAACTTTAACTTTTATATAAAAAATTGAAAAAAATCACACTATTTGTTTAAATGTATATCTTCCCATCTGCAAATTTTCAGACATGTACTGCAAGAGTTAAAGCCAAAAAAAAATTAAGAAAAAGACCTATTTTTCTAGTCCGTCTTGACAACCTTCTTTTTAAAAGTACACGATTTACCTGTTGAATTCGATTATGTCATAGAACATGTTTACCTTTTTGACCGGTATCCGTAAATTGGGATCAACAGTATGTGAATTTGCATTGTATTGGAGTAAATGTCCAATTCAATATTCAGTCATCCGTTTTAAAAATAGGAATGCCTCCCATTTATCATGTTTATAATTTATTAAAGATAGAACTTGGTTGTGTCCCTTGAAAGTTTTTCATAGTTACACATTGAATTCAAATGGATCGTTATATGATAACAGTAAAATATAATTTTCAAACTAATATCTGTCGAAAGAAAAGGTAATAACCTAACATTCCCACAAGTTTCGAAAATGTACTGCAGGTATTACGCCTTGTGCGATTTTTTAAAGGTTGAGTTGACATTTTAATTTTTTCCAACGGCCAATAAGTTTCACTCGATTTGTTAAAATATGCACTTTTGTTGACCTTATAAACAACTGTTTACGCAACAGAAAAGATTCGTTAATAACATAACATGTCCAACGTATATGATAGTAGTCAAATCCATGCGTAATAAATGAAAATTGAAGATTGTTTATATGCCGTCGCCATCGTTGTTGTCATCGTTAAAAATTTAAAAACACATTAGCTGTTTTCTGCAGGGGAGATAATTGAATACCACTAGATATTAGACTGTTAATGCTGTAAATACATGAAACATTTAAGCACTTTTTACAAATGTGAAGTTACAATTGTGTGTCTTTAAATTTACTGTGGTTTTATTATTATTCGTAGGGTATCAATTTTTGCGGTTTTTATGGGTGGCCTTGATGCACGAATTTGATACCCCACGAAAATGAAATTTAACATCAATCTATATGCTGCATACTTCAGAACCACGAATTTAAGAATCGACGAACTTATCTATTTTCATCAAACCACAAAAATTGGTAACCAAGAAAATAAATGTACAATGTTAACTTCTTGTTTAGAAAAAAAAACAAAGAACAACACAAAGAAAAATAAACATCATTTTTTATGAAATTTATCGCTGTATACTTGACAAAATTTTTATATCCGAAAGTACAAAAATAGCATGTAGCATTCAACCGAAAACTCTCACAAAAAGGGTGCTTATTCTTTTTCACTGATAATGACGGTTTCGTGAAATCAAACCTAAAAAAAGCATGTTTTTAAAAAGATTATTTCATTCTCAATTTAAGCAATAACAACTGAAAACGGGGATTCATGGAAATTTCACAGAAATTTTGCGTTGTCAAGACTTAAGGAATTTGGGTTCGGGAAGTACAGTTTTGAGTCTAAAATTAAAGAAGAAATGGAGATCTACCTTAAGACTATTGAAGATCACAATAGTGAACCGTTTTCTCTTGGAAACACAATAAACACTAGTTTTTCCAACATAGTAATGTCAATTATTGTTGGTAGTAGGTTCGACTACGACGACCCAAAATTTGTTCAGTTTGTTAAATCTCAAGATGAAATTCTTCATGACCCAATCTTCAACAGTCCAGTTAATTTTATCCCAGCGCTTGCGAGAATTCCAGGTGATCCATTCAATGCGCTTCCTATCAAAGAAAAGCTGCAACGAACATTTGACTTCTTTAGAAATGAGATAGAGGAGCACAGAGCTACTTTGGACGAAGATGATGTGAGAGATTTTATCGATGCCTATCTGATTGAACTTCAGCAAGAAAAATACCAAAAGGGAGTGTTTTCAGGTATTAACGCATACTTTTTCTTTGCTTAGACATTGGTCTTAAATGTAACAATAATATGGGAAAAAACGGGAAAATTAACCCAAAAATTCAAATTATTAAAAATAGTGTTGAAATTACAAATCGAATTAAAAGTGTAACGATCTACACATTGTACTGAAATTTGATAGATTTTTTTTCAATCGCATACATAGAGAGTAAATGCAAAAGCAGAGAAATTAATTAAAAACATAGGCATTTTGAATACTTTCTTTCGAGCACTATTCTGTCTCCTTTTTTATTAAAGTATACAAATCAAAATTGTAGAATCTAGAAAAAATATATATGTATATCACGTGTTTTGTATGATTAGTGATTCATGTTATGATCTTTTACCATTTCAGTTGATTGCCTGACAGCTGCAACTTTCGATTTATTTGCTGCTGCAACGGAATCAACTGCTTCTGTTTTAAAGTGGGCCCTTCTCTACCTAATACGCAATCCAACTATTCAGCAGAAAATGTACACAGAAATCAGTGACGTAGTGGGCATTCATCGCTGCCCAAGCTTAACCGACAAACACCATCTACCTTATTGTGAAGCTGTTATTCTGGAAGCATTGCGGCTGGCAAATGTAGTTCCTTTGGGATTGCCCCATTGCGTGTCAAAGGATATATTTTACAAGGAGTACCTTATTCCTAAACATGCTATTATAATACCTTGTCTTGATTCTGTTGTCTACGACGAAGCTGTGTTTCCAAACAGTCTAGAGTTTAATCCTGAAAGATTTCTTGATGAAGAAAATAAAGTCGTTGGGCAAAAAAAAATCCTATCATTTTCTCTGGGTAAGTTTTAAATAATGAAAATTATTGATAATTTCCTCGACTTTATATTTACATGTAATTGTGCATTCATTTTGTAAAAACTCCTATCAAAATGCGACAAAGCAACCCATACTAGCAATACACAACAACATTGCCTTATCACACGATGAACAAGACATTTTTTTGTCTATTTTTGTTTAAAATGTAATAAAAGTAAAATTATAGCCAATGACGTATCTCTTCGAAGAGCAACAATGCAAAAACAAAGCCCGCCACCTTAAAGCTGTGCCTTTGTCTTTCATTTCTAGGGTATATGTTGCCCAAAAGACAGAAAAAGGGAAAACTTTTAAATCAGTTTATTCAATCCAATATTGATGATATCAATATTTGAAATGATTAATTTTGCATTTCTTAATAGATCAGATCAACAGATGTGTATTAAATGTCGTAAATACAAAGACGAAACCAGTAGACACAAAATCATTAGGCACAAATGAAACCCATATTACAACCAAACAAGTTTCAGCAACGTGAACTCAAGTCGAAACGAGAGTGAACTCGGGTGATCCGATTACATAGTTCCTGCTTCCGCCATATAGCACACCTGTCGCGTTACCAAGGATCGATAAACTGACTTATAATATTTCTGTTCTTTTAGCGGTTCAATTCAACCTAAGTGAGCTTAATATATAAAACTAATTATTGTATATTCATTACCAATACTGTCTACTTTATTAGAAATAAACATTGTAATAGTAAATGCACCAAGAAGTTAGCTATTTGTTCTTATATCTTTTGTAGGGAAGCGAGTCTGCCTGGGAGAACCCCTTGCACGTCTTGAGTTGTTCCTTTACCTAACAGCTTTAGTCCAAAGGTTCAAGTTTCTGCCTACTGAAAAGGACGTTTTTCCCGATGTCAAGGGTGTGTTCGGGATAACTTATAGTCCGGTGCCATATCAAGTGAAAGCTGTGCCACGACAGTAGATCTAGAAATATGAACTCGAAAACCAAATACTCTTTGACCACAAAACGCACTCATAGACCAAAAAACATGAATTTGTAGATAGCCAAACATGCGTTTGTAGATTACAAACAGCATTTGCAGATCTAGACTACAAAAGTCAAACATATACATTGTAGACTACAAAATGTGCACTCGTAGACCATAACATGTTATTTTTCGCGGCAATAACGACAAATGTAAATTGTTGAATAAATTTTAATCTCATACTAATGATTATTAATATTCAATGAAAAACTTTTATTTAGAAATGTCAGATCACTTCCGAGTTTTTTAGTTCAGGTTGGTCAAACACGTGTTTTTTGACATCCTGTTTTGTTTAATGAAAATATCGAGACCAAGCACATGCAAATCTGTATACAAATATGTAAGGCATCATGCAAAATATTTCAGTGTTTAGGTGCTAAATGATTTAGACCAAGCCATGTGTAAATATTAAGGACAACAACAAAGAGTACATACTAAAAAAAAAGAAGACAAAAACACAATTTTCCGATTCTCTGTTTGCCAGAATGGTCTAAAGGAAAGATGCTAGTCGTTCGCAAGGGACTTTGAATTGTTGTCCCATGTATGGGGAGAGCAATACCCTAACGCACGTTAAAGACCTCTTTGAAGAGTTCTATATAAAAGGGCTCATTGGGGTACCACCCGCAAACTCGAGAGATAGCATCAAGCTTGTTTCCCAATCTAGGATTTTTGTTTGTGTGTTTGTTTGTTTGTTTATATAGTAACTAATACCTTGTCAGCACCTACACATCAGTACAAATATCGCTATCGGCAGGGGCAAAAAAACGTTTATTAACTTCTTTGTTTTGTTATAACCATGTAAACAATCCTACACATGAACTTCATAAAGCATCTGATTGCCTCTTCTTAATCATTTTCATTATTCTTGTCAATTGGTCTTTTTGTTAATAAATATTGACCATGAAAAAGATATGTGCGTAAATTCAGGATAAATATTTACATTGGACGTCATTAAAGAGGATGCGATGGCCTTTTATAAGGTTGTTAAAATTGATTTTGCACCATGATAGTTCAATATTTCTGGCATCTGTCTGTAATTGTTTTTCTTTACAGGACTTTTTTGAAATTCCGATAAAAAGGTAGAAAATTGAATGGTTCTTTGCAATAGAGTCCAATATTTCTCCCATCTGTCTGAAGTTGTTTTTCTTGAAAAGGACTTTTTTGAAATTCCGATAAAACAGTCGATTATCATGATACTATTAACACTTGTTGGATCATATGTTTTGTCTTAGAATAGATCGAATAAAGCCTGTATTTTATCATTGATGAAAGGTTTGACATAGCCGTAGGCAAATTTTTTTTAGGGGGGTTCGATTTAGAGTTTAGATTTTCCAAATATTTTTAATAGTGCTTAACCCAATTTCAGCTTGTGTTTACCTATATTTTTCATTTTTTTTCGGCCAAGGGGGGGGGGGTTCCGAACCCCCTCGAACCCCCCTAGCTACAGGTGTGTTTGATCTACTTTTTATTATCACTTGGCGTCCGTCGTCGTCTGTCGTCGTTGTCGTCACCGTCGTCGTCATCGTCGTCGTCTGTTAACTATTTTTCAAACGTTAACTTGTCCGACACCATAAGTCCAATTGCATCCAAACTTAGTACAGTTGTTTAGTGGCATTATGTGTACAAAACTGATGTTCAGATTTTTTATTCGTAAAAAAAATGTGGCCGCCATGGCTAAAAATAGAACATAGGGGTCAAATAACAGTTTTTAGGTCACCTGATCCGAAGGGTCATGTGAGCTATGTCATCACTTGGCGTCCGTCGTCCGTCGTCCGTAAACTTTTCAAAATGTTTACTCCTCTGACACCATAAGTCCAATTGCAACCAAACTTGATATGGTTGTTTCTTAGCATTCTGTGCTTAGAACTGATGTGGGGATTTTTGATTCGTCATAAAACATGGCCGCCGTAGCTAAACATAGAACATAGGGGTAAATTGCAGTTTTTTGCAAATAACTAATAAACGGCTAAAGATATCAAAATTCTGGCATAGGGGGTGATCAGCATTTCAAGATCTACCTACCCTCGAAATTTTGAAGAAAATCCAACTACCCATGTAGGAGTTATTGCCCTTTTTCTGGATTTTTTGCAGATTTTGCACTTATTAATCTTAAAGTTAACTTATACATTTATGTTAGAATTTTGATTCTTTTTAATTTTGTTTGGCACGGTTTAGTCACCTGAAATGTGTTATTGATATATTTTTTTTAAATCTAGATTTATATTTACAATATGTGAGGCTCTACTTTATTAATGTCAGCACAGCATACAAAATAAATGCATGTTAATCAGCTAAACTGCAATCAGCAACGCGAATTAAAGTCGAAAAATTTTTATTTAAAATATTGACACTAATTATCTGTAAGGATCAAAGGATTTCAATATAGGGCGAGATATGACATGTTTCAGATTTTGATGATTTTCATTTTATAAGTTGAAAATTACCATTTGATCACAAAAATAATGAATGTTTGTTATAATTGACCCCGGTTGCCATGGTAACCGTGGCGGCCATTTTTGGTCAATTCAAATCTGCTGAAAAGGGCAATATTCAAACCCCAATTTTACAAGAAAAAGCAGTTGGTATTCAACATAACTTTTTATTTGCATAATTCAATACCCCATTGACAATATTTGAAACAGTTTTAATACTTTAATTATGTATGTAGCCGGAACGAGGCTACTGAAGATGTCAAGAAAAGGTGTATTATTCCCGATAAAGCTTTGACAAAAATACTACCATTTTTGCCACTTTTCTGACTTCATTTTCAGAAATGCACCAATCACAAATAGTCATCATGAATGTTATTATGTAAATCAATGATTGATTTTTTAAAAATATAAAAATCTCAATGGGGTAACAAAAAATGTCTTAATAAAACACTGTTAAAGTTGGTTACCATGGTAATTAGACAAAAACGGTAACTTTTCGATATTTTGATATATGTATGACCAAACTTTCATTATGAACCAAGATAACAGTTATTGTCATCATATGTTCCTTAAAGGGTCTTTTTAACATATTATGTCATTAGAAAACTTTCAAGGTCACTTGTGATGATCTCAAGGTCACTTAAAATTAAATTGTTTTCGAAATTTTCATATCAGAAATCTCAAACTCTAGATGACCTTGACCTTGAGACACTGTACTCTGGAATGATTTCAATGTCATTTTCAGTTTAAATGATGTCTGTTAAAAATAAAACTTAAAGATGCTTCAATTGAACCTTAAGAAACAGAAGTTTCATGAAAATATTGAACAATGCAGAAATGGCCATTTTTCACAAATTACCATGTGACCAACTTTAACGGTGTTTTTTAAAGACACCTTTTGTTACCCCATTGAGATTTTTATAAGTTTTTAATATCAATCATCTGTCTATGTAATTATGTTCATATTGAGTATATGTGATTGGTGCATTTTCTGAAAATTCAGGCAGTAAAGTGGCAAAAACGCTAAATTTTTTGTCACAAAAATTACAAAAAATGCACGATTTCTTGACATATTCGAATGCCTCGTTCTGACTACACCTTTATAAATAGTGTTCAGACTGTTTTGAATATTTTCAATGAGGTATTGAATAAAACAAATAAAAAGTTCCATTGAACTGGGATTCATTTTGTTTAACAAATTGGTCATTGAATATAGGCTATTTAGAGGTATGAGAAATGGTCAAAAATGGCCGCCACGGTTACCATGGCAACCGTGGCCAATCAGTACAAACGGTCATTATTTCTGTGATCCAGTGGTCAATATCAACTTATAAAATGAAAATCAGCAAAATCTGAGACATGTCATGTCCCAGTTATTTTGATGTTTAGGGATAATTGGTCTTAAAATACATTTAAAAAACTGCATTACATTTACTGCAGATTAAAAGTAATATGCATATTTTCCATTTCATTTTAATTGCAAATTTTCGTGATTAAAAACGGTATGTATCGCATAAATTGTTTGGACTACCTTTCATCTACCCAGAAATTGAGCATGGAATTGTAGATTACATCAATTCTTTTTGTATGGAAGCCTCGACGTTCCACCAATAAAAATATATTTAACTCGTGTGCTCAAGTTACAAACTAGTGCGCACGAGATTGAAACTGGTGCGAACGAGTTTCAAACTGCATGGTGCACACGAGTTACGTTCTCGTGCGCACAAGTTAAATATTTTTGTTGGTGGCACGTCGAGACTTCCATACATTTTGAGAGTTGTTCTTTTATTTTCTATGAATATGGAGTGTATCCACATACTAGTATCCAAAAAAAAAAAAAAACAAGCGAAAAAGTATAGGGTGTGCCAGATACCTTAGTTTTAATGTTGTAAACAAAATAGTTTGTGTCTAGAACAAAACATCTATCACATCTATCTAGGGTTGTGTGGAGCGAAGAGGATCAGACAACCTTGACTTGGAAATATTTGATAGTAGCTTGAAGCCATCACCGTAGACCAATGGCTTGACAATAGATGAACCATGAACATGCATAACGAGGAGACCTAGAAGTAGCAAAGAATTTGTCTTCTGAACAAAACCCAATTTATATTGTATGTCTTATATACATAATGGAGCTAAGATTTGGGGCTTTAAGGGGGACGGGGCTTTGGGCTTTTTCGTCATGCCGTTTTGTTTATTCAAAAAATCGAAGCCTGGATTTTTTCTTGCCTGCTAACGCACGCAATTTTTTATCTTAAAAAATAAATTTTAAATATTTTACACCATTCTGTCTATCTTATAAACAATGTCATGTCACTTATTGCCTGATTTCTTATTTTGCCCATTTGCCCTTTTATTTCTACATTTAACATAGCCCCCCCCCCCTCCCCCGAAAAAAAATTAATCGGTTTTGACAAAGGTTCTCGGTTCAATGCAGTGATGCGGGCAAATCATATTGAAACATTTTTTTTCCAAAGACAATACCGCTTTTAAAACTTCTGTCCAAAATCGAGAGCAGTAGGGCATTATCATAGTGTAAATAAATTTACCTTTATCAACCCAATGCCAAATTACAGCCATTTATTTAAAAATCAGGAACAGATTGATTTTTATGAATGAATCAAAAATCGAGCTTTGCTACTTATAGCAAACAGAAACAATAAATATGCGATATTTGATCAATATTCACAACATTTGTCTGTAACCTTTTATCGTCTGAATTCATAGGCCTTCTAAAAACAAACATTGGGCCAATTAAAACTTTTATCGCAATTAATTTATTTATTGTTCTTTTCACGTGTATTGGACGAACTAAAACATGATTTAGCATTTTAAACAAAAAATCTTTTTTTCTTTATATTTACTAGGAAATTATATAAAAAAAAATAATGTTGCCGATTGCAAATGGCCAAACACTATTTACAATATAAATTTGAATAATTTCAGTAAAAACAGTTGAACGGTCACACCTAGATTTTGGACGAAGCAGAGCTATATTCCAATGGGAAAAGTTCCTTGCATGAGATTGTAATCATAAAACGGCACAACTGTAAAAGGGGATAGTCTTTGTGGTTTAAATTTCACGTACGCAGTTTAAAGTTCAAAATGCCTTCAAGGTTTTCTTCTCGCGTAATAGCTTAAACACAAACTGCTTTCACAAGGATATGGTGCTTCTCGATTGTTTTAGTCACTCAAGAAATTTAACGAAAGACAAATAAGAAAACTTCGGTTTTTTAGAGGGTTGCAGGTGTTGTTTTTTTAATGGCGTCCTCTGCGCATGCCATATTTGATCTACACCAGTGGTAGGCATTGGACGTCCTTCTCATGGGTACACTCTCTGTAGCGCCTGGGTACACTCTCGTCTGAGTTTACTGGACGCCCTACGCATCCGTAGCCCCTGGGTACACTCTCGTTTGAGTTTTCTGGACGTCCTACGCATCGCGATCTTTTTTTTATCGTTATTATTTTTGCTTCATATGACAGAAATTCTTCTTCAGAATTTATTTTCCCAACCTCTGCTGCAAAAATATTTTTCATTTAAAATTAAATTGAAAATATTTTTTTGGGAAAAAAAATCAAGCCCCGGGCCCTTTTCAAATTAAAAAGTCAGTCCCTTAACAAAGTTTAAAACCCGATTGGTCCTCCTTTGTTTCTTTCTTTTATTCTATTCGGTACAAACATCAAGTTGGAGGATAAAACGGAAAGTATCCTGTGATTTTTTTTTTCGCGTATATATGAATGACGCGAAATTCGCAAAATAAAGAATAACCGCTTGCAAAAACTTTTTTGTGCAGTATGCGCAAACTGATTTCTTTCATATTTTTTAATTGGTGTCCATTTGATTAAAGTGTTTTTCTGACCCCAATGAACGAAGCAATAGACAACAGCCAGCTAGAACCAAAGGGGTAAACGGTCCCACAAATACATTGGTTTTTGTTTGAGACAAAAGGTTTTTGCCTGAACATTTGAAAATCGGTAATTGTTGCAAGATATTTTCTTGTTTTCTGGAGTCCAATGTAAAATTTTGTTGGAAGCCTTATTTCTCTCTGATGTTCATTTCCTGTCATTCAATTAGTACACAGATAATTAAACTTTTGAACCAATCCTCAATGAAAGGTGCGTCCGTCCAATGTTTGAAGTTCTTGAAAAAGTCAATAAAACCGTGACCAATATTAGTTTTATTTTTCCTATATCTTTTATTTATTTAAAAGACACAGATTCCGTGTCCGGCTTCGGTAACCAATGAAAACACAAGAATTTTATGTATTCAAACTATCCAATGCAATCACCTTGATGCTTGAATCAGCGTCGCAACGATGCTTTAATTGATTACTGTGTTAGCGCTAACAAGGATTTTAATGCCATCTCGAAACATAAAACAATATTCTAAATTAGTTCAATACTACAATTAAATTGAATCTGAATATGTTTCCGTAATTATTAAATTTCAATATTTAAAAGGAAAAGAGGACAATTTCATGCAGTACAAATAGGTTTTACTTTGAAGTTGAAAATATTCCAAAAAGTTGAAGTAATAGTGAAAATTGATATCAATTGTTATTTACTCTTTTATATAAGAGTGATGAAATTTTCGAGGAGTATCATGTAATGTTGGCAGACGAAACCATGAGTGAAACGTTTTGGACTCAAATTCAGACTATTTTAAAGCTTCTATAACAGCAAAATGCCCAGTGAAGGGATAGTTTATCGCTCAGGGAAGAAAAAACCACTACAGAAGAAGCAATCCAAAGTCTCGCTTGCTGATCAGATAGCACAAAAACGAGCTCGTGGCATTTCGGTAAGTTTAAAACTATTTTTTGTTACATTATCATTTTTAGGTTTCAGTAGTTTTTCATTTTTTTTTTTTTAATTGTTATTACTTTGTTTTTATTTTCTTAGTTTTCATGCACGAATTTCATTCGAACATTGGTATTTTTGTTAGCTTATTTTTTTGTTTTTTTGAAAATGGTTATCAAGTTATCCTTCTTGTTATTTTTCTTGTTTGAAAAAGCATAGTTGGATCATTTAGAAAGCAATTAAAATTACAAGAAAATTTTATACGCCTGACGCGCGTTTTTTTCTTTTCAAGACTCACCAGGAGCGTTATCTGTAAAGATTGAAAATGCTCTTGCCCCCCTCTTCCCCAAAACAAAATATGAAGAGCATAGAACAAAGAAACCCAAAATATCCCGAGCTTATGGTCAATGACAAAATACAACCTCTACATACATGACGTTGGGTAAAAAGAAACCTAGAGCAAATAATGAAATGTAAGATTAAAACCATAAAACAGAATAGGAAATTACTAATGGCTGTTCAGCACGAAAAACGAATGGACTCTGCTCATTTTGTTTGGTTTTTTTTCTAGATTTTTCTTAAATAATACAAACCATTGTGAAATAATCATTCTATTATAATAAAAAGACATGCTTCGTCAAAAATGTTTTGAAATCTTTTGATAGAATTTTCTTTAATAGTGATCTTTAAAAGATTTTTAAACCATGATCTAAAAGAGAAGTACAAGCACCAGCCATGTCAAAGATTCTTTGCTTAGGACAGCCACATTTAAAATGTAGCGGGGTTAAACTATTTTGTAAGGGGGGCAACCTTCCCCCTATTGATAATCTAAAACAAAGCACAAACTAACACACAGTACAAATCAAATCGATAGAAATTTAATTCAAGAATAGAGAACCTGAGACAAAAGGACAACAAGAATATAACGGGATGCAGAGAAACTCTCTTAAGAACACTCGAAGTTACTGACAGTTAGCTAAGAAGCGTCTATCGACTGATGTAAAAAGAATCAAGTATGTCGATTTTAAATCCAATACAACACGTCAAACAATTAATGATTTGGTGATGTATCATTACACAAAGCCGACACGCTTTACCGCTGTAATGCTCTAAAATGAATAAAAGTATAAAAAAATGAGCATTTCATAGAAAGTTTTCTTTCAAGGTTCTTGTGTGCGACAAAAAAATATAGTTGTAATATATTGCCCCATCCATATCAAGATTAAAACTAATTTTCGCATCCAATCTTTTAAGGTAATGTTCAAATATCGAAAACGGGAATGAGTTTCAAGTTTCCAAACACTAAACAATTATGTACTAAAAATGTAACCTCAACAAAAAAGATTAAAGTAATATATAACATTTTTATTGTACGCTAAACATCAAATACCTTTGCTTTAAACCAGCAAAGACCGTAATTTGAACAGTAAGATATTATATATATTGCAACAGCACGTTTTTGGTTAACTAGATTGTTTTTTTTTTACAGCTTAATTTAATTTTCAATGCTCAACTGCTATCAATGGCCAGAAAAATATAGCAAATTCTTTGGGCTTACAGGTGTTGCTCAACTTATATACTATATATTTTCAAAGATGATTTGATCAATTTATTAACTTTGGGGAAAATCTCTAACAAATGTAAATCAAAGTTAAAAACGATTGTCCAACTTGATCAACAGGAGTTAGCCAGGCAAAAAAATATTTTTTAACAACATCCTGGAAACGTGTCAAAACAACCATCCCACCATTCATAAACTTTTTCTCTTCCTTCTAACTAGGTTAGTTCTATTACGGTCGGTGAACGAACCCATTGTATCCTTATTCTAATATCTCAGAAATCATTAACGAGCCTTGTTAAATAAGAATTTCAATGAAAGTTTTTTTTCAACTCTGTTCATTTGTCGGTTTTGGTTTTTAGTTCAAACGTATTAGTCACTTGATGTTATTGAATGACTTCTTAATAATCTAACAAATGAACGGCAATTTCGAAAGTATCAATGGAACAAAAATTTGTCGTGTAATAAAATAAATGTTTTATTCTAAAACCAGTTTAGCCAGAATGATTCCATTGAATCAAAGAACAATTTAGCTATTAAGGATACATTTATTAAAAGTGCATGCCGATTTCCCATGTTGTTATTGCAATAGCTATGATGTGCACGAATAAAAAAACATTGCTTATAATCAACAGAACAGTCATGACAGTTGTGCCAAAGTTTGGGGTTTTATATAACGATGAGAGATATTGACACTGAGCTAAACCTGCGTATAGACCATGCTTCACTTATGGCGAAATGTATAGCAAAGGTGATTTGATCACCTTTCTAAATGTAAAAATTCCCATAAAAATATAAAATCTAAAAGCTTAATTTTTGTCCAACTAGATCAACATCAGAGACTTTTCAGGACAAATCAAGTTAGCCAGGCAAAAAAAAATCTTTTTAACTTCATCCTGGTAACGTGTCAAAACAACCATCCCACCATTCATAAACTTTCTCATACACTTCTAACTAGGTTAATACTATTACGGTCGGTGAACGAACCCATTGTATCCTAATTCTAATGTCTCAGAAATCATTACCAAACCTTGTTAAATAAGAATTTCAATGAGCTTTTTTTCCATCGCTTTTCATTTGTCGGTTTTGGTTTTTAGTTCAAACGTATTAGTCACTTGATGTTATTGAATGACTTCTTAATAATCTAACAAATGAACAATATTTTAATAGTTTCAATGGAGCAGGCATTTTCATGACAAATCTATGTTAAACGTTAGTTCTTGCAGAGAGTGGTTCCAAAGATGTAAAGAACAATTTAGCTATCAAAAATACATTTATTAAAAGTGCAAGCCGTTATTGCAATAGTTATGATGTGCACGCTTCAAGCAATTAAAATTTCTGATTCTCTTTACTCTCAGTTTTGTCTGTTTTAAATTTTGATCGAGTACTTTAGCTTACATCTCCTAGCGTTTTGCAAATGTTATGTGCACTTTAACTGGTTATCGCCATCACTGCAGGTCTATGGTCACTTTTTGAAAATATTCTAAGATAAAGTCAAAACAAAACATATGTTTGTTTTGGGTTAAATCGTATGAAAAAAGGGGATGCGTAAGTAGGCAATATCATTTTTATTTACATAGAGCTCTAAGGAGGGGTGTTTAAAATTACATTTTTATCGATATTTTGTTTAAGTTTAAAATATTCAATAAAATTGAGAAGGGTTGGCAGACAAAATGGGGTAAATAGGTAAACCCTCAACAGACAAACGGTTGTTTTTGCCTAAAATAGTATACAGAACACTCCAATGCATGTAATGTCCAAGGAACGATAGTTTAACGGACAACGAACAACAAACATGAAAAGAAAAGAGCAATCATTCAAATGTAAGGCATATGCAGCAAAACTATATTAAGCGTTTTATTTGTAGCCACTTTGATGCCGAATGCAAAGACATATATTCTTAAAAATAAGTTTTTTCGTCGGCTCAAGCAAAGTACTGATAAAGGAACCTTCAGCTTGGCGAAAAATAATTTAAAGATTCACTGACACTTCTTTATTTATAGCCATTTTTTTTCTCGTGAAAAAAACAAGCCAAAGTATTGAAATTTAGTATTATTCTTTTATTTTCCTCAATGAAAAACGATTTTGATATATTCAAAATCAATTCACAGTGGTTGGTTTACAATACGTCAAAGTGTTTAAGCTTTCACGAAGCAGAAAAAACTAATTCTATGTTCGGTTTTTGTGTGAAAAGCCAGTATGCATTTCCAAGTCATTGAATTTCTGCATAATTCATGAGTTACGCCGAGGAACCATAGCTTAGTGAGTCGCGAACATAAAGCCCGTATTGATGCCTCACACTGAGAAACCGCATGGAATAGATTTCAGCTTTATTAACCAGTCTGGGGAGAACTATTATGTCAGGTCATAAAATCCGAGGAATATTCTTAGGTTTTCAGAGATTTCTTTACATGTTAAGATCTCTGCATTGTGGCAGACGACAATTGAAATGGCTGAATTGGTATTATTTCTGTTATCAAGGTGTCCTTGTTCTACTTGGAAAAAAAATGAATTGTCAGCAAATTGAATGACGAGATGATGACCTACTTTTAAAAAAAAAAAAAAAGAAAGGTTATCATTTCGTCTTTGAACATGACAGTATGACACTTGTCCTTCACCCCAAAGAAAAAGTTCATTGACATTATAGATAAAACACGGGGTTAATGTATTTATTGACCGAATACAAAAGAGGGAGTGTTTCCATAATGCATGATTGGTTCATTTTTAATTTTCCGTGGATTTTGATTCCCAGAGAGGAGATTTTCAGTGAATCTTGATCTGTGATTTAGGATTTCTATTTTCCGAAAATTTATCTGAAATCTATTTTCCGTGAACCGTGATGCATACCCATATCAGGGCCCCCAAAGAAGTATATGGGAATTCGTTGCCTTGGTATTTGTTCTCTTGTCTTGCCATGTGAATGCATTAATATCAGTTTATGTTTGTTTATCTTCTTGAAGACAGTTATATGCTCCGATGGATCGTTTTTTTTTTCTTTGTACAATATTTGTTTTCATAAATTTGTTTTATTGTTGTTTCATTTTTTTTTGGGGGGACCAAATTTTCGTGATTTCCATGGATGACAGCTGCTAATCAGTTACAAAAAATAAGAAACCAATGTTTCATTCTATATTGATTCCTTGTAGCATTATTTGCAAATTCCAAAATTAAAAATCTAGTGAAATGTTTCAATAAAAAAAATTATAGCAACCAAAAAAGATGAAATAGTCTTTATGCCTTTCTGGTACAGCGCCTCTAATGTGTCTTGAATAGTTAAATGTGTGTTGAACAATTTTAACTATATCGCACTTTTTATACCGAGACCGAAAGAAGCAGAGGTACCAATGGGGTATCCGAATGTCAAAAGTCCGAAAGGGCAGAGACTAAACCAGTAAACACAAACAAGAACGGGACAAAAACAGACAACACGTAAAACATGGAAACACAAAACAACTGAATATGAAAGCTGTGGATGAATTTAATGTCTAAAACAGACTGCAGACAATGACTCTACGCGAAACCTTTTAACACAAATGAACTTTAGATTCTCTGAATCTGAATATCTGTGAGATTCTCTGAATCTGAATATCTGTGAGTCCGTAACACTTTGGTTAAGTTCTTAGTTAAGGTCTTTTACTCGGATACTATATATAGTAGTAGATGTTAGAATTAATGATATTTCACCAAGATATGTGTCTTCGGTAGAAATTAGGCCATAGTGACCTTTATTTTAAACATGAACGACTTTAGTTAAGTTTTTGCTTGGATACTAGGTTTTGGGGTCAATGATATTTCACCACTAGATGTGTTTTGGTAACATGACACCACCCACTAGAAATAAGGTCACTGGGACCTATATCTTACGCATTAATGACTTCGGTTAAGTTCTTGGTTACGGTCCATATCTCATGTTGCGGATCAATTCACCACTAGATATGTCTTGGGTAATACTGCACCACCCACTGGAAATTAGGTCATTTCGACCTATTATTTTAAGCAAAAACAACTTTCCTAGGAAATACATGTTGGGAGGGCAATCTGTGGCTCAAATGCATATTTTCTAGTTTAGTGTGAGTGTTCCGTTTTGTTTTTGTAAATCCCGGCTTTGAATAGAAGTACTTTTAACTTGATATACTAAGTATGATTAACCTAGAGATGGAATTACATACATGCACTTTTAAAAATTAATTGTTTGAATTTGAAATTGTTTTATATTATTTGATATTGAAATTTGATATATTTTTAATTGCGTTTTTATTACTAATAGAAATTAATGAACTTTAAAATTTCATTTTCAATCCCCTAAAATGTGTGTCATCAGTTATCGTTCATTTTCAAATTAAACTTTGGAAAAGCTTTCAAAAGTGAAACATGTATGGGAGCCATACATCTTGTATCAACGATTTTATGAGTTATCGATCCAACTTTATAAAATAAAATCAAATACACGAATGAAAAGCTAATTTGAATTTGAATACTAATTGTTGCTAATCAATACTTCTTTTAATTGCCATAGAAATAATTTCCATTCATTAAACAACATTTCAGCATCAAAAGAGTTTGACTGTAAAAATTCAATACTTGTAGTCTGGAACATTCGATTGTTGTCCATAAAATAAACACCGCCATTATTTTATAAACATTTTATCTCTTTATTGAAGAGTACCAATTATTCGGCGAGATCTGGAAAATCAAACAAGACAGGAAGTGATTTGGACAGTGTTGATATTTCTCACTTGACGAAGAACGATGTGAAATCGCCGACACCTCTTCCGACTGTCAACCCAAACAACGCCGGATACAGAACGCAACCACAGCAGTATCCTAGCAACACCAGCAAAGGTCCAGCTCAACCACAAGGGAACGAAACTAAACATACCAAGGTAACTGTCTGGTAGAACAATAGGTTTAATTTGGACTCAAGATAATTGCTGACCACTCGTTGACATTACTAGAGAATAATTCCTTTTTTTTTCAATATAATTTTAAGTTTATTTGTTTCAATGTTTGGCCACCTGGTTGGATCTGAAATCAAATTAGGGTTAAACAACTAGTTCTTGGACAAAATCTGACTATTGACCTTTTAGTAACGTTTAGTTTTTTATACATTGAGAACTTAAAACGCACAAAAAGCATGTTTTATCGATAAAAGAATCTTATACAGAAAGTTGAAAATGTTTAAGTAAAGAGGACTTCGAATATGTGAGACTTTGAAGGGTTTAAAATGTATGAACCATGTTTTGAGTTTGGGAATTTTCATTACTGACATTTATAACTATTGGCTTTGTCTGTGTATCTTTTATGACTGTCATGAGCTATTTCAGTCTGATATTCCGTTACATTATCTGCGTCAAAGATCCTAAAAAGTCCCACAAGGGCATTTAAAAGTCTTTGGTGAGAAATTTACCCCACATGGCCATTCAAAAGTCTATGGTTGGAAATTGATCCCACATGGGCATTCAAAGTCTATGGTGTGAGATTGGTCCCACATGGGCATTCAAAAGTCTTGTATTTTTGTCTCGAGTCACTTCAAGACGGCGAGCAGCGACCGCTTGTCATGTTGAAGACTATTGTCTTCCAATGTGGATGTTTTTCTTAAATTTGCCGTTTGTTCAAGTAGGTTGTGTAGTGTATACTTTTTCCAGATTGATCTACACTAAATTGATTGTTGGTAACTTGGCAGATGCGTTATAAAAAAGAGGGATGCTCACATTTCCCGGTTTACTTGAATTCACTTGCGTTTCAATGTGAGTTTGCATCACCGATTCCTGCTTGGTTTCTAGTATTGTGTGTTCTTTCTATAAATGAGTCAACTGACTTAAAGTTTTTCTTGTTGTGTTTTACTGCCATCATAGAGCTTCTTTGACAATCTTTAACATCCGATGCAAAACTCGAGTAAACTTCAGTAGATAATAGTCAAACACAGTCTGACTGTTCTTTTTAAAAGCATCTGAAAAGATCTATTCACTAATTGATCTGATTGCATGGTTGGATCTTAATGATACCATATGATGAAAAAATATTATCGTTATATCTCAAATTACCATCACTACAGGGTCTTAATTACCTCGTCCAATGAAGTTCCATTGACATTAATGAATCGCATATAAAAATAACTATTACGTAATTCCCCGTAATTGTTTTAATTTTATTAGTTTGATTACATAATGGGTATTGATATGTTTAATATCACGTAGCGACATACATTGATTTATTTCCAAACTGAAATATTCCCGCCTGGAGACCAAAAAATCACGATAAAGAATATTCTCGGATATAGGAAGGGTTAGGAATAAAAATTTCCACAAAGTTCCAGACATTAAATTTTGCTACGTCTGACGCGCGTTTAATCCATGCAAGACTCATCAGATGCGCTCTACAGAAATATAAAAAAAGCCAAACATAACATCCAGATTATTAAGAGCATACCGTATATCAATCAAACCAAAAATACCGAACAGGAAAACGAATATTTGACTAAGATCAACCTATGTCTGGTTTTAAAAATTTCGAAATTGAAAGGGGGAGATCATGGCCTTTTCATATTTGTATTTACGCCGTAAATGAAAGCTATATAACTGATTGGTTCTTGGTTGACTGGTTGAATGAGAGCTCTATGACTGATTGGTTATTGCTTGACTGGTTTAATGAGAGCTGTATGACTGATTGGTTCTTGGTTGACTGGTTGAACAGTATAAGAAACCAATGTAATTCTCTTTTCATGAAAACTTTATATACTAGTATATATGACACTGTTCTATAAGCTCAATTAAGGCAATTAACGATCATTCCTCTTCTTTGCAGCCAATGCCTTATCAGAACAGCAGACACGTACTTCCGCCAGTTCCGTCCAATCGTCCACCAGATAACAACCAGTATCGTTCTACGAAAAATCACGGGGTTACATTGCCTCCTATTTCGGACAGTAACAGTATAACGGGAGGCAACCATGGTCACCGTGAACAGTATGAATATCCGACGAAAACCAATAATTACGACAAAAGACAAGATGATCAGATTAATAATGACCTGAATAAGTATCAAGATAGGGACGATAAAAAAGAACGGGACAGATCTCACGAAAGACGTGAATCCCGACGAAATCACTATCGCGATAAGAGTGCACACGAAAAAAGACCGCGATCTAAAGATGAACGCAACCGACGAAGAAGTAGATCACACGATAAGGTAAAATCAGACAGCAGACGACGAAGTAGATCACGTGAACGGGAACGTCACAGAAGCAAATCTCGTGAGCATGAAAGAAACCGCCAGAGTCGTTCACGTGATAGAAAGGACCGACGTCGAAGTAATTCACGAGATAGAAAGGACCGACGTCGAAGTATTTCACGTGATAGAAAGGACCGGCGTCGAAGTATGTCACGTGATAGAAAAGATCGACGTCGAAGTAGTTCTTATGATAGAAAGAAAAGTCAAAGTTCTCGAGAACGACGACATAGTTCTTATGACAATGACAAGAAACGACACAGTGAGTCACGAGAAAGAAAGCACAGAAGACATAGCCGGGAAAGAAGCGAATCACGTGATGTCAAACGAAATCGTCGTAGTAGATCACGTGATAGAAAGAATACACGAAATCGAGGTCAGTCTTCTGAACGACATTCAAGAAAGGAAAAACACAGATCTCGAGAACTTAGTAAAGACAGATACAAACGAGAAAAGTCAGAGAGGCATCGAGGCGTACGAAGTTGCAGTCTGGACTCACATTCAAGTGGAAAATATACAAGGAGTGAAAAGCGAAATCACAAAAGACACGATGAGTCATTCGGGAAGGAAAACCGTCGAACAAGGGATCAGCGGTCAAAATCAAATCATAAACACAATTATTTTGACGACGATTCGAGTGACTCTGACTATGAAGACAGTCCAACAAAACATATATCTCCTAAAAAAGAAAAAGTGTTACTGGATCGTTCAGAAATCAGGTATTTAAAATCAAACAACAAAAGACACAAACGAAAAGAAATGCAACGTCTAGAGAACGAGAAGAAGGTTAATATAATTGTCGTTAACGATGGAAGTGATGATTCCTCATCCGATATTGAGGATCACCATTCGAATCGAACGATTGTTCTCCGATCTAAGTCTCAACATGCAAAACCAATTCACGGAAAGCATCGAAACAAATTTCGAGAATACTCATCTGATATTGAATCAAACAACGTAAGGGGCAATGTGAACAGAGTTGTCGTTTATGACGAAGCACGTGATATTCTTATTCCTGCAAATAACCGACTGAATATTCCACGTGCTTTTGAACCTATAGAAAACGTAAGGTCACTTCCTCCAAGGGTCATACAGCAAGTCGAACAAAGACCTTCTAACCAATCGGAAGAAACTCTTTTTTATTTAGTTCCAGCAAATCAAAATAACATTCAAAATAGCAATGCAAACCCAGGTGTAGTACATACTGACAGAAGGGTTGTGCGCATGGCAAGAGCTCCGGAACCGGAAACTAAAGTGTATTATGAAAATTCAAATGACGTTGTGTACGGACAAGAACCAATGTATGATGAGTATAGACAACCAATTCAACAAAAATTCTATAACCAGCATACAAACCATTATAGACACGACCAGCGATCAAATCGTTTTATAAACAGGGTTGAAAATGTAGAAAATAAATCGACCGTGAATGAGACAACGCATCCGGTTAAAAACCAGTCTAGAAGAAGTCCTGTTAGACAAAGGAGTCCTCGTTATGTGAGTGAAGATCAAATAAATACAGGCCCTGAAATAAACATTACTGACTTACAATCTCGGCAGAGATCACGTCTGACCCCTGATGGTGAAAGTAGCTCATCCGTCGGGCAAACACCTTCTACAAGTGATGGCAACTGCTCAAGAATTTCTAACAATAGGGCATCAACAGCAGAAAAAAGGAGGGCGTTAAAACATCTAAATGAAATTTCGAATTACAATATAAATATGGCGCTCGGAAAACCCTCGCCGAGATCTCCACCTTTGACAGATGAGACTTTGATTAAGAAGGTTTTTAATGCTGAATTCCAGGCCGAGATGGACGAGTTTTTAAAATCATAAACATATTTTACTTGTTTTCAAAAACAATGCAAATGATAAACCAATTTTACACCAATTTCAATGCATTTTTTTTTGTATGAAACTGACAATTTAACTCATTTCTCGTTATTTGTTTTATTGTAATTTTGTTTTTATTCAATTAATATGTCTGTTCAACTAACATGACTAATTCATATCTTTATTATTATATTTTAAACATGAAACAGGCGGGGTTTTTTTTGTAAAAAAAATTGCATACATATGTTTGTACCTCCTTAAATCCATAAACCCGTTTTCTTAGCAGTTCTTTTCTGTCAATTTCATTCAACGGAAAGAGAAGCCACAATTAATTGACCGGACATCGTGCAGGGCGGTTAAATCAGGTTTAATGGTGCTAAGCTTTTATTGTTGAAAGTCAATTTGTTAAACATTACTATTTTATCTGTTGCAAATAGTAGTTAAAATGTGGTTATAATTCAACTCCAATGTCTTTTAAATTTACCAAGTCAGGGCCACTGCGATTTTTCATTTCTCTGACATGTCTTTGCCTTTTTTTGTCTATTTTTCTTGGATATATGAGATTGATCCTACCACTTGTGTAGTTTTGTTGTTACCTTTTAATCTTCAAATATAAAGTAATAGTTTATTTATTATAATGTCTGTTCTACTAAGAGATCACATCGCTTCCAAAACGGTATTGTGCTAAAAGATCAGAGAGGGCTTGGTCCCATCAAACATGGTTCAAACCATCATTTGTTGTCTGCCTATCTGTCTGTCTGTCTGGGTTTGGTCCCATCAAACATGATTCAAACCATCATTTGTTGTCTGCCTATCTGTCTGTCTGGGTTTGGTCCCATCAAACATGATTCAAACCACCATTTGTTGTCTGTCTGTCTGGGTTTGGTCCCATCAAACATGGTTCAAACCACCATTCGTTGTCTGTCTGTCTGTCTGTCTGTCTGGGTTTGGTCCCATCAAACATAGTTCAAACCACCATTTGTTGTCTGTCTGTCTGTCTAGGTTTGGTCCCATCAAACCTGGTTCAAACCACCATTCGTTGTCTGTCTGTCTGTCTGTCTGTCTGGGTTTGGTACCATCAAACATGGTTCAAACCACCATTTGTTGTCTGTCTGTCTGTCTGTCTGTCTGGGTTTGGTCCCATCAAACATGGTTCAAACCACCATTTGTTGTCTGCCTGTCGGTCTGTCTAGGTTTGGTCCCATCAAACCTGGTTCAAACCACCATTCGTTGTCTGTCTGTCTGTCTGTTTGTTTGTCTGTCTGGGTTTGGTGCCATCAAACATGGTTCAAACCATCATTCGTTGTCTTCCTGTCTGTACATGTCTGTCTGGATTTTATACGAACAAACATGTTTCAAACTACCATTCGTTGTCTGTCTTGCTGTCTGCCTGTCAGTCTTGATTTTGTCACATCAACCATGCTTCAAACCACCATTCGTTGTCTGGTTGTCTGTCTACTGTCTGTCTTGATTTTGTCCCATCAACCATGGTTCAAACCATCATACGTTGGCATTCTTGTGGTTTTCATTTCATCTGTATCAAGCTAGCGTGTTTTGTCTATTCTTATGACTTTTGAATTTGACCAATCCTGCTCGTAAATTTCGTTGTCACCTTTATTTGTCAATCTTATTAAGCAAAGCGCTAAAGCGTTAAAAGGCAGAGCTAAATCTAAGCACTAAAAATAAAGAACGATCTGCGTTTACATAGCACATCATGCATGCAATTTTGTTTGTTTCCTCCGCACACTTACACATTTGTTAAGATCTGTAATTTAGCTCCGCCCACTTGATCAAAGGTCAAAGGTCAACAATGCGTAAGTAAACGTCAACGAGTATTGACACACGATATGCAGTGCACATTTATATCGCATTTATGTTGGGGTATAAATATGCACCTGTTATTTTAGACAATCCGTATAACATTTAAAATACAATACACAATTAATGTTCTGTAATAGATCTTATATGGGTCATTCTCAAAAAATGTCTATATTTCGAGGTAGGCAAACTTGAATACCTGTATTAGAATTGCTCACAGAAAGTTTGTAATTTACTTATTGGTATCCTCTATCATTTGAGTAAACAAAACAAGCAAAGAGTAAAAATCAAATCGAATATATTTTGAATTTTTTTAGTCCTTGTCCTTCAGGGTTCATTTGGCTGTCCTTGATGTTACCACATAAAAAACGTTGCAATGAAAGAAAGCTTTAATCTTTTATTTAAAAATTCATGCATAACTTGCCACATAGGGACAGAACAAGTACTTTGCACGCGTCAGAAATAAAGGTTAGCTCAAAAATTTGTTTTTAAGAGCATCATAAGACAATGATTTTAAACAGTTCAGCAAAAGGTCAAAACTAACTAACATATCAAATGCAATATATGACATTTCACTTCTTCATTGACATTATGATGAACAATAAGGTTCACTAGTTTCAGTTGCAAAATATCATTGTTCAGAGGGTTATATTATTAGACAACAATTGAGCAAATTAGACTGGTAACATCAGGGACAATGCGTAACATCACGGACAACTAATAGCAATAAATAAAGACTTCTTGACAATAAATGTTAAGTTTAATGCAATAAATAACATGTTTTGGGGCAATATCTAATAAATTATGAAGATGGGCTATCTTTATCATTAAATATCGCATTTTATGACTGGTTAAACTTCACTGAATGTCCACTATGTTACCGGCTATATGTCTCTGATGTTACCACTATTTTAGCAACAATTACAAGAATTTTTTCCCCAAAGTATTGACACTATTGCGTTTCGATATCTTAAGCTGTTGTATTAAAGTATTTGTGCCACTTTCTAACTAACAGAATGCAAAACCAGATGATTTGTTGTACCTTTACAAACATGTCTTGTATGTTACAAAAAATGTCTCAGCTGTTACTGTCAAAATGTCACTCGTGTTACCGATTCTCAGGTTGAAATATTATACTTAAACCATGAACTCTGAGAAAGAAAATATATTAATAACACTATATATGGCTAAAATCAGTGATTATAGTAATTTTAGCGCTTTTAATCAGAAGCCATATACAAAGAAGACGGATTCAAGAATCTTTTACTTATAATTTGTCTGTCCTGTTACACTTTTGAACAGTAACATCAGGGAACAGTAACATCAGGGAATTACGGGAACATTATTTGCTTAAATTATTAAATGATTGTGTCTCCATCATTCTTTTTGGTCTCAGATATGATTGGTCAAGATGTAAAATTTACCCATAGCAGCTACAGCCACATACCTCTATAGTCTCTGAGATATCGCGGTAACATTATGGACAAGGAAAAAAATTACGCCTCCAATTCAGCTTACATTCTTTACATTGTAATGAAGATATGCAATTTTTTCTCAAAAATGTAACTGTAACTTAGATAAATGGATGTGTTTGGATGTTTCTATGTCCTTGTTTGTTGCCTGATAAGGATATACATATAATTTATTTTCAATTCTATCTACCAGTAACAGCAAAGTCATTTTCAGAGGGGACATTTTTTGATTCGCCAGAAAAAAATTTTCAATGATGTCTATCCCATTTTATTTTATAGATAAGACGGATAGATGGCCAAAGAAAAACCCATCATGATTTCCATAGTCTACTTGCACATTATCATATCTTTTAAGGACTTTTAACTTAAAAAATTACTCATAGGACAGACGATTTTGGTCAATTTTTGAGTTTTAAAATTGCGCTGTCATGTCATTTATAAAGATAGCGTTTATTTGTTTATGTCAGAAGTGAATCTTGGTGCATATTTTTCTCAAGACAAAAGATATTGTTTAAACTCAATTATACGTGGAAATATTTTGACTGCCACGTAATAAGGACATTTTTTGAGAATGACCCATATAGCAATATTGACTGACCGATTTACTCTGTCTAGACGAAAAAAAAACACCGCGAAAATCAGATAGCTTTATGACTCTATAAGGCTCTGCCTAAAAACCTTTAGTAGAAGCATCGACCAATAAGATGAAAATAGAAGTGATGATTTTATTTAAGATTATATTTTTTTCATTCATTCTAAATAAGATATAAGAAAGATTTATTTGAATTCGGATTTATAAATAACAATAAACACAAGCTCTCAAGAGCTTTTTTCCGAATAAATGCAGTTTAACTTTTCTTCATCATTTTATTAACGATCTATGCAGGGGTAATTTGCATAATTAAAAACAATCACTAGCATTCCCTAAAAATACAATCCATCTACATAGAATATCATAAAGTTAACCTACAAAATTACTTGGTCCTTAAAACGAGGTACAAAAAGGAAACGGGCGTTAAAACAAATTATTAGAGCTTTGTTTTCTTTCACAGTCATTAATTAAAATGCGAAACAAACACCAAATAACCGCGGCATTGTCTAATTCTACATCTATTCATTCGTTTACGAAACTAATAAACATTAATTTGTTGAAAAATCAATTAAATGAAAGTTTGTTTTTAACGCCATTATTCTGTTTGGGCATCGCTTCAAATCAGATAAACAGTTCAGAATGGCGAACAAACAATACATAAAACATCCCTTTCAAAATTGATTCATTTCAATTTCACTTTCAAATTCATGTTTGTTTTGTTTTTTAAACCGTTGTTATGTCAACATATAAAGTGCCAATCTTTCGACAAACCCATTAAACGACGAAATATATGCCAAGGGCATTTGGATTTTTTTAAATGTTAGTATCAGATGAATATCAGGTTGTTCATAGAATACAATTGAATTTAAAAAATGCATTTCTCTGTTATAAAAATCGATTTTAAAGCAATTTATAAACTATCTATATGACAATGATGAAATGGAGCAAGTTACTAGAATGGCTTCAGTGCTCGGTATCACCTATCATTGCATATGTATAAAATAAGACAAATTACCGTAATTTGATGCAACTCTTTCAATAGTTAAAGGTACTACAGCAAAGAATAACAATGCTATATGAATAATTAAATGCAACACATTTAAACGTACAAAAGTATACTTATTTACAAAGGTACTTTTTCGCGATCAAAGATTTCAAACTAGATCACCTGTACTTCAGCTTCCTGTCTTTTTAAATTCTTTTGCCAAAATACATATGGTTACAATTAAATTTCGCGAAAAATAATATGATAGCGGATTCAAAAGATTTTTGTCAAGGCTTCGTCGTGGTCAGCTTAATATATAATCACCGCTAGTCTTTTTGAAACCTTGTCTTCATTGTTTATGAATATATAAAGGTGACAGACAATATCTGAACCAGGATGTCAGGGCGAATGTAGGACAGGGGAGAACGTATCCGATACCGTTAATCGAATCTCAAGTGTCGAGGAAGAGAGAAAATAGAGATTAATTATACACTGGAGATGGCTGACTAATGGTCCTGTCTCGTTAAATAGAAAATAATGCGATGTGGAATAAGTGTACGCGACACAGTTCACATAACAAGCGGCAATTTAAAAAAAATCACAATTGAAAACCGCCAGCAGACTTCAACGAGGCTAGTAGGTGCTGCTCGTCGTTCTGCGCAATTGGCCCATGATCTAAATAAAATGCCTATGATTCAAATCCAGTCCTGAAATCGTTAGAAGCGTTCTTGTTGCGGTTTCCGACTCTACTGGTACCAAAAACACAACACGGTCACGACATGTAGTCATCATTAATTGTTTGACGTATTGTGTCGGATTTGAATTCGACATACTTGATTTTTTTACATCAGTCGATAGATGCTTCATAGTTAGCTTTCAGTAACTTCGAGTGTTCTCAAGAGATAGACGATAAAGAGATGTGGAATAAGTGTACGCGACACAACCGGCAATTTAAAAAATCACAATGGAAAGCAAGCAGTCTTCAACATGACCAGAGGTCACTGCTCGCTGTCTTGCATTGGCCCAAGACTAAAAATACAATACATAAGATTCAAACAAATCCCTAGATTATGAACGAAAGACCATTTCTGGACATAAAACAAAAAACAGATAGTAGACATGGACAAACAAAAGCTTTCACAAGGATTCCTGGCTAAGGACAGGCACACATAAAATGTGACGGGTTAAACTCGTTTTTGGGGCCAACCCCCCCCCCCCCCCTATTATGAATCTTGTACAAAGCACAAAAAATAACACACTTTAAAAAATCAAATCGATAAAAGTTCAATTCACCAAGAGAGAACCTGAGACAAAAATATAATACGAGAACAACGAGACATAAAGGAACTCTCTTGAGAACACTCGTAGTTACTGACAGCTAGCTAAGAAGCATTTATCGACTGATGTAAAAAGAGTATCTCAACCTCCCGTTATTTTCTTGTTGTCCTTTATCTAAGGTTCCCTCTTGTTGAATTGGTCTTCTATTGATTTGATTTTTACTGTGTGTAGGTATGTGCTTTATTATTGATTGTCAATAGGGGAAGTTTGGAACAAACAAAAAACAGTTAAACCCCGCCAAGCCAGGGATCTTTTTCAAAGCTGATCAGATGTTTGTATTCGTCAAATGTTTGTTAATTGTTTTTATCAAGAAGAGGGTCTTTCATTATCACTTAAGGATTGGGCTTGAATCATATGTAGTCTATTTTTAAACCAGGGCCAATTGAAAAACAGCGAGCAGCGACCATTGGTTACATTGAAGGCTGCTGTCTGTTTCTTATTGTGGATTTTTTAAAATCGTCTTTTATAATATAGGTTGTGTCTCCTACACTTATTCCACATCTTATTATCTTCTATGATTTGAAAAACAAGACCGTCTCATGTGTTATTGAATGCTTTGTCACCTAGATTTTATCGAATATATGTCTATATTAGTAAATACATGGATAAAATTATAAACATATTTTTAATTATAAAATATAAGACTATATGATATATGGATTACTATACAAGATATTTGGATAGCAAATCATTTTTCATTCAACTTGGGACGAGGAATGGAGTAAGGAAAGTCATAGCTATGTCGATCTTTGATCAAATCTTCCCGCCGTTTACTTCGGCAGACGGCAATTCCCAAGACGCACGCGATCAGCAGCAGAACAAAGACTGCAGTTGCCATGACTACTATAACAACAATCATATCACTTGACAGCGTGCACTGACTTCGATTGCTTGTTCCAATTCCTGCAGTTTTAGCCTTTGGAAGAGAACCTGAAAGATAAGAATGTATATTATAGTTATAACGTCGTAATAATAATGATGCCATAAAAATAATCCGAAGTCTTTAAGCATTTGGACTATACCAACCTAATTGGCATCCTATGATACAGTGCTTTGTATGCAATCCTTTTTTTCTTCTATTATGAACTATATTAATTTTGTTCATTATCTGGTCTTGATTTTCAGTTGTGCTTTATTAAATACAAAAATGAAAACAGAGATGCCTGAAAAAACCTATTATGTCTACAAGAATGAAAAAGCTTAAGTGACCTTAGGTGGCTGATCTGGTAACGATTTCATAGAATACCAAAATGGCGTTGCATAATTTTTTATGGTTAGATAAAAAAAATATTGTCTCACATAACAAGATGAGAACCTAAACATCGTGTAAACAAAATACATCAGAGTTCCAGGTGAATAATTCAAAACTGTCTCTGATCCATGTTTTGTCAGAGATTCATTAAAGATATTAAACAGGAAGTTCAAAGTCCAATTAAACAAGAATTTGAAAAGGCAAAGGTGTACCAATGGGGAAATCAAACATCATTATACCGAAAAGACAAAGACAAAACAGGTAGACAAAAATCATCACAAGGAAAAACAAACACACACACAAGAGGATTGTGAAAAAGGTCAAGTAAGGTTCAGTGGCGGATCCAGAAATTCTGAAAAGAGGGGGCCCGCTTTGGTCACGCTTCAATGATTTCCTATATATTCAAACAATTTTTCCACCAAAAGGGGGGGGGCAGCCCCCCTTGGATCCGCCTTTGAGGTTATAAATAAAAAAAAACTAAGGCTAGTTAGTGTCCAGGAGAAGTATTATCTTAGGTTTAGAATATTGAAAATAAATATGACATTGATGAACCGCCAATAAAAAATCGCTGAAGACAGAGCCGACTAACCTCGAGGAACTATTTGAAACAAAAACTTAAACAAGTTCCAGTAAATGAACTTTATTGTGCTTAACCCACGGAAAACATGATCCTTTAAGAAAGACTGTCTTGTATTATTCAATGTCTGTTGCTGTTTTTGCTCTTAAAAGATCGATTTTGTTAGTTTACATAAGCAATGCGTGCTTGGGAAGATTAGATTTTATGCTAAATTTGCATGTCAAGATATTTTAAGCCCGACATTTTAATCTGAATAATACAAATGCACCTAAAATTAAGATTTAATTATAGATAAATATTGAGTACGACAGTTCTTGCAAAAATGATTTATCTTAATAATTGAAAAATAATCAGATCCACACGTGTGGTTCCGATATGTTAAAAACGTTAGAAAGGCTTATATAACGTTTATAAAAGGTTACAAAATATAGGTTTTCGCTAAAGTTCAGAAACACAAATCTACTTCAATCCTTCAGTTCTGATAATATGTTTTGAATTTTTCTAAAATTAAAACCATTAATAGAATATTGGCAATTCAATTCAGCTAGTCATTGTTATATTTTGTTAAAGACAAAAGGTTAAAAAATAGTGGCAGACAAAAGTATTTTGATATATCAATGTCCTTGAACTAAACAAAGAAATATAACAGACGTTTATAGCTGCAATGGACTCTAAGGGATTCTTGAATCAAAACATTAATTTAGCAATTAACTTCCTGTTGACGTCTTGCCTTGCAGTGCGAATTATGTAGCCAAAGAGGCTTAAAATAACAGATGTAAAGACTGATGAAACAATAGAGAGACAATTAAAACAGATGACAAAAAAGCAAAACAAAAAAAGTAACCTGAGAATGAGAAAAAAGTATTATTTTACGTACCGATGCTTTGCTTTTGATTGGGCAGTATTAGAACTTCACTCAGATCTGGTTCCTGTACTGTTAAAACTGTGGAGAAAAATTGACGTTCAGCAGATGATCGCTTTCTTCTAGCAACCTGTCCTGTGGTATTCGTTTCTATTTCTGTTTCGTTAGCAACAACTGCAGTGTCAAGGACGGTTTGGGTTGACATTTCCGGTACGACGTCAGGACGTCTAGTTGTTGTGTCTAATGCAGGCACTGAACTTGAACATTGTCTCTTTAAACGTAAAAAATAACAAAATAAGACATATTGATATTGTGTCCCATCCCCAACCCCAAAAAATAAATAATCAATATCTTTGAATACAAAACTGAATAAAAACACGAAAAGAGCAAATAAGAAAATCTAAGAATTTACCTCAGTTGAAAAATAACACGAAGTTGTTTATAGATGGCTAATTTTAAAAGTCAGTAACCGCCGAGCAGTAAGATGTTAAAACTTAAGAAACGATCTTATTTGCACGAATGTAGAAGCAGAGGTACCAATGGGGTATCCGAATGTCAAAAGTCCGAAAGGGCAGAGACAAAACCACTAAACACGAACAAGAACGGGACAAAAACAGACAACACGTAAAACATGGAAACACAAAATAACTTAATATCAATCAACACCACGAACTCCAGTCGAAACAAGAGTGAACTCAGGTGCTCCGGAAGAGTAAGCAGTTTCTGCTTGCTATAGCACACCCGTCGCGTCGTAGAGTTTATTTTTAAGTTTCACTATGGCCGTTGGCTTTAAATTAATTTTAAATTCTACTCACTGGTTCACACAAACTTTCATCTCCCTTTTTACAAATCTTTACTGCACAGTTAAATCCAACATTTGTCGTTCCCTTGAATTTAAAAGCATACATCAGCAGCTCTGAAGCCGGAAGTGCATCTGTGGTTTCCGGTCTGGTGTAGGTTGATGCAACAGGTCCATCCGGGTTCACGAGAATATTCTTACCATCCATTGTAGGACAACTTTGAAAATGGGAAATATAACAGAATATTATTATTGAAACACGTTGATGTGAAATCAATAAGTATTACCTTGATTTTAAAAAGTGGTTGACAGGAAGTCCTGTCAAAAAACAAAAACGACAAAATACCATCTTCCTAAGTGCGACTAGATTTGATAATACTGGTAAAGGTCTACTTTTTGTGTCATTTCTTCAAATTTTCAGCTAAAACGATTTGTACAAAGATCAATAGACCAAAGAATGTAGATAAAGGTAACAAAATAAAACCTAATCAATCACAAGGCAAACACAGTCTCATGATAAATTGAAGATCGCAATGGTCCTTATTTGTTTAAAAGAAATGGTGTGTTAAAACAGGTTTTATGGTGCAAAATCACCCTCTTCCATTCCCATCTTGTAATATATAAAGAAATAGCGAACCATAGCGAGAGGATGTTTGTAAACTATAATATTTGCGACACTTCTTACCCATCTTCAATGAAAACAAACTGTACAATTTTCTCAGCATTGGTATTGTTAGCCACACAGTAGTCAATCCTTAAGGTTTCATATACTGTAATAGCAAATATATTTATTGTCATAAGTTTGTCAAAATTATTGCCAAAAAACTGTTTAAAGACAGCTACACAGGGGAATTTTGTTCACGTGAAATTCACGTGAAATCAGGGTTAACGTGATTTTCACGTGAAACATTCACGTGAATTTCACGTTAAACGAGCAATTTAACGTGAATTTCACGTGAAATGTATTTAAGGTGATTTTCACGTGAAATTCACGTTAATATCACGTGAAACTCACGTTAATTTCACGTTAACTTTTTCACGTGAATTTCACATGAAAATTATGAAAAATGAGAATTTTTCCCTTAATATTTGTAGAATTGCATGAAAGTTATAGAACATTAAAAATGTTGAGAACATTTTTTCACGTGAAATTCACGTGATATTTTTCACGTGAACTTCACGTTAAATTGCTCGTTTAACGTGAAATTCACGTTAAGTTTTTCACGTGAATTTTACGTTAATTTCATGTGAATTTCACGTGAACAAAATTTCCCTGTGTATATCATCTTTGTATATCATTGTATGTTTTGATTAGTGTTTGGCTGATAGTAGTACTGAGATGATCACTTCATCATACTACCGTGTTGTGTTTTGTGTTTCTACCGGACCCTAAGGGGAGGTTTGGTGCACCATAAAACCTGGTTTAATCCACCATCTTATTGAAATGCCTGTACCAAGTCAGGACCATTGCGATCTATAATTTGTCCTATGGCCAGTCGGATGTTTTTCAATAAGTCTAAATTCGTATCTTTTCCTTTTTGTTTGTATTTTAAGTTGTACCGAGATGAACACTTCACCATCACTTTTGTTTCTGACATCTGTGAATATTTGTTTTCTGTAGTATATCTTTGCCTTGTATTATTTTTCGTTTTATGTTGTTGGATGTTTGAGATTGATCTTCACGGTTTAGTAGATTTGTTATTACCTTATACCCTGTTACTTAATTCTATTGCAAACGATTTAATTTCTATAGCCTCATATATAAACTTATTTTGTTTGATACTTACCGTTTGTATCTGACAAAAAGAATAAAAGTTTGAATATATCGCCAACAAAAAGAGGCTTTGTGATTGGTTCATTATCTTCACCAATCACGACAAACTTTACAGGTTGATATGTGGCTGCTTGGATGTCCTTCTTCAAATTTTTCCTGCAATACAAATGGTAAACACGATGTTGCTTCCCTACATTGTATTTCGGAAATTTTCGAGATTCTATGGCTTAATAAATATATCTGGAAGATGTTGCTTTCCTATTTCGGAGAATTTCAAAACAGATTTACGAAATTCTATGACGAATTATTATATTTGCATAAAGGTTAATGATTTCAGCAAAATGAAATCGTTTTCTTAAGTTCTGTTCTTTAAAACCGAAGATTATACAGTCGCGCCTTGGATATCATTTTCGAAAATTCAAGATAATATGTCTAATGTAATACATTTAAAGCTGAATATACAAGATACTGTCAAAGTTTTATTGAGAAATGAACTGAAAAATTTTAGAAAAACAACCTTTTTACATTTGATTTGCTTAAAGTTACAGTTGAAAATTTAAAAGGTTTAAGGTATTTGCAAGTCGGAAATTCTTGGAATACCTTTCATTGAGCCCTACATCATCTAGCTCAGCAAACATTGTAAAGTTTGATCCTTTATGAACACAGCTGAAGACTATAATGTTGTCAGTACTGGATATAAACATGGGGTTATAGCTGATTAGAACATCAACGAATCGACTGGTATCCCCTACCTAAAACAACACAAAGAGCCATGTTCAAAAATGGATAAATAATATTCGATATTGCTACCGAGACCGTCGACGAGGCCGTTAGTATCCATTGTCAGCACAAATTACATTGGTTTTATAATAGCTTATCAGTACATCAACGAATTGACTGAAATCCCCTACCTGAAACCATGACAAACATGTACAGTAAGAAACATGTTCAATGACACAGCTTTAATCAAATAAGGTATTATAATGGGGAGTTTTTTTGCTGATGAGAAGATAAATAAGAGGCTCCCAGAAGCCTGAATCGCTCACCTGATTTAAATGGTTTTTTTACATTTAAAGGGCCATAACTTCAATATAAGGGGTCGTCTGACAACATCAATTAACTTAATGCATTAAAGTGTATAGTTCAATTAGCTGAACATTTTGGCAATCAAAAGCCTTTATTATTTTCTTGTTTTTCAAGCTAAACAGTTATTTGGACATTTAAGGAACCATAACTCATATAAGGGGTCAATAAAAAACTTCCATCATATTGAATTTTTGTAGGGCTTAACTAAGCAATATTGTAATTAAAAGTTGTTATCTAGCTTAAATGGTTTGCAATATACAATGGGTAAAGGCTTTGAAAATTGACAATTTTGATGTTCTAAGGGGAATAACTCCTAAAAGTAAGGGTCATACAACTTTGAATCTATAATAGATTTTTGTAGAGCTTGATGTGCTTAACAAAATGCAATTTAATTTTCCCCAATATCTTTAATAGTTTTCAAGATATTGAGTTTAAAAAGTGCAACTTTATGAAAAAATCCAGAAAAGGGCAAAAACTCGTACAAAGGTTGTTGGATCTTCTTCAAAATTTCAGGGCAGGTAGATCTTGAGGTGCTGATTGCTTAAATCCTTGCCAGAATTTTGATATATGTGACAGTTTTTTGTTATTTGCAAAAAAATACAATTTATCCCTATGTTCTATTTTTAACCATGGCGGCCGAGTTTTTTGTCGAATAAAAAATCAAACGGCTATTTTGAAGCACATATGCCAATAAACAACTGTACCAAGTTTGGTTGCAATTGGATTAATAGTGTCAGAGGAGTTAACATTTCAATGTAATTGGGAAAGGCTATGAAAATGGTCAAATTTGATGTTCTAAGGGGAATAACTCCTAAAAGGAAATGTTATACAACTTTGACTCTATTACAGATTTTGTAGATCTTGATGTGCTTAACAACATGCAATTTTAAGTTCTCAAATATCTTTAACAGTATTCAAGATATCGGTGTTAAAAACCGCGTTTTTTTTAATCTGGAAAAAGGGCAATAACTCCTACATGGGTTGTTAGATCTTTTTCAAAATTTCAGGGCAGGTAGATCTTGAGCTGCTGATCACTTTAACATACAAAATAGCCAGAATTTTGATATATGTGACCGTTTTTGAGTTATTTGCAAAAAACTACAATTAAACCCTAAGTTATATTGTTAGCCATGGCGGCCATGTTTTTTGTTGAATCAAAAATCAAAACGGTAATTTCGTAGCACATATGCCAATAAACAATTGTACTAAGTTTAGTTGCAATTGGATTTATGGTGTCAGAGGAGTTAACGTTTGAAAAAAGTTTTCGGACGACGGACGGACGGACGACGGACAGACGACGATCGGACGACGGACAGACGACGGACGCCAAGTGACGGCAATAGCTCACCGGACCCGAGCTTAAAAAGTGCTAAGTACCTCCTTGATGCTAAATAAACATTTAAACCAGAAACTTCTGTGATGATTATTCTAAAATTTAAAGAATTGTATCTGATTGAATACCGGTATGATAAAATGTATGAAAACTCTGTAAATAAAGGCAATTACAAAACTACCGAGTGACTAACTACTAACTTGAATGATCAATCTCATAGTCCAGAAAAAATGACAAAAACAAATCAGTCATACCTGAGAATTGGTGGATCACAATGGTCCTGATTTGGTACAGGCATTTCAAACGAAATGGTGGGTTAAACCAGGTTTTATGGCGCCAAACCTCCCTCTTCCATTGCGATCTTAGGATCCGGTCATGACCATAGAACACAACATAGTTGTGAGACACAATAGGGATATAGCAGACCAGTCAAACACTAATTAACACAATTAATCACCATATCTTTTAACTTAATTTTGAACTTTTCTACTAAATTAATGTTATCTTACCATAGGGCTATCAGCCGTCTCGTTTACTGCTTTAGCGCATGCGTTGTCGTCTGATGCATCGAAAGGAATAGTCAAAGAATATTTGTCAAATCCGGGAGCTTCTGATTCTAATTTGTTAAATTTGCAGTTTTCTTCGTCTGCACTAACATAAACTTCTCCATTAAATGTGCTGGGAGCAACAAAGTTCATCTTTATCTCAGTCCCAAAGCATTCCGATGTAACTGCAACATATTGTTCGACAAATGAGTCTTAAAGGTATACAATGTGGATACAAACATCAACATTTTGTTATATTCACTTGAAAATCGTGTGAGTTTCACATAAAACGGACTCGCATGAATATAATGTGAACTTTTGTTATGTAAAATTAATGAAAAATATTTTCAAGTAAATCTCATGTGAACTTTATTATGTAGAGTCAAAGTGCAATACGAAAACAACACAAGGGAGATTCTATTTTAATTTATTTCCTCGTCCAATTCAATTCGATTTCTTTAATTGAATCATTTATCTCATCTATGCATTTATAATTCGTTTTCTTTCAACACCCAACTTAACTTTCTCGGCCTCAAAATCGGGCTCTATTCTGGAGATTTTGTAAAATTATACATCCGTCTGGATATTAAAAGCGAGGAGTCAAGAATGTTTTAGGGTGGTATGTGAATGAATTGTCATGATGTTTTTCTTTGAAATTCGTTACTCATAATTTTTGGAGTAAAATCCCGAGAACGTGTTACTTTTTTTTTCCTTTTTCATATCAATGCAACGTTAAAATTTTACAATCGTGCTCGATTTTGTGGCCGAAATGGATGTTTTTATAAGAAAAATAATTTTCTAATTTCTTTATTTTCTTATGCAGCCAAGTGTAACACAGCAAGCAGCAACAATGTGTAACCATTGCAAAAATAAGAGCCCGATACCAAGATAAAAGATAAAAAGCTAAATAGACCAAAAAAGGAATATACCTGTTTTGTACTGGCATTTCTCCCCATAGAAATCTGGTGCACAGAAACATTTTCCATCATTGTAACATAGGCCATCGTTCTCACAGACGTTGGTTTCACAATTCAGACTGCCTTAAATCACGATTGATTGATAATTGTTTTTTTTACATTTTACACTTATACATTTACAAGTCTAGAGTAGACACTAAGACAATTGTAAACAAGTTTGAATACAATTGACTGTTGTCACATGTATTTTTTATTAAGAGATCCTGAAAATTAAAGTTGTAAAAAACTACTGAACTTGGAGGTTCAATCTCAAATGTTCAAGAAAAAAGACAAATTAATTAAGGAAGACACACCAGAGAAAACGAAGATCGCAATGAAGAAAAAGAAATTGTGTTTCAAATCAGGTTTTTTGGCACCAATAGAAAATAATGAGATGTGGAATAAATGTACGCGACACAGCCCACAATTAAGTGGCAATTTAGAAAAAACCACAATGGACAACCGCCAGCAGTCTTCAACGAGGCTATTTGGCACTGTTCGCGGTTCTGCAATTGGCCCATGGTCAATTTTTTTAAAACCTCCCAGGGTAGCGACACAAACCACAAGACGGCTGAAAGACGTTATAGGCATATTTTGATGATCATCTCAGTACAACAACTATTTAGCGTATCATCAAAACAAAAACAGCTACTTTAGCGAAACCACATTACTAGTGTGAAAGAAGCAAAGAGGCACCAATGGGGCATTCGAGTGTCAAAAGTCCGAAAGGGCAACGACTAAACCGATAAACACGAACAAGAACAACACGAACAAACACAAAACATAAAATCAACTCAAGTCGAAACAAGAGTAAACTCAGGTGCTTCGGAAGAGTAAGCGGTTCCTGCCTGCTAAAGCACACCGTCGTGCTGCTTATTTTCAATTTAGTGTGTCAAATCCAGTAATGGGAGATAAAACAAATTCCTACGACAAACCAACATTTGCACTCATTTGAAATAAAGAAATCTTATATTTCTACGAGTGCACGGTGTCTACCGTAAAACTTCTTGAGTGAAGACAGCAACCGTGGAGCAACATAACCCTGTGTAAGCAATTTGTGTGTCAAGCGTGACGCTCTGCCAAGGAAATCGATGTAATTCCCGCAAACTATGGAGTAAAGAATCAACTGTGATACGATGACTCCATAAGCAGGAGCGGACGGTATGTTGCTGCACAAAAAGGGAAAGTTGACGGTTGGAAAGTTGAAGTCATCACTTTTGTTATAGAGCTTTGTTGAAAGTCTTCCTTGAGAGTCAATTTCGAGATAGAGATCTGAATATGAAGCAGATTTCCTAGAATCCGTTGTGTCCTTTATCTCAAGTTCCTGAGGATATATGAGATGGAGAAAGTCACCAAATCGAGAATTGATCAGTGAAAGGACATCATCAATATATCAATGAATTTGGTTGCCTTGCTTGTAATCTCAATATGTTTACAAGTATCTATACAACTTGTCAAATAAATGGCAAACACAGGTATTAGTACAATTAGTTATACCACACATATTACAATTCTTTTAATTGCCATTAACATGTTTTTGTTGAAAGAACACATGTAAATACATAGAAATATATTAAATCATTTATAAGAGAGACCATTAACACTTACGCTGTCTTAAACGTCATAAACAAGGGATTGTTATTAAATTGTAAAGTAGCATATTGTTCATCCAAAATAAGTTTTAAGGAAAAATAACACAGCTAAGAATATATATACAAAAACACATATTTACACGATGAATAAATAGATTAATTAATAATTTAATGAAAATAAGATAATGTAAAATACAGCACATAAATGTTCTCGATACTAAAATAGAAGGGCCTTTAACGCTATTAAGCAAGTAAAAAAAAACACCAGCAATCAATGTTTAGACATTTGAAATTAGAACTAGTTTTATGATGAATTGAAAAATATTATTAAAATAACACAATAACTTAACAATAAATTCTTACTCTTTTCAATCGAACAATCATATCCGTCATGGGTTTCAGGACATTCACACGTTCCATCTCTTTCACAGCGAGCTCCATTTTTGCAGAAATAACCCTTTCTTCGACAGTTAAAATCACCTAAAATAATGTATGTTTTTATGTGCTATCTCATTATTTTTTTTCATTATTTTGGGAGAAATTTTATATAATGCTATCGGAAACGAAATGCAGAATTCAAAGAAAACATTCATTTCGACGCTCATGTTAACAGAAGACAAAATGTTTAAAATTGTTACAGATTTTATTGAAAATACTTGTTTCCTTTGCCTTTCTTATAATTTGAGAATTTTATCTTATACTAGCATTTGATTTATGTGCCATACAGTCATTAAGTTTTAAACGTGTATTATGAAAAATGATTTGAAATATAAAAATACTTTCACGTAGATTTTTTCATGTTTTTTTATCATTAGTGCATGAATAATTACACTATATTTGAATACGTTTACATACCTTTACATATTTCAAAGACTGTTAGTATAACGATGCAGTATGTTGTATATAATGTAAAAACCTGAGAAATGCAAACATGATATATGTAATTGATAAGTAAACTTTACTGCTCTATCCACACAAGGGACTGAAACTCGTAGTATATTTTAATATATTTGATTAACATTAATTGTATTGTAACCATTATTATCATTATTGTAATTTAAAATTTTGAAGTGTGTCAGACAGGGTTGTCCTATTTGTCATCTTTTAAAACGTATCGTTTCGCTTAACCTATTCAAAATATACTTCATACTTTAAAAGATGATGATCAAGAGGGATATTTTAAACATTAATCGTTATATTCTAAAACTTATTGCTAAAATGTAATTGAAGATAAAATTTAATTTTTCTGTAAAACTTTACAACAATAGTAGTGTATTTAACAACTTACCTTCATTTTTGATAAATTGATAATCGTCAGTCAATGTTCTCTAATTCAAGTGTCAAACAGAAGTAAAATCACATGAATCACTTATAAAAACCAAAATATAATAATTATATGATTGATAGTGATTACTGACGGCTTAAAGTTTTTGTCTACAGTCATCGAAAATAGGTGTTTGCACATAAACCTTGTGTTAGACAAATTATATACGCCAACACCCTAAGAACGAGATGTAGTGCAATTTATTCCAAAAAACATAACATATTTTTCATCAAAATATTTCCAACTTTTTTCAAGTTATTCTTGGCTTTTGATCCATATACGCACTGTTAATGCAAGTGATGAATAGCTCGAAAATATAAAATACGGCATGGTGATATGTAAAATAACACCTCTAATGCATTTATCCTGTTGTTGTAAAAGAACTAACGTATTATGTTAGTTATAACACACAAAAATATAATATATTTATAGTTCTGTTTAAGACACGAACAGAAAACAGAAAGCAGTTCAGACAGAAAAAAAATGTAATTTTAACTTATATTATTATCTATTAGTCATATTAAAAGATCTTAAAGTAACATAAGAAGTAGAAACTTACTTACTAGTTTTGTAAATTATATATCTATTTTTATCCTTTAGTATAACAAAATGATGGTGAGTCTAGTCACATGTGATAATTTTTACTATATATATTTTTCATTATTTTTGTTTACTTTATATCTTTTTGAATCAAATGTTGTTGGAACTGTTTATTCTTCCGGGGCACCTAAGATAATCTTCGTTCCGACTTGAGTTTGCGTTAATGGTTGCTTTTCAATTTTACTTTTGTGTGTTTTTGTTTTCTGATTCTTTTACAGTAATTTGTTCTCGTCCAAGTTGACTGGTTTTGATTTTTCCTTTCTTGCCACTCACGGTTTACTCCTCTCAGTGTGCGTATAAACAATCCTATTTGATTATTATTAATTATTATTGATATTTTAATTGATATTATTAGTATTATTATTTGTAAAAATCCTAGTTTTTGTCCGAGCGTGTGAGTGTAATTGGTAATTGACTGTTGATCGATCGCCTTTGACATCTGGGCCACCAAGGCTCTCTTTGTAATGTTCATGTTGAAAAAAGGTGATTTAGTGACATTGTTAATTTTATGCTACAACTCCATGCTATGCAAATTATAGGTGGTATTCATCATATTATTTCCATATATCCCCTGCTTTTAATATTCCACATTGGACAGTGTGATTAATGCAGGTGACAAAATAAAAATTAAAATCTTAGCATGTACCATTTTTCAAGACTGTTTACACTAGTTCAAGAAATATTCTCATTTTTCACAAATAAGGGCGTTGATTGTAGAATACCACTAATATTTCTTTTTTAAAAAGGGAACATTGACATTTGCTAACCTATTATGTATGACAGTTTTATTGCATTTATATAAGATTATTATTGAATTGTAATGTTCACGGGCGTTTATAACAATTATGGATCGTTACATAACGTCTATTTATGTGGGTGTACGAAACCATAAATATCTATTATCATCTGAAAATCAAAACTGATTCAATGAAAAATCATAACGTTGTACTTTAATGGAAAGGTTAGATTTTTGAATATCAAAAACATACCGTAGAGGGTGTCAGCTAACCTTGATAAAAGGCGAGGTGGTACTAGTACTCGTATAATGAATAAGTGCCAATCTGTGAGAAAACCATGCAATTGTGTTCCAAACCAAGATTTTCATTTTTATAAACGGTTTGTTTTATATGAAAGGCCTTCACGAAAGATTTTTTTCGTCAAAATGTTTTTCATGGGAAAGAAACCTAGTAATGTTGATGAGCCCTGTAGGTCTTGAATTTCACGAAAAAATATTTTGCCAAAATAAGTCTTTCATGAAGGTCACCATCTCTTAAGTTGATTTGAAAATATTGGTTTGGAACCAAATTTAGGATTATGCATGGTTTTCTGGCAGATTGTCTGTTTAGGGTTGGACTTGCCACCAAAGAGAAGTGACTTTGAATTCAGTCGCCTACACTATATTGTTGCATCTTGAACAAAATGTTTCTGTCGAATCAGCTGTAATTAATAATGTGGTTTGGAAGACAAGTGATAGAAACACGGATTGATTGGGGTCCTTTTTGACTTTATTTCTATGTCTAATTCCACCATAATAAATTTGCCGATTCTTTCTTCCTTCTAAGAGGCAGACTTAACGAAAAGAATTATAGACTTTCCTTTCATCTCTTATTACTTTTATTGACAATATTTTTCAATTGCAATCTCTCGATTTGGTAACTTCTAATAGTAATAAAAATAACCAAGAACTTTAGATTAAGGGTACTACTGATTCTATGAACATGATGATGTTCGCTTTATATTTGGATTGATATCTTGATGTCGATTCACAAGGAGGCCATGCACAAAACTGTGTGATTTTTTATGGCTTCAACTTCACGTCTTTCTTGGATTTGCACCTCGAATTTGACCCAGGTGGTCATCTCAGTACAAAAATTTACGATAAACGAGACGATTTTAATTTTCAAATTATTAATTTTCCTAATCTACAGAGCAATATACCTACTTCTCCTGCATACGGTGTTTATATTTCTCAACTTATTCGATATGCCAGAGCTTGCACACATTTCACAGATTTTTTGATCCGACACCGGTTTCTTCGTGACCGACTTTTGAAGCAGGGCTATAAGAAAATACGTCTCATACGATCACTAAAAAAATTCTTTCTCCGTTAGCAGCCACTAGTAGAAAAGTTCAAAATTGAGTTAAAAGATATGATAGTTAATTGTTTTAACTAGTGTTTGACCGGTGTGCTGTACTGAGATGATCACCTCAATATCCCTATTGTGTCTCACAACTATGTTGTGTTCTATGGTCATTACCGGATCCTAAGATCGCAACGGAAGAGGGAAGTTTGGCGCCATAAAACCTGGTTTAACCCACCATTTCGTTTGAAATGCCTGTACCAAGTCAGGACCATTGCGATCCACCAGTTCTCCGGTATGACTGATTCGTTTTTGTCATTTTCTCTGGACTATGAGATTGATCATTCAAGTTCGGTAGTTTTGTTATTACCTTTATTTCCATTCGTCTTATGGTGCTAACGTATCACGATTGATACCAAATCCTGGAGCTAGTGGGAGTATAATACAATTTTCACTCTAGATTGTATGTTTCCTAGTATTAGAATTCGTAACCGAAATCGAAACCGAAACTGAATTCGACTGTTTTGAAAACTTTTTTTTGAAACTTTGATTTCTCCGATAAAATGTGAATTGGTTAACCTTTAAAGTCGAATTGATTTGTGCACATGTTTACTCGACGAGTGTCAGTATTTTGATTCAGTTCTTATGTTGGCGTATTAGCGGTTACCTTTCAAGAATTCTGATGGTAAGTATCATCTCACAGTTGACTGAATGTAATGTAATGGTCTCAAAAAGATTTATCTTTCAATATCTGTCATTGGTATACAAATTCAAAATCATGTCAGATCAAATGACCCCGATTGGCTAAATTATTTTGGCTGTTTTTTGTTCTTAGGTGATAATCTTCGCAATAGCTTTTGTTTCTTACGGTGTTTTGTGTTACAACCGGGCACTAAGAACGCAATTGGAGAGGATAAAACCTCGTTTAAGACCATCATTTGTTAGATCAAGCCACGACCGCTACTATTTTCAGTTTCTCAAGTGGTCTTTGCTTTTACCATCATTTTGCGTCCGTGTCCGTCGATCACTAAAAAAATTCATTCTTCGTTATCAGCCACTAGTAGAAAATTTCAAAATTAAGTTAAAAGATATGATAGTTAGTGTTTGACTGGTCTGCTGTACTGAGATGATCACCTCAATATCCCTATTGTGTCTCACAACTATGTTGTGTTCTATGGTCATTGCCGGATCCTAAGATCGCAATGGAAGAGGGAGGTTTGGCGCCATAAAACCTGGTTTAACCCACCATTTTGTTTGAAATGCCTGTACCAAGTCAGGACCATTGCGATCCACCAGTTCTCCGGTATGACTGATTCATTTTTGTCATTTTCTCTGGACTATGAGATTGATCATTCAAGTTCGGTAGTTTTGTTATTACCTTTATTTGCGATTTACGAAAAGAATTGTAGACTTTCCTTTCATCTCTTAATACTTTTATTGACAATTTTTTTCACTTACAATCTCTCGATTTGGTAACTTCTAACAGTAATAAAAATCACCAGTAACTTTAGATTAAGGGTACTACAGATTCTATGAATATGATGATGTTCGCTTTATATTTGGATTGATATTATTCTATTTTATTTACAAGGTTGGGCGGAGCTTAATTTTCTCGGTCTTTTAGTTAGGATTTAAATGAAGAAGACCGAAATAATTGACCCGTGACCAGCCCGGTCAATAAAATAGAGTAATATCTTGATGTCGATTCACAAGGAGGCCAGGCACAAAATTCTGTGACATTTGTGATGGCTTCAACTTTCCATTCGTCTTATGGTGCTAACGTATCACGATTGATACGATATCCTGGAGCTAGTGGGAATATTGTACAATTTTCACTTTAGATTGTATGTTACCTAGTAATTCGAGGAAGAGAATTCGCTGGGATACATACCAACTTGAGTGATAAGTGTTATATTATATCAAATTTTGACATGGTATACTAAAACGTAGACTTAAGACGTCTCGTTGAAAATCTCAAGATAGAGAGGGTGACCTTGGATATAAACCAACGGATGATCAAATGTTGTCTATGCGGTTCAAAATAATGAATTTTAAAATGAGAATAAAATGTTGTGAATTTCTTGATTGAACGTCACTTCTGACAAGCAAATTGTTTGTAAACAAAGGGTTATATTGATTCTCGGTTGTTGTCTTCATCCAAGAACTGTTACGCAAATGTGTTGAAAGACGATACTTCTGCCTTTCAGATGAGAAATTTTTTTGAAATATAGAGAAAGAATTGTCGTCCTTTAAAACGAAGGTTTTAAAGGAGATAGATTCTCTACAGCAAGCTGGAACAACATACCCTTCCTATTCACACGAAGTAAATTTTTTGACATGTTTCTTTGTGTTATAATTTGATTTGTTTTGGTTTCAACTTTAATTTCGGACCATCGGTTTCTTTTTCTTCTGTATTTTAAAGACCATCACCCTTCCTTTTTGATTTGGCATTTACATATACAAGTCAGTATTTAAAACAAAATAGATCAAAACATAAGAGTTAAGGCCGACGCTGAAAAAGGAGTACAACCATTTTTCATCATTTTGTATTTTTTTCTCTTTTCTGTCTATAATTATTTTTATTCTGAACACTCTGTCTTTTATTTAAAACTATAACGACACTTGAAGTTAGAGTTTATATAAGTCCTGCATCCTTTGCCATTGAATAGAAAATTCCGTCTTGGTCCTTTAAAAGTTTTTCTGGTTCATCAAATTCAGCTATCATTCCATTATCCATTACCATAATTCTGGGGAAAAAAGAGAACATGACCTAGTAAACGAGTGATGAAAACTTTGGCCAACATTTTGATGTTAAATTAATTCGATGGGTAAAAAAATTGGCTTAATAATGTTAACAAAAGAATTTGGAGTGAATATCTTACGTTAACATGGGTGATAAGTAAATTTAAACATTTTTCCTTAAATGTCTGCCGCATATGAACCCTGTATCATGAACAAGTGTGTTTGCAAATTCATCGGGTCAGTTGGTGACAAAGCATTTATAAATATCAGTCAGCACAAAAAATCCTATCTCAAACATTAAAAAAAATATTTTGTCGCTCGGGGACAACCGATAAAAAGAATAAAGAACTTTTCAAATCTTAAGATCAGGTTTATTACCAGTTTAGGGTTTCGGGTTCATGATAAACCGTAGATTAACTCGATCTCAAGAATCAAAAGTCCTATTTTCTATATAACTAAGAAATATTTGGTGCAAAAGTAAATACATTTGATAAACACTGTTCATGATTACGCACAAATAAATTGAACAATAACATTGCAAATAAATACAACGACAGTTATGCTTGTTTGTATTCTTAAATTATACAAAACAAGTAAAAGTGAACAAAACTGCTTATTCATCTATACGAAATATTCCATTTACATTGTGCAAACATCAAAATCAAATTAAATATTAAAACAACTTTATCAGTTATGTTTGAAAAACAATAATTTCATTAAAGCATGTACCACATGCACTGCATAAATTGCTTCTTTTATACAAAGGTAACTATGTGAAGAAATGTGTACATCTCCAAAATGACAACATCTAATGATCTATACTATACTGTTGTTAAACAAACATGTAAAACCTTTCGATAGCTCACGTTCATCGAATTGCAATTAATTATTAATTAATGTGCAAAAATACTAAAAAATATCTCCACCTCGTTAACTGAAAACAAACCTATCATATTCGAGTACAGTATTGAGTCTATGTGCTATAGACAATATTGTACAATCTGAGAATTCCTTGGTGATTGTCTGTTGAATGAGATCGTCGGTTTTCATATCAACCGCGGCAGTCGCCTCGTCCAGGATCAAAATATTAGTTTTATGGAGCAGTGTTCTAGCTAAACATACAAGTTGTCTTTGACCAACACTAAAATAAATATGATTGATTAACGGTAATGTGTAATCATTCATGTTCCCTTACGACTTTCTAAATTTGGCAATATCAAAGAATCTTAAAGACTTGTACAGGTTAAAAAGTTCTTTGAAATATGCGACAAAATTCAAAAAAATTATAGACAATCATAAATTGAAGGTTTTTACAAGAAAACAAGATAGTTTAGTTCAATGTGTTTTTTAATGAAGCTACAAAAATAAATCGTTTTTAATATATTGATATGATCTGAGCAAAAAGTGTTATTCATCTCATATGCATATGTTTAAACTGACTTTTATATCATGGATACCTTAAATTGTTACCCCCTTCACCAAGTTCCGAGTCCAATTGTCCATTTTGGTTCATTGCAAATTGCTTTAAATGAGCACATTCTAAAGCTTTCCATATTTCTGTGTCTGAAAATTTCCCTAATGGGTCTAGGTTAACTCTCAATGAGTCAGAAAACAGAACTGGGTCCTGCAAAATTTATAGTAACTGTTAAAGTTTTTGATAGTTTTTTTTTTAAAAGAAATATTTTGAAACTGAAAGAAGCAGAGATGGGGTATTTGAATGTCAAATGTCCGAAAATGCAAAGACATAAGCTGGAAGAAGCAGAGGTACCAATGGGGTATCCGAATGTAAAAGAACGGGAAGAGAAAAGACAAAACCAGTAAACACCAACAAGGACGGGACAAAATCAGACAACATGTAAACATGGAAACACAAAATAACTGAATATAATAATTGGAACAACGCAAAGAAGCAGACAACCGGTAACACATAAATTCAATGGTACCTAAGATTAACTAACAAGTCAGCTGTTATGAAAAATATAATATTAAGTTATGTGTGTACATTAGTCTTAAGTATTTATGAAAATATTTAGATATCAAAATGAACAAAAAAGCAACATATTCATTTATGGCGACAAGAACCAAAAATAGAAGTTGTTATTTATGTATACTTGTCTGTGATAAAATTTATAACTATGTAGCAGATCAACACCAATGATAACAGTTGTTAAATACCGACCTGTGGTAGAATTGTTATTTTACGTCGTAGATCGTGTAGACCGATGGTGGTCGTAGTTATCTCGTCTATATTTATAGACCCCTCGGCTGGTTCTATCAATCTGAATAAAGCTTGGGTTAGGGAGGATTTTCCTGCACCAGTTCGTCCTACGATTCCAACCTATAGGAAATAATTCAAGTATACAGTTACCTGAAAGGTATACAGAGCAACTTGCGAAGATAACATTTTGCAAATGCGTCTAACTTTTAAGCTAGGCACCCTTTTAGACAGATAAAAACTCTAATTATCACAAACTTACGGGGCACACAACACTAAGGCTACGATATAATTGTGTCTTGTAATTTGCTTCAAAATTTGAGGAAATCTGCACTGTAATAAGATTAGTTTAACTGCTAAATTTTAAAAAAAAATCGAAGAGAATAGTTTCTCTTCCGGTCCCAAAGATCGCATTGGAATGAAGAGGTGTGGCGCGCCATAACTCCTGGTTTAACCCACCACTTCTTCCGAAATGCCTGTATCTTTAAAATGAAATGAATTTTTCCCCATTTTGATCACTTAGAAGTTTGATTTCTTTGTATAAATAGAAAATAATGAGATGTGCATTTGAAGTACACGACAAAAATTATAAAACAAACAGTAAATTTAAAACAGCTAAAATGGACAACCACCAGCAGCCTTCAACGAGGCAAGAAGGCACAGCTCGCCGTTCTGCAAACGGCCCATAGTCTCAATAAAATGCATATAAAACCATTTGATTAAAACGATTTAAAGAGTTATTTTTAATTTATTCTTGACCTCCCTATTCTCCGTGACACTCGAATTTCCTAACCCAAGATATAAAAATACAACGACACTATAATAGAAACAAGTGACAATAATATTACAAATATATTGATGAAAACTTTTGACAACAAAAAGAAAAGCAGCTACTACGCCTATTGACCTACTGATGATAAATTGATATGTAGCTGAGCAAGGGTAAAACAAATAATATCTGTTCTTTCTTTTGGTCAAATATCGAACAGATAATGGATAATGCAACCTTCACTTTTTGATATGAAATTAAGGCTAATGAGTACTTATCAAAGGAAACCATTTGCAATAACATCAGTAAAAATGGTGCAATTCATTCTGTACAAATACAATCAATCATAAAAATCAAATAAAAATGGCACATATTTTACTTTTTTGTAAACAAATAAAACATTGGTTATACCAAAAATCAAACTTTAATTATTGCTTTGGGTAAAATGATTGTCACGATTTTTAGATGGCAATCATTTATGCACTTAGCACAAACGCCTACCCTTTCACCGTTTCTTATCAAACAATTGATCCCTTTTAAGACCAGATCCAGTCCAGGTCGATACCTAGTCTTATAATTTACAAACTTTATTGTCCCTTTTTGCGGCCATCCACTTGGCGGCCTATACCTTTGAAGCCAATCTGCCTGTAAAAAAGTAAAAGAACTAAGCTATAATCGTGCAAATGGATCTAAATCAACTAGAAAAAACAAGGATATGAATTCTAAAAAATATATTACTTGATTTAGATAAATAATATTGAAAAATCAGAATGTTTCAAAGCCTCTTTATTGCAACCAATTAAAGAAAAATCATCGTCAAATGAAAAGGCAATTAAAAAAAACACCATGTAAAACAGCCAGCAGTCTTCAACATGACAAGAGGTTGTTACTCACTGTCTCTCATTGGCCAAAGACTAAAAATACAATACACGAGATTCAATATCAATCCCATATAATCAACAAAAGTCTCATTTTCGGACATAGAACGATAAACACAAAGCTGACAGAGACAAGCAAAAGCTTTGACAAAGATTCCTGGCTTATTACAGTTTACATCAGAAGAAAGATAACTCAAACATTATTCGATAACTTACCTCAGAAGGTAAGTACATGTATTCCTGACATCTTTCGATGGATACGACATTCATCTGCATTTCACTGACTCCTCTAACAACGATGTTCATTGCTATGATAATCTGAAAAAATAATCGGGTTACTGAGATGATCAACTCGATTTTCAAATTGATTCTCAACACATAAAAGTGTTTTGAAGTACTACTGGGTATAAAACATGGACGACGTTTGGCACTCTTGAACATGGTTAAAATCACCATTTGGAAATTTATGAATATATTCAGAATGGTTGTGTTATTAAAAGGACCGGTATAGCTGACTTTTTCCACTTATAGCTGCCACATTTTGAGTTTACGTTAGTTAACGTAAGCTTTTTTCAAATAATCAGTTTCTCATTGTGTCTTTCATTCCCAAAATGTTTCATCAAGTAAACAATGAAGCCGACAAAAGTACATATTAAAGTTATCAACCCAACCAAGCTCGTTTTAAAATGCTGCAGAAAATAATTCGAAAATTCGACTAAAACCGAATCTGAGAATTGATATAGACATTTTTTTTTTCAATCACCGATTTAGGTTTAACACTGACCTGGAAAGCATATGTTAATGACAAGCCAATATCACCTCCTGTTACATCAGTTGAGAGCACACCAAATAAGGCAACAGCAAGCAGAATAAAGTTACCAAGGGTCTCGATGTAAAGTGCAACCCAACTTGTCAAATAAAAATTATCATTATTGCAAATCATAGCAAAAACGCGTAAAAAGTATAAGTATAAACAAGAGTATAAACAGAATGACCCTGCTCATAAGGTGTTTGAATTGTATTATTAAAGCCTGTGATTTTAAAGAATTCAACGAACATGAGGATGAAGCCTTTATCTGTTAACGCTAATTAAAGTTACCAATTTACACGTTTGTGGAAAAAAGAAAGCCATAAAACAGAGTTATGATGTTATACTAATACCATAGTAAGAACGGCATATTTATATTCTGTTCTCTATACAAGAATGATATCAGTAGCTTAAAAAAATCAAATAAAAGCAGAAAAAGATATACATATATGTGTTCTCCCTTTTATTAAGACATTGCATTGAAATGATTAAGAAATCGTCTGTACTTACCCCATACCTACATTTGCGGCAAAATAGAATGTAGCGTTCAGATCAACTCTTTTGTTGAGTTCCTCGATGAATCTGTCTACACATTTGTAAGCCCGGATGATACTGGTACCGGAAATTGTTTCACTGAAGTAGTTGAACACAGGAGATCTTGTGACAGATTCGATTCGTTTTAGTTGCCTAGCAGCAGGTAAATATAGTTTCTGAAATAAATAGACGATAAAGAGATGTGGAATAAGTGTACGCGACACAACCAACATTAAAGAAACGGCAATTTTAAAAATCACAATGGAAATAAAGCATTCATTAGTCTTTGTTTTTACTATGGCCATTGTGTGTTTGAATTTATGACACATTTGAAGTTTGCATTTTTTTTCAGTTCTTTAACAGTAGAACGAGTAAGAGAATATAAAATTAAATATTGTAGCAAAAAGAAAAGGAAACCAAAATTTGATAGCCGTTTTCACAAGAAAATAATAAAGAAGATTAAGTTTAAACTCATTTGTCCTTCTTTGGAAATAACAAAGATTGAGAAATGTTTCAAAGTATTGACATCTATTATGCCACTTACAATGAAAACGACATACAGGATCATCAGTGGTATCACGACAACTGCGGTCAGAGGCGTTGTTGCGATTATGACCACAACAGTACCGATAAGAACGAATCCCATCATTGCCGTCATTCTAAACATTCGCGGGAACCTGTCATCTATGATATCAATATCGCTGCTAAACCTGTTCATTATACGACCGATCGGAGTTGTATCGAAAAATGCCATGGGTGACCTAAAGATGCAGTTTAATCCTCTATCGTGAATTGAACCTGTTGCTACGATGAACCGTCGGAAGGCTATCAGTCCAAAAGATAGAAGAGTAATGGCTGTAATGGAAAGAAAGGTACTGTAACTTAGCCGATAAAGAACCTTTTCAACCAAAATAAAAACAGTGTAAGTACAACGTTTAAAAATTAAATACCACAACTCCTAAATGCTTATATCATATAGCACAAATACCTAAAAATATGCAAAGTTGCTATAAAGATAACATGTTCATTGAAAAAAATCATTCAAGGTAACTATATGTTTTAGAGAATATATTATAAGGATCAATTATATTTGCCTGTCGCACATAAAAAGATAGCAATTTTTCATGCAGATGAATTGGCATCAATAGTTTATTACTTGCAATTGTAATAACTTACTGAGGTAAGCACCATAGAAAAGATTTAGAATATGTTTGTTGTTTAGTACCTTGTAGAACTCCAAGCAATCCATAAACCCATAGATAATAGTATTTCCTCTCATTGTATTCTGGTGTATTTATTAGGGATGCATTAGTTAGGAAACTATCCTCGGTCCAAAAGTTAATCCAGAAATTCGAAAATAATTGTAAGCCTTGTTGACCAATCAGAAAAAGGGCAGCAAAGAAAGCTGGAATCCAACCCATTGCTCGTACATAATCGATTATAGTAGCTGCGTTTGCCTGAAAATATATTGAACATTTGATATATTGTGCTTAGTTAAATTTCTTCAGTGAATACCTTATCAAACAAATACATGACATTCTGATATATTAAAGATTAAACTTAAGTTCCACTTTTTATAAGAATCATGCAAAGAGCGATTCATGGATGGAAAGCCTACACCAATTTATTTTTGATATGTTACTCCTACTAGCACCCTGCTTTGATCTTTTGTGCTCTTTTTCCAAACTAGCCCTGGTCCTGAGAGAAAAAAAATATATGGAAAGCATTGGAAAAATGTAAGAAAGGGAGATAACTCTTAAAATTGTCAATAATTTCAATAGAAACCATTGTAACAAAATAGCAAGATCTCTCCCAGTACCAGGCAGTTATGAGCAAATTGTTATTTATTTCTTATTTAATATACTTTGAACTATTTTTCGTTAAAGATAGACCACTGTAGCCTTTTTATCGATGAATCACTTCTTCAATTTTGCATGATTCTTAGGTGGGCTACTACTTAAATGGTAACATGCAAGATAGAAGGAATCCGTTTAAAACCTTCAAACTACTGTACTCGAACTTATTTTTTGTAGTCAAAATTACCACTGTTTATTAGAATTATACATAACTTCAGTTTTAATTTGAGTATTTTCCTTTTTGAAAAATGAACGTCTCGAGTTTATCCATGTGTGAAATAGCATTCACATACCTTATATGGTTGAGTCATAAAGATAAAAAGTTCCACCAATACGATTTATTTGTAATTAACATATTCAGAAAAACTATAAAATTGTAAATATGTTTAAAAGAACTAAATACCGATCCTTCGTTTGATTTTTCCTCTTCTATCAACTGTCCAAGTGGCTGTAGATCGGGTACTCTATGCTCAACATCAGCCGCCATTGACTGTGTAAACTGGTGCGTTTTCTCACTCTCAGTCCTACGTCGTTCAGGCTTAGTTATTGGAGCTGACAAACTTTTATCAAATAACAAACTGTTTTGGCGAGAGAAATGTCTGCAACGATATAAGTTAATACCTTTGATGAAAAAGTGATGAGCAAAAACTAGTAACAGAAATTTCGACCAGGCTTGCTTAATCGACAAATTTCAATAATAGGATAAGGCTTGTAACAATAAAGAATCAAGAATGATTGATTTCTTTTCGGTTCATTTGGGGTTTATTCCATGTTTTGTGTTTTTTCGTGCTTTTCTCGTTTATGTTTACTTTTTGTCTTTGCTCTTCCGGATCTTTGACACTCGAATGCAACATTGGTGCCTCTTTGCTTCTTTCAACGTTATTACCTTATAGACTGTCTCCTTGACATCCCATTCATAGCAAAAACATTATCATCTGATACAATTCCATCTGACGTCAGAGCCTCGATCTGATCCCACATGTCATCTTTGATTTTGGTAACTATAATTAAAAAAAATACTACTAGCAATCTAAATAGACAGTTTATTTCCTTAAGGCGGGTTGCAATTAACTACAAACCGTCTGAATGAACAAGCTGTTGGCTTGTTTAAAATATATATACGTTACGCTAAAAAGTTTATTTATTTAAATATTAGCTGCAAACATACCTATATGTATAATTACAAATGCTTTGCTAGTGAGCTGTCATTGTTAAAGTAAAAATATGTAAATATTTCCATCCAAGGAAAAACATTTCTCTGAAATATACTACCTAACTTAAAGTATAATTTTCATTTAGTAATTTTCTTTCTTCTAGGGGCTTATATATTGTTTACCTTCGACGTCGTTGTCTTCCATATCATCGTCTTGTAGCAGGTATGTGCGAAGAAATAGAGCAAAGGCTCCGTCGTTCTGGACAAGCTGATCATAACTTCCTTGTTCTGATATCCTCCCATTGTTCAGAACGAGAATCTCGTCAACTTTTGGTAACCAATGGACACCATGTGTTACTAATATTCTGGTCTAGAAAAACAAAGGCAATATTGTGTCAAGATATCCTTAAGTTAATTTTAGGGAAAGGAAGCTTATTTTGAAGATATATACCAGATATGCAATATTTCGATAAAAATTATTCAAAACCATACAAGATAATAAAATCTTAAATGTCTTTCTCTTTCAAATCAAGTGGTGTTTCTGGATCCTTAAATCGATAGAAAAAAGTGTAAAATGGCAAAATAAAATCTAGTTCATCGAAAGAGAAAGGTTTGGCACCAAATAATTGTTTTTTTTCCACAATCTATTTTGAAATGCCTATACAAAGTCAGGACCATTGTGATCTTCAATTTTTAAGATATTTCTCCTTTGTTTTGTCTTTCCTCTTGGACTTAAGAGATTGATCCTACAAGGTCGATAATTTTGTTATAATCTTTATAACCTTTATAACCAATATTAACGTCAAAAATAAGATAAGGTATTTTCTTACTCATATAAAGGATGAGTGGCAATAAGACCCATTTTGGGCCCAAGATTTACCATGAAACTAAAACTGGGCAAACTGATGTCTAATGTTGCTGAAGCATTCTACAAATATAGGGCTTTAAGAAAATGATCAGCTTTTTCCATATCATATTAGTAATTATGCCAATAAGTTAGCTCAAAAAGCTATACTTTTAGAAAATCCTCTTAATTTCATTGATTTTTGCTGTTTTCCACACACCTTTCTGTTTGGAAAAATATGGGCGCATCTGAACAACAACTTCATATTTGATGAAAATGTGTAAAAAGATGTAATACATCATTTCTGAAAGTTATAAGTTGTTGTTTTCATGCGCCCTATGTTAACTTAAGGAAAATACGCATTGAAAACATTCAAAATTGCAGATTTTCTTGCTTTTTTAGAAAAATACAGCACATTATGATGTCACTATGACATCAAAACGAGAGAAATTTGTCTTTTTTGATATATTTTCTTTGTAGCCGCTTAAAAGTTAATATTTCCTATAAATATCCTATTGTTTTAAGCAACTTCATTTTATTGGGCCAAATATGGGTCTTATTGCCACTCATCCTTTAGTCATCCCAGTAGGTAAGTTTTATCTATTTGTCAAAAAATAGGCAAAAATCCTTAAAAAGTAATTTTAAATGCAACATCACCATGTTTTTATTGCCTATAATGTCTCACTCTCCTCGATATTTTACCTTATGCCGTAGCATTCCCTCTGGGCCAATTATTCTTTTGAATAAATCTTTACCGACATGTGAGTCGACTGCACTTAGTGGATCATCAAACAAGTATATATCCCTGTTACTGTAGACGGCTCGGGCTAAGTTTACTCTTTGTTTTTGTCCACCACTCAAGTTAATTCCCTGTACAAAAAAAAAGAAATAAGGAAATAAGGTGTGACATACCAGTTCTTGATAACTGTCTCTATTTGTGACAGTTGCTATAAAAGATCTTTATAGTAACTGTCACAACGTTCCATGCAACAAAATTGTCTTCCGTCTATTCAAGACTCATATGAGGATAACTAGCCAAAAGGTTTAAATTGCCAAACATCATCTGACTTTAAAAAATCACCAAGCAATAAAACATAAAGTAAAACAAATACAAAATATTGACGTAGAAAAACCTATGCTTGAGTTAGAAGAACGTTTGAGCTCCAAGGAAGACTTGAAGGACATTTGATAGTCGATAGGACTAAGAAACAAATTAAAAGGAACTTAATGACTCTTAGGGAAAATATTTCCCAAATCATTTAAATTAATTTATAGATTGATTCTATATACAGATCATGAGACAAAACAATTTTGTCACAATATACAGGCCGAAATATGCTTTCTCAAAATTATCTCCCTCTTATATTTCACTCTTTTGTGTTTGCACATTCTCCGTGATGTATGCAAGTTATTCAGGTGGACCCAAACAAAGCAATTGTGGAGCGATCTACAGTGTTACGGACGTACATATTTCATATTGGTGAGTTCAAATATAATTTATCTTTAAGAACAAACAATGAATATATTTTTATTCATACAATTGAGTCTAATATTTAGTTAAAAGTGAGAAGACATACAATACCGGAACTACAAATAACAAAGTTTTCAAACCAGTTTAAACAATTTTTCTCGGCTGTGCCACCTAGCCGTTATGTCAAATAAAAGGTAATATATTATTCTACATGAATCCGTTGGGAAAAAGGAAATCTATCGTACGGCCAAAAAAGGTAGCACTTTTTAATGCCCCGTTGCTAGGATTTATCAGGGGAAATAATAAGAAAACGCCTGGTTAGTCTTTAGGTGTGTTTGACTTTTAGTGACATATTTTAACATTATATAACGAAATCTTTTAATTATATTATGATTTAAGATAAATGTTCTTTCTTGTTGTCATGTTTTGTAATTTTGCTTTTCAGTCATTTTTTGCTACATTTGCAATTTTATGCCCATATATCAACTTTCAATTAAATATGAAATTATTGCTACCTAATTTGATTTTGAGATTTTCCCTGTAAATAAGAAATTTTGATTGAAAATATAAACTGTGATGTAGCACAACAAAAGAAGATTGATCTGTAAGAAGGGAAAATTTCAAGGTGTTTCTGGCCATGCAAAATAAATGAATGTTGCTGTATGATATTATACAGTTATACCCGTAGCCAGAATTTTTTAAGGAGGGATTCGAATTTTGGTTATTCAGACAAAATTTCTTAGACTTAACTAACGCACGATCAATTCTCAGTTGATTTTTATCGACCTTTATTCTTCCTCAGATTGGGGGGGGGGTCGCCCGAACCCCTTGAACCTCCCCCTGACTTCGTGTTTTGTACTTTATATGCAATCCATTTACCCCTTTGTTTTATATCATTTTTAATAAGAAAGTTCCCAGACAGTATTTAATTATAAGGGGTGACCATTTGGAGGGTAATCGGGGGCTATGGATATTTTTTTTCCTACCTTTTTTATTTTCCGATAAATCGGAACCTGGATTTTTTTCTTGCGCTAATGTGCGCCAATTTGTTTTAAAGTTTATCATTAATTTTCCTCATAAACTGCATCCTTCCTTTTTTATTACAAAAATTCCGTACTAACTTTCAAATTTTGCCATAGACACCCTCCTAAAAAATCAAATGGTTGTTCCCTTGGTGTACTTATTCTAGTATTGTATGCTAAAATCTTTTTTTTCATTTTAGGTGTAGACGAACATGACGAACGTGATGATCCTAAACAGCTCAAGCTTCAATTACCTACATGCATCTACGTCTACTTAGAATTCTACTTTAATAAATTATTATTAAATAACACAGCTTTATTTAAAAAAGTATCTGTAATTCTGATGGTCTGCCTTGTTACTTTTCGATTTTCAAAGATAACATTTACAAGATCAGTACATAAATCCCCAAATTATACAAATTATACTTTCTTTATACTGTCATGACTGTCAAAAACTCACACACCTCAAAAAGAAGCAAAAGTTAGCCCATGTTCTCTGGAAGGGTAAGCAGTTTTTGTTTGTTGTAGTATTAAATACATACTTCACATTGTAAGGGTTATTCGTTTATGTTTTGTCAATCCGGTGAAGAAAGACAATACAAAAACGCAATAACAAACTAACATCTCGCTGCTCATGAAATCGAAATTCCGTATTTGTCTGAAGAGTATACAGTAACATGCATTTACATGATGCCCCCATAAAATTTGTCAAGTGACAACACCAACCAATAGGTACAACCAGACTTTCAGACGTAACCCTCGACATGGGAAATCATTATATATTCCAAATGTTCTGTTAATTATACAAACAAGTATGAATTTTGAAACGCAACTCTATATTATTTGCTTCATTTGTCGCTTGTACGATTGCATGCATTATTTAAATGCCTGGGGTGATAGATTTTCATTCCACGCCCGCCCCAGCCCTAGAAATTTATTCTGCATCCGTTTCGTGCGTAAGATAATTTTGTCACAAGCAATTTTCACGAAATGCTAAAAAATGTTGAGAAATTCTTTTTTCTAATGACCAATGACAAGGACATTATCTTTTCAATCTAATTCATATACAGGACCGTTTGGCAAAACTCTGGATCGTCACAATCAACAATTCCGTCCTCTAAAAATACCCCTCCCAAAAAAAAAAATAATCCAAAAATTGTTAATATCCGTATAAGTGTATAATGTTTCGTTTATTTCCGTTTTTATTTATTTTAGGAATGGGATCATTATATAAAGGGCTGAATCCATAAATTTTCGAAATCACGGGGGGGGGGGTGTCTTACACAGTCTTATAGGTGGACGAAATGTGGTTTAATTAACACGATAATTATATATCATTCTAGGCAAAAGGGGGGTTGTTCTAGCTCCCTGAATACTGTAGAAGCAGAAATGTTCGTGGGGGATTTAATTTCGTTTATTTCGTGGATAAGAGAAATCCATGAAATTAAATCCCCTCGAATTTAGAATATTTAGTTGATGAGTGTATACTTAAATTAGATATCCACGAAAATTAGTCCCCTCCAATTCAGTTTTGTGCTCCAAACCACGAAATTTTATCCCCACGAAAATAAATGATTTTACAGTATCCCCATCCCCGGACCCGCCTCTGACTTATATTAAAATTTATATGGTGGGTGGATACGTTACATTTATTAGAGGTTTCCGTACTTTTGTCAGCTACATGTATGCGTGTCCATTATAAATAAGCTGGTTTCAATAAATCATAAATGCAATGTTGAATCGTACGCATACATTTAAAAAAACGTACACACTGAAATCTTAGGATGAAATTGTAAATTGTAATAAAAATATTGCTTTGAACTGGTACACGTGTTCATTCTATTATTAGAAATAGGTTTATTTGTAAACACGGATTACCTTAAATGACCTTTGTACTTAGGCACATGTACTTTAATCTGGGAAACGAGTTGTCTTTTTCTCGCAAACTCACAATTTACTTGTATTCTTTATTGTTAAAATAATTTTGCCCCAGTTACATTTTTAAAAAGTCTTTAAAAATGTTTACGAAACAACCTATATTTAACATAATCATTTTTGGTGTGTTCGACTTCGACCTTTGTTATGACTCTCCCGCCAAAATAGCAATATTTCAAATGTTGAATTAAACCAAAAAATTCAGCTGTGCCACCGTATCGATGACATGAGATGGAAGAAATATCATTATAATTTAAAATTTCGTCAAAAAGATACATTTCATATGTACGGCCAAAAAAGGTAGCAAAAAATAACAAGACCTCATATTTTCCGTTATTTTAGCCAATTTGCTTTGATAAATGAGTTGTTGTTAAAAATTTTAACATATATCAACAATTATTTACAAAATCATTAAATCAACATAAATTTTCATATTCTAATTAATGAAAAAAATGCTTTATTTTATGATACAAAAATGTACATAAATTCCCGATCATTTTCTCGCCTCCTATAACAAAGAGTTCCAATTCTTTTATTTGATTTAAAGCGCATTCCGGCCTGATATATATAATATGTCTCAAACTATGTTGTACGAAAAGCCATTTAAAACTGGTGTAAGAAGCAAATGTGTACCAAAGGGGTAATCAGTATCATAAAACCGTAAAGACAAAGACAAAACCGGCAGACAAAAAAATCACACAACAAAACAAACCACATAACAACATAAAACACACACACACACATAACAACAAAACCGCATTCAGCAACGCGAACTCAAATCGAAACGAGAGTGAACTGGTGTAAATTTCGATTAGATATTATGTATAGAGTATTATCTAAATTTACCCTTTCTCCTATTTCCGTCATGTCTCCTGCTGATAATATTTCTAGATCAGTCTTTAAACAGCATCCCTCGATGACCTTTTGATACTTTTTCTCATTGTAAGTATGTCCAAACAGTATGTTTTCTTTCACTGTCATGTTCTGAATCCAAGCTTCTTGTGATACGTATGCAATCGAACCCTAGAAATAAAAATCATATGTTCACCACATTATCCCTATTATGTCTCACAATCCTGTTGTGTTTTGTTTTAAACCAACATTTTATTAATTGCTTGTACCAAGTCAGTACCATTGCGATCCTCAATTTTTCTAGATGCACTTTGCCTTGTTTTAATTTTTTTTCTAGGATATATGAGATTGATTTGTTAGTTTTATTTCTAACGTCATGAATATTAAAGTACAATTTTCATGTTGATGTTCAAATAATTAATAGAAAGATAAAGTAAATCTGTCATGGTTATTAAGATTTAAACTAGTTCAATAACTAGTTGAAAAATTAATCCCCCGAAACTGTATTCAATAAATAAATATCTTATATCTTGTAAAGCATTTTATTTCAGAAAAAAAAACGATCGTCTTTTTGCAAATATACTAATTAAATCACACATTTTGTGAAGAGTGAAGAGGATGTCCTACCTGCAGTAAACTGGTGAAATTGTTCCTCCTGCATAGCGGAAACTAGCACATATGTGTCCCTCCCGAAGCAAGAGGGTTAAAGAACAATTCCAGTGACATGTACTTACATTAATTTTGACTTCTCCTTCCAACCTCTCCATTTCACCGAGTATACTAGCAATGAAAGAGGATTTCCCAGAACCGACCTGACCTACAACTGCTATCAACTTTCCTTCCATAACGTTAATATTGATGCTGTTAAAATACACAAATCACATCGTTTAATTGTTATGATAGACAAATTGCTTTACTAATCACTAAAAATTCCTGTTATTCCTAATAACGAAGGAGTTTCCCCAAGACTCTCACGACTGTTAAAGACAAAACATGATAAAATAACCTACGAAAACTTATCAAATATAAATTTAGTAAAATCTCCACCGAATGGATTGACTTTACCATGTTTACTGATATTAATATGCTACTAGTAACTCTGAGAAGTTGAAACATAAAACCATTTACAAAGAAAATATTATAAATGAAGGTTTTGTGCTTATTGTCGTTAAATTGTGCATTAAGTCCTTATGTCTATCTTCTTCGGTAAACGAGTTTTAACTTCAACGAGTTTGCATTGTTGGTTGTTATTCAGTTGGGGTTTTTTTTTGGGGGGGGGGGTCTTTATCTTTTCGGGCTTTTGACATTCAAATGACCAATTAATTGGCACCTCTTTGTTTCTTTAACACAATTGTTTATCATAATATTCACCTGTTAAGTGTTGGTCGTGGGTTATCTCTTTCCCAGGAAAAGCTACAGTTGTCTATAGAGATGGCATAATCTGTCAAAATATAATAAATACAATAGCTTTGACAAAATATCGGAATGAGCTCGAGGGATTGATAGAGATGGCATAATCTGCAAATATATTATATACGAATAGCATGCATTAAGAAACTTTTAATGTTTAACTAAATATTGGATTAATATAGGTTTGACCATTCAAACAACATGCTTTCTTCAAAGTCTTAAATTATAGAGCCAAGAAAACTACATCATTACAACAGACAAACAAAGATGCTTCGAAATAAATATGTTCAAAGAAAACTAAGTTGTATGAAAATATCACACACTGAACGAAATATTTTTTTCTTCAATTTTGGAGAGTTAAAAATATCTACCTGAATGTTTTAAATAAAGTACATTTCCAGTATTAACTTCATCTGACCATAAGAACTGTTGAATACGCTTAAGTGAAACAAATGCCTACAAGTGGAAAATTAACATTTAAATGGCTTAAATTTGTATATGCATAAAGATATTCATATCTTTTTACCCATAAAAGAGGAGAACATAAAAAATGTAAACAAAACAAATATTTTTTCCAAACAAATTAGAATCAAAGGAAGATCCTTTAATGATGATTGACTGATTTTGCAAAATGTCTTTATAAACGTTTCTCTTTAAACAACTATTTACTCTTAGAATCTTGCCATTGCAAAAAACACTCGGATACCTCATTAACAATATTTCTTATGAAATGATTTTTTTTTGGTAAATTTGAATATTATACAATTAAGTTTGTGATGGTTTGATGGTTTTGTAATTTGAAAATAGTGTTTTAGACACAATATAAAGTTCTCAATTTTTATTTACCTACTAGTATATGAAGATATTGGAAAAAAAACATAAAAAATATTTTACCTGAATGACTCCAGTTATTACAAAAGGTATCATGGTCAGAGGAAACCTCAGTATGTTTACTACAGAGAGAGCCAGAAACGCTTTACTGGCATTGAAGGGTTCATCTGTACCCAAGGAATAGATTAATAAAATGGCAAAATTCATCTGCAAGTGTAAAACGAGACCATAACAAAAATGGAAAGAATGTTTATTGTTATCAATATTTTATATAACAAAATATTTTTTTTGTGTTTTTTTTTCTTTTCATATTCCTCTGCTTTCACAAGAAATTAACCGATTTGTGTCATGATGTTATCACTTGTGATTTTGTCTTTGTATTAACAACTTGCCCAATTCAAACACGATTGAATCACCTTTATAGGCAAATTGCATTTAATGTCAAGCATATTGTGATCAAAGACAGTAATTCTGATCCTATAATGCAATTTGGTAGTTATAGCATTGAATATCTTTACACCAACCTGAATGTTTTTTACCATCTAACAAAAGATAAATTTTCATTTAAATCTTAATTTTAAACATAAATTGTTTTATCTATACCAAGAAAGGACTATTTGCTGCGGTAACAATAGAACAGGCTGTCACATTTGCTATCTTCCTTAACACTGACTTTTCTTTCTCTCTAATACTTCTGATTTTCTTTGAGAAATAGGGTTCCCATGTGTACATCTTTATAACCTGTTGAGAGCAATAACAAAGTATACATAAATGCAGACAATTTCAAAATGAAAAATGTTTCATTTTATTGTCAAAAATAAATGCAATGGTATCTAATTTATGATAGAAAATCGACCTTGTAAAAAGAATTATTAATTCATGAATTTAATTTTATCAATTTAGAAGAAAATTCTGTTTTTATGTAGTAAAATATATCATTATTGATAAGTATTAACTTAAGGAAATCATAAACATTCATCTGTTTATTTGAGCAAATAAAATGAAGAACAGTATCTTAAATTCTATAAAATATACAACTTACCTTGATACCGCATATAATCTCATTTAGCAATTTACATCTAACACCTTTGAATTTTAGAATGTCCATCAAATATTTCTGTTGAAGTTTTCCAAAAAGTGCATTTAGGCATGCAAGGATAAAAATAACAAGAATGCAACCGAGTGTAGCTAAACCCATAACATTCCATAGTTCTATAAGTCCAACTGTTATTAGAAAGAAAAAAGAAACCATTTCATTAGAGAATGTGAAGGCGTCTTGTATACGTTGACAGTCCACTGAGATCAAATTGACGACTTCTCCAACTGTATAGTCCTTTTTCACACTGTTGCTGACTTTCAGAGACTGTAAAAAGTTGAAAAAAGCAAACATACAGCAAATGCTTAAGACCAAAACAAAATTGGTGTATCAAACCCGTATCAAGAGGAAAACTTTCATTATCTTCATATTTGTTGCAATCGAATCGTTATGGAATCGGATGCCAATTTGAGCCAAATATTAAGGTGTCAAATATAATATATTTTGAAACTTGAAAGATAAAACCAGGCTTAAGTTTTTTACAGCATTGCATTAAATAAACTTCGAAATGAACTGCAGAAAGAATTTACAAAAATGACAATTTTACATTTATGACAATTTTGAAGTTGGTGATTAATAGCTAACATCAATTGCACTGGATTTATTTTGGTATATAAAGAGTGAGTGAGTGAGTGAGTGAGTGAGTATTTAACGCCCTTATAATACTAGGCTATTTAAAGGGAAAATGGACATGAAATGATGATGAGAAAATAGCGTGGGATGGAAAACAAAAGAAAATAAATTTTAAAGACCACTGAAAAAGGGAGAGGTGGGTAGGGGCTAAAAATTTAGCCTATTAGCCTATTAGCCTATGTGATGCCACAAAGGGGTCTTTTATGTGCATGAATAGTGTTTTTTTCCACACACGTTTGTCCACAATGGCCAGCGGTCAGTGTTTCCATAATAAAGACCTGACACCCTCCGCAAACGAGGACCACCCTATTGAGCCACCTAGGGGACACACTTGGTCCAAAACCCAATGTCAGAATCCCAAAACACTTAGTCGCCTCTTTCAACAAGCTACATGTAGGCTCTGCTACGGTCCTATTAGAAGCCTATTCGCCATTCGGACCACGCACAGGACTGGCCAATAAAGATAACAAATAATTTGTTCATTATCAAAAATATGTTCATTAATTAAGTACAAAATGATACCATAACGTAATTTACCTTTCTATAGATAACACCAATTAAGGCAGTTTTGACCTTTAACCCCAGTTGAATCATGCGCTGTGATGCATGGATGTAAAATGTAGCATTCAGTTGTCCTGCTATAAATATGAGTATCCCTAAAGTTATCCCATACCATAAAACTCGGTCCTTCCCTGGCTTTTCTGTCTCGCTAATTATTGCCCTACAAATATATATGATACGATAAAATATGATTCTTAAATGTGCGACATGGTCATGGATACAGCAAAACAATCAATGTAGTTCTTGAATAAAACTTTCGTGACCAAAAATACACGAAATAATTAATTTTCTACTTTTGTCAAATCAAAAATGAGATGTGATTTATACAAGTTAAAAAAGGTATAAAAAAAGATTAACATTTTTTTGAAAAGCGATTTTGCTGAATAATTAAGAATACTCAAGAAATTAACATGAAAAGTAATATGCTCAACTTGATGCAAGAATATCATGAATAGAAGTACAAAAACTTAGCGTTTCTATAGTTTCTTACTGAAGTATCAATGGCTGGACCAATGATGCTACATCACACAACAATTTAAACGATGCCGTAGCAAACCACTCGAACCCATAAAGCTTCAGAACGCATTTATACAGGGATGGTCGAATCGCACAGATTTCCTCATCAATCGGACGATTGCGCTGTAGGAGTGACGTTTCCTCCGATACTTTAGATCCGAGCATACCATTTGATGTTGGAATATGGCCATTCCTGCTAAACTCTCCTCGGTATGAATATTCTGATATAAGTAATCTAACAATAAGTAAAATATGAAATGAAGAATAAATAGTATCATTATGATTATCTAAAATAAAGTATGGTACTTTGTACAAAAATAAGAGGAGGGTACATGAAAACTAGCGTTCTTGACCAAGCTTTATGGGTAAAACATTTAAAGACGAATTTCATTGAAAACGCCATCCCTGCCACACGTTGGAAATGTAAATCAAAAACAAAAATTAAACACGAGTATATAAAAAAGCAGAGGCACCAATGGGGCATCCGAATATCAAAAGTCCGAAAGTGCCGAGACAAAACCAGCAAACACCAACGAAAAAAGGACGAAAAAAAAAAAAAAACAGACAACAAACTGAAATACAAAAAACTAAATAGCAATCAACAACGCGATTTCAAGTCGTAACGAGAGTGAAATCAGGTGTTCCGGTAGAGTAACCAGTTCCTGCTTGCTTTAGCACATCCGTCGCGCTGCCAACCGTCAATTCAAACGGAATGAATATACTTACAACAATTAAAAACACTTATCCTTTTTTATATTGTTTAATTCATTAAATTCAACAAACTTTAAAGTAAGCTTGAACACTTAATGCTAACAAAGTACCTTTTCCTGTACGCTGATCTCTCCTCTGCAGTCCAAAGAGTGTAGAGTTCAGTGCCCACTTTATCTGCCTCCAAATCAGGATGTTGACCCCATAGGTCCTTCTTCGTTATTGTTCGTTTATAACAGTCTTTAACAACCCTATGCAGTGGAAAAAGTTATATATTAGGTGTTATTTACCAATAATGTGTATATTAGTGGTGAAGGTGCTATACGACCCCTATTTCAAAGATTTTGCTCGTTTTTACTACTTTTACAAATAACAATGTAACCAGTTAATAATAAAAAGAAGACAAGAACTAACAACAACAAGCATCAACCGATTTGTTACTTAGTATTCTAATGACTTTATATAACATTTTACATGCTTTGTGCATTATTTATTTTTATATATACTTACGGTGTAAACCACCAAAAGAACAGCTTAGAGAAAACTGAAGCATATGGCTTGGGACAGGTTGACTACAAAGTTAAGAAATACAATTAATAAATCAAAATTCAACAATGTTCCAGATAAAAATTTTGCTACGCATGACGCGCGTTTTGTCTATTCAAGACTCATCAGATGCGCTCTACCAAAAGATTGAAAATGCCAAACATATTATGAATATGAACCAAATTATGACTAAGATCAACGTATGTCTGGGGTAGGAACAACCTTAGGGTTTTAAAAATTTTTAACTTTAAACATGTTAAACGGATAAATGAACTTTGAGGATAAATCTCAATGTCCAAGGTGAAAGATAAAACAAGGAAGACGAACTGGAAACATTGAAGATCGCAATGGTTCTGACTTGGTACGGGCATTTAAAAATCGTTGGTTAAATCAGGTTTTATGGCGCGCAAAACCTCCCTCTTCAAAAGTAACCTGCTCAAGTAATCCATAATAAATCGCTTTTACGAAAGACATTTTATGATATATTCAGACATCAAATGATATAATGTAAATTGGAAAATGATCTCTTCTAACTACTCTGTATATTTTTAAAAGTTATTAAATATTATTTAATATCTATAACGTTGGAATGTAGGCTTTTCTTGGAAATGTTTTTTCACAAAATCAAACAACCGGGCCATGCAAGTTAAAAGAACCTTTCACTTGTTTATTAAATCCCCGACCACAAAGTGTCGGGGATTTATTGTTTTTGCACCGTTTCTTATTTCTATTCTTCTTCTTCTTCTTCTTCTTCTTCTTCTTCTTCTTCTTTTTCCGGACCGTACTTTGTCCGTAGGATTTCTCGAAGACGAAAAGACATAGGTTAATGAAACTTACTAGAAAAATAGGTCACCAATAGGAAATGATCTTTCCGATTTCTAAATTTTGAAAATGGCGGCCATCTTGAATTTGAAAAAAATACAAAATAAATCATAAAAAATCACAAAAAATATGGATATGAACCAAAATAGGTTTATAGGTCAGTATTAAGGTCCCGGACAATATGCGACCATTTTCTGAAAAATCCAAGATGGCCGCCATATTCAAAATGGCCACCAAAGTGCAAAAATTGAAAAGTTGTCCGATTTCAACGAAAATTGGCATTTAGGTCAATATTGATCTTACGAACAACATGGCGACATTTTCGAACAAATCCAAGATGGCCGTCATATTCAAAATGACTGCCAAAGTGCAAAAATTGAAAAGTTGTCCGATTTCAACGAAAATTGGCATTTAGGTAAATATTGATATTACGAACAACATGGCGACATTTTTTAACAAATCCAAGATGGCCGTCATATTCAAAATGGCTACCAAAGTGCGAAAATTGAAAAGTTGTCCGATTTCAACGAAAATTGGCATTTAGGTCAATATTGATATTACCAACAACATGGTGACATTTTCGAACAAATCCAAGATGGCCACCGAAGTCCGAAAAGCTGAACAAAATTGTTACAAAAGTGGGCACGGGAGGGGATTTTTTGTGACTTGCTTGCAAACACAATCAGCACTTGTTATTTATGACCTTATTCTGCCACGATAGAAGGCAAATCAAGAGATAATTCAATAATTAGTACGGTAATGAATACACATTCTTAGAATTTAGTATTTATTAAATGGAACCTACCTTGCCTATCTGAGTGTACCCATCTATACTTGGGGGTTCCCTGAGACAATATAATATCACTTGTAAACAAGACAACCCAAAAGTTATGTATTGTAAAATACTGGTCAGACAAGTAGGCTGAAAAGGAATTAAAAAGTTTGAATTAGATTATAGTAAGTTTTCTACAATGAATATCATAACACTTTTGTGTGTATTTGATTTTTTTTGTTACTATTCTTTGAGAATTTGGATTAATTATCCTGTTTGGGTTTTTTAAACAAGCTGTGTCGATATTGTAATATATAATATTTTAATGTTTCTTGATACTTGTTTTATAACTTTTAATTTTATCTTTGTTTTTTTAAACTAATTATATTGTAATAAAGTATGTGGGTATATCAAATTAGGTATCCAAATCTTTTATGCAATACTTGAAGTGCGAAGGATTATTTTTTTTATTTCTCTTGCACGGCATGATAATACAAATTCAAAAGTGATTTTAACCGAAAAGAGAATTTTGTCAATGCATGTATGGGTCTAGGAAAATATGAGATTGGTTGTAATTATTTTGATAATATTTTATGCATAAACTTTTGCCTTCTAGAGAATAGATTTTCCATATATTTATTTCAATATTTTCATATTCATTGCGGTTATATATGGAGAAGGTATGCTTGCGTCACATGTCTAGGAAGTTGGTATATTACGGTTAAATGATGTTGTCATACTTGAAATAAAATATTATCTTGTAGTGGAATGACTTCACATAACACAACAAATATCCAGTAAATCCATAACATCCATGAAGACAAAACACCCTGTCGTCTATAAATCTGTGTAACTACTGCTATATAAATCTAAAAAAGCAGGTGAAAATATTTGAAAACACGTAAAATTATTAATAAAAAGGTGTTATTAAAGTTTTACTAAAAGCTTGCAAAAAGTAATGAAAAAATTATATGGCGGGGTTTTTATGTTTTTATGAATAGACGACACAAGCGTCAGGCGTAGCAGAATCTATTGTCTGGAACTTTGTTGTAATTTATATTTCTTTTAACAACTCATAAACATTATTTTCCAACGTTTTATTAGTTTTTATTTGGTTGTTTTAACTTCTGTGTTAGTTTTCAGTACCAGCAGAATTATCACCTTTTTGACTTAGAGTTGTGTACTGTATGTCCCCTCTGGTCTTCCGGAGAAATATAGCTACTTCAATTTAAGGGAAAACCCTGTGGATTTTAATATTGATATTTTATTTTTTTTCTAAAACTTGATACATCCATTCCCTAGAATTAAAAAACATGCTGGTGATTTAAACAAGAAAATATTATGTTTTGAAGAGATTTATTACAGCACTAAGGAATCCAGAGGTTGATCCAGGAGTTTGATTATTTTTTTCTCGCTGAATATTTTGTAATTTTAATGAGATTTTCTGCAAAATTGATTTGGACCCCCCTTTTTATCCACAATGGTCAGTATGTGGAATCCCAATATCTTGCCCAAAGATTCTGGATCCGACCATGAACATTTTCCATTTACACTTTTATTGTCGTCAATCACCTTTAAAGTCTTATTACTGTCTTTGTACTTACATACATGTACTTACAGACAATATAATCAGCAATGAATGACTCAGTATGTATGATGTAGGAACTATAACATTATCATCACAGTTGTAGCCGTAATAGTAATTGATGAATATCGTAAACAGTTGTACAATGGCAATCAGAAGAGTAAAACACTACAAAAGGAAACATAAATATAAAATACATCATTTATATGTGCTTGTCCTTAACCAGGTATATTTTGTTCTTGTCGTTTCCTTGTTTAAGAAAGGGATACTTTTTACTATTTCAATACCGGATTTGAATTGTTTGCATTTTTAATTTTATTTGACAATAAGCCAATTGCAAAACAGTGAGTAGCGCCTAATGGTCTCGTTGAAGGCTTTTCTTATGTGAGCCTTGTCGTGTACACTTATTTCACGTCATCTCATTATTTTTATCCAATCTTATTGGCACTAAAGTCAACTTTTTGAGAATCAGTACTTACATGACTTATCATTTCATGCTTTAGATTTTTGTTTTTCCAATGTTTTTTTTTTTCAAATGCTGCTAATGAGAGGTTAATCTTTGAAAATACAATACAAAAACAGGTATAAAATTGTTAATTTGGTCATGCTGTATATCGATATTTCGAAGAGTACCTATCATCAGCGGCATTTGTATCAAAACATGAAGGTCAAAAATCCAATTATTTGAAAAGTGCATTAACAACATAAACAAAGTAACCGATTTATTGATTCCGCTTTAGTACTTTGTACATGTATTTCTTTATAAGATCTAATTGTCAACTTAAAAAGAAGTGAAGTCGTTTCTTCACATTTTACAACAATCGTGTAGAAATCTTATATATTTTATTTAAATCCCAAAACTATACATTTATAAAAAGGAACAAATGCAATTTGTTTAAAGATATGGTAATAAAATAGGAAGACGTTGGCAACTAATATCTTAATTATTAAAATGAAATATTCCATTATTAATGATTAATTTATGGTAGACGTAGATTTTCTTAAGATTTCGAACTTACTGTTTTAAAAACACTGAGACTTCTGATTGGTAGAGGTGACAAGGGTGCACGTGAACACGTGACAATGAAATAAGGAAAGGTCAAGGCGACCCAGAGCACAGGAGCGATTGCTGGAACGGTTGTCACTAAACACGTGGTAAATTTGGGAGTGCTCGATTCCAATACAGTTTCATCCTAAAAAGAACAAACAGGTTAGTGTAATAGGCGTTGGTTTTTTACTCGAACATTTACTAAAAATGAAATATGTTCATTTCAAATAAGTATTGCTTTCTTTCTTCTATCCGTTTTTGTTTCACAAATGCTAATTCATTCTAATACATTTTATAAATGTTTATTTGAACTGTCAATGTTTCTATTCATCAAATGACAAAATGGTCTCTTTCCATTTAGACCAACAGTTGTTAAACGCTAAGTCGTTTGTATTTAAACGAGAGTTTTATAACAAAGTTTAGTATTAATAAATGTTTGGTGTTCTACAGACATTTTTGAATTACTTTCGTGTTTCAGAAAAAAAAAGAAGAAAAAAATAGGACTTTAGAATTTCGAGAGACAGAAAAGGCGAAAACAAAATAAGATGACATAAAAGACAACATTGAAAACCATACAGCACAACAAACAACAAAACTACTGCAATCAACAAGGCGACCTTATGTCGAAACGTAAGAATTGAAATAAGCAGGTTTGAAAACGTCGAATTAAACAGGTCTAAATTTTGACCCCATGCATAGTTTATGGGACAGTCGTGATCATGAATGTTAATTATAACCGTAGTTTTCGTGTGCGCGTGTTAAATATGTACGTTTATGAGTGATAATGTCGATGGGTTACGTCATATTATGTCAAAATTTCAACAGATTTCAGGGTTTTTTTTGTCTTTGTTTCGCTCATCACATATACTTTGTTGAAAGCCGAAAAGGTTAAAATGAAAGCGACTAAGAATAGCATAATACATGGTATTCAAAATGAAATTAAAACTTGGGGTTCTTAGATATTGCTTTCACACGATTTGACAACTAGGAGGAATTACTCTTTTTTAGCCGGAATACTTGCTCTACGATAGTCTTGAAATCAGTGAATGTACCTGATGGCAGAGTTGCATCATCACATATCACCGAACATGTCAATACACGCTCGCAACATTGTTTCTTTTCCAATTTCCAATTACTATCATTATACTTTTATATTAAACAAAAAAAAGTCTTTAAAGTTTTTAGATATATCGGCTACTAGTACTTTCAGCACTTTGATTAAATTTATTAGGCAACACAACTATTAACCCTTCTCACAGTTTATATTAATCCTATATAAGATTGGTCATCTCAGTTAGTTAGTTTTTCATCATCTTTTTTCATTGCCATCATCATAACCACCACCATTCAGTGCTGCCCCCGATGTAAAGAGACCCCAAAGAAACGCTAAGCTTCTCATTTAAAGTCTATTAAAGCTCGCTCAGAGCTGTGTCTTAAATAAAGTCAAGATCCTCGCATGTAAAAAAAACTTTGACTCAAACGTCTCGATTAGAATCAACGGCAAGAGGCCAATTTTTTGGCGGTCGTCAAACACTAGTTTTCCTGGTTGGTCAAAACTCCACCATTACATAGACGATAAAGAGATGTGGAATAAGTGTACACGACACAACCAACATTATAGAAACGACATTAAAAAAAATCATAATGGAAAACATTCAACAGTCTTCAACAATATAGGTCCGTGCTCGGCGTCTTGCATTGACCCAAAACTAAAAATACAATACACAAGATTCAAACAAATCCCTAGATTATCAACGAAAGACCCATTTCTGGACATAAAAAAAAGATAGTGGACAGGGACAAACAAAAGGACAGGCACGTATAAAATGTGGCGGGGTTAAACTAGTTTTTGGGCCCAACCTTTCCCCTATTGTAATCTTGTACAAAGCACAAAAATAACACACTTCAAAAATCAAATAGATAAAAGTTCAATTCACCAAGAGAGAACCTGAGACAAGAGTTATATACGAGAACAACGAGACGTAAAGGAACTCTCTTTAGAACACTCGCAGTTACTGACAGCTAGCTAAGACGCATTTATCGACTGATGTAAAAAAAATAAAACATATCGATTCTAAATCCAACATAACACTTCGAACAACTAATGATTTAGTATTATATCATCACACAAAACCAACATATTTCATCGATGTAATGCTTAAACAATACAAAAGTCAAACGGTAAAAGATTAACGTTTTAAGAGTTCATATCAAATTATCAATATTTCTAACAAAAAAAACCCCAAAATTTAATGATTCATGTTCATTTTATCATCCTCATATGTTCATCTCCCTGATACACATCTGAATTCGTTCTGCTTGGGAGTAAAGCGATAACTAATTAACCATCCAACTTAACTAAAACAATTGAACTACTAACGTAAAGACAAGAAGTAAATATTAAATTTAAAAGCAATCCATTAGAAATGAAAAAATTATTACGGAAAGGATATGAATTGAATATCTTGGTTTAATCTTTGAATTTAGTGTTTTTTTGGCAGAAGTATTGATAACTTGATACTTCCTTTAAAACTTCCATAAACGATTTTACTATTGTCATTTTTAGGCAGAGCCTTAAAGAGTCATAAAGCTATCTGATTTTCGCGTTTTTTTTTTCGTCTAGACAGGGTAAATCGGTCAGTCAATATTACTACCAGAGGATCTATTACAGAACATTATTCGTGTATTGTATTTTAAATGCTATACGTATTGTCTAAAATAGGAGGTACATATATATTTATACCCCCAACATAAATGCGATATAAATGTGCACTACATATCGTGTATCAATACTCGTTGACGTTTACTTAAGCATTTTTGACCTTTGACCTTTGATCAAGTGGGCGGAGCTTAATTACAGATTTCTTAACAAATGTGTAAGTGTGCGGAGGAAACAAACAAAACTGATGTGTTATGTTTCAAGTTTATGAAACACAGATCGTTCTTTATTTTTAGTGCTTAGATTTAGCTCTGCCTCTAAACGCTTTAGCGCTTTGATTAATCATTATAGCGATCAAGCGTGTCGGTTTTGTGTGATGACACTTCACTAAATCATTATTGTTTGAAGTGTTGTGTCGGATTTAAAATCGATACGTTTGATTTTTTTTACATCAGTCGATTGATGATTCTCAGCTAGCTGTCAGTAACAGAGAGGTCCTTTACCGTCCTTTTGTTTGTTCTTGTTTTTTTTGTCTAAGGTTCTCTCTAGTGGAATTGGACATTGATCGATTTGATTTTTATTGTGTATTTAGTTTTTGTGCTTTGTCTTGGAATATTGATAGGGGGGAGGTTGGGCCCAAAAAACTAGTTTAACCCCGCCACATATTACATGTGCCTGTCCTAAGCCAGGAATCTTTGACAAAGCTTTCGTTTGTACTTGTCTTTTTGATGTTTTCTGTTCCTTGTTTTAGAAGGGGATTACCTATGACTATTTCAGGGCTGGATTTGAATTACATGCATTTTATTTAGACCATGGGCCAATTGCAGAACCGCGAGCAGTGCCAAATGGCCTCGTTGAAGGCTGCTGGCGGTTGTCCATTGTGGTTTTTCTAAATTGCCGTTTAATTGTGGGTTGTGTCGCGTACACTTATTCCACATTTCATTATTTTCTATATATTACAATGTTCTAAAGAAAAGAGATGAAGCTATGCCATGTATTGAACCGTATTATTTTTTCAGCTACATCATTGCAATTGAACTATCTAAACGTTTCGAAAATTATACCTTAAGGCACCGGCCATTTGATTTTCGGGGGGGGGGGGCTGGAATTTTTTTTTTAATATTCTGGCCTGCTTATAGGGCGAAAAAAATAATCTGGCCCTCATTTTGCGCCGATTAGAAATACAAATGACAACAAAGTTCCAGACAATAAATTTTGTTACGCCCGACGTGCGTTTTGTCTATTCAAGACTCTTCAGAGGCGCTCTACCAAAAATATTGAAAATGCCAAACACTTTATGATTATGAAGAGCATAGAACAGTAAAACCAAAATAGGCGAAGTTGCCATAGATGACAGAGTATGGGTTCGATTCCAGCTCAACCCCATGCTGGATTTTCCGGTGTCAACGGCTTTAAAAAGATGATTTTCATCACTGTTGGCACACGGACACCCCTTTCTAACTTTGCAGCTCACCATATCCATATAATATTATACCAAAAACCAAAAATACCAAACTGGTGAACCAAATACTTTACTAAGATGATCAACCTATGTCTGGGGTAGGAGGAACCTTAGGATTTAAACAATTTTGAAATTTAAACGGATAATTTAAAGCTTTGATGTGTTCTCCAAGGGTTAAGGTTAGGGTTAGTGATTTTCTGAACAAAATTTTCTAGCATTGAGTGTATGGGAAAAAAATAAGCTAGCCTGCGCAGCGGTCGAAAAAAAAATTCCCTGCTCAGGTGAAACCCCCCCCCCCCCGAAAATCAAATGGTCGGTGCCTACGGATGTTTCCTTTTACCTTTGATTTAATTAAAAGTTTTATAATTGATGCCTTCGATATACGTAATAGATTCAGAAACAGTTCATAGATACAATAAAGACTTTGATCAATTCAAAGTAAGAGATTGATGATATCAAAATAGCCTTACTCTGTGAATAAGAGAACCCTAAAAAAGACTACCGCGCGCCCTTTTCCATGCTTGTAATTCCAGGTTTCTGACGTGTAACTTGTTTATTAATATTTTTAATGCATAATATGAAAGTGGTGACCAAAACTGAAAGGCTGACAATTATCTTTGACTTGCAAATGTTATCATTAGAACAATTTCATAACAAGATATCATTTTGTATTGTAACAAAATGGACAATACATTAACTGACTAACTTAAAAACTTACCCAAAATGAAGAGTTGCCACAAAATTCCTCAAATGTCATGATCTCTATGTATAAAAGTATTAAATAACTGTAAACGTTACCATTTAAACACCACGGCCACCAGACGGTCAAACGAGCAAAAGTCTGTTAATTTACCTGTAGCATGGAGATAAATGCGCCAGAAGTCTGTTACTCGAGTTGGTCAAAGACTGTTAATAAAATGTTATCGAGAAAATACCCACAGGTAAGTTGCATTTTTTATTATTTTCATTTTTATAGAATCTTATTTGTAAAACAAAATATGTCTGACAAAATGGTTGCTCGTTTTGCATTGATATACAAAATTACGGTTTGATTGGATTTAAACGAAAGAAGAAATTTAAGAAGGCGTCTGACTCAATCGAATTTATACATATGTACACAATATTCCGACATAACAATTTTATCATTTTTTGTTGTTTTTTTCAGTAATTTTACACAAAATGATTGTGTTATCGTTTGTGATGTGTGAAATGGTCTCATAAGAGTCTAACCTCAAAATATTGTATGTTTTCGTGTCTTATAAATGAAGATATTGATAGTTATTGAAAATTCGGTCGGTTAATGAGTCATGTCAATTGAATTTTGGTCTGTTAATAGGTCGGTTACGAGTAAATCAATATAGATTATTGCAGCTAGCGATCTGATCTTGAAGGTTCACAAAAATCTTGGTGTTCCTAACTTTATTCCATTACACATTACCATGTATCTCTTTAACATGTTTTCCATTTCCACTTCTCGATACTTTATGTGAATGGTCAGAAACATATTTCCTTAATTTGTTTTCTGTTCTCTGTCTATCCATCAAAATGCAATTCAAAAATGCATTTGTTTATTTTTTATTTTTCCAGAATAGAAAATGAAAAGAAAAAGAAATTCGAATTATGGAAACAGAAAGTTTCTATGGAAAAAAAAATAATCCTAGAATGAAAACCCTTATGACGGAATAAAATTTATAATCCTCAAAGTAAAAATAATTTTTGCTTCCAATGTATGGTGAATACATGTACTTTTACAAGTCAAGATTTAAGCAGTGACACTATTGTCATTTAAGACCAAACATAAAAATCGCCGTGTTTCCTGTTACATGTGTGAAACAAGAATATGTCCAAAAGACATAACGGTAATGCCCCATATCGCAACATTTGTTTTTTCCGCAATCACTAAAGCATCAACATAGTTGCTAAGGCACTTGTCCGTCAGATGGAATGGACTTTCACTTAACCATTCTTCTATAAGTGGTCATTCATGCGGAAAATATATGTCACAGCCAGCATCCGAAGCATGCAGTGTGCTTAGCATCACTAGATACACCTACCATACCAATATGATTGATGTGGCACTTGTCAGTTAGTGGGAATAGACTTTAACCATTCTTCTGTACGTGGGCATTCATGCAGAAAATATAGGTCACATCCAGCATCCGAATCATGCATTGTGCTAAGCATCACTAGATACACCTACCATACCAATATGATTGATGTGGCATTTGTCAGTATGTGGGAATTTGGAAATATGGGGATTTGGGACGGACAGATGAACGGACGGACGGACGAACGGACCCGAACACTATATGCCCCTCTACTTTTGTAGATGGGGCATAAAAATAGAGGTTCGTGGTTCGATCCTCGTCCGGGGTGAAAATTTCATGAACCAATTTTCCGACTCTCTCTTGACACCATTTGCGAGGATGGTCTCAAGGAACGATGCTAGTCCTTCGGAAGGGACGAAAAAAAGGTTGTCCCGTGTATGTGGAGAGCAATACCCCATGCACGTTAAAGACCCTTTTGTAGAGTTCGATAAGAGTAGGCTCAATGGGGGCCGCTGCAAAGGCCACACTCGTAGAACTGCTAGCTTGAGAGGGATTTACATAAGCATTAAGCTTGTTTCCCAATCAAGGATAAATAAATATGTTTAAACTAAACTAAACTAAAATAGAGATTGTAGGTATGCATTATTTTTTACATTTTTGTTTTTACCTTGAGAAACTGAAGAGCATAATAAAAGTTAAACAGTGCTTAAGCAAAATATGACAATGACAATGTTAGATTAGGCATGAAAAATAGGGTAGGTATGGAAACAGGAAACACATGTTTTTATTTGGCCCAATATATTGGCATCCAATTACAAACACTCTAAGGTATAAGGAAAACAAGTTACATTTTCGTTTCTAACGTAATGAAGAAATCTGATAAATTACTCGCAAATATAAAGCACTGTATGCATAGATACATACGCATTATATTAAAAACGAATTGGGATAATAAAACACTTAACAGACAGTTTTTACTTTGACTTACTCTTTAACCGACATTATCTTTAGAGTTTACTGAAAATCCTGTTTTAAAAAAGACGGAATAATACAAATATCTCCAAATGTATCCAGTATTATTATGGAGTGTAAGATTAATAATTATGATACTGATATTTCCACTTTCCGGGGTAAATAAATTTGAAAAACTCATAAATTCTGTTTTTGAACATGTTTTTTTCTTCTACCTCTCCTATCGCCTTTTCATTTTATGTATAACTCCGTTGACAAAGTTTTTACTTTTTGCGTCCATTCAGTCCGCTAATGATAATCATTTTGTCAGACAGTTTTTGTTTTGGCCAAAAACAAATCATTATTTCAAAAAAGTAATGATTTTGTACATAAATGACTTTTAAAACTAATATTTACTCTTAACAGTCATAGAACCGACTCGAGTAACAGACTTCTGGCGCATTTATCTCCATGCTACAGGTAAATTAACAGTCTTTCGCTCGTTTGACCGTCTGGTGGCCGTGAACACACTCTGATAATAATATAGCAATAGTAAAACTAAATTTTGAGAAAAGCAATAAAAAATCCTTTATTTGCTTCTTATTCCATTACTGTGTTTAAGGTTTATTAACCTTTAAGAAATTTTTAAGATGTGCAAAGTTGAAATAATAATAGGCCTTTAACACATACTCTTATATGATAAGCACAACAAGTATACACTACATTTTACCTGGGATAGAATTTAACATAAGTGGACATGTTTACCCATAATTAGCAGGTCATCCATAATGTTGTCGATACTGAAAGTTACATATTTAAGTTGACCTAAGTTTTCACAGGGTAGCATTTAGAACTATCACTACTCAGTCTCTTTCAGAATACCCTGGTAGTACGTTTTCTGCAATATACAGTACATGTATTATGACAATTGTGGATAGAATACATTACGTCTTCATATTGTTTTTGATAAACCCTTTTCTGTCGTCTGTTTCCATGTAGCCTTGAATATACGTTCGAAAGTCTTATCATCAAAGGCTGCATGTTTCAACCAACCAAAAACAACAAAAAAATCCCTTCCCTAAATTGTTTAATATTGAACGTTCGTCGATTTCCTTAAGTTACTTTTATTCTGTTTTGGGGGGTTTAAAGTGCTCCTGTTGCATCATCATTATAGCATTTGAAAATAATTATTGTTCATACGGCATGATATCCATGGAATTGATAATTTCATTTCAAAACTCAGCAAGTTCTTTATCATAATGAAAAAAAAATTACTCTTTGCAACCTAGCTATCTGTTTATTTCTGTTAATCATGTCTATTGACAAAAAAAGCAATTCTATCGGAACAAAACTGGCCCCTGTTTCTTTTAAATGTACAGATCTGTACGCACCTCATTAAAATGATCAACTCACCTTCGATTTCTAAGACAAAGCAAAAAAAATGTTTTGGTCTTTCCCTGTTCCCGATACTGGTCTGTGATATAAAATAGCATTAGTTAATGCATAAAGTTTGACATTTGCAGTAAAATTGTATACAACAGTCACGCATTCGCGTTTATTCAATTTTAGCTTTGTTATCATTTGATAATTTTCTATAATGACCATGACGTTCATAATTTTTCTCATTACAAACATGTCATGAATGTACCTCTTGTGTTTTTAAATATCTTAATTTTATGAATGTACATTGATTGCTTGTTACATTTTGTTTTGTTTCTTTTAGCAAATGGTACTACTTTAACTCAGTGGTTTTTTTTAAGGGAAGTATTTTCTTTACATTTCCCTTACATTTTGCTCTTAATTTTAAATAATGACATTGACAATATTTATTTCATGGAAATACACTGACAATTAACAAAACGCGATTTTATTTAGATGCAATTAAAAAGCTCATAAATATCTGTCTCTCGTATACTTTACCTTTGATTTATAGAACAAATATTTATTATATAGGGGGTAATCTTACAAATTCACGACCGATCACCTTTAAGGTGGTGTTCGAATCCCATTTGAAATTTACAACAAGAGGCTCCCAGGAGCCTGAATCGCTCACCCGGCCTTGATGTCAACCCTATGAAGACTTTTGTATAGCTAAATGAGCTGAATGTTTAAGCAAGAAAAAGCTTTTCTCTATCTGCAATAGTTTTCATTCTTAATAATCAAAAAACACTATTATTCAACTTTTAAGGGGCTGTATCCCCTTTTAGGGGTTATCAGACAACTTCAACCCTATGGAGACTTTTGTAGAGCTAAATGAGCTGAACATTTAAGCATAGACATGTCTATGATTTAAGCAAGCAACAGCTTTTCTCTATCTGCAATAGTTTTCATTCTTTGGGCCAAAAACACTATTTTTTGCCTTTAAGGGGCTGTAACGCCTATAAGGGGGCATCTGACAACTTTGACCCTATGAAGATTTTTGCAGAGCTAAATGAGCCGAACATTTAAGCAAGCAACAGCTTTTCTATATCTGCAATAGTTTTCATTCTATAGGCCAAAAACACTATTTTTGCCTTTAAGGGGCTTCAACCCCTATAAAGGGTCATATGACAACTTCCAACCCACGAAGACTTTTGTAGAGCTAAATGAGCTGAACATTTTAGCAAGCAACAGCTTTTCTCTATCTGCAATAGTTTTCATTTTATAGGCCAAAAACACCATTTTTCGCCTTTAAGGGGCTGTAACCCCTATGAGGGATAATCTGACAACTTTGACCCTATGGAGACTTTTGTAAAGCTAAATGAGCTGAACATTTAAGCAAGCAACAGCTTTTCTCTATCTACAATAGTTTTCATTCTATAGGCCAAAACATGCAAAAACGCAATGTTTCACCTTTTAGGTGCTGTAACCCCTATAAGGGACCATTTGACAACTTTGACCTTATGGAGACTTTTGTAGAGCTAAATGAGCTGAACATTTAAGCAAGCAACAGCCAAAAACAATAATTTTCGCCTTTAAAGGCTTTAATCCCTATAAAGGATCATCTGACAACTTTGACCCTATGGAGACATTTGTAGAGCTAAATGAGCTGAACATTTAAGCAAGCAACAGCTTTTCTCTATCTACAATAGTTTTCATTCTATAGGCCTTAAACATGCAAAAACGCTATTTTCCACCTTTAAGGGGCTGTAACCATGGTAACCCCTATAAGGGACCATTTGACAACTTTGACCTTATGGAGACTTTTGTAGAGCTAAATGAGCTGAACATTTAAGCAAGCAACAGCTTTTCTCTATTTGCAATAGTTTTCATTCTTTAGGCCAAAAACAATAATTTTCGCCTTTAAAGGCTTTAACCCCTATAAAGGATCATCTGACAACTTTGACCCTATGGAGACTTTTGTAGAGCTAAATGAGCTGAACATTTAAGCAAGCAACAGCTTTTCTCTATCTACAATAGTTTTCATTCTATAGGCCTTAAACATGCAAAATGCTATTTTTCACCTTTAAGGGGCTGTAACCATGGTAACCCCTATAAGGGACCATTTGACAACTTTGACCTTATGGAGACTTTTGTAGAGCTAAATGAGCTGAACATTTAAGCAAGCAACAGCTTTTCTCTATTTGCAATTGTTTTCCTTCTTTAGGCCAAAAACAATATTTTTCGCCTTTAACCCCTATAAAGGGTCATCTGACAACTTTGACCCTATGGAGACTTTTGTAGAGCTAAATGAGCTGAACATTTAAGCAAGCAACAGCTTTTCTCTATCTGCAATAGTTTTCATTCTATAGGGCAAAAACATGTAAAAAGGTTATTTTTTACCTTTAAAGGGTCATAACCCCTATAAGGGTTCATCTGACAGCCTTGACTAAATGGAGACTTTTGTAGAGCTTTTGATTCTGAAGAGCCTAAGATCCTTCGATTTTTTCTATCTGTTATGGTTGCTGAGTTATAAGCCATTTTAAGTGGTTTTACCCTATGTTCTATTTTTAGTAACGACAACCATGTTTTTTATCGAATCATTTCAAAATGAGGATCGTTTGTTGCCAACATGTCGTATACCATTCCTGCAAAGTTTCATTTAAATTGGTATAGTGGTTTCAGAGGAGAAGATTTTTTAAATTGTTAACGGACGACGGACAACGGACGACGACAGACGACGGACGACGACGGACGCATAGTGATTGCATAGGCTCATATGGCCTTTGGCCAGGTGAGCTAAAAATCACAATGGAAAGCAGCCAGCAGCCTTCAACCTGACCAGAGGTCGCTGATTGCCGTCTTGCATTGACCAAAGACATGAAATATAATACATAAGTTTTTATTTTTTAAAAAACAATCCCAAAATTAAAAGAATTGTTAATTTGATTTTTCAATTTTCCAAAAACATGCTTTGTCAGGATATCCGTCTTTCACCCTCATAAAGCCAAATATGCCTTCAATATATGCAATGTAGTTTGGATACATCACTGAGCATATGACGCAGAATCCATTTTCTAACAGAAGAATCTTCCATTTCATTGAGTCGTCCAGTTTTTCTGTGTTCCCTTTGGAGCCTCTACAAATGTAGCCCGAATAAACACCGACAAACAGATCTGGCCATCTACAGGATCGTATTGCGAAGATGTTGTCAAGATCACTTACAACCTCAAGTTTGAATTCATTTTGTTTTCCGATGTGAAGATATTTTCCTTTTATCCACTCATTTAGTTTACAGAACGGCATCAATGACATCTTTAGTTTACGCAATTTAGTATTTGTCCAAAGTTGACGGAACGGCATCCAAAGTTGACGGAACGGCATCGATGACATCCTCAAAGGGGTGTCGAACCATTGTTCAGTTCTAAAAACAAAATTTCCCTCTGAAAACTCTGTCGATAAATTTTGAAACTTTGCTCCTTTTGTCTTTGCGAATTCTGCGATGTCTTTGTGGTTTGATAAACGGAAATACGAATGAAGTCTTATAGTTTCAGACGTCGGTTTCGTTAAAAGCGTAAGAAACTTCTCGTGAATTTTATTGTCGTGTTTGATTACTTCAAATAAGGCTTTTGCAGCTGGTGATTGTGTTTGACGTCGTGATTTTGTGTGGAAAAGCGAGAGCATGCCCCAAAAAAGGGAAGATAAATACAGAAACAGAGTACCAAGAAAATTATTTGGTGTTTTATCTTGACGCTTTGATTTTGTGTTGATGATAGAGTACATGCGCCATACAAGGGAAGATCTTAAAGTGGCAACTTTTACATACAAAGTACATAGCTGTATCACTTCCTGTAGTTTTCTTTCATTTACAGATTTTGACAGGCCTTCAACTCTGAATTTTATTCTTGATAGGAAATCTTCTCCCTGTTGTACTCGGGGTATGACATTATTCCACATGGCAGAAATGTCGTTATCCTGTAACTTGTCTTCAGATTCGAGAGAAGATAAAAACACATCTATCGTTTGGTACCCATTCGACAGTTGCTCTGCCGTACAACGGATTTGCTCATCCAAAAGGTCTGTCATCGGAGTGTCCTTTTTATTGTATTGTGACCACATGTAAACTATTGTGGGAGTAGCCAACATGAGTATCAACTTTGCATTTAATGTAAACTTTGTTTGCACTATTACGGCACTCAGGATTGCAAGCAACTTTATGATTCCACATAATATGTCTTCCCTTGGGCAACTAACATCTTTGTTACGGAAAAAATCCATAAAGGGTTCCCACAACTTGCATACATCTTTGTCTTGCATTAGTTCTTCTGAAATTTCTTTTAGTTTTTCCTTATTGTTATCAATATAATTGTATGCAACTTTAGCATATTCCGACATTTTTCACTTTAAGATACTGAAAATAAAAGAGGAAAACTTTTGTTTTTAGTTTGCCTAGCTCTTCCAAACTTACTTAATGTTTGCTTGTCTCTTTTGAAACGTGTAGTGAAATATATCTAAGGAGGTTTCATTATTATTCGTGGGGTATCAATTTCCGTGATTTTCGTTGATGGCCTTCACCCACGAAATTTGAAACCCAACGAAAAGGAAATTTAACATTATTTTGTTCGCTTCAGACAACAGAACCACGAATTGAGGATTCCAAGAAATGATCCTTTTTAATCAAACTTTGAAAACTGGTATCAAATTGAAAGTAAATGAGTCCACAATATTTCGCTTCTGATTGTGTAGTTAACTATTAGTGATATAATTAAAGTTTTAGGAGAACGTCAATATCTCAAGAACTACAGTTTCGGGGACGAAGATAAGCAAATGACCGCCAGAGGTGTATTCAGAATCTTAAGTACGAAAATTCAAGAAAAATCAGATTATATAAGTTGAAACTAGGAAAAAATTGGGTGCTTCTACGGGACAAGCAATTTCATTGCAATAACACATGCGGTGCGTTATCATCAAATAAGTGTACGTCAAATCCGGTAAATGGGGTAAAAACAAACACTTTATGTCAAACTGACATCTCATATTTTTTTCAACAATTCTGACATCATACACGTCATTGTGACATTGTTTCCGTATTTACAAACATTTATCGTCTGGAATGTTGTTATCTTAACTCTCACCTTTAAGGTAATGAAAGTTTGAAAGTTTAATTGACGTTCCAATACCTGTATGTGACTATTAAGGTTCATCTGTACCTTTCGTTAAAAAATAGCGAAATTTTCTACCTATTTTTTAGTATATGCAGAACAAAAACTACAAATAAAATAATAAATTAAAGCATAGCTGGACCTAGATATGGTAATTTCTTATTCATTTCTATCAATTTTTCATTTTAAGTTCCTTAAAAATAAAGATCTCTTTTTTTCCTGTTCAGATTTTAAATTGAAAAAGGACAAACTATCCCTATTGTGCCTCTTACATGAAACGAAGTGAACATTTTTAGTTAGATCCCTTATTGAAAGTTGCATGAAATTTGAGGCCACAAGAAAGGGTGAAAGTGATATTAGCCTTAAATCGGATGTTTTTAAAAGCGGAAAAAAAGAGATCTCTTAAACAAAGGATTTTTTTCGGGAAGAATTCATAGAAAAAGGTAAGAATTTTTAATATCTAGGTTCAGCTACACGTTATATTTCAATTTTATGTGCAGTTTTGGCTGTGCATATATTGGAATCAAATTTAAAATAACGCCATGTTTTAAGGAAAGGTACAGATGAACCTTAACTTATGCTATGTTGTGCCTGATCACTTCTACTGCGCATGAAACCTTTTATCTATCGCTGATAACATATGATTTGTTAAATCCTTAAGACAATTTGACCTTCTCTACATTTTGTCAAAAATGATTTTTTCACTATTATCATAAAAAAGACAATAAAGGAATTTTCCTTAAGGTTCTTCTAAATGAAAAATGGCTGCCATGCATTGTCAATACAAAACTTTAAAAAAATACACAGATTAAGCAAATGATGTATTTTGTTCAAAACCTGTCTAATTAGATTTAACTTACCATTACCCAGAGCAAGCTAGCATTTAAAATCCCACAATGAGTCTTAATTTAATTTTATTTACATAAACACGTAAGGTGCGTCTGATTACTATCCTACTATTCAAGCACTCCCTTACAAATACTTAATATTTTACCTTTAAAGACAGTTTTTATATGATATTATTTCTAGCTTGCTTTAGGTAAGAGTGTAATACATTCATTTCAATATGATTTTAGCAAAATACTTATTTCATCAAGGCTGTGTATTTTTTTAAAGTTTTGTATTGACAATGCATGGCAGCCATTTTTCATTTAGAAGAACCTCGCCAATCACAATTTTAAAAATATGCCCAACAGACATAATGCCCAATCTCGCAACATTTTTCCCCGCAATCACCAGACTATGAAGTTGATTCCAAGGGTTATTTTATGGTGAATAAATTACTTGTATAATACCTTGTTCAAGTAGATTCAACCTTTAAGTAAACTTAAGAATAACCAGTCGGACAACCGGAAGTGGAAAATCAATCATAATGTAAACCGTTTTTGATCAGTGAGCATCCGCGCTGAAAGGAACTATTTCACGCACCTTGCTCTTCCGGTTTGAATTTTATCAGAAAGTGTGTCAGGCGGGAAATTCAATTTTAATTTTACTGTGCCGAAATTGTGTACGTTTCATGATTCATTTGATTGAAAAATAGATGCATTTTCAATAAAATATCAATTAATACGTAAAAAATCTTAAATTAACTAGCTAATGACAGAGCTATATTTTAGGAATATTGACTTCAGCGCCGTGACCAGAAGGCAATCAAAAGCGTGCATTTAAAACAGGTACAAAAACATGTACCCTCTTTGATTTCGATGAAATTTGGACAGCGTGTTTCCATGAATGTTTTAGTCAGAAATTAATTAATTTTGAAGGGGGACACGACTGAATAAAAAAGTGTACCTGTTTTTAAGTTGACACGCAGTTTTTCGGTGTCGTTCAAGCAGAATTTTAATATGCCCCCTTTTTAAAAATGTGTTTGGTAAATAGAACCAATAAATGAGTTGTTCTTATTTGTCATTACTCATAAATACCTCAATTTTAAGTTCCCTGAACTATATGTCATTGAATGACCTAGAAACTTGTACCAACAGTGGAAATTGACAATGCTGTCTTTTTTTCACTGACCGAATTATTTGGGGTCATTCCTTGAAAAATGTTTTTTTATATATAATTTTTGGGAGTATTTCTTAAGTATTTTTTTATGAAAATTGAACGATCTAAAGACTTATTTCAATGTTATTAATATCCTTTATTTAAAATAAAAATAAGGATAGGTAACCATGCTCGTTTTTGCAATATAAGTGGTTAAAGTATGCCTGAATTACAATAGATTAAAAAGGAAAGGCCAAATTTTAGGCATAAAATCATGTCTCAGAAAAATTCCTTACAATAGGATCTTGTTTTTATTTTGTCAAAAGTGATATTTTTACTTATATATTAAAATAAAACATAGAAAACAGGGGGTCACCAGCTTAGATTTTTGTTTGCTATTCAATTCCATTGTAAATTTAGGGTAATTTTGAAGTGAGTTATCTCCCTTGTTTTTGTCAAAAAATGTGTTATTCAAGAAACTATTGATGCAATTGTTAAACAATTAAATATTTATTACCAATTTCAATAAATTCAAATATTCTATTTTTTATTATTGACTTTATAGACACCGGTCTTAAATTTTGCATTTTTAAAGGTACATAAATCATGTGACACCTGTCTGTATTAACCTTAAATAAGAGAATATCCAAGAAATGTCTAGAATTATCAGGAGCTTCCTCTTCCTGTGCTGTTCCAAGGACAAAGCAGACGCCAAAAAAATCGCTCGCTTCCAATCCGAGAAAATCAAAAGAAAAAGATAAAAGATGGCTGAAAATGGTAACAAAATCTTCAATTATGGTTCCTCATCTTCATTAAACCCATGAAAAGCTACGTTCAGGCATTATTGAGTGAACCAAAGCCTGCTGAGATAATGAAAATGAATAAAATAGAAAAAAACTTGTCTACATTAAACATTTACAATTTGATGAAAGATAATATAGACTCAGTAGCATTTAGGTTTTTTGAAGCCTTAACTTGTTCAAATAAGATAAATTTATCAAGTTCAATAGTTTTGGATTTATCTGATGAAAACAAGCAATTTCAGTATCTAAAACTATTTTCCACAGTTGCTTCTTTAGTATATCAATGTGATTCCAAATGTAACACCTTTCAATTAATGATTGCAGATATAGTTGACAAATATTCTAACTCTTCCAGTGAATGTATAACTTTACTAAATAAGTTAGGATTAAGTGTTTCAAAGCAGACTCTTGAGAGACACCAAACAATGGTTGCAGAAGAAAAAATGAATAAACCACTTGATTTGTCTTTATCATCTTTTACAGTTGCATCTGTGTAAAGTAAAATTATCAATATATTTACAAGTACGGTAATGTGAAAATTCAATTTTTTATTTTTATTTTCAATTTTTGGTTCATGTTATCTTATATCTGAAAATTGAAAAAAAGCAGATAATTTATATATTTTACTTCTCATTCTGTGTTCATCTTAATAACTTACGCAATGTTTATTTTACACATAAAGGAATCTGCTTAGAATTTCTATGCAAATTGTCATGAAAACCTGTTTATTAATTCCTACTGCACTGTTTTAATAATCTAGATTCAAACTTGTCTTCTTTGTAATCATATTATTGTATAGTACATGTAAATTGTATTTGTTTTTAGAACTATACATTTTTGTAACTGCACACTTCTAAGTTGAATTGCATCCACCAAATCCAATCTTTTCGCGTGTGACTACATTTAATTAATTTTCAAACCTTTAATTGTCTCACCTCCATAATTTACAGTTTTATATCCATTTCCACTGACTGCATTAACCATTTTCAGCCATAAAAAGTAAATCTAAAAAAAATAAAACAAATCTAAAATATTTAAAATTTGAATAGAAAGTTAATATCAGTAAATTATAAAAAGTATAAGTATTTAAAACAATTATTAAACTGTGGGAATTTTGGTTGGGTGTTTCCTCACGAGCCCTGTGTGTTATCATTTTTTATTGTTCGCCTAGGCTGTGAGGAAACAATCAAAATCTGGGAATTGTATGTAAAATGATAAAGAAGTCTTGCTTTGTAAAACATTACGTAATAAAAATCTTATTTATGGAACAGGAAGAGCATAAATTGAATTAAAAGTAGAACATTTTTGTTGGAAAAAATCTTATATTAAAATGGGGAATTTTGGCTGGGTGTTTCCTAGCAAGCCCTGTGTGTTATCATTTACATTGTTCGCCTAGGCTGTGAGGAAACGATAAAATATTGGATATAAATATTTCTCTTTATAAAGTAAACTTTAAGTGTTTTTTTAGTTAAAAATATTTTCTTTTTTAAATTTGTTTGTGAAATAAAATAAATTTAAAAAAAATGAAAGTTTTCTGTTAATCTTTCATTTAAAAAAAAAAATAAATAAAACACAAAAAAAAACACACATAATATAAAAAGTAAAAAAAACAATTTTTAAAATGAAAAATAATCAAAAAAAAATTCTTATATCAAAATGGGGATTTTTGGCTGGGTGTTTCCTCACGAGCCCTGTGTTATCATTTCTATTGTTCGCTTAGGCTGTGAGGAAACAATCAAAATCTGGGCGTTATAAATATAAAGATTTAATTTTTTTATATTAAAGTGTATGATAATCTTATTTAAAAAATCATTAAAGTAAGGAACATTAAAAATTCTAAAGTACTAAAATAGGGATTTTTGGCTGGGTGTTTCCTCGCGAGCCCTGTGTGTTATCAATTACATTGTTCGCCTAGGCTGTGAGGAAACGATAAATATTGGATATAAATATTTCTCTTTATAAAGTTAACTTTAGTAAATCTAAAAGTATAGTTTTTTTTAAATCTGTTGTTAGTAAAATAAAATAAATGAATGAATTAAAAGTTTTCTGTTAATCTTTCATTTTGTAAAAAGAAGTAAATAAAAATAAATAAAAAAAATAATATAAAAAATTAAAAAAAAGGTATTGTAAATAGTAAAAAAAATAAAAAATTGTAAAATGAATAAATAAAAAAAAAATTAAATAGCTCCTCTGCTGTAATACCTCCACGAGGTTGTGAGTGGGAAACGCTCCTTCTCTAGGAGTAGGCTAAAGTTACAGTCTGTTAATAATGACTATGTGAAATCTTTTTTTAATATGAATACAAAAGTAAGTTCAACATAAAATTACTTTATAAATTCAAATTCAATTATGTCTGAGATTCTGCGTATGAGGGTTCGATTCCCTCCCCAGGCTTAATAAATGTATATACATGTAGCTAGCTACATGTATATATGAAATTTGCTGGTGCAAAGTTGGGCAGATTGTCTGGTGGCCCCACGCAGTCATTTGTCAGATATTTCATATTGAATTTCTTTACATAAATAATTCATGTTATTGTTAGCATTATTTGTTCAGATTTTAAAATAAGACAATTCAATTGGCACAACAAATATTCAGTAAATCACATCACATTGAGGACCTAGGAAATAAGGATTTGTGATTCACTTGCCCAAATCCTTGATTTTAAGTTTTTGGTGTACCGGTATTTATCCCATACAAATACATGTACTTGCCTGAAAGGATTTTTTAATTTTACTGGCCAGGGGCAAGCGGGTCAGTGCTTATTTCGCACACTGTGACTGATTATTTTTACATTAAACAATTACATGTAAGCTTTTAAGATGGTTAGGACATAAACTGAAAAGCAGTATACTAAAGGACAAGATATGATAAGAGCCCAATTTTGCCCCCTAATTTTAAAATTATTAAAATGAGCTTAAAGTATGTGATGTATACTTTGAATTAGTTAAACTTTACTATTTCAGCATTATTTTGTTTAAAGTGATCCACTATGATGTTAAAAAAGTTACCCAAAGTGGCTTAAAAATCGTGATTTGATGAAAAACTGCAAAAAACCTGCAATTTTGAAGTGGTTTTCAGCAAATTAAACTATGAGCCACACAGAGTACCACTACAATAATTTATGTAGATAATCATTTTTAATATAGAAACAACCCACAAAAATATCTTTGTGGTACTCGGTGTGGCTCATAGTTAAATTTACCAAAAACTACTCAAAATTTGCATGATTTTAACACTTTTTCACAAAAATGTCATTTTCACATAATTTGATGACGTCACTGTGACGTAATAAACAAGATTTTGTTAAAATTGATGTTATTTTACTATACCTTGTTTATCTAAGAACTGATCTAGAATAATTCAACCTTAGTTCAATTATTTAAAAAAAATGGTAAATTAGGGGGCCAAATTTAGCACTTATCATATCTTGTCCTTTGAAAAAAATTCCTCAGGTAGAAGCTTACATTTGTAGATAGGTGATAGTAATAAAGCCTTTCAAGTACCACAATTTGCACTCATAAAAATATAGCAAGAGGCTCCCAGGAGCCTGAATCGCTCACCTGACATATGTGCCTGAAGTAAAGGTTATAAGGCAAAATCTATTTAACGTTGAAAGGGTCATAAGATTAATAAGGGGGTCATCTGACAATATGGTGGATCTAAAGGTGCTGATCACTTTTGTTCTCAATCAAAATCTAAAAATCTGTCACCCTTTTTGAGTTATTTGCAAAAAAATGCAGTTTAACATAATGTTCTATTTTTAGCCACAGCGGCCATGTTTTACAACCAATCAAAAATCCACACAACAGTTCTATACACCTAATAATAATAAACAATAATACCAAGTTTGGTTCCATTTGGACTTAAAGTGTCAGAGGAGTTAACATTTTCAAAATAAGGAAATGCAGTTAAAATAATCAATGTTGACGTTCCAAGGGCAATAACTCCTAAAAGGAAAGGTCCTACAACGTTGACCCTATTACATATTTTGTAGATCTTGATGTGCTTAACAATATGCATTTTAAATTTCTCAAATATCAAGTACAGTTTTCAAGATATTGAGCTAAACAGGTGCACAATTTGCACAAAAAAAAACACAAAAAGGGCAATAACTCCTACATGGGTTGTTGGATTTTCTTCAAAATTTCAGAGCTGGTAGATCTTGAGGTGCCTATCACTTTTGTTTCCAATCAAAATTTTGAAATCTGTCACCGTTTTAGAGTTATTTGCAAAAAACTGCCATTTACCCCTATGTTCTATTTTTAGCCACAGCGGCCATGTTTTACGACCAATCGAAAATCCCCACATCAGTTCTATAAACCTAATGCTAATAAACAACTATACCAAGTTTGGTTTCATTTGGACTTAAAGTGTCAGAGGAGTCAACGTTTTCAATGTAATGAGGAAATGCTGTTAAAATGCTAAATTTTGACGTTCCAAGGGCAATAACTCCTAAAAGGAAAGGTCCTACAACGTTGACCCTGTTACATATTTTGTAGATCTTGATGTGCTTAACAATATGCAATTTAAATTTCTCAAATATCTAGTATGGTTTTCAAGATATTGAGCTAAACAGGTGTAAAATTTGCAAAAAATCCACAAAAAGGACAATAACTCCTACATGGGTTGTTGGATTTTCTTCAAAATTTCAGGGTAGGTAGATCTTGAGGTGCTGATCACTTTTACCCTATGCCAGAATTTTGATATCTGTAGCCATTTTTGAGTTATTTGCAAAAAACTGCATTTTACCCCTATGTTCTATGTTATGCCCAAAACTTGTCAAACAATTATTTTTTGACGATTCTCACTTGGTACACTGTGAAAATTAGAGAGATCCGAGTTATTTTGATGTAGACACGTAAATTTTGCTCTGTGAATTTGGTGGAAATATTTCTAAATTGGTGAGTGTTTTGTTTTATAAAGATTATTTTTATTATAATTAAGCATTATTAAGTTTATCTATGCATTTATATCGTTTAAACACGTCCGATATATTAAATTTGTAGTTTAAATTACAAGTCAGTCGATCTATTTATAGTACTTTATTACCGGTGTGTTTGAAATTGATCTTAATCTCACTGTAGTTTAACTGCGAATCGATATATTTGTATTTTTATAAAAGAATTTCTGAAACTTATACTTGAAACAATAGAACTAAAACATACATACATGTACACATCCTAATCATTATTTTTGGTTTATGAATATGTTTATGTGGTCTTCTATTACTGTAATTGATATGATTTTTTATGATTTTGATAATTTTTGAGTTTCATTGTACTTAGTAGTTTTTCTTTTTATCTTTTCAGTAAATCGTAATTCGTTTATCTTTCTACGTATATATTCAAAGGATTTGCTCTGTGTTGTATGAAACAATGACGTTTTTCTATGATATAATTACTAGACTCTCTGGAATAAACGATTCAAACTACGCATTTACTTAATTTTCCACCACCATTTCCTAGGCATCACATTATTTACAATTTAGAATGAATGGAAAGGACGAAAAGACCAGCGATAAACGTGAAAGGACAATGACGGACAAAGGTTATGAATATACTATAGATCTAAAGAAGAAAGAACGTTCAATAATGATAAATGCATTGAACAATACAAGCAAGACGTTACAAGATAAAATTCAAAGTTCTACGGATCAAAGTGAAGTGCAGACTATTGACACCAAATGGATGTCCGAGTATGACCAGTTGTTAGAGTTTAACATAAATCTTCAGAACATGATAAAAGATATGAACGAAAAACACATTGACACCGCGTGGTTCGAAGATTACAACAGCAAATTCCTTGGTTTAAAGCAATCAGTACAACAGTGGTTTTTGTTACACAAGGCACAGACAGTTCCTGAAAAACCTAAGTCAACAATACAGGACGACGCTCGCTCGAATATCAGCGCAAGAAGTGCAAGGTCACGTGGAAGTGCAAGATCCAGCCAGTTGTCAGCTGCGAAACTTAAAGAGGAAACCCGAAAAGCCGAACTGCTAGCTCGTGCTTAGTCGTTAGAAGAACAGAAAAGCATCGAAGAAGCAAAGCTCAGACTTAAATTCAAAGAAGAAGAGATTAAGTTAATACAGAAATTCAAGTTAGTGAGGCAAAATCTAAAGTTATTGATGAAATAGAACGAAGTGTTCACGACGACCGGGAACAACTAGAACGATTAGTGTTAAATTCACCTAAAAATGAACCTACAGTTAAAGCCGAGCCTAAACCTCTGCAAACTTTTTCCTTTCTTGATCCTACTGTTCCAGCTTGGAATCCGGGAAGTACATTTGTCGCTGATACGCACGCTCCCGTAGGTTTGACACAGACGCCAATCGCTCGTGAATTAAACAAACCTAAAGCTGACATTCAAAAGTTTGACGGAAACCCGATGCACTATAAACGATTTCTTCGTCAATTCGACTCAAGAATAGTGGCTAACACCGATTCCTACGAAGAACGACTTAACTTTTTGTTACAGTTTACGATCGGTGAACCGCACAGAATAGCGATGGGAATTTCACATCTAGATGCTAATGTTGGTTATGATATGACATTTAGAGAATTCGAAGAACGTTACGGCGATCCAGACGTTATAGCGCATTCATATGTGAAACGAGCGATGGATTGGCCGCAAATAAAACCGGAAAATGCTAAAGGTTTGGACGAATATGCAATCTTTCTACAAGAGTGTTTATATGCTGTTAATTGCATTGAAGCTGCAAAGGTACTTGAATATTCAGAAAACTTGAAACATCTTGTTATGAAATTGCCGTACATCTTACATGAAAACTGGCGAAACATCGTGTACGAGACGAAAACTGCTAGGAATACTGTAAAGTTTGAGACACTCGTGAACTTTGTAAAACGAGAGGCTAAAAAGGCAAATGATCTAGTTTACGGACGAGAAGTACTAAGTGCATCATCGGCTAAGAAACAAGACTCAAAAGCTAAATCAACAGGTGCTTCAAGGAAGTCTTTTGCGACAACGTTAAGTGAGGCAGGAAAGGTTAGTTTAAGTAATGAAACCACAGGAATCGAGAATACTGCGACTTATACAAAGAACGCTTTCTCAACTCCATGTTTATTTTGTGAAGGATCGAGTCATTCTTTGAGCAAGTGCACCAAATTAATGGAAAAAAGCTTGAAAGACAGATATGCTTTTCTGAAGTCAACAGGACTTTGCTTTGCGTGCTTAAAGTACGGTCACACAAAATCATTCTGTCGATCGAAACTCACTTGTTCGAAGTGTAGTAAAGGATATCCGTATATCCTACACGTAGATCCACGCATACAGAACAGCGATATAGGGAGTAGTAGCGCCACAAGTGATCATTCTTTGAAAACCGCAACTAACTCTACCACTTGTATGAGGGCTGGCAACACGTTAGTACAAGCGCTGCCGATCTTGCCAGTTCGTGTAAAGCACATCGACAGTGACAAATACGTTGAAACTTATGCGTTTCTAGATTGCAGTAGTAATGCTACATTTTGTTCCGAACAGATAATGCACCAATTAAACTTAAGAGGTAAAACAACTAAACTAAACTTGACGACCATGGGTCATCAGGACGTTAGAGAGAGTACACTGTTTCGCGGATTAGAAGTTAGCGACCTTAACGGTGAAAATTCAATAGAGCTTCCTCCCGTGTATTTACAGGAAACATTACCAGTGTCCGAAAAAGATATTGTGTCCGTAGAATCTGTGGAAAAGTTATCATACTTGCGAGACACTTACAACGAATCGGAAACCATCACGTAGGTCTTTTGATAGGAATTAACGTGCCGCGGGCTATGGAACCCTGGAACGTCATTCCGAGTGTTGATAATGGTCCATTTGCCGTAGAAACGTTACTAGGTTGGGTAATCAACGGCCCAATTAGCACGACTTGTGACGACGATAACGAAGTACTTGCTAGAACGTGTAACCGAATTAAAGTTTCGCCTTTTGTGTCGTTGGACGAGCAAATCAAAAATCATTACAACCATGATTTTAATGAGCGGATTATAGATGATGTGGAATCACCGTCAAGAGAGGACAAACAATTTCTAGGACTTGTATCGGAGTCAATTCATTTGCAAGATGGACATTATATCATAAGCCTTCCGTTTAAGTCATCGGATAACGTAATGCCGAATAATAGAGGTCAGGCTGAGCAGAGATTAGCGTTACTCGGTAAGCGGTTCGAAAATGACAATAGCTTTCGAGAAGATTACGGAAAGTTTATGGATAAATTGATTAGTGTCGGTCACGCACAGAAAGTACCGGAATCTGAACTTTCTAGGGACGACGGTCACGTTTGGTACTTGCCGCATCACGGGGTATACCACCCTAAGAAGAAAAAACTGCGAATAGTGTTCGATTGTGCCGCAAAGTTCAAAGGCGCCTCACTCAATGAGCGTTAATTACAAGGTCCGAATCTTACCAGCTCACTGGTCGGAACGTTATTGAGATTTAGACAAGATGAAATAGCCGTCATGGGAGACATAGACAGCATGTTCCATCAAGTGCGCTTACCGAACTGCGACTCAAATTATTTGAGATTTCTCTGGTGGGAAAACGGAGACACCTCTAAGGAACCGATCGAATATTGGATGACCGTTCATATATTTGGCGCCACGTCTTCTCCAAGTTGCGTCAACTTTGCGTTGAGGAGGACAGCGGAGGATGGTATAGGTCATTTCGGTCAAAGCGTTATTGACACGGTTTTGAACAATTTCTATGTGGATGACTGTTTGAAATCCGTTAAAACCGTCGATGAGGGCATAGCGTTAGTGAAAGATTTGCGATCCCTTTTGCATAGAGGAGGTTTCAACATCGCTAAATGGATTAGCAACAGCCGTGAAGTTGTGCGTTCCATTCCGTTATCCGATAGATCGAAGGAGATAATGGATATGGATCTCGATCATCAGAATCTACCAATCGACCGAGCTCTCGGTGTAAGCTGGTGCGTCGAAACGGACAAATTTGTGTTCAAGGTCTCAGTTAGCGAGCGTCCGAAAACCCGTAGAGGAATTCTTTCCATGTTGAGTAGTGTTTACGATCCTCTTGGATTTCTAGCGCCTTTTATACTCCGTGCTAAGTTGATATTACAGGAACTTTGCAAATTAAATCTTGGATGGGACGACGCTATTCCTACAGAGCTAGAAGCTAAATGGTCAGCATGGTTTAACGACTTGAAATTGTTATCCGAATTCAGTGTTGATAGATGTTTAAAGGTTAGGGGATTCCAAGACGTGCGTTGCGCTGAATTGCATCATTTTTCAGACGCCAGTGAAATAGGTTATGGAACCGTTTCGTATTTGCGACTTGAAAATCAATACGGAGATGTTCATTGTTCCTTTTTGATTGGAAAGTCACGTGTTTGTCCGTTGAAACAAACAACTATCCCAAGACTCGAGCTCACAGCCGCAACCGTTGCCGTTAGAACTAACAAACTGCTACTCAACGAGCTAGAGCTACCGATACAACGATCAATTTTTTGGACAGATAGCATGTCGGTTTTGAGGTACATTTGGAATACATCGGCTCGATTTCAAACGTTTGTAGCAAACAGACTTGCGGTAATTCACGAAGGGTCAGAAACAGAAAACTGGAGGTACATAAATACGAAACTCAATCCCGCAGATCATGCGTCTAGAGGTATATCGACGATTGACACACTTGAAAAGGAGTGGATACGAACACCCGAGTTCTTATGGCAAAGCGAGGATTCGTGGCCGCAACTGCCGTCAGACAATTTCAAGCATTTATCGAAAAGCGATCCCGAAGTTAGGCAGATAGTTTCTGTAGCACATGTTAGTGAAGTAGGCGAAAACAACGATGCGAGTTCGATTATAATTAAAGTGATTGAGTACCATTCGTCATGGATAAAACTGAAACGGAACGTCGCTTGGCTTTTGAAAGTGCGGGAAATGTTACGTCATCGTGTCCGTCAAAGGAAGCAAAACTACACAAAAGATTCAACTAAAACAACTAGTGAAAGTCACCGTGAAACTAAGCTCTCTGTTCAAGATTTAGAAAGCGCTGAGAATTCGATCATAGTTTTCATTCAAAAGTGTGAATTTCAAGATGAAATAAATTCTTTATTGGAGCAAAAGGTGCTAAAGACAAGTAGTAGTATTCGAAAACTTGATCCGGTCATAGATGAAGGGTTGATTCGTGTTGGTGGTCGCCTTGTTGAATCAAAAATGCCGGAAGAAAGTAAACATCCTCTGATAGTTCCGAAAACGAGTCATGTAGCTACTCTTATTCTTCGACATATTCATTTGGAATTTCTTCATTGCGGACGGAATCAGATGCTATCACGTCTCCGAGAGAAATATTGGATACCCAACGCACCGTCATTAATTCGAAGTCTAATTTCTAAGTGTGTCACGTGTAGACGTGTAGGTTAACCGTTATCACAACAAAAGATGGCAAACTTATCTGAAGATCGCGTAAAACCCGACGAACCGCCATTCACAGTTGTTGGCGTAGACTACTTTGGACCGTTCGAAGTTAAGCAAAGACGATCACGAATAAAGTGTTATGGAGTGATTTTCACGTGCATGGCAAGTCGCGCAGTACACCTAGAAGTAGCAGCATCGTTGGACACAGATTCATTTATAAACGTTCTACGGAGATTCATTGCTAGACGTGGTCAGGTTAAGAAGATTCGATCCGATAACGGTACCAACTTTGTCGGTGCAGAACGAGAGCTCAAGCGAGCGCTGGATGAATGGAACGATAACCAGATTGAACAATGTATGTTGAGTAAAGGCATCGAATGGCAGTTCAACAAACATTGATGTGCGAAATCGAATCAACGCTCAACGATCGGCCTATAACGATGAATACTGATAATCCGAATGACATTGAGGCTCTTACACCAAACCACATCCTTCTTTTGAAGCGAAAGCCGTGCTTACCTTCTGGACTTTTCGTGAAGACTGACAATTATTGCCGTCGTCGTTGGAGGCAAATTCAATACATGTCTGATTTGTTTTGGAGTCGTTGGGTGAAAGAATACCTACCAATTCTACAGGAAAGACAAAAATGGAACAGAGAACGACGTAATCTTATGGTAGGAGATGTTGTCATCGTGGCAGACTCGAACGCACCCAGAAACTCTTGACCCGTTGGTATTGTGCTAGAGACTTTTCCAGATAAAAACGGACTTGTGCGTCAAGTGAAGATTAAAGTAGGCTCTAACACTCTTACCCGCCCAGTAGACAAACTCTGTACCATTTTAGAACATGATATCTAACTATGTCTTATAGAATTTTTTCGTACTGATTAGACTTTTGATATATTTTGAGAGAGATAAACTTTGTGGGTTATTATAAAGGTTTTTGTACTTGTAACATTTTTGTGTAGGGAACACATATTGTTATTTTTTCTTCAGTTTCTATTTTTTTATTTGTCATTATTTTTGTAATTGTTTTGCTTTGCTCCACAATTAGAGGGCTGGTGTGTTATGCCCAAAACTTGTCATCAATGTAAATGTTAACAATTATTTTTTGACGATTCTCACTTGGTACACTGTGAAAATTAGAGAGATCCGAATGGTTATTATGATGTAGACACGTAAATTTTGCTCTGTGAATTTGGTGGAAATATTTCTAAATTGGTGAGTGTTTTGTTTTATAAAGATCATTTTTATTATAATTAAGCATTAAGTTTATCTATGCATTTATATCGTTTAAACACGTCCGATATATTAAATTTGTAGTTTAAATTACAAGTCAGTCGATCTATTTATAGTACTTTATTACCGGTGTGTTTGAAATTGATCTTAATCTCACTGTAGTTTAACTGCGAATCGATATATTTGTATTTTTATAAAAGAATTTCTGAAACTTATACTTGAAACAATAGAACTAAAACATACATACATGTACACATCCTAATCATTATTTTTGGTTTATGAATATGTTTATGTGGTCTTCTATTACTGTAATTGATATGATTTTTTATGATTTTGATAATTTTTGAGTTTCATTGTACTTAGTAGTTTTTCTTTTTATCTTTTCAGTAAATCGTAATTCGTTTATCTTTCCACGTATATATTCAAAGGATTTTCTCTGTGTTGTATGAAACAATGACGTTTTTCTATGATATAATTACTAGACTCTCTGGAATAAACGATTCAAACTACGCATTTACTTAATTTTCCACCACCATTTCCTAGGCATCACATTCTATTTTTAGCCACGGCGGCCATGTTTTTTTAAAAATCAAAAATCCGAACGATAGTTTTGTAGGCCATACCCTAAAGATCAACTACACCAAGTTTGGTTTCAATTGGACTTATGGTGTCAGAGGAGTTAACGTTTGAAAAAGTTTAGGGACGGACGACTGACGGACGACGGACGACGGACGACGGACGGACGACGGACGACGGACGCCAAGTGACGCCAATAGCTCACATGACCCTTCGGGTCAGGTGAGCTAAAAAGGGACTTCTCCACCTGTACGTGATTAGGTGTGTCAGTTACCTGCACAAGGCCGATAGTTTCCTCCGGGTTCTCCGGTTTCCTCCACCATTTAAGCTAACCGCCCTATATGACCCAGGTGCGTCGAAAAGGGGCGTTCAACCCTAACAAACAAACAAATAAACAAATTAACGACGGTAGTGTAAATATGAATATGCACTTCAGGACCAGCAATTTTGTACCAGCATTGGGAAGTTTATTATTTGGACCATTCAACATGCCGAACTGTGCTCAGTCGTTAAAGGAACCATGTAGCTCGTGCATGTTGAAAGAAGAGGAGTACTAATGGGACATCAACAGTCAGAAATAGCAAAAGTCAAAATCAAAGACAACAACCAGAAGAAACACACAGCATAGAAACACACACTAAATCATCAAAGCCAAGTTATGACGTAACCACAGTTAACTCATGTTATCCGGAAGTACAGGCAGTAACTGCTGGTTGCAACTCACATTGTGTTGCAAACGATGTTTTGTCTTTCTTTACTGGATTTGACACACTGACTTAGTGGTTGGTATGTTATAGCAAGCATGAACTCTTCCAGTGCACATAAGATCACTCTCGTCACGACTAGAGTTTGCGTTGTTGATTTTTATTCAGTTGATTTTGTATTTCTGTGTTTAATGCTGTCTGTTTTGTCGTCATGTTCTCGTTTGTCTTACGTGTTTTGTCCATGCCCTTTTGGACTTTTGGGACTTTCGACATTCGGATGTCCCATTGGTACCTATGCTTCTATCAGTTTAGTCATAAACTCTGGTTTTGTCATCCGTGCTTCCTAGGTCTACGACACTAATCAGTTGTGGCTTATGATTCTGTTGATTTTATCAACCTTTGCATCTTTTTGCCTTATTAGAGTTGTACTATGTTTACTGAAGATTTAACAAAAATATTAACAGCGAAGGGATTAAAGGAAGTAAATAATCTACTGAGCTGGGATGACCAATCTCGGTAGGTCGAAACGAAAAGAAAAAACAAGGCCGAGTTTTATTCAAAATATTTTCAGTTTAGCACCATAAGTAATAGTAGAACAACCAGTTATCATATCAGTCCTGCATCCTTGGCCATTGAATAGAAAATTCCGTCTTCATCCTTTAAAAGTTTGTCTGGTTCATCAAATTCGGCAATCATACCATTTGACATCACCATGATTCTGGAACAAAGTAAAAATAAATATTTGATCTAGTTCCCATTGTTTCGTGTGTTACTTTTATGTGGTGAATTGCTCTGTCAAAGGTATGGACATTTTCCTTAAAAAAACGTTATATATAATGAATTACTTTTAAATCAACGCAAAATAATTATAATTATTTTCCATTTATATTTAGCGTTTTTAAAAGTTTTAAAATTTGATCTGCCTTTTTCCCTTAAATCCATTTTTGTATCAAATTCACAAACCTATCATAATCCAGTACTGTATTAAGTCTATGTGCTATAGACAATATTGTACAATCAGAGAATTCTTTTGTAATTGTTTCCTGTATGAGATCATCGGTTTTCATATCAACCGCGGCAGTCGCCTCGTCCAGTATCAATATATTTGTTTTATGAAGCAATGTTCTGGCCAGACATACTAATTGTCTTTGTCCAACGCTAAAAATGAAAATAATTGAAGAATAACAATTTATTTTCTTTTAAAAGAAAGCTGTTTAAGGATGGTCACTCTTGAACTTTTTTACATCAAAGATTTTATGATTTGTGTTGGAATGATAGATAATTATCTACTTGATCAAATAGCCAAAACAAATGATTGGCCCGTGTTCTGGTTTTCGAAATATATGACGTAAAATATTTGGCTGGAAATCAGACTCCTAAATATTTTACATAAATTTGACATTGTGGCGTTTTTTATCTTTAAAACCATTAAGTTGTATCAAGGATTTCAAGAAATGTTATATACTTGGTTGTTAAGGTCTTAACAATCAGAAAATATAATAAAATGTAGAGGTCAATGTGTAAAACATTTCTTCAATGTATAAAAGTACAGTCTAGAGGAGTTTCGAACTAGATTGAAATTCTGAAACAGAAAGAGTGACCATCCTTAAAATCAAGATGATTCTAGATTCAATGCCTACAAAAAAGAACCAACTTTTCTTTTGCAAATGGTTTCATTCCTTTGTTAAACAATACACCGCTTATTCTGTTCAATAATTAAAGAAAACGAAGATGTTTTGCGTACCCTTTAATTACTCTTTTGATCGTGTGAATAGGTTGATTTTCTGAAAACACGTTCTAGTACTAGTGTAGGATATGGAGTAGATACAGGACTCGAAAGAGAGCCGGTGGTGAAGTGGTTAACAAGTCGGGCTTTTAACACCAAGGCCTGTGATTCGATCCTCGTTAGGGGTGAAAATTTCATGAACTAATTTTCCGACTCTCTTTACACCATTCGCAAGGATGGTCTCAAGGGTCGATGCTGGACAACAAAAAATTGTCCTGTGTATGTGGAGAGCTACACACCATGCGCGTTAAGGACCCCTTTGAAGGGTTCGATAAGAGTAGGCTAAATGGGGACCGCTTAAAAGGCCACACATGCAAACTGCTAGCTGGACAAGGATAAACATAAGCATGAAGCTTGTTTCCCAATCCAGGATACATAACTATGTTTATAAATAAGAGGATATACAGTGGTGTAGACTCAGAGTAAGTTAACATTTTCCATCGTTGAATTTAAAAATAATTCTAATTTATGCACTAAAATAAATGTGTCTTAATACTATATATCGTTATCCAAAATTATTCAATGTACCTAAGATTGTTGCCGCCCTCTCCGAGCTCAGAATTTAAGTGTCCATTTTGACTCATTGCAAACTGCTTTAAATGGGCACATTCCAATGCTTTCCATATTTCTCTATCTGAAAATTTTCCTAGTGGGTCTAGGTTGACCCTTAAGGTGTCAGAAAATAAGACAGGGTCCTATAAAAAATAAATTTACATCTTATGCACAGATTTTTTTTCATGTTTATATAATACACCTTAAATAGCAAATAAGGACTAGGAGACATAAAACTGGTCATCTTAAAACACCTAATACGGTCATTTGAACATGAATAAATGTGCTCAAGCTAATTGGTTACAGAAATCATCGTTCTTATGATAATTAACTACCTTATTCTGTGAAAATAAAATTTTGTGGTTCAATGGTATGACGCCATATTGGGTATCTAACTAAAACCAATTTCATTTTATTTCTTCGTTTTGCGTTTATGATCATTGTTTGATCAACAAAGCTCTATGACAAATATGATGACTTCAACTTTCCAATTGTCAACTTTCCGTTTTTGTTGAGCAACATTCCGTCCACTCCTGCTTATTGAGTCTTCGTGCCACAGTTGATTCATTACTCCAGAGCTTGCGGGAATTACATCGATTTCATTGGCAGAGTGTCACTTTTGACGAAGAAAGTGCTGACACAGGGCATGTTGCTCCACGGTTACTGTCTTCACTCAAGAAATTTTACGGTAGACACCATGCACTCGTTGACAAAAATGGGATTTTTATCTCTAAAATGAGTGCAGATGTTGGTATGTCGTAGAAATGTGTTTTGTCTTCCTTTACCAGATTGACACACTGAATTGGAAATTAGCACCACGGCGGTGTGCTATAACAGACAGGAACCGCTTACTCTTCCGGAGCACCTCAGCTCATTCTTGTGACGATTTGAGTTTGCGTTGTTGATTTCCTTTCGGTTGATTTTTTTGATTTGTGTTTCTTTATGTTGTCTTGTTCGGGTTCACCGGTTTCGTCGTTGCTCTTTCGGACTTTTGACAATCGAATGCCCCATTGGTGCCTCATTGCTTCCATGATATTTATGTATGCTTACTTGTGGAAGGATTGTGATTTTACTTCTAAGATCATGTAGACCAATGGTAGTTGTCGTTATATACTTACTTGTGGAAGGATTGTGATTTTACTTCTAAGGTCATGTAGACCAATGGTAGTTGTCGTTATATACTTACTTGTGGAAGGATTGTGATTTTACTTCTAAGGTCATGTAGACCAATGGTAGTTGTCGTTATATACTTACTTGTGGAAGGATTGTGATTTTACTTCTAAGGTCATGTAGACCAATGGTAGTTGTCGTTATATACTTACTTGTGGAAGGATTGTGATTTTACTTCTAAGGTCATGTAGACCAATGGTAGTTGTCGTTATATACTTACTTGTGGAAGGATTGTGATTTTACTTCTAAGGTCATGTAGACCAATGGTAGTTGTCGTTATATACTTACTTGTGGAAGGATTGTGATTTTACTTCTAAGGTCATGTAGACCAATGGTAGTTGTCGTTATATACTTACTTGTGGAAGGATTGTGATTTTACTTCTAAGGTCATGTAGACCAATGGTAGTTGTCGTTATATACTTACTTGTGGAAGGATTGTGATTTTACTTCTAAGGTCATGTAGACCAATGGTAGTTGTCGTTATATACTTACTTGTGGTAGGATTGTGATTTTACTTCTAAGATCATGTAGACCAATGGTAGTAGTTTTTATCTCATCAATATTTATCGACCCTTCGGCAGGTTCTATCAATCTGAATAAAGCTTGGGTTAAGGAGGATTTTCCTGCACCAGTTCGTCCTACTATTCCAACCTATGAGATATAAGTTTAAATTTTGATGAAAAGTTTAATATTTGATTAAGTGTCCCTTTATTTGGTTTGTTTTTGCCTTCAGAAAAAATGAAAAAAAAATACTAACTGAATTTATCCCACATTAAAATATCAAATCAAAATACAGACGACGATGAAATAAGTCTGGGGAGCTGTATTTTAATCAGACTTAACTTATCCACATTGGTCAGTTAGTATATTTTGCGAGTTTGTTTAGCCATTTAGACAACACTCAAAATTGTAGGTGGTAAGTTGCAAGATTGGTAGATAGTAATATACGGGATAAAAATCAAGACTATTATGATAATACGAATAGCTTGTATTAATGTTAAAATAAAAGGTATAAGTAAAGCAGACATTATTTACCCTTTCTCCGTTTCTAATGAAACAATTGATCCCTTTTAAGACTAAGTCCAGGCCGGGTCGGTACCTTGTCTTATAATTCATAAACTTTATTGTTCCTTTTTGTGGCCATCCAACTGGTGGTCTATATCGTTGAAGCCAATCTGCCTGTTACAATTACTCAGATTTACAAATAAAGTGCATATTAGAATACTAGATAATAATTGATTTTTTATCAAATTGAAAAAAAAAATCTTTTTATTTTGTAGTTATTTTATTCCAGGGTAGAATACTAGTATTTTAATTCCATAGTCTTTGACCCTCTAATATTTTGATTTTAATTCTACTAATGAGAATAATCTTATACAGCATAACCAAATTAACTGATTTTTATACCAATATCGGTATTTGTATTATTTGTATTTGTACAGCTGCTCATGGACTCATGGTCCCACGATTGTAATCACAAGCCGAAAAATTTCTGTCACTAATTTACCAATATATTCATTTTTTTTCATTGAAATTTCCTATTGTTTTAATTGAAATTGGTTAAAACACCAGTTTAGCCCTTGTACTGTACATGGTCGACATATTCCGTGCTGGATTTGGTTTATCCGTTCGAACCATTTTTGTTTTGTTTTGGTTTTGAACAAATTCGTTTAAATACTTTTGGTGTTTGACCTTTGATCTTGTCTCCTTGAAATATCCAAATGCAACATTAGCAACTTAAACTTTCCTTTTTACATGTTTTATACTAATATTAGTATTTGTATTTTGCAAACACTTTAATAACAAGAACAGATTCCAGGTCCCCCGCCCGTTGAACGTTATATTGTTGAAGGGACATACTGACCTGAAAATCACTTACACCTTAGGGGACCCCTATAGGAGTCTGCATACAAAATTTCAGAACCCTAGGATTAGTAGTTACTGAGAAAAGTGTTACGAAAAATTTACCATTGAGCCTATGGGAGAAAAATTGACTAAGTCGTTAAACAGGAAGTAGATGTCAGACTGACCTGAAAATCACTTACACCTTAGGGGACCCCTATAGGAGTCTGCATACAAAATTTCAGAACCCTAGGATTAGTAGTTACTGAGAAAAGTGTTACGAAAAATTTACCATTGAGCCTATGGGATAAAAAATGACTAAGTCGTTAAACAGGAAGTAGATGTAAGACTGACCTGAAAATCACTTACACCTTAGGGGACCCCTATAGGAGTCTGCATACAAAATTTCAGAACCCTAGGATTAGTAGTTACTGAGAAAAGTGTTACGAAAAATTTACCATTAAGCCTATGGGATAAAAAATTACTAAGTTGTTAAACAGGAAGTAGATGTCAGACTGACCTGAAAATCACTTACACCTTAGGGGACCCCTATAGGAGTCTGCATACAAAATTTCAGAACCCTAGGATTAGTAGTTACTGAGAAAAGTGTTACGAAAAATTTACCATTGAGCCTATGGAAGAAAAAATGACTAAGTCGTTAAACAGGAAGTAGATGTCAGACTGACCTGAAAATCACTTACACCTTGGGGGACCCCTATAGGAGTCTGCATACAAAATTTCAGAACCCTAGGATTAGTAGTTACTGAGAAAAGTGTTACGAAAAATTTACCATTGATCCTATGGGAGAAAAAATGACTAAGTCGTTAAACAGGAAGTAGATGTCAGACTGACCTGAAAATCACCTACACCTTAGGGGACCCCTATAGGAGTCTGCATACAAAATTTCAGAACCCTAGGATTAGTAGTTACTGAGAAAAGTGTTACGAAAAATTTACCATTGAGCCTATGGGAGAAAAAATGACTAAGTTGTTAAACAGGAAGTAGATGTCAGACTGACCTGAAAATCACTTACACCTTAGGGGACCCCTATAGGAGTCTGCATACAAAATTTCAGAACCCTAGGATTAGTAGTTACTGAGAAAAGTGATACGAAAAATTTACCATTGAGCCTATGGGAGAAAAAATGACTAAGTCGTTAAACAGGAAGTAGATGTCAGACTGACCTGAAAATCACTTACACCTTGGAGGACCCCTATAGGAGTCTGCATACAAAATTTCAGAATCCTAGGATTAGTAGTTACTGAGAAAAGTGTTACGAAAAATTTACCATTGAGCCTATGGGAGAAAAAATGACTAAGTCGTTAAACAGGAAGTAGATGTCAGACTGACCTGAAAATCACTTATTACACCTTAGGGGACCCCTATAGGAGTCTGCATACAAAATTTCAGAACCCTAGGATTAGTAGTTACTGAGAAAAGTGTTACGAAAAAAAGTGTGACGGACGCACGGACGGACGGATGGACGGACACCGGCATTTCCAAGTCCCTGCTCCGCGTTGCGGCGGTGGACAAAAAACGAAATGAATATCTCTTTTTTCTGTCAAAAAATTACCCCAAAACTTTTTTTCTTTTCTGGACTATTGACGATGCAATTCTAAGTTTTTAGTACAAAAGTTACGTTCCTTCAATGAGAACTAGATCCTACCTCTGACGGTAGATACATGTATTCCTCGCACCTCTCAATGGATACGACATTCATCTGCATTTCACTGACTCCCCTAACTACGATATTCATTGCAATAATTATCTGAAGAATATAAAGTGTAAATAGTATAATGTTGGTTTTTGCTTTCAAATAAATAAAATATTTCCAAATAATGTATTTTTAAATGTTCTGTATTAATATTTTGGTAAAGGTCTTCCAAAAGCCCCATCTATAAAATTTGAATGACTTTATCAAATATTTCGGTCTCTCTGTGTGCAATTGATAAATAACCACTTAAGATTGGTTCTTATTTTTGTATAACTTTGGAGAAGTTTATTTATTTCGAAATAAAATGTATGCATTCTATTTCTGAAGATAATGATTCAAGTGAAACTGTATGAAGATTGTATAAAACAATATAATAAAGATAATAACAAAATACCGAACTTGGAGGACCAATCTCAATTCAAAGAAAAAAGACAAAACATAACAAATTGTGTTATCATAATTACAAGTCTTCTATATCTATCTTTTCCATTTGGCATGTTATTCTAAACAATTCATCCTCAGTGACCTTGGAAGACACACCAGAACAGTAATAGATCAAAATGTTCATGACTTGGTTTAGGCATTTCTAATGAAATTGTGGTTAAACCAGGTTTTGTGACGCGCCAAATGAGTTTCTTAAGAAATGTTTATATTAACTGGTGAATCCCAAAATACAGTTAACTTTAATGCAGAATGGACAATCAGTTTACTGACCTGAAAGGCATAGGTCAAAGATAGTCCAATATCACCCCCTGTTACATCTGTAGATAACACTCCAAATAAGGCAACAGCCAAAAGAATAAAGTTACCAAGAGTCACAACATAAACAGCTACCCATCTGTTCAAATACAAATCTAAGCGTTCAGTTTTATAAATGCAACAGGAACCCCTTATTCATTTAGAATACATAATTTTCCTTCCGTTTTGGTAGGAATCATGTCGCCAAAAATATTTCCTTTATGCATCATTTGTAAAAAAAATGTACATAATTATTGACTTCTTTGAAACCAAGCATTCGAAAGAGAAACTCTGGTTTGCTTAGTTATCTGCATTTATTTTTAAGTGTAATCATTTGAATGTTGGTTATTTAAATAATGTTTCCATCTGCATATCCTGGTTATTGGCTCTAATCTTAATGATCTTGAGGATAACATTTTACACCATACTATGCATGATGTTCACGCTGTTCATGCGTTTTCATATTTGAGGCAAGATTTGTAAACAAGAATTTCCACTTCTAATTGACAATGACTGTGTTTATTTCGTAGATTATCTTTTAAACGGCACAAATTCATTTACTTTCTCGAGAAGTAAAAAAAACACAGGCGAAAAACTGTTTTTCAACAATTTTAAAGTTGCAAGTTCGAAAACTTTTATGATGCCATACCAAGAGCATCCATACTTACCCCATGCCTGTATTAGCAGCAAAGTAAAACGTAGCATTCAGATTGACTCTCTGATTAAGTTCTTCAATGAACCGGTCTACACAGTTATATGCCCGGATGATACTGGTACCGGAAATAGTTTCACTGAAGTAGTTGAACACTGGTGATCTGGTAACAGATTCGATACGTTTCAGTTGCCTTGCAGCAGGTAAATATAGTTTCTGCAAGTGAAAAATTACATTCTTCTTCAAACTTTTCATTAATTAATATATAAGAAATACTTAATGAAGATTTCTCTTCTTTTTTGTAAATACATTTCCAGAAAGCATCACTTTTTCGGGTGCTCATATTACTGTCTCGCACGAAAACCTGTATTTTCGCTGATTCAGATGTTAAATTTCGTAGGTGTATGCATAAAAAAAGCAATTTGTAAAGATAACATAAGAGTTATAAAAGCATCGTAAGAAAAATCAAAGAGACGCCAGTGAGGAATTCGTGCGTAAAAAGTCCGATAGGGAAACGACAAAACCTGTATTCACGAACGAGAACAACACGAAGAAACACAAAACATAAAAACACAAAATCAACCGAACAGATATTAACAACGCAAACTCAAGTCGTAACAAGAGTGAACTCAAGTGCTCTAGAAGAGTAAGCAGTTCCTCCTACAGCACACCCGTCGCGCTATCAAAATTGTAATTCAGTGTTTCAAATCCTGTACAGGAAGAAAAAAAAACAATGACAAACCAAAATCTTCAGATGAGAGATAAAAATCCGATATTTGTCTTTGAGCGCCTCATGACTTCCGAGAAATTTCTTGAGTGAGGCAGCAACCGACGAGCAACATAGCCCTTTGTTAACAATTCTTGTATCAGACTTGATTCTCTTCAAAGGAAACTGATGTTAATCCTTCAAGCCCTGGAGTAACGAATCAACTGTGAAATGTTGCTACTACAGACGCAGGGAAAGTTATCAATTGGAAAGTTGAAGAGTTTTGAGATTAAAGAGGTTATTCAAATCAGATATTTGACTATCGGAATATTATAAGTTTCTTACAATGAAAACGGCGTACAGAACTAGAAGAGGAACCACTACCGCCGCAGTAATAGGAGTTGTTATGATAATAACAACGACAGTTCCTAGGAGTATAAACCCCATCATGGCAATCATCCTAAAGGTCAACGGGAAACGGTTATCCAGCACGTCAATGTCGCTGCTAAATCGATTCATTATTCGTCCGATCGGCGTTGTATCGAAGAAAGACATCGGTGATCGGAATACACAGTTCAATCCCCGGTCGTGAATGGTACCCGTCGCTCTGATAAAACTTCTGAAGACAATAAGGCCGAACGTTAGGAGAACAAGCGCTAAAAAGAAAATTCAAATGTTTTTGAACAGAGAGATATACTCAATTTTCAAGAATTAAAACGTAACTTGTCATGGCCAAACTTATTGTTATGTGAGGTATGTGGATAACGATATTTGGCTTCCCATTGGTCTCTACAAGAACGTTCTGATAAGACAAACGGAATAATGAGCTCAGTATTTCAAATATATTCTGTATTTTTATAAACCATGGAAATGTGTAGATTTGAAAACAAAGACAGCCTTTCTGTGGCAGGCTTATAAAAAGAAGGTTTTGCCCCTTTAACGCTAGAGATATCGTCCAAGCGATACATCCGGAAAAGAATACATTTTCTTACCTTGGCCAATTCCAAGTAATCCATAAACCACTAGATAAGTGTTTTTCTTCTCATTATATTCTGGGGTATTTATTAATGATGCATTTGTAAGAAAACTATCTTCCGTCCAGTAGTTTATCCAGAAATTCGAATACATTTGTAGACCTTGCTGTCCTACAAGAGTTACGAAAGCAAACAAGGCAGACATCCATCCCATGGCTCGTACATACTCCAGAATTGAAGCAGCATTCACCTTAAAAGGAATAATTATTTGACTGGTTAAAGGTTAATTATTTCGGACTTCTTTCGTTAATTCTTAGTAGAATTTGTTTGGAATGCAAGTTCATATTCAGATTCTGATTTATTTCTTATTCAAATCATCAGTATTGTTAGTCAAAATCTCAAAACATACAAAGCGATATAAAAGAAAACAGCTGATTTGGTTTTGCTGTATAAGCATATTTCAAGGAGTAGCCTTTCATCAGCACTATTAGAATAAAAATATTAGTAGATGAAAACCAAAGGCAGTAAAGGAGAGGTACTCAAGCACTAAACCTTCAAACAGGAAGGCAAAATCAAACATAGAGGATATACACCATATGCAATGAAAGTAAAGAAACCTGATATTTTAACCAAATTAAATGTTGACAATCGTGAATAAAAAACAAATGCTTGTAATTTCTCTCGAGGACCTCTTGTCCACCAGCAGCGGTTATCAACCATATGGTTTTATAACAGAAATATCAACGCGCTATATAATAAATCGGTAATAATTTGGTAATGTTGTACATACATATTTCAACACTTAATGAAGTAGAGCATCTTAGAAATAACACACACACACACAAAAATGAAATTAAAAAGATAACTTAAATCTTGTATTCCTCTTTTAGTATTTTAGCGTAACTAATCGAGAAGCTATCGCTTGAACTTTAAGGTGGTCCTCACACAATTGCCAAAAATAAACCAATAAAAAATAAATTACTGATCCTTCATTAGACTTTTCCTCCTCAATCAGCTGCCCAAGAGGTTGAAGGTCAGGTACGATTTGGTCAATATCCGCCGCCATTGACAATGTAAATGTTACTGTTCGTTCGCTCTCAGTACGGCATCGTTTAGACTTTGATTTAGGAGAAGATATACTTTTATCCGAAATGATACTGTTTCGTCGGGACCGATTCCTGTCAAATACATAAAATAGAAGCTTAAGATTGCTTGCTGAATATTTTGATATTTTATCTTAGGACAGGTCTTATAAAGTTATAATAACAATTAAGAAATTCTGAATCTTAAAACATAAATGTCAGATTCATTTTATAAAATTAGATTTTTTAAGTTTGTCATGCAAACCTAGATTTGTTAGAATACTTCTAAGGTAAAATACTTGATTGATTTTCTTCCAGGCATTCCATCTGACGTGACCCCATCTGACATTAAAGCCTCGATTTCATCCCACATATCGTCCTTTATCTTAGTTACTGAAATATTTATACAAAGAAAATTTCGACAATGGCTTTTTATTGGATTTCTTTTTTTCAAATATTATTCTGAACCAAACGTGCACGTCAAACTACAAATTATAAATAGAAATTTACCTTGATTTAATATTAGTCTACTGATATGGATTAGTTGATGATACATCTTCAGTCAATGTCAGTCATTTTAAATCAAGAAAAGGTTCTGATAATTGCTGTCAATGACTGTTACAAACCACATAGATAATTCTAAATAAAGTTTAACATTTGCAATGATACAAACGACAAAATTTACTGTTATAAACTTATATCGTCAGCTATAATTTACGACAACAACAAAAAAAAGTTAAAAGATAGAAATTGATGATCACTGGTTATTGCATCAAATAAAATCTGTATTTAACAGATTTATTGTTCTACATTTCTGTTTGCTCAGGCATACTAAATCGAATTTGAACTGTACATGGTGATGTCAGTCATTATTTTGATTTATCGTGTCAGGAACCTCTGGTCCAACAGAAATAATTTATTGACCTAGTGGTTTAAGAAATAAAAATGACAACAAAGTTTCAGACAATAAATTTTAATACAAAGAACCAAATTATTACTATCTTTATCTCCTAGGTAATATTTTACCTTCAATATCATTGTCTTCAATGTCATCCTCTTGCAACAGGTACGTCCGTAGAAATTGAGCAAATGGCCCATCTATGCGAACAAGTTCCTCGTAACTGCCACGTTCTGATATTCTCCCGTTGTTCAGAACGATAATCTCGTCAACTTTTGGTAACCAATGGACACCATGTGTTACTAATATTCTTGTCTTTCATTAAATCATTAAATTTGATTAAATGCTATTTTATTAATAACAAATACATGATGGTTTTTTTAATTTTAATTTGAATCTTTTAATGATTTTTATTTTTTTAAATTTTTTTATGAATTTGTCATTGTATCGCCATGACTTTTAAGTGTATTTATCTTAGGAAAAAAACTTTCTTCGATTACTATAGTTAAGTAACCTTTAATTTTGCAGGTTTTTTTATTAGAAAGAAGTAAAACTATATTATATAATCAGTTGGAACTTTAATTACTTTGATTTGATTGTAAATTCATTTATAAATTGTTCCTTTACAGTAGCAGTACAAGACGTTGTTTTTCAAATTGGTTGATTCATTAGCCCTACCCTTTCAATATTCATAAATATAAATATATTTTTTTCATATTCTTAACTTCAAAATCAAACCTTATGTCGTAACATTCCCTCCGGACCTATGATTCTTTTGAATAAATCTTTACCGACATGGGAGTCGACTGCACTTAAGGGATCATCAAACAGGTATATATCTCTGTTACTGTAGACGGCTCGGGCTAAGTTTACTCTTTGTTTTTGCCCACCACTTAAGTTGATTCCCTTTAAAAATAGAAATCATATATTATTATCTTATATCTTTTCCTTACTATTTCAACTACAGGTATATACTGTCTTCATTCAAGAAAATTTTACGGAAGACATCATGCGCGTTGTTAATTGATATTCAGTTGTTTATGTGTTTCTGTGTTTTACATGTTGTCTGTTTTTGTCCTGTTCTCGTTGGTGTTTACTAGATTTAAACATTCGGATGACCCATTGGTACCTCTGCTTCATTCTTACAAATTATAATTAATTTTTAATTATTTCCTAAATTTCATACAAAGTATTTTTCTATTTTTGTTTGGCCAATTAGATCATACATGTAGTTGTATGATGAGAGATTATATTTTTATTAATAATAATATCTAGTGATGTAAAGAACAATCATTATACAGACCACAAAAGTAACTGTGTAATCCTTGTTTTGTTACTTTGAATGCAATGCATCATATCCATTTCTTTTTTAACTGTAATATTAACAAAACTTTAAGGCCTACTTTTCTGAATAACTATACAAATTCTAAAATACAAAATATTTTAAACCCGCTAACAACACAGCAAGTGAAATGTTTAGGCTCTTTTATAAAGCAGTCTTTAGAACTGAGGACAGGGGCCAAATAAAAGTTTCATTTGATTTTCAAGTATGAATGTTAGTCTGGTGGAATAAGTATATAAATATATATTTTACTGTGATTTGTATAATAATGTTTACTGTTTATTCCATTCAGAATTATTGTATGTGTATTGTATGTGTGCCTTTGATCTTATTGTAAGATGTAAGTTGTGCAAATAAATGAATAAATGAACATATTTACTTTTTAAACGGAAGAAAGATTCCATGGCACATGGATGTCACCATACCTAAAGTCCGACAGTTTTGAAAGTGGCATAAGAAATACGTTTGTAAGGTCCAAGTCGCCTTGCGTAATAACCTTCCCTCAAAATATCATATTAATGTAACAAATCGCTGAAAGAAAGCTGCATTATATGCGCTTTGATTAAATGTAGAAGTTCGTTTGCGTTGTTTTAACTTCCGAAAGCATCTAGTAACAATAAATATCAATCCTCATGCTTTATTTCATTCTTATTCAGCAATATTGATGACGCAAATTTCAAAACAATTCTCGCTAAATAACTTTTAAAGAAAGTTAACCGTTTACCCTCTCTCCTATTTCAGTCATGTCTCCAGCTGATAATATCTTTAAGTCAGTCTCCAAACAGCAACCCTCAATGACCTTTTTATACTTCTTTTCGTTATACTTATGACCAAATAATATGTTATTTTTAACAGTCATATTCTGAATCCACGCCTCTTGGGACACGTATGCAATAGATCCCTACAACAGATTTGACTGAAAGATTACCATTTATGTTCTATTTAATTTTCCAAAACCAAGCAGTTTCTCCTCCAGGCATACATAGGTAATATATTTGGACCCTGTTGGACAGATTTTGATTTGTAATGTGCTTAAAGGGTTCTTGGGTGGCTGTTTTTAAATCTTGGTTGGAACGTCTTCGATGAGATCTTATTAGCCAAATTGCAAGTCAGAACCAATTCATATTGAACTTTGTTGTAACTTAGTTTCACGAAGAAATGAACCCAATAACTAATATCTCTTTTATTGGCATTCGTTTTGTATTTTTTTTAATTACACTTTATTCTCAAATATTAAGAACTGTAATACCTTTAAATAAAAAAGGTTACATTGGCTTATCAGTGAAAAAGGGATAGAAACATCATTGGGACGCTCGAAAGTTGAGAGTTTGAAAAAAAAGACAAACCGAGTAGACATTATAGACTTCATCATAATCCCATTGTTATTTTGTTTTCCTTTAAACAACCATTAACCAACATTACAGACAGCACTAGAAAAACAAATTATATAAATACGCTGAGTCATAACCATGATAAACCTACACATGATCAAAACGAGTATGAACCAATTTGTTTCGGTTCAGTTTGCAGTTCTTGTTTTTCGCAGTTGACGAAACTTCAAACTTTCGCACTTCAGACGATCAATTTAGTGTAGTTCAAATCCATTGAAATACGAAAAGTTTAGGAAATGGACAATTAATACTTACTTTAACTTTTACTTCACCTTCAAGTTTCTCCATCTCCCCAAGAATACTAGCAATGAAAGACGATTTCCCAGAACCGACCTGACCAACAACTGCTATCAACTTCCCCTCTAAGACATTTATGTTCATCCTAAAATACATTAACGAATGATAATGAGGGTAAATCTTGCTTCTAATGCTCTTCATAGTCATATAGTGTTTTTTTGATATTTTGGGTAGAGCGCCTCTGGTATGTCTTGAATAGATATATTTATGAACGGAAGACTCTTCTTTTAGATGTAATTACCCTTAAATAGTATTATCTAGATTAATACAAGTGATATTAAGACATAGTATGTATTTACAATTGATATTTTTGAACCCATTTGTTTGCGGTTAGATTGAGCATTCTGAAGTTTAATAATTAATTGTTCATATAGGTACACAGCTGTTAAATGTATGATGCAAGATTATGAAGCAATGTCTGCTGTGATTTTCAGCTACCCAATTATCAGAGCTAATTACTTTAGTATATGTATATAATTCATTCATTCAAGACTACCTGCTTAGTGTTGGCCTGTTGTTTTCTTTTTCCCATGAAAAGCTACAATTATCCATTGAAATCGCGTAATCTGAAAACACCAAAAGTAATATATCTTACTATTGCACTAACCTTATCTTGATCAAACCCAAATCAAAGCTTAAGCTCTAGCTTTATATCTAGCACTAACCATCTTACTCTAACCCTAACCGAAACTTTTTTTTAATTCCTTATCCTCACCCTAGTCTAAAACCTTACCTTAACCTTTAAAATTACCCTTACCATAATCATTGTTCTAAACTGAGCCGTAACCCTTAACCTAACCATAACCCTATCCCTAACCATAACCCTTAACTTTACCCTCACCTAAACCCTTACCCTAACCCTAACCCTTACCATAACCCTAACCATAACCCTTACCCTAACCTTAACCTAACCCTAACCTTAACCCCTAACCCTTCCCTAACCCTTACCCCTAACCCTAGCCCTTACACTTGCCATAACCTAACCCTTACATTTATTCTTACCGTAACCCTAACCCCGGGACCCTGACCAACCCTAACAATTAACCTAGATATAACCCTAGACTGTTATAAAAGTCATACCCATGATACTGCACATTTTACACTTTTGATTTTTCATAATCAAAAAAACCCTAACCCTAACCCTTACATTTGCCATAACCTAACCCTAACTTTTACCCTAACTCTAATCCTAACCAACCCTAACAATAAACCTAGACATAACCCTAGACCTAGCACTATCCCTATTTCTTTACTCCTTATCATCTCCCTAGTCCAAAACCTTAGCCTAACTCTTATCCTTACCCAAACCCCGGACATATTACAAACCCTAATCTTAAACTCCTTATCTGCGCCTTAAAACTCTTCCCTGCTATCAATAATCCTTTTTCTCATTGTTCTGTTATAACATTGCTACTGCACATTTAAATTTACACTATTTACTTGTCATTATAAAATAATATCAAATATTTACCTGAATGTTTTAAATAAAGAACATTGTTTGAATTGACCTCATCTGACCATAAAAACTGTTGAATTCGCTTCAATGACACAAATGCCTACAATATAAAGATAAACTAGACGGTAATGAAAGAAGTTAAAAATTATGCAGGAACCGCTTACTCTTCCGGAGCACCTGAGTTCTATTGTTACAGTATTAGAGCGCGTTGTTGATTTCTGTTCCGGTCATTTGTATTTCCTCGTGCTGTTTTTGTTCGTGTTTACCGGTTTTGTCGTTGCCCTTTTGGACTTTTGACACTAGAATACCCCATTAGTGCCTCTTTGCTTCTTTCATTCATATCTAGTGAAAAACCAAGAATTGGGATATGCCAAATATCTGTTCCAACAGCAATTTTTAGCATTAGGGATTTTCCTGGTAGGAAATATTTAAGGAGTTTTTTGAAGCTGCTGTTTTCATGAAGTAGAAAAATCCATTTGTTGTTGAAGATTCTCTTAGCGTTAAAACTTTTGAACGAATACAAATGTAGTCTTAAGGGTCCTTTTATAATTACCTTTTATGATTTCAGATTTACCTGAATAACCCCTGTGATTACAAAGGGTATAACCGTCAGAGGAAACCTCATGATGTTCACCACCGACAGAGCTAAGAAGGCTTTACGGGCTTCAAAGGGTTCACCAGAAGTCGACAGTGAATAGATCAAAAGGATAGGGAAATTCATCTACAATAAGATTCGTTTTTTCATAACAAATACTTTTATCAAATCATTAGTAAAGAAATGTTCCAGGGAAAAAAATCTGCTGAAACAATTCGCATATGAATAGCAAAAAACCCAAATATGACGAACTGCTACCCAAATTATGACAATAATCACCCTTTGCCTTTGTAGGAAGTACTTTTGAAGTTTGACAATACGTAAATACATCCTTGTCTTGTAAAAAAATCATCAGTGTTAACAAATTGCAATATGTTGAGATAGTAATAGTATGAAATAAAGGTAATAACAAAATAACCAAACTTGGAGAATCCGTCTCAAATGTCCATAAGAGGAGACAAAACAAGGACGACATACCGGAAAAATTGAAGATCGCAATGTTCCTGACTTGGTACAGGCATTTAAAAAGAAATGGTGGGTAAAACCAGGTTTTAAGGCGCGCCACGTTGTCATCCTTTCCTTCTTAAAATCTAATTCTTTTGTTTCGGGATTTTTTTCAATGTTACAAATGGGGCAAAAATCAGCTCACTGTTAATTTCATCAACGAAACAGTTTACTCTCTACCTATTTTCCCCCCTTCTTTAGCATTTCAGTTTACCCTTGTTACGGCTTGAGATCGCATTTTTTGTAGTGTGTGTGTGTGTGTGTGTGTGTGTGTGTGTGTGTGTGTGTGTGTGTGTGTGTGTGTGTGTGTGTGTGTGTGTGTGTGTGTGTGTGTGTGTGTGTGTGTGTGTGTGTGTGTGTGTGTGTGTGTGTGTGTGTGTGTGTGTGTGTGTGTGTGTGTGTGTGTGTGTGTGTGTGTGTGTGTGTGTGTGTGTGTGTGTGTGTGTGTGTGTGTGTGTGTGTGTGTGTGTGTGTGTTTTACATGTATGTTGTCAGTTTCTTCGTACCCTTCTTGCTTTTGTAAAACGTTTATGCTATTGTTTATCTTTGATGTAAATTCTTTAAAAAATATGGTCCATGACCTATGCCAAAATATACATCGTTGTTTAGAGAAAAATTTTGACTTTCTTGTGTTAGTTTTTGGTTGAAATGTAATGACAAAATTTTGTTTTCATCAATGAAGAATTACAAAATTTTGAAAATATAAGATCTTTTCTCATTACTTCTATAGAAATTTCCCACCAAACACGATAATTCCAAAGTGTTATAATAAATCGACCCATGAGCCCCTATTTCAAACAAGATTGCTACGCGTAGCCATGTGTCCCCCGCCGCCGCATAAAAGTTGTGTGGTATGTCAATTCAAGCAATATATTCTCTGAGAAACGATAGAAATAGGTTGTCAAAATATGGGATGATCACCTATTAACAGTACCCTATCAGTGTGTAAAGTTTCAGCAACATCCGTACAGTAGTATCCGAGGAGTTGCACCCACAAAAATGTTTGATATGACAAAGTCCCATTTTTTGGACCGGAAAATCACAAATTCGTAAATAACTCGAAAACTGTAAATATTGTTTTAAATTTTTTTTGTATTATTATAGAGTACCTTTTGCTCTATCAGCCTACAAAATTTCAGAACCCTGTGCACCTAGGTAACCGAGATATTGAATGTCCTATATTTTGACCTTTCTTCCGTTTCCATGGAAACGGCGGCCATTTTGAAAATTTCAAATATAGGATGATCATCTACTAATTGTACCCTATCAGTGTGTAAAGTTTCAGCCACATCCTTTCAGTAGTTTCTGAGGAGTTGCACCCACAAAAAACGTGACGGACGGACGGACGGACGGACAGACGGACGGAGACCATTACTAAGTCCCTCCGACGCGTTGCGGCGGGGGACAATAAATATTTCAATATGTCATGGTATTAACATTAATTATGCAAATTTGTTTTAAAAAGTAAATTGGTCGACCAAAGTAACGTATCCCCTTAAAAGGATTTTTGACATTTATTGCATCATTCGTTTTGGGGTGGTGAATCCTTTTAACATGAAATATTTCAAAAAGATAAATCAGCTTCACATACCTTATAAATATAGGCGTCCATTTTTTTTTTAACAAATCTTAATATATTTATTTATTCAGCATTTTGTTTACCGAAAACTAGAATATTAAGTGTATATTAAACAGAAAAAAGTTATTTGATAACGTTAAATATATATTTATATATACTGGCCTCGTTGAAGACTGCTGGCGGTTGTCCATTGTGGTTTTTCTGAATTGCCGCTTGATTGTGGGTTGTGTCGCGTACACTTATTCCACATCTCATTATTTTCTATTGAATATTACCATAAAGGGACTGTTAGCTGCAGCTACAATTGAACATGCTGTAACATTCGCTATCTTTCGCAATGCTGACTTTTCCTGCTCTCGTATATCTCTTATTTTCTTAGAAAAATATGGTTCCCATGCGTACATTTTGATAACCTAAGTTGAAAACAAAGAAAAAATAAAAGTAATCTGTAAAGATAAATGGAAATTAAGGAGGACAATACATGTAGTAAATTGGTTGATTTTATAAGGTTACTTAGAGACAAAATCAAATTATCAGACATAAGAAATTACTTTAAATGTCTTAAACAAAGAAGTAATCAAAGGTTAACTATACCTTGATTCCACATATTATTTCATTAAGCAGTTTACACCTAATGCCTTTTAGTCGTAGGATTGCCATCAGGTATTTCTCTTGTAGTTTACCAAATAAAGCATTTAAGCAAGCCAAGATGATGATGACGAGAATACAGCCAAGAGTAGCTAGTCCCATTACATTCCACAGCTCAATAAGTCCAACTGTGATGAGGAAAAAGAAAGAGACTATTTCGTTCGCGTATGAAAAGGCGTCTTGTATACGTTGACAGTCCACTGAGACCAGATTGACGACCTCCCCTACAGTGTAGTTCTTCTTGACACTGTTACTGACTTTCAGTGTCTGAAAGATAATTTTATATATGCTAAAGAGTTTTTCAATCAATTTAAGCAAGGACTAGAATATAAGTCTTGACAAAGTCAGGATGGGCCCGGGTCCCATCGACGAAAATGAAGGCTTTTACAAATATATTTTACGGATTTGCCTAGACTTTCAATATGCCAAGCATTAAACAGTACAAATGTTTTAAATCCTGTGTTGCTTGTTAAGATCTGCATCACCTATAGCTTTGAAGCTTACATATTCACAAAAATTAAGGTGGACGACAGTTAGGAGAACAACAAAGTTGAAACTACATGACTATTGTACCCGTAATGCGAGACTTATATATTGAAAGATAAAATAATGCTAAATGTGTTAAATATGTATAGTTTATTTCTCTTAACACATGCCTTTGCCTTTACATGTGTCGGGGTAGTGACACCAAGGTTCGTGGTTCGATCTTCGTCAGGGATAAAAATTTCTTGGATCGATATTCGAATATTCTGACTTTCTCTTGACACTATCTAGTGAGAACGATGCTAGTCCTTCTAAAGGGATGAAGGTTGTCCTGTGAATAGGGAGAGCAATACCCTGTGTACGTTCAATACCTCTTTGAAGAGGCTCAATAGAGGCCGCAACAAAGGTCACAGATGCAAACTACAAACTGGAGAAGGATCTATAGAAGCATTATGCTTGAGTAGTGTCAAAAGGCCGATTCTGCCCCACATGCAGAAATCCTGCATAAAATCCCAACCCCGACGGCCAAATGCAAACGGACGGCATTCCTATTGAGCATAGGGTAAATACAAGAATTATGGCTTTCGTACAGAATGGATTCTTTGATGGGGATGACTTCATCAGCGAAGACGCCTTCCAGGAGAAGGTGCAGGACCAGAATCAGGAAGCACTCAAATGGAAGGATTTACCCACCGGGTTGATCTATAAAATCTTGGAGGTGGTAGAAGTGGATGGGAAATTCGGCAAAAGCAAAATCCTCACCCTGAAGGATCGAGACGGAGAGGCCACAAGGGTATGGGCCTGCCCCACGCTTAACAAAGAGAAGGGCTCCTTGCAAGGAGCTTACGTCCGGAGCACGGGATTCAAGGTCAGCAAAAAATCTAACCAGCAATATCTCTCGTACGATCTGGTGAGGAAGTAAAAAAAAAAAAATCTGGGGGTAGGGGTTCGAAATTTCTCAATCCAAATAACTGGATTGGGAAATTTTTTTTTGTCACTTGAAACTTTGATTCGGAGGATTTTGGAATAAGCGCGGGGAGCGAGGCGTAGCCGAGCGAGGCGCGCGTTGGAAGAATCCTCCCTATGGCGCATGCGTAGTGAGGTCTTCACTAAAAGAGGTGGTGGAAGGTTTTCGCAACTGATCTTTCTCATCGTAGTAATTCTTCAGGCAGATGACTGGGGTGGGGGCCTGGGACTGATAAGATCTCGCCAATCGTAAAGTATCACGATGCTTTTTCACCTTCTTGGTGATGCGCTTGGAGGTTAGCGAGAGAACGAGTGTGAAGATGGCACTCAGGCAAGCGAGGGAACCCAATGGGAGAGAGGCAGGGATGCCTACACCAGTCAAAGCGGTTCCCATGGTGCCACTTGTCAGCAAAAGACTGCCGACGGAGCACGCACCTAGTCCGATGGAAACCGCCTTATCCAGTCGCTTATAGATCCGCAGCATGCGGGCGTATTTGCAGATCTCAGCTTCCAAAAAATCCTCGATCGTAGCATCCACTTCATCACTCATTTATCTATATCTATAAGAGCATGCCCAAAATGGGGATGCTTTTGAAGGGACTATTGGGACCAAGGATCAGTCCGCTTCCGTCGTAGATCTGACGTCCGCTCTTCAAATATAAGCCATCGCCGTACGTATTGGGCAAAGTGCCCGGGCTCAGATACAGACCACGACCATGAGGTTTCACGCAGCATACTTTCCCTCCCTTCTTGAGAAATAATCCAGATCCCACGGCCTTTTGGATGGCTGCGCTTCCCAAACCGCTCAATGCTCCCACGCCCAAAGCAGGTAGCACGGTTTTGGTCAGCATGGGTAGCGCAGCAGAGGCGAGACCTGTGAGCATGGGAAGGAATCCACCTTCTTTCTGCACGTTACGCCTCACCTGCTTCGGACTCATCTCCAAGACCATACCACCCTTACCGCTCTGCAAGAGCTTGGCGATGCGTTGGATCTGACGGTGGGTGAGGAGCATCTTATGCTCGCCGGATAGGTTGGAATGCGACAATCGGACGCTCACGGGGCAACCGTTCTTTGCCGCACGCTGGATCTTCTCTGCCTGACCTTTCGTCAAGTTCAAACCATACTCTTGATAATCCATTTATTTATACCTCACGCAGATGGAAGCGGATGGTGAGATTTTCTCCTCGCAGATCGATGGGGCGAGCGTCTTGATCGGTCAGATACGTCTGCATGCGATCGATGGTTCTCAGAGTCACGGGTAAGTAGACAAGATTCTTAGGAGTCTGGATGATCTTCATGCCGGGATCGACTGCGGGAAAGAAACTATAGATCGTGGACTGCTGCGTGCCGTTGACGTAGCTTCCGTGGATGATATCACTATTCACGAGGATGCTATTGATGCTGATGATATTGACGATATTCTCACCTTCCGCGTAGCCATTAGTGCTTCGATCATAGGCATACGTCCGACGTTCGAATCCAAGCACCGTACTGATGCTATTGGGCACATCGAAATCCACTTGATAATTTCTGGCGAGAGTGAGGGTCGCTCTCAGCGTTGCGCGATTGGCATCGAGAAGGATCTTAGCCTTATGTTTATTAAGCCGCAATTGTCGCTGAATCTCATCATTGATATCGTCGATTCCATAGGAGCCAGTGCTCAGCTCGACGGGAAACCAGCTTGCCCCTTCATCGGGAGAATAGCGGAAGGAATTATTTCCCGCATGAATATTGGGGATGGAGTAGTAGGTCTCCAGATTCACGAGAGCCATCTCGTAAGATTTTTCCTCGCGCAGCTGGAGGGGCGGATTGAAGCGAGTCAAGATCTGACTATCGTTTCCAGAGACGATGAAGGAGAATCCGTGCTTGGGCTCCGTATTGGTAGCGATTTTCCGCAAAAGTGAAGTGTCCATTTATCTAAGCCTCCTCAGAAGACGACGCTCATCTTCTGGCCGTCGGATTCGAATTGGAGGATTCGATCGGAAATGACTAGGGCGAAGGCTTGAGTATTGGCAGGGACGTTGCGCTCGAATTCGGCTCGGATCTGGATATCCACCGTCGACTCTTTCAGCCGCTCGGACTGATGGCTCACGTCGATGACGAATAGGGGATAGAGATCGATGAAGTCGGAGGGATTGATGCCACCATTGCTGAGCAGACTTTCCATGCTATGGAATTTCTTGCGGAATTCGGCAGCCTCCTTATAGACCCTGGCGACCCTGCATTGGGTGAAGCCGACATTGAAGTCCACGGCGGGATAGCGCTCCGCATTGAGAGTCACGTGGATATTTCGCAATCGACAGTGGTCAAAGACGGCGGCATTATGCAGCTGATCGTTGTCCCGTTCGGTCTGAAAGGCGACGATGATCCATCGAGGTTTTTCTCGCCCGCTTTTAGCGGCTAGGCGCCAATGAAATTGCGAAGTCTGGGGCACGGCTATGGAGTCGCACTGCCGCATGCGAAATCCGCAATCGATCTTGGTCTTGCTCTGGATGGTCTTATAGAGCCGCAGCTTCTTTTCGTCGGACGGGATGACGTGGGGGACGAACCAGGAGACCTTGCTCAGGACTATCTTGGCCACGTCGTTGACGGCAGCGGCTCGGAGGATAGCATTGGCATCCGAATCGCGCACCAGGGAGAGCTCGTGCTTGAATCCGTAGACGATCTTATCGTAGTCCTCGGCAAAGCCAAAGACGTGCTTGAGGGGGATGGAGAAGGAAAAGGATCCCTTATTGGTTGGCTTGGTGATGATATATCCGTGGCGTGCCGCGAATCCGACGTTATCTGCCTCAGCATCGGCCGTGGAGTCCTTGAACCATAGCTGGTTGAGGCCTTGCGATTTGGAAAAGTCGTCGGGATACGTCAGCATTCCTAGCATGGTGGAGGCGATACCCGGATCGTTGAGATGCTCGATCTGTTGGCCGGAAAGTCGGTAGCTAATGCTTCGGAAGAGAAACATGACACCGTTATGGACGAGCGATACGAGATCAGCGTCAGCATACGCAGTGCCATCATTCTTCTGAAGTCGGCCTTCGATCAAGAGATAGCTTTCGGAGGGATGAAGGAAGAGATCCTGAGTCTCGATATTGATGCGTATCTCTGCGCCGGCATTATTCAGCTGCGCTCCGGCTTGAGGTTCGTATTCGTGAACCTGATATTCCTGGAGACTTTCATCGAAAGTCAGTCCTTCGGTGATAGAGAGCATATCGGCCATCATATATTTATCTATAGCGCTGGACGAAGTCGTGGATGGTGGCGATGCCCCCGCCCGAGATGAGATTATTGAGACGGGTCTGCTGCTGTGGGGTTCTCTTGGTGGGTGGTGCTTGAGGCTTCTTTTTGCGGGTCACTCGATTGACGACGTGGTCCACCGCCTTACTCGCACCTTTCTCCACACCTTTCAGGGCAGCATTGGAGGCGGCGCTCACGGCCTTGCTTCCCAACGTCTTGGCGGCGGAGGAGGAAAGCACCCGTCCAGCCAGATTGGCGATCGTATCGAAAAGACCTTTTCCGCCGACTGCATACTTTCGACGATATCCGTGATTCACTACTAAAGGCATCGTAAATTTATTTAGAGGAGCTTCCGATGCAGCTTCTCGTACTCACTCCTGCTGATATGACCGGACTTCCTCATGGCATCGAGGATGGCAACGATTTCGTTGCGCACCCCATTATTTCCAGCCTGGTAGGCAGCAGCGCAAAGATCGAGGCGATCCAGCAACTGGTCGAAGCACGTGGGGAGGAAGACGGTCGAAACCCCACTCCCATACTTATCCTGCTTATAGAGGTAGGAGACGATCTCCTTCCATTTCCGACTTTTGCTGGCCTTGGGGGTCTGCGAGAGCGAAGAATTGCCTTGATACATGGCATTGGATGCTCGCAGGATTTCACCATAGGTATGCAAGTCCTCCACGTCGAAATCTTTGGGATTCTTCAGGACCATGAGCTCCCACAGGCCGGGGGTTCCCTCATAGCGCTCGCCATCGACGAGGATATCGTTTCCATCGAAGGTGACGGGCAGACTTCCGATCATGATGCTGCCGTCTTCCACTCGCAGTCCAAAGGTATGGTCAGCCTTGGGAGTCATACTGAGCTGAAGATAGTGGGTGGCTCGCGGACCGAGGTTGGTTTTCAATGCTTGCTCGATGGCAAGCGGATCGTCGTCACCCTCGGCGGCAGGGAGAGGAGGAGGAAGGGCAGGCACCGGGGCGGGCAGAGCGAGTGGGATATCTTCGATCTTTTTGGTGATCTGGGAGGCAGTCTCCTTCTGCGTCTCGACCACGGGCTTGAAAATCTTGGAGAGATCGCGGCTCAGTCCGATCTTATCCAGGCGACGCTGCATATCGCTAGCCTGGATGCTGCGCTTCGTCTCTTGCAAATCTCTGGCAAGCGCCTCACGCTGCTTGGGATCGGTGATCTTGATAAACGTCATTTTATTTATAGCATCGCCCAACGCCCCATAGCGTTGAAACGAACGCCCCTTAGCGTTGAAACGAACGCCCCTAAGCGATGGATCGATCGCCCCATAGCGTTGGAACGAACGCCCCTAAGCGATGAATCGATCGCCCCCAACGCCCCATAGCGTTGGAACGAACGCCCCATAGCGTTTAAGCCATCTCCCATGCTTTTTGCCTCCTACCTCAGCAGGATGCAAAAACCATGGATTTACCCCTCCTACGCACTCTCCATGCATTTGGAGGAGCAGAAGGGCTTGGATGACCCTTGCACTCCATCGATGCGATCATACTCCCCCACCATCCTCACTTTTACGTCTGACCAGAGAGTGATAAATTTTGGAACGTATATAGTTTCCTCGCGGATATTGTGCAGAGCCTTGCCACGGGGGATCGCGACTCCACAGCGGCAGCATGCCTCAGGGAAAAGCTTCGAATGCCTCTTGCACTTATCACTACCCGATATGGAGGGATACGTGCACTGATGGCCGCGTACGGTCTTGATGCAGCACGGGGGTCCGGGCGCTGGCTTAGATTTGTGGTTGGAGTGGGAATTATAAGTCCTTCCTTCGAAATCCTGATCATCGAAGCGGCGAGCGTACTTTTCAGCCCCGCATCTACTGCAGCTATGGCCTGGGATCTCATGGTTGATGAGCACACGCTCCCACCGGTGCTTGCATCTAGGGGATATAGGGGGTGGTAGTGGGGATATAGGGGGTGGTAGTGGGGACTTTGGAGCATTCTCCCAATCCAAGTCCCGTTGATTCTCCAGGAAAAATTCCTCCAAGTGATCCATTCTTTATCTTATACTCGATAGAAATCGTCTAGATTGCATCGATATTTCCCATTCGTCTTGGGGCTCGTGAGATCGATGGTCATGAATCCGTGAGGCTTGGACCAGCAGTGGTCGCACAGGGCATCGAATTGGGCGGGGGTGAGATCACCGCAATGGTCCCGGCGGATATGATCGCGATTCTTGGCATCCTGCTCGAAGAGGCAGATGAAATTGGCATTCTCCCGGATCGATTGCCGCGGGAGCTTGAAGTAATTTTGGCAGAGGTAGAAGCAGTCAACGTTATTATGGCGACCGCGCACGTAGTAGTCTTCACACTTGCTCTGCTTGCTCAGCATCAGATCGTCGAAGACCATGAGATTTTAGCGAGTGGGATCGAGATCTCGGGGATCGGGCACGTCGCTCGCTTCCTCGAAGAAGAAAGCTTCGATGCCGCTAGGCTTGGGCGGTGGCTTCATCGTCTGCACCACGTCGACCAGAGAGTGGGGATAGCGATCCTTGATGGAGAGAAGGTCGCGGATATCGTCTTTCGAAAATCCTTTCCCCAACGACTGCCGCAGCAGCTGGTAGATGGGCTGGTGGAGTGATTTTCCGAAGACGTAGAGTCGATCGTAGTCGAGCCATCCATCGCGCAGGAGGAGATTATTCAGCAGAGTCGTCTTGCCGCAGTCCGACTTCCCGATGATCAGTCCTCGGATGGATCGCTGCGGGAGGAGATAATGATTATTCCGACGACTCACGGCGGGCTCATCATAGGTAAGGTCTTCAACGTCCATTTATCTATATAAAATGGAAATGTATTGCTTGAAGTGCAAGAAGAAGACGGAGACGAATAATCGCGCCGTGATCACGAGCGACGACGGACGGCGGTGGCGAAAGGTGGGAACCTGCGCCGAGTGCGGTGCGCGAAAGTCGCAATTTATCAAGACGGAGAGGGGAGCCGGACTCATGAATAAGATGATCAATCGTCTGCCCGTCGAAATGCATCTGCCGGGGCATAATTTCACCGGGCCGGGGACGAGACTCAGCCAGCGACTCAATGCCGACGGCACCCCCAAACCTTGGTCCATACCTATCAATCGAGTAGATGAGGCCGCCTATCGCCACGATCTTTGCTACGCCAAGCACAAGGATACGGCTGCACGAAATTCGATCTGCGATAAGACGATGCTAGCCTCCCTCGATGCTATCCCCAATCCCACTGCACGTGAGCGTCTCGAGCGTGGCATCGTCAGACCCATCATCGGTACCAAAGCACGATTTGGGCTGGGCGTGGGGGGGAAAAAAAGTCCGATGGTCGGATGAGCTAGCCGAAGAGCTGCACAAGCCAGTCCGACGCAAATTTCAGAAGCGCCGCGTGGTGGTAGGTGGGGTGGACGAAACCTGGGCTGCCGATCTCGTAGATATGAGCGCCTTCTCTCGCGATAACCGAGGCTTCAAATACCTCTTGAGCATCATCGACGTCTTCTCCAAATACGGCTGGTTGGTGCCACTCAAGGATAAGAAAGGCACCACGGTGCGAGATGCCTTCCGGACCGTCTTCAAGGATCGCACGCCCGAGAAGCTATGGACCGATAAGGGCACGGAATTTTATAATCGCGAGGTGAAGGATCTGCTCCGGAAGCACGACGTCGATCTCTACTCTACCGAGAACGAAGAGAAATCGAGCGTGGTGGAGCGCTGGAATCGTACCATGAAGGAGAAGATGTTCAAATACTTTTCAGCCAATTCCACGCGCGCCTACCTCCCTATCCTGGACGATTTCGTCCGCCAGTATAATACCACCAAGCATCGATCCATCAAGATGACCCCCACCGCCGCCAGCCAGAAAGAGCACGAGGCCAAAGTCTTCTGGAATCTCTACGGAGACCTTCCGCCCATGCAGCCTCACCGATTTAAAGTCGGCGATCAGGTCCGAATCACAAAGAAGAAGGGCATCTTCGAGAAGGGATATACTCCGCGCTGGACGGAGGAGGTCTTTACCATCGCTCAGGCCCTAGCGACGCAGCCGCCCACCTATCGTCTCAAAGACTACAAGGGTGAGGAAATCCAGGGATCCTTTTACGAGCCCGAGCTCCAGCGCACCGACCAGGATATCTTTCGCATCGAGAAAATCTTGAGCCGACGCATCCGGAATGGGGAGAAAGAAATCCGCGTCAAATGGAGAGGCTATCCCAAAACCTTCAATTCCTGGGTCAAGGAATCTGACTGGCGATGATCCCCAGGCTTTCCGGTCTCGATTCAAGGAGACCAGAAAGTCTTGATTTATGCATGCTTCAGCTCGACGAAGACCCTTAATGCGTCTAGATCCTGCTGCAGGCGGTCGTAAAGGGCTTTCGTGATGGGCTCATTATCAGTCCCGGGGAGGGGGAGATTTAGCACGTGATATTTCTGCATGTCTAGGTCCGTCGTCATCAAGCCGCCATTCGTCGAGACGCACTCCGACTTATCGACTTTGCCATCTTCTACGATCATCAGCTTTTTGGTAAGATCTTTGATGGACGCTTCATACTCCCTTTGCATTCGCTTAATGGCCATCTGCATTTGCTTCATTTCCGAATCTAGCTCTTCGAGGTCTTTCATACCGTCTTTCAATTGTTGGTTGACCCATCGCTTCGTCACGGCATCCGAGCTATCTCGGGGCAAACCGAGGCTGGTAATCCGATTATCGTTCATATCGAGATCCTGGAGCATCCGCCAGACGGGCATGCGCTTTCTCGAGTGAGATCCAAACTTATCCATTTATCTATAGTCCGAAGATCACCTCCTCGAGCGTCCGACCTTCCGAAAGGAGCTTCAAGACGTGCAGGCAAAAGTGTCCGCAGACCACGTCGCCGCGCCGCTGAATTTCATCAGTATTATATCGAATCTTCGGCCGTAGATAGTCAATCATCTCGTTGGGCGGAGGCAGGCCGTAAGGATCGAAGTAGACTTTGAATCTTCCGCTCTTATACCAGCACGTCCAGTGCGTGCCGGGGCCATCGCTATCGTCGTGATTCAGGATACCACATTCGATGGGCTGGGGGCTGGGAGGCAAGGCATCGCGCATGAATATTCCTCTGAATCGAGGGATGCCTAGGGCTGAGGCGGCTTCCTCAAGCTCTACGTTGGAGAGGGGCTTGTGGGGGAGGAGGAAGCCGTGCACGCGTATGCTGCTCATTTATCTAGATATGCCAAATGCAGATGAGGAGGGATGGGCATCCGCACCCGTCAGAGCCTGCTAAATGCGGAGGGGAGGGGAGGTGCCTCAGCTCACTTGCTGCCGTGAGTGATTCGATAGTGTCCGTGAGCGAGGGTGCTGATGCCATCGGGGAGGATGTGGCGCTTGTCATCTTTGGCGGAGAGAGCGATCTTGTTGATCTGCTCCGTGTAGATCTGGTGGAGATGGCTCCGGATGATATTCATCGGGCGATGGATCTCCTGCTGGGTGTCGAGGCAGCGCTTGTAGTCCTCGAAGGCAATGCTGCGCTTGATGACGCTCTTGGTGACTCCCTTCGCCTTCTTCGTAGCCTTACCGTCGTCCATCTTGAAGGCGTATAGTTTTGCCCGGAGCCCCACGAATTCGGTCATGGTCTTACCGCCGCACTCGTCCTTGAATTTTCCGATGATCTTCTTATTCACGCCAGTGGGGATGTCGGAGGGATGCACGGCCGGATAGTTGGACGTATCGAATTTTTCCTGGACGTGTGGTGTGATATCCTTGTAGAAGTCGGCGGTCTGAATTTCGTAGGCTAAGCTGTCTGTGTGGGTGAAGAGCAGCCGGGCCTTATCGCCGTACGTCTTTCTCACGAATCCGTAGTGGAAGTCGTACATCAGGAGCTTCGAGATATCCAAGATGCACGCTCCTAGGTAGACGGGCTTATCGAACTTGAGCTTGGTCTTCTTCATATGGACGGCTGCTAGATTCTCGGTGAAGACGACTCGACGATCGAAGTTGGGCTTGGCCACCAGCTTCAGGGCCTGCTTTTCGGTTGTGACTAGCCTGACGTCGACGCGCTTTCGGATATTCTCCATCGTCTTGCCGAAGACCGAATTATTCATCAGCTTGAAAAATTCCTTCTCGGAGTCGGTCTTGGCTGCGGCTCGGAGCTTCGTATTCAGCTCGATATACGACTTGAGCCAGGGGGATTGTCTGAATCCTATGATGCGATGGACTTTGACGAGCTTCATGCCCATCGATAAGTAGAGCTTGAGATTTCGATAATGGAGGGTATATTTTTCGCGCTTGCCCAGATGAGGCACGAGCTTGCGCACCTTGTCGATTTCCACGTTTTCTGGCGCGAGAGGGTAGTCGTTATGGGCGTCGTGAAGATCTTGCGGATATTCCAGATCGCATTCCACCATGGCTCCGTACTCGTGATCGTCAGGATACTCCAAGACCTTCTCGATCTCCTCCGGCTCCATCCACTCGAAGTCTCCCGTGGGAAGGGGCTGTGCCATCGCCCAACCGTAGAGATTGTTGGCGTCGAGGTAGGTGAGATATTTGGTAGGTTGGGAGCTATCGTAGTCGGTCATGTAGGGATTATTAGCCTTGCCGTGGCGATGGGAGATCATGGCGACGCCCCCTCTGGTTGCCCTCTCGAACATCAGGAGCATGTCTGGATCGGAGAGCAGCTCCAATCTGACGCCGGTGGTTTTGAGGGCGGCATCGTAGGCTAGCCCTGGGGATGTGAAGTAGTGGGCAGGATCGAGCCCATAGTTTCCCATGCAGATATCCCTGAAATCCTCGAAGATATCCTCCAGTATGGCCACGTCGGATTCTAGGTAGAGATTGTGATAATCTCGCAGGGTCTTGCACTCGAAGGCCTCCCAGACCTTCTGAGCGTGCGCATAGTCCTCATCACTGATATGCTCACCGGTGAGCGTGCTGAAGAAAGCTTCCTTGGGTGGGAGCTGGGTCTCCTCAAGCTTGGCAGGTCCATCGGCGTAATCGTAGGGATAGACCCCCCTTCCTAATCATCAGCTCATATCTGTCGCCAAAGCATTCCCTAACCGCCTTGAATTTATCGGGTGTGAGATTCTTTGCCAGATTTTCGAGGGAGCTGAGCATGAATCTGCACGAGTCGATGAATCTCATTTCCAGACCATCGTCTAGCTGCTTTGAAAAGCTGATATATTTTTCGTCTGTATTGGGAATGCAGGTGATCTTCCCTCCCTTGAATTCCTTCACGAAAAGATGAGCATCGTACCCACTCAGATTGTGCAAGAGGATGGGCACGTGCTTCGGAAGCTGAAAATCTAGATTGCATTGGTTGTGTGCCGCGCCCCGATACTTCCCGGTGAGATGGTCATGATCCCGGACCTTATCCCCTTCCAATTCACCCCCGCAAATGTGGCAGTGCGTGCTTGCTTCGAAGCCCTCCTTATCCTCGTCGCTCATCACCATCGACTTCTTCTCCTTGCATATCTTGCTGATCGTCTGCACTTCCTCTTCAATGCACTGGACGAATTTCTTAGCCGCATCTTCCCCGCAGTAGACGACCGATTCCTTGTAGTCGCCGTGGGCATACTTCACGCGATAGCAGAAACCTGATGGTCGGTGCTGCTGATACTGCTTCGTGTAGGACTTGGTCGGATCGGGCTGGCAAGTATCGATCTTCTCCGTGAAGCATTCAAAGTCCGCATAGATCGCGAATGGGACTCTCATCTGCTTCTTGTGGTTGTGAAAGGCTATGGCGGATCCTTCCTCCGGCATCTCGATCCTGATGGCATCCTTCTGACTGCAATATTCCAAGTGATCGTCGAGGAGATCCTGTCTGGAGAAGTGGGAGAGGCATCTGCGGCAGAAGAAGAGCTCATGGCCATGCTCTGAAATTTGAGAGCCTAGGAGTCGTGAAAGGCTCTTGATCCAGCAGTAATGCTGCTTGCCTTCGCAGGCAAAGAAAAGAAGATCTACGTGAGTGGGACCCGTATTCTTGGATATTCTGAGGGGGTAGATCTGAAGATCCTCTTCCTCATCTTCACCCTTCTTTACACCATCGAAGCCATAGACGTTGACGTTGATGGCAAGATTCTGCCTTTCAAATTTATCGATTGCCTTGAGCGAAACCGGGAAGTCGATGCCTTCGAATTTTAGCTCATTCTCCCACTTCGCATACTGACTGGGGCGATTGGCATGTTTCTGATCCACCTCCTCATGATGAAGCGCGGAGAGGATAGCCCACTTGAAGCACTCCTGATCCTCATTTTTCACGTTGATGATTGCCTTCTTTTTCGCGAGTGCTGATGGGGTCGGTATGAAGGAAGCCCCCTTGAGCGGCTTGAATTTGTCGAGGTGGATTTCTAGCTTCTCGACGCTGCTGAAAGTCCACCCACTCCCTTCCCGCATGTACTTTGTCATACTTTCCTTAACCTTCTCCACCATTATCGCAATTTCCTGATCAAGGTCGTCAGATTCCACGAGCATTGTCGTCCGTGATCTGAAAGGAGTGGTGACGTAGATATTCTCCCCTTTCGCGAGGCTCGTTTTCACCATCTCCACAAAAAGCACTAAGTGGACCTTCAATCCCCTCTTTTGGGCAAGCGCATCGGAGATGGTGGTGAAGATCGTACTCTGACTTAGCTTGAGAAACGTGGCTACGTCATGCGGCTTCAAAGGTTTGATGACGGCCGTGCCAAATACGCCATTCAGAGCTTCCCGCATATCAATGATTTTGATCTCCTCCTCGACTGGGGCATTTTTGATATTCTCTTCCACCAGATGGAGCAGATCGTCTCTCTTGAGATGGGAGTATTTGGTGAGGCCGCGATTCTTTGCCAGCGCTTTGAGCTGCTTCTTGCTGAAAACTTCCTGGCGGGCAAATTTACGGGTGGTTTTCTCCTCGATGAGCTTCACCAAGGCCTCCTTGTTCTTCCTACTGACCCCCCTAAGACCCTCATCCTTAGCTATTTGACGGAGGGTCTTCATGGTCTCTTTGACCACCATCTTACCCTCGACTGGAATGTTCTCATCCTCCTCCTGCCGGTGTGGTTGCTGGCTATGCCTCCAGCAGAGGCCATCCTTCCCGGGCTTGCTCTTGCAGAACTGCCCCTTCTTCCTCTTGAGTGAGACGCCGCATGTGGTTTTCTGCTCCCCATCTGGTTGATGCTCAAATCGCGGCTTCATTGACTGCGCCCCACAATTTTGACACATCTGGGTATGCTTATCCATCTGCACCAGATTAGGGGTATTGCAGCACTGCTGCTGCTCTTCGGGGGTTGGGGTGCTTTCTTCCAAATCTTGCTCATTCTCCAGAAAGAAATCCATGATATTTCTATCGGATGCCATATCTTTATTTATTTCAATCTGTGACACACCTCTCTTTAAGGTGTCCTTAGTCCCACTTTCCTGTGGGGTGACCTGACTTATGCTCTTTACGAAAGCCATAATTCTTGTATTTACCCTATGCTCAATAGGAATGCCGTCCGTTTGCATTTGGCCGTCGGGGTTGGGATTTTATGCAGGATTTCTGCATGTGGGGCAGAATCGGCCTTTTGACACTACTTGCTTGTTTAACAAATGTGTTAAAACTAACACATTTGTAAAAGAACAATCCATCTACTTTGTGTTTCTTACTTGAATTTAAGAAAAGTGTTTATTGCAAAAAATGATAGGATAATTACAATTGTTAAAATTCAAATTTGGTTTCTGACTTTGTTGCCTTGTGTTGATACTTTGGTTATCTTCCTTCAAATTTATGTGATACAAGTGCTTGTGTTTATACAACATAACCTAAATTACTGTCATTTTTGTTTCTTAGGTTAAAGAACTTGAGACATAAAACATATCATTACCTTTCTATAGATAACACCAATTAAGGCGGTCTTGACCTTTAAGCCCAGCTGAAATATCCGCTGGGCAGCATGAAGATAGAATATGGCGTTCAGTTGCCCTGCTATGAAGATGAAAATTCCTAGAGTAAAACCATACCAGAAGATTCTGTCTTTTCCTGGTTTTTCTGTTTCGCTGATTATTGCCCTTTCGAATTATAAATAAATTAAACGTAATACTGAATGTATGAAATGTTATCGAACCGAAAATATTCGGATTTATGTTTCATTGGAACAATCTTTTTTTTATTCTTAGTGATAATAACGTCAGCGTTTGGCTGTGTCAAATGAAATAAAAACAATAACGAAATTCCTGAGTCCCCCGCCAAGAATAAAAAAATTCTAAGTCTGCTCGTTTAACAAGAAGTAGGTGTACCAAATATCAAAAGCCTAGGATATATAGTAGCTGAGAAATATTTTACGATTTTTTTCCCATTTTTTACCCTCAAAGGCCTGCTAGTTTAACAGGAAGAAGGTAAGGGACTGACCTGAAAACACATCCCACCATATGAGACCCTTACCTGAAGCTACATGCCAAATATCAAATGCCTCGGATTAATAGTAGCTGAGAAATATGTTACGGAAAAAAGTGTGACGCACGCACGGACGGACGCACAGCATTTCTATGTCCCCGCTCCGCGTTGCGACGGGGGACAAAAAATTAGGAGGCTTCAGATTTGCACGTCCGTAAAACTAACAATTGCTGTATAACTCCTTTAATGTGTCGATTTTATAACTTCTTAATCGCGAACGTAAAGAACGGATTTCATTTCAAGAGTCCAAAATCCAAAATTTTACTAATCATACATACATATTACTATAAGACTAAACATTTGATTTGAAGTTTGGACCTTTGAATCCATAAAATTAATGGTTTCTTACTGAAGTATCAATGGCTGAACTAATGCTGCCACGTCGCACAACAATTTGAAAGTTGCTGTCGAGAACCACTCCAGAAAATAAAGCTTGAAGCAGCATTTATACAGAGATGGGCGAATTGAAGCCGTCTTGTCGTCAAGTTGACTGGTTTGCCGCAGGAGTGATGTTTCTTCTGATACTTTAGACCCATGCAATCCACCATTTGATGTTGGGATATGTCCATTTCTACTATACTCACCACGGTATGAGCTCTGAGTTAATAGTAATCTAAAATAAACAGATACACAATAGCTTACAAGTTAAAACCATTTTGCAGTAGAGGTTATCTTTAAAATGTTCCCTACCAAAAGGCTTTTTATTCAAAGCTTAGTTTGCACTATCAAATAGATCATCAAACCACATTTTAATTACTCTGTTTATATTTACTTTACATTTGATTTACAATAAAACACGAACATTTTCAATCGTTTAGACATCTTATTTAGGAAATTTGTTAACTTATATGTTATACGTCGACAAAAAATCGAACATTGTGGTGTGTTGCAACAAACAACATCTACTCTTTCGGACTCTTGACATTTGAAAGCCTCATTGGTACTTTCCTCTCTTTGCTTCTTACAATTGTAATGTACCTTTTCTTCTGAGCGATATGTTCTTCTTCTTTCCACAGTGAGTAGAGTTCAGATCCTACTTTTTCAGCTTCAATCTCAGGATGTTGATCCCATAAATCATCTTTGGTTATTGTGCGTTTGTAACAGTCTCTTACAACCCTTTGTAATTTATTGGAAAACAAGGTAACAAAAACGTGATAAATAGAATGGACTGTTATGCATGTATTTTGTTATTCAAAAAATGTAAGTTCATTCATATACTAGTAAAAAAAAATTACAGCACAAAGATATGTTGGATTCTCAAATACACAGTCAGTGATTGATATTTACAGTAAAACTCAATTTCAATCAACATATACGCAACCTCAAATAGCAGGTAATTGCTTTACACAAAAATTGCTAACACAAGGTTATGTTGCTCCTCGGATGTTGTATTCACTTGTGTTTCATTGAAGACATCGTGCACTCAAAGACAAACTTGGGATTTCTATATCTCAGATGAGAGTACTATGTTGATTTGTTATAGGCTTTGGTTTTACCCTCCTTAGTATGATTTTACACGATGGATTGACAACATAAACAATTAACGCCACGGGTGTGCTAACTCTTCCGGAGCATCTTCGATCACTTGTGTTACGACTTTAGTGCTCTTTAGATTTTTCATGTGTTTTATGTTGTCTGTTTCTTCGTGATTTTCTCGTTCTTTAATACTGGTTTTGTCTTTCCCCTTTTGAATTTTTGATATAAAAATGCCAAATGGTGTCTCAGTGAAGAACAGCAAAAACTTTTCTGGTGATCTGTAATGCATATGAACTCCATTTCTGTTTTCTTGATTGATTTCTTTAAAGATAAATATTAATATAATATTAATAAATATATTAACTTACGGGGTAAACCACCATAGGAATAGTTTAGAGAAAACTGAAGCATCTGGTTTTGGACAGGTTGACTGAAAAAGTAAATAAATGACCGCTGATGAAAGCGTAGAACTATCTCCTATGAGTGAAATAACTTGAAAGATACCCAAATATTCCTTGTTCGCCCAGAATATCAAAACTTTTCAATGAAATTGATGAAGAACTACCGATGTTTTTATTTCCTAAAAGTATTTATATTCAAAATTTACCAATCAACGTGAAAATTTCAATACATTCTATATAATTTTCAACCAGTCTACATTTATAAATGCAAATTAAGCCTGAATCGACTTTATCTAACAATTATTAGAACTGTTGAATAAGAGAATTAACAAAACAAAAGGAACTGGGATAAAAACAATTCCAAGTCGTTTATGAAAAATTAGAGATCTCAATGGTCCAGGTAAAGGCATTACAAACCAGATTTTATGGCGCAAAACCTCCCTCCACCATTGCGTTCTTATGATCCAGTAGTAAAACAAAACGTTTGATATACATAAAAGAGATAGTTAGGTGACCAGAAAACGTCCAATAACTAATTAAAAAATCCCGAATTATTTCGTCTGACATAATTTTGAGTATTTCTTTCAGTGGCTTATATCAAAAGAAAAACTTCCTTAAAGACCGTATGAGACGTATTTTCTTATTACCTTTGCCTTTGGTCCAAAAGCCGGTCATCGAAGAGACTAAAATCTGTCTTGGTGTATCAAAATAATGTTCTGTAATTTGTCATTTTGTCTTCGTGACTTGTAGTCTTGTTTCGTTAAATAAAGCTATATTGAATTTAACATACCTTGCCTAATTGTGTGTACCCATAGCGTATAGTTGTTTCTCGGAACCCATATAGTATCACTTGTACACATGACAACCCAAAAGTTACGTACTGTAAAATACTGCTAAGGCAGGTTGGCTGAAAGTGTAAAAAAGAGTAGTTTTATGGCTTGCAATTACTAAAGAACCATCAAGAACGACAAGAAATTTTAGTTCGTAAAACATGTGTATTACTTGTTGAGTTATTGCAACCCTACTACAACTCAATTTCCGAAAGTCTGACTAACATTTTTAACACAAGAATGTTTAATTTGAGGAAAACATATCTGCAAATATACAGTAAACATTTTGTTCACTTGCAATCCTAAAATCGGAAAAGGCTTGTGTGTTAATGTTAGGGTCTGGGTAATGGATTGTGGATGAACGTCAACGGTGATGTTATGATGATGTCGTGGTCAGATGTCCAGAAGTGAAATGTAAGGGTTGAAGTAATGTTTTAGGTAAGGTAAGATTATGGTATATGCTTTTAAATTTCATAGTGAACAAAAAGGCAACAGCAGGCGTGGATTCAGTCGGTGTGCACTCGGCGCCCACCCCCATTAAATGTGAAAAATATTATTTTTTACCATGAAATTAATAAAAAAGAAGGCCAAAAATGTTCGCGCCACGCTCCGCTCGGCGAATATTTAATACCCCCCTCTAATGGAAAATCCTGGATCTGCGCCTGACCAGATTTCATTGTTTTAATCAAATTTATAGCAGAATAAATACTAAAAGTTCTTCCATGTTTATACAAAATAAAACAAAGTTCTACCTACTTGAAAAATGATATTATCTTCTAGCGGAATGATTTCACATAACACAACAAATATCCAGAAAAGCCATAACATGAAAGACGATAGAACGCCCTGTCTTCTGTATATCTGTGTAACTACTGCTATGTATATCTAAAAAGGAAAGAAATCATATTTTTGCCTATTACTACAACAAGGACTGTTTAAGTCTGTTGCCCCCCCCCCCCCCCCCATTACTCATTTGGCCTTGTTGCTACCTCAAACTTAATGTACATGTTAGATAATGTAGATTATAGGCCGTCATTTTTGTCAGGGAAAACCAATTTTGTCGCAATCACTGCAATAGTTTAATTTTTTTTTTGTATGTCTGCTTTTTTTTCTTGTTTGCTTTGATTTGTTATTTTACAATTTTTTTATTTTGTTTTGTTTTATGTGTGTTTGTTTTAAAGGACATGTTTGACTGTAACGTGTATTTTTGGCCAATTCAGTTCAACTGTACAAAAACTTTGTCCCAATAAAAACAGTGATTTAGTATAGAATACATGTATTTTGATAATTATGATGGTGAAGATCAATAAATGATAAACTTACAAAGGATACCACGAGTAAGGAGTGACTCAGTATATAAGATGTAGGAACTTGAGTGTTACCATCACAGTTATAGCCATACTTGGCATTGGCGTAAATTGTGAACAGTCGTAATATGGTGATTAGAACTGTGATACTCTGAAATACAAAATAATACCACGGTGAAACCTGTAAAACCTGTGTAAACCGAACGAGGTTTAAGCCCAATTTTAAAATTCCTTTATATTTTGTACCTGTATAAAGCGAACATTTGTGATTGAAGTCTTAATTGATTCAACTTGGACAGTTTTCAGATAAGTGCAGATGTTGGTTTGTCATAAGGTTTTGTTTGTCTTCCTTGACCGGATTTGACACACTGAATTAGACATTGGCAGCGTAACAGGTGTGCTATACATGCAGCAAGCAGGGACTGCCTACTGTTCCGGAGCACCCGTGTTCAATTTCGTTATGACAACAAAGAGTCAATTAAACAGCTGTTAACTTTATTTGCTACATGTTGTGTCTTGTAATTGCTCATTTCAAAAGAAAAAAGTTTAAGCGAGCTTTTTATACATTCTTAGTAAAATTTAGATAAAGTCTCAAAAATGAACTTTTAAAACAAACTATTGATTACTACATGAAACATTAGTAAACAATTTGCTTTGATTGAATAAAAAAGAATCGTTAATTTTCCACCTTTTCACCATTTTGTTAGTTAATATCATTGGATTTGAGTTACCGTTTTGAAAACACTGAGACTTCTGATTGGCAGCGGCGACAATTTTGCACGCGAACACGTGACAATGAAATAAGGAAAGGTCAAGGCCACCCAGAGTACAGGACCAATCGCAGGAACGGTTGTCACTAAACACGTGGTAAATTTGGGAGTGCTCGATTCCAATACAGCATCGTCCTAGGTAGAAAGAGGAATAAAAGATGACAAATATAGATAATGAGTACGTCTCTCTATATTTTATGTTCGGTCGGAGAAGTTATTTCTTTTAAGAAGCGAAGAATCATTAAATTGGAAAGAGACATATAGAGAAGACATAGGAAATAATATAAAAAGGAAAGCATGCAACGCAAACAAACGTTTAAATTAGAGTTAAAACTAAATTTTCTAGATATCAATCTATATTTTCACCCAGTATGCAACTTTATCCATTCTAGAAACTTTTTTTTTAAATTAAAATTTTTAAAATTATCATCTGAAAACCAGTTGTTGATGCCAAACGCCGATATATCAATACCATGAACCAAGTTCAACTTTGTGTGTTTATCATTCATTAATGGATCATTTGTCTGACACGAATTTCTACTAATTAAATATTTTCGAAATTTTCCAATTGTCCCAAAATATGCCTGAAATCTATACAAAATTATAACAAAATGTGCAACTGAAACCAGTACATCCGCACGGTCTCTAATAAACTATGTTTTTAGTCGTCTTTTAAACTCTTGACGGAAGTATCCACTATGTTGTCATATTATTGTGCTGTTTTTATGTATGTACTTGTATATAAGTTGTGGTAACAATCCAATTGTCTGGATTTTATTCCAATAAAATTTCTGATTCTGATTCTGATTCTGACTATGTTAGTTAGTTAGTTAGTTATTGCTTTACTCCCAAGCAGCACGATTTCGGCTATATCCGGGAGATAGTGGTGATACGTATCCACTATGAGACTTTTACATGTGAAACACGCATCGGGCAAAGCTTATTTAGAGAAGTGTCGAGAAAATAAAATCGTTAAAACACTTTGTTGCATATAGTCGGTTAGCGCGGTGTTAGATTTGATTTCCTTTTTGAACATTTTGGATTTTTAAAATTGTTTTGATACGATTGCTGCGACGAGAGTTATCTCCTTATTAAACTATTCACATATATTAACAGTTTTATTTTTGTCCACCTTGGTTCTTTATATTTTGCAACGCATCTAAAATGTTGATAACAATATTCGGGCTCTATAGATTTCTAAATACTAAAAAACTCACCCAAAATGTTGAATTTCCACAGAACTCTAGAAATGACATAATTAATGCCTAAGATTCATTGTCAATAATCGTAAGCATCATCCTTGTCAAAACAATTATTTCAATTCAAAGAATTTACTCATTAATATTAATATGCGGTTGTTGTTCGGCCAATCTGTGCCTTATGATTAGCAAATACCTTGCATAAAAACTTAAACAAAAAGATGTTCAAGTGACAATTTAACTGTCAACCACTTATTCAAACGTGTGTACTCATAATTATATGGTCATCCATTTCCAGTTAAGGACGGGTACAGTATATATAATTAATTCGGCTGCATGTCAGTGATGTATATCTATGCTATGCAGTCTAATCTATTTTAAGGCTTTCATGACGCTTATCTAGGGTATAATTTGGAACAACATAATATACCCCCGTAATAAATCAAATGGCATTAAATTAGAATCACTCTCTGTTTCTACTCGCTCGCAGTATTTCTTGATTCACTATCTATTCATACTGAGCATATTTTTTGGCATATATGTGTATCAAGTTTTAAGCAATTATTGTGAATTCTTAAAATTTTACCGGATGACCAGTGAGATTGCAAATAATTTTAATTCTATTTTTTTCTTTTCTTACTCTAATAAAGAACTTTGTGTCGATCTGGCCTTGTTGGTTTTAAAGAGATATCATATTTCAAAATAAAGTAGATTTTGTAGAATATTCTGTTTAAGTGCAGTTCTCTGTAAGAATCAGGCAAAATCGAAAATGTTTGAATCATGATTTTAAAAACACACTGTTTTGACAATGCATTGTCATTCAAAATAGCCTTCTAATGAAGAAACAAACATTAGTTGTTGTATCCAGTGTCAGAGGATGGAGAAAAAATTCTGTTACAATGATAGGGATTTAGTATGACTTGACACGAGTTATCTCCCTTAGATCCAAATTTTATATGCATTTCAACCAAAAAATATCTCAAATTTCTGACACTTTTGAGTAGTGCCAATGCATTTTTTGTTAATTTTTAAGCATTTTGAACAGTATTTTGAAGTCCAACTTCAAAATCATGATCCACTCATTGCCTGATTCTTACAGAGAATAGCACTTAAAAGTCTCTTCGTCATTATTTTACTCAGATAAGTAAGAACGTTTCGAGAAAATTTAAGACTCCGTAATGATCTTAATCGACTAAATGTTTTTGGCATTTCTAGTTGTACATGTATCTTTAATTTTTCCAGTTATACGTGTCATTATACATTGGTCCTGTCAACCAAATAAAAACCTTTATTATCAAAATAAAGTGTAATTTTGTGATTATATTGCTATTTTTCAACTAAAAATAGATGTAGACCCTACTAAAAATGACCCACAAAAATACATTTTGACTTAAGATTTTCTTTGAATTTTAATGGTCATATATAAAACTGTCGCCAATTTGAAAAAAAAAAATACGGGTCATAGGTCCTTAACTTTTGTCAAAGAATTTTTTTTATATAGATAGTTTTAACATTTGCATATTTAAGCGATTCTCTAACGTATCCAAGAAAACTGTTTTCGTATTACTCGGATCAAGGAACTATAATCAATTCATAAAAGAGTAATACTATTGTGCTGGGGTGCAAATCACAACTTGTAAAATGCGCAAAATAGTTCAGACGAATGAGTAAGAATAAAGTAATTTCTAATCGCCATCATGGTAAATTATTCGGACTTATGATATGATATTTAAAATAAGGACATGCTAGATTAATCTATTATTGCTTAATCATCTATTTGAAAGTTAAGTGATAGACAAAAATTCATACGCTTCCCGTCGTCATCTTCACTCGATTGTTGATATTATTATGTAATCGACTTATTTACATCGCTAATTCATTGTAAGATTTAGTATGATAAGTGTATGGATTTTCAAACAACAATAATATTGTATTGTCATCGATATGCATTTCCTCAAAGTGTGCATTCACATTGTATTGATCAAATCGGGGTATTGATTTATTTACGCATGAGATAAAATTATCTATTCAGTCTAGTCTTGAAGATGATGTGACGCCTGTCAAAATTTGTAAACTTTGATTCATTTGTCAGGCCTACCATATTAAACATGTATCTGTGGCATAGACTTGTACGAGAGGAATCGCTGACTTAGACTTCTGACTTGCCGTTAAATTAGGAATCATGAAAATCGAAAGGAAAGCGTATCTATTACTGGGGGGGGGGTAACTTCCTATATCAATGAGTACGTGGATGTGCCAAAAATATGAGTAGGTTTTTTTAATATTTATTTAAATAAATTTGGATAGACAGAATGATAAACGGAACACAATATATACATGAAAACGTGCAGAAATATATCAATATAAGTTCAACTGATATGCAATAATAATGAATATCATCTTTGAAAAATACTTTAATGTTGTATAAACTTTTACGAAAATTGTTAAATCGCCACGACAAGCACATCGATACATGTAGCTCTCTTCGTCCTGTAGCCTTTGATAACAATTAACTTTAAAACAAACAAACAAAAATGAACAAACAGCAAAATATTCATTGATTTTGGAAAAGAAATTAAGCCGAGTATCCTTGGATATGGGTTTACCCATATCCTTTCTTGTTAACGTTTACAATCAGTGAACACACCAATAGAAATAAAGCATCAGGCATTCAAAAGCAGGAGCTGATCATAACATATTCATATCAACCGACCATGAGGATTTTTGTAAGTTAAATATTTAAGATTAGTATAAGGCAAATTGAAGACAGCGATTTTTAAAAATCTTATTTTTTACTCTCTTTTTAGCTCACCTGACCCGAAGAGGTCATGTGAACATGTCATCAATAGGCGTCCGTCGTCCGTCCGTCCGTAAACTTTTTAAAATGTTAACTCCTCTGACACCGTAAGTCAAATTAAACTTTGTATGTTTGTTTAGCATTCGATGCTTAAACCTGTGAGGATTTTTGATTCGTCGTAAAACATGGCCACCGTGGCTAAAAATAAAACATAGGGGGTAAATTGCATTTTTTTTTGCAAATACATGTAACTCAAAAAACGGCTACAGATATAGCAAAATCCTGGCATAGGATAAAAGTGATCAACACCTCAAAGTCTACCTACTCTGAAATTTTGAAGATCTAATGACCCATGTAGGGGTTGTTGACATTTTTCTTGATTTTTTTATTTTATTTTGCACTAATAAAGTTCAATTTCTTTTAAAAAAGTATACAAGATATTTGAAAATTTTAAATTGCATATTGTTAAGCACATCATAATCTACTAAATATGCAAAGTAGCAAAGTTGAAGGACCATTCCTTTTAGGAGTTATTCCACTTAGAACGTTGAAACTGACCATTTTCACAGCATTTCCTCATTAAATTTAAAACGTTAACTCCTCTGAAACCTTAAATCCAATTGGAACTGAAATTGATTGAATGTAAAACATGACTGCCGTGGCTATAATAATAGAACATAGGGATAAATTAAAGTTTTTTGCTAATAATTCGAAAATGGGGACAGATTTTTAAATTCTGATAAAAACAAAAGTGATTACCTGACCTGAAATTGTTTCATAGAAGTTTATCAACCCATTTAGGAGTAATTGCTCTTTTGATTGATTTTATTATTAAAAATTTTGCACCGATTAATCTCAATATCTTGAAAACTATATGAGAAATTTAAGAAATTGTTAAGCACATCCTGATCTAAAAAAAATTGCATTAAGTTCAACATTATAGTACCGTTCATTTCAGGAGTTATTCCACACAAAATGTCAAAAGAAGAAAATATTAAAAAGCTTTCAATTTCTAAATTAAATGGCGGCAGACAGAAAAATTAAATGGCGGCTGCCAGATAAATTTTGTAGCGGCCGCCATATAATAAGTGGCGCCCGCTAGATAATTAAGTAGCGGCATATGGCTGCCGCTAGATAAATTATGTGGCGACCGCCAGTTAATAAATGGTGGTCGCCATATAATAAGTTGCGGCTGCCAAATGATTAAGTGGCGGTCCCCTGATAAATTTAAGTGTTTCAGTGTTATTTGGCACTTAATCAAAATATTTCATTCAGGTAACTCGGAAATTTACCAAAACGCACCTCGCACATGTTTTTACTTTTAGGTAAACAAATGACTAATAAACAAATGTTTCAAGAGTCCACGTCTTTTCTGGAATTAGATTCTTTACATGTGATATTTTGATTTCTAAAAAATTTTGTTCCTCATCTGAGGCGTGGAACTCCGTTTAATGAGAATCCATCTGTTCTGTTTCATGTTGTAATGTGGAGAGTTGTTTTTTTCACATGTATGTACAAAAAAATTGTCAACCTTTAATCATTATAATAATGCTGTGCTCGCAGTTAGAAAATACCTATTTCATATTGGATTGTAGCTTCAAATTAAAAAGGTCTACCAAAGTCTTGTAGAAGACCTTTATATTTAGGGGTTCATGATTATTTTCATCAAGACCAGGTAAACGATTCGGGCTCCCGAGGGCGTCTAGTTTTGCAGCGGTTCATACAAAATGTTTCAAGTACACGTGTAATTTGGAGTAAAGTGCATTGCACAAAACAGACTTAAATAAGTTAACAAGATTTAGCTTTCCAAAAAGCTTGGGAAGCTTCACTGTAGCGGCATTTTTAGGAAAGGGTAGTGAATGTCGGTTTTTATTTAAAAATTGCAAGTCATTGGTAGACCAGAACTATATAGAATGTGTCAAGAACATGCTTTTAAATTATAGGAAACATCAGCGTGATATTGAAATTCATAAGCTTAATGTCATTCAATAAGCAAACAACAGCTTTTCTCTGCAATGTTCAGTTTCTCTTTAATGGTTGCTTAATTTAAGGGAATTGGACATTATGGTCTCGTTTTGGGAACAGTGGCCAGGCTTTTCACCAGAGATCCATTTAAAAGATGATTATCTTATAACGCTAATAAGTTATCACTGAGTCTGGGTCTAATGGTTGAATTAGTAACTTAAGAGATATTTTGTTATAAATTGTTTATAGACGACACAGGACTAATAGTATCCGAATGGATATCTATAAATGGAAGACATATGTTGCATGCGTCTTGTGATATTTGGTAAACAGAAAGTAAGTGAGTTTTTTAATAAGAGGTAGCTTAATGTAAGTGTCTATCAATAGACTATTACATGTAGTTGCCTGGAAAACTGTGACAGATTTATGTATCACTGTAATCGTAAGATATTCGGTAACCAAGAAACAAATGGGTTACAAACAAAGCATTGCTTGACTAAAAAAGGACTCATATATAGAAAAAAAGATATATATATATACATGTCAAATGACATAAAGTTGTCGAAAAACTTCGACGAGAAATTTTTGTGACGTTACAGGACGACAATTCAAGACGGTGGATATTGAAAAAGTGACCTTTATATGCTCACGAGTCAAATGAACATAAATATGATGTAAAACATGTAAAATGTACATGTACTTAAAGAACAAACTAAGTAAATAACCATGAAACTTCTATGCGTCTAATTATTGAAACAAACATGATAAAAGTTTTAACATATGTACTGATTACATATACAAGGAGGCCTAACCGTTTATCGAGAAATATGGTCCGTTAAAAGGTGTTTCACGGTTTTTATGGTCCGTTAAAGTCGCCGTGACAGTCCGTTAACCAGGTATAATCGAGAAAAAACACTGAAGGTCAGTAATTAATTTGTTATATCATAATTAATACGCATTTTTGATTTATAAAAATTACATCTGTCAAAATGAAAATGGATGACTGTTCGATACGATTTGTATTTGTGTAAAATTAGTTCTATAAAACTTCATAAAATGAAAAGGCGTGTGGCTCCTTCGTATTTTAAAGGTTGCAAATGTAAACATGTTTACCTCATTTTTGTCAATTTCTCTTTTTATATAACAAAACATATGTTTTGGATGATATCCATAGAAAGTACAATAATGTATCAACATTCTGTTTAATTTTCAATGCTCTATGTTTTGTAATAATTTTGTAATAGGGGAAAAGTTATAAAATATGGTCCGTTAAGGGCTGATGACATATTATTTTGTCCGTTAAGTTGGTCCGTTAAGTGCCTGTGACAAAATATTATGTCCGTAAATAACATAATAGATAGAAGATTAAAATAGTTTTGTTTCATATGACATATCATAATTTTACTATAAGGAATAAACGCTAGTATACAGAAGAAAAGACAAAATTCGTGTGGATTTATCGAAACTAAAATGCATACCTTTGAATATGCACGTCTAAAAATGAACCATTGTCAAAAGGCTTTACATGTAACACCATGCATTCTAGATCATTCTACGAAACAACGGTATTGAAAACATACTATACATGTGTATATAATATATGAAAGAAGCAATAAACTACTCATTATTAATAAATATAATGAAAACGGTTCAATAAAGTCTGTTTTGGTTATCTATTTTAGGCAATGAAAAGAAAAAAGAACAAAAACTATGGAAATAAAAAATATAAATGGAGAAAAATATCTGAATATGAAGGGATTTGTACCACAGACACATTTTCTGGAACTTTACTGAAACCGACGAAATTTTCAAAACTCCACACATACAAACTGACGTCCAAGAAATACACTCACTACTTCCTGAAGTGATACTCCAATTGCAGATCAATGGCTTTTTCACATACCTCTTAATATTTTTTCGACTCGTGGCAAACAAAACCTTCGACTTTCAGAACATATGCTTTCTTTTTTTCCGCGACAATTTACATTTAAATAAAATTGATAATTGTGTTCAGATTTATTTCCATTGCCACAAACTCGTGTAAATATTTTAGGCATTTATATTATATAAGAAATAATGTAATAATTCTGGGAAACCAATCATTACAATCTTTTGACAAAGATATCATCGATTTTGCCAATTTTAATAATTGGGATTCGCTATATTATAAAGGTTTATTTCCATTAGACCTGCATTTTCAAAACGCGAGACATGCATCATTAACGGACCTAAAAAGTGTCACGTGCCTCTTAACGGACCATGTTTCTCAAAGTAATACCAATTTTGGCATTTTTGTCCCAATATTAATATTTTGATCCAGAAAATCCTTCTCTTATGTTTTTTATTGTGCAAGTAGCACAAGACTTACTACAAAAAAATGTTTCAATGACGAAAATAACGTATCTTAATGCATTTTTCGTCATTAAAAGGACACATTTTTGCAGAGGGTAGGTCTCTGCCTTTTCGTTTTGCGAAGAAGTGTCAAATCAAATCAAAATGGTTTTTACGGGAAGTTTTTCGTGAATAAAAACCATTTGGACACATCTATCACAAGTTTCACTTATTTACTATATTTTAGCCTCAGAGTTAATTTCGTAAAAATAAATGAATTTTTTTTTTCATAAAACTACTTAACGGACTGCCTCGTGCAACATGTAACGGACAAAACCGTAATGTTAACCTATGGTAGAAACACGTAACGGACAAAATGCCTCGATAAACGGTTAGGCCTCCTTGGTCCTGTAGCCTTTGATAACAATTAACTTTAAAACAAACAAACAGCAAAATATTCATTGAATTAATATACGTATATTGGAAAAGAAATTTAGCCGAGTATCCTTGGATATGGGTTTACCCATATCCTTTCTTGTTCAGGTTAAGCTTGATGAAAATACACACCAGTACACAGCAATGAAAGATTAAAATGTAAATCAAAAACTAGTGATTGTTTATTGAATACGATAAAGACAAAAATTATGTAAGTTATCCATGCTCAACGATCAATAAATACCACGTGATCAAGTATTTCAGTAGATTTTGTAGAGAGTATCGTTTTCAGTTCTGCTGTACACATTGTAGCTTGTGTCTTCTCCGTAACTGATTCACGATTACATTTCTTGGATTATCCAATGAAACAAACTGTTTCTTATTAAACAGCCAACCAACGCGTTAGTTAGTGATTGATGATTTCAAGATGGCGTGAATATCCTATGAAATTAATAGCTTTATTTCGTCCATAATTCAAGTCAATAATCTATGAAAAAGTTGGTCTAGTAAATTAAGTTCCTTTTTCTACGTCAATTGCATAATATGGAATGAGGTATTTTAATAAGATACAATTTTCACCCTAGTTGGTGTGTGACCCGGTGGTTTCTTTCCCCAAGAAAGTAAGATCACCCGAGGGCTTGCCCCGAGGGTGACCTTACTTTTCGAGGGGAAAGAAATGCTAGGCTGGTATCCCGCTGTTATCTGAACAGTAGGGAGCCGGTTGCCAGCTTAAAGAAATGCCGGGTCACATATCATCTAGGGTTATAACTGTTATATTATATCGAATATTTAAATGAAACAATCTTAATTGATATTAAATTTTAAACATATTTCGGACTTTTTAACCTCTTTCATGGGAAAAAATACAGCCCATACATACAACGTTGAAGAAAATCGTAAGGTCACGTGCAAATTTTCACGAGAGAGTGACCTTACCATGCGACCCAACAATTACCGGTTGACCCAGCGAAATATCACATGTCACGTGACAACATCTTTAGCGAATTACAATAAAGATTTTTATATGAGTATATAATATTTCAGAATTCATCCTAGCTTTTCTAAATAGTTATTAGATAAAATTTTCGAAAATAGTGGAATAAATCATTTTTGGAGTGTTAAAAATTCTCTTGATGTTTTAGACAAACTTCGGGCATTTGAAAATACTTTTCAATCCGTAGACAGCTATGACTTTTCCACTTTATATACTAATCTACCTCACAATCTTATCAAAAAGAAATTTGAATATTTAATTAAATGGTGCTTTGACAAATCTAAAAGTGACTACATCTGTTCTAAAGTGTCACAAGTATTTAATAAAAATCGGTTTTTAGTTACGAAACCCACAAAGGTTATGTTAATTGGACCGACATAGAAGTTATTACTGCATTCAACTTTCTTTTAGATAATATTTACATCCGGTTCGGTAAACAAATATATCGCCAAGTCATTGGTATTCCAATGGGAACCAATTGTGCCCCACTCATAGCTGATCTGTTTTTATATTGTTACGAATCACAGTTTATGGCCAAGCTACAAAAAGACCGAAACAAAAACCACCTTATCGAAACTTTTAACAATACATATAGGTACTTAGATGACATACTTGCTCTAAACAACCCCACATTCTCAAATTTTATAAATGATATATATCCTAAAGAATTAACCCTAAATAAAGCAAACTCAACCGACAGTAGATGTCCATTTCTAGATTTGGACTTAAGCATTATCAATGGTAGATTACACACTAAAGTATATGATAAACGGGATGACTTTTCATTCCCAATAGTTAATTTTTCGTTTCTTGAAGGAGACTTACCATTAGCTCCAGCTTACGGGGTATACATTTCACAATTAGTCAGGTATGCTCGCATTTGCAGTGATGTGTCTGATTTTAATGATAAAAACCGTTTTATTACAGAAAAATTGCTAAAACAAGGTTAGCGTTACCACAAATTAGTCAAATCTTTTACAAAATTTGCACATAAATATGGACATCTCATCGAAAAATTTGATTGTACACGTAGATTTCTGATTGTTAAAGGAATATCTCATCCTGACTTTTATAGCAATGTAGTTTATAAAGCACAAAAATTCAAAAACAACCTTATGGAAATTAAAAACTGGCTTAAAAACCTTTTGAAAAAAGGATACGAATTCAATGTTTTAGTAAAATCTTTGCATTTGGTATGTTTTGGCAGAAATATTGATAGCTTGATAGTAACTTTAAAACGTTAAATTTTCACTTTGTATCCACTGTATTATTTATAAGCACCACAGCGATCAAGTATGTCGGTTCCGTATGTTGATACAACTCTTAATCATTCATTGTTTTGACGTGGGGTGTCGGATTTATAACTGATGTATTTGATTCTTTTACATCAATCGATAAATGTTTCTTAGCTAGTTGTCAGTAACTTCGAGTGTTCTCAAGAGAGTTCCTCCTTGTCTTGTTGTTTTCGAACAGTATTTTGTCTTAGGTTCTCTCTTGTTGAATTGAACTTTTGTCGATTGAGTTTTACAGTGTGTTTTATATGAAGCTTTGTGCAAGCTTATCAATAGGGGGAAGGTTGAACCAAAAAACTAGTTTAACCCCGCCACATTTTATATGTGCCTGTCCTAAGCCAGGAAACTTTGCCAAAGCCTTTGTTTGTCCTTGTCATTCTATGTTAACTGTTTTATGTCAAGAATTGAGTCTTTCGTTGATGATTTAGGGATTGGTTTTGATACTATTGTATTGTATTATTAGTCTTGGGCCAATGCAAGACGGTAAGCAGTGACCTATGGTCATGTTGAAGACTGCTTGCTGTTTTCCGTTGTGATTTTTTGAATTGCTGTTTGTTTATGTTTGTTGTGTAGCGTACACTTATTCCACATCTCAATATCGTATAGTTTTGATTTGACAGATTTTGATTAGAATTTAACAAGATAATTCTGTAATAAAATGATGTCGTACAGAGCCTTTATTTATATTTGTGATCAAATCTGAATAAATTTGTCTATGTTGCACCACTTATGTGCTAGGCTTTAAACGCTTTCCTACCTTAAGTGCGAATTTCCAGACGTCTCAATTCGGTAAGTATTGATTTAATATGTACACGACAAACTTAACCACGTATTTCAAACCCCTAATATAGCGGGTAGACATACCCAGGCACAAGATTTATTTGTTCGGTTTGAAGTGTTTTCACAACACAAAACTGGCCAAAAAATATAAGTATAAATGCAACAAAATGTAACGCATTCTCTGAGACCAAGGGGTTCTTCTCTCGCTTACTCGTTCAGTAATGAACGAGTCAGCGAATGAGTAAGCAAAAAAAAAGAATCCCTAGGTCTCAAAGATGAATGTAACGAGAGAAGAATCCTTAGGTCTCGAGGATGAATGTAACCATGGTAACGAGTACTGAATAAAATAATGACGAAAAGCTTCATTGATACGCAAAAAAAAACGTACTTAAGGGTGACTTTAAAAGTGATGAGGTTTTGAAATTGATGCCTTAAATCATAAGGGTATTACATGTATTTAAAATACAAAATAAGCTAAAATTTTTGACAGGTTACCATACTCGTTTTAAAGATAATATTAGAGTTCAAAATTTGGCGGGAAAAGTTTTTCTCTGGTTTTATCATAGCTTTAGCATTAGCATAATTTAGCTGTATAAACCTGACAAAAAGTGATTATAATTTAAAATAAATTTGTAAAACAGATATTTATGGTGTAATGAAGACCTTACACAAAAGAAAAGAAGGGGTTACCATGCAAACATGTTTGCCTTATTTTGATGGAAAAAACCGAGGATTCCGAAAAAATGTCAAAAATCTTAAAAGCTGACCATCCAACACCCTTAAACCGTGACAGTAAAATGCTATAGTTTATTTTTCATTTATAAAAGTGCACATGTAATACTTGGTGTCTATTTCACTATAGTGCAGCTGGGGAGACGAAAAAGAAATTAATTATTCCAGTTTCTTGAAAATTCGTTGCAGTAAAATTAAGTTTAGATTAAGCGGCTATTACATTATATGGAATGAAGCAATATTTCAGAATTTATCCTTTTCAAAAGAGTTAATCAAAATCTGCATTAGTCTTACTTTTCTGATCACAACATAATTTTGATAAGAATTTTAATAAGATAATTCCGTAATAAAATATTATTACACAAAGATGCTGTATATAGTGCCTTTATAAGTGCTAACGCTGAATAAATTTATACAATGTCTGCATTTTGTTAGTCTATACATGGAAGCAATAATCTTACTTCTTTATGAGTCCACGATTGTGAACAAGGCGAGTGTGTTTTTTCATACACCTATTCGCAAAAAAAAAGAAAATCTGGGCATAATTTAAAAATAAAATCAGTCATTCAGAAGGATGTAAAATATCTAAATTAAACTAGTTCACATTGATACCCACTTTGGTAATTTTTTTGGGTCAACACCGAAGTTTAAGAAAAGCAATTTACAAATAAAAGTCAAACCACGTTTTAGTTATAATTTTCTCGGTTTGGCTGGAGTAAAGATGGTGCAAGTAGTAAATAAACGGGTAATAACAAAACTACGGCGACCTTATTGATGGCTTCTCAATGTCCAAGACAAAACAAGATAAAGACACAGAAAAAAACTGAAGATCGCAACGGACCTGACTTGGTACAGGTATATTAATAGAAACCGTGGAATAAACCTGGTTTTATGGTCCCAAATTCCCCTCTTCCATTGTGATTTTAGGATCCGGTAGCAACACAAAGCACATCATGGATTGGTTTTGAGACATAATAATGTTAAAGAAGAGAGGGGGTCATATCAGTACAATCAAAACATTCATGAATAATTTCCTCTGATATTATTTGCTATAATCTTCCAGTGGCTGATATCGAAAGAAATTTTTTAAGGTCGTACTAGACGTATTTTCTTAATCCGTATGCCTAAAAGCCGGTGAAAGAGACAACAGTATTGAATGAAATCATGAGAAAAGTGTGTAAGAGCCCTGGCATACTATCAAATATAAAGTTTAGACAACATATGCATGTAAAGAACGTACGAATGGTACTTTCCAAGTTTAATTTATAATTTGAAAAATGGAAGAAGCCTTTTTGTAGTTATCATGTGGGGGTGGGGTGGGATGGGGTGGGGGGATTGACGCCCTTTTCGACGCCTCTGTGTCATATAGAGCGGTCAGTTTTATGGGTGGTGGAAAGCGGAATTTACAAACAGGACTCGAACACCACCTGAGAGGTGGTGGGCTAGTGATCAATAGTGCGGTATTTAAACCAATGCCTTACACAGGCAAATTTGGTTCACATGAGTTTCATGTGAAAAAATTCACATGAAATTCACCCGAATCGAGCTTATACGTGAAACTCACATGAAAAAGTTCACGTGAGTTTCACGTGAAATGAGCTTTCACATGAAATTCACATGAATCTCACGTAAATCTCACATAAAAACCATTCACATCAATTTCACGTGAAAAGTTCACATCAATTTCACGTGAACCAATTTCATGTGAAACTCACATGATTTTCATGTGAAATTCACGTGAGATTCACATGAAATTCACGTGAGATTCACATGAATTTCACGTGAAGCTCAATTCACGAGAAACTCATGTGAGCCAAATTTGCCTGTGTAGACCTCTCGGTAATTGAATGGCAATTACTAGTATACAACAACTCTCGAATTGCAGTAGGACATGGGGCGCACTTGGAAAGGTGAAGTTGTACCGTTCCCGCCTAGTACTTGGATTTTGCCGCAATGTGACACCAGTACCCGGATTCAGACTTCGGATTCAACAGATCTTGCCTCGCAAAGTTATCACAGTGAAACGTTATCGTCATGTTCAATTCCTTTCAGATCTCCACATGATTTTATACTAAAATAAAGGTAATTCTATATATTTTAGAAGAAAAAAAATCTCTTGTACAAACCATGATCTCCCTTAACCATGCCATGACCAAATCCCTTTACCAAACATTGTATGACACATTACTACCTGTGCATTTCTTGCAGGCCTTTTTTTCAATAGTAGAACAAATGTGAATTTAAGCCTATTAAACCTTATCCTTGGAATTCTATTGCAATAAAAAAAAAATTCTTTTTTCTTTTAAAACTTGTCAAGATCGTCCTTAAACGAACCACCTTGACAAGTTTCAATATATATTTTCCTTTCTTGCTCATATACAAAATATTTTTATACAATTAGAACAAATTCAATTCAGAAAAAAATCCCCCCCAAAAATAAAGCGTTAAAAGGCAGAGCTAAATCTAAGCACTAAAATAAAGAACGATCTGTTTTTCACCAGCTTGAAAATTATATCAATTTGTTCGTTTGCTCCGTCCACTTTAATTTTTGTTAAGAGCTCCGTCCACTTGAATATACATACGGAAGCGTATTCGGGACATGGTCTTTTACTTTACTAATTGGTTATATCCAATTAATAATTGGTTATATCCAATTAGTAATTGGTTTTATCCAATTAGTAATAGGTTATATCCAATTAATAATTGGTTATATCCAGTTACTAATTGGTTATATCAAGTTATTAATTGGTTATATCCAGTTACTAAGTGGTTATATCCAGTTACTAATTGGTTATATCCAGTTATTAATTGGTTATATCCAGTTAGTAATTGGTTATATCCAGTTAATAACTGGTTATATCCAGTTAATAACTGGTTATATTCAGTTATTAATTGGTTATATCAAAGTATTTACTATAAATGTCAGGTGCACATGACAAATGCACACTTTTTCGACAACATGGACCGATTGTACTTGATCGAGTATTATTTTCGAATGCATCTAACATTCGACGATATCGCGAACATGCTCGAAAAGAAGCATGAAATAAAAATATCTTCCCGACAAATAAAAAGAATAGCCGCATCTCTAGGTTTATATAGAAGGAAAAATAAATCCGATTTTCTTGATGTTGCATCGTTTATTTCAAAAGAAATAAACCGATCTGGACAAAATCATGGGTACAGGTGGATGTATACTAAATGCATAGACAATGGAGTAATTTTTGATCAAGAAACAGTTCGTTTGGTTATCAAGTGTCTAGACCCTGATGGTATTGAATGCAGAAGTCGTCGGAGACTGAAACTACGGACATATAACAACCAAGGACCAAATTATCTATGGCACATGGATGGATATGATAAACTTAAGCCTTATGGAATCTGCATTCACGGCTGTATTGATGGGTTTTCGCGGAATGTAATGTGGCTTGAGGCCTTTTCGACAAATAATGATCCAAATGTAATGGCTAGGTACTTCATCAATACTGTAAACGAACTAGATGGTTGTCCTCTGAAATTAAGGGCGGACTTTGGAACAGAGAATGGGATTTTACAACAAATGCAGATATTTATGGGAGACTGTGAGGCACAAGAGAATAGTGCTTTCTTGTAAGGAACTAGTAAATGCAATCAGCGCATTGAAAGTTGGTGGGGTATTTTACGAAAGGAGAGCATACAGTTCTGGATGAATATATTTGAAACTCTAAAAGATGGGGGGACTTTACCGGAGATTACTTAGATTTGAACTTGATTCGTTTTTGTTTCATGATTTAATACAGGTATGCTATTATTTTGTTAAGTACAATTGAGTATGCATATAGATCTTCTTAATTATAAAAAAACTATTACATGATCAGCTCCCCTCTTCGAAAGAAGCAAAGAGACACTAACGGGGCATTCCAAGGTCAAAATTCTAAATGAGCGATGGCTAAACTGATAAATACAAAACGAAACATGCACAAACAAACAGAATACAAAAAAATAGGTATATTAACTTTATAATTGGTATATGATCTCAAAATGAAGTCATTTCTTGTGAATACGAAAATAAGGTTTGCCAGATAGTAAATTCTTGATCATGACCGACGCAGTCAATTTTCAACTTAATCATTAGCATGATTAGTGCATTTCATAAACTTTGGCCAATTGTCTTAGCAACGGGTACATGTACCGAACACGCGAATCGTTCAAAGTTTTCATAAATTCCGCAAAACATTTCTCTTAAAACCAACTGCATTTAACTAGATCTATACTCATCAGAAGCGAATCGAATGAAATATTTTTTCCTTATATGCGACATTGAGAAATATAAATTGCAAGTTTGGCAAATTATTGAATTGTGGACTCATGAAAATTTGTACTCTGAGAGTACTTGTCTGGACAATAATTTGTAGTAAATAAAGATTTTTTCAATGTGCAATAACAGGAATATTTTAATCAAGGTTTCATGTTCCGTATGTGGCTGACTTCAGATTCGAGGCCTAATGAAAATAATTTTCAGATATTTGCATACTGTTTTCAAAGTACAATCATCGCATTATTTAGTTTTTTTACTTTCAGAAAGAATTAGAAACAGTAATGCAAACATGGAACAACCATACCTTGCGACGAACAAAGCATGGAAGGACGCCATGTGGAAAACCTATAAATATCTACAATTGTCCAGAGCTATTCATCACGGAGGACTTTTTGTGGGAGGTTGATGCCCTGAAGTTAGAGGTTTGTAACCGGGAGTGTCTGACACCTAACTTTGACATCCCATGTGACAATGACCTGTATAGACTATGCGTATTGGAAATGGAAGAAAGAACTTTTCAACGCCCTGATGATGCCGAAGAAGCTGTGGAACTTTACCTATCTGTGTACGTCCAGCCATCCGCAATTTAGTATTATAACATGTGCAGTGCTTTATAAATACAAATTTAAACTATAGAAATGCTTTAGTTTACAAAATCTGATGTTTCCCCATCCTATTAAAATGTTTATTTTACGTATATTCTCGATCGGTAGGTCCTAATTTGATGCCGGTAACTAAAAAGATAAAAAATTGACATTTAAGGTCAAAGTCAAAGGTAATTTAAAGTCATACCTAAAGTTATGATATACATTGTCTAGTTCTGACCTTCTTAAATACATGTATTAAATGTCAATGTCCATAATAAAAACACTAATAAATATGGAAATTCGACCTTGAAGGTCAAGGTTAGGGTCATGGCCCATGACACACTATCTTGTAGTGATATAATATACCAAATATCTAAGGCCTATGTCAAAAGACAAAACAGTTAATTTAAACATATTTATTTATACTGGATTGGGAAACAAGCTTACTGATTCTATAAATCCCTCTCCCCAAAACAGTTATGTCCTGGAAAAGGCAATGGTTCAAAACATTAGAAAGGACTTTGAATCAAAGGTCAACAGAGATGGCACGCAAAAAAAATGGCCTGTGGCAACCTACCTACGTACCAAATATTTAAGGCCAATGATAGTTATGGCACAGACAAATTTATGGTCCAAAATATCAAAAATGACCTTGAACTCAAATATCAAAGTCAACCATAGTTGTATGTGACACATCCTCAAGTAGTGACCAAAATTGAAATAGGCAAAAGTAATTGCCCGGCAAAGACTTAATAATCCAAAATCTCATAAAAATGATCTCTAGGTAAAAAATCAAGCCGCCTGGTAGTGACCTACCCAAATTCCATAGTTTGATGTAAAATTTGAGAAAATTTGACCTTCAGGTAAGGTAAAGGTCGTATGAAAATCATTCTTGTACATGACACATCGTATCATGATGTACCCTAATGTAAAATATCAAAGCTCTATGCCGAAGGATAACAAGTTATGACTAGATAGGCATTGCCTGTGAAATTACCAGTAAGGTCAAAGGTGAAGGTCATTCTATTATGCGACCTATATATTCTGATGTCAAATGTCAAAGCTGTATTCCAGGTGATAATTTGAACGTTATCACCCAGACAGGAAAATCAAGAAAAATCAGCAATAATTTGGTCTTGAGGTCAAAAGTCAAGATGATATGAAGTACATTGTAGTACGCGACGCATCTGCTCATGGTGATACATTCTCATGGCAAGTATCAAAGCTTGCCAAAGGGTAAAATGTTATGGCCAAGACAGGCATTGCATGTAAAATAAGCAGTAATTTTACCTTGATGTCAAAATATGCGATACATCGTACATGGTGATCATGTATTTTACCATATCATGTTTCTTTTAATTACCTGAATTGCATGGTAATATCATAAACGTTATTGGGGTTTTTTTAAAAAAAAATTAAGCTGTCAATTGCACATGACAGTCAGTTCTTAATCACTAAAACTTTAACCTTAATTAAGCGTTCATGTGGAAAATTTAGGTCAAGGTCACCTTCTTTTGGTAGATTCTGACTATCTTGTATATGAGGTCATGTCTCGTGTGTACAGTGTTTTCTGTATTTTTGTAAATACTAAACCTAAGGTTTGGCTCCCCCATCGTAGTTTTGTGCTTATTATTTGGACTTCAACACGTTTTTGAATTGTTGATTTATAACTTTGGGTTCTAGTGAGTAAAAAGTTTTCAAAATGATCATACAGCTCGATCATTAAAATTACATTGAAATTGCAGTTTGAGTTAACGGAGTCATTTATGTGAAAATTGTAGGTCAGGGTCAGCAGTTCACTCTCTTATGACTTTAAGTTCACATTTCGATTGTTGTTCTATCGGTTTTTGTGTTCTCTGTTTGTTCGTGTTATTTTCGTTCATGATTGACGGTTTGTCTTTGCTCTTTAATGCCCCAAGATTACCTTTTTATCATTTTGAGTGTGTTCTACCTTTTGTTACAAAACACAACAAACCAACTAACATCAACTGACAAGCGAACTCAATTGTAACGAGTGTGAACTCAGGTACTCCGGAAAAAATTAAGAAGTTCCTGCCTGTTGTAACACACACATCGCGCTGTCTGTGATAACTTAAGCGTGTCACGAAACAAAACTCTATGACAAACCCACATCTGCATTCATCTGTCTATGAGCTGATGATGTCTTCCATAAAACCTCTTAACTTTAAGTGATGACAGCAATCGAGGAAAGGAACAAGATAACCTTGCTTTAGCTATTTTTGTGTCAAGCGTGACGCCCTGTTAACGAAACTCAATGTATACCTTGCAAGCCCTGGAATAACGAATCACCTGTGATACGTTAACCCCATAAGCTGGAGCGGACGGAATGTTGCTACACAAGAAGGGGAAGTTGACGATTGGAAAGTTGATGTCATCACGTTTGTCATAGTTTTGTCGAAAGTGCTCCTTAAATGTATATTAGAGATGTAAATACGAGGCAGACTTTCTAGAACAGATAGCATCTTATATCGCAAGTTCCTGTGATATGTGAGATGTAAAAAATTGTTTGGTATATTATCAATATAGCAGATAGTAAGCTGGTCTTCGATTTTTTTTTTATCCAGACGTGATTGTAAGAAGTCTGCCTCAATTATTAATGAATGAAAAAAACAAATCGGTAAGCAAAGTTGTGATACGACAACCCCATAAGCTGGGGCGCGGGCGGGCGGAATGCTGCTACACAAAAAAGGTGGAAAGTTGAAGTCATCACGTTTGTCGTAAAGATTTGTTGAAAGTTCATATAAACTTTGCAACAAAATCCGTTACTCGACAAGAACACATCTGAAAAAAATTCATAATCGAACCAGAAATATTTTGAATACCATATTGGTGCCTCTTGCTTCTTTCTTTCTTTTTATGATATAAAACATTACTGCAAAATGTCAGAGAATTTGGTAAAGTAGAATGATTTATTGTGTCAACAAACAAGCAAGAGACTCCCATAAGCCAAATTCGCTCACCTATTCTTCAAGCTAGTGTTATCTGCAAAATACCATTTAGTCAACTGAAGTTTTTGTAGAGTATAAGAAAGCAATATCTTTCCACTATCTGCAATAGTTTTCATTCTATAGGGCAAAAATTAATTCATCTGACAACCTCGCCTCTATAATGGCGACTTTTGTAGAGCTTAATCTGTCTGTTAATAATTAAGCCCCTTAATAAGGGGTTATTTGACAACTTCGATCTTAAGGACACTTCTGTAGAGCTAAATGAGCTGAACATTAAAGCAAAGAAAAGCTTTTCTCTATCTGCAATAGTTTTCATTCAAAACATGCCAAAATTCTATTTTTTACTAATAAAGGGCCATATAACCCCTATAAGGGGTCATCGTTGTAGAGCTTTTGATACTGAAGATGGAAGGTTGCCTTGGTTTTTCTCTATTTTCCTCTTCTTAACAAATATACATTTTTTAGTATACATCCACCTGTACCCATGATTTTGTCCAGATCAGTTTATTTCTTTTGAAATAAACGATGCAACATCAAGAAAATTGGATTTATTTTTCCTTCTACAATGTATATAAACCTTGAGATGCGGCTATTCTTTTATTTGTCGGGAAGATATTCTTATTTCATGCTTCTTTTCGAGCATGTTCGCGATATCGTCGAATGTTAGATGCATTCGAAAATAATACTCGATCAAGTTTAATCGGTCCATGTTGTCGAAAAAGTGTGAATTTGTCATGTGCACCTTATATTTATAGTAAATACTTTGATATAACCAATTAATAACTGAATATAACCAGTTAATAACTGGATATAACCAGTTACTAACTGAATATAACCAATTAATAACTGGATATAACCAGTTATTTACTGGATATAACCAGTTATTAACTGAATATAACCAGTTAGTAACTGGATATAACCACTTAGTAACTGGATATAACCAATTCATAACTGGATATAACCAATTATTAACTGGATATAACCAATTATTAACTGGATATAACCAATTATTAATTGGATATAACCAATTACTAACTGGATATAACCAATTACTAACTGGATATAACCAATTACTTATTGGATATAACCAATTACTAATTGGATATAACCAGTTATTAATTGGATATAACCAATTATTAATTGGATATAACCAATTAATAAAGTAAAAGACCATGTCCCGAATACGCTTCCGTATACATGACCCATGTTTATATGAGACTTTATTCTTTTTAAGCATACCCATTTTTAGCTCACCTGACCCGTCATCATTAGGCGTCCGTCGTCCGTCGTCCGTTAATGACTTTTCTTCGAAGATCTTCTTCTCTTAAACCACTGAAGGGATTACTTTCAAACTTTGTACATTGGATCTTAAGGATGTCTTCTACCAAGTTTGTGAAATTTGTGTACGCCGACCAACCAACATGGCCTCCGTTGCTAAAAATAGAACAGGGGGGTCAGACCATAGTTTTTAGCTTATATCTCAAAAAGTATAGGAGATAGAGAAAATCTGAAGCAACCCACCTTCTTCAGCATCAAAAGCTTTCCGAAACTCTCCACTGGGTCAAAGATGTGGGACGACTCCTTATAGGAGTGTTTTCCGGACTTTATCTTGAAAACCGTAAGGGTTGAAATTACAGTAACATTGTTTGATTATATACTAGACATTCATTAAAAAAATATAGTTTACATAAAATCTGCCCCTGCAGTAGAAAGTTTTCCGTATATTCCCTTCGTGAAGGAGCATTCACTGTTGGTTTTACAGTAGCTTTTCATTTTGAGGTTGTGCATTTCCAAGATATATCCCCGTTTCTTAAAGTCACATTTATTCTGAAAAAAAAATCCATCTTGAGTTAAGCATTTTAATTTGTCTCAAAAACTTTCAAATCTATAAGTATCCATCCCCAAATGTTTACATAAAGACCAAGTGTTTTGTATCTTTAGTTCATACAAGGTGTTAATAGAAGCTAAGACAATAATGTAAAAATAGATAGAAGGAGAAAGAAATAAAATTGATATACAGGAGTATTTTGCAATTTCATTTATTTTGTTCTTAAACTAGTCTATTTTTTTTAGTCAAAATTAGAAATTTTTCATCACCTCTATGTATTTAATCAAGACAAGACAAGACAATAACCAATACACAATTGGTAGAAATTCACCTTCATTTAATACCTATTCAGGTAAAAATCTAATTATGGAATGGATATGGTGAGCTGCATAGAAAGGGGTGTCCGTGTGCCAACAGTGATGAAAATCATCTGTTTAAAGCCAATGACACCGGAGAATCCAGCATGGGTTGAGCTGAAATCGAACCCATACTCTGTCATCTATGGCAACTTCGCCTGCTGTGTCCAGCGCCCTAAACCACTAGAGTCCACTTAGGTTAGATAAAAATCTAGCTTTCGGTTGCCTAGTTAAGCCTCCTCGTAGACAATCTAAGGTTGTAACGCAGTACGCGATGAACATTAGGTGGGTAGGTCGTAGGGAGAGAAAGATAGAGAATTGGTCGCAACTGGTTTAGTAATAGAAGTATATATATAAATGGTGTTGTGTACAGCTCTGTAAGTAATTGATATAATATGGCGACCAATTCTCTATCTTTCTCTCCCTACCCACCTAATGTTCATCGTGTACTGCATTACAACCTTAGATTGTCTACGAGGAGGCTTAACTAGGCAACCGAAAGCTAGATTTATATCTAGCCTAGGTGGTCTAGTGGTCTAACTTTGCAGCTCACCATATCCATTCCATATTATATCAATTACTTTATAGAGTTGTACGCAACACCATTTATATATATAAAAATCTAATTAGCCCAAATGTCGAGTGCGCTATTAGCCCAAATGAAAATATGTATTCTGAATTTTTAGCCCAAATGTAAATCGTTACACCCCCCCCCCCCCTCGGATAAACACTGAGAACGTTTTCATTTAATATTAGTCAGTTAATTAATTTATTAAATTATAAAATACTTGTTTGAATATAGAAGAAAGTATCATGTTTAAAATGATAAATATATAATGCTCATTTTCTTGAAAGAGGTCGTTATAAAAAAGGTTTTCAATACATGATAAACGTGACATGCAAAATGTGAAACATGAGTCATTGAAGATAAAATCCACTACTTTTCCCATTGTCTTTGACATGTTTGATGTGTTTTTTTGATTCATTTGATTCCTTAGTGTTGTAGTCCCAGTCTTCCGGCTCGGTTTGACATGGTTTGCAATTTGCTGATGAATTGAATGACTAAACAAACAAAAAATATATCAAGAAACAAAAAGCTTCATTCAGTTTAATACACCCGGGTTGCACCATTTATAAAAATAAGTCTTTGAAAACTGGCAATTAGATACCGTCAGTAGGTTCGAACATGGAAGTATTATTACTTCCATGGTTCGAATAAGGCGCACTTCTGATGAAATAATCTGATGAAATTTTATGATGTAATGACGAATTCGTGGATTCCGATTGACCCGGTTCAGGGTTCATACATCATGTGCCCCCTTTTCAAGGCAATTAATTTCTATATGATATGCCACATTTGTAAACACGTCTTGGGACGTACTTTGAATACATCAGTAACTCTGCCAGGTGTTGGTCCTCAATCCCTCTCTGGACACACTTAACTTTATTTAATAGAGTTAAACCTAAATTTTTGACTGTGATCAAAATCTGAAATCGGATTATCTTTCTTTGTAAGTAAAGTGAAAAGTTCATTCAGTGCGGGCATGCGCGTTTCTCTAAGACAAAGAAAAAGCCCGAGGAAATCGGAATGTTTCATCATTCACATTTCAGCCATATTTGACTTCACATGGAGAAAACTGCACACGGCACGAAATTTGTGGTAGGTTTTTAATACGGGAAGCATGCATGTTAGTATTAATTTTACGGTTTTGCTATTGTAAATTTAGATAATTGTGAAATAAGGAATAGTTGAGTCAGTTTAACTTTGATCTGATGATTTTAACTACCCATAAACACATGTCATTCATGTTGTTGGGTGAACAAAAAGGGCGAACAAAAACAACAATTCGCTCGACTTTGTCACTTTACGAACAAGATATGTGCGAAACCTATAAGTATATCAACCATAAATACAAGTCTAATTTCATTAAACTGTTTGAACTGAGCGAATTACAGACCAGAGGTCGCAGCTACAAGCTTACTAAAAAATATTCAAGAACTGATGTTTGTAAAAACTTTTTAACAAATCGTGTTGTGAACATTTGGAACATGCTTCATAGATGGATCCAGGGGGGGGGGGGTGTGACGGCTCGGGCGCCCCCCTTTTGGCAGAAAATTTGGTTGAATATATAGGGAATTAATGAAGCATGACCAAAGCAGGCCCCTTCTCAGGCCAGTCAGTGGGCCCCCTCTTTTCAGAATCTCTGGATCCGCCTCTGTGCTTCCATCCCCTACCGTTGACGCTTCTTCTTTGGAGTGCTTCAAAAGCAACTGAGGTCCTTACCATAGGGGAAGGGGGGTAGGAGGGGGTCTGATCCCGGAATCCCGAACTAATTTTTAAGAAATCCCGTCATCCCGACTTTAAAATGAGGAAATCCCGAAGCCCGGTAAAATTGATATAATTCTATCCTGGAATCCCGAACTTAAATTGTCCAAATCCCGGAATCCTGAGCTTAAATATGGCCAATCCCGATGTCCCGAAAAAAGGTCCTACCCCCCATAGGGGGAAGAGGACAGAGCAACAAAGTAACAAAGAATACCAGTATACAGGTCTATGGCAGTACTATTTTATGCAAAATTGTGAAATAAAACTGATATGCAACTTATCCGGAGCTCTGTCTGATATCTTACCTAATTAAACCAGGCTGTGGTTTTGATGAGCTGCTTGTGTGAGATTTGCACAAAAATTAAAAGATCAAAGGGAGAAAAAAGGCACAGGATATGGAACCTTACGGCATATTTGGGCAAAACCGTAACAATAATAAATTTTCATTGTTAAGGCAAAGACCTGGCAAAGACCAAAATCGGGAAGGGCTGGCAGGACGGAGGCAGAATCCTTTGCATTCCAACAATAAGAATGTTGGCCATGACTCCACAACTTACCTGTGGAAAATTTTTGGAGGGCAAAAAGCATAAAACTAGCTGTGTTGGAAAACGTCTTTAAATTGTCATAACTTTTTTGTTATCAAGATAATTAAAAAATTCTTTTGGTTCTACAATTTTTGAAAATAAATTTTCAGTGGTTCTCATCATCATCATTGATTAAAAATTTTCAAGGAAAAATAACTGGGTTCAAAAACAATTTTACAGAAAATCAATAATGGTAAATATGAATAAATTCTTCTTTTAAGAACTGTTTACAGAACCATTTTATCTGATCAATTAAAAAAGTTATGAGGATTTGAAAATGTGGTAAATGACTGACTGATTTAGGTGTTTATAGCTTAGGTGTATATACCTCTTGGGTATTCCAGGTGTTAGCTTACGTTAATTTTTTACCCTTATGTTTGGAGACATACATTGTTAGAAGAATGTGGTAAATTATCCTGAACACTCCTATAAGAATCTTTTAATTATTATGGCACTTATACATGTAGGAGTGTTCACCGAACTCTTTAATGATGTCATATTCAATAATTTGCATCTCATTAAGCATGTTAAGTGTCAAATTGCATGAATTGGATGGCAATAAACAAACATCAATGGACAGGATAATTTACCCAATTTTCAAATCCTCATAACTTTTTTACAAAAAAAAATCCAATTTCCAATCAATTTCCCTCAATTAATTTGGGGCTTGGTAAACCATTCTTGGCCAGCTTAGAGTATTCAAATAAAAAAAGCCCAGGGTATAGGAAAATTTTTCAACCCCTGACAAGAAGCTTAAAGAAAGAAACAAGAAATTTTATTACTGAGAAGAAAAATTTTGCAAGATATTTTATGTTGAACAATAGAAAAAATATTCTATATATAAATTAAAAAATTATATCTTAACTGGAGTGCTTATTCACATGTATTATACATGTTATATGTATATTGATCCTGGATAAGATTAAAAAAGAGGCGAAATTATATAAAAATCATACAACAGGCTTCTTTTCAGCCCAACTCCTCTGAAACTACAGCTCTAACCTAATTCAGCAAAACTTGATACATGCATGTAGGAAGGATACCATATGTACATGTAGTTGTGCTTCCATCCAGGAAATTTTGATCTTCAAATTTTTGTGTGCCCAGTTATGGCCATTTGAATTTACAAATTTGTTGAAAACTCTCATTTGTCATTTTGTCAGTGCAACTCCTCTAAAACTATTGAACCAATTCAATGAAACTTGGTTTATACATTGTATGATAGATATCTGACAAATATCATTGTATATAGTGCATATTACCAAGAAATATTGACCCTCAACTTTTTATGTGAGTAACAGCCCTTTGAAACATGAAAGGACAAGGTACAGTAAGGCCCATATTTGCCCCCCTCTATGATTCAAAATTACAAAATTGATTTGGAAAAGATTTCTTATGCTATTTAGAAGTTCAAGTGAATGAACAAACTTGTTCTAATCTTTTTAAGCGATGAAAAATGGGATGTCAAAACAAACAAAATATGTAGGATTCCTATAACGTTTGCGGAAAATGGACGACTTTCAGGTTATTTTTTTATTTTTAAGATGCCACCGCCTTCTTGACCCAAACTTTTTGTTAATTAACATTAAAAGTGACTTCAATTAAAGTCTAAATCACTTAAGAAATCTTTGGGTCACACAGGCGGAGGCCTTTGAAAATAACAATAAGCTCTAAAAATCCGCATTTCTCGATTTAATTTGTTGATTTTACTCTGTTTTGGGTCTCTATAAAATTGAAAAACCGAAAAGATTATTGAAAATTGAAAGCATACTCATAAATTTGAATCATCTTACTCCATTTTTAATGTGCATTTTAATAATTTATTTAAGATTTATTTTTTCATAAAATAAGGGGCCAAATATGGCTCTTACCGTACCATGTCCTTTGCTGAAAATTCACTTTTATCATCTTGTTAGCACAATCTCTTTGAATCTACTGTATGGTACGTATACACATATACCCTGTATTTTATGAAACTTGCCTGTATTTTATGAAACTTGTTATAAAATGTAGATGTGCATAAATTAACTTTATTGTTCTCTAAAGGTATATATAATGCAATTCAATAGCTTGCAATTTTGATGATTAGAAAAAATTGATCAAGGAAGAAAAAAATTACTGTCATCATGGTCATGACTGTAAGCCTATTTATTTTTGTGAGGTATTTAATTTATTTTCGTGAATTTCACAGCCAGCCATCTTTTGCAAAACGTAAATCATGAAAATAAGGACCCACTAAAATAAGTATGTTTACAGTACATGTAAATGATGCTTGTTCCCCCTATCAATATGTAGGTGCTGAAATATTGTTATTCTCTAATTTGGACCCCTGCCTGGAGCACCTGAGTTCACTCTCATTAGGACTAGATTTCCCAGCCATTGTTAAATGATATTCAGTAATTTTTGTCTCGCCTGCGAAGCAGAGCGGGACATAGGTGTTACTTTACCGGCGGCGACGGCGACGGCGGCGGCGGCGGCGACGGCGGCGGCGACGGCGGCGTTAACTTTTTGGAAAAGTTTTATGAGCACCTCCATATCTCAAGAACTATAGGTCCTGGGTTGATGAAACTTGGTATGCATATGCCCCAGTAGTAGCTTAGCACAGTTGCATCCCCATCTTTTGACCTTGACCTTGATTTTCCGGTTGAATGACTTTGACAATTTTCAATACATATATAATAGCAATGAAAAAGTTTTGCGAGCACCTCCATATCTCAAGAACTATAGGTCCTAAGTTGATGAAACTTGGTATGCATATGCCCCAGTAGTAGCTTAGCTCAGTTGCATCCCCATCTTTTGACCTTGACCTTGAATTTCCGGTTGAGTGACTTTGACAATTTTCAATACTTATAATAGCAATGGAAAAGTTTTGCGAGCACCTCCATATCTCAAGAACTATAGGTCCTAGGTTGATGAAACTTGGTATGCATATGCCCCAGTAGTAGCTTACCACATTTGCATCCCCATCTTTTGACCTTGACCTTGATTTTTTGGTTGAGTGACTTTGACAATTTTCAATACATATAATAGCAATGGAAAAGTTTTGCGAGCACCTCCATATCTCAAGAACTATAGGTCCTAGGTTGATGAAACTTGGTATACATATGCCCCAGTAGTAGCTTAGCACAGTTGCATCCCCATCTTTTGACCTTGACCTTGATTTTCCAGTTGAGTGACTTTGATTATTTTTATTGCATATATTTGCAATGTTTAAGTTCTATAAACATCTTTTGATCTCAGAAACTGAAAATCCATGTAAATTCAAAATATAGTGGAAGTAAGAAAGAATAATTGTTTCTGATGGTGCCGGCAGGCGAGACATACTTTAGTGTTAACTCTTGTTGTGTTTCAGTGTTTCATATGTTGTTGCTTTTTTCTTCTTATTCTTGTTTGTGTTAACTGGTTTTGTATCTGCCATTTACATGTACACATGTAGTACTATGACATTCAAATATCCCATTGGTACCTCTGCTTCTTTGATAATTCATAAAACTAAAAACAAGACAAAAGCCTTTTAATTTTGGGGTCAAAGTCAAGATTTGAATTAATTTTTAAAGAAGATTAACTTTTGAACACCTTGATAGAATTTCATGGAACTTATATACATGAAAGCTAACTATGAGGTAGGGAAAAGGCCTTTTGATTTTGGGGTCATAAGATCAAAGGTCAAGGTCACAAGATTTACAAGACAGGGGACCTATAGTCGTGCTCTTGGTAAAGGATAAATATGTGAAGAATTGAATTGTTTTGTTATATCATACACAGGTATGTGGGTTAGACATATACATGTACATGTACATTGTAGTTTTACCCTTGTCTGTCCTTATGTCCATAACAATTTGGTTGAGGGCCATATCTGGGGTACAACATGTTTGGGGTCAATGATACATGTATTTCAAGAATGGGCGGTCATCTGTGGCTCATATACATTTTTTGTACATGTATGTATATATCTTTAAAATTTTCTGCTTTCAGATGTGTTCATCAAGATTGTGTTTTGTCTGTCTTGGGCTATTTATAGTATCGTTGTTTCCTGGACCAAGCCACTGTAAACAACACGAGGCAGATCTGTATGACAAAGCCACTGCAAATACGTCAGAATCATACGATCATGATCATTTGAAACAAATCATAGAAACAGGTCAGAACTCGTCCGAGGATGCAAGGGCCATGAAGAGAAATTACTTCATCTCTAAATTATTCAAACAATTTGCAAATGAGGAGGGGATGCTGTCTCATGAAGGGCTAGACAAAATCCTACTACAGCTCGGATTGAAAGACGACATGCACGAAGATTACTTTCATCACGCAGAAGGTTTAAGTAGTCAGGAAGAACATGATCATAGCGATCATAATCATGATGGACATGATCATAGCAATCATAATCATGATGACGATCATCACTCTGATAATTCCACTACTGACATGAATGACATATATAAAAGAGCTGCTATCCATAATGAAACTGTAAGTTTTAATACCCCCGCTCATAAAGTGGAGGTCAGGTCTGTTTGAAATCATGATAACATAAGGTTTAAGTTAAGTTTTTAAACATGTTAAATAAGGATGTACCTGTACATTAAAGAATTATACTATCAGTCTTCACGGTTAACTTTTTGAAGCACAAGCTTGAAAATTATTATTTTTAGAAATGTTTTAACATATAATTGGCTTGAAATTCCATATTTAAAGAAACTTTACTGGTCCGAAAGCTATTTTACTGGCCAGGGCCGTCAGACTTATGGCTAAATTCGAAGACTGTAATATACATGTATGGTGATGAAACTTTATAAATACACAAATCATAAAATGATAAACATGAATAATACACATGTAACTAACTACATGTAGTATGCTGGTTACAGTGCCTGAAATAGGCACTCGCCCACTGGCCAATGGAGAGTAGATTTTGAACTGGGCGAGTGATAAATTTAAAAAAAAATTATGTTGAACAAACAGTACACTCAGAGAGGATTGATTCTCATACTCTGATTTAATTTTGGAGGGAAATTTTTTAATGACTCCAGGAAACTCCAAGAAAAGCCATAAAAATCTAGGAGGGTTTTAGGAGTACTCCCTCTAAAGGGTCATGAATTACTCTGAGCTTGGAGTTTTTTATTGCCTTGAAAACCTTTTGAAGTAGCACCTATTTCCTGTCTTGGGGGACATTTTGTTTTAAATACTGTACTTACATGTACATGTATGTATGTATAAGAAAACTTTCATAAGATATGGTTTGGGCCAGTACATTGGTTTATCCCATTTCAGGCACTGCTGGTTACATAGTTAACGACAAAAGATATATGTATATAAGTTTTTGAATAGATATTTTAAATACATGCACATGCATTAACTCAATTTTGGGGACATTTTGTTTTAAATTCATGTACTGTACTTACATGTACATGAATGTAACATATACATTATGTGTTCACTCAATTTAGCAGAAGTGTTCAAATTATACATTTTGTAAATGTATGCAGTTTTAAGCAAGGTACATGTAGTGTTATTATTTTTACACTTTTAATGTTAATCACAGACTAAGTTTTTGTCTTTATTTAACTGTTATTTGAATATCACTGTCATTTATCAACATTTTTGCATAATTTTATTATTAAAGGTGCAAAATCCTATAAGATAGAAAAGTTCAAACATTCAAAAGACATAATATATACATTGCCTTTAAGCAAATCACAAAGTTTAATATCAATATGAACATGATGAACAAACAAAAATTTTACATGGAGACATTGTTCTTATTGATGTTATCACTATGTATAGGTTTTTGTCACATCAGCCAAATGTTGACAATAATTGTGTGGAGGTGTTTTAAAAAATTAATTCCTATCAAAAGTGTGGATTTTATAATTACATGTATATGTAGCCAATCAGAATCCTGGAAATTGTACTTTAGATAGTTTTTGCACCTACAATTTTTTGTAAGATATGTAAGATAGAGTTCACGATCTATATATATATATATATAAACATGTATTTTATATCTATTTGGTGATTTTTCTAAATACATTTTTTTAGGTAAGACATTCATATGTTCATGATGTTACATATGTAGATATGCACATTGCATTTAAATTCATATCATACATGTACATCATGTATAGATGTACATGCATGTAGTGTTCACAGTACATTGTACATACAATGTACATGTACCGGTATGTTTAAATAAATTATGAAAGAGATCATTTCATTTCAGACAATGAATGTATACATTTTATTTTTTTTAATCAATGACACACTAAAATAAGTTTTATTTACTTTTCAGAATGACTTAAATCTTTTCAATTTACTACAACAATATGGTTTTAGTGAATATTCTGTGCTCTCCAAAGACCAGTTTGTGAACTTTTGTCCTGGGTTTTTATTCTATCTCGTTGGACTTGACCACAATCACATGGACCACGAACACCAACATGTGGACCATTTGGAGACAGCAGTCCATAGCTACCCTCCACCAAAAGGTAGGTTTACTTAAATAAAGTTTAAAGGTAGGGACTGGGGGTATATCACATGGACCACAAACACCAACATTGGGACCTTTTGGAGACAGCAGCCCATAGCTACCCTCCACCTCGAGGTAGGTTACATGTACCTTAAAATAAAGTTTACCCAAAAGGTAGGTTTACTTACAATAAAGTTTACAGATAGGCACTGGGGGTATATCACACGGACCAAAAAAAACTTCACGGGGCTATTTGAAGACAGCAGCCCATAGCTACTCTCCACCAAAAGGTAGATTTACTTTAAACAAAGTTTACAGGTAGGGACTGGGGGTATATCACATGGACCACGAAGACCAACATGGGGAACATTTGGAGACAGCAGCCCATAGCTACCCTCCACCAAAAGGTAGGTTCCTTAAAATAAAGTTTACAGGTAGGGACTGGGGGTATATCACATGGACCACAAACACCAACATGGGGACCATTTGGAGACAGCAGCCCATAGCTACCCTCCACCAAAAGGTAGGTTACCTTAAAATAAAGTTTACACGGTGGGACTGGGGGTATATCACATGGACCACAAACACCAACATGGGGACCATTTGGAGACAGCAGTCCATAACAACCCTCCACCAAAAGGTAGGTTTCCTTAGAATAAAGTTTACACAGTGGGACTGGGGGTATATCACACGGACCACGAACACCAACATTGGGACCTTTTGGAGACAGCAGCCCATAGCTACCCTCCACCAAAAGGTAGGTTTCCTTAAATAAAGTTTACAAGTAGGGACTGGGGGTATATCACATGGACCACAAACACCAACATGGGGACCATTTGGAGACAGCAGTCCATAGCTACCCTCCACCAAAAGGTAGGTTTCCTTAAAATAAAGTTTACAGGTAGGGAATTGGGTTATATCAGATATACCACAAAAATCTCCACTGGGGCTATTTAAAGACAGTAGTCCATAGCTATCCTCCACCTTAAGGTAGGTTAACTTACCATAAAATATAAAGTAACAGGGTTTGAATTTTGTTTGAAGGGTCTTGGGTTAAATCACCTGGACCCAGGCCATAGCTTCCCAGCATTTTAATTGAATATCAAATAAGTGCATGCATGCTTTATGTCTTTAAAAGGTACTATTAATGTTGTGTCGCGTACACTTATTCCACATCTCTTTATCGTCTATGCTCTAGTGATCTAAAATGCAAATGAAATACTGGTACAATCGATAAATTTGGGTCTAGTGAAAACCAGAAAACTTATGTAACTGTCAAGAATTTTTAATTAGCAGTCATGAATACATTTATATACATGTATGCACAAACATTTAAAAAAAGTCAATGGTTGAACATAAAGTACATTATATTTTCAAATATTTTTTTCTAAATATATACATATATAAATAAATATGTAGTGTCTCTCAACCTTGTATATAGGCTCCTTGTTTGTCAATTTAAAATCTGTACCAGCTTTTTTGGGTTTTTTTCAGTTTGGGGATTCAGCTGTTTAGCAGTCATTATTATCAGCCTGGTTGGACTACTTGGTGTAGCAGTTATTCCTATCATGCAGAAAGTATTCTACAACCACTTACTACAGTTCCTAGTAGCTTTAGCTGTAGGAGCTTTATCTGGGGACGCCATGCTGCATCTCATTCCTCACGTAAGTTACACCAGCTATTTAATTTTATTATAAGCCCCACAAACAAAGTCTGTCTGTCCACAAATCTTGTACATTATAATGCAACTCAAATTGCTTAATTGATTTGGATGAAACTTTTACATGAAGGAAGTACATTATATGAAGGTGTCACAGCCCTTTTGGTACGCGGTATTCCGTGCTTTTTAAAGGGTTTTCAGTACGCCAAGGTGTGGTACGTGGTACGCGATGTTCCGAATTTTTAGGCTTTTGGTATTGAATTTAACTTTTATATAGTTACTGTAATATCTTAGCTTAAACAAACTTATTTGACACACAAAACATTAAGAAATGAAAAAGCTGAAGAAACTCTTTTTGAGCCATGCTTGTTTATGTTAACAATTGTTAATCCACTCCAGTTTTGCTTTAGTGTTTTGAAATCAAGTTCATATAAAGCTTCTGCTTGCTATTTTTGTTTCATGTTTTAAGTGTTTTATATTTTAGGCATTCCAAGGCAAGCATGCCGAGCATGACCACGAACTACATGATGATTCCAACCACACCCTGTCTGTCATGAAGGGCTTGTGTGGACTGGGTGGAATCTATCTGTTTTTTATCGTGGAAAGACTGTTAACAATACACACTCAGCAAAAAAGAAAGAAAAATCAGGTATTTAATGATGAATGTATATTATATATTCATTTCATGTTGCTGAGTGGGGGTTTATTGTGATGTGCGTTTTATGAATGTTGTGAGGTTTGTTTTTGTGATGTGTTTATATCTACCTACAACATTCAATTAAGCCATTGGTTTAAATTCGCCTCTTTCAATTTTATAAGTACTTATGTTTACATTTATCATTTTTATTTTATTTCGTCTATAATTACTGCATTTGATGGAAATAAAGGTGGAGAAATGATTTTTGTCTCTCCTGCGAAGCCGAGCTTGACATAGGTGTTACTTTACCCACAGTGGTGGCATTAACTTTTAGGTTAAGCTAGTTTTATGAGCACCTCCATATTTCAAAGAACTATAAGTTCTAGTTTGATGAAAATGTCCAAGTATTACATTGAAGCTAAGCACAGAAACATCACCATTTATTGACCTTGACCTTGATTTTCCGGTTGATTGACTTTGACAGTCAGAGATCCCACTTGTACAAGTAAACAGATTTTAACTTCTATAGGTAAACTTTTAAGAGTTAAAATTGTCTCCCTTATTTTGACTTTCACTAATTTACTTGTACAAGTAAAATGATGGAAAATCATTCTTTTCTTAATTATCTTTATCTTATTATTATTTTTTAATGTATTTGATAGTTTTTGAGAAAAAAAAAAGATATTTTGATGGTGCTGGCGGGTGAGACATACTTAAGTCATATAAGTGTTAACTCTTGTTTTAATTTCATGCTTGAAAAAAATATTAAAGGTAATTCATTTAATGCATTTTCATTTTCTATGAAAGGGTTTTATTTTTCTTTATATTCATACATGTAAATCGTTATCATGAATCATTACTATTTATGCATGCTTGACAGTATTTTTTTTTAATTCCAGGGAAAAACCAAGTATGCTAAAAATAGAACAGTTTTTGATGAAGAAATGACAACTAGTATTGTAGGTCATGGTCACAGTGTTATGAAGACAGAACTTGACTGTGAAGATATGGTTATGGGCATACATCCAGGTCATAAAGGTCAGCATTGGGGTCAAGGACAAATAATGAAATAAGTCTGCATTTAACTGATCATTCTAGCACTCGTCATTTTCGTCATTGGCAAAGAGATTTTCTAGATGACATAATATTTTTTTAAACCATAATTTTAGACATGAATTTTATTTTAGTATTTTTATCGTGGTTTACATTTATCAGGTAAAAGTGCAGGTAAGAATTGTGCACGCTAGTATAATCCAGAACAGTTTTCATCTTTTCAATGATGTATGACGTGTCCTTATTATGATATATTTACATGTATGTTACAATTTGACCCACAACAGACAGTTTCCCCCTTTATAAGCTTGATTTATAAACTAATTTTAAATTCCCTGAAAACTTGTGCATAAGTTTTAAAGCATGATTATATCAAATAATTATATGTAACTATTTTTGTATTCTTCGACTTATCAGAACTTTGCATTAGACTTTTACCTTTGAGTTTTTGTTAAGGGACTTTCACAATTTTCAGTTGCTCATTCATCAATGTTTGTGTTCAAGATGTATAAATGTATAATACAATAAATGTAGTTATGCCAGCAGGCAAGACATACTTTATATTTCCTTAATGTGAACTCTTGTTATACTTAGCTTTTTATATACTCTATTCTCTTTAGGCTAGATTGTCTATAATGACCTGGTTTATAAATAAGAAATTGTAGGGCTAGCAGTATCAATATTAAGCAAATTCTACTTAAACCATTGCTAGGGATCATCCCAAATTAACAGGGCAAGCATTTGTTCTGTTTTCTTAGGACTCCCTGAGTTTTGAAAGAAGAACATCAATAAAAATGCTGTTCCTTTACTTTGTGTTTTTGGTCAATACTTTTTTGTCAGTTTTGCCGTATAAACTCCATTTCCTTTCTTTTTTCAATCTTTTATAGACTAAGCATGCGGTGGACACAATTAAGAATTTCTCACTTGAAAGTAAATATTTCGATTTTTATGACAAGACCTTCTGTATTTTTCAGCTCTCAAAAACTACGCAGAAGAATCTCATAATAAAGATTGCCACAAACTGGACGTTTTGGATGAGGAGCAAAACCATAAGGATTGTAACCAGTCCGCCAACGATGAAGAGCCACATCTTGTTCTTAGCCACTCTCATGGCGGACATGGCCACAGCCATTGCCACAATGTCCCAAAGACTATTTCTGCTATAGCCTGGATGGTGATACTTGGAGATGGCATTCATAATTTCTCGGATGGTCTGGCGATTGGTGCTGCGTTTGCTAGTAGTATCGCTGGTGGTGTTAGTACAGCCATTGCTGTGTTTTGTCATGAGTTGCCACATGAAATCGGTAATTTGATATCTTACTCATGTAAAATGAAAAAAATTGGTGTATAGTTGCTAATTTATAAAAAATGCAGGAATGTATCTAAGGGGGCATTTGAATCTTGAAATCCCAAAATGAGGGAAAGTTTCTTTGGCACACAGATCCCCCTTACATATAATGAGGACTAGGAGTCCAAATCTTGACAGGTCTAAATATTGTTTAGGACATGCAGTTCTTAATCCTAAAACACCAGTAATATTTCTAACCATTGATATGTATGGTTTCTGGGAGAAGTTTGAGAGATGGGATGAAGGTAAACAAAGATATAGTATTTAACAGTTTGCTCATTTAGGGCATAGGGATTTCCTGACAAAATATTGATGTTAAATCCATTTTACATTCCGTGTATGGTCCTGGAGATTTTTCAAGTGAAAGAATTTAACAATTAAACCATTTGACATTTCAGGTGACTTTGCTGTGCTGTTGAGAGCTGGGATGAAAGTTCAGCAGGCTTTAGTGTAAAATTGTGTATCGTCAGCAATTGCCTTTAACATTTAATTTGACATTTCAGGTGACTTTGCTGTGCTGTTGAGAGCTGGAATGAAGGTGAAGCAGGCGTTAATGTACAACTGTGTATCGTCAGCAATTGCCTTTAACATTTAATTTGACATTTCAGGTGACTTTGCTGTGCTACTGAGAGCTGGAATGAAAGTTAAGCAGGCTTTAGTGTACAACTGTGTATTGTCAAATCTTGCCTTTAACATTTAATTTAACATTTTAGGAGACTTTGCTGTGCTACTGAGAGCTGGAATGAAAGTTAAGCAGGCTTTAGTGTACAACTGTGTATTGTCAAATCTTGCCTTTAACATTTAATTTGACATTTCAGGTGACTTTGCTGTGCTACTGAGAGCTGGAATGAAAGTTAAGCAGGCATTAGTGTACAACTGTGTATCGTCAGTTCTTGCCTTCCTTGGGATGGTCATTGGAATCTTCCTGGGAAATATTGATGGTGCTAGTTCCTGGATATTTGTAGGGGTGGCTGGAATGTTTCTATACATTGCTCTAGTGGATATGGTAATTAAATGTTTTTTGTCTCGTCTAGGTGTTTTTAAAAGTAGAGGGATACAAATGTTTATATGGTGTTTGGGGTGTTTATCATGTCCATCCAAAATAAGGGTTATATAGGGTATGAATTAGTTTTTAGATCCAGAAAATAATTTTAAAAATATTGATTGTTTAAATGTTCACTTTACTGCATTAGATTAATCCACATTGTCATATGACCCCTTATCAAACTTACCTCATAGCCTAAAAATTCAGGCATTAAAGTCTGACAGATGAGTGATATAGACATCTGGTAGCCTCTTATTGTTGAAGGAAGTATGTAATAATTGTGATTATATTAGCATTTATAGGACAGAAACAAACAAAAATCATCACAAGTTACATACAGGTTCTTCAAAAGTTACAAAAAAAGATAATGAAATGTTGAATAAGAGCTGTTCCATTTAAATTAATGTGGGGAAGGGGAAACTCACTTTGTTCAAGAACCCCCCCCCCCCCCAATATAAAAAAATCATTACACATCGACAAAAAAATGCCTTTCCATTGTGGCTGTTTTGAATTTATGTTTATATTGTAGGTTGTGTCGCGTACACTTCTTCCACATCTCATTTTCTTTTATTTAAACCCCCCACCAACAGAAAAATAAAAAAACTGCATCCCCCCCTGTCCCACATCAATTTGAATGGAACATCCCTAAGTGCATGTGACAAAAAAGCGTCAATTTACAAATTCACAATTGAGAACAGCCAGCAGTACTAATTGTGGCCACAGGTTGATGCTCACTGTTAATCAGTTGGCTCTTCTTTAAAAATGAAATGCCCCTTTCTTGAAATTATTATCATTGTTATATTATTATACAGATTCATATAGCGCAAATAGCAAATATAATTAAACAGAACTACCCTAAGCGCTTAAGAAATAAAAAATGTAGGATGATGATGATAGAATGTTTGACACATATTTTTGTTATTTTGTAGCTTCCACAAGTGTCTGACGTAGATACAAAGAAGGGAGAGCACCCACTGTGTCACTTGTTATTACAGATTTCTGGGATGTTTCTCGGCGGCGGTATAATGTTTCTTATTGCCATGTTCGAACATGACATGAAAAATATCATGTAAAGGACAAGAAACTTGTACATGTATACCATAGCTGTTCCATTTTTGATTATTTTTTTATAAGGGGTGGCAATTGTATACTGGAAGCAATATATTTAGGTATAGTCACGACGTTAAACTCCCAAGTGACTGGAAGCAATTAATTTTCATGGCTGTTAGGTTTTGTAGACTTATCAAACAAGGTGATTTCACAGAGAAAATTTAGGGGAATTTACAGATTAAACAAATCTAACTGTTACATATAGTACTAAATTTTAATTAATGCTGATAAATTAGTATTTTATGAGGGGGATTTAAAAACTCAAGTCATTAGAGCTGAGCTCTTCTACAACTTTTACATAGTTCTATGAATTATCCTTTTTCACCATGTGGCTAGAATGTCACTGACATAACTGATGGGATTTTCAAATCTTTAAAAATAAAAAAAATAAAAAAATGTACCCCACCCCCTCTTGAAGATTAATTAAGATGGAACAGCCTCTATATAATTGACCAATGAGAGAAATGCCACAAAAGTGCTTCTAGAATTTCATTATACATGCTTTATGTTGTCTTAATTTTGTTGTTGAAAAAATACTCATAATATGGAGAATTAAGTTATTACATGTATCTCAATTCTTGATTGTGTTTATGTTTAATGTCTCAATTTTTGGTTATGCAAGTAAAAATTATAAATTCTTAGTGATACAGGTTGTTTACTCATGTACAATTAAAGTGGACTTGTTCAAACTTTTGGGGTACGAGCCCTTTTCATTCCATATTATTGAATTTTGACCATCCCATCATTTTGTTGAAGAGAGATTAATCATTTGCATTGAAATATGCATGTGTTGCATTATAATCATATTTGCTGTTTTATTGATGACCATTTTGATACTTTGAATTTATTAAGGGAGTTGGCGCCTGTGAACTTTTGTAATATTTATAAATTAAAAGTTTCAATATAGACAGTCATTAATCATTATGAATGTTTTTAAAAGCACATTTACCAGCAACTTTCATGACTTTCAAATATACTGAAACTTTTCTATGGATAAAATATAAAAACAATGATTAAAACTGGTAACACAATTAAAAACAAGAATATTTGGGAAAGACATAATCATGACCCATCTCACAATATTTTGTACAACAGAAGTACATGTATAATGACCCCTACTTTCGTAGATTTGGAATAAAAAACATTTATCAATACTCATTAAAATTGTAACAAATATAAAAAGAACACAATGTAATGGGATCAATAAAAGACGAGAATCTCAAAATGATCATAGTGTAGCTCAAACTTCCTAAAATGTGTTTTATAGAAAATTATTTGTCATGTAAGATAACTTTACACTGTCTTACTTTTTACCATAAAAAAAACTTGGATGTACATGTAATTAGGTTTTTCAGTTACCTGCCAAATGTCTGTGGTTTCCTCCACCAAATAAACTGACAACTCTGTATAGCCAATATGCTCCAAAAAAAATTGTAAAATCAGTGGGGGATCCAGAAATTATAAAAAGAGGGGCCCACTGACTGGCCTAAGAGGGGTCCCCTTTGGTCATGCTTCAATGATTTCCTATAACAGACCTTTAAAAAATTCCGGAATCTATCATTGATATTGGAATTTACTGAAAAAAATTATTTGCCAAAACTTGGTCATTTTGACTAAAATTGCATAATTTTGTGTAAAATTTAGTCCAACTAACCCTGTGCCGGCACAGCCTTAGTCCAACAAACCCTGTGCTGGCACAGACTTAGTTCAACTAACTAATTGAAATTGAACTTAACCATGCTAAAACAGGGTTAGTTGGACTAAGTCTGTGCCGGCACAGGGTTAGTTAGACTTAGTTTTACACCAAATTATGCATTTGTTTTTAATATTACACATAATATCATATGTTATGTCCAAAATTTGACAAATAAATTTTACAGATATATTCCAATATTCATGATGGATTCCGGTATTTTTTTAAGGTCTGTTCCTATATATTCAACCAAACTTTTCCACCAAAAGAAGGGCCCTGCCCCCCCCCCCCCCCCCCTTGATCCACCTATAATAGCCAATATGCTCCAAAAAATTGTAAAATTCACCCCTCACTCATTATTCCTTGCAACACAAAGTAATTCTGTTCAGTGACGTCTCTGTCTGTCATCAAATGGGGCATATAGTGTATGGGTCTGTCCATCCATCCATTCATTTGTCCCAAAAGTTGCAAGATGGCCAGTCTTAAACATATTCTTGTTTTAAGATCTAACAAAAACACCTTCCATTTGGAATTAAATTTTAAGGAGCTGTTCAGTACATTGAAATGAAGCTAAAAAATCAAGATATATTTCTGTTTATGTAAAAGGGTATCATATTATGTCCATATTTAGGTTCCAGCATCAAGGATGCGGAAGTCCTATAAATTTCACTTGGTCCTTCTGTCCGTCGGTCTGTTCATGAACATTTTGTTTTGATTGCTAAAGCTTAAAAAATATAGGGAGTACAGATCTGAAATTGTACGCAGTGATTAAATACCATCTGAGTAATCATATATTCATCAAAATGTATTTTTTGAAAAACCTAGATTATTTAACAAAGGGTCCCTTTCTTAATTAGTCAGTCTCTTAGTTGAAATAGGGTTTGACAGATTATTTTAAAAGCATAAAATTGTACTTATTGATGTATTGTTCTTTTATAATAATGTGTGATAATGAAGAATTCCAGTTTGTACATTTGTGATAGCTATAATATGATTACATAATATTGTTAAGGCCAATATAAAAAATATGTTAGATTCTCATCCCGTCCTGCCCTGATTTTTTTTTCAGCATCCTGAAAAAAAATTATTTGGCAAATTATGTTCATTTTTGGTCAATCTCCTTTAAACTAGCAGACATTTTTATCATGATGGATCAAAAATAAGAAAGGAAATTTGCCCGCCCGCCTTATATTTTCCAGAAATTTGGATGAGAATCTAGGAATTATTCTATTTTTGGCCTAATTTGATTCCCATCCTTATTTGCCTCAACACTATAGATAATAGTTTTGATTGTATTTCAGAAATTTTACAATTTTTTTTCAATTTTATGAGAGCAAGATAAAAGCTGCTCAAGTATTTTCAACAAAGGTGAATAAGAATCTACGTGTATTAATTGAGGTGGCCATATGATATAACAAATTGAAATGTGTAAAATGAGCAATTGATGCATAGGTTTACCACGAAATGATGATTGCCAAAAGCACATTAAACCTATGAAAATATTGATTGTTTTGGTTGTGATTTTTGTCTCGCCTGCGAAGCAGAGCAGGACATAGGTGTTACTTTATCGGCGGCGGCGGCTATAACTTTTTCGAAAAGTTTTATGAGCACCTATATATCTCAAGAACTATAAGTCCTAGGTTGATGAAACTAGGTATGCATATGCCCAAGTAGTAGCTTAGCACAGTTGCATCCCCATCTTTTGACCTTGGCCTTGATTTTCCAGTCGAGTGACTTTGACAATTTTCAATACATATAATAGCAATAGAAAAGTTTTGCGAGCACCTCCATATCTCAAGAACTATAGGTCCCAGAATGATGAAACTTGGTATGCATATGCCCCAGTAGTAGCTTAGCACAGTTGCATCCCCATCTTTTGACCTTGACCTTGACCTTGATTTTCCGGTTGAGTGACTTTGATTATTTTTATTGCATATATTTGCAATGTTTAAGTTCTATAAACATCTTTTGATCTCAGAAACTGAAAATCCATGTAAATTCAAAATATAGTGGAAGTAAGAAAGAATAATTGTTTCTGATGGCGCCGGCAGGCGAAACATACTTTAGTGTTAACTCTTGTTTTTCTATTTACAATTTCAAGCATAATATTTATAACAGCTGGTTCGAACAATTGTTGTTGTTTTTTTCTGAAGCATTTGAACAAATACTGTGGAAGTATTTAAATTTGTGGACACCAATTTTCGTGGATTGGGAGTTAATTGTATATTCATTTGTTTATGAATTTATGGTTTTAACAAATTCTTTATTGAAAGCAATGTAAAGTTTCATTTTCATAGGGGATCTAATTTCATGGTTTTCCTGACCCAAGAAAACCATGAAATTTTGTATCCAGGAATATTAATACTTTCATAGTATTTTTTACAGCTGTCTCTATTTGTGTGACTGTCATGACATGTTTATTGTAATTGTTGTATGTTGAGATTTTTCTTTTAAAAAATGATAAATATTTTCAATTGATGGTTGTACAAGTTGTACACATGTACAACAGTTGTACACAGTAAAATCCATGCTTGTTTTAGACTAAAGAATTTTAGACAGGTTTCAGAACATAAGAAAGAAAAAAAAAGTTTCATAAAAATGTAGTTTTGTTAAAATGGGATTATGGTTTATTAAGGCTTCTGTTTGGACAAGTTTCACCGTATATTAACTTCATTCTGGGAAGGGGCAACATATTAAGAGTTAGCCTAACACTAATTCACTCAATATGGCATTGAAATTGGCCAATTATACATTTGAATCTAAAAACAGAAATTAAAAACAGAAATAGTTGTAAACTTAGTTGTAAACTACTGTACATAAAACTTTCATTTTATATGTAATGATCTGTCTTTGTCTATATTGTTTAAATGATGTTTATAAATTTGAGATTTTGTAAAGAAACATTTTGTTTTTCATGACACACTATTAGAATGAGATTTGTAGTCTTTTGACAATGTATCCTGGTGAAGCACAATTTAGTGTAACTTATTTGTATTATATTGAATAATGATAAAAAAAAGAATTAGAATAGTATGTTACAATTTAGAAGGAGATGCCTTTTGAGACTAAATTAGTTAATTGATTAATGATTACTTGATATCAAGAGTAATTTTTGAGTGATAATTTTTTTCCAACACCCCCATTTTGATTGATTTATTACCACCTCTTGAAGAATTTTATTAAAATGATATGATTTTCATAAGTTAATTAATGACAACTGAAGCAAAAACTTAATGATAACCTGAATGAGTTAAGAATGAAAGGTACACTTAATGATTTTTTTTCCAAATATTAAACGGTAGCTTAATCAAATTTGTATAGATGTAATCTCTAAGATAATATTTCTAATGCAGATTTTCTTAAATGTGCAGAATTGAAAATTTTGACTTGACCAAGCAACTTTTTTTCAAGACAAAACAATACATTTGAATGCAAGCACATGTTCTGCAATGTTTTGAGGTGGAGAATATGTCTTAGTTCACACAGGGTAGTCAGGTTATCATAGCTATTTAAGGCACTGACTTTACTTGTACTTGTAAATGCAATTAAATTGTAAAAATGTGTTTTGTTTTTTACTTGTTATTCAATGTCAGAGAACTAACAATTTGTGAGAGGGCTCTCTAAAGGATGATAACACCCCACCATCCCTTGCTTCACATTATCAAATTATCTACCCTGAGGATTTGAATAGCAATGTAATTTTTTACAAACCTTCATTTGATTTATTTCCCTCGAGTAAAGTTTCATTAAAATCAATCTAGTGGTTTGAGAGAAGTTGAGCTTACAAGATATGCAGACAGAGGGTCAGAAAGGCAGGATTAATCATACATACCATGTAACCCCCCCACCAAACAATATGTAGATAGAGCTACTTGGTGAACCCAATATACCCCTCAACTTTAAGTTTATCTTATAACTTGAACACAACAAAATAACTAAAAAGATCAGAAAAACAAGAAAATGTGTCAAACAGGCACAAAGCCCTGCCTTTATATTTATTAATCAGCTAGGTAATCTATCAATTATAAGTGCTCATTCATGCAGTTAAAAAAGGTCATAGGCGGGGCATAAAAACAGGTGGTTACATACGTTGTAACTCAGAATTGAAAAATGTAATGGTTCTGACTTTGTATAAGTATTTCAATACAAAGTTTTGTACATTTGAAGTAGAAGAGAACACAATGTTAAATCAAAAAGTCTTTTTAAATAAAAAAAAAATAATCATGTTTGTCAATAACAACCTTAAAACAAGTACTTTTATATCAAAATTTTAATATTTTTTTATTGTCAATCACCAATATTTTCCTCCTCATTTCCAGAGGCTGAGGGTCTCCTAATTGGACTCCTCGAGACCCTCATTCCTGGGCCTTGCCTCATCCCAAGCTGAGACTGATGTGATGGATAATAGATAAAGCCATGTTGTGAACCAGCAGGCATCTGATATTGTGAACCCTGCGGAACATTTATGATCTGTGAACCAAACAAATCTTGGCTGTTCCCACCACCTCTTGATAGTCTTCTCTGATGATTTATTGGTGCCCTGGACATATGCCGTTGTGAGTTAACATTAGAGTTGACACTTCGTAATGAGCTCCGTGATGTTTTGTCTAGTTGTTGCTGACTCCCTATGTTTTGTACACTCGGATGAGAAGCCTGTCTCACTGCAGTTTGGCTCGGTCTTGTCTGATCCTCCTGCTCACCGTCCTGTTCTTGCTCTCCTGGTTCCCCTTCAGTTGCTGGTTTGTCTGTGGTGTCTGTCGTGTCTTTCTTTTCCTCATCTATGTATTATTTGAAGAAAAAAATTAAAAGTAAAATAGCTGACTCAAGGAGCAAAAAAAGGAATGGCAATACCAAATGTAAAATGGTAAAAATTAAGGTAAACAAATAAACAATAAATGCAATGGTACTGACTTGGTATTGGCGTTTTATAAGAGTGTTTAAAACTTACTGTGATATCTTAAAATTACCTTGAATTATATGTGACTTAAAAAAGACAGCCTTAAAAATGTAATTTACTGAAAACTTCCAAGTTTCCCAACAAGCATTTCTAGGACATGATGTTCTACAGATTTAAAGAAGCTATAAGTTTGGATGCGTAGATCCACCTTTACCAAATTAAGCTCTTAAACCTGAGAAATTTACCTGGTTGTTTACCTGGTGGCTCAAGGAGAGCTATCCTCTGTCGAAGTTTGAAATTCCTGAAAAAATACGAAATATATTTTAAAACAAGAATATGTCCTAAAAGACATAATGCCCCATCTCACACGGGGCACGAACGGAACCGATAAAGTCAAATTCATCATGAAGAATCAAATTCTTAATTCATTACGAACCTTTCGAGAATAATATTTCAGGGACATTTTCTTTTAATAAAACACATATGTACATATTGAAAAGTTCTTTTAATAACAATTTTTTTTCCCACAAAATGCAAAAAGTAAAATATGCTACTGTGTGACTGCAAGACTCTGATTCTAAATTTGATAAAATCAGGATTTTAAATAATTACTGAATTAACAAGTTTACTGATGATTGTTGGATATGCCTTGATTTCAATGTTGCTGATGCATTGAAAAGTTTTGATTCATGTTTGAACAATGGGACGCGTACATCAATGATGCATTAAAATAAAGAATATGCCCAAAATGTATAATGCCCCATCTTTCAACATTTTGAATGGACGGACTCGAACACTAAGTATTTGCCCTATACTTCCGTACAAGAGGCATAAAAAAGATTAAGCCTTGACTTTATAAATGGCACCACAGCAGTGGAAGATCAAGAGGTTAGTGCTAAAATTTTGTATCTTTTATAATGGTGTATTTTTCATTTTTGTGCAGCAAAGTATTAACAAGAGGCTCCCAGGAGCCTGAATCGCTCACCTGACATATGTGCCTGAAGTAAAGGTTATTAGGCAAAATCTATTTGACGATGAAAGGGTCATTAGATTAATAAGGGGGTCATCTGCCAATATGGTGGATCTTAAGGTGCTGATCACTTTTGTTCTCAATCAAAATCTAAAAATCTGTCACCCTTTTGAGTTATTTGCAAAAAAATGCAGTTTAACCTAATGTTCTATTTTTAGCCACAGCGGTCATGTTTTACAACCAATCGAAAATCCCCACATCAGTTCTATACACCTAATGCTAATAAACAAAAATACCAAGTTTGGTTTCATTTGAACTTAAAGTGTCAGAGGAGTTAACGTTTTCAATATAATGAGGAAATGCTTTTTAAATGCTAAATTTTGACGTTCTAAGGGCAATAACTCCTCAAAGGAAAGGTCCTACAACGTTGACCCAATTACATATTTTGTAGATCTTGATGTGCTTAACAATATGCAATTTAAATTTCTCAAATATCTTGTATTGTTTTCAAGATATTGAGCTAAACAGGTGCACAATGTGCAAAAAATCAACAAAAAGGGCAATAACTCCTACATGGGTTGTTGGATTTTTTTTTCAAAATTTTAGAGCTGGTAGATCTTGAGGTGCTGATCACTTTTGTTCCCAATCAAAATTTTAAAATCTGTCACCGTTTTGAGTTATTTGCAAAAAAAACTGCCATTTACCCCTATGTTCTATTTTTAGCCACAGCGGCCATGTTTTACGACCAATCAAAATTCCCCACATCAGTTCTATTATACACCTAAGGCTAATCAAGAACTATACCAAGTTTGGTTCCATTTGGACTTAAAGTGTCAGAGGAGTTAACGTTTTTAATGTAATGAGGAAATGCTGTTAAAATGCTCAATTTTGACGTTCAAAAGGCAACAACTCCTAAAAGGAGAGGTCCTACAACGTTGACCCTTTACATATTTTGTAGATCTTGATGTGCTTAACAATATGCAATTTAAATTTCTCAAATATCTAGTATAGTTTTCAAGATATTGAGCTAAACAGGTGCAAAATTTGCAAAAAATCCCCCAAAAGGGCAATAACTCCTACATGGGTTGTTGGATTTTCTTCAAAATTTCAGGGTAGGTAGATCTTGAGGTGCTGATCACTTTTACTTTCTGCCAGAATTTTGATATCTGTAGCTGTTTTCGAGTTATTTGCAAAAAACTGCAATTTACCCCTATGTTCTATTTTTAGCCATGGCGGCCATGTTTTACGACGAATCAAAAATCCCCACGCTAGTTTTATACTACCTATGCTAATTAACAACTGTGCCAAATTTAAAAGCCATTAAACTTATGGTGTTAGAGGAGATAACGTTTGAAAAATGTAAACGACGACGGACGCCAAGTGATGGCAATAGCTAAAAAATGAAAAACGCACCTTAATAGCCCGAAAATATTGTCTAGTTGAACGATTTCCCTTTTTCTTTTGTAATTTTGTAATTTTCGTGCAGATTTGGGTGAAAATTGCTAGGGAATCCTCGTTTTGTTTTTGGACAAGAGGTAATCCCCCTTTTCGGAGTTTCGGGATAAGCCACAGCTGGCTCTTCTTGTCTTGAACTTACCAGAATAGAACACCGCTCAACAAGAATGTTGAAACTGAGCTTAAAATCCCCATCAATATGGTAACCCCAACAGAACTTTCTGAACAAGTCTCCGGTTTAACCTCTGGTTTAATTTCCACTACGTCAGCGCATGGCTTTTTATGTTTTCTGGTAATTTTAGACTTGTGCTTGTGTATTTCTTTCGACTCCTTTTGTTTTTCGTCGCCGTCTTCTTTCGTTTTTGTTTCCTTTAGTACGGCTTTCATAGTTTTCTCTACAGTTTCCTTTGTCTCTTGGCTTTCTTTGTCGTCAGTTTCTTTTGTCTTGACTTCTGTGCTCAAGATCATCTCACCAGGCTTAGAAGTTGTCGTTTTGTGATGATGTTTTCTTGTTTTGTGCTTGTCTTTCTTGTTGGAAGACTTGTCTTTATCAGAGTGTTTAGTTCCTGTCTTGTGTTTTGTTGAGGACCTTTCACCAGCATCTTTATCGGTTAACTTTTGATTATTTGACGTCTTTCCTGTCAAGGACGCCAGTTGTTCCACGGCACTGTCTTCCTTCTTAACATCATTTTGAACTTTGATTTTGTTTTCATTGATGGTGTCATCTAGCAAAACAAAAAGAAATTGTACACTACATGTATATCACTTTATCATAATCAATTGCATTTTTTAATTGATATTAAAATGTGATGATAATTATTGTCTTTTTTTAATCTCTGCAAACAAGTGTAGCATAAATTTTTCAAGCTATGTATATTGGTAAGAAATGCACAAAGTAAGAACCTTGGTGACTGCCCGCAAGATTGAGTTCCACAAGGATCTGTATTTCAAAAGTTCATCATTGCATTTCGTTAAAATATTGTCTAACTTAATGAGTTTGATGAAACTTTGTATTCATCTGGCAATCTAGTTTCCCTGTCATTTATTATTTGTAAGAGAATCTCGGATGAGTCCTTTATACATGCATATTAGAGACAAACTGAACGTCCGTTACAATGATAGCAAGCACCACGAGTGTAATCAGCGAGACTTTCTTCAGCAAAAAGATTATGTCGGATAGATTAACCTGAGTTATGACGGACTTACGGACGGGCACACTAAGACAACAACTTTTTGACACTTAAAGCAGTAAAAAAAAATTAATAAGGTTTATTGACCAAATGCAGTACAATTTAGTTTTCAAGGTCCATAACCCGCATATAGAGTTTCGTTTAAGCTTTTGATGCTGAGTTAGAGCTAGAGGTTGCAACAGATGCCATACTTTCCTATTGATATGGCAGAAACTGTAGTCCCGGCAATAGCTGCGGCATCTGTGGTTAACAGACACTTCATCCTACGGAACTGAAACCATGCCATTTCACCCAGACCCCATTTTCACGTCCTAACGACTTTGTGAACATTTTTTTATCGGGGGGTTGGGGGCGGTGTTAGTAACTAGAAATTACTTCTTAAAGGTATACAGTTCAGCATTGTAACTTACCAAAACCGCTTTCAAACATGTATGTAATAAGGTTTGTCGGTTCTTATCCCAAGTTCGGTGGTTTCTTCCAGGTACCCGGTTTCCTTCACCGTTAAGCTGACCTACCTGCAAGGCTAATGTGTGTGTGATAATGAATCACTGATTCGCCACTAAGGTGATAAAATAGCTGCTGTTTCTTGTTAATAATACTGTTGTTTAAACTACTTACTCGTGCTACTTATGTTATAAAGTTCCATTACTATCTTAAAGTAATCCTCCAAAGCTAAAAAGGAAGAAGGAACCAAAAAGAGTCCAATGGAGTATTCAAATATCACAAGTCCAAAAAAGACAGGACAAAATAAGTTAACAAAAAAGATGAGGCGGATAAAAAAAAAGGGGAGAAATGCATTAACATAAGCAATCAATACACAAAAATTAACTTAACTGCAATCATTTTGGCCAAATAAAAAAAATGTGTGTTTCTGGTTTTTCTACCCTAACTACCGCAGTTTTTCATGCTTTTATTGCCATTTTTGCTTAAGCACCGTTAAACTCCCAAGGTTTTTTTTTAAATGCCTATACCTTCCGATCCTATTTTATTGTTTCAGACATGATATCAGAGACACACATACTTTTTTGCCAATTTGGCCTTATTGTTAGAAACGCCATAGACAAGACAATTGGTTTAACTTATCCTGGTCGAAAGAAATAAAATTAACAAAAGAGGTCTAAATTAGTCATTTCTTTCTACCAATAATAAATGTATAGATATACCAGAATCTTATTTCAGAGTAACAAGCTATAGATGTGAGAAAGCCTTAAAATCGGGCATGCCAAAATTAGGTCCAGAATAGAAATTTGGGAAGAAAACCATATGTATTGAAACAAAGGAAGGGTATAAATTGTTACATGTAGGTCATTTTTAAATTCATCAAATACAGAAAAAAAGTTAGAAAATGTAGAATTAAAAGACTTCACCATATGCCGCTTTCTCAGAAAAGAAAACGGTGATTTATTTTTAGATAAAATATTTTTTTATAAATTTTAATTCTCACCTCGTTTAATATCATCTGGCATAATGGGTACTATGGGTGGTCTGATAGTCTTCTCATTCTGAATAGGAAAAAAACAGTTTTCAGTCACACAGTCATACATTTAAACATGTCCTAGCTTAGCTGCGGTTTAGAAACTAAACTCTAAATGGTCCTTTTTGAAATTTTCTTATAGCAAAATGCTTAATAGACAAAAAAAGAGCTAACATATGTCCCTTAGATATTAGTTGAAATTGTTTTGGTTTGGTTTTTTTAGCATACTATGATGTCAATTGTTTTAACAAGTTTTATAATTTTCAAAATTCTCATTTTTCCATGAAAAATACCCGGTTGCCATGGTAACAACAAAGATATGACCATAGTAATTTGTTTTTGAATACATAATTATGTATGCTTTAATGTACCCAAATATCAAAGAAAACATTTTTTTTCACATTCCACTCTTTCTATATAAAATGCTCAATGGTTACTGACACTGCCTCTTAATATCAAAGTTCGTTTACAAAAATACGTAAAGATCACTCATGCGGTTTTCGGGGAATCTGGGGTTTTTGTCATTTGGACTTTTTTAGACCTCAAGGAAGCCAAACGTCAAAAATAATAAAAGGCTTCCAAGACGGCATAATTATTTGGACTAGCGGAATCGGTAAACTAGTAAACAAAAAGGAAACCAACCGGGGGACAGACGGACAGACAAATAGAATGACTACAAGTACCACAACATTCGTATTCGGACAAAAGATATATATAGAACATAAGCGATTGCTGATTTTTTTTTACACGTTCAAATAAAAATTTCATTAGAAAGGCTATGGTTTGATTCTTCTTGTTGTTAACTAGCGTCTGAATAGGATTTTGGACGTGGAATAAATGTACATGGCCCATCATCGATACCAATGAGAAATAAGAAAAATCTATGCGTGTAGAGAGAGGGTTGCATAGAGTGAAAAGACCACGGAATGATACATTTGCCTCAGTAGTCAACATCAAGTTTATAGGATGCTTTAATGGCTAAAATTGTAAAATAAATCAGACTTCTTATTTAGAACGTAACAACCTGAGCATATATTCATGTTTTTTTTTTAAATGTAGAAGGTTACTTATCTTTCATGTTCAACTGTTTTTGTTACTTTTGGTAAATGAATATTATGGGCTTAAATGTACAGTACAATCAACTACATGTAAACTTACCGTCGTGTCAAATGGACTTTCATTGTTAACCATTCCAGTAACAGAGATCAAGTAGAACTGTAGACATACTGGAAGTAAAAAAAATGTGTAAAAGGTTATTAATGTAAAAATATCGTAGACCCTTGCTAGCAAATATTAAGTGCTTACACATTGACGTGAAAATTGCTGATTGTCTAAGCAGCAAGTGTTGTTCACATACACCAAACTCGTTTAGTACGTTTGACTTTTTGTTTTTTAGCAGTTATGAGTAAAATAATCTTCACATGATAGATGTAAATTTTACCCCACTTAAAGAATTGAAAGCAAATAATATGTATAAAAGGGAGATGTCGGCCAACTCGAAGGGCTCCTCTAGTTGGACCCTGTACTTTAAGGACCAATTTGGACTCGTTATTTCTCTTTCACACATATTTACAATGGTGGGGTGGACTATGAACTATGAATGCATGCTATCCATGGTGGATAGTTAAAAAAGTTGCATTCATACCACATGTCATCAAAGAATTATTTATTTCTTCTGACATTTGTTTCTTGTATTTTTTTTTTTCAAAATGCAACAAGCGTTCTGAGAGTACATGTATTGCAAAACTATATTATAAAGTCCCCTACTGGCCACAAATTTTGATGATTGATCTGTTACTTTTATGGGAGACTCGTATACTAAAAACCAGTTTACTATCTGCAAGCGTTTAAAAAAAAGTGCGGAGAGCCGGAATTTGAGTGAATTTTCCAAGTTCAAATGGCCATAACTCCCATAGAAATTTGCGGACAGGAACACAACGTAAAGTTAATCTGTATTTTTTATGGTAGACTCACGTATAAAAAACAGATTATTTTCAGCAAACGTTTAGAAAAAATACGGAAAACCGAAATATCAGTGAATTTTCCAAGTTAAAAGGGCCGTAACTCCCATAAAAATTTGTGGACTGGAATGAAATGTAAACTTGATCTGTTACTCATCATACCTGATCGACCTACATACAAAATATCAGCCCAATATCTGAAAAAAATGCAGAAAACTAATTTGTTACGAACGGACGGACAGACGAACGGAATCATGGACAGAATGATTACTATAGGGTAGGATAGGATGGCCGCCAATTTGTTGCGGGACTCTTATATAAAACACATTTGCATATTAAAAGTATGTAATTAACACAAGAAATAATAGTATAGTAAAAACTATTGCCGGTGGTGGATCACGCAATTCAAGTTTCTACTTTTTAGCCGAGTTGCAACGAAGTTGAACTCTGGTATTGTTATGATCGAGAATGGCGGCCATTTGGTGGGCGTGCGGGCGGGCTGTCGTGTCGTCAACAATTTGTTTCCTATTTTAATATTCACACTAGGTAAACGCTGTCCGCGAGAGCAAAGATATTTCGCGTTTTCACTGTACGGATATTTCGGGTTATTGTTGACATTGGACACCAAAACTAATATCGGTGTTTATGTTAACTATATGGAGCATGAAATTGTATATGCTGCTCCTATGTCTTTGTTAAAGATGAATTTTCATCTCCGTTCAGTTTTAATGATTTTGTTTGTACTTTATCGACAATATTTTTAATTTTTTAGCAGAGGTATCCATTTTAAATAATTTACGAGAATTTACCCTTTTTCCAAATATTTTTCAATGAACGGAGATTCAAAACACTTCAAAAAGGGTTACTATTTATACAAAATACAATTACACCCCTTCTTCCTTATTATACATCGTAGAAAATGCTCGTAACAGAGAACCTACTGTACTGATATTTCCTGTTCCGATTTGCTTGTCAAATTCTTACTGTACTTTTATTTCTGTTAAACTGTACTGATATTCTGTGTTCTTGAAAATATGAATCGTATATTAAAAAACAGACTTCGAGTTGCAAGATTGACTTACTTTCATATATACATGCAAGGCAATGTAACTTGTAACATATACTATATCCTGTTTTCGGAAGAGTCGAGTTGGAGTATCCATAGCACGACTTGGTGCAACCCCTTGTTACACAATACAATCATATTACAGCCAGATAGCTATAGGCAAGACAAATAGCAACTATTCTAATAGCTTACCTTTGTTTGTCCCCCGCCGCAACGCAGAGCGGGGATATAGAAATGCCGGATGTCTGTCCGTTCGTGTGTGCGTGCGTGCGTGCGTGCGTCTGTCCGTTACAATTTTTTTTCGTAAAAGTTTTCTCAGCAACTATTAATCATAAGCTTTTGATATTTGGTATGCAGTTTCAAGTAGGTGTCCTATATGATGAGATGCGTTTTCAGATCTGTCGCTCATCTACTTCCTGTTTAACGAGCCGACTTAGATTTTTCCCCACTCAACGGGTGGGGAACTTAGAATCTGTTCTTGTTAAAGAACATTGCAATCTTATTTATACCCAAAAACTACTGGATAATCGACATTATCGAACTTTCTTTTCAACTCAATTACACGATTAATACTACAGTCACGTGCATAAACAAATAAAACGAAATTAATGTTCAAACCCCTTCATTCATAAGTTAAAAATTGTTCCCCCCTTAAGAATATTTCTTGATCTACCTTCATGTACTTCACCATTGTTCTATGGGGAATTCAATGTTATGGAATCTGCTTATGCAAATGTGCGACTTCGACTCAAGATGTAGCACATATTCCTCTAGTGTCGGTCCCTAATTTCAATAAATGTGTGGTATAAACCCGTGCATGATAGGCCTGCACCAGCGCTAAGCTTCTCTTTAAGTCCAGTTACCAAGCACTCAAAACCTGACGTCGGGTCAGGCTGCTTAATACACAGAGCGACTGGGTTGTGTGCCCAAGGTGTTTGAGTGGGATAACCCTGTCCCAATGAATGCCGGAATTGTCAGGCTATAATGCGGAAACCCTGACAGCTAACATAGTGGTACACAGTGAAGCCGGGGGAAAATGTCACATTCCTCGCACCTTGAAGAAAAATACTGAAGGACTGAATAGGAGTAGGACTCATATGATCCCCTGCAGTAGGCTAAATTGCCAGATTCAACCCATTCCTCCTTTTTTCAGTGACAGTTAAAACTATATTCACCCATAGGTTTTGCGTCTCTACTTCATCATCATTTGATAGAAATATGTGGAATAAGTGTACGCGACACAACTTACAATATAAACGGCAGTTTATGTTCACTTTATCACCCTTTTCATGTTTTTTCTCTGATTGCCGAGTTGATTTCGTGCTGCTTGAGATTAAAGCCATAACTGTCTTACCTTATAAAATATTTCTATCTGTGGTCTCAGTAACGCCAAAAGGGATTTATCAAATACTGGAGCTTAATTGTAAAAGAAGGCATTTTAACGTATTTTGGTACTTATTTAAGAATATCTTTAAAGGTGATACTTTTAGATTAGTTATTTCTTTTGATTTGGATTTAACATAACCCTTGATTTTCAAAGAGGGATCTGTTTTCTTCTTTTTAAAATATTTGAATAAGAATATGATACCCGAAATAAAAGTACAATGTTGATAGATTAATACACGAAGTAACAGTACAGAATGATTTCATGAACACAGAATAACAGTACAGTCAATATTTTAAGATTGCTGAATTTCAGTTAATGATCTATTAAATAAGTAATTTTATGAATCATACCGACTAAAGATTTTATTAACCTGCATTTACACTAGCTTTTCCTTCAAACCCGTATATTTTTCATATGTAATTACTGTGTTTCCACCGTTTGTCTAGTAACTATTCTTTATTGGTCATTTTTCTTTTGTTTTATGCTGATTTTTTCAAAGATTAACTAAATATGTCCAAGACAAATATTCAATGATTTAAATTTTTACAACAAGCAGTATTAAAAAGGTAAAAACTCACGAAAATAACTAGTTTAATGAACCACCCATGGAAGTAGACCAGACAACATGAAATATCAGTACAGAAAAAACGCGAAATATCATTTCTCTCGTGGACAGCGTTTACCTAGTGTGATATTGAAACTTTGGGATATTGTTATATATCATAAAAGTCAAACTATATTGATTTAAGGGTAAAATTGTTCAAGGTCAAGATCACAGCGACAGAAAAGCGTTAGAAAATCTCTTGAATTAGTGGTTTCTGGACCATAACTCAAAAAGTTGTCAACCGATTTCAATGAATCTTTCTGATATAGTTACATACCATAAGAAGAGGAACCTTTTATTTATTGGGGGAAAATTCGTTCAAGGTCAAGGTCAAAGCGACAGAAAAATATTAGAAAATTTCTTGAACTAGTGCTTTCCGGTGTTCTATTGTAGATTTTCCCCCATGCCAGTTTTTTCCGGGGGGAGGGGGGAATCTGGATCGATCCAGTTTTTCCCCCGGAAGAATTGGATCGATCCAGTTTTTCCCCCGGGGAAAAATAGGATCAGTCCAGTTTTTCCCCCTTTATAAGCAAAAAGCTTATTTTCCCCCTTACGATGTAACGTCACCGACGTCACGATGAAATAAAAAAAAATCGATATTTCCATAGTTCAAGCAAACTAGGGAGATTTGTGCTTTAATGCTAAATAAATAGACAGATATACAAACTGGGTGACTACTATATACTCCCAAACTTCGTTTGCATTGGTACCAAAATATGCAATAAAAAACAGCCAGCTAGCAGTCCTCGATGTGACCAGTATTTGATGCTCGCTGTTTTGCAATCAACATTAATTTATTGTAATATTATTCACAACGTCAGGATTGTGAGAAACATACACAAACATTTAACAGCAAGTATACATGTAAACAATTAACACTTAAACTAATTGTACTTATTTCATTTAAAATATCAAAATTTAAAAGATTTATTTTCTGTTTTTGCTTTTTCTACATATGTTTTTTTCGTAATTCTAAATTTCTATTACAGTCATGTAAAACATTATTTTCATCCTCGACCATATTACATATCGGACATAGACGGTTTTTCAAATATCTACTTTTTTTATAAGAAGGTAGATTATAATGCATAAGGTTCTAAACTTATCAAAAGTGTCAAAGAAGACCCCCTTCTTCATAAAGAACAAATAGAGTACAAACATAATCTTTGATAAAGACTTCTAGAGGAATTAATCTATGGGACATGTATATCCAACAGAGGACACCAAACAGATATCTTGCCAATTGTCAAATCATTCCTTGTGCGGTTTTCGTAGTAATCTTCGCATGGTCGGACTTAAAATTTTATGTCCTATTCCGACATGTCGTCGTCGTTGGCACATAAAAGCTATAATAAAAGACATAAATATGAATACGAGTTATATTGAACCATGCAATAGACATGCAATATTAATGTAAAACTTGTCCACCTCATACATGTCATATTGACACAAAGCCAAGTCATTGTCAATTGCAAAGAGATCTACTGTTTCTTATCTTTCATTGAATAAAGCATAAACGACTTGGTTTTAAAGATGAAGCTATGGTTTCTTTAATGATGATAATGCTTTAAATACTGAATCCGTACCTCAAATATTTCTTATCATATAGATACCTCAAAAGTGTAAGAGCTGAATATAAATAACAATTATTTATAAGATACTAACTTTAAATATTTCATTTTCATAAGAAAAAGCGTATAAATCATATTAAAGCTACATTTTCCATTAAAAAAAATCACAGACTGGTATAAGCATGTATCAACTGAAAAGCTAAGATATGCTAAACATCGATGGGGGAAAACTGGCATGGGGGAAAATCTACAATATGTATACGTATTGTCATTTTTCCTAGGGGGGAAATGGCAATGATCCAGTTTTTCCCCCGGGGGGGGGGGGGAAACTAGATCGATCCAGATATTCTGGTGGGAACTGGCATGGGGGAAAATGGCAATATAACACCGGAACAGAACTCAAAAAGTTGTCAACCGATTTAAATGAAACTTTGGTATATTGTTACATACTAAAGTGGAGGAACCCTATTGATTTTAGGGTATATCCGGTCAAAGTCAAGATCATTGCGACGGAAAAACGTTAGAAAATTTCTTGAATTAGTGCTTTCCGGACCATAAATCAAAAAGTTGTCAACCGACTTAAAAGAAACTTTGGAATATTGTTACATACCATAAGAGTAGGAACCCTATTGATTTAAGGGTAAATCCGTTCAATGTCAAGGTTACAACGGCCGAAAAATGTTAGAAAATTTCTTTTAAAAAAGTTGTTTTCAGCGATAACTCAAAAGTGTTTTCAACCAATTTTAAGAAACTTTGGGGTTTTCAAACAATTTGTAGAAACTTTATGATAAAATTAATCATAAAAGAAGGAACCCTCGTGATTTTTGGGAATTTTCACTTAAGATTTAGGTCATCAAAATATGGTAGATAATTTCTAAAAATGTGACTCTTTGAAAATAATTCTAAAAGATTTTCGTATTGAATTGGCATGTGCAATGCATCAGCCCTGTACATAACAACTTATGTTTTTTTTTATGTTTTGGTGAATAAAATGCTGCAACCCGGCTTTTGCACCCCTGTGCAGTTGATTTTTTTTTATTTAAGTATAAAATGGAGCAACGTATTACAAATGAATGAACTTTTCTATTTTCAAAATTGGATTTAAAAAAAAAATTCTGACATATTTAGTTTCAATTTCACTATATGAAATAATATGTTATTTGAACAAGTCTTTAGGAAGAACGGTCATATTTTTGTTTTATAATTTTTGTTAAACATTTTCAAGTTGGGACCTGCTTATAATTGCAGTTGATTAATTTTTAAACCGTTGCAGGAGGGTTATTAATTCATTTATTCATTTCATTTGATTCGCGTGTTTCAGATAAATAGGAATACAATAATAATGTTCTAGATTCGTAAAGATCTTTGATAAAAGAATGCATCATCTATGACCCCCCCCCCCCTTCTATGCGGCTAGTAAACTAGTCTGGCTTAAAAGTCTTACTAATGACTACAAGTTTACTAAAAGCAAACGGACTTTTATTAAAGAGCTACTTAACCGCAGCTACCAGCGGCAGTAGAATGAACTTTTATACGTTCGGTTCCTGTGGCCTGTCACATTTTGGAAACCCCTTTTTCCTTATCCAAGACCAGACACCCTTTAAAACAATCAAGAGCTGGATTCGGAATGTTCGGTCCTGTCTCAGTGTTCTTTACGTTAATGTAAATACCGGATGATGATCGAGCGATATCCTGTTAGGCGTTACGGTCTTTTAAAATTTAAACTTACTTACCGTAAAACAAGATTGTTGTTGTTATCTTCATTTTCAATTCTTTTGCACCGGAAGTTGGTTTTGAAAGAGTTGCTCCCCTTTGAATGCAGACGATTTTCCAGGATTTTAATGAACAGAACATGTTTGATACGGGAGGCATGTAGTCTATATTTTTATCTGTTTTGGTTCAAATTCTCAAATCTTCATATCTAGAGCATGAACAAAAGGTCGAACATGAACCTGGTAAAAAATAAACTAGCCGTGGATTTTTAAGGGGGTTTGTTGTGTGCCCGTGAATGTGTGGTCTTGTGTGCACGACCCCCGGCATGACCGCAGTACCCGTCCCCTTTTTTTCAGAAAATGTATAGATTTTTTTTTAAGCTAATGTCATTCTTACCCCTTGTCTCCTTGTTTCCATTATCTATATGTAAGGGACGGACCATTTAACTTGAAGGGGGGGCCTTGGTTTTTTGTTTTGATCAGAAATTTTTTTCCGCGGACAAAATATTTATTTTTCGAAGGCGTCGCAACAGAATATTTTTTTTTCATTTATATCAGCATTATTTTTTTATAGCAGAAATCCTTCTTCAGAATATTTTTTTTCTTACCCTCAGCTGCAAAAATAATTTTCAGAATATTTTTTTAGGAAAAAACCAAGCCCCCCCCCCTTTCAAGTTATATGGTCGGTCCCTAAAGCGAACCCGCTTTCATAGTATCCGGATACGGGCCAGAAAGCAAATGTTTAATTTTATGTATTTGGGAATAAAAGTGTTTGATCTGTTTTAGGTTGCCTCCTTCCAACTTTTTTTGCTTTATTGGTGCTGGATATTTACTGGTGTAAAACAATACAAACATACAGATTGGATCATACAAGATACAAAAGATCAGTAAGTATTCAGATTGAACCTTTATTGTTCTTAATCTTAGAATGAAAACTTAACAATCAGTACTGCACATTCCCGCGGCATTTTGTTGACATCCCATAAGAAATCTACTTTAAGCATTGGTGCAATAGTCTCAATTGTAAGTAATAAAATCTTTAGTCTTTCAAAAAGCCTTTCTGGTTACTTTGTTTTACTAGTAGTTGCATTGGAGGGAAGAGTTTGATAAATAATAAAAAGTAACATGAACATAAATCATATATTATCAAGTAAAGTATTACACCCCTTTCCAACCCAATATTTTGTCCCCTGTTACACTTCTAATTGATAAAAATCTACAGTACATAGTCAAACGAAAAAAGTTGAAAACTGATTATAAGGTAATGTTGTTTGTTAAGCAGACAAATTCAAAATCAATCATCTGGGGATAGTAAACTGACTTGAAAACTTAGTAAATAAAAGGATAGATCCTATAATTTGGTATTTTTTGGTCGAAATATTGATAATTTGTTAGTAACTTTAAAATGTTAATCAACATAAAGCGTTTTACCCTTACAATTTTTTAAGCATTACAGCGAAAAAGGTGTGATGATATAACACTTTTATCACTAATTGTTTGAAGTGTTGTGTCGGATATAAAATCGATATGTTTGATTTTGTACATCAGACGATAGATGCTTCTTTATAGCTACATCTGTCAGTAACAGTGAGTGCTTTAATGAGAGTTCCTGGAATTTATGTCTATTTTTTTTCTTGTAGCCTTTATGTCTCAAAAAGAAGAAGGGTAACTGTGGTAAATTTCAATGAACAATTACAATGAGATTTAAAAATGTTTTTTTTTTTTTTACAGAGTACTGTGAAAGTGTGAAAGTACTTAAATTCGTGATCATCAATTTTTGTGGATTGGGCGTAAATTTCATATTCGTGGATTCATGAATTCGTGGATTAAACGATTCATTATTAAAAGCAATGTTTAATTCTCTGTTAGTTGTGAATTTAATTTCGTGTTTTGTCTGACCCACAAAAACCACGAAAATTGGTACTCCGACAGATATAGATACTTTCACAGTATATAATAGAGAATATGTCTTTGGTTAAAAGAATATTGAAACGTTTTAACTTTTAAAGTTTTGGAAGTTATCAAATGTAGGAAAATTTGTTTACAAACGGGATTGTGAACTCAAGTTTATTTGAATATATTCTTTTCCTTTGTAGATATCTGATGAACTCAGTAAACTGAAGAATCAGTCAAAGGACTTCATCACTCCTCCGGCAACGGGTAGGACTAAAAAGCAGCAAAATTCTAAAATCTTATGATGGAAGATAATCTCAGTAACTATAGTTAACCATTTTACAGAGTCATTTTGGGGTCAGGAGTTTTGTCAAGGATTTTTTTTTGGGGGGGGGGGTTCAATTTATAGTTTGGAAATCTATCTGCATAACCGGTGAAAATCACTGATTTTATGGGGTTTTTAACTCACCTGGCCGGTCAGGTGAGTTATTTTCATCACTTGGCGTCCGTCGTCCGTCCGTAAACTTTTCAAACGTTAACTCCTCTGACACTTTAAGTCCAATCGGAACCAAACTTGGTATAGTTGTTTATTAGCATTAGATGTATAAAACTAACGCGAGGATTTATGATTGGTTGATAAACATGGCCACCGTGGCTAAAAATAGAACATAAGGGTAAATTGCAGCTTTTTGCTAATAACTAAAAACAAAAGGCTCCCAGATGCCTGAATCGCTCACCTGACATATGTGCCTGAAGTAAAGGCTATAAGGCAAAATCTATTTGACATTGAAAGGGTTATAAGTTTAATAAAGGGGTCATCTGACAATATGGTGGATCACTTTTATCTCAATTAAAATTCAAAAATCTGTCACCCTTTTTGAGTTATTAGCAAAAAAATGCAGTTTAACCCAATGTTCTATTTTTAGCCGCAGCGGCCATGTTTTACAACCAATCAAAAATCCCCACATCAGTTCTATACACCTAATGCTAATAAACAACAATACCAAGTTTGGTTCCAATTTGACTATAAGTGTCAGAGGAGTTAACATTTTCAATGTAATGAGGAAATGCTGTTTAAAAGCTCAATTTTGACGTTCTAAGGGCAATAACTCCTCAAAGGAAAGGTCCTACAACGTTGACCCTATTACGTATTTTGTAGATCTTGATGCGCTTAACAATATGCAATTTAAATTTCTCAAATATCTTGTATAGTTTTCAAGATATTGAGCTAAACAGGTGCAAAATTTGTCAAAATCCACAAATAGGGCAATAACTCCTACATGCAAGACATAGGTCGTTGGATTTTCTTCAAAATTTCAGAGCTGGTAGATCTTCAGGTGCTGATCACTTTTGTTTCCAATCAAAATTTTAAAATCTGTCACTGTTTTTGAGTTATTTGCAAAAAACTGCCATTTACCCTTATGTTCTATTTTTAGCTGCAGCGGCCATGTTTTACCACCAATCAAAAAACCCCACATCAGTTCTGAGCACCGATTGCTAATGAACAGCCATACCAAGTTTGGTTTCAATTGGACTTATGGTGTCAGAGGAGTTAACGTTTTAAAAAGTTTACGGACGGACGACGGACGACGGACGGACGACGGACGCCAATTGATGACAATAGGGGTGAGCTAAAAAGGGGTGACAGATTTTCAAATTAATTCTGATGTTGAACAAAAGAGATCAGCACCTGGAGATCTACTTGCCCTTAATCCAACAACTCATGTAGGAGTAATTGCCCTTTTTCTTATTTTTTATGAATGTTGCACTTATTTAACTCAATATCTAAAAACTATATGTTTGAGATATTTAAGAAATATCAATTGCACATTATTAAGCATATCATGATCTACAAAATATGCAATAAAGTCAACATTGTAGGACCAGAAGGATCATTCCTTTTTAGGAGTTATTCCTCTTGAAATGTCAAAAGAAGAAGATAATAAAAACCTTTAATTGCTAAACAAGAGGCTCCCAGGAGCCTGAATCGCTCACCTGGTCTTAATGTCAACCCTTTGAAGACTTTTGTATAGATAAATGAGCTGAATGTTTAAGCAATAAAAAGCTTTTCTCTATCTGCAATAGTTTTCATTCCAAAGCAAAAAACACTATTTTTCACCTTTAAAGGGCCATAACCCCTTAAAGGGGTCATTTGACAACTTCGACCCTAAAAAGACTTTTGTAGAGCTAATTAAGCTGAACATTTAAGCAAGCAACATCTTTTCTCTATCTGCAAAAGTTTTCTTTCTTTAGGCCAAAAACACTATTTTTTGTCTTTAAGGGGCCGTAACCACTATAAGGGGTCATCTGGCAACTTTGACCCTATGGAAACTTTTGTAGAGCTAAATGAGCTGAACATTTTAGCAAGCAACAACTTTTCTCTATCTGCAATAGTTTTCATTCCATAGGCCAAAAACACTATTTTTTGCCTTTAAGGGGCTGTAACCCCGATAAGGGGTCATCTGGCAACTTTGACCCTATGGAAACTTTTGTAGAGCTAAATGAGCTGAACATTTAAGCAAGCAACAACTTTTTCTCTATCTGCAATAGTTTTCATTCTATAGGCCAAAAACACTATTTTTTGCCTTTAAGGGGTCGTAACCCCGATAAGGGGTCATCTGGCAACTTTGACCCTATGGAAACTTTTGTAGAGCTAAATGAGCTGAACATTTAAGCAAGCAACAGCTTTTCTCTATCTGCAATAGTTTTCATTCTATAGGCCAAAAACACTATTTTTTGCCTTTAAGGGGTCGTAACTCCTATAAGTGGTCATCTGACTACTTTGACCTTATGGAGACTTTTGTAGAGCTAAATGAGCTGAACATTTAAGCAAGCAACAGCTTCTCTTTATCTGCAATAGTTTTCATTCTATAGGCCAAAAACATGAAAAAATGCTATTTTTTCACCTTTAAGGGGCCGTAACTCCCATAAGGGGTCATCTGACAACTTCGACTCAATGGAGACTTTTGTAGAGCTTTTGATGCTGAAGCAGTAACGTGGCATCAGATTTCATCTATCTCTTATACTTTTTGATTTACAAGCCAAAAACAGTTGTCTGACCCCCCTGGTCTATTTTTAGCAACGGCGGCCATGTTTTTCGACGAATCAAAAATCCCCACATCAATTCTGTGGGGGATACCCTAAAGTACCACCAGACCAAATTTGGTTTGAATCTGTGCAGCCGTTTCAGAGGAGAAGAAGTTTGAAGAAAAGTTAACGACGACGACGACGGACGACGACGACGGACGACGACGACGACGGACGCCAAGTGATGGCAATAGCTCACATGGCCTTTGGCCAGGTGAGCTAATAAAGGAAATTACTAAATTATTGAACTTGGAGGATCAATCTCAATGTCTAAAAAAAGACAAAACAAGGAAGACATACCTGAAAAATTTGAAGATCACAATGGTCCTGACTTGGTTCAGGCATTTCGAAAACACAACACGGGCTTGAAGACATTAAAAGGGATATTGAGGTTATCATCTCAGTACAACATTCAGTCAAATATTACAATACACATTACTTCATTAAGTTAAACCATATTGTCAGAATACCCCTTATTAGTCTTATTATCCTTTTCAATGTCAAATAGGTTTTGCCAAATGGCCTATAATATTAGTATAATTCAGGCACATTGTCAGGTGATCGATTCAGGCTTCTGTGAGCCTCTTATTTTCTTGTTTTCTATGCGTATGCGCAGATTTAAACAGAATGATATGGTAAATGTTTTATTGTTTTTTTTTAAATCTTAGTTTGAAAAACCTTTATGCGAAAACACTTATAATATCGTGAAATCTTTAAGAAGGGTCGGGTCACTCCTGAACTTTTTTCTATCTATAAAAAATTTTACAATTTGTGATTGAAATTAGGTAATTGTTCACTTTATCAAATGACAAAAAGAAAACCACCACATTACCCTTATTGTGTTTCAGCTACAAATTTTATGAGTTTTAAATCAACACGTGCTACTTTAGACGGAAAGCAAGCATTGAAACTACGATGTGCTGATACACAAACTTTGGCTGAAAAGGCCAGCAGATATGGCGGCATTTTTATAGAAATTAAACATTTAAATCAACGAAAGTTTAAGCCTCTTGTTGGAATCAATGAAAAGTCAAGAATTGAGTGGAATTCTGAAATGGGCTGGGACGAATCCGTTGGTGGACAAAAGCTTGCCGAATCAAAGTCAACTTTAGCACAAAGTAAGTTTTTTTTCACTGTTATGATTAGTTTTATTGACACAATGACAAACGACATGAACGCTTTGTAGTATCACAATTCTAGTCGTGAAACTCATGAAACTATGTATGTACATCGATTCTTCATTTCATTGAAGGTTTACGTTTTAATCTAAAAAGCAATAATGTGATAATGATATCAAATAAATGTCAAAAATGTAAAGCGTTGAAAAGAAAAGAATGCTTTTTTCCTGAATCAATTTAGATTTTAAATGCAGATTACGAAATAAAAAAATATATCGCCGATATGTCCTCTGATTTTATATACATGTAAATGAGTTTAGTTCCTATGCTTTTATACGTAGAAACGATACTAGATATCATGCAATCTTAACAGGAGCGGATTTACAGAAATTTTCGAAAATGGAAGACATCTACACGAAAGTAACAAAATTTTCAGAGAAAATTAGCTTCCAACCCCCAAATCAACCTATATCATCTTTTTGGATCCACCTACATGTATACTTGGGCTATGCTTTGGACATTAAATTATAAAGTCGTTAATTGCTTGTTTTTTGTTTTTTTATGTAGGAGGAGTAGGGGGGCTAACTCTTACAATTCCTGGCAACAACTGTGGTAAACAGAGCGGAAAGTACAAGTGCACTATATTCTCCTACATGAAAGGAAAGGATAAAAATGTTTTACATCAGACCTACATAGTGCATGACGTCTCAGGACAATTAGCTTGTAAGTAGTTGTAGTTGCTTCGGTCAGCCTAACCACCGCTCCTAGCACTAATAGGAAAAGTTTCATTCGGTCACTTTACAGAACCAATGTCGCAAATGGTTTTTGACAAAATATGTAGACCTGTAGAGACGTCTTCGGTCAGGCAAAATCTTATTATATCTGACCGAGTGACAGGCAGAAATTAATTTTTATTCGCGAGGTTGTATATAAATTTATTAGTTATTAGTGAAGTCTTAATTGGAGCAAAGAAGGAATCAATGCTTCGTTAAATCTCAAAGTTCAAGTTATAGATTCTGTTCAGGTCTATATAAATTTAAAAAAACGCAATGGACAAATATTCTCCAACTGCCAAATTAAACTAATGATCCAAAAAATGTCATTTGATTTCAATTGGTTACTTGGCATCAAAGACCGTAAATACGTATTTTATTTAAAGACTTTCCCAAGGTTAATGTACTAAAAGTACTAATCAAATGTAAACTATGGTATGGAATATTGGTCAATATTCAGGGTCAGGTCTAATAATTTCGAAAAGTAGAAGGCTCATACAGTCCACTTAGGATTGAAAGGTCGGAAGGGGTGGGTTCAGAATATACTGAAAAATAACCAAGTTTTCGAAATGAAATAGGATCCAACCTCTGGAACGCCCCCTTTGGATCCACTACTGATAGTTAATAAATAATTTTGCAGCGTGGAGCAGTGAAAGCAACTACAATTCCTTCAACATTGCTATAAAAACTATTTGTTTTAGGTGACAATCCCCATGCTACACCTCCATCCCCGGGGCCAGGCACGGGAGTGAAGAAAGACCCAAATAACAAGGACGGCGCTGAGGTGGTACCCACGGAAAAGAAAGATACTCAGAAAGATGACAATATGTCGGCTATAATAGGAGCTACAGGAGTTCTGTTGTTATTTACTGCAGTGGGGGTACTTGTTTGGTATGTTATAATTATTTGCTAGAGAACCGAATCACGGCCGTCATTCGGTATCGTGAGTTTTTGACTCGTGAAGGAATCGACAACGGCGGCAAAGTATAGAAAGCTGCTCGTGGAGGGAGGAGGCGACGGTTCGTGGTGGAGCATAAACTATAATTTTTTCTGAAAGTTGATTTATTTCACTCAATATCAAAGTTATTTGAAGAAAAATAAAGAAAATAAAACTGTCTCACAAAATGATTGTTTTTACTCTGTAGAATGGGAAAAAAAGTACACGAAAAAGCTTTACCAATTTCGAGAATTAATTAAAGGCGTTACTGCACCCTATATTTTTGGGGGTTATAAAACGGACATTTTTTATACAAATATGTATTAAACTGCACAAAAATGACGTTTTAAGCATATCATTATATCCAAAACAATTTTTGCCACATCTTGACAGCTAATATGAAACGAAAAGTTATTAAAATGTAATAAAATTTCATTTTTTTCCCAAAAAGATACTGTTATTGCTCGTGAAGAATGCGGCGACGATTTATCGCTCGTGAAGTAGCAAGCGTGACCAGTAAAAAATGGCCTCAAAATAGATAGATCAAACAATACATCGGCCATTAAGTAGGCACAAAAAGTAAATCCAAATAAAAAAAAATATATAGATACGGTTATTCCGGTAATCTACAGATCATAAGGTAGTAAAACACAGTTCTAGGTAAAACGTCAGAAACGTTCATAGCTTTGCAGCACATATGCTTCTACCAATAACTATTCTAAAACTATATTTAACCTTATAAACACTTATCATACATCGTTGAAATCATTACATACCATAGATTATCTTCCAGTTAGTTGTTACTTGCAAAAATAAGATCTTTTCATTACAATCCGATTACTCCGAAAACAAATTAAACATGAAAAAACATTAAAATTTACACATTTTTACCATAAGTCAAGCCTAGATCAGACTCAAACCTGCACTAAATCCTCTATAGTGCTATACATGCTCTGAAAGTACATAAACCTGGCTGTTTATTAAAAGTAAAAAACCTATACATCGACCGGCTTATTTTTACCTTAAAAACAAGCATTAATAAAAACGTTCAAAAGATCGGTAAAATAAAAATGACACCATGCCAGAAAAGGGACGCTAAACTTCCATTTTTTCAAATATTTTTATATTTTGTAAAAAATATTATCTCTGAAAGATTCCCTATCAGTTGAGCACACTTTCGTTACTAAATTATAAGGCATTCTTAATTTATTGCTACTTAAATTTGACCTTTGTACGTCACTTTAAAAATTCTAGGATGTCACTCTCCGAAACTAACTTGTAAACAAAACCGAACTGTGTCTTACTACCTAAGTGGTCAATCTCTAATAATTTAGATACAATACGGACCAAAACTTGGAGAAAGATTATAGACAAATATATAAATATGTTGAAAAAATTAAAATAAAATTCATAAATGAACATTTTCTTCAATATGTGCAGCCAAACATTCATTTACATATCGCCGTTTGTAAAAATGTCGACTAGTGCTATTGTCTCATCTTCGACTAGTGTGGATATTTCATCTTCTACTGGTGTTACTGTTTCATCTTCGACTTGCGTGGCTGTTTCATCTTTAACTGGTGTTACTGTATCGTCTTCGACTGGTGTTGTGGTCGTTGTCCCATTTTCTCCTGGTGTTGTTGTTTGTACCTTTCTTCTCTTTATTGCCCAATGTCTCTTTCTGTTGTCATAATTATTGCTTTTTCTTCTTTTCATGATCTACAGTTATAAAAATATGACAATAAATACCCAAGTGAATTTGTTTAAAAAATATATAAGTATTATATGCAATATCATTTAGGTTATGATTGAATCTAGTGCCGGTACAAAGTTTTTTCCATCCCTGTATTGGATTCCTAAATTACATAAAAATCCATACAAACAGCGCTTCATTGTAGGGTCATCCAAATGTACAACTAAGCCTCTCTCAGTTCTGTTAACTTCAATACTTACGGCAATAAAATCCGGCCTCCAGAAATATTACGATTGTTGTTATTCTAGAAATGGTGTCAATCAAATGTGGATCCTGAAGAATTCGAAAGAACTGATGGAGATTCTTAACTCTAAATCAGTTTCATCTTGTAACAGCATCAAAACATTCGATTTCTCCACACTTTACACTTCTATTCCACATGAACAACTGAAATCGCGATTGGCACAGCTGATTAAACGCAGCTTTTTCAAAAAGAATGGAAAACGCAGGTACAAATTTCTTGTAGTCGATTATACCAAGACTTACTTTGTCATCAATGAGTCTAAGAAAAAGAACAAATTTACAGAAGACCAAATAATCGACATGCTCAACTTTCTTGTTGACAACATATTTGTTCAGTTTGGTGGACATGTTTTTCAGCAAACAATAGGGATTCCAATGGGCAATAATTGTGCACCTTTGCTTGCTGATTTGTTTCTTCATTCATATGAAGCAGACTTCTTACAATATCTTCTAGACAAAAAAGACCGTAGACTAGCTCTCTCTTTCAACCTCACGTTCCGTTATATTGATGATGTCCTTTCACTAAACAATTCTCGATTTGGTGACTTTCTCCATCTCATATATCCCCAGGAGCTTGAGATAAAGGACACACCGGATTCTAGGAAGTCTGCTTCATATTTAGATCTACATCTAGAAATTGACTCACAAGGAAGACTTTCAACAAGGCTCTATGACAAACGTGATAACTTCAACTTTCCAATCGTCAACTTTCCCTTCTTGTGTAGCAACATTCCGTCCGCTCCAGCTTATGGAGTTTACGTATCTCAATTGATTCGTTACTCCAGAGCGTACGGGACTTACATCGATTTCCTTAGCAGAGCGACACGTCTGACGCAAAAATTGCTCACACAGGGTTATGTTGCTCCTCGGTTGCTGTCTTCACTCAAGAAATTTTACGGAAGACATCATGCACTTATAGACAAATATGGGATTTCGATCTCTCAGATGAGTGCAGATGTTTGTTTGTCATAGGGTGTTGTTTTGTCTTCCTTTACCGGATTTGACACGCTGAATGGACTATTGGCAACGCGACGGGTGTGCTATAGCAAGCAGGAACTGCTTACTCTTCCGGAGCACCTGAGTTCACTCTTGTTTCGACTGGAATTCGCGTTGTTGATTGATATTCAGTTATTTTGTGTTTGCATGTTTTACATGTTGTCTGTTTTTTGTCCCGTTCCTGTTGGTTTTTACTGGTTTTGTCTCTGCCCTTTCTGACTTTTGATATTCGGATACCCCATTGGTACCTCTGCTTCTTTGATAATTGATAAATTCCTCCATCACGAGCATAATTCACGAGCAAAAAAATACGATACACCATTAATCACGAGTCGATTTTTCGGTACCGAGCATATTTTTCTTAGCTTATTACTATATTTTTTCTTTAAATCATTATAATGGTGTGGAATATGTAAAAACAAAAGATGCTACACACGCACATACCAAATTTGTAACGTTTTATGCAAAAGGCAACCCGCAATTCGTAGAATAACATGTTTTTTTACAGAAAAAATGATGACGAAATATTCGCCTTGAATGAGTTTGAAGAAAGTAATGCATTTTTATTTTTATTTTTTGTTGGCTTTTGTTCATAATGTTCATTAATTTTGTGAGACATATTTGTTTTTTGAATATTTTGTATATAAATATAAGAAAATTAGAATAAAAGACTGACCTTCTATTTAAAATGTCCGAATTCCTCCACCACGAACCGTCGCCTCCTCCCTCCACGAGCAGCTTTCTATACTTTGCCGCCGTTGTCGATTCCTTCACGAGTCAAAAACTCACGATACCGAATGACGGCCGTGCGAATGGGTATGTTAGCTAAAGGTTACTTAATATGACTTGGTAGGTTATATTTACCTGTCACAAGAGCTAATGGAGTATATTGCTGTTGGTAGCTGTATTTACCAGTTATAGGAGCTAGCCTACTGGATTATTGCTGTTTATAACTGATATGTTATAATTGCAGTTGCATTACTAGTTTGTTATGTTATTCTAACCAGTTATAGTTGCTACTGGAATATTGTCGTTAAAAACTTCAGGGAGTACTTGTTTTGTAGATTATATCAAGGAGCTTTTGCAGTATTGCTGCTAAAAATTTCAGTGGGTGTAGTTATATTGTCCTACTATAGAAGCTTATCCCCATGGGGGTAATTGTTTGGAATGTTTTCCTGTAGAAGGCACTAAACTGCATATTGGATAGTAGAAGCCAGAGGGTCCGACAAATAGGGATGTTTATTTCCAAACTTTTGTCATTTGAATGGGCCTAAAAATCTAGTCTAACCAGGGTTACTAATACTGTTCAAGTCTGAATTCTACTAGGAGTTTGAAATTGAATCTTACTCGTGATAATTCATTTCTTTTCTGATTAAGAATACAAGAAATAATCTAAACAGATGTGGTATCTTTGACATTTCAATTTTAATTTTTGGGAGTTGCAAAGTAACATATCCATTAGGTTTGGTGTCTACAATCTGCTCTGTTGTAGTAGGAACAGTATAAAGCAGTTTTGCATTTATTTTTGCTGCAGATACATTCTCTCTAGAAAAATATGAATTTGCTAATATACTAAGTCTAACTTATAAATTTCAAGTTTACTCAATTCAGGATAAAAGGTCACTTTTTCAGAAAAAAACAGGGATCTGCATTAAAATATTTTTTCAGGAATAAGAAAAGAAAGGCAGCACAGGCAAAAGAAAATGAAGAAGCAGAAAAGGGCAGAAAGAAAAGAGAAGCAGCCATGAAGAAAAAGGCTGCTTTGAAGAAAAAGAAAGCTGCAGAAGTCAAAGTAAATGCAGAGGCTGATGCCCCTAAGCCCGGGGATCCCGGCAATATAGACCAAGGAGGAGAGGAAGAAAAAACTTGATGGCTAATATTAGAAAAAAACTTATCAATATTAACATTTTCTTTTTTTCATTATATTTTTTTTCTGCAAAAAATTGTCTGTAAATGAACTTTTCTTATTTCCTAGACTATGATATATTTAATATTTATGTACAAAATCAAAGTTTAATAGAACCTTTTTTATGTCTCCCTCTTTCTAAATAGGTCTATATGCTGAGTGACTTTTGTATTTAATGAGGCCTAAGACTATAGATGGTAACCCTTAATTGACATTGGATATAGATGATTCACTATAAATGGTGTAGCCAGTAACATTCAAATGGAACAGATAACATTAAACAACAAACACACTGCATTTAGCAATGCAGACTCAAATTGTAAAGGAGAGTGAAAGGGGAAATATAAAGGGGGAAAGACAGAGGAAGGTGAGAGGGGGCGAGAAGAAAGAGGGAAGAGAGAAGGGGAAGAAAGACAGGGAAATGGGGAGGAATTAAGTAGACAGGAAAGAAAGATGGAAGAGGAGAAGGTAGTGAAGAAAGGGAAAGGGAGTGAGATGGGAGGGAAGAGGGGTTGAAGAGAGAAAAAGGAAGTGAGGAGAAAGAGAAAGGAAGGGAGAAAGAGACGTGCTCCGGAAGGGTAAGCAGGTTCAGCTTGTCGCAACACACTTATGGTGTTTCCAACAATCAAGAATGCTTAGCGTTAGTATACTAGAATATATATATATACATGCAGTAAACACCAATGTTTGAAAACATAACAAAAATAAACATGTCGTGTCGTCCATTTACTGTTTTATTAATACATAATTCAAATACATCTTAACGAAAAGTATATCATCTGATTGGTTCAAGTGCATTTTATTTGCAGGTACAAATTTAGCTGTGTGTATACAAAAAAATTAATAGTATGAGCCATTAAATGTTTATGTATAACAGTTTGGAAGAGTAATTTTCTAGTATGAGCCATTAAATGTTTATGTATAACAGTTTGGAAGAGTAATTTTCTATTAAAAGTCAGAACTTTTAAATAGTTTTTTATTTGTTATTATCAAATAATAGCTGTGTAAAATAGTAAGATGAGTTGCAAGTTTACTACTGAAACACTTGTTTTATCAATTGGTATGGTAAATGTTAATGAATTAATAAACAATTAAAGTCAAAAATGCCAGTGCAGATAAAAAAAATTATTGGCCAAGTGTCCGCTGGCCTCTAGCCAGTAAAAATCTTATTAGGCAAGAAAAAAATTTGACAAAATTTGAATTGAGTTAAGGAGAAAATCGTAAAGTTCAGCTTCGACAAGTGATTTCAAAGTCGGATTGCATATTCTTAACTTAGAACAAAATTACGAGCGTTCTGCTTATCGTAAAGATAATGTATTAAAAAGTTTCAGCGATTATCATGCTCTTTGTCCATTTTCCTTGTTTTTTTAAAGGCTTGTAAGTGAGTGAGTGAGTTGGTGTTTTACGCCCGTGCAACGCTATTTAGGTTATTTACAGGCAATGATAAAATGAACATGAAATGATGATGAAAATGAAACATGGGGGTGGGTGGGAAACAAAGGAATTGCATGAAGCGTGGCACTCTCCACACACGTTGGCCCATTATGGTCTGCGGTCAGGGTTTCCGTATTATAGACCTGACAACCCCCGCGGACGAGGGCCACCGTATTCAGCCACCTAGGGTACACTCTTGGTCGCTCTGTGGGCTGAGCACTGACCCGACGTCAGAATCCCAAGACCCTTAGTCGCCTCTTACGACAAGCTAGGCTCTGCTGTGCGCCATCCGGGCCCGGCTTGTAAGAGTGCAGTCTCTTCCATCATTTGAGAATACATCTTCAGATCTTCTTCTTTAGCTTGAAATGATTTTTTCTAAGTTGGTTTCAAAGATTCGATTTCATCTTTTTGTATTTCTAACCTGAAAAAGTAGAATATCATATTTAAATTTTAACTTCTATAAAAAAAAATTAAATGGTCAGATTTCATTTAACAGACATGAAATTGATTTCTCCCCATAAAACACTCCATGCTGGTGTCACATACTAAATATCAAGTGGCTGCGATGAGTAGTTGCTGATGAATATATTTTCCTGTCCTGCCGCCCAACATTCACTCTTTTATAAGCCTGGTCAATGAAATTGAGTTGTTCTTTTTTGAAGACATTGACTTTCAATTTGCTGTTGCTTATTGGTGTTGTGTCCAGTGCTATTATTTCACATCTCATTATTATCTGTGTAGTCTGACCAATTTAAAAAAAAAGCAAGAGGCTCCTATGACCCTGATCAGCTCGCCTGATCCTTAAGCTATAAGGATAACTTCTATGATTTATTGTCCCTATGAGGGGTTATCTGACATCTTCGACCCAAATGGAGACTTTTTGCGCTTTTGATGCTGAAGAAGGAGGGTTGCATCATAATTTCTCTATCTCTTATACTTTTTTATTTACAATCCAAAAACAGTAGTCTGATCCCCCCCCCCCCTGGTACATGCATATTTTTAAGCATCGGCGGCAATATTTTTTTTAAAGTTTGATGCACAATTTTTGTGCATACTATCCTAAGGATCAATCTACTAAGTTTATTAAACTCTGTTGAGTAGTTTCAGAGGAGAAGACTTTTGAAAAAAAACTATCAAAGGACGCGCACGACGACGGACGTCCATAGCTCACAAGGACGTTCGGTTCTGGTAAGCTAAAATTAAAATTCCAGGATCCCAAGAAAAGAAGTACTCACCTAATTCATTATCCATCTTAATTCATATTCTATACGGTAGATCATCTCCATCCATATCTGCAAAGTTCAATGAATCTCATATACTGGCAGGCACCATTAGTTTATTTACTTGGATAATAAAAAAACCAACTGAAAACAAAACGTATTAAAAGGAACTTGATTGAGTAAGTAAAGAAAACTTGGTATAGGCTCATGACTCTTTTGTGCCATTGGGCCCGATTGGGTAGAAAAATGCATTGCATACCTAGTAAAAATCGAGGTCAAGTTTGATGTTAGCCGATTCCTCATAATAAATGTATCTCGGAGAGGATATTGCCATTAAAAGGCAAGTCGTGGTTTCCAGCTATTAGAATTTTTTTCTTGTGAGATAATTATGCTTAAATAATCAACAACTGAGAGTAGGGAAAATCTGCATACAAATTAAACTGTTTTTAATTAAAAAAATCATTACGCTACCTATTGAAATGTAGGACCATTAAATCTTTTTCTTAAGCATCTGGTCCTAATTTTATTAAATTGTTGTGAATATAGATTTTAATACTATGATCAAAGTCGTAAACCTAAAAAGACAAAGTCTGATAAAACCATCACAATAAAACAAACCACAAAAACACCCATTACAACCAAATCGCAACCAACAACGTGAACAAAAGTCGAAACGACAGTTATCTCAGGAGCTCCGGTAGAGTTTACCAATCACTTTTGATAATTGAAGAAATCTCTATGGTGATTACCTACAATATAATTTTCATAAAACATTGTTAAGTATTATAGGGGGGAGGAGGGGGTCCCGTCCCGAATTCCCGTCAAAATAATTTTATATAATCCCATTTTCCCGGATAATAACTTTTGGTATGTCTCATCTATAGATTCCATTACAACAAGAACCAGGAGTACAATAAGAAACTCAGGGACCTTATAGATGAGGCCAGTAGTAGAGATGTCGAAAGCTCTTATCATTTCTCGGGTCGGCCCCGGGTCGTCCCATCATTTGCGCAGGTCTGTGACGTCATATCCACTTCCGGTCCGCCATCTTGCTTCCGGTCCACCATCTTGCTTCCGGTTCCGCCATATCCACTTCCGGTCCGCCATTTTGCTTCCGGTCGGCCATCTTGCTTCCGGTGACACAACATCCGGTAATTAAGGGGAGGTAATTCCGCAAAGTCACCGAACGGTAAAAGGCTTGTTACTGAGTTATTCCTTGACCGATTCCTTTCGGGTTTGTTGCATTGTCTTTAGTAAGACAATGTCTCTTTGATGATTGTCTTTGTGGTCTTCAGTGGTCATTAGAGGCTTGACCAGTAGGTGACCATTTTCTATTTCTTATCAAAGGTGGGGTTGTAGTATATCATTGGAAAGGTCGCAAGGTGTGGTTGCCATTTTTGAGTTGTTTGAGTAGGTAGTGGTCAGTGGTCAGTCAGGGCTTGACCATTAGGTGATCCCTTTTTCTTCTTGTTGTATACAAAGCGTGTAATATGATATTGTAAAGCTTGTGAGGTCTAGTTTTATATTCTTTCTTTTGTGTCAATCTAAGGGAAGTAACTCTTGGTTTCTACTGTGTTTTTAGTCTTGTATTTGATACCGTTTCGTAAGGAATTTGCAGGGCTTTGTGGGGATAGGCTTTAAGTACTGGTTTGATTCTTTTTTATAAGGCGTTAGGGATAACAAATCGATTTTAAGTTTCGATACTTTATTTTGAACACAGTAATAGGTTTCAGTCTTCATCCTCGTCGTCTTCACTCTCCTCGTCAGGCCTGAACTGTTTTATTTTCTCATCCAGCAAGTACTTTCTCTTCTCAGTAGCGTATTTCCAAGACTCTTCATACTCATAATCTTCATCGTCCCTCAGTCGTTTTGCCGTTTGTTTGATCTTCTTGTGGAGTGGATCTCGTGCCATTTCCATTTGCCACATAATGTTATTGACGTAGCGGTTTTTTAAAGCTTCTCTATAGAGCGGGAGCAAATCCAAGTCAGCCTTTGATATTGCCTCTTTTTCGTGGTGACCTTTTTCCGTGTATTCATCCACTTTCTTTTCGTGTTCGTCTTTGTAGCTGATCATCACTTGTCCAATAAAGTCACCCCACGGATCAAACTGTTCTCCGGGGTAAGTTTCTTCGTCTTCAGACAAGTCGTCACTCTTTTCTGATTCCGTATCCTCCTCTTCCTCTTCCTCAGTTTCCCATTCCGGGTCCTCCTTCAACCATTCCGGTTCCTCCATTTTTCTTTGATGCTTCTGTTCTTTGTGTCTCTGTAGATTGAACAACTTTTGACTTGTGTATCCGCATACGTCGCAATGGTACATCTTTCCTTCTCGGCGTCCGGTTTCTATCTGATGATTTTTGTTCCGTCTTAGTAAATTTATCTATCACTTCTGAAAAGTGTACCATGTTGCTAACAGAGCGCTTATTACACGGACGGATTAGATCGGGTCTTGTTAAATTGTCTTTCTTTCTATTCCATGCATGGACAAAGAATGCATTCCTCAATGCTGCTAAGCTCTCTCTACTGTATCCAAGCCTCCATGTTTTGAATCTACGCCATTTTTTAAATATTCGCTGGCAGTCTATGCATGGCACATTTTGTTCCCAATTGTTAAATTCGGTTTTCGGCTTCCCCACCTTACATTTACGACAAACACGTTCCCCATTCTCACTTTCAATGTTCTTTTCTATGAGTTTTGGAAGATAATCCATTACATTTACGTGCGTCTTGTTCGAATACATTCGAGCCACTGACAACATTGTTAATTTATTTTGCCTTTTCAAAATTGTATCGTCCAATCATCTCTCAGCATTTCATCACGTGACTAACTCTTTGCTCTTCTTGCTCTTTTGATTGCTCATTTTGCTCTTTTGCAGCTCATCTTGCTCTTTTCTTGCTCATCTCGCTCTTTTGCAGCTCATCTTGCTCTTTTCCTTGCTCATCTTGCTCTTCTGCAGCTCTTTTTTGCTCTTTACCTTGCTCAACTTGCTCTTTTGCAGCTCTTTACCTTGCTCATCTTGCTCTTTTGCAGCTCATTTTGCTCATTTACCTTGCTCATCTTGCTCTTTTGCAGCTCATTTTGCTCATTTACCTTGCTCATCTTGCTCTTTTGCTGCTTATCTTACTAATTTGATCACCCAGCAGCAGCAGCAGCAGCAGCCATTTTACCCTCTTCCCCCTTTCACTTACGCAGCAGCAGCAGCAGCAGCAGCAGCAGCCGTTTAAGACCTTCTCCCCCCCCCTTTTTTCACTTACGCAGCAGCAGCAGCAGCCGTTTTACCCTCCTCTCCCCTTTCACTTATGCAGCACCAACCGATTCCTTACCTTCTTCCCTTTTCTTCTAGTTGTGTTTTCCTTTCCTGTGTTAACTTGTACAACTTTTGTGAAGCAGGGAATCCAGACCACTTTATACTTTTAATTTTCCATAGGCCCTGTGTTAAATCTTTTGGCGACTCGTGTCAACCCCAGATCTCAGCAATGTCGTGTGTAATCATGCGGAACTAACTATTCCATTGAGATTATTTTGTACTTGATAACCCAATATCTTGTAACCAGTTCAAACCGGTTTCTTTTCGTTCCGATACTACCCCTTTGCATTTCTATTTTTAACCCTAACCCTAACCCTACCCCTAGCTATTCTAATTTGTAATGCTAACCCTAACCCTAAACCCTAACCCTAACCCTACCCCTAGCTATTCTAGTTTGTAATGCTAACCCTAACCTTAAACCTAACCCTAACCATAATCTCTAACCTTAACCTTTTCTCTTTTCAGTTCTATTTTTAGCCCTTACCCCAATCCTAACTCTAACTCTCTTTGATAGTGTTGTCATTTTATTTCTAACCCTAACCCTAATTCTTTCTTCTCTAACCCTAACTCTCTTTTCTCTAATCGTATCCCTAAGCTCTCTTCACTAACCCTAACCCTTTCTCTTTCCATTTCTATTTTTTAACCCTTATCCTAATTCTAAGTCTCTTTGTCTTTGTTGTCATTGTATTTTTAACACTAACCCTAACTCACTCTTCTCTAACCCTTTCTCTTTTCAGTTCTATTTTTAGCCCTTATCCCCATTCTAACTCTAACTCTATTTGCCTTTGTTGTCATTGATTTTCTAACTCAAACCCTTATTGTCTTTTCTCTAACTCTCTCTTCTCTAACCCTTTCTCTTTCTATTTCTTAACCATTTACTCTAACCCTAACCTAAATTCTCCTCTGTTGTGTATAGTATTTCTATTCATGTTCGTACCCTTACCCTAACTCTTCTGCTATGGAACCTTAACCCTAACTCTTGATCTCTTTGCACGTAGTGCTCTTTTTGTTGTTGTTCTGCTTTTCCTGTTCATGTGCGGTTTGTAATATCACGTTTGCGCCAATTTCTGATTCTTTGTGAAGTTAAACAAAAACAATGCAAACAATAATGCATTTACAAAAACAACAACAACAAAAAGAGCACTACGTGCAAAAAGAGCACTACGTGCAAAAAGAGCACTACGTGCAAAAAGAGCACTACGTGCAAAAAGAGCACTACGTGCAAAAAGAGCACTACGTGCAAAGAGATCAAGAGTTAGGGTTAAGGTTCCATAGCAGAAGAGTTAGGGTAAGGGTACGAACATGAATAGAAATACTATACACAACAGAGGAGAATTTAGGTTAGGGTTAGAGTAAATGGTTAAGAAATAGAAAGAGAAAGGGTTAGAGAAGAGAGAGTTAGAGAAAAGACAATAAGGGTTTGAGTTAGAAAATCAATGACAACAAAGGCAAATAGAGTTAGAGTTAGAATGGGGATAAGGGCTAAAAATAGAACTGAAAAGAGAAAGGGTTAGAGAAGAGTGAGTTAGGGTTAGTGTTAAAAATACAATGACAACAAAGACAAAGAGACTTAGAATTAGGATAAGGGTTAAAAAATAGAAATGGAAAGAGAAAGGGTTAGGGTTAGTGAAGAGAGCTTAGGGATACGATTAGAGAAAAGAGAGTTAGGGTTAGAGAAGAAAGAATTAGGGTTAGGGTTAGAAATAAAATGACAACACTATCAAAGAGAGTTAGAGTTAGGATTGGGGTAAGGGCTAAAAATAGAACTGAAAAGAGAAAAGGTTAAGGTTAGAGATTATGGTTAGGGTTAGGTTTAAGGTTAGGGTTAGCATTACAAACTAGAATAGCTAGGGGTAGGGTTAGGGTTAGGGTTTAGGGTTAGGGTTAGCATTACAAATTAGAATAGCTAGGGGTAGGGTTAGGGTTAAAAATAGAAATGCAAAGGGGTAGTATCGGAACGAAAAGAAACCGGTTTGAACTGGTTACAAGATATTGGGTTATCAAGTACAAAATAATCTCAATGGAATAGTTAGTTCCGCATGATTACACACGACATTGCTGAGATCTGGGGTTGACACGAGTCGCCAAAAGATTTAACACAGGGCCTATGGAAAATTAAAAGTATAAAGTGGTCTGGATTCCCTGCTTCACAAAAGTTGTACAAGTTAACACAGGAAAGGAAAACACAACTAGAAGAAAAGGGAAGAAGGTAAGGAATCGGTTGGTGCTGCATAAGTGAAAGGGGAGAGGAGGGTAAAACGGCTGCTGCTGCTGCTGCTGCGTAAGTGAAAAAAGGGGGGGGAGAAGGTCTTAAACGGCTGCTGCTGCTGCTGCTGCTGCTGCTGCGTAAGTGAAAGGGGGAAGAGGGTAAAATGGCTGCTGCTGCTGCTGCTGCTGCTGCTGCTGCTGGGTGATCAAATTAGTAAGATAAGCAGCAAAAGAGCAAGATGAGCAAGGTAAATGAGCAAAATGAGCTGCAAAAGAGCAAGATGAGCAAGGTAAATGAGCAAAATGAGCTGCAAAAGAGCAAGATGAGCAAGGTAAAGAGCTGCAAAAGAGCAAGATGAGCAAGGTAAAGAGCAAAAAAGAGCTGCAGAAGAGCAAGATGAGCAAGGAAAAGAGCAAGATGAGCTGCAAAAGAGCGAGATGAGCAAGAAAAGAGCAAGATGAGCTGCAAAAGAGCAAAATGAGCAATCAAAAGAGCAAGAAGAGCAAAGAGTTAGTCACGTGATGAAATGCTGAGAGATGATTGGACGATACAATTTTGAAAAGGCAAAATAAATTAACAATGTTGTCAGTGGCTCGAATGTATTCGAACAAGACGCACGTAAATGTAATGGATTATCTTCCAAAACTCATAGAAAAGAACATTGAAAGTGAGAATGGGGAACGTGTTTGTCGTAAATGTAAGGTGGGGAAGCCGAAAACCGAATTTAACAATTGGGAACAAAATGTGCCATGCATAGACTGCCAGCGAATATTTAAAAAATGGCGTAGATTCAAAACATGGAGGCTTGGATACAGTAGAGAGAGCTTAGCAGCATTGAGGAATGCATTCTTTGTCCATGCATGGAATAGAAAGAAAGACAATTTAACAAGACCCGATCTAATCCGTCCGTGTAATAAGCGCTCTGTTAGCAACATGGTACACTTTTCAGAAGTGATAGATAAATTTACTAAGACGGAACAAAAATCATCAGATAGAAACCGGACGCCGAGAAGGAAAGATGTACCATTGCGACGTATGCGGATACACAAGTCAAAAGTTGTTCAATCTACAGAGACACAAAGAACAGAAGCATCAAAGAAAAATGGAGGAACCGGAATGGTTGAAGGAGGACCCGGAATGGGAAACTGAGGAAGAGGAAGAGGAGGATACGGAATCAGAAAAGAGTGACGACTTGTCTGAAGACGAAGAAACTTATCCCGGAGAACAGTTTGATCCGTGGGGTGACTTTATTGGACAAGTGATGATCAGCTACAAAGACGAACACGAAAAGAAAGTGGATGAATACACGGAAAAAGGTCACCACGAAAAAGAGGCAATATCAAAGGCTGACTTGGATTTGCTCCCGCTCTATAGAGAAGCTTTAAAAAACCGCTACGTCAATAACATTATGTGGCAAATGGAAATGGCACGAGATCCACTCCACAAGAAGATCAAACAAACGGCAAAACGACTGAGGGACGATGAAGATTATGAGTATGAAGAGTCTTGGAAATACGCTACTGAGAAGAGAAAGTACTTGCTGGATGAGAAAATAAAACAGTTCAGGCCTGACGAGGAGAGTGAAGACGACGAGGATGAAGACTGAAACCTATTACTGTGTTCAAAATAAAGTATCGAAACTTAAAATCGATTTGTTATCCCTAACGCCTTATAAAAAAGAATCAAACCAGTACTTAAAGCCTATCCCCACAAAGCCCTGCAAATTCCTTACGAAACGGTATCAAATACAAGACTAAAAACACAGTAGAAACCAAGAGTTACTTCCCTTAGATTGACACAAAAGAAAGAATATAAAACTAGACCTCACAAGCTTTACAATATCATATTACACGCTTTGTATACAACAAGAAGAAAAAGGGATCACCTAATGGTCAAGCCCTGACTGACCACTGACCACTACCTACTCAAACAACTCAAAAATGGCAACCACACCTTGCGACCTTTCCAATGATATACTACAACCCCACCTTTGATAAGAAATAGAAAATGGTCACCTACTGGTCAAGCCTCTAATGACCACTGAAGACCACAAAGACAATCATCAAAGAGACATTGTCTTACTAAAGACAATGCAACAAACCCGAAAGGAATCGGTCAAGGAATAACTCAGTAACAAGCCTTTTACCGTTCGGTGACTTTGCGGAATTACCTCCCCTTAATTACCGGATGTTGTGTCACCGGAAGCAAGATGGCCGACCGGAAGCAAAATGGCGGACCGGAAGTGGATATGGCGGAACCGGAAGCAAGATGGTGGACCGGAAGCAAGATGGCGGACCGGAAGTGGATATGACGTCACAGACCTGCGCAAATGATGGGACGACCCGGGGACGACCCGAGAAATGATAAGAGCTTTCGACATCTCTACTACTGAGGCCAACTCAAAGAATTTTTCTCATATTTTGATAATGGGAGACTTTAATTATCCAGACATAGATTGGGATTCCTGGAACTCCAAAGGAGACAGTACCGATACAATAGAGTACAAATTTATTGATAATCTTCAGGACAACTATGCATTTCAACACATTAAGAAAGAAACAAGATGGAGAGGAGAGGATATACCCTCGATACTAGACCTGATTATAACAAACGAGGAGGGCATGGTATCCGATCTGGAATACTCTAGTCCATTGGGCAAAAGTGACCACTGTGTTATCACATTTAACTTTAATTGCTATGCCAACCTCAAAAATGAAACAAAAGAGAAGCGACAATTCAACAAGGGAAAATATAAAGAGTTCAACAAAGAAATTCAAGAGAAAGAGTGGAAAGACATAATCAAGTCTACCAAAAACATAGATGAAAATTGGAATTCATTCCCAGAGGAATTAAAGAAGATGGAGGACACATATATACCCAAGAGAAAGGTAACTAGTAACGGCAAAAAACTGAATACCTTTCCTATTGATCAATCAACGAGAGAGAAAATTAGAAAGAAAAATAATCTAGCCAGGAGGATAACAAGAAACAAAGACCCTATGCTAAGACAAGAATACAACAGAATAAGGAATAAAGTCAAATCCGATGTAAACAAAGAAAGAAAGAAATATGAAAGGGATTTAAGTAGACAAGCCAAGCAAAATCCAAAGGTTATCTGGAGCTACATCAAGTCTAAACTAAAAACACGGGATGGAATAGGAGACCTACATATAGACCCTGAAAATACAAAGTCACCCAAAACGAGCTCAGATGAGGAGAAGGCAAATATACTAGCAAATTTCTTCACCAGTGTCTTTACTAATGAGCCAGATGGAGAAATACCCAAATTGCCTAATAAAATCCCAAAGCGGCCAATGCCAAACTTGTCTATAACTGAGGATATGATTGTAAAACTGTTAGAGAACCTTAAAATAGACAAATCCCCAGGACTTGACGAGCTACACCCTAGGCTACTTAAGGAACTAGCATCATCTATAGCTACTCCTTTAAAACTCATTTTTGAATGCTCACTGGATGGGAAAACCGTACCAAATGATTGGAAATTAGCAGGAGTCAGTGCCATATCCAAGAAAGGGAGCAAATCATTAGCTGGAAACTACCGTCCAGTTAGCCTGACCTCAGTAGTTTGCAAGTTACTAGAGAAAATTATAAGGAATCACATAATAGAACATATGAAGGAAAACCATTTCTTCTCTAGTCAACAATATGGATTTATCTCTGGGAGATCAACCTCCTTGCAACTACTAGAAGTACTGGACAAGTGGACAGAAGCTTTAGAAACTAAGGGAACAAATATAGACTGTATTTATATGGATTTTCAAAAAGCTTTTGATAAAGTCCCACATAACAGGCTAATTGGTAAACTCAAAAGCTATGGCATTAGTGAGAACTTAACAGAATGGGTCAAGAGCTTTCTAATTGAGAGAAAACAGAAAGTGATAGTAAATGGAAAAGAATCAGACTGGAAAAATGTGACATCAGGGATACCGCAAGGTTCTGTCTTAGGCCCTCTACTATTTGTGATCTATATTAATGACCTTCCAGACATTGTTGACTCACCAACGTATCTCTTTGCAGACGATACAAAAATATATAGAGAAATTCACAAAACATCAGATAGAGAAACCCTATAACAGGATTTAAATAAGTTAGAAGAGTGGAGTAATACCTGGCTTTTGAAGTTTCACCCTGACAAATGCAAACATATGGAAATTGGAAGAGCAAATATAGTACAGGAAAACTTCAACTATACACTAATGGAGAAGAATGTCAGCAAAACTCATGAAGAGAAAGATATAGGGGTAATAGTGGATGATAAGCTAACATTTGAGAAACACATCAGTGAGAAAGTCAACAAAGCAAATTCAATCTTTGCAATCATTAGAAGGTCTTTCAAAAATCTAACCATTGAAACTTTTATTCCTCTATATAAAGCAATGGTAAGATCACAACTGGACTATGCCTGCGCAGTATGGTCACCACACCAAAAGAAACTGATAGACAAAATTGAGCAGGTCCAAAGAAGAGCTACGAAACAGCTCCCAGGCCTCGGAAATCTCTCTTACGCAGAAAGGCTCAAAAAGCTAAAACTACCAACGCTAAGCTACAGGAGAGTTAGAGGCGACATGATAGAGCTCTTTAAAATCACACACGGAATATACGACCCGGAGGTGTGTAACTGTGTCAAAATGCTAAAAACCACCAACATCCGTCACAGTACAAGAACAAACCAACATAAAATAATACAACAGAGACCAAGACTAGAAACCAGGAGAAACTTTTTCAGCATAAGGGCTTCAAAAATTTGGAACAAATTGCCAGAAAGCGTAGTTAATGCACCAACTATAAACACGTTTAAAAATAGATTGGATAAATACTGGAAAGATCAAGACATTGTATATGATTATAGAGCGGAAATAAAATATTGCGGAAGTCACGCATCAAGAAATTTAGAGGAAATAGAAGAGCCTGTAGAAGAGGAGTCTGTGGGACACCTGTTACAGGAATAATCACTATGTATCACTATGTATGTATGTAATAAAAACTACCGATCCCGCATCCCGAAAAATAAAATGCAGGTTCCCGTGTCCCGCTAGTCGCTTTTCCCGAATTCCCGTTAAATAATATGGCCAATCCCGAGCAATCCCGGCGTTCCGGAAAAGGTCTTCCCGACCATCATTATAGGGGGTCCTGATCACAAATCACGAAGAATAAGAAATGCAAATAACGAAACACGGAAATATGGCTAAGACCGGTCAAAATTTAATATGGAGTAGGCATTGCCTCAACGCGAGCATAGCTAAAAGGGACTACGTTTTGTTTATACAATGTATTTGGGGCGAGATGGTATGGGGCGATTAAGCTTCGAGACACGTTAGTTTCGTACGTGCATATTACCAAGACGAAACGAGCAGTTTATGTGTATTTATTATTTTAAGAATATTATTTTCTTGTAAAAGGCGCAATTTATTATTTTTTTAAGCATTATTTCTTTTCTTATAAATTATTTTAACATTCACTCCGGTCCTGTAAAAATAATAACCCTTTCCGGACCATAAAAAATCTAAATCAGCATTAGCAAATTTCTCGCGGAAATAAATACCGTAGAGCTCTCCGCTCGAGCGGGCACTTCGTGCCCGCTTGCGAGCTATGCTCGCTATTAAAACCTGGGACCGGAGCAAATGATAGTGGGACAAGTACTTTTTTACCGTTCAAAGGAGTGGGACCAAAATTTTTTTTTTCAAATTGAAAGGCATGGGACATATTATACCTTTTTTCTCTAACACTATATAAAATATATTTTTTAAATTTATTTCATTAATAGAAAGAATAATTGCCTACCAAGACACTACAAACTGCTAAAATTCTGAAATGGCCCATGTTTGTACTCGACTTTGCTAGTTATTACTCTAATTCTAAAAATTACTCGACCACATTCTTAGTCAGACTACAAGTACTTAACATTTACTAAACCTTTTTCTAGCACTGGAGCTCGACCTGTACAAAGGCCTACAATTTTGAAAAGTACTCGGCCTTATTTTATTTAGATAAAAGTTCAACAAGGTCCAGAATGCAATGACTTCACATTTTCTTATTGTAAATTTCAGTAATATATATATCTTTTAGTTTTCATTTGTGTAGAGTCCATATACCAGTAACAAATTGAGAATTATTTAATGCATGGTCATCACATATATAATAAAATAAATAAAAAGTAATAGTAACTAAAAAGGTGACCCCCCAAAAATACCTTTATTATACACATTGTACTTGTTTGGGAGTTTTTTTTTTGCCCATTTGTTCAATTTGCATGGGACATGAACCTTTTTCTTTATGGAAATGCATGGGACCAACAGTTTTTACTACACAATTAACCATGGGACCATGAGATTTTTTCATGTCAGAATTCCATCTGCTCCGGTCCCATGCCTCGATAAATTTTGACCGGTCCCTAAAGCATGCCTAAAACGAATCACGGACAAAATACTTTGCTGAGAACGGTTCACGTGCAATATCCAATCACGATGCACGGAAAAATATTTCAACAAATCACAATTCACGGAAAATAAAAATTGCCAATAACGGAGAACGAAATAAACCCATCGGCCCCCTCATTCTAGTATATAACTACCGACATATACATATCCAAGAAGAAAAGATCAAGCAAAAGCGACCATTTGATTCTGAGGGCTGTCAGTTTGAGGCAAGTCAGAGTATTTATTTTAAAAATTCTGAAGATCAAATTTAGTCTCGACCCCCCCCCCTTTTCAGCATCAAATGGTCGTCCCCTAAGACTTATAACAGAGGCACACATTAAAAATATCTTGATCCTGCCCTGACTCAGTTTGAAGAAGTGAATATCCTGCATGATTTAGCGCTATCCTAGGCCACAGAGACACTTTTAAATGTTAACTTGATATCGTAAAAAAAGATTCATTTTTTATTTTCATTTTTGTACCGGAAGTTGTTTTCAAAGAGTTGCTTCCCTTTGATTGCAGACGAACTGACAGGATTCTAATGAAAATGTTTACTACTAGAGGCATGTACCCTTTCTTTTTTATCAGTTTTGTTACAAACCTTTTATATTGAGCAACAATAAATGTTCTTACCATAGTTATTTTTGTAAAAGTTCAATAAAACTAGCCATTGCCACCAGAAACTTCAAAAGCACAGGCACTTGTTTCATGAAAAAAATATATGCTATTGGGCTCCTTTAGTAAAGGAGCCCAATAGCATATATTTTTTTTTTCATGAAACAAGTGCCTGTGCTCAAAAGGGGGTGCGTCACACGGCCCCATTTTCAGAACTATATTTATTTCCACTTCTACTTCCAGAGATGGTTTGTTCTAGCAAAAAGATATTTGTTTTGTAAAGGTGTCAATTTTTTTCATTATCTGAATATCAGCATTACGATTATTTTATATGACAGAAAATCTTCTTCAGAATATTCTGCCGTCAAGATATATTTTTTTCATCATTAATCATGAATCAGAAATCAGAAATTTTTTTTTATGACAAAAGAACAATGGTCGGCCCCATAGTAAAAATCATTCGCACCCCTAAACGGGCTAAATATCCCATATATGTAAACCGCAACCCTTTTTTTTATGTGCTAGCTATTAAAAGAATGTTAATTTTATCGAGTGTATTTTGTCTGTTTTAGGTCGCCTTTTTGAAACTTTTTTAGCTTTATTGATATTGGATATTTGCTGTGGTAAAGTACACAGACTGGACAATGAAAGATATAAAAGATCAGTAAGTATTTCGACTGATCCATTCAGAATCAGAATCAGAAATTTTATTGGAATAAAATCCAGACAATAGGATTGTTACCACAACTTATATACAAGTAAATACATAAAAACAGCACAATACTATGACAATGTTAAATTGGTGATACATAAAATTATAAGAAGGTTCACATATAGATTACAGTCTGACCATTTAAATAGCTGCTTGCCTCCTACCAAGAAAGTTGAAATTGTGATTGAACTTAGCATCCCCTTGAGATTAAAAGAAATTTGAATTTTTTATTTAAGATTGCTTCGCTAGTTCACATCTCTTATTGTACATTTTACTAATTCCATTTATAATAACATGACAAAGATCCATTCATGCGTTAGCTTGAACGGAAGTTTTCAAATGCTATATCAATCCAATTTTTGGTCTGTTTGCTATATATATATATACGTAGATAAAAAACCATTTTCTTAATAGATCTTCATTCTTGCCAGTTAAGTCTTGTCTCGAAAACCATGCATTAGGCGATTTATTGTGAGTCTGGAAGATATATGTACTTTCCAGCTATATCATAAGTCATCTCTCCCGGATATTGCAACTGAAATTTACAGTTTTTGCCGTTGAAAACTTATCAAAATTTCAGGATTATGTTTTGGAAATTCGGCCAACATCATATTTCTAAATTCTATAATGACACTGATTGCTCATCCAGTTGATACCATATTTGCAACTTCGTGTGAAACAGTAAACATGACACGTTGTAGGTTCTTGTATGGAGTCCTCTAGAATTTCTATTTCTATAAATTTAATATGTGGCTTATTCCAAAAATTTCAGAAGGCGAGCGGTATCAAGCCCCCCATAGTGCCCATAGTTCTTCCAGCGGATACGAAACAGAATAACACTATCAAGCCCCCTATAGTACAAGGTAAGATTTGATTCAGAAATTAAAATATAAATATATCCGCCCCCCCCCCCCCCCCAAAAAAAGGCAATCAAAATGATCGAACAGGAATTAGGTGAGCGACAGACCTGAAATCGGATACCACGGCATGGGACCCCATGCTGATGCTGTATACCAAACATCAAACATTCACACGATCAGTTTTTCCTTCCGAGACTGGAATAAGTAGTCGCTGAGAATTGACATTGCTACGCGGAAAATTATTTCCCGCCCGACATTCACCATTTTATAACCCTTATTTTTTTACTTGTGAAATCCAGCCAAAAAGTTAGAAATTAAAACAAAATTTCTGAGAACACAATGACTTTGATTAGTCTAAAATGATTTTTGTCTATGTCTGATATAGGGCAAGGTATGATAAGGGCTATTTTTTTGGTCCCTTTTTCGATACCGACAAATTACTTTAAAATGTTCATTTTACTACTCTAAAGAGTAATGTATGTTTAAAAGCTATGTTTGTCAGATTTCTTCTCAGTGTTGAGCTAAATATATGTGAAAAAGTGACTTTGTCTTCCAAAAGCTCCAAATATGGAAAATTATTACATGTTTATAATATAACTTGTGACCCAAAAAATTATTTCAACTGTGGGTGAAGCATGATATTTGCTGAAAATATCTTTGCGGGTCACAGGTGTGCTTATAGTTATTTTTCTCAATTTAGCCATTTCTAGCATATTTTGTCAATTCTGCTGGTTTAACAATTTTGCACTGTCACATGCGGACTTAAGCAATTTATTTCAATTTCTAAAAACCAATACCTTTTTCAGCAAAAATTTCATTGTAACTATAAAATCCTGCAATTACAATGACATGTTCATAAAAAGTAAAATATGCAAAATTAAGGAGGCCAATTTGTTCACTTATCCTACCTTGTTCTTTAGAAATCATGAACATGTTCCGATTTATGGATCTCCCTTATTTAGGAGGCCCTTACAAAGGCCAGGTGAGCTATTGCCATCACTTGGCGTCCGTCGTCGTCGTCCGTCGTCGTCGTCGTTAACTTTTCTTAAAACTTCTTCTCCTCTGAAACACACAGAACTGACGTGGGAATTTTTGATTCGTCGAAAAACATGGCCGCTGTTGCTAAAAATAGACCAGGGGGGTCAGACTACTGTTTTTGGCTTGTAAATAAAAAAGTATAAGAGATAGATGAAATTTGATGCCACCTTACTGCTTCAGCATTAAAAGCTCTACAAAAGTCGCCATTTGGTCCAAGTTGTCGGATGACTCCTTATAGGGGTTACAGCCCCTTAAAGGTGAAAAATAGCGTTTTTTTTCATGTTTTTGCCCTATAGTATGAAAACTATTGCAGATAGAGAAAAGCTGTTGCTTGCTTAAATGTTCAGCTCATTTAGCTCTACAAAAGTCTCCATAGGGTTGAAGTTGTCAGATGACCCCTTGTAGGGGTTACGGCCCCTGAAATAATGTTTTTTTCATGTTTTTGGCCTATAGAAAGAAAACTATAGCAGATAGAGAAAAGCTGTTGCTTGCTTAAATGTTCAGCTCATTTAGCTCTACAAAAGTCTCCATAGGATCGAAGTTGTCTGATGACCCTTACTAGGGATTACGGCCCCTAAAATAACCTTTTTCATGTTTTTGGTCTATAGAATGAAAACTATAGCAGATAGAGAAAAGCTGTTGCTTGCTTAAACGTTCAGTTTATTTAGCTCTACAAAAGTCTCAATAGGATTGAAGTTGTCAGATGACCCTTAAAAGGGGTTACAGCCCCTTAAATAACCTTTTTCATGTTTTTGGCCTTTAGAATGAAAACTATAGCAGATAGAAAAAAACTGTTGCTTGCTTAAATGTTTAGCGCATAAAGCTCTACAAAAGTCTCCATAGGGTTGAAGTTGTCAGATGACCCCTTATAGGGGTTACGGCCCCTAAAATAACGGTTTTTCGTGTTTTTGGCCTATAAAATGAAAACTATAGTAGATAAAGAAAAAACTGTTGCTTGCTTAAATGTTCACCTCATTTAGCTCTACAAAATATAGGGTTGACATCAAGACCAGGTGAGTGATTTAGGCTCCTGGGAGCCTCTTGTTTAATACCGTGTCTATTTTCCTCAAATAATTATAATTATGTTGGATCAAAGAATTAAAAAGGAATGGTTCGGTTGTGAAGATTTGAGCTGTTTAACAAGTGTGACAACTAAACTAATAAAAGTATATCTCATCTGTCGGTACTACCACAGCTTAAGCAGTTAAGGCTTGAGTTAAAGAAGGAAAATTAAGGTCAATGTCATGTAGCAGATAAAGGTAACAACAGTACTACCGAACTTGTATATCCAACTTGAAAAGAAAAGACGTCAGAGATATTAAAGATCACAATGATCCTGACTTGGTACCGGCATTTAAAAATAAATAGTGGGTTAGACGAGGTTTTTATGATATGGCGCCAAACCCCTCTTTCATTTTAATCGTTGGGTCAAAACACAACACGGGTTGCCACTATTTTGTTGTTGCAAAATTCAAGAGTTTTTCCATGACTTTTCAAGGGTATTAAAGTCATTTTCAAGGATGGAAATGGTTGAAAAAATTTAAGTTACCCGATGAAATTTTCTGTGAAACATTTCAATCATGAACCTTTGATTGTGGAACTATCAAATTCCAGGGGTTTTTCAAGGATATTTTTTTTTTCAAAATTCAAGGTCTTTTCCAGGACCTTGAACTGACAAATGAAATTCAAGGATTTTTCCAGAATACGTGGCAACCCTGAACACGGTTGTTCGACAAAATAGGGAATAACGAAGTGATCGTCTCAGTGCGACAAACAGCCAAAAACTTATCACGAATCATTTCATCTGACGTAATTTTTAATTAATCTATTTTGCTTTCTGAATTTTTTGCAAAAGGGTTTCTTAGGGTTTGAATCCCCTCTTTTCATTTAGAATTATTTTTATTTTAGTGCCGATTTCCGACCATTTTAACCTCGAACCCCCCCCTCCAAACTCTTTTCGTCATCGGTACTGACTAGTACATAACGGAATCTTGGAACCTTTCAAAAATATCTGGATCCACCCGGTCACTTAAAATATATTGGTTTTGTATCTATTGGTACTAGGTGACAATTCTAATGCTCCACCCGGTGTCCTTCCATCCACAAGAGCACGCACTGGAGGAAAGAAAGACAACAATGCTGCACTTGGTGGCACTGGAGGAAAGAAAGACAACAAAACAGACGGCGCGGGGATGGTACCCACGGGAAAGACGGACCTTAAAAGCAAGGACAACGCGAAGGTGGTACACACGGAAAAGAAAAAACACAAAAACAAAGACGATGCGGAAGTGGTGCCCACGGAAAAAAAAGATCACCTGAAAGATGACAACATGGCTCTTGTAATAGCAGCTGCTGGAATATTGCTGTTATTAACTGCAGTGGTGGTACTTGCTTGGTATGTATATTAGTTGCCTCTCATATCTATAGTTACTACCTAAGTACTCCTGCTAATACATGTAATTGGTGTGGGGGTACTTGTTTGGTATGTTATATTTACCCGTTTTAGATACAACGGGGGTACTTCTATTAGCTGTTTCCTTCTTATAACTGCAGTGGGGATACTTGTTTGGTATGCCATATTTTCTTTTGTATGAGATACTAGAGGAGCTACTGAAATATTGCTACTAACATTTGAAATAGGGGTTCTTGTTTGATATGCAGAGTGAGACATGGCGAAATGTGTCTGACGGTGACCAACCAAATGTCAGACAAGATTTGATTCGGTCAGACAGAAAAGATATATATCTTATATATAGTTTCTCATAAAGATACCTATTTAACCTAATATATATATAAGATTTATTTTTAAGCAGGTTATAAACATGATAAAGTTTATAATATATCTTGTTTGTTTTACAAGATATCATATATTTTAAAAGAAATCATAAACCTTACAAGATATCCTATAAAGTATTTGTGTAAAAGATATTTGTGAAAAGATATAAGATATATCTATAAAATATTTTGTATAACAAATAAGATATCTTTTAAAATAAAAAAGATATCTTAATAACTTTAAGTTAAATAAGACATCTTATAATCATTACAAGATATCTTATCATGGCTTATTTACTTGATAAGATATCTTATTAACTTTTATAAAATATCTTAATCAAGTTAAATAAGATATCTTATTAAATTAGGAAGATATCTTATTTAAAACTAATTGAGATATCTTGATTATTAAAAAGAATATATTTTTAAAACTGAATACAAAGATATCTTATTTAGTTAACAAGATATCTTTATAGTTTTTTTAAAGATATCTTATTAACTACATGTATATAGGATATCTTATATACAGCTTCTCATAAAGATATCTTATAAACCTAATAAGAATTTTTTTAAGCAGGTTATAAATTATATCTTATTTAACATACAAGATATCTTATTTAGTTTATAAGATATTTTGTTTGTTTTACAAGATATCTTATGTACTTTAAAAGATATCTTAAAAACTTAACAAGATATTGTATAAAGTATTTGTTTGAAAGATATCTTTTAAAGTCTATAAGATATCTTGTTAAACAAATAAGATATCTCATAAAATTAAAAGATATCTTCATAACTTTAAAATAAATGATATATTTTATTTACTTTTATAAGATATTTTTATTAACCTTAAAGGATATCTTGCAATTGAATAAATAAAACAACGACATAAAATCGACAATAAAGAAATGTGGAATAAGTGTACACAACACAACCAACATAAAAAACAGATAGATGACAGGGATTAACGAAAGCTTTGACAAGGATTCCTGGCTTAAGACAGGCACATATAAAAACACTGGATCTGCAACAAATAATACTGTTTTCTTTCAGGAACAAGAAAAGAAAGGGACAGGGCAATGCAGATGCGAAAAAGGAAGTTGCAAAAGCTAAAGTAGTGGCAGAGGCTGATGCCCCTAAGGTCGGGGCCCCCAGCGATATTAAACTAGGAGGGGAGGAACAGGCACAGAGACAAAACTTGATGGCCCATATTAGAAAAGTTAATTAATAACACTCACTTTTTTCAATTTTTTGTAAAAAAAATTTTAACTTCAAAAAGTTGTCTGTAAATGTATTTTTCATGTTACCTAGCCTTTACTATTTACTTATCATTTATGTAGAAAATCTAAGTTTAAAGAAACTTTCTCTCTCTTATTGTGGTTCAGGGCATAAAATTCAGCATCTTTTAGGACCTCTTGCAAATTTTTACATGTTTTAGTCTGCATTTCAATTGAAACGACATAACACAAGAGATGAAAAATTTAATTCTTCATTTGATCTTATAAAAATCATAGGAAAAATTAGTCTTCCTAAATATCTGGGACTCAAAGCTTTTTTCATTATTTTCAAAAGATAGGATTTATGGCTCATCAGTTGTGATATATAATTTAAATCTGACAGTGATTTTAAATAACTCTTAAGCCTTTATTATCTATTGTAAAACAAATCTTTAGGTCACCAACTTTGCAAAGTAAAAATCTGTAGAAAGGTCTGTGACCCCAATTTTTTGCATTTTTCCATGCTCATTTATGAAGATCAATTCTGCAAAATTAAAATAATTTGATGGATTTGGCTTATACCCCTGAACCACCTTAATAGGTCTATTTACAGATTATTGCATTAAGAGTGACCAAAGTCTATATATGGTAGACATTTATTTACAATTTACAATGACTGTAATTTTTCAAAATGTTTTATCAAAGGAGCATTTGAAAGCGAAAAGTCCAAAAAGGCAACAACAAATGAAGAGATAAATAACTTTAAAAGGTGACCTAAGTCTACATATGGTAGACATAAATTTACAAGCATTGTAATTTTAAAAAAAATGTTTTATAAAAGGAGCATTTGAAAGCCAAAAGTCCAAAAAGGCAACACCAAAATGAAAACAACAACACGAAGAGATAAATAACCGTAAACAACCAAACACACTGTAATCAGCAATACGACCTCAAGTTGTAAACAACATAAATTTGAACTGAAAAGCTTTGAAATAGTGAGCAATTACTGTTTTACTGCATGGCAATATATAAGTATGATTACAGTATATAAAACAAAAATGACCTTTCAATGACCTTGTCATCCATTTACTTTTTTATGTACAAATAAAACATAAATTTACATAAAATTATATTACAACAAAACAAAAACGATAGTGTACTTTATTTGCAGGTACAAATTAAGCAAAAACAAAACAAGTACAATACAAAATAAATAGGACTTCGATTGATGTCTTATGTTAAACCTTAAGGTTATGTGTCTTAGGTCAAAGACATAGGTGATAGGATTTTGTTAAACTAGAAGCTAACATGAAATCAAGCCAAAGATATGGGACCCCATGCAGATTCTACATACGAAATACTTATTATCAAAAGGCTGTGATAAGTAGTTGTTGAGAAAAAGATGTTCCCCACCCGTCTAAAAAATTGGAATTCTCCCTGGAGAAGTGGATTTCTTAAAAAAACAGAAAGTCTCTTTTCGCAGAATTCAATTTTAGTGATTACTCATATGCCAGTGCATACATGTACTGTACATATACTATTTACAAAAAAATTGTTTTTGCTGGATTTTATTTTCGCTAACTGCAAACTACCTTGAAAATTTGATACCCGCCAAAAAAAAAACTTATACCATATCTTTAAGTGAAGGTACAAGAATATGTATGATTAATTTAGGGTATACGAACATTTTTTAGGGTAAAAAAAATAATAATAACTAGAATGGTGGTCTTCCATGGAAGACCTATGTCGCCTGCGTTTAAAATATTTGGTAAACAGGAAGTAAAAGAATTATGGGCATAAAAGCACTTTCCACCATTTTAGTTGCCCATAAAAATGCAACGAAAACAACCTGTAACCTTGGAGAAAAAGAGAAAATTGACCTAAGGTGTGACCTGCAGGAGCAGATGTTTACTAGTAAGCATTATTCCCACCTATATTTTCTTTTGCAGATGGCTTAAGTACCAAGACCACAATATTTTTTCTGTATACTTTGTCAGTAATTTCATCATTTTTTTACAATAAACATAGCACATTCTTAACCGAAATTGAAATTAAAAGAGCTCTTCTTATTGTTTACAGTGTTTTATAAATAACTTCATTAAAAATAAAGTTTAAACTATCATCATGTTCCTTGTCCATTTTCCTTGAATTGTTTTAAGGCTTGTAAGAATACTGTCTTGGTTTCCTCCATCATTTGAGAATACATCTTCAGATCTTCTTCTTTAGCTTTTAATGTAGTTTTCAACGTTCCTTTTAAAGAGTCTATTTCATCTTTTTGTATTTCTAACCTGCAAAGCCAAAAAAAAATTATTTGAATCGGGTTTAGATTTTTTTAGGTTAATTTAACTTTTTTACCAATATATTATATGTTTTCATGTGCATCTGGAATATTACACAAAACATGTGGACGCTGAAAATAAAATATTCCTTATTGCAAGTGTAACTTGAGAATTGCTGGGTTAACCAAAATGTGATATGTGAGGAAATCACAAAAATGGTCTTTAATACTAATAGCCATATATGGCAAAAACCTACTACATGTATTCAATGTCAGAAGAAGAAAAAATATTTTTCAGTTTGCCCAATTAAAGGAAAAAAATTCTGTCCGCTCCAGGTTATGGAGTTTATGTATCACAATTTATTCGTTACTCAAGAGCTTGTGGAAATTACATTGATTTTCTTGGCATAGCGTCATGTTTGACACCAAAATTGCTAACACAAAGTTATGTTGCTCCTCGGTTGCTGTCTTCATTCAAAATTTTTTATGGTAGACATCATGCACTCAATTGACCAATGTGGGATTTCTATCTCTCAGATGAGTACAGATGTTGGTTTGGCATAGGGTTTTGTTTTGTTTTCCTTTTCTGGATTTGACACATTGAATTGGAAATTGGCAGCACGACAGGTGTGTTATAGCAAGCAGGAACTGCTTACTCTTCCGGAGCACCTGAGTTCACTTTGTTACGACTTGAGTTTACGTTGTTGATTTCCATTCAGTTGATTTTGTGTTTCTTGTGTTTCCTCATACTGTTCTTGTTTGTGTTGACGGTTTTGTCTTTTCCCTTTCGGTCTCTTGACACCCCATTGGTGCCTCTTTGCTTCTTCCAAGTGCATTGGAATTTGTATTTGGCAAAGTATATAAAATGTATGGTAAGTCCAATATTGGTTTTAAGCATTTCAAATTATTTTCTCTGCAACCTAATCAAAGATGGCTAACAGGGACCACTTGTTTAAGTTGAAGGCTACTGGCCTTTTTTCATATTTTTTTAATTGTGATTCTATGGATGTTGTGTCATGAAGATTTATTCAACATCTCAATAAAAAAAGTTTACAATGAAAAATACAATGGCCTGGTCCTTAAAACTACTTACGTAGTGACTAATTCATCTAAATTCATATTCTGTGGTAGATCGTCTTCGTCCATATGATCAGCAAAATTTAATGAATCCCTTATACTGGCAGATACATTCACTGCACTTGCCCGACCTCCATGCTTTTTACTTCGTGAAGGTAATCCATCTGAAAACAAAACATAAGGAATTTACAGAACCGCAATGTTTCTTAAACCACAGCATTTAAAATAACTTAAAAAGAATTGGGTGTCAGCCAATTCCATATAGGTTAAATATTGTTAGATAATATTCTGTATAATGGTTATGTATGTTTGTAAAAACTTTTTGTGAACATATAAATGTAAACATAACATTAAAATTCCTTACTACAAAAGTGCAAAAAGAGTATCTTCCTCGTTGTAAGCTGCTGGTGGTTGTCCATTGTGGTATTTTCTAAATTGCAGCTTGTTATGTGAGTTGTGTCACGTACACTTATTCCACATCTCATTATCTTCTATTGTAATGAAAGAAGGGAAGTGTTCATCCATTACTAATTTCCTTACTACAAAAGTTAAATGCAAAAAGAGTATCTTCCTCGTTGTAAGCTGCTGGTGGTTGTCCATTGTGGTATTTTCTAAATTGCAGCTTGTTATGTGAGTTGCATCACATACACTTATTCCACATCTCATTATCTTCTATTGTAATGAAAGAAGGGAAGTGTTCATCCATTACTATCTTTAAAAAAAAATACATATTATTTTTTAAATGTAGATGATATTGCGTTTTTGTGAAACTTGTAAAGTTTCCTGTGAAAAAAGGGTAACATAGGTTAGTACATGGTAAATAATTGATTATTTTTCTAATTCTTAATAAGCTCCATCTTACCCCCTTTACTTTTGTTCTGTTCTATCTTTGATTTTCCTATCTGTTTTTCTAGCATAGCATTTTTCTTTCTTTGAGCAACTAATTCATTTTGTACATCGGCTAACTTCTGTGTACTTTCATCAGATCTGAAAACAAAGATATCTATTGTATACTTCTGAGATAATAAAATATTAAGACATTGTAGTAGAGAAGACTTGATGATATTCATTATACATGTCTATATGCAAACAAGAGGCTCCCAGGAGCCTGAATCGCTCACCTGACATATGTGCCTGAAGTAAAGGTCATTAGGCAAAATCTATTTGACGTTGAAAGGGTCATAAGATTAATAAGGGGGTCATCTGACAATAAAGTGGATCTTAAGGATCTGATCACTTTCGTTCTCAATCAAAATCTAAAAATCTGTCACCCTTTTTGTGTTATTAGCAAAAAAAAATGCAGTTTAACCTAATATTCTATTTTTAGCCACAGTGGCCAGGTTTTACAACCAATCAAAAATCCCCACACCAGTTCTATAAACCTAATGCTAATAAACAACAATATCAAGTTTGGTTCCAATGGGACTTAAAGTGTCAGTGGAGTTAACGTTTTCAATGTAATGAGGAAATGCTGTTAAAATGCTCAATTTTGACGTTCTAAGGGCAATAACTCCTAAAAGGAAAGGTCCTACAACGTTGACCCTGTTACAAATTTTGTAGATCTTGATGTGCTTAACAATATGCAATTTAAATTTCTCAAATATCTTGTATAGTTTTCAAGATATCGAGCTAAACAGGTGCAAAATTTGCAAAAAATCCACAAAAAGGGCAATAACTCCTACATGGGTCGTTGGATTTTCTTCAAAATTTCAGGGTAGGTAGATCTTGAGGTGCTGATCACTTTTACCCTATGCCAGAATTTTGATATCTGTAGCCGTTTTTGAGTTATTTGCAAAAAACTGCATTTTACCCCTATGTTCTATTTTTAGCCATGGCGGCCATGTTTTACGACGAATCAAAAATCCCCACATCAGTTCTAATGAACAACCATACCAAGTTTGGTTGCAATTGGACTTATGGTGTCAGAGGAGTTAACGTTTTAAAAAGTTTACGGACGACGGACGACGGACGACAGACGACGGACGACGGATGACGGACGACGGACGGACGACGGACGCCAAGTGATGACAATAGCTCACATGACCCTTCGGGTCAGGTGAGCTAAAAAGGGCAAAAACTCCTACATGGGTTGTTGGATTTTCTTCAAAATTTCAGAGCTGGTAGATCTTGAGGTGCTGATCACTTTTGTTCCCATCAAAATTTTGAAATCTGTCACCGTTTTAGAGTTATTTGCAAAAAATTGCCATTTACCCCTATGTTCTATTTTTAGCCACAGCGGCCATGTTTTACGACCAATCAAAAATCCCCACATCAGTTCTATACACCTAATGCTAATAAACAACTATACCAAGTTTGGTTCCATTTGGACTTAAAGTGTCAGAGGAGTTAACATTTTCAATGTAATGAGGAAATGCTGTTAAAATGCTCAATTTTGACGTTCTAAGGGCAATAACTCCTAAAAGGAAAGGTCCTACAACATTGACCCTGTTACATATTTAGTAGATCTTGATGTGCTTAACAATATGCAATTTAAATTTCTCAAATATCTAGTATAGTTTTCAAGATATTGAGCTAAACAGGTGCAAAATTTGCAAAAAATCCACAAAAAGGCCAATAACTCCTACATGGTTCGTCGGATTTTCTTCAAAATTTCAGGGAAGGTTGATCTTGAGGTGCTGATCACTTTTACCCTATGCCAGAATTTTGATATCTGTAGCCGTTTTTGAGTTATTTGCAAAAAACTGCATTTTACCCCTATGTTCTTTTTTTAGCCATGGCGGCCATGTTTTACGACGAATCAAAAATCCCCACATCAGTTCTAAGCACCGAATGCTAATGAACAACCATACCAAGTTTGGTTGCAATTGGACCTATGGTGTCAGAGGAGTTAACGTTTTAAAAAGTTTACGGACGACGGACGGACGACGGACGCCAAGTGATGACAATAGCTCACATTACCCTTCAGGTCAGGTGAGCTAAAAACTTATTTTATGATTTATCTCAACAATTTTACAACATAAAAGTTATCATAAAAAAAATCATTGTAAATTATAGTGGCATATTTAGGGGTAAAAGGGTCATGTTTTCCCCATTATGAAATGAATTTTTGGTTGAAATTTAAAGGGGAAAAATTGTATTCCGCTTTTCTGTAAATCCTAAACAAGTTCTGACAATTTTGCACTTTCTACACTTTCTACTTGCATCAGTGTTTTGTATTTTTGACATAATGAAAGAACTATTGTTGTTGATATTCATTTTTTTCTATACAAATGGATAATACAAATTAATTCAGATTGTTTTTTTTTAATTAAATTTTCTGATGCACTGAAACAATTTCAGACACAATTCTTGTAATTACCTTTTCTGTAAAACCTGAACAAGTTCTGACAACTTTTCCCTCTCTACATCTGCTACTTGCATCAGAGTTTTGTATTCTTGACATTGGTAGGTCAACTCATTGACAGCTCTCTTGTCCAGGTTATTACTGAAAGTTAAACAACTAAAAATATAAATACTATTAAACATATCATACTTAAAATTAACAATGACAGCTTTGGCTTCGAATGCACTTTCTTTCTTTGATAGTTTAGGTGGATAAAGTGATTTTATTGATAGCTTTAAGAGCATCCTATCAAATCACTCTCCATAGGTGTCTACTAATGACAAGCCTCTGTTGAGCAGCCAAACAAATTTTTAAGCAAGAAAACTTTAATAAATTGATAAACCTCAAATTTTAGTTTCATATCATTTTATCAATAACTGATGGTTTCATTCTTATTTGATGCGTATCAGTTTTGTGGTTTTTGTTGATGGTCTTGAACCACAAAATTTGATTCCTAACGAAAAGGAAATTTAACATTGATCTAAATGCTTTAGACTTCAAAACCATAAATTCAAAAATACATGAACTGATTATTTTTCATCAAACAAGAAAATTGCCCCATGAAAATAAATGAATCCACAGTACCTAATTATGGAAGACTTATAAAAAGTATTATGTATAATGCACTTATAATGCACAAATAAGTTAAATGATCTAAAATCTAGTATAACTTACACAGTAAATGAAGGTTCTCTTACGAGTGATCGTCTTGAGTCAGATCTGGCTGTATTAACCATACTATTAACTGTTGGTGGTCGATCACTAGCCCTTCAAAAACATATTATTACACTTATTAAGATTGGTTAAATTATGGATCATAGGCTGGAACATATCAAATGGATCTAGCATTGGATAAAAAATTTTAAACTGTCTCTGACAATGTTTTGGCTAAAGGGCTCTCTTGAATGAGAGTTTTGTCTATGATACACTAATCAGATGTTAGGCCAAAATGTACTGCATATATCATATTGATTGAAAAGTAAGACAGTGAAGCTGCAAATGTAGTACATGTACATCAAACTAGAACAAATACTGTTGGCATATATCACTGTCAGCCCAATGAAAAAAAAATACGACTCATAAAACTTGATAAATCGAACAGAAAGGATGATAATCTTTTGTGCACCAAATAAACTACCTGATGACTTAGAATATCGGTCAAAGTCAAAAACGGTCGGATTTAGTTAAACAGGAAGTAGGTGAGCAATAGACCTGCAATTGAATCCCATCTTATGGGACCCCACTTTGATGCTGTATACCAAATATCAAATGGCTGTGATAAGTAGTTGCTGAAAATAACAAAATTTCTTCCCCACCTGCCTGCCCGCCTACTAGCCACCCAACATTCACCAATTTATAACCCAGATTTTTCACTCCATGAAATCTGGCCAAAAAGAAAGTATTATAACCTTGGGTAAATTCCTTGTCAATCCTTATAATTTTGCCAAATAAACTACCTGATGACTTAAAAAAATATGTAAGAAGTTATTACCTTGATTCAGTGGGGGTGACAGAGGAAAGTCTGAATTCTAGATCTATGTTCTGATTGACAGACTGTGGACGACTGGAAGGATGAAATAATGTGAAGATAATAGAAATCATTACCTGGACTCTGTAGGTGTGACAGATGACAGCCTGAATTCCAGATCTACATTCTGATTGACAGACTGGGGACGGCTGGAAGGATGAAATAATGTGAAGATAATAGAAATCATTACCTGGACTCTGTAGGGGTGACAGAGGAAAGTCTGAATTTTAGATCTATGTTCTGATTGACAGACTGTGGACGACTGGAAGGATGAAATAATGTGAAGATAATAGAAATCATTACCTGGACTCTGTAGGTGTGACAGAGGAAAGTCTGAATTTTAGATCTATGTTCTGATTGACAGACTGTGGACGACTGGAAGGATGAAATAATGTGAAGATAATAGAAATCATTACCTGGACTCTGTAGGGGTGACAGAGGAAAGTCTGAATTTTAGATCTATGTTCTGATTGACAGACTGTGGACGACTGGAAGGATGAAATAATGTGAAGATAATAGAAATCATTACCTGGACTCTGTAGGTGTGACAGAGGAAAGTCTGAATTTTAGATCTATGTTCTGATTGACAGACTGTGGACGACTGGAAGGATGAAATAATGTGAAGATAATAGAAATCATTACCTGGACTCTGTAGGTGTGACAGATGACAGCCTGAATTCCAGATCTACATTCTGATTGACAGACTGGGGACGGCTGGAAGGATGAAATAATGTGAAGATAATAGAAATCATTACCTGGACTCTGTAGGGGTGACAGAGGAAAGTCTGAATTTTAGATCTATGTTCTGATTGACAGACTGTGGACGACTGGAAGGATGAAATAATGTGAAGATAATAGAAATCATTACCTGGACTCTGTAGGTGTGACAGAGGAAAGTCTGAATTTTAGATCTATGTTCTGATTGACAGACTGTGGACGACTGGAAGGATGAAATAATGTGAAGATAATAGAAATCATTACCTGGACTCTGTAGGGGTGACAGAGGAAAGTCTGAATTTTAGATCTATGTTCTGATTGACAGACTGTGGACGACTGGAAGGATGAAATAATGTGAAGATAATAGAAATCATTACCTGGACTCTGTAGGTGTGACAGAGGAAAGTCTGAATTTTAGATCTATGTTCTGATTGACAGACTGTGGACGACTGGAAGGATGAAATAATGTGAAGATAATAGAAATCATTACCTGGACTCTGTAGGTGTGACAGATGACAGCCTGAATTCCAGATCTACATTCTGATTGACAGACTGGGGACGACTGGAAGGATGAAACAACATGTTGGCATTCTCCATCTGAGCTTTCTGTAAATGCTGAAAAGTAAAATGAAAATATTTGTTATATATATAAAGCATTCTATTTTTTTTGTACATGCTGAAACTTTATCATCCTATAAGAGAAGCAGAGGTACCAATGTGGTATCTGAATGTCAAAAGTCGGAAAGGGCAGAGACAACACCAGTAAACACCAACAAGAACGGGACAAAAACAGACAATATGTAAAACATGGGAAAACAAAATAAGGTATAAGGAAAGGTACTTATCCTCTATGTGTAAATTAATGATGTAAAAATCAGAAATATGCATTAATTGACACGTTTTTAGTTGTGGGTATCAAAATATAGGAAAACCATGTCAAAACTGGAAAATGAATAAGTTCAACATGTCATCATCATGATTTTTTTAAAATTAAATATTATTATTTCTCAGATGCAGTGCACATATATTCCAAATTTCAAATTTTTTTCAATATTTCATCTCATTTTTTACAAAATTTCATTACTTATATTTGAGCTGCTGAATTTCATCCTCTTGGGTATGAACCTTAGCCTCTTTTTCAGCCATGATAAGTTTGAGCTGCTGTACAATATTATTGACTTAACATTCAGATTTCGAGGTACATTAGATAAATGTGTACAATGATAATGCACATATATGTATGCTTTAATTGGTTGTTTAATATTTACATTTAATTTGAGCTGTTTGATTTCATCTTCCAGGGCGTGAACCTTGGCCTCTTTCTCAGCCACGATAAGTTTGAGTTGCTGTACGATATTATTATCATGTTGTTTCTTCATCTCCATCTGTTTGACTTTCTGTTGGCTGTCTTCCTCCGTAACTTTTTTCGTCTCCGATTGCTGTTCTAACATTTTCTGCAACTGTGCCTGTTGCGTCATGAGAGCATCGATCAATTCGTTGTCATGTTCTCCCTTCTGTAACATTGTCTGATTTTGCTGTTTAAGTATCTTGATTTCTTTAGACAGAACTGAATTCCTTAAATAAAAGATAACCAGAATTTTGAAATATTTTACAAATAGAATTAGTCAGACCTCGTAATGCATGATGTAGGATAGTGACAGACCTGAGATTGAGTCCTTCAATATTGGACCTCATACTAATGCTGCATAACAAATAACAAGAATTAGTGATTTATACAGAAATGTAGCTGCTGAGAAAACTGATATCAGAGCAAGACCACAATTTACTATACCCCTATACTGTACCCACATCAACTAGTTACATTTCATTCACCAAATTATCCTGATTTTGCTGAAAAACTGGTTCAAATTTGTTGTTAAGAAAACAAGGGGTTGCACTTAGTCATGCTAAGGATACCCCCACTCGGCCACTCAGAAAACAGAAAGTAGATGCTGGACTGACCTGGAAAGGGGAGGCACAATACAACTCATCATGATAAAGTTGAATACCAAATTTGAAATTGATCCCTACAGTAGAAGCCAAGAAATCTGTTACGAAAAATTGTCTGTTTTTGACCCTTTAAAAAGTATAAGTCGGCTCAGAAAACAGGAAGTCAATGGATGACTGACCTGGAAAGGGGAGGCACAATACAACTCATCATGATAAAGCTGCATACCAAATTTGAAATCAATCCCTTTACTAAAAGCCAAAAAAATCTGTCACGCAAAATTGTGTATTTTTTACCCTTAAAAAAGTCTAAGTCGGCTCAGAAAACAAGAAGTGGATGCGCGACTAACCTGGAAAGGGGAGGCACAATACAACTCACCATGATAAAGCTGTATACCAAATTTGAAATCAATCCCTTCAGTAGAAGCTGAGAAATCTGTTACGAAAGTTTGTTACCGACGGACAGACAGACGGAAGGAAGGACGGATGGACAGATGGACGAACAAGGTGATTGCAATATAGCCCCCTCTCTTACAAGTGGGGGTATAACATGAGTATTTCATTATTCATTGTCAATATCTGTAGGAAATATTTGGTTTATATATGTTGAACCAAGTAATACTGATCAATGATATTAACTATAAAGTTTTCTTGAAATAAATTGACAAATGTTTGACTTCCATTGCTCAAAGGATTATGACATCAATTTTTGCCCCAGATGAGCTTTGACAAACGGGCGTTTTGAATCCTGAATTTTCCAGAATGAATCAACTTGTGATCAGTCTATAACCAAAATTTGAAATTGAAATAGAACAATGATTAAAGTTTTTCAAAATGAGGTAGAACATATTTAAATATTGGTGTTTGTGGTTTTTTTTTTACTTATGTGAATGAGCAAAACCTAGAAGTTTGATTTCTTGAAAATCATTTCCTCTTTTTGATGAATTTTACATTACCAACCTTGTTTTAGCAGCATCAAGTTTCTTTTTTAGACTCTCATGGTCTGCTTCTAAAGCTTTCAATTCTCCCTGTGCTCTCTGAACAAAAAACAAATCATATAAAACAGAAATTAATGTTGCATGTGTTTCTTTTCTACAAATCTGTAGTCAATTTAATTTTTTGGGTTTTCATAAATATATTGATATATTTCTAAGGTGTGAGTGAGTGAGTGACTGAGTTGTTGTTTTACGCCCGTGCAACGCTATATAGGTTATTTACAGGCGATGAACATGAAAAGGGTGATAAAATGAACATGAAACGATGATGATGAATGAAATATGGGGGTGGGATGGGAAACAAAGGACCGGTAAATTTTGAAGAACCACAGGAATAGGGGAGAGGTGGGTAGGGGCGGAAAATTTAGCCTATGTGGTGCACTACTTGGCAGTCCACAAAGGGGTCTTTTACGTGCATGAAGCGTGGCACTCTCCACACACGTTGGCCCACTATGGTCGGCGGTCAGGGTTTACGTATTATAGACCTGACAACCCCCGCGGACGAGGGCTACCCTATTCAGCCATCTAGGGTACACACTTGGTTGCTCTGTGGGCTGAGCACTGACCCGATGTCAGAATCCAAAGACCCTTAGTCGCCTCTTACGACAAGCTAGGCTCTGTTGCGGGCCTATTCGCCACCCAGGCCCCGCACGGGACTAAGGTGATTACATTTAACTTCCTCTATTTTATAAAGAATTTGTAGTTTTGTCAATAATAGCAAATTTTACAGGTAAAACAAAGGATATCAGAAAATAAATGCTCCATTTCAAAAATATTTTCCATTTAAATAAATGGAGTTCTGATTTTATTTTCAAACAAGAATATGTCAAAAAGACAAAATCCCAATTTGACATGGAAAGGACTTCAAACTTAAAGATAAATCTGATTTTGGACGGACATATAAAAATGGAAAAAATGTAAGTGGGGCAAAAAAATTAACATATGATGGTGATATTCTGAATGTAGAAAAAGTGTGTCAAAGTAAAAAGTGACCAGATTTCATTTAACAGGAAGTAGGTGACCGACAGACCTGAAATCTAATCCAACATTATGGGACCCATCCTGATGCTGTATTCCAAATATCAAGTAGCAGTGATTAGTAGTTGCTGAAAAAACTGTTACAAAAATTTCTTCCCTGCCCGCATGCCCGACATTCAACATTAAATAACTTGGGCCAAAAAGTCTTTACCTCTTGTGCTTCTTTCCTCTCTTTGTCTATTTTCCTCAGTTGCTCTCTGTGTCGATCGTCGGCCGTCCTCTTCCTGGCAGAGTTATAACCAGTACCTAACATCTCACTCTCAAGGTCATACTCCTTTGGTTTGGAATTCTCTAATTTACCTTTCAATTCTTCAACCTGAGTTAAATTAAAAAAAAACATGAATAAGTCAAATTAAATTCTATTTCTAACATGCACATATATAGCTCAGTATTAAATATTTTTAAAAAATGTAATTAAATGCCAATGAGTAGAGTTCTCCATAACTTAAACAAAAGCTGCTTCTAATATGGATAGACAATATTTTTTTACACATGCATCCCATCGTGCACAAACCCTGCATGTTAGGAACTTTACTTCCCCCTCCAGTTACTTTTTGGTTCGGTAAGGATTGGGGTAAGGATCAGAAAGAGGCAAATTTGACTCGTGTGGGATTCACATAAAGTAGGAAAATTACACAGGCAATTTGTCTTAACGTTAAATTAACGTTAAGCTCGATATGGACAGAAATACCTGTTTTAATGACATACCTTTTGCTGTAGGCCTAAGATCTGCTCTGCCCTCCCCCTCCAGTTACTTTTTGGTTCGGTAAGGATTGAGGTAAGATAAGGAGATTATGGACAGAAACACCTGTTTAAAGACATACCTTTTGCTGTCTATGATCTGCTGTGCCCTCCCCCTCCAATTACTGGATTGGGATAAGATAAGGAGTTTATGGACAGAATCACCTGTTTCAATGACACACCTTTTGCTGTCTATGATCTGCTGTGCCCTCCCCCTCCAATTACTGGATTGGGATAAGATAAGGAGTTTATGGACAGAAACTTCTGTTTTAATGACATACCTTTTGCTGTAGGCCTATGATCTGCTGTGCCCTCCCCCTCCAGTTACTTTGCTGGTTCAGTAATGATTGAATATTTACATTGTCTCCTCCTATTTCTTGTTGTAGTACCTGTAAAGAATAGAAAGTGTAGGACTGGTCAATATTATGGCATACAGGTAATAAATTTAGTTAGATTAGAAAATAATGAGATGTGGAATAGGTGTACGCGACACAGCCCACAATTAAGCGGCAATTTAGAACAAGTGTGGCCACTAAAAGTATGTCTCGCCTGCCGGCACCATCACTAAAATCAACTACCTAAGCTTTCATTTCTTGATATAAACACAAAAAGTGTCTGTATACCTAATAACAGATGCCTAGTTATTATACTATTCAAGCAAACCATTGTCCACAAAAGTATTAAAAAAAGTTTTCTGTCTGAAAAAAAAAGACCTAAGTTCACTGTCACTGGAGCGTAAAAATGGGGTCATGGTCACATGGCATGGTGACAGTTGCGTTGTCCATAACCCCAACTGTCTGTTTACCCAATATCAGATGCCTAGCTATTATACTTTTCCAGCAATTCATCGTCCACAAAAGTCTTACAAAAAAGTTTTTCGGCCTGAAAAAGACCTAAGTTCACAGAGTCACTAGAGCGTGAAAATGGGGTCAGGGTCACGCAACATGGTAACAGTTGCGTAGACCATAATCTGAACTGTCTGTATACCAAATATCAGATGCCTAGCTAATATACTTTTCCAGCAATTCATCGTCAACAAAAGTCTTACAAAAAAGTTTACGGCCTGAAAAAAGACCTTAGTTCACAGAGTCACTGGAGCGTGAAAATGGGGTCAGGGTCACATGGCATGGTGACAGTTGCGTAGACCATAATCTGAACTGTCTGTATACCAAATATCAGATGCCTAGCTAATATACTTTTCCAGCAATTCATCGTCCACAAAAGTCTTACAAAAAAGTTTACGGCCTGAAAAAAGACCTAAGTTCACAGAGTCACTGGAGCGTGAAAATGGGGTCGGGGCTACACGGCATGGTGACAGTTGCGTAGACCATAACCTGAACTGTCTGTATACCAAATATCAGATGCCTAGCTATTATACTTTTCAAGCAATTCATTGTCCACAAAAGTCTTACAAAAAAGTTTACGACGCCGCCGCCGCCGCCGGAAAGTAATACCTATGTCTCGCCTTCCGCGACTATTCGTCGCAGGCGAGACAAAAACCACAATGGACAACCGCCAGCAGCCTTCAACGAGGCCATTTGGCACTGCTCACGGTTCTTTTTAATGTCATTCTTCCTATCTTTATTACAGCATTGTCAGTAGCTTTGTATTCTTATTGTTATAACACAATAAGTGTTTAATCTGTAATTAAGGTTACTTTTAATAAAACAAAATAATTGCATGACAAGTGACTGCAGACTTGTTGGATAACATGCCTGCTTTGGCTTGTTTTGCCTGCAAATGAGATGTGCACAATGATTTCATTTTACTGTTAAAGCAGCTATGACAGTATTTTCTCCATCTGTTTATCGCTACAAATCTTTTGAGCCACTTTAAAGATGTTAGAAACGAAAGAATATGGAATATGTGCCAGAAAGACACGATCCACATATTGAAATGATTTTAATAAATGTACAAAAGCAAAATTTCACTGCGTGTGAAGCGCTTTTCTGGATTAACCTTCATCAGACTCGCTAGGAGTAGAAATAGACTTTACCTAGATATAGGTATGCAGCAACGTGAGACTCATTCTGTATTATCACTTTATTGGCAAAGCAGGTATAACTCTTTGCCTTATCTATATTTGTCTGACACTACAAACCTTTTGAGCTACTTTGATTTCATTCTTGAGAGATATGGACTGATTTCTATATTCAGCCATCCTAGATTCTGTCTGTTTTAGTTTATCTTGTAAGGCCTTCACATCAACTTCATTTTCTTTCTGCAAAACAAGGAAATTATAAAACATCAAACATGAAATAAATACTGAATTTGTAAGCATCAATTGTCGTGGATTGGGAACAAGAGGCTCCCAGGAGCCTGAATCGCTCACCTGGTCTTAATGTCAACCCTTTGATTGATTGATTGATTGGTATCTGCTTTATGTCCCGTCGGCGATATTGCAGCCATCATCGGGACAAAAACATGTTATAACTTAATAAATCTTTAAAGTAAAACTAAGTCAAAAGACCGAGACTAAAACAAATTGTTATTGCTAATAAATAAATAAAAGTAAACACTTAAAATAATTTAAGTAAAAGCTAAAACTAATATTATCAAACGACAATTGTAAATAGAACATACAAAATTATCAGGTGAAACAAATTAAATGTTTATAAATAGTAAAATATTTAAAAACAACAAAACTATAATTTTGCATACAATCCAACTTCCTTAAGGAAGTGGATGATGGCATCGTTTGGAGTGCCGCTGAACAAATCGTGCATAGAAGCACAGGTGAAATACTTCACACGTATTGGAGCTACATCAACACAGTCAAGGAGAACATGCTTCACCGAATACGGAGAGTCACAAGGGATGCACACAGGTGCCTCCTTCTCTTGTGTCATCAAGTGGCCATGAGTGACTCTAGAATGTCCAATACGACATCTAGTGATGACCACTTGGTCTCGACGGCATCGGAATGAAGCATGATTCTCCCCAAGCTGTGGTTTTAACTCATGAAGTTTGTTGTGCTCAGCGGCAGCCCAAACCTCATCCCATAAACTTTGAACATATATACGGATTGCATTTCTGCAGTCCGAATAGGGAATAAAACATTTAGAAATTGGTTTGCGAAGGGCTTCCTTCGCAACCCTGTCCACGACTGAATTCCCATGAATACCAGTATGACTGGGTACCCATAGGAAAATCAATTCTGCACCACCTCTCATCAATTGGTGAATCATGTAAACAATTTTACTAATTAATGGATGTTTTAGTTTGCAGTTCTCAATTGCCAAAAGACAAGCGAGAGAATCAGAACAGATAAAGAATTGTGCGTGCTCTGAAGCATCAATTAAACGAAGGGCTAAAATGATGGCTCTTGCTTCAGCTGTAAAAATGGAAGCAGAAGATGGGAGGCGTTGGGTGGAAGTGCTATTACCCAAGATAGCAGCAGACGCAACGCTATCACCATCTTTAGAACCATCTGTATAAACAGTCAGAAAATCAGGGTATTTAGATTTAATTTCACAATAGTCCTGTTGAATGAGCAAATGATTTGTTTCAGTCTTTTTATGTTTTCGAAGATCAAAATTAAATTCAGGTTTTAGAAGTTCCCAGGGTGGAACTTTTAAAGATGTAACAGGTTTTATCGTTTCCAAATCAATATTAAGATTAGCTAAATGTGGTGCAATACGAATGCCAAATGGAGGAGTTTTGTTTTCGTGTTTTTCATAAACAGTTTTTAGAGGTGGGTTAAAAACACAGTCGTAGGCAGGGTTACCTGGGAAAGCTTTCAGCTTCGTAGCATATTGGAGACCGAGTTTTATTCTACGATGTTTCAGGGATGGTTCATTTGCCTCCGCATACAGGCTCTCAATAGGAGATGTCCTGTATGCACCGAGGCAAAGTCGCAATCCCTGATGATGAACAGCATCTAAAATTTGCAAATAAGACTTTTTAGCTGATCCATATACAATAGAACCATAATCCAATTTCGATCTTACAAGGGACCTGTATAAATTTAAAAGAACAGATTTATCAGCTCCCCAGTCAGTACTGGAGACAACTTTTAAAATATCAAGAGCCTTGAGGCATCTTGATTTTAGCATTTTGATATGGGGTAGAAAGGACAGTTTTTTATCAAAAAGAACGCCAAGGAATTTCGCTTCTTCAACCATTTTAATTTTTTTGTTATATAAATAAAGTTCTGGGTCAGGATGGAGTTTTCTCTTTTTACAAAAATGCATAGCCACGGTTTTACTCTCTGAAAACTTAAAACCGTTTACAGAGGCCCATTTTTCAATTCGATTAAGGCACAGTTGCAATTGCCTTTCAATAGTGTTCATGTTTTTGGCACTGTAGCATATTAAAAAATCATCAACATATAAGGAACCTTCAATATTATCTTTCAACACTTTGGCAATACTATTTATTTTGATACTAAAGAGAGTGACAGAAAGGATGCTTCCCTGAGGAACGCCCATTTCCTGATTAAACTCTTCAGACATTGTTCTATTTACTTTAACATTAAAATGTCTATCAGACAGGAAGTCAGCCAAAAAATTCGGCAACCTTCCTTTCAACCCCATATCAGAAATATCTTTTAAAATGCCATACTTCCATGTGGTGTCATAAGCTTTTTCGAGATCGAAAAAGATAGACACCACATGTTCGTTCTTCGCGAAAGCGTTCCGAAGAAATGACTCGAAACGGACCAAATGATCTTGTGTGCTCCTGCCTTGGCGAAAACCACACTGGATATTCGAAATGAGTCCATTGGACTCCAGGAACCAAACAAGCCGATCATTGATCATACGTTCAAGAGTCTTGCAGACGCAGCTTGTCAATGCTATCGGACGATAGTTTGAAGCATCTGTATGATCCTTCCCTGGTTTAGGGATAGGAACAACAGTGGCAAGCTTCCATATTTCGGGCAATTTACCATTTATCCAAACATCGTTCATTAAATTTAAAAGAGTATTCATCGATATATCAGGAAGATGTTTTAGAAGCTGATAGTGGATATTGTCAGGGCCACAGGCCGTATCGTGTGCTTTACTTAAAGAAGTTTTGAGTTCATCCAAAGAAAAAGGAGAGTTGTAGCTTTCGGAGTTGTCAGAATTAAAGTTTAATTTGGTTTTCTCAGCTGTTTGTTTAAATTTTTGAAAATCAGGCTTGTAATTTGATGAAGATGAATGTTTTGCAAAGGTCTCAGCTAATTTGTTGGCAATATCTTTTTCAGATGTTAAAGTGGAATTGCCAACATTAAGATGCTTAACAGATGATTTTGAGTTTTTACCTTTCATTTTCTGAATGAAGTTCCAAATTTTATTCATGGGAGTTCGAGAGGTTAAACCAGATACGAATTGTTTCCAGGATGTTCTTCTTGTTTGTTTGCATGTTCGTCTTGCCTTTGCCCGAAATATTCTAAAATTACTTAAATTTTCTTTAGTTTGATGGTTTTTAAAATGATTTTGAGCTTTGTTTCTATCGCCGATAGCCTTGCCACACTCGTCGGTAAACCAGGGTTTATTAAGTTTTTTTGGAAATGCCGAGGTCTTAGGGATTGTTTCATCAGCTATAGAGATAAGGGTTTCATTGAATACAGAAATTGGTTCTTTAAATTCAGTAAAAAGTTCTGGTCTTAATTTTTCTGAACAGAGAATTGAAAATTTTTGCCAATCGGCTTTTTCTAATTTATAACGAGGAATTCTTTGCTCAGGTTCACCAAAAAGATCTTTTAAAATGATAGGAAAGTGATCACTTCCGCAGAGATCATCATGGACTTGCCATGAGAAGTCTGTTAAAAGAGAAGGATCACAAATGGAAAGATCAATCGATGAATATGTTCCATTACCAGAGTGTAAAAAAGTAGAGGAGCCGTCATTGAAGATACAAAGAGATTCTTTTGACAAAAAGTCTTCAATCTTTTTACCCTTATCATTAATGTTAACGCTACCCCACAATGGATTGTGAGCATTAAAGTCTCCCAATACCATATATGGAGCAGGAAGCTGGTCCGTTAATTGCTTAAGTTGTACTAATGTTAAATTATTATTGGGTGGTACGTAAACTGAGCATAATGTGACTGTTTGATGTAATGAAATCCGAACGGCAACTGCCTGCAGATCTGTAGTTAAAGGAATCGAACTATGGAGAACTCTGTCCTTAACTAAAATGGAGGATCCGCCTGCAGCTCGCTCAGTATTAGAAAACGTACTGTACATAGAAAAACCTTTCAAGGAAATGGTGTCAGTTTCCTTGAGGTGTGTTTCCTGAAGACAAAAAACAGTTGGATTAAAAGACTGCACTAAAAGTTGTAATTCAAGAAAGTTGGCCTTAAGGCCTCGGCAATTCCATTGAATGATGGTACTCATTTTGGAGTCTGTATGGGATCAGAAAGTCTACCGAGTGATCGCCTACGTCTCCTCTGTGGAGAATGGCTCTGTGAACGGTCGACGGGTGTTTCCGATAGATCCATATCAGACTCCATGTCGTCACCAAGAGAGCCGAAACGATTATGCATATAAATTGCATCTCGTTCGGCCTTCTTTGATCTACGCATTTTAAGCGGTGACGTCTGCTGCGATGAACTCTGGCGTCTTCCTGGCTGTGAGGGTCGCTGCTGTCTATTTCCAGGTTGAGCAGCAGATGACGACCTTGAGGAAGACGATTGACTCTGTTTGGAAAAAAGAGAAATTGATGGGGGTTGGGGATTAGAAGCTTTGGTTGGAGCTCCAAATCCAGTCCAAGACGATTTTCGTGGAATTATAAACAAATCCTCATCGACCATTGAATCATTATTCGGACCTGCTGTTGACTTACGTGGTGGGGGATGATTATCACACAATACCTTCCAAGGCCTCGCGTATTTGATATTACTTTTTGGGATATCATCCACGAAACAGTCAGCACCAAACATCCATCCATTGGTGTTGCAAGTACGGGGCTTAATTTCACCCTCAGGCCAAGTGTACATGGTTTGCCAACCATATGTCCTAGAGGGTTTAGCAGCCTCCGCGTAAGACATGGATGGTGCTGTATCACTCGAGATAGAGACTTGACGACGAGCTTCTTGGTATGTAATGTTCTTTTCTGCTTTAAGTTTTTGGATTTCTTTTTCACGTAGAAGAGTTGGACATTGTTTTGAAGACGAAAAATGATCACCACTGCAGTTAACACATTTTGGATTTTTCGTACAGTTGAAATCCGAGTGGCCTTCCTCAGCGCACTTTACACATTTTTCCTTCCCGTTGCAGGTGGCCTTCCCGTGGCCAAAACGTTGGCATTTAAAACAACGGAGAGGATTGGGAATAAATATGTCTACGGACACTCTGAAAAGACCCAGATTAATGTGACTTGGTGGAGCTGCGGAATTAAATGTAATAAGGTATGTATTTAATTTAATAATTTTGTTGTCTTCTTTTTTTGTAAACCTTTTAACGTGTGAGACACCTTGTGATGAAAGTTCAGAGCATATTTCTTGCTCTGATAAATCAGCAAGGTTTCGGTCTCTATCTCGAATGATACCCTGCGAACGATTCAATGATCGATGAGCTTCAGCGGAAACTGGTACCTCTAAAATGGATGAAATTGTCAAAATGTTTTTTGCTTGTTGTTGTTTGGCACACTCTACTAAGAGGTTACCGGATCGGAGTTTCGTAACCTTGGGAACATCACCTCCGGTAACACCCTTAATTGTTTTCGCAATGACAAAGGGCGAAACCTTTGTCAAAGGACGAGTGGCATCTTTGCTTGAAAGTACAATAAACTTTGGCCAACTATCATTTGTTGTGTTTTGACGTTTTGAAGAAGCTGGTGCATCCTGATCATCACTATCACTACATGAAATATTTCGTTTATACTTTTCACTAGAACTTGTTGCTTGTTTTTTTGGGGAAGCCATGATGAGAGAAGAGAGTTTCACTGCCTTGCTCCCCGCCCGCCATGGAGCGCCAACAAGGGCGATGCTGTTATACAACGGCTCTCCTGTTGAAAGCACCAGGGTTACAAGGACAGCATACTCGCACAGAGTATTCCTTTTAGGGAGACAAGCATCGTGCCGGGGGTTACCCGGCGATACAACTCTCCAGAATAACATCCACACGATTGACCCATGAGCCACCGCCTTCTGTAAAGCATAACTGACATCAAGTTACAAATTCTAATATTACGGAATGAGAGTTTGAAATAAACGAGAAGATGGTGCTTTACAGGGCTTGGCGTGACCAGCCGATTGATCAGACCGAGCCGAATCTGACCGCCTGTCTAGGAGAAGTAAGGGCCAAAGCCCACATACGTGGACCAGGATCCCGTCCTCCCCCGACACAGGTCGCAACACACGGCAAACATGTTGACCCGTTTAGTCGCTTCTTACGACAAGCTTTACGGGCGGCTGCGGGACTATTCTTTTCACACCCGGTTCCCGCACGGGGGGTCAACCCTTTGAAGACTTTTGTATAGCTAAATGAGCTGAATGTTTAAGCAATAAAAAGCTTTTCTCTATCTGCAATAGTTTCCATTCCAAAGCAAACAAGAGGCTCCCAAGAGCCTGAATCGCTCACCTGGACTACACAGATACATATATTTGCAGATATTATTGTGCTTAACCATATGCGATTTAATTTTATGAAATATCTTGGTTAGTTTTCAAGATATTGGGCTTAATAAATGCAAATTTGGCAAAAATTAGGAAAAAGAACAATAACTCCCACATCAGCAGTCAGATCTTTTCCGAAATTTCAGGACAGGTAGATCTTCATATGCTGATCACTTTAGATGCTTGCACAATTTTGATATCTGAAACCAGTTTTGAGTTATTAGCAAAAAAATGAAATTTGCCCCTATGTTCTATTTTTAGCCATGGTGGCCATGTTTTTTTTTACGAATCAAAAATCTGAACAATAGAGTTGTAGCATATAAGCTATCAAACAGTGTGCCATGTTAAGATGCAGTTGGTCTTACCGTTTCAGACAAGTCAGGGGAAAAGTAATGAACAATGGTAAATATTGACGCTTTAAGGGCCATAACTCCTAAAAGAAATGGTTCTACATCTTTGACCTAATTACATAAATTGTAGATCTTGATGTGCTTAATCATATGCAATTTGAATTTTTGAAATATCTTGTATAGTTTTCAAGATATAGGGCTAAATAAGTGAAAAATTTTGAAAAAAAAATCCAGAAAAAGGGCAATAACTCCTATGTCGTTTGTTGGATCTTCTTGAAAATTTCAGAGCAGGTAGATCTTGAGATGCTAATCACTTTTGTTTCCCATCAGAATTTTGATATCTGTTACCGTTTTTGAGTTATTTGCAAAAAAATGTAATTTGACCCCTATGTTCTATTTTAAGCCATGGAGGCCATATTTTTTGACGAATCCAAAATCCGAACGATAGAATTGTAGCATTAATGCTATTAAACAACTGTGCTAAGTTTTGTTGAAGTTGGATATATGGTGTCAGACAAGTTAATCTTTGAAATTCAGGGTATAAGTAATGAAAAATGGTAAATTTGACGCTTTAAGGGCCATAACTCCTAAAAGAAATGGTTCTACAGCTTTGACCTAATTACATGAAATGTAGATCTTGATGTGCTTAATCATATGCAATTTGAATTTTTAAAATATCTTGTATAGTTTTCAAGATATAGGGCTAAATAAGTGCAAAATTTTGAAAAAATCCAGAAAAAGGGCAATAACTCCTACATCGGTTGTTGGATCTTCTTGAAAATTTCTGAGCAGGTACATCTTGAGGTGCTGATCACTTTTACCCCTGCCAGAATTTTGATATCTGTTACCATTTTTGAGTTATTTGCAAAAAACTGCAATTTACCCCTATGTTCTATTTTTAGCCATGGCGGCCATGTTTTTCAACGAATTAAAAATCCCCACGCTAGTTTTATACTACCTATGCTAATTAACAACTGTTCCAAATTTAAAAGCCATTGGACTTATGGTGTTAGAGGAGTTAACGTTTGAAAAATGTTAACGACGACGGACGACGGACGACTGACGACGGACGACGACGGACGCCTAGTGATGGCAATAGCTCACATGGACCTTCGGTCCAGGTGAGCTAAAAACACTATTTTTCACCTTTAAAGGGCCATAACCCCTTTAAGGGGTCATCTGACAACTTCGACCCTAAAAAGACTTTTGTAGAGCTAATTAAGCTGAACATTTAAGCAAGCAACATCTTTTCTCTATCTGCAAAAATTTTCTTTTTTTAGGCCAAAAACACTATTTTTTGCCTTTAAGGGGCCGTAACCACTATAAGGGGTCATCTGGCAACTTTGACCCTATGGAAACTTTTGTAGAGCTAAATGAGCTGAACATTTAAGCAAGCAACAACTTTTCTCTATCTGCAATAGTTTTCATTCCATAGGCCAAAAACACTATTTTTTGCCTTTAAGGGGCTGTAACCCCTATAGGGGGTCATCTGACAACTTCGACCATATGGAGACTTGTGTAGAGCTAAATGAGCTGAACATTTAAGCAAGCAACAGCTTTTCTCTATCTGCAATAGTTTTCATTCTATAGGCCAAAAACTCTATTTTTTGCCTTTAAGGGGCCATAACCCCTATAGGGTCATCTGACAACTTTGACCCTATGGAGACTTTTGTAGAGCTGAATGAGCTGAACATTGAAGCAAGCAACAGCTTTTCTCTATCTGCAATAGTTTTCATTCTATAGGCCAAAAACACTATTTTTTGCCTTTAAGGGGCCGTAACCCCTATAAGGGGTCATCTGACTACTACGACCCTATGGAGGCTTGTGTAGAGCTAAATGAGCTGAACATTTAAGCAAGCAACAGCTTTTCTCCATCTGCAATAGTTTTCATTCTATAGGCCAAAAACTCTATTTTTTGCCTTTCAGGGGCCGTAACCCCTATAAGGGGTCATCTGACAACTTTGACCTTATGGAGACTTTTGTAGAGCTAAATGAGCTGAACATTTAAGCAAGCAACAGCTTCTCTCTATCTGCAATAGTTTTCATTCCATAGGCCAAAAACATGAAAAAATGCTATTTTTCACCTTTAAGGGGCCGTAACTCCCATAAGGGGTCATCTGACAACTTCGACTCAATGGAGACTTTTGTAGAGCTTTTGATGCTGAAGCAGTGGCGTGGCATCAGATTTCATCTATCTCTTATACTTTTTGATTTACAAGCCAAAAACAGAAGTCTGACCCCCCTCGTCTATTTTTAGCAACGGCGGCCATGTTTTTCGACGAATCAAAAATCCCCACATCAGTTCTGTGGGGAATACCCTAAAGTACCACCAGACCAAATTTGGTTTGAATCTGTGCAGCCGTTTTAGAGGAGAAGAGGTTTGAAGAAAAGTTAACGACGACGGAAGACGACGACGACGACGACGGACGCCAAGTGATGGCAATAGCTCACATGGCCTTTGGCCAGGTGAGCTAATAAAATGAATATTTGTAGATTAGTGAACTTGTGTGGATTTTTTTTTTAAAATTCTGCCTGGTATATAGAAATCTGTGAAACAAAAATTATATGTTGTGAATAAAATTTTGTGGGTTGCTTGCATGAATATTTATAATGTCACTATACATAGATAATGGTGATAGAATACATGTACATATATGTTAAATGCTGGTCTACATGTATGACTGCTGTTTGTTAAATATTGCAGATTTTTTTTAAAATTACAGTTGTCACCTGTTACCTGTCAATTAATTTTTTTTACATCAAAAAGTATGATTTTCAAAGGAGGGGATTCCGCAAAATGTCAATATATGTAAACTGAAATTGCATTTTTTAAAAGTCTAATTTTAATTAAGATTCTATGAAAGTTTCATAAATATCTACGCAGCTCCAGTAGTGAAGAAGTAGTTACATTTTTTTAAGAGATGTGCAAGAGACAGACAGACAGGTGTACAGATGGACTGACAGACATCCGATCACAAATAATTACTCCAATATTAAAGTGCAAGCATAAAAAAAAGAAAGTATATGAAGTAGGTCAAAATGAAATTTGAGGCTTGTACCATACCTTTTCATCTAGCTGTGAATTAAGGCTAACTGCAGACCCCATCAAGGATCTGGTCTCCTCTGGAATGTTGGAAATCTGAAGTAAAAAGAATTGTCTTAATTCAGCAAAAATTGTATTCTAAATCATAACACAACAAGGATATGTCCAAAAGACTTAATCCCCCATCTGGCAACATTTTGAAAGGACAGAGGAAAGTAAGAATGAACAGACTACTTTCATAGCTGGGGCATAAAATATATAAATTTACCTTTATTTCATTGTAAATGCAATCTTTTCATGTTAGATTTCTACTTTTTAGATATGGAATATGTTTTTCTTACTTCTTTTTAAAGATGTATAGCACTGATATAATTATGTCTCTCCCCACTTTTGTGCTCCACGAAAGTGGGGGGAGACAAATTGTTTTTGTCCTGTCTGTCCGTCTGTCCATCACAAAGTTTGTCAGTGCAACTCCTCTGAATAGATCTGAAAGGTCTTAAACATAATCTAGAACTAAAGTTATTGTTGGAACACTTAAGTTAACAGACAACTACGACAACAGCATCATTCCATAACATGTCCACAATTTTTTTAAGCGTTTGTTAAAAAAAACAATAATGGTTCAGATTGGGTGCTATTGATCACACTTAAATGCTCTAGATCTATATTATCTTAATGTGGATTCTTTTTTTTGTGGGTACCAATTTTCCAGGTTTGATAGGAAAGTTTAGGTTACATTGTTCTGAAGTCTGTAGCATACAGATCAATGTTAAATTTCTTTTTCTGGGGTATCAAACTTAGTGGGTCAAGGCCATCCTCAACATTCACAGAATTTTTTCCCACAAATAATAATGAAACAACAGTATTTCATTAATACTAAGACTTACATAATTATCATAGTTATACATTTTGTTTGTACCTGTTTTTGAAGCTCCATACATTTCTTCATGTACTGTTTGACTTTGGTCTTTTCAGACTGTAATTCTGCTGTCATTTCTCTGTTTTTCTTGGACAACTCAACAATCTTAGAAGCTGCTGCTTCATTCGTGACCAGACCACCAGCTGCAATTTATTGGGAAAAAAAAAGAAGATGAGGAAAAGGTGTACATAACACAACAGAAATTTTAAAATCTACATTGGAAAACAGCCAGCTGCCTTTAATGAAACCACTGACCAGTGGTTGCTGCTACTCATCTTGCATTGGCCCTAGATTAACAAAAAAATGTTCTAAAGACATAATGCCCCATCTCACAACATTTGGAACAGATGAACAGACCCGAACACTAACTGTCTCCATTCCTTTGTAGATGGAGCATAAAAAACATGATACATAAGGTTCAATACCAAAAATCAAATTATCAATGTGTAATTTTTGAGTAAGTCTTTTTTTTTTACTTACATAGCAAGCATTGATTTCATTGGGTAATTATACACCCTTTATATGACAATATGCATTCAGTCTAGCATAAAATTCAAACTTCCATTAACTGTGATGTTAAAGAATAAAAGCTGCCTGAAAATCAAAGTACACTGGTAACAGATAATAACTGGACTTGAATTGATACATTGAAAAATAATCTTTCTTTCTTTATATGTGATACACGTAATTGTAAGACTGTCAACAGAAACTGCTGATATATATTGAAAGTGTCTAAGGAACCGACCATTTAACTTGAAAGGGGGGGCTTGTTTTTTTTCTAAAAGAATATTTTGAAAATAAATTTTGATGGTACATTGTAATTAAGAAGGAAAAAAAATCTGAAGAACACGGCCACCAATCGCGCAAACTCATATCCAAATGCTATGAAAGAATTTACGTTAGCGGGACATCCGGATATGAGTGAGCGGAACTTTTTCCTTTCGACTGGAATGTAAGTAACCTTTATTCTGTCTTATTTTTGCATATATTCATAAAAATCGAATGTCATTCGACGTAGTTTAATAGTTCTAGTCCAGTATAAAAAAACCCAGTGTAGACACCAACGCATTGCTAAAAAAAATAAGATATTCTGTGTTTACGCCCTGCAATTTTGAGGGGTCGGTTCGTAAAAGGGTTCATTACATAGCTCCAGTGATGCAGTTGTACCATGTTTTTGTTTTAATGAGTTTTAAAGGACAACAAAAGACGAGGCTGTTCTCAGAATCCACACTATCAATAAGAATGAATGAAAATCGACACAAAAATGCAGAAATATGAGTTTGCGGGACCTACTGTGAGTTAGCACACCGGCTATGAGTTACCGACACTTACAAGTGTGATGCAGTTGTTGTTACAATAGTCATTTATGTACAGCATTAAGCATTAAATTAAAAAAAAACTTAAGTCTACCTCGTTTACACTGAACATACTAAAGGTTAGAAATAGGTTTTCGCATTGGTGACCCACGTAAACCCGTATTTTTATACCTTTTTCTATTTACACATAAGGAGAAATCGCTGTCATAAAAGAGAAGTTTTAGTACAGCAATTAAAAATTTATTTGTTATATTTTAAAGAAAATAAACCGTTGGTCATGATGAAGACTGCTGGCTGTTTTCCATTGCGGATGTTTAAATTGCAGTGGTTAATGTAGGTTGTGTCGCGTACACCTATTCCACATCTCTTTATCTACCATTATTTTGTAGGTTTGAACATGAGCATTTTCAAAGGAAAAAGGAAACTTAATCGGCTCATTCTATCAAAGGTGAAGGCATCAACCTACTGCAAAATAAAACGTCCCATAAATGTTGTGTCACCATCTCTGTTTAAATCTCCTCTAGCCAAGAGGACATGTTTCTCGAAGAATTCGTCAACGCCATTTAAAAGCCCGAGACCTAAACCACATTGTTTAATGTGGCCTGACATTGACTCTATTGTTAATTTTTAATTGCTGTTTTATGACAGCAATTTCTCCTTATGTGTAAATAGAAAAAGGTAAGTGTCGGTAACTCATAGCCGGTGTGCTAACTCATAGTAGGTCCCGCAAACTCATATTCTTGCATTTTTGTGTCGATTTTCATTCATTCTTATTGATAGTGTGGATTCTGAGAACAGCCTCGTCTTTTGTTGTCCTTTAAAACTCATTAGAAACAAAAACATGGTACAACTGCATCACTGGAGCTATGTAATGAACCCTTTTACGAACCGACCCCTCAAAAATGCAGGGCGTAAACACAGAATATCTTATTTCTTTTAGCAATGCTTTGGTGTCTACACTGGTTTTTTTTATACTGGACTAGAACTATTAAACTACGTCGAATGACATTCGATTTTTATGAATATATGCAAAAATAAGAGAGAATAAAGGTTACTTACATTCCAGTCGAAAGGAAAAAGTTCCGCTCACTCATATCCGGATGTCCCGCTAACGTAAATTCTTTCATAGCATTTGGATATGAGTTTGCGCGATTGGTGGCCGTGAAGAAGGATTTCTGCTGGATATTCAAAAATAATGCCTATTGGTCGTAATGGAAAAAATATTCTGTTGTGACACATTCAACAAATTTTCTGGCCAAAACAAAAACCCTTTCAAGTTAAATGTTCTGTCCATTACTGTTTTCCATTGCCCACAGTTTAATGTGTATCTATTACATGTGTCACTAAAATGACCATATACCTGCTTCATCTTCTTCTCTCTTCTTCTTTAAAGTTCTGATTTCAAAATCTTTGTCACTTAGGAGTCTGTACAGACGACCATTTTCATCTTTTACTTCCTGTTAGAATATTTTTGTAAAATGAGGGAAATCATTTGTTCGACTTAATCCTCTTTAAAACTATGTTTTTAATCATCAAATCGATTACATAAACTTCATTAATAAAGATTATTTTTTAAGGATTTATTGGTGTGTAAATCCAGCAAATGCTACACCCTTTTTTCTTAATAAATGTCCATGCATTTTTACATGTTCTTTTAAAGAGAGTATGGATAGGTTCAGGATTTAATCTGTGTCCTTAAAACTTTTTTCCCTTTTAGCATCTTGTCATTCTTTCCTGTTATTCCTATTTTTTTTATATTTTGAAGGATCATTCTTCTTTATTTGATACCGTAATTTATGGCAATTATTCTTTATTATTAAAAATCTTCCTCCATCCTCGTCCTCTTTAAAGAGAAACTCATAACTGACCGTTTGTTTTATTTAGAATAAGAGGAAATACATGTATCTATCCCCTATCAATTCAGGCACTGAATGATGAATTCGATTTTTTAAATTAAGGAAGTAAAATTAACAATGAGCTGTTATCATCTTTCATTGTTTGCTGTATTTGAAATCATTATGGCATTGTGTACCTACTGTTTACTTGTAATAAGAAGAACCAAATTAATATTAAATTTCGATTTTTGTGCACCTAATCTAATTTGCTGGTATTTATAATTTTCACATCATAATTCAATCCATTGCTAATCATACATTCTATTTGCTAATCTAAATCACATTAGAGAAAAGAAAAATGGTTCATGTTTTGAAATTCTATCTGATTTGTCAATTTATCCAAGTGTTTATGGAGTTTATTGTATATCAATAGCAATTTCATGTGCATAATCAGGTTTTTATGACAACCAACATCACCAATATAGCAAAAATTGATACACTGCAAGGAGTAATTTTTATTACCCTTATTTGGTTATTAAGATGCTTGACCATCTCATCTGAAGCATATCCACTCCCTTGTGGCACTGGATCTGCAAGCTGTAAAAAATTAAAGCATAGAAAAAAAATCTTCTGTCAATCACTTAAAAAGAAATGTTGTGGCAATTACACAAAGGTGATTGAAAGTTGTTTTCCACTGCAAATTTCTTTAACTCATTAATATATTAAATGAAATTTTATCAGATTAACATGTAACAATCACTTTAAGATACATGTATACATTCAAGTAAACTAAATTTTACTACAGGCATGACAGGAGTTTAGTGTCTACGAAATAAGAATTTGAGATTCACTTGCCAAATCCTTGATTTTAAGTTTTTGTTCTATTTATCCAATACAAAATTCCTCTGAAATTCACTTTCCCAAAAGCATTTTTTGTGGCCAGGGGCAAACAGGCCAGTGCTAAATTTGCAGACTGAGTTTAGAGCAATATGACACTTTTTATGAAATTGCAAATCAAATTATACCTTCAAATTTAAATCATCATCGACCCCAAATGAGTTAGAACTCCTGAGAACTACAGTTTTTTCTTTCTCTTGCAGTTTTGATTTCTCTTCTTTTCTTTGTTTTCTTCTTTCTAGTTTTCTTTGCTGTTGTTCTTGTAAAAGTTGGAATTGTTTCTTTAATGTTTCACTAGTTCCTTCCTCCATAATGTATCATATCAAATGGGTACCTATTACTAAAAAATAAATATGTGAAAATATTATCAACATAATATAACTCTCAGACAACAAGGTGTTCACACTCAATGACACAGGGATAATCTTTCTACAGAGAATATTTTCAAGCATGTACTAGTGTACACAGCCTGAAAAATCTTACATCCTCATGAATTATAAAATAAAGGTAATAACAAAACTACCGAACTAGAATGATCAATCTCATAGTGCAGAGGAAATGACAAAAACGAATAATCACACTGGAGAATTGGTGGATCGCAATGGTCCTGACTTGGTACAGGCATTTTAAATGAAATGGTGGGTTAAACCTCCCTCTTCCATTGTGACCCTGGGATCTGGTAATGACCATAGAACACACCATAGTTGTGAGACACAATAGGGATATCGAGGTGATCATCTCAGTTCAGAAGACCTGTCAAACACTAATTTAGTAATTAAAACAATTAACCACCATATCTTTTAACTCAATTTTGAACTTTTTTACTAGTGGCTGATAATGAAGAAAGAATTTTTTAGGGATCGTATGAGACATATTTTCTTATAGCCCTGCTCCAAAAGTCGGTCACGAAGAAATCGGTGTCTGATAAAAAAATCTGTAAAATGTGTGCAAGCTTTGGCATATCGAATAAGTTATGAAATATAAACACTGTATGCAGGGGAAGTAGGTAGTTTGCTCTGTAGATTAGGAAAATTAATAATTTGAAAATTAAAATCGTCTCGTTTATCGTAAATTTTTGTACTGAAATGACCACCTGGGTCAAATTCGAGGTGCAAATCCAAGAAAGACGTGAAGCAATTTGATTCGGTGGTCTCTTTAATCTCCAATCAATCTAAAAGTGACAACTCAGTCTTCGAATTTAGCCACAAGTCCGACGGCCCTGGCAATTAAATAGCTTTCAGACCAGTAAAATTTCTTTAAAATATTGAATTTTAAGCCAATTAGATGTAAATAAAAATTCTAAAAATAATAATTTTCGGGCTTGTGCTTCAAAAAGTTAACCAGGCTTGAAGACTGTGTGTGAGTGCAACTCCAAGTGCAGTTAGACTACATTGCAAGTTTGTTGTATTTGTGATTTTATAACATACATCTAGCCAGGATGGCTAGCATGCAAGGCATGCAGTTATTAATCAGTTGAAATATTATGTAAAGAGAAATCCATATATTCATTGTACATGCATATATATATATATATAAGTTAACAATGTTTACTACAAACTTTTAGTTTATGGAATAATCCATTACAACCAATAAAGATCACATTCATGGAATTTATTAATGTGCTTTTTACAGGGCAGTCGGAGAGGGTTCAATGACAATGATTGAAGCATTCAATGGACCTTGCTTATAAGCTGCAGACTATTTTATATATTTTCAGTATGTCATGATACTTGCCCAGAGGGAGTGATAATGGTACAAAATTACAAATGTCAATATTTTAGTTGTACTATGAGCTTAATTATCCTTCAACATCTGGTTTAACACGCTTGTTTTCCCGAACATTCGGTGTGTGTTTAAAGCTAATTTTTTCTTAAGAAAATTCCGACGTCATTAAGCACACTCACATGTGACCCACAAGTATTTCAAAATCTTCATATCTGTATGCATATCATAATGGACCTTAACCATGTATTATTGATGTGTCTGTGCCAATAAAGTATTATTATAATAAAACTAATTTGTTTTAATTTTCGAATATAAAATATTTTAATTCAGCGTATTGTAATATTTTTAAATTCATTTAAGCTTGAGAAATATATAAAATATAATGTACAATGCAACTTTGGGGGCATCACAGGTTTAACCCGCCTCATATTAGTAATGTGTACTGTAACTTTTGCAAAATCATAGAGATGGGATTTTACAGCATGTACAGATATAACATAAATGACTGTGTCAAGAGAGTGGATAATGACTATCAATTTACTAAAATTAAGAATAGAATGCATATCAAAATAATATCTTACGATAAAATGTTGTTATTCTTAGTAAAGTTAGCGCAGATAAACATCAATATCTTTTGTATAAAATAGAAAACAGTTCATCTTTGCCTTTTTTCTTCGAATAGCATCATTAGCAACAAAAATGTCAATCCAAATATTTACGTTACGGTAAAATTCATTGGACAGGTGCGATGTTTCAATGTAAAACAAAATTTCATTGGATAAGATAAATAATCTAAAAATAAATTAAGGTAGAACACAGAAACGATATATTTCCGGTATTTCGGTTTCTCTAAAAACATTAAAAAAAAAACAATCATGAAAATGTTAATAACAATTAAAGAAATAGAAAATGAATGCATAAGTTTGTGAGGCTCGATTAGGGAATATCATTTTAAAATGCGAGTATACTCTAATACTAGAGGGTTGCACTCATGGAGGATGAGGATGAGGGATGAGGATGAGGATGAGGATGAGGACGATGTCGGATGATGATGATGATGATGATGATGATGATGATGATGATGATGATGATGATGATGATGCGGAGGATTATGAGGAGGATGAGGACAATGGTGATGATGATAAGGAGGGAAGGAGGAGGAGGGGATAAGGATGAGGATGAGGATGAGGATAATGATGATGATGATGATGATGATGATGAGGAGGAGGAGGAGGAGGAGGAGGAGGAGGAGGAGGAGGAGGAGGAGGTTGAGGACAATGGTGATGATGATAAGGAGGAGGAGGATGAGGATGGCCGTTTTGCTATTCGTACAAACTTTTTTTTTACATCCAATCAAAATACTGGCGGGATCAAAATGCAGCAAACTATCTTTTGGATCTAATCCACTGACCTAATCAACTGTTTTAGCTATGGAAACTGATAATTTCGTTGTCAGTATTATTTTCAATTATTTTCATTACATTAAGGATATATTTATTATAAGATTTTTTAAAAGCCTTATTTTTTACAACCGCAGTCTATATGACATTTATATAGCCAAATACGTGCTGCTTGGGAGTAAAACTGTAACTATAGCAAACTTACTGAGAAAATGAAAACAGTTATAATTTTCTCAGTAACTATAAACTAACAAAATCATGTTCCATGTGTTGATAAACAATCATATACATTTTAATACAATGTATCATAATTATGTTGGGGGGGGGGAGAACAACCATAAGTCTGCGACAGTATCAAATTTTCCTTTCAAGACTTTCAATCATATATTTACGTAATCATCTTATTTTATAATATTGACATTATTTCTTTCTCTCCCTTTTCCTTAAACCTATCATCCAAAAAACCTTAAGCTAGCAGACCAATGATCAAATAGACGATAAAGAGATGTGGAATAAGTGTACGCGATACAACAAATAATTAAGAATGTACATGGTTTTAATCTTTTAAAATTTAAAAAGATGGATTCATGAAAAAAGGTTTTGTTTAAAATTAGCAGTTATAAATAATTTTTAATATAAATATCTTTAAGTATTAAAAATAATATCAACAATAAATTAATTCCATAAAATTTTGATTTATAAAAGAGTTCTGTTGTGCTATCCAGACACGAAAAATAGTAACTGTGCATATTGATTGGACAAAAATTGTTTGTACGAATAGCTGCGAAAACTGTTTGTTCTAGTATAATCAATTCAAATTGATAACAAAATGGCTATAGATACTGGTATAACGATGCTAAACCCAAACAGACAATTTAATGGGGTTGTTTTATAAATTTTACGTTCATTGAAAAAAGTATTTGTTAAAATATCATATATCTATAGACAATTACTAGTACATAACTTGTCTAAATGTAGTTTTCTATCTCTCAGATGGACAGATATTAGTTGTCATAGGGCTTAGTTTTGTCCTCCTTTAACGGATTTGACACACTAAATTGACGATTAGTAGCGCGATGGGTGTGCTAAAGCAAGCAGAAACTGCTTACTCGGCTTCCAGAGCACTTGATATCACTCTCGTTGCTTGCTATTAAGTTGTTTTTGTATATTTTTGTGTTTCTGCGTTGTCTATTTCTTCGTGCTGTTCTCGTTGGTGTTTACTGGTGTTGTCTTTGCCCTTTTAGACTTTTGACATTCGGATGCCCCAAATGATACCTTTGCTTCTATGAATATATATGACTTAATCACATTTTAATGTCCCTGCGACGACATTTCGGGGGCATTAAGTTTTACTCATGTCCGTCCGTCCATACGTCCGTACGAATTTCTGTCAAGCTTTTCTCAGAAACCGTTCAAGAGAACAATTTGAAACTTGGTAGGATGATTTAGTATGGCAAACTGTATGTCTTAATGGATTTTCAGACCTGTCAGACCTCTACTTCCTGTTTGGGACTTAGGCCAAGTGAAAATATGTGAACATGATACGCAAATTTCCGTCAAGCTTTCCTCAGGTCCCGTTCATGAGAATAATTTGAAACTTGGTAGAATGGTTCAGTATGACAAACTGTACGTCCTTAGCGATGTTCAGACCTGTCGGACATCTACTGCCTGTTAAGGACTTTATAGGCCAAGTGAAAATATGTGAACATGACTATGAAAATTTCCTTCAAGCTTTTCTCAGGAACCGTACACGCAAATAATTTAAAACTAGTAGAATGGTTCAGTATGACAAACTGTACGTCCTTAGCAATTTTCAGACCTGCCTGACATTTACTTTCCGTTTAGGACTTAGGCCAAATTTGAATGTGAAAATATGTGAACATAACTGTCAGGCTTTTCTCAGGAACCGTACACAAGAATGATTTGGAACTTGGTAGGATGGTTCAGTATGATAAACTGTATGTCCTTAGCAACTTTCAGACCTGTCTGACTTCTAGTTCCTGTTAAGGGCCAGCAGGGGCATCTGTGTCCCATGGACACATTCCTTCTTTATTTCTATCTACTGTACGTACTTACAGGAGCGTATATAAAATGCCAACTGCAGTACTAAATGAAATTATGGAAACTTAGTAAAAAGGTTTTGGATGTAAGATTTACGCCGATACAACAAACACAATATATAATGGAATTGCTTGCTTGAAAACACCGTTCGTGTGAACCACAATGTTTGATCTGGACTGAATTGAGTGCCATCTTAAAAAAGGAATACCAACAGGAACTGCTTACCCTTCCGAAGCACATAAATTCATTATACTGGTGAGGATGCCTTGCTGATTGCAGTTTGGTTACTTTTGTGTGTGTATTTCTTTTATCCAGGTGTGTTTTTTTCGGTGTTTTTTTCGTATTCAAATTCAAATTCTTTATTTAGTCCAACTAGAGGCCAGGGGCCCATTGAGGGCATATACATTTATTGAACATATAAATAAACAAAAAACTATTACACTGATTATGTTGATTGAACATTGTCTAATTATTCTATTTTTTTTTTTTTTTTTGTCTTGGTGGAGGCTCTCTTTGCTGGCCATTTTTATCAAGTAATATAAACTGACAATAAACTAATAAAAACATTTAATATATACTTCAAAACATCTTATGAAATCAAATTGTTAAACTTAAAGTATACTAAAATGTGTTAAGTTTCATAAAAATTTGGTTCTTAAAAACAATATAGATTAGATCTTTTCTAGTGGTTCTTTAACAAGATGTTCATTTTATTTTTCATCCATATAGGTTACAAATACTTCGGATAAGGTATACTCGGCAAGTGAATTGGTTTATATTTTTGTTTTACTTGGATCGTTAAAATAAATATTTAACATATTCAAGAGTATTTTAAACCAAAACTTATAATTCTATTTAAACTATTTGCCTGTGCTGTTTCTATTTTTGTTGGTTTTGACCTTTCAAACTTAGGCTACGTTCACATGATCAGTTTGTCTAACGGATTTTTTTTTTGCTAAGTCGGCGCATCGCCATCCAAGTTTTAGTCTGCTCATGAACATCTGAACCAATATCGGATGGCGAGTTTAATGGTTAAAACTATTCGTGTGAAGCAAGTCTTGGGTGAACTCCTATAAAGGGCACCATGGACAGACACTCTGATATCTCAATTTTGACGTTACTGGTTGGGTGGAGTAATAAATAATTTAAAGACAACAGTCAGAAATCAGCCGCAACAATGCACAATAGACAATGAAAAAATTCAAAGTAAACAAAATCTCAGTTTTTTATTAACAAATAAAATGAATATAAATATTAAAATATCACATTCACTATCACCCAAAATATGAGGAATTATGGCAACGAACACAAGACACTTTTAAGTTTGATTTAAAAAAAAAATATATGAATCTATGGCAAATAAATCCTGAAATTATAATTTACCCTCTTCATTTTCAACCATTTTCATCATCTTAAATTCGACTTTACACAATACATTCATGTCCAATATTGCCAACAATAGTATCATAAAGATACCGTATAAAGTTTTTTATTCTTTCGTTTTTAATATTTAATTTTATCATAGACCTGTATATTAAACAGGTATTATTATATTTAATATACAGGTCTATGATTTTATGTTTGCGGGTATCTAATCTTCGCTTTTTTCGCGGTACTTGACAACTCGCAAAAAATAACCCACAAAAATCAAATCGGGTGAATAGTATACTAGTATGTAATACTCGCATATAAGTTATCACAAAAATTGATATCTCCTTTTGAATGAGCCCCAAAAGTTGCGTGTTTAGGGTAACTCGGCCCTACCTTAAGGTTAATTTTGTGCCTTTTTTACAACAAGGGCCGTTAAAGTATGAAATAACCCCCCCTTCAGAGTCCAATGTAAAAAAAAATCCTTTCTACCCTACCTGACATTCTCACCCCTGTTTACCCTTAAACACATATTTTATTTTTGACCTGGCACCTATTTGGTGTATTCCGTCAGTGCTTTTGATATTCTACAACTGTAACTTGGTCGTGTAAACTTGATCTTGATTGGCCTTTCGGTAAATCGAAGTCAAATATGATTGGTTCTTGAACAAGTTTATAACTTTTGGTACAAGATGCTGCATTGATGAACGTTGTTGTCCCGTCTGATGTGATACCATAACCTGAAACCAAAAAGTTTGAGATATTGAAAAATCAAATTTTTTTTTAAAAATTAAGGCATTTTAATTGAAAGTCCTTCGTAATTTAAGTGTTTGCCGCATATTTCGTACAACTTTTTAAAATAAAAAAGAATCATAAAGTTCGTTAAATATATAACTTCCTCATAACATTTAAAAAAAAGTTTATACATGTATAAAAATGTATGTAAAATCGATTACTTGTTTTCAGCTATAGGTAAAATCAAACTCTTAAAAAAGGTCGATGTAAAAAACAATTTACCTTCATGTATATGACCAAACACATGGTATTTAGGTTTGACTCGTTTCTGTATCGTGCTCAACAGTTCTACACATCCAACGTTTGAATCTCTCTTAGTTCTGTCTCCATGTCCTGAAATGGTAAAGCGACATACCCTATGGAATATTTACAACTTAAAAAAATTGTTAAGTGACAGTCATGGTTCGAAATACAACTAAGTCAGAACAATTTCTTAAAAGAAACTACTACACTAGTAAGTCAAATGTATTCCAGTGCTTAAAATGCTTTAACTGTATTTCCACTTAACTTATTTCCATTTTATTACACAGGAGAAATTGATATATATTTTAAACTAAAACTCAAACCCAACACTATTTGGATCATTGAGAAGCTTAATTGATTCATATGAATAAATGTCCATGACTTAAACGTTCGCCTGATATTTAAGAGTTATCTCCCGTAGGTGATCTGTTCTCATTTAAATTATGCAAACATACAAAACTTAACTAAATATAATTTACCCAGTGGCGGACCATGTGTTATGAGTATATCCACATTTTCTGGTATGCAGTTCCACTTCTTCAGAATGTCTCTACCTCTATCACAATTGAATGCCCAACCACAATAGCGAGGTTGCCTAAAATATATTGTGGCAATTTGAGGTGATATATGCTTTGGGGTCAAAAGTAAAAATAAAGTGATAGAAAACAGATGTAATCGAAGAAAAAAATAAAGGTCGTCGGAACCACTAGTGAGGAACGAGCAGAAAATAATTGTAGGGTTTCGACACGGGTTGTACCAGAGCGGTTGTCGATGAAAACGGGTAATTTAAATTTGACTTTTTCGTGGAGTAATCTTTATATCAAAATAGTTGGAAGGTATAAAACTAAAATCATCGATAACGATGTACTCATATCCAAAAGTATTTAAAGAGAAGCCTTTAAACAATTGATTTCTTGTGACCTTTTGTAAGAACAACCTTAAAGGTTTTATTTTACTCTGGCTTTTAATGTCGTATCTGATTACTTCTGAATCATTTTATAATATGATGCAGGTTAAACCTGTGACGCTCCCGAAGTTTGAACGTATCCTTACATATTTTACAAGCTAAAATAAGTTTTCAAATGTTTATTGGGCAATTAATTGAAACAAATTCTTATTCGAAAATAAAAACAAAGTAGCTTTTCTTGTGGGTCCTTTGTGCGCTTTATAATGACGTCAGGAATTTTCAAAGAAAAAAGCGTTAAAAAGACGCAGAAAGTCCGGGAAACCGCGCGTGATTTACCGGACGTTGAAGGAAAATTGAGCCCATAGTACAACTAGAATATTGACATTTCTACCATTATCGCTCCCTTCGGGAGCGTATAAAGATATACATCTTTTTTATTGGGATATGGGATAGTTCCATGCACCTATTTAATTCTGTTACATTATTGTTTGTCATCTGTAATATCATAAACTCACCAAGGCGATCCATAGATGTTGATTCCGCAAACGTTAACCATAGAATCCTGGAGGTAAATAGCATTCGTCAACATCTCCCTGCCATTGCTGTAGCCTCTCGAGCGAAGATATCTCTTGTATTCCGATAGACTACTTCCTTCCAAATCGATGTTAGAATGAATATTTTCATCGAATGTCAGCTCGTGGTTTCCAGCTATTACAATTTTCTTTTTGTGAGGTAACTGGCCTGAAAAAGGTACACATCGGAATAAGTAACTTCTAGAAATATATACATCTGTTTAGGAAGCTCATCATTTTATGAAAGAAGCAAAGATGGACCAGTGAGACAATCAAGTTAAACCAAATTTAAGACAAAATCAGTAGCCATAACACAGATATCGCGAACTCTATTCGAAATGATATTGAATTCTGGTGCTCCGGATGGATAAGCAGTTCTGGTATATAATACTTGTTTCCGTGATAAAAATCTTTGTGATTTTTTTAAGAAAAAAATTGTATTAATCAATTAAATGACCATAGAGAAAAGAAAAAGCTCAAAAGATTGTACCTTTCCTAAGCTTACCAATAAATTTATTGAAAGTTTCAATCTCGAGTGGATGTCCTTCATTCGTAAAATCTCCTGCATGTAAAAGAATGTCCCCGGGTGGAATAAAATAGTCAGATTTTCCCAGTCGTAGTCGAGAATGGGTATCAGAAAGACACACAAATCTTATTTTATCATCATCAATTGGAGTGTGTACGTCTAAAGGTAAAAGTTCCTTATAAAACTGTTCAGCTTCCAAAGTCCTCCAAACTAGGAAAGGCATATTTGTATCTAGGTGTGGAGCAATAATGTTTGCGTTTGCAGGTTTCTTGTCTGCATCTTTGTCCGGCTTACTGGGGGATTTTGGACCTTTAGATTTTCTCAAAAAGTACTTTGAAATCATGGAGTATCACATAAACCTAAAACGATAAAATATAAATTATGCCAATACACGAAATTATATACATTATGTATTATGTATATTATGTATTCTGAAGACAAAAATTGAAATTGTAAATATCAGTTTAATTTATTTAACGAAAGAGATTGACCGCACACAGACCAATGCATAGGCGGCCAAATTTTATATTTATCAATTAAAGATATGAAGATACTCAAGTAACAATAAGGTCCCATTTTTGTCTCGCCTACAAAGCGGAGCGAGTCATAGGTTTTACTTAACCGGCGGCGGCATTAACTTTTTGTGTTAAGGTTATTTGAGCACCTCCATATATCAAGAACTATAAGTCCTAGGTTAATGAAACTTGGTATGCATCTGCGTAAGTAGTAGCTTAGCACAGTTGCACCTCCATCTTCTGACCTTGGCCTTGATTACCCGGTTGAGTGACTCTGGTATTTTTAGTGTGAAACAAGGCATTTCAATGGTGCCGACAGGCAAGGTATACTTAAGTATTAACTCTTGTTGTTGTTATTTCTTGATTAGGAATTCCAATAATAACTATCGACTAAGACACAGATAATAATGTAATATTTAAACTCCTTTGAAAGGCAGTTTTGAAATTCTCTTCCACATACTTATTATTATGTTTATCTAACCCTAATGATAAAAACCGTTTTATTACAAAAAAAATGCTAAAACAAGGTTACCGTTACCACAAATTAGTCAAATCTTTTACAAAATTTGCACATAAATATGGACATCTCATCGAAAATTTTGATGGTACACGTAGATTTCTGATTGTTAAAGGAATATCTCATCCTGATTTTTATAGCAATGAAGCTTATAAAGCACAAAAATTCAAAAACAACCTTATGGAAATTAAAAACTGGCTTAAAAACCCTTTGAAAAAAGGATACGAATTCAATGTTTTAGTAAAATCTTTGCATTTGGTATGTTTTGGCAGAAATATTGATAGCTTGATAGTAACTTTAAAACGTTAAATTTTCACTTTGTATCCACTGTATTATTTAAAAGCACCACAGCGATCAAGTATGTCGGTTCTGTGTGGTGATACAACTCTAAATCATTCATTGTTTTGACGTGGAGTGTCGGATTTAGAACTGATGTATTTGATTCTTTTACATCAATCGATAAATGTTTCTTAGCTAGTTGTCAGTAACTTCGGGTGTTCTCAAGAGAGTTCCTCCTTGTCTTGTTGTTTTCGTACAGTATTTTGTCTTAGGTTCTCTCTTGTTGAATTGAACTTTTGTCGATTGAGTTTTACAGTGTGTTTTATATGCATGCTTTGTGCAAGCTTATCAATAGGGGGGAAGGTTGTATCCAAAAAAATAGTTTAACCCCGCCACATTCTATATGTGCCTGTCCTAAGCCAGGAAACTTGCCAAAGCCTTTGTTTGACCTTGTCATTCTGTGTTAACTGTTTTATGTTAAGAATTGGGTCTTTCGATGATTATTTAGGGATTGGTTTTGAAACTTTTGTATTGTATTATAAGTCTTGGGCCAATGCAAGACGGTAAGCAGTGACCTATGGTCATGTTGAAGACTGCTTGCTGTTTTCCGTTGTGATTTTTTTAATTGTTGTTTGTTTATGTTTGTTGTGTCGCGTACACTTATTCCACATCTCAATATCGTCTATTGAAATTTGAATAATTCTAATGTTAGTATATTTCAGGAGGTTACCTATAGGAATGTATATGTGACAGGGCATTGGAATGTATATGTGACAGGGCATTTTGTAATGCAGGGTGATTTAGAATTTCCTTGCATGTCGTCCTTGGACAAAGTAGAATACAACTTTTTAAATTGGGGTAATTCCAAATCGCCATTGAAAAAAAAACCCGATGTTTGTTGGAATTTCACTTGTTCCTTCGACGATGTGGAATTCCAAATTGCTCTAGGTTGATTTGGAATCGCCCTGGATTCCAGCGATTCCCTGGGTCTAGAATATGATAAGGATGGTCATCTCAGTACAATAATTATCATAAAAGAGAGGTCTTTAGTTTTCAAATTATCAATTTCCCTAACATTGAAAGCAACATACCTACCTCATCTGCTTATGGTGTTTATATTTCACAACTTATTCAATATGCCAGGGCTTGCACAAATTTTCTGATTGTTGGATACGATAACGCTGTCTCCGTGCGACTCTTAGACCAAGGTTACAACCCGTCTGAAATATGGTCCCTAAAAAATCTTCCTTTGTTATCAGCCACTGGTGGAAAAATTCAAATTTATGTTGAACGTATTGGATAGTGATTGTTTTGATTAATGTTTTGCTGATTGTTGTACCGAGATGATCATCTTATTATTATCCCTAATATGTCTTTACAACCGTGTTGCGTTGTGTGTTACCATCGGTCCTTAAGATCGCAATGGAAGAGGGAGGTTTGGCGCGCCATAAAACCTGGTTTAACCCACCATTTTATTTTAAATGCCTGTACCAAATCAGGATTATTGCGATCTAAAACTATTCCTCACTCATACGAGACGAAATGAAAATAATGAATTAATATTAAACACATAATGCATAATGTACAAAGTGGTTTCAGAAGAGCTTACTTTTTCCGATATGTCCAGTAACAGTGTTCTCCTTTGATCTTCTTTGAGTGACCATTGAAATTTATCATCCCATCTCGGAAATTTTGTAATAACTTAATTTACTTTAAATGGCGAAGACAGTCGTCTTGATATTCCAGGAAGGAATTTAAAATATCAATGTATATTTATAGTATCAACGTTAATTTAAAAAATAATACTTTTTTTTCAATAAACATGGGAAATTGAAATATTAAATTTATAAAATCATTTTAAAACTCAAGGGGAAACCCTTGATTTTGATCATGAATTTAAAGAGAAAGTTGAATCTGATTCAAACCTCTCTCCCTTATATAATGAAATAACTGATCAACCTATTACAATATCTGAAATAAATAAGTGTTTGAAAAGACTTAGTACTGGAAAAAGTGCTGGTCCAGATAAGATTTCCAATGAAATAATCAAATACAGTGGCATTGCAACTTGCAAAGCCATTGCTAATCTCTTTAACATTATTTCAAACTCTGGAAAATATCCTAGCAATTGGAGGAAATCTTTTATAATTCTAATTCACAAATCAGGGGACAAACTAAATGTAAGCAACTATAGAGGAATTTCACTGCAAAATTGTATTGCTAAACTGTTTAGTTCAGTTATTAATTCTAGACTTGTCACTCTTTATGAGAACAAATTTGCAGATCAACAGTTTGGGTTTCCGGGATCAGACCCCCTCCTACCCCCCCCCTCATAGTTTATTAATGCAAACATGTCCCAATTAGGGATAACAGCATACATTTACAATACAAACATAAATACAGAATTGAAACATACAATGTAGAACATGAACAACAACAGAAAATACAGTAAATTATCTATAGAATATCCTCTCTCCCCAGTTCTAATGACTGTATAATAAAAGAATAAACTATGGAGATTTGATCCGGTGTTGATGGATTTAAGAGCCACTTCAATTTATTTATTTCATTTAAAGATTCAAAATTATAATCTATTAATTTCAATTTTTCAAACATTATATTTCGAAGCGCCTGGTTTTTTTGACAATGAAAAAAGAAATGTTTCTCATCTTCTATTTTATTACAGAAAGTGCATAATCTTTTATCTCTTGGTATCTTAATATACCTTCCAACTTAAAGGATGAGTGGCATTAAGACCCATAATTGGCCCAAAAAACTGTAGTTGGTTCAAATGTTATAATATTTATCAGAAATATCAGCTAATATGTGGTTACAAAGAAAGCACATTAGATATGGCAATTTTCCTTCATTGTGACGTAATTATGACATCATATTAAGGGGTCTTATTTGACAAAATAGAGAAAATCTGCAATTTTGAATGGTTTCTGTGCATATTTTCCTTCAGAAAACATTGGGCGCATGAAAACAACAACTCCAAACTTTCAGAAATGATGTATTTCATTATTTTACACATTTTTGCCAGGTATGAAGTTGTTGTTTTGATGCGCCCACCTTCTTTTAGACCAAAAAGTGTGTGAAAATCAGCAAAAATCAATGAATTAAGGACAATTTCTTTAAAACATAGCTTTTTGAGTTAACTTATTGGCATGACAGCTTAACAGATATGGCAATAGCTTAATATTTTTTTAAGCCTAACAATTTATCAATGTTTCAGCAACTTATGGCATCCATATGCTCAGGTTTAATTTTTTGGTAAATCTTGGGCCAATAATGGGTCGTATTGCCACCCATCCTTTGAAGTTTGTGGTCACATATTCTAAATTTTGTGAAAGTTTGTCTGTATTTGAAATTAGGATGGGATAGATAATATTCCTCCTCATCCTCAGTTTTGAAGTATTTATATAAATAGGCCTTATTATTTTCATCAAATTTATTCATCTTATCAAGTGTGATATCTTTATAAAATTTATTTACATTATTTTTAATATTATTTGTAAGTTTACTAAGAATTTTAGAATTAGTACAATTAGTAAAATCTTCTATGTCCATATGAATATCTTTAGTTAAAGTTTTGGCATATGAATACCATGTGTAAGTTCCTTCTGAATCTAACTGTTTTGTCAACTCAAAAGCTTCTTTAAGTAAAGGGTTAAGCTCTTGATAATTTAACCTTGCTAGGTATTTTAAAGTTTGAATGTTTATGAAGCATTCTAATGGATTTCTATTTAGTTCAGCTCTGTTGACAACATTTGTTGAGCATTTGTTTGTTCCTAATGTACTTTTACAGAAGAGTAAATGTACTTTTTCTAGGCGTGTTTTATCTATAAAATTAAAAATATCTAAATCCTTGTGTGTTTTACTGGCACGTTCTTTTGCTCTATAGTATTTTAGATAAATATCCATATAGTAAATTTCTGAATTATGACATAATATAGGTTTTACCAGTGTATCAAAGAGATTACATGAAACTTTAACTGATAAATCTTTGAGTAATGAAGTATAAGATTTGATAGAGAATAAAACTTTGCGTGCTTTTTTTGATAAATGGTCACCGTTAGATTGCAGTGTTCCATTTGATTTTATTATGGTTCCAAGATATTTATACTCTTGGACATTTTCGATGTCATTACTTTTATACTTTAGAAAACTATTTGGTATGTTACGTGGATTATTTTGAATAATCATTGATTTAGATTTATTGACATTCATTGTCAGTTGCCAATTATCACAATATGTTGACAGGTTTATTAAACTATTTTGTAAACCAGAACTACTCTCAGATAATAATATGAGATCATCTGCAAATACATGTAGTAGACTATTTATACTACTATCCATAATTTTTGGTGCATCACACTTGTTAGATTCTAAAAATTGATTTATATCATTAACAAATGTATTGAACAGAGTAGGACTTATCGAATCTCCTTGTCGCACACCCTTTTCTATTCCAAAAAATTTGGAATGTTTACCATCAAATTTGAATGCTCCTTCAGTATTATTAAACTGACTTTTTAAAATATTATACATCTTTCTTCCAATTCCAACTTTCAAAAGCTTATACAATAATCAATTTCTCCAAAGTGAATCAAAAGCTTTTTTTAGGTCAACAAAGCAGACAAACAGTTTTTTCTTGTTTTTTATGTATATATTTATTGATAAGGGATTTTGGTATAAAAAGGCTGTCAGAAGTTCTGTGATTTTCTCTAAATCCAAACTGGTTGGCACAGAATTTCTTGTCCATATATTGCACTATTCTTTCATTTAGGACAGCACTAAAAAGTTTTGAGAAACAGTTCATAAGAGAGATGCCTTTATAATTATTTAAACTCTTTTTATCTCCATCATAGAACCACTGATAGCATATTTATATTAAAATCTCTTATTACTAAGTATTTAGTAAAAGGAAAAAACAAACTATTCACATGTTTTGTTGACTTGCGCCGTGCCTTTGACACTGTCTGGCATGACGGACTTCTTTATAAATTGAGACAAAATGATATTGGTCTTAAGTTATTTAATGTATTAAAAGACATGTATAGATGCTGTGAGTCATCAGTGAAGATTGAAAATAGTCATTCAGATTTCTTTGAAATAAATAGAGGTGTCAAACAAGGGGACAGCTTGAACCCCACATTATTTAATTGTTTTATAAATGATCTCCATTCAATATTTGATGCATCTTGTGAACCTGTCTGTCTAGATAGAACTAAGATAAATACATTAAGTTTTGCAGATGATCTTATTATTTTATCTGAGTCTGCAAAGGGGCTCCAATCAGCACTAAAAAAGATAGAAGAGTATTGTTTTAAATGGCAGTTAAGTGTCAATATCACTAAAACTAAAATTATGATTTTTTCAAGGAGGCAATCAGCCTAGCAATAATTTCTATTACAAAAATCAAGTGTTACAAGAAGTCAAGGAATTTAATTTTCTTGGAAATATTATTGACCATAGAGGAAAATTTAAAAAATCTTCTCAGGAACTAGCAAAAAAGGGACTGAGAGCTTTTTTCTTTCTCAAAAAGTATATGTCAAACTTTAAATACATTCCAGTAAACTTGTCTTGTAAACTCTTTGACACTTTAATAAGACCAATTTTATACAACAGTGAAGTCTGGTTTATGGATGAATATTTCACTGTCTTCAAAGCTATACAAAGAGCATCAGTTAGTGGAAGAAATGTAGATATATTGTCTTTAGCTGACAAGTTCTCATTTGAGAAAATACATAACAAGTTCTGTAAAAGTGTTTTAGGTGTACGAAAAACAGCTAGTAATATTGCTTCAAAAGCAGAACTAGGAAGGTTGCCTCTAGATTCTTAAAAAAATATTAAAACACAAGTAACTACTTTTTATACGAGAGTTAATTCTCAGGATATTAATCCTCTAGTGAAGGAGGCATTTTTGGTTAACAAAAACCTAAGTAATGAGGGTATATACGCATGGTATAGCTTTGCCACTTCTATTATGAATCAGTTTCAGCTAAATAAAGAAGATTTTGAGTGTCCACATAAAGTGTATAAAGAACTAAAATTTAAAGTCAAAAACACTTGTAAAAAAGTTATTACTGAAAAATACAATGAAGTTTTCGTGGATAAAATCCTAAATTTTGATAACTCTTCTAAATTATTTCTTTTTAGCAAGTTAAAATCGAACATCAAACCAGAAGATTATTTAAAAACCCCAAATATGAATAGTAGAAAAATCCTTACAAAATTCCGCATCAGTGACCATAATTTGGAAATTGAAATTGGGAGATACAAAAATACACCTCGTGAACAAAGACTTTGCAAAATATGCAAGGTCTTAGATGACGAGAAACATTTCTTTTTAGACTGCCAAATAAATAATAATATACGAAATAAATTCTTTAACATGATATGTACTAAATACCCACATTTTAACCAGCTTGATTCTACCAATAAACTTTTATTTATTTTAAATTATGATATGGATATATTGCCCATTATCATTGATTTCATAAAGCAATCTTTAGAGTCTATACTGGTCAAGTAATTTTCATATCACATAATTACAAATTGTATGTAAAACCATTTATTTCTGTATATGTTATTTGTATATGATATTTGTGTTTGTTTTGTATTTGCGGAACCCGTAAGGGTTTTATGTTTTGCAAATAAAGTCAATATAAAATGGAGGTCACCGATTGTTTTTTTTTATTTTTCTACTCTGAAATTTTGGAAAATAATTAGTTTTAATCGAATGATAAAAAAGGCAAGGATTTTATTTGCAATTGAATTGGATGTCTAAATATGGTGTATTTGTAAAACAAAAACAAAAAAAGATACGATGCATGTGTGTGTGTGTGGGGGGGGGGGGGGTGGTCATGTGTTAATTTGGATCTTTTGGGACTAAAAAAAATACTATAGCATCATAATAAAACACAGTGAAAATACTATGAATATACCAAGTAAACTCACCTCAAAGCTTGAGTGAACAACTGGAGTGAACTACAAAGATTCATGCACTTGCTTAAAAATAATCACTATGATAACGAGTGCCCCGAAAGGGTAAGCTGTAAACGCGTCCGTTAATATGATTATTTATAAGTGAATACAACAGTTAGAGGTCGCTGATGGCCGATTTCCATGGCATTTTGATTTCTTCCGATAAATTCATAAATTGGCTATCTATAACTGTTTATTATAATAAGAATACAATCCAATATATTGATAATTTTATTCTTTTCAAAGTATTTATAAATGCTATAACGGACAATTGAAACAACGGAAGATACAATTGCAAACTACATGTACTAGTATAAATTTTGAAATATCACAGCGATTTCCACACGCAAGGTGCATCGTGCCTTCATTAAAGAAAGTTCGAGATTTTTTTCAATATTTTCACATTGATATTAAAAACTATTAAAAAAAAATAATAATTTCAAACCTATGAATTAAATTGTTTTACTTTGAAGGGATAAACAGAGTGTCTAGAGTAGAGAGAACATCAACCGGAAATAAGGATGGGAAGCTGAAAGAGCAAGACAGGCGGAATAGGTAGTGGATGAAATACCGCCTCTTCAGCATCCGTTCTACTTTGGGCCATGAAACAGAGACTCATCCTCTTTATTTCGTCATTTACCCGTATATTCTGATCATAGAAAAGTTCATGACCAACAATATTATAAATCAGGGGACTTGTTTTATAACATTGTGTAAGCCAATATTTAGAAGATGTGTCCATAATTCAGTCCTTAACGGATTTTGTTATCTTTAATTGCTCTAATAGTTTTGCTTTCTTTTCAATGTCACGTTCGTGAATTATTTTCATTTCGCGCGTCTTGCCATCATCCTCTGTTACCGGAGACGATTTCAGATATTCCACAACCGACACGGAGTCCAGTAAACTAGATTTTGATTGGCCTTTTGGTAACGGAAAGTCAAATATGATTGGTTGTTGAGCTAGTTTATATCCTTTAGTACAACATGCTGCATTGATATATGTTGTGGTCCCGTCTGTTGAGACACCATAACCTGAAACATAAAGTTCAAGATTACTAGATCATGTTAACGTAGACTTATTACAAGTGCAAGGCCTTTTGCTCTGTCTAAGGTATTCCAAAAAAAAAATAATACAACTTATAAAAGTTTGGTCATTGTTTGCTTATCATTTTGAATATTGTACATTTTAGAACAATTTAGAAGAATTGTGAGCCACAAATCAGAGAAACAAATGCCACCTACCCCACTATAAATCAATCGTATTCTTAATTAAGTACTACTTTTTCTAAGAATCAGGCAGATACCATTAATAGGGTGGCACATCGATATTAAATACACAAAAAAATTTCAACAGAATTAGGTAAAGCAACCCCAGTAAACTTTGTTTTGACCACTAAATTTTTTAGTCTATCTTGGGTTTAGGAGATATTACCAGTCAAAATTTAGTTACATTGTATAGTGAAAAGTACGGGAAAATTTCCCGCCATATTTTTTTCCTATAGACGATATTGAGATGTGGAATAAGTGTACGCGACACAACAAACATAAACAAACAGCAAATCAAAAAATCACAACGGAAAACAGCAAGCAGTCTTCAACATGACCATAGGTCACTGCTTATATAACCAGTCAAAAAATATCTAGGCACCAAATACATATTAGGATGTAAAAACTGCATTGAGTTTGTTTTTATGGTAAAATGAATGCATCTATACCCTAAAATCTGAAATTGGAAATTATCGATGTGCCACCCCCTGCCTGATCCTTATGTGGAATAGTACTTATATAAGATATCTCATCGTATCAACAACAACAAAAATTGTGCCAATTTCATTAAAATCCACTGAGCCGTGGTGTTGGAGGAATTACAAATAAAAGATTCATGGGAATCCTGAGGTGAAATGATAATTCATTCAAATCTCCAATTCTACTACTATATATAATCATTATATATGCAAAAGTTTTCAGAGGGCTGTATAGAAAAAAGACTACAAGTTTATTTTTTTTTCATATTTAACTATATTATTATACCTTCATGTATATGACCAAACACATGATATTTAGGTTTGACTCGTTTCTGTACCGTGCTCAACAGTTCTACACATCCAACGTTAATTCCACTTTTCGTTTCGTCTCCATGTCCTGTAATACATGTATAAAAAAAAAACTTAAAACAGAAATTCTACTGATTGTCAAATTATTATTCCCAGCCTACGAAAGTAGACGGGCATACATTGTTCGGTCCGTTGGCCCGTCCTGACTTATCATGCAGCTTTAACTTCAAGTTTAAGTTACTTTTCCATGCACAAAGGAAGTATGAGTTTTTGAAATTTGTAAAATCGTCATAAATTAATACTGTATGAATAACACTCGCACCATCTACGTGATTTCGTGACTGCAGGAAAAAGTTTATGCTTAAATTCATGGCATTATTTATTTTGAACGTAGCCTTCTTTTTATGTGATTCATTGTTATTCTTGATGTAAGTTTTGTGCTTTTTTGACAAATGTTGGAGTAGTATATTTCATGATTTAAAAAAAAATTCACTTTAAGTAGAGATAAAAAGGACCAAAACAACTCAACTCTTGGTTTTGTTCTCTATTTTAATCAATAAAAAATATTTATCAAGTAGATTTTTACCGACTGGTGGACCATGTGTCATAAGTATATCCACATTTTCTGGTATGCAGTTCCACTTCTTAAGAATGTCTTCCCCTCTTTCGCAATTAAAGGCCCAATCACAATAGCGAGGTTGCCTTAAATAAGATGTAACCACAAATAATGAAAATTCAAATAAGAGGTATTGAACAATATACATATTCATACTATAGTTGAAGAGAAAGGGAACCATAAAACGGAAACGAAAGGCTAAGTGCTGCTTTCCAGTCCTTTTTGTATCATTTTCATCGAATAAAACATCTTCATATGAAATCGAACCATAGGCAATAGAACGTGTACTGTATAAATATAGGCTATGAAATTTGACAGCTCATTTACAGTAGTCTTTTACTAGAGCAAACATAAAGGCATATATCATGTATATAACATATATTTTCAGTGATATTCCTCCTACAATCCTAGAACAGAACGTTATTGCAAAAAATACAATACGGGTTAAATTGAAGACGAAATTCATTTTTTAATTGATTGTAATCATTTTCAGCAGGAAAGAGAAATTTTATTTTCATTTATTAAGAAAGAAAATAAAAATTTTGAAAGTCTAAACTCTGAACTTATTTTTGTACTTACTTCTGAAGATCCAATGGTGTTAAATGCAGTGGGTGAATTTATTTTTAAATACTTATAAAAAATTATATAGAATCATCATGAATATTATTATACGTGTCTTGCTACCCTGATGTGTGATTGTAACTCTTTAATTATTGTTCTTTTCTCCTTAAATGTTATATGTATACTCATGCTGCCCCTTGTTGGGCCCTTGGTTGGAAAATAAAATATGTTCTATGTTCTATGTACAATGTCTATTAAAACTATAAAAGAACACATTTGTAAATCCCGAATACATTTGTATCATTTATATCAAATATTTTTTTTATTTATCAATTGGTTGTGGTTAGTCAAAGGTAATTTGATAGCCAAACAGGAAAAGGTACTCACCATGGCGAACCATAGATGTTGACACCACAAACTGTAACCATGGAATCTTGGAGATAAATCACATTGGTCAACATTTCCCGAGCACTTGTATAATTTTTAGAGCGGAGGTATTTTTTGTATTGAGCTAAGCTTCCACCAAATAAATGTATCTCGGAGAGGATATTGTCATCAAAAGGCAAGTCGTGATTTCCAGCTATTATGATTTTCTTCTTGTGAGGTAATTGTGCTGAAATAATCAACAACTGGGAGATGGTAATTGTTAGTAGGGAAATCTGCAAACAGTTCAAAACCGTTTTCGTTTTAATTGATTTATTATTACGCTACATTTGTAGCAAATGTAAGACTATCAAAAAACTGTCATGATGCTGCATATATTTGCCATACTAAAGTAAATTGCAACTCATGAAAATGCGTATTTAAAAAATCTTTCATTTGTTTGAAAAAGGTCATGGTTTAACTATAAATTGTTTTGTTAAACTTACTTACCTAGGAACTCATTAAAGGTTTCGATCTCTAAAGGACCTCCTTTCATAGTGAAATCCCCTGCATGTAAAAGTATATCCCCTGGTGGAATAGTATAGTCTGATTTCCCAAGTTTTAGTTTAGAATGGGTATCAGACAAGCAAACAAATCTAATTTTATCATCATAAATAGGAGTATTTATGTCTGTAGGAAAAAGTTCTTTATAAAACTGCTCTTCACGCAAAGACCTCCAGACTCTGGAAGGCATATTTGTATCTGGGTGTGGAGATATAACGCTCATTTTAGTCACTTCGTCTGCATTTGGAGGCTTATTGTCTGACTCTTCATCCGACATTCATGTGGATTTACTACATTTAAAACTTCTCGAAAACAATTTTGAAATCCTTGTCTTCATATTACATATTTTCACCTACAACCTAAAAATATGGCAATACGATATACATGTATTATAATGTTGATCTTTGTTTTTTATGATTTATATAGACACAATTTATATTTAACGGACTGGGATTGACACAACCGATGCATTAACGGTCAAACTCTATTTGAACATATTTTAACATAAAAAGGGTCATTTGATATTAAAAAACAAGGAATTAACTTTTGATTTTTTAAAGACTAATATTGAAGATGTGTAATTTTAAATAAAATAAACCAAATAATTAGTGACAAATTTACTGAGCAATTTTAGTAAAACTACATCATGTACATATAATGTATGAATTAATTACAACTTACCATGCTATTTTAGTCATGTTGTATCAGGTTCCTCTGTTCATTCAAGGAAGTATTTTTGTCTATTATGTTAGTATTTATATTGTAACATCTATAAATAGCTACCACGTTTGTTTGTTTACCTTGGTGAAACATGCGTAAACGGGTAGGAATTGAGGTTTAGCTAAACGAATGAACAAATAAATTTAACATATAAATTGATTATATGCTAAAAGAAGAAGATTTAATCAAATAAAAGATCTGGATATATTTAAAATCAAGAAATAAGCTCAAATTATCTATTGATAAAATTCCTTGTTAAAGGATTTTTTATGGTTGAATACTTGTTTCTTTTATGACAGGAAAAGCTAGAACATGTTTTAAAAAATGTTAATTGATTAACGGACCCCGGGTAACCGACTAAGATATTTTTTTCCAATAGTGAATAACCCCTATGTTAAGGTTCATGTGTACTTTTCTTTTAATCATGGCGTTGTTTTTAATCTATTTTCAGTATATGCACAGTCAAAACTGCACATAAAATTGAAATATAAAGTGTAGCTGGACCTAGATATTAAAAATTCTTACCTTTTCTCTATGAATTCTTCCCGAAAAAGTCCTTTATTTTAAAGATCTCTTAAATACACCCGATTTAAGGCTAATATCACTTTCACCCTTTCTTGTGGCCTCACATTTCATGCAACTTTCAATAAGGGATTTAACTAAAAGTGTTCACTGCGTTTCATGTAAGAGGCACAATAGGGATAGTTTGTCCTTTTTCAATTTAAAATCTGAACAGGAAAAAAAAGAGATATTTAATTTTAAGGAACTTAAAATGAAAAATTGATAGAAATTGAATCAGAAATTACCATATCTAGGTCCAGCTATGCTTTATTTTATTATTATTTTTTTTTGTAGTTTTTGTTCTGCATATACTCACGGTCGTTATACTTGTCCTGCGACAACATGTTTTCTACCGATGTTTCTGCTCGTTTTCTACCGATGTCCTAGATTTCTACCAATGTGATGATAAAAAAACAAACCTGGCAGACGATTTTTTCCAAACAATGATACCCGGCTATTATGGCACTTATAAACAAACTAATTTAATTTACATTATTTTGTTTTAAGTATGTACATAAAATTACAGTAAGGGTATTGTTTATTTTTTCCAGCAAGAGACAATTTCCCTTTTTTCAGATAATCATGAATATCTGTTTTTAATTACCATTCACTGGGCTGAAAATTATGCTCCATATTCTAAATAGTCGGACATTTTTAAAGACATATCACTTTTCATTACAAATGGCGTATTTTTGATTTTTCGATCATTTCAAAAAAAATATGGTCCTGGTTTTCTAAAGATGTGTCCTGGTTTTCTACCGATGGTCCTGGCATTCTACCGATGTGATAATGTGATATATAAAATGACATTTCATGACAAATTGTAAAACTGTATATTTTATTGAACACATAATATTGTCGATAAAAAGAAAGTGGAGGTTCATGAGCAAAAACTGTTTTGCGCACACCAAGAACACTTTTACAAAATTTAAATAAATGTGTATTTTCTCAAAAGCTGGCTATTAGAAAATGATAGTATATCAACATTTCTTCCACTTATATGAGATTTGTGAAGTGCTTTATATATAATGGGAAATAATCCTCCATATACCAGATTTCACTGTTATATCTAGAATTGCTGAGGCTGAGGCATGAACGCATTTCTCGGGCTGAAATTGATCTGTACATATACAACAGTATGGCACGCCATTTTAACCAAAACCATGGTAACTATAGGATACCTCAGATAACTTGGGGTTTACTGGCAACTATCTGGGGGTTTTCAGAGCGAAACTCTTAATTACATCAGGTATGGAGAGTTATTTCAGGTAACTGAGGGTTCCTATCAGCTATCCCATGGATACCACAAAAACTCTTGCTATTAAGAGTTTTCAAAAATAATTTATTGGAAGCTGAGCTTTGTATTCGTTCTTGAAGAATCGATAGTCTTCATCTTTACATTGATAAATTCTGCTTTCAAAGAGTTTAAAAATAGCATGAACTTAAAATATATGTGAGTGAGTGAGTGAATGAGTTGGTGTTTTACGCCCATGCAACGCTAAATAGGTTATTTACAGGCTATGAACATTTAAAAGATGATAAAATGCATGAAATGAGGATGATAAATGAAACATGGGGTTGGGGTGGAAAACAAAGGAACTGCAAATTTTGAAGAACCACTGGAAAAGGGAGAGGTGGGTAGGGACTGAAAATTAAGCCTATGTAGTGCACTACTTGGCGGTCCACAAAGGGATTTTTACGTGCATGAAGCGTGGCACTCTCCTCACACATTGGCCCACTATGGTCGGCCGTCAGGGTTTCCATATTATAGACCTGACAATCCCTGCGGACGAGGGCCACCCTATTCAGCCACTTAGGGTACACACTTGGTCGCTCTGTGGGCTGAACACTGACCCAACGTCAGAATCCCAATACCCTTAGTCGCCTCTCACGACAAGCTAGGCTCTGCTGCGGGCCTAGTCGCCACCCGGGCCCCGAACGGGACTACAATATCTGTAGGTAGAAGGGGTTTAATTAGGTTCCTATGTGAAAGCTGACAGCAAACCACCAGTTACCAAGATAACTCTTAATACCTGATGCAATTGAGAGTTTCGTCCAGAAAACCCCCAGATAGCTGCCAGTAAAACCCCAGTTATCTGAGGTATCATATAGATACCAAGGTTTTGGTTTAAATGGCGTTCCATACAACAGTATGATAAAGCTTTACTGTACAACACAAGCATTTACGGTGTATGTATGCCTTTAGAAACAACGATAATGTGTAGTTATATGAAATTAGATCATCGGTAGAAATCAAGGACTCATCTGTAGAAAAAACAGTAAAGAACATACCTAATCGGTAGAAAACCAGGACATATCAAATTTCTTAAACCTGTTAGTTATATGAAACAGCAAATGGCTCTTTTACAAATAAACGATCATTTATTGCATATTCTCCCATAGGAGGTATTCAAATGTTAAAAATAAGCGTTATTTTTCATATTTCTAAAAAAACAATCGGTAGAAAACAAGGATCATCGGTAGAAAACAAGCAGAAAAATCGGTAGAAAACATGTTGTCGCAGGACATGTATAACGACCGTGATACTAAAAAATAGGTAGAAAATTTCGCTATTTTTAACGAAAGGTACAGATGAACCTTAAAATGATTTTCTTTGTTTTTGTATACATCAGATATTTACTTGGAACATATTTAGCTTTTGAATAGAAGTCCGACAAAGCCGATAGGCCTTGAGTGACTGCATGACCATGCAATATCTGGTCATTTATATCGACTTAAAAAAAATCGACCCCTACTCTATTACTTGACACATATAATAGCTCCGACAAAGCGCTGATAGGCCTTGACCTAAGGGGCTTGAATTCTGGTCATTTATATCGACCTTTAAAAAAATCGACCCCTACTCTATAATACCCACACTTAATCGACCCTAACTTACTCTATAATACCCACACTTGTAAGTTTTATAAAGTAGGGGGTCGATTTTATTAAAGTCGATATACTCTATAATACCCACACTTGTGGGTATTATAGAGTGGGGGTTGATTTTTTTGGGTCTATATAAATGACTAGAATTCAAGCCCCTGTGCACAGAGCCACCAGCTAGGTTTCCGGCATTTTAGGTTTGAGAGTCAAATAGCCACCAGCTAGAAAATGCCGGGAGCAGGCCCATGTCGTCGGACAGGTCTTCAAACCGTTTAGGAAACACAGTTTGCAAGACCGTGATCTTCCTGCCAATTTTTCAAAACATTTCATTGGTTTCTAACGTAAATGGTGAAAAATTGGTGTACATTAATTAATGCAGCTATTACAGCAGCTATTAAATGCAGGAATGAAATATATATAGTTTTCTGTGTAAACCTTTGCCATAGCGCCTCGGCCTAGAACAAGTACTAGGCATCCTAGAGTTCTTTTCATTGCTCACGACATATTTTTTTTATAAATTTTAAAACATTCTGGTGTAATTTCCCAGAAAAGCTTGACGGGAGTTTTCAAATGGGCGAAGGACTGAACAGTTGGTTGCCATCAAATCTAAAAATTGCAATTGATTATAGATAATTCATTATGTCCTTCAAATCCATCCTTCAAAATTCCAGATCATTCCTATGCAGGGTTTCTGAGAAAGCTCAAAGTGACGACTTAGTTGTTACCGCTTTTAACTCTAATATACAGCTTTCTTCGATAATTTCAGGATTGTGTTGAATCCAATGAATTATTATTGTTTTGTCCTAGACCGCAAAGACAACTGGTCAAATTGAAGACCATTTGTTTTTCTTTGTTGTTTTTTAAATTGCTGTCGATCTTAAGTTGGACTAAGTTGTTTTTCCAACACTTATTACAGATCTCATTATTTTTTTGAACTGGTTAGCAGACAAAACTGGACAAAGTATGTTATTTAAAGGGAAATTTTACAATGCATGATACCCTGCAATTTACCCAAACTACCTTGCCAGATTACTTGAACAAGAGCTAACAGGAGCCTGAATGCTTACCTTGTTCTTTAGCTAATTTAGGGTATTTTCAATGTGCTTTATAACTATGAGACTTTAGTAGAGTTTCATGCGCTGAAGATTTAAGCAATCTATACAGGCCAAAGACTTGAACCAAACAAGAGTTCATTCTTAAGTATGTCTCGCCTGCCGGCACCATCAAAATACCTTGTTATTCCTCCAAAATTTTCAAAGTCACTCAACCGGAATATCAAGGTAAAAATTAAAAGATGGAGATGCAGCTGTTCTAAGCTACTACTGGGACATAAGCATTACTCTTTTTTTTTATCAAATATAGTTCTTGAGATATGGAGATGCTCATTGCTATTATATGTATTGAAAATTGTCAAAGTTTATCAACAGAAAAATCAAGGTAAAGGTCAGAAGATGTGGATGCAAATGTGCTAAGCTTCTACTGGGGCATATGCATACCAAGTTCCATCAACCTAGGACTTATAGTTCTTGAGATGTGGGTGTGCTCATTGCTATTATATGTTATTGAAAATTGTCAAAGAAGCAAAGGTGTATCAAAGGGGTAATCAAACATCATTATACCGAAAAAACAAAGACAAAATCGGTAGACAACGAAAAAACCACACAACAAACAAAACAAGGGGTGGCACTTAGTCGTGCTAAGCATACCCCCACTCGGCTATTCAGAAAACAGGAAGTAGATGACCGAGTGGAAAGGAGAGGCACCGTACAACTCATCATGCTAAAGCTGTATACCAAATTTGAAATCAATCTCTTCCAAGAAATCTGTTACGAAAAAATGTCTATTTTTTTACCCATAAAAAGTCTAAGTCGGCTCAGAAAACGGGAAGTAGATGATGGACTGACCTGGAAAGGGGAGGCACGGTATAACTAATCATGCTGAAGCTGTGTACCAAATTTGAAACCTATCCATTCAGTAGAAGCCGAGATGTCTGTTACGAAAAATTTCACATTTCCATATTTTTACCCTAAAAAGTCTAAGTCGGCTCAGAAAACAGGAAGTAGATGACGAACTGACCTGGAAAGGAGAGGCACGGTATAACTCATCATGTTGAAGCTGTGTACCAAGTTTGAAACCAATCCATCCAGTAGAAGCAGAGATATTGAACTGGACGGACAGAGGGACGGACAAGGTGATTGCAATATAGCCCCCTCTCTTAAGGGTGGGGGTATAAATCACACAAATAACAACCAAACTACATTTATCAACGTAAACTCAAGTCGAAACCAGAATGAACTCGGGTGCCTGGTAGAGTAAACTGTTCCTGCCTGCCAAAGCACACCCATCATCAGGGGGGGGGGTCCTCTTCCCCTGCTCCCTCCAACTCTGCTACCGTCCCTTTCACCCCCGCTCCCCATCACTTCAACCCCGGTACCCTGGACCCTCCTGTCCACCCCCTACCCCCCGCTCCCGCTTCCTGCCCTCTCCTATCAAGGAGTCGTTATTCTCCCAACATGCTCTAGCATAAAGAATCAAAGTCACTCAACAAAGGAAATAAAGGAAAAGGATAAAAGATGTGGATGTAACTGTGCTAAGCTACTACTGGGGCACATGCATAACAAGTTTCATCAACCTTGGACTTATAGTTCTTGAGATATGGAGGTCCTTATTCAACCTTAACACAAAAGTTAATGCCGCCGCCAACACTAATGTCTCGCTCTGCTTTGCAGGGGAGACAATAAAAACCGTTATTTACACTTTCAAAGGGCCATAACCATGTTAGGCACCATCTGACTATCTACATGTGGACATTTTGTAGAGCTCAATGGATTGAAGGTTTCATGTGAAGTTTCATCAAAATCCATCAAGCAGTTTTAGAGGAGTTGTACTTCTGAGATATGTGAACAGGAAGATTTCTTGTATACCTCTCCTCTAAATATTGTATGTCTGGGTATAAAAAGACAAATACAAAATAAGTACATTAGATAAAGAGAGTTTATTGTGTGATTTTTGTCACTGTTAAGTCTAACAATAAATTACCACTGCATATATTAAATATGTACACTGTACTTTTAAAGTACTGCAGTTTATAACAAACAAAACAAGATAAGGTCAAAGGTCATTTAACAGCACAATCTAAGTGAATTCAAATAAATTCTGATTGCTTAGTTCACTAGTTTTCAAGTTTTATTTATGCTTGTTTTTGTTAAAGTTTATTTTCTTTAATCATAATTTCTACTTTTATGTTACAGAAAACCTTTACTCATTTCAAAAGGTAATTTTTGGTAAGATCACTTTTGAAATCCAACAGCAAACGAGAAAGATGCTTTATTCAAAGGAAAAGTATTAGTAAGTTACATATAAAGATGCAAGATGTTTGTTGCCATGAGAATGAAGAGATTCTTTTTTAAAATTTAAACGCAGCACCACTAAAGACTTCTAAATAAAAAATTATAAGTCAGTGACACACTATTTAAAAAAAATTCTCTAATAGATCTTTTTAAAAAGTGACAAATACCTTCTATGAATTTTAAATGACAAAAGTATAGGTACAATCCCACTCTTTACATTTTGAAAATTTCCATTGGTGTGCAAAAAAAAATGCTATACAATAAGATAACCAAAATGTTTACCTTGAACATGCATTAGTTCAAAGAAATGTGATGTCAAATGACCTCTGACCTTTTACTTGTGTAAGAAGCATTTTTTAAAAATACAAATCTTGAAGAATTACAGAATATAACATGAAAGAATATATATATATATGAAGATAACTTAAACATGAAGGTATATAGATAGATATCTTAGAAATGATGCATATTTTGTGAATGAGTATATACATAATGGTATAACAAAGAATTTTAACCCACTGGGAACCCCATACAAATCCAGAAAAATGTTGTTTTTGCTATCCACAGCATTTAATTATGCATGTTAAAGACCCTTTGTAGGATTTGATCGATAAAAGTAGCCTCATTTGAGGCTGTTGGAAAGGCCACACTTGCAAATTTGAAGTTAAGGAGGGGTTCACAGAAGCACTAAAGCATTAAACTTGTTTCCACATCCAGGATATCAATAAATAAGTTTAAACAGACAACATTAGATTTGTAAGATCATTGTGTTTCTGATAGGCAGTACTTCGCTAAAAACATATAGAAATGATAACAAAAGGATTTATCCAAATCACAGAGATCAATATCTTTGCAAATTAAATTCTGTTGATAGCAAAAACCATTTTCTCAATTCAAATCTAGTTCCCAGTGCTAACCCATAACAAGAAAATCACAAGAGATAAAGAAAAACCTGAACAAGAAAATAGAACGGAAAAACTACACAAGTTATTTCCCTTTATAAATCTTATCTAATTTACTACAAAAAGAATATTTACAGGAAATTTTCTGATACTAACCTACATTTTTGTACAAGTTTTTTCTTATGATGAAGAACTTGAGGAAAACAATGTTAAGGGGGTACTTGCACCAAACACCAAAATTTTCCCGTCAATAGATTTTCTCTAAATTTTGTAAAACGATACATCAAGTGATACACTTTGAAAATTCAATTCGAAAAGGGCATGCTTCTGGGTTAGTTTTCCAGATAACTGATTCCGAAGGTTGACCTTTTTACATTGAAAAATGTTAAAGAAAGTTCAAAATTTTAAAGGAAAATTCTGATTTTACAAAAATCTTATCAATAGAATTTTGTAATTTTTTGATATTATATTGGGCTGTTATATTGCATTAAACTGACAAGAAGAAAAGGGGGTGCTTCTGAGTTAGTTTTTCAGATAAACACAAAAATATGTCAAAAAGTGGTCAAAATTTGCAAATTTACTAATGAATTATCTCCCTTTGTCAAAATGCAGAAATATGAGATTCTGTAAGGTTTGAAAAATACTTTATAAAACAAAATTAACAAAATCAAGACAAAAAAATAGTTTTAATGTTTTTAAATCAAGACAAAGTTAAATATACATCACTATAATTTTTTTTCATATAATTTTAAAATCTTGAACACCTTTTAGTATTAATTAAATGGTAGGTTTAAATTTATTTTTGGCTGGTCATGTGATCACCTGCAAGTTCCCCCTTAAGGATGTTCCCTGGTCAGTTTGAAAATAAAAAGGTATCTAAATTCATATATTTGATGGATAGACCATAGGTAAATGTTCAAAATAAGTTTATAAATTCATGGATTGCTGAACTTGTTTTCAAGATAAAAAGGGTCCAAAATTTAGCAGGAAAAGACTTTCTCTGACTATTTCATAGGTTTAGCATTAGACTTTTTTTAGTGTAAAAACCTAATGTGCAGCAATAACAATATTTTAAAAAAAAAACTTTGTAAATTAGCTAAAATAAAATGACCCGACCCAATAAACCTGATTTTAAAAAGAAAATAGGGGGTTACTGGGAAAAAATATTATCTTTATTTTAATAGTAAAATCAAGAGGAGTCTGAAAATCTGACAAATATCTCAAAACTTGACCAGCAATCATCCTTAAACCTGAAATTAACAAACCACCATAAAGCATTTTTAACATTTGGATTGAAATTTTAGTAGGTAAGTTGAAAATTGTATTATTTCAAAACAGATCACAATCGATCAATGTATTAAAGTGCATTGATTTTCAAGAAATTGACTTGGATATTGAATCATAATAAATGCTTGCTGATTTGACTTAGGCCATAATGAAATAATTCCTAGATTCTCATCCTAAATTCTTGAAAAAATGGGGCGGTAGGGCAAATTTTATTTTTTATCCATTTCAATAAAATGTTCTGTTGTTTTAAAGGAAACTGACCAAAAATTATTATCATTTGCCAAACAGTCAAATAAAAAAAATTCAGGGGACAGCTGGAAAAATTAAGGCAAGAGGGGATGACAATCTGGGATATATTTTATATTGGTCTTAATCTAGTTGTAACTAAAATTCGTACAGATTTTAACTTTTTAATATATTTCATTTCGAAAAAATGGTGAAATAGAATTTTGTCATGATATATCAGAAAGGATTTTAAAATTTTTGCTACCATAAAAAGTTTGTGCTGTTTCAAAAAGCATATTTTAAAAAGAAAGATAAAATCATTTTCTAAAAGAGCAAAACCATGAACAAGATAAAAAGATGAAAATGTTAAAATATACATCATCAACAAAAATATTTATGATAAAATAGTAACAAGTATATATTTACAGTGTATATGAATAAAAATATAAAGTTTATATCTAACATGTAGTAGAAAGCAAAAACAAATGGTTAATAAATTAATGACACTAAGCAACAGTCAACAATATCTTTAAATAATAATTGGAATCATCAATTGATACGAATAATTTTTCTTCAAATATCGATATATAATACCAACCTATACCTATATTAAAATCTTTCTCTTTTGGGGTGGGAAGTTTGAATTTAAACTTTTTTGCAATAAAAAATTCATTAAAACATGATTCACCTAGAGGATGATAATTATTTTTTAATTTCAATTTCAAAAATAATTATCCTTCTAAAAATATTTTTAGCACTGTTCAAAGGGGAGATAATTTTTAAATATTTTTCATAATTTCTAACTTTTCTAATAACAACATGAACAAATTTTGAGGTTGTATAAAAATCAGTAAATATAAGCACTGTTATAGTAAAATTTTAACAAACAATAAAACAAACAAATGCTACACCATAAATGCATATAAATATTATAAAGCACTAAAATTGTTAAAATCTCATAAAACGAGATTTATATATATAAAAAAAAAAATTAACAAAATAATCCATAAAGTGACTCTGAATTTACATATCACTAAAATATAACAATGAAAAATGACAAGTATATGGAGAAATGTTTGTAAAGTTTATTCTTAAAAAAAAATAGAGGATAAAAATAACCTGGCATGTTATGAATATTTCAAGTTTAAAAGAATTGATTCGGCCACAAAATAACATGTGACACTGCAAGTTTTGGGGACATCACAGATATATTTCTGATAGATTTGAAAAAGGAGAAAAGCTTGATTTTTACTTAAAAACATCGTAATTAAACAATTGTAGCACTAGATTTTGGGTGTTAAAAATGAAAATAACAAAAAATATGCTATGATTTTTTTTTTATGATAAAACCTGAGCTAATGCAGTAATACATTTTTGCACCATTATCTTCTTTTCATCGTTAAAGTTTTGTGTAAAGTACTTGTAGTACAGGTGATTTCATAAAGATTTTCAATATTATTGGTTAGGGCTGTATGTTGACCATCTTGAATTTCGTTTGAAATATACTTTTTTAAGATAAGTCTTTCAGGAAGCCTTCGAGCTGAACAATCTCTTATATAGGTATGAAAAAAAAAAGATTCATTGTCCAAATTAAAGAGTTATGATAGCCACAGGCAAATTCATTTCCCAAAAAAGTGTGAAAGAAAAATAAAAAGCCAGAAATACCAATCTCAGGCAAAATTCATGTTTTAAAAATTTAACACAAGTACACCTCTAAATAATTTACAACAATAATCAACACCATAATAACAATAAAATATATCCAATAAAGATAAAATATCAAAATATACATATAATAATTCATTTGATTTGATGTCATGCCATTTCTAATGCCTTTACAACCTTTCTATTGTCAAACAACCTTAAGAAGTCATATGACCTGCTACAATACCACATGATCCATCATGTGACCTGCTGGCCACCTATTGACTTTTGATCATCTTGACCTTTGACTCTTCCAGCTGTAATGATGTCTGTCTGTCTAGTTCAATTAATGCTTCATGGATGGCTGCCTCCAAATTTGAGTTCATCTTTCTTCCCCTAAAATAAGCACAAGATATAATACAACATCTGGAAGGACCTATTGGATTAGGAATATACTGGTAGTTAAAAAAAGAATTGGATTCTATTTCCAATTTATTCCTTTTAAATTCAATACTGGCTTCCAATATCAAAATTGATTGCAAAATAAAGTTTGTTTTGCCTGCAAAAACGATGTCTTCCCCCATTTCCCCCAAAAAGTTCTAAGATCAAAAGGCCATAACTTCCACATATCTTTGGGGATCAAAATTTCCTGGTAACATGTACAGCTACATAGGGTGTTCTTCCTATATACCAAGTTTGGTTGAATTAGCTTTAGTAGTTTCAGGGGAGTTGTACTGACAAGATGACAATGATGATTTTCAACAAATTTCTAAGTTTAAAGGGCCATAACTCCCACAAAAATTTGAGGATCAAAATTTCCTGGCAGCTGGTAATATGCACAACTACATATGGTGTCCTTCCTATATATACCAAGTTTCGTTGAATTCAGTTCAGTAGTTTCAGAGGAGTTGCACTGACAAACTTTGTGACGGACAGGACAATAACAATATGTCTCCCCACAAAAGTGGGGGGAGACATAAATATTATAGAGCACTTTTGTCAATATCAGTAGAGGCTACAAAATCTAAATACAAAACAAAACTTCCTTTAGTGGTCAGTAAATCATAAAATTTGAAATAAGAATTTCATTGATTCTGACCTAAGTATGTACACTTGTTCCACATCGTTTTATCTTCTATAAAGCTCTTTTACATACTTTTTATTTTTCTTCTTTGATTTCTGGTGACCCTCTAGACCCTCTGTCAAAGTCTTCAGTTTGGACATGTCAACTTGTGTAAATGTATGATCACCAAACCATTTCACCCAACACTGAAATATGAAAAAATATTATATTTTTTTCCCCAAGGCCTTTTGACATAATCTTATACATGAACAAACTTATTCATTTTTCGTTTAACATATTAAACAAAAGTATACTTCATCCCTGCAATCCAATGATCCTGCCAACTAACCAGTGTTGTACAGAAAACTCAGCAGCTGCCAAACAACAACAATCAAAAATGTCTTAGGGTGCTGTATAAGTAGCCTCCTAAAACATGTTAAACTTTGAGATATTTCAAAATACCTTTCCACGTTCTAGTTCTTCTGCATCATACACCTCCGATTCATGGACAACCTTCCCAGGCCAGGACGGGAAGCCACGGATCTGTCCCCATACCAAATCACCAATATCAAAATAAGGAAGATCAACAAAGGACTCTGAGACTACATCTGTAAACAAAAACAATATGTGTATTGTAGGTAGGCACTTTGTGGCACATTTTAACATAACGTTATATAATCTCTCTCAATTTTTTTCTGTTAAACTACTCATCATCTTTGTTTTAAAAGATTGATCCCTTGAAACTTGAGATAAAGCTTTAAAGTTTTTAAATCTGTAATAAACTTGGCAAAACAATAAGAAAATTTTCTATGCACAGTTTTTAGTTAGTAGGTTTAATACAGTTTATCTAGATATTTTTTCAACATTCAATCTTTTCCTGTTTGCTGTCAGACCATTGCCATCTTCAATTTCTCAGTCATTTCCTTGCCTTTTTATGTCATTTATTCCTAAAACATTTTACAATGATCAACCTAGGTCTATTCAGTATTTTGTCAGTTAGATAATGAACCGTAATTTACTTAAACAGCCAATTGACTTCAACATTTTCATTCTTCTATTCAATCTAATAGAACAAAACTCACCCTCACTGTCAGCACCTTCCAGCTTCCTCTTCTGTGGCAGACCATGATATGTACCCTGTAATTTCCCAGCTCTCCTCTGCATGTTCCTCGTCTGACGGGATACACCCCCTTTTTTCAAGGATGTACTGGTACTCGGCATGATATCAGATACAGGAGAGTCTATATTACTACTACTTGTACACGACACCGCACAAGAAGTGTATTTTCTACTTTTGAGATTCACCGGTTCATTGTTTATATGGCACAAATTGTCAGTCAAGTTTCCACCTAATTGGAATTCATCATTAGCACCTAGAGATTTATTGTCATTTGAGTCACCTTCATTGACCTGCAATGAACTTTGACCTTTCACATGACCGTCAAGGTCATTATCATAACTGGTAGATATACAAGAGGTTGTATCAGCTACATCTCCTCTTGTGGGATCCATACTTTCATCTCCAGGATTTATAAAATCAACATTCTCCTCTCCTTCATCAAAATCAGTGGACGTCCCTTTGTCCTCTGAGCTCCCAGGTTCCTCCTCATCTCCCCCCTCCTCCTCCTCATCCCCCTCATGGGTCGGACTTTCCTGACAAGTCGTAGATACAATAGAGACCATAGTTTCTGGGGTAGCCTTCCCAGGTATTGGGGCCTCCTTTGTTGTCATGGTATTGTCTTTGTTGACAACAGTTGCCATGGGAACATTGTTGCCCTGTACACTAAACTGACTAATCAAAGACTGCATATCTTGCAGTTGTTGAATTTGTTGCAATAACTGTTGCTGTAATTGAAGTGTGTGGATTTGCATGGCTGTCAGATTTCCAGAATTGTTCCATAGTTGTTGCTGTAGATTTATTGGATTGGGTTGACCCATGTTAGCCAGATTAACATGTAACTGTCCTTGTTGATTATTTAACATGGATAAATCAAACAGATTGTTTAATTGTGGCATTGCTGCCTTGTCCTGCCCAATGGCTACTGAATTGGAGCCGAGATACTGAAGTAGTGGGACATGTAAATTAGGTGGCATTACCAGCATTTGACCGTTGGATGTCAGCGCTTGCTGTTGTAACAACTGGTCCATGGTTGGAACTTGAAGTTTTCCACTGTTCATAGCATCAGCGATGGATTCAATAGGTTTTAGAACATGAGCATCTAACTGTCCTTGGTTTCCTTTATTGATGAGTTGTTGTCCAATATTATTGTTATCAATATTAACAAAGTTCTGCCCTTGAACAGGAATGTATTGAATGCCATTTTGGGTTGTAATTGCGTTGCTTTCAGACACAACTTGACTATTTGGTAAATTCAAATGGAGATTGCTTGCAGCAACATTGAGCAGAGGTTGACCTATATTCTGTGGCATTGCTGATATATTAGGTAATATATTTTGAAAAGGACTCTGCAAATTTGACGTAGTAAGGTGATGAGTAGTTTGTGCTGTGCTTGATGTTACAGTTTCCACGGGTTTAGAAATACACTTAGAAACTGATATTGGTTTGTCAGATATTCCAGATGATTTAGTCATAGGGATTTCACATCCCTTAGAAAATGTATTCCCAATGCTAAGATTGACTGGCTGTTGTAAAAGTTTGGCCATTGACTTGTGCACAGATGCTATATCACTTTTAGAAGCACATGACTTTGTACCTGCTGGTATTTTCGAGGAGCTTGACAAAGCAACATTAGTATTTTGACTACCTGTGCCTTGAACAACTGTATCAGAAATGTCCAGTTTGAGTGGATTGAAAAATGAAGTGGGATGTGGTATCGATTGCGAAATCGCAGGAAAAGTAAAAGTTTGATTAGCCTTTTGAGCTCTTGCTGCGGCAGACAGCAAAGTACTGGCTGGAAACTCATTTGATTTTGTGTTTGATAATACTTGTTGTATTGCACTTCGATTTGGAAAAGTTTTACATGTGGATGACGAAAGTGGTTTGCTTGGTGATATTTTCTTCTTTGATGGTCCTGCTGTCGACAAGGGTAGCAACCCTTTCTTTGCATTGGATAATATATCCAGTATCTTATTGTTTTGCATTAATGTCAAGTCATCGATTTGAGATTCTTTCTTTTTCACCGTTTTTGTGGCCGTGTGATGAACAACTGAGCTAGGAGTCTTTGTCTCACTTGCAGACGGGCATTCATTACCAGAGTCAGGTGACAACGATTCACATCTATCCTCTGTAAACATTTCAGATTCAGCGCAACCTAATATAGATTGAGGCTCCGAAACATTTGTTGCCAAGCTTAATAGCTTACTATTCAAAGATGTTCCAGCGTTACTATTAACAACCATCCCATGAGCAGCAGAACTGCTACTGATTGAAGCAAGTAGAATATCAGCTTTACTAACTTTTGCCGAATCACCGAGTGTTGTAGATGAAACAGAGGCTGATTTTACATCACCATCCACAGTATCTAGTCTCTCTTTTGTACCAGATTTATGCGAGTCCTTCAAGGGACTAGAAAGATTATTAGACAATGAACTACTAATCAAGATGCTTTGCTCAGCCAAAAATCCTGACGGATCGTCTAAAAATGATGCGGTTGATGAAACAGGAACCTTGGGGATTGGCCCCTTCCCATGATCCTTTAGCTGACTTACGTCAACATTTGGAGGAGGAGTTTCACTGTTGTAAACATTGTTCACTTTAACCTTTACACTGGTATCCTTTTCTTTAATGTCTTTCTCCTTACTCTTAGGAGATTTCCTCGTCTTTTTTTGATTCATCAATTTTTCATTCAGAAGTGAGTAGGGATGAAAGTTGAACATTTCTGGTGGTAAAAGCTGTCCTGTAAATGGGTCAATGCCAAATGGATTTATCTGAGATTCTGCTCCTTGTGACGGAAGAATTCCATGACCTAACGGATATCTGAGTTGTGGAAGGTTAAACACAGGGAACGAGTCATATGACGCTGGAGGTTTGGGGGACTTTTGCGACCCATGAGTTCCTTTAATTTGCTTAGGTGATTTCGGGGATTTTTTCTTGTCTGAATGATCGTGACTGCGAACTGCATTAATACTCGATATTATTGACGTAACCATTGTGTTATCAATGGAAATTTTTAGATCCTTGTTGTCAAATTTATGTTCTGATTTTGTAGATGGTATTGAGCCAGTAGAACTAATTGAAGAAGTTACTGAGACAGAAGCTGTGCACACACTTTTTGCTGCTGTTGTGACATTGGATATAATTTGTGAGCAATTTGCAGAATTTGAAGTTGTTATTTTTGAAGCTGTGGTCAAAGAAACTGATGCCATTGTGGACAGTTGTAGTAAATTCTGGCCACATGTAACAGTTATATTTGAATTCTCTGGTTGACTTGATGTGTTCAATTCAGTATTTCTGTTACTTTCTAAATGCAGTTTACTAGCACCACTAGACTGTGAATGTAATTCTAATGCTTCATCGCTGTGATCAGTTTTATCAACTTGAGACAGTTTACTAGTCAGGTCTTTACTTTCCATCGTCATTGGTTCGACAGAACTTTTTACACTGTTTTTGGTTTGGTCAGTAGGCTGACTATTATCGATCACGGCTTTCTCATGTTTATCAGATTGGCTTGAATCGGTACATTCCATGGGTTTTTCATCTCTAGATTGATTTGTCTCCATGTTTTCAATTATATTGTCATTGTTCAAAGTTTCAGACCCATTCTGTTTATTGGTTGTTTCAACTTCCATATGGTTTTTACTCTCTTCAGTCTCACATGTCTTTTGAACTACTTCAATATTTTCATTAGATTTTTCCTTTAGAGCCCCATCTTCATTACCAGTGCAATCTTCCATATCCTTTTCTTGTTTTGAATTCTTTTCCAGTTGTTTAAGCTCAGAGTGGTTTGAGCTGTCTGCATCTTCTAGACCAGGTTTAGAATCATCCTCTTTTGTAGTGGATTCTGATACATTTTCAACCAACTTGACTTCACATTCTCTTTCTAATGCAACATCATTTTCACAACTTGTAGGAATTTCATCTTGCTTATTTTCTGTTTGTAGTTTTCTTTCAAGACATACTTGGACATCCATATCTGATCCTGATTTATCAGTTTCGACTTCCATAGGTTGCATATCAACGTGACCTTGAACTTCAACTTTGACCTGACCTTCAAGTTCAGTCTTCTTGGTCATATCCATCGGTTCATCAGCATTTTTAATATTATTTTCTACTTCTTCAACTGCATTAATAGAATCCCTATTAATTTTATCATCAGATGTCTTGCTTGATGGTATTGAAGAAGCCAAGTTATTTGAGACATTACTTGATATGCTGTCCGATTCGGGTTTTGGTGGCATTTGTGAAGAACTTGATATATGTTTTGTTGACATTTCAATTGTTGCAGATGAAGACAATTTGGTGATACTACAAACATCATCACTTTTAGTAATAGCATGAATTTCTTGAACAGATTTAGAAGCTTCAGATGTAGGTTCAGCTGTTTGATTGCTAACATCTGACACTATACTCATTTCAGGTTTAGTTGCAGAAGACAATTGATCTGAAACAGTTGATGTGATTGGTTGTAAGTTATCAGGTTTTTGAATGGTTGATGATGTATCTGACCTAATGTTATCAGATTTCTGATTGGTTGATGATATATCTGACCTAATGTTATCAGATTTCTGATTGGTTGATAATCTCTCTGCCATTTGTTTTTCATGTTCTGCCATTAGACTGGATACTAAGATACCTTCAGTAGAAGTCGGTATGCTGGGTTTAACTCTTGGTCGGCTTTTCTTGTCTGAAATTATATAAAAGTAGATTTTCATTTAAATTTCTCCTTTTTCTTTTTGTAATAATTCTGAAGTCATACATAGAACACAAGCTTTTTACTTCAGTCAAATACATGTTCATGATGTCAAAACTAATAGGTAAAATTAAGGAATTTAAACTTACATGTACTTTATTATCAATTTCAGAAATGGAGGAGTGCAAATACAATCACAAGAGTTAACACTAAAGTATGTCTCGCCTGCCGGCACCATCAGAAACAATTATTCTTTCTTTCTTCCACTATATTTTGAATTTACATGGATTTTCAGTTTCTGAGATCAAAAGATGTTTATCAGTCAGGGAGATCATCAAAAACAGTTATATTTTTTCTATAACCATTCTAGGTTACTTATTTTTACTTTTTTAGTCAGATTTGAGTTACTTCCCTTGATTTTTTTAATAATGTAACCAGTTTCAGTTATTTTTCTATTTTCTTGCTTAAAATGACTAATTTTACAAAAGTGTAAAATTTTCTTTATTTCTTATCTTAAATCTAAAGTTTTGATCTTAATTGATAGATTATCAATGACTTTACAAGGTTTATTTATTGGAAATGATTATTTAAGCACTGGTGCTGTGATAATGACATTTTAATTTCCCATAGGCATCATCTTTGATAGGCTTGCGTACCAATAAGATAAGCTTGCAATTTCAAACTCATAGCTGAACTACACAGTTTGAAGTTCAATTAATGCAGAAAAATTTTTGCCTAGTGGGGGAAAATACACTAACTATGAAAATTTGTAGGTTTGAAAGTGATCAATTTAACAAAAGTAACTGAAAATGGTTATCTTTTTAAATTCAGATAACCTAAATCAGTTATAAAAATTATAACTTATTTTGATGATCTCCCTGACTGTTTATAGAACCTAAACATTGCAAATATATGCAATAAAAATAATCAAAGTCACTCAACCGGAAAATCAAGGTCAAAGTCAAAAGATGAGGATGTAACTGTGCTAAGCTACTACTGGGACATATGCATAACAAGTTTCATCAACCTAGGACTTATAGTTCTTGAGATATGGAGGTGATCGCAAAACTTTTCCATTGCTATTATATGCATTGAAAATTGTCAAAGTCACTCAACCGGAAAATCAAGGTCAAGGTCAAAAGATGGGGATGCAACTGTGCTGAGCTACTACTGGGGCATACCCATACCAAGTTTCATCAACCTAAGACCTATAGTTCTTGAGATATGGAGTTGCTCGCAAAACTTTTTCATTGCTATTATATGTATTGAAAATTGTCAAAGTCACTTAACCGAAAAATCAAGGTCAAGGTCAAAAGATGGGGATGCAACTGTGCTAAGCTACTACTGGGGCATATGCATACCAGGTTTCATCAACCTAGGACTTATAGTTCTTGAGATATGGAGGTGCTCGCAAAACTTTTCCATTGCTATTATATGTATTGAAAATTGTCAAAGTCACTCAACCGGAAAATCAAGGTCAAGGTCAAAAGATGGGGATGCAACTGTGCTAAGCTACTACTGGGGCATATGCATACCAAGTTTCATCAACCCAGGACCTATAGTTCTTGAGATTTGGAGGTGCTCATAAAACTTTTCCAAAAAGTTAATGCCGCCGTCGCCGCCGCCGCCGGTAAAGTAACACCTATGTCCTGCTCTGCCTCGCAGGCGAGACAAAAACCATCCTACATGTCCTATAGATATGATAAATAATTAACCTATAAAAATCATGTCTTAAATATTTGTTTTAACATGCCTTGCATCAACAGACCTGTTTTAATTATGTACATGTGTATTGTATTCTATTTCATGCCTTTTTTATAACATGTACTTGATCATATAAATGCTCTATATATAACTGGAACAATAACTTCCTAAATACAAAAATAGGGCATGTAATGGGATATTAAATGATACCCCTCCACGTTATAATATCAAAAGTTAATAAAATTTGATTTCAAAGTGGCCTATCTCAAGAACTGTTTTTCAGATCATGCTGGAAATTGAACTTGACCTGTATTTTATTGTACTCAATAGCTGTACAAAATATCATTTGAATCCCATGACGCGTTTTCAAGTTATTGGTCGGAAACTCAAAATTTCATGAAATTTGATTTTTCAAAGTGGTCTATCTCAAAAACTATTTTTTGGATCATGATGGAAATCGAACTTGACCTGTATATTATTGTACTAAACAGCTGTTCAAAATATCATTCAAATCCTTTGATGCGTTTTCAAGTTATTGGTCGGAAACCTTCGGGGGACGGACGAACAGACACTGAAAAAAACTGAGGGTATAACATAATACTCTGCCACTTCGTGTGGCGGGGTATAAAAAAATAGAAGTTTACACATCAATAAAACATGTAAAATTTTACTTTAAGCCGTCCAATATTTTGCAATATAAAGTTTGACATATACATGTAATTATGTAAATGAAACCATTGTCTATTTTTTTACATTTGAATCTAACATCTGCTGACATAAAATTTTTATCAAGATGAAACATTGATTTATTGCATATAAATCTGTTACAATACACATGATACATGTAATGGTATCCGAAGCTAAACGAAAATCATATATAGATTTAAATGACAAAATAAAGATTCTGTTTAACATGTTCAACAAGGTGAAACAAGTTTGAGTAAACTTTTTTGTAAATATACATGTATGCTGTAAATTTGAATAAACCATAAATTGAGCTTGGCTTTCTACATGTTCTATATAATATATTTTTTTTCATTTATCAACTATCAAATACATGTTATAAAATTCATAATTATCACTAGCAACATTACAGATATGTTGCAAGCAAGCAGGAGCTGGTTACCCTATCAAAACTGATTAAAATTTCTCACAGGAATTCATTCTGTGAGGTAGTTTCATTGCATTGAGTCTTTCTAGTTATAAAATGTATGTCCTTGTTTTTACAGACTCTGAGTATTCATAAATAAAGGTATTTACTAAACAACAAAACTATCAAAAAGGATTCTGAAGTATTACATGTAAATTATATTTACCTGTTTTCATTGGTGTTGAAAGGCTAGGTATACCTCCGCTTACAGAATTTACCGATACAGTCTCTGGTATATGTGAAGTTGTCATGGAAAAACTTGTGTGAAGGGTTGCCATGGCAATCATTTTCCGCTTGTGGTTGCAGAGTTTTGTAAGGTCTTTTGGACAGTCTATATCAAGAGACCACATCCTGGACAGGATTCCGACATCAAAGTTGAAGACTTTGTTGATATAAACAGGACATTCTAGTCCACACTTGCATGTTCCATCTGATGTTAGGTATTTAGCTATTTCTAGTGGCGACTTCAGGGGCACATTTGTTGGGCTAAAATCATAACATTTTCTTTTATTAATCAAATCTGAAATTTAGTAAATTCTGACAATAATCTCTAATATATTTAAGTGTATTAATTGTTTTACAATATATATATAACTTGCTTTTGTGTACATAATTTGAAACATAAATGTTTTAATAATTTTAAATTATGTTTGATTTTGATCTAAATGTTAATGAAATGATTCACAATATGTATCATATAACTTCTTAACATGTAGATTTTTACCATTTTAGGTACAAGTACTATTAATTTCCTCTTTTTTTCCAATCAATAAACTTTAAATATCATTAATGTGCCCATTGAATAAAAAAAAAAAAGATAACTTCAAACATGTCAAACTGGTGTCCTGTTTATTTTTACCAGCTCCTGGATTTTACACAATTGTTAACATGGAATTGAACCAAATCATGTTTAGCATACACCCACTTGTCAAAGGTTCAACTGTATAGTGTACATGTATTAAACAAAAATAGTAATGTACATGTAATAACATTAAGAGATTAAATAAATATTTTTATTGTTCTTACATGATTACATGTACCTGTAATAAATAATGGAATTATCTACCACCATTCTACTCCAACCAAATGGGACAACCACGGTTCTGGAATCGTCTATCAGGTTTGACCTTGTCATATCCCTTGTCACATGAACAGCAGGGTTGTGGGTTTTGGTCTTTTTAGAGGGAGAAGAATGACTGGTTGTTGTTGTGACAGTAGGTCTGGTTACCGTGTACTGGTTACTGCTTACGTGATGAACTGGTTTCTGAGATGTCTGCATGACCTTCTGATCCCCATAAATATTTATAAGATGGGGAGAACTGGTTGTAGTAACGACTGATGACGTGACTTGACTTGATGCCATACTTGTTGGAAGCATTGCTTGGTTTTGAGCTGAATTGTCAATATTGATTTGTCCCCCATAGGGGGAAATAAAATTATTAAATGATGGAAGTGCCTGACCTTGTAAAATGTTCCCTATAGAGGGCAGCACCTGTCCTGTTGACGACTGCATGAGTTGGTTTATTGGTGGAAGCATCTGTGAGGCTGACACACCCATAATGTTGTTAACTCCCGCAATGTAATTGGTATTGAGATTGATTCGTGGGGCAGCCATTACTTGTGGTATCATGTCACTACCAATGATTTGCCCTGTAGGAAGACGGTTCGGATATTGCCCAAACATTTGCTGTGTAGCATGCTGTGTATATATTTGGTGTGACCCCGGTTGTCCTGTGTATAGCTGTTGCTGTGGTAGAGTAGATCCAAAGAATTGTTGTGACTGCTGTTGAAAGAACTGGGCCGAAGCTTGGTTATTGACGAATACCTGTTGTGGTGAATGCTGATTAGTAGAAAACATCTGTTGCTGTGGCGACATCTGGTTTGTCGGGAAAAACTGTGTGGAATGCTGGTTGGGGGAGAATACTTGTTGGGGTGACTGCTGGTTGCTAGGGAATATTTGTTGATGTGGTGATGGCTGGTTACCTATAAATGACTGGGTACCTGTTTGCTGTTGATACTGTTGAGGAAGAAGAAAATGGCCAAAACTAGGAAGTGAGTTATTATTTTGTGATGAACTTATCCAATTGTCAGCGCCACTCTTATTAACATTCTGAACAATTCCTACAGGGGATGGTTGATTCAGACCAGCTATGAATGACCCCATGGAAGGTAGGGGACCAGATCCAGCATTTGTGTTACCAAACGACAGGAAACCAGGCTGTAGGTTTGTAACAACTGCTCCCTGGGCTTGGGGGACCACATTATAGCCCTGGACAAATGTGTTGACCTGAGGTCCCAGGATGTTCTGCATTTGAGGCATTCTAGGTAACTGGTATCCCAGTTCTGCTTGACTGATTGAGACATTCTGCTGGACACCCTGACCATTGTTTTGCTGATTTGGTTCCATTGAAGACAGTTACATCATTTCATCCAGTGTCTTTGATGAAATCCATGGCTGGATATCTCAAGGTAAGTTGTGTGGTACTTGTATTCTGAAAATGAAAATAGAGTTAAATATTAAGCTTTGTTAATTTTCTTTGAGTTCTAATGTGCATACATGCATTTAAAGTTAATAGAAAGAAATATGACCTATACATCATGTACATTTACATTTTTAAAATAAACAAGAAATGTGTGAGTAGGACACAGATATGCCAGTACACAGAGCCCAAAACATGACGTCCAACAGGACTGACTGAAAGTTGCTTAGGATGAGAGTTTGTCATAGTGAACCCCCTAAAAATTAATTTCAATCCCTGTACATTAGTTTCTGTGAAAAGCTTGTCTGAAATTTTCATATCTGTCCAGTCTCTCACCAGAAGTCAAGTCTATCAGGTCTTAATGTGCCACAAACCGTGCAAATTGGGGGCATTTTTTTTTAAAAACAAAATAGACAAGGTCCAAAATTATATCATTCTAAACAAACTTTTGATTCTAATTCTTTTAAAATATTCATGATATTGCCACAGACATTAGAGAGATATTTTCTATCTGTCACTGGATTGTAGGTGTACATAATATTTTCAACATGAATAGGATAGTTAAATACACAACTTTTGAATTTGAATTTTTTAAATGTAATTTGTATATATCATGATATAAATGTAGTTTCAAGGCAAAACAGTTTTTTTCATGTCATGCATGTGAAGTATATATTTTTTAAGCAAATATTTTTTTAAAAAGCAGATGGATTTTTTTTAATTCACTCTGTATCAGGTTGTTTCATACTGAAACCTGTTCATACTCATGATACTGTGTCATTTTGCACCAATTGTTGTTTCATAACATATCTTTGAGAGTAAATGGATTTCAGGTTAATGAGGACAGGTGTCATGTGACCAAGCACATCTAAATATGCAAAGGAAATGCTAGCATATCAATAAATACATAACAAAAATATTAAATGTGTTAATCAAAGAAATGTTAAACATATAATGTTTTTTTTTTAAGAGATATGACTATTAACTTAATAAATCATAGTTTTGAAAATATCAAGGGAGATAATCAATCTAAAATATGACCATCAAAATACAATGGATTCTCTAGGCAGATTCAAAATGAAGTTGGTGACCCCCTATTTTCTCACTCTTATATCAAATTTTGCCTAAATAATATTAATTCTGATCTAACAAAATCAAATTTGTAATGTAAGATTTTTTCTTGAGCAGTGATTTCATGCATTTTATATGTCCTTTCCCTTAATAGCCATTGTTGTTTAGTCAAACTTTTAACCCTTATATGGGGAAAACAAGCCTGGTGTCCTATCTTTATTCTTGTTTTATATGAAAGATATCAACATTATTTGATATTTAAGGCAATAAAATTCGATTTTTAATGAGCAGATATTTTCAGTCAGTGTCCTCATTGACCTTAAGATAACCATGTTGAATTCTATCTAAAATACAGGTTTTTTCCATTGAAAATACTATTACTTACGCAAACTTTGGTGAAATTTGAGGTAGAACTTTAAAAAATCTTTGTTAGCTAAAAGATATGTTTCAATTCATGATAAAGAAGTTATTTCATATGTTAACATTTATATCCAACATGTCCAAGGTTTTAGAACAACAATAACACTCTCCAAATCTAGGTCTTGAGAAATACTTTGAACTAACTATTTGTATTCTTTACAATCTTCTCATACATGTATGATATCATATGGACGAAATGACCCAGATTCAGACTACCATAATTACAATGTAACTGCCCTAGGTGTAACTATATTGAGGTTTTGTAAATGAAATGTCTCTTAATTGATAGTCTCAGAACTATGTTTTTTTTTCTTAATTGCATTTATAACAAGGAATTTGTGAGCTACTGCTCACTCAGTAAACCCCCGCTACCCCAAAAATGAAGTAGATATTAGGCAGACCTAATTTAGATACTGGGAATAAAGGACCTCATACAAAAGCCAAATACCAAATTTCAAGTCAATGTGATATGTAGTTGCTATGAAAAATGTTACAAAAATTTTCAACAATTGACCAGTAATGTTGAAAATTGACCAAGTCATTAAACAAGAAGTCAATATCCAACAGACCTAAATTCAATATTCCCAATAAAGGACCTCATACTGAACTCATGTACCAAATTTCAAGTCACTTAGATATATTAAGTTGCTGAGAAAAATGTTACCAAAATTTCAACAATGGACCAGAAATGTTGAAAATTGACAAAGTCAGTAAACAGGAAGTAGATATCCCACAGACCTAATTTCTCGTAATAAAGGACCTCATACTGAACTCATAAACCAAATTTCAAGTCACTGAGATACATTTAGTTGCTGAGAAAAATGTTACCAAAATTTAAACAATGGACCAGAAATGTTGAAAATTGACTAAGTCAGTAAACAGAAAGTAGATATCCCACAAACCTAATTTCTCGTGATAAAGGACCTCATACTGAACTCAAATACCAAATTTCAAGTCACTGTGATATGTCGTTGCTGAGAAAACTGTTACAAAAGTTATGTTGCGACGGACAGACGGACAGAGGTAAACCAGTATACCCCCCTCTTCTTCGAAACAGGGGTATATAAAATATCAAACCAGGGCTGTCAAATATTTATGATCCATTCGTGTGAGATTTGCCAAAAAATTAAAAGATCAAAAGTATTACAATCCAGTTAAAATTGGTTTCATGGTCCAGTTAAATTTTGCATTAATTTATCTTTAAATGTATAGGATAAAAATTAGCAAATTTTATGAAAATAGGCATTCATTCCTCATGTTCCTTGGAATTCCACTACTGAGAAAAATTTTGTTATATAGTTCATGTAGTTCAACATGCTCAACGATATATTCTGCCAAATTTAGTGACCAGCGTCACATGGAACTTGACAGGTCTGTCATGATTATATGCTCAGCTCAATATTGGGTGCAATGATTTGCTAATAAAAATCTTGTATCTTGTATCTTGATGTCATGACCAACTGTTGCTGATGCAGGTAATTTTCTTGATACATAAATGATGAAATTGAAGAAGGTAGGGCATGGATTAGTATAAAAACTAATTGAGTTGACCACATGCAATAACTTTAATTTGGTGTCTGAATAATATTGGTCTGATTTTGTTGTTTATTTTTGTTCGACGTCCTATCATGCGACAGGTGTCCGCTCGCAAAATGACTACAATTGGAAGTTTGTATGTGTTTTGTCGCGTAGTGGGGACTAATTGTACCTTTATCTATTTGATGATCATTAAGGTTTATAATGACGCGTTCGTTTCAAAATATGTAAACAAACTTATTCTCTTTTGAGGTTTCTAAAATTTGCATTTCTGAAAATGGCTGACAATAACTGCGCATGCTCTAACGGTACCTTGCATAATTGTTTCAGAAGTTAGTTTGGAGTTATTTCTCTTTGACCGCATATCTGAAAAAAAAATTCCTAATGAACAAAATCATATAAAGATAAAAGTTTTCATGATTGATTTGATTACCCTTATTAATTTTACTAACTGAAAGATAAATAGATTAAATCAAATTAAAGAAATTATGTTACCGTTCAATTACAATTGTTTAATGTAAAATAGTAATTACTTTACAATTACCTTGTCAAATTAATAATTGATTCATAATTACTTTACAATGACCTTGTCAAATTATAGCTAATAAAATGTTTAATTGCCCCATAGACCTGTAAATAATATACAGGTCTATGATCCCCCCAAGCTGAACACGGACTCATCAAGGTACTTTGGAGAACCCGTACTTAATCCTCCTATTGAATGTGTTACAATGGAAGTTGATCTCTCTTATCAGTTTAAACTGTGGTATTAGGAAAAATATTCCTAGTAAAAAAGACTTACTAATTGAAAATTTCACATTGGCAAAACAGCTAAAAATTGGTACTATGATTTATACAAAAGAAAATGTGCCAAATAAACGTAAGAGTTGTTTAAAATAATAAATTCATAAAAAAAATATATATATTTTATAGTGGCAAAATCACAAATCCCATCAGTCAGTTATTCTCTGCTTGTACCACAAAACAGAGATTTAATAAAACTGATTGTTTTGGACATCCCTGCACAAAAGTAAGAGTCTTTTCCGACTCTCGACCCAATGTGTCAGCCGTTTTTCAAGCAGACAGACATGCATCCAGGCACGAGTGTTTCTATATTTATTTTGTTTTAAAATTACATTACAATTAGTTCTAAATTATTTCAACGTTTCATGTTTTCAAGTACTATATAGTTGTTTTAAAGTTGATCTTGTGTTTCTTCGACATGTAATTAATTTATCAAATACTATGATTCTTCTATAGTTGTTTTTAAGTTGGTCTTGTGTTTCTTCGGCATATAATTAATTTATCTAGTTAAATGTAGCTATTATGCACTATAAATATTTTATTCTATTAAATCATTCATTTTTTAAACATGCCACATGAAGGATTGATTAGAGACCCAGGATCCAGTGATCGAACTATAATTCCTAACATGCTTTAGATAAGAGCTGTTCGTGCATATCCAACTTGAGAAGCAAGTCAACTATAAAAAATAGCAGAACAGAATATGCTCCAGTAACCCCTCCTGTTTCAATGAATTTACAATTTCTATAACATACTGGTACTATCTTACGTTATGAACAAAACTGCCGAAGTTGCCTTTGAACTGATTTTCAACTGCCAGTTAATGAGTCAAGTCAACTAAATGTTGGTCTGTTAACAGGTCGGTGGAGAGTTATTGCAGCTGGCGACCAGTTGAAAGGTTTGTGTAAGGTTAACGAAAATCGTAGTGTTTCATACTTTATTCCATTCCACATTACCAGGTATCTCTTTTACATGGTCTCCATTTCCACTTCCCAATACTTTCTGTGAATTATGGTCTCCATTTCCACTTCCCAATACTTTCTGTGAATTATGGTCTCCATTTCCACTTCCCAATACTTTCTGTGAATTATGGTCTCCATTTCCACTTCCCAATACTTTCTGTGAATTATGGTCTCCATTTCCACTTCCCAATACTTTCTGTGAATTATCACAGACACATTTCTTTAATTAAATTGTTTTCTGCGGTCTTTGTCTTATTAAACAAAATGCACGATGTCCTCGATTACAAAACCAAAGCCTTATAAATGAAACGGATCCAGATCGGATGTATATATAAAGATCTTTGAGGTTTTTTTTAAAGAGAATGGAGGATATTTATGTCAAACATGTACAAAATGGATTTTGTATGGTATATATGTTGTGTACGTGGTACAAGTTGCAATATTGTACAATTACACATGTACAGATAAATTGTACAAGTTAAGATAAAATATGACATGGTTGTCTTTCATCAAGGATGTAATCACAAAGGAGACATATGAGAATTTACACTTTTTGTTGAAATTCTGCATGTCAATTCTAAGAAGTCTAAAGTGCCAAATAAAAGCATTTAAAGAGTTGTTGCTGAAATCAAAACATCAAAGTATGAAGTTCTTAAAACTTGGTGTATTTTATAGACTTGATTGTGAACTTCTTGATACACTTTTTCTTTAATATTCCATTCTCATTTATTATTACAAAAAAATAATTTGTGTCTAATAATGCAGAGGGCATGTAACATTTTTCTTAACTATTACAATTTATCTGTACATTTTGCATCATGTACAAAGTTGCAACTTTTACACAACATATATAATGATATAACATCGAAAATGAAATTGACTTATGGACACAAAGTTATAGATAGTCGATCTGAAAATAGTTAATGAACGAACATAGCAAAGAGGGTAAGTCATAAAACTTTTTAAAGTCTGCCTTATTTTACTTTATCAGTATACATTGTATTAAAAAATGACTCTGAAAATCTTTTATACCAGAATTAAATTTATAATCCTCAAGTAAAAATGATTTATTTGTTACCAATTTATTGCAAATACATTGTACTTTTACAAGTCAAGATTTCAGCAGTGACATCGTTGTCGTGTAAGGCGAACAAAAAATAAAATTTAAAAAAAAGAAATGCGTGTTTCCTTTTGCATATGTAAAAAATAGGGTACTAGGAAGATAGGCCTATTTTTGTTTACAATTTTGTTTTACCTTGAGTAAATAGAGAATGGTATAAAAGTTTAACGGTACCTAAGCAAAAATGGCAAAACAATGTTATGGTACAGGAAGGCATGATACATCGAAATAATAGTGATATGTAAAACACTATGTGCATAGATACATACGCATGATATTAAAAACAAATTAGGGTAACAAAACCTTTAACAGGCAATTTTTACTTTGATTTACTCTTTACCGAACCGCCTTTATCTTCAGAGTTTACTGAAAATCCTGTTTTGTAAAAGACAGAATGATAAAAAATATTTAAAAATGTATGCAGTATTATTCTGGGGTGCAATATTAAAACAATCACGATACTGATATTTTCACTTTTTGAGTGAATATCTTTTAAAATCTCAGAAATTCTGTTTTTGAATATGTTGTTTTCTTCTACCTCTCCAATTTCGTTTTCATTTAATTTATAACTCCGTTGACAATGTTTTCTTTTAATGTTTGCGTTTATTACATCAACAAATGATAATCATTTAGACAGACAGTTTTTGTTTTGCCGCAAAACAAATAATTTTTTTTAAAGTAATGATTGTATTCATAAATTACTTTGACTCTCAACAGTCATAGACTTTTTGTGCATTTATCTTCATGAAACAGGTCAATTAACAGTCTTTCGCTCGTTTGATAGTCTGGTGGCCGTGTATTAAGATACATTTTCGTGCTTATTCCACATAAGGTTTCGGCGGGGGTGGCACTTTGATAATTTCCGATTTTAGATTTTGGGGTATATAGATGCATTCATTTTACCTTAAAATGAAACATAATGCAGTTTTTACGTTTTAAAATTTAGTTGGCGTTTAGATACTTTTTTTTACTAGTTATGGTCAGTTATATGATAGGGAAAAATTATTGTGGGAAAATTTCCCGTACTTTTTATTGTAGGATGCAACTAAATTTTGACTGGTAATAATGGTAAACCCAAGACTGACTTCAAATTTTAATAAGTGGTCAAAACAAAGTTTTTTAGGGTTGCTCTACCCAATTCTATTAGAATTTTTGTGTGTATTTATTTTTATCAATCAATGTGCCACCCTATTTACAAGTATCTGCTAGCTTGATTCTTATTCTTTCAGTAAAACTTATAAAAAAGTAGTACCTAAGTTCTTATTAACTCTTATCAAAAACTCAAGCCTTGAGACCGACCCAAACAAAACAAGCCAATAATCAATCTTTAAATAAACAAAATGCATGTCATTGTCTTAGAGTCGAGATAAAAGTAACACATTTAAGTCCGTTTTACTTTTGTATTTAAATGTTGTAACTGTTTATGAAATGGTAATTAGTTCAATTTTTAAAGCGCCAAAATAGATACAGATTCAAGCAAAAGATTGACATTGACGCTTTTTATTTTTAGAGTTTTTTGCTTCTTTTTCATTACATCATGGCTTTGGCATGTCAGCAAAACAGCTATCTCAGAGAGGTAAAAGTCTAATTCTAAAATTTCACATTTATTGGTCATAAATTCAAATAAATTTAACGTAGTCATTACGAAAAATGCAACTTTTCCCTATTTTTTTTCACAACAGCAGACATTTTACATCTCATTCTCTAAGGTTAAGTCCACACATCTAGGTGTAATGGAAGAGGTTCCTTGTGTTTTACAGAACCAAGAGTATAGTCCTTTTTAGAAAGTATTTTCCGGACTTTCAGACCTGAGCAATCTTTTACATATTCACTACAGGTTTACTACTTCCTGGTTGGCCTTGGCATTGAAAATCTGTTAATATATTAAATAAATTCATAAACCTGTTGAGACATTTTAAAATCTGTGTGCCACAGTCTGAAACTACTGAAACATACATTAACATCCAAGACTTGACTCCAAAACAGTTTATTTGAATCGGGTAGGGGAAATTACGCCAAAAACGGATAGGGATAAATTGATCTTTTCCTTAGCTCAACATTGATCATACAATGTGGCCGACCCACAAAGGGAAACTGCTCTTGCAAAAATTAAAATAAAAGACTCGGAATCAGAATTCCGCATGACTTTTTCAAAAGGGCTATTGTTTAATGCATGAATGTAGATCTTGATGTTGCTTTGTCATTTGGATCTTCGTGCAATGATGCTCCAGAGTGAGCCTTGCGCTTAACGGAAGATATATAGATAGATAGAGCCATTTACATTCGGAAAGGAATCTGGTTCCTTACCTTGAAGAAGAAGATCTTTGGTTGCATAAATAGTCTACTGAAGATAATGGAAGAGCTATAGTTTCATGTTTTTTTGTTACTAGACAATGTAGCTAATTATTGTCAGACATTTCATTCATGTCATATGTACAGAAGATCTTCAAAATAACTGTGCTTCAACCTAAAAATAAATAATTATTTAAAGACCACTGAATTACAAGAATGAAATCATGAAAATTTTGTACATGTACATGTACATACATTTGCCACAGAAAAAAAAAAGAAACAACTAAATTAATTTTGAACAGAGGTATTGAAGTCTTACCAAGATGGCGGCTTTCCTCCCTTTTGGGTATTAATATAGAGTAGGGGGTCTCTTTTTTTTAAAGTCGATATAAATCCCCTGTGACATTTGCTAGTAATGTTAACCTACTCCAGATTGCCACAGTCATGACAGTGGTATACATGTAGCTTAAGTTTCTTGATCATTATGTTGTATTGATTTGACAGTCAGGTTTTGTTCTAATCTGAAAATTTTAAAGAAAAATATTTTTAGTTAATTATTTTGCTGCTTTACTAATTTTTTGCTAAATAATTACAATGAATTATCTACATGATGAAGACTTACATTTTTTACATTTTTGTACATAATAAATTGTATCTTGCAGTTCAATACAAAATGTATAAGCTGTTCACCTGCTGAAGTTTCTTTAACAAGTCAGAAAAATAAAAAGGAGAAAGTGAAGGGCTTTGAAGTTATTTTAGAAGATACCATTCTCTTCCCTGAAGGGGGTGGTCAAGTAAGTATTTATAAATGGGGGAGGTAACTAACCCTGGAATATACGATGTGTATACATGTATGATTGATAATGATCCAATAAGATCATGACCTTCCCCTAGAAATATTTAGATAATACTGAGACATCTACATGTATGTTACAGATACTTTTTGTACCACTCTTTAGTTTGATTTGCTTACCATGAAATAAAACTTAAAAAAAAACTTGTTTTTTACTGAGAAATACTCTGATGTTCACAGAAAGACAAAAAAGATGGAAACAACTAAAGACTTACACAATAATGTTTCTACATGTATTTTTTAAAGTACTTTGTTCATTCATACAATGTTATTTTACTTTGTATTTATTTTTACTTTTTAGTCAGATGATCGAGGCACAGTGAGTACTAATATGACTAAATACAATGTAGTCATTTAAATTATTCAATTACATGTAAAAATGCTATTGTGACATGTCTTTTTTTAAAATAGATAGAAGATAAAGAGATGTGGAATAAGTGTACACGACACAACCCACAATTTAAACGACAATTTTAAAAATCCTCAATGGAAGATAGCCAGTGGCCTTCAATGTGACCAGTGGTTGATGCTCGCTGATTTTCAATTGGCCCTGGATTGAAAATATACTACATATGATTCAAGCCCAATCCTGAAGTGCAATGAAAGACTCTATTCTTGACAAAAAAAAACCAATTAACATAAATTCGACAAAATACAAACATAATTCCTGGCTAAGGACAGGCACATTTAAGATATGGGGGGGGGGGGGGGGGTTAAAATATTTTTTTTTGCACTGACTTTCCCCCTAGAATCTTTTCTTAAAGAGCAGTTTAACATCTTGAGTAAATCATTTGTTAAGCATTTGCAAAAAATGATATTTAGCTGTTTAGTGTTGTCTTCAACCCTTTTTTTTATTGTTACACATCTACTAGAATTGATTTCTTTATATAAAGTCCAAATAATAAGAATATTATGTAGCTTCATATATAATATTATGCTATCTACTCCAACAGCATTGGAAAGTTCAATATTATTTTAAATTAACTTGAACTTAAATTGTTATGTATACATTTGAATATCTTAGCAGATACAGGGTTGTTGTAGCTTAATTTTCATCCTCATTTAGTCATAATAACTATTTTAAATCTGATCATACTAAAGGTAACTTTTAAGTTGCAAGATAGGAACAATAACCACTGGTTTATCAGTGTCAATGATTTTAAAATTTGTAACTTGTTGTTCATAAATGATATTTAACATACGTTAATTGTTATCTACATGTATATACAGATAAATGAATTTCCAGTTCTAAGGATAACCAGAAAAGGAGCAGATGCTATACATTTTGTTACTTCAGAAATCCCTCCAAACACAGAATGTAAACTGATTGTTGATTGGACAAGAAGGTTTGATCACATGCAGCAACATACAGGTAAATGTAAATCCATATTTTTAAGTGGCAAAAAGTTCTTCTGCTGTGTTTTATCTACACAAGGTAAAAAAGCTAATAAAAGTGAGTGGAAAAAGGATCCATAATAACAAAACAACTGAATCAAGTAAAAACTTGGATAATTATCCTCAGAAGTACCAGTTGAATAACTGTGGTGTTTGAAAAATAACTCTAACACCATTTAATAGATTCATCAAGTGTTCATTAATACATGTATACATCTATGGAGAAGATTTTAATGGGATGAAGCATTTTCACAAGAGCATCAACTTCCATTGTCAGTATTTTTATAAATGAGTAAATAATTATTTATTTTATAGGTCAACATTTAATTACATATGTGGCTGAAAACATGTATGGATGTCCAACTACATCTTGGTAGGTTTCTAAGGCTGTAAGTAAAAAAAAAGAAATTGTGATAATCTACTAGAGTAGTAAAATCATGTTTAATGGCACCAATTCATCCCCTCAGTGCATTTGCAAAAAACATTTGATAAACAATGAACTGTTAGCATTTCAATAAAACATTTTTTTTATCAGAAATGACATGATTTGTTTAGTTACATGTATATTATAATAGGAGATTCAAATTGAATAATATATATATATAACTCTAAACAAAATCAAAAGACAGTGATGTATGGTTTAAGGTAGCAAGGTACCAAATAGGTACGTGCGTGAAGTGCCTGTGAAGGGAAGATACAATATAGGAGTAAATACATGGCTTTTTACGTGTGGTTATAAATGAAAAATGATTTTTGGTAGAAATGTTGCTCAGTGAGTTACGTCTTTATTCCACATATAAAATGTGATTTAATCATGTTAATATTATTGTTAAAATGCATTTTATTTTTCCTTAATTTCTAAAGAAAAAAGCCTGAATTTTCAGGTACATACTAAAACATAAATTTTTTTCCCGTAAAAGCCACGAGATCATATAGTTTCGTACCCGGTAAAAATGTCAATATATATTTTACTTTTTTCAGAATAGAAATTAAAACCCAAAATTTTAATTTTGAGACATACAGAAAATTATGAATTTTGACAAGAAAGCATTGTTTTCGATGGGTTAATCTTTGGTACTTTGCACTCTATAAACATATGCATTTTCGCTTCAAAAATCATGATTATTGCCCTTGTTTTTCAGTTTTCTAATTATCTCCCCTTATGTTTCAGGAATCTTGGTGAGAAGATCTCCTCTATAGAGTTAGATATAGTCAAATTATCTGAAGACCAGATAAAGCAGCTGGAGGAAGCTGTCAATCAACGAATACGGGAACAGATTCCAGTTACGCCCATTCTATACCATGATAAAGATGATCCAAAACTCAAAGAAGTATGTATAAGAATGATTTCAGAAATTATTTGTCCATAAACATTAATACTTGACCAATTTTACGATACTAAATTCTAAAAAAAATATATCTTTCTTAATAAAAATCTTTTGTACCTTTTTATACGACCGCAAATTTTTTGCGATCGTATTATGTTATGGCGATGTCGTCGTTGTCGTTGTCGTCGTCGTTGTCGTTGTCGTTGTCGTCGTCTGTAGACACTTTGGTTTCCGTGCGATAACTTTAGTTGTAGTTAACCAATTGTTATAAAATTTTGATATGAAATTTATAACCACTAAAGGAAGGTTGGTATTGCATTTGGGGTTTCTGGCCCCTACCGTTTTAGAAAAAAGGGCCAAAAGGGGCTAAAACTGGTGTATTGACAAAACGTCTGTAGAATGTTTAATTTTCATCCGATTTTGATCATTCTTTTTTTATTGTATTCCTCTATAAATTCTGTCAACAAAATGTAACAACACCTTTGATGTATCTTGTATGGTTACATTGCTATAAGGGGTCAAAAAGGGGCCAAACCCAAAAAATTGACTTTTTTATTTGTGGTCCGATTTTCAAAATCTTTGTTTCATTGGAATCCTTGTAAAAATCCCTGCCTGTGTTTTTCAATCAGATTTGCAATATCTCATACCGTTTTTGAGAAATTAGGGGTCAAAGGGGCCAAAAACGCCATTTATAAAAGTTTGTCCAGGCAAATAGTTTTTCACCAATATTAAGTTGTAGTGGGACAGCCGATTGTTATGAAGTTTAAATATGATGATTATATCCACCAAAGGAATGTTGGTTTTGTATTTGGAGTTAATGTGGCCCCTACTGTTTTAGAAAAAAAGGGCCAAAGGGGCTAAAACGGGTGTATTGACAAAACTGTTGTAGAATGTTCATTATTCATTCAATTTTGAAAATTCTTTTTTTGTTGAAGTGCTAATGAAATTCTGTCAACTAAATGTGTAAATGATTTTGATATGTATTTCACCATTACATTGCTACAGGGGGCTAAAGACAGGCCACGCCCATAAAATCAACTTTTTTATTTTTGGTCCCATTTTCAAAATCTTTTTTTCATTGGAATCCTTGTGAAAATCCCTGCCTGTGTCTTTCAATCAGATTTGCAATATCTCTTAACGTTTTCGAGAAATTAGGGGTCAAAGGGGCCAAAAACACCAATTTTAAAAGTTTGTGATCAAGGTAAAGTTTTATACTTAAAATTAAGTTGTAGTTATTACATGTATATAAATAAGGCTTTTTGTATTAGATGTTGATGTAAATATATGTGTCAAAAATGCATTTTTAAGTCCACCACAGGATGCATGTGTCAAAAAGCTTTGTAAGTCCACTATGGGCTTCATGTGACCAAAGCAATGGACTATCCATATTAGGCCTCCAACGTACAGGGTTAAACTTGTTGCGGTCGTATCATGCTGCGCTCGGCGTAGCTTTTTTTCAGTAAATTAGAAATACTTCCTCTCCCCTAAACAAACCATACAGTCATGTGGCATATTTGGCACTTTCACATGGCCTTGTTTTTTTTTCACACTAAATTCAGGACCTACCCTTGTCATCTTTAAAAAAAAAATCAAAAATCCTATTTTACATGTATTTATTCTTTTTATTATTTAAAAAACAAACTATATATTAATTTGGCTGAAAACATTTTTTGTCAAACTTTTCTACCAATACCAAAGCTCCAGAGTCTGAGTGTCAGTTCACACCAGATATTATTCTCCCAAAAAAGGGGCAGGCTTATGTGACATAAGATTAATTATTGAAATTAAACCTATAGGTATAAGTTTATTTGCATGCATTACTTATGATATAAGACTGCAATCTGTGATGGAGCACAAATAAAGTAAAACTTGTTGGATAAAAAAGATCAATGAACAGTAACAAATTTAAAGTAATGATTTATCAGATATAAAATATTTTTTTCAGATATACTATAAAAAGGGATCAAGATTGAACAAACCTCAAAACAAAGTCAATAGATAATGACATATGATTTTTGTTAAGAAAACAGATTATCTCCACTTTTCTTTTTGAATTAAAAAAATTGAAAAACCATGCAGAAACAGAAACTTTCAAGATTTTATTAAGGGAAATACAACTTTAAACTTACGATTGTTGACAGCATTAAAATATAGTTGTACAAAACCCATGTACATGATGGAATCACCTTTTTACATTTTTCAGGCTCGTTGTAGAGGTTTACCTGACGACCATGTGGGACCAGTGAGAGTTCTATCTATAGAAGGATTAGATAATACTCTATGTTGTATAATGTATTCACCTTGTTACATCTTTCAGGCTCGTTGCAGAGGTTTACCTGATGACCATGTGGGACCAGTGAGAGTTCTATCTATAGAAGGATTAGATAATACACTATGTTGTATAATGTATTCACTATCTTACATCTTTCAGGCTCGTTGTAGAGGTTTACCTGATGACCATGTGGGACCAGTGAGAGTTCTATCTATAGAAGGATTAGATAATACACTATGTTGTGGTACACATGTATCAAACCTGGCACATTTACAGGTAGGTCAATAGACATCCTTGAACTGTTATAGTAAAGGCTCGTGTAGATTTGGTTTGTAAATTGGTTAAGGCCAATATAAAAAATATATAAAATATCCTAGATTCTTGTCCCTTCACATCCCAATTTGTTCAGCCACCTGAAAAAAAAATTATTTTGATTTTTTGCTAATTCTGTTAATTTTTTGTCAATTTCCTTTAAAATGGCGGAACATTTGATCAAATTGGATATATGTAAAAAAAAAATTGCCCATCTGCCCCATATTTTAAAGAGATTTGGATGAGAATCCAGGAATTATTTTATCATGGCTATATCTATAATTATTTGTGTATTAAAGTTACATTGTACAACATCCATAAACCATATCAACTTAATAGAAAGAGTCTTATAGTCACTCATTTTATAAGGGTTGAAATACTGTGGATTCATTTATTTTGGTGGGTACCAATTTTCGTGGTTGACTGAAAAAGGATCAGTTCGTGGATTCTTAAATTTGTGGTTCTGAAGTCTCCACCATATAGATCAATGTTAAATTTCCTATTTGTGGGGTATCAATTTTCGTGGGTCAATGCCACCCACGAAAACCATGAAAATTGATACCCAACAAATAGTAATGAAACCACAGTAGTCACTGACTTGTTTAGTTCTAAAAATTGTTAACAAATTCTTTAAATATTTTTATTACAGCTAATTAAACTACTAGGTATAGAGAAAGGAAAGAAAAACAAGACCAACCTGTTGTTTGTAGCTGGAGATAGAGTAAGGCAGTACCTAGATAGAAGTTATCAAGTGGAAAAATCACTGATGACCATTCTTAAGTAAGTTAAATATAAAAAGCACTTCTGATATGTGCACTTCATATAATAATTTGCCAAAATCAATCTGATTATCAGTCTTTAATATTGAGAGAAGTAGATAATGAGATGTGGAATAAGTGTATGGGACACAACTTACAATATAAACGACAATTTAAAAAATCCAAAACGGAAAACAGCCTGTTTACATTCTTAAATTCCTTCTCAAGTTTATGTGACAATAGAAGATAATGGGATGAGGAATAAGTGTCAATACACACCTTACAACATAAACGACAATTTATAAAATCCACAATGGAAAACAGCCAGCAGCCTTCAATGTGACAGTGGTCGCTTGCTCGCTGTTTTTCAATTGGCCCTAGATTGAAAATACTGTGGATTGATTTATTATTGTGGGTATCAATTTTTGTGGTTTGATGAAATTGAATCAGTTTGTGAATTCTTAAATTTGTGGTTTTAAAGACTACAGAATACAGATCAATGTAATATTTCCTTTTCTTGGGGTATCAATTTTCGTGGGTAAATGCCACCCACGAAAACCACGAAAATTGATACCCCACGAATAATAATGAAACCACAGTAAAACTACATATGATTCAAGCCCAATCCTAAAGTGCAGTGAAAGACCCTCTTCTTGACCCAAAAAAACCCAATTAACATAAATTTGATGATATACAAACATAAGCTTTAATAAAAATTCCTGGCTTAGGACAGGCACGTTTAAAATGTATTTTCATATTCTGCCTTTTTCAATCCTATGATCCATTCATCTATGAAAAATAGGGTTTTCCTTAAAGTTTTTGTTAATTTTCAATGAATATAAAGTTGGGGATTGTTGCGATTTTGACACATTTTCTTGTTAAATCCCCTGTTGGAAAATTTTGTGGAAGATGTTATATTTAGGGATCATTCTGTCAATCTGTTATCATAACTGTAAGCTTAAGCTTGCTTGTAGTTCTAGTTTTAACTTCGTTTCTTGCTACTTTAAAATCTGTAGGTAAGAATTGTTAATATTTTGTTTATATTGTAATATGCTAATTGAAATACTAATAAGTTGTCAATATTATATTCTTCTGCAGAGGTCCATTGGAAGAGCAACCAGATCTAGCAGACAAAGCAGTAAAATCATCAAAAGCAGCTCAAAAGGTGAGGCTTGGAGTGTAAACTGACAAAATGACAAAGACAAAATTTTACAGGCAGGCCGGGATAATATTTTTGTAACAGTTTTCTAAAGTATTTATTACAGCCTCTGACCCATATTGTGAAATATGATTTCGGGTATGCCACTCGTCTATATCCAGTTGTCTGGCTGTTTTTGTCTTTGACCCATTTATCAAGAAAATCATTGAAAAATACAAAAAAGTATTGGAATCTTAATACAGAAAATAACAATAGAATTTACATACACTTTGAAAACTGTGTAATTTATAAATTCTACCTAATTTCCACATGCATTACCACTTACAGAAGAATGGTTAAAGTCCATTACCACTTACAGACAAGTGCCACATCAACAATATTGGTATGGTAGGTACACCTATGCTAAGCACAATGCATGCTTCAGATGCTGGCTGTGACCTATAATTTATGCATTGATGACCATTAAAATTTTGAAATATTTTACTCCATTCTTGCTTATTGACAATACTGCATAACGAAGTGAGCTTTGTAATTGATAGATTACTTATGTTTTTCTCTCAGTCTGTTGTTACCTTACTCAGAGACCTAGCAGTATTAGAAGCATATAGATTTAAAACACAGCCACAAAAAGAGTCAGTCTTTGTATTACATAGGTAAGTATAGAATTCAAATATCTATTTTCAAGATAGTTAGATGTGGAATAAGTGCATACTACTCAATCTACAATATAAACGATAATTTTGAAAAATTCACAATGGAAAACAGCCAGCAGCCTTCAATGTGACCAGTGGCCGCTTCTCTCTATTTTGCAATTGGCTCTAGATTATAAATTTAATGCATAGGATTTAAAACCAATCGTAAAATGTCAAAGAAAGACACCCTTCCTAGCAAGGAACCAATGAACAAATGGACATTAGCTTTGATAAAGATTCCTGGCTTCTAATAATCAAATGACCATCCATGATAACTGTTATGGTTGATTAATCACAACATGAACAAAGAACTACTCTGTGGATTCCTAAATTCATGGCTTTTAGATTTTGATGGTCAACAATATTTTTATTTTTATAAGACCGCAAAAAAATTACGGATGTATAATGGTATGATGCTGTCGTCCTGGTTGTGGTCCGCGGCGTCTGTTAACTTAAGTGTTATCACAATAACTTAGTTCAAGTTATCCGATTGCTATGAAATTTGACAAAGATGTTCTTAACCATAAAAGGATGAATGGGATTGATTTTTTGGTCATTGTAGCATGTACTGTACTGATATTCATTCTAACTGCCACCTTTTCACTTTTTGTTCTGTTTTCAGAAAAGAAGGTGATAATGAATTCATGAATATTATTGTAAATGAAATAAATGACAAAGTAAGTGTAGACACTTTAACAGGTCGAGTCTTCTAGATTTTATTTGACCTATCAATCGATCAAAATTTTATAAAATTGACCTTTCAAATGGGAGAAAATAGTAAAACTTTTTCGACGTTTTTATAGAAAAGTTCGGAATATAACCATATTTTCTTTAAACTTCCTCGCTCACATTTCGTCAATACCAAATAGTTTTGGTTTTCAATGTAGTTTTAGTTGGCATGGGTAAATTCTCCTTAAAAGTAATGATATGTTCCACATTTTGACTTCTTTTTCATTCGGTGCATTGGTCAATGGACAATAACAAAGGTAAACATAACGCTAAAATCTCCCTACTGGACAATGCTCTCCGGGGGAAAATTGGTGTCCTTTGTATTTTAACATTTTATCTTATATTGATGCAAATAGACTAACGAAATTTTTCACCGCTCATTTTTAACATTTGTTCAGCAAGTTAGTTTTTGTTAAATTATTTCTTAAAAAGCACGTGTTTGTGGTCGTAGTTATTTATATACTCTCAAAAACCATTGGTCAAAAGTTTGATGTAAACATTATCCTTAAAAGGTAAAATCCTCGACCTGTTTAACATGTGCTAAATATACGTGAAATATGTATTTATGTTCTTGCACAAAACTAAAATTTGCAAATCAGTTGTTCATGTAATAAAGTTCACCCAACTACAAAACTTTAATTTTTAATGAAAACAGAATTTATAATCCAGCTTTTCAGGTTTTTAGCTCACCTGGACCGAAGGTCCATGTGAGCTATTACCATCACTTGACGTCCGTCGTCGTCTGTCGTCTGTCCTCTGTTAACAATTTTTAAAAAATCTTCTCCTCTGAAACTATTGATCAGAATTTAATGAAACTTGGTATGAATGATCCTTAGGGTGTCCTGCACCAAACTTTGTTTCGATTTTTGATTCGTCAAAAAACATGGCTGCCGTTACTAAAAATAGACCTGGGGGGTCAGACTACTGTCTTTGGTCTGTAAATCAAAAAGTATAAGAGATAGATGAAATCTGATGCCACCCTACTGCTTCAGCATCAAAAGTTCTACAAAAGTCTCCATTTGGTCGAAGTTGTCAGATGATCCCTTATAGGGTAACAGCCCCTTAAAGGTGAAAACAAGCGTTTTTCCATGTTTTTGGCTTACAAAATGAAAACTATTGCAGATAGAAAAAAGCTGTTGCTTGCTTAAATGTTCAGCTAATTTAGCTCTACAAAACTCTCCATAGGGTCGAAGTTGTCAGATGACCCCTTATAGGGGTTACAGCCCCTTAAAGGCGAAAAATAGTGTTTTTAGCCTATAGAATGAAAACTATTGCAGATAAAGAAAAGCTGTTCCTTGCTTAAATGTTCAGCTCATTTAGCTCTACAAAACTCTCCATAGGGTCGAAGTTGTCAGATGATCCCTTATAGGGGTTGCAGCCCCTTAAAGGCAAAAAATAGTGTTTTTGGCCAATAGAATGAAAATTATTGCAGATAGAGAAAAGCTGTTGCTTGCTTAAATGTTCAGCTCATTTAGCTCTACAAAAGTCTTCATAGGGTCAAAGTTGTCAGATGACCCTTTATAGGGGTTACAGCCCCTCAAAGGCGAAAAATATTGTTTTTGGCCTATAGAATGAAAACTATTGCAGATAGAGAAAAGCTGTTGCTTTCTTAAATGTTCAGCTCATTTAGGTCTACAAAAGTCTTCATAGGGTTGAAGTTGTCAGATGACCCCTTATAGGAGTTACAGCCCCTTAAAGGCGAAAAATAGTGTTATTGGCCTATAGAATGAAAACTATAGCAGATAGAGAAAAGCTGTTGTTTGCTTAAATGTTCAGCTCATTTAGCTTTACAAAACTCTCCATAGGGTCGAAGTTGTCAGATGACCCCTTATAGGGGTTACAGCCCTTTAAAGGCGAAAAATAATGTTTTTGGCCTATAGAATGAAAACTATTGCAGATAGAGAAAAGCTGTTGCTTTCTTAAATGTTCAGCTCATTTAGGTCTACAAAAGTCTTCATAGGGTTGAAGTTGTCAGATGACCCCTTATAGGAGTTACAGCCCCTTAAAGGCGAAAAATAGTGTTTTTAGCCTATAGAATGAAAACTATAGCAGATAGAGAAAAGCTGTTGTTTGCTTAAATGTTCAGCTCATTTAGCTTTACAAAACTCTCCATAGGGTCGAAGTTGTCAGATGACCCCTTATAGGGGTTACAGCCCTTTAAAGGCGAAAAATATTGTTTTTGGCCTATAGAATGAAAACTATTGCAGATAGAGAAAAGCTGTTGCTTTCTTAAATGTTCAGCTCATTTAGCTCTACAAAAGTCTTCATAGGGTCGAAGTTGTCAGATGACCCCTTATAGGGGTTACAGCCCCTTAAAGCCAAAAAATTGTGTTTTTGGCCCATAGAATGAAAACTATTGCAGATAGAGAAAAGCTGTTGCTTGCTTAAATGTTCAGCTCATTTAGCTCTACAAAAGTCTTCATAGGGTTGAAGTTGTCATATGACCCCTTATAGGAGTTACAGCCCCATAAAGGTGAAAAATATTATTTTTTGCCTATAGAATGAAAGCTATTGCAGATAGAGAAAAGCTGTTGCTTTCTAAAATGTTCAGCTCATTTAGCTCTACAAAAGTCTTCATAGGGTTGAAGTTGTCATATGACCCCTTATAGGGGTTACAGCCCCTTAAAGGCAAAAATATTGTTTTGGCGTATAAAATGAAAACTTTTGCAGATAAATAAGTTGGTTGCTTAAATGTTCAGCTTATTTAGCACTTCAAAGTGCTTCATAGGGTTGACATCAAGACCAGGTGAGCGATTCAGGCTCCTGGGAGCCTCTTGTTAACATTTTTTTTTATTGAAATCTTTGATGCAATTTTTCCTATGTTTTGATTTAAGTACATATTTATGACCAGTGCACAAGGCATTGTGCACTGGAAAAGTAAATAATTTCAGTATTAAATCTCTCCCTTTTATTTTATTAGTTTCAATATATATTTTTGAATGTTTTTACATTAATTTCATTAAAATTAATTATTTCACTTTTAAATATTTTTAATTTAGTCAATTATTTTACTTTTAAATTATTTTCCCACAGACAGACAAATTCTTATGGATTAGTGTAAAATTCTGAGATAAAGGACTCAATCAAGTTCTATTCATTTTTGACATTAATTCTATTTTAATCTTTTATTGTTGTAATAAGTGTGAAATACCATTAAGGATATAACAGTTGTAAACTGCTAAAATTAAGCTATTGTCACTAAAATTCTTATTTACTAGACTGATTAATTATTCTCTTTTATCTAAGTATTTGGTTGTTAAGGATATATTTTGTATTATGTTTTTATTGTTAATCTTAAGTTGGGAATTTGGATTTGTTAGAGACAGTTAGATATTTTATGCTTGAACTAGACAGATGTGTTAAAAAAATGTTCTCTTTCTTATTTTCATATAATTCAACTGTCATGGACTTATTATTTCTGATATACATGTAATGGATATCCTGCTTTAAGATGAATGTTTGTTACTGTTGATCATGACTTATTTGTAAATATTAAATATATCGTTATTGTTGGAATAGACTTTATATGCTGTTTAAAGATGAACATTCCCAAGTAGAGCTTATTCCCCCACGCACTCAACACCCACAGTGCGTGTCTGTCCCAGGCAATGAGACAATGACATCAAATTCCATAACCATGCTCAACGCCTCGGTCAGATATTCATGCCATTGGTTTCTTTTTTTCAGTCAGTGACCTGTTTTTTGACTGTGGGAGATGAGAAAGGAGCTGGCCTGTTTTTATTGTCTGGAGAGGATTCTGTGATACAGGAACTAGGACCAAAGTAAGTGATTTCATCAGGTTATTATAAAATGGTGAATGCCAGGCGGATGGGAAAGACATTTTTTGAACAGTTTTATCAGCAACTACTTAAAACAGCCACTAGATATTTGGTTTACAGCATACAGGTGGGGTCCCATAATGGAGGATTCGATTTCAGGCCTGTCACTCAGCTACTTCCTGTTTTAAGAAATCTTACCATTTTTGGTTTTGACAGATTTTTTTAAATGCATTCCATATCAAACTTGTTTTAAAGACATATTTATTGTTATTAGGTCAATGTTAAATTTACTTTGAGGCAAGTTAAGTTGCTCCAAATAAAGACTTCAAAGTGTTACATTTACCGTAAGCTGAAGCATTTTAGATAAACTAACGACCACGAAATGGCTTTTAAATGAAGAACAACAATAATATCGCTGTTCCTTTGCCCTGTTTAATTGAAGAAGTTTTTTTGTATCATCCATCTTTGGCCGGATTTCATGGAGTGAAAAATCCAGGTTATAAAATGTTTAATGGTGGGCGTGTGGGCAGTGGGTGGCGGGCGGGGAAAAAAATCTCGTAACAGTTTTCTCAGAAATTACTAATCACAGCCACTTGATATTTGGTATACAGCATCAGGGTGGGGTCCCATATCGTGGGATTCCATTTTAGGTCCATTGCTCACCTACTTCCTGTTTAATGAAATCTGGCCATTTTTGACTTTAATAGATTTTTACATCTTTATTCCTGTTGTTTTTGCATTTATACTTGAACTTAAATATATTCATGACTAAGTCTATTCATTTTCATTTCAGAGTAGCTGAGTTATTAGAAGGAAAGGGATCTTGTAGTCGTGGACCATATCAAGGAAAATGTAACAAACTATCAAACAAAGCCAAGGCAGAGAAACTTGTTAGAGAATTTATCTCAGAAAGGAAGAGGGAATCTTGATGATGTGTTTTATATTGAGTGTTTTAATTGTTTATATAATATACTTTTCATCCTTGGTTAGTTATTAATGGGAATCTAAATTTGTTACCTATATATTGTAGGGGTGTAACTTTTCTGGCAAACAATATGTATTGTCATATTCTACCTAGGGGGATCCAGAGGCTTGTGAAAAGGGGGGCGTAATTGCTAAAAATGTCAGATTTTGATGAAAAATTGAAGTTGCTTGGTCAATTTAATACAGAAAAAAAAATTAATTTCTCAATTAAAGGGGGGGGGGGGCGTACCACCCCCTCTGAATCCTCCACTGTCTACCTGCATTTAGGTACATATCACAATACAAAAACTTCATTAAAGCAAAAATTTCTTTGACAGTAAATTCCTGGATAAATTGGTCAGGTTTTTCCCAGCTGTTCAGCAAATTTTGTTGACAGTGTCATTCTCTGGTAATAAAAAACCCTGTTTTATTCTGAAAAAGTAAAGCTGTTGCATGTATAAAATAAATGAGTAACAACGAGATATTAAATGCAGTACTGTATGATTTGGATAAAGATTAACAAGAGGACATCATTGTTTGTATCATTATCTTACTAACCATATTGAGAATTGTTCAAAATACAGCATATTCCCCCCCTAATATATTGCTATATTGTACAATGACATCTTAACACATAAAAGAATAACATTAAATTTTCTGTCGGCTGTCTGTCTGAATAATACATGTATATTTGATGAAATCTTACATGTAATAAGAAAATTATATTGAGATTTCATTGCTGTTCAAGGGAGCTAATCATGATAATTGGTCTTTTTATTTTGATTTAATCTAATTTTCGTTCTTATTTCTATCCAAGTTTTTTATGCCATCTTCTCCAACATTCATGTAAATCATAACGGGAAAATTTGCAATTGCATTACATTGTCCAGCAGGATTGCTTTCAGTTTTGGAATTGAGAAGTCAAAGAGATAAACATTAAAAAAGTTCGTTTGCTTCTGTGTTAAATGGCTTTCATGGGAACTTCAGTACTTATATATATTATGCTATGAAACCAAAGGGGGGATCTGCCAGATATGTGTTGGTCATATTTATTGTCTAGATCTTCAAGCATGATTCCGTGATAGTAAGGGCCTATCACAGGGTTATGTTGTTCCTTGTTTTTTGTGATCACTAAAGAAATTTTATGGAAGACATCATGCACTCATAGACAAATATGGGATATCCATCTCTCATATGAGTGCAGATGTTGGTTTGTAACAGGGCTTTGTTTTGTCCTCCTTTAACGGAATGACAAACTAAATCGACCATTAGCAGTGTAACAGTTGAGCTTTAGTAAGCAGGAACAGCTAACGCTTCTGGACTTCTGGGGCACCTGAGTTCACCCTTGTTATGACTTGAATTTGCGTTGTTGATTGCTATTCAGTTGTTTTTGTGGTGTATGTCGTTTCATGCTGTTCTTGTCTTTGTTTACTGGTTTTGTCTACCTTTCTGACTTTTGACATTGGATGCCCCTTTGATACCTCTGCTTCTTATCATTTTGAATTCATTATATTATAATCATGAAAAAGTTGCTATTTATTTAAATAACAGTCATGGACAAGATCTTATTGACAAACGTATCATAATGATCTCATCAGCTTCAGCTTAGATATATAACTATAAAGGCATTTTAGTATGCACACATTTTAATTTATTTGTTGTTGACATTTTGATTTCTTTACATTATTTGCAATTATATAGAAGTTTGATATGTTTAATTTGTAATACAAAAATTGATTGAATATTTTTGTCTACAATCATATATGTATATAATCTACCTAATTGCTCAATGATTTTCTGTGATAAAATTTTTACTAAATATCAATATATAATATGAGTTTGTGATTATGTCTCCCCCCCCCCCCCACTTTTGGGGGAGACATATTGTTTTTGTCCTGTCCATCCGTCCGTCCATCCGTCCGTCTGTCCCTCTGTCCGTCACAAAGTTTGTCAGCTCAACTCCTCTGAAACTATTGAACCGAATTCAATGAAACTTTGTATATAGGATGTACACCATATGTAGTTGTGCATATTACCAGGAAATTTTTATTCTCAAATTTTTGTGGGATTTATGGCCCTTTGAACTTAAAAATTTGCTTAAAATCCTCATTTATCATCTTGTCAGCACAACTCCTCTGAAACTACAGAACTGAATTCAACAAAACTTGGTATATAGGATGTACACCATATGCAGTTGTGCATATTACCAGGAATTTTGATCCTCAAATTTTTGTGGGAGTTATGGCCCTTTGAACTTATGAATTTGCTTAAAAACCTCATTTAACATCTTGTCAGCGCAACTCCTCTGAAACTACTGAACCAAATTGAATGAAACTTGGTATATAGGAAGGACACCATATTTAGTTGTGCATATGATCAGGAAATTTTGATCCTCAAATTTTTGTGAGATTAATGGCCCTTTGAACTTAGAATTTTTTGGGAAACGGGGGGAGACATCGTTTTTGTAGGCAAAAACAAACTTTAATTATTACACTGTGATCATTGCATAGATAATGATGAGATGTAAATGTACATGACACATCATTAATAAATTGGAAGCATTGGCATTTTAAAGTTTGCTATGGAAAACCAAAAGCAAAAACTTAGGCCATCAGAATAAGATACATGTATTTCTTCAAAATTACATTCTTACCATAAAACTGACACCTTTCACTTTGAATCCATATTTACCTCTTCAAAGGTGGAAGGTATTTTCAACTGATATTTTTTCACACTTCAAAGTTGACAATTTTTAATTTATATCTGACATTTTACACTTCAAAGTTGACTTTTTTTTTCACTTTTACGGTAACATTTTCAATAACACCTCAATATTTTTACTCTGTAGCTGGCATTTCTTAATTACTACACTGTCAAATATCACTTTAAAGTATACATTTATCTTTTTAATTGCTATTTTAATCTTTTAAGCTGACAGTTCCAACTGACATTCCCCACTTCAGGCAGACACTTCTTACCTTCAATATAACATTTTGATGAAAAAGCTTCTAATGATTCTTTTTTAAATTTACTTCTAAGTTGAAATTCCTCTCTCTTAAAGCTGGTACTAAAGCTGACATCTTCCTCTCTTCAAAGCTAACAACTCTCTCTATTCAAATCTGACGTCTCTCTCTTCAAAGCTGATGTCTTTCTCTTCAAAGCTGACGTCTCTCTCTTCAAAGCTGACGTCTCTCTCTTCAAAGCTAACATCTCTCTTTTCAAAGCTGACGTCTCTCTCTCTTCAAAGCTGACATCTCTCTTTTCAAACTTCAAAACTGACATTCTCTCTTCAATGCTGACATCTCTCTCTTTAAAGCTGACATATCTCTCTTCAAACTGACATTTCTCTTTTCAAAGCTGACATTTCTCTTTTCAAAGCTGACATCTCTCTTTTCGAAGCAGACATTTCTCTTTTCAAAGCTGACATCTCCTTTCTCAAAGCTGACAACTCTCTCTTCAAAGCTGACATTTCTCTTTTCAAAGCTAACATCTTTCTTTTCAAAGCTGACATCTCCCTCTCTTCAAAGCTAACATCTCTCTCTTTTCAAAGCTAACATCTCTCTTTTCAAAGCTGACATCTCTCTTTTCAAAGCTGACGTCTCTCTCTTCAAAGCTGACATCTCTCTTTTCAAAGTTGACTTCTCTCTCTTTAAAGCTGATAACTCTCTTTTCAAAGCTTACATCTCTCTCTTCAAACTGACATTTCTCTTTTCAAAGCAGATATTTCTCTTTTCAAAGCTGACATCTCCTTTCTCAAAGCTGACAATTCTCTCTTCAAAGCTGACATTTCTCTTTTCAAAGCTAGCATCTTTCTTTTCAAAGCTGACATCTTTCTTTTCAAAGCTGACTTCTCTCTTTTCAAAGCTGACATCTCTCTTTTCAAAGTTGATATCTCTCTCTTCAAAGCTGACTTTTCTATCTTTTAAGCTGACATCTCTCTCTTTTCAAAGCTGGCATGTCTCTCTTTTCAAAGCTGTCATCTCTCTTTTTAAAGCTTACAATTCTTTCTTCAAAGCTGACATCTCTTTCTTCAAAGCTGTCATCTCTCTCTCTTCAAAACTGACATCACTCTCTTCAAAGCTGACATTTCTCTCTTCTAAGCTGACATTTCTTAAAGCTGACGGCTCTCTATTGAAACATGACATCTCTCGTTTTAAACCTGGGATCTCTCTCTTTAAAGCTGAAATATCTCTCTTCAAAACTGACATTTCTCCCTACGAAGCTGACATTTCTTACTGAACATTAAGTTATGATTTAGTTGACTTTAAACTTGGCATTTCGACCTTCAAATGTACATTTATCACTCGTTTGTTTTTAAGTTGATGTTTTCAACTTGTTCTATCTCAGCGACATTTCTCTCATCCTTTCTGTTTTAAAACTAATGCTGTCACTGAAAAGCTTAGATTTCTCACTTCAAGGCTGATATCGCTAAATTAAAGTTTTTTTTTTATCTTTGAAGTCACTGGGGTTTCTCATATTTGAGGTGACATTTTCATTTCAAAACTTACTTCTAATGTGAGATCTATCTTCATCTTTCACATTTCTCACTTTAAAACCGGCATTTTAAAATTTAAAAGGTGACATTTGCTCTAAAAAGTTGACAATACTTACTTTAATACTGACCTTTGTCACCAAAAGACTGAGCTTTTACTTATTCTAATCCGACATACTCACTTTAAAGCTGATATTTCTCTCTTGTAAGCTAACGTTTTTCACTTTAAAAGTAAACATTTCTGACTCTAAAGCGGGCGTTTCTCACTTTCTAATTGAATTGACATTAATCACTTTGAAACTTTTTTGATACCGCAAAAAATGTAGATCGCAACGGTCCTGATGTCCTGTCTTGGTACGGGCATTTCGAATAAAACTAGCTGGATCCTTTAATTCCACTTTCACATACGGAGTATATTGATGATGTCCTACCTGTCAATAACGCTTCGTTTGCTAGATGGATTCCTTCAATTTATCCCCCATAGTCAGATTTGGTCCTCGAATTGTCTCTGATGCTTATCTCAGTACTATATAATATTTTAATTTTCAAATAATTGATTTTCCTAACCTGGAAAGTAGCATTTCCACCATATGGTGTGTTTATTTCACATGCCATGGCTTACGTACATTTTTCTGATTTTTTTACCCAACACCGTCTCCGTGACCGGCTTTTATGTGTCTTCAAAAAAGGTTTCTCTTCCAGTATCAGTCACTGGTAGAACACTTCAAACTTATGTCAGACGAAATTATTTGTGATTGTATTAATTCATTTTGGCTGTTTTTTTTTAAATGAAATGAGATGATAAACTCACTAGATCCCTTCTAAATGTCTCACTTGTGTTACCGGACCCTAATTAAGATCGCATTTGGAAAGGGTGGTTTAGTGTCATAAACTTGGTTTAACCTACCATTTCTTTAAAATTGCCTGAACCAAGAGTCTTTGCAGTCTTCAATTTCCTTTGTTTTGTCTTTTCTTATACATACGAGATTAATCATTCTGGTTAGGTGGTTTTGTTGTTACCTTCATTGATATAGTTTGATTTTAGTGCTTGAATGATATATGCTTTTTATGTGCTTCTTGTGTTTGTCTTTTGCATGCATGTAGTCTTTGTAAATGTATATGTCTTAACTATATTGTATTGTGCTCTTATTAGTTATATGTATTATTCGGAAAAAAGCTCTTGAGAGCTTGTGTTTATTGTTGTTTGCAAATCCGAATTCAAATAAATCTTTCTTATCTTATCTTATATTCTTATATTTATTATTTCAAAGCTAATATTCTTAACTTTACAGTTTACTTTTTTTTTGTCTTTCAAAGCTGACATTTTAACTTCCACAAAATTTAGATTTTTAGGATTAAAAAAACAAATATCAAAACGGCTTTTAAACTATTATTTTGGTTATACCTTCCAAAAACCAAAAGTATTTATAATGAAAAGTACTCAGAGCCAAAGGTTCGAACAGGTAAGCCAAATCCTGCTCTTTTTCAAGTTTTTTTATAAAAAAATTTCATGTGCAAAAATGCCAAGCTAAAGGGCAAAGTTAAAATTACTCAATACAAAGGTATGAACAAATGTAAGTTTAGTAGTTTTAGTATGTTAAGTTGCTGAGAAGCCTTCCTGCAAATATTACTTATGTGTACATCAAAATAAGGTCTATAATCAATATCAATACTCAAAAGTTTGACAGTATCTTTCTAGATAAGTTTGCTGAGTGTACATATTAATAGATGTTTGTTTCTCAAAAGCCTTTAGCTACAGTTAATACTGCTAGAACCTGCGGCAGCCGCAGTTATCAGGGTTAACCTGCATTTTATTTATTCTAAACCACTCTTTAAAATTTCAGTTTCAAGAGTTAAAATCAGTAACAAGAACAAAAAGACAAGGCTTTGTCGCCTGCATACTTTTACATAGTACCATGTTTTATAAACTACAATTCGAAAATTTTCATTATTTCTACACCAAAATAAAATGATCTCATCTGACTGCATCATTCACTTGACCTTAAATAATTTTCATTGGAAATTTCAACTTGATAACTGTATTTTTATGGTTTTCTGTAAAGAAAACATTTGGGTACAATTGATTTTCCATAGTTTCTTTTTTATGAGTATTATTCCTGTACAAAACATAATTAAAATCCGGAATTTTCGAGAGTATACGGAACTCGGTTTTTTACCTGGCCAGGTATTTTTTTTTACCTGTACGCATGCTCTGTGATGAAAAACACTTCCTGAAATGCAAAATTGAAAACACAATGTGAAAATATATAGAAATATGTTTTTAACGTCATATTGAATAGTTTTTATATTGTTTACATAAGGTAATTTGGTGCTGTAAAAACTTCTTATCAAGTTTTAATTTGGGGATACACAAAAATAACACGTGAATCAGATATATATCTGTACAACTCATCTGGTTAATTTTGTATAATTTTTATATTATAATCATAGAAGTTAAAATTATACAAAGGCAGATTAGTATCAAAATCAAGTCTTCATTTAATAACAGTTGCAAAGTTCTTTCTCTGGGAATGAAAAAAAAAAACACAAGAGAGCATGACCCATACCACCGTTTGGTGTTGACCAGGTTGGGGAGTATGCCCCAAATCAAGGATAATACCCAGAAACGGGTGTTATCCTTGATTTCAAGGATTCAAAACTTAAACTTGATATAACTTTCTTACTAGAGATAGGCGGCTTCAGTTATAGTGGTATACACTTGAATTGATAACAGATTCCAACAGAACTTCCTAATTATGCATCCACGAATAAAATTCAATGGGTGATTTAAGCCTACTATTGCAGAAAGTGTTTTAAATTGACCAATTGATCAATCAATTCAACAGAACTTCCTAATTATGCATCCAAGAATAAAATTCAATGGGTGATTTAAGCCTACTTTTACAGAAAGTGTTTTCTTCTGTGTTTTAAATTGACCAATTGATCAATCAATTCAGTTTTTCAAAACATTTAAATGACCAGTGATTGGTTTGTCACATGGCCTGTCATCATACAATAGAAAGTTAAAAGTTCTCAGGACACACCTGGATGCTCACAGACATCTCAGTCAATATTAGTGCATTTTAATGATTGTTTTTAATTTTTAAATACAAATGGAATTTAAACAGTAATTTCAGAAACAGGAAGTATTTGTAAATCTATGTGTTTCCCCTGCATGAGAAAAGGAACTTTTGTCTACAGAAGTGCATAAATGTAAAAGGGGCTTAAAGTTTCAAATACCTCAAAACAAGGATAATACCCGTTTTCGGGCATACTCCCCAACCTGTTGACAGGGATTGTGAACCTGAGGTCCAGTGACAAGCCTGCATATTACAGCTCCACCAAATGAGCTAAAATCGATATAGACCTCTTATCCATCAAGCTAATTGATACTTTACCTCTTCATATTAATTATTTACTAAGGAGTAGGCAGGTATTTTTTGTTCATGTATTTTACATTTTACAGATCTAAACACACAAAGAAAGAGTGTATACATGTAGCTCAAAGAAGTAAGGTTGGAGCAGCACATCAATATATTTAAATAGCCCGTATTCTAATTGCGTGGTCTTACGTGTTATGTTTGTAGATCCAACTGAAATGTACCTTCTGAACAAATTTAAATTTCACCACTGAATTGAATTAGAAAGTTTTGAACATTTCAACTCTTTACTTAATTAAGGCCTTTATTTTGTGGCAACTTTACCATAGATAAGGTATAATTGATTTAAAAAGTAAAATTTGATTGATTATAATTTACAGGAGGTTCATCAGCTTAACTTGAATCATGACCAATTACTACAAAGGAGGGTCCGTGGCAGGATCTGAGATGGGCGAGTCCGACATGGGTGGGATGGAGATGCAGAAATGGCCCTCTTACTACTCTTCCCAGGCCAGTATGACGTACAGTCATAGGAGTTTCTACTCGACATACACGCCCTCACATGCCTCTACTTTCCTCCCCATTGTGCAGCAGGCTCCAGACAAGATGAAGAAGCCGGACGACAACTTTGGTCTGGCCTGTTGTTCCATTGCTATCAATCCTATCTTTGGAATCATAGCTGTCTTACTAGCAGGTAATAATAATGTTAGAATTGAGAATTTGAAAATAATGCATGTACAGTTTTCTAAAAACTTTACTTATACTTGAAAACATATACATATATTTTTCAATGATGCAAAAATACCATATATCAAAACAGAATTTAGAATAGAAATGTGGAATGAGAAGTTTATTTGCAAAATAAGTACTAAATTATCAAAAACAATTAAAAACAAAAATATGTCAAAAAGACATAATGCCCCATCTTGCATCATTTGGGACAGATGGAAGGGCAAACTGGCCTGAACACTATATGCCCCCTACTTTTGTAGATTGGGTTTCATACTGAAATACACTCAACACAGCCTCTGGATTAATACAAAGAAACAAAAGCAAAGAAAAACCAAATATGATTATTATCCACACACCCATTTTTTATACGACCGCAAAAAATTTGCGGACGTATTATGGTATGATGCTGTCGTCGTCGTCGTTGTCGTTGTCGTCGTCGTCGTTGTCTGTTAACTTTTTAGTGTTTCCACAATAGCTTTAGTTCCAGTTATCCGATTGCTATGAAACTTTACAATGATGTTCCTTACCATAAAAGGATGCATGGGATTGATTTTGGGGGTCCCCCCATTTTTCGTTTAGAAATTAGGGGCCAAAAAAGGGCCAAAAATACTACTTTTTTGTTTGTTTCCACAATAACTTTAGTTCTAGTTATCCAATTGCTATGAAATTTGACAGTGATGTTCCTTACCATACAAGGATGAATGGGATTGATTTTGGGGGTCCCCCCTTTTTTTGTTTCGAAATTAGGGGCCCAAAAGGGGAAAAAAATTCAAATATTTTACTTGTTTCCACCATAACTTTGGTCCTAGTTGGCCTATTGCTGTGAAATTTGTCAAGAATGTTTCTTACAATAAAAGAATGACCCTGATGAATTTTTGCGCCCCCCTTTTTCTCCGTTGTGTAATTAGGGGCCAAAAGGGGCCAAAATAAAAACTATTTTATTTGTGGTCCGATTTTGAATTTTTTTTTACATGTTTGTTCTTGTCAAATAGCGGATACAAAATTAAGAATTTATTTTTGCGACCCCCCCTTTTTCCCCCTATTACGTAATTAGGGGCCAAACAGGGCCAAAATCGAAACTTTTTTATTTGTGGTCAGATTTTGAAAATTTTTTTTGCAAGTTTATTTTTGTCAAGTAGCGAATCCAAATTTGAGAATTTATTTTTGCGACCCCCACCCCTTTTTCACCTGTTACGTAATAAGGGGCCAAAAGGGGCCGAAATTGAAACTTTTTTATTTCTGGTCCGATTTTGAAAATTTTTTTTGCATGTTTGTTCTTGTCAAATAGTGGATACAAAATTAAGAATTAATTTTTGCGACCCCCCCTTTTTCCCCTTATTACGTAATTAGGGGCCAAATGGGGCCGAAATTGAAACTTTTTTATTTCTGGTCCGATTTTGAAAATTTTTTTTGCATGTTTGTTCTTGTCAAATAGCGAATACAAAATTAGGAATTAATTTTTGCGATCCCCCCCTTTTTCCCCCTATTACGTAATTAGGGGCCAAATGGGGCTTTTTTATTTGTGGTCCGATTTTGAAATTTTTTTTTGCAAATTTATTCTTGTCAGGTAGCGATTCTAAATTTAAGAATAAATTTTTGGGGCTGTAATCATAATTTAAAAAAAATTCTGGTTCGATTTTTAATTTTTTCCCCAAACATTATTCTTTTAAAGAGTAGAATACAACATTCAAAATTTATATTTTTAGCCCCTGGGTTGAAAGTCCATCAGAGAAGCATGTGTCAAAAACCTTTGTCAGTCCACCATGGGCTGCATGTGTCCAGAACAATAGACTATCCATATTAGGCCTAAAACGTACAGGGTTCAACATGTTGCGGTCGTATCATGCTGCGCTCGGCGAAGCTTTTTATTCTCTTTTCTTTGAAAGTCTTATTAAGCTGTTACTTAGTCATCACATGTACTTGAAGTTTTAAATAAATTGCTTTGTATGAATCAGAAGATTTCTTTTAAATTGTTACTACATGATTAAGACACATACTCATTTCATTTCTCATTATGCAATTTAAGTTAAACATTTTTTTATTTTTCAGAAATCTCTCGAGACTACTTCAACAGATGTAATTACATCAAGGCCTCCAAGTATGGTGCTTATGCCAAAGGAACAGCGGCTGCCGGGATCTTCTGTACCCTCTTTGTACTGGCCTGTATAATAGCCCAAGTCGTGTGGTACCATTCCATGTTCTACTATTAGTAGCAGTGAACAATTTGAATCTGACTGTACATATGTATATATTATAATAGCAAATAATTATAAATTAATTAGGCAATATTTTTGTATAAGATAATCATTCATATGTATAGTTGTACTATCATTTCTTCAGTTTTATGAAATAGACATAAAAATCAAAAAAAGGAGAATAGATGGGAAAAATTTATGCAAGTGCTTGATAAAAAAGGGTTGTTTTGATTTTGTTTATATTCATCTTAATCATTTTAAAATGACTTTTGCATTGAAATTTGAAAAAGATAAAAATGCACGAATTTAGAGGGCGAATTAACAAAATACAGAAAATTCATAGGTAATTGTCATATTTATCTTTATATTAAGTTATTTTTTATTTTATAAACTCTTTACATTTCTAATTTTCACAAAAGTTAAAATCTTTTTCATTTGATTTTTTCTTTCGATGTAACATGATTTTTACATTTTCTCTAACCATTTACATTCTTATTTAATGTTATTTTCAGTATACATATAGTTAAAGTACAGTTTAAAGATTTATTCCATATTTTACAAAACATCTTAAACATTCCTGACTTAGTTTTTAATGTTTTACTACATGTACTAGTTAATTGTACTATTCGTCATGTACATTCCAATATTTAATATTAAATTAATAAGCTTACTGAGTAAAGGTAAATTTTGGTAAGATGCTAGTTTTATATTTAAAGGATAACATCTCTATTTACATATTTATATTTCAAGGAAACAAATTGACTGCATTTTTAATTCAAAATGTCTTTAATGAACCATTAACCATTACTTTGTGCCATAATTGGTTATCATTGTAGATATTTCATATTTTGTATACAATAATAAAATATTTCTACATAAAATATGTATTTATATTTTTTATGTTCATCAACTGTTTGTTCTTTTCTGTGTTCCATTGTTCGATATCCAGACTCTGCCTCTGGTCTATTTTAATGGCTGGTGGCTGTTTTTATACCCTGCCACATGAAGTGGCATGGTAAAATGGTATACCCTCAGTTTCTTTCGGTGTCTGTCCGTCCCCCAAATGTTTCCGAATGCCTCAAGCGATTTTAATGATATTTTTTATAGTTGTTATCGCCAAAAAATACATGACTAGTTCAATTTTCAGGATGATCTGAAAATTATTATTGAAGATTTGCCACCTTATAAATTTTCATAATTGAAAATGATGAAATATTCTGGTCTAAGAAAGAAAACTTGTTTCTTTCCTGTCTCTATATAGATGTATAGTATATATAAAAATATATTTAAATATTGATGAATATTGTGTTGGGGTATCATTTTATGTCCCCTATTTTATTACATTGTGGATTGTTGGTGTTGGTTTAAGGATGATTTTTTTTAACATATCTCATTGGTATATTTATTGCAAGATTAAGATGATGTGTGTGCATAAGTGGGTTTTTCTGAATAGCAAAATGGAGTATAAAACATATCCAAATGTTTCAACCCTAGTTGTGGAAAGCTATGTCATCTCTTTACTACTAAGATAAATTCTTGAGCCATTCTAGAGGTAAACAAGTTCATGTTCCAAAAAGGCATTCAGTAAGGAGCCACTAGATCCTAAATTCACATTGAAAGAGGAAGTTCTGGTGCCATAAAACCGGCTTTAATCCATCATAACATTTGAAATGCCTGTACTAAGTCAGGACCATTGTGATCTTCAATTTCTCTGTACTGGCTTTTCTCCTTGCATCTGTATTTTCTTGGATATTTAGATTTATCCTCCCAAATTGGTATTTTTATGCCCCATCTACGAAAGTAGGAGGCAAATAGTGCTCGGGTACATTCCTCCACCCGTCCGTTTATGTGTCTGTCCCATATATTGCCAGATAGAGCATTAAGTCTTACTAACATATTCTCTTGTTTTTACCTTAATATAAGTATTACAAAAAATAATTCTGCTTGAAACTAGTGTCTCTGTGGCAGTTTTTAAAAGAAATGTGACATACATTTTGTAAACAATTTATTTTGTTTCAATAACTATGTCATGTAAAAGTTCCTCTTTGCTGTGACCCTTGGGGATAGACAGATCAAACACCAGCGGGAAGTTAGAAGGAGTATATGTTACTGTGCAGGTTGATGCATTAATGAAGGTGGTGTGACCATCTGATACTATACCATAACCTGTGAACAAAAATAGAATGATATTAAAGTAGTAGTAAACAGTTTCAGAAATGTAGTCTTTATTGTCCTCTCTGCAATGCAGAGCCGGGAATAGAAATGCCGGAGTCCGTCCGCCCGTCTGTCACACTTTTTCCTAACAGTTTTTCAGCTTCAATTACTCTAGGCTTTTGGTATGCAGCTTCAGGTAGGGGTTTCTTACGTGGGATGCGTTTCTAGGTCTGTCGCTTACCTACTTCCTGTTTAACAAACTGACTTATTTTTAAGGGTAAAAAATGTAAATCAAATCATAACATATTTCTCCAATACTGTTATTCGTAGGCTTTTGATATTTGGTATGGAGTAGAGGTCTCATATGGTGGGATGCGTTTTCAGGTCTGTCGCTTTTCAACTTCTGTATAGAGTGCGGACTCGAAATGATTGCTGCTCAGCGGGGTACCAAGGAATTCCGTTCTTCATGTATAACGAGCATTAATACCCAAGAAAACAAATCTCTGTCAATAAGGAACATTTTCTCTCTGAGTCATTAGACTTTCACCTTTCTGATTATAGTTTTTAAATTTTCACCGAAAAGATTTTTCATCATAAAAAGTTTCAATATCATGAATGTTGTTGATTTCTGTTCGGTTGATTGTGTGTTACATGTTTCCTCGTGATGATTTTGTTCGCGTTTACTGGTTTACCGGTTTTGTCTTTGCCCTTTAGAACTTGACACTGGAATGCCCAATAGGTGCCCCTTTGCTTCTTAAAAGGTACTCTCAGGTTGGTCTTGAGATTTTCTTTTGCATAATTTTTAACATTTTAAGGTGAGGTTTGTCCATTTTCTATTTGAAACTCGATCATTCTTGTGAATCATAAACCATCTTAATCATGTTAATACCCTTAAAAATATAACCCCTAATAATATATTTTTAATTTTCTCAAACAATCCCAATCTTTACCTTCTTTTATATGGCCAAAGACATGGTACAGAGGCCTGACACGTTTTTGTACAGTATTGAGTAACTCTAAACAACCCATGTGTCTCTTGGACAGTGTCAAATCACCATAACCTGTGGAAAAAAAAATTGAAAAGAAGTTTTAAGACTTATATTTGATTTCTTAAAGGAGTATCCATTTTATGTCTTACAACCGTGTTGTGTTTTGTGTTACTACAATACCATTCGACCCCAAGAGAAGAGGGAGGTTTGGCACCATACTACGGTACTACCTGGCTTCACACATCATTTCATTTGAAATGCCTCCACAAAGTCAAGGCCATTGAGATCTCCAACTTCTACTGTATGCTTTTCATACCCGTAGCCAGAATTTTTCAACAGGGGGTTCGAAAATGTGAAGAGGGGGGTTCGATTTCCCAAATTTTTCTGACTTTAATAGTGCTTAACCAATTTTTCACCTAATTTTTCCCTATTTTGATCAAATTGTTTGTCCAAGGGGGGGTTCGTCCGAACCCCTCGAACCCCCCCTGGCTACAGGTATGCTTTTGTATTGTTTTATCTTCTCTTCTCAAAAATGAGATTAATCACCCCAGTTATCACCTTTTTCATTGTGATCGAGTTGAAAAGATTTGATTAATTGCAAACTTTACCTTTACTTCTTTAATTTTTTACTTTGACCTTAGCATCTCCGATGTGTCTTTTGTATAGAATTAAAGGATAAGTTGTCAACGCTTGTTTGAATTTTAGTTTTAAGCCTTCACACAAAATTTGTAGTAGAAAAAAAGTATATTCTTGTCAGGCAAAATAAAATTAAAAACGATTCAATTAGACACATAAGTTAGCTTAAAAGCAGAAATGATATGCAAAACGGTAGACGTGTTTTTCAGAAAACAATTAAGATTCCATTTGGCACCTTTGTTTGCTGATTTGATTTTTATTCATATGGAGACTTCTTACAATAACTTTTAGACAAAAAAAGTAGACTAGCTCCCTCTTTTAACCTTGCTTTTCGTAATATTGAGGATTTCCTTTCAATGAACAATTCTCGATTTGGTGAATTTCCCCATCTTTCTCAATCTCACATATCTACAAGAACTTGAGATAAAGCACAAACAGATTCTAGGAAGTCTGCTTCATATTTAGATCTACATCTCGAAAAAGACATTCAATGAAGACTTTCAACAAAACTCTTTGACAAGCTTGATGACTTCAACTTTCAAATCGTCAACTCTCCCTTATAGTGTAGCAACATAATCCATCCGCTTCTGCTGGAGTTTACGTATCATAACTGATTATTTATTTTATTCCAGAGCTTACAGAGCTTGCATCGATTTTCTTGGTAGAGCATGGTGTCTTTTAAAAACATTGTTAACACAGAGTCACGCTGTGTTGATGTGTTCACTAAAAAGTTTTATGGGAGACATCATGCAATCATGGGCAATTATGGGGTTTCTATCTCAGAGATGCATGCATATATTGGTTTGAAATAGGGCTTTGTTGTGTCCCCCTTTACCGGATTTAATACGCTGAATTGACCATTAGCAGCACGACGGGTGTGCTATTGCTTATTCTTCCTGACTCTGGAGCACCTGAGTTAACTCTTGTTACGACTTGAGTTCGCGTTGTTGATTGACATTAAATTCCCTGGTCTTTTGCTCTTTCTTAAGCATGTTACAGGAGGTCAGTGACTGAGCAAGACATCCGTTATAAGGCATTTTGTACTTACCCAAAGGAGGTCCGTGAGTGAGCAAGATATCCGTTTTATCTGGTATTTTGTCCCAATGAGCTAGTATTTCTTTTCCCCTTTTCAAATTAAATGCTGAGTTTCCGTACTCTGGAACCCTAAAAGGAAAAAAAAACCACCATATTAATGAATGTATCAGTATTTTGTTCTTCGTTTGGCACACTGACCATTACAATATAATGATAGAGGGAAGAAGTCCATGTGCTTCAAATAACATATTCAGTTAATGTCGAAGACAGTTTCAATTTAATACCAGGTACATTTATTCAATATTTTACCATATACCATTAAACAATATAAAATGCGTTTGAAGCGTCTGACGTGCAGTCCATATTTGAAGACTCGTCAGCAAGGCAGAAGGAAGGGGGGGTGCATTGGAGTGAGTTCACAACCACGTTTCAAAAATGTAGTGAGAATTTCATCTGAATAGACCTAAGTTGAACCAAGTCAATAAGAATTAGCCTTTTATCTAAATTAGATTTATCTTACATGTCGCAGGGTAATAAAATTTCATAAATTAAATTAGAATCATTAAATACATACCACGGAGAACCATAAATATCTATACCACAAACACAAATCAACGAATCTTCTAAATACACACAATTTGTAAGCAAGTCTTTCACTTTTATGGCTTGTAGTTTTTCTAAAACATTTGTGACTGATTGTCGCGATAAATTAAATGATTCTTTCATCCGTTTATCACTGACCCAGAGGGATTCATCAAAAGTCAGATCTTGGTTACCAGCTATGGTTATTTTACATTTATGAGGTAAACTTCCTGAAATCATACAAAAGGCTTTTAATTAATTAAATTAAAATACGAGACTATGAAGTTTATAAACGTTGACGTAATGCTAAACAGGTAGAAAAAATTAGATTAACTGCATGAGTCTGGAACCTCAAGATTGAATTAAAAACCATTAACAACAACAACAACAACAACAACAACAACAACAACAACAAAAACTTACAACAAGAAAAAAAAAAACAATTAAATGTATTTCCTTAATTAAGCAATATTTTTAGGACCAAAATAGTTGAAACTACACCTGGCCTCACTAGCATAAATACGGGAGTTTGCGTTGCTGATTTACAGCTAGGTGGGTGGTTTGTCTTTCTTCGTGGTGTCGTTGTCTTAAATGTCACATGGGGCCTGGGTGGCCGAGTGGTCTAAGGCAATAGTTTGAATACCATACTTGTGATCGCTAGCCGATCACCTCTCAGGTGGTCTTTGAGTCCCGCTTGTTACAAAAACGGGACTTCCCCCACCTTTATGTGATTTGGTTTGTCAGTTACCTTTCAAAGGTTGACGGTTTCCTACTGGTGCTCCGGTTTCTTCCACCATTCAAAATGACCGCCTTATATGGCACATGTGCGTTGAAAGGGCGACGCTGTCAAACTGAGAGTCTTCATCTTGTTTTAGTGAAGAAGTTTAAAAATGGAAAACCGGACACATTTTTTCAACACGTTCTGCATACATCTAAGGATATGTAGAGTTCAATTTCAAAGACATAATCTTTATTTTTTTAGCAATCTCTGCAAAACTCAATAAAAAAGAATTTGAAATTTCACACCTCTTGACGCTATTATCTTAGATCAAAATGCATGAGCTTAAATATACAAGTTCTGCATATATCTAAGGATATGTAGAGTGCAATTTCAAAGACATGGTCTTTATTTATTTGTGATCTCTGCAAAATTTAATAAAAAATATTTTGAAAATGCACGCCTCTTGACGCTATTATCTTAGATCAAAATGCATGAGCTTAAATATACAAGTTCTGCATATATCTAAGGATATGTAAAGTGCAATTTCAAAGACTTGGTCTTTATTTATTTGTGATCTCTGCAAAATTTAATAAAAATTATTTTGAAAATGCACGCCTTTTGATGCTATTATCATAGATCAATATGCATGAACTTAAGTATGCAAAGATGTTGTTTGTCTTAATTCTTTCTCATTCTTCCGTACCGTTTTATTATGCAATAAGTTTTATTGCATCTCGGTGCATTGATTATGTCGTTTTGATGGAGCTTTTTCAAAGGTGATGCAACTAATTTACATTATAAATAGTCAATTGTTATAGAATTGTAAGCGAATAATTATGCATTATTGTCTCGAGGATTCTAGTTTTGTCTATTGAATGATGGACTTGGTAATTAGAAAGATTCGTTGATTTTTCTTTCTTTTTCGTCAGCTGAAAGACGAAAAACACAGAGTTTAAGTATTATAAGTTTCAAACGCTGTTCGTACCAAATTTCGCAGAATTCAACAGTGCCTAGCAATTTTTTAGTAAGCTTTACCAGAAAATGTTCATGTTTCGACCGAATTAAACCACTAAACCGGTTATGCTGTAGATTGTATCGAATACAATCTTAAGGGGTATTTGTTAGGCATTTATTACAAACTTTCATCATTTCTCCGTTGAAATACAAGTGTACCTGTTTCAAAACAAAATCTAGTAACTTCCGCTTTTTCTGATCTATTGTGTCTTTTTGTAGTACTACAATCAGGGGTTGATTTTGCCGTATGTTGTTATAAGCTTAAGGTTTTAACAACTTAATTCATATATTGCAATCTTATTTACCTAGAAAATCATTAAACTTTCTGACCTCATCTATTTGTCCCGTATTTGTAAAGTTTCCTGCATGAAGCAAAACGTCGCCATTCGGAATAAAATTTTTCATGGACTCCACTTGCCCATGCGTATCCGAAATGCAGACAAAACGGAGCTTGTCTCTGTGTATTGGCGTGAAGGGATTGATTGGGACTAGGTTTGTCTGTTGTTGAGAGAACTTGATTCTGTCCCATGCGACGGAAGGCGTCGACGAGTCTGGCTCGGGAAACACAATATGGGAAACGAAATGAGATTCTGAAAGTAAAAAATAACATTGATAACAAAACTAAGTAAAAGTAGCAAGTGGATTCTGTTTTAAAACAATATTTCCCAGGGCTAGAAACTACACTTGATGGTAAAAGAACCAATCTACAGTGAAAACTAAGTTCGTTTTGACTTAAATTGGAGTTGCTGATTTAAGGGAGAAACCAATTGATTTTTAGGGGCGCTCGCGCGCGCCAACTTTTTAATTTTTAAACTCATTATAAAAATTTCAGCTACCTGCCTTTTTTTTTTTACAAAGCACTGTCCTGCATTTTTATTTCTGGATTTTTGCCAACTTGCCTTTTTATTTCAAATTTCCCCATAGCCTCTCCCCCTAAAGCCCCAGTCACACTGTCACGTATCGGTTTCCCCGTTTTACTACGTTTTAAAACGTCACGTTTTAATGTAATTTATTGTCAAAGTTTTTTGTCTTCACGTTTAAATTGGTATATGATACGTTTTACAAGGTTTCCTTACGTTTTACTACGTTTTACTAGGTATGGCAAGGTTTAACATCAGCCGTTTCATTAGGTTTTACTACGTTTAGATGCGTGTGTGGTACGTTTCGTGAGGTATTACTAGGCTTTGTCACGTTTTACAAAGTATATGTTACGTTTTATTACGTATTGATGCGGTTTTGCTAGGTATGTACTACGTTTTACTACGTTTTACCACGTGCCACTACGCTGTGCAGAATTATCCGCGAAAACCGCATAATTTTGTCAAAATAAAAGAAATATATATTCACCAGGAAGAGGTCGTGAATGCTTTGTGGAGAAAAGTAAGGTGTGATTTCAATCATATTTTAGTACGTTTATATTATATCTTCGCTCCAAAGACGGTATAGTATATTACCATTGTTTGTCCGTTCGTCTGTGTGAAATACATTTTTTTCTCAGTTTTCCAACTGCTTTTAAAATATAATAGACATGAAATTTTGCATTTACTGTAGTACCAAATGGTGCATGATAATTTTAGGTTCCTATCTAGCTAAACTGGTTTTACACATGTTGAAAAATTCCTATCACAGTTGTTTAACTATAGGTCGTAGAGGTTTTATATTTCGCCTTCAATCTTATCATATGGTATAATAGGGTGTATATTTTATACTCCTAGGTCATCTACTTTCTGTTAGCCGAAATACTAAAGTTTTGAACAGAAGCGGGATATCACTAGTGTGCATTAGCTTACAAAATACTTGTTACAAATTGTTTATATTACACAGCTTTAAGACTTTCACGCAAAGTACTATTTCAGTCTTTTCCTCGTTCCCTTTAAATAAGAGAAAAGAATCACCTTGTAATTTTATCCCAGTCATTTAATTCCAAAATAATTGGTTACAGAAAACTTGAAAAATCGCTGCGATGAGTACAAGTGCCAGAGATAGGCCAACTGGTAGTGCCTCTCTGAGCCATGTGTCTTTCTTCTTAACCTTGGCGTCATTCTAACTACATTCTTCTGGAACATAACTGGGTCAACTCGCAAACAGTTTCTAAAGGAAACAATATATCCTCACGTCCCAGTTCCTCTAAAATTGTTGGTACAGTCATGCCATGCCGAACTAGGATATCCTACTTTTCCAATTTCTCACCCAAAATAAATGCGTTTTTCTTATCCTCTGGTAACGGTTTTGGTTGTATTGAAACAACAACAGCCTTATCTTGCAGAATACGCGTATGCTCAATTAGCAACATCCCGTAATTTACAAATTTCATAGTACTTTATTTCTTTTAGTGTGATCTAAATGAAGATTTTTTACAAAAGAAGGGTGAAAAAATAGACGAAATGAAAGAGTAATCGTATTAAAACGTGATTATACCTACAAAAACGTGATAAAACGTGAAAAAACCTAGCGAAACGTAACATTAAACGTAAAAAACGTACAAAAACCTAATAAAACCTCGTGAAACGTAGTAAATACCTAGGAAAACGTAGTAAAACCTGGTGGTGGGCATTCCGCTACGTTTTGCTAGGTTTTCGATACGCTTTAACTAGGTTTTAACACATTTTAACGAAGTTTCACCACGTTCTACTACGCATCTGCTACGTATATTTTTTTAGTCGCGTTTCGCCACGTTTGTGTCGTGCAAACGATACAAACGGGACACCCCAGGTTTGCGTCCAGGTATCTCTACGTATGTACCCGGTTTCAACTACGTGTCGGTACGTTTCGTTACGTTTATAGCCGTTTCACTACGTTTTAGAAACGTAGTAAAACGGGATGTCGAAACGTGACAGTGTGACTGGGGCTTAAAAATCAAATGGTCGGTCCCTAAGTTTGGTATTTTGGGTTAGTCTATTTCTTGGTAATGTTTACTTTTGCTTCTTCTAATATTTTATTGTCTTTTTATACTCCTTTTGATTACTATATCATAATCAAAGAGTCGAAAACAAAGCGCGTATACAAGTACCAAACATAATTACCTAACAAATTATACTTGAACCAGCAACAAAGTAACATAAAAATATTTGAAGATTATAGATTGAGCAACATTCTTATTGCTTTTGTTTCATTATAAAGTTACATTGAAGCCTTCAAAACGCGGACTGACTATGTCACTGCAAATTAATTCAAGATGAGGTCCTAGGTTTTAACTAAACAACAGGATCATTCTCGTGATAATTTTATCAATATATAATATGTAATTATACGGCGAACATTGAAGACATTTGGAGGGATTCTTGGAGTCATCTTATTTCACGTAGATACAAGAAAGATGATACAGTCAGGATTTAAGAGGCAAAGAGGCACCAATGGGGCATTCGGGTGTCAAAAGTCCGAAGGGCAACGAACAAAACACATAATCAACCGAACGGAAATCAACAACGCGAACTCAAGTCGTAACAAGATTGAACTCAGGTGCTCCGGAAGAGTTAGCGGATCCTGTCTGCTATAATTTCAATTTCAGAAACAGTGTATAGTCAATACTAACTGCATGAGCTCTACTGAACGACGAATGTAATAATGTCAGACTCTTTTTCAGAGATCGATACAGGATTAAAGAATACGTTCTACCCTTTCGTGTTGATTTTATTACCCCTATCATGTTCATCTCCTGGTAATTGTAACGGTTGAGATTTGTTTGCACTCTGTTCTATCAAAAGTACCATGTAACATTATCAACTAAAAGATAAGTATCTGGTATAAAACAAAAACTTTTCTTTATCTTAAGATAGTTCAGTTGTATTTGTTCATGGCACTAGCATTATTCTATATGACATTAAACCTAAGATATCTTTTTTAAACACTTCTGCTTCCTACATTTTGTACATGTTATGTCTAGAAGCAATATTTTCATAGCTATAAAAGCAATGGTGTAGCTTAAAGCCCTTCATTTGCAAATTCTTTTTTTTTTGAAAAATTCAAGATGGCCGACCTTCAGGCCTTAACCAGTAAAACTGCATTTTTATTGCCAAATCAGCTTTTTGAAAACAAAACTTCAACTATTCTTAGGTTCAATTTGTCCCAATATCTTATGATCATCAAAAATTGAGCATGAAATCCTGTAATGGGCATGCCATGGCTTTTAATTGCAAAACATGCCTGAATCATTACAAAATTTACAACAACCAAATTTGTAAACATTATTTTTGAAGAACAAAGAGGGTTCTTTTAGATACAAATGTACATGATAATAACTTTCACCTGACTTTTAATGGATCTGCTTTGATCATTTAAAGATAACATTTTCTATATTTTTCCATCAATTTCTCAACAATCCACATTTTGAGTTCAATCTTGGACATTTTGTGCAAAGTCATGACATGTAGAGCCATTCTTATTGTAACAAACTATTATGTCACTTGTTAAAAATGCATTTTGTTTGAAATTAAACACTTTCGAGTTTTGACAAAAGTTGTCAAAAAATTGAGTATTTCTTCCAACATTGAAACCAACCCACCTCACAGACATATACCGAAGTTATGATACATGATCAATGGTTGCTGGTTTAACAACATGTTTACCTTGTAATCATTAATTTTTTTAATATTAGAGATAATTTCATTTAAAAGCCCTGCCTTGGACAAAATTAATAGTAAAAAACCAACCATTTTGCTGATTTTGAACAATTTGGCAAATTGCCAATATTACCCCCTTGGGTGCTGCGTAATAGAAATAATGATTTTTAGAAGACATTATAATGACAAAATAAACCTTACATTGGTTGAAGCTTTGTTTTCAATAAAGCTGATTTGGCCAAGAAATGCCTTTATACTGGTCGGTCGGCCATCTTGAAATTTTCAGATTTTTTTTTGGCCAAATGAAGTTTCCAATAAGAGGCTTAAAGTTACACCATTGCTTTCATAACTATGAAAATATTGCCTCTGGACATAATTTAGGATTTCGCATGGTTTTCTCTGAGAGCTGCACTTAAGGACAAAACCCTTCAGGTTAAATGGTCGGTTCTTAAGCAAAATTTAGTTTGATTCGATAAATCCTTCTGAGCTAATTGTCAGTAACAGGGAGTGCTCTTTAGACAGTTCCTCTACCCCTTTTTTATTGTGTTCTGTATATATTTTTGCTTTATTGGAGGAGATCACCAAGAGGGAACGCTGAACCCACAACCAATACTACATTTACACCGTCACAAATCATACAATCCTGTCCAAATCCAGAAAAAAACGTTAGTAAAAGTTATGTTAATTTTCATTTGTAATCGTTGTCAAATGTCTTCACTTTTTGCACTTTTTTACCTTTACTAAACCAAAAGCAAAATATAAATGATATTTACATCTATTAGCTAATGACCACCATAAACAGTTTAACTGAAATAAACCATTATGGCCCGTTTATAATACTGGGAAAATAATATTGCTCTAAATTGTTTTAATTGAGTTTCGCTGTAAGCATTCTAATTATTCTTGGGCGCTGTAAAGGAAATTATATCAGAAAAAACGCATTTATGTCAAAACTGTATGAGATGCAAACGGTAAACGTTTCCATGACGACACCTCTGGTTTTGGACAGTAAGGAAAGTAGAAAAAATAATTTTCATTAGCCAACGATTTTAAGATATCTATTATTCTTAAGGTTTCCTATATAAAGTGACAATTAATATCCTGCTAACTACTAGCAATTTCCATGATGTCTATTCAATGTTATTGAGATGATAAAAAGTATATTTATTTTAGTGCCTCACAGTTTTGCTGATAGAGCTTTTCACATCCATCCTAAACAATAACTGACTTTTTGGAAAACATATAAAAATGTTGTATTACGGTGAAAACATATATAAAAATGTTGTATTAGGATGAAAACATAAAACAAATGTTGTATTACGGTGAAAACATAAAACAAATGTTGTATTACCGAAGCGAATTCGTGTTGCCGATACGTGTTTTAGGTGCCCTTTTTCATGTTGTTGTCTGAGCTGATTAATGCTTAGCATCTTTGTTGCTTCTGACATCTGACCTTAGAATGTGCCCATTGGTAATTGGTTTTTATATCTTAAACATCTTTACTAGATTTTGTTATGATGTCTAACACCTGTTTCGTAATTTTTCCACCAATATTCCGGTGACAAAAAAATATGTCCTCCGGGTGATATTGACGGACAGTGCGTAAAATGGCTTTTAAACCCATCAACATCTGAAGATCCCCATGGTTTATTCTTTCGCAAAACAGTCATTAGATGGAATAAATGGTATATACTTAGTTTTGTTTCTGATTAGTTTTGTGTTTTGAATCGTTTTTTTTTTTGTATGCTTGTAACAAGGGAATTGGTTTGCATAAATAGAATTCAAAACTATTCTAAATCAGTAACAGTCATTAATAAAAGCTTTAATTTAGATTCTAGGTAGTCTGCTTCATATTTGATTGGATTTATTTCTCGAAATTGACACACTAGGAAAGCAGTTTGTACGAAAATCTTTGACAAACGTGATGACTTCAACTTGCCAATCGTCAACTTTGCCTTCCTGTGTAGCAAAATTCCGTCCGCTACAGCATATGGAAAATAATGAGATGTGGAATAAGTGTACGGGACACAGTCGACAATTCAGAAAAACCACAATGGAGTTTACGTATCACAATTGATTCGTTATACCAGAGCCTGTGGGGAGTAAAACGACTTCCCTGATAGAGCTACACTACTGACAAACACATTGTTAACACGGGGGAAAGTTGCTCCCAGGTTGTTGTCATCACTCAAGAAATTCTACGGAAGACATCATGTGCATGAAGAAAAAATACGTGATTTCTATCTCTCAGATGAGCACATATGTTGGTTTGACATAGATTTTTGTAATGTCACCCTTTCCGGATTTGATCAACATCAAATCGATCTTTGGCAAAGTGACGGGTGTGTAATAGCAAGCAGGAACTGCTTACTCCTTCGGAGCACCTGAGTTCACTCTCGTTTCGACTTGAGTTCACGTTGCTAAATGCAGTTTAGTTGTTATGTGTGTTTTTTGTTTGTTGTGTGGTTTGTAGCGTTGTGATGATTTTATTTTTGTCTACCGATTTTGTCTTTGTCTTTTCGATTTAGTGATGTTTGATGATAACTTTGGTACACCTTTGCTTCTTTCTAAAACCCGTTGTAAGTTGTAATCATCAAGAGACATGTTATGAACAAAAAATGCTGAATGGTATAATATAATTAAGCTTGAACCTTAGACCACATTATTTTTTATTTCAATTTATTTTAACAAAACACACAGTAACCCATATTGATTAAAGCTTTACAGAACATAAACGAACATAAACATGAATAAAAAAAACCTTTCAAAACAAGGGGGTATATATAGCTATATTGTACAACTAAAATATCTATGACAGATCTTCTTCTCTCAGTTCTTAGACTAATGACTTATGACTGTTTGGACTCAGAATCTTTATAATTATTAGTTTTTCAGTTTTTTAGCTCATCAAAATCACAATAATTTTGTATTGCCATATAAATCACAATATTTGATTGTGACAGACATATTCAAAATATTGACACAGCAAGTATATACAATAAAAAATGTTCCACAAAATTATGGGAAGAATCGATTTGAGCCAATTACATATTTGAAGAGATATCAATTGCGCCACATTTTATATTTTACAGGTTTCATATGCGCCAGTTTTCGGAACTTATTCGCGCCAATTTACCTGCATCAACGGTATAATATACTCCGAGAACTATTGATCAATGTTTTTTTTGTGTGTATATTGTTCAAAAATCCCCTGTAACATAATCAATTATTACTGAGCAAAAAAAAAACATAAAAGTATATGATACTAATACATGACTGTATAAATAATTATTACTGTTACACGGCATGGTGGTGTAAATCCCAATGTTTAGGACTTGCAACGGACTAAAAGAAAAAGTGACAGCGACTTCTTCGGGTTAGCTTTCCTCAGGCCCGAAGACGTTGTATTCCCGGACCAAGAAACGCTTCAGACAACAACATATGTGAAACTGAGTAGCACCAGTATTGCTGTAGTACGAAGCTGGCACACCTCAGAGGAGGAAAACTTTTGAAAAGTATCGTAAGAAGGTCAACGGTGATTTTAGCCACCAGGAATATGTTTTTTTTGTGCTTATGCCGAAGAAAAACCATTTGAAATAATTATCATGTTTCTATACAAAAGCATATATGTATGCAACAATCAAACCAACCCCCCCCCCAAAAAAATAGAGTATCAAATTTCTTTTTCTTTACTTCATTAACCATATACATGTAGTCCATTTGATAATAATTCCAACAAATGAGTTATATAGTAGCACCCAACCTGTTGATGGGGACAAAATGTACTTTATTTAACTATTTTCAGAAAAAAAAGATTTATATTCTGTTTTTGCCTTTTCTATATAGGTTTTTCGTAATTCTAAATTTCTATTACACTTCAGCAAGAAATGTTTTTCATCCTCAACTATATCACATCTAGAAAATAAACTGTTTTCCCTTGGGATTTTCAAGTATCTACAACTTTCTATCAGAAGGCAGTGATTGCTTATTCTGAACTTTGTAATAAGTTTTCGATATCAAACGAATTTTTATTTAACAAATGTTCAAAAACATTTTGAGAACATATTTTTGTAAATGGTGGTAACGTTTTTCCTAAAACGATTGTCGAAAAATCCATAGATAAAAGCATTCGTAACATTGTTCACGAAAAAGCACCGTACAAAAATATTATATATAACTTTCTCTGTAAAAGATAGGCGTTCCAATAAGTCTTCGTCCATAAAAAGCCATATCTTCAAAGCTAAATGAGGAATGTAACTTAATAAGAAGATAATGGTAATTAAAAACATCATTAAAGTTGTTCGTCGTTTAACGTGAAAATGTCTAACGTTACATGTCCTATGTTGAGATCTGGCGTGAGTACTGTGTTCTGAATTGTGAGTATTGTTTTCTAAAAAGTTGTGAGGACTGTGGTTTGATTCATGATGACCATTCATATCAGGAGCTAACGAAGGCAAGTGGATACATTCGAACGTTTCATGGACAGCTGTGACGTTATATGAGCGTTTTCGAAATCGCAAATTTTTCTTGAAATTTTGGAAGGACATTATCTCTTTATTTGATGGTTCGTGGTGAATATCTATATCCTTAAGGTTTTCTTTGTCATTTGTCGTTTGTACCGAGAAAGATTTTCTAAATTTTTCATGATGTGAGATACTTTTGGCCATTAAAATATACAGTACAACTAAAATACAAAACAAAACCCCAGTAATCAGAGCTAAAAATGCGTTGAAATATGCCAGGTATGACGTGTCCTTGAAGCGGTCTTCCGTGTGACAACGAACGCCTGTTATATTCGGATTGGTCGTGTTAACTGAGCTGTGACCATACAAAATCGGGGCCGGCCAGGAAATTAACAAAGATAAGCACAGGGCCACGATGCAAGCGATGTAAGCTTGCCTGTAGGATATTTGCTTATTGAGAGGGACACACACTTTTCTATACCTGAAAAAAAGATAAAAAAAAATATTAATGAAATTTTATTGTATTTCGGTTTTAAAAGGAGTTGATTATGGCATAAATCTAACAACCATTTTTCTCTTTATTTCAAAACTCGTTGGACTTCATAAAAAATCATATTAAGAAGCAGAGGTACCAATGGGGTATCCGAACGCCAAGAAAAGTTTATAAGAATTAGATTATATGAAATTTTAAATGTTTATTTGCAGGTAATTAAATTGAAAAATAGAGCGCCTATGTCATGTAATTTCATTTTCATATTGGAAAATGGTAAAAGTTTAAGCATCAGAGATCTCTAAAGCTAGTTTAAAAGACACCAATCGGTGCATTCCATTTGAGCGAAGTGATATTTCAGTTGAGCGAAAAAAGTTTCATTTGAGCGATTTTTTCATAGGTAAATTACAGGTTAACTTTGCTTTTACGGGTAATTTTGGAGACTTTTTTCCTTGTACTAATAAGGAAGCATTTTAAGTTATATCCAATTGATATGTTTATTAAAATAATTCAAATAATATAAACTTCAAAATACGACCACTATGTGTTAACGTCTAGACTGACTTTATTACTTTACAAGTCAACATAAGCACAAATTTTGTACCCGAGCAGCTTGATAAATTCGAATCTAGATATTTTGGTCACTTGTATTTGATTAGTGTCAATTTTCTTAGAAATGAAAACTAAATGAAATCAAGGTTTTGAATCGAATGTTTGTTTTACAACCACTACAACTGATTTTAACATAAAAATAAACATGTTAAATGTATATGTATATGCAAATTTAAGTCCTTTTTTCTCTTTTTTGTATAAAAGTTTTAGTAATTAACCTATATTTACTTGGAAATGTTTTTCGCTCAATTGAAATAGAAAAATTCGCTCAAAGGAAAAAAGGGGTCATTTTCAAATTCCCTCAATTGAAATTCGCCAACACCAACTTACAGCGATGAAAAACAACTTTACCTGTCTATTGCTATGATCATGAGGATGAATGCTGACGACGCACCGTTGACATAATTGATAAATCTCAAAAACTTGCAGGCTGCAATAATGGTAAACGTCAAAGGGTTCAAAAGGTCAACGATAATGAACGGCATCCCGAATATACATATCATAAAATCAAAGGCCGCCAGTACTATGATGAAAAATCTCGGGATAGACCTCTTCATTCTGAAAATGTAGATGATAAGCACGTGGGAATTTCCGATTAGTCCGATGACCATTAAAACTGAAACAAATATTACTCCTCCAATATTTTGTTTAGACTCCTCGAAATTAAGTCCCTTGAGTTCTTCCGAAGCCATGAAATTTAATAAATTTAGTTCCACAGATTTCTTAAATCGGTCAGTTTGAATTGCAGATACTAAGTACATGAAACGCCTTCGCTTAAATTCAGTATCCGAACAAAAACTATTTACTCAATCAATACTAGATCTAAACAATGGATTCGGATATAAATCATGAATGACGATAGATGTTTAATCATTAGAAAACCACGTCGAGCTTAAACGGTGCCCTAGGCCTCTGTCATGGCTAACTGTGGGTATGATATTGGTCGTAGACGAAATCTATAAGTTAAGTGTCAAATATAATTATCAAACATATTATACTTATTTTCTGGAAACAAAATAGCAAAGAGGTTTCGTGCAAAATACTTTAAACGGTACCCGTCACGCATTTCGTGCATTAAAATCCCATTTATAAAGACACTTATGTCAAACATTGTAAGACCAAAAAAAAAGTATGCCAAAACAAAAATGGAATAAGATATATTTATTAACATCTTAAGACGACTATTTGTCATGTGTCCTAAGAGAAATAGTTTAATGATTTTGTGTTTATAGTTTGTAACACTAAGAGAAATAGATTAATGATTTTGTGTTTATAATTTGTAACAATCATATATAAGAGTACAAAAGGGATAAGGTAGCAACCATTTGATTTTTAAGGGCGGAGGGCTATGGATATTTTCTTCGTCCTGCCTTTTAATTTTCGGAAAAAGCAGAGCCTTGATTTTATTTTGTGCGCTTGCGCGCGCCAATAATTTTATTGTTAAAGTTATAATAAAATTTTCAGCAAAAACTACCATCCTGCCTTTTTTTTGCCAAATAGCTCGATTATCCTAAACGCGAAATATTGTACATGTTGTAGTCATATCTTGCTACAGTATTAAGAATACTAATTAGCTGTCTTGTTTCTGTTTTTATTCTAAGGTCGCAGAATGCTTTCAATGCGAACACAAATTGCATCTTGTTTACAGATGAGAGACTTTGTACCACTATTTAAGGATAATAATCTTAATCGTCGTTTTCTGTTGACCTACTCGGATTAACCCTAGTAGAGAAAATTTCTATAAATAGCTGGGTAGGGTCATGCGCACTTTATTTGTCAACTTGTATTGGGTTTACTGGTGTACATTTTGTCAATAGAATGGGGAACTCTAGTATAGAGTTGACCACAATGACAAAATTATAACAATACAACTTTAAGACTTTTAAAAATTAAAATACAAAACATTATTTTCTAAATACATGTAACATATTGGAAGAAGCAGAGATACCAATGGGGTATCCGAATATCAAAAGTCCGAAAGGGCAGAGACAAAACCAGTAAACACCAACAGAAACGGGACAAAAACAGACAACATGTAAAACATGGAAACACAAAATAACTGAATATCAATCAACAACGCGAACTCCAGTCGAAACAAGAGTGAACTCAGGTGCTCCGGAAGAGTAAGCAGTTCCTGCTTGCTATAGCACACCCGTCGCGTTGCCAATAGTCCATTCAGCGTGTCAAATCCGGTAAAGGAAGACAAAACAACACCATATGACAAACTAACATCTGCACTCATCTGAGAGATCGAAATCCCATATTTGTCTATAAGTGCATGATGTCTTCCGTAAAATTTCTTGAGTGAAGACAGCAACCGAGGAGCAACATAACCCTGTGTAAGCAATTTTTGCGTCAGACGTGTCGCTCTGCTAAGGAAATCGATGTAAGTCCCGCACGCTCTGGAGTAACGAATCAATTGAGATACGTAAACTCCATAAGCTGGAGCGGACGGAATGTTGCTACACAAGAAGGGAATATGTATTTTTTTTTATATATTTTAAGTCACATTGTGGCAAGTAAACTTTACTCATGACGTCACGTACTCTACCAACCCTGCTTTTGCCAGAGTTAAACTTGAGAAGGGGTTAAAAGTCATTGGAGTTTACCCGAGTACGAACTCTAGCCGTTTATTTGTTACTCGAGTTAACCCTAGGTCAACTGAAAACAGCCAAAGATTTTGACATTCTTAGTAATATCAAAAAGGCGGACTTCATGATAAAAAGAGGTTTATAAATCCGTATTAAAAAGATAAAATAAAGACTGAAAATGATACAAGCTGAATGTAAAAAAAGAAGAAATTCAAACGCGACAATGGGTTGTCTTTCAGTTATTCTTAACCAAAACTTTTGAAATAATATAATGGTATCAATTTATTAAAATTTGCTTTGTAAATAGTATCACTTTATTTATTCAAGATATCGTAGGTAAAAATGAGGTTTCATGAAATTACCAAGTCAAGCTTTTTACCAAAAAATAGATCAACGGTACTAATTCAAAGTATATGGCAAGCGTGTGGTTTCGTTGAAGGCTGCTGGCGGTTGTCAATCGTGGTTTTTCTGAATTGCCGCTTGATTGTGGGCTGTGTCGGATACACTTATTCCACATCTCATTATTTTCTATTCATGAAATAATTCATTTATTAGTCTTTCCAAACCATAATTTCTCTTTAATCCGATACTAAGAAATGTACATGACAAAATAAACACCAAAACAGAATAAGTCCGGAATTCGGTATAAGGTCTTGAATTGCGACAAGAATTGTGTGTTGATCAATACGACATATTTCAACAATTGTTACTTATGCTAGAAACGACAATCTAAATTAAATTAGTATTGTGTGTCCCTTTTTCAAACTTGCAATCAAAGTTTGTACTAGACATTTTGTACAGTTAATGTAAGGTATAAAAACTCAATGCTTGCGGATGAATATGGTCACAGATATGAATTTTGGAATAAAGAGAAAGAGACAAGATAAGCTAGCTGTTGATGCACTTTAATGGGCGAGCCAGTACTTCACTGGTAATCTATGAAAGCTTCGATCCTTTACGTATCTTTCCAAGTAAAAAGATCTAATGGAATGTTAGCCCCTATACGCAGCAAATATACTCCCTGAAGTCTTTGGTTTAGCCTACCCTACCACAATCCACACATGTGTGTCCAATTTTGATTAATTAAAATTAAATTAACTTTAAAAATCAAAGTTATATTGGTGTTAATCGAGATTCGATTGTTCATTTGATGTTAAAGTTTAACATTTAACGTCGCGATATTCAACAGGAAAAGTTTAAAACTCAATAAACATTAATGTTTAACATTAAATTAACGTTCAAAATGTAATTATAAGAAGTGTTACTAGTATATTAACATTTAGGCGGTTTGGGCGTCTAAAAATTTAACAAATGGAGTTTTTAAACTTTTATAGTAAATTGAAAATATACAATAAAAACAATGGGTCACGGTGCTTATTTTTGAAAAAAATGGGGTATAATCTTAAAGAAATTTGTATAGTTAGTATAAGAGAAATTTTCAAAATGCATATATTTTTAAAATGTGACATATATATAGAAAGTTCTATTTTGTTTAAAAAAAACAGATTGGCTATACTTTTGGTTTCTGTACTAAAAACATGGGGTCACGGCACTCCTTTTCGAGATTTGAAAGGAATACTAAATTTTCTAATACATTTCTTTGTAAAAATTAGTCAGACATTTTGCCGCCAATTATTTCCCCTTAAATCAGATTTTTTTAAGAAAAAGCTAAACATCTTTTGAAGTGTTTTTCTTGTATTTTTTTAATTAATAAAATATAATATAGAAATAAATTCTACATCATTTATATTGTAATAAGTTTTTAAAACTGAAATATAGGCTAATTGCAAGATGACTTAAAAGGTGCTCTGTTTTAGAACCCCCAGTCTCCTTAAATTACTTTTAATTAAGCTGAAGTTAAGACAAAATTGCCTGTGTACGTTAAAGTTTATGTTGTAATTGTCGTCAAATCGATATCCATTTGTTATATATTTACCTTTACTAATAAAAATAAACAAAAAAACAAGTCAAATCTTGCCCATTAGCTATTGAGGAAAATCTGTTGAAATGTTTTAACGTTGAGTTTTCATTTAACGTTCTGATTATATCTCGGGACATTCTATAGGAAATAATGGACGAACGAAACAGAGGAACCAAACGGGTATCCGAGTGTCAAAAGTCAAAAAGGGCAGAGAAAACAATAAGAACGGGACAAAAACAGACAAAATGCAAAACACGAAAACACAAAATAACTGAATTTCAATTACCAACGCGAACTCCAGTCGAAACGAGAGTGAACTCAGGTGCTCCGGAAGAGTAAGCAGTTCCTGTTTGCTATAGCACACCCGTCGCGTTGCCAACAGTCAATTCAGAGTGTCAAATCCGGTAAATGACATCAAAACAAAACCCTATGAAAAACCAACATCTGCACTCATTTGAGAGATCAAAATCCCATATTTGTCTATAAGTGCATGATATCTTCTGTCAATTTTCTTGTGTGAAGACAGCAAAACACATTTATGGCAAACATGTATAACCAAAGTAAACGTTTTCATGGCGACACTTCCTGCTTTGCGTAGTAAGGATAGAGATAGAAATAGAAAAAAAAGTTTTCATTAGCCCACAATCCTAAAGACATTTATTATTCCTTACGCTTCCTATATAATATGACAATATCCTGATATACTACTAGCAATTTCCATTATGGCTAGATGTGATGAGGACGCACATCTATTTCAGTCCAAGTCCAAATAATTATTCCGTCTTTTTTATATTTTTTGACGTTTGGCTACCTACAACTTGGACTAAAAACGTTTAAATAACGAAAATCTCCGATAGACGTCATGTTTGTTCGGAGTTTTCAGTCCCTCGCTTGTTCCCATCCTTGCTTAAACATAAAGGATGCCTGATTTCTTGGGAAAAAAAGCATACAAAAAAAAAAAAGAAATACATGAAAACATGTTTACTTATACAGTTTAAAAGCTCTACGGAGCTTATGTTTTATTGTTATATGTCCACCGACTTTAAATAAAGTTTACTCGACTTGTCTTGGTTGTGAAGGATCTGCGTCCACTTCGGTTTTGACCACATGCCTTTGGGTTCAGGATTTTTTGTTATTAATAGCGTGTAAAAAAGTAATTTCATGCTCGTCTATACGCTATTTCAACGTGGAAATAGAAAATAGACGAATATGAAAAAAAATACACGTTATTAATACTTAAAATCCTGGAACAGTGTTAACGAATGTGTCTTAGGGACATGTCACTCTTTGTTCTAAGTCGTGTTATTGAAGGCATCCTAAATAAGGACATGTCCCAATTTAAGGATGTGAAAATTGTTGTCCTAGGACGATCCTTGTGCCTTTCAACTTAAAAAATGTCTGAAATTTGTCTATTATCACTGAATTAGGGCTTTATGTGACCAAACTTTCATTTTTTGATAACTTACTTTCTAAATTTTATTAATAAATATTTTTTTCCCTTTTCTGAATATCTACTCAACCTTCATTAACACTAATATATTGGGTATTGTTTGTCTGTCTTAAAGCAAATGCATGTAGACTTTTCACAATTAAAAAATCAATAATACACAGGCAAAATTTAGACATACGTCTGACGTACGTTAATAAAAACGTGCGTCTGACGTAGTGCATAAACGTACCTTAAACATATGTTTCTAACCGCTGAACGGTAAACGTACGTCAAATTATTGTAAAATCATATGTCAGACATACGTTTTTCAAACGTGCGGTAAACGTACGTTTACCATACGTCAGACATATTGTTTCCTGAAATGTATGAAGTTAGCAAGTTACTTATTTAGTATGTTTTATTATGAAATAAAAATATTGCCAAGATAAATTTTTAATGTGCGTCAGACGTACGCGGTTAGAAACGCCAATTTAATATGCGTCAGATGACTAGCGTTTAAGGTGGGACGTTACGTTAAAAACGACGTTACCGATAAAATTGACCTGTACACTGAAAAATCTGTCTGAACGTCGTGAAACGCGGCGTCAATTTTAGTTAGATTCTATTGCATTTTACACGTACAGGCAATGTTCACGAGTCCGTACCTTAAAAACGAAGTCCGTGACATATCATTTATTTTACATCAATGCATCGCGAATTTTCCAAGGAATATTATATTAGTTTTTGGTCAAAATTTGGATATCGTTAGTCCATTTTTGTGTATAAAAAGTAAAGATAAATGATGTTGAAACTCTTTTTTTCCTATATGTCTTTGTTAATTTCACGCCAAAATTGCAGTTTTCAAATGCATTTATTTAAAAAACGAGGTCCGTGACCCCCATTTTTTATTTCATATATGGATGTAATTCACTTAGTACTATGCGTCTACCAATTTTCATTAAAATATGGATATATGCCATTTGGTATCGTCCCACCTTAACGTGCGCCAGACGCACGTTAAACGCAGTCAACATTTTGTCTGTGTACCTGTTGATGTTTGCTTCCCAAACTAAGAGATTTGCATTTGTTTTTTTAGACATAAGTGCAAGGTGCAAACCAAACTAATGACAAAATGCATTTTGATGATACTGCAATACATTTAATACTTTAAAAAAACAAAGGTTTTGAATAAACAAAACTACCGAACTTGAATGATCAATCTCATAGTCCCGAGAAAATGACAAGAACGAATCAGTCATACCGGAGAATTTGTGGATCGCAATGGTCCTGACTTGGTACGGGCATTTCAAACGAAATGGTGGGTTAAACCAAGTTTTATGAAATAAAAAAAACCCGTAAACATTTACTAGTATTTTATATTTATAAATCATTTGTTAATGCAAAACAAAAACCTTCTTTTCTTTTTAGATGCTTTTATATTGGCTGAAATATATGACATATGGCTATATAGGATTATCCTAAATTCGATTAAGGATTGTCCTATTTATGGTGATCCTAAGATGGCCTCGTTTTACGTCCTTGGACGTGTCTAAGGATGATCCTTTCTACATCCTTTTTTCAGTCCTAAGACATAATTTTCTTTATATGCTAAATTTTGAAAGTAAAATATCAAAAATGAGAGTTGGGCCACATACAACCCTATATCAAGGAGATAAAACTTATTTCAGACACTAATATTTAGTTTAAAGGCACAAGGATGGTCCTAGGACAACAATTTTCACATCCTTAATTTAGGACCAAATTTAGGACATGCGCTTTTTTAGGATGCCTTCAATAACGTCACTTAGGACAGAGACATGTCCAAAGACCATCCTTAGATATGTCCTAATCCTAGGAAACCTTCGTTAACCCGGCCCCTGGACCCAAACACCGGTGGTTTCCACTCGATTTCCCGTTGCTGATTCCAGTTAAGGTGTCTCGGGGCTATTAAAATTCTACTACAGATTTTTTTCATTTTTAACACATTGATAGACCTTAATGCATAGATAAAAAATATCAAATAAAAAGAGGGGGTCACCGTTCATTTTAAAGCTCTAGCAGCTTTCTATAAATAGCAAAATTTCAATATATTTATAAAGAATATATAGGGAGAAAAGCTATGGGGGCACCTAAAGAAGAATTCCTACTATAGAATCAGCTCAAAATCTGAAGGAAAGTCCCTTTTCTTAAGCTCTTCGAAATTGTATGAAAAAAACCTAGGGTCACCGTTCTTTTTTTCAAGATATTCATGAAAATTCAAAAAATTCCTATTTATTCTATATAAATTATCTCCCTTTGATTTAGTACGGGAAATTCTAAAAATGATTAAAAAGACCTTTTTGTATTACAATTGCTTGTAATTTGTTAAAATATATCATAATATATTGTTTTTGTCTGCAATATCCAGTTAATTTATCAATTTTAAACAAAATACGAATATGTGCAAAAAGATGCTCAGTAGAAAAGCCTCGAGCCACCTTAAGTTGATTTTATACATGATGTTAATTTGTGCTGGTCTTTTACATATCTTGTATTTGCATTTATGGACTTCTGGCATGTGACTTCGTTCTTCTACTAGGTATCTTTATTTATGTTTTGTAAGTTTCTAACTGTTAATGAAACCATTATCAACAGAAATATGAAGTAAAAGGAATTTTGTTAACGTAAGGAATTTGTATTTATAATTTTCTTACACATCAATATTATGAAATCCCCATAGTTTATTCTTTCATAATCAAGTCACTAAAGAGAGGGTTGTTTTTTATAACTAAGTCACTTAAAGAAAGGGTGATGTATAATGAATATTTTTGTCTGTATGTTTGTGTTTCTTAATTTCTACCGCGTTTGTAGTAATTCCAATGCTATAGATTTGCTTTGCAATATTTAGATATCAAATTGTTTAACGAAAGACAGTAGAATACGCTGATAAAATAACACCGAGAGTCTGCCACTACAAAACCTATAAAATAAATACAATTCAAAGTTACACATCCAATATATATAATTTTTTTCTAGTATCCACAAATTGCAACATACATGTAAGCAAACGCCAAAACATTTTATATTGAATTTGTAATATACTTATAAATCGTTGCCCCTTTAAATGTTATTGACAGAAAATGCTAAATAGTGTGTATGATACATCTTAGACAATAAATCATTAAAAAAAATAATATTCAAAAACATATACCGAATATGTTTTTGTAAAGAGTCTTAATGTTTTGTCTGAATCTATTATCGAAAAATCCGTATATGAAAGCATTCGTAACATTGTTCACGAAAAAGCACCAGACAAATGTGTTATATATTACTTTTTCTGTAAAAGACGCGCGTTCTAATAAGTCTTCGTCTATAAAGAGCCATATCTTCATTGCTAAATGAGGAACGTAACTTAATAAAAAGACAATGGTAATTAAAAACATCATTAAAGTTGTTCGTCGTGTAACGTGAAAATGTAAAATTGTCCTATGGTGAGATTTGGCCTGTTTCCTGTTTTCTGAATTGTGTGTGCTGTGTTCCGAATTGTGAGTGCTGTGTTCTGAATTGTGAGTTGCGTGTTCTAATCTGTGTTCCAAAAAGTTGCGAGGACTGTGGTTTGAATCATGATGACCATTCATATTAAGAGTAATCGAAGGCAAGTGGATACATTCAAACGTTCCATGATCAGCTGCGACGTTATATAAGCGTTTTCGAAATTGCCCATTTTTCTTGAAGTTTTGAGAGGACATTATCTCTTCATTTGATGGGTCTTGGTGATTATTGATATCCTTACGGTTTATTTTATCAATTGTCGCTTGTACCGAGAAAGATTTTCTAAATTCCTCATGATGTGAGATACTCCTGGCCATTAAACTATACAGCACAACCAACAGACCAAACAAAAATACAGCAATCAAAACTAAAAACGCGTTGAAATATGCCTGGTATGGCGTATCCATAAAGCGGTCTTCTGTGTGACAACGAACGCCTGATATATTTGGATTGGTCGTGTTAACTGAACTGTGACCAAACAAGATTGGGACAGGCCAGCAAACTGACAGAGATAAGCATAGGGCGAGAATGCAAGCTAACTTGGCTTGTCTATGGGTTATCTGCTTTTTGAGAGGCGCACATACTTTTCTATACCTGAAAAACAATGACACCATCTATAAGTTGATATCATTTGGTATTTAAAATATGGAGTTTGTTTTGTTTTTAATTTTACAAACACTTTTCTATAAAAAATGTAAAGTTTTAATCTAGGAAGATAAATTTAAACACAGCTAAACTACAAGGTGGATTTTTGCTACTTTTATTAAGTTGATAAATGTTAAAAGATATATGGTATTCACGAGAGAAAAAAACTTTTAAAAAGAAAAAAAAATACTTTACCTGTCAATTGCTATGATTATGAGAATAAATGCTGATGAGGCGCAATTAAGATAATTAGAAAATCTGAGAATCTTGCAGGCAGGAATTATGGTGAACGTCAAAGGGTTCAAAAGGTCGATTATAACGAACGGCATCCCGATGATACAAATGATAAAATCCAAGGCAGCCAGCACGATGATGAAAATTCTCGGGATTGATTTCTTCATTTGAAAAATGTAGATAATGAGCACGTGAGAATTGCCGATTAGTCCGATGGACATTAAAATTGACAAAAAAATTACTCCTCCAATATATTGTTTAGATTCCTCAGAATTAAGTTCCTTGAGTTCCATCGAGGCCATGAAAATGTTAATAGTTATTTGACTAATTTCAACAAAATTTTCAAATCATGCAATTGTTAACGCACTGATTACACTCATTGCAAAGCTACAACAGTTGTTTACTCAAACGTTTTCCATTAAAAAGACAAACTCAGACTTCATATTAACAATAGTAAATTTTAGATCATGAATAGCGATAGTCATTTGATAATTAGAAATCCACATCATCGAACTTTACATATCTCTTTGGTTGTTCTAATGGCCAAGTCAATTTATTGGACATAGTATAGTGTTGCAGTGTAAGTTCCTGATATCAATTGCAAAATCAAAGATGTGACATCTCTATTTATTGTAGTTTAATGCATATGATAACAGGGACCTTGAGTTCAAATTAGCAACTAGACCCAATCACAGAACAGTTTGCTTCAATTTCAGCAAGCATTTTTTTTAAATTATTTATTTATTTATTTATTTATTTTTTTAAATGTTTTGAAGTCAAAGTAAGAATTCGTAATACCAGAAATTTTTTTAAAAGCTGGTAACCTTCAAAAGTTCTATGTGGTAGCCTGAATGTTATAGTTTTGTTTGAACAGTCATCCATTTTATGGGGTTCCTAAAAAACTTTGTAATTAAAATGACGGTCTTAAAGTGCAATATAATTATCTAAAGTTGAGAATGTCAATAGTATTTGAACTCGACCATATTGTCTTGTTCTCCACTTTTTCAAAACAATTTTTGGACTTTTTAAAAAATTGATTTAGTCACACGTTACAAAGACTTCACCACTTTAATTGAAAAAATAAATGTTTTGTACATTGTTTATAATACTGCGTAAATTGTTCCAATGTTGACCATTTAATATAATTACCCTATTTTACAAATGATAAAATCCAAGGCCGCCAGCACGATGATGAAAATTCTCGGATTAGACCTATTCATTTGGAAAATGTATACATTAATATGGACACACAAATTACTCCTCCGATACATGTATATTGTTTAGATTCCGCGAAATAAGTTCCTGCAATTCTTCGAGGCCATTAAAAATTTTAATTCACATTCGATTAATTTCCACAAAATTTTAAACACATCGCATTTAAGGCAAAATATGACTGTATTCGGCCATAAAACTCTTATTGTCAACCAGATGTGAAATAACACCCCTCAAGATCAATAATTAGAATATACTATGGCAATCGTTTTTAGATAAAAATTTTGAAGCCGTAACCACGGCTTGCCCCAGGGTGCCGTTTCATAGAGCGATCGTTAGCCTAACGTGCACGTTAGCCCATTTAATTTGCATGGGATAATGAGCACGTTAATTAACGATCGCTTTATGAAACGACACCCTGAACTTTTGCGTCGCAACATTTGTTCCAGGATTTGGCCCCTTTTGCCCCTAATATATTTCGGCCCAAATTAACATGCAAAAAATATTTATAACTTTCACATAAATTACTTAATTGTTGTTGATGGGTTATATTTCACATCTGGTTGACGGAAAGAGTTTTATGGCCGAATACAGTTAATAATTCTGCCATAAATTCGCTGTGAAATCAAACAACATGAATTGTAAACGCACTGATTGCACTCATTACAAAGCGAGAACGATTATTTCTTTAATAGTTTTCCATTAGACAAATAAAATCAGACAAAATCTTAACAATGGTAAATGGCGATAGTTTTTAGATTTAGAAATCCATATCATCGAACTTATATCTCTTTGATTGTCCTAATGGCTAAGCCTATTCATTTATTGGACTAGGTAAAGTACAGCGCAAGTAACTTAGTGATATCAATTATCAAATAGAAGATGTGACATCTTCTTTTAATAACGTGGACTTCTAATTCAAATTAGCAATTAGAACCAATCACAGAATAGTTTTTTATTTTCATTTTCAGCAAGTTATTTTGAAAATCAAAGTGAAAATTTCGTAATGCCAGAAGAAAAGGTGTGATTCATGAATCTGTTAACTTTCAATATAATTCTTTTTGTTTGTCCGATTGTACTTTTTAAGAAATTGATTAGTCACCACTTTCATTAAGAATTGAAAATAAATATACATTTTTTGTACATTGTTTATAATACTGCGTTCAATGTTCCAATGTTTACCATTTCATGCAATGCTGTTGATTATCATTATTGTATAAGCAGTTAAAACACCTTTATCTATTTTATCATATATAAATATATGTACTAAAGATGTTATCTTTAAAAAAATTGTCGGTTAGTTATGAAAAAAAATATGTTACAGGCAGGATTTTTGGCATTCAATGGACTTTTTCGATCTGACATTTGTTAAAAATTAAGAAAACCCCCTCGACTGAAATGGTGAACTTTCAGAGTTTTACCATGTGTGGCAAATCATAATATATTTGACGTTATCTAACCACTGAGTCAAACAAAGCCTTAGTCAACCCTATGCTTGACATAGCATTTGTAGCTTAGCACTGAGAATTACAGCAAATGCATTTCGAGCAATTTCTTGAATTTTGATTTTTAGGTATTTCAGGTATTTGAAACTGTTTAATACGCCAGGTTTCTTTCGTTGTACTACAAATGGTCGATATCCTCGGTGTTGGATTTGGCTTTCTAACATCTCGGGAAATAAATTTGATATTTATGATGTTAGAAATTCAATAATCAACTCGATTGTGTTTTAGAAGCTTTATTTCCTTGAGAACTTTTTGTTCAATACTTTTGGTTTTTGACCTTCTAATGTTTTGTTTCAAATGCTGCTATGAGACTCATTGAAACATGCATATATAGCATGCCAAATTACCTGCCTTTATTCCCATTTCCGTATTTGTATTAAAATAATTATTGTTATTGGTTTGAACTATGTTATAAAACTGTTATTAGAATTGAGAACCAACTGTCCGTATCAGCTATATGCTTAGTTTCATCTATTTGCTTGACCCTAATGGATGTAATTTTGCAAAATAAAGATTATTTTCAATATAATGCCCATCTCAATGCAGCTGCTGTGGAAAATGATAACTAAATATGTGGTTCATGCATGCTTTTCCCAAGAAATTAGTTATCATTCACGTTTAAAAATGATGTGTGCAATTGTGGGACTAAAATAGTCCAGATAACCATGACTGCAATAGTCTCATTTTGTGCTCCGTCTGACTTTTACAGGACATATACGTATACGTATATCGCAAACAGATATTGAAATTGTAACACCAAATGATAAAATATTCATATCAGCTGAAATGATTAATGACTGTTTCAATTAGTTTGTGGCGGTTTGTTGTATTGAGATGATCACCTCTTTACCCTTATTATGTCATAAAACCTAGTTTAACCCATTCTTTTGAAATGCCTGTACCAAGTCAGGACTTTGATCTTCAAAATCTTTGGTATGTCTTTGCCTTGTTTTGTCTTTTCTTCTGGATATACTAGTATGGGATTGGTGATCCCAGTTCGGAGTTTTGTTATTACCTATATTTACACCTCTCCTCGCCGATTTTTTTTTATACTCTTACGAGACTTAATTTCTTCAGGGACTCGATGAAAGAGGCAAGGTCATTTAATCTTACATTCAGATATGTTGATGATGTCCTTTCTGTCAATAACACTCCATTTGGTAGATGGATTCCTTCAATATATCCTCCAGAAATGGAGATTAAAGAGACCACCGAATCAAATTGCTCTACGTCTTTCTAGGATTTGCACCTCGAATTTGACCCAGGTGGTCATTTACAATAACAGAGACAATTTTAGTTTTTTCTAAACCTGGTCTAACCCACCATTTTGTTTGAAATGCCTGTACCAAGTCAGGACCATTGCGATCCACCAATTCTCCGGTATGACTGATTCGTTTTTGACATTTTCTCTGGACTATGAGATTGATCTTTCAAGTTCGGTAGTTTTGTTATTACCTTTATTACAAGAAAAAAAGAATTATTTTATAACTATGTGTGTTTTTGCTCCTCTCAAGTGGGTTGGTCATGGGTAGGTATTTTTCAATATTTTTTTTTTCAAATATATTAAATTACTTTACGTTTCCGCAATACAATAAATAAACTTTAAATGTTTTAGGTACGTATATATATATATGTGTGTGTATGTGATCAGCAAGCAAAAATATCTTTATTTTAGGGTCAATCACATGTCAATAGCACATGTGTTTTTTTCATAATTATAGTTTGCACAATCGAAATTTTTTTCCAGATCCAGTTTGCCTCACTATTTTCTAGGACCCTAGCTACGGCCATGGGAACAATATATCTACTTAAGCATGACAGACGTGTTCCCATTTACATATACTTATATCAAAATTAACACAAAATCTATTTAGATTATACTATTACGAGAAATAAAAAAAAGGAAATATTTGATTGTTTATATCAATCGATAGATGCTTTGATTTAGTAGGACTTAACAACAGCATGTGTTTCTAAATGTTTTACTTATTTTAGGCCACGCTTATTTTCCTTAAATATTCTGTTGTTAATAAAACTTAAATCAATATATTTTTTACTGTTTTTTTTTATTTGTTGTGCCTTGTTGGAGATCATCAACAGATGTAGGTTTGGGACTTGCACCCTTCCATATTTCACACATGCATGTCCTATTCAAGAAATTATATTAAAGTTTATGTTTGTACTTGTCATCAAATTGATCTTTATTAATCAATGGCTACCATAATTAGTAAATGATTAGCAATTAAATTGAGATAAACCATTAGCGAGATGGAAGTAATTTTCAGTTGTAAGCGCTCTGACTATATCTTGAACGCTCTTAAGGAAATAATACCGGACGAAACGCATAAAATTATACTAAAACTGTGGAAGATGCAAACATATTTCACCAACGGTTAACGTTTCCATGGTGACACTTCCTACTTTTGGACAGTAAGGAAGTTATGAAGAAAAAAAAAGTTTTTATTAGCCCACGTTCTTTAAAACATTTAATATATAAAGGCTTCCTACTGGTCGCGTTGAAGCCTGCTGGTGGTTTTTCCATTGTTTTTTTTCTTTTTTTTTCTAAATTACCGCTTGTTATGTAAGCTGTGTCGCGTACACTTACTTCACATCTCATTATTTTCTATTCCTATATGAAATGACAATATCCTAATAACTACTAGCAATTTCCATTAAGTCAACTATTTGTAACTGAGTTGTGATGAGTCTAAATAATTATACAGTCTTCGAAACCTTTTTATAATTTTGGCTTCCTACGACTCTGCGAATCCACAAACCCAGGAAGACGTCATGATTATCTGGACTATTTTAGCCCCACAGTTATTCACATCCTTTGTAATAGAAAATAAAGAGATGTGGAATAAGTGTACGCGACACAGCCCACAATTAAACGGCAATTTAGAAAAACCACAATGGACAACCGCCAGCAGCCTTCAACGAGGCCATTTGGCACTGTTCGCGGTTATGCAATTGGCCCATGGTCTAAATAAGATGCATATAATTCAAATCCAGCCCTGAAATAGTCACAAATAGACCCCCTTCTTAAACAAGGAACAGAAAACATCAAAAAGACAAGTACAAACGAAAGCTTTGTCAAGGATTCCTGGCTTAGGACAGGCACATGTAATATGTGGCGGGGTTAAACTAGTTTTTTGGGCCCAACCTTCCCCCTATCAATATTCCTAGACAAAGCACAAAAATTAAACACACAATAAAAATCAAATCGATCAAAGTCCAATTCTACTAGAGAGAACCTAAGACAAAAAACATTAATGATAACTAATTTCTGGAGAAATCATGCATGAAAACGTGGTTTTTCTAAATTTTCTTAATTGTGGGCTGTGTCGCTTACACTTATTCCACATCTCATTATTTTCTATTATATTACTCCGGAGCATTCACTTTTGTGCCGAGTTGATTTCCCGTTGCTGATTGCAGCTTAGTTGATTTTATGCGTTGTTTTTGTTTGTTATTTTGCGCGCTTTTTTCATGTTGTTGTCTTGGATGTCTTGTTTTTGTATTTGCATGGTCAATTTTCCGACATTTGAATACCCATTCACTGACGTTTGAATGCCCATTCACTGACATTTGAATGCCCATTCACTGACATTAGAATGCCCCATTCACTGCCATTTGTACTTCGTTCTTCTGAACATTTTTACGGATTTACTAGATCATTGGAATTTTCTAACTGCTAATGAAAGAAGCAGTGGTACCAATGGGGTATCCGAATGTCACAAGTTCGAAAGGGCAGAGACATGCAGTAAACACCAACAAGAACGAGACAAAAAAACAGACAACATGTAAAACATGGAAACACAAAATAACTGAATATCAATCAAACTTATATCAACAGAATGCTTTAAAAAATTAGGTTAACATAAAGAATATTATTAATGGCTTTTTAACACATCAATATTATGAAATCCCCATAGTTTATTCTTTTATAATCAAGTCATTAAAAAGAGGGGGGTGGTCTATAATGGTATTTTTGTCTGTATCTTTGTTAACTTTCTACTGTTTAATATAATCCCAATGCTATGGGCTTGTTTTGCAATAAATTAAGATCTATTCTAAAAACAGATTTTAAAAGTTTTAATAATTTAATTTGTATTAGGAACGACAATAGAATACGTCAAATATCAACACCGAGAAACCGGCAATAAAATACATGTATTTGAAATTCATAGTTACCAGGGGCGCATCAAGAATTTTAGTATACACAGTGATGGCGGAAAAATATTTTTCTTTGTTTTTTCGGGTGGTGCGAATTTTTTTACTATTTTTACGTGGATTTTGTGCAAAGAACACAATTTTTGTCAGTTTAAGGGGGAGGGGACGTCCAGTACGCCTTTTTTTGATCCGCACCTGGTTATACTTTCTACATGTCCTATGTATATGACTTTTTTTAGACTATGCATAATTTTAATTACGCATAAAATTACAACACACAGTAGTTAAACACCAATTAAACTGTTGGAATCAAATTTGTAATATTCTTTAAAAAATCATTGCTCCTTAAACATATTAAGACATGTACGTTATTAACAAAAAATGCTGAACGATTAATATAATAAAGCTTAGACCATAGATCACATATATCTAAAAATATTCAAAAACATTTACAGAATATGTTTTTGTAAAGAGTCTTAATCTTTTGTCTAAATCTATTATCGAAAAATCCGTATATGAAAGCATTCGTAACATTGTTCACGAAAAAGCACCAGACAAATGTGTTATATATTACTTTTTCTGTAAAAGAAGCACGTTCTAATAAATCTTCGTCCATAAAGAGCAAAATCTTCAATACTAAATGAGGAACGTAACTTAATAAGAAGATAATGGTAATCAAAAACATCATTAAAGTCGTTCGTCGTATAACATGAAAATGAATTAATGTCCTATGGTGAGATTTGGCGTGAGTTCTGTGTTCTAAGTTGTGAGCTGTGTGTTCTGATTTGTGAAAACTGTGTGCTGAAAAGTTGTGAGGACAGTGATTTGAATCATGATGACCATTCATATTAAGAGTAAACGCAGGCACGTGAATACTTTCAAGCGTTTCATGGACAGTTGCGATGTCATAGGAGCGTTTTCGAAATCGCCAATTTTTCTTGAAATTTTGAGAGAACAATATCTCTTCGGTTGATGGTTCGTGGTGAATATCAATATCCTTAAGGTTTTCTTTATCAATTGTCGCTTGTACCGAGAAAGATTTTCTAAACTTCTCATGATGTGCGATACTTCTGGCCATTAGACTGTACAGTATAACCAACAGACCAAACATAAACCCAATAACCAAAACTAAAACTGCATTGAAATATGCCTGGTATGGCGTGTCCTTGAAACGGTCTTCCGTGAAACAGCGAACGCCTGTTATATTTGGATTGGTCGTGTTCACTGAACTGTGACCATACAAGATCGGGGCCGGCCAGGAAAATGATAACGATAAGCATAGGGCCAGGATGCAAACTATTTTAGCTTGTCTGTGAGTTATCTGCTTTTTGAGAGGCACACATACTTTTCTATACCTGAAAAACAATGACACCATCTATTAGTTGATATCATTTGGTATTAAAATATGGAGTTGGCTTTTTCTTTAATTTTACAAACACTTTTCTATTAAAGATGTTAAATTTATATTTCAAAAGATAAATTGAAACACAGGTAAACTACATGCTGGATGTTTGTTAAGTCGATAAATGGTATACACTTCATAGGAGATGAAAAAAATACTGTACCTGTCAATTGCTATGATTATGAGAATGAATGACGATGAGACGCAACTAAAATAATTAGAGAATCTGAGAATCTTGCAGGCAGGAATAATGGTGAACGTCAAAGGGTTCAAAAGGTCGATTATCACGAACGGCATCCCGATGATACATATGATAAAATCCAAGGCAGCCAACACGATGATGAAAATTCTCGGGATTGATTTCTTCATTTGAAAAATGTAGACAATGAGCACGTGAGAATTGCCGATTAGTCCGATGGCCATTAAAATTGACAAAAAAATTCCTCCTCTAAAATATTGTTTAGATTCCTCAGAATTAAGTTCCTCGAGTTCATTCGAGGCCATGAAAATTTTAATAGAGATTTGACTAATTTCAATAAAATTTTCAAATCATTCAATTTGAATTGTTAACGCAATGATTGCCCTCATTGCAAAGATACAAGTGTTTACTCAAAACGTTTTCAGTTAAAAAGACAAACTCAGACTTTATATTAAAAATAGAACATTTTAGAATATGAATTGGGATAGTTATTTTATAATTTGAAATCCACATCATCGAACTAACATATCTCTTTGGTTGTTCAAATGACAAATTCAATTTATTGGACTAAATAAAGCACAGCGTAAGTTCTTGATATCAATTATAAAATAAAAGATGTGACATCTCTTTTTATTGTAGTTTGATGCAAATGATAACGGAGAGTTCCAATACCAAATAAGCAACTAGGACCAATCACAGGACAGTTCAACATTGTCAAGCAATTTTGAAAATAAAAGTGAGAATTTCGTTATACCAGGAAAAAACGTGTTATTTTCTAAACTGTTAACCTTCAAAGTTCTATGTAGTAGTCTGAATGTCATACTTTTGTTTGAACAGTCATCCATTTTATGGGATTCCTGGAAATTTTTGTAATAAAAATGACTGTCTTGAAGTGCAATATAATTATTCAAAGTTGACAATGTCAATAGTATTTGAACTCGCCCATATTGTCTTGTTCTCCAATTTTTCAAAACAAGTTTTGTACTTTATAAGAAATTGATTTAGTCACACTTTACAAAGACTTCACCACTTTCATTGAAAAAAAAAATGTTTTGTACATTGTTTATAATACTGCATAAAATGTTCCACTGTTAACCATTTAATATAATTATGTTGCAAACCGATTATACATATGATAAAGTCCAAGGCCGCCAGAAGGATGCTGAAAATTATCGGATAGACCTATTCATTAGGAAAATGTAAACAATAGGCATGTGGAAATTAACAACAATTCCGACGACCATTAATATGGACACAAAAATGAATCCTCCAATATATTGTTTAGATTCCGCGAATTAACTTCCTGCAATTCTTTCGAGGCAAAAAAAAATTGATTAATTTCCACAAAATTTTCAACACAGCGCATTTAAGGCCATTAAACTCTTTCCGTCAACCAGATGTAAAATAACACCCCTCAAGATCAATATAATTAGAATATACTATGGCAATCGTTTTTAGATAAAAATTTTGAAGCTGTAAACACGGCTTGCTCTAGGACTTTTGCGTCGCAACATTCGTCCCAGGATTTAGCCTCTTTCGCCCCTAAGATATTTCGGCCCAAATAAATATTACAAAATTATTTACAACTTTCACATAAATTACTTAATTGATGTTGATGGGTTATATTTCACATTTGGTTGACGGAAAGAGTGTTATGGCCAAATACAGTTATATTCTGCCTTAAGGATGTTCGCTACTATTATTGAAAATAAATAGGTTTCAAATTAGATGCCTGAAATGAAAAGATATTGGTAAAAGATATAAAATAAGCAAAAAAAAATGATAGGTTCGTGACCTTGGTTTCAAGATAATTGACGTTAAAGTTTTGGCGGGAAAAGGTTTTCTCTGACCTTTTCATAGGTTTAGCATTAGCACTATTTAGCTGTTAAAACCCTTGACAGAATAAATAGGATTTGATAAAACTTTGTATATAGCCTCTTTATGACATATTAAAGACATTAATAACAAGAAAATAGGGGGTTCGTGAGCAAATATTTAACCCTATTTTGATGGTAAAATCCAGAGGATTCTGAAAAAATGACAGAAATACCAAAAAACAAGACTAGCGAGCATCCTTAAATGCACTGTGAAATCAAACAACATGAATTGTAAACGTACTGATTGCACTCATTGCAAAGCCAGAACGATTATTTCTTTAATTGTTTTCCATTAGACAGATAAACTCCGACTAAATCTTAACAATGGTAAATGGCGATAGTTATTTAATATTTAGAAATCCATATCATCGAACTAATATCTCTTTGATTGTCCTAATGGCTAAGCCGAATTATTTATTGGACTAGGTAAAGTACAGCGTAAGTTACTGATATCAATTATCAAATAGAAGATGTGACATCTTCTTTTAAGAACGTGGACTTCTAATTCAAATTAGCAATTAGAACCAATCACGGAATAGTTTTTTATTTTCATTTTATTTTGAAAATCAATCTGTTAACTTTCAATATAATTCTTTTTGTTTGTCCGATTGTACTTTTTAAGAAATTGATTAGTCACCACTTTCATTAAGAATTGAAAAAAAAAAATGTTTTGTACATTGTTTATAATACTGCGTTCAATGTTCCAATGTTTTATTATTGTGTAAGCAGTAAAAACACTTTTATCTATTTTATCATATATATAAATAAGTCAGACCTTCATGACCTTTATCATGTTTATACTTCATTTAAAGAACACCACGTCTGACACAACGGATGGTCAATGGTAAAGGATGCTAGCTGTTTTCATACATGTACTAATAGATGTTATCTTTAAAAAAATTGTCAGATTATTTAATAAAAAAATATGTTACAGGCAGGATTTTTGGCATTCAATGGACTTTTGCGATCTGACATTGGTTAAAAATTAAGAAAACATCCTCGACTGAAATGGTGAACTATAAGAGTTTTACCATATGTGGCAAATCATAATATATTTGAAGTTATCTAATCACCGAGTCTAACAAAGCCTTAGTCAAGACCTATGCTTGACATAACATTTGTAGCTTAGCAATGAGAATTACAGCAAATGCATTTCGAGCAATTTCTTGAATTTTGATTTTTAGGTATTTCAGGTATTTGAAACTGTTTAATACGCCAGGTTTCTTTCTTTGTACTACAAATGGTCGATATCCTCAGTGTTGGATTTGGCTTTCTTATAACATCTCGGGAAATAAATTTGATATTTATGAGGTTAGAAATTCAATAATCAACTCGATTGTGTTTTAGAAGCTATATTTCCTTGAGAACTTTTTGTTCAATACTTTTGGTTTTTGACCTTCTTATGTTTTGTTTCAAATGCTGCCATGAGACTCATTGAAACATGCATATATAGCATAACCAAATTACCTGCCTTTATACCCATTTCGGTATTTGTATTGAAATAATTATTGTTATTGGTTGAACTATGTTATTAAACTGTCATTAGAATTGAGAAACAACTGTCCGTATCAGCTAAATGCTTAGTTTCATCTATTTGCTTAACGGATGTAATTTGGCAAAAAAAAAGATTATTTTCATATAATGCCTATCTCAATGCAGATGCTCTGGAGTATTATAACTAAATATGTGGTTAATGCATGTTTTTTTTCCAAACATTAGTTATCATTCACGTTAACAAAAGGCTCCCAAGAGCCTGAATCGCTCACCTGAACTACACAGATACATATATTTGTAGATATTATTGTGATTAACCATATGCGATTTATGAAATATCTTGGTTAGTTTTCAAGATATTGGGCTTAATAAGTGCAAAGGACAAGATATGATAAGTGCTAAATTTGGCCCCCTAATTTACCATTTTTTTAAAATAATTGAACTGAAGTTAAATCATTCTAGATCAGTTCTTAGATGAATAAAGTATACTAAAATAACATTAATTTTAACTAAATCTTGTTTATTACGTCACAGTGACGTCATCAAATTATGTGAAAATGGCATTTTTGTGAAAAAGAGTAAAAATCATGCAAATTTTGATTAGTTTTTGGCAAATTTAACTATGAGCCACTCAGAGTACCACAGAGATATTTTTGTGGTCTGTTTCTATATTAAAAATGATTATCTACATAAATTATTTTAGTGGTACTCTGTGTGGCTCATAGTTAAATTTGCTGAAAACCACTTCAAAATTGCAGGTTTTTTACAGTTTTTCACCAAATCACGATTTATAAGCCACTTTGGGTAATTATTTCAACACCATAGTGGAACACTTTAAACGAAATAATGCTGATATAGTAAAGTTTTCGGTTATAAAAAGACTTACTTTGTCATCCAAGAGTCTAGCAAGAAAAACAAATTTACAGAAGATCAAATAATAGAAATGCTCAACTTTTTAATCGACAACATATTTGTACAGTTTGGTGGACGTGTTTTTCAGCAAACAATAGGTATCCCAATAGGCACAAATTGTGCACCATTGCTTGCCGATTTGTTTCTTCATTCATATGAAGCAGACTTCTTACAATCACTTCTAGACAAAAAGGACCGCAAACTTGCTTTATCCTTCGATCTCACATTTCGTTATATTGATGATGTCCTTTCACTAAACAATCCTCGATTTGGTGACTATTTACATCTCATATATCCGAAGGAACTTGAGGTAAAGGACACTACAGATTCTAGATGGTCTGCTTCATATTTGGATCTATTTCTCGAAATTGACACACAAGGAAGGCTTTGTACAAAGCTCTATGACAAACGTGATAACTTTCCAATAGTTAACTTTCCCTTTCTGTGTAGCAACATTCCGTCCGCTCCAGCATATGGAGTTTACGTATCACAATTGATTCGTTATTCCAGAGCATGTGGGGAGTACAACGACTTCCTTGATAGAGCTACACGGCTGACAAGCAAATTGTTAACACAGGGGTACGTTGCTCCCAGGTTGTTGTCATCACTCAAGAAATTTTACGGACGACATCATGTGCTTGTATGCAAATACGGGATTTCTATCTCTCAGATGAGCACAGATGTTGGTTTGACATAGAGTTTTGTAATGTCATCCTTTCCGGATTTGACCAACACTTAATCGATCTTTGGCAACGTGACGGGTGTGCTATAGCAAGCAGGAACTGCTTACTCTTCCGGAGCACCTGAGTTCACTCTCGTTTGGACTTGAGTTTGCGTTGCTGAATGCGGTTTTGTTGTTATGTTTGTGTGTGTTTCATGTTGTTATGTGGTTTGTTTTGTTGTGATGATTTTTTGTCTGCCGGTTTTGTCTTTGTCTTCACGGTTTTATGATACGGATTACCCCTTTGGTACACCTTTGCTTCTTTACTAACTTAAAGCATACTTTTAGCTCATGTTAATAATTTGGGGGCAAAATTGGGCCCTTATCATATCTTGTCCTTTGGCAAAAATTAGGAAAAAGAACAATAACTCCCACATCAGCAGTCAGATCTTTTCCGAAATTTCAGGACAGGTAGATCTTAATATGCTGATCACTTTTGATTCTTGCACAATTTTGATATATGTTACCGTTTTTGAGTTATTTGCAAAAAACTGTAATTTGACCCCTATGTTCTATTTTAAGCCATGGAGGCCATATTTTTTGACGAATCAAAAATCCGAACAATAGAACTTTAGCATTAATGCTATTAAACAACTGTGCCAAGTTTGGTTGAAGTTGGATGTATGGTGTCAGACAAGTTAATCTTTGAAATTCAGGGTAAAAGTAATGAAAAATGGTAAAATTTGACGCTTTAAGGGCCATAACTCCTAAAAGAAATGGTTCTACAGCTTTGACCTTATTACATGAAATGTAGATCTTGATGTGCTTAATCATATGCAATTTGAATTTTTAAAATATCTTGTATAGTTTTCAAGATATAGTGCTAAATAAGTGCAAAATTTTGAAAAAATCCAGAAAAAGGGCAATAACTCCTACATCGGTTGTTGGATCTTCTTCAGGTAGATCTTGAGGTGCTGATCACTTTTACCCTATGCAAGAATTTTGAAAATATCTGTTACCGTTTTTGAGTTATTTGCCAAAAACTGCAATTTACCCCTATGTTCTATTTTTAGCCATGGCGGCCATGTTTTTCAACGAATCAAAAATCCCCACGCTAGTTTTATACTACCTATGCAAATTAACAACTGTGCCAAATTTAAAAGCCATTGGACTTATGGTATTAGAGGAGTTAACGTTTGAAAAATGTTAACGACGACGGACGACGGACGACGGACGACTGACGACGGACGACGGACGACGACGGACGCCAAGTGATGGCAATAGCTCACCTGGACCTTTGGTCCAGGTGAGCTAAAAAAGGTTGTGAACAATTGTGGGACTAAAATAGTCTGACTTTTACAGGACATATACGTATACGTATATCGCAAACAGATATTGAAATAGTGACCCCAATTGATAAAATATTTATATCAGCTGAAATAATAAATGACTGTTTCAATTAGTTTGTGGCGGTTTGTTGTATTGAGATGATCACCTCTTTACCCTATTATAGCATAAAACTTGTTGAACCAATTCTTTTGAAATGCCTGTACCAAGTCAGGACCATTTCGATCTTCAATTTCTTTGGTATGTCTTTGCCTTGTTTTGTCTTTTCTTCTTGGATATACTAGTATGGGATAGGTGATCCCAGTTCGGAGTTTTATTATTACCTTTATTTACGCCTCTCCTGGCCGATTTGTTTTTATACTCTTACGAGACTGAATTTCTTCAGGGACTCGTAAAGAACAAGAAGATGAAAGAGGCAAGGTTGTTTCATCTTACATTCAGATATATTAATGGTGTCCTTTCTGTCAATAACACTTATATGGTAGATGGATTCCTTCAATATATCCTCCAGAATTTGAGATTAAAGAGACCACCAAATCCAATTGCTTCACGTCTTTCTTGGATTTGCACCTCGAATTTGACCCAGGTGGTCATTAACGATAACAGAGACGATTTTAATTTTCAAATTTTTAAGTTTCCTTATCTACAGAGCAGTATACCTACTTCCCCTGCATACGGTGATTATATTGCACAACTTATTCAATGTGCCAGAGCTTGCACACATTTCACAGATTTTTTTTTATCAGACACCGATTCCTTCATGACCGACTTTTGGAGCATGGCTATAAGAAAATACGTCTCATACGATCCCTAAAAAATCCTTTCTACGTTATCAGCCACTAGTAGAAATTTCAAAATCGAGTTAAAAGATATGGTGATTAATTGTTTTAATTAGTGTTTGACTGGTCTGCTGTACTGAGGTGATCACCTAAATATCCGGCCTATTGTGTCTCACACCTATGTTATGTTCTATGGTCATTACCGGATCATATGCTCGCAAAGGAAGAGGGAGGTTTGGTGCCATAAAACCTGGTTTAACCCACCATTTCGTTTGAAATGCCTGTACCAAGTCAGGACCATTGCGATCCACCAACTCTCCTGTATGACTGATTCGTTTTTGTCATTTTCCCTGGACTTAGAGTTTTGTTATTACCTTTATTACAAGAAAAAGAATTATTCTATAAATCTGTGTGTTTTTGCTCCACTCTAATGGGTCGTGGCCATGGGTTCCAATATTTTATTTTCAAATATATTAAATTACTTTACGTTTCCGAAATACAATAAATAAACTTTTCATTTTTAGGTAGGTATATATATATATTTATGTGATCGGCAAGCAAATATATCTTTATTTTAGGGTCAATCACATGTCAATGGCACATGTGTTTTTTTTCATCATTATAGTTTGCACAACCGAAATTTTTTTTCCAGATACAGTTTGCCTCACTATTTTTAGGACCATGGAAACAATATATCTACTTAAGCATGACAGACGTGTTTCCATTTACATAATTATACTTATATCAAAATGAACATAACATCTATTTAGATTATATTATTTTGAGAAATAAAAAAAGTAAAAGGCTTGATTGTTTATATCAATCGATAGATGAAGCAAGCAAATGTGTACCAAAGGGGTAATCAGTATCATAAAACCGTGAAGACAAAGACAAAACCGGCAGACAAAAAATCATCACAACAAAACAAACCACATAACAACATAAAACACACACACATAACAACAAAACCGCATTCAGCAACGCGAACTCAAGTCGAAACGAGAGTGAACTCAGGTGCTCCGGAAGAGTAAGCAGTTCCTGCTTGCTATAGCACACCCGTCACGTTGCCAAAGATCGATTAAGTGTTGGTCAAATCCAGAAAGGATGACATTACAAAACTCTATGTCAAACCAATATCCGTGCTCATCTGAGAGATAGAAATCCCGTATTTGCATACAAGCACATGATGTCGTCCGTAAAATTTCTTGAGTGATGACAACAACCTGGGAGCAACGTACCCCTGTGTTAACAATTTGCTTGTCAGCCGTGTAGCTCTATCAAGGAAGTCGTTGTACTCCCCACATGCTCTGGAATAACGAATCAATTGTGATACGTAAACTCCATATCCTGGAGCGGACGGAATGTTGCTACACAGAAAGGGAAAGATAACTATTGGAAAGTTGAAGTCATCACGTTTGTCATAGAGCTTTGTACAAAGCCTTCCTTGTGTGTCAATTTCGAGAAATAGATCCAAATATGAAGCAGACCTCCTAGAATCTGTAGTGTCCTTTACCTCAAGTTCCTTCGGATATATGAGATGTAAATAGTCACCAAATCGAGGATTGTTTAGTGAAAGGACATCATCAATATAACGAAATGTGAGATTGAAGGATAAAGCAAGTTTGCGGTCCTTTTTGTCTAGAAGTGATTGTAAGAAGTCTGCTTCATATGAATGAAGAAACAAATCGGCAAGCAATGGTGCACAATTTGTGCCCATTGGGATACCTATTGTTTGCTGAAAAACACGTCCACCAAACTGTACAAATATGTTGTCGATTAGAAAGTTGAGCATTTCTATTATTTGATCTTCTGTAAATTTGTTTTTCTTGCTAGACTCTTGGATGACAAAGTAAGTCTTTTTATAACCGACTACCAAATACTTGTACCTGCGTTTTCCATTCTTTTTGATAAAGCTACGTTTAATCAGCTGTGCCAAACGAGATCTTAATTGTGATGCTTTGATTTAGTGGGTAGAACTTAGCAACTACATGTGTTTCTAAATGTTTTACCTATTTTAGGCCACGCTTATTTTCCTTAAATATTCTGTGGTTAATAAAACTTTAATCAATATATTTGTTACTGTTTTCTTTTATTTGTTGTGCCTTGTTGGAAATCATCAACAGATGTAGGTTTGGGACTTGAACCCTTCCATATTTCACACATGCATGTCCTATTCAAGAAATTATGTTAAAGTTTATGTTTGTACTTGTCATCAAATTGATCTTTATTAATCAATGGCTACCATAATTAGTAAATGATTAGCAATTAAATTGATATAGACCATTAGCAATGGAAGTGATTTTAAGTTGTAAGCGGTCTGACTATATCTTGAACGCTCTTTAGGAAATGATACCGGACGAAACGCATAAAATTATACTAAAACTGTGGAAGATGCAAACATATTTCACCAACGGTTAACGTTTCCATGGCGACACTTCCTACTTTTGGACAGTAAGGAAGTTATGAAGAAAAAAAGTTTTCATTAGCCCACGTTCTTTAAGACATTTAATATATAAAGGCTTCCTACCGGTCGCGTTGAAGGCTGCTGGTGGTTGTCCTTTGGTTTTTTTTTCTTTTTTTTTTCTAAATTACCGCTTGTTATGTAAGCTGTGTCGCGTACACTTATTCCACATGTCATTATTTTCTATTCCTATATGAAATGACAATATCCTGATAACTACTAGCAATTTCCATTATGTCAACTATTTGTAACTGAGTTGTGATGAGTCTAAATAATTATACAGTCTTCGAAACCTTTTTATAATTTTGGCTTACTGCGACTGTGCGAATCCACAAATCCAGGAAGACGTACGTCATAATTATCTGGACTATTTTAGCCCCACAGTTATTCACATCCTTTGTAAACGTGAATGATAACTAATTTCTGGAGAAGCAAAGGTGTACCAAAGGGGTAATCAGTATCATAAAACCGTAAAGACAAAGACAAAACCGGCAGACAAAAACTCATCACAACAAAACAAACCACATAACAACATAAAACACACACACACATAACAACAAAACCGCATTCAGCAACGTGAACTCAAGTCGAAACGAGAGTGAACTTAGGTGCTCCGGAAGAGTAAGCAGTTCCTGCTTGCTATAGCACACCGTCACGTTGCCAAAGATCGATTAAGTGTTGGTCAAATCCGGAAAGGATGACATTACAAAACTCTATGTCAAACCAACATCTGTGCCCATCCTGATAACTACTAGCAATTTCTCTAAATAATAATGAGTCTAAATAATCTACGGCCATGGGAACAATATATCTACTTAAACATGACAGACGTGTTCCCATTAACATATGATTATATCAAAATGAACATAAAATCTATTTAGATTATATTATTTCGAGAAATAAAAAAAGTAAAATATTTGATCGTTTATATCAATCGATAGATGCTTTGATTTAGTGGGTAGGACTTAGCAACAGCATGTGTTTCTAAATGTTTTACATATTTTAGGCCACGCTTATTTTCCTTAAATATTATGTGGTTAATAAAACTTTAACCAATATATTTGTTACTGTTTTTTTATTTGTTGTGCGAGTTGTTTACGAGTTGATTTCCCGTTGCTGATTGCAGCTTAGTTGATTTTATACCTTGTTTTTGTTTGTTATTTTGCGCGTTTTTTTCATGTTGTTGTCTTGGATGTCTTGTTTTTGTATTTACATTGTCGATCTTCCGACATTTGAATACCTATTCACTGACATTTGAATACATATTCACTGACATTTGAATGCCCATTCACTGACATTGGTACTTCGTTCTTCTTAACATTTTTACGGATTTGCTAGATTATCTATATTTCTGTTTTGGAATTTTCTAACTATTAATGAAACTTATATCAACAGAATGATTTGAAAAAAATAGGTTAACATAAGGAATATAATTAATGGCTTTTTAACACATCAATATTATGAAATCCCCAATGTTTATTCTTTTATAATCAAGTCATTAAAAAGAGAGGGATGGTCTATAATGGTATTTTTGTCTGAATCTTTGTGTTTGTTAATTTTCCAGTGTTTGTTGTAATCCCAATGCTATGGGCTTGCTTTGCAATAAATTAAAAACAGTTTGTAAAAGTATAGACAATAGAATACGTCGATGAGCAAACTCCGATAATCCAGCTATAAAATAACATATGTAAATAAAATAAAATTCAAAGTCTTACTTCCTGTGTATATGACTTTTGCAGTCTATACACAGCTTTTAGTGAACATAAAATTACAATCAAGCAATAAAACATCAACAAATTTTTGTATAAAAATTGTAATATACTAAATAAAATACCCCTTAAATCACATGTTTTTATACCAAATGCTGAATGGTTGATATATTAAAGCCAAGACCATAGACCACATTAAAAATATTCAACAACATTTACAGAATATGTTTTTGTAAAGAGTCTTAATCTTTTGTCTAAATCTGTTATCGAAAAATCCGTATATGAAAGCATTCGTAACATTGTTCACGAAAAAGCACCAGACAAATGTGTTATATATTACTTTTTCTGTAAAAGAAGCACGTTCTAATAAGTCTTCGTCCATAAAGAGCAAAATCTTCAATACTAAATGAGGAACGTAACTTAACAAGAAGATAATGGTAATTAAAAACATCATTAGAGTCGTTCGTCTTATAACATGAAAATGAATTAATGTCCTATGGTGAGCTTTGTGATTCCTGTGTTCTGAATGTTCTGACTTGTTAGTGCTGTGTTCTGAAAAGTTTTGAGGACAGTGATTTGAATCATGATGACCATTCATATTTAGAATAAACGAAGGCACGTGGATACTTTCATGCGTTTCATGGACAGTTGCGACGTCATATGAGCGTTTTCGAAATCGCCATTTTTTCTTGAAATTTTGAGAGGACAATATCTCTTCAGTTGATGGTTCGTGGTGAATATCTATATCCTTAAGGTTTTCTTTATCAATTGTCGCTTGCACAGAGAAAGATTTTCTAAACTTCTCATGATGTGCGATACTTCTGGCCATTTGACTATACAGTATAACCAAAAGACCAAACATAAACCCAATAACCAAAACTAAAACTGCATTGAAATATGCCTGGTATGGCGTGTCCTTGAAACGGTCTTCTGTGAAACAGCGAACGCCTGTTATATTTGGATTGGTCGTGTTCACTGAACTGTGACCATACAAGATCGGGGCCGGCCAGGAAAATGACAAAGATAAGCATAGGGCCAGAATGCAAGCTATTTTGGCTTGTCTGTGGGTTATCTGCTTTTTGAGAGGCACACATACTTTTCTATACCTGAAAAACAATGACACCAGCTGTTAGTTGATATCATTTGGTATTTAAAATATGGAGTTTGCTTTTTCTTTAATTTTACAAACACTTTTCTATTAAAAATGTTAAATCTATATTTTAAAAGATGACTTGAAACACAGCTAAACTACATGCTGGATTTTTGTTACTTTTATTTAAGTACCAGTCTTTCTAAAAATCATGCAGAGGGTGATTCATGGTAAAAAATAACACATGGTTTTGAACATGGTTTCTAATACAGAATGGTCACCTATTAACAAAAACAACAGCCATTTGTTTGTATGATGTTGGTCATAAGAGATAAAATTTACATAGATTGCGTTAAAAATATTGTAAACAAGGGAGATAACTCTTTTCTTGCTATGCATTTCATTACAATTCAAAACACTGATTTCTCCAATGACCAAGACCTTTGTGGAAAACAGACTCGATTTTCAACACTAACACCATATCTTGATTCAGAAAATGTAAAGAAACCCATGTGTTATTTTTTACCATAAATCACCATTATTATAAACCCTGCATGATTCTTAGAAAGACAGATACTTTAAAAGTTGATAAGTGCTCAAAGATATGGTATACACTTCATATGAGATATAACTTTTAAAAGAAAAAAATACTTTACCTGTCAATTGCTATGATTATGAGAATGAATGACGATGAGACGCAACTAAAATAATTAGAAAATCTGAGAATCTTGCAGGCAGGAATAATGTTGAACGTCAAAGGGTTCAAAAGGTCGATTATCACGAACGGCATCCCGATGATACATATGATAAAATCCAAGGCAGCAAGCACGATGATGAAAATTCTCGGAATTGATCTCTTCATTTGGAAAATGTAAACAATAAGTACGTGGGAATTACCAACAATTCCGATGACCATTAATATGGACACAAAAAATAATCCTCCAAAATATTGTTTAGATTCCTCGAAATTTAGTTCCTCCAATTCTTTCGAGGCCATGAAAATTTTAATTCAGTTTGATTAATTTCCACAAAAATTTCAAAACAAACAGTATGAATTGTTTACGCACTGATTGTCCTTACTGCAAAGCTAGAATAGTTATTTACTCAAAGCGTTTTCCATTAGATAGAAAAACAATCTTAATCTTAACAATGGTGAATTTTAGATCATGAATGACGATAGTTATTGTATAATTAAAAATCCACATCATAGAACTAACTTATCTCTTTGGTTGTTCTAATGGCCAGGTCAATTTATTGGACTCAGTATAGTACAGCGTAAGTTCCTGATATCAATTGTCAAATCAAAAGATGTGATATCTCTTTTTATTGTAGTTTTATGCAAATAACAACGGGACTTCCAATTCCAAATAAGCAACTAGGACCAATCACAGAACAGTTCGCATCATTTACAAGCAATTTTGAAAATCAAAGTGAGAATTTCGTTATACCAGAAAACGTGTTATTTTCTAAACTGTTAACCTTCAAAAGTTCTATGTAGTAGTCTGAATGTCAGACTTCTGTTTGAACAACCACCCATTCAATGCAAATCCTGGAAGTGTAATTGAAAACTATGTAAATAAAATAATTGTTTTAAAGTCCAATATAATTATCCGAAGTTGAGAATGTCAATAGTATTTGAACTCGACCATATGGTCTTGTTATCCACTTTTACTACGTTCTTCTTTTTTCTTTTCCATAACAACAATGAGTTATGTATTTTTTAAGAAATTGAAGTCTCATATATTACTAAGACTTCACCACTTTCATTAAGAAATGAAAAAAATATGTTTTGTACATTGTTTATAATACTGCGTAAAATGTTCCAATGTTTAACCATTTTGTGCAATGTTGCTGATTCGTATGGTAAAAGCAGTCCAAAAATTGCTATCTGTTTAACAAATATAAATAAGTCCAATCTAATACTTGCTATATAGAGCTCACCAAAAAACACAGAGTTATGTTGCTCCTTGATTGTAGCCTTCACTCTAGAAATTTAAAGTAAGACAATATGTACTCGTAGATCAGTATGGTATATTCATCTCTCTCTGATGAGTTTATATATTGGTTTGTCATAGAGAGTTTTGTCTTCACCGGATTTGTCTCGCTCAACTGACCGACGCAGGAATGTAGCATCTGAGTTCACTCCCCTTACGACTTGAGTTCGCGTTGCTTCTTTAAGGTTCATCTGTACCTTTCTTTAAAACATGGCGTTATTTTTAATCTATTTTCAGTATATGCACAGCCAAAACTGCACATAAAATTGAAATATAAAGTGTAGCTGGACCTAGATATTAAAAATTCTTACCTTTTCTCTGTGAGTTCATCCCGAAAAAATCCTTTATTTAAGAGAGCTCTTTTTTCTCTGCTTTTAAAAACACCCGATTTAAGGCTAATATCACTTTCACCCTTTCTTGTGGCCTCAAATTTCATGCAACTTTCAATAAGGGATTTTACTAAAAGTGTTCACCTCGTTTCATGTAAGAGACACAATAGGGATATTTTATCCTTTTTCAATTTAAAATCTGGACAGGAAAAAAAGAGATCTTTATTTTGAAGGAACTTAAAATGAAAATTTGATAGAAATTGAATCGGAAATAACCATATCTAGGTCCAGCTATGCTTTATTTTATATTATTTTATTTGTAGTTTTTGTTCTGCATATACTATTGAATAGGTAGAAAATTTCGCTATTTTTAACGAAAGGTACAGATGAACCTTAAGGATGGTCACTGTTCATGTTTCAGGATTTCAGTCTGATTTCGGAACTCCCCTAGACTTTGCCTTTAAATATTGAAGAATTTTTTTGCCCACTGACCCCTACTTTTTATGATATTTTCTGATAATATAGACCTTAACAACCAACTGTATAAAATTTCTTGCAATTCTTGATACAACTTCATGGTTTTAAAGGCCAAAAACTTCACAATGTTAAAGTTATGTAAAATCTAGAGGAGTCTGATTTCCCGCCAAATTTTTGACGTCATTTATCTCAAAAACGAGCACACGGACCTATCATTTTCTTTTTGCTATTTGATTAAGTAAACAATTATCTATCATTTCTACCATACATCATAAAATCTTTGATACACAGGCAAAATTAAGACATACGTCTGACGTACCTTAATAAAAACGTGTGTCTGACGTAGTGCATAAACGTACGTTAAACATATGTTTCTAACCGCTGTACGGTAAACGTACGTCAAATTATTGTAAAAACATATGTCAGACGTACGTTTTTTAAACGTGCGGTAAACGTACGTTTACCATACGTCAGACATATAGTTTCCTAAAATGTATGAAGTTAGTAAGTTATTTATTTAGTGTGTTTTATTATGAAATAAAAATATTGCCAAGATAAATTTTTAACGTCCGTCAGACGTACGCGGTTAGAAACGCCAATTTGCCTGTGTATAAAAAAGTTCAGGAGTGACCATCCTTAATTTTACATGTGTTCAAGCTGTGTTTGTGTGTTTCATCGCAACGTTGTTGTCAAATTATTTTGCATTTGTCCTAAATTTGAATGCCGTATTAGTAAACATTCGCTTTTATCAGTTTTCTACTTCAAAATGAATATGAAAGCTAATTTTCTAACATATTTGCTTATGCATGTCATGACATACATGCTTTCGTTTTCGTTTGGCTGAATGCAAACCTAGATATACTTTTGAAATGAATCAATAGATTTTTTTCTGCATTGAAGAATAATTGAATAAAATCTAATACAAAAAGGTCCCCACATCTCATTTTGGCACTAGACAAAAAACGGCCTAAGATCACTTATTGGATAAAACTGACAAAAAGCATCATTTTCTGAAGACCAAAAAAGGTTCTTTTAAATACATAATCACCACATTTCCCCTGACTTTCAATGGATCTGCTTTGATCATCTAAAACAGCTATTTCTTCATTTTTCCACTTATTCTTTAACATTTCAACTTGAGCATGTCGTGCAAAATCAAGACATGTACAGCTATTCCTATTTTAACAAATTATTATGTCACTTGTTAAAATTGCATTTAGTTTGAAATAAAACACTTTTACGATTTTACAAAAGTTATCAAAAATTGCAGTTGTTCTTCCAAAATCGAAGTTAACCCAATTCATAGACTTGTACCGCTGTAGCATGCATGATCCATGGTTGCAAGGTTAACGTGTTCCCTTTGTAAGTATTACATTTTTTGGTATAAGCTAGAAAGAATTTCATTCAAGGGGCCTGCCTTTTACCATTAAAAGTTTAAAAAAGAGGCTCCCAGGAGCCTGAATCGCTCACCTGAACTACACAGATAATCATACTTGAGTTTGTAGATATTATTGTGCTTAACCATAAGCAATTTAAATTTCTGAAATATCTTGTTTGGTTATCAAGATGTAGGGCTTAGTAAATGCAAAATTTAGCAAAAATTATGAAAAAGAGCAATTACTCCCACATCAGCAGTCAAATCTTTTTCAAAATTCCAGGACAGGTATATCTTGAGGTGCTGATCACTTTTGAATTTTGCACAATTTATATATCTGTTACCATTTTTGAGTTATTAGCAAAAAACTGCAATTTACCCCTATGTTCTAGTTTTAGCCATGGCGGTCAGGTTTTCGGACGAATAAAAAATCCAAACAATAGAATTGTAGCATATATGCAATTCAACATGTGTGCTAAGTTTAGATGCAGTTGGTCTTATGATGTCAGACAAGTTTATCTTTGAAATTCAGGGATAAAGTAATGAAAAATTGTAAATTTTGACGCATCAAGGGCCATAACTCCGAAAAGAAATGGTCCCATAGCTTTGACCTCATTACATGAAATGTAGAAGCAAAGGTGTACCAAAGGGGTTATCAGTATCATAAAACCGTAAAGACAAAACCGGCAGACAAAAAATCATCACAACAAAACAAACCACATAACAACATAAAACACACACACACACACACATACCAACAAAACCGCATTCAGCAACGCAAACTCAAGTCGAAACGAGAGTGAACTCAGGTGCTCCGGAAAAGTAAGCAGTTCCTGCTTGCTATAGCACACCCGTCACGTTGCTAAAGATCGATTACGTGTTGGTCAAATCCGGAAAGGATGACATTACAAAACTCTATGTCAAACCAACATCTGTGCTCATCTGAGAGATAGAAATCCCGTATTTGTATACAAGCACATGATGTCGTCCGTAAAATTTCTTGAGTGATGACAACAACCTGAGAGCAACGTACCCCTGTGTTAACAATTATCTTGGCAGCCGTGTAGCTCTATCAAGGAAGTCTTTGTACTCCCCACATGCTCTGGAATAACGACCTTGATGTGCTTAATAATATGCAATTTGAATTTTTCAAATATCTTGTAGAGTTTTCAAGATATAGGACTAAATAAGTGAACAATTTTGAAAAAAGCAATAACTCCCACATCGGTTGTTGGATCTTCTTGAACATTTCAGGGCAGATAGATCATGAGATGCTCAACACTTTAACCTGGTCAGAATTTTGATATCTGTCACCATTTTTGAGTTATTAGCAAAAAACTGCAATTTACCCCTATGTTCTATTTTTGTGCCATGGCGGCCATGTTTTTTGACGTATCAAAAATCCCAACGATGGTTTTGTAGCACTAATGCTAATAAACAACTGTGCCAAGTTTGATTGGATGTATGGTGTCAGACGAGTTAAGCTTTGAAAAAGTTTACGACGGACGACGGACGCCAAGTGACGTCAGTAGCTCACCTCACCCTTCGGGTCAGGTGAGCGGAAAAAGCATTTAGGTGATTTTGTAAAATTTGAAAAATTGCCAATATTTCGTCCTAGGTGCTGGGTAATAGAAATTATGGTGTTCAAAATTTGTTTGCAATTGAAAGCCAAGGCATGACCCTTAGAGGATTTCATGTTGATGTTTTGGTAATTAGAAGACATTTGGACAAAATAAACCTTAGAATAGTTGAAGCTTTGTTTTCAATTAAGCTGATTTGACAAAGAATGCAATTCTACCGGCAAAGGCCCGTAAGTCGGTCTTTTTGAATTTTTCCGAAAAATATTTTGCCAAAAAGAACCCTTCATACATGTCATATATATCATGTATATTATAATTGATATATCAATAATTGCAAAACTGTGTCCCTTATGTACTGTTTTAAATCATAAATGATTATTGTCATTGCCTGCAAAGGTCATTGATTGGCTGAAATAAGATAATGTCTAATGTCTATATCAAATTAGAACTCAGAACTTCTACAGCCAATGCATTTCGAGCAATTTCTTGAATTTAAATTTTCAGGTTTTTAGTAAAACATTGTTACTGGTTAAACTGTGTGACTTTATAAAACAGTCATTAGTATTCCGTGTCAGCTATATTCTTAATAATTCATTTATTTACAGTAAGGTTTTATATTTTTGTAAATGTTCATTATATTCCTTGACCCTAACGGGTGTAATTTTGCAATAAAGATTATCATCACATAATGCCCATCTCATTCAGCTTTTTATAGAAATGCTAAAAAGCCATTATTTTTGAAAATAAAATAGCGGACATCCTTTAAATTGATATTGTCATTATCTCGTGACGTGAATTTGCAGAAAATAATAATCTTTTTTAGAAAATGAATATGACTGTGCTTATAAAAGTTGGATGGTTATGGATGTCAAAATAATAATGTTTTTATTTTCTTCCATTTCAACATTTAATATAAGAAAACTAATAATGATGACTAGTTCCATAATCTACATGTAACATGAAAATTAGCTTAACATGCGAAAAATGTGAATTTAAATGTAAAATGAATTCATAACATATCTACCGCTTCCTACATGGATACATTCTGAATAAATTCACATAAATCTTTTTCACCTCCACTCTAAAACGTCTATCGAAAAATCCATAAACGAAACAGTTAGCTACATTGTTCATGAAGAAGCACCATACAAATGTGTTGTAAAGAACCTTTCCTGCAAACGACATGTTCTCTAAAAAATCCACAATAACGAACGACAAAATCTTCAAAATTAAATGGGGAAAGTAACTAAGAAAGAAAAATACGGTTATTGCAAAGAACATTATTGTTGTTCTTTTCGCGCGATCAAATTTATTCGATTTTTCATCCGTCTGCTTCTTTTTGACATCTTTTGCACCTGCGTCAACGGAAGCGGAAACAGTCGATTCTCCTGACGGTTCCTCTGTCTTTTGGTGAGATGTAAAAATTGCCATCTGTTTTCCGTCTTGTGAGTTCAAGTTTTTGTCATACGAATTAGTATCTGAAGTTTCCGTATCTTTGCTTTTTGATTCTGTTGCCTTTATATACGGTGAAGATGCCGATTTAAATGATGTGTGCTTAGAAATGGTCTTCCCAATGAAACTGTACAACACTACTAAGATGACGAAAACCACAATGACGACCAAAACAAGCACGGCGTTGAAGTAGGCCTGGTATTTTGTGTCTTTGAAGCGGTCTTCGGTGTAGCACCGGACTCCTGTTACGTTAGGGTGTGTCGTGTTCACCACACTGTGACCGTATAGCACGGGTGCTGGCCACGATAAGATCATGGAAACTCCAAGACAGATCAAAATCAGGATCTTAGCAAAACCTTTGGAGATCTGCTTCTTCAATGGAATGCATATTTTGCGGTATCTGAAAAATGTAAAAATGAAAAAATTACCATCATTATATAAGGGTCATTTTATCTTTTATTTTCACTGCCTTATTCTGTGAACCCATGAAATTTGTCAAAATAATAATGCCGCCTTGGTAACTCTTTTTCATCATTTTTTGACATTTAGCTTCTCTGAGGATCTTTAAAAAAATTCAAAAAGCAAAAACCACCAAAAAGGACACCACGATTATCTGTGCTGCATAAAATGATATTGTATTCGTCCACAATTATTTAACAAGGTCCATAGAATAGTGTATTGACTCCGTTTAAAGTCCATAATTAATAAATCTTGCCAATCAGGTCAGTTTGGATTACAAAGGAGGTTTCTTTATAAAGCATTGGACCTTATGCAAATAAAAGCAAAGAAATGTAATTGTTTACCTTTTAAACAAATCAAATAAATCTTGCAAATATAGTTCTATTCTTTTCAACTTAAGAAACCTTTCTCAACAAAAGACCTGTATACATTAGTATATAGAACGCCTATATATGTATTCTAAAAAATTCATCTTAAACATTTTTGCACTGACAGACTGGCAAATTTAACATGAAAATTAATAAATGTTGTTACTTAAATATTTACTTTCTCACATTTAGTTGTACATTTACATGTTTCATATGCAACTTATAAATTATCTATTGCTTAAAAGTATAGATTAAAAAGTGACAGCAATAAATCTACTATAAAGTAGCTAGGTAAAAGGTATGTAAGAAGATCTTTTAAAGATTAAAAACTTTAAATCCTCCATGAAAATTGGATAGTTTTTAGAAGTTTATTGTGAAAGGGGTTTCACCCAGGGTGTAGAGCAACTGGGGTTTGTAAAGCATTTTCTTTGAAAAACTTTCCTACAGACAGCCGTGTAGGGGGGTTCCACCTTCGGAATTCCACTTCTGGATCCGCCACCGTGTTAGATTAGTATTGAGGCTATCTCTGTGTGGAGAAAAATGAACAATAATACTGATAGGACCATTGCGATTTTTATGCGTATCTACCGGATTGTCTTCGTTGTGAGCCTAATTATTTTTGGTGGTCAGAGGTATCGGTTTGTTTATTGAATATAAGGGTAACCAATTAGAGCGAAAGGCTTATAACTTCTTGACTTATCGATATCATGTTTTAGTTGAAGACAAAAAAAAACCCCAGAATAATACAAAGTTAATAAGGAGCATAGATGTTAAGATTTATGTATTCTATTACATGCATTATGAGCGTCACTAAATGGTACTCAATCACTGTCTAAATTTTGGTTAACATGAAGTTGACGAAAGGACAAACGGTCCAACAAGTTTTACATAGGAATCTAGCTCATATCCTTATTATTAATGCATGACAATAAATGTTTTATCATACATTGTACAAAGCTTAAATAAATATATAAAGCTATGATCTAAATACTGAAGCTATGATCTATAAATACTGAAGCTATGATCTAAATACTGAAGCTATGATCTAAATACTGAAGCTATGATCTAAATACTGAAGCTATGATCTAAATACTGACCTATCCGTTGCAATGACAGTTAAAATCAGAGCGGACGAGCAGCAGATGAAATAGTTGACAAATCTTAGAATCTTACAAGCCGAAATCATGGTAAACGTCAGGGGGTTCCTCAGGTCCACGATGATAAAGGGCATCCCGATGATGCAGGTGAGCATGTCCAAAACCGCAAGAGTCAGGATAAAAATCCGATGGTTCGAAGGTTTCATTCGGAACGCATAAATGTAAAGCACGTGCAAATTTCCGATAATTCCAATAGTCATGATAATGGTGACGAACACAACGCCACCTATGTATTGTTTTGCCTCCTCGTGGTTTAGTTCCTCTACAGAAGGAATGGCTTCCATGTTGTTCCTCAAATTTTTAATCACAGTTTCCAAAACTACCTTCTTTTTCTGATCAGAAATCAAAAGCGTAATAGTCCCTATTTACAACATGATGAACGCATTGTCAGTTCTTGTCACATCCGAAATAAAATGGAAAGTTTGTAATTTAAATAAATGAATATTTACAGATGATTTAAATGCGGATTTACTGAAAAGGTAAAAGATCATACAATTTCCTCTACGTGTTAAAGGCGATTCGTACAAATGTAGGCGATTTGTATGACCTTGTTTTCTGCATTTATATTTCAGTACATGCATGACATGTATTAAAATATTTGACAGCGTATGCTGAATTAAATATCATATATCACATTCCAACAAATATAATATCAAAGAAATGCTATAGATCACATGAACATGTATAAGTATATATATGGAACGCCGCAACTGTCTTATATGGTCACTTTTTGTTATATGATGTCGTTTTGTCTTTATATGATGCCGTTTCGACATTATATGATGTCGGTTTATCATTATATGATGTCGTTGTGTCATTATATGATGTCGTGATGTTATTATATGATGTGGACTTATCATTATATGATGCCGTTTTGTCATTATATGATGCCGTCTTGTCTTTATATGATGTCGTCTTATCATTATATGATGTCGTCTTGTCATTATATGATGTCGTCTTGTCTTTATATGATGTCTTCTTGTCATTATATGATGTGGACTTAGCATTATATGATGCCGTTTTGTCATTATATGATGTCGTTTTGTCATTATATGATGCCGTCTTGTCATTATATGATGTCGTTTTGTCATTATATGATGCCGTATTGTTCTTATATGATGTCGTCTTGTCATTATATGATATATGATGTCGTTTAGTCATTATATGATGGCGTTTTGTTATTATATGATGTTGTTTTGTCGTTATATGATGTTGTTTAGTCATTATATGATTTAGTCATTATATGAATCAGAAAAAATCGAAAAAAATCAGTTTAGATAATTTAGAGGAAAAAGTTATTATCATGATGATGGGGTCTACAGAATAGGCAACATTGACCAAAACCTTTACAGATATAGATATGAAGGTGTCCACATTTTCGCCACTCAGTTGATCTTTTATAGCACAGGAGTTTAAACTGTCACAATAAATACATGCCCCCAATACTATTCTTTTCTTCATAAAAATGAAATATTGGATGTCATGGATTACCCCGGAATAACAATTAATGAACAATAGCTAGCCACCAATTATAGATTTGACCAAATATATAGTTTAAAAAAGACGTTAAAATGAGTGAAAATGACCCTCACCGTGTCTACGGAATAATGGCGTTAAATTATATAGAACAGAGAACAAGGGAATATTGGCCATTATAATTTTAAGTATATACATGTAGAATCATTTGAAAAATAAAGAAGGAATAAGTCCATGGAACACGGATGCCTCTCTGACCAAGAACAGAAGGTAGAAGGCCGACAGGTTTGAAAGTTTTTTAGATGGCAATGCTTAACCATCCTACCAATTTTCAAACCATTAAACCATGTATGGTTTTTGAAAAAATGCTTACGGAAATCCGTACGGACGAACAGACATGAATAAAACTTAACCCATCTCCCACCGCCGACATGTCGTCGCAGGGCCATAAACATACAGAAATTGTGTTAATAAATTACAAAATACAGAAACGATTTTAAAAGAATGCAACATTTTAGGTCATTTAGGTTGTAGCAGAAATGTCCAAAACACCATCGATCCCTGGTTATAGTTATTTTTTCTTTTTTTCTTCATCTACGCAGACAATCCTATCAAGCTTTCTAATTCGAGGGAATAAAAGTTCGACTTCACAGTTAAAAATAAATAAAAAATGGGTCAAACATTTAAGACAGTGGTCAGTGGTTCTTAGTACAAACAGTTTTGACTTTGTACGATTATCTTGACTTGATGGTTTAAAAGGCTAGAAGCCTCTGCAGCGACGTTCAACCTTTCGGTTGATAAACTTGCTGTATGCTTTGAGTCGTCCAGCTCGTCGGCATACCGTGCACCGCCAGTGTTGACCGTTACAGTCATAAGGGATCCGGTCCTTTCGTGTCGCTGTTACGATGCCTTACTCTCACCACGTGGAGGTTCTTGTCGGAATTTGAGAGTAATATAACGATTATCTGTTCGGTTATTGGTACGTTTCGACCTTAAAGGAAAGCAATTAATTTGTCGTTAGCTTAAGTAAATGAATAAAAAAAATAAGTTTTTTTTCTAAATATGAGAGACACACAAAGCAAGGTCATTGATCAGACTTGTATGACACAGATTTACTTACAAATTTCTAATATTTTTGCTTTTGCATCCCTTTTAATTGTTACATTAAATAAGTAAATGTATTTCTGGTATGACGCAACAGTATCATGTGTATGAAGACTATTGAATTTACATATTTTAAGACTTACGTAACTATGTATGTTTAAGTTTATGTCATTCTTTATGCTCTTCATAATCATTTAGTATTTGGCATTTTCAATATTTTTTGGTAGAGCGCCTCTGATGAGTCTTAAATAGACGAAAAGCGCGTCCAAATTTATTGTATGGAACTTTTTTGTCATTTTTATTTCATTTATCTAGAGTTTTGTGCCAGTCCGTCATACTCAAAAATTGTTAAAAAAATTGTTTCGTTTTTATGATCCATTTGGACAAACAAACGTTTACTGAACTTTTGCCTTTTTTCCCTCAAATAAAAACGCAAACGCAAAAAGTCTCTGAATTATTGTTTGTTTGTTTGTTGTTTGTTTTAAATATAACTTTCTTGCGCTAGATTGTACATTATTTTAATTTCAATTCTTCAATTTTCTCAACTATAATTAGTAAATGAGCATTTTGATTGGATGAAAAAAGCTGTTTGTACGAATAGCCGCACAGCAAATCGTATACAAACTGTTTGTACTAGGAACAACAGCCAAAACTATTCGGGTTAAATATGTATGACAAGTCAACATCATATAATGACAGGAAGACATCATATAACGACAGGACGGCATCATATAATGACAATACGCCATCATATAATGACAAGACATCATAAAATGAAAAGACGGCATCATATAATGACAAAACGCCATCATATAATGACAAGACGACATCATATAAAGACAAAACGACATCATATAATGACAAGACGGCATCATATAATGACAAGTCCACATCATATAATGACAAGACGACATCATATAAAAGACAAGACGGCATCATATAATGACAAGACGACATCATATAAAGACAAGACGGCATCATATAATGACAAGACGGCATAATATAATGACAAGTCCACATCATATAATGACAAGACGACATCATATAAAGACAAAACGGCATCATATAATGACAAGTTCACATCATATAATGACAAGACGACATCATATAAAGACAAGACGGCATCATATAATGACAAGAAGACATCATATAATGACAAGACGACGTCATATAATTACAAGTCTACAGCATATAAAGACAAGACGGCATCATATAATGACAAGACGGCATCATATAATGACAAGTCCACATCATATAATGACAAGACGACATCATATAAAGACAAAACGGCATCATATAATGACAAGTTCACATCATATAATGACAAGACGACATCATATAAAGACAAGACGGCATCATATAATGACAAGACGACATCATATAATGACAAGACGACATCATATAATTACAAGTCTACAGCATATAATGACTAAATCATATAATGACTAAACCACATCATATAATGACATAACGACATCATATAATAACAAAACAGCATCATATAATGACTAAACCACATCATATAATGACGAGTCCACATCATATAATGACAAGACGACATCATATAAGAACATTACGGCATCATATAATGACAAAACGACATCATATAATGACAAGACGGCATCATATAATGACAAAACGACATCATATAATGACAAAACGGCATCGTATAATGCTAAGTCCACATCATATAATGACAAAACGACATCATATAAAGACAAAACGACATCATATAATGACAAGACGACATCATATAATGATAAGACGACATCATATAAAGACAAGACGGCATCATATAATGACAAAACGGCATCATATAATGATAAGTCCACATCATATAATAACATGACGGCATCATATAATGACACAATGACATCATATAATGATAAACTGACATCATATAATGACAAGACGACATCATATAATGTCGAAACGGCATCATATAAAGACAAAACGACATCATATAACAAAAAGTGACCATATAAGACAGTTGCGGCGTTCCATATATATAAGTAAACGAGTTAGGTTGGGTGTGCTTAAGTTCACTAATTAATTGGCCGTTTAAAGAGATATATGCTCCTATGGTTGAAGAGGCAAGATTATCAAACTTCCTGAACGACTTTAAAAGGGAAGTTTTAATGAATAAACATGAACTTTTGACTTGTATAACTCGGTTACTTCCTTGTGCTGGCACACCTTATCATAGTATCAGAAAATTAAAACACAGTCGTGCATGGCATAGAGTTTATACCCTATATTTTATTGGACCTGACGCGCGAAATATTATATAAAAGATGCTCATTTTTTATAGATCATAATGAAAAATGTTTTTTAATCAGAATGACCATTCAACTTGAAGGTGGAGCCTTTTTTAAATTCCGGTTAGAAGTCCAAGGCGCAGAAAAAAATATCATATCCCCCAATTCAATTTAAATGGTCTGTCCCTAACGAAGCCTAATTGTAAGAAATTTTATTAAAGTGGCTTTATATGACGCTCTTTTTTTTATAGGAGTTGCAAAATATTGTTGATAAATGGGAAAGTAAACTCTTATATAAAGAGCACAGTATAAAATCAAGAAGTATCGAATAGGGTTAAATTTCAAAATCAAAACTCAGACCATTTTATATCTGGGAGATTTTAATAACAAACAAAAAACGGAAGAAATTTCAACCAGAAATCGAAGATGACTTTCATCAATGTATGTCCATTAGAATCAGTGGACTTATTTAATGCCTTTTTTTTTTGTTTCGAAGCACTTTTAAAGATACAAAGACTTGCATTACATTTCATTATGTTTGTATTTTACATGTTTTTGTTTTTGCTTTGACCCATATGGGTATATTTTGCAAATAAAGATTATTATTATGATTGAGATAAAATGACCGTTTAGACTCATTAACCTGAAAAAAAAAATCATCAAGCTAAAGATCCGCTTTCATTTATAATTTACATATTAAGATGGAAAACCTACACAGTTCATGTCGAGGATGTGTAAAAAATCCGAGACGTAGAGGAAGTCTTAGTGTAACGAATATGTAGCTTGACCATATGACCCGACATGCCGAGATTGAAATCTTTATTTTCTGAAATAACATGTGACCAAATTACTATCTTATCTTTTAAATTCATTATTAAACGAATCTAACATCTACCAACGATAAAATAATTTATATATTGATGATAAAATTTAATTTCAACTTCTACAATATAAACTTGTATGCCTTACGGCTTTTCTTTAATTTAAAACATAAACCTTTACTAAACAGGTCAAAATGAGTAGGGTTATATAGTCTATAACATGTTAAAGTACTGCAAACTGAGTATATTTACAAATTCATGATGAAGACGTGAAACAGGCATTTATATGTTTTTGTCATACATGTATATAATAAATCAAGCCTAGGACGAGCACTACATCATAAATTTAAAAATTCTGAGGAAATGCACTACCGGTGGGGAATGGGCATGTATCTGAACAAAACATGTAGACAGCATGAAGTTAGAAATCTTTGTTTTCTCAAAAAGCATGCAACAAAATTACTTTCTTTTCTTACCAAGGTAATGTCTTATTTTAAATTAAATTGGTCGAAATTATAAAGAGTCTTCTTTCCCTAAAACGAAAGGTATTAAAAAGCAAACTTCTAAGTAGAAAATTTGGTAACCTAAATTTAAAAGTTGATTTGTTTCGCTATTTTGTGATTTCTACAGTGACTTAATTGACTTGCTCAGCAATGAGACAATAACTCTTTAATTATAACTATATCATGTATATAGGAATGTAATATTGTTCTAGTTTGTTTGTTTATTTGTAATATACATGTGTATATTGAATCATAAATGTTGTATGTCAATGCCCTACTGGGGACCTAATTTGGAAATAAATATATCTTATCTTATCCTATCTTATAGGCCGGGGAACACAAACTGTGCTGCTGCTTACAGAGATTGATTAATGGTTTCAAAATTTAAAATATATTCACGAGAACAAGAATGAGAAACCAAAATATAAAGGAAGCACATGTGATATTTCAGGAAAGCTATTCTATTTAAACCTTTAGATAGAAATCACTGTTTTCTAAATTAATATTTCAAACATTTTTAAAAATTTTACATAATATCTGATAAAAACCGATTTTCTTTCTTACTTAGTAGACACACATTTATACCGACACTAAAATAGACATGATTAGTATCTGATACTGACATTACTTGTCACTGAAATGAAACATCAATCCACATGACCATGATATGCTAAATAATACATTAGGGGTGTAATTTTCCGATGTTAACACAATACTAAAAATATCTGTCAAAACACAATACTTTAAAAAATCTGTCAGAGTCAAAAATGGCCGGATTTCGTTAAACAGGAGGTTGGTAAATTACAGACTTGAAATCTGCTCCCATGTTACGGGACCCCACCCTGATGCTGTATACAGAACATCAAGTGGCTCTGATAAGTGATTGTTGAGAAAACTGACGAAGATTTCTTCCCCGCCGCTCGGCATTTGATCACCATTTTATAGTCCGGTTTTTTAGATTCCGTGAAATCCGGCCAATAATCATCGAACTATCAAAACATATCCAAAAAAGATGTCACATTTTTAGTCAAAATTTCCGAAAAATCGATAGTTTTCCCTTTCATACACTCTAGTTTTTTTCTGGTACACCGGCAATTTGTCTTAACGTTAAATTAACGTTAAGCCGTTAAGCTCGATTAACATTAATTTAACGTTAATGTAACACTAATTTAATATTAAATCAACGTTAGCTTAACGTTAAAATTTTTAACGTTAATTAAGTGTTAAAAATTAACACTAATTTAGTGTTAAACTTTTTAACGTTAATTTTCCTGTTGAATTATGTGACGTCAAAATGTTAAACTTTTACATGAAATTAACAATCGAAGCTCGATTAACACTAATTTAACGTTAATTTTTAACGTTAAATTAACATTAACCAAAATTACCTGTGTAACTGATACCGGTCTCGGAGGACTCACATTAGATGAAGATTTGGTTTTTACGTCCCATTTACGAAAGTAGGGAGCATATAAAGTTCGGGTCTGTTCGTCTGTCTGTGGTACCAATTGGGACCTCGAATGTCAGAAGTCCGAAATGACAGAGACAAAATAAGATTGAACGAGAACAGCACAAAGAATCAAATAACAAAAACACACAAAATGAACTGATTATCCATCAACAATGGGAGCACAACTCGTAACGAGAGTGAACTCGATACCGTGAACTCAGATGCTCCGGAAGGGTACTGAGCAAATATTTGTTAGACATTGGATATCTTTTTACGAAACTCGGTAGTGTTAGATAAAATGCATACAATGTACATATACTTATGTCACGCTATGCCATGTTGGTACTCTATGAAATGTTATTTCCCGTGCCGGGTACTGTTATTTCCCCAATTGTGCATCACGTGGTTTTCTTATATTGATTACCGACACCTAAATTTAAAGATTCTGAAGCAAAACGGTATTGCTCAGCTGTAAAATGGAAAGTATATTTCTTTTATGAACATTTCAAGTCAAATCTTTAAAAAATTGAAAAGTAAAAGTGTCCGTGTAAACTTTTATTTGATATTTCTTGCTGGAAAATTAGCACATTAACTGAAATATTTGATTGATTGTCTCTGAAAAACAAATAAAACAATAACCATGCATTAAATCATGAATTAAACCCATCATAAAAATCATTTTTCTTCCTTTCTCATGCGTTTTGATATCGACATCAATATTATTTGTTGTGATTTTCAACGATTAGTTGCAGTGGGTAATTTTAAAATTGTACTGTTATTTCGCGTGGTAAATGTGGTATGGTACTGTTATTTCTTGTTAGAAAATTTACTATGGTACTGTTATTTCCTGTAAAGGGAAACTGTAATTTATGCCCTCGCTTAATTATGAGTGATAGAAATGTACGTCCGTGACACCTTTGAGTTACAATTTTATATCAACCACTTTATTGGTATATATGAAACATTTAAACAATCTGTGTGGCCTTCTGTAGATGCGCCTCTCCTTTATCATTTCTATAATTAAGTCTGATAAATATCTTACTCTGTTATTCACAACGCCTAATTAACCTCTTAATAAATCTCCATTGGACTTTCAATAATACATGTGGATATGTACCTTCACTTTCTATTTGAATATTTCATCTTGTTAGTTATTTTTTGGTTTTGTTTGTTGTTTTAGGTTGTTGTTTTTATCTTCTTTTTTTTGTGGGATCGGGGTTGGGTAGTATTTATTTGTGATTGGCGGGTCACAGTCTGCTCAAAAGTTCATTCTTAATTTGGTACTTTTTCTAAGCTGGTCTGCTTCGAGACTGGTCTACTCAAGGTCCGCTAAATATGGTTTGGTCTGAACTCAGGCGGACCAGGCCTACATAGAACAATCTAGACCTAGAGAACCTCTGGTTTACTTTTTAAAGGTAAACTGTTTTGTTTTGGCTACGAGTCGCAAAATAATGGTCATGTGCATATGAATTGGTCTTCCACCTGACAAAATTAGGTGCACTGTCTAGAATATCTAGTGTTTTTAGTTCCCTATCGGCGACAGTCGAAAGGGACTATAGGTTTGCACGTCTAGCTGTCCGTCACGCCTCAGTTTTCCGCACTTTTTGTACTAAACCCTTGCAAATAATGAACTGATTTTTGATATGTGAGTCTACCATAACGAGTTACAGATCAAGTTCGCGTTTTGATCCGGTTTGCGCATTTTTACGGGTCCTTTGAACTTTAAGAAATTACTGAAGTTTGTTAACTGCACTTTTTTTTATTAACACTTTTGTAAATAATAAACTGATCAAGTTTAAGTTTTGTTTCGTTACACTAATTTTTACCAGAGACTGAAATATGACGCCGGTAGGGGGACTGTTAAAAACGAAAGAATATGGAATATGTGCCAAAAAGACACGATACACACATTGAAATGATTTTAATAAATGTACAAAAGCAAAATTTCACTGCGTGTGAAGCGCTTTTCTGGATTAACCTTCATCAGACACGCTAGGAGTAGAAAACTTGGAAAACCGGTAGAATATTAAATTTGATAAAAAAAAAATGCCATAAAATATTACAACAATGACCAAACAGATAAATTTATCAATCTTTAAAGAAACAGCCAAACGGTGTCAAATTTTGGAAATATGTAAACTGTGTCTTTCCAACACATATTCCAGTACTCGAAAATATATATAAGAGCATATAACTGAAGCTATGTATTGTTTTGCAATGCTCTCAGAATGCTTGTTCAATTGTTAACCATCAATTCTTGCAAAAATTTGAACAAAGTTTTAAGTAATCACATGAAATATCAGTACCAAACCACAGGAAATAACAGTACCTCATGCATATTTGCCACGCGAAATAACAGTACAATTTTAAAATTACCCACCGATAATAATCGTTGAAAATCACAACAAATAATATCGATGTCGATATCAAAACGCATGAGAAGGAAAGAAAAATGATTTTTATAAAAGGTTTAATTCATGATTTAATGCATGGTCATTGTTTTATTTGCTTTTAAGAGACAATCAATCAAATATTTCAGTTAATGTGCTAATTTTCCAGCAAGAAATATCAAAGAAAAGTTTACGGAGACATTTTTACTTTTCAAATATTTAAAGGTTTGACTTGAAATGTTCATAAAAGTAATATACTTTCCATTTTACAGCTTAGCAATACCGTTTTGCTTCAGAATCTTCAAATTTAGGTGTCGGTAATCAATAAAAGAAAACCACGTGATGCACAATTGGGGAAATAACAGTACCCGGCACGGGAAATAACATTTCATAGAGTACCAACATGGCATAGTGTGTATGTTAGCCTACTTAAAACATCTCAAGTGATACTTTACACTCACGACAATTCCTTATTAAATATTTTGTTCTATCGTGGTTTATGGTAAGCCAAAATATTACATCATAATTACTTCACTCTGTCTGTAAAAGTATCCTATGAAAGTGTATTTAAATAAAATGCATCAATTGGGCACAGATGCCCCGTGTATTGTCCGAACAAGGAAGTAGAAGAAAGACAGACCTGAAAGTCGTTTAGGACGTACAGTTTGTCATACTGGCCCACCCTTCCAAATTTCAAATTATTCTCATGTTCTGAGATAAGTCTAATGAAAATTCAAATGGACGTACGTACGGACACGAGTTTAACTTTATGACCCAAATTATTGTCGCGGGGCATTGAAATATGCATACACGAGACCATATTATGCATGAATTGAAGGTGAAAACAAAGGTAAAACAAAATCGTGATAAAAAAAGGAGGAATGTGTCCCTGGGACGAACACAGATGTCCCCGAGCACTAACATGAAGTAGGCCTGGTCAGGGTTGATATTGCTTAAAATATAAGAGATTGTCATACTGAAACACACAATGAAAGCTTGAAACTAACGCAATTAAGACTTATCTCCCTCCGACCCGACATGTGTTGGCATAAAAGTGTCACTCTGAATAACAATGCGGCAAAATATGATAAAAAAATCTGTCAAAATTAAAAATGGCCGGATTTCGTTACACAGGAAGTAGGTGAGTGACAGACCTGAAATCGAACCCCACTTTGTGCGACCCCACCTTGATGCTAAATACCAAATATAAAGTGACTGTGATGCGTAGTTGCTGAGAAAACTGTTACGAAAATTTCCCGCGCCCGCCGCCAGCCCGACATTCACCATTTTTTAACCCTGATGTTTTACCAATTATGTCAAGACAGATTTTTGAAAATTTTAAGGATGGACGAATGCTTAGTGATAACAAAATCTCACATTTACAAGAAATTAAAACACACAGACAAATACGAATTTTTGCGGGACAGGAGAGGGTCACACAACTAGGGGTTGTTTGCGGGCTAGGAGAGGTTTACACAACTACGGGTTATTTGCAGGCCAGGAGAGGGTCACACAACTAGGGGTTATTTGCGGGTCAGGAGAGGGTCACACAACTAGGGGTTATTTGCGGGCCAGGAGAGGGTCACACAACTAGGGGTTATTTGCGGGCCAGCAGAGGGTCACAGAACTACGGGTTGCTTTCGGGACAGGAGAGGGTCACACAACTAGGTGTTATTTGCGGGCCATGAGAGGGTCACACAACTACGGGTTATTTGCGGGCCAGGAGAGGGTCACAGAACTACGGGTCACTGTAAATAAAAAAGAATTAAATATTCCATATCCCAGTAAATTGTGCCTCACATATCCTGTGTCCTATGGATAGAATATGTCAATACCCCATATCCCAAAATACCTTACGAGCCTCACAACTAAATTGTAATCGGCACCGTACATTAACTCCCGTGATAACGAAATTGAACTCATGCAGGTGCTTCGGAGAGGAAAGCAGACAACGTTCTGCCATTTTCTTCAATAAATATTCTAATCAAATCAAGACAATACATACCTCTGTATTCATCTCGCGTATTTCCATAAAACTTTCTACCACAACAGCAAAACATATTCCAAAATGGTGTGTTGAGTCACAACAAAGTTGATATAGAGGTCTTCATTGTTTTTTTTCTGTAATAATAGATAATTATGTGTGTAAGTACATGTTTCTATTACTTCCTCCATTGGGTATATAGTTCCCATGAGAAGATCAATTTCAGTTTTAATTGTTTCTAAGTGGTTTTTGTAACTTTCAATTTTTTGTACAATGTACTTTCGTAGTAAACAAATATTAAAAGATATTTTATTACTTAACTTTTAATTTGTATTCTATTTTCATCTCATCAATTTCTATGGTAAAATCATAAAATTCTAAATAAAGACTTTACAAGAACAGGAGGGTCAAAATCATATGACTAGAGCAACAAGTCTACTCTACACAGTTTACTATTCACTTGCAATATGTGAAAAAGCTCCAAAACACTATTGCTATAATAATGCCTGGTATTAATCTTGAACTAAAGACCATTAAGATCTCATCGTTTTGGCCGGATTTCACAAAGTGAAAAATCAGGGTTATATAATGGTGAATGTCAGGCGGCAGGTGGGCGGCAAGAGGGGAAGAAATTTTCTCAACAACTTAGTATTTTGTATACAGCATCAGGTGAAAGTCCCATAACGTGGGATTCGGTTTCAGGTCTATCACACACCTACTTCCTGTTCAAAGAAATCCGGCCATTTTTGATTTTGACAGATTTTTAATTATGCAGCTTGAAACGTGTTGCAGAAGCGACATATAGAGATCACTTTGGCACCATCCGTCGTCTTGGTTGTCCCGCCCGTTGTCACATAGATTTACGTCGCAGTTTTTCCAAATACTTTACATGCCACACCCTATTGATAGTGGGCATGTAGCTTCATCCAAAGGTAATATATTCTCGAAATATTGCTATTCCCGTTCTGGAGTACTTTAGATTTTATATACATGCAATTAACATATATGCTACATTGCATGTAACATATTTAGATACATTTCATGTTTCAAAAAGTTTCCATGGCAACTACATGTCTTAGTCTCTTTATATTACTTTTATAGTATTCTATAGCACAAAGCAATTACACACCCATAACTTATCTACTTCCTGTTTTTCGATTTAGCAGGTAACATACGTCCTCCGATGGCAGACTAACATTTTAGTTTTCCATTAAATGCATATATTCTCTCTTCCTTTTGGATCAGCTGAGTTGACTTAACCATTCTCGTTTTTCTTTTATTATATTTTTATTTCAAATATTTCATTGACTGTATAAAGATGAATAACTCCTCTTTCCATATCACCTAATTTCAAGATGTACCTTGATTGCTGGAACACTTTGTGTAAATATTGTGAAACAGAGATAAATAATAACCATTCTGGTGTGTCTTCCATGTTTTGTCTTTTCTCTTGGATATTGAGATTGATCCTCCAAGTTTTACCTTTATTCAGAATAGACTAGGAAAGATGTTGTATTCAAAATAACAGTGCAATTATGTTTCAAACTAAAATCTGTTTACATAAATTGTTTCCTGTGTTTCCCATTAAGAATGTTTCAAATTGCTTTTTATTTATTTATTTTTTTTTTCAGGTTGCATTACACTTATTTTACATCTCATTATCTTCTATTTCACATTTATATCACCATTTCTTATATTTATTAATTTGCACATTTAAGAATTACAAATCTGCTAAATGTTAGAATGTGAACATGAAAGATTAACAGAAATATGATACATGTATTTTATTCACAAAACGTATGAAGTAAATATATATATAAATGCATAGAATATACAATAATATCACAGATAAAATAGAATTTGGAGTGTTACATTTAATATATAAGATACACATGATAGCAACTTTTATAAATCACTATGAGTAGTCCATAGTTGTCATTTTTTTAAACAATATAACATATTTTTTCATATTTTTAATTTATGCAGCTGTTTCTTGAAAATAGTTTTAAATAAAAAAGAAATGTGTTTTATTTAGATCTGCTTTACCAGGTGTACCTGCTATCCTTAAATGAAACAACCCACTTTGTATAAATATCACATATTTTGTAAAATACAAAAAAAAATCATTATAAAAATGCTACATGATGATATCATGAAATAATAGCCCTGAATAAAATATCAAGAAGAGAAATATGAATAAATGCATGAAATAAGATTAAACCTGAAAGTACTAAACATAATTTGTTGTCCCTTATCATCACGGTTTTGTCTATAAAAGAAGTAAGTTTAGCTCTTGATTTTCTCTTACAGTGTTTAACATAGTATTTGTTTCATTACTACAATTAAACTACAAGATCACAATCTATTCTTCTATCTGAAAAAAAAAATAGGTACATGTATTTTTGTATTTTCATTGAATAAGAAATAAAAATTAAATAATTATGTGTTAAATTGCTGTTTTTGTTTCCTGTTCCAGTTTTTTTATTATTATAACTATGATTTTTGTGTGTATTTTTTCCAAAAAAATTTATATATGGACTAATAATTGTGTCTTGTTTTCTATATTTATTTTAATAGAAGTATTTTGCATATTACTTTGATACAAATTATCATGATGTCGAATGTTCCAAATCATTTTAGTATCATAAACACTTTTGACAAAACAATTTCACTATTTGTAACATTGTACATTAACAGTTAAACTAGAGGCTCCCAGGAGCCTGAATCGCTCACCTAGTATTCGATGATACTTATATGCTGGATATTTTAACAAAGGGACTGCTACTCTGTGGAATTATCAATTTTAATGTTCTAAGGGAAACAACTCCTATCAAGAAAGGTCTTACAACTTTGACCCCATTACATAATTTTTAGATCTTTATGTGGTTTAACCATATGCAATTTAAATTTTTGAAATATCTTGTATTGTTTTCAAGATATAAGTCTTAAAAGAGCAAAATTTGAAAAAAAAAACAAGAAAAAGGGCAATAACTCCTACAACCATTGTCAGATCTTCTTCAAAACTTCAGGGCAGGTAGATCTTTATGTGCTGATCATTATTACCCAAATAGAATTTTAATATCTGTTACCATTTTTGAGTAATTTGCAAAAAACTGCAATTTACCCTTATGTTCTATTTTTAGCCATGGCGGCCATGTTTTTTGTCAAATCAAAATTTCGAGCTATAATTTTGTAGACCACATACTACTGAACAACCCTACCAAGTTTCATTTAATTTGACTTAACAGTTTCAGAGAAGAAGATTTTTGAAAAGTTGAACAAAAAACTGTGAAAATGGTCAATTTTTACAATCCAAGGGGTATAACTCCTAAAGGAATGATCCTACAACTTTGACTCTGTTACAACTTTTGTAGATCTTGATGTGCTTAGTCATATGCAATTTAATTTTTGAAATATCTTGTATAGTTTTCAAGATATAGGGCTAAATAAGTAAATTTTTTGAAAAAAAATCCAGAAAAAGGGCAATAACTCCTACATCGGTTGTTGGATCTTCTTGAAAATTTCAGGGCAGGTAGATCTTGAGGTGCTGATCACTTTTACCTGAACCAGAATTTTGATATCTGTTACGGTTTTTGAGTAATTTGCAAAAAACTGCAATTTACCCCTATGTTCTATTTTTAGCCATGGCGGCCATGTTTTTTGTCGAATCAAAATTTCGAACGACATTTTTGTAGATGACACACTACAGAACAACCCTACTAAGTTTCATTACATTTGGCCAAGCGGTTTCAGAGAAGAAGATTTTTGAAAAGTTGAACGACGGACGACAGACGACAGACGACGGACGCCAAGTGATGGCAAAAGCTCACATTGCCTTCGGCAAGGTGAGCTAAAAAGCTATATCAATGTTATAATTGACATATATTGCCCAAAATTGCACCAAGTCAGACACCTGAGGCGGATAGAAAATAACATGATCCCAAACTATTGAGGCAGAAATGAAAGAATTTGGAAAACCAGTTTGGGTCAAAAAGGTAAAGTAAGACATGTCTAATCTTAAAGATGATGGCTAGTCTAGTTATGGTAATTCTGTCATTTTTTTCGGAATCCTTTGGGTTTTACCATCAAAATATGGTTAATTTTTTTGCCCACTAACCCTCTATTTTCATTTCATCAATGTCTAAAATGTATAATGCAGAAAATATAAACAAAGTTTTGTCAAATCCCATTGATTTTGTCATGGCTTTTAACAGCTAAAAAGTGCTAATGCTAACCCTATATGTGAAAAAGTCAGAAAAAAAAAAATTGGCAAAATTTTAACATCAATTATCTTGAAAACGAGGTCACAAATCTACCATTTCTTTTTGCTCATTTATACCTTTACATTTAATCTCTAAATATAAGGCATATTTCATATAAAGAGGCACCCTTAAAACTTTTGATATTGAAAAATATCTTGGTAAAGACACATTTCTCTTTATAAATTTAAGTTCAAAATATATAAGATAAGATAATTTTATTTGTCAATTAAATCAAGTACTGTGGATTCATTTATTTTCGTGGGTACCAATTTTCATGGTTTGGGGAAAAAGCATCAGTTCGTGGATTCTTAAATTCGTGTTTCTTTAGTATACAGCATATAATCCAATGTTAAATTTCCTTTTCGTGGGATATCAAATTTCGTGGTTTAAGGCTACCCACAAACCCACGAAAATTGATACCCCACGAATAATAATGAAACCACAGTAAGTGATCGAAAAGCAGCTGAATCATTATGAAAGGTATAAATTGATTATCGTGATTTTAAGTCTAGAAATTGAAAGTAAGGACTGCAACAACTAATTGGTTGCTAGACATGATTTTGCCTTACTCAGTGTTTTTTCATAGAGATTTCACTGATAATAGTTTAATATTAAAGAATCGTATGCACAGTGAAAACTTTTAACAATATGGTTACAAATATTTATCAATATGATAAAATAAATATTGCACTATAAATACCTTGCAGTACATCGTAACATGTGAAAAAAAACAAAAAAACATGTGTAAACAGTCAGATCTTAAGACAATTCTAAGAACAAATACTACAACACCCTTACTTAGATCAAGACTGACATGACAGTATTATAAACATCTACATAAGCATTTTACATTTTCAAATACTTTAACATTACAAAATATTTGTATTTGGTCAACACAGATAGTAAAACATGATAAAAGAGAGATTGATTGATTGAAAAAAATAATGTGATTTAGAACAAGTGACAATGCTCCATCATTAAAGATGACTTAATAGTGAAAAATCTTTAAAAAATAATAATTCTTACATCTACTGTATATTTAGATTTTTGTTAAATTTCATTAGATTCATGCATGTTTATGAAGTTAGAATTAATACCTATTCAAAAAAACATTTTTCTAATCAACCTAATATTTTGATTTTTCTGTGGACTCATTTGATTCTTCATCCTCTTTAAATTCAATCCCATCATCCTTTTCTTTATCTTCTGACCTCTGACCTTGACTTCCAAAATGAGTCACTGTTAAATCTACTACTTCCTGTTTACTGTGGCCCTCTGGGATAGGGAAGTCAAACACGATTGGTGGATTTTTAGGAATGTATTTCAGTGTACATGTTGAAGCATTTATGTAGTGTGTATATCCATCTGTTGTCATTCCATACCCTGTGAATACACATTTATACATAATCACCTATGAAACACTTGAGTCAACATTAAAGTCTATAAATATTTGATAACGTTTCTGTTTTCATTTCAAAAGAACACTAAAAGAATGATTTAGGATTAAAGCAAAAGTTCTATCTTAAAAAAGAGTAAAGACATTTTTTGTTTGATAAATTTAAATGTTATGAAACTAAACCTTGTCTACACTAGTAATTTGATTGTTTTGAACTTTTCCAGAGTTCAATACATGTACTTGAATTACCCAGAACACCTTTCTTTTACTTAAGAATGAAGAAAATCCAAAATGGACTGGTGCTTTTATGTATCAAGATCTTGCATGTTTACTCCATTTTCCTGGTGCAAAAAACTCACCATTCACAATTGTTTAGCACAGCAATTGTCTTGTGCTTTTTGGTAGTGAAATATTCAATAAAGAAAGCACTATATTTTCAAAGCCTTTTAGCAGTGTTTTTTAAACAAAGAGATTTACCAAATTTTATCACCTCCCCCACTTTTCTTATTCTGCTTTTGCTCATGAGTTTTTATATAAATTATAAAGTATTTTATTCACTTTCCTTTTTAGTTCTTTATTTCTGATTACATGTTCTTAAAAATGTATTTATAGCTGATGTACATGTATGTAAATGTTAATACATGTACATGTAATATGTATTTTGTTTCTTCATGGAGAAGATCATAACTGAACATTATCCAGTCCAAAGTTATTATATGCTTTAATCAATTACTTTGTTCCATACATGTGAAAATATCTTGAAGACTTTAAATAAATACTACTAACTTACTTATCATCATGCGTACATTAAGGTTTTATTGTCATTGAAAATAATTTTACTTATTTGAAAAGGTTTTTTTTGTTACTACCAGTATTACTAATCTACCTTCATGGATATGTCCAAAGATATGATATTTAGGTTTGATTCTCTTCTGTATGGTATTTAACAGCTCAACACACCCTGCTCTTACCCCATCTCTTGTCATGTCACCATGACCTAGAAATAAAGATACAAAAGTTAACAAGAATATGTCCAAAAGACATTTGCCCCATCTTGCAAAATTTGAGACGGACAGACAGATGGATGGACGATCATACATACAAATGGAACGGAAGTCTATATTCCCCATCTTTCAGAGATTGGGCATAAAAACAACAAAGTCACATTGTAAGTACCTAACATTTGTATTATGAATAAATGAGCATATTGTGGATCTATTTATTTTCCTAAGGTATGTATTAATTTTTTATGGTTATACCCTATAAAGACATTTCTTTGGATATTTAGTGACTGTGTCATCCATCAAAACCATGAAATAAGTACCCCGTAAATAATAAAACAACAGTATGATACTTGAAGGAACTGTGACCTTTTTAGACAAGTAACAGAGCTCTTTTATGCAAAACTGTAGGTAAATGCCACCAATGTACATGTGTACAGTGTTAACTAGTGACACCCTGCTGTACAGTTCTAGACAAATTTACAGATCATGTTGGATTGTCATAGGGTTTTGTTCTGTTTTGCTTTACCAGATTCAACACACTAAATTGACAATTGGCAGTGTGACAGGTGTGCTATAGCAGGCGGGAAATGCTAATTTTTCTGAAGCACCTGAGCTCACAATCATTACGACTAGAGTTCGTGTCATTGATTTCTGTTTAGTTAGTTTGTGTTTCTTCATGTTGTTCTTCTTTTACGTTTCCCTTATGGACTTTTGACTCTAAAATTCCCATTGGTTCCTCTTTGCTTCTTACATGTGTAAAAGCAGGTTGGTGACCATTAGCTTACAATTGCATTTTAGAGAACCAGAAAAAAAAAGATCTGCACACCAAGGCTCTGGAAAAACAGTCAAGTCATTTCAGTCATTTTGCTAAGATTTTTAAGAAAAGGGAGAAATACATGTAACCAGTGTACTGTATGAATAATGCGACCAAAATATAAGACAAGAGTTAACACTAAAGTATGTCTCGCCTGCCGGCACCATCAGAAACAATTATTCTTTCTTAATTTCACTATATTTTGAATTAACATGGATTTTCAGTTTCTGAGATCAAAAGATGTTTATAGAACTTTAACATAGCAAATATATGCAATAAAAATAATCAAAGTCACTCAACCGGAAAATCAAGGTCAAGGTCAAAAGATGATGATGTAACTGTGCTAAGCTACTACTGGGGCATATGCATACAAAGTTTCATCAACCTAGGACCTATAGATCTTGAGATATGGAGGTGCTCGCAAAACTTTTCCATTGCTATTATATGTATTGAAAATTGTCAAAGTCACTCAACCGAAAAATCAAGGTCAAGGTCAAAAGATGGGGATGCAACGGTGCTAAGCTACTACTGGGGCATATGCATACCAAGTTTCATCAACCTAGGACCTATAGTTCTTGAGATATGGAGGTGCTCGCAAAACTTTTCCATTGCTATTATATGTATTGAAAATTGTCAAAGTCACTCAACCGAAAAATCAAGGTCAAGGTCAAAAGATGGGGATGCAAGGGTGCTAAGCTACTACTGGGGCATATGCATACCAAGTTTCATCAACCTAGGACCTATAGTTCTTGAGATATGGAGGTGCTCGCAAAACTTTTCCATTGCTATTATATGTATTGAAAATTGTCAAAGTCACTCAACTGGAAAATCAAGGTCAAGGTCAAAAGATGAGGATGCAACTGTGCTAAGCTACTACTGGGGCATATGCATACCAAGTTTCATCAACCCAGGACCTATAGTTCTTGAGATATGGAGGTGCTCATAAAACTTTTCCAAAAAGTTAACGCCGCCGTCGCCGCCGCCGTCGCCGCCGCCGCCGCCGCCGTCGCCGTCGCCGCCGGTAAAGTAACACCTATGTCCCGCTCTGCTTCGCAGGCGAGACAAAAACAAGATGTAAATGACTGATTGTGACTTTTTCCAATCAGTCATTTGGATCATTATTTAGGTCATGACTGGCAAAAAGGACTGTTTCCGGGGCCTTGCTGCACACATAATTGTTGTACATTGTCATAGACATTTATAATGGCCGTGATAAAGATATGTTTGACAATTTTTTTTATGTTCAATTTGTGATCTGATAAACTACATCTTTCCTACCCACAGGAGGTCCATGTGTGATTAGTATGTCTGTCTTCTCGGGAATCAGGTCCCATTTCTGTAAGATTTCCTCTCCTCTACTTAAATTGAAACCCCAATCATAAAACCAAGGCTGCCTGGGAACAACAAAACAGTATAGTTAAAGATCATTATTTATTTACATATGATGTATCAGATGCTTACAAGTAAGTAGAACATAAATCTTTTCAAGTAGCTAATTTTCCATCAATTTCTTACAAGTTAAATCTGAGTGTGTTCCTGCACGAGTGATCATATTTTTGTTATTCATATCGAGACCTAATTGATTATCGTACATGTATTTATAACAAAGATAAAATGCCAAAATTTATCGTTTTTTAACAAACTAATTTGAATGGCGTATGAATTTAGACATCAGCATGCATAGTCATGCCGACAACACAATACAATTAACGAAGTCATAATTGAGTTTGACGGGAGAGGACCAAAGAGTGGAAATATTTTGGTTATTTCACACTGTGAATTAACCAGATTTTATTTCTTTGGGTAAATCCGTATTTTTGACATCAATAAAAAAAAGTTTAAGCTGTCTGAAGTTATACTTTCATGTATGTCTTGCCTTCCACAACTTTTTGATAAAGGCCAGCAAAACTAAATCTAATTATATGGAATAAAAAATGCTGATTGTGCATCTAATTTATATAATGATTAAACTTTCAAAAATTACCATGGTGATCCATAAATATTTACACCATACAATGTAACCATGGCATCCTCTAAATAAACACAATTAGTCAAAAGGTCCTTGACCTCTTCAACTCCATTTTCATATAAGAATTCCTTGACCTTTTCAGGGTTAACTCTCCATTTACTAAGACTGTCTGTTACTGAGGGGTCAAAGGTTAAATCATGGTTCCCAGCTATCACTACTTTGTGCTTGTGAGGAAGTTTGGCTGAAATATTAAATAAACATTAAAAAATTGATTGTCTGAAAAAAGGCAATTTGTGGTGTGAATGTTTTGAATCATTATAAAGAAATCAAAGAAAATCTCAAGGGAGAATTTCACCTGTTAAGATAATTGTGTGTACTTAAGAAAACATTAGCTATTTATACATTTTGAAAACAATAATTTTGTTATTGCAGATTTTGATGTTCAGTCATGACAGTACAAGTCTCAAATAAAGATAAACAAGATATCATATAGACAAGATGGATGTGGAGCTAATTTTAAGTATTATACACATCATCTTCTTAAAACAGATATTTGGATAATGTCCAGTTACATGAAGATTTGTCTTGTAGTTATTTAGAACTCAATTTGAAGTTTAACCTGAGATTGAGAAAAAAAAATTTGGTTAAAGCATAAACAAGTTAAACTTATATTCACACATGTGCCATCCTGTAATAGTCTTCATGACAATATCAGCAGGAGAAATAAACAAACCTAAATACTCATTAAACTTCTTGATTTCCTTTGGTTGTCCAACCTGAGTGATGTCCCCTGCATGGAGTAGTATATCACCGGCGGGTACAAACTCTAATGGATTTTTCTCGATTGCTGAATGTGTATCAGATATGCAAACAAAGCGTAACTTGTCCTCTGAGACAGGGGTATTGGTGTCCATGGGTTCCACCTTGTTAAATGTTTGTTTCAAACTTATCCGTTGCCAAGCTTTAGTTGCATTCTTTGTGTCTTTGTCAACAGTTATGACAATAGAATCACCTGTAAATGGATGAACAAAAATAAAAAAATAAAATATATACACCAGAATTGCATTTTGGAAATATTTTTGATTTGCCCATTTTAAATTCATACTGCAAGATGAATTGCAAACTGAAGTAGATTTATGCCTAGAAAATAAAAGTGATAGAAAATTTCTAGTTTGAATAAAAACAAATTTTCAAAAACAGGACCTTTAATAATTAAAAAGAATAGATATGAATGTTATTAACATGATTAATGTGACACATTATTTAGATATAGAGCTTTTATTACATATATGCATGTGAAATAACGATTTTTCCCTGTGAAATAAAATCTGGTAAATTCACAGTGTGAAATAACAAAAATATTTTCACTCTTAGGTCATTCCCCGCTTAACTGTCAATTGTGATGCCAAACTTTCAATTATGACGCCGTGAATTGTATTGCTTTGTTGGCAAGACTGCATATTATCAAAATTCATATGCCATTCATTAATTTGCTAGAAAAACGATTAAATATCGGCGTTTTTTTTTTCTGTGTAATAAATACGATAATCAATTAGGTCTCATGAATAACAAAAATATGATCACGCATGCTGAAACGCACTCAGATCTAACTCGTGCGCGGAACAAGTTCCGCACACTCATTAAATCATGATGCGTTCACCGACTCGTGATCATATTTTGGTTATTCACTCGACCCAATTAATTATCCTATAGCTTTTATACTTACCTTTCTGGTCTTCTGAAGTGTTTCCTCCCAATAACATATTCTTAAAATTATTAAGCATGTTGTAATTGGATAATCTTAGCCTAAAAAATAAAAGAATTTTATGTGCATTGTGTACATGGTGTAATTTTAAATAGCTTCAATTCATTGTAAAAGTGAGAGAAGTTTGATTTTGTTATTTTGCATGTACATGTATTAAACAGAAACATAAATCTGATACTGTGTTTTATCACTTGAATATAATATTTTTGCCAGGAGCCAGAAAACCCCAATTAAAATCAATCTTTTTAGAATTAAATTTATGATAAACTTCATGAAGAGATTTTCTTCAAATTAATTATGAACATGATGAACACAAAAAAAACCCAACAAAATATGTTTAATTTACAGTCTTCATTTCTTAAAAAGCTATTTGAACCGAAATTAAAACGTGTCTGGGGTATGAATTATTATACAATGTTCACTTATTTATCAAACATGTGTCAAAGAAATTTTATTTGTTTTACAGACTATTTGACTTTTTACTATAAACACAATTGGTCTACCATGTAATTTTCAAAATAATAAGTACAAGTCTAAGTATACTAGTAAAATAACTATTTTACTCCATACATTTCTAACCTTGTAATTTTGTTCACTTAATTTGTATGTTTTATAATCATTGTACTACAGATCTTAACCAATCATTGTATTGTGTTTGAACCAATAAATATTATTCTTATTACATGTACATGTATCACTTAGATCAGAACTACAATGTATGTATAACATGTATAAGGTTTACTCCTTGAAATATCAATATACATGTACATCATATATTGTTTTGATCCTCGTTTTTGGTATTTGTATTTTGAAATCACTGGGTTGATATAACTACTTTTGGTGGACCAGAGTTTGGAGGTTTATAGCCAGCCTTAACCAGCTGAGCTAGGGAAATACATGTACTTCTTTGGCTCAGAGGGTTAGAGCCCTGTCTATTGGAGGTTGATTTGGTGTGATTGTGCAGATACCTAGCTACAATAATGTAGCTCCTTTGACATCTTTGATAAGGCGGAGCTACAATGCGGTCCCATTCCTCGTAACGGAGCAACGCCGAAAGCGAAATCACACCGGGCGCAATTCAATCCATTAGACGTCAAATTTGGTATTAAAATATCGCTTATAGTATTTCAATGACGAATTCAATTTAAATTTTCCGACATATAGCGCAGTTTAAAAGACTTTAGTAAAAATAACAAAGTTTTGGAGGATCTTGATCCTGAACTTTATAATGAAGTTCAGGATCAGAATTTTGAAAATGTTGATTTCTAACAAATTAACATTTATCTTTGACTCTTGACCAAAATTTTTATAAACTCAATGTTATTCAGAGTATTATTGGTATTTTGAGCCATTTTGAAGCTTTGTTTGAGTTGGAGAAAGAAATTCGATTTGCTCCATTACGAGTAATGGTACCGAATTGTAGCTCTGCCTAATCAAAGATGTCAAAGGAGCTACATTATTGTAGCTAGCAGATCCCGTGTGGCAGGGTCACCACAAATGGTACAGCGGGTGTCCCCTGCAGTGAAGGAAAGACGATGAGTGTCTGTACTGTAGCCCTCCTGGGTGTACCCACGAGTATAAACACCCTCCTTAGAAGAAGGCTTATAGACAGCCTTTACCAGCTGAGCTAGGGGAGAGTGCGGTCTATGGGAGGCTGATTTGGTGTGATTGTGACGGTCCCGGGTGGCAGGGTCACCACAAGTGGGCTTACCTGTATTGTATAATATCTTGTTTCCAGAAAATATTACATGCATACACGACTAAAAACAGCCATAAACTTTTATAGACATTAAAGAAATTATTTTAAATGATTTTTACAATCTGTAACTTCTACAATTACCAGTGCTATTGCAAAACATGATTGTCGATCATTTCTATTTTTACCATTTGACAATGTCAAATTATTTCTTTACTTTTCCATTTTCAAACATTTCTTTCCTTTTCCTACGAAACGCAAAACCGATCACGAATCACAAATCTTTAGCAAAGTGTTCATTTTTATTAAGTAAGTCATAAGTTTATTGAGCAAATTACACCCCAAGGGGTCAATAGCTACAAACAAAACAAACATTCAAAACAAAGAAACAATTAAGAAATAGTATTGCCCCCTGTCCTCAGTGAAAGAGACTGTTTATTGTCTTAGTGATAAAGTGTTGATTCTAAAAGAAACCAGAGGCTCCAGAAATTTTTATGAGAGATCAAAATTTCCCCTTAATCAAGATTTTTCCCTAACCTACATTTTTGAAATGTTTTAAGACTTTAAGAAAACCATATTTGATAAGAAAACAATATGTCCGTGTGCATTTTAGTTCGCTACAGCCATTTGAAAAGTTCCTGTTTAAATTTCATCATTTTTGGCCTATTTTGAGATAATTTTCTGTAAGATATCAAGTTTCAAAATCAAGTTTTCTCTCAAAGTTTCCACATTAATAGATGTGGTGATTCTAAACAAATATAACTTGTAAAAAGTATATGTCCGTGAAGATATACATGTAAGAAAGTTTAGTCCCGAAAATGTGCCTTTTTAGGTCATTTTCAAGACATCATAAAACCGGTAAAAATCCAGATTTTTCAAATTTTCTTTCATACCAAAACCTCAAAACCCACCATTTTCGTTAAAAATGATTGGACAAATATATCTTTTATAATTTAGAAAAGGAATCATATGAATTGCATGCATATTTTGCTGAAAAAAATGAATCACTACCCCTACCCTGAAATTGGCTAAATTCTGATGGTGATTGATGGTCAAATTTCAAATTTGGTAAAAAATTAAAATGTTTAATATCTCAAAAACTATTAGTCTTATCTTCATAATTCTTTGACATAATTTAGATGGATTATCATTTGATAAATATATCCATGAAAAGTTGTCAATTATACTTAGCAAAGCCATACCAGAGAAATTGAAGATCGCAATGTTCCTGACTTGGTACAGGCATTTCAAAAGAAATGGTGGGTTCAGTGAACCAGCTAGGTTTAATGGCGCCAAACACCCCTCTTCCATTGCGATCTAAGGTTTTTGGGTATCTTTGTGTGTTTTGGGTATGATCAACGGACCGATCTAAGGGTCTAGTAACACAATACACAACATAGGTGTGAGACACAACAGAGATAAAGAGGTGATCATCTCAGTACATCAACCTGTCACAAGCTAATTGAAACTTTCACGAATCATATCACCTGACATAATTTTGAATTTTGCTACCAGTGGCCGATATCGAAAGAAATTTTTTTAGAGACCTTCTTATAACCTTGCATGCTCCAAAGGCCGATCACTGAGACAACGGTGTCGGGTCAAAAATCTGAAAAATTAGTACAAGCCTGGGGTGATCAATTCTCATATATCTCTGCGCGGGAGATTATATTAACTGCTAAGTTTTTTTTACTTCCATGCATAGTTTAGCAAAAGTGCTGAATTTGGAGGCTTCTTTGTATCTATTTGTAAGCTGTTATGCTCTAAGGAATTTTAACATGCTTTTTTGCGTAAATATTCATAAAAACATGACTTTATTAATCTTTTTGAAAATTGAATGAAACTGATAATTCAAAAAAAAAAAAAAACAAAAAAAAAACTCCACAGGCAGGGCCGTAGCGTAATGGAGGCAAATGAGGCAAATGCCTCACTTTTGAAACGACGACCAAACTTTAAAAGTGTCATTTTTTTCAATTATGTAGTTTACATTATCATACTAATATCATTATGCGAGTTTACATACAGTGTGTCCACTTTGTTTTACCATAGCGCTGACGGTAAAACAATAAGTGTTCCGAATACAAATCAAAATAGAAAATAAAACAAATATGATGTCTTGAGTTACCTTTCTCGTCTTTTTTTCTCTTTAAAGAACCCGTCTTCAACCAGTATAAACACCCCCTATAAGTAAGTATGCAGGCTTTCTGCTTGTTTTATTTTTTGGATGGATAATGCTATAGTTAGTAACCAATGTATTCACTATCAATTCACTGAACAACAAATGCTAATCGATAAAATAATTCATTGTCCAAAAATATAATAATTATTTATAATTAGTTTTAAACAAAATCATGAAGCGCCTTTTTATGGGGGACTCAAATCTTTAATGTATTATTTTAAGGCAATTCATTGTATTTATTTATCAGTAATAAAAGTGTGAAATATATTTTTAGTATTGTTTGAAAATATTTTTTTCGTGTTTCTTTTTCTGATTATGATCAGCATTGTCTGGTTGTATGCTAATGTGTTCCATTGCTTCTTGGGCGGTAACGTCGTGGGTTCGAATCCAGGTTGTTCATAGTTAAAACCAATGACTTGAAAATTGGTAGAATAAATGTGTCCAGTTAGGTTGACATGTCTTCCAGCGGATTATGATTATGTATTAAAAATAGATATATCCTAATTGATGCTTATAATATGTTCTCGTCTTTTATAAGCTTATAACTTGCTGCTGGACAGGAGATGAAAAAGGCATTCATCATCATTATCATCATGCTAGCATCACGTTTATTTGTTCAATTTCTTTGTAGATGACCATTCTGATACAGAATCGGGAAGTTTTGGTTGACCAACAGAGATTAATTATGATATACAGTGAAACTTGTTTTGTTACTTACTAGGCTAGCTATTAAAAAAACGCATTTCTGTTAATTTTTTTCTTTTGTTTCTTATTATAGATACATTGACTTCTCCCATAGTTATGCTGACATAAGCTTTTCCCGTTTCAGACACCCGAACCCCCCCCCAAAAAAAAAAAATTTTCGCCTCGCTTCGCTCGGCGATTTGCCTCACTTCGTTTGGCCTTGCGCTACGGCCTTGACAGGATTATAATCATTTTTCGTAATAACGGTTTTAAAATCACCAAAAGTTTGAGCCGATTTTATGTACGTATATCTATATATAGATTTAGTAGATCGGAGGGACATCCAGTTTAATAATTTCGTGTACAACACACCTACGCTTTTGTAATATTGCAACTCAAACTCAGTCTCAGTAAGATAAATGAACGAAAATCAAGCGGACACAGAAATTTTAGATATCATCAAAGGTACACGTGCAACAACCCAGCTATTTTTATGACGCCTGCAACGTGTTGTAAAAGAACATATAGGGGTTACTAAAAATGGCACCATCCGTCGTTTTGCGCTATTCTGCGTCGTCCTGTCACAGTTTTCCAGGCATATTCATGCCACTGCATCTTGATATTTGGTATGTTGCTTCATCCCATAGTACTATAAGGTGTAAAGCGATTTTATGACCCCACAATTGCTACTTCTTGTTTACCGAATACTTAAGTTTTTATGTATTATGACCATATATATGCAAAATTTTCGTCGCAGTTTTCCGGGCAACTGCATTGCCACAGGTCTTGATATTTTTTATCTGTAGTTACATTTTTTACTTATTTCTTAACCTACAGAATTCTCGGAACATTCCAGTTCCAGGCGTGGGTGCTGTAGGTGAAGAAATTACCAGTGGTTTAATTTGTGACAGAAAGTGTTCAATGTTTCTAAATGTTGTATACTCTTATATTCTTATTTTCTCCTTTTTTACACCAAGGTAACTAAATGTGACAACAATCCCGAACCAATGAGAGCCTATTCTTAGAAAGAAAACTTCAAAATGTTAAGTGTTGGAAAAATGTAGAGTACTTATTGTCGGTAGCACATTTCGTCCTGAATTGGTATAGTATTAAAAATAATTTGTAAATTGAGCAAAGTTTCTGGATTCTTTTAGTGTTCAATGATACAATTTTCTCGTCGGTTATAAACCACGAATGCGTCTTCATGAAGTTAATTCCAATGGAATCAAATTTGATTTGAAGTACCATTCTACTGGTGGCCATAAGCTCCTGTTTATCTTTTGTCAAATACAAACCTCATACCAAAATTGGAGACGAGGTCTGTTATGTATAAAACTAAACTTGTTAGTAACTATTCAAGGAAACACTTACTATGTGTATGGCGCGGTATCAGGGTCACAATTATCGATTTTAGCATATGCTAAAATCATTTTAGCTTAAGCTATATTATATTTAGCTTAAGCTAAAATGAATTTAACTTACGCTAAAGAAATTTAGCTTAAGCTTAAATAAGTGTGACCCTATTACCGCGCCATATATGTGGGAGGAAGCACAAACGAATATATTGTTACAAAAAATATTTATATGTACCGACGTAACATAAGCTCTTTATCTTTATCAAATAAAGCTCATTTTGAAAAAAAAAATAGATTCAATTTGAGTGAAAAAGATCCTTGAAGTTCAAGAAAAAAACAAAAAAACACCATAAACTAGTAATCGGAATAGTTTTTTATTTAGAAAAAAAAAAGGTCAGTTGCAAAGGGAATGTCAATGAATAAAAGGTCTATGACCTTTTCCAATTCACATATTTTGATGTCGCTGCCAAATAATATCTTGACTAAGCTTGATATTTGTATTGACTTTCAACAATGTTCAAGGCAAAATTAAAAAAAATATGAAGGTCAATGCAACTCTATAATCAATATGTATACATGTATTAAATTATCCAAAGAGGAAATGAAAGAGTCGAACGGTCTGGCTCCATTCTTCACATGTTTAATCAAAAATTAATGTATTCAAACTCTGATGAAATTTACGATACCAAATCTTGAAGGGTCGTGTAATTTACGTGACTTCCGGTTCATCAATGTAAATGGGCGTTGTATGTTATCGGATATCCATCGGTAATTTCGCTCTTTCATTTTATGTAAAAAATTGTTAACCAATGAATGGAGAAATCAGCAAGTGAAATTTATGACCCATTTATATAATTAACGTTTAAAAGCATTTCTTTAAAAATCTCTATTTTCTGTCATTTCGTCTCTAAATATATTTTTTATGATAAAATTACCTTGTACTTTCCTATTTCTATTTACCAAGTCTGATGTGGAGTAAAGATGAGATGGTATAGATAGACAGAGAAAGTTAACGTGTCAGTGTCCGATCGGTCATTTCAATCATCCAGGTCTGGTTGTCCCCAACTCAGAGTAGCGAAAATATTAAATCAATTAGTAATTGCCTACTCCCAAGCAGATTCCTAGCTACAATAAGCCAGTAGCCCCTTTGACAACTTTGGCTGGACGGAGCTACATTGCGGTCCCATTACTCGTAATGGAGCAACGCCGAAAGCGAATCACACCGGTTGTTATTCTATTTATTTAAAGTTAAATTTGGGACTTATATGTTGCATTTTTGAAGACTTTTTATCTTGAACTTTTTGTTGAAGTTCATGATCAGAATATTGAAAATGTATTGTTATATAACAAATTAATATTTAACTGTGGTTTTTAATTAAAAGTATTACAAAACCTTGTTATTTTGTGTGTGTTTAAGTACAACTTTTTATAAGAATCATGCAAAGAGTAATTCATGGGTGGAAAGCCTACACCAATTTATTTTTGATATGTTACTCCTACTAGCACCCTGCTTTGATCTTTTGTGCTCTTTTTCCAAACTAGCCCTGGTCCTGAGAGAAAAAAAAATATATAGAATGCATTGGAAAAATGTAAGAAAAGGAGATAACTCTTAAAATTGTCAATAATTTCAATAGAAACCATTGTTACAAAATGGCAAGATTTCTCCCAGGACCAGGCAGTTATGAGCAAATAGTTATTTATTTCTTATTTTATATACTTTTAACCATCTTTCGTTAATAATAAACCACTGTAGCCTTTTTATCAATGAATCACTTATCTTCAATTTTGCATGATTCTTAGGTGGACTACTACTTAACAATTTTAAACCATTTTGAAGCTTAGTGCGAGTTATACAAAGAAATTCGATTTGCTTTATTATGACTAATGGGAGCGCATTGTAGCTTCGCCAAACCAAAGTTATACTTGGGAGATGAACATGAAAGGGGTAGGCAAATAAATATGAAATGATGAAGATGTGCAATGGGGACACACGTTAGGCCATTCGGGCATGATCGAGAATTTTGACTGCACTGGAAAAGGGATTGAGGGAACCAAGGGATAGGATCGGGCAATTTAACATCCTACAATGGGATATTTAGGGCCCTATACACTTATTGCGACCAACAGAAGGATTCTTAAACGTGCGACGAACGTCATACATGGATTTTACCTTAGATGCACCATTACGGTTAACGGTCAGGTTTTCGCATTACATCAAATGTCGACGATCGCGACATTCATAATGACAGAGCTATCACATTTTACCATCTGGGGCACACATTCCAGTCGCTCTGTTGGCAAAGTGTCATGACCCGACATCACAATTAATGACAAGCTTAGCGCAACTGTGGGCCTATTTGCCATCCAGAACCCGCACAATGCTATACATATTTAGTTTTATTTTGTAAAGTAAGAACTTAACTATCTATTATTTATATGTACCTGTCCTAAACAAAGGATTCATAAATTTGTCAAAGCTTCCGTTTGCGCTGTACTTTTTGTGCTAATTGTTCTATGTCTAGAAATGGGTCTTTCGGTGATGATTTTGGGATTGGTATTGAATCCTATAGATTGTATTTTTTTTTCATCTTGACCGCTGGTCACGTTGAAGATTGCAGGCTGTGTCGCCTATATAACTTTCACATCTCATAACTGTATACCGGTTCTTGTTTTTTTTTATTTGAAAAATGGTCCTGCGATGATAATTGCTATTTACTGTAAAATTTTAAATTATAGTCTGTCTCGACCGATACTGCCAGGCCCCCTCAGAATCAAATGGTCGTCCCCTTGATTAAATTGGTTCTTTTTAGTGATTCATTTTCAATTGTTTTCTTATCGGGTGTAAGTATAAACTTTTTGTAATATACCCAAGAAAGACAACTCCGGTGTTTTACAACCAGGGAAGTAAATTACAATACATTGAAATGGCTCTCTCAAAAGGTTCAGGAAATTTAATGGTTTGTACTTTGTGTTCAGAACACTTCACTTCGCCGAAATCTTTGCCTTGTCTACATACTTTTTGTGAGAAATGTATCAGTGACTTTATATCATCAATTGAGAGAACTGGAAGCGGGGCGTTGACAGAATTCAGTTGTCCTTTATGTAGGACAGTGGTAAAACCAAAAGATAAGACTTCAAAACCCAGCGAATGGGCATCGAAGCTGCCCGACAATAACGTTATGAAGATGTTGATTGATAAACGCCAGGATAAAACCCCGATGTGCGAAGCGTGTTGTCGCGGGAATGTAAGCTCCTTCGCGGCGTTCTGGTGTTAGCGGTGCCAAGGACTATGCGAGAAATGTCATACTGTACATAGTCGCCTGAATCTTTCCGATGACCATAAAAGTTTGAGTGTTGATGATATGTTTGAAAAAATGCAAGGATTTGACTTGAATGTCATATCTGAATTCTGTGACCTCCATAAAACGAATACAGTCTATTGCAATAATCACAAAGAAACATGTTGCGGCGTTTGCATAATTTCAGAAAAAGTGCATAAAGATTGCGATAAGGTTACCGAGTTGGAGGAAATTTTGAAACAAAACGACGAATTACCAGAGAAACTGAATGAAGCGAAGCAAGAGACGACAACATTACTTCAAGATAAAGAAAACAGAAAGTGCGAGCTAAAGTCGAAGGTGAACAAAGTAGAGAAAGAAGCTACTATATTTGTTGAAAACATGAAAGAGAAAATGGACAAACTATTGGAGACTTTCAAGAAGCAGCTTTGCGTTTTCTACGAAGAAGAAAATACCAAACTGAACATTAGGATGCGATTACTGGAACAGCTTGATCGAAGCATTGACCATTGGATATCCGTTTTGGAGACAGTCAGGGATTTCGGAACACAAACACAATTCTTAATCGAAATCGATGTAATGAAGAGGCAAATATACGCAAGCATTGATGAAATACGTGAAAACTTCCGAGACGATCGAACACCTCAACTCTCTTTTAATGGAAACGAGGAGACCATTAACCAGTTACAATCCATAGATGTGCTGGGATCATTTACCGTGAAATGGGAGAACTCCGATGCCAAAGTCAGCTCGTTTTATAATATTTGCCGTCAATTTGGAATTCAAAGACCCGAACCTACGTACGATGATACAAAACTTGTTCACGCAAAAACATTTCATTTTCCAGGCCATAAACTCGTATGCGGCGCTTGCATAAGTGATACTTGCATTTTGGTTGGTGATAGAATTAAAGCAAAATTGCTGAGTATAAGCACGGAAAGTGGTAATATCTTACACACTACAAATATTGGTGACATTAAGCGTTTATGCTTTGATCAGCAAAGTAGACGGGTTTTTATATCTTGTTTGGGCGCACAAATATTTACATCAGAAATTACAGACAGTTCAATAACCGAACCAAGAAAATTAGCTTACTCGGACTATAATGGACAGATCCGCACCAATGGCGATAATAAATATATAATTACACAGAATGCAATAAAAAAATTTCCATCAGATTTCCTCACCTCAAAAGTTCTAGAAACACTGTTTGAAATAAGCACTGTTGATGTTTATGTTGTAGTAGGAATGGATATTTACGACAGCCATTTTGTTTTCTCATCAAAAGACAATCTGGTAATAAAAACAGATATGAAAGGGGAAGAAGTGTTCCGTTTGAATGATACCAGCATCAAAAGACCAGTAGCTTTAGTCGTTCTTCATTCAGGACTCATTCTCGTAGCTGACGAAGCCAACAAAAACTTGCACCTGATTTCAGAAAACGGTGACAGACATAAAACATTACTCACCAAGTTTGAGAAGGTTGGAAAGCCGTCTGACATTTGGCTGGATGCTGAGTCAAAGATGGTTTATATTTGTGGTGGTGAATACATTGACGTTTACAAAATAGATTTTGTATAAAAATTGTCAGTTTGATTTATACTTGGAATTAGAAATTACCAAAAATGTTTTTTCCTCATTTCAATTGCTTTAATTTTAAGCTATTCAAATATGAATACCAAAATACAAAAAACAAAACACGAATAGTTAGCAAAACCGCAGAATAAACATAAAATTGCATGCATGTTTTTATTATGTTTTTTCTAAATTGCCGTTTAATTGTGGGCTGTGTCGCGTACACTTATTCCACATCTCATTATTTTCTATTATAAAATTGCAATATTTTTGGGTTTTGGGTAAACATGTACAAAATACGTATGTGCGCCTTTGATTTGTATTTCATGGTTGAATTCTTACCGATACTACTCAGTATTTCATGACATTTTCAAGTTTTGATAGCTGTTTCCGAAAACTGTAGGCATGGTAGAAACGGTGGTTGACAAAGGCTACAGTAGGTCACATATTTTTAATTCCACCCGGCCATCCATTAAAAATAAAGAAATAACAAATCTTCCGAACTTTGATGATCAATCTTATATGTCAAAGAAAAAAAAAAGAGAATATATATACCAGACAAAGACGCACCAGAATAATTGAAGATCGTAATGGTCTTGAAATGGTACAGGCATTTCAAAAGAAATGGTGGGTTAATTGAAGTTTTATGAAGCCACATTTCTCAATCTTTTCTAAAATGCGATCTTAGCGTCCGGTAATTACACTGCGGTTAAACAAAATATGAGTTGTGAGCTGTAACGTTTCTTGGACTTTGAATAAATTGTAAAACATATCCTATTTTTGCATTTATGAGAAAGAGGAAATGTTGAATATTGATCTGAATTTTGCTTTCCTTTTTTAACTTTTTCGGCTTTGAATACTTTTCGTTCAATACATTTTGAATCAGATTAATATGCTTCTAATGAGAGGTTACTTTTTGAAATATGCACAACCAAATTGCCCGTGTTATACTCGTTTTGGTATTTATTTTCTATTTTTGGCCATTTGAAATATTTTTTGTGCGATTTGTGTAAAAAAGGAGCAAAGGTGTACCAAAGGGGTAATCAGTATCATAAAACCGTAAAGACAAAAACAAAACCGGCAGACAAAAACTCATCACAACAAAACAAACTACATAACAACATAAAACACACACACACATAACAACAAAACCGCATTCAGCAACGCGAACTCAAGTCGAAACGTAAGAAACTGTAACAGTTTGTCATACCAAAATATGACTCAACAAATATAATTATTGTAATGAAACTTCGTATAGTAAAAGTATTTAATGTAGTTGTATGTTATCAAGAGTTATTCCTTTTTTGTTGGTGTTGGGGGTTGGGTTGGGTTAGATAGTGAAGTTATAACCGAAACACTGGGAAATTATTGTCTACTAAAAAGCGAGACATACAATAGGCTACACTTAAACGTGTTTGTTGTTATGTTCGTGAGTCTAGGTTTAGTTTTGTTTCACGTATTTTTACTCATGGATTAAACAACTCGATATATTTGCCCCCATAATTACACGGTGTTGCATGCGTGAAAAAGCACTTTTAAAATAAAAAAAATATAGATCTGTAAATAATTAAATTACATTTCTCGCACGTCATACTTTTTCCATGATACCGCTTTCATTGGAAAAGAAAAGAACAAAAGTGACATTTTTTCCATTTACATAACTCTGTGTAAATATTTGTCTTTTAATCTTGAAGGATTCCAACATCATTAAACCAACTTTATTAAAATGCATTTACAAGCGGGTTAATGTTCGAACGTTTCATGTTTTACGGCCACGGTGTGGCACCAATACGCGTAAAAAGGGAATTGTTGAATTTGATGGTGGATTTGGCTTTCCTGTTCGAACATTTTTGGATTTGAGTACTTTTCGTTCAATTCTTTTTGGTTTTTGACCTTCCGATGATTTGATTCAAATACTGCTGATGAGAGGTTACTACCCGTGAAACAGCACAGCCAAATTAACCGATGTATACCCGTTTTTGTATCTATATTCTATTTTTGGCCATTTGATTTTTTTTTTGTAATTTGTGTAAAAAACTGTACAATTGGAGATTTATGACTAAGTAATGAAAGAAGCTTTGTAAATATACCCTAACCCTATGTTATCAAGATTTTATGTTTGGGGGGTTCAATAATGATATTACCCAAACTCCGAAAATTATTGTAAACTAAAATAGCGATACATACAATTTAAAAGATATATGCTAAATACTCTAAAACTTATTTGTTGTTTTGTTCATGAGTCTATAGGTTTAGTTTTATTTCACGTATTTTTACTAATGTTTTATCACAAATCGATAACAAGGATGAAAAGGCACTTTTAAAAATAAAAAAATATGTAGATCTGTAAATACATTTCTCGCACGTCATACTTTTTCCATGATACTGCTTTCACTAAAAAAAGAACAAAAGTGACATTTTTTTCCTATTTACATAACTCCGTGTAAATATTTGTCTTTTAATCTTGAAGGATTCCAACATCATTAAACCAACTTTATTAAAATGCATTTACTAGCGGGTTAATGTTCAACCGTTTCATGTTTTACAGCTACGGTGTGGTACCAATACGCGTAAAATAAAACTTATGATGTAATTTAGCGTTAGATGATTATCATGACCAAACAAGACTTTGATTAATTTTCAGAAATCATAGACAAATTGCTTGATTTCAGTATTAACACACGGCCTTTAAAGATTGTATCAAGAAATTCTTCATCAATAGTGAGCAATTAATCTATCGAATTTCTAACTTAACGTTAAAAACAATTAGACTAAAAGCTGAGAAATGCACGGATATATATTGAATGGAGAGGAAAGTTTTATTTATGGGTATTATGTAAAGTAAATTTTCCAAATTGATCTTTCCAGTTTGACTACGAATAGTGTTGTTTTCTGCTATAAAGAACCTTTTTATTCTCTTTATTTACGATGCATCGCCTTTCAACCAGGCGCATTTTTTCCGTATTCACTTAACATTGGTATGACTCAACACAATTGAAGGAGTTACCCAACACCAAGACCAAAATAAACTTGTGTCGTTTACTTTTCTTCAAAACTGCCATTAAGGTAGTAGACCTGGGGTACCCCATTTTTTTTCTACAATTTCAATTTGTCAAACTCTTTTATTATGATTAATGCTTGCTACAAACAATCATAGAGAAAAAATTCAAAAACATTGACCGAGTAGTCTCATTAACATTTGGCCACCAAGCTACCCATGGTTGTTGCAATGACAACCTCTCATAGTCAAAATTTACTTTTAAAGCATTAGTAACATGTTAACCGTAATTTAAATTTGGCATATCATAAAAACTTAGAACAAGGAGCTTTCAACTGAAAAAAAACCAAAAACTATATTTAATGGAGATCATGGAGAAAGATTACTGCTGATTTTTTTTTAAACAAACAACCCTATAAATCATATGACTTGCAAAAAGCACACCAAGGTAATCATGAAGAAAAATAAAGCAAATTGTACTAGAGACAAATCTTTCATCCTTAAAAAATAGCTGTTGAACGAAAGCAGAGAACTATACCATTCAAACTTTTTTAAGGTTACATTGTAATTATACAACTTTCAAAACCCAACGTAACAATATGTTTTGTTTTAAAATTAGATCAAGGTTAAAGCCTGAGTTGAATACAAGACTTGTGTGTAAACAGTAACGAACAGTGCACTTAAAATCTAACAACTTGTATACAAATAGAAATTCCAATTTTCAATCACGGAATATCAGCAATACATTGATTGTTACTGGAAAAGTGTTTGAACTCTTGGCCACGTAAAGAACGTTCGTAATTAAACCCATTTCCATGCTTCCGGTGAACAATATTTGCATTGTCAAGAGCCCGTATGATCTTGAATATATCCCGGTGTTATGTTTGAATGGAGAATTAGTTGAAATGTTTAAGCTACAGGGGAACCAGTAAAATAACTTATCTGGGCAGTTTTTGCATGGTATTCTACTAACCAATGAAAAATTGAATGACATACATGACATATTTCATTCTTAACGCAAAACAATATTTGTGTGGGTACAAACAAATAGACAAAGAAATATAATCAAAATGGCGACATAAACCCTATTTGGCCTCAGCACCCTCATTAAGATAGAAGATTCAAGTTTGATCCACAAAGCCTATAAACGTGTACCAGTAAAAACCAAGAAACATTGCCGATAACTCATTAAAATAACGGCACAGAAATTAAAATCCAACGTTTACTGCTCTATGATGTCAGTTAACGTAGGCAACCAAACTTGTTTGCAACTGGTCCTGCGTTCACCACATTCATATAATATACAAAGGTATACCCAGAAAAAATTGCTCAGCTTTGTAAGTCATTTCTAGTCAATATGATGCTTATCATTTGCTTTCCGGTTTTGCTTAGTTACTGTTCTCGTTTATTACAACAACCGTAAAAAGGACGTAACACCGTAGCAACCAAGGTAGCGGTCACGATTGTTTACATTTTTCTTCATGTACTCATTTGGTTAGTTGAATGCTTTTTTGATTGTGGTTACAAAATGGATGATTTGATGCGACTGTTTTGCTTTTTTCAATAGATTCACCTGGTCAAAACTTAAGTCTTTGAAAACTACAATATTTTTGTCTCTAATTTGAAAACCATCTATCCCAATTTCTTTATGACCCCATTATGCTTTATTTTACGCCAGTCTGATGGGGAAAACAGTAGAAAAAAATCATTTAATTAAATTATATACAAAAGACATTATGAAATAATGGCTAACAGGCTTATTTTAGTGTATCCATTATCCCATTAAAATAGTATAATTGGTTTTGTGTAAAGAACCCGAAGGCTATTTCTGCAAATGTAACAGTGTAGGAAGCTCTATTTAAGATAATAGGCTGAAATATTCGCCTAAGTTTAAAAAATCTTTTAAAGAGCAATATCATAAATAAATCTAATAAGTAATTCTAAAGGTAGCCACAAAATATATAGTATCATGAAAATCTAAATTTATTATTATTTTGTATTAAAAAAGCCGCCATAACGAAAGTCTTTGTGAAAGCTTATGAATATTCTGGTAACGTAATTCTGGTCTTGTTTACCTTTATTGTTTTGGGTCCAGAGTGAGGACTTTAGGAGGGATTAGAGAATTTTTTATAGCCAGATACATTATGATATGAAAATCCGTATTGGGACGGTGGGCGGGTGGAGGTAGAATGTATTTTTTAACAGTTTTCTTGGCTACTACTGAATGACAGGCTTTTGGTATTTTGTGTGCAGCATCAAAAGGGTCCATTATCGAGAAATACGATACAACCTATTTAGGGGATGTAGTGTAATGAACTTTTATCAGTATTTTACAATGCTGTGATTCCGTAGATGCGACTGAAAAAAAATGGTCAATTTTGAGTTTCTTTTGGTTCGAAATGTTGAAATTATTCCAAGTTGAACAATGATTTTTTACTTATAATTTTCATTTTAACTAGAGTATTTTACAGAGGATTCTAATGTTTGATTTTCCAAACATGTTAATAGTAATGCATTTCTATGGTTCCTAGATCAAATTTATTCTTTCCTTTTAAGATTAGAAGAATTTTACGATTCCTGCTGAAAGAATCCATATTCTGCAAACATGATACACTCCTAATTCACAGTAAAACAGGAAACTCTTTACAAAGATTGAACGATGTTGTCCCGAAGCAGAGTTGTAAATTCTAAAATATTTCTGAAAATGAAAAGCTTTTTAAAGTAAAGGTTACTTTATTCATAAATGTAGAGTAATTTTATATGTTACATGTTACTCCCCCTTCAAATTAAAAGAAATGTATACATATTATGCATAATATAACAAGAAGAAATGTCAATACGAACTTCAAATTCCGTCATACATCTTGTTTTGGAACGTTTGATGTATTGGCCGCTTATGTACTTGTAAACATGAAGAGAAGCTGTTTCTAGCCAAACCGGAAATCGGATTAGGATGCATTTAAGAGATTATTTATGTCGCGGTTCAACATGGCGAAATAATCTAATTGGACATATACAGCATTAAATGGTTTAAAGCAGTGACATCGATCAGACTCTATTGAGCTTCTCGCTTTCATAGATGTTTTAAGGAATGTACATTGAACAAGATAAAATAAATAATGTCTAAATTGTAAATGAAATTCTGAGATGTTTTTTTTTTCTTGCTACAAAAATAACCACATATTAATTGCTTTTCGAATAATTCTTTTCAACATCAACTTATAAAGTTTGAAAGGACACAGCTAAATAACACTTTACTAACATATATAATCTTACTAATAGTTTTTACTATAAGGCTGTTTTAAATGCATGCTCTAACTTTGAGTAAAACGCCGGTGAATTAAAAGGAGCTTAGAAATACAAAGCCGAACAAAACATTTATGATTATCAAAGAGAAGAAAACATTCATAGAAAAAACAAAAAACAATTAAAATACAACCCGAAAAAACAAAGAGAAACTAAAGGTGACGTTGTAACGAAAAAATTAATAAATAAAAACAAAACCAGATACAACCAACCCAAATCGTATAACTAAGTTGGACCAAGGTTCTCTGGAAGTGTACATCTGTTTGTTGCATTACTTATGTTCAATTTCTAATGTTTCGTTAAGGATATAGGTTAACCCTTCAATGATATTGTTGAAATAAAAACGATTTTTTTCGATGCTTAGCATTTTGTTTTGTTTTTCTTGTTGCTTCATGTGATCTTTTTATTGATTCTTGTAGACATTTTTAGCTTCAAAGATTAAACTTCTATAATTATAAAAGTCATTTTGAGATTTTTAAAAAATACTCAATGTTTAATAAGAACATGTACAAATTTGGTTGTCAATGAAACTTGGTAGATTATTTTGCCCAATATCGAGACTCATCCAATAATGTATTTACTTGGTCTAAGTACTGTGTATAAGAACCCCTCTTAAATATGAGGCTTTTCATTTGAGACCAAAAGGGAATCTATAATTTTGGTTTGCATATGCCAAACAAACAGGGTTTTAAACTGAATAAGATATCGACATTTTAAACCATTGTCAGACCATTTTAGAAGTTAAACAGCATAATAAACAAATTCAAGAAAGGGAATTCAGAAATAAAAATATCCTTTTAAACCAGCAAGTTAATGGAAATGCAAATAAATTATAATCATAATGAAACCTTTAGACTTCTTTCATCTTAATCTAGACTAAGTAATCACAAACTGATTGAAATTGGTAGATATCTGGAGTAGATATAGAACAATATAACCAATAAATTTTAATACTTTTTTCGTTGTACAATTCAACATTGTTTAAATCACCAGATTCCTTTCCTTGTTCTGCACATGGTCGATACATGTATCTTCGGTGGTGGATTTGGCTTACCTGTTCGGTTTTTTTTGGGGGGGGGAGGAGGGGAAGTGGGTTGGGGGAGGTTTCAGTACTTTTTATTCACTACTGTTGTTTTTTGACCTTCCAATGTTTTGATTTTGATTTTGATGCTGCTGATGAGAGATTACCCCTTGAAATATACATATGCAGCATAACCAAATAACCCGTTTTAATAACCGTTTATTTTGCATTTTGAAACCACAGGGTCGATAACCGCTGCTAGTGGACCATAGGTCCCCAAGGGTAACCTCAAAAGCCTGGTCGTTAGACTTGTTTAACATGAATTTACTCCTTAAAATATAGAAAATAAAGAGATGTGGAATAAGTGTACGCGACACAGCCCACAATTAAACGGCAATTTAGAAAAACCACAATGGACAACCGCCAGCAGCCTTCAACGAGGCCAGTTGGCACTGCTCGCGGTTCTGCAATTGGGCCATGGTCTAAATAAGATGCATATAATTCAAATCCAGCCCTGAAATAGTCACAGATAGACCCCCTTCTTAAACAAGGAACAGAAAACATCAAAAAGACAACTACAAACGAAAGCTTTGTCAAAGATTCCTGGCTTAGGACAGGCACATATAATTTGTGGCGGGGTTAAACTAGTTTTTTTGGGCCCAACCTTCCCCCTATCAATATTCCCAGACAAAGCACAAAAACTAAACACACAATAAAAATCAAATCGATCAAAGTCCAATTCTACTAGAGAGAACCTAAGACAAAAACAAGAAAAAACAAAAGGACGGTAAAGGAACTCTCTATAGAACTCTCGCTGTTACTGACAGCTAGCTGAGAATCATCAATCGACTGATGTAAAAAAATCAAACGTATCAATTTTAAATCCGACACAACACTTCAAACAATAATGATTTAGTGAAGTGTCATCACACAAAACCGACACGCTTGATCGCTATAATGCTTAAAAATGACAATAGTAAAAACGTTTATGGAAGTTTTAAAGCAAGTATCAAGTTTTCAATATTTCTGCCAAAAAAACACTAAATTCAAAGATTTAACCAAGATATTCATTTCATATCCTTTCCGTAATAAATTTTGAAGCCAATTTTTCATTTCTATTGGATTGCTTTTAAATTTGTGAGCTTTATAAAACACGTTACCATAAAATTCAGGATGTGATATTACTTTCACTATAAGTAAGTGAAGTGTACAATTAAATTTTTCAATAAGAGATCGATACTTGTGGAAGAATTTAGAAAAAGATTTTACTAATTTGTGGTATCGGTAACCTTGTTTTAATAATTTTTCAGTAATAAAACGGTTTTTATTATTTAAATCAGAAACACAACTGCAGATCCGAGCATATCTTAACTAACTGTGAAATGTAAACCCGGTATGACGGCGCTAGTGGAACATCTCCTTCAAGAAAAGGGAAATTTATAATAGGGAAGGTAAAGTCGTCACGTTTATCATATACTTTGGTATGTAATTTTCCGTCAATAATACTTAAATCTAAATCTAAAAAAGGACATCTATCACCAGTGACGTTAGATTTGTTCAAGGTTAATTCAGAAGGATAGATATCTGTAATAAAATTAGAAAATGAAGGATTGTTGAGTGCAAGTATGTCAGCTAAATATCTAAAAGTATAATTGAAAGTTTCGATAAGGTTCTGTTTGTTCGGGTCTTTTTGTAATTTAGCCATAAATTGTGATTCATAACAGTATAGGAAAAGGTCGGCTATAAGTGGCGCACAATTAGTACCCATAGGAATACCAATAATTTGGCGATAAATTTGTTTACCAAAACGTATGTAAATATTATCTAACAAATAATTTAGAGCAGTAATAGTTTCTGCATCAGTCCAGTTAATGTAACCCTTTTGAGTCTCGTTACTAAAAAATGATTTACTAAATGATTTTGAAACTCTAGAACAGATATAATCACTTTTAGATTTGTCAAAACACCATTTAACCAAATATTCAAATTTCTTTTTAATCAGATTATGTGGAAGGTTAGTATATAAAGTAGAAAAATCGTAACTATCAACGGTATGAAAAATATTTTCAAATGCACGAAGCTTGTCCAAAACATCAAGAGAATATTTTACACTCCAAAAATAATTAATTCCACTGTTTTCGAATACCCTTTCACAGTATTGAATAATAAATTCCTTCATAGTAGTCAAAGTAAGAGATAGAACTTTGGAAATATGGGTTAAAGAACACTCACTTGAAGCAGAGATAAAACGAGATTTATATGGATTTTTGTGCAATTTAGGTATCCAGTACATAGTAGGTAACTTAAAGTATGTCGGGGCAACTCGAAGTGCTGTGGTCGCTATGATATGATCGTCAATGATACCTGATTCTGTCGAATGCACGGGAACGAAAGTGTTCGAATTTTTTATTTCGTGCATTAAAACCTCAAGGTAATACTTTTTTCATACCACAACGACATTGTTAGCTGCTTTATCGGCGGGAACAAACACGTATCGCAAACCAAGTAAACGGATTTTTGACTTTATTCGATTAAGGTAAGTATTAGGCCTAAAATCTACAAATGAATTTTGAAATTGGCTAATTCTGAGTTGAACAATTGCCATAAATTTATTAATAAAACGGTCTAGAGATTTTGAGTCGGCCCCTTCTCTCCTGATCCAAGATTTGCAATAAGAGAGGTAGGGAAGTTTTGATACAATTTAGGCAGGAATTTCAATTAATTTTAGTGGGTGGTCTAAACTTTGGTCCTTTTTTCAAGAAATTGATAACCTCTGGGTCATTGACGATTGAAAGGTCTCCGGTAACAACATGATCACAAGGAGCATATCTGAAATCAGATTTAGCACAGTCGCATGATAAAAGAATATTCGTGTCTAGTTCTTCATCAGTTGTATAGTTAAAAATAATGTTACGTGTAGGTTTCTTATATTTATAAGATACAATAGGTGGTTCGGTATTAGAAAAATAAGGTGGAATGAGATCTTGAATATTAGGATCCATAAATATACTAGATATATTTATGAAGTCAAGTCCTCTATTAATGTAGGTTAATCCAGAAAAGCGCTTCACACGCAGTGAAATTTTGCTTTTGTACATTTATTAAAATCATTTCAATATGTGGATCGTGTCTTTTTGGCACATATTCCATATTCTTTCGTTTTTAATATTATTTCAGAGTTTGGCTTTAGTGCCGTGTGGAGGTCGTAGAAAGCTTCCCCGTGCTTAAGTTGTATGCTCTTATATATTTTCGAGTACTGGAATATGTGTTGGAAAGACACAGTTTACATATTTCCAAAATTTGACAACGTTTGGCTGTTTCTTTAGAAATTGATAAATTTATCTGTTTGGTCATTGTTGTAATATTTTTTGGGGCATTTTTTTAATCAAATCTAATATTTTACCGGTTTTCCAAGTTTTCTACTCCTAGCGTGTCTGATGAAGGTTAATCCAGAAAAGCGCTTCACACGCAGTGAAATTTTGCTTTTGTACATTTATTAAAATCATTTCAATATGTGGATCGTGTCTTTTTGGCACATATTCCATATTCTTTCGTTTTTAATATTATTTCAGAGTTTGGCTTTAGTGCCGTGTGGAGGTCGTAGAAAGCTTCCCCGTGCTTAAGTTGTATGCTCTTATATATTTTCGAGTACTGGAATATGTGTTGGAAAGACACAGTTTACATATTTCCAAAATTTGACAACGTTTGGCTGTTTCTTTAGAAATTGATAAATTTATCTGTTTGGTCATTGTTGTAATATTTTTTGGGGCATTTTTTAAATCAAATCTAATATTTTACCGGTTTTCCAAGTTTTCTACTCCTAGCGTGTCTGATGAAGGTTAATCCAGAAAAGCGCTTCACACGCAGTGAAATTTTGCTTTTGTACATTTATTAAAATCATTTCAATATGTGGATCGTGTCTTTTTGGCACATATTCCATATTCTTTCGTTTTTAATATTATTTCAGAGTTTGGCTTTAGTGCCGTGTGGAGGTCGTAGAAAGCTTCCCCGTGCTTAAGTTGTATGCTCTTATATATTTTCGAGTACTGGAATATGTGTTGGAAAGACACAGTTTACATATTTCCAAAATTTGACAACGTTTGGCTGTTTCTTTAGAAATTGATAAATTTATCTGTTTGGTCATTGTTGTAATATTTTTTGGGGCATTTTTTTAATCAAATCTAATATTTTACCGGTTTTCCAAGTTTTCTACTTCTAGCGTGTCTGATGAAGGTTAATCCAGAAAAGCGCTTCACACGCAGTGAAATTTTGCTTTTGTACATTTATTAAAATCATTTCAATATGTGGATCGTGTCTTTTTGGCACATATTCCATATTCTTTCGTTTTTAATATTATTTCAGAGTTTGGCTTTAGTGCCGTGTGGAGGTCGTAGAAAGCTTCCCCGTGCTTAAGTTGTATGCTCTTATATATTTTCGAGTACTGGAATATGTGTTGGAAAGACACAGTTTACATATTTCCAAAATTTGACAACGTTTGGCTGTTTCTTTAGAAATTGATAAATTTATCTGTTTGGTCATTGTTGTAATATTTTTTGGGGCATTTTTTTAATCAAATCTAATATTTTACCGGTTTTCCAAGTTTTCTACTCCTAGCGTGTCTGATGAAGGTTAATCCAGAAAAGCGCTTCACACGCAGTGAAATTTTGCTTTTGTACATTTATTAAAATCATTTCAATATGTGGATCGTGTCTTTTTGGCACATATTCCATATTCTTTCGTTTTTAATATTATTTCAGAGTTTGGCTTTGGTGCCGTGTGGAGGTCGTAGAAAGCTTCCCCGTGCTTAAGTTGTATGCTCTTATATATTTTCGAGTACTGGAATATGTGTTGGAAAGACACAGTTTACATATTTCCAAAATTTGACAACGTTTGGCTGTTTCTTTAGAAATTGATAAATTTATCTGTTTGGTCATTGTTGTAATATTTTTTGGGGCATTTTTTTTAATCAAATCTAATATTTTACCGGTTTTCCAAGTTTTCTACTCCTAGCGTGTCTGATGAAGGTTAATCCAGAAAAGCGCTTCACACGCAGTGAAATTTTGCTTTTGTACATTTATTAAAATCATTTCAATATGTGGATCGTGTCTTTTTGGCACATATTCCATATTCTTTCGTTTTTAATATTATTTCAGAGTTTGGCTTTAGTGCCGTGTGGAGGTCGTAGAAAGCTTCCCCGTGCTTAAGTGGTATGCTCTTATATATTTTCGAGTACTGGAATATGTGTTGGAAAGACACAGTTTACATATTTCCAAAATTTGACAACGTTTGGCTGTTTCTTTAGAAATTGATAAATTTATCTGTTTGGTCATTGTTGTGATATTTTTTGGGGCATTTTTTTAATCAAATCTAATATTTTACCGGTTTTCCAAGTTTTCTACTCCTAGCGTGTCTGATGAAGGTTAATCCAGAAAAGCGCTTCACACGCAGTGAAATTTTGCTTTTGTACATTTATTAAAATCATTTCAATATGTGGATCGTGTCTTTTTGGCACATATTCCATATTCTTTCGTTTTTAATATTATTTCAGAGTTTGGCTTTAGTGCCGTGTGGAGGTCGTAGAAAGCTTCCCCGTGCTTAAGTTGTATGCTCTTATATATTTTCGAGTACTGGAATATGTGTTGGAAAGACACAGTTTACATATTTCCAAAATTTGACAACGTTTGGCTGTTTCTTTAGAAATTGATAAATTTATCTGTTTGGTCATTGTTGTAATATTTTTTGGGGCATTTTTTTAATCAAATCTAATATTTTACCGGTTTTCCAAGTTTTCTACTCCTAGCGTGTCTGATGAAGGTTAATCCAGAAAAGCGCTTCACACGCAGTGAAATTTTGCTTTTGTACATTTATTAAAATCATTTCAATATGTGGATCGTGTCTTTTTGGCACATATTCCATATTCTTTCGTTTTTAATATTATTTCAGAGTTTGGCTTTAGTGCCGTGTGGAGGTCGTAGAAAGCTTCCCCGTGCTTAAGTTGTATGCTCTTATATATTTTCGAGTACTGGAATATGTGTTGGAAAGACACAGTTTACATATTTCCAAAATTTGACAACGTTTGGCTGTTTCTTTAGAAATTGATAAATTTATCTGTTTGGTCATTGTTGTAATATTTTTTGGGGCATTTTTTTAATCAAATCTAATATTTTACCGGTTTTCCAAGTTTTCTACTCCTAGCGTGTCTGATGAAGGTTAATCCAGAAAAGCGCTTCACACGCAGTGAAATTTTGCTTTTGTACATTTATTAAAATCATTTCAATATGTGGATCGTGTCTTTATGGCACATATTCCATATTCTTTCGTTTTTAATATTATTTCAGAGTTTGGCTTTAGTGCCGTGTGGAGGTCGTAGAAAGCTTCCCCGTGCTTAAGTTGTATGCTCTTATATATTTTCGAGTACTGGAATATGTGTTGGAAAGACACAGTTTACATATTTCCAAAATTTGACAACGTTTGGCTGTTTCTTTAGAAATTGATAAATTTATCTGTTTGGTCATTGTTGTAATATTTTTTGGGGCATTTTTTTAATCAAATCTAATATTTTACCGGTTTTCCAAGTTTTCTACTCCTAGCGTGTCTGATGAAGGTTAATCCAGAAAAGCGCTTCACACGCAGTGAAATTTTGCTTTTGTACATTTATTAAAATCATTTCAATATGTGGATCGTGTCTTTTTGGCACATATTCCATATTCTTTCGTTTTTAATATTATTTCAGAGTTTGGCTTTAGTGCCGTGTGGAGGTCGTAGAAAGCTTCCCCGTGCTTAAGTTGTATGCTCTTATATATTTTCGAGTACTGGAATATGTGATGGAAAGACACAGTTTACATATTTCCAAAATTTGACAACGTTTGGCTGTTTCTTTAGAAATTGATAAATTTATCTGTTTGGTCATTGTTGTAATATTTTTTGGGGCATTTTTTAAATCAAATCTAATATTTTACCGGTTTTCCAAGTTTTCTACTCCTAGCGTGTCTGATGAAGGTTAATCCAGAAAAGCGCTTCACACGCAGTGAAATTTTGCTTTTGTACATTTATTAAAATCATTTCAATATGTGGATCGTGTCTTTATGGCACATATTCCATATTCTTTCGTTTTTAATATTATTTCAGAGTTTGGCTTTAGTGCCGTGTGGAGGTCGTAGAAAGCTTCCCCGTGCTTAAGTTGTATGCTCTTATATATTTTCGAGTACTGGAATATGTGTTGGAAAGACACAGTTTACATATTTCCAAAATTTGACAACGTTTGGCTGTTTCTTTAGAAATTGATAAATTTATCTGTTTGGTCATTGTTGTAATATTTTTTGGGGCATTTTTTTAATCAAATCTAATATTTTACCGGTTTTCCAAGTTTTCTACTCCTAGCGTGTCTGATGAAGGTTAATCCAGAAAAGCGCTTCACACGCAGTGAAATTTTGCTTTTGTACATTTATTAAAATCATTTCAATATGTGGATCGTGTCTTTTTGGCACATATTCCATATTCTTTCGTTTTTAATAATTTTATAAAATGTCGAATGTGGTCTTCTGGGTTTTCAATTTTGGGAAACAGTTTATAATAACAAAAAGAAGAGATGATGAGTGCACCTTCATATAATGGACTTGCATGAGGTAAAGTACTACATTCCAAACGGATACTGTTTAATTTAGAAATGGGTATTGAACATAATCTACAAAACAAATGATGACGTCCATTATTTTTAAAGATTTTAATAAGATCAGTAATACTTGAGTCAGAGCGATGTTGTTTTCTGACATTACGATTTATTCGTTTACTATGCGACCGTTTGTTCCGTTTACGAGGAATCACTAAATTCATGACATTTATGCTTGATGATCTAGATATGCTACCCTGTCCCATGATGTTATCGTTAAGACCCAGCAAAACCAAAATGCCTGTTTTTTTATAACCGTTTGGTATTTATGATGCTGGTGGATCACAGGTCTCCGAAAGAAATAAAAAGCTTGGTCGTCAGACTTATCTGACACGAACTTAACAATAAATCTGAATACTTTGGTTTTTTTTTAAATTTCCGATTGTCGAATTCAAAATGGTTTAAAACACCAGGTGTCTCTACTTGAACTGGACATGGTCGATATCCTCGGTGCTGGATTTGACTTTCCTGCTAGATTTTCTTTGATTTTGAGTTATTTTCGTTTATTTACTGTTGGATTTTGACTTTTCAATGATTTGATTCAAATACTGCTGATGAATGGTTACCTCTTGAAATATGCATATACAGCATAACCAAATTACCCGTTTTTTATAACCGTTTTTGTATTTGTGTATTGCAACTACTGTCGATAACCGCTGGTATGGTATACCAAGGGAAATCAAAAGCGTGGTCGTCAGATTTTTTGGCACGGATTTGCCACTAAATCTTAATTTTTTTGCGCTGAAATTTCCGATTGCTAAATTCATAATTATTTAAAGCACCAGATTTCTTTTCTTGCACTGCTCATGGTCGACATCTTTGGTGTTGGATTTGACTTTCCTGTTCAATTTCTTTTTGGTTTTGAGTACTTTTCGTTCACTACTGTTTGTTTTTGTCCTTCCAAAGTTTTGATTCAAATGCTACTGGCAAGAGGTTACTCCTTGAAATATGCATATACAGCAAAACAAAACTAACCATTATACCCGTATTTTGGTATTTATATTTTGAAACTACTGGGTCGATAATCGCTGCTGGTGGACCAGAGGTCCTCGATGGTAATCAACAGCCCGGTCGTTAGACCTGTCTGACACGAATTTACCATTTTGTTTATTGAAATTTCCTATTTTAAAATTCAAAATTGTTTAAAGCACCAGTTTCTTTCCTTGTACTGCACATGGTCGATATCCTTGGTGCTTGTTCGTTTTTATGTCGCCTGCAACGTGTTGCAGAAGCGACATATAGGGGTTACTTTGGCACTATCCGTCGTCTTGCGTTGTCCTGCGTCGTCCTGCGGCGTCACAAAAATTTCCGTCACAGTTTTCCAGGCAAATACATGCCACAGCCTCTTGATATTTGGTATGTAGCTTCATTGCATAGTACTGTAAGGTGTAAAGCGATTTTATGCCCGAAAAATAACTACTTCCTGTTTGACGAATACTTAATGTTTTATATATAATGGACATAGATGCCAAATTTTCGTCGAAGTTTTCCAGGCAACTACATGCCACAGCCTCTTGATATTTGGTATGTAGCTTCATTGCATAGTACTATAAGGTGTAAAGCGATTTTATGCCCGAAAAATAACGACTTCCTGTTTGACGAATACTTAATGTTTTATATATAATGGACATAGATGCCAAATTTTCGTTGCAGTTTTCCAGGCAACTACATGCCACAGCCTCTTGATATTTGGTATGTAGCTTCATTCCATAGTACTATAAGGTGTAAAGCGATTTTATGCCCGAAAAATAACGACTTCCTGTTTGACGAATACTTAACGTTTTATATATAATGGACATAGATGCCAAATTTTCGTCGCAGTTTTCCAGGCAACTACATGCCACAGCCTCTTAATATTTGGTATGTAGCTTCATTGCATAGTATTATAAGGTGTAAAGCGATTTTATGCCCGAAAAATAACTGCTTCCTGTTTGACGAATACTTAATGTTTTATATATAATGGACATAGATGCCAAATTTTCGTCGCAGTTTTCCAGGCAATTACATGCCACAGCCTCTTGATATTTGGTATGTAGCTTCATTGCATAGTACTATAAGGTGTAAAGCGATTTTATGCCCGAAAAATAACGACTTCCTGTTTGACGAATACTTAACGTTTTATATATAATGGACATAGATGCCAAATTTTCGTCGCAGTTTTCCAGGCTTTGAACTACATGCCTTAGCCTCTTGATATTTGGTATGTAGCTTCATTGCATAGTATTATAAGGTGTAAAGCAATTTTATGCCCAAAAAATAACTACTTCCTGTTTTACGAATACTTAACGTTTATATATAATGGACATAGATGCCAAATTTTCGTCGCAGTTTTCCAGGCAACTACATGCCACAGCCTCTTGATATTTGGTATGTAGCTTCATTGCATAGTACTATAAGGTGTGAGGAGATTTAATGCCCGAAAATTAACTGCTTCCTGTTTGGCGAACAAATATAGATACGCAGGCGACATATGCCTTCCGGGGAAGGCTCCATCTAGTTTTCGTTGTTGTTGTTTGCTTTTTTTAAATTTTTTTTTGGGGGGGTGTGAATGGTTTTTGAGTCCTTTTTGTTCACTACTGTTTGTGTTTTACCTTTTAATGATTTGATTCAAATGCTGCTGACTAGAGGTTATTCCTTAAAAAATGCATATACGGCATTAACAAATTTCCCGATTTTATAACCGTTTTATGTATACTGTAGAATGTCTTATGGAGATTTTGTCTTACTTATTCTACCTCTCATTTTTATTTGTTTACATGTACATGATATTATATTATAAACCATGCAACGATCTTTTCGTGGTTATCATTTAAAATCATGATGTTATGAAAGTCCAGTCATGTTGCGATTTCATTATTCTGATTTGACACCATATTACGAATTGCAACACTTAAGGTAGTACAGTGATATAAAACTGAGCATCTTTTCTGAGCATGTTACCAAAGGACAAGGTATGATAAGGGCCCAATTTTGCCCCCAAATTTTGAAATTATTCAATTGAGCTAAAAGTATGTGATTTATACTTTAAATTACTTAAACTTTACTATATCAGCATGATTTTGTTAAAAGTCGTCCATTGTGATGTTAAAATAATGACCTAAAGTGGCCTAAATATTGTCATTTGTCGAAAAACTGTAAAAAAACCTGCAAATTCTGAGTGTTTTGGCAAATTCAACTATGAGCCACACAGAGTACCACTACAATAATATGTGTAAATAATCATTTTTATTATAGAAACAAACTACAAAAATATCTTTGTGGTACTCCGTGTGGCTCATAGTTAAATTTGCCAAAAACTACTCAAAATTTGCATGATTTTAACACTTTTTCATCAAAATGTCATTTTCACATAATTTGATGACGTCACTGTGACGTAATAAACAAAATTTAGTTAAAATTAATGTTACTTTACTGTACCTTGTTCATCTAAGAACTGATCTAGAATAGTTTAACCTCAGTCCAGTAATTTTTAAAAATTGGTAAATTAGGGGGCCAAATTTAACACTTAAATCATATCTTGTCCTTTAAGCAAAGGCAAAAACATTGCTATTTAACTGTATGAAGATTGTTAGTATGAAAAATTATTCGAGAAAAATAAATATGAAACAAAACCTAACTGTTATATTAATTTTATAACATTTCCTGTACTTTTTTGAAGGGAGATCATTTGTATGAAATGTGTAGGGAAATAGACGATAAAGAGATGTGGAATAAGTATACGCGACACAACCAACATTAAAGAAACGGCAATTTGAATTCAGTTTTTCCAATTTATTTTCAGAAAATTAACGGTGACCCCATGATTTTATACCTTATTTTCAAAGAACTAACACAAATTGATGTTTTGACAAAAAATATAACAAAAATCTATCCTGTGAAATTTGAAAAAAAAAACATTTTCCCCTATATAATCTATCTAAAACTTGCCAATTTTGAACTGTTTTTTGCTCACAAATTGAGCACGGTGACCTATCTTTTTATTTTAATTTTCAAACATATACATATAGATACTTTTTATGACAAAATTCTATCCTACTGATTTTGTACTATTGTACTACCTTGAGATAAGATTACTAAATTAAATACTTATATGGACACATTATTAAATAATCTGCATAAACGAAAACTAACCTCTCTCTGACACCAAGTAAAACCCATAAATATTTACAAATAAAAAATTTGTAATAACTATGCATACATGTAGCATCAAGCAACGGTCCTGTCTGAATAGTACAATTAGAAGGAATTTAATAATTGTTAATTTTCCTCTAATAATGGTCCCTTATGTTAGAACAAACTAAAAAAAACTTAATAACATAACCCTGACTGACTCATAAAGTGTAACCCTAGCCCAAACATCTTGCCCTACACTACCTCTTACACAAGAGAGAATTGTTGACACAAGGTTATGTTGCTCCTCGGTTGCTGTCGTCACTCAAGAAATGTTATGATAGACATCATGCACTCATAGACAAATATGGAATTTCTATCTCTCAGATGAGTGCAACCGAATTCACCTTCCTTACGACTAGAGTTCGCGTTGTTCGTTGATATTCAGTGGTTTTTGTGTTTCATTGTTTTGTATATAATCTGTTTTTTTTCGTCGCGTCCTTGTTTGTGTTTACTGTTTTTTTTTCTGCCCTTTGGTCCTGGCTTAGTACAGGCATTTCAATTAAATGGTGGGTTAAAACAGGTTTTATGGCGCGCCAAACTCCCCTCTTCCATTGCAAACTTAGGGTCTAGTTATAACACAAAACACAACATGGTTGTGAAGACGTAATAGAGATATTGAGGTAATCATATAAATACAACAATCAGCTAAACACCAATCAAACCAATCACTAATAATTTAGAATTTTTCAACCGGTGGCTGATAACGAAGGAGGAACTATTTAAGAACCGTATCAGACGTATTTTCTTGAAACCTTGGTCCTAACAGTCGGTCATGGAGACAGCGGTGTCGTATCAAGAAATTAGAAAAAATTGTACAGGCTGTGGCATAAGGAAAAAGTTGTGAAATATAAACGCCGTAAGCAAGTGAAGTAGGTATGTTGTTTTCAAGGTTAGGGAAATTAATAATTTGAAAATCAAAGTCGTCTCTTTTATCGTATATTTTTTGTACAGAGACGACCACCCTGGTCATTATCGAGATACAAATGCAAGAATGATGTGAAGCAATTGGATTCGGTGGTTTCCTTATTCTCTAACGCTGGATGATATATCAAAGGAATCCATCTACCAAACGAAGCGTTGATGACAGAGAGGAAATCTTTGATATATCTGAAAGTGAGATTCAAGGACCTTGCCTCTTACATCTTCTTGTTCGTTACAAGTCCTTTAAGAAATTCAGTCTAGTAATAGTATAAAATCAAATCGGTGAGGAAGGAGCACAATTCGTGCACATAGGAATGCCAATTTGTTTTTGAAAAATATCTCCTCTAAATGTGACCAATATGTTGTCAATAGGGAATTCTAGCATACTGCGAACTTGGTCCAATGTGTAACAAATTTAATCTTTATCAGGTGTTTTGGAAAACCATATGTAGAATTATAACGAAACTAACAAAGTTCAAAGAATTTGAAAACGCCTTTTCGAGAAGCTTTTTTCAGACGACACTCAAGCTTTTCGTTCGGGAATGTGGTGTACAAAGTTGAAAAATCAAAAGTTCTCAAAGAATGAATCTCAGAAAATGACCGGGATTTTTTAAAAATTAACATGTGATTAATTCCATTACGGTTATACAATTTACTTAATTTATTTTTTTGCGATCGTTTTATGTTTAGCGATTTCATCGTCGTCGTCGTTGTCGTTGTCTAAACACACTGGTTTCTTTGTGATAACTTAAGTTTTAATTGTTATGATTTTTTATACGAAGTTTGTTACCACTAGAAATAGATTGGGATTACATTTGTTTTTTTTTACCCCTACTTTTTTAAAAGGACCAATCAGGGCTAAAGGGATGCATCAACAACCTCAGTTGAATGTTTTATCGTGGAGATTTTGTCCCACTTATTTACATCTAACCTCTCATTTTTATCTGTTTACATGATCATGATGCAATATTATAAGCAAGTGATAATCTTTTTGCGGTTATCATTCAAAATCACGATGTGAATTAATTTTTCGATTTCGTAATTCTGATTTGACACCATATCACGAATTACCACACTTAAGATCAGATGACTAAAATTACGTACTTATATGGACACATTATGTATGTATACTTTTCGTTTACTACTGTTCGTTTTGATGATTTGATTCAAATGCTACCGTTGAGAGGTTAGTCCTAAAAATATGCATTTACGGCATAACCAAATTTCCCGATTTTATAACCGTTTTAGGTTTTTATAAACTGCAGACTGTAGAATGTTCTATGGAGATTGTGCCCTACTTACCTACTTATTATACCTCTCATTTTATCTGTTTACATGTACATGATATAATATAATATAATAAGCCAGTGATATACTTTTCGCGGTATCATTCAAAATCATGATGTAATATAAGGCCAGTCATGTTGCGCTTTCATAATTCTGATTTGACACCATATTTTTAATTACCACACTTAAGATTAGATTACTAAATTAAATACTTATATGAACACATTATTAGATTATCTGCTTAAACGAAAACTGACCTCTCTCTGACACCGAGTAAATTACAATAAATGTTTACATGTAAAAAAATGTAATAACTTTGCATACATTTAGCATCAAGCCAAGCAACGGTCCTGTCTGAATAGTACAATAAGAAGGAATATAATAATTGTTAATGTTCCTAATAATGGTCCCTCATGTTAGAACAAACTAAAAAACTTACTAACATAACTCTGACTGACTCATAAATTGTAACCCTGACACTAACATCTTGCCCTACACTACCTCTCACGCAAGAGAGAATTGTTTACACTGGGTTATGTTGCCCCTTGGTTGCTGTCGTCACTCAAGAAATTTTATGATATGACATCATGCACTCATAGACAAATATGGAATTTCTATCTCTCAGATGAGTGCAACCGAATTCACCTTCCTTACGACTAGAGTTCGCGTTGTTCGTTGATATTCAGTGGTTTTTGTGTTTCATTGTTTTGTATATTATCTGTTTTTTCGTCCCGTCCTTGTTTGTGTTTAGGGTACCAACTACTAAATCGGCCAATCAGATTAGGAACGTATGTGAAAATAGTGCTTAATATTCCCAAAGTAGTGATTTCAAGGTTCAATATTTTTCATAAAAATGTAAAGTTTTGTAATATCTGCATATCTTTAGAACATAGGACATCTCTGTAACATGTCCAACCCAAATTTAATCAATTTTAAGAAGACCTTAGTTTGCTTAAAGGGGGTATTCCAGGACCTATACTTTTAGAAAATGCTGTCTGTAAATCGTTTATATTTTTAGGCCGCTCTTCTATGAGGAGATAGCTTTTCTCTATAAGGCTTTAAATGTGTTATGAAAACTTGTAAACAAACTAGATATATGTTAAGGATTCTGAGAATATATACTTGTCAAGAGGTTTTACTCAAGGTAAACTGGCTAGAGGGTTTTGAAAAACTGATTTATAGTTGATTAAAGAGGGGGCTTGATTTAGTAGTTAGTACCCTTTACTGTTTTTTTCTCTGCCCTTTGGGGCTTTGACATTCGGATGCCCCATCGGTACCTCTGCTTCTTACATACAAAAAAAATAGATCGCATTGGTCCTGGCTTGGTACAGGCATTTCAATAAAATGGTGGGTTAAAACAGGTTTTATGGCGCGCCAAACTCCCCTCTTCCATTGCAACATTAGGGTCTAGTTATAACACAAAACACAACATGGTTGTGAAGACGTCATAGAGATATTGAGGTGATCATATAAATACAACAATCAGCTAAACACCAATCAAACCAATCACTAATAATTTAGAATTTTTCAACCGGTGGCTGATAACGAAGGAGGAACTATTTAAGAACCGTATGAGACGTATTTTCTTGAAACCTTGGTCCTAACAGTTGGTCATGGAGACAGCGGTGTCGTATCAAGAAATTAGAAAAAAATTGTACACGCTGTGGCATAAGGAAAAAGTTGTGAAATATAAACGCCGTAAGCAAGTGAAGTAGGTATGTTGTTTTCAAGGTTAGGGAAATTAATAATTTGAAAATTAAAGTCGTCTCTTTTATCGTATATTTTTGTACAGAGACGACAACCCTGGTAATAATCGAGATGCAAATGCAAGAATGATGTAAAGCAATTGGATTCGGTGGTTTCCTTAATTTCTAACGCTGGATGATATATCAAAGGAAACCATCTACCAAACGAAGCGTTGATGACAGAGAGGAAATCTTCGATATATCTGAAAGTGAGATTCAAGGACCTTGCCTCTTTCATCTTCTTGTTCTTTACAAGTCCTGTAAGAAATTCAGTCTAGTAATAGTGTAAAATCAAATCGGTGAGGAAGGAGCACAATTCGTGCACATAGGAATGCCAATTTGTTTTTGAAAAATATCTCCTCTAAATGTGACCAATATGTTGTCAATAGGGAATTCTAGCATACTGCGAACTTGGTCCAATGTGTAACAAATTTAATCTTTATCATGTGTTTTGGAAAACCATATGTAGAATCATAACGAAACTAACAAAGTTCAAAGAATTTGAAAACGCCTTTTCGAGAAGCTTTTTCAGACGACACTTAAGCTTTTCGTTCGGGAATGTGGTGTACAACGTTGAAAAATCGAAAGTTTTCAAAGAATGAATCTCAGAAAATGACCGGGATTTTTTTTAAAATTAACATGTGATTAATTCCATTACGGTTATACAATTTACTTAATTTATTTTTTTGCGATCGTATTATGTTTAGCGATTTCATCGTCGTCGTCGTTGTCGTTGTCTAAACACACTGGTTTCTTTGTGATAACTTAAGTTTTAATTGTTATGATTTTTTTATACGAAGTTTGTTACCACTAGAAATAGATTGGGATTACATTTGTTTTTTTTACCCCTACTTTTTTAAAAGGACCAATCAGGGCTAAAGGGATGCATCAACAACCTCTGTAGAATGTTTTATCGTGGAGATTTTGTCCCACTTAATTACATGTAACCTCTCATTTTTATCTGTTTACATGATTATGATGCAATAATATAAGCAAGTGATAATCTTTTCGCGGTTATCATTCAAAATCACGATGTGAATTAATTTTTCGATTTCGTAATTCTGATTTGACACCATATCACGAATTACCACACTTATGGTCAGATGACTAAAATAACGTACTTATATGGACACATTATTAGATCTATTAAAACGAAAACACAAATTGTCTGATACCAAGAATGATTTCATGATCATCATAACAGATGATGACATGTAGAAACGAAATTGTACGAACTTTGTATACATGTAGCATAAAGCAGAGGTCCTATCTGAAGGAATTGCTCACCAGAAAATATTGGTTATTAAAAGTTCCTTATAATGGCCCCTCATGTTAGAACAGCTCAAATAAAGTTACTTCAATGCTAATTCCAACACAATTGTCCATTTAGTCTAATGATTTATTAAGGATAGGTCAAATTGTTAAAAGTTAAGAGACTCTAAAATTTTTGAAACAGCTCCAAAATCCACAGCAATATACTTAAAAAGAAAATAAAGCTATCATTATGAGAAGCATAAAAAACATTAAAAAGTACACATATTTGTTCTCTGATCAAATTGAAGACAAACATATGTCTTATTTGCAACAAATAAAGATAACAACAAAATACCTTAATAAGTTTGATCTCAAATACCCAAAAAGGTTAATAAACAATTAAGGCAACTTCATATAACTAGACCGACTTTTGCACAGACATAAAAGACACAGTGGGTTGAACCAGCTAGGTCGTCACTTTTTCACTTTTTGACAAATGTAACATGTATCACACAAGAGCAACAAATACGAATGACGCTTATTACATTTATTAGTATGTTAAGGGAGTTGAACTAAGTTAAAGCCATACGTAATATTCTATTAATTTGCAAATCTTAAAGCACAACACCATATATACAAAGAAATTAAAAAAAAAACATGCACAAGCATTTTTTTAGTACTCAAAGACATTGGATTTTTTAAATTGCACATTGGGCTAACAAAATTCTTGAACATAAATACTAACCAAACAAACAAACAGTAAACAATAGTGTGTTTATTTCTGTATGATAGTGCACATTGACTCAACAAAATAGGATTAAGGTTGCCCGTGCGGATTCCGGTAAAGCAGGACACGATATATAAAAAGAAATAAAAAAAAACATGCACAAGCAATTTTTTAGTACTCAAAGACATTGGATTTTTTAAATTGCACATTGGGCTAACAAAATTCTTGAACATAAATACTAACCAAACAAACAATCAGTAAACAATGGTGTGTAAACTTATTTCTGTATGGTAGTGCACATTGACTCAACAAAATAGAATTAAGGTTGCCCGTGCGGATTCTGGTGGCGAATAAGCCCGTAGCAGCGCTAAGCTTGTCGGTAAAAGTCCACTTAAAATCGCTCAGAAACCTGACATCGAGTCATGCCGCTTTGCCCACAAAGTGAATGGGATGTGTGCCCCAGGTGGTTAAATGGTTCAGCCCTGTAGGTATAATTGTCGTAGTCGTCAGGCTATCATGTGGAAAACCTGACCGTAAACCATAGCGGTGCACCGTTTTGGGAGACATACCATTCTCTTCAGACGTTAAAGAACCCTCCTTCAGGTCTCGATAAGAGTAGAACCCGTTGGATCCCCATGCAGGAGGCTAAATTGCCCGTTCCTTACCAACACTCCCTTTTCCAGTGGCAGTAAAAAACTATCCTCTCTGATTGGCCTTGTGTCCCTTTTTCTCAACTTCATTGTCATTTCATGTTGATTGTATCACCCCTTTCATGTTCATCTCCCGGATATAGTCGAAATTGTGCTGTTTGGGAGTAAAGCAATACCTAACTAACTAACATTGTTCGGATGCTATAAGAGCGGATCAAACAGCGGATTTTTAGAATCAATTAACAAAGTAATTTAAAAGAAGCAGGGGTACCAATGGGGTATCCAAATGTCAAAAGTCCGAAAGGGAAGAGACAAAACCAGTAAACACCAACAAGAACGGGACAAAAACAGACAACATGTAAAAAATCGAAACACAAAATAACTGAATATCAACAACGCGAACTCCAGTCGAGAATCTATTTTCAATCTCAGATAGTATCAAAATTCAAATAATATCACGACGGACGACTTTGAACTTAATAAAGATTGCTTTTCAACATATTTTAAGTACTCTGTGAATCTGTGAATCCCAGTAAATACGCAACACAAAAACCCTGTAATTTGTTAGGGTATTTAATAAAATCGGATCTTACAATCGAAATTGAAGTTTGGTGCTATCAGACCTGGTTAAACCCTACATTTGTTTTGAAATGTCTGTATCAAGTTAACACCATAGATATCTTCAGTGTGTTATCGCCTTGTTTTATCTTTTGTTCTTGGTCTATTGAGCATTGATCAATCTAATCAAACAAAGTGATGTGTTTTGTATTTGTCTTTTTTGCTTTGCTTTGACGTGATATTAAGGCACGGACCATTTAATTTTCTTGGGGGGGGGGGGGGGGCTGGGATTTTACCTTGAGCCGGGAATTTTTTTTTCGCCCGCTTTGCAGGTCATATTATTTTTTTCACACACATATTAAGCAAGGAAATTTTGTTGGCAAGATTTTTTTTTTTTTCAATTGGCAAGATTGAAACCAGATTATTTTTATCAACCTAGTTGCTGGCCAGATTATTTTTTTTTACAAAAATCAGGGCCGGGAAATTTTGTTCAAAAAATCCCAGCCCCCCCCCCCAAGAAAATCAAATGGTCCGTGCCTAACAACAGTCACATATTGAACACTTCTGAATATATAATTATATTAAAGAATCAAATCATGCTTCTATGTAACATAATGCTTTAAGTTTTCATTTCTTTAACCAATCACAATAAGTATCAAAATGCACATTGCTATGTGTTCCTCAACTCGCTGTAATATCACCCGGAAAACAAACCACTCGATATGAAGTTACAAATGTGATTTTAAGGTGGAAATAACATGATAATCACAGACGCATCTACAACTATATTATTGCTTTTGTAGCAGAAACAGATATTTAAATGTATCAAAGGACTATAAAAGTGAAGTATCGCCCAGCAATTACAACCGATATTGACAAGAGAAGAAGAAAACATAAACACCGTTAATCTTCCAATACAGAAAAACAACGTAACAATACCATCGGAAAACAGATTCACAGGCAGAGCGGCGAGGGTGTTGTAACACGCAGAAACAGCTTGGTTGTCTTTAATTTATCTTAACATTTTATAATCGTCATTTTACCGTTTAATTGTCACAACTCGTCGTAAAATGCATTAACAGAATTTCTCATGAAAGTAATCCATGATCAAATTGCTTGACACCTACCATCTTTTAAAAATTGAATTGGTCATAAGTAATTGCACCTTGCAGGTATTAAGCATAATATAATAGGAGTTTTGGGGTAGCATTGACCATCGTTGGTAAAACATTTTATTCAGGAATAATTTCAGCTATTGGAAGAAAATGCATATCAATGTGTTTCTTGATTATTGTAATACGTTTTTAGCCCATTTTCCAAATCTTGACTCACAAAGTATTGTATTTTTTGGAACAACATAAACTTTAAAGAGACCTCGTGTTTTTAAAACTAGGTCAGCCAAACGTTTCTTTTGAAATGGAAGAACGCTGTCTTCGAATGCTTTTAATATAATTGCTTAATTTTGTCATCTTATTTTAAACATTTAAGGGGATATATCAGATAAACATTCAGTTATTTCACAGTTACATTTTTTTATAAAAGAACTCATAAGGTTTTTTTTCTCTCTCAGAAATTATATAACAACCCGATTAAAGTTTCCTCTCTAAAACTTAAGCATTTACAACCTCTTACTCTGAGCTCCTAACTACATATACATTTTTATTTTGTCATAATATCTTTTTTAGACATTTGATTTTTACCATTTAATATATCCAAATTCAATTTAAGTTCTACCCGACAAGATAAGCATGAGACCACAAATGTTGACGTCCTTGCTATTTATGTATTCCATACATAACACCGAGCCGTGAGATATCGCCCTATGACATCCACCAATTATATTTAACCAAGTATCAATTTGTGACTCCTTTCGACCAATTATAACTTCATCATTGTAAATTAAGGTAGCTCTTCTGATATAAACACCATTAATGGAGCACCGTTATGATGCAGCGTCCCTAGGGTATGAGTCGGCTATTCAGAACTTTCTTACGTTAGAGAATAACATTTGTAGACGCGTAAGTTATAGACCCTATTAAGTGCAATATTAACCGTCAAGTATGGTAGGCTACTTCAATCTTGGAAATTTGTTTTGAGAAGTCAATACTTCAGAATCTGATCGCTATCACTAAAAGAGATGTTAAATCAAGTCTGTTGCATCATACTGATAGCTTGGAAAACTATCTGAGTTTATTTTAGTAACGTTGAGCTATTAAAATGCGAGATTATCAGGATCCAGTTTGAGTTTGTAAATTGGAAACGTTTGGATTTTCCAATCAGATGTACACATATTGTAAAGCAATGTTTGTACACTGTAAAATGGTCTTTAGATTTTAAATACAATTTTAGTTAAATATTTAGCTCGTATACATGTTTAGGATTGTGTTTAGATTAATGGGACCGACATAGGAACGTCTCTAAGATTTTAATATTATTTTTTATTAATAGAAAGAACATGTTTAAAGCATCAATTTGTTAAGCCTATAAAACATGTTTGATTTGAAAAGAGCTTAGGGCCAAAATATTTTAAAAGTGCTTAAAAAAATTCTTAACACCATTATTACACCATGTATCTATCAAAAGATACAAAAGGTATAAAAATGAAATGACTTTGCTATCGTTGACGAAGAATTTGCGAAGTGACACAGTCTATTGTATAAGTTTTTTCTTGATTTGGTATGAATTTACTTTAAACTGATCCTAAAGAGCCCTAACGCATCATAGATGATTTATATATTTTATTTTACATTTAACAAAATTTGCACTTATAACATGTCTTATTTGGAATGAATTCAATGAGTTCAAAATTCAAGCTGGTATAAGGTTACATTTACTCTTCAAATGAATTTGAAAAATAATAAGTTTAACTCAACTGTATATTGTATATACATTTTCAAGAGTTTGTATGGTATCTAGACATTTTATACCTAATCAATGAAATTACTCATTTAACAATTTTCTTTATATTCTCAAAGTTTCAAGACATCTAAGATTTCATTCTTAAAACTCATACTTGAATTATTGAGCAAGGATGATCAATCTCAAGATTCCAGGAGAAAAAAACAAAGGACCAAACCATACAACTGTCTTTAACACACACTAATCTATCATTGACAATGTAGGGGGTGTGCTTCATCCCTGCTTGCTATATCAGGAACTGCCTACTCTTCCAGAGCACTTGGTGAACCCTCTTATCAGCTAAAGTTCACTTTATTGATTGCGGATTTGTTGTGATTTGTGTTTTTGTTTGTTAAGTCTCATGTTATTGTGATAATTTTATGTCTACCAATTTTTTTTATCTTTTCGGATGTACGAAATTATAGATTGCCCATTGATGCACCTTTGCTTTACTCAGAATGAAGTACAAAGTATATGTTTTAGTCTTTTTTTCCCTTTAAAAAAGCAGAGCTACTTGATTTTTTCGTACAGTTAACTGTGGGTTAATATTTCATTTTACAGAAATCATTTAAAAATAGGTGAAAGTACGAATCTAGTATTTCATACTCATGCATATTCCATTTGAAGTGCTCTTTTAAGAAAAGATGCTTTAAAATCTAATTTATTATTCCAATTTTAAACCTGCTCTTATAAGATGTCTTTTTAGGAATGAAAGAAGCTAAAAATCCACACAGGTATCAGGTAACAATTCGATCGCTTTCAAATAATTAAACATAATTAATTTAACCCAGTTGCATCTTTATGTATACAGTTTCAAGGGCTCGTATGGTATCTTAAAGTTTTAAACACGATCTTTGTAATTGACTATTAACCAACTTCCCTATTAAAGTCACTAAGTTACAAGATAAGTTTGTTTTCATTCATGTTATTGAGACGTGTCAATCCATAGAGGCGATCTACAATTTCAAAATCTGGTAACAGAGTAAACTTCTCTTTTCTCAAATCGTGCCGACTAGTTCTTTTTTTGTTTCCCGGTGTCGATAATTAACTGAATTTCTATCGAGATCCATTTCAGTTTCCCCAAGAAAGGTAAACCAATTATCTGGTAAAAACCTTTAAAGAGGAAAAGTCATGGCTTAAATTGTAGGTCATTCAATAACCTTTTAATTTTGAAAATGATAGCATTATATAATCAATATACAAATTACTTCTCACATATAGATATAAGATCGCCATAGAAAAAGGAGCTTTGGTGCAAACCCAACTTTTTTAAATGCCTGTATCATTGCAGTCTTCAATTTCTCCGGAATGTCTGCCCTGTTTTGTCTTTCACTCGAACATTTGAAATTCGAGTTCAAAAGAATATAATGAGATACGCGACACAGCCACATAAGCAAGCTGCAATATAAAAAGACCACAATAAAAAACAGCCAGCAAACCTCAAAGAGGCCAGTATTGTGCGATTCACCTAAAGTCAAAATAAAATGCATACAATTCAAATCCAGTCTTGAAATTTTGGCATACACGGCAACCAAAATTATCTAAAATGAAATTACACACAGAAATAGTTCCGGCAAAATCTTCAACTTCCCGAGGGTAATCACAAGCCTGGTCGTCAGACTTGTCTGACACGAATTTACCAATTAAATGTAATACTATTTTGTCGCTGAAATTTCCGTTTGTTAAATTCAATTTTTTTTAAAACACCAGGTTTCTTTCCTTGTACTGCACATGGTCGATGTTTTGATTCAAATGCTGCTGACGAAAGTTTACTCCTTGAAATATGCATATACAGCATAACCCAATTACCCGTTTTGTTCCCGTTTTGGTATGTGTATTTTAAAAGTAGTTGTTAAACGAGAATCATGAAATGTAAGCAGGAGAGAATACGAAAGAAAAAATATTTTTTTCCTATTTATTTTCATGAATTCTACGTCGGGTAAACAATTTAATCCACGGTATATTTTGTGTTATCATCATTCTCCTTGTACTTTTTTCCTCGCTTTGCATCCATTTTTAGTTAGAAAGATCATTTCAATTTTTGTCAGATAGAATATTTCAATTTTTGTAAAATAGAATATTTCAATTTCAATCGAAACCAACTCATGTTTTAAAACGTTAAAACAATTCGTTGCCGCACAATTTGCACGACGGTTTATCGAACAATTCATAAGTGTACGTCCCAAGTCGAGATTCCTTATCCGTATGTTAGTTGATCTTTGTATATAATTGGGTCTTTAAGATTAGCGTTTAATCATATGACTTGTATTTTGACTCAGCACCGATTGAGAAACATCGACCATATATTTGTGAGACTACGGAGCCCCACCCCTCAAGGGACACACACACACACACACCCACCCACACACACACACACACACACCTATTCTATCGTTATTTCGATGCATTATTTTTTTTATTTCGAAAAATATTTCCTTCTTAGAAAAAATGTATCGTTATTTCGAAAAAAAATATATCGTTGTTTCGATAAAATTATATTTATTTATATCGATATATATTATATCGTTAACTCGATTTCTTTAACAAAAAAATCAAAATCCCATCTAGACACCGCTCAGCCTTCTGGCATTAGGTCACTGCAAATCGATTCCTCGGTCGTCGGACTTTTTTGCAAAAAACAGCGAGTGCGCGAAATTTTATTGGTTTTTTTTCAGAATCCTCATTTTCAAAATGTTCAAAGGGGAAAAGATTTTCACCAAGCAAATGGCAATTTATTTTTCTGAAAACAGAGGAATAATCACAATCTTTCAATATGCAAAGAAGTTTTTGCTGGGTTGTGCATTTAACACTTAAACGGTACACATGCACCAGTTTTATACTACTTCTTATTGTTGAGTCATTATTAATGATTAAATTTTGTTATGATAATCTATATATATTGTTTTTCTATTCGCACCCACGCTGTAGATTTCGTAATATTTCTATTTGTTGCGTGCATTTTGATCGCTAAAACTATTAACACTTATCTACAAGGTATTTCAATAGTATCTGTTTACTAAGATACTGCTAAAATCTAATTATTAGTCACGGAGAAATGTTTCTGACCGAATCGGATGTCAAACGGAACTTGATTGGTCAGGGAAAAACCCGGAAAATTTAAATTAGATAAATGTAGAAAAGGGTAGAGAGGTAACTCGTTAAAATATACAGCATAACGAAATTAAGAGTTTTACAGACACCCATATGGTACTTTGTATTTTGAAACAGCTATGTCGATTACCTCTGCAAGTGGACCAGAGGTATCCGAGGGTAATAACAAACCTTTTTGTCAGAGTTATCTGACACGAACATTACCAATCTAAATATTTTTTTTGAAATTTTTCGATTGTCTAAATTCAAAATTGATCAAAGCACAAAAGAATGATTTCTTGTTATGTTCATGATCGATATCTTCAATACTTGTATTGCTTCCTGAGTTAGATAACGTCTCTAACATCCTTTTAGGTACTCCTAGGCCATATCAGGCAGTCAGTTTAATTGGTGAGTAAACCTGAGTACCCGCAGGAAATCACCAACTTTGGCAGGTTACTGACAATTTTTAGCACATACAGGTGCGAAGTCCCATATTTGTTATTTACAAACGGAACTTTGAGTTTTGCGACTTCTAAATATTTAGATTCAAATGCTGCTAATCAGTGGTTACTTGTTCAAAAATGCCTATACAGAATAAAGAAATCAACAGTTTTTATAAATATCCACAAAGGCATTTTGTATTTCTACATTATTATGCTTTTTTCTAGGTTCACAAAATATAATTCAATTCTTTAATTTGAAAAAAAGGTTAATTGACTGAACTTATTTGAATTTTCAACATCAATTTGGAGACTTTATGATAGTTTTAAATATAATACCAAACTGGTATGAAGTAAATGGTGGTTCTTTAATAATGATGCAATGTGGATAGTTTTTATACATATATTTTAATATACATTTCAAATATAAATATATGTCTCACTTATAACATTAAATGTTTTGAAAGCAAATTATAACCTTGCTTTTATGGTTTTGAGGAGTATTGGTTAAATTAAGAACCCAGAAATGTTGTATTTTGATGTATGAAAAGAGTTGTTGAATAGTTTTATTGTCATTCTGCCTTGATTTTTCTCTGGCAACACAAATGAAACCTAAATGACGGACACCTAGTTTTTCTTTGCATATTTCAAAATTTCCGATTCATGTACCTGTATTCCCCTTTCTATTTGTTCATAAGACGGAATGCTATAAATACATTATTACTGTCTGTAAAATTGCAAATAGATAAATAATTAAGGCATATTTTATGAAGGTTTATTCTATGACCTGCTTTTATTGTGATTTAAAGTAACGTTTAAGGTCAAAAAAGGTTGAACGAACTCTTATGAAACAAATATATACTGAATTATTCATCTATTATTAATTATGTTAATCAAATTTCAATAATGAAGACCCTTTTGTTTGTTTATTTAATATTGTTTAGCCACAAAGCAAAATATACAATGTTTATTTTGTACAATCAATGGCAAACGATACATGAATGTTACGTTCTTTTCATTCTGCAAGCATTTTGGAAAAGAATATTAATATGTTTTTGTTATTATTTGAAAAAAAGAGATACACTATGGGTATTATCTACCTATGCCAATACAGCTTTGGAAAAAGTGAGTTGTATTGTCAGATTGCATGATCGTCACAAACTTTTTTACTTATAAAAATATGTTATTACCAGACGAAAACCTCTTTCATCATAAGTGGCAACTTAACAAGTTAGAATGCAAATATTCTATAAAAGGATATGGAGTATATTACATGAGACTATAAGACAAATGTAATTTCAAATTCAATTGCAATTAATTTTTATGAGCTTTATGGCCATTTCGGAATTTTATTCTACACCAATAGCACAAAACCCCAAACATAGGAAATCCACCATTAAAAAAGTTTTGAAAATGCATAAAACCAAATGAAATCTAAATAATTAGTAATATTGGATATCTCTAAGGACAAATAAGAATTAACTCTAATATTGTTTTTGGTTTATTGAACCATAAACTAAATTTTTCATGGTGCACATCGGATTATGCGGATTATGTTAAATGTGCACCATTAGGAATTTAGTTTAGTGCTTCTATAAACCACAAAATTATTACAGTTAATACTTATAAATAAATTTATTGATATATTCGGCGCGAAAATTTTGTAAATTAATTATTTTTTTCCTAAGTCAAAGTATTAAAAATTCGGTTTATTAAATCGGCGTATAAATATTTACACCTGTCAATCACATTGCATTCATGTGGCGTCCGTGCAACTGCATAGTGTATATAAACTTCATTGTTGTATTCCGGTTTCAACTGGATTCGATAATACTTTCTTCACGATATTAGGCGTAGTTTAAATTATCATTAATCCAATCAAAGTTCATTTGACTTTTATAAAGTTTACAAGAAAATAAACCCAATTTTCTTTCAATGCAAATGCAACTAATCATTTTCTTCGGTTTATTTATACTGCAATGGAGTTAAATCCTAGGTTTTAGAATTTACATCAATTAAGATAATAGTAATAAATGAAGTGTACACTTGAGATATAATCTCATGTTCAAGTACACCATATCTAGGAAAATAATATATCTTGAATAAGCTAGGGGATTTGTTCAACTAACTCCACAGGGCACGACTTTGTCTATAGGAGGACAAAGGAACACCATTCCGATTTTTTGTGAAAAATGTGATTTATAATTGCAAAGTTTTCACATTACACTTCTTAGAACTTAAAATAAAATAAAACATCTTTTTTCAGTCCAAGTGCAGACTTAGCTACACATACTTACGAATAAGTTATGGCAGCAAAGACGTACCCCCTTCACATATACGAGATTTCCTTACGAGTTTACAACTCGCATTTGATCACAAAGACTGGCAATTAACTCTCAGTTACTCGTACTGGAATAAGTGTACGCGACACAACCAACATTAAAGAAACGGCAATTTAAAAAATCACAATGGAAAACAGCCAGCAGTCAGTCTTCAACATGACCAGAGGTCACTGCTCGTCGTCTAGCATTGGCCCAAGACTAAAAATACAATGCATAAGATTCAAACAAATCCCTAGAATATCAAAGAAAGACCCATTTCTGGACATAAAAAAAACCCAAAAAAAAACAGATAGTAGACAAGGACAAACAAAAGCTTTGACAAGGATTCCTGGCTTAGGACAGGCACATAAAAAGTGTGGCGGGGTTAAACTAGTTTTTTGGACCCAACCTTCCCTCTATTGTTTATCTTGTACAAAGCACAAAAAATTAACACACTTAAAAAATCAAATCGACAATAGTTCAATTCACCAAGAGAGAACCTTACAAACTCGCGTGAAATCGTCGGAACTCGTTAGTTTTTCGAGGATTTAGACTTTTGGGAGTTGAAAAACAACATTGTCATAATTTAACTTGTAAATACGTCGCAAATCACTCATTAAGAACTCGTGGTGACCGTAACTGCTTACTCTTCCGGAGCACCTTAGTTCACTCTTGTTTCGACTGGAGTTCGCGGTGTTGATTGATTTTCAGTTATTTTGTGTTCCATATTTATTTGTTGTCTGTTTTTGTCCCGTTCTTGTTTTGTCTCTGCCCTTTCGGACTTGTTTACTATCTGTTTTTTTATGTCCAGAAATGGGTCTTTCTTTGATATTCAAGGGATTTGTTTGAATCTTATGTATTTTATTTTTTGTCTTGGGCCAATGCTAGACGACGAGCAGTGACCTCTGGTCATGTTGAAGACTGCTGGCTGTTTTCCATTATGATTTTTTAAATTGCCGTTTCTTTAATGTTAGTTGTGTCGCGTGCACTTATTCCACATATCTTTATCGTCTATTTTGACATTCGGATACCCCATTGGTACCTCTGCTTCCTCACTCATGTTTACTCATACTTTACTCGGGAAGACCTCACATGGTATTTCGTAAAACTTCAACATTAAAATTTTGGACACAGAGAGCGAAAAATTTCCTCACATACGAAATACAAATGACAACAAAGTTCCAGACAATAAATTTTGCTACGCCTGACGCGCGTTTCGTCTATTCAAGACTCATCAGAGGCGCTCTACCATAATTATTGAAAATGCCAAACACTATATGAATATGAAGAGCATAGAACAATAAAACCAAAAATACCAAACTGTGGAACTGAATTATTACTAAGATAATCAACCTATGTCTGGGGTAGGAAGAACCTTAGGGTTTAGACAATTTTGAAATTTAGACGGATAATTTAAATCTTTGATGTTTTCTCCAACTCAAAAATGTTGGTGCCGGAGCGGGCTTACCTCGGGGTAACGAAGAAATGGTGAAAGCTCGACAATAGCTTGTAAAAGGCAAAAAGATATCGTAGGACTCGTAAATCTCAAAATGTTTAAAATCGTAACAACTCGTAAGAGAATAGCGTACACGTGAAGAGGTATGATGCATTTTCTTTCCGTTTTTCAATTCGCCCATCTATAGCCAAATTCAACTCGCATTTTTTTATATGTAAGGTCATTGCTGGGTAGCTCATGCTAAAATTATGGTACTATTGAAACGGAAAGAAATTAATAAAAAAAACCAAATAAAAGTAATCTTGTAATATTCGGCAAATTCTATATCTAGCCGCTGCCATACTTTATTTTCATATCTTTTTTAGTTTCAACTGTCACAGGCCAACAGAAATGATTCAACCATTTTACCAAGTCTTACGATGAACCAAAAACTGTTTTTCTTTTTCACACAATCAAATTTCTCGTTCACAATTAAAAGCATAATACAATAAAATATTCTTATTTTTACCAATTACCCGAACCAAACAGATGATTGCAGCTAAAAAGGAACCGGTTTTGGCTTTTAATTGACGCCCGTTTGTCCACTATTTATCTTTAAAACATTGGGTCAATAACAGTTGCTGTTGGACCAAAGAACCCCGAGACCAACCACAATCCGTTTATCAGGGTGACACGAATTTGTGAAGTATATTTGTAATTGAAATTTTTAGATTATTTCAATTCAAAATTGTTTAAAATACCAGGGTGCCATTTCATAGAGCGATCGTTGTTTTAACATACACGTCATCTCATTTAAATAGCATGGGATAACGGGATCGCTTAATGAACTGGCATCAAGGTTTCTTTCCTTGCTCATGGTCTATTTCTACGGTGCTGGGTTTGGCTTCCGTGCACGAAATCTATGGGTACGAGTACTATTTTTACATTTTGAAAGGTTCTAGATATACAACGACGCGAGAAAACAAATTGTATGAATAAGTAGGAAGTCAGCAATATTGCGTTAAATACTACTCCGGTAAGCAACTAATTGTGTTTTTTTACATTTTGTTTGAACTTTGATAGTTAAGTTCTCACTGTAATGTGTAAATTGTGTTTACCTTTTAAAGTACAATAAGATAAAGTACTCCTTTTAAAAGATTTAATTCCTCAGCTGCAGTAAAACGATGATTTAATTGTTTTCTTTTTTTATGTTTCCCTAACAATAACTTGTTTGAAAATAACACCATAATATAATAATTGCAGCTTTTTTTCAAACAACGGCCTTTAATTCAATCATTTTTCAAAATTTATCACAACGCTGATAATACTGTGATATTGTCATCGATACCTCACTAATGAATATTCATTAGATAAACCATTATCCAATCAGCTCTCATTTTCGAATTATAAGACGAGTGTATTGGAAAGTTATATTTGCTTTCACCCACGATGAATCTTTGAGCATATTTTTAAATAAGGAATGAATGATAGACTTAAACCATTATTAAAAAGTCCGTCAATTAAGCAGCAACTGGTGAGAAGAGAAGAAACCTAGGAATAGAAAAAGGAGAAAAAAGGGATGGATTTTTGAAGGGTACCTCTGCAACAAACTGGTAAATTATGTTTTAAGTTTTTATGATAATATCTTTTCAAACTTTATTTTTAAGTTTTGTGAAAATGCTATGTTTAAAATAGTACATGTTATAAAACTAGTATTTGCATTTCACGTTCTGATTCGATTAAAAATATATTCATATATCGTGTAATTTTCTTCAGATTTTCAAGTAAAGAACCTTGGCTACTTTTTGCAATAGAATTTGATGAACTTAAAACATATCTTTAAAATTTTCGAAATACAATACCGAAAACGGTAGTATTTATTTTTCAAATTTCAAATGTGTTCAAAGTACCAGGTTTCTTTTATTGTACTGCACATTGTTGATTTTCTCGGTTCTAGCTTGAGCTTTCCTTTTTAAAACTTTTTTGGTTCATGTTCTATTTTTTCATACTTTTTCTTTTCGACTTTCCAGTTGTATTGACTCTAGGGCTACTGATGAGATGTTACCCTTTGAAATATACATGTACAGGATAACCAATTTATCCGTTTTAATGATATTCATATTAAGAAGACTCATAACACGTGTATCTTCTTACTGTATTTGTTTTTATTTTCTTCTTGTGTAACTCTAACATTAATATTTGATCACTGGTTCAACGCTTTGATAATTTGATCTTTTTCCGCAAATCGAATAAGATAGATTAACACCTTGATCGATTCGCATAAAAACCACCTGTTCATGGCATAAATAGATAAAACTTAGTTCTGGAATTAATGTACATGAAGCAACGTTTTAAAAATACGGGGAATTGGCAAAGAAACTCCGATTTCATGAAAATCGGTTGTCTCTGATCTTTCTTTTTTATTGAAAAATATTAAAAATATTTGACAAAACATCAGAGATTATTTTTTTTTTAATGCTGCAAAACTTTTTCTAGCAGTAGAACAATTGATGTTAATAATAAAAGTACTTGATAAAATCTTTGCCGAAAGATTCCTTGCTTAGGACATGCTTATCTAGAATTATTCGTTATAAACCCAGCAATTAAGCTTGATCATCGCCACAATAGACCTTTACCAATGAAAAAAAAATTCTCCTTACCTCACATCAAGCATGTTAAGTATTAACCTGTCTTGTTCTAGCCAATCATCAAAGATTATTGTGGAAAAGACCAATGTTAGATTTTGTTAATATACTGTAAATATGTTTTATTTTCAATTATTTTAATCTTTTCTCTTATTTAAGATATAAAAAAAAATGCATACTATTTGAATCTATTAATTCGTTTTGTTCTTTAGTCACAGGACTTTAAATAAAAATATTTTTTACTGAAAAAAAAAAGAAAAGAAATCAAAAGAATATTAAACGAATTGTGTTAGCTGATCAACTGTAAAAACATGGTTAAGGATTATTGTAACTTTTACATGTTTTAAACATCCCGAAACGTATTGTTTCTGAATTTGAAATATAAATAAGTGAAAAGGAAAAGGTTAATTCTTCAGAAAAGTTTAACTTATAAAAACGATTTGAAATCAAGACCAATGATAATTAGGAACATCAAATTTGTCTTAAATACAAGGAAAAAACCTTTTATGCATTATTGCATTACAATGTTGATATTCTTGTGTTTTAGAAATATTGATATCAAATTGCTTCTTACTCTGGTCGCTGAAAGCTAGAACGTTTCTTATGATATAAATACCAAAACGGTTATAAAAACGGTGATGCTGTATATATTTCAAGGATTAACCTCTCATCAGCAGCATTGGCACAAAACATTGGAAGGTAAAAAACCAAAAGTATTGGATGAAAAGTATTCAAAGCCAAAAGGTTCGAACAGGGAAGCCAAATCCAGCACCGAGGTTAATGAAAACCATCTGCCCTCTAAAAAGAAGAAATACTTTATAATTTTGAATCTCCACTGTAAAAAAGGATATGATAGAATCATATTTACTTAATTGTTAAAAAGTAAAGAATATTCGACAAAAATCAACATAATAGAAAAAAGATATAATACATTTATCGATGATATGGACAATATGTAACACTTTAATAGAAAACCAAATGTATTATATGACAAGACTTACGTTCAAAATGAAAGAGTGATCTAAACATAAAACGAAATTACAAAATTCACTAAAATGAAAGGAGATCACACGAATTTGATAACTTGAAAAGCAAACTTGTCCAACCAATTTGGAAACACAATACCAAAACGGGTATAAAAACGGTTAATTTGGTTATGCTATATATCGATATTTCAAAGAGTAACCATTCACCTGTGTTATCGGTGCGGATTTGATTTCTATTTTTCCAAATACTGCTGATCATCAGCAGCGTTTGGAAAAATAGAAATCAAATTCGCACCGATAACATGACTGAGTGTAACATGAGATCAATTGACCTTTGACCTTTACTCATGCGTGATACAACATTATGAATTGCGAGGTATCAAATTGAAACCAGACACTGATACCATCGGTTAATATAAAATATTCATAACACAGTCATGATCTTCAATTTTTAGAATCTTGTTTTGTTCAATGCTTGTTAAAAATAGAAAGTTTTACTATCAGATAGAGTAAGAAGCAGAAGAACCAATGGGGTATCCGAATGTCATAAGTCCAAAAGGGCAGAGACAAAACCAGTAAATACCAACAAGAACAGGACAAAAACAGACAATATGTAAAACATAGAAACACAAAAATAACTGAACATCAATCAAAAACGCGAATTCCAGTCGAAATGATAGTGAACTCGGAAGAGTAAGCAGTTCCTGCTTGCTATAGCACACTCGTCGCGTTACCAACAGTCAAGTCAGTGTGTCAAATCCGGAAAGGAATTCGTATATTATTCGCTTTCTTTAATATTTTTTTGGACTTTATGATGTTTTTATACATATATGAAAATCAAGTTATTTACAAAATGATTTTGGCAATTTATATAATTAACCAACATTATGAAATTTTAATTGAGTTTTGTATTGTGTTAAATTTAAATGACATTGTATTTCTATACAATATGCTGTTGAATATATTACCAGTATTACTGTAAATTTTCTTCCTCTGTTTGTTGTTTTTTTTTCTATTATTATGTTATATTCCACTGTTTAGCACTTTAATTTATTTTTTTTTTAATTTTCAAAAACAATTGCTGGTCTATGTGTCTGTAGGCATGTTTTACATCACAAAATCTACCAGGACTTTCTTATAATTCAAAAAGCAATATCAGCTTGTATTAAACGTATTTTAAGGTGGCTTGAGGCTTTTAAACTGTGCATCTTTTTGCACATATTGGTATTTGTATAAAATTAATAAACTAACTGGACTAAGCTGACAAAAATATTTATTATAGTATATTTTATAAAGTTAGGAGCAATTATAATACAAAAATAACATTTTAATATATTTTTTTAGAATTTCCTGTACTAAATCAAATGGAAATAATTTATAAAGAATGGATTGAAAAATTTCCTATTTCATTAATATCTTGGAATAATGAAGAATGACCCTATGTTTTTTCCGTACAATTTTGAAGAGCTTTAGAAAAGGGACTTTCCTTCAGATTTTGAGCTGACTCTATAGTAGGAATTCTTCTTAAGGTGCCTCTATAGTTTTTCTCCCTATAAATTCGATATGAAATTATTGAAACTGCTATTTTTAGACAGATGATAGATCTTTAAAATGAACGGTAAACCCCACTTTTAATTTTGCCTATCGTTGTACCAAAACACTATAGTAAAATTTTAATAGCCCTGAGACACCTTAATTTATTTTTACAAACGCATTTACTGTTACCATGAACAGAATTTTCATTTTCTTCAATTGTTTTTCATTAGAGTAATTTTTCGTAAAAAAAAAATAACCACGTAAATTCACATGTGTTTTGCTTGAAATTTTGGTCATTATATCTAAACACCGCACACAATTTTCTCATGGACCGCGCCATGTGAAGCTTTTAAAAAGTAACTCACTCGAGTCCAATTTGCCTGTGTAACAGAAATTAAAACAAATTAAAACACTCAATAATAACACTAAATATAAGATACTAAAAACAAAAAAATAAGGAAAAATCTGCCATGTAGATGATTTCAGATCTTATATTAGAATTATTTTGGCAACAACTATCTATTGTAAGGTAAAAAACAAATAAAAAATATTCTACATTAAAGAAAGAATTAATTTCATGCTCTACAGGTGCTCATTTTTGAGCTTAGTGGTCAAGCAATTTTGTATTTAAGCATAGTCCAAGTCTAAAACAACTAACCAATTTACAGTTGACATTTTATCGATATTGACACATTGTATAAATTGTTTGCTAAAACGTGTGGTTTAGGTTTCGTTGTGTTGTTCACATACTCCGGAAATTCCACTCAAACGAAAAAAAGAAAGAAACAACAAAAAACACATTTAAACACTAAGATAATAGTAAACAACAATTTGTTAAACCTTTCAAAAAATGATTTCGGCAGGAAACAACACAAGACTACCGGCCTTGGGTATTTATTATCATTAGCAGTACAAAAGTTTAACCTCCAATTAACTTTTCGCTTTTGTGATGAATGTTGATTAAGCCGTAAGGCTCACCTACGCCAGACCAGCGGCTATTTATAAACTAAAAAGTAAAATGCAACAATTGTATTGTTTGTTTTTCTTTTATACAGATACAGACGATATAACAGTAACCTGAAGCTATTCTAATCCTCATCTACTAAAGCCAAATATCTTTGACAAAAGAGAAAACAAGATCAGGGAAGACCAAAGACTCGTCAATTTAGGACTAGACACCCTTCCATCGTATTTATAAAATATCACTTGTGGAACTATAATGCAAATAAAGGACACTTTTACTCTTTTAGTAACATTTGCCATCCTTTATATCAGTCACAGCACAGCAAAAGAACTATTTTCACCCGAGGATGTAAGTACATATATTCTCTTATTAGCCTAAAACTTTTGGTTTTGTGCTTTGTTATTTTGCCACATTAATATGTGCCTTTCCTAAGCCAGGAATCTTTACCAAAGCTTTTATTTGTGCTTGTTGACTTTTTGTCATTCACTATTTGTTAACAAGGGGGTCTTTCCTTGAAGTTTTAGGATAAGGTGTATATAGTGTAATATGGTTGCAAAACAGCGAGCGGTCACCATTGGTCACATTGGAGGCTGCTGGCTGTTTTCAATTGCGAATTTTTAAAATTGGTTATATCGTAAGCTGAATCGAGTACACTCATTCTTTATCTAATTATCCTCTTTTTTATGTTAATAGTCACTCATTATAAGGTTAGTTTCATTAATGTAACTTTCTTAATTTGTTTGGCTTTTCTTTCTGCTAATTTATTTATTTTTATGGAAAGCCAAAGGTTTTACAATTGGTTTCTCTTATTTGTCGTTTTTTACATTTTAATATTGCTTCCAACCTCGTTTGCGGGTTCCATGTAAGAATCTCAACTCATTTTCAATTATGAATTTGAGCCATCTATACGTCGCAAAACTTTTTTTACTTTTTAAGATATCATTTTAAGCAGTAGGTTTAATCAGATAAAAGCTATTAGAATTTGCAATTGTCTTTTTATTAAACATGTTCACGACATATTGTTAGATATTAATCGTTTTCAGCACCCTTTTGAGATTTAGTTTAGTACTTCATTAAAAAAAGTTTTCTATTACAACACGCAAAGCAGAAAACATTTGTTTCTTTTGACATAAAAAAACGAAACAGGAAACAGTACTTAGCTTATTAAAAATTAGTTTCAGGAACAAAGTATATTGGAACATAAAGGTACAAATGTCAAAACTTAAAGGTTCTGAATACACCAGGCATAGCTTAATTTTAGTCTTAATCAATTTGGGTATTGTTCCGGAATTATTTGGTTGAATTTATCGTTCTATACTCTTTATACTCATTTCCATCATTTTGCTAGAAGGGCTGTGGTCAGTTTTGAAGAGACGAAACGTGGGTCACGTGTAGCAAAATCCATTATCTGGAACTTTACATTTTTTCGTCATATACAAGAATGTAAATTTTATAATAAAAAATATATTTTCTTAATCTTAAAATCAAACACTACATATCTTTTTTCCTTTTAGCCTCTTTAATAGTATCCTTGAACTACTTCCCCTTTTTCTAAAAATGCTATATTTTTTTACAAATAGCGAATACAAATCGTTGCAGAAAAAAAAAAACCAACAATAGTATTAATACATATTTAATTGTCTTGTCTGCTGTTTTAATAGAAAAAAAACACTTTTTTTTTCTTTTGTTAGTACGAATATCTATAAGCCGTTTATTGGAGATTAATCCAAGAAAATTGTTTTTGATGCATGTACCGATCTTCAATAATCGATTGATATAAATCTATTATATATGTATCACTTACGTACATAAAATAAGCTTCATCAAATATTTAAGCTAATTATATCTTCAAGGGTCCACCGACAACCTTATTTCATATATTAAGATCAGTTTCGAAATTAAAGGAAATTACAAATACCAAAACGCGGGTATAAACGGTTAATTGGATATGCTATATAACTATTTAATTCAACGTATTACATTTATGAAGATTAAAATTGACTATCATTAATAAAACTAAACATTACATGTACTACCATTCAAAAATTAATGAACAACCAAACAATATACACTGATCAGAGTTAGAATGGACTATCATCAATAAAACTTAACATTACATGAACTATCATGTCAAAAATCAATGGACAACCAAACAATATGCACTGATCAGAATTAAAATGGACTATCATCAATAAAACTAAACATTACATGTACTATCATTTCAAAAATCAATGAACAACCAAACACAAGATACACTGATCATTCTTGAAAATCAGTATAACAAAGGACTAGCTATCATCAATAAATGTACACATAACATCATTTGAAAATTAATGGGCAAACAAACAGTATAACAGTTCACATATGATGTCGCTTAATTCTACAATTATAAAATGGCCTTAAAATGTAAACATTCATCTTCAACACTTAATTAACGTTAAACATGCTTACGTTCAACTTACGTCAATTAAACATTAAATAAATATTCCATGAAGTTTTTTTTTACATTAATATTATACATTAAAAAGATATAGATTAAAGTACAATACCAAAAACGGGTATAAAACGGTTAATTTGGTTATGCTGTATATCGATATTTCAAGGAGTAATCCCTCATCATCAGCATTTGAGTCAAACATTGGAAGATCATAAACCAAAAATATTGAATGAAAAGTTCTCAAAACCAAAAGTTTCGAACAGGAAAGCCAAATCCAGCACCAAGGGTATCGACCATGTGCATTACAAGGAAAGAAACCTGGCGTTTTAAACAATTTTGCAATTAACAATCGGCAGTTTTAATGAAAATATTAGAAAAATTCTATAAAACACTATTGGAATATCAATGTTACTCGAATTAACCTTTTAACTAAGATATACATAGTCAATTATCACTATCACACTATTTATTAACAGTTTGAAAGTAGAAAAGGGGCATCCGAATGTCAAAAGCTCGAAATGGCAACTAAAACCCAGTAAATTCGAACGAAAACAACACGAACAAAATAAATACACACACAACACAAACACAACCGGAACAGTTAGCAGTTCATTCTTGCTATAGCACTTCATTCGCGCTGTTATCTGTGATATAAAAATTAGATACACTGATTAAAAAATATATCTGTCTGTGGCCCGAAAATTGTAAAGATGGTTTTAATCATGATTGGTAGAGCATATGACTGTCTTTCGTGTCACCTACTACTAACTATTTTCACATTTAAATCCTTTTTAAGAGCAAACTTCAGTTTTGTCAACTATCTTATAACCCATGGACCAGCTCAATGAAAATATCTCCAGACTAAGTCATGTCATCGTCCATTTAAATTGTATGGAGATAGAATCGTTCTTTTTTTAAGACACCTATATTAAGCAGGCCAAATGTCCTTAAGTTAAAACAGGCTTTAAGCAGAATATACATACTCAAAGAAAATCCGCAATGATCTTGAGAAGCAGGTAAGTTTTGGCCTTTGAAATCAATTTGTCTTTTGTGAACCTTTAAGATTTTTTTTTCGATACATTCGATCGATTAAAATGCCCACCTTGATCTGTTTTAGATATTTACAAAAATATCTCTACCACTTTGTGAAATTAGACATGTAGGTGTCGAGCCGAAGAAAGACAAATGCAACTCATTTCTCATATTTACTATCATGAAGCAGGTGATCTTCAGTTTGCACGAATAGAAAGATTTTATTTCAGCTCATTAATACTAATGTAGTCATAAAAAGATCAAGAATTTTACCCGAAATAGGTTTATGACGAAGTTGATTGCAATTCAATTTTATTGGCATTTGTGAAACGATGAATCAGTTTTAAACTTACTCGATTGTTCTGCATTGCTTCTGGTTACAAGTAAAATGTATTCATTGACGATTGAAATATATCTCAGTCTTCCGCTTTTAGCCTATAGCAATTTACTTAACAGGTTTGGTTGTAATTTAAAAAAATGCGTGCCAAATTTATTTTTGACCATTAACAACAAGATATCAGAAATAAGGTATTTTAGCTAAAATATTAATTTTTAGTTTTAAGAAAAAATGGTTTTATCAAAAGAATTTTAATTATGTACCACGTTTAAATCAATAAAAAAGTACATACATTAAGCTTTTATAATTCCAATTTGGTAATGAGATCATAAGAGTTTGTAGGAAAGATATTTTACAATTTCCAAAAAAAAAAATTAATCGTCCTCCTTGCTGTGTTAAGTATTTATTGTTTCATATTGCGTATCACACGTGTTGTGTGTTGTGTTATTTCCGAGCTATATGATCGCAATGGAAGAGAGAGGTCAGTCGTCAAAAAGCCTGGTCAAACCACTATGTCTTTTGAAATGCGTGTACAATGTGAGAACCATTAGGTACTTAATTCAATTTTTCCGGTATAGATAAGCATACCTTGTCTTTTCTTTTTGGATATTTGATATCATTCCAGCTTGGAAATTTGTTTTTCCAAGAAAAAAAGAAGACAAAATAAGGCAAAGATACGAAGAAGAAAATGTAAATGCATGAAAAATAATGTAAATTTCTATTTTTCCTATCAATTTTAAAGAATGTTTTTTTTCAATCAAAATTGAAATAAATATTTAAATAATATCAACCCTAAATATTTTAGTTTAGAAAAGCATTGCAGGCATTATAAATATGATGGAAATTGTTCTATAAATCCGAAGTTGTTAAGTAAAACAAAAAATCTTAAGTTCATTTGAGAGGCAAACCTAAGAATATTTGCGTTGGAGGCATTTCCAGATCATTTAAAGAGGTGAATTTGTAATTTATTATATTGGAGCCATTTCAAAGATGATGAAATTTCTTCTATAAATCTATAATATAATTATTTCTGATAAGAAAGTTGACATTCAATGTGTCTTTCAGTGAATTATTTATATTCTCTTCGTTTTCACGTATGGCAATGTTAATTGCTAACACATTGATTGCTCTAGAAATAATTTAAACAACAAGATCTATTCGCGTTTGCGATTTCTATAAATCAAGAACAAAAGACCTGGCTAAAGGTCAAATGATTTCTTAATTTTGTATCTAGTAGTCATACAAAGTTCTACAATACTTCAATACTATAATTATCAAACTAATTTTTAATTGAAATGCTTCGCACACGAGGCATACAATTTTTTTCTTTTTTGATTAACACGTTAAAATTTAGCTTTAACTTACGTTAACACTCATATCAAACACGTGACGTCACACTTAGAAACAAACTTGCACCAAAGTAAACCTTTTTAACAACAATTGCGACATCACCATCTTTTGTTCTCTCAAAGAGAAGTATCAGTCCGGTATGATAATAAGACTGAATAGTCTGTTCTGTAGAATTTTGAATAAAGTTTGTTTTTTTAAATTCTTATAAATCAGGCAATAGATGTTTCGCTAAGCATTTGGATTGTTTTAGGAATGTCATTATTTTCTTTTTTTGTTGTCTTTAGTCATTTTTGTTAGTTGAACATTTCTTACATTCTACCACACTACAACATGAAGCGTATGTTTTGCAATCCTGTGTTTATAAGATTAAAGACTATGATTAAAAGAACTTACATTTAATTCAATACCTCGTTTTTTTATAATTCAATGGGTCAAAAACCGCTGTTGACCAAAAGCCTCGGAGGTTTATCAAAAGCCTGGTAGTATGACTTCTTTGACACGAATTTTACTAATAGAATTATAGCACTTATCCGATCGTCCAAACTCAAAATAGTTGAAAGCACCATTTCCTTCATCATACTGCACATGGTCAATATCTTCGGTGCTGAACTTGGCTTTCTCTTGTGTGGGTACTTTTCATTCAATACTTTTGGTTTTTGACCTTCCAATGTTTTGATTCAAATACGGCCGACGAGTGGTTACTCTTGAAATATGCATATACAACAACTAAATTGAAAGTTTTATTGATACCGTTGTGTTACTTTGTATTATACAAACTGACTATATGTAGCATACCTGAAATTTACGAAACTAGTCACTGCTGCAGGATACACTACCTTTTCGTCCTTCCAATGTATGCATAACTTTCTATTTATATATTTGTTCGATCTTTGTTTCTTAATTCAAGTTTAATTGAAGTATAACATTGTGTTGTGACTCTTAAAATATAGAATAGTGTTAATGTTATTAACACTAAATTAACATTAAAATTTAGTACGTCAAGCTAACGTTACATTAGTGATTCATTTACGGTGAAACAAATACCTTTTGTGTTGAATCTGCAGAGGAAACGATTTACTAATATTTTATTTTTATTTTCAGAACGAATTAACTGATGAAGTGAACGATCTAGACCTAATAGCAGACGGTAGAAGTAAAAGGACATTGAATGACCTTCAGTATCAAAATTCATTTATACCCTCGCTATCGTATCAGTCTCGTCTTTCGATGTTTCCAAGACAAGTTCGACAGAGTCCATATTTTGCCCTCCGTGGAAAAAGGTTTCCAGATGAGTACATTAGTCCTGATGATAACAATCTTTTCAACGAAGAGCACAATCGGGATACTTCTTCGGATTCCGAAAACTCTAGAGACAAACGAATGATTTCTTTACTTCCGCTTCCAAGTCCACGCTATGAAACTTTGATAAGAAGAATAATAGGCCAATCCATGAAAATGTCGGACGACAAGGCAAAAGGTAAATATTTATCATTATTTTGAGGCTGTTAATTTGTTCTATGTTGTTATTGTTGTTTAATTTGATTCAGTCCTCAGTGCTTGTTAAAGCAAATTCTATCCTACCCTCAAATGGTCTTAATGCTCAACTTTTTTATATTTTTTTCATTTCATTTTGCCTGGTTTTACAATCAACCCATCCCTGAATGGTATTTCTTCTTTTTAAGATGGCTTAGCCATTGCGGTCTTCAATTTTTCCGGTATGTCCTCCTTGTTTTGTCTTATCTCTTGGACATTGAGATTGATCCTTCAATTTCGGGAATTTTTCTATTTCCTTAATAAAGGTGATAACAAAACTACCGAACTTGAATGATCAATCCCATAGTCCAGAGAAAATTACAAAAACGAATCAGTAATATCGGAGAATTGGTGGATCGCAATGGTCCTGACTTGGTACAGACATTTCAAAAGAAATGGTGGGTTAAACCAGGTTTTATGGCGCCAAACCTCCCTCTTAAGTTAGCCCTCTCTTCTCTCTTTATTTTGTCTTTACAGATATTGGTCACTTTCAGAAAGTGCCTGTCTGTTCAATTTCATTTTTAGTTCTTAAACAAACTTTTGCAAGTCTTGGTGTAAGTTCTACCTATCTTTGTGACGCTTGTTGGTATCTTCTTTAATTTTAACTAAAAGTTGTGATAAATGAAATATATGGCAATGAAAACTGTTGTCTGGTGCTTTTTCAAAATTGTTACCACAATTTATCCAATGCTAACATTAGCAAAAAAAATACAACAAAGTTCCAGACAATAATTTTTTCTACGCCTGACGCGCGTATCGTCTATTCAAGACGCATCAGAGTCGTTATACCCATAATATTGAAAAACCCAATCACTGCCAGAACCAGAGCATTGAACAATAAACCAAAACTGCTGAACGGAAAACCCAAATTATGACTAAGATCAACCTGTGTTTGGGATAGACAATACCTTAGTGTTCAGACAAATTTGAAATTTAAACGGATAATTTATAGCTTTGATGTGTTCTTTAACACAAAATATTAGTTTCATATCTATTACAATATCACCGATAAATGATTTTTTCCCCTGATCTAATGTACCCTTAATATATAAGAACGACTTTTGAGAACTAACTGTGAAACAGGTCATACATTTTCATTAACCATAAGTTCAAAATACAAATATTTGTAGCTTTCTAAAACCCTTAAGGCATACTTAGGGTTATAAATGTTTTATTTTAATCCAATATGTTTTATGTAATCTGACATATATGAAATGAAAAATGGCAATTCTAGATATATTGTCTAGCTTATTGCATACTTTTCATCTTTGTTTAATCAAGAACAATATTAAGATCTATAAGTGAAAGAAATTGCTTACTGTTTAATCAAAACGAAGCCAAGACCCTTAGAAACATATTCGTCTTTAAGACCAAAACCTTTAATCTTAGCTAGAATAAGAATATACGACAGATTACGTCTCCGGAGAAGAAGCGTAATCTATTCCGATGGTGAGTAAAAGCAAGATTTCAAATAAGACGTTCAGATATTGACCTGTTGTAACCTAAGTTAAAATGAAGAGCCATATAACCAATTGATGCCAAACATTTCCAACGAAGACATTTTCTATCACTACGTATTAGGAATTAATGGATATTTTCATTTGTTGTGATACAAATTAAAGACTTCACAAATGGATATTACTGGTGATTAAAGGCACGCCGTCAATATAAAGAGTATTATAAGGCTTTGTATGACAGACTTGTCCTGAGGGAGGTCCCAGTTTGAGAGCTGAATTAACTAAGATGATGCTTATCATCTGTGGTACATACTTGTTGACATTACAAAGTGTCAGACATTATTAAAGTCAACCTTTTCACATTTTTTGCCCATTTAATTTATCTGTATTATATTTGTACCAGTTCGTTCAAAGTGTTCGTCTAATTAGGTAATTTAGTCGTGTGACCAGCTAGGTTGTTTCCTGTATTTTGTCACTGTTGATCCTATATATATATATATATATCAAATTCTTATCGATGAATAGCATCTTACTAAAGATGCTCTATCATAACCTTCCTTAATGTGCTACTTTAAGTGCTAAATTGGCTGTGTTATTGTTCAATAAAGGTTCATACTTTCAAACCATTCACAAAAGTTAATATTTTATTCTTAATGTTATGATTTAGTATCATATGGATGTATTCCCTACTAAGATAATATGCTAAAGATTACTATAAAGGGAGCATTTGAATGTCGTAAGTCCAAAATAAAAGATACAAGATATAAAATATTTTTGTTTAGTGCTTTCAGTTGACCCTTCATGTTGGTTCCATACAGCGAGACCCTGATAGACAAAATGATTTACACTTTTTTGTTTTTGGTGACCTTCGTTATCGGGTGACCTTCACTGTACTTTTGTTTTGCAAATACTATGTATTCATTCTGCATTTTTTTTCTTGAATAATTTTACATTGGTTTCGCCGTTGCATCAATACCTTCAATACAACAAAGATCCTACGTTTTCAGTTAAATTTCCAAACTTTAAGATTAATCTGAACAAATTTCCGGTTTAGATACTAAAAAAGATCCTTATTGTGTCTTGGTTTTTACAATTTAAGTGTAATTAAAACATATGAAGTCTAAACTCGTCCTGCCAGTTTATGTATTGTTTCTTATTTCAAAGAGCACGGTTTCAGCATGTTTTGTTTGTGCTCATCTCGAATTTAGTGCAGTTCTCTGTAAGAATCAGGCAAAATTTGAAAATTTTGAATCATGATTTTAAAAACACACGGTTTTGACAATAAATTGTTATTCAAAATAGCTTTCTAATGAAAAAACAAACATTAGTTGTTGTGTCGAGCGTCAGAGGATTGAGAAAAATTTCTGTTAAAATGATAGGAATTTAGTGTGACTTGACATAGTTATCTCCCTTAGATTCAAATTTTATATGCATTTCAACCAAAATATATCTCAATTTACTGACTTTTAAAAAAAGTGCCAATGCACTTTTTGTTACTTTTCAAGCATCTTGAACAGTATTTTGAAGTCAAACTCGTGTGTTTTTTTAATCATGATTCACCCATTGCCTGATTCTTACAGAGAATGGCACTTGATTTTGCTTTGTACACGTCAAATATAAAATTTTTGATGGTAAGTGTACTTTTGGTTTAACTAACGTTCTATTTATTTCTCTTCTGCCTTTTAAGATAAAATTACTAGTTTCATGGTGAGTCTCAGTACTTTTGTTGAAAAAAATAACTCAATAAACTATAGGTTATTAATCATTTTGTACAGGTGCAGTGTCAACATTAGTACACAGGTATCAAATAGACATCTCAGTTTTTAGAACTAAATTTCTTTTTTTTTCAACTATTGTTTGGCATCGGAATAACAAAAACACTAGGTCTCTGTTAGCTTATGAACTTTAAATAGCTGTACAGGACCATATGAGTATTTGGACCATGCCTGTATGAGAAGAAATCGACAAATATTTTTCTTATTATCATATTTGGCACAAATATTTTCAAAAGTAAAATTCAAAATGTAAGTATTTGGACAACTTGTAAAAAATAAACTTCTTTTCTTTAGAGTATCAGCTAGGAAAGGTTTAGTCATAAAAAGGTTAATAATAAAAAAGATAACTGAATGAAAAATTCATTAGCAATGAAATTCAGTAAAGGGAATTTTTGATTACATGGAGCTTTAACAAAATTTCTGAAAATCTTCAACTCACACAAAATACAATTTCATACAACCCCTTATTTTGTCATCAGTCATAACAATTATTCTGGAATCATTTAACTACTTGTACATAGTCTTCTTGGTGTGATATATATATATGATCAATTTTGACGAAAAAAGTAGCGTAAATGGTGTAAATCACTGGGTCTATAACCGCTGCTTGGGACCAGAGGTCCCCGAGGGTAATCATACGCCTGGTCGTCAGACTTGTCTGACACGAATTTCCCATTAAATTCTAATATTTTTTGTTATTGAAATTTTCGATTGTAAAATTCTATGTTGTTTAAAACACGAGGTTTCTTTCCTTTTACTGCACATGATCGACATCCTATGTGCTGAATTTGACTTTCTTTTTTCGAACCTTTTGTCTTGGAGAACTTTTCATTCAATACTTTTGGTTTTAACTTTCCAATGTTTTGATTCAAATGCTGCTGATGAGAAGTTACTCCTTGAAATATCGATATACAGCATAACCAAATTCACTGTTTTTTACCCGTTTTGGTATTTGTATTTTAAAAATAGTATTCCACTTTTAAAAGTTGTATTATTAACAATCATTTACTAGAGAAATATACTCATATGTTCAAAATACTCACATCGTTTGGCCCGTCATAGCCATATAAGTGTATACCCATATGGTCCAACCAGGCGCGTATGGTCCGGCCATATGAGTATACCCATATGGTCATGACCATACGCAAATGATCCACATACTCATATGGTCCGGAACATAGCCATTATTTTCAATTGAAAATTACTTTTCTTAAATCATATTGGTATTTTTCATTATTGTTTGAAATAACCCACCTAAATAACCTTTAAATCTTTCATATTACCATTCATAAATAAATTATTTGTACAAAGTAACATGCAACCATGCAAAGACCTTAAACAAATGCTTTTGTGTGTTTACCTCTAATGCCATTGCTAATTTCCTCTTTCAAATTATTTGTATTTATCTAGAGATTTTAATTAAATGACAGCCACTGCTAATTAAACTAATATCACGACAATTTTATTGCACGGCTTCGTTTGATCAACAAGTTAAAAATGTGTCTTTTGTCATGGGTAAAAAATTCACATCCTTTGAAATATCAAAGAGGTATTCTGTAACCAATCAATATAAAAAAATAGTTTTTTGTAACTTAAACATTCTTAAACACCAACGTTTAATTCCTTGTCTTGTCCTGTTTATACACTTATAGACAAATATGGGATTTCGATCTCTAAGATGAGTGCAGATGTTGGTTTGTCATAGAGTTTTGTTTTGTTTTCCTTCGCCGGACTTGCCACGCTGAATTGAATGTTGGCAACGCGACGGGTGTGCTATAGCAAGCAGTAACTGCTTACTCTTCCGGAGCACCCGAGTTCACTCTTGTTTCGATTGGAGTTCGTTTTGTTGATTGATATTCCGTTTTTTTGTGTTTCCATGTTTTACATGTTGTCTGTTTTTGTCCCGTTCTTGTTGGTGTTAACTGGTTTTGTCTCTGCCCTTTCGGACTTTTGACATTCGGATACCCCATTGGTACCTCTGCTTCTTGCTTATATAAGGTATTCTATATCCAATTAAGATAGCAATGACAACTGTTTATAACACCAAGTTTTTTTCCTTGTATTGTACATGGTCGATTCCCTCGGTGTTCGATTTGATTCGCTGTTTAGTATGTAATTTTCTTCTGATAGTTTCGGTTGTTGACAATCCATTTGTTTCTCAATTAGTTGCTGTTGGCTCGAAATGAAAATATCCACTTAAAAAAAACACTCATATGCATATTTCATATCAAAACATTGGAAGGTCGAAAACAAAACAAAAATATTGGAGGAAAAGTACTTAAATGCAATAACGTCCGAACAGGGAAGCAAAGGTCAGCACCGGGGATATCTATTATGTGCAAAACAAGGATAGAAACAGTTTCAAATTTAGACAGTCGAAAATTTCAGAAAAATAAATAAATATGCTGGTATATATGTATCTGACAATCAGGTTTCGCTGTTTAGCGATTACATGAATGTTTCAACATGTACATTTGTATGCTATTTCAAATTGTTTTGTAAACACAAAAGCACACGCTTAATTCATTGAATTAGATAAACCGCTCCATCTGTAACTTATACGTACTTTAAATATCCTCTATCTGTTAAAATGTTCTTCAATATCCGTACAGAACATTTTTCATGACGTGTTTACATACCAAAATAAGCTTCAAATGTTTCGAGAAATCTCGAGACGTATCTTTGTCTTTGAATTTGCCTTAAAGACAACTGTTATTTCTCTAAAATTTGTTTAAAGACACAGACTGTCTCAAGAGGTCTCTAATGGAAATGTTTATTAATTGTGCCTTTATCAATGCTTACATATATTTTTCCTCTCCGATATCTGTCTGCTACGAAGCAGTCTAAGCTCTTTTAACTTATACTCTACGGATTTTATTGCATTATCATGAATCTACTGTTTTGTGTATTTTTACTCTGAATTTTATTTATTCCTAATAATCTTCAAGCGTTTGCCGTTTTCCTAAACACTTTAGGTCTACAAAGGCAAATATGTTGATAATGTTAAGTAAAGTTGAAACGCTAGAAATGGAAATGACAACAAATTTTACTACGCCTGAAGGGCGTTTCATCAATGGCACTATACTAACAATATTAAAAAGTAAAACACTATACGATTATGAAGAGTACAGAAAGCCAAAAATACTGAACTTAGAAACCAAATCTTTACTAAAATCATCAACCCATGTCTGGGATAGGAAGAAAGAACATTAGGGTTTAGACAATTTGAAATTATTAGGCTAAATCAGGTTTTATGGCAGGCCAAACTACCTTCTTCGATTGCAATCGTCGATCTTTACTGGATTTGACACACTGAATTGGAAATTTGCAGCGCGACGGGTGTGCTATAGCAGGCAAGAACCGCTTACTCTTCTGGAGCAAGTGACGACTGGAGTTCGATTTGTTAATTGATATTCATTAGTTTTTGTGTTTCTGTGTTTTAAATGTTAACTGCTTTTTCGTCCTGTCCTTGTTTGTGTCTACTTGTTTTGTCTCCGCCCTTTCGGATTCCCCATTGGTACTTCTGCTTCTTTCAATAGTTACAAAAACAAAACACGGTTGCGAAGATATAATAGGGATGTTGAAGTTACATCAAAACGAACACTAATCAAAACAATCACTAACCATTTTGTCTAGCCTTTTTTTGAATGTTTCAACCAGTGGCTGATAACGAAGGTAGAATTTATTTGCTCCGATTTGAATTTGTTTGAATATATGCAAATTGGAAAAAGCACTACTTGCTTGCTTTGTAATAACGATATCAGATTTGGAACATGTTTCACTATTTTTGAAAGAATTTTCATTTAAAAAAGCTTATTAAACAAAATAAAAACAATGATAAATATAATCAGGTAATAATATTTTACGATTCTTGATTTGTCCTTAAAATACACATTAAAGGTGTTCTTACTTAAACTAAAACATTGATATACAACAATAAGAATAATCATAATGGAGATTATTTTAATTTTTAATAAGTTCTATTTTGAATACATATCCTTTCAACGGATTAATCAAAAATACATGTATGCATTAGTGGGTATTTTCATAATATGTTTGTTGTTTTTATATAAAAAAGATAATCTTAAGTTCCATTTATTTTTAAAAAAATGCAGATGTTACTTTTTCCATTTGGATGCATTAGAAATTTTAATATTAAGCTTTTACGACGTAAAGATAATTATATTTATGCTGGTGCGTATATAGTAGGAGTAGGAAAAGGTTTAATAACTAATTAACTCATAAATGAATGATGTTCTTTAAAGCAAAAGCCTATATACCGTAAAGTATATAAAAGCTATTTCAATATTTGTACACAAATAAAATATTAGAATATAATTTTGATTTTTGTTCTCCCACGAGTAAAAGAAAGTTATTTACATATGACATATAACAACTCCTATGAAAAACATTTCATAAGCATCTACCTTTGATCTGCGGCTTATCTATAAACAATGCAACAGTAATTATACATTCCCAGGTCCTTTCCGGAACTTGATTTTAACATTAAGATTTCATTGCTCCAACGACACGATTTCATGCTCAATAAATTCAACGATTGAAATTTCATAGTTGATTTTATTAGTCAAAGACAGAGTGAGAAGGTCGCGGCGTTCAATAATTTGTATTTTAATGGTATTATTTTGTGTAAAGCTATTCCAATTTTAGCGTGAAATAAAATGTTTAATTAATTCTTGTGAGACTATTTATATGTTAATGCTACAGCTTAAAATCTTAACACAAGATATAATAAAATGGTGTTTCATTTCTCTTTATGTTAGCTTAAAAAATATCGTACAGCCTTAGACTTGCGATAGTTGCTCGTCATCTGTTCGTAGAAAAAATATGCATTACGTATGTAAGTCTCAGCTCACATGGCCTAAATATGTGTTGTTATATTTTGTTTGTTATTTTATATTTAGAAATTTTTTTGGCACATAAAGTTTGAAATAATCAATGAGCGCTTGAAAATCATTTTAAATTTTATTTTCATCTGGCATTAAAGCATGGTAAACAACGACTCCTGGTTTGAATTGGAAGGTGTATGCTTTTCACGACTATATTTATTTCTTTGCCTTTTTTTTTCTCAATACACGTTTTGGAATTACAATGACGTGGTACTAGCACAAATGTCCAATCTCTCATGCATAGCAACAGACATATTTGTGCTGGCACACCTAAAATGAATTTTCCTGTGTTCTTCTCATTAATACAGCTGCTCCCTTAATATCTGTTTCCTGCTAATCCAATGCATGATGTTGCATTTTCGTTTTGAGTTTATCTTTTATTGAAAAGCAATAATTCCAGCATTTCATTCAACACTTACTTTGGACAATAATAGTACTTTCGTGTTAATTTAATCCTGTTTTCCTGTATCCATGACATGTTTTGTTTGATAGTGTATCTTAACACACCATTTAAAATCCCCTTTGTTTAAGGACAAGCAGCCATGCAAAGTTCCTTTTACGTGATGTGAGGGTTAGTTAAGTAGACGTTATTTCCCAATAGTTATAAGTTAATCAGACAAATTAATATTTTGCCATATGAAACCTCAAAAGTAAACTCGACTTGATATTAATTACTCTCCCTCTACAAACAAATACTCTAATTGAAGACGGTTGATCGAACGCAACTTATATAGCTATAGTTTAATTTAGAGACGGTTAATCGAACGTTCTCACTTACAGCTGATGTGGCTTTCTGTCATTTCTATAACTGGAAGTCCCCTGGGTTTAATATTCACCCGGAAACCTGAGGACTCAATGCGAAAGCTTCCTTCTGGAATAGGACAATTCTAATTCAAAAGTTCATTTGTTCTCGGAATTTCAACAGTTAAATACTAGTATAGTCCTAAATTTTATTAATAAAGTTCCATATGACTGTCAATATAAAAGATTAAAGTTACACAATTACAAAATTTCTGAATGGAAATGTCCAAATTCTGATGTTTGGAAATCCTTAAAGCATATCATATCAGACATTAGTATTAAAGAAGGAAACAAATGAGAACTCATTGAGCACTCGAATATTGTAAGGGACCTTTTAACTTGAAAAGGGGGCTTTGGTTTTTTTTTCCTAAAAATTACTCTGGATCTGATTTTTGATGACAAATATATTTTGGTAGCAAAGATGAATAAAAAAGTACTGAAGAAGCGTTTCTACAACATGAAATAATCTTAATATCGGGGGGAAATATCTTGTCGCAACACCTTTAAAAAATACATTTTTTAAGAGCGGAGAATTGTTTTCTGGCAATAAAAAAAAAGTTAAATGGTCTGTTTCTTATTAGTCAAAGAAGGCTATGACAATAGATGATATGAAAATACAAATCAAAACTATCCAATTGCACATTTGTTTCCAAGAAGCAAAGGTGAACCAATTAGACAATCGAATGTCGTTAGTGCAAAAATACCAATAAATAAAGGTAATAACAAAATTACCGAACTTGGAGAATCAATATTAAATGTCCATGATTCAAAACAAGCAAGACATATCGGTAAAAATGAAGATTGCAATGGTCCTCACATGGTACAAATTGGTAAAATTAGAAGACACAGAAATTGTTATAATAGTTACTTGAAGTGTTTTATTAGTTATAATTGTATTTCAATGTATTTAAATAGTTACGTAACTATTTTTTGATTTTTTTTTCAGATTTGGCGATGGACAAAAGACAACACTACCGATTCCACGCCCTTAGAGGATAGCAGAGAAGAAGAATCAGGACGTAATTAAACCCTGATTTTGACATGATAGTAATAATACACATTACGCTGTTTATTTATTTTAATAAAATATGTTGAAAGAGTGGTGAAATGGTTTAGAAAAACAAAGCATTATCTCGGAATTGTTTTTTAACTTCGTTGCAAACAAAAAGTCTTCAAACATAGAATTATAAACTATTATGGACATGGTGTGTCATTATATGACGTCATAAATGATGTGTCAAGACACCCATGTTTATTTGCACTCACTCATAGGGTTGACTTTTAAAAGAGGGAAATCATCAGAAGAGGCTTTCTTTTTGCAAATTTCGTGCATTTAAACTATTCGCAAAAATAAACTTAAGATCTATTTTCATGTTACTTAAATGCAAATAAATAGTCAGATATTTAGTGAATGCTACATTCCTTGCCAGCAAAGCATGAAATTTCAATCACAATGAAATATCTTATTTTTTAGAATTCAGATTTTTATCAGAAGTTATCTTTTGCAATAGAGTTTTCTAACACCAGTCCTAACTCACCAAAGACTAGCTCTAACCCGAGGTTAGCATCACACCATCATAAATTCTAATCCTAACCCAAACCCTAACCCTAACTCTAACCCCAACCCTAACCCTAACCCAAGCACTTGCCTTAACCTTAGCCCTAACTTTAACCCAAATTCTAGCCTTAAATCAATCTTAACTTTCACTATAGCCAAAAAAACTAACTCTAACTGTAACATTACCCAAACATAAGCTGTTTGGCTAGCATTTTCCCTAACCCTAACCCTAGCTCTACCTGTAACCCTAACCCAAACTTTAACCCTAACCCTAGCCTTAGCTCTTATCTGAACTTTTACTATAGCCAAAAAATAACTTAACTGTGACCCTTACCAAAACATAAGGCGTTTGGCTAGCATTCTAACCCTAGCCCTAGCTTAAACCCTAACCCTAACCCTAGCCCTACCCTTACTCTTACCCTAACCCTAACACTAACCCTAACACTAACCCAAACGCTAACCCTAACCCTAGTCCTAACCCTAACCCTAATTCTAACCATAACTCGAACCTAACCCTAACCCTAGCCCAAGCCCTAACCCTAACCCTAGCCGTAACCCTAACTCTTACCCTAGCCTTATAGGTGGGTTTCTAACACCAGTCCTAACTCACCAAAGACTAGCTCTAACCCGAGGTTAGTCTCACACCATTATAAATTCTAATCCTAACCCAAACCCTAACCCTAACCTCAACCCTAACCCTAACCCAAGCACTTGCCTTAACCCTAGCCCTAACTTTAACCCGAATTCTAGCCTTAAATCAATCTTAACTTTTACTATAGCCAAAAAAACTAACTCTAACTGTAACATTACACAAACATAACCCTTTCTGTTGGTGGCAATAATGATGACATTCCATCCCTGTATTGGATTCCTAAATTACATAAAAATCCATACAAACAGCGCTTGATTGCAGGGTCATCAAAATGTACAACTAAGCCTCTTTCAGTTCTGTTGACTTCAATACTTATGGCAATATAATCCGGCCTCCAGATATATTACGATTGTTGTTATTCTAGAAATGGTGTCAATCAAATGTGGATCCTGAAGAATTCGAAAGAACTGATGGAGATTCTTAACTCTAAATCAGTTTCATCTTGTAACAGCATCAAAACATTCGATTTCTCCACACTTTACACTTCTATTCCACATGAACAACTGAAATTGCGATTGGCACAGCTGATTAAACGCAGCTTTTTCAAAAAGAATGGAAAATGCAGGTACAAATATCTAGTACCGGTAGTCGATTATACCAAGACTTACTTTGTCATCAATGAGTCTAAGAAAAAGAACAAATTAACAGAAGACCAAATAATCGACATGCTCAACTTTCTTATTGACAACATATTTGTTCAGTTTGATGGACGTGTTTTTCAGCAAACAATAGGGGTTCCAATGGGCACTATCAACCTCACGTTCCGTTATATTGATGATGTCCTTTCACTAAACAATTCTCGATTTGGTGACTTTCTCCATCTCATATATCCCCAGGAGCTTGAGATAAAGGACACAACGGATTCTAGGAAGTCTGCTTCATATTTAGATCTACATCTCGAAATTGACTCTCAAGAAAGACTTTTGAACAGCACCAAGGAAGGCTCTATGACAAACGTGATGACTTCAACTTTCCAATCGTCAATTCTCCCTTCTTGTGTAGCAACATTCCGTCCGCGCCAGCTTATGGAGTTTACGTATCTTAATTGATTCGTTACTCCAAAGCATGCGGGACTTACATCGATTTTCTTAGCAGAGCGACATGTCTGACGCAAAAATTGCTCACACAGGGTTATGTTGCTCCTCGGTTGCTGTCTTCACTCAAGAAATTTTACGGAAGACATCATACACTTATAGACAAAAATGGGATTTAGATCTCTCAGATGAGTGCAGATGTTGGTTTGTCATAGGGTTTTGTTTTGTCTTCTTTTACCGGATTTGACACGCTGAATGGACTATTGGCAACGCGATGGGTGTGCTATAGCAAGCGGGAATTGCTTACCTTTCCGGAGCATCTGAGTTTACTCTTGTTTCGACTGGAGTTCGCGTTGTTGATTGATATTCAGTATTTTGTGTTTCCATGTTTTGCGTATTGTCTGTTTTTGTCCCGTTCTTGTTGGTGTTTACTGGTTATGCTCTGCCCTTTCGGACTTTTGACATTCGGATATCCCATTGGTACCTCTGCTTCTTACCTAACCTTAACTCTAAGCTTCATAACCCAAACATAAGCCTGTACGAGTTCAGGAGCATTGCAATATTCAATTTCTCTGGTATGTCCTTGCCTTGTTTTTGACTTTTTTCTTAGACATATGACAGTATGAGTTCGATAGTTTTGTTGTTAACTTTATTTATTCTTACCAAGCGGGCTGTCGAATCTCAAAGTCCAAACGCAGGAAAAACTGACTGACAAAGATACTATATTTTTAAGATCTGGTAATAATTAGCGATATAAACACTGTTTAACAAACCAAAATCTGTAATTATTTATGCGCTCGAAAACATGCATTTTTACGAGCACATAATGTTTGCCAATACTTGTTCTTGAATTAAAACAAACCTAGGTAAAATATATCCTTGTAAAAACTGTATATATCATTGAACCAAATATGGTCCGCCAAATGTATTATAGAATCTATGAAACAGACATGATCGTGATAGCAATATAGCAATATTTTAGAGAAGCATTGAAAGTGTAAAATGAGGACGATTTCACAGGAGGGATTTCCTTGACAATATGGTAAGTCGTCTGCGGTTTATTTACCTGGGATCCATTCCAAAACAGTAGACAGCACTTGATGGTCCATGTTGAAGGATTTCAAAATTAAGGGGATACCAATGGGAAATCAGAAGTACAAAGACAAAACCAGGAAACACGAACGAGAACAGCACCAAGAACAGACAACATCCCCCAAAGAAATCCTGAATAACAATCACCAACACGACATCAACTCGTTACGAGTTCAAACACGGGTGCTCCGAAAATAAACAAGCATTTCCCTTATGGTCAATTCAAATTGTCAAATTCGGTAAAGGAGAACAAAACAAAGTCCTATGATAAACCAACAACCGCACTCATCAGAAAGAAAGAAACCCCATGTTTGTCCAAAAGCGCATAATGTCTTCATTGAATGAAATCGATGATTAACGTAATCCTGTGTTGAAAATTTTTGTGTCAGACGCGACGCTCTATAAATAAACCTATTAAGTCCCACAAGCTCTGAAATAATGAATCAGTTGTGTTACGTAAAGTTCATAAGCAGGGGCGGACGGAATGTTTCTACACAAGAAGGGAAAGTTGACGATTACGATTGGAAAGGTGAAGTATATCGCTCGTCATAGAGCTTTGTTGCAAGTCTTCCCTGAGTGTCTATTTCGATGCAAATATGAAGCGAAATTTACTAGAATCCGTTGTATTCTATATCTCAAGGTCTTGGGGATTTGTGAGATGGAACAAGTCACCAAATCGAGGGTTAATAGAGAGATCTTTTTTGTATGGAGGTGAAGTACATAAAGACAATATCATTTTTTTGTTATTACCTTTATTTCAACCTGGAGGATCAATCAGAAATGTCCATGGGAAAAGACAAAACAAAGAAAGCATACCAGAAAAATTGCAGACCGCAATGTTCCTTACTTAAAGTTAAACCATGATTAATGGCACACCAAACTTTCCCCTTCTATTTCGATCTTTACACAATACTCAACACGATAGGGATGTCGAGGTGATCATCTCAGTACAAAAACCAGCCAAACACTAGTCATAACAATCACTAACATAATTTTGAATTTTTCCATCAGTGGCTGATAACAAAGAAAGATTTTTTTTCAGGGATCATATGAGACGCATTTTCTGACATGTTAGTAACGGAGATAGCGGTGTCGGATACAAAATCTGAAAAATGTGTACAAGCCCTGGAATATCAAACTAAATAAGTTGTGAAATAAAGACACCGTATGCAGGTGAATGAGCTATGTTACTTTCCTAGTTGGGAAAATTAATGATTAATAATTCTAAAATTTAAGTCGTCTCTTTTGTTTTTATTCTGTATACTGAGATGACCACCCGTGTCAAATGCGAGATTTAAATCCAAGAAGTGGATTCGGTGGTTTATCTAATCTCTAGCTCTGAAGGATATATTGAAGTTATCCATCTACCAAACGAAGCGTTGTTGACAGAGAGGAAGTAATCAGTATATCTGAAAGTGAGAGTAAAGGACCTTGCCTCTTTCATTTTCTTGTTCTTAACGAGTTCCTGAAAAAAAACTTAGTCTCGAACGAGTATAATAACAAGTCGGCGAGGAGAGAAGCACAGTTTGTGCCCATTGGAATGCCAACTTTTTGTTGAATAATCTATCCTCCAAATGTAACTAATATGTTAATAAGGAAATTAAGCATACTGCAAACTTGTTCCAAAGTGTAACGAATCTTATCTTCATAAGATGTTTTGGAAAAAAATGTATAATTATAACTTAAAACAACAAAATTTCTTGAATTCGAAAAAACCTTTGTAAGTAGTTTTTCGTGTGGTAATGTAGTGTACAAAGTTGAAAAATCGAAAGTTTTCAAAAATGAACCTCAGAGAATGACCGGTATTTAAAATTATGTAACATATCTTTTGAGTTCTTTAAAATCCACATGTGGTTGATTCCATTGCGATAATATGTCCTTCTTTGACAGCAGACAATAACTGACAGCTCTGTAGCAAATGTTACATATACCCCTTTTCTACCTTTTATTGTCATCTAACTCATTTTATAAAAAAAAAGAAGAGGGTGTTTCTCTGTAAAATCAAGGGCAATTACATATTCTTGAATTTTGGATAAAAGTTGTAAAATGCAATTCATATTTTAATCCTTCTAACCTTTAACCGATCGAGATAGATTTGTTCTTTATTTGCAATGAGGCAAACAGAAGCATGGCCCACTTTTTACAGTGTTTACTTTATTTTAAAACATTCCTTGTGACGTTTTTCATGTTGCTGGAGTACTTCTTAAACTCAATTTGGATCTTGCAACAAATTAATGTACTCCAAGGCAAATATGGGGTTTCCTTCTTTCAGATAAATACAGACGGTTGTTTGTATTGTCTTACTTTACCGTATTTAGCTAAACTAAAAAGACAGCAAGGGTTTCGTTGTTTTTACCAAGGAATTATGCAGATAAATATTTCAAGTGACCTTATACCTGTATTTTTAATGTAAGATCATGTAAGATGCTTCTTTTCTTTTTTATTTACTTGTTTTATTTAACCCTGAAACATTAAATATTAAGCAAGGAACAATGTTAGGGTTTTTTCCATCCTATGTTATAAATTCGTTTGTCAAAACAAAATAGTAAGGGTTATGATGTTGAATCACTTTGCAGCAATGAAAGGTTCATATCTCTTGGATGTCTTCAGATGTTAGTTTGTCATACTTTTGTATAGAGTCCTTTATCGAATTTGACCGCAATCCATGCTCTGTGACACAACAGGTGTGTAATTACAAAAAAGGAACTGTCTACTCTTCTAAAGCAGATGAGGCCACCCTCCTTGTGTTGTGTTGATGACTGCAGTTTTGGTTGGTTATGCTGTTTTTTTTGTGGTGTTATCTTTTTGTTCACTTATTTTGTGTTTTTGTCATTGCATTTTCATGACTTCTGACAGTTGAATTCCAAATTGATTCTAGAACAGAAATTATGCAAATATATGTATAAATGAATTGCAGTCATCAGAAGTAAAAGACTTTAAAATTTGATGAAACAGGTAGAATTAAATATTTCATTACTCACAGCTCAATCATACACTCAAAGTATTTCTTAGGGACCACTTTTTAACTGGAGGGGGGCACTGGCTTTTACCTTAAAGAAATCTGAATCTGATTTTGTGAAGAAAACAAATAGTTTGCATTGGCACCTTTACATTTTGTTTTTGACCAGATAAAAAACCAAGCCCCTCCTTTCAGCTTAAATGGTCAGTCCATATATATATGAAAAAGCCTATAGAAGGGGATATAGATGAAAGTCTACTGTAAAAGGGGAAATTTACGCGATGGGTTTATTTTCCCTAATTTCACGATAATAACAAATTTGCAAAAATATCCCTTGGCATAAATGTCATTAAAAAGGATCTAATATTTCATGATCTAATAAAACGCGAAACTAAAACCTCGTGAATGCATTTTGATACTGAAAACGCGAAATTTAAACCACGCAAAATTATCCCCTTTTACAGTATATTTGTGGTGTTAAAAATAAATATAAATGTAAGAACAATAACCAAAACTTTAATCAGATGACCTTATTAATACATGTACATAATTATACAGCAATTAACACCATGATTATTATAAATGATACATTACATGTAATTGAGAAACTTTACACAAATGATATGTGAAATAGCTAAAACATACAGATCTAGACTTGCATTTCAAGGAAAAAAATTAAACAACTTAACTTACTACTGAGTCCCTTTAGCATAGCTTATGCACACCAATAAAAAATGACTGAAAATGAACTCAGAAAATCCTAAAACATTGTCAAAATGCCCAAATTTAAACTAGTCTAGATAAATTTTGTGGTTTTTTCAATCAAGAAAGTATAACTTAAAAGAAACAAATATTTTGCAAGATTGTCAAATACTGTGGAATGTAACTGAAAGCTTAAATCATAAATGTATTGAGGAGTATAAGCAATTCACGAGCATTAGTCAAATACTATCTATCTTGAAATTAGCACAAAAATCAGCTACCTTTGAATTCTTAAGCTGTTTGTTTCAATTATTTTTTTTCTTGTAAATATCAAATAGCCAAAAAACAAATGAGCCTCAAAAATAAAGATACCAATTTTAATTGAATTAATTCATGCATAAATATATATGCAGTAATATTGATAGCAGTTTTACATTATTTAAAGCTCAAAACATGAGAAGTGGATTTGTCATTTACTTGATTGTATTCAAAATCAGATAAAACATGATATATTTCAATAATACCTTTCCCAAAAAACATTTTATTATTATTATTCTTTTATACATTCAATACTCTAAGGACTATACCTCACTTAAATGTTGGAGCAACTGATAGGCACTATAATTTTCATGTCCCTCCCATCAATAACAAGTGTTAACACTAAAGTATGTCTCGCCTGTCGGCACCATCAGAAACAATTATTCTTTCTTACTTCCGCTATATTTTGAATTTACATGGATTTTCAGTTTCTGAGATCAAAAGATGTTTATAGAACTTAAACATTGCAAATATATGCAATAAAAATAATCAAAGTCACTCAACCAAAAAATCAAGGTCAAGGTCAAAAGATGAGGATGTAACTGTGCTAAGCTACTACTGGGGCATATGCATACCAAGTTTCATCAACCTAGGACCTATAGTTCTTGAGATATGGAGGTGCTCGCAAAACTTTTCCATTGCTATTATATGTATTGAAAATTGTCAAAGTCACTCAACCAAAAAATCAAGGTCAAGGTCAAAAGAAGGGGATGCAACGGTGCTAAGCTACTACTGGGGCATATGCATACCAAGTTTCATCAACCTAGGACCTATAATTCTTGAGATATGGAGGTGCTCGCAAAACTTTTTCATAGCTATTATATGTATTGAAAATTGTCAAAGTCACTCAACCGAAAAATCAAGGTCAAGGTCAAAAGATGGGGATGCAACGGTGCTAAGCTACTACTGGGGCATATGCATACCAAGTTTCATCACTAGGACCTATAGTTCTTCAGATTGGGAGGTGCTCGCAAAACTTTTCCATTGCTATTATATGTATTGAAAATTGTCAAAGTCACTCAACCGGAAAATCAAGGTCAAGGTCAAAAGATGAGGATGCAACTGTGCTAAGCTACTACTGGGGCATATGCATACCAAGTTTCATCAACCAAGGACCTAGAGTTCTTGAGATATGGAGGTGCTCATAAAACTTTTCCAAAAAGTTAACGCCGCCGCCGTTGCCGCCGCCGCCGGTAACACCTATGTCCCGCTCTGCTTCGCAGGCGAGACAAAAATTAATCAATGTTTTCCAATGGCTTCTTAACAAAAATCTTCTCAGAAACAAACAATCCATATTTAACTAAGATACTCCCATAAGTCCTTCACATTTTGAAGTCTGGGACAGCCCTTATTTGTTGTGACCTTATATATAATACCATAAACCATTTATTTTCATTTGATCATTATTTTTTTTCATTTTTTATCAATTTTTTACCTTTTATGTACCCTACACACTTTATATTAATATATAAATGTTTCTCAACAATAAAAAAGAAAAATAGACTAGAGTTTTGACCCTTTAATGATCATGACTGTACTGTGGCTTCATTATTATATGTGGGTTATCATTTTTCATGGTTTTCTTGGGTAGCCTTAACCCACAAAATTTTGATACCCCACAACAAGGAAATTTAACTTTGATCTGTATTCTGCAAGCTTCAGAACCATGAATAAAATCATCCAAAAACTGATACTTTTAAATCAAACCACGAAAATTGGTACCCACAAAAAGAAATGAATCAATGTATTTTACAAGCCTCTCTTAACCTTTAACCCAGTTAATCATAACATAATTTAAATCATGGCTGATTATCATATTGCACTTACATTGGCAGATCCAGGGGGCATAATGGAAAAAAACCCAGATATAATATATAGAAAAACATTGAAACATTAGGAGCCTGGCCCTCTATTTAGCTAACTAAAGTGCCCCAGTTTGTAAAAAGTCTGAAACCACTTCTGACTTAGATAAAAGATGGCACTTATTTCAACTGTACAAAAAGTTATGTCCCTTTCCAAGAATTTATCCCCTATTTTCCAGTACATACTTTTAAATAAAACATATTTATTTATCCTGGATTGGGAAACAAGCTTAATGCTTATGTAAATCCCTCTCCAGCTAGCAGTTTGCGAGTGTGGCCTTTCTTGTAGCTGCTTGGATCAAAGTGCTGACTAGTTTTGGTTTTGATTTTAATAATAAATATCATAAAAAAATGTCAACATTTCAAGATTGTTTTGGTAGTAAAAATATGGTAAAAATGAAGGTTTTCTAGCAAATTAAGCATGGAAACAAAGAAATGCTTAACTATCTATGTACATTACCATAGCACTATCTAAAACAGGTTGAAGATACAACCATGAATTTAATGAAACCTGAAATTGTATAAACAAACAGATTTTTTTAAAGCCCATTGGTTGTAAAAGAGGAAATCTTTGTGAGGGCTATTCCAGAAATAAATGTAGGGGGGGGGGGGGGGTCGGAAGGCACTTTTTTTACGTTGCCACCACCCATACAATTTTAATTATAGTGCCTTCCGACCCCCCCCCCCCCCCCCATACAATTAATTCTGGAATAGCCCTGAGGGGTTTAGTTTTGGGGAATTTTGCCATGTGGATATATTCACAAAAGATTAATAACGCTTGTTGAATGCCAATAAAAGACAAGCTAATTTGCAAAAAATCTCAGAAACACATTTCAAGACTGAAACAAGGAAATTTAAAGTTTGCGAATATATCCTTTTATCACAATTTGTATTTGTTGAATATCTATATATTTTGTAGTAAAGAAATTACAAACCAATCTCCATTCTCAAAAGTGATGAGTTTAGAACAATTTCACTGTACATGTAAATTGTAGTAGTCATTTGTTTTTGCACAAGAGCTAATGGCACAATTTAACTAAACAAACTTAACAAATAATACAGACAAAATACACATTATAAATCAAAATCTTAACATTTAGAAATAACAATATCTTCCTATAGAGATTTAACATAACAAAATAAAAAAATCAAAACAAATGTTTTCTTCCTTTTGAAAAAATAGATTCTTCTTCCTTAATCTAAAAAAAAATAACAAAATCGTTTTAAAAATTTTTAATTAATGAAATTGTTTTTATGAATAAAAAAAACATTGTAAATATTGATTCTTTTTCCTTCATGACATTTAAACATTTTAACACCTAATAACAAACTACAAAAAAGTAATTATTTCTACAGAACACGTGTAACAATAAGTGCAGAATTAAACATTAAGGTATTTTTTTCCTGAAACAAAATTCAATGGTGAGTCGTGAGGAAGGTGTTGAGAATCATAAAAACTAATTTTGTGAAATTTTTTAAAGAAATTGAAAATGAACGTCCACTTTTATCAAGATTCTTAATGAACCCCCACTTTTCAAAAAATCTCTTAAACCACCCTGCTGCAAAAGTAAAATACAAAGCAATTAAATGAAAATTTCACAAAGACTTGTCATTTGCTATGAAAACAATATCTCATAAAATCTCACAATCAAACAAAACATCTAGTTCATAGTAATACTTATATACTGACTAAAATACTATTACAAGTGTAAACAATTGCTAATTTTACATTTACATTTTACAATTTTTTCAGAATTGTTTTGACATTTGCACTAGCATGATTCACATTCTTTATATGTATAATGATTGTAGACAAAAATACATGCTTAGGGCTATTCCAGAAATAAATGTATGGGGAGGGGGGTGGAAGGCACTTTTTTTATACCCACCATGCATAAAATTTTAATATTTTTCCCTTTATGTTGCATTTGAGAAATATCTTAAAATACCACCACCCATACAATTTTAATTATAGTGCCTTCTGACCCCCCCCATACAATTAATTCTGGAATAGCCCTTATGTACTTTTCAAAATATGTGTGTACATTTAGTCTAATACATGTACATGCAAATACAATCTAAACCATTTACCCATTGACCTATAGATACAGATTAACAACAATAATTGTTTGAATACAGTTATAGTTTTAATGCTTTAATATTTGAACCCTTTGTACATGTAGTTGTATACAGTTTTCGTTACGAAATTTCATTCCATTTACTGTCATATTATTCCTTTATAAGTATAAGTAATTTCTTTGTCTTTTGTAACTATAATTGGAAATGTGAATTACAAGTCAAGCTATGGTTTTGTGTAGTATTTGTTGCTGGTTTTAAGGTGGTGGGAGGGTCAGGACACACCTATTTTGCAAACCTTACCCCCTATAAAATTTATTTTGATGTTTCCATGGTTTCCCTATTACTTGTTTACAAAAATCTTCTTTGGCACCCTTCACCTATAGCAATTAATTAAAGGCATTCCTGACCCTCCTTCACATTTGACTCTAAAACAGCCATTTAAAAAAATTCTTAAACATCATAATTTCTATATGACAATAAATCACTTAAGTGTAACACATACAGTTACATTTTTGTCTTAACAAAAGCAATGTCTTGACTAATCTCTTACACATGCCAAGAAGAGAATTGAAAGAAACAAACTTTTAACAGACAGACAGACATCTGGCTAGTCCCTAGCAGCTCCTACTATTGATAGAATGAAGAGGAACAGGTTGACGACATCCAAGTAGAGGTTTAGAGCGGCAAAGATGTACTCCTCTGGGGATAGGGCATACTTGTGTTTCCCTCCAAGCATTAGTTGTGTGTCAAACACTATGTACTGAAAATAGAAGAAAATGTTTTTATTACTGATTAGTTTTATTCCTGGGGAAACCAAACCCTTTTGAAACTGAGGAATGTGTGCTTTATAAACAGGTGTGTGATTTATTGAGGTTTCAAATGTAAAGGGAGTTTAAAACAAGTTCACAGGTTGCACTGTACTTTAATGTTTTAATTTCTGCATTGGTAACAAAGATGTAGTCCTCTGGAAATCAACTACTATTTGTAACTGAGAAATTTGTTCCATATGTGTGTGTGTTGGTGTCTAACACCCTATATCAATGCACCTGGGCCCATTGTTCCGTTTATAAAACCAGTTTGGTTTAAACAGGTTTTTAATTTAGTTTATGCAGGGTTTAGTTAAAACAGGTTACACTGTAATTAAAATTTTTGTGTATTGAAAAATATTGTCAACTAAAATAATAGTTGAATAAACTACTAGAATGAAGCAGGAAGGGTCTGCTGATGATAAAATCTAAGATTTTGCAAAATTATTTGACTGATTTACATGAAATTTTAATGCTTGCTACCTAAAATAATACCTATTAATCAATGTGTAAAATGTTATATCTGCCGGGCTGCTAACTTTTGAACTCAGGCTTTTAATAATTTCTGTGATTGATCATGTTATATTAATAGACCTGAAAATCAAGAAACCCCATGAAAATCAGGAAGGTTGTCAGCCCCGTATCTGTATCAATTAGAGTTTTGTAATTTTAGGATTTACATAGAATTGAAGATGGATCATGAAATACACAAATTGAGGGACCAAGTGAAAACTATAGGGCATCTGCACTTTCAATGCAGGGCCCCAATGAACTTTATTAGTTATGTACTTACTGCACAGAAGAGAAGGGCTCCTAGAGAAGCATAAACCAGACTCAGAATCTACAAAGATAAACAGGATTACTACCACTGAGACAAAAATTTAAAGATGAATATCATTACAATATATTCTATATTGAATGGGTGTAGAATTGCATCAAGACCCAATTTCTATTGTTGTTTTCATTATATCTTATTTCTTTGTGTTCTAACTGTTAACTGTAAATGAGTTTTACAAATAAATATTTCTAATATTACAATATTTTAGGTTTTTTGAGAGGGTTCTGATAAATGCAGATAATAACCACGTCATTCAAATTATTGCTTGAGATTGGAAAACTGAATTGTTTTGGTTCAATAAAGTTATTATAACCCTGATTTATAAATATACATGCAATTTAAATTTTTGCCTAAACAAAAGAAAAAAGGTTAAACCAAACATTGTTATTTTCATATGTTTTTTTTCCCTAAGTTTATATAAATCTATAATTTGACTTTCATTCATATGATGAAAACGTATCTGTTGAGTACCAAACAGAAAACCTGTCTAAATGTAAAATGGCTAGATTCATTAAACAGGAAATAAGTTGGCATGGGGTTCAATATCAAATCCTATGATATGTGGGATTTCAAGTTAACACTGCATGTTTCTGAGAAAACTATCATCTCCAGTGTACACCCACAGACTGTCATTTACCATTTAATAACCTGAATTTTTACATTGTGAAATCCAATGGAAGGTAAATTACTCACCCTGCTCTGAATAATAGCAGCTAGAATTCCAAAGCAGAAAAGCACAATCAGGAAAACAAATAGCATCCCTCCCATCATGGTGAAATCCCACTGAAAAACAAGTTAAATTATTCTACATTCTTTAACATTGCTAAACCATTCTGTTTTAGAAGTGACATCATTTTCGTTTTGTATTTTTTTTCTAAATTTCATGATTTTAGACTGATTGTATGTGTGCAAGTTATTATATCACAAATGAAAGGCTAAATCTTTCCCCAGATAAAATTTTGTGGTCGACATATAAATCAATTATGGTCACAAAAACAAAATACAAATCATTAGGGTGAAATTTTTAAATTGCATTCTAAACCTGCATTTGTAAATATCCGCTTACCTTAGTCTGGAATGCAAAAATGGTCAGACCCAAAACTACAACCTGGAAAAACAGGATGATATCTCAATTTACATGGTTAACTTATCTTTTAACTTTCTTTTAACTTTTCCTGATGTGTAGTGGATTTTGGCATTAAAATGCAAACATTAAAAAAAAATTGGATATAAGTAGCAATCAAATAAAGATGTCCATAGGAAAGTACATGTATGTCTTTCGAAAATAGAAAGTTGATGGCAACAACCTAAGCTTACAAAAATAGATTGAATGGTTATTATCTTAAATGCCAGTAAACATATTAAAACTAAGCTAAAATTTGGACATATTTTTTTTACAGGAATTTAAATACTTGCATAATGTACCCAAAGTTTCAGTTCAAGCTTACAGCAGACAGGAAGTAAATGTCAGATGGATCACAAAAAGGATTATTGATGTAATAAGGACGCTACTTACGGCTGTTATTCCTACTGCAATGATTACATCATCTGCTGAGTAGTGTCTGAAGTAGAGAAAACATTTCATATGATTGTTTGGAATGTGAAATATAAATAAGATCCCAATCAAGTTAAATATGTTGACTTTGTAATTTCTTTTGACATTTTATTCTATGATTAATTACATGCATTTTTATTTGATGATCTTGATGTTTCCTTTACATTGACCAAAAAAAAGACTAGAATGGCCGTTTTCCATGGAAGATGTGTGTCCCCTGTGTCTTAAAATATTCTGTAAACAGGAAGTAGATGAGTTACAGGCATAAAGTCCCTTTACACCATATAGTAATATAGAAGGAAGCTATATACTAAATATCAAAAAGTTGTGACATGTAGTTGCCAAGAAAACTCCAACGCTGAAATTTTTGTGACGCAGCAGGATGCAGGACAACGCAAGACAACGGATAGTGTCAACGTGACTTCTGTATGTTGCTTTGCAACATCTTGCAGGAAACATAAATGTTACATCAAAACTGTAAATGATTTGAGGATGTAAATTAGGAATGCTGTTGTTTTAAGCACTTTAAATTTTATCATTAAATGGTAAGTTAGATTCTAAAAAATATAACCAAAAAAAAACTTACGCTGCCACTGTTCCCAACATGAAAGCCTCACATAGCGTCTAAAAATAAATAAATAAAATTCTATTTGAAATACATGTAATAAACAAGTACTGCAAGTACGATAATTGAGGATTTTCTGCCTTGTATTTGACTTAATAATTGTATTAGGCTGTTAGGAAGGAGATTCCCTTACAGTGTTACCTATATTGTACTGCACAAAACAACTCCTAGGAAATCAAAAATACTTATGAATGGAATACGTAATAAAAGTGCTGTATAGCTTTGTTCTGTTTGTTTTATGTATGAATAGCAGGCAGGAACCACTTACTCTTCCAGAGCACCTGAGTTCACTCTTGTTACGACTTGAGTTCGCGTTGTTGATTTCCGTTCGATTGATTTTGTGTTTCTTCATAGGTGTGCTATAGCAAGCAGGAACTGCTTACTCTCTGTTATGTGTGTGTTTATGTTGTTGTGTGGTTTGTTTTGTTATGATGATTTTTTGTCTACCGGTTTTGTCTTTATCTTCAGGTTTTATGATATTGATTACCCCTTTGGTACACCTTTGCTTCTTTCATGCTGTTTTTGTTTGTGTTAATCAGTTTCGTCGTTGCCCTTTCATACTTTTAACACTCTAACGCCCATTGGTGCGGCTTTGCTTCTTTCATATTCCTTTATTCTAATCATATTCATGTATCACAAATAAATCTGTGAGCTTATGCTCACTAGTGATACCCCTGCTCCCAAAATTATGATGGGCATATACCTAAGTTTTTGGTTATCAGGAAGTAGATTACTTAGGAGTAAATATTGGTTATACACCATATGGTACTATAGGAAATAGCTGTATACTAAATATCAGGACTCTGCCTCATGTAGTTCCTTTAACAACTGCAATGGAAATATTGTTATGGAGGTACGAAGGAGCAAACTGGCAGACAAGGATAAAACAGTATACGCCCTCTTCCTTGAAGTAGGGTTATAAAAATTCATATCAAATTTTTAACATTGTACTGTTATTTTCATTCCTTTATTCAGTGAGAACATTAGACTTACAAAGATGCCCAAGAATATCATGTTCTGTGGGAATGTCCTCCGTACACCTTCACAGCAGGCTAACACTATTAGAATGACGATTGTCAATACACTGAAAATTCAGAAATAAAAATAAATTCAAAATGACTTTCATCCCAGCAGGCCACCACTATCAGAATTGCTATTTTAAATAAACTGAAAAATTATAAAAAAAAACAGACTGGAAAATTTGTAGCATATCCCATACTATAAAATCATTGTTCAATGTTCCTTCTCAATAGCCATACAAATATTTGTACCTTATTTATTATTAGACTGTGAATTAAGAAAATCAACTTATTACACAAATTTATCAGAGTATCTAGTATACATGGTACACATTAAATAATTAATAAGTATAGATCCACACTTACAATGCTACAATCCACAGCCAGGGGTTTAATCTGGAGTATTCTCTGACTGGTTCTCTGGAAAATAAAGTAAAAAATATGTTTCTCAATAATTCAAAAAAGCAGAAAATATTAAAAAAGTTTACATCTGGTCAAGACATGCACCAGAACCAGTATCTGTAAAACTGGTAATTTGGTAGTGCTGTATATGCATGTTTTATAGAGTAATCTCTAATCAGCAGCTTCAAAAACTAATAAACTTTAATTTTCTTTGACTTACCCTAAATCTAACCCTTGGTAGGGACAGACAAATGCACGAATAAACGGATCAACACTATTCACCCTTCTTCTTTCATAGATGGGGCATAAAAATTATTACAGTTTATACTTATAAATACATTTTGTAAATATGTTGATATATTCAATGTAAAATTTTGTTAAAATTATATACTTTTAATTAAAAAAGTTAAAATTTGGTTTATCACTTAAAATTTATTTATGTCATAACATTCAAGAGGGAATTTAAATATCCTATGCTTATCATAAATAAATGCACAAAAAGACCATTTTAATCATTAAAACTTACACAAATAAGAACAATGACATCACTGCCATGGTAACGAGTATCTGGCAGAGTAAGATTCCATACACTTTACGAACAAATCCTAAAATAGCAAAGCATGTAAAAAGATATATTTATATTTTTGAACTAATGACAGATATAAGAATACTGACAAAGTAAATAGGGCATGTCAGGAAAAAGCTTACCTCTTAAAAAATATTTAAAGCGGCTAAGCCTGACACAAAAATAGCTTACAGTGATGCTGTTTCTCTGTTGTCCTCGCTCAGATTTTAAAGGAGATGCATTCGTATCAAGATTTGCAAGTTCTAAAATGCAGGACTCAAGCAATACAAAATCTGTGTATTTACTTACAGATCATGTTTGTATAGTTTGAACACCAAATACCTTTGGCCTTCACCAAAAAATTATGAGGACAGACAAAACTTTATTTTTACATTTCAGTTTAACCCCATTTTGTTTTTATTTTATTAAAAACATCTTTGAAATTGTGGACAGAACATGTGTTAATGCAGATTTAAAAAGTTTATCTAGTTTTGTAGTTTTGCTTTTTTTACTTTGAAATTTCATATGTTGGCTCTAGCATGTCTAGTACTACTCTCTGAAAAGTCATACTCATTTATTGACAAAATTGTGTTTTAAATCATGTAAATGCAGTTTAAACTTTTTTGCTTGGGACTTTGTTGTAGTTATAATTTCAAGGATTTTGCAAATTGTATTTTCAAATTTTAAATTTACTTTGAACTTTACATGCTTTAAGCTTTTGGATTTAGCATCTCCAACATGTTAATGAGTATTTTTATACTAAATGAAATCATGTGACATATTTTTTGCTGGCACTTTGTTGTACATTAGTTGCATAGGCATTTTGTACACAAACTTACCCATTCTTATACTTTTTTCACCAAAAGAGCCTTCATTGAATGGGTCTCCTTGTTCATGGTAACCTGTCTCTACATCGCTGTACATGTTTGGTGCTGGTTGTGATGTTGGTTGAGCAGGTGTCTAAAAAATACAACTTTAAACAATAAGTTTCTTAATTATTCATATACATGTAAGATATATAAGTTATAGAATAATAATATTAATCTGAAATGGGAGTGTATAGTCACTAAATCATAATACATACATATCCGTAGCCAGGAGGAGTTCGAGGGGTTCAAATGAACCCCACTTAGACGAAAAAATTTGATAGATATAGGTAAAAACGAGCTGAAATATGTTTAAGCACTATTTAAATAAGAAATATTTTGAAAATGGAACCCTCGATCGTACCCCCCTTAAAATATTCTGGCTACGGGTATGCCATAATTGGTTCAAGGTTGATGTTTCTGGAATATACAATGTGATATGATAAAGTTTGCTCTACAAATAACTACTTATGGTATTTGCTTAATACAGTTCCACAGCTATATTGACCTGATGACAGCCAGAATAAGTCACCATCGTTATATACATGTATATGGTTGTGATTTTTGAAAAATAGATATTGAGACATTGACATGATTGTATGAATATAAAATTGTTACAAGTGGGAATGGCAAAATTTGAACAATGTTATATATATATTTAAACATAGTTCTTGTATTTGGCAAGTAAGTTTTAATTTTCACTTGCCCAAATACAAGTTGAGCATATCTGTAGCCAGGGGGGGTTCGAGGGGTTCGAATGAACCCCCCACCCTTGGGCGAAAAAATTTGAAAGATATTGGTAAAAACGAGCTGAAATATGGTTAAGAAATATTTTGAAAATGGAACCCTCGATCAAACCCCCCGTTAAAAAATTCTGGCTACGGGTATGTTGAAGTCAACGAACTTTAATGTTATTCCTTAGTCAAGAAGTAATTACATGTAAAATGTCATGTATGTTACAATGTATATACAACATACACAAAATATAAACATGATTGATACATATATAAGGATGTTAAAAAAACATGATAAAATGGCATTTGATCTAATATTGCCTTAAGCATGCCCATTGAGTTTTTATTTTGTACCAGTAAAGAGAATCCATTTCTAGATGAAACGTAGTGTAAATTACATGCATGACATGCAGAAAATATAAAAATATATCTTTTTTAGTGTAGTGAACATTCATGCCATTAGAAAGTTAAAGACATATAAACTATATATATGTAAGAAAAATGTCATCAAATGCTCATCATACATGTTATAACAGCATACACCAGTCTATACATCAGTTAGTAGCTTCCTAATGATAATTTTAACAAATTAAATGCAGAAAAAAATTGAAAATGATTCTCATAAATATCCGGAAAAAAATCATGCGTACATAAACGACATATTGCTTTTTGTTTATTTTTTTTTACACCACTTTTAACTTAAGATTCATACTTTAAATAATTCATAGCATCTAAACTTTCTAAGAAATGCTAAAAAATCATCTAAAGTGTATTTCATTATCATCTAGTTTGATCTACCACCATAACATTGATTGAACATACACATGATACATGTACCTGTATATATACACTTCTAACAGTCACCATTATGACAACATTAAAAAGAAATACATGTGTAAGAAGATAAATGAGTTGATAATGACATCTATTGTGATAACTCACATTGCTTTGTAGCTCCATTTTCTTTTTGACCAACCTTTATCTAAAATCAATTACAAAGTAAGTCTTTGGTCATTACAGTCTTTTTCACAGTAGTTAGTACATGCACATTCTACTGATATGTGTTCTTTTTTCTACTTTAGCACACTAGTTTTGTTAAGAAATATGCATGCCAAGCTTTCGATCATACACTTTTGTGAATTTTGATTTCCCTCCGAATCCCCCTCCAAATCCACTGAAAGGTGTAAATGAAAACAGTTTTGTTACATTTGACTGTTTTCAAAACATAAATTAATAGATGAACAAACAAGAATATGTCCACATGGCATAATGCCCACATCCTTGCTACATTTTGGACAGAAGGACGAACGGACCATAACACTTTATGCCCCTACTTCTGTAGATGGGCTATAAAAGTTATTTACATAATTTATACAAACAGCATGAACAGATTAGGTCTTGCAAAGACATGAAAGATAAAGACTAGTCACTCTTAGGGACAGACCATTTAACTTGAAGGGGGGGCCTTGGTTTTTTGTTTTGATCAGATTTTTTTTCCGCGCAGAGCGCAGACAAAATATTTATTTTTCGAAGGCGTCACAACAGAATATTTTATTTTTCATTATCAGCATTATTTTTTATAGCTGAAATCCTTCTTCAGAATATTTTTTTTCTTACCCTCAGCTGCCAAAATATTTTTTTCATCAAAAATAATTTTCAGAATATTTTTTTAGGAAAAAACCAAGGCCCCCCCCCTTTCAAGTTAAATGGTCGGTCTCTTATTAGTATTACTAATGTTCAAATGTTACAAAATACATTTAGTAACAATTATTTTCACTACAGGCACATGACAGGGACCTGGGTGTTCAAAAGACCAATCATAAAATTAAAATACAAATCTACAAAAGATCTGACACATGACACATAATTTGTAATATAAAACATGTTTCAAATTTTAAATACTAAATGTAAAAAGGTTGAATTGGTTAGATTGTCAATGTTGGACAAAATAGCATGATAAGCAGTCAGGGGCCTTACTTAAATCAGTGATTTTTTAATCACTTGATTAAGTATTATTTAGTTAATTTCCTTTAAACAGTCAGGGGCGTAACTTATTTGAGTTATTACAGAAAAATCACAACCATTTGTTATTCAACCATAATATCAAGAGTTGTCTGTCCTTACAATCTTCGCTTGTAATAACATACATGTGTGATTTGTTGAAATAGTAACCTGGGATAACTTACGTATGTTATTTTGAACAGAGGCAAAGAAGTAGTGTTTATGATTTGTTAAATCAAAAGGTCAATCACATTATGGTCTCATTTGATGCACATGCATAGATAGAACACACCCCATCTAAATAATGGAATGTCCAGTCATGGCAGGACATGACCCTGAACTGAATTTTGGATAATTACCCTCCAAACCACTTGTTTAAAAATCACATTTTTAAGTAATATTTTGTTAGGTAACCCCTGCTATCTTCAGGCATCGCGGACATGATGATTTTGATCGCGAACATGGGTCATTAATTACATAATCAGAAACATAAGATATTGATGTTAATGGGAAAATTATTGCCACAGCTGGGAAAATTCAGATAGTGAAGTAATGGGTTGTTACATTTGGCCTTTTTTATCAGAAAATTACATATTTTGGGAAAATACCAACAAAAGATGGCAGCAAAATCTTTAAGTTTGTAATTTTAAAGAAGCTTAATAAATCGTTTTTTAATATTAACTAATTAGTTAATCAGTAAGGGGCATTACTTAAACAAGTTAAATGGGTGATTTTTAAATCACTTATTCAATAAATATATATTTCAAAAAATCTAAATCTACAAAAGAACATAATAGTTCTGTTCTTTTGTAGATTTAGATTTTTTGAAATATCTTTGGCATTTTGAAAAGCTACTTGAATAAGTGAATAGTGAAGTAATGTCAACCCTTTGAAGAACTTTGTATCTATAGCTAAATAAGCTGAACATTTAAGGATGTATTCTTGTCAGGTTTCGGGTCTCGTGAAATCTTGTTTGGAAATAACTTTAAAATAATTTTAAATGTATGAACAATGGCGATGATATTTTAAAATATATGTATACCATAAAATTGTGTACAAAAATTATAAATTTTCAACAAGTAGTTTTGGAGTTATCGCTATTAAAAAATTTAGACCCTAAATTGCTAGTGAGTTCAGGTTAGATTTTCCAAAAATAAGGGTTGGGGTGGAAAAAGTCGGCTAATTTGTTAATTTGATATATTCATTTTTACAAGATACAACTTATCAGAAAGTATAAGAAAAATATACTTAATACTCTGTTGAATTTTTTCATGAAAATAGTCAAAATTTGGGCAATAATGGCTAAAAATGAACAAAATGGTCAAAATATCATTTAAATCCTTTGACGCATTTTCAAGTTATCACTCGGAAACCTTCAGGGGACGGACAGACACCGAAAAAAACCCGAGGGTATAACATATTACCTCGCCACTTTGTGTGGCAGGGTATAAAAATAGTCAGACATTCAGATAGTGGGGTAAAACTGTGTGACGGCTCAACTGTGATTATAACTATTTGTCATGAAATTTCGTAGAATAAATTAATTGATTCTTGTATTCTATTTAAATATATAGTCAAAACAAATAAATTAGCTGAAGTAGAATTGTATAAACAGTAAAATTACCAAAAATATTTCCTTAAAATGAAAATATGGATTTTTTTCCAGGATGTGGGTAGTTAAAATTTCGGGGAATGAATTGCGCAGTAAAACGCCAATGTGAATTTTCCAATGATCCCGGTAACGTCTTGAAAACGGAGAAACGAAGTTCACAAAATAGCTCATCTACATATAAAACTGCGGGACCAAGGTGGTGTTTGTTGTTAGAAGGATATTATTTCTCATACTGAGATTTCCTTTAAAAAAATCCAATTACCTACCTTATTTAACACAGGACGAGGTCTTTGCTTAAAATAAGATAAATTGAGCCATGTTATACGGCAAAACTCATATTGCCTTGAACATTGTTGTAAGGGCCAGTGCATTTTACTGAAAGTGGGCTTGTTTTGTTTTGGTCAGATTTTTTTAAGCGTCGCGACAAAACATTTTTTCAATATTAGGATAATTTTATATAGCAGAAATCCTTCTTCAAAATACTTTTTCTTACCCTATGCTGCCTAGATATTTTTCATCAAAAATCTTTATTTTGAGGACAAACTAACCTCCCTTCAAGTTAAATGGTCGGTCCCTAAGTTGTATTTTTATTAGCATATACATCCATTTTTAATTGTCACATTCATTACACATTTAGAAACAAGTGTACACGTCTGCATGTCTATCATGTATTTTATAATTAAAATATTTATAAATTAATATGTATTTTATTATAAAGGAGAAAACAATTGCAGAAGACTGCTAAAGATACAACTGCAGAAGTATAAAATAAAACGCCGATTGATTTATATTAGTTATGCTTCAATTTGCCATGTCTAAGGGCAGTATTTTCCTAGGAGGAGCATATACTTAATATAAATCAAAGTACTGAAAGTACTGGTAGCCGGGGTAATCTACAAATTATAAAGTGTTCATGTGTAGCAAAAAAAAAAAAAAAAAAATTACCTTTTTTGTAAAAAGAATTTTCACAAAGATTTCAATGAAAAAAAAAGATTTTGAAAATCGAACCGCAATTTCGAAAAGATGATTTTATAAGCGTGGTCTGTCTTTGGTCCCCTGTAGCAATGTAACGGTGCAATATATATGAAAACCATTGATATATAAAGTTGATAGAATATCATGAGGAATACAATAAAAAAGAATTTTCAAAATTGAATAAATAATAAAAATTCTACAGCCGTTTTGTCAATACACCCATTTGAGCCCCTTTTGGCCACACACTCCCAATACAACACTGTTCATAAAATCATCATATTAAAGCTTTATAAGAATTGGCTGGCCCACTACAAATTAATTCCTTGTGTAAAACTATTTGCCTCAACAAACTCTAAAACAAGGCGTTTTTTTTTCGTATTTTTTTTTTTGGGGGGGTCCCTTATTCAACCATTAATTTCTCAAAAACGGAAAGAAATATTGCAAATCTGATTGTAAAAGCAGGCAGGGATTTTCACAAGGATTCCTATGAAAAAGATTTTGCAAATCGGAACTCGATTAAAATAGTCGATTAAGCCGGAAGTCCCCCTTTTATCCTGGTTGATTAGAAAATTTCAATGAAAAATTACTTGGTCCAGAAACAATTTTACAGAAAATTTTTTTTAGGCCTTTTTTCAAAACTAATTATGGTAAATGTGAATAAATTCTTATTCAAAGAACAGTTTACAGAACCATTTTATCTGATCAAATTAAAAAGTTATGAGGATTTGAACTTTTGGTAAATATCCTGTCCAACGATGATTGTTTATTGCAATGTGTATTACCATCCAGTTTGACACTTAATGAGATGCAAATTAGTGAATATGACATCACTAATGAGATTGACACAAAATATCGATCCGCTTTTGTATTCATTATTAATCATTTAATACTATCACATCAGATAGGCGTCTTACATACTTGTACAAAATTTGAAAACTAAATAAATAAGTCTTATAACATGATTGAGAGTAAAATATTTGGGTTTACAAATTGATCAATTCCTTGAATCTTGAATCAACTGTATTTTGCAAAAAAGCCAACTCAAGACTAAAATTCTTATACAGAAATGCAAAGTGTTTGTCTGAACAATCTCGAAAAACGCTTGGCAAGGCTTTAATTCAATGTCATTTTGATTATGCATGTTCAGCTTGGTACAACAATGTCAACAAAACCTTGCAAAAAAAAAAAATAATAAGATTATTAGATTTATAAAAGGGTATGATTATAGACACAGAATTGATTATACTGTATTTAACAATGTTGGATTTTTAAATGTTCACAACAGAGTAAAACAAATGAGACTAAATCATTGTCATAAAATATTTTATAATAAGTGTCCTTTGTATATGAGAACAAACTTTGTTAAATCAAGAGATATGATCTCCTATAATACTAGATCAAATGAATTTAATTTTTATGTAACATCAGTAAATGGACAATCAGCAAATACATTTTACTAGATTGGAATTGTCTCCCTTCGGACATCAAAAACATCAAGAGCTCACAATGCATTTAATGATAAGGTCAAAGTATTTTTATTTGAAACAAGAGTTAACACTAAAGTATGTCTCGCCTGCCGGCATCATCATAAACAATTATTCTTTCTTACTTCCACTATATTTTGAATTTATGTGGATTTTCAGTTTCTGAGATAAAAAGATGTTTATAGAACTCAAACATTGCAAATATATGCAATAAAAATAATCAAAGTCACTCAACCGGAAAACCAAGGTCAAGGTCAAAAGATGGGGATGCAACTGTGCTAAGCTACTACTGGGGCATAAGCATACCAAGTTTCATCAACCTAGGACCTATAGTTCTTGAGATATGGAGGTGCTCGCAAAACTTTTCCATTGCTATTATAGGTATTGAAAATTGTCAAAGTCACTCAACCGGAAAATCAAGGTCAAAAGATGGGGATGCAACTGTGCTAAGCTACTACTGGGGCATATGCATACCAAGTTTCATTAACCTAGGACTTATAGTTCTTGAGATATGAAGGTGCTCGCAAAACTTTTCCATTGCTATTATATGTATTGAAAATTGTCAAAGTCACTCAACCGGAAAATCAAGGTCAAGGTCAAAAGATGGGGATGCAACTGTGCTAAGCTACTACTGGGGCATATGCATACCAAGTTTCATCAACCTAGGACCTATAGTTCTTGAGATATGAAGGTGCTCGCAAAACTTTTCCATTGCTATATTATATGTATTGAAAATTGTCAAAGTCACTCAACCGGAAAATCAAGGTCAAGGTCAAAAGATGGGGATGCAACTGTGCTAAGCTACTACTGGGGCATATGCATACCAAGTTTCATTAACCTAGGACTTATAGTTCTTGAGATATGGAGGTGCTCATAAAACTTTTTCAAAAAGTTAACGCCGCCGTCGCCGCCGCCGTCGCCGCCGCCGCCGCCGCCGCCGCCGCCGCCGCCGCCGCCGCCGGTAAAGTAACACCTATGTGGAGACATTTTTGGATGATTTTTACAGATAAATTTTTGTATAAAATTTTCCATAAATTTCCTTAATTTATTATAATTTTTAATTATCTGGTAATCCAGATTATCTTTATTATTGCATTGCCTAAGTTTTTTTAGCCGGTTGTTGTTTCATTTTATTTTTTAACCTATAAGTTATTTTTTGCTAGTTGAGGACCCCGTTGGAAATAAGCTTTCATGCTTTCACGGGATATCCTCGGTTAAATATCAACTTTGGGTCAGAAATTGATCTTAACACTTACAGTCTTACAGTGTCTTACAGTGTCTGTACTGAGCGCTGGCTTACACCACTATGCTCAGATCTTCTATATCTTGCTGACGACTTTCTGATCCGGTTCCAGTGTCAGCTTTTGCTCTATAATCATACTTGAATTCTACGGTGGTACAATGTTTGTCTAATTGGTTTTCAAATGATTTAACTGTGGGTGCGTTTACAACACTGCTTGGTAGGCTGTTCCATAATGGTGCAATCCTTTGTGTGAAGAAGTTAGATCTGAGGTTTTTGTTGCTTCGGTTAATTGATAGTTTCTTGTTATGGCCTCTAGTTATGGTATCAGTGTTGAATACAAGTATGCTAGGCAGTGATTTGTCATATATTTCTGTTGTCATTTTATAGGTTTCAATCATATCACCTCTAATACGTCTGTACTTCAATGTTGGTAGTTTGAGTTTCTTTAGCCGTTGTTCATAGTCAAGGCCTTTTAAGGCAGGAATTAGTTTTGTAGCTCGTCTCTGTACGTTTTCAATTGCCGTGATGTCTTTTACTTTGAATGGATTCCAGATAGCATTGGCATATTCTAGGTTTGGTCGAACTAGTCCTTTATATAGGAGTAAAAATGTCTCATTGTTTAGAAATGTAAAAGTTCTTCTTATCAATCCCATGATACTATTTGCCTTGTTTATTTTCTCATTCATGTGCTGTTCAAAACTTAGTTTGCTATCTATAGTTACTCCAATGTCTTTTTCTTTCTCAACATGTTCTAAGGTGGTGTTACACAGGTTATAATTATAATTTCCAAGATGTTTACCAGCTGTTAAGACTTTACATTTGTCAGGATGGAATCTCAATAACCAAGTGTTGGACCATGTTTCTAGTTGTAGTAAGTCTGACTGTAGGGTCTTGTTATCCTCAGGTGTTTGGATTTGGCGAAAGACTTTGGTATCATCTGCGAACATGTAGCATTCTGATTCAAGACTATCTGGTAGGTCATTTATGTAAATGACAAAAAGGATGGGTCCTAAAACACTTCCTTGTGGTATTCCACTTGTAACTGGTTGGTATGCAGAGTAGCTGGTGTTAACCCTTATTCGTTGTTTCCTCATACTCAAAAAAGATGTTACCCATTCAATGGTTTCCTCTGCTATTCCATAACTATGAAGTTTGCTGATAAGACGTTTATGGGGGACAGTGTCAAATGCTTTCATAAAGTCGAGGTATATTGTATCTATTGAGCCTCCATTATCCAGAATTTTGGTCCATTTCTCAAGTACGTGAAGAAGTTGTAGTGTGGTTGATCTCCCTGACAGAAATCCAAACTGTTTGTCACTGAAAAGCTGATTTGTTCTCATATGCGATACAATGTGATCTCTAACGAATGTCTCTAGTAGTTTACAGAGTATACACGTCAAGCTTACTGGCCTATAGTTGGATGCTTGTTTACGATTTCCCTTCTTAAAAATAGCTGTTATGCAACCCTCTTTCCAGTCTTGTGGTATTGTCTTTTCCTTTATAGAAGAGTTAAAGATAATTGTAATAGGAGTAGTTAGTTCTTCGCATAGATCATGTAATATTCTAGGGTGAATGTTGTCAGGCCCTTGTGATTTATTGGTGTTCAGTTCTTTTAGTCTTTTAAGTACCTTCTCCTCTTTGATTTCTAGTTGTTTCATGGCTTCCATGACAGGTTGTTCTTTTAGTTTAGGTATATCTCTGATATCTTCTTCAGTGAAGACGCTAGCAAAGAACTTTGAGAGTGTTTCTGCCTTTTCTCTGTCATTAGTGGTAAGGATTTCATTCCCATCTTGTGTTTCCATAATCAAGTCAGATATACCAGTTCTCGTTTTAGTTTTGGATTTGACGTAGTGCCAGAACTTCTGTGGGTTGCTTTTCACCTCCTCTGCAATCAACTTCTCTTTGATCTTAACTGCATTTCTGGTTAGTTTCTTGACCTTGTTTCTAGCTTTGCAGAACTCTCTATATTTTTCAGCACTTCTGGTTTCCATGTATCTAGTCCAGCATCTACTCTTTTTTCTAATTGCCTCTAGTGTTTCCTGGTTCAGACCAACCGCTTTGTTTTTCTTCCTTATTTGTCCGACCTTCTTGTTGGGAATGTGTTTTTACTGTAGATCTAGTAACTTGTCTTTGAAAAATAACCATTGTTCATTTGTTGATTTATCTTTAAATTTGTTGTTCCAGTCTATTTCTTTCAAATCAGCCTTTAGTCCATCTATGTTGGCTTTATCATAATAATATTTGATCCTTTCTGTGTTTGACTGTTCAATGTAACAGTTGAATTTAAATGTCAATACTGAGTGGTCACTTTTTCCCAATGGGCTTAGGTATTCCAATTCTGAAATCATACCCTCTTCGTTTGTACATATAAGATCTAATGTGTGAGGATTTTGATTTATTCTTCCTCTTGTAGGTTTGAGGACATGTTGGTATAAGAAGCAGTCTCTGAGACATTCGATGAATTTATGCTCCTTGGATTGTTCGTTAGTTGGTGTACTCCATGTGTCCCAATTAATTTTCTCATAGTTGAAGTCTCCCATTAGTAAAATGTGACTATAATTTCCTTCTGTGACATTGCTGAGTAGTTTTCTTAATGATTCATCATTGCTATCTTGTCCATTTGGGCTTCGATAAATGCATCCAATGATTAGTTTGTCTCCACTAACTAGTCTAATTTCAACCCATGCGGATTCTTCATAATCTGTTTCAAATTCTATCTGAGTTGCTTCTATTGATTCATGCACATACAGACTGATTCCTCTTCCAACATTGTTATTTAGGTTTACACTAAACATCTCATATTTGTCAATAGCTAGTTCACAATTCTGAATTGTATATCTGTGATTTTTTGGTTTTACTTCGGTTATTCCAATTATCTTGGGTACGTTGTTTCTTGCATGAATTCGTAACTCCTCCATCTTGTTGGTAATACAATCAGCATTTGTATAAAAACAATTTAAAAAGTCAAGAAAATGTAACGGACGAACTGGTGCTTTCGAACTAACATCGTGCTTTGAACGATTAAAACTATTTACAGATTTACGGCCACAGTCTATTCTGGACTTAGTTTTTTGATGTACATTGCCCACGGCGGGCCTCTTACCCTGTACCTCCATTTTCCCTCTGAGTTTTCTTCCTTTTCTTTGGCCTTTTCTTGTAAGTGTTTGAATTCTTCTCTTTCCTTAGGAGTAAGGTCATGTGATATGGTGACACATGTTTCATCTTCTGTTCTTAGTTTGACAAAGTTTTTGAACATACTTCGTTTAGTTGTTTCATTCAACCTTCTTTATATTACTTTTAAAAGTGTAATGATAAATATTATGTATTAAAGTGTATGTCATATTGGTAATATTATTATAATTATAAATGTTTGTATATCTATGTCAGATGTTTATGTAATTGTATATGTTGATATTTAATCAAAATAAATCTATCTATCTATCTATATATAGATTATCAATATTCATTCATTCATTCGTTCGTTCGTTCGTTCGTTTCGTTCGTTCGTTCGTTCGTTCGTTCGTTCGTTCGTTCATTCATTCATTCATTCATTCATTCATTCATTCATTCATTCAACTGGTAAATCAATGATTAAGCTAATTAATTTATTTTCAAATAAAAAGAATTTTAATTCATTAGCATAGCGAAATTTCTAGCACAGGTACTTCTCCGGGATCGTTAATGCTAATTCAGATACTTTGAAGGGAGGTACGTTAGGAACCTCTCTAACTAGGAAAGTAAAACGCAAACAGGATCGGAATACGGAGTGTTGACCATGTGGAGGTAATGGCGGGATGAACGACAAAGAATATATTAAATTCCATAGTTATGAGGTTAACCAGTTGACAATTTTGTTGAGAAATAGAATCAGATAAGTATCAAAGTAAGTATTAAGATAGTAATGGTCATATTGTACACAAGTCACAAGAAATATCTTCTCTACGTCAACGTGACCGAGCGGGGGTGGACAAAACATTTTCCAGGGGCGTATACAGAATTTGTCGAAAGAGGGGGGGATTCCACATACTGTGAACTGTGACCAAAAGGGGGAGGGGGTTCCAGACAAATTTTGCTGAAATTCTACACGCAAATTTAAAAATATTGAGGAAATGGGGGTTCCGGGGGTCGGACCCCCCCCTATGGATCCGCTATTGTTTTCAAAAGCCAAAAGGTGGTTATGTGGATCAATGGGGGTTGGGGGTTAAAGGGTTACAAACTTATTTTAGGAATCCTAATTTTGCTGAAAATCTGTATAAAAGTTTTTAATAATATTCGGAGGAAAAGGGGTTGACCCTCCCTCCTTTGGCTTTGTATCTGCCAATGTCGTGTACCCATGAACATAATTGATAAATCTAGCCAGTGGTGTAGTGGAAAATGAGTGGTGCTGCTAACTACGAGGTTCTTGGTATGATCCTCGTCTGCGGTGAGAATTTCATGGACTGATTTTCAGACTATCCCTTGGCCTTGACATCATTTGGGAGAATGGACTCGAGGAACGAAATTAGGGTTGATCTGTACATGTGTTTAGGGACAGCAATACCCTGTGCACGTTAAAGTCACATTTGTTGAGGTCGGTAAGAGTAGACTCAATGGGGGCCACAACAAAGAGCACACTAGCAAACTGCATTAAACAGGCATATGTTAAGCTACATTATGTATAATGTTCCCAATCCAGGTTCAATAAATATGTTTAAACTAAAAATCTACTGTATCATAGTACTCTCCTGAAATGAACAGATTCAGAAATTTAACTTCCATCCTAATATTAAAACAGCACTGTGATGTTGCAGTGTCCTTGTAGAATCAGTCTTGACCTATCGGTGAAGTTGTGGACAATTTACAGCTGTTTTGAATGACCATGTACCTATTGGATTAGCTAATTCAATAGGTACATGTAACTTTGCCAGTAAAGTAGGTGAAGCATGAATCAGACAGAATATGTATTGGATCATTATACCTGTCATAGTTTTATACATGTAATGGACCATATTGAGATGAGGAATAAGTGTCTACGCAACAACAAAAAACATAAACAGGAATTTCAAAAAAAAGGAACAGTCAGCAGTCTTCAACATGACCAATGAAAAATGGGGAGCAGTGTGTTTTGCATTGACCTAAGACTTAGATATTCATATAACACAAAAGATTATACATGTATACAATGTACATAAGTTACTTTTAACTAAGTGAAGCTGTCAATATTAATTTCTACCAAAATATACCAAATCATGAAATGTAAATTAAAATTTTATTTAAACATTGAATTCGTATTCATTTTAGCTCACCTGGACCAACTTGTTTTTATAAAAAAAATATATTTCATCATAATCTACTTGTACATGTATCTTTTTTTCAGGCAGACTGTGGATGATGTACAGATGTATTCATGTAAAGATGTTTTACAAATGTAGACGGTTCAGTAACTGAAGGAAATAGATGTCAAATACTGCTTGAATAATACAGAAGAAAAAAAATGTTTTAAAATATCATAAACCTTTACCCATTCATGAGTTTTGCAATGAATGAATGCAGGATTGTTTTTTTCAAAATGCAAATCATTTTATGTTCATATTATAATATTACCATGTTCATGATCTTCAAAAGATATTATTGTGAATTTTGAAATTGTGTTATATCTTGTCAACCTGTAATATCAAAAAGTTTTGTCAGACTTTGTGTATACTGTTGTTGAAAGTTGCAAGTACATTTTTGAAATAATATATAGTTCATGTGTTCTTGTATTTTAATTAGCTTATAAAATCATAAACAGAAGCACATAATTTTTAGTAAAGTGCTTTTATTATACCCCCTGCAAACAATGTTTGGGGGTATATAGGAATCACTCTGTCTGTCCGTCTATCCACATACCTCGTAAGCACAACTCCTCCTAAACCCCTTGATGGATTTTGATGAAACTTTACACAAAGCATGTCCACCATATGGAGATGTGCATGAAGAATTTTGGTTGCTATTGGATATCATTCAAGGGAAATAATTGGACTTAGACTTTTTAAAACATGTTGTTCAATGTGAGACCTCGTAAGCACAACCCCTCCTAAACTGCTTGATGGATTTTGATGACCCTTTACATGAAGGATGTACATTGTATGGAGATGTGAATGAGGAATTTCTGTTGCTGTCGGATTTCATTCAAGTGAGATAATTGGACTTAGACTTTTTTTAAAGCGGGGTTATCCAGTATTTCTTGTTAATACTTTGAGTAATTATACCTCCACTCCTAAGAGAGGAGGCTAGTACATTTTGTATATTGCAATCACCTTGTCCATCTGATACAATTTCTCAGCTTCTACTGAAGGGATTGATTTCAAATTTGGTACACAGCTTCAGCATGATGAGTCTTACCATGCCTGCTCTTTCCAGGTCAGTCTGCGGACTACTTCCTGTTTTCCGAGCCGACTTAGACTTTTTCAAGGGTCAACAATGGGAAGTTTTTTTCATAACCATGATAACAGATTTCTCAGCTTCTGCCAAAGGGATTGATTTCAAATTTAAACATCTTTAGTATGATGAATTGTACCGTGTCTCCCCCTTTCCAGCTCAGTCAGCAGGCTACTTCCTGTTTTGTTTTTGCTATTCCATGCATGTCTATTCAATAGAAAAGTAATGAGTTGTGGAATAAGTGTACACGACACAACCCTCTTAATAAGCGGAAATTTAGAAAGCAAACCACAATGAAGTCATGTATACATAATAGATGTATGTGATTTGTTGTTCCGTCCTGTTATTAAAAAAACTGTTTGTGGCAGTTGTGGACCTGTGAACTTTTCAAGGATATGCATACTTGGAAACAAGTTTTAGTGAAAGTTTATTCTTTTTTATGCCCCCGCGACGACATGTCGGGGGGCATTAAGTTTTACTCATGTCCGTCCGTCCGTCCGTCCGTCTTTACCAGAAGGCATATATTGGGTACTATGTATGCCCACTTGGCCCTTATTGGGTACTTTTTCGCTTGTTGGGTATACCCAATAAGAAAGTACCCAAGAAAACCCATTTTTTGATGGACTAGCGTTATTGGGTATTTTTTTATCAAAGTACCCAAAAAGAAATTTTTCCAACGGACATGTCCATAATTTGTCCATGAAAGTGTCCATAAATGATTTTTCCATTATTTTATTAGCTCTCTCGGGTCTTTCTAAACTGTGTTAAGGTGTTCCGAATGACAACCAATCAAAAATCATATGCCAGATTTATAAATAGAATTGACCAATGAAAACTCGTGTACTATTTTTTGATGTGACCACATGGTTTGTACCCAAGAAGAGCTTTATGGATTTATGGTGGACAACTAGCATGACTAGTGAAACTACAGAGGATATATAATCCTTTCAGGTATGACTTTTTTTATATGTTCTAGCTGCTACCCTTACCAGGTACATGTATATATGATGCAAATGAATCATGAATGTCAAATTTTCAAACTTTGATAAATATGTGATAGGTCTTGACCTTAAATTTCAATTCAATTACCTAAATGTCATAAACATGAAAACTGTAATGAAATTATTATTGAATTTTTTTTTTTTATTAAATATGAGCATAAATATTATATGAAAAATTTTAAGAGAGGGAATACTTAAAACAAGAATATAAATTGAGATTTTTCGGGGGGGAGGGGGGGGATCCCAGGCCCTTTCAGAATATAAATTTGTCCTTGCCTTAATATTGGCATGCAATAATACCATACCCATATTCAGGGGTGTTCCAGGGACACCCCCTAGAATTGATATCTGGCTATGTACCCAACAACTATATGGACAGTCCATTGTTTATTGGTTTAAATTTGTACCCAACAACTATTCAGACAATCCATTGATTATTGGGTTTGTACCCAACACCTATTTGGACAGTCCATTGATTATTGGGTATGTACCCAACAATTATATGGACAGTCCATTGATTATTGGGTTTGTACCCAACAATTATATGGACAGTCCATTGATTATTGGGTCTGTACCCAACAACTATATGGACAGTCCATTGATTATTGGGTTTGTACCCAACAATTATATGGTTGTACCCAACAATTATATGGACAGGCCATTGATTATTGGGTGTGTACCCAACAACTATGTGGACAGTCCATTGATAATTGGGTTTGTACCCAACAACTATATGGATAGTCCATTGATTATTGGGTTTGTACCCAACAATTATATGGACAGTCCATTGATTATTGGGTATGTACCCAACAACTATATGGACAGTCCATTGATTATTGGGTTTGTACCCAACAATTATATGGACAGTCCATTGATTATTGGGTATGTACCCAACAACTATATGGACAGTCCATTGATTATTGGGTTTGTACCCAACAACTATATGGACAGTCCATTGATTATTGGCTTTATACCCAACAACTATATTGACAGTCCATTGATTATTGGGTTTGTACCCAATAACTTTATGGACTGTCCATTGATTATTGGGTTCGTACCAAACAACTATATGGACAGTCCATTGATTATTGGGTTTGTAACTCTAGTAGGACCTTGTAGGAGTTGTGTCTTTTACAACCTGAAATGCTTGTAAGTTGATAGAAAAACCACTATAACTTCGCTATTTCAAATAATTTTTTTGTTCAAATTCTGTAAAACTCAACACCAGGAACAAATTAAACCCCTAAATAGCAAATCTATTTTGTACCCAACAACTATATGGACAGTCCATTGATTATTGGGTGTGTACCCAACAACTACATGGACAGGCCATTGATTATTGGGTTTGTACCCAACAACTATATGGACAGGCCATTGATTATTGGGTTTGTACCCAACAACTATATGGACAGTCCATTGATTATTGGGTATGTACCCAACAACTATATGGACAGTCCATTGATTATTGGGTTTGTACCCAACAACTATATGGACAGTCCATTGATTATTGGCTTTATACCCAACAACTATATTGACAGTCCATTGATTATTGGGTATGTACCCAACAACTATATGGACAGTCCATTGATTATTGGGGTGTACCCAACAATTATATGGACAGTCCATTGATTATTGGGTTTGTACCCAACAACTATTTATTATTTGGTATATAAAGACTTACTCAATACTAGTAATCAGTGTTAACATTACTAATTTTTATATAACCACAAAAAAATTGTGGATGTATTATGTTTTATTGCTGTCGTCTGTTAACTAACTTTATATTGTTTCCACAATAACTTTAGTTCCAGTTACCCGATTGCTATGAATTTGACAATGATGTTTCTTACTATATTAGTATTGATTTTGGGGGTCCCCCATTTTTTGTTTAGAAATTAGGGACCAAAAATACTACTTTTTTATTTTTATTGTTGTATTGTTTACCAGGTCCAATAATGCATAAAAAGCAGAGAAGATGTGCTACAGTTGTTAAAAAACAGGAGATAGATTCCTGCTTCATGGGTAAGTATTTATACTTATAAAAAATAATCATTCGTGTTTAGTTGCAGTGTAGTAGGTAAACAAATGTAAATCTGTACATTACACTATGTATTTTAACTGCCTTCTCAAAGATGTTTATTTGAAATATATTGTTTAAGTGTTTTTGGTAACATCCCATTTTGTCTACTCTCAAAAATTGATAATGCCTCTACTCGCTATAGAGCCAGCATGATTTTTGGAAAGACTGCTACTTCAAATACTTGTCAATAAAAACAGGATAAACATGTTTAAAACTTGCAAACTTGGAAAGAAAATCCAGTGTTTGATGTTTTGTATTTTTGAAATAAAAATTACAACAAAGTTCCACACAATAAATTTTGCTACGCCTGACGCCCATTTCGTCTATTAAAGACTCATCAGAGGGGCTCTACCAAAATATTTGAAAAGCCAAACATTGTATCCAAATCACGAAGAGCATTGAGCAATAAACCAAAAAATATTGAAATAGGACACCAAAATAAGACTAAGATCAAGCTATGTTTGGGGTATGGAGAAACTTAGGGTTTAGACGGCTTGAAATTTTAACAGATAATTTAGCTACTCCAACTAAAAATTTCAATTGTCAAATTCATTCATGGTGGCAACTTAAAACGATAGGTATCTGCTTCAGAAACAGGAAAATATAATTTTTATTTCGAAAACTTTAAAATTGCAAGGAATACAGAATTGTTAAAAAAAAATTTCACTTCCTGTACAATTTATTCATTTCCGGTCAGTCGAATTTTTTCTCCCTTTCCTCATAATGGATTTAAACTGTATCCCGAAATTAAATGACCTAGAGTTACGACGCTTTAGCCGTTGTTAGCAATAAAATTTCACAAAATTTATTTAAAAAGTAGATAAAATAGCAAAACACACCAAATTTAAATTTTGGGTGCATCAATGTGCATTCATCAAATAATTTGAAACTTGATATTTTGACAGAAATTGCACAGATAAATACGAGGGATACCACTTCTCATTTCATCTACGTTAGGGTCACCATTAATTTAAGAAGCGAAATATAAACAAAATAACAAATCTCTTAAGGGGATACGTTACTTTGGTCGACCATCTTACTTTTCAAAAAAAATTTGCATAATGAATGGTAATACCATGACACATCGAAATATTCATTTGAAATAGGGGGTCATGGGTCGATTTTTTAAGTTATCTCATTTTGAAATCCTCGTTTTTGGCGGGAAATTTATATAGAAGTAATGGGAAAAGATCAAATATTTTCATTTCTTTTTATTCTCCATTGATTAAAACAAAATTTATTCATTACATTTTAACCAAAAACTAACACAAGAAAGTCCAAATCCTTCTCTAAACGACGATATTTATTTTGTCATAGGTCATGGACCATCTTTTTTCAAGAATTTACATCAAAGATAGGAAACAGCGTTAAGTTCCACGCTGTTCAAGTAAAATTGACGTCGCGTTTCAAATCGAAAATGAACGTTTTTTTGTTTCACAGGTAAATTTTATCGATAACGTCGTTTTTAACGTAACGTATCCCCTTAATGAAGTGTTTTGTTGGAGTAGCTAGATAATTTATTATAAGCTTTGGTGTATTCGTCCGGAGCGGATTAGTTTCTTCGACGTGGAACATTTTCTTGCTATCAAAAGACCTACATATGTAATTTACAGCCCAGAAACTGTATCAGGCAGTACATGTATTTAAATTTTGTTAAGGATGTACAATATTATGAAATTATTTGTAGGGGGGTTTTAAAAATGAATTTAAAACAATTGCGTCAATTAAATTGTTAAAAAAAAATTATATTAAATACACACAGAAGGACAAAAAAACCTCAGCAAGTTAATTTTAAGTTGCAAACACTATAGCTACTAAAGGTCTGCTTCTGTCTTATGTTTGAAAGATTTTATTCTTTTTATTATTTAGAGATAGCTGCAAAGATGTTAGAGCAGGGCCAAGATGAGGACACACCACCAGATATATATGACTGTAAGTACATTTAAGTGGAGTTAAGGTGAACCACCTCTATTTCAACATCATGTCAGGATGCAAGTGCCCAAGGAGAGAAATTGGGACAAAATAAGTCCTGAAATAAGAGCTGCTTTACAATTTCTGTCGCACCATAAAAATATGCCGGGTGTATCTTATTATTGTAAAAATTGTAAAACAATAATTGTACAGCTTTATAATTTATGAAAAAAGCTTAAATCTGCCTCAAGCATGCTTACTTTATTCAGTTTTGATTGGTTTGTACATGCAGCCCTCATGTGTTTGTCAAAGTTTTAGATCTGAAGAAATTTACATGGCAACAGAATATTAAAGCTGCTTTAGGCACGGACCATTTTATTTTCTGGGGGAGGTGGGCAGGAAATTTCTTTGCTGATTATTGTAATAAAAAATAATCTGCATGCATGGCCAGCAACTTGGTTGAAAAAAATATAATCTGGCTTCAATATTGGCAATTGGGAAAAAAAATTTGAAACAAAATCTTCTTGCTTAGTACACAGAAAAAATAGCTACAGATATTTTCATCCGTAAACATGTTTCATTTGTAAACTATCCATATTTAATTTGTAAATGTACAGATAAATACGGAAAAATCAAGCACTTTCTGGCCCTTTAAATAGTTGGCTGAGTGTGCTTCCACGCACCCAGCCAACTTCCTGTTACCAAAAAAAATATCATTGATCAACATGATAAAAAAAAGAAGGAAGTCTCTACATATTTAAGGCTTCACCCAATAATATACATGTATGATATTATAATGTTTTTTGCCTTTAAAAAATTGTCATACATAAATTTTTTTAGGGATTGAAGATCCAGAAGTTGAACAAGATGTTGAAGAAACTGGGAAGAAAAGAACAAATAGTGGTTGGTTTATTCTCTTGCCTGTAACAATTAACATTGGTAGCATATTTATATACAGATATTAGTATATTCGATACATAATATAATATTCTATTTGAAAAAATGAGAAAAGCAATGCAACAGTTCACTATTACTTACTATATAATAAAAACTCTTAGAATGCATAAAATATTTGGATGTCTCTTAGAAACAGGTCAAAATAAAAGGTGTACTTAGCATTTCTTGGCTGTTTCAAATTATTCAGTTGTATTGCGGTGAGCTTTGCAGGGCTTTTTTATTAATTCCCCTTTTATAAAACAAAATATATTTTCTCATGCAAATTTAGGTTATATTTTTTTATATTTATTTAGATATATATGTATATTTTTTTCTTACAGCAGCAACAAGAGTGAAATGGAGTTCAGATGAAACGAAAGAGCTTTTGGAAATTTTTAGAGAAAATCTAGAGACTGGAGTCACACCAGGGGTTGATCAGTGTACTAAAGCCATCAAAAATAGCCAATTCCGTAAAGAAAGATCTTGGGAAACTATTAAGAAAAAAGTTTGGAACTTAATCAAAAAAAGAAAATGAACAATATCTGTTAAAATAAAATGAAACCCAGAATATCAACTGAAGTTCATGCTTTTTGTCTCGCCTTTGACGAATGTCGAAAAGGCAAGATTTAGGTATGGTGTTTTCGGGGGCGGCGGCATACACAATGTTTAAAATTTTTGCTTATGTCTGTTTCATGGTAACAAATTATGGTACATCATTGATATTTGGTATGCAGTTGCATTAGCATCAGTCAGATCAATTTCCTCATCCATTTTTATCTCGCCTGCAAAGCAGAGCGGGACATAGGTGTTACTTTACCCACGGCGGCGGCGTTAACTTTTATGTTAAGGTTTTATGAGCACCTCCATATTTCAAGAGCTATAAGTCCTAGGTTAATGAAACTTGGTATGCATATGCCTCAGTAGTATCTTAGCACATCTTTTGACCTTGACCTTGATTTTCAGGTTGAGTGACTGACAATTTCCAATACATATAATAACAATGTTAAGGTTTTATGAGCACCTCCATATCTCAAGAATTATAAGTCCTAGGTTGATGAAACTTGGTATGCATATGCTCTAGTAGTAGCTTAGCATAAATGCATCCCCATCTTTTGACCTTGACTTTGATTCTGGTTGATTGACTTTGACAATTTTCATTGCATATAATAGCAATGTTAAGGTTTTATGAGCACATCCATAACTCAAGAACTATAAGTCCTAGGTCAATGAAACTTCGTATGCATGTGCCCCAATAGTAGCTTAGCATATTTGCATCCTCATCTTTCAACCTTGATCTTGATTTTCCGGTTGAGTGACTTTGACCATTTTCAATAACATATAATAGCAATGTTAAGGTTTATTGAGCACCTCCGTATCTCAAGAACTATAGGTCCTAGGTTGATGAAACTTGGTATGCATATGCCTCAGTAGTAGATTGGCACAGTTGCATCCCCATCTTTTCACCCTGATATTGATTTTCCGGTTGAGTGACTTTGACAATTTTCAATGCAAATAATAACAATGTTAATGTTTTATGAGAACCTCCATATCTCAAGAACTATAGGTCCTAGGTTGATGAATCATCGTATGCATATGCCTCAGTAGTAGCTTAGCACAGTTGCAGCCCCATCTTTTGACTTTGACCTTGATTTTCTGGTTGAGTGACTGACAATTTTTAATACTTATAATAGCAATGTTAAGGTTTTATGGTCCATATTTAATGAAAGGATCTGGAGTAAATGAACAGAGACCACAACACAAATGTTAACTCCAACAGAATTATTTTTATGAACTGTTTGGCCCTTTTGGAAATTTATTCCTCATCAGCAGCACTAAAACTCAAAACAAAACTACGATGAAAGGGCAATTATCTTTAGGGTTTAGTTTTTTCAGACTTCCTTGAAAGGAAAAAAAAACACCATTTAACGTCTTCTCTAAATACATTGTAGTAGATAAATGAATAGATGAGGAATAATTGTATGCGACACAACCTACATAACCTACAGCAATTTTAAAATCCACTATGGTACTAGATTTAAAAATATATAATGTGTATGATTTTAAACCAGTCCTAAAATTTAAAACAAAGACCTCTTGTTGACTTTGACAAGTATCAACAAACACAGAGTCCATGAGTACAAACATATGGTTCTATAGAAATTCCTGGCTTAGGACATGCTCGTATGAAATACAGTGGGGTTCAACTAATTTATTGGGCCCAACCTTACCTCTGTTGGTAATATTAAAGCACAGAAATAACGCACAGCAAAAATCAAATCAATAGAAGTTCAATTCAATAGAAAATAAAGAGATGTGGAATAAGTGTACGCGATACACAACAACAAGAAAAAATGGGACATAAAAGAGCTCTCTTGAGAAAGCCTCTAGCAGAATAAAATGAAATTATTATAAATAAATTTGTATTTACTCATGACTCAGCTACTATTATATCTATGTTGCCGATATTTAGTAACAAGCTTTATAAGACATGGGGCATTGTGGGATACATTTGTAGGTCCTTCAGCCATCTACTTCCTGTTTACCTAAAAACTTGGCAATTATGTTGCTGATAAATAATCTTAATATGGACAAGATGTGTTGTATATAACACTTTCCATCACTGTTTGCACTTTGGGTATACTGTTTTATTTGTGTTCATCAGAGCTTTTTGGATACCGGTACTGGTTAATTAATATGGTAGTTGTGAAAGTAGGGTATTACAAATGAGCATTGGCTCACATATTTCTTGTTGGGTATGTACCCAACAACTATATTGACAGTCCATTGATTATTGGGTATGTACCCAACAACTATATGGACAGTCCATTGATTATTGGGTATGTACCCAACAACCATATGGACAGTCAATGATTATTGGGTATGTACCCAACAACCATATGGACAGTCCATTGATTATTGGGTATGTACCCAACAATTATATGGACAGTCCATTGATTATTGGGTTTGTACCCAACAACTATATGGACAGTCCATTGATTATTGGGTATTGTACCCAACAACTATTTTGACAGTCCATTGATTATTGGGTTTGTACCCAACAACTATATGGACAGTCCATTGATTATTGGGTTGTACCCAACAACTATATGGACAGTCCATTGAATATTGGGTATGTACCCAACAAACTATATGGACAGTCCATTGATTATTGGGTATATATGTACCCAACAATTATATGGACTGTCCATTGATTATTGGGTTTGTACCCAACAACTATATGGACAGTCCATTGATTATTGGGTTTATACCCAACAACTATATGGACAGTCAATTGATTATTGGGTTTGTACCCAACAATTATATGGACAGTCCATTGATTATTGGGTTTATACCCAACAACTATATGGACAGTCAATTGATTATTGGGTTTGTACCCAACAATTATATGGACTGTCCATTGATTATTGGGTTTGTACCCAACAATTATATGGACTGTCCATTGATTATTGGGTTTGTACCCAACAACTATATGGACAGTCCATTGATTATTGGGTTTATACCCAACAACTATATGGACAGTCAATTGATTATTGGGTTTGTACCCAACAATTATATGGACAGTCCATTGATTATTGGGTTTGTACCCAACAATTATATGGACAGTCAATTGATTATTGGGTCTGTACCCAACAATTATATGGGCAGTCCATTGATTATAGGGTTTGTACCCAACAACTATATTGACTGTCCATTGATTATTGGGTCTGTACCCAACAATTATATGGACAGTCCATTGATTATTGGGTTTGTACCCAACAATTATATGGACAGTCCATTGATTATTGGGTTTGTACCCAACAACTATATGGACAGTCCATTGATTATTGGGTCTGTACCAAAAATCTATTTAGACGGTACATAGCGTTTGATACAATGTTTACAAATTATCATTTTTAACCATTTCTATTTTACCTTGAAATATGGAGTGCAGTTCAGCAATAAGTCATAAGAAATGTATTTGAAAATTTTAAATGTAATTTAATATATAACCATTTCAATATTTATAGATAAACAATTTGATTTTTATTTGGGTGAAGTGTATGATAAAATTTTGACATTTTCATCATCAAGTCCAAATGCATATGGTTTGCAATCTAAACCAGCAAATATATAAAAAGAAAACAATAGGCATCAGTAACATTAAAATACAGTTAACTATATTAGAAGAAAATATTACAATCATGCAAAATTCTAGTTCTATAAAACGAGAGATTTTTTAAAATTGAGTATTTTTAAGGAAGTACCCAAAAATGTGTCATGACTAGCAAACCCAATAAGAAATTGAAAATAACTACCCAATATATGCCCAAATGTGTGAACATTTTTTTCCTACCCAATAAGCAAACCCAATAAGTTATTGACAATAAGTACCCAATATATGCCCAAATGTGTGTCCGTCCGTACGTACGTCCGTACGAATTTCCGTCAAGCTTTTCTCAGAAACCGTAAATGGGAATGACTTGAAACTTGGTAGGATGGTTCAGTATGACAAACTATATGTCCTAAGCGAATTTTATACCTGTCGGACATCTACTTCCTGTTTGTGGCTGGATCGATACCAAAATCGACATGAAAATTTCCGTCAAGCTTTTCTCAGAAACTGTACATGGGAATGACTTGAAACTTGGTAGGATGGTTCAGTATGACAAACTATATGTCCTAAGCGAATTTTAGACCTGTCGGACATCTACTTCCTGTTTGTGGCTGGATCGATACCAAAATCGACATGAAAATTTCCGTCAAGCTTTTCTCAGAAACTGTACATGGGAATGACTTGAAACTTGGTAGGATGGTTCAGTATGACAAACTATATGTCCTAAGCGAATTTTAGACCTGTCGGACATCTACTTCCTGTTTGGGGCTGGACCGATACCAAAATCGACATGAAAATTTCCGTCAAGCTTTTCTCAGAAACCGTACATGGGAATGATTTGAAACTTGGTAGGATGGTTCAGTATGACAAACTATATGTCCTAAGCGAATTTTAGACCTGTCGGACATCTACTTCCTGTTTAGGGCTGGATCGATACCAAAATCGACATGAAAATTTCCGTCAAGCTTTTCTCAGAAACCGTACATGGGAATGATTGGAAACTTGGTAGGATGGTTAAGTATGATTAACTATGCGTCCTAAGCGACTTTCAGAGCTTTCGGACTTCAACTTTTTATTTGAGGCCAGCGGGGGCATCCGTGTCCCATGGACACATTCTTTCTTTATTTAAGACCACAATGAAAAAAAGTAGCCTTCAACAAGGCTAGTAGACACTTCACTGTTTTGTGAATGGCACAAAGTCAAAATAAAATTCAGAAGATAAAAATCCAGTTCTTAATAGAAAATAATGGGATGTGGAATCAGTGTACGCGACACAACCCACATAAAATAAACAAATAGCATAATAATGAAGAATGTAAACAAAGGCATTTTGTTGTACAAACTTAATCATTTCACTTTTAATAGGAATGATTGAGAATACATAGAACATAGAACATATTTTATTTTCCAATCAAGGGGGCAACATGAGTATACATAAAACATTTAAAGAGAAATTTAAAAATACATGTATACAAGTTTTCATGAAGATTCAAATATATGTACATGTGTGTTGATTAATTGTCAGGTTTTTATCTCCTTAGTTTATTGGTTTTTGTGTTGCTCGCAAAACATTGGTGTTACTTTGCCATTTTAGGTTGCAGTGATTGATTATTTTTGATAGCAATAGAAAATAATGAGATGCGACACAACCCACATAATCAGAGGAAATTTAGAAACCACAATGAAAAACAGCAAAAAAGTTAATAAGGTTTAATATAATGTTCTAGGTTGATAAAACTTGGTATGCATAAAGAATAACAATAATTTTATTAACCAGTGACTGGGCCCATTTCTGGGCAAATGTTACACTGATTTAACAATAAATATACAACATGAACAAAGACATTATGATAATGGTGTTCTTTAATTTGCTTTCACAGAATCATAATATTCCCCAGTAGTATCTTGGCATAGTTTGTCTTCTGGTTCGGTATGAATGTATCCATACTGTAAGAATATATTAGTTATTATTTAATCACACCCTACATCCAAATCATCATTTTGGTGAAGTACTGACACTATGAAATGTCAGAGCACTTAACAAGTTGAAAAATAACTAAATAAGCTTTATTTTTGGATAATCATGTTGTATATTGATTTATAAAATATTTTCGATTTATTTAAATTGTTAAGATTCTCACCCACCCAAATTTTTTCAGCCCCCTGTTATTTGATTTTTTGGACAAATTGTTAAAATTTGGTAAATTTCTTTTAAAATTTGCAGTATATTTGATCAAATAAAATTTTCTTGCCCGCTCATCTATCCAAGAAAATTTTATTAGACTAAGATTTATATTGTTATGGCCTTTGGCATTTTCATGTCTGAATTTCGTTTGAAAATAAATATGTAATGTCATTTTAAAATATTAAATATTAAATATTTAAAAATCAACCTGTGTTCACACACTACTAGTATCTTTTTTTTTCTATGAGCTCACTTCATTGAGTCATAATGTTCATTTCATCAAAATGGTTAGTCGAATGTATGGTGTGCTTAATGTCGAATAGTGTTTAGAATAAAAAGTGATGAAGAAAAGTTGCTGCTTGCTTGCTTGCTTGCTTAAACCTTCAGCTCATTAAACTCTACAAAAGTCTCCACTGAAATGATAAAATGTTGGATGACCATTATTGTTTGTAGATCTTAGCAGTAAAATCTTGTGTCCCTTGAAATAGAAAATAATAGGATGTGGAAAAATGTACGGACACAACCCACATAATCAGCGGAAATTTAGAAACCACAAGTCAAGGAAAAACAGCCAGCTGCCTTCAACAAAGCCTACATGCAGGCCCAAGGTTACAAAAAGATACATACAATTTACCTACAGTCCTGAAATTTTCAGAGAAAGACCCCTTCCTTAAATAAAGAACAACATAGACAAACAAAATATCTTGTCAGATAAGATAGGCACAAATGAATGTCGTAGGGTAACTACATGTTGTTTTCTGGGCACAACCTTCCCCCTGTTGATAAATTCCAACAATGTACAAAATAATGCAAATCAAATCGAAGTAAAATTCATCAAGAATGGACCTGAGACAAAGACAACAAAAAAGAGGAACACTCTCAGTTACTGACAACTAAAGCTAAGAAGCAACTATCAATTGGTGTAAAAAACAAGCAGATATTAGATTTTGAAGCCAATTTAATTCCAAGGTATATTTTTTTTTTATTTGTGTGATTTATAGACCAACATTGCCATAAAATTCAGGATGGGATATTCCTTTTACTTTCAGAAATTGACATGTTCAAATTTCTAAACAAGGTACCGATACATGTGGAAAATTTTACTTGTGGTATTGGTAGCATTGTTTTATACTCGGTGTAATGAAAATGTTTTAATAAAATCAGAAACACTACTGCAGATCCAGACATACAAAGGGGGGGGGGGGGGCTTCCGGGGTCGGGCATATTATACACTGTCTTTTGCGACCAAATCCCTAGAAGATATGGTTTGTAACAGAGCCGTATAGGGCAGATAATACACTCTTTTTTGCCAGATCCCTTGAAGGACGGTTTGTAACAGGGCCGTGTAGGGCATATTATTCGCTGTTTTTATGAACGGATCCATTGAAGATATGTTTGTAATAGAGCCGTATAGGGCTTATATACGCTGTGCTATATGTCCAGACACCTTGAAGGTAGGTTTCTAATAGAGCCGCATAGGGCGTGTACGCTGTGCTATGTGACCAGATCCCTTGACGATAGGTTTGTAACAAAGCCGTATAGGGCTTATACGCTGTGCTATGTGACCAGACCCCATGAAGGTAGTTTTGTAACACAGCCATATAAAAACAACACAATTTCTCAGTTTCGTAATGTGTTTTCATGCTTAGAACCCGAATATAAAGAGTAGGAAAATGCTGCACCTTGTGATTTCCATGAAATTTGTCAATATTCACCCTTGACATCAGTCCTGTAGTTTCTATTGTAGTGGTAGAAGATATGCTGGCTACAACACAGTTTCTTTTCGTGTTTTCATTCTATAGAACCCGAATATAACTGGAACTGGGGTTTATAGGAAAGAAAAATAAAATGTTTGTTTCTTTTTGTGTTTTCAAGCTAGAACCGTTCGGAGATTATAGGGTAGGAAAATGATATCTCTTGTGATTTTAATGGAATTTCTCGATTTTCACCCCCGTTATTCATGTAGTTTCTATTGTAACGGTAGAAGATATGCTTGCTATAACACAACATTGGTTTCTGTTAGTGTTTTTATGCTAGAGCTGGAGTTTATAATGCTGTCTGTTGTGGTTTTAATGAAATTTCTCGAAGATATGCTGGCTTCAACATAATGTTTGTTTCTTTTTGTGTTTTCAAGCTAGAATGGTGATATAGGGTAGGAAAACGATATCTCAAGATTTTGATTTTGAATTTCTCGATTTTCACCCCCATCATACATCATGATACATGTAGCTTATATTATAGCGGTAGAAGAGATATGCTTGCTTCAACTCAACATTTGTTTCTTTTTGTGTTTTCATGCTAAAACTTGCGTTGATAGGGTAGGAAAATGCTATCTCTTGTGATTTTCATTCGATGTTCCGAATTTCACCCCCTTCGTCCATGTAGTTTCTATTATAGCGGTAGAAGATATGCTTGCTTCAATACAACATTAATTTCTTTTTGTATTTTCATGCTAGAACTGGAGTTTATAGGGTAGGAAAATGCTTTCTCTTATGATTTTCATTCGATGTTCCGAATTTCACCCTCTTCATCCATGTAGTTTCTATTGTAGCGATAGAAGATATATGCTTGCTTCAATACATTTGTTTCTTTTTGTGTTTTCATGCTAGAACTATAGAGTTTATAGGGTATACGAATATGACATCTCGATTTAGTAATTGAATTTCTTGATTTTCATCCCTATTATTTGCGCAGTTTATATAATAGCAGTAAAAGGTATGCTTGCTTCCAACATACTTTTTGTTTCTTTTTGTGTATTCACACTAGAACTGAAGTTTATATGGTAGAAAAATGCTATCTCTTGTGATTTTAATGGATTTTCTCGATTTTCACCCCCGTCATCCATATAGTCTCGTGTGTTACGGTAAAAGATATGCTTGCTACAACACAACTTTTTGTTTCTTTTTCTGTTTTCATGCTAGAGCTGGGGTATATTGGGTAGGAAAATGCTATCTAATGTGATTTTGATGGATTTTCTCGATTTTCGCCTCCGTCATCCATGTAGTTTCTATTGTAGCGGTAGAAGATATGCTTGCTAAAACGCAATTTTTGTTTCTTTTTAGGTAGAACTGGAGTTTATAGGGTAGGAAAATGCTATCTATTGTGATTTAAATGGAATTTCTCGATTTTCACCCCCGTCATCCATGTAGTTTCTATAATAGCGGTAGAAGATATGCTTGCTACAACACAATTTTTGTTTCTTATTGTGTTTTCATGCTAGAGCTGAGGTATATTGGGTAGGACAATGCTACCTCTTGTGATTTTAATGGATTTTCTCGATTTTCACCCCCGTCATCCATGTAGTTTCTATTGTAGCGGTAGAAGATATGCTTACTACAACACAATTTTTGTTCCTGTATTTGTTTTCATGCTAGAGCTGGGGTATATTGGGTAGGACAATGCTATCTCTTGTGATTTTAATGGAATTTCTCGATTTTTACCCCCGTTATTCATGTAGTTTCTATTGTAACGGTAGAAGATATGCTTGCTACAACACAACATTGGTTTCTTTTTGTGTTTTCATGCTAGAGCTGGGGTATATTGGGTAGGACAATGCTATCTCTTGTGATTTTAATGGAATTTCTCGATTTTCACCCCCGTTATTCATGTAGTTTCTATTGTAACGGTAGACGATATGCTTGCTACAACACAACATTTGTTTCTTTTTGTGTGTTCATGCTAGAGCTGGGGTATATTGGGTAGGACAATGCTATCTTTTACGATTTTAATGGATTTTCTCGATTTTCACCCCCGTTTCATGTAGTTTCTATTGTAACGGTAGAAGATATGCTTGCTACAACACAACATTTGTTTCTTTTTGTGTTTTCATGCTAGAGCTGGGGTATATTGGGTAGGACAATGCTACCTCTTGTGATTTAATGGATTTTCTCGATTTTCACCCCCGTTATTCATGTAGTTTCTATTGTAGCGGTAGAAGATATGCTTGCTACAACACAATTTTTGTTTCTTTTTGTTTTTTCATGCGAGCACTGGAGATAAAAGGGTAGGAAAATGATATTTCTTGTGATTTTAATGGAATTTCTCGATTTTCACCCCCGTTATTCATGTAGTTTCAATTGTAACGGTAAAAGATATGCTTGCTACAACACAACACTTGTTTCTTTTTGTGTTTTCATGCTAGAGCTGGGGTATATTGGGTAGGAAAATGCTATCTCTTGTTATTTTAAAGGATTTTCTCGATTTTCACCCCCGTCATCCATGTAGTTTCAATTGTAACGGTAGAAGATATGCTTGCTACAACACAACATTTGTTTCTTTTTGTGTTTTCATGCTAGGGCTGGGGTATATTGGGTAGGAAAATGCTATCTTTTATGATTTTAATGGATTTTCTCGATTTTCACCCCCGTTATTCATGTAGTTTCTATTGTAGCGGTAGAAGATATGCTTGCTACAACACAACATTTGTTTCTTTTTGTGTTTTCATGCTAGAGCTGGGGTATATTGGGTAGGACAATGCTACCTCTTGTGATTTTAATGGATTTTCTCGATTTTTACCCCCGTTATTCATGTAGTTTCTATTGTAGCGGTAGAAGATATGCTTGCTACAACATAATTTTTGTTCCTGTTTGTGTTTTCATGCTGGAGCTGGGGTATATTGGGTAGGAAAATGCTATCTCTTGTGATTTTAATGGATTTTCTCGATTTTTACCCCCGTTATTCATGTAGTTTCTATTGTAACGGTAGAAGATATGCTTACTACAACACAACATTTGTTTCTTTTTGTGTTTTCATGCTAGAGCTGGGGTATATTGGGTAGGAAAATGCTATCTTTTATGATTTTAATGGAATTTCTCGATTTTCACCCCCGTTATTCATGTAGTTTCTATTGTAACGGTAGAAGATATGCTTGCTACAACACAACATTTGTTTCTTTTTGTGTTTTCATGCTAGAGCTTGGGTATATTGGGTAGGAAAATGCTATCTTTTATGATTTTAATGGATTTTCTCGATTTTCACCCCCGTCATCCATGTAGTTTCTATTGTAGCGGTAGAAGATATGCTTGCTACAACACAATTTTTGTTCCTGTTTGTGTTTTCAGGCTAGAGCTGGGGTATATTTGGTAGGACAATGCTATCTCTTGTGATTTTAATGGAATTTCTCGATTTTCACCCCGTCATCCATGTAGTTTCTATTGTAGCGGTAGAAGATATGCTTGCTACAACACAACATTTGTTTCTTTTTGTGTTTTCATGCTAGAGCTGAGGTATATTGGGTAGGACAATGCTACCTCTTGTGATTTTAATGGAATTTCTCGATTTTCATCCCCGTCATCCATGTAGTTTCTATTGTAGCGGTAGAAGATATGCTTACTACAACACAATTTTTGTTCCTGTTTGCGTTTTCATGCTGGAGCTGGGGTATATTGGGTAGGAAAATGCTATCTCTTGTGATTTTAATGGAATTTTTCGATTTTCACCCCGTCATCCATGTAGTTTCTATTGTAGCGGTAGAAGATATGCTTGCTACAACACAATTTTTGTTTCTTTTTGTTTTTTCATGCGAGCACTGGAGATAAAAGGGTAGGAAAATGATATTTCTTGTGATTTTAATGGAATTTCTCGATTTTCACCCCCGTTATTCATGTAGTTTCTATTGTAACGGTAGATATGCTTGCTACAACACAACATTTGTTTCTTTCTGTGTTTTCATGCTAGAGCTGAGGTATATTGGGTAGGAAAATGCTATCTCTTGTGATTTTGATGAAATTTCTCGATTTTCATCCCTATAATTCGTGCAGTTTGTATAATAGCGGTAGAAGATATGCTTACTACAACACAACATTTTTGTTTTGTTTTTTGTTTGTTTGTAGAACTGTAGTTTATAGGGTAGGAAAATGATATCTCTTGTGATTATAATGGAATTTCTTGATTTTCACACCGTCATCCATATAGTTTTTACTGTAACGGTAGAAGATATGCTTGCTTCAACACAACATTTGTTTCTTTTTGTGTTTTCATGCTAGAGCTGGGGTATATTGGGTAGGAAAATGCTATCTTTTATGATTTTAATGGAATTTCTCGATTTTCACCCCCGTTATTCATGTAGTTTCTATTGTAACGGTAGAAGATATGCTTGCTACAACAAAACATTTGTTTCTTTTTGTGTTTTCATGCTAGAGTTTGGGTATATTGGGTAGGAAAATGCTATCTTTTATGATTTTAATGGATTTTCTCGATTTTCACCCCCGTTATTCATGTAGTTTCTATTGTAGCGGTAGAAGATATGCTTGCTACAACACAACATTTGTTTCTTTTTGTGTTTTTTTGCTAGAGCTGGGGTATATTGGGTAGGAAAATGCTATCTTTTATGATTTTAATGGATTTTCTCGATTTTCACCCCGTTATTCATGTAGTTTCTATTGTAACGATAGAAGATATGCTTGCTGCAACACAATTTTTGTTACTTTTTGTTTTTTCGTGCGAGCACTGGAGATAAAATGGTAGGAAAATGCTATCTCTTGTGATTTTAATGGAATTTCTCGATTTTCACCCCCGTTATTCATGTAGTTTCTATTGTAACGGTAGAAGATATGCTTGCTACAACACAACATTTGTTTCTTTTTGTGTTTTCATGCTAGAGCTGGGGTATATTGGGTAGGGAAATGCTACCTCTTGTGATTTTAATGAATTTTCTCGATTTTTACCCCCGTTATTCATGTAGTTTCTATTGTAGCGGTAGAAGATATGCTTGCTACAACATAATTTTTGTTCCTGTTTGTGTTTTCATGCTGGAGCTGGGGTATATTGGGTAGGAAAATGCTATCTCTTGTGATTTTAATGGATTTTCTCGATTTTTACCCCCGTTATTCATGTAGTTTCTATTGTAACGGTAGAAGATATGCTTACTACAACACAACATTTGTTTCTTTGTGTGTTTTCATGCTAGAGCTAGGGTATATTGGGTAGGAAAATGCTATCTTTTATGATTTTAATGGAATTTCTCGATTTTCACCCCCGTTATTCATGTAGTTTCTATTGTAACGGTAGAAGATATGCTTGCTACAACACAACATTTGTTTCTTTTTGTGTTTTCATGCTAGAGCTTGGTTATATTGGGTAGGAAAATGCTATCTTTTATGATTTTAATGGAATTTCTCGATTTTAACCCCCGTTATTCATGTAGTTTCTATTGTAGCGGTAGAAGATATGCTTACTACAACACAATTTTTGTTCCTGTTTGCGTTTTCATGCTGGAGCTGGGGTATATTGGGTAGGAAAATGCTATCTCTTGTGATTTTAATGGAATTTCTCGATTTTCACCCCGTCATCCATGTAGTTTCTATTGTAGCGGTAGAAGATATGCTTGCTACAACACAATTTTTGTTTCTTTTTGTTTTTTCATGCGAGCACTGGAGATAAAAGGGTAGGAAAATGATATTTCTTGCGATTTTAATGGAATTTCTCGATTTTCACCCCCGTTATTCATGTAGTTTCTATTGTAACGGTAGATATGCTTGCTACAACACAACATTTGTTTCTTTTTGTGTTTTCATGCTAGAGCTGAGGTATATTGGGTAGGAAAATGCTATCTCTTGTGATTTTGATGAAATTTCTCGATTTTCATCCCTATAATTCGTGCAGTTTGTAAAATAGCGGTAGAAGATATGCTTACTACAACACAACATTTTTGTTTTGTTTTTTGTTTGTTTGTAGAACTGTAGTTTATAGGGTAGGAAAATGATATCTCTTGTGATTATAATGGAATTTCTTGATTTTCACACCGTCATCCATATAGTTTTTACTGTAACGGTAGAAGATATGCTTGCTACAACACAACATTTGTTTCTATGTGTTTTTATGCTATAGAACCGGAGATTATAGGGTAGGAAAATGATATCTCTTGTGATATTGAAGGAATTTCTCGATTTGCATCCCTATTATTCGTGGAGTTTCTATAATAGCGGTAGAAGATATGATTGCTTCAACACAACATATGTTTCTTTTTTGAGTAGAACTGGAGTTTATATGCAAGGAAAATGATATATAATATCTCTTGTGATTTTAATGAAATTTCTCGATTTTCATCCCCGTCATTCATCAGTTTCTATCGTAGCGGTAGAAGATATGCTTGCTACAGCACATTTTGTTTCTTTTTATTGCGATCCACCAATTCTCCGGTATGACTGATTCGTTTTTGTCATTTTCTCTAGACAATGAGTTTGATCATTCAAGTTCGGTAGTTTTGTTCTTACCTTTATTTATGTTTTCATTCTTGAACTGGACTATATGCCTTAAAGGTAGGTTTGTAACAGAGCCGTATACGGCATATTATACGCTGTCCTTTGTGAACCATTGTAGGTAGATTTGTAACAAAGCCGCATAAAGCATATTTAACGCTGTCTTTTGTGGCCACATCCCTTGAAGGTAGGGTTATTAAAGAGCCGTATATGGCATAGTATACACTGTCTTTTGTGACCAGATCCTTTAAACTGAGTAGGTTTGTAACAGAGCCGTGTGGGGCATATCATACACTGTCCTATTGGATCAGGTAGGTTTGTAATAGTGCCGTATAGGCATATTAAAGGATGCTATCCTATGTGTCTTTGCTGTTCTCAGACTTTTTTTTATTAATTTATTTTCATATTTGATTTTGCTCTGTTGGACATTGGTGTCTGTTTGCTTCCTTGACAATTAATCAATTATTGATTCAGAGAGTTTTGTATATTATTAGAACAAAACTGTGACAATCTGATATGGGGGGGGGGGGGAAAGGTCCTTATGAATATTGTACTTCAATTGTTGATCCAGAAAGTTTTATTACCAAAAATAAAAGGAAAAATCTGATAGGATGAAAAAGGCTTGTAGGATTATCCTATTGTACAAAAATACAACCACCTACATTGTTTTATGTGTCAAAATACCTATGCTTGTTGGATGCATTATAAAGTATTTTTGTATAATAAGATATATTTTTGTGTGTTGTGTACGAGGTGGACTAATTAGGATAGGAAATTGTTACATGTAATTCATAAAAATGATAATTCATATATTTTTCCCATTGTATGTTCTAACGTATATCTGACCACAAGATACTTAATGCAGGTTTATATGCATCATTTATATAGACCAGATCCATGGATGCATTATATGCTGTCTTTGTAAAACATATCAAGAAGATATTTTACAACATTTTTTTTCTTGTGATGTGTATGAGGTTTAGACAGGCTTAATGGTAGGAAAATACTGATTCATATATTTTCCCATTTTTTTATATTTTTATTGCATAATTCTGGAAACTATTTTTTCTATTGATTATAATTGTTACAAATATAAAGAAGGTTAATCCAGAAAAGCCTTCACACACAGTGAAATTTTGCTTTTCAATTTAATCATTTCATGAAAATCATGTCAGTATGTTAATCATGTCTTTCTGGCACATATTCCATAGTCTTTCTTTTTAAAAATTACTATACAATAAAAATTTCAGACATGTTTAATATATTTTTTATCTGGCACCTTGTAATAACAAAACAATAATTACTTAATTATTTATTATTGAACAAAAATTTCAGTCTTTCAGATAAATACACTGACATAGAAACCTGTCAAACTAATTAAAAGATTAAATTACTATCACTTTGATTCACAAAAGATTGCAAAATAGAAGCTCCCAGGAGCCTGAATCGTTCACCTGCACTTTTTTGCTTAAGTTTGCACAATTTTCACATAACTGGTAGAGGAAATTCGAAAGATCTAAAGATCTTAAACAGGTCATCTGATAACTTTGAATCATTTTGTATGTCTTCATGAGCTTAACAATTATGTAATCTAACTAGCACTAATGGTTTTTAAGATATAGACCAAAAACTGCAAAAAAAAAAAAAAAAATGGTTGATTATAATGTAGGAGGAGTCATTCCACAATTTCAATTCAAGAAAGAGATTTATAGAACTTTTAATGCCAAAGAAGGAAGATTTCTTTGAATTTCTGTTTCACGCTTATACTTTTTCCACGTTTAAGACCAAAACAATGGTTTTATTTTTAGCTTTGGCAGCCATCTTGGTGGTTTTAGAGAAGATCTTTAAAAGAAAGTTGAGGACGGACGACAAACTGCTAACAATGACGATAGTTCACATGAGTTAAAAAAATACAATCCTTGGTGAGCTAAACAACATAGTGGTTCACTTTAATTTGTACAAAAAAGCCAAGAATTTTGACAAAATCAAATACAATTCTTAGTTTACAGTAGAAAAATGCTTAGTATAAAATGTTAGTGATGTGTTTCACTTAAAGTTGTACAAAATACCCCTGAAAGTATGGAAGAAAAAAAAACAATCTTTAGTTTACAGTAAAAGTTACTAAGTATAAAATGTAAACACTATAGTTCACTAAAGATTGTACAAAAACCTAAAAGTTTGGATGAAAATTAAATCCTTACAACCAAATACTGGACTTTCAATTCATTTTACACTTGACAGGATCAGACACGTTTTTGATTTTTTTAAACGACCAGTAAAAAATCATCAAATTTATGTGATTTAGTAATCTTTTCTTAATAATGATGATATTATATGATTACTAAATAATCTCTGTCGAAATTGTTTGTTTTAGTAACATGATTTATATTATGACAAGTAAGAAAACAAACAATGAAAGCTACTTCAAGATGGAAGAAGTCAGTCTAAAAAAAATAAAAAAAAATAAAAAAAATACTCAACTTCCCGAAAGAGTAATGCTTTGAAATTTCAAAATGTAGAGGAAAAAATAAAAATTCAAAGTGACAAAAAGTAGAACTTCAAACCTACTAGAACTTTTTTCTGTCAACTGAAATGATACACAGAATACTGGAAGTACAAATATTTACATAAGAATATTTTTAAAATTAGGCTATGAGAACACGTCCACCGGTTTTATTGGTGGATTCACTATACATATGTACAGCGCCCCCTAGCGACCCACTACGAGCATGTTTTAGTTCAGAAGATAAAAGCTTAAATGAAATAAAATATGCCCAAATATGATAAACAAGATATTTGATTATGTACATCCTCGTAATGAACCTTGAGCAGAACTCATGTTAGCCAAAAAGTACTAAATATTACCAAAAATTATAAAATATGGTAATAAAATGTAAAAATAATAATACATGTACATTCTTATAAATTATGATGTCTAAAATTAATGGATTTTTTGAAAATACTACTAGCATTAAATAATCGAACCAGAATGACCTTTATTTTAGTTACCCCATCTCAAAACATACATTGATCAAAATCTGAATTTCAACTTATCTTAATAACAAATTTTAATACTCCCATCAACAAATAAGAGAAAATGAAAAAAATATTTTGGCAAATATATACTGATACACTTTATTACCTCTAAATATTTCTAACTAATTGCTGTTACTTCAGGATGAACACAAAATTTAAACTAGAGTTTTGCTCCTGGCTTTTAAAGACAAGACAAAAGACACAACAACACCCAAAAGCCAGCATGGGTAGGAAAAAAAAACATCTGTCAGGATTAACATACATGCATCACAACCACTCAACTGACATGCACTTATACATTGAATGCCATATTTTTGAGTTTTATTGGTGTGTAAAAGCGTGGACCTAAGCACATTTTTAATGAAGCGTGGTAGCCCTTCATGTTGAAAATATGCACAAATAAGTACATGTATATACATCCAAAATGTACATATGGAAATCTACAAACAAATAAGGACTAAATTTCGGGGATCAAACTTAATAAAAATAAAGATTTTCCCTACATGACCCATTTAAAGCACCATCTTAATTAATCGGAATTTCTCGCACCAACCATGGAAAGTTTATCACAGACCTTCAATTAAGTACAGTGTAACATAAGCTGTAACAGGACTAGATATCCTAAATAAATTATAACAAGGAATACTGTGAGCAAGCCAACGAAGGATACCCCCACCCGGGCCCTTAAATAAGTTGAAGTCCAATTATCTCCCCTGCATGATATCTGATAGCAACAGAAATTCTTCATGCATATCCCCATTTAGTGCACATCCTTCATATAAATTTTCATCAAAATCCATTAGAGGTCTCCCATCTAATTATCTCCCTTGAATGATGTCAGACAGCAAGCAAAATTCTTCATGCATATCTCTGTACATCCTTCATCTAAAGTTTCACCAAAATCTGTCAAGCGGTTTAGGAGAGTATAAAAACAATCAGTTGTACGGCAATAATCAAAAAACAAAAAATACCCAAAGCATATTAGCGTATATATTCAAACAATGCAACTGCATATTAAAAATTAATAAACATGTAAAACTAAACTAAACTAACTAGATGAATAACAGCACTAAAATTGAGATAGCCACATGCAAAATACATAAACATTCCACGTACATTTATTATTTAGCTACTCCAAATAAAAAAATTATTTTCAAATTTATGAATCAAAGTAACTGGGCATCTGCTTCAAAAAGAAAAATATATAATTCAAGTTCTAGAATTTTGAAAAAAAATATCTAAATTTTCACTTCAGGTGGTTGTATATTTTCTCTTCCAGTCAGTCAAGACTTTTTTCACATAGAGCCTAATGGACTGAACCGATTTCTGAAATTTGAAGGGTTGCAGTTATAGCACTTAACTGTGTCGACAAAGAAATATCTGTAAAAATCTTTTAAAAGGTGAGAAAATGAAAACACACATTTTAATTTGACGTGCATTGATGTGCATTTACCAAACAAGATGAAACTTGGCAATACAAAAGGGGTTGATTAATAAGAGGAATATAACTTCTCCTTTCATCTACTTAAAGATTACCATTAGTTTGAGCAATAAAAAACCTAGTAATTAACCAATCACTTAAAAACACTTTATTGGAGTAGCCATATTGCATTTAAAGGTTAAAAATATATGTACAGCTATAACAAATAGGTCAAAGTAAAATGGTTTCCTGACAACATGCCAAGCATTGTCCACCCCTGTGAACCACTTGCCATGAAATCATATGGAATAGCAATCATGATGATTATATATAGGTAATATATGTAAAAACTTAAAGTTCTCAGTAATCAGGAAGTAAGAATTTTTCTGACATAAAATTACTTTACATCAGGAAGTAAGACTTTTTCTTACATAAAATAACTTTACACTTTATAGTACCATAGGACAAAGCTACATGCCAAATATCAAGAGGCTGTGACATGTAGTCGCTGAGAAAACTGAGGAAAGTTTTTGTGACGCCGCAGGACACAGGAAGACAGATAGTGCCAAAGTGACTCCTATATGTCGCTTTGCAACACGTTGCATGCGACATAAAAAGCAAAATTTGAATAAAAAATACAATCCATAAATACAATAGAAAAAACACTAAGCATAAAAATGTAAACACTGTGGTTCACTGGAGATTAACAAAAACCAAGAATTTGAAAAAAAAAAAAAAAACAATCTTTAGTTCACAAGAAAAAAATACTAAATACTGTATTAGATGTTACAGTTCACTTACAATTGTACAAGAAATGGAAATTATGGGAAAGCTCACAAATGATTCACCCCGCTATAAGTCCAAGTCCAATTATCTCCCCTGCATGATATCTGACAGCAACAGAATTCTTCATGCATCTCTATTTAGTGCATATCCTTGATATAAAGTTTCATCAAAATCTATTAAGCAGTTTAGGAGGAGTTAAGCTTACGAGGTCTCCCTTTGAACACCCACTAAGTTTTGTGAACTACAATGTAAATTAGCCCTAATTCCAAAAACCTCCCTTAAATGAAAAAAACTTCATGCACATCTCCATATGGTGTTCATCCTTTATGTAAAGTTTGGTCAAAATCTGTAAAGCAGTTTAGGAGTTGCTCTAGAAGGTATGTGGACAGACAGGTTGATTCCTATATACACCCACACCAAAACTTTGTTTGAAGGGATAAAGTTTGGACAAAAAATACAATCCTTAGTTTACAGTAAAAAAATATTAAAGCATAAAGTTCACTAAACCAAAATTTAGATTACAAAATACAATAGAAAAACACTAAGCTTAAAAGGAAAACACTGTTGTTCACTAAAGATTGTACATGAAATGAAGTTTGAAGGAAAACCAGTAGTGCTGTAGAAAGGCCAAAAGACATTGCCATAAAGCATACACTTCACCAAACCAACCTGATGTTAAATCCAGAACTAAAGACCATGTACAGTACAAGGAAAGAAAAATGGCACTAAAACTTTAAACAATTTTGAATTTAACAATCAGAAATTTCAAAATAAAAGTCTGAACAAAAATGAATACAATCTTTAGTTTACAGTAAAACATTCTAAAAAGTTAGATATACTTATCATAATGTGGGTCTTTAAAATAACTAACAATAGTTTTGAAAAAAAATACGAAATTGTTTTGAAAAAAAAAAATTGAAGAACAATAAAAGTACTAAATAGGGTTACATAAAATTGAATTTATAATAACAACGGTTTCAAATGACAATGTACCTATTGAATAAGCTAATGGGCTATAACTATCCTTTAATTTTTCCAATATTACTTTCAAGTCCTACAATAATTACAGAATCTAAGGTTTTTAAATAACAACAACAAAAACAAGAGGCTCCCAGGAGCCTGAATCGCTCACCTGGTCTTGATGTCGACCCTATAAAGACATTTTTAGAGCTGAATGTTTAGCAAGCAACAGCTTTTCTAGAGCTATAAATCTGCGATAGTTTTCATTTTATAAGCAAAAAACATATTTCCACCTTTAAGGAGCCATAATCAATATAATGGGTCACCTGACAACTTTGACCCTATGAAGACTTTTGTAGAGTTTAATGAGCTGAACATTTAAGCAAGCAACAGCTTTTCTCTATCTGCAATAGTTTTCATTCTATAGGCCAAAAACACAATTTGTCAACTTGAACGGGCCGTAACCTCTATAAGGGGTCATCTGACAACTTTGACCCTATGGAGACTTTTAGAGAGCTAAATAAGTTGAACATTTAAGCAAGCAACAGGTAATCTCTATCTGCTATAGTTTTCATTCTGTAGGCCAGAAACATGAAAAAAGTCTATTTTTCACCTTTAAGGGGCCCTAACCCCTATAAGGGGTTATCTGTCAACTTCGACCCTATGGAGACTTTTGTAGAACTTTTGATGCTGAAGCAGTAGCGTGGCATCAGATTTCATCAATCTCTTATACTTTTTGATTTACAAGCCAAAAACAGTAGTCTGACCCCCCGGTCTATTTTTAGTAATGGCTGCCATGTTGTTTGGACAGTGGTCATTATTTGTGCAATCCTGGTAGAGGACATCCCATAGATGAAGTGTGCAAAGTTTCAAAGCAATCCCTTCAGTGGTTTCAGAGGAGAATATTTTGAAAGAAAAGTTAATGACAACGATGACAAACGCCATGTGATGGTAATACCTCATTAGCTGCATTAATGTTCAATATGTGAAAAAAAATTAATTATTCAGTAAACAGGAAGTAGTTGTCCTAAGAACAAACTATTGCTATACAATATATGGTACAATAGAATAAACCTATATGCCAAATATCAGACTTCTATCTCCTTAAGTTGTTCAGAAAACTGTGAAAAAAATTTTGCATTCATGTTCACAATGTGTAAAAATCTTAAGTATTTGATTGACCTAGGAACATAAAATCCCTATACACCATATGGTACTATAGGATGAAGCTGTGTGCAAAATATCAGACCTTTATCTCTTGTTGTTCTTGATAAAACTGGGACTATTAATTTTTAGTAACGACTGGACAGGCAAGGGTAAAACAGTATACCCTCTCTTCTAGAAAGGGGGAGTATAAAAATACTGTCGATTCATTTATTTTCGTGGGTACCAATTTTCATGGTTTGGTGAAAAAGTATCAGTTCGTGAATTCTTAAATTTGTGGTTCTCTAGTCTGCGGCATATATTAAATCAATGTTAAATTTCCTTTTCTTGGGATATAAAATTTTGTGGTTCAAGACTACCCACGAAAACTGATATCCCACGAATAATTATGAAACCACAGTAATTAGGCAAATTTAATCCTCTTCTAGGAAATCTACAACTTTTGACAGGTCAAACTGCAGAAACAGCTCTGCCTGGTAACGGTTCAGGCCTTCCCTCATGACCACGAAATGCACCATGACCTGGAAAAAGTATGGCACAAAATAAAAAAACGAACTAATAAATTATATAGAAAGCGATAAAATATTGACATAAAATCATGCCTTATAAAAAATCCTTACATTATGGTTTCCAGCTACATATTAAAAAAAACCAAACCTATGGGGTCACCAGTTTTAAGCTCTTTGTCTACCTTTAAACTCATTGTAAATTTTTTAGATTCAGTTTTGACTTGAGTTATCTCTTTAGTTTTCATTAAACTTTGCATTTTAAGAGATGCATGAATGGTGCAAAGGTAAAATCACTCATTTTACTAAATTCAAATATTATAAATATCTAATTTTAGTCTTAATGGCCATTTGATAAAATGGAAAACTAATATTAGACTATTATCAAAAGTTTTAGATAAAGTTGGCTCTTGGAGTGTTATTGCCTATTGTGATCTTCACAATCCAAATGAAAGACACAATAGTTTAATATAATTGAATTGAAAGAAGATTTACCTCAGGTAAAAACACATCTATTACTGTGTGAAGGTCAGAGTTCATACATTCTTGGATCAGATATGTCAGCTTAGTAAGCTATAAATGAAATAAACAGTTAAGCCTAAGTTTTTATTCTTTTACATGAAAGACAGAGAACACATATTCAAACACATAACTTACAGTACAGATACATTAGGTTGTAAATTTATAAATTAAAACCGGTCTTCAGAGTCTGGAATATTGATTCATTGATTTTTTATATTACATACAGTATTTATAAAATCTGTTTGTTTAAGTTCTGTACTATAGTTCTGGGAATATTTATTGAATTAACAACTGACATTCTCATTAATTTCTTTTGTTTTGAAGAAAGCAAAATAATATAACATGTATATCTAACCATGTTGAACACATGGTTTTTTTTTGTGTTTTTTTTTATAAACAGTCAAATGCATTGTATTAATATGTATTTCAGACTATCTTAATTTAGTTTACCGTGTCCACAGGTAATCTCCATTGTTGACAGTTGAAATCTTTCAATTTCTGTACTGTTTTCGAATTGGTGGAATTAAATTCATTCCACCTAAAGGAAGGTATTTTCTTTGTTGAAATATCTTGGCCCAAGCTCTGAAACATACAAAATAAGAAATAAAAGTATTCATCATCATGATTATTCTCAGTAAGGATAACCATAACATGGGCATGACACCATTAGATCAAATCATATTGAGGTTCATAAATAATTTTGCTCAGTAATTTCTGACAAGATTTTAAAAAAAGATATATTTACAAATGTATGTCAGAACCAGATTACCGAAATGTTCTGAATGTATACAATTCTATAGACCTTCATGTTCTGTATAATTTTGATTCCCCTAGAAAAACAAATAAATCTGTGAGACCCCCACTCCCCAAATTATGCATTGCATACAAGTTAACATACTCGGTTAACAAAACATTATTGACTTAGGAACATAAAATCTCTATACACCATATGGGACTATAGGATAAAGCTATATGTAAAATATCAGACCTCTATCTTTTTTAGTTGCTGAGAAAACTTAGACGAAAATTTTGCATTCAGGTTCACTATGCTTAAAAATCAAAGTATTCGATAAGTAGTTGACCTAAGAACATAAAATCACTATACACCACATGAGACTATAGGATAAAGCTATACACTAAATATCAGACCTCTATCTTTTGTAGTTGCTGAGAAAACTTTGACGAAAATTTTGCCTTCAGGTTCACTATGTGTAAAAATCAAAGTATCCGGTAAACAGGAAGTAGTTGACATAGGAACATAAAATCGCTATACATCATATGGGACTATAGGATAAAGCTATATGCCAAATATCATACCTCAATCTCTTGTAGTTGCTGAGAAAACTTGAACGAAAATTTTGACTATAGGATAAAGCTATATGCCAAATATCATACCTCAATCTCTTGTAGTTGCTGAGAAAACTTTGACGAAAATTTTGCATTCAGGTTCACTGTGTGTAAAAATCAAAGTATTTGGTAAACAGGAAGTAGTTGACCTAAGAACATAACATCACTATACATCCTTTAGGATAAAGCTATATACAAAATATCAGACCTCTATCTCTTGTAGTTCCTGAGAAAACTGTGACGAAAGTTTTTGTTAAGGACTAACGGACGGATGAAGCGGGGGTATAATTACATACCCATGGTGCCCCAGGAAGAAATGTTGAACGAGCCCAATGGTAACTACATGTATATGTTTTTGTGCTAATTATTTTCAGTTGATGGTATAAATGTAATTATGATGTATCTAAATTGAAGTTTTACTGGTAAAGTTAATAACTGACTTGAATTTCAGTATTTTTTTCTTCTATATATCTTCGTTTATACATGTATGTAATGTTCTATGAGTTAATAAAGAAAGAATGTGTTCACAAGACACAGATGCCCATGCTGGCTCTAAATAAAAGTTTAAGAATGACAGGCCTGAAAGTCACTTTATTCGCTTTAAGACGTATATTTAATCATACTGTACCATCCTAACAAGTTTCAAATCATTCCCCTGTATGGTTTCTAAGAAAAGCTTGACAGAAACTTGTATGTCTGAATAGTACAATTTCAGATCAACCCATCATAACACAGATAGTAGAAGGAGGCATGAAAATACAAACCTTTAAATTAACCTTCTTCAATTCGTTAAAAAATGAATCTTCATCTGTATAGAATATAGTACTACAATGAGAAATTATTAACTTTCATAGGTTGATCAACAATCCTACCTAGGAAAGGAATATTACCTTGTTCTGCCCAAAGTGAACATCTTTTTAAAGTACATAGGGCACCCTAGGTTTAATTTCAAAGCAAGCATAGTGCTTTCAATATTTTGGATAGGGCACTTCTGTTGAGTCGTGGATAGATGAATCAAAGGTCAGGGTAGCAAAATTGATTGTCTGGAACTATGATTTTTTTTTGTCACTTGACAATTAAAAACTTATACGTTGAGTTTTGTCAGCAATTTATTATTTTCTACATGTTATTATATTTGCGACAGATTGCAATAAAATTTTAACTGGGAATTGGACAGAAAGTAGTAGATTTTTAACACTTTGTCAAAATATTACTGATGATTGCAAATCAATGTAGCAGTTGGAGTTTAAAGTTAATTCATGAAGTCTGTAGTTTTAGCTCACCTGGACCGAAGATCCATGTGAGCTATTACCATCACTTGGCGGCCGTCGTCATTAGTTTTTGGCTTATAGATCAAAAAGTATAAGAGAAAGATGAAATCCGATGCCACCCTTCTGCTTCAGCATCATAAGCTCTACAAAGTCTCCATTTAATCAAAGTTGTTAGATGACCAATTATATGAGTTACGACCCCTTAAAAGTCAAAAATATCCTTTTTTCATGTTTTTGGCCTATAGAATGAAAACAATTGCAGATATAGAAAAGCTGTTGTTTGCTTAAATGTTCAGCTTCATTAGCTCCACAAAAGTCTCCATAGGGTCGAAGTTGTCAGATGACCCTTATAGGGGTTATGGCCCCTTAAATAACGTTTTTATTTTTTTTATTTTTTAAGTTTTTGGTCTACAGAATGAAATCTATAGCAGATAGAGATTAGCTGTTGCTTGCTTAAATGTTCAGTTCATCCAGCTCTACAAAAGTCTTTATAGGGTAGACATCAAGACCAGGTGAGCCATTCAGGCTCCTGGGAGCCTCTTGTTATACATACATGTACTTGTTATCTCAGTTTTTACTTAAATGTAAACCTTCTGTTGTTTCCTTTCCTCAATCCAACAAGTAAATCTGTGAGCTAATGCTCACTAGTGATACCCCCGCTCCCCAAACTAAGCCATGCATACAAGTTTCAATAATCGGTAAACAGGAAGTAGTTGACCTAGGAACATAAAATCACCATATACCATATGGGACTATAAGATAAAGCTGCATACAAAATATTAGACCTCTATCTCATGTAGTTGCTTGGGAAACTGTGACGGAAATTTTGCATTTATGTCTATTATGTGTTAAAACCTAAGTATTCGGTAAACAGGAAGTAGACAACCTAGGAACATAAAATCGGTATACACCATATGGGACTATAAGATAAAGCTGTATACAAAATATCAGACCTCTATCTCATGTAGTTGCTTGGGAAACTGTGACGAAAATTTTGCATTTATGTCTATTATGTGTTAAAACCTAAGTATTCGGTAAACAGGAAGTAGACTATGTAGGAACATAAAATTGGTATACACCATATAGGACTATACGATAAAGCTGTTTACAAAATATCGGACCTCTATCTCATGTAGTTGCTTGGGAAACTGTGACGAAAATTTTGCATTTATGTCTATTATGTGTTAAAACCTAAGTATTCGGTAAACAGGAAGTAAACTACCTAGGAACATAAAATCGGTATACACCATATGGGACTATATGATAAAGCTGTATCCAAAATATCAGAACTATATTTCATGTAGTTGCTTAGAAAACTGTGACAGAAGTTTTGTTACGGACGGACGGACGGACGGACGGACGGACAGACGGAGGAACGGACGGACAAGGGTAAAACAGTATACCCCCCTCTTCTTCGAAGCGGGGGTATAATAAAGAAACCCAGAAAACAACAGAGATGTTTACTTACTGAACAAATATTGAAAGTATTAATTTTAACAATAGATTTCAATAAAACCAAGAAGTGGAAAAAAAGTCTGAATTTTGTTTATATTTAGCTTTTACCTCTTCGGTTTATATGGTCTTTTGACATGACAGCCACATTGAAAGGTTCTGTCTATTGCAGTACTGTATGTAATGCATGTAGAGTGGTAGGACTGCAGGCATTTCAAACACTTAATTAGAGGTGCATTCCCACCCTGACACAGACCTTGACAGCCACACTCATCTAGGAGACGTCTTTCCCGGTCATCAAAAAATAAACCTTCTACTATTGGAAGGAATGTTAAATGTTTTTCCTCATTCCTTTTAACAGCCATCAGATTTAAAGTTCTGCTGACTGTACTGGAGGTGTACACATTGGCTTTGGGACTCCCATTCATGTACACATTAATGGAGGCACCAATAGCTTCTGGCAAATGTTTTAAGTGATAGAATGCTGTAAAAATACAATATGAGTACTGTAATTCAGATAGGCTTTTTATATAACAAGAAAGGCAAGAGTTTAAACTTGTAAGGCATTAAATGTCAACATCAACCCTAGTTTTAGACATTCAAGATAAGAAAACAATTTTACATCCTTTATATATAAAAATTTACTCAAACTTAGCTTTATTTATTCATCAAAAAGAGCATGTACTTGAGCAAAAGACCCACAACTAAATTTAAAAATAAAGAAAGAATGTGTCCATGGGACACAGATGCCCTCCACTGACCCCAAATTAAAAGTGGAACTCCGACAGGTCTTAAAATCACTTAGAACATATAGTTTATCATTCTGAACCATCCTACCAAGTTTCAAGGTTTTCTGAGAAAAGATTGATGAAAATTTGTACGCATGGATGAACATAAGTAAACCTCAATGCCCTCTGACATGTCGTTGCGGGGGGGGGGGGCATAAACAAATTTAATCAAATCAAAATATTTTATTATGAGAATATAAAAAGTCATGACATGCAGTAAACAAGAAAATTATTCTACCTAATTTATCTTCTAAAATGTCACTAGAGTACTCTCCGAATTCTTTTGACATTTCCACTCTAATTAATTCCTTTTCTTCATCTGTAACACTATTCTGAAAAAAAATCACAGATGTGAAATTCTAACTCAAATAAAATCAATTTTGTGACCAAATTAAATGATAAAGAAAAATCAAAGTGTGTCGAACTGCTAGGGTTAGGTTGCCAGTGCAGTTTTAAAAAAGTCATATAATAACAAAAGACATGTATTGAAGCTTCAAAAGGAGAGGTGGTAAAAAAAAATTTTCATGTTCATTATAATAATAACGAGAATGGTGGTCTTCCATGGAAGACATATGTCACCTGTGTCTTAAAAAAATCGTTAAAGAGGAAGTTGATAAGTTATGGCATATAATTGCAATACACCTTATAGTAATGTAGGACATAGCTACATGCCAAAAATGCTGAGAAAATGGTGACGAAACTTTTCTTTAAGTCAAATATACATGTATGTAAAAAGTTTGTTTGCATTTGGCAAAGCAGTTTCAGAGAAGAAGATGTTTGAAAAAAGCTAACGGACAACAGAGGCCAAGTGATGGCAATAGCTCACATGACCGTTTGGGTCAGGTGAGCTAAAAAGGAAAGCTATAACAGTCACAGGAATAATATACCTGGTGATCCCCTATTTTCATTTTTTTTTTATTTCAAAATACATTTAGAGCATAAAACATTAACTTTGAGAAAATAAAATTAGAATTTAAATTTGTAGGTCTTTCCTATATAATCTATTGTAATTTTATTTAACTTTGAACTAGAATTTTGCAAAAACAAGCCTGGTCCAACATTTTTACACAAGAAAGTGTACATACAAAATATTGATATATTGAAAAAAAAATAGCCATTAAATTTGGATTAATTTTGGGGGTCAGGTGTCCTCACTAACCTTAATTTGCATATTCTAGTATTGCCTGAAGTTAAGCATGGATATATAGTCATAAAAACATTAGTTCTAAAACTTTTGGTCACACTTTTTCCTTAAAACACTATAACTTCAACATTTCCTTCATAATCCAACTAAATGACCAACTGCATAAGGGTTTTAGTTGCTAAGCAACCAAACCCTAGAAATTAAGTAATTATTTTTGTGGTTGTAAATTTCATTTAATGTTCCTTTGTATTAAACATTCATGTATTAATAAACATTAAAAATTTATGCCCAATTATGATTATCTTAATCACATACCACTTTTCTTACCTTTCCCAACTCTAGAACTTGTCTAACAAGCGTCTGCAGTCGTAACAGATGGACATGGGAATCATCTCCATACCACAGAATGGAGAGAGCAGTAAAAAGACTTATTGTCCCGCTAATATGTAAATCTGCTGGAAACTGGAAATTATTTATAAATTTCTTTGGTATAAGATCAATGTACCTGAAAACAATAAAAACATAATTGTTCATAGTTTAGAATTTTTACTAAATCCTATGTATATGCAACATATTGTATCTAGGTAAAAAGCAAGTCATCCAAAAGATACTGCTGGCTACTATGCATCTTGAAATACAAAGTTCAATTAGTTGCTGCATATTTGAGTAGGTATTAGTTGTGTATTGTACACCTTTTCCAGATATACGTATTACATCCTAAAATAGACTATGACTAAAAATTTCCCATACATTCATAACTATAATTTTGTTCTTAATTTTCATATCTAAAACATAAATGTTTCAAAGTCTGCAACTTAAAGATTTACATGATTCACATTGAATTTAATCACTTAAATTTAAGTATGTTTTTTTAGGTGAAACCCCATCTTGATAAAAAAAACAACAACATTATATTCAATTGATTATATTTACCCATCACCGAAATGACCCAAGGATTGTGTTGTGACTTTAGAAATTAAAGTATCTTGAATTTTAGGCAGAGATGATTTAAGTTTTTCAAATGTGTCCACTACAGAATCCCAACTTATGGACCAATCAAGGCAAGACACACTTTGAATGAAAGTGTTACATGTAAGGTCACAAAACTCCTGAAAAAATAATACAAAAACTTTGCAAAGAACAGCATGATACGATCACTACATGTTGAACCCTTTACGTTTTAAGCCCAATATGGCTAATTGTTCTTGACACATGCAACCTGTGGTCGACTGAAATTCTTTGTTGACTTTCCACCCACATTTCACAAATTTCAAAACGGAATTGATCCCTTTTGGTTCCCATTTTCATACTGGAGAAAAAAAGGGGGGATCACAAAAATGACTCCTATATGTCACTTTGAAACACGTTGCAGGCAACATAAAAAGACCAGAAAAATCAATCCCATCCATCCTTAAATGGTGAGGAATATCACTGTCAAATTTCAAAGCAATGGTGGGATCACTAAAACTAGTTATTGTTGGAACAGTGAAGTTAACAGACAACGACACCCACAACATCATATCATTATATGTCTGTAAATTTTTGTGGTCGTATAAAAAATAAAAATAAAAAGTTATCAATCAGAACTTTTGTCATCTTTGGTATCCAGACACATTAAACTGTATGCTTTAGCAAAATCTTGTATTATGTTCGCTTTTAAGCATATATAAAGGACTTGTGTTTGTGTTTAAATTGTGAAAATAATGCAAATAATGGTTGCAAACCTAGTGTATGTTAAATATTTCATATAAAAATAAACATGTAAAAAAGATAACATATTATCTTATAGTATGCATATTTAATTTGTAATTTGCTTTCTAACCAATTATAAATCCTAAAATTTATATAATTTTACGCACTTTATCATGTAAAATACCCAAGGATATTTCAAGAGGAGATCTGTTATCCAATAACTTGCTCTTCTTATTCATAACTTCACCTAATTTATATAAAAATATATTTAAATAACTAACAAAATAATTTATATCAATATCAACACATACATCAATATACCCATGAAAGATAACAATGTATTTTACAGAGTGGAGATGTAGAGGTTGGAGTGAAATTTGGTTTCCATTTGATTATACATGTAAATTGGAAACAATTATATATTTAATAAAATTATATACATGATATATATATATGTATGTTTCTTGGTTTATATATTTATTTACAATTAACCAGTCAATGACAGATTGAAATTATGTAGTCACTGCTATCTCCTTGTCGATTATCTGTTGATCAGTTGCTGTCAAATTGCAAAAAAAAGAAAGCTTTGGACCAACATAATGAGAAAATTTATGTTTTGTTAAGACTTACATAAACACATCATGTATATCCCATTACTTGGAGATGAGTATTAGTCAATTTGATAATGGATGTTACTTTTGAACAATCTAAATGATTTTTTTCTTCAAAAATTTAAATTAAAGTAATAATAAATCAAAAAATCATAAATTTTTTAACAGTCTTTTTAAGCTTTAAAAATATGAATTGATAATATAAACATCTATTAAAGCTAAAAAAAGTCCATTAAACAGTGGGATTTTTGCAGAATTTAACAAAAAAATGGTCTTAACAATCATTTGCTTCCCGAGTTGTATTATGCAAACTAGATGCATGTGACCCAAGTTTGAACTCACTTGGATGTGCCAGCACAAGCCCATCTAAAAATACTTTAGGAAATAGATGTAAACAAACGTGGTCTGAAAAGGTATGTTCTGCATATGGCTTTTGTAACTGTTTTAACCTTTTTCCTTACCCCGTTCCCCTTTAAAATGATAGCAATAACAAGAGAAAGTGGTTAGAAATCCCCCAATGAGAATCTTATGTCATTGAATTAATCGAGTTTTCAATTAAATAGGCCCAGTTAATAAATAGCATGATAAAAGGAAAACAGGTACGTGTGTATTGTTAATTTTTTACATGTAAAACACTTTTTAATCAGTATTTCTTAATAGCGGAAAGGTATTACTTGTCAAATAAAGTTATATTAAACCCAGAGCTTTACATGCTCTTACTTCAAAATACATTTTTGTATGTTTTGATGTGTTCGGTAAAAATCGGAATGTTGTTCACGAAAGTTATTAAGTGGCCATTGGTATTAAACTTATTTCAAACAGCCGGTACACGCACAATATTAAAATTTTCGTCTTCATAAAAGCACAAAAGCTCGATTTATTGATTATGCAACAGTAAAGAGATTATTTTAACATCGCAATTTTTTTTCCAAAAACTGCTTTATTATTACTTTAATACTTAACATGATGACCAAAATGATATAAACATGTAAAAAGATCTACTTACCATTACTTTCTGAACTAATGTCCTTCCTTTTGACAGTATTCTTAATGACAGTAGCAGTGCATTTCTTTTCCACACCAAAACATGTCTGTAATACAAATAAGAAGCACTTTACAACAAATCAAATAAAGCTTAAACATCATCATAAGTAGAGAAGAAAAGTTACACAAAAAATATTTCTATAAGTAAGCTTTTGATGCTGAAGAAGTATGGTTGCTTTGGATTTTCTCTGTCACTTACTCTTTTGAAGGGAAGATGTTTAAAAATAAAATAAAATTTATAGAAGAATCAGTATAAAGGGAAATAACTCTTAAACAGTTGATTTGGCAATTTTGACCCTCAATCATTTTTAAAGATCTCAATGAGCTTAACGATTTTGCAATGCTAACTTTTCCTCTAGCATAATCCAAAGATATACATGTATTATAATAACTTCTATAAGTAGATTTGTAGAGATTTAGATGCTGATTTTCTCTATCTCTTGTACTTTTCGAGTTATAAGCCCAAAACAATGGTCTGACCCCCCTGTTCTATTTTAAGCAATAGCTACCATCTTGGTTGGTCAGTAGGCATAAATTTCGCAAACTTAGTAGAGGACATCCTAAATATCATCAAGTGTACAATGTCTAAAAGTAATCCCTTTTGTGGTTTCAAAAAAGAAAATCTTTGAAAACAAGTTAATGAATGACAATAAATCGACCCTTGGGGTTAGGTGAACCAAAAAGTGCTCAAAACCCCCGCCCCACATTTGATTCTGGAACAGCCCTTAGATAAGTCTGTGTAGATTAAGGACTTAATCATTTTAATGAAAGAGATGCACATTATTATAATGGGATACTATTAAGCTCTGTAACAAATCAAATCTCTATAGTAGAGGCAAAGAATCTGTTATGAATATTTGTTTTAAAAGAGAGACGAGTGGACAGTGTGACTAAATTTTTATAAGCCCCTCTCTCATGAGGAGCATTAAATCAACAATTAGAAATGTCAATTATTTAATAGAAACAAATATGATTACCATATTTTGACATTCTGTGTTCAGCAACTGACACTGTACACAATTGAAGTCCACCCTTTCAATATTTTGGTCACCTACACAATGTGGAGTCCGATGAAAATCTCTCTTACACTGCATGCAATTTACCTAAATTAAAGTACATGTAATAATGTTACATTTATAGGTAGACACATACACAAAAAACCTTAATTTTAAGTTATATTGAATTTCTAACTTTTGAGCAGTTAAGATGCTACAACACAAGTGTACAAGATTACAGAATAGTCTTGGAGTTTAAGTGTTCACAAGAATTGTTGACAAACGGATAGACAGCAAGACATACGTAGTGAAAACTATAGGGCATCAGCATCTTCGATGTAGGGCCCTGGTTATTATTTGATAAGTGGTGGGGTTAGGAAAAGAATCCTGACCCCCTACACACAATTAATTCTGGAACAGCCCTTAATTATTTTAATACATGGTTTGATGAAAACAAGATTTGTATCAATGTTATTTTTTTTAACCGACTGTGTTTTGCTAGAAGACAATAACACCATATTAATTTAAAAATGTCAAAGTATGCATTTGATATTTTTAATACAATTTATCTTAATATACATGTAAAATGAATGTTATAATAAATGTATTTTTCTGTAAAATGAGGTGTACCTTTAGTTGATTTGCCAAGATCTCCATTCCACAGCAGGGACAACTGTCTCTTAGATAAACTATCAAGAATGATAAATTATAAAAATGATAAACATGTAAATAAAAATATACCCCCCCTTTAAAAAAAGTCTAGGTTCAATTATCTCCCTTAAATGATATCTGAAAGCAACGAAAATTCTTCATGCACATCTCCATATAGTGTACATCCTTCCTATATAGTTTCATCAAAATCCATCAAGGGGTTTTATTAAAATCTATCAATGGTTTGAGGAGGAGTTGTGCTTACGAGGTCTCCCATTGAACACCAAGTCCTAAAAAGTGTAAGTCCAATTATCTCCCTTAAATGAAATCCGACAGCAACGAAAATTCTTCATGCACATCTCCATGTCGAGTACATCCTTCCTAAAAAGTTTCATCAAAATCCATCAAGGGGTTTAGGAGGAGCTTACGAGGTATGTGGACAGACAGATGGACAGACAGGTTGATTCCTATATACTCCCCATATACTTTGTTTGCAGGGGGTATAATTATTTCATCAATTCTAATATCCTACAAACTCCCTTATTGGACAACAGAAAGAAAACCATGGGATAATTATTTTTGACTGCTCGTCTTAGGTTGTAGGAACTTCTTGGTACACCATAGCATTGACATTGACGAAAGAGAACATAAAAATCTCTTTCTGTTTATTAACATACATGTATATATCTTTCCATATTGATAAAAAATTTTGAGCTTTCACTGTTTTATTTTTCTTATAGACATATGAAATTTTACTCAAAATTGTGTAGTTTTTGTTATTACATGTCCTTTTATACAAATGTATACCTTCAAACAACATTAACTTATTTGCTATACGTCTTCGACTGGATTGTAGTTCACCATGTCCAATGCTAAACATTGCTGTATTTGCAAGATGTCTTTCTGCAAACTAAAAAAAAAAATCAAAAATCAGAATTAGCAAAACTGATTCAATCAGGACTTAACACATATAATGAATGTTTTTATGTTTTCCTTGAAAATTTCATTTAAAATTTAAATTAAAATAGTAATCGTAACTAATATACATCCAAATGCTACACCAGCAAACAAAAGTGTTCTAAAAATTGCTCTTTTTGTTGGTGTTTAAATAGCAATTGCATATCATACCTGGTCAGTTAGTTTGAAAATAACTAGGTATGTAAATTTATATATTTGATGACAAGAAAAATTCATCTGTCAGTTATCTATCTCCATTTCCAGATAACGAGCTTCAAAATTTGGTGAGAAAGGGTATATCTATGACTTTTACATAGTTGTAGTATTATATTTGTTTTTATGCAATTACCTATGAAAAAAAACAACAGGTAATTTACTAAACTTTTTAAATTAGCTCTTTATTAGAAATTCCTTGACTGTTAACTTCAGTGTTCCCACAAACATCCTTAAACATGGGATGTAGAGAAATGGGCATTTTATTTAGAAAAAATCTCTTTTCTCATTGTCTTCTTCAAGTAAACTATTTCACTGGTGCCTTATGACTTTACAACTAGATGAGAATACATACTATTAGAGTGTAAATTCCACAACTATGGCTATCATTCTGTTTAGAATGGATTTTACTTCTAATATTCCATTCTACATTTAATGCTTCTTCTTGGCCTCCAGCTATTCTATTCTCAATGAAGATTCTAAAATAATTATGTCAATACCATTTTTACTAAGGTAATACACAGTTGTTTAACATGCTAATAAAACAACCTAAATACAAAAGCTGTTCCATTAAAATTTACAAGAGAAGAGGGGACACACTTTGTTTTGGACACCCTGTTCTTTGTCAATTATAATGGAACAGCCCTAGGGAAAACTAGAATACTGACAGTCAGAAAGGACCCCACAGCAAAAATCTAAGTGTTTTATGAAATCATACAAAATTTGATTATAACCACTATGGCATGCTCCATAGAATGAGTATGAAACTTCTGAGCTCTGAGATGTAATGTTGTGTTAATAGCATTTGAGTTTTATTGTTCACAATGTAATTCCCAAAATCTGAGTCGATCAAAAATGAAGTTTATTTTCCAAAAATATTAAAGAGATTTGCACAAAATTTTAATATGCATATCATGACCTGCTACTTAGCAGCTGTACAAAATGTCAGAACTGTATTGTTCATTGTTTTTGAGTTTCAAAATTGTTGACGGACAGACAGACGGATGGACTGACGGAAAGACAGAGGGACAAAGTGAAAACTATAAGGCGTCGTCCACATCTGTGATGCAGGGCCCTAACTAGAAAACTGCAGCTCTCAAATAAAATTTTAATTCTAACAAATATTCTGTGTAGTTTCATTACAATCCAGGTTACCTTCATAGTAGTTGAAGATAAGAGATTAAGCTGACACTGTCCAGTTAAAAAAGCACAAGCTAATAAGTCAGTTTTTCCCAGGCATGCAATTTCTGAAAGAGATTGTTCTACATTATTTGAACAAAATAAACCTCCAGTTATTCAGAATCATCATTTGCTGCTGTTCAGTCTCCCCCATGGAGTTGTAAAAATACAAACTGCCTTCATCTGGTTCGACAACCTAAAGAAAAAGATGTAACTCATTTACTTAATAAGTCACACAAATTCCTAATCAGTTATTAACAGTGATGAGGAAATAAAATCCCGATTTAAGTTTTAAACAAAACAAACCAGATGCTTGTAATTTACATTCTCAAATCAAGGCTTGCTCTTTGAAATACTGCTATAATTCTATTTAGATAAAAGGTCATCAGCATTCATGACAGCAACTGAAATTGAAACCTACAGGTTTTTCCAAAAAATATACTATTCACAGAAAGGCATATATTTTTTATCGATACAAATCCATTGGAGACTTGTGTCTTACAGATTAGTTCAGCCTTTACATATTGCCTATTTTTGTATATAGTGAGTTATCTCCCATTGCAGAGTTATCTTCTCTTTTTAGAAGGTATTTTACACTAGTTACTGTGGGGAAATATAAGTTTTTTTCTGCATTTATTTTTTGTTTTGTCAAAAAATTTCTTAAAGTTTAATATAGTTATGTTCAAAAAGGTATTAAACATGTTTTCCAGGCCTAACTGGGTCTGCTAAGCCCTTTGAATAATTTAGAAAAAATAAAAACCTTATTTTTCCCATTCATTGCTATGTAATATACCTACCGTAATGGAGGACAACTCTTGTAAATGGGAGATAACTCACTAATTACGAAAATATGGAATTTGTAAGTGAATACAATAGTTGATCAATTTATCTCATTAAGTCATTGTTGTAATATTTTTTGGCTTTTGGTATTTTGTTTTTGTCAAATCCGGTATTCCAATTATTAACCCCTAGTGTCTGATGAATGTTAATCCAGAAAAGTTCTTCACACACATTGAATTATTGTTCTTTGTATGTAATAAAATCATTAAATATGTGGATCATGTCTTTCTGGCCCATATTCAATATACTTTCGTTTTTAATTCAAGTGTATTTATCTTTCTTGAAATGGAAGATAAACATTGTCAGCATTTACTCTTTTTTTTCCAGAAACATATACAAAACAGGCTATCATCTATTTTTATTTATTTATTTCTTGCAAATGGATGAGCATAGGCCCGCATCTGTCACTGTGTAAGTTTTTAAAGTAACCTTTAATGTGTGCCATACATACCAAAAGAGTCCAGTGATTTCTATTTTGGTGATAAGCTCCAATCAATTTATTGTATTTCAGCAGTTGAACCTATAACAAGTAATCTGTAAAGTAATGCTTTATACTGATGTGGTGGAATCTGACAAAAGTGCCTTCTAACCTGACCCAACTTCATCTTTTAATTTATGTAGTTTTACACATATTTAAGAATTGACTCTTTTTGAAGTTTCATTGACATATAAACCAGAAAACATCAAAACACATTCCATTCTTATATTTACATTTTTAATGCTATTTATTTTGTTTTTTTTTTTACTTTGTTTTGTTGAATAGCATGCATTAATGCAGTTGGTTTTATTTCTATTTAAATTACATGTATATCCAAGGTAAAGATAATTTATGTTGCATGGGATAAGTATTAAAACTTACGCTACGTAATGTAGTTTCAAAGTTGCAGTCTCCTTCCAAAATTTTTGTCATTGTGAACTGGGGGATGCAGTATACATTTCCTCCTTTATCATTTTCCCATTGAGACAGGCACCCTAGGTATGCATCAATCACCTATAAATATAAATAAATATTTTCATGTTGAAATACAGTTTCTCCTGTAATTAAGATATACATGTATATATTTCTTACTTACTAAAATTCCACTTTCATGTACCTCTTAAAACCATAAACCATTTTTTAAGAAAAAATGAATGACTATGTGGCTAAATTTGAAATTCCAATTTGTTATACATGTGTACATAACGAGTAAAGGACTAGAGCCATGAACCCCATATTTGGCCCTGTAGATACTTAAATATCAAAACAAGTAAGATACCCCCACTCTCCAAATTATGCCTTCCACACAAGTTTAACATGTTTAAACACTCTGTAAAACAGAAAGTAGTTGACCTAGGAACATCAAATGGCTATACACCATATGGGACTATGGAATAAGGGAAGTTTGGATTTTGGCCCCTTTTGGCCCTTAATTGTGGTCCTATAAAAATGTCATGTTTGAAAATGACTCAATTTAGGGGCAAATATGGGGGTTTGTGGCTCCAGTTCTTTTATAATAAGCACTGTCAAGTTTATGTGCCCTTTTATTAAGATCTATGAGCTTACCAGATCTGTCAACCAGCAATTGTAATTAAGTGACCTGATGTCTGTGTCAGTAATGTTCGTGCCATTTACTTTGGCAACAATGTAACCACTCTCTTGTGTCTGTTTCCATATTGTCTGCACGGAATCAGCAACTTAAAAAAAAAAACTGTTAATATCAATTAGTGTTATACAACTTGTAAAAAGGCTTGTAAAACAGTTCTTATCTTTCTTTTGGTTTCCTGGTTCTGAAGGGCATAAATGTGGATTAGAGAAGAATTTTTTTTTTTGAAAATGGCCAAAAAAAATTATTGACCAGGCACAAAAAAAACCAGACCCAGCAGGGTTAGGGGAAACCAACAATTATTTTTTTTTTGCCCAATCATGCAAAAATTAAGAAAAAAGAAATGGATGATGCTATCACCTTTTGTGCAAAAGCATGCATTTCTTAAAATTTCCTTTCTCATGACAGTTTTTAAATATTAATATTTCCCCATAAAGTGTGCAAAAATATTTTTCCAGAAAAAAACTTTAGGGAAAGCCAATATAATTTGATTCGGAAAAGCACGACATGGAATTCTTGTCTTTTTTATGAACATTATTAATCTGCAAATTCAGAAATTTTGTTATTACCTTTCTGATTTACCATACCCAAATCTTTACTTGATTTCCATATTCTAACTTATTTACAACCCACCTTGTATTTCATCAATCTCTACATTTGAAAGCTTGAACAAACTTTTTTTCACATCCATAAAATTTGATGATACTAAAAAAAGCAAACATTGTAATAATACAGTTTTACAAAAAAGGTCATAACAAGTAATACTATGAGCAAGCTCACAAAAGGATACCACCCGCTTCATATTGGATTCAAATCTCAAGTCCAGTTATCTCCCCTCAATGATAACGAAGAGCAATACAAATTCTTCATGCACATCTACAGATGATGTAGTTCCTTCATGTAAAGTTTCATCAAAATCCATAAAGCTGTTTAGGAGGAGTTGTGCTTACGGGGTCTCCCATTGAATAAAAAAGTCTTAAGTCCAATTATCTCCCCTGAATAATGTCAGAGTGCAATGAAAATTCTTCATGCACATCTACAGATGATGTATTTCCTTCATGTTAAGTTTCATCAAAATCCATCAAGCGGTTTAGGAGGAGTTGCGCTTACTGGGTCTCCCATTGAATAATGTATTTAAAAAGTCAAAGTCCAATTATCTCCCCTGAATGATTTCAGAGTGCGATGAAAATTCTTCATGCACATCTACATATGATGTACTTCCTTCATTTTAAGTTTCAGCAAAATCCTTCATGCGGTTTAGGAGGAGAAGCGCTGACAAGTTATATGGACTGACGGACGGACAGACAGACAGACGGACAGACAGATAGACAGACAGACAGGGTGTTTCCTATATACCCCCGCAAACAAAGTTTGGGGGGGTATATAGGAAACACCCTGTCTGTTATAATTATTGTTTTCATGATTAAGTACTGTAGAATATAATAGAATGGCAGCTTTCCAGAATGGCATGCAAATATTTGACAAACAGGAAGTAGTTGTGTAACAGACATAAAATTAATTGACATCATAGATAAAGCTACATGCCAGTATCAAGGGCTGTGAAATGAATTTGCCCAGGCAACTTTGAAGAATTTTGTGTGACATTCCTGGCATCTCTGGAATGCATGCCAATTCTACTTTTTAAAATAGAAAAAACTTGCATATTAACACCCCTGCTCAGAATATCAATCACAAGAACTTCCCTCTAGGATTGAAAAATTTGTTATATGTGCACATTTTCAGCATTTATTTTTGGCGAGTAAATGACAGCCATTTTGGACATGGCTGACAATAAAAAAATTTGGAAGCAAATAAATTGTCTTGTTTGCAATATAAAAAATTAAAGTTTGTGTGGATATTGTGATAGCTGACTCATAACTGAAGCAAGTCAAAACTTGTATAACAGATGTCTTTAGTTGTTGGTCTAAAAACAGTCATAAACTGTTCATCTGGGGCACGCAACCCAGTCACTTTGTAGGCAAACTACCTTATCTAACATTAGATTTCTGAGAGCTCTTTAGTAGAATTTAATCGACAAGCTTAGCACTGATGCTGGCCTATTCACCACCTAAAATTGTTAAAAGATTCTTCCTGATATATATCTCTTCTATATACTAAAATATGCATGTAAAATAATACCTTCATTCATTTCAGTTAATGAAATGTTCTGATTCCCACGGAATGTTGTTCTAGGCTTGTTCTTTTTAGCAGGAATTGATCGAACAGGTAATCCATGTTCAGTAGGAACAAGCGGCTTAAATTCCTTTTCAAGGATTTCTAGTTTTTGATATATACTGTCTAAATCATCCTCATTGATATTGTATATTGATGTTTCCAATTTTTTTATAAGTTCTACACATTTAGAACGCTTTGAAGATTTTCTAGTAGATGGAAGCGTAATATTTGATGTAGCTGCATCATTAGAAGATGTAGCACAATTAACAAAGATGCATGGGTCTAAATTAAAATTGCTGGCACCTGTAAAGTTGTCAGGTAAATCACTCCAGTTTAGATTAGGAAAAAGGACAATAGCAGCTAGCATGTGCTTGCAGGGAAGGTGGTGTTTTTGAAAATCAAAGCAGGAGCATTCTGGTTTGCCTAAATTAATAAAGTAGACATTATTCGTATCTACACTCTGCACATTGAATTCCCTTTCTCCAACACGAGAAAAATTTTCTTGTGGAATTTCAGTTACAGCTGGTGGCATTCTGGAAAGACAATGGCTGATAAATTTTTTTGGTCTGTTGTGCAGAAACTTTGGTATAAAATCTGCATATGCTCTGTATCCTTGCAAGCATCTGATGTTATTCTGTATGTATCTAAAACAAAAATATTATAACATACTGCTTGCTATATATGTAATGTTGATACAAAAGTAATGATGTAGACAGACAGATTGACAGATAAATATCCTTTACTAACATGACTAATACAAAGTAAAGGTATAGCTTTATGTAGATGCCTTTTAAAAAAGTCTCTTCATTGTAGGACAAAACTTTATATGTAATTAAATCACTAATTTCCCTCTCTGCTTCGCAGACAAGACAACAAAACCAGACGCTCACAAGAGACTGAATCGCTCACCTGGTTTGTAAGCTACATGCCGCTGATTCCATAAGGCAATATAATTTCCAAAATATTTTTAAAGGTAACAAACCTTTCATAACTGTCTGGGTTAAACCTCTGAATAATTATTGTGAGCAGGTTTGACAAAGATTTATCACTGGTATCAGCTAGATACATCTTCTTCAACTTGAGATGCTGACGTTCCAAGCCATTTGTAGTTGTCACTTTTATGTTAAAAAGATTTTCTTTGAACAACCTGACCCACCTCTGCAATTAATAAATCAGAATAGTGAGAAATTATCTTCAAAACAAAGTAACTTCAGTCTATTCTATTAATCATGTTGTATGACAGTTGGATTGAGATAACATTTTTTTTTTCAAATTTCATTCAGTCATGACTTCCAACAAAAAAATTTATGATGAAACATTTTGCTTTTACCCAATGCAACAAAATTTGTTTTGACTTACGTTTCAATTCTGATGTTGGGTGAACAAATTATAGGAGTAACAGTAAATTAAGATAATTTATTAATTCATTTAAGTAGAGCTGTATTAGCTTCATGTTTTTATTACAAGGTCATTTAGAAGGGGCCATGCCAAATCTCCAAATTTTTAAAGTGACCATACAGCACATTAGTTTTGTTCACAAAATTAAATTTGAAATTTCACCAAAATTGTAGCACGGCCAACCTTATTCAGAACTAAAGGGTGTGTCTGTAAGCCATGGATGGCCGTCCTGTCATAAAACAAGCAAGCTCACAAAAGGATACCCCCCGCTTCATATTGGACTCTGTACTGTAAAAAAAAATTCAAGTCCAGTTATCTTCCCTCAATGATAAATGAGAGCGTTACAAATTCTTCATGCACATCTACAGATGATGTACTTCCTTCATGTAAAATTTCATCAAAATCCATCAAGCTGTTTAGGAGGAGTTGTGCTTATGGGGTCTCCAATTGAATAATGTATTAAAAAAAACTAAGTCCAATTATCTCCCCTGAATGTCTGATTGCGATGAAAATTCTTCATGCACATCTATATATAATGTACCTCCTTCATGTAAAGTTTCATCAAAATCTTTCAATTGGTTAAGGAGGAGTTGTGCTTACAAGGTCTCCCATTGAATAATGTATTTAAAAAGTCTAAGCCCAATTATCTCCCCTGAATGACATCTGATTGCGATGAAAATTCTTCATGCACATCTACACATGATGTACTTCCTTCAAGTAAAGTTTCATCAATATTCTTCAAGTGGTTTAGGAGGAGTTGCGCTTACGAGGTCTCCCATTGAATAATGTATTTAAAAAGTCTAAGTCCAATTATCTCCCCTGAATGACATCTGATTGCAATGAAAATTCTTCATGCACATCTACATAGATGTACTTCCTTCATTTTAAGTTTCAGCAAAATCCTTCAAGAGGTTTAGGAGGAGAAGCGCTTACAAGTAATAAAAACAGACAGACGGACAGACAGACAGACAGACGGACAGGCAGACAGGGTGTTTCCTATATACCCCCCAAACTTTGTTTGCGGGGGGTATAAACATCAGTCATGCTACCAAAACCACATCTGCTGGTAAAATATCATTACCCTACTGCATACAGTATCCAAGATATGGACCTAAACTAAGAATTTAACTGAGTCGCTAAGTGTAAAATGTAGGTCACAATGACCTAATTCTTAGTGGGTTGTGTTATGCTACCAAAGATACCCTTGCCCATCAAATGGTCAGTTATTATACCTCTTTGTGACCAAGCCATCTTGGCTCAAACTAATTTCGAAGTCTTTCATTGCCTTGCCATAATGGATGAGTAGTTAGTTGTAAAACATTTTCGTAATACTCATCTAATATTCGAGAGTCAGCAAGTGATCTAAACCTGAATAAAATAATATTAAATATGTTATATATTCATCAGTATAATCTTGAGACAAGATATACAACTGGTATAACGGTATAATTTTTATTACCATCATATAAAAGTGTTACATGTATATTGGTTATTCATGTTAGTTGTAGATTTATAGTAATATCCAATATACCATTGTGGTCCCCAATAGAGGGAAACATCTAGAATTGTAATCATGAAATGAATAGTTGTTTCCTGAAAGGGCGCAATTGTTTAATACAGTTTTGGTTTACCTGGATGACGTCACAAACATGTAACAATACAATTGTTTTCCTCTGAATAAATACATTGCAGGAAAACATCCAGAATTAATAATCATGGTACCGTAAAAGACCAATCAAATTATTAGAAATTTACCAAACATATAATAATATTTTTTAGTCTTAACATGTATGTCAGTACATTTGCTACATGTTAAATGTCTTAAAATTAGACTGTTACTTCTAAAACAAATTATTGAAACTATTTTTGTTATTTTTGTTTAGTAATGTTAACTGCCCTTTAACACACGGGTAATATAACGCATTCTGTTTTACTGGTGGAGAAAACCTGAATGGACAGGCATCGAATTTGGACTAAGAACTTCAGATCTATTCAACAATTCTTCTCAGCTGATACATTTGATCAATTGGGTATGACCAAATTTAAGTATGGTAGAATTTTCGAGGGATTAAGTAGTCAAGAGTTTTCACATGGAACACCAGTTCAACATACATTTACAAATCAATAACTCAATGTTTAGATTTATACAATCTTTGCAAAAGAACACAAATTGCTTCAGGGATCTCTTATGAATACCCTAGATGTTAAAAACTAGTAAAATTATTAAAGTGTGACAAACATTTGCACTGTACTTTGTAGATGACGTAAACAGCCTTAGTGACCAAACAACAAAAAAAGAGCTAAAACTTATAACAAATCACATTTTAAGTAATTCATCTTTTGATTCAGAACAGCCATTTTGATGTTTCTTGAGCCATCTGTCCCATGCCTGTTCTCTATGAAACTCACATAAGTACACCTGACAGCCTAAAAAAAACCCAACACTTGCTGGATAATGTTAGTGGTATCTATAGTAAAATTTAAGTCACAAACTTATCTTAAGCACTATTACAAATTAAAAACTGGTCCCTAAACATGAAATTATACAAGTTTTTATTTATTACTACAAATCACAATTTATTGATGTCTCTACATTTGAAAGCTAAGAAAATTTGATAAAGCAAGTTTCTAATTCAGAAAATATGTACAACTATAGTTATCATTGGTTATTATTTTTCAATAAATATAATAGACATCCTATTTAAAAAATATTTCTTTTGACTTTTTACCTTTCAATTTAATTTTGTTTGGTTTTATCTTTATTTAGACAAGGTTTTACTTATCATTGAATAACTATTGTCTTCTTTAAAACCACTATGCAACACAGTGTGATATTAAGCCTGGGAGCATCATTTTTATGTTAATGAATGACATGAATGAGTTATGATACATGTATCTCACAAAATATTAAGACACAGGCAATAATATTTATTATTACATGAGTAGAAATTTACTATTATTTGATTGGCCAAAAAGGTTATTTGTAGTCATCTTATGTTGCAATATTAAACTCTTAGTCTTAAAATAGAACAATGGAATGTATAATTTGATAGTATATGGTTTAAGCTTAAAAATAGAATAAAAAGCTACGCCGAGCGCAGCATGATACGACCGCAACAAGTTTAACTCTGTACATTAGAGGCCTAATATGGATAGTCCATTGCTTTGGTCACATGAAGCCCATGGTGGACTTACAAAGCTTTTTGACACATGCATCCTGTGGTGGACTTAAAAATGCATTTTTCACACATATATATTTACATCAACATCTAATACAAAAAGCCTTATTTATATACATGTAATAACTACAACTTAATTTTAAGTATAAAACTATTTGCCTTGACAACTTTGAAAATTGGTGTTTTTGGCCCCTTTGACCCCTAATTTCTCGAAAACGGTAAGAGGTATTGCAAATCTGATTGAAAAACACAACAAGGAATTTTCACAAGGATTCCAATGAAAAAAAGATTTTGAAAATCAGACCAAAAATAAAAAAGTTGATTTTATGGGCGTGGCCTGTCTTTAGCCCCCTGTAGCAGTGTAATGGTGAAATACATGTCAAAATCATTGACACATTTAGCAGACAGAATTTTATGAGCACTTCAACAAAAAAAGAATTTTCAAAATTGAATGAATAATGAACATTCTACAACAGTTTTGTCAATACACCCGTTTTAGCCCCTTTGGCCCTTTTTTCTATAACAGTAGGGGCCACAAACCCCAGATACAAAACCAACATTCCTTTTGTGGATATGATCATCATATTTAAACTTCATAACATTTGGCTGGCCCAATACAACTTAATATTGGTAAAAAACTATTTGCCTGGACAAACTTTTATAAATGGCATTTTTGGCCCCTTTGACCCCTTATTTCTCGAAAACGGTATGAGATATTGCAAATCTGATTGAAAAATGCAGGCAGGGATTTTTACAAGGATTCCAATGAAAAAAAGATTTTGAAAATCGGACAATAAATAAAAAAGTCGATTTTTTGGGTGTGGCCCCTTTTTGACCCCTTATAGCAATGTAACGGTACAAGATACATCAAAGGTGTTGTTACATTTTGCTGACAGAATTTATTGAGGAATACAATTAAAAAAGAATGATCAAAATCGGATGAAAATAAAACATTCTACAGACGTTTTGTCAATACACCCGTTTTAGCCCCTTTTGGCCCTTTTTTCTAAAACGGTAGGGGCCAGAAACCCCAAATGCAATACCAACCTTCCTTTAGTGGTTATAAACATCATATCAAAATTTTATAACAATTGGTTAACTGCAACTAAAGTTATCGCACGGAAACCAAAGTGTCTACAGACGACGACGACGACAACGACAACGCCAACGCCAACGACATCGCCATAACATAATACGATCGCAAAAAATTTGCGGTCGTATAAAAACTGTCAATCTGATTTGATAGTACATGGCTTTAGTCTAAAAAAAAGAAATGAAAGTAAACCTACATATATAAATTGGATTATATTTTTCTCCTAGTTTTAAATGTTTACAATGATTTTTTTAAAAATAGGAATAAATCTTTAATACAAAATGATCCTATTAGTTTGAAATAAATGGTTCAAAACATTATTGTGACATATTTGAATTTAGGAAACATACTGTGATGATTGATTTTATGTACCAATCAACGCTAAAAAATGTACATCCACCTCACCTACGGTTTGGCGAATATAACATTTCTTCAGGTTGATAGCAACTGAATCATATATTAATATTATGGATACCCATTCATTTCAATTCTACAAGAATAAATTCCCAGTTTGAAAGATTTAAACACTCTATCTGAAAGTCCTATAGAATGTTGTTAAAATATTGGGATAGGAGATTCAGCTTTATCACATTTCAATACAAGTAATACTGCTAGCATGCTCACCAAGGATACCCCCCCCCCCAAAGGCTATTAAAAAAGTCAAAGTCCAATTATCTCTTAGAATGATTACTGACAGTAACGAAAATTCTTCGTGCACATCTTAATATGGTGTCATGTAAAGTTTCATCAGAATCCTTTAAGCAGTATAGGAGTAGTTGCACTTACAAGGTCACCTATTAAACAACAAGTCTAAAACGTCTAAGTCCAATTATCTCCCTTGAATGATATCCAACAGCAAATAAAATTCTTCATGCACATCTCCATATTGTGAACATCCTTCATGTAAAGTTTTATCAAAAACCATAAAGCGGTTTATGAGCTGCGCTTACGAGGTATTTGGACAGACGGGACAGACAGACAGACAGTGTGATTCCTATAAACCCCCCAAACTGGTATAATACAATCAATGAGTTTAGAAATTTATGATTTTAATTGTAACCTTATATTAAAGTGTACATATTAACTGAACATCATTGCTAAAACCAACACCAATAATGACCACTACAGTATAAAAAGCAGTACACCAAATAAACATGTATAGTTATACAAATATGTTTTATCAACCTTACCACCACTGGATATCTACAAATTTAATTAAAAATATTAAAAAAATATACATATGTCATGACAGTGATAAGTTTATAAAATGTGCCATGTTTACTGTTACTATCAAAATCATGTCAATATGTGGATTGTGTGTTTCTGGCATATACATGTATTCCGTATTCAATATTTCAGAGTTTGGCTTTAGTGCTGTGTGGAGGTCGTAGAAAGCTTCCATGTGCTTCAATTGTATGCTCTTATATCGGTTTTTGAAATACATTTTGGAGGACTGAATTTCAATGCATGCATTGAAATGACAATGTTTACGGCAGGAAATGATAGAATTATAAATGCAGCTCATGCTGATTATAAGATAAAGACATGTAGTGTATAACAATAAATTGCAAAATAATTCAACTTAAGCTTCTTTTTTGTTTGCTTTGATAATGTTTTCTTCTACCATTATCATTCACAAAATAAATACTTGGAAAGACTTCTTCCAGAGCTGCTATTTCGCTGGCATCATTATCAGTCATAAAGTATGGTGGCTCCCATTCTTGATTCCAATGGCGTATGAACTCCAAGGCTTCTTTTATAGTGTCTGACTTTTCATTGGCTATAATAAATGTAGCTACATTTATATATCCGACATTAGTATTGACACATATAAAGAACAGTGGAAGATCATATTTGGAGGTTCCATATGTTGCATCAAGCAAACATATCTCTTTACCATAAAGACCAAGTAATCTTTTCTGGTGATGACTCTGATGCACAAACATGAACTGCTCATCAGGTGATTTATCATCTGGTCGACTGAAATAAAATAGAAATAATAACATTTGAGTATATTCAATTACAGGTACAATTAAGATTATTCATACACTTAATTTTAAAAAAAGATATTTTTTATAAAAGCATTGCAACTGTTTTATGAATTACAAATATTTATTCAATTTATAAGCATAAAATAATAATTAGTGAATGAATACAGTTAGTAATATAATGTGTACTATGAAGTTTTTTTTTCAAAGAAAAAGACTACCAGTAATTATGTAGAAGTAATAGCATCAGAAACTGTTTCACCTAAACCATATAAACATGTACCGTAAATGTCAGGTGAGAAAATAACACAACACAAAAGATGGTGCAGAGAATAAATAGTTGGATGCTATTCTAGACATCTTGATGAATAACAAAGTTCTAATTTAAGAAACCTATAGATGACTAGAAACATGTAAGCTAAGCATACATTAGGTTTCCAACAAGAACATTTTTGTCAGCAATCAATAAAATAGGACATAAAGTGTGATAATGGTGATATAGATACATAAAGTGTGATAATGGTGATATAGATACATAAAGTGTGATAATGGTGATATAGATACATAAAGTGTGATAATGGTGATATACAAGTAGATAGTTTAAATGGAAGACATAGATTGCGATAATGGTGATATAGTTTAAATGGAGATCATAAATAGTAATAATGTCAGTGTTCTCCCCAGACCAATACAGCACTGTGGTATCAGTATTATTTTGTGAAAATTTACATGTAAATGTATAATAAATGTATTAGAACCACAGTCATTTTACTGCTAACAGCAACCATAGTGTTACTGCAATGTTTGGGGAAAACACTGTTATGATGATGGTTGTATTAGACTGCTACAATTAGCATAGATACTAAATATAAGATAACATAAGGCCAAGTAAATAAATATGCATGTTTCAGGTTTTAAAGTCAAACAAAATAGATACATGTATGCAGGCAAACATATATTTTTTAAACTTTCAACATATGGAAAGGAGGATTTAAAGTTTTACAGAACTTTATCAAAAATTTTCAATAAACGTTACGATAAGCAACAGGATATGCAGGGAAATCAGAACACTCATATTATTCTAATTGGCCTTGCTCAAGAAAAAAATAAGAAGGATATGACTGTAAAAAAAAGCATAAGTTTACCTTTACAACATTAGCTTTTGATAATTTCCAGGATAAAAAAAAACAACATTAAAATGATATTTTGGCTACAGAAAAAAAGTATTCAGGTGAATGCTCTATCTGAAAAGAGGAAGCAAAAAATAAAACAAGTAAATCTGTGAGCTAATGCTCACTAGTGATACCCCATTTCCCCCAAATTATGCCTTGCGTAAAAGTTTTATTACTCTGTAAAAAGGAAGTTGTTGACCAAAGAACATAGAACGGATATGCACATGTACAACATATGGGACTATAGGATAAAGCTATATGCAAAATATCAGACCTCTATCTCTTGTAGTTGATGAGCAATTTGTGATGATAATTTTGCATTCATGTTCACTATAAGAGAAAAATCTAAGTATTCTATCAAATTTCAAATCATTCGAATGTGGCTTTTGTGAGACAAGCTTGAAGGACTTTCCATATTATTGGTTTGGCCTCAAATAAGAGGTTAAAGTCTGAGAGATCTACAAGTCCCTCAGGCATATTGTTTGTTCAGAACTATCCTTCCAATTTATTCTGATGTACAGTTTCCAAGAAAAGCTTAAAGGATATTCATATGAACGGGTATACCGAAATGAGTAAACTTAATGCCCCCCTGACATTGTGGGGGCATAAAAAGAACTCTAAAAGACATTTTATCATACACCGAAGATATGGAACATGTAAAATCGTTTTTTCTCAAATTTCTTTTAGCACCATACAGGTCACAGTTCTAGCCATTTTGCCAATTGTGTTACATTTCCCCTAAAAGTGTGATGTTATTGCATGTAATGTTTTTTTTCAATTATCCATCCATAACTTGTTGCATTTCCCATCTGACAACCCAATCATCTTCATAAGGTTTGTTGACCTCTTTTTCGACCAATATTAATCAAAGTAAATTAAAATGACCCAAATATATAAACCTCAAGCAAGTTCTTAGAAAGAAATTATCTTCTGGATGCTCTTCTCTCCATTTTTCAACCAATGTCTGAAGATTAACTTGGTCATCCTTTGAAAATCTGAAAAACAAATATAGTCTGACATGGTATTACTGTGGCAAGATGCATACTATAACATCTGATGCACTAAAAATTTTAAGGTTGAACATTTATGCTAAACAATTATTTGAAGGTCATATTGACTATTGTAAAAGGAGTTATGGATAATAGATCTTACCCCTGTCATTGCTGAATCTAAGTGTCAATGTTTAATAACAAAAGGCTCCTAGGAGCCTGAATTGCTCATCTGGTCTTGATGTCAACCCTATGAAGATTTTTGTAGAGGTAAATGAGCTGAATGTTTAAGTAAGCAACATATTTTCTCTATCTGCTATAGTTTTCATTCTGCAGGCAAAAAACATATGAAAAATTGTTGTTTTAGGGATCCTATAAGGAGTCATTTGCCAACTTTGACCCAATAGAGACTTTTGTAGAACTGAATGACCTCAACATTTAAGCTAGCAACAGCTTTTGTCTATCTTCTACAGTTTCCATTCTGTATGACAAAAAAAAACAATAATTTTCACCTTCAAGGGGCTGTAACCCCTATAAGAGGTCATCTGACAACTTTGACCCTAAGAAGACTTTTGTAGAGCTAAACGAGCTGATCATTTAAGCAAGAGCTTTTCTCTATCTGTTATAGTTTTCATTAGATATAAGCCAAAAACATGGAAAAAAAAACACCACTATTTTTCACCTTAAATGGACTGTAACCCCTATAAGGGGTCATCTGACAACTTTTATCAAATGGAGACTTTAGTAGACCTTTTGGAACTGAAGCAGTAGGGAGGAATCAGATTTCATCTGTCTCCAGTCTCTTATACTTTAATTTATAAGCCAAAAACTGTGGTCAGACCCCATGTTCTATTTTTAGTAACAACCACCATGTTTTTTTTTTGTCAATAATCACCATTTGTGCAATCTTGTTGGAGGACATACAAGATATTAAGTGTGCAAAGTTTCAAGGCAATCCTTTCAGTAGTTTCAGAGAAGATATTTAAATAAAAAATAATGATGACGACAACGGATGCCAAGTGCTAAAAATCTATTTAATGTTGTAGAAGGAGTACAGGTGTATAACAGATATACACCCTCATATAATTGTATATCAACCATTTTTTAAGTAAAGCATATCTTATATAGATACATGTATCTAGAAAAGTTTTTGAAAATATTTAACTTTGTGAAACTTGTCAGAGGAAAAATCTTACCGGAACTGTCTTTTAAAGGCATCCATATGATTTCTGATGTCTTTGTCAGTGGGGTTATATCGGCGATTGGGGGTTGCAACATCAATTCCCAGAGTCTTTGTATGCATTTTCAGATGTCTTTTCATTTCTGAGACCTTGGTGACCCCATTACCAGCAAGTTCCTTTATCTTAGCTTTTACCTCATCACCGACTGGTAGAGACAGACCAGCGAACTGAATTATAAATGAATCACATATGTATGTATGTGATCTGATACAAGAATAAAATGTTATAAGTTACCCTAATAATCTGGTCATTCAATGATTTTATTATGTGCTAGTTTTAGTAATAAACATAGAGTATACAAAATTAATTATTAGCTTAGTTATCACCATGCATTTATGTATGGTGTAACAGAGGGTTTCTAAAATGTAGCTGAAATATGCTGTCTTAATAAAAAAAAAATGTTTATGTTCCTTTTTACCACCTACCCAGAAAGATCAGCCCAACTAGAAGTATTTTTTTCAACTATTGGAATGAAAAACATTTTTTTGTTCTAGACTTTACACATTGATATATAAGGAATTAAGGACACCAAGTCCCAAGATAGGACAATGTTTCTAGGACCTCTTTAGTTCTTCCACAGACAACCCCTTTATATTTTTCAAACATATCTATTGTGCATGCTCTATGGTGGCTTCAAACTAATGCTATACAAAATTCTTTTTCATGAAAAAAATTTTAGTCCTGTTTTTCTATAAATAGCTATTAGCATATTGTGGTTTCATTATTATTGTTAGTGGGGTATCAATTTTCGTGGTTTACATGGATGGTCTTTATCCATGAAAAGTAAATCTTATTTAGCTACAATAAGACCATTTAAGTACAAAATTTTCAGAAACAGAGAACAGTTCATCAATTTTAACCCAACTTTTTCACACCTTATCACTAAATAGTCATGCAAGATACTTGCCAATGTAAAAATGCTGCATTTTTTCATGAGATACCTATTTTAAAAAGATCAGGGGGTGTTTGCTGAGAAATTAGTGAAGAAGAAGCCAAGCGAAGCGAGACTTGAAAATTTTTTATAGACTTATTTTCGCGATGATTTTGATGTGAATTAACACTTTTAACACAGAAAATTCAATTTTATAGGATTTATAGGACAAAAGACCCCAATATAGGACTATATAGGATATGGCTAATTTTTTTAGGAAATATAGGTTTTAAAGGACAACTACATGTATGACCCATGCTGTATGCTGCAGATCCCTGAACCATGAATTGAAGATTCCATGAACTAATTTGTTTTCATCAAATTATGAAAAATGGTACCCACGAAAACAAATAAATGCACAGTAATACTTCCACAAATTCTTTGCAGTCATAAAAATTGGTCAAAGCCAAAATTATATTCACCTCTCCTTGAAGATGAAACTTATGCTCTTCATTTTTTGGAAACATTATATGGTATTCATCCACTTTGTTGACATCAGAATCTAGAATGACTTTCCTTAATGCCTTAGAAGTCTCCTTCTTTTTCCATGCCGTGGGAATCTGGATCTACAAAATAGTTCTGACTGGTCAACCAAAAATTCTTATGCATCTTTAGAATACCAAACTGGGAAACTTTAACATGTTTAAACCATGAAAACCAATTTTGGTGCAAATCATTTCTTCAAATACGACACGCCACATAAAAAAGACAGAAAAAAATTATGGCATATGTAGACAAGCTTAAAAAAAAACAAAAATTCTATACATTTGTTCCTGTGATAATTAATTGCTTAATGTCATATGTAGATAACAATGGTACAAAGTATATATGATGCAATGTTTCTAAAAAGTCTACAATCCATTGACCATGACCATGACCACATTATTTTTTGACAAGTTTTGAAAGACCCATGTAAGATAAAATGTTATTGATCAGATGCAGCACAGACAGATATTGGTTAAACATGTTACAGGGTTCCCACTATTTTTTGGACACAAAATTCAAGGGTTTTACAAGGACTTTTCAAGGGTATTGAGGTCATTTTCAAGTATTAAAATAGTCCGCAAAATTTTTAAAAATTCAATATTTTTCGGCCTTTTTTTATCAAACAGTCAACAAATCTGCATATTACAAAATTCCAGGGTTTTTCAAGGATATTTGATAAAATTCAAGGATTTTTCCAGGTTTTTGAACATTGAAATGAAATTCAAGGACTTTTCCAGGTTTCCTTAAATTCAAGGATGGCGTGGGAACCCTGATGTTAAAATGGCATGTAAATATTTCAGGGGTAATTTGTTAACAGCACAATCTGTGTACAAGTAGTTATTTACAATTTATTAACCTTAAAATCAGGAAACCTCAAAATTCTTTTAACCACAATTCTGGCTGGGCATTCCATTTTTTTGCTATTTTGTATTAGGATTCTCCCTTTCTGGTTGTAATTGTGGTCAGACTGGGAACTTTGCTCCTACAAATAAACTAGAATAAATAAACTGAAAAATCTATCTGTCTTAAGTTAAATATGCATATCTTTTTTTAAAATTTAATTTTGTCATCAAAATATCAAGCATTTTATAAAGTTGTTCAGCAAATAAGTAATTCTTAGTATTATCCATTCAAATCCATCCAATCATGTAACCACAATTTTCTTCTCATAATTTCATAAAACATATTAAAAACAAAAAGCTTTGCCGAGCGCAGCAGGATACGATCGCAACATGTTGAACCCTGTACGTTTTAGGCCCAATATGGATAGTCAATTGCTCTGGACACATGCAGCCCTTGGTGGACTGACAAAGGTTTTTGACACATGCAGCTTTTGGTGGACTTTCTGTTCACATTTTAAACAGAATTTTTTTTTCAAAAGGAGATCCAAAAATAAAAAATTTCGATTTCGACCCCTTTTGAACCCTAATTTTGTAACGGGTGAAAAAGGGGGGGTCACAAAATTTGATCAGGCCTGCTCTTTTATGGTAAGGACAACCCTTGACAAATTTCATAGCAATTGGCTAACTAGCACTAAACGAAAAAAGGGGGGACCCCTAAAATCAATCCCATCCATCCTTTTATAGTAAGGAACAAAACTGCCAAGTTTGAAGTCAATCGAAAAACTAGAACTTTAGTTATCGTGGAAACCTTAAAAGTTAACAGACAACGACGCCGACAACGACAGCATCATACCATTATACGACCACAAATTTATTGCGGTCGTATAATAAAGACTAAATTTATGTACAAATTTTAGTCAAAATTTAATTATTATTTCAAAGTTAAGGAAAAATGGCCTAAATGAAAAAACTTTGAAAAAAAAGGCAGAGAAATCTCTTGTACCTTTGATTTGTTTTGGGTTTTTTGCTTAATATACATGTAATAGTTTTAATGACCCTCCATCTAAAATTTACTAAATGTCTTGAAGATTTAATCATTTAATATACTAAATTTCAGATGTGTATCTCAAATCAGAAGCTAAAAGAAGAATATTTATACTTTTTTAATAGACCATTGAATATAATACTTGAAAAGGGGATATGGAAGTTGACCTTCAAAAACAGACCCATAAAAGGAAATTTGGGGCTTTTTACATCCCTCAGACATACAAATTTTGACCTCTCAGAATGTTTTGTGTCTATCTTAAGCTTAAACTGGCATATTACCTTGAAAATGTGCCCTTTCAGAAGAAATTTTGAACATTTTGAAGAAGAAATGAATCACAACCTTCAGAAAAAGCCTATTTTCAGATATTTTTTTTTGGGGGGGGGGGTTGGGTGGGGGGGGGTAATGGCCCAATTGTAACGAAGGTTGCCATGAATTTAATCAAATACGTACATGTATGCTATTGCTTGATTAATGCTCTATTACCTGTTCATTCTTGAACTGAATCTTCTTTTTTAGGTTTCTGTCTGGACCATTGTGGCACTCTCTAATTTCTTGGCCTATGACAATGAAGGGACAGTTGTCACACATTTCCATTTTCTTCCCTTCATCATTGTAGCTATCTTCCCAATAAACACGATGAGCTTTAAGATCTGGCAAAAGTATTCAAACAAAATGTCTGTCAAAAAATTGTACAACTTTAAGTATATTGCATGTTTTTCCATTGCCTTAGTAAGACATATAGATTGTAATCCACTTCTTTCATGTTCATGGTATAGGAGAGCATAAATAATGATTTATTTCCTAGCTAGATTTTGATCAATTATCAGTTTGTTTTAAATAGAGAATTCATCTGCAGGGCAAATAATTTTGTAATTCACCTCTGAGCTAAGCTGTCACTTATTATTTAGGGTTGTAGGATTTGTCAGAAAGCAAAATGTAAATCATTAAAGAGAGTACTATAGTACAAATCTACAAGCCAAACATCAAGAGACTAAGGCATGTAGTTGCTGAGAAAACTGTCAAACAATGTGAAAAAACTTTACTTCTTGTTAAATTTTAGGCTTGAAATTGCTTTAATACCTTACAGTACAGTAGGACAAAGTTTCTTGCCATATATCAAGAGCCTGTTGTATGTAGTAATAAATAAAATTTACAACAAAGTTCCAGACAATAAATTTTGCTACGCCTGACATGTGTTTCGACTATTGAAGACTCATCAGAGGCGCTCTACCAAAATATTGAAATAGCCAAACATTATATCCAAATCATGAAGAGCATTGAGCAATAAACCAAAAGAATATTGAAATGGGACACCAAATATGACAAAGATCAACCTATGTCTGGGGTAGGTAGGAAAGAAACTTAGGGTTTTAGATGGATTTGAAATTTAAACGGATAGTTTATAGCTTTGGTCATGTTGGTGTATTCGTCAACACAAAAGTTGATGCCAGAGCCGATTAACCTAGGGGAATTCAAAACTCCACCAGCAGAGCTAACCATCACGGATGTTAGAAATAACAATTACAACAAAGTTACAGACAATAAATTTTGCTTTGCCTACCCGAGAAAAACAGACAAAATTTTTTGTGACACCAAGGACACAGGACAACAAAGACAATGGATAGTGCCTAAGTGACTCCAAGATGTCACTTTGCAACATGTTGCAGGATGACATAATGAAACTTAATACCAGTTTAAAGAAGCTCTAAGGTCGAACATTTACTATTTCAAAATCAATATTTTTCACTTTGTAAAATCCGTCTAACAAAATGCAATATCTATATACATGTACATATATGCTACCACAAATAATCAAGTACAAAACACCTTATATAGGTAATATAACAACACCTACCAGTGTTCCATTTTAAAATGAGTTTGTCCTCCTTTTTGACAATGCATTTGTTTTATTGTTTTGTTTTTTTTAAAAAAAAAAAACACTTATTGGTATGATTTTAGAAATTATAATTTATCACGAGTGGTTTTACACAATATTTCTTATATAATGTGAATTTTGTACTTTTTCAAATTGTCAAAATGAAAGGACTAAGGTTCTATGTATTTAATATAAATCATGTAAATTGAATAGCTGCATTACTATCATTAGGACTGTATGAGTGGTCATGCCTATAACGTGTGGAGATACTCATATGAGATGGTCAGAAATATGTAGACCATGTATATTACTTCAACTTAATTTATGTAATTTTATGAAAAACAAAAATAAATATTAAAGGCACCTAGATCATCTGTAGTTGAAAATCCTTTATTCCTCTTGTAAATTGTGAATGAAGATATTGTTTCAACCTCAAATTCATGAATTTTCTCTTCTACATCCTTGAGACTTTGAACTACTGTATATGATGGCATCTTTCTTCTAATATCTGTAACAATGTGGGATAAAATAATGTTTAGGTGTTGTTTATACAAATGTTGACAGTTGACACATAAGTATATTAAATTGAACCTTAATAATAAAGTTCAGAATATATTTTAAAACAATAATTCTATTAACCAAATTAATAGTTTCAAGTTTCAATTGTTTTTTTTTTTTCATGAAACCATTGTTTGTTATTTAATGATTCCAATGATTCAGAAGGTATTGTTCTCCTTTACCGGACATGTCCAGTAGTCATGTACAGTAGTCTAGTACAGATATTAACATTTCTAATATTCTAATATATAATTTTTTTAAATGAAAGGGGGCCATTTAATTTTTAATACGCCAATGGTCCATTGCCCCCTGCCTTCCCAATCAGCTTTTTTAAATGCCACTATAGTGACAAAAATTTTTTCTATTATGTAAACTTATTACTTATTGTGTCCATCCAGCCGGTCAAGTTTCACACGATTTGCGTGACCCTAACACATTTTGGGACAAATTGACAACATTTTTCTTTGATCTTTTGTTTGCCGCCTTTGCATTTGCATTTTTTACCAAATTTCTCGCATAAAACTTTAAACCCCCAAAATCGGTTTAATATATTTTGGGATCTTGTATTTGGAGACTTAGAAAAAAATATATATCTGAATACCTGAAAACAAGATCCCTAAACGGCAAAATAGATTTATACCCAGAGTCCAGAGGCAGAGCGTCCTTCATTTATCGTTTGTGGGCCGTTCAGGAACGGGACAAATATCAAAGATATCTATATTGCGATATACCATGTAACATTATAATTCTTACCACACTGTAGTGTACAAGTCAAAACTGGACGTGGAGTAAAGAAGTAAAGAAGTAAAAATTGCAAAAATAACACGTGTTACTAAAATCAGGGGTAAAAATTGTAGGGGACAGAAACGTATCTTAACAGGCGAAGAAATCCGAGGCCTTCCGATTACCTCCTTTTGAGAGATCTGATCTAAACAGAACATGCTCTGAACAGAATAATCGAGCACGGCCTCGGGCCGTGCTCGATTATTCTGTTCAGAGCATGTTCTGTTTACTCTGTACAACGTAGAAAATCAAGTAACATGGAGCACATTCAGAAGAAGAATGGCCTAAATTCAGTATTGCTAACCCTTAAATTAGACAAATAAATGCCCAATTTTACTAAAGCGTTGTAAATGACAATAATTTTAAAGTTTCAATATTTGTTTTCAATGTTTAATTAAATAGATAAACAAATAGCCTAATATATTCTCTTTTAACTCACGTTGTTTCATTGGTCGCCATCTTGTTTTACAACTGCTCCAAACACACCACCTTCTCAAATGGAGTAGACAGAAGATACTCCGAACACATGTTCCGTTTTACTCGATTAATGTTCCGAGTGTTCGGAGCGTTTGGAGGTAATAATCGAGCACCACCCTAGACTCGACCCTCCGGGATAGACACTCCATGTTTTATTTTATGGCCATTTCCGCTTGAGCGGAAACTTTGTTTAAAAAGTTGTTTTTGACAAAAAAATTACTTTAGAGACAGATGTCCCTTTAATTAAACTAATTAATGAGTTTTATCACATAAGATAAGGTAACATTTTAAGTGTAGCATGTCTACTGTAGTAAATGCATTCTCCCTCATATAAATTCATGAAAATGACCATGCAACTTCACTTGTTTCACATGATCATCTAATGTGGAAAAAAATACAAATTGTACCCAAGCACCTGTGGATTTACATTAGCGTTTTACCCTAACCCTTTCATTCATTATTTTTGGTTTTTGACCTAGCTTCCAATGATTTGATTCAAATGCTGTTGATGAGAGATTAAGTACTCCCTGAAAATATCGGTATACAGCATAACCAAATTAACCACTATTTATACCCATTTTGTTATTGTATTTTACAAGATATTCATACAATGTCATGTGCTAGAATGTACATCTGTACATGTCATGCATGTTCTTATAAAATTTTTGAAACAAGACCAACTTTCTTTCTTTTTTTCCCAGTATGGTTATAGCTGATGCAGAGAGTCCAGGCCCAGTGAGGAAAAGGGCCAAGTTATCTCTAAAGTTGTCAAAGAAAGGGGACTTGAGGGCTAATAGTCCAGCTACAGCACTAGTCAAGGAAGAGAAGGAATGCACTAACAGTATAGCTAACGGTCACGGTGCTGTAAAAGAGGAGCCATTTTTGGCTGGGTATTGAAGATTTTATATTCATAATTTTATTGTGGGGACAGTGGGGTATCAATTTTCATGGTTTTTGTGGATGACATTTAACATTGATCTGATAACACTTTGCTGCAGACTTCAAAACCACCAATTTAAGAATCTTCAAAAAATGATACCCATGAAAATAAGTGAATGTACAGTATGTCTGAATAAGGATAAATTAAAACTGATATACAACATTTGTACAATACATGTATAAGAATAAGAATAATTTTATTACCCAGTGACTGGGCCCATTTCTGGGCAAAAGTTACATTGATCTAACAATAAACATACAACATGTACAAAGACATTACAACAATAATGCATATGGTGTTATTTAATTTGTTGTCACAGAATCAGAGCCTGTACAAAAACTTATAAACATATATATGCAGTGTAAAACTTGTGGAACAATAATGTATATGATGTAAGAAAATTGATAAAAAAACACTGTGTAAATGATAATTTTCTACTTCTATGCCCAGTCAATGAAAGTATGGGGATTTTGCGAGGCAGGGCATTATAACTTCTTGTTTGAAAGATCTTGACTGTCATACATGTAACTGTTAAGACCCTCTTGCTGTCATTCCATATTTTCCAATGTTTTCAAATAGTTCTTCAGTATTTGCTGCTTCAAAATTTACAGAAATTTAAAGAAAGCACAGGAAATCCAGTTTGGTTTTGCCGGTTTAGTCAGGATTTGGTAAATTGAGAACCCCCACCCATAATTAGTTATTTGGATATATGTTCCTCCCTACCCTGATTGCATTTAAATCTGGAACAGACCCCAATTAACATGATTAATTTTGGTCTCACCTACATCATGTACATAAGCAAATCTTGGTTGGACTGTGACATGTGTGAGAACTTTTTATATACATGTAGAAAAGAAATAAAGATTTCAAATATTTTTCAGTGATGTAAGTGAAGATATAACAGACAGGAAATCAGTCTGTGAGGGTGAGAACAGCTTCCAGGACACTTATGTTGTACCTGCAGTGTCATCGTTAGAAAATCTTGGCAAGTTTTATCACCTTTTGGATGGGCTCTTAGAATTCAGGTTCTCAAACGATGAATATCATATTGGGCAATGGAGTGCTCATGAATTTTTTTTTAACAACAACTTATCACAGCTGTGTAATATTTGGTATGAAGCATTAGAAGGTGTTCCATAATGTGGGATTCAAGTCTGCCATGTCTGTTATTCACCTTCTCCCTGTTTTTTCAATAAGGGTTGAACTTATATATAATATATCTTTCCCACATATAAATGTATTGGAATAAAGAAGACAAAAACTTGCAATAAAAAAGACTGTGTCATGGGCTGGTATCAAACTAACTTGCATACAACATATTTCGTACAGAAAATATTGTATAATACACACATAAGTTAAATGAAGGAAGTACATCATATGACAAATGTATAAAGAATTTTCATGGTGCTCAAACATCATTTGGATAACATTCAGGGGAGATAATTGGGTTTACAGATTGTAAAATTTAAGGTCTCATTAACCCCTTCCGGGTCAATTGGTCCCTCCCTCAAATAGTCCATTAAAAATAAAAAGTGCAGTGTTATTGTTTGTAATTGTCAAAGTTTTATTGGATTAATAATGGAATCATGTGTACAATCAAATCAAACCTAAAGATTCACTCATTTTAAATATCCTTGATTCATTTTTGACAAGTGTATGAATTTTGTTTACATGGCTGTGTGAAAAGGCTCCATGTGGAAGACCGGAAAGCATGGTAAAAAGGGTATTTTGAGCATTTTGTAAACAATCCAACTTTGCGAAAAAAGTAATCCTTGATGGTGAAGGTTTTATACCAGCATTAGACAGCAAACTTTATTAGCTTCGCAATGATTTATAACATGTGTACCATCTTACCCGTATTTGTTCAAGCAAAAATTTAGAAAATGCAGATTTTAAGCTGAAAATGAATGTGAACGTAAAAAGGGTTATTTGAGACCTAATATTCAATGGTAGACCTTCTAAATGTCTTGTTTGATTTTGATGAAAAAAGGGAGTTGTGCATGAAGAATTGTCATTAATCTCCAATATCATTCAGGTACATGTAGGATAATTGCACTTAAGTTTTTTTTTCAAACATAAGCTCAATATGAAGCAAACATGGCAAATAGTACATTAGTATCCTTTTTTAAACTCACTTACAGTACATGTATTCAGAATATCAGTTTATTTTACAGGTAATACCTGTTTCCTGAACAGTGTGCTACAGATATTGAGGTTTACACCTGGGTTCCTAGACAGACTGGATGATCTCCATCAAGAACTTGTAACAACAGAAAAACTCAAGAAGCAGGACTTGGTAAAATCTTAAATCTTATAGCACAAGCAACAATGAATAGGAAAATTATATTATTTGTATATCCTATATAGATTTCCTTAAAACTTTTGTAAACTGTGATAAGGCCAAACAAACAAAAATATGTGTGTTTCCTATAATATGTCTGAAAAAACGAGGTAGGTTGGTGTAGGTTGGTAGGTCAACATAGGTTTTTTTTGTTTTTTTTCACAAGTTTTTTTACTTGAGTAATGTTAGGATTAGGTAACCGGAAACACAAATTTTGTTGTTGTTGCCTAATTGCCAATTTGTTCTTGCAGAATTGAAGAAGGTTTCATTTGATAGATTTATTTATTTTAATTTCTTTAATATCTAGTTGACACAGTTTCTGGCAAAACAGTAAAATGTCAATCAAAGAGGGAGGGTTCATTGTTTAAGATTAAGTAAAAGTTTACTCTTCTATAATGATCATGTAGGACTGGCCATTATCTTCAATTTTGATTTCCGGTCTTGTATGATGCATTCATTTTTGGCTGGATTTTACGAGTGAAAAATCCAGGTTATAAAATGGTAAATGTCGGGCGGGCGGGCGGGCCAAAAAATTATTTTCGTAACACTTTTCCATGTTTTCTCAGCAACTACTTATCACAGCCACTTGACATTTGGTATACAGCATCAGGGTGGGGTCCCATTAAGTTGGAATATATCTCTGGTCTGTCACTCACTTACTTCCTGTTTAATGAAATCCAGCCATTTTTGACTTTTTTCACTTTTTTTTACTTTGACAGATTTTTCTCTTTCAGAGCGAGGAAGATGATGAATATAAATCTCCCCTTACTTCACAGCTGGTTAAATTTCTACATCATGTATGTATTATTTGTAAAAGATATTATACCCCACTCATAAGAGATGGGACTAGATTACAATCACCTTGTCTGTCTGTATGTCTGTCCATTATTAACTTTCGTAACACATTTTTCGGCTTCTACTTAAGGGATCGATTTCAAATTTGGTACACATTTAGATGAGTTGTAATGTGCTTCCCCTTCCCAGATCATTCGGGCATGTACTTCCTGTTTCCCTAATGGTGGATTTGGGGTAGCTAGCCCAACCTTGGTGCAACTCTTGTTTCATTAAATTACTCATTTTGTCAGTTTTTGTGTAAATTTGGACATAATCTATAAAGGGAATGAGATGTGGAATAAGTGTTTGTGACACAGCCTACATATATAAACAGTAATTTATAAACAGATCCACAATGGAAAACAGCCAGCAGCCAGCAGCCTTCAATGTGTTTTGCAATTGGAACAAGATAAAAAAGTATTAAACACATGAAAGAAAATAAAATGCAAAGTTTTTGAAAACGTTATTAGCACATGTACTTTGTATACTTTTTAAATGAACATGACTCGTGCATCTTTAGATTGATTGTTAGAATTTAGCTTACAGAAACCCAAAAATGTTATGAATATTAGCTTTAATATATATTTTCAGTTGTACCATAGAATGGACAAGCTTGAAGAAAGACATGGTGAAGTTGCCACTAGTGATGTTATGTCGATGGCAGTGAAACCAGAAAAAATTCTAAACACAATCAGGTTGCTAAACTTAGGTCATCATTAGAATAAAACAAATCATAAAAACAATTGTTAATACAATGAAAAATACAGTGAGGTGATGTTACTTGTTTTTGAGGATGTAGGATGGTAATTTTTTTTTTAGATTTTGTCTTATTTTGGGAGTCCTCTAGAATTTACCATGAAAATAGGGATATTTTTTTGCCTGGTAAATGCCAATTTCTTTTAAAAATAGGGTTTATTGTTTAATTAATAGCTAATTTACAAAGTTTATAAAATTTATAACTTTCTTGTTATTTTTTTCATAGGGTTTTGCACTTAAACAAGTTAAACCCATGAAAAGACAGAGAAAGCCTTTTCCTGCCAAATATCTAACTCTTATTATTTTGAAAATGAGTTTGGCAACCTATGATTTTTATACCCCCCACTTCAAAAGTGGGGGGTATATAGTGATAGGGGTGTCCGTCCGTCCGTCCGTCCGTCCGTCCGTCCGTCCGTCCGTCCGTCCGTCCGTCCTTCCGTCCGTCCTTCCTTCCGTTACACTTCAGGGTACCGATCTCTTATCCGCAACTCCTCCTAAACCCCTTGGCGGATTTTCATGAAACTTACACACAATCTTTATGACATAATGTAGATGTGCACCTACTATTTTAAAATTTTATCAGAATGATTTTTTGGGTTTCCCATAGCAAAACACGGACTTAGTCATTCGACTACATGGGGGTACCCATCTCTTATCCGCAACTGGTCCTAAACCCCTTGATGGATTTTCATGAAACTTACACACAATCTTTGTGACATAATGTAGATGTGCACCTACTATTTTAAAATTTGATCAGAATGATTTTTGGGGTTTCCCATAGCAAAACATGGACTTAGACATTCAGCTACATGGGGGTACCCATCTCTTATCCGCAACTCCTCCTAAACCCCTTGATGGATTTTCATGAAACTTACACACAATCTTTGTGACATAGTGTAGATGTGCACCTACTATTTTAAAATTTGATCAGAATGATTTTTGGGGTTTCCCATAGCAAAACATGGACTTAGCCATTTGGCTACATGGGGGTACCCATCTCTTATCCACAACTCCTCCTAAACCCCTTGATGGATTTTCATGAAACTTACACACAATCTTTGTGACATAATGTAGATGTGCACCTACTATTTTAAAATTTGATCAGGACGATTTTTGGGGTTTCCCATAGCAAAACATGGACTTAGCCATTCGGCTACATGGGGGTACCCATCTCTTATCCGCAACTCCTCCTAAACCCCTTGATGGATTTTCATGAAACTTACACACAATCTTTGTGACGTTATGTAGATGTGCATCTCCTATTTTAAAATTTTATCTGATTAATTTTTTGGGGTGGGTGGGGGGTATTTATTTGTGAGCTGCAGCTCACAGTTTTTCTAGTTTTAAAGCTTATGCTGAACTTTTACCTATGGTCTAGAAATCAAATATACAAATTGAGATTGTTTATTTCTAACTGACCATTCTTGACAATGGAGAAAATTCTTCAATCAGGTTATCTAACTTTATATTTAATTATCCTTTAAATGCAATATTTTATTAATTGAAAACGATAAAGTCATGTCAGTGACTGTGGAACAACTTTTTTTTACCCAACAATCAGTGCATTTATTTTGAATGTTATTACAAATTATTTAACATTGTTTGCTCAGAAGGCCTAACATCCATGACGAATTAGACTAATTGACACTTGAATGCCCCATTGGTGCCTCTTTGCTTGCTTCATCCATGATAAAATAGATATACCTTAAAAAAAACACCTGCAAAAATTCTGAAAGAAACTGTAAAATATTAACATAAATTTCCTGGTTTGCAGTAACAATAAGATGTTGAATAAATCTGTTTGGTACAGCACTCACAAAACTCAGATGACATTGTGTATTTTTTGTGTGATATTAATTAATTCCTTACTGAAAATATATAATAAATTCAGACAGTCAGAGATCCCACTTAAACAAGTAAACAGAATTTAACTTCTTTAAGTAAACAAAAAATTACTTGTTATAGTAAAGTATTTTTCTCTGAGCAAAAATTTACCTATACAAGTAAATTTGAAAAACTTTGAGCTCATTTTACTTGTAACACAATATTTTTACAAACAAACAGATAATTTTCTTGAAATGTTTACATCATCTGCTCTATGGTCCATTAAAAATTTCTGATGTGCATGGCTGTCTTCATGGTGTGCATGGTCTTTGAAAATTGCCCCCTTGGGACAATAAATGTTGATTATTTCTCAATTAACTGAAGACAACAGATAATCTTAGTCTGGTACAGGTTGATGATACTATTAGCCATATTAATAATCATGAATGAAAGTAAATTTCATGGCTAGATAAAGATAATTAAGAAATTAATGATTTTCTATCATTTCACTTGTACAGGTAAATTAGTGAATGTCAAAAAAGGGAGACAATTTTACCTCTCAAGTTAACTTATAGAAGTTAAAATCTGTTTACTTGCCCCTGAATGTCAGGGACAGACCAAGGATTTTAGTATAGGGAGGCATAAAGAATTTTTGTTGTTATTTTTTGCCAAGTGAAGCGAGTTGTAAAATTTTGAAATTTTTTGGGTGTTTTTTTTAAGTGGATTTTGTGCTAAAAACATAACTTTTATCAGTTTTAGGGGGGGGGGGGCTTTTTCTGGTTTCTCCTTGGATCCATGCCTGGAATAACTCAGCACAGATTTTCAAAAAATATCTATCAATGGAATTGAAAGAATGAAAAAGTACCAACATAGCTCCTTGTCCTAAGATAGGCACCTAAAATGTTATTTTATTACCGTATAGCGGGAAATTTTCGCGAGGTTTTAATTTTTGCTATATTCGCAACCATTGCTCTATCGCGAAATTTAGAACCCGCTTAAAATAGAATTACCCTAAATTTGTATTGAGGTTATTATCAAATCGCGAAAATAAATGTCCGTGTATATAACAACTTAGTCATTTGGTATGAAATAGCGAAATTTGCAAGCCGCGCAAATTACCCGCTATACGGTATAGTTTCTTACATGTACATGTATCATCAAATGAAACATATATATATTTTTTTAAATAACTGAAAATTATTTTTGTAGGGAGTTAAATCCAATGTTTGAAGGATATTTGCAGCATGATGCTCAGGAACTACTTAGATGTATTCTGTGTTATCTACAAGATGCAGAAAAAGAAATCGTCAAGTTAAAAGCTTCTATATCCCCATCAGTATTACAAAATCTGTTTACCGCTTCTCTGCCACAGAGAAAGCATGAGGAAAGAAGACCGAATTCTATCAGTGAAAGTCCTCTTAAAGACCAAGATATGTTTCATGAAAATTTATCTTCAGTTTCTTCAAAAGTGAGCAGACTTGTTGAAAATATGTGTATTGAATTGAATGAAAATGTTTCCATGGCTGCGAAAGTTCAAAATATAGAACATGACAAAATTCCAGAATGTCAAATTGCTGACGTAGCGTCTTTTAGTAACGTTACAAAAGATTCTTCATCTGAATCTAGTTCTGTTAATGTCAAACGTAAGCGAAAGCCAAAATCAAAAGCATTAAATAGTGACCTTGATAAACAACATTCAGAAATGAATGGAATCACAGGTAACCATGACAACAGTAACAGCCAGCCCTCTATTTTGACAATGTTGAAACCTAACGGGCCTTGTAAACGGCTTGGAATGAGAGGGGCAGTTGTGAAGAATGGTAAAAACAATGTCCATGATGTTCATGATAATATCAGCAATAATTGTTGCCCAGAAGTCATGGATGTCAAAATTGAGGATAAAAATGATGAGTTCAGTCATAAATCTGGGTTTGATGAACTCGATGGTGATTGTCCAACTTTACCAAATGGTTTAAGTCATAGTCCTAAACCTAAAGGAATGGACAGTACTGATGTCACAAAAAATGGGGATTGTTCAGACATGTTGGATTCAAAAGCCAAAAAGTCAGTCCTGGAAAGAAAACACATCAGCAGGTTTGAATCTCCTGTTAAGTGTCAATCTCCAATTAAAAATTCTCAGGTAGTTAATTCTCCGTTCAAATCAGGTATACCTGTTGTTAAGCTGGAAAAATGTGATCATGTATGTGACAGCCCTAAGAAATCAGTAAGTGTTGCACTAGCAACAAGAACTCTCAGTCCTTTTAAAGTGAATATGCCTAAGTCGAAAAATGCAATGAATGCTATATCAAGGCTGGATTTCTCTGAAAAAGGACAGAAACTGAATGAAAAGAAGAAACATGACTTTGTTGAGAAATTGTTTATGGGGACCCTAATGATTTGCACACGATGTTTGGAGTGTGAATCGTCCAGAGAAAAGATTGAGGAGTTTCACGATATCAGCGTGGCAGTTCACAAGGAGAAGAGAGAGGACTCGGATGATGAAGGTGATGAAAAAGATGAAGACTCTACAGGTAAACTAACATTGGTTTTGACTGGATTGCACCAAGTGAAACTCTGGGTTTAACAATGGAGAATGTCAAGAAGTGGGAAGTTAGGGAAATTTTTTTCATAACAGTTTTCTCAGTAACTACTCTTATTGTTTTGGTATAGAGCTTCAGCATGTGGTCCTGTACAGTGGGATTTGATTTCAGGTTTCAAAAACTTAATCTGTGTATGCCTTACTAAAAAAAATAAGGGCATATGGTGCATTGTAGTGTTGACCATCTTGCATCGGGTTTACCTTCAGTTTAAATAGACAATAAAGAGAATGTGTAAGTGTTCACCACACAACCAACATAAAGAAATGGCATTTTGAAAAATCTAATCACAATGGAAAATCAACATGACCAGAGTCTGCTGCTCGCCGTCTTGCATTGGCCCAAGACTATAAATACAATATACACAAAACCAATCCCAAAATTATCAACGGAAGACCCATTAAAGTTACTTTTTAATGTTGCATTATGGGGTATGTGTGGCATTCCATCTTATTGACTCATTCTTGTTTTGTTTTCAGAAGAAAATGAAGACAGATCAACACTACACAAACTGATGGAATCGTTTGGCGAGGTCGAGAGATTAAAGGGAGATAACAAGTACTTCTGTGATAAATGTGAACACCTGGTCGAAGCTGAGAGATCTCTACATTATAATGTCATGCCAGATATCTTAAGTGTTCATCTTAAGAGGTTTTCTTCTGTCTCAGGGTAAGATAACGAAACATAAATATATATGTTACAGGGTTGAGAAAAAACATATCATGTACATGATGTACAATGTATATAAACATGAAGTTGATTGACAAAAAAAATCAATCGGATTAAAAGCTTGAAAAAAGACTTTACCGGTATACATTAAACATTTCAATATATATGTAACAAGTTACAGATAAATGTACAAGAGACAACATCCATTAAAGAACAGCAATAGAAAAACCTCCCAGTAAAAAACATCAAGCAGCCTTCAGTGTTATTTATGGTGAGTGTTTGCTGTCTTTTATTTTGCCTTCAGATAATAATGTAATAAAATAATTCAAAACCAATCTTCAATAACCTCAAAGATCCCAGTAAAAATTCCAAGTATTCTCAGAATTAATAATTCAGGGAATAGACGGGTTGCGCATTTGCGGGATCAGTCACTAATTTAGCCAAAAGAGGAGGAACTGGTAAAAAAACTGGTTCCAACATGTAATGGACGAAGAAAGTAATTTCTTTATTTCTGTTCAAGATTGATTTTTAATTGGTTGGAAATGTTGTCCGTGGGTTTATTCTTCAGTTGCAAATTATTTTTACCCATATATTGTATAATTACAGAAGAATCCTTGATAGAAAATGCCGTTCCCTTTGTTCCATGTTTAATGACGTCATTTTTCCTCCCCGTGACCCCTGATGACCTCGTCTAAATGACAAGTCAAATCCGGAACGGATATAATGTGCAACCCTAGTATATCTCAAACATGTTTATTATAAAAGAACAAGATCAGAACTTTTAATTCAAAATATGGCAATGTAAATCCAAAATGGCTTAGGGGCTGTTTAAAAAAAAAAGACGCAATTCCTTTTTCACTCCTTAATTTTCATATTTATCATTTTAAATAAAGACTTTTCGTTCCTAAGTATGTATTTCTATGTACAGAAACTTCATGCAAAATTTCATTACTCTATCTTTATTCATTCAAAAATGGTGCTTAGTTATGTAGTCAAAATTGTCAGGAGTGTAACACTTTTAGTGTGACATTTAGAAAATACTCTTTACTTCCATATGACACTTTAAGAAAACCACTTATATTATTCAATATCAAAGCGCTAAAGCGTTTAAAGGCAAGCGAAAAAAATAAGAACTATAATAGATTTATTCTCTGTTAAAGTATATTGTTCAAAATGTTTGCAAAATATTTATTTTGGTGAGCGAAGAAAGGACCGTAAAATTTAAAGTTAATGAACACAATGGCACACACAAGACAGGTGTCGTGTAAAACGGTATCGATTGAAACACCCCTTCGATTGAAATGAACTCGTCCCAATGATGTGTATCGTTTACTGAATTTATGAATGGAGAATGCATATTCCTTGCATTAACCAATCAAATAACAGAAATATTTATACGAACCAATCAAGTAATAGATGACCCATAATGTATATTCTATCGCCTTTAACTAAATAGTTTCTCATGAAATATGCAAAGGAATAAATAAAACTTGTGTCGGTCATATAAAATGCCAAGAGAAATGGAGATTTATAGAAGTGTATATCATGTTTACAAATATTGAAAAGTAATATAGAAAATAAAGCATTTTATTCCAGACTGGATGCAGGAAAATCACTCCGTCTAGACAGAAAAAAAACGTGAAAATCATCACTACTCTATAGACTCCATAAGGCTTCGCTGGCGCTTGCCTAACAATACAATAAAGTGTATTGTATCATAAAATTGCAAACCTCAGCAAACTGTTGGTATATGATTGGTTTATTTATGTTTAATAGTAAAATGTAGACGGATAGTTTCAAGTAGCTTTAACCCAAAAATAAATGCATAAAAAATTGTCACCAAGCTGCATTAGACTAATTTTTTTTTAATAGAAAGATTGTCTATCATCTGAAGAAAATACCAGCTGATCAAGTGGATATTTGGGCTGAAATAAGAAGCACCATAATGTCTGTTAGCTGCTTCATTTAAATTTTATTAGCTCTGAAAGTTCACTTTTATGAGCATGTCAGGAGTGTAACACTCATCTTTAAGAGGGTGCTGTTCCAATATGATGATGTTCTACATGTCAATTTTGGGTTAAATTATTCAGCTAGCTGTCCTTAGTTAAAAATTCCCCCAAGTGGCGATTTCATGTACACTATTTATATGAAATATTTGAATAAGTGGTGTCAGGAGTGTAACACTTTTGAAAATGTCAGGAGTGTAACACTTTAATTTGTTGGATAACTTGCATTTAAAATATAATTAACACTTTTTGTTGACTTTTAACCAAAACTAGACATCTTTCATGATAAATTATGTTTGTTTTAGATTAATTTGTAGTCCATAACTTGCTTTTTGCCACTCAGACTGGCTTCTGAATGGATGTTGCAATGTGTGAGCTATAGCAATTCATATTTTAAAAAAATATACAATTTTTTCATATGGTTGATCATAAAAAAACTAAATGAAATGAAATAGTCCAAGTTTATGCAGCAACAATCTATTCCCTGCTTATAAATTCATTACAAGACCTTTATACCATCCAAATAAAAATGTTACACTCCTGACATATTTGAAAATAACTTGTATACTACTAATTTTTAATCAAATAATGATCAAATTGTTCCTTAAAGCAATATACAACTGTTAGATCATGACCTATGTATTACAATATATGGTACAATTGTTGTTTTGGGGATGTCAGGAGTGTAACACCACTTTTGAGCTACAAATTTTAAATATTTCATACAAATTTATGAAATAAGTTATCTTAATTGAAGTTTTTGTGCTTTGGCAAAAAACCTCAAGTCAAAAAGTGATATACTGATCATAATATGTATTGTTTCAAGCTAAATAGTTGCTATGTCAGGAGTGTAACATGCTATATATTGAAAATTGATTGCTACTTTGTCCATTAAGAACTAAAAATTAGAAAGATATATTTCTATGAAATTATCTGTGGACGAAGGAGCAACCCAGAGGTTTCCTTTAAAGCATGTTTCAGTGCTCAAATTTAAGTATTTTAGAAAATATGAAAACTTGTCTAGGTAAAGGTAACATAAAAACCACTAAAAATGGAGGAAAAATGGGTTTTTTATTTCAATGGTAACATTTTGCATTAAAATCAATGATTTTTTCGTTTTTGAGTATTAGTGAAATACAAAATGACGGAGAATTAAACCAAAATCAAACCACTTTTTTCAAATTGGCTCCTGAAAATCCTGTATTTTATCCAAAAAATGAGCCCAAAAAGCTGTCATAAAAATGCTGATATTTTTTTCTGATGTATTTTCTTTGCAAATGCTTAATAAATTTCAAAAATTGAATATGTTTGAGTCCTTTGCATGTATAGTTGGACAACTTTTAACTTATTTGATTTTTTACCACCTATGTCACACTTTTGCGTCATTTTTTTTGAAACAGCCCTTAGACAAAAAGTCAAGATGAATAAAAATGGAAACACACAAAAAAAAACAAAAGCAAGTAATCATTAAAAAGAGTAAACTGCAATCAGTTATGTGAACTCAAAGTCAACATGTTAAAACTAGGGAGTATAAAAACATGTACAAGGACCATCTCAAAAAATGAAATTAGAATACTTTTGTTTATTTACAGAGCCTATGGATATGTTTCCAAGATCAACGATCACATCAAGATACCACTATCACTACCTTGTCTCAGACACAAATGTCCCAGGCCATGCAGTAGATCTGATCATAGGTATTTTATAGATAATATTAAGCTCTTGCACACTGTCGCTGGGTCAATAAGAACCAACAAGAGTCTTAGGCTTGTGAGTGGTGACTTCCTTGCTTCATTAAAAAAAAACCTTGCTTGAAAATTCATTCATATTATCAACATTGTCCTATAACTTCAGTAAAAATAGGCATTGAAATCAACCTCAAAGAAATAATGAGCATGACATGATGAGATGGTGAATAAGTGTACGTGACACAGCTTACCATATAAACTGCAATTACAAAATCTGCATTAGAGAACAGCCAGCAGCCTTCAATGTGACCAGTGGTTGCTTTTCACCTAACCTTCTGTTTGGGATTTCCGTAGGTGCTGCATAAAATGTTATTTGAAATTAATTGAAATTTTAAATGTTAAAATTTTGAGAGAAAAATTTATAATTCTCAAGTGATGTCCCTTTGACTTTTGATGTTGCAAAATACTGACCTTCAATCATGCGCTAGGAGCCGACAAGCAATAAAAGGAGAGGAGTGAGATTGAAGCTATGTTTTTTTAATCAGACTGTAGATTCACAATTGTGACTTTGAACTATCTTCAGTAACTAGTGTTTTTGCTATATTATCTACCACTATTACAGTCATACATGTACATGTATATATAGTGGGACATAAGTTAATCACCATTCCGGCTTTAAATGAAACATCTATGAAAAAAATTGTGGTAAATTTGAAATTTTTTTTTATTGATCTTCATTATGCTGAACTGAATACATTTGCTTGCTTTGATCTTTCTTATAGCTTACCTTTAAAATAGATTTTGTTTTAATTTTTTTAGACACCACCTGTATGGATTGATAGCACATGCAGGTGTGACCTTGACCTCAGGACATTATCTGACCTATGTCAAGGTCAACAGATGTGGACAAGATGGACAATTAATTAGTCAATCATCAATCAGATCTAATAACTCACTGGTGTCACAATCTCAAAGAGCTCTCATTAGCTCAAACCTAAACTATCGTGATGATACTCCGTCAAAATTTACCTCGGTTCCAACAGAAAAGTATGAAGGGTGTTGGCTTGAGTGTGATGATGAGGCAATTAAAGTTCACTCAGAGGAAGAATTTTGTCAGATGCTAAAAGGAGAGGACAGTTCTCTCCTTGGGACACCTTATGTTCTGTTTTACCACAAGTGAAATGAAAGGGTAGAAGGAATTTGTATTTTATAGAATTAATTTATTTTAATGTAATGTATTTTTTTTCTGTATGCCAGTATGGTGTTTCTTATATTGTCAAAAGGGTATATATATGTATTCTTAAAATGATTAAACTTGTCCAGCCTGGTGTTTTTTATATTGTCAAAAGGTTATATATTCTTAATATGATTTTCTTATTAATGCATTTTGTTAAACCATAATGCAATTACAAGTGAGACGTTTTTTTCTCTTACCTGAAAATTGCAAATGAAAAACCACCTGTCATCAAATACATGTATAACCAAAATGATTTTTACCTCTGTATTTAAATTACTGTATTTAACATTTTTTTTTCCAAAATAGTGATACCTTTATTCAATGGTTATAAAGGTGTGACAATTGAAACTAAAAGAACAAATTCTTTTTGATGCATATATTTGTTCATTTCACATGTTTCATAACATAGAAAACAACATAGAAAACAAATAGTGTTCAGGTCTGTTTGATTGTCCATCCATTTTCCCATCAAGTTTTCATGAAACTTGATACACAGGGAATAAAAAAGTAATTAAATTATTTCCCTTTTCATCAACTTTGCTGAAAAAAAATAATGTTTTTTTTTTATATATTGTTGTTTATTTTGTTTGCAGTAAGGCCAAAATAAAAAATATTCCTAGATTCTCATTCAAAGTTTTTTTAATATAGGGTGGGCAGGCCAATTTTATTTTTCTTTATAAAATGTTCTGCCTTTCTAAAGGAAATTGACCAAAAAATAGCATAATTTTCCATAAATTCCCCCAACCCAAATTGTTCATAGTACTTAAAAAAATCAAGCAGGATATGATATTTTTTATCTTGGCCTTGTTATATTGTTTTTAGTTTAGATCACCCTACTATTTGTTCAATAGCTTATAAAACTGATATATGTTACCTTATAATCATTTACACTATAAAACAAGTTCATTGGTGGCTCCAGAGAGGGGGGCTAGCCCCTGTTAAAAATCAAATTTTGGTTGAATATATTGCAAACTATTGACATGATTGATGGCCAGGTTTTCTTGCAAAATGCCAGAATATGATACTGTACAGTCACCTTGTAATTTTCGCTGTGTTCTAGTTTTCACAATATATGTGGTCAATGAGAATTCGTGAATATGAATTTATTATATTTTAAATAAAATTTCATTGAAAATGAAAATTTAGTACCCACAAAATTGACATTTGGTTTGAATGAGCAAAAATTAGCAACCAGTAAAGTGAAAATGTTTAGGCCATAATAAAAAAAATTCCAAGATTCACATTTAAATTTCTTGGCAGATTGTATTTTTTGTCTTTTGCCATTATAAGACGACATTGACCAAAAATGAACATACCTGTATGTAAGTTGCAAAAAAATCAAAATGAAATTTTTCAGAAGGCTGAACAATCTGGACAGGAGGGGATGAGAAACTTAGATATTTTTTATATTGGCCTTACAGTAATGAAGCTATAACCATTAGGAATAACCTGGTATACTTTTTTGAACCCACGTTAGAATTTGAGAATGAAATACTGTTATTTTGATGTTCAATTTTGTTTATACAAGCTGTTGTTCATGTAATTTGAGTTCTTATATAAATACCACTTTTCACAACAATAAAGTTGCCTTAAAGCGATCATCAGTCCTTATAGAATACACATCAATTTTTTCAACATTTTTGAATTTGCATTTAATTCATTATTTATGTCCAAATGAGTATTTTGATTTAATTTTCTACTTTAACATTTGTATATTGTGTATGTTATACCAGTATTTATTACACATCTGTGTGGTGTCATGAACTACTTTATTAAAGTGCTATTTTGTTGCAATAAATCATTCACTGAAGTTAGTGCCTTTTATTTATCTGCATTGCATAGTCTTGATGGTATAATTTTTTTAAGTGAAAAAAAAATCAATATGCACATGAGGGCAAAGCCAAGTTGCTGTATTTTTAACCAGTTATTCAAGAAATTTTCTAACATTTTTCTGTCTCTGTGACCTTGACCTTGAACAGATTTATCCCAAAATAAATAGTGTCCCTCCTCTTATAGTATGTAACAATATCCCAAAGTTTCAATATAATCAGTTTAAAACTTTATGAGTTATGGTCCAGAAACCACTAAGTCAAGAAATTTTCTAACGCTTTTCTGTTGCTGTGACCTCGACCTTGAACATATTTATCCCAAGATCAATAGGGTTCCCCCTATTATGGTATTTTACAATATCCGGCCCAAAGTTTCATTAAAATCGGTTCACAACATTCTATGGTCCGGAAACCAATTGTTGATGCCAGCATGCCCGCCCAGCCGCCCGCCATCATAATAACAATAGCCGAGTTCAACTTCATTTTTTTACCCCAAAAAACCCTTTGTAATACTTTTGTGGGAATTGAATTAAGTGAAAAGTATAATAGGTAGGCATCTGATATCTGGTATATAGACACTTCGGTTTATGGTCTATGCAACTGCTGCCATGCCATCTGATCCTGACCCCATTTTCATGGTTCAGTGACTCTGTGGAGTTGGATGATTTTTGGGGCCAAAAAACCTCTTTGTAAGACTTTTGTGGAAAATGAATTAAGCTAAAAGTATAATAGCTAGACATCTGATATTTTGTATACAGACATTTGGGGTTTCGGTCTATACAACTGACACCATGTTGTGTGACTCTGACCCCATTTTTACGGTTCAACGACTTTGTGAATGTAGGTGATTTTTAAGTGAAAGTTAAGTTAAGTGAAAAGTATAATATTATAGCAAGGCAACTGATATTTTGGGATTATGGTTTACCCAACTGACGTCACCATGTAGGGGTGACCTTGACCCCATTTTCATGGTTGAATGACTTAGTGAATGTTGGTCTTTTTTCATTGTTTCTCAATAACTATGGTATCTTGAAAACACTTCAGACATTTTAGTGATTGTTAAATGGAATTCTGTCATTCACATGACCCTCACCTTAACTTTTCTGAAGGCCCAGCTAGACCTTCAATGAGTTTTGTGATGGTGCCAACAGGGGAGACATACTTTAATGTCCCACCTTAAGGGCCATAGTACACACTGTTCCTTTTCTTTGTTTCATATAATTTCAATATTTATCATGTGATATATCGTTTTATGTGCCCATATACTCTATATCCCTTATTTTTTTCTTTGTTCAAATTATGTCTTCCCCACTTTATCTTGATTTTTCGGATGAGTGACTTTGACAGTAGTAGCAAATAAAGGTAATAGCACAATTACTGAACTTTGAGCATCAGTCTCAATGTCTAAGAGAAAACGTGGAAGACACACCAGAATAGTATTAGATCGCAATGGTCCTAACTTGGTACAGGCATTTCAAATGGGAAGGTTTTATAAGCACTTAAATTTCTTAGAAACTGTTGGTCCAAGGATATTGAAACTTGATATTTTGTTGCATCAGATCTAGAATGTTAAAAATGCAAGGGTAAAAAATGAACATATGAAACAAGAATAATATGTCAAAACTAAAGACATAATGTCCCATCTCGCAACATTGTGGAAGGATGGATGAACGAACCTCAACATTATGTGTCCCCCTACTTTCGTAGATGGGGTATGGAAATAACTTTAAACTATCCCTCTAATTTAATGGATTATTGATCAAAGGATTTATGAAGGCTGCCTCTATATTCACATATGCATATATGAAGAATAATAATAATTTATGAAAGGATATGGAGTAAATGAATATGAGACCACAACACATATGTTAACTCCGATTGCAATTAATTTGTATGAGCTGTATGGCCATTTCGGAAAATTATTCCTCATCGGCAGCACTAGAACCTAAACAAAGAAAATCCATAATTCAAAAGATGTTCAAAATGCATAAAACCAAATGAAATCCAAATATATTTAGCTAAGGACAAAACTACGATGGAGGGAGTTAAATCTTAGGTTTTAGAATTTACATAAATTTAGATTATGGTTAAAAACAAAGTGTACACATGAGAAGTAATCTCATGTACAAGTACACCATATCTAAAAAATAAGAGCATACATCTTAAACACGGGCAGTTGTTCTACCAACTCCACACGGCATAAAAGACAAACTCCTGTAATTAATAATTTATGAAAGGATATGGAGTAAATGATCATGAGACCACAACACATATGTTAACTCCAACTGCAATTAATTTGTATGAGCTGTATGGCCATTTCGGATTCGTTATTTGTAAACCAGGATTCTATGCCTTACTCTAACTCATAGTTCAATTTTTGCAGATAAAAAACAAAAGAACAGAAAAAAGACAGATCATCCATCACCTCTTTTGTTAGTTACTAAAAGTAGAGCATAGTGTGTCAGACCACAGTTTTTTAAATAAAATAAGTATTTGAAACAGAGAAAATCTGATGCAACCATTTTCTTGAGCATCAAAAGTTCTAAAAAAGTCGCGCTAATAAGAACAAGAAGATGACCATGGCTCTTTTAAAGGTGAAACAGTATTTTCCATGTTCATGGCCTGCAGATAGAGAAAAGCTGTGGTTTGCTTTAACCTTCAGCTCTTTGAGCTCTACAAGTCGCCATAAGATGGAAGTTGCCAGATGACTTTATGTAGGTGTTATATAGGGTCGCACTAATTAGCGCCCGGGGGGAATATTTAGCGCCCGGGGAGTACTAAATAGCGCCCGGGGAAATTTTATAGGCTAAAAACACTATTTTTTGCCTTTAAGGGGCCGTAACCCCTATAAGGAGTTATCTGACAACTTCGACCTTATGGAGACTTGTGTAGAGCTAAACGAGCTGAACATTTAAGCAAGCAACAGCTTTTCTCTATCTGCAATAGTTTTCATTCTATAGGCCAAAAACTCTATTTTTTGCCTTTACGGGGCCGTAACCCCTATAAGGGGTCATTTGACAACTTCGACCCTATGGAGACTTTTGTAGAGCTAAATAAGCTGAACATTTAAGCAAGCAACAACTTTTCTCTATCTGCAATAGTTTTCATACTATAGGGCAAAAACATGAAAAAACGTTTTTTTTTCACTTTTAAGGGACTGTAACCCCTATAAGGGGTCATCTGACAACTAGGACAAAATGGTTACTTTAGTAGAACTTTTGATGCTGAAGCAGTAGGGTGGCATCAGATTTCATCTTTCTCTTATACTTTTTGATTTACAAGCCAAAAACAGTAGTCTGACCCCCCTGGTCTATTTTTAGCAACGGCGGCCATGTTTTTCGACGAACCAAAAATCCCCACATCAGTTCTGTGGGGGATACCCTAAAGTACCACCAGACCAAATTTGGTTTGAATCTGTGCAGCCGTTTCAGAGGAGAAGAAGTTTGAAGAAAAGTTAACGACGACGACGGATGACGACGACGACGGACGACGACGACGACGGACGCCAAGTGATGACAATAGCTCACATGGCCTTTGGCCAGGTGAGCTAAAAAGGGAATAACGCTTATTAGAATGAAAATCCACATAAAATGTTTTAGATTATAAAGTCGAATGTTAGTGAATAATATTCATGTAGATGTATATTTTTTACAAACTACGCGTCACCTTCATTAATTAGCGTAATTGGTCCTAAGCTTAAGGCTAGGATCTTGATATTGGATGTTCATTCATCATTTAAACAAGTGTGGCCACTAAAAGTATGTCTCGCCTGCCGGCACCATCACTAAAATCAACTACCTAAGCTTTCATTTCTTGATATAAACACAAAAAGTGTCTGTATACCTAAAAACAGATGCCTAGTTATTATACTATTCAAGCAATCCATTGTCCACACAAGTATTACAAAAAGTTTTCTGTCTGGAGAAAAGACCTAAGTTCACAGAGTCACTGGAGCGTAAAGATGAGGTCATGGTCACATGGCATGGTGACAGTTGCGTTGTCCATAACCGCAACTGTCTGTTTACCCAATATCAGATGCCTAGCTATTATAACTTTCTAGCAATTCATCGTCCACAAAAGTCTTACAAAAAAGTTTTTTGGCCTGAAAAAAGACCTAAGTTCACAGTCACTAAAGCGTGAAAATGGGGCCATGGTCACATGGCATGGTAACAATTCCGTAGACCATAACCTAAACTGTCTGTATACCTAATATCAGATGCCTAGCTAATATACTTTTCCAGCAATTCATCGTCCACAAAAGTCTTACAAAAAAGTTTACGGCCTGAAAAATGACCTAAGTTCACAGAGTCACTGGAGCGTGAAAATGGGGTCAGGGTTACATGGCATGGTGACAGTTGCGTAGACCATAACCTGAACTGTCTGTATACCAAATATCAGATGCCTAGCTATTATACTTTTCAAGCAATTCATTGTCCACAAAAGTCTTACAAAAAAGTTTACGACGCCGCCGCCGCCGCCGCCGCCGCCGCCGTCGCCGCCGCCGCCGGAAAGTAATACCTATGTCTCGCCTTCCGCGACTATTCGTCGCAGGCGAGACAAAAATAAGTGCCTTTGGACAATATAATTTGATGGCATGTTAAATCTTTAAGAAGTATTATATGTGAGTTTTTATATATGTTTGTTTTTTTTTCATTATTAAAAATAACCTCGAGAGGTTCCTTAGTTTCTTTTTGTGTGTGCGTTTTTTTTTTGTTTTTTTTTTTGTGCAAAAAAATGCATGTGTTGAATGTGCAAATATGCAGATGGTTATTTTTTCTAAATGGTTTGATCAACCTTCGTATAATAAATGAAGATGCATTCCCCGGGCGCTAAATCTGTTCCCGGGCGCTATTTAGTACTCCCCGGGCGCTAAATATTTTCCCCGGGCGCTAAATCCCTCCCCGGGCGCTCCCGGGCGCTAATTAGTGTGACCGGTTATATATCATTAAAAGTAAAAATCACAGGCGTTTGGGTTCAGGATAATTTTTTTTATTAATAACGTGTATATAAAAAAATTCATACTCGTATGCTATATACTATTTCCACAAGGCAAGAATGTTTGACAGTTCTAAAAATAGAACAAAATTTACCCTTGGAAAACCCCCTATTTTCTCATAGAATTAAAGGTTTTGTGTAAAATATTGGTGATTTTTCTTAATCCTTTCAAATTTATCTCGCAATAAATCACATATATATCGTGTAACAATGCACAATGACTTTAAATCTAACCTTTTTTCATTCGAAGTGAGCCACAAAACCACCAGGGACGGAAGTAGATAAGGGAGACAATATTCCGCCCCTTGTACCAATTTTATCATTGAATTTGAATAACCACATATATTTTATCCTGTAACGTCTTTTTGTAAAACTATGGTACACATAACAGGTCCTAATGTAAGAAATGTGCGTTTTTGCTACAATCCGCGTAGTTAAAAATAATTCAAATAAGATCGTGACCATATTTTTCCGCCAAAAGATTTTGTTCGAACTCACCTAGATTTTACCTTACCACGCCCGCCAATCGCGCTAACGCATATCCGAATAGTATGCAAAGATTTTCGTTAGCGGCATTTCCGGATATGTCATGGTGGTACCTTTTTTTCTACCCCAGTCGGATAAGAAGATCCATATTTTTTATATTTTATTCTTTTTAGGAAATCAAAGAATGCTATTCTGTCACAAAATGATATATCTGTACGCCTGCTAAGCGGCACTTCCAAATAAATGGTTTTAAGAGCGCTAGAACTTTTCCCCCGAGGACCTACCGATTTTTTCATTACAAACTAGCGGCCTGTCCATATAAAATGTCTGAAAAGGACTTTTTATAATGTTCTTACATACTATGAGAATGGAATTATGTCCCAAAAAGTGTTACAAAATGCATATTAACTAGAACAGGCCTCTCGAAACCTTTATAAAAATATATCGCTAAAAAATAAAATAGTATGATTTGGCGGTAAATAGTATGATTTGGTGGTATTTTATGTCTGTTGTATTCGACCCGATGGATGACTTGTACACTTACAATATTAGTATTGTACAACTTGCATGGTAGTCTGAGATTGATCTGACGTCCTTGGTACTTTTTCCAGTAATTATTTAAGTTTGGGCCGTCAATTCCTACAAAGTGCGACACGATAAATTTGTTTTTGTGTGACATCAGTACGTTTTTTGCGGATCGCCTAAAAGCATGAGGAAAATGAAGACGATTTTGGCTTTTTCCAGGACAATTTAGTTATAATAGCATAATTAATTCTTAGAAAATACGTCGATAGATTTTTTAAATACACAAGAAATATCCCTTATCAATATAAGCACAGTTAAATGTTGTTTCCATGTTAAAAACAAAGATTGTTATCAAATATTATTATTTTTTTTTAAATATCACAAGTGTGGACTCTAATGCATATTGCCTAGCAAGCCGCTATGGACACAAAAAGCAAAGGTCTGCTTTAGTAACATAAAAAAAGACTTTATTATTTCTAGGTCCTGCTAAGGTTTATTGTTGAATTCTATAAGTAGCCTTTGTTGTACACATACTATAAAATCTATCTAAAATTAAGCCATTTTAAGATTTTAACATGTTGATGAATCTAAGTCATGTAAGCGTTTATCCTAAACATTATTTGTTTTTAGATCAAGTACATTGTACATGTAGGTTTATTATCTCCTATTTAGTTTAAAATAACTGCATCAAAGTTTGGTTATGTTAGTGGATGAAATAGGAAACTATTGCAGATAGAGAAAAGCTGTTGCTTGCTTAAACCTTCAGCTCATCGAGCTCTACAAAAGTCTACATTGGATCATAGATGTCACAGTCTGTTGTTTATAGGTCTTGATATATACTTATAAATCAGCTTAATGTTTAAGTTTAAAAAAGTTTCAATCTTCAAATTATTCTGAGAACAAAAGCTACCAACGGGATTCTGGGAATACCGAAGACGAAAATCAAACATTTATTTTTTGCCTAGAAATTTTTACAATTTTCGTTTTATAATATTACTATTTTCAACATTTAGTTGCATTCCAAGCATGCGAAGATGTAAAAAAAAAATCGTACATTGTTATTTTGACTTTTTTCTAAGTGTGACCAAAAGGCAAACTGGACTCATCCTTTTTTTGTATTTTTAGTCTTGGGCCAATGCAAGACGGCGAGCAGCGACTTATGGTCATGCTGAAGACTGCTGGCTGTTTTCCATTGTGATTTTTTAAATTCCCGTTTTTTTATGTTGGTTGTGTCACGTACAATTATTCCACATCTATTTATCGTCTACTTTAATGGTTATCATTTGTCAGATCAGCCTATGATTTTGAAGTATATAATATTATATGAAATAAGTTTAAACCCAATGTAGATCTCTTTATGAAAATTTGCAATGTACATGTATGCCTTTAGATTTTTTACGTTTAATAGCAATAAATAATATTATAACTCAAACAGGGCCAGATCCAGAATTTTTTGAAAGGGGTTGGTCCACAGAAAGTCCGCTGTGGACGAATGACGAAAAGGGGGTGGTTTTTTTGCTGAATACCTGCACGTTACTTGCGAAATTTTTGGCGGAAAGGAGGAAAATTCCAACCTCGGAACTCCTCCCCCCCGCATCCGCAACTGCTCAAATATTTTTGATTGTCACCTATTCAAAGATTGTCCCTCCTTTATGATAGAGACTAAAGCAAACTTATACAGGAACGTTGCAATCCATGTTCCGCACACAGGGGGGTTGGATTCTCGTCATTTATATTGACTTAAAAAAAAAATCGACCCCCTACTCTATAATCCAAGCCCCTGTGGTTCCGCATAGTTAAAATTATTTTCTGACATGTTTGTAAGACAAGTGTGGCGACTTTGGTCTCTGTGTGGTGAATCGACAAAATTATCAAGCAATGATAACATTTTCGAACAACCAATAACTTGTGACAAATAAGTTTATTTTTCCGGATCCCGCAATAGCTATGTGAGAAATACATAAAATTATTCACCCTTATTAAAATGACCTAGATCAAGACAGACGAATGACCCAATGTGGCTATTTTGTCATTTTCTAAAAATCAATAAAATGCTTGAATTGTGTGTGTCTGATTGACCTATATTTCAATTCTGTCTGTGATAATCACGTGGTGATAATAATAAACTATCTTCAATGAATTAACATTTTGCAGTCAAAAATTTATAAAGAAAGTACGGTTAAACATGTGCACAACCTGATAAAGTACGCTACATGATCTAGTTGAATCGCATTGTGGCTTTAAAACACCGCCAAATAAAAGCATGAAATACGAAGATGCTGTGTACAACTTTTTTGCATGATTAACTTATTTTTGGTGTGCGATTAGTATTTTTGTCCTTTAAAACTTTATTCAATTAAGTAAATTTTCGCAATCCAAAATCAAATATCCATTTATACGCTAAAGTTACGCAAGATATGCTACACTGACTAAAATATAATCCGAAGCGGAACACATAATCTACTGGTCGCGGCCATATTGTCTTGATGGGAATCCGAAGATTGAGAATCCGAATATAGCCACCGAGTGAAAAGTGAAAGTATGTACATTGCAAAGAGCTTTTGTAAATATAGAAACGACGGAAACAAACGACCTAATTGATGTATCGCTGCCAATCTTTTTATAATAGGTAGTAATAATAATTTCGCTACAAAAATACAGTAGAAATGAATCCACAACTGTTTCTGTGCTTCTTTGGTCAAATCTTTCTTACCAACAGTTATAAGGTTACGTTGAAGTTATAAACATTTTTCTAAAAAAATGCTACGTTTTTTTTTCGGGAATTCGTGTAGCATTGACGGTTTTTTGGGTGACATGGCGTAAGAATGCGACAGTTTTCTCCTTATATTTAGATTTGAAATCTAAGAGAGGATATATGAATCAATGTGTTTATTTTATACATTTATTGGTCTTTCCTTGTTATTTAAGCTCAATCATAAAACAAAAGAAAATTCGCTCCGGCATCAACACTTTTGTGTTGGACAAGACATCAAAGCTTTAAATTATCCGTTTAAATTCCAAAATTGTTTAAACCCTAAGGTTCTTCCTACCCCAGACATAGGTTGATCTTCTTAGTATTAATATGGTCCCCCAATTTGGTAATTTTTGGTTTTACTGTTCTATGCTCTTCATAATCATGTAGTGTTTGGCTTTTTCAATATTTTTGGTAGAGCGCCTCTGATGAGTCTTGAATAGACGAAACGCGCGTCAGGCGTAGCAAAATCTATTGTCTGGAACTTTGTTGTCATTTTTATTATAAAAAAAATTACGAAAAAAGAAAAACAGAAAAAAAACAAGACCATTATGACTTCAGTACGAGATCCTTTTTGCGATAACTTAAATTAAGTCCATCGGATATCTACTTCCTGTTAACTGACTTGATAAATTTTCAACACTACTGGTCCATTGATAAATTTTCAACACTACTGGTCCATTGTTGAAAATTTTCTTTACACGAATCACAGTGGCTTAAAATTTGGTATATGACTTCAGTATGAGGTCCTTTATCGAGAGTAAATTAGGTTTGTCGGATATATACTTGAATTCCTGTTTACCGACAATTTTAGGGTTAGTGGGTGGTATACTAAATGAGCAGTGGCTCACAGATTCCTTGTTTTAAACAAGAGGCTCCCAGGAGCCTAAATCGCTCACCTGGTCTTGATGTTAACCCTTTATTTTGTAGAGCTAAATGAGCTGAACATTTAAGCAAGCAACAGTTTTTCTTTAACTATTATAGTTTTCATTCTATAGGCCAAAAACACGAAAAATCGTTATTTTATAAGGGGTATATATATAGGCCCCCTATAAGGGGTCATCTGACATTTTCGACCCTATGGAGACTTTAGTAGAGCTTTATGCGCTGAACATTTAAGCAAGCAACAGCTTTTCTCCATCTGCTATAGTTTTCATTCTAAAGTCGAAAAACATGAAAAAGGTTATTTTAGGGGCCGAAACCCTTATTAAGGGTCATCTGACAACTTCGATCCTATTGAGACATTTGTCAAGCTAAATAAACTGAACATTTAAGCAAGCAACAGCTTTTCTCTATCTTCTATAGTTTTCTTTCTATAGGCCAAAAAACATGAAAAAACATCATTTTAGGGGCCGTAACCCCTATAGGGGGTCATCTGACAACTTCGACCCTATGGAGACTTTTGTACAGCTAAATAAGCTGAACATTTAAGCAAGCAATAGCTTCTCTTTATCTGCAATAGTTTTCATTCCATAGGCCAAAAAAACATGAAAAAAACATTATTTCAGGGGCCGTAACCCCTATAAGGGGTCATCTGACAACTTCGACCCTATGGAGACTTTTGCAGAGCTAAATGAGCTGAACATTTAAGCAAGCAACAGCTTTTCTCTATCTGCAATAGTTTTCATACTATAGGGCAAAAACATGAAAAAAACGCTATTTTTCACCTTTAAGGGGCTGTACCCCTATATGGGGTCATCTGACAACTTGGACCAAATGGAGACTTTTGTAGAACTTTTGATGCTGAAGCAGTAAGGTGGCATCAGATTTCATCTATCTCTTATACTTTTTGATTTACAAGCCAAAAACAGTATAGTCTGACCCCCTTGGTCTATTTTTAGCAACGGCGGTCATGTTTTTCGACAAATCAAAAATCCCCACATCAGTTCTGTGAAGGATACCCTAAAGTACCACCAGACCAAATTTGGCTTGAATCTGTGCAGCCGTTTCAGAGGATAAGAAGTTTGAAGGAAAGTTAACGACGACGACGACGACGGACGACGACGGACGCCAAGTGATGGCAACAGCTCAAATGGCCTTTGGCCAGGTGAGCTAACAATGCAAACTTTTGAAATGAATTAGTAGCAGCTTTTTGATTTTATATGATGACTAGGTGATATAAAGTATATTCAATGAATAAGATATCTTTGTAACATCATGGCAACATGTTCATCCCAAATAAATAAAATTTTAAAAGATCTTAACATATTTAAAAGTTTCTACCCTAGGAGCAATACGTTGTGTAGATCCTGTCTATAGAATGTGATTTTTAATGTGCTCTTAAACAACCCAGTAATTGTTTTCACTATAAGACATTAAAGGTGGTTATGAAAACTTGTGTACAAATAAAAGGTCAGAGATTCTTGGGATTTATACACTTTATGAGATTATAATTTTAAGATAAACTGGCACTTTTAAAACTGCTTTTTGTTGCTTTAACAAGGTGTTTTATTTACACGTAGTAGTCAGTACACTAAGTATAACCAACCGCACATACGTACAATTTTTCGCAAAGGCTCGAGCAAAACCTTTGATATAGCCGTCTTTATACTTTAGCGTAATTGCAAACCATGATGATCATGTGTAAAATTGGTATACAGACCCGGCAAAAAATCCTTAATTAGCAACAAAATATATAGAAACATAATTTTCTTCGATTCCAGTTAAAGATTTAGTCAACATTATTGACTTATTTGACTTGTTTATATGGATTATCAAAGGAAGATTAGATCTGAAAATTTTTTATCCCAATTTTAAGGCTGTATATTTTTTAAGGATTATTATAACAAATGTGCAAATGTTAACTTATTCTTTTTATTGATAAAAAATATAAGATTGCCTCTTTTTGACAACAAAATAATGTATTCTGTACATGGAGATGTAAATGAAAATCTGTCAGACTAAAAAAATCCAAACTGAACGGATTTTGTTATATAGCAAGCAAGACTTGAAAACGACGGACTAGACCTGAAATCAAATCAAATCCGACGATGTGGGACCCCATACGTACTAAAGCTGCATGCCAAATATCAAGAGGCTGTACGAAGAAATTTACGTAAAATAAAATAATTTCAAAATTTATGAACTTTTTAAACGATTAATAAAAACGAAATATACTTTTCCCACCCACCGCTTACTGATTTATTAACTGCCCAAATTCAAGAAGTCAGTTGTTCTTCGGTTTCTTTAGCTATAGGTCCCGATATGAGAAAGACTCGTAGGTCGTTTCTATACCGTCCGTACCTTTTCGGATAACAGAGAAGTCTCATTCCCCGATTTGCCTTGTGTCCCCATTTCCTCCACTTCATCATCATTTCATGTCAATTTCATGTTCCTCTCTCTGATATTTATAACCGAAATCGGGCTGCTGCGGCCTAGGTTTTAACTTTTGTGTAGCTAACCATATATTTTTTTTAATTTTCTCAAATGTACATACGTTTACCATTGTAACCCAACGTCTATATACCGGTACTAGTTTATGGCTATTTCAGTATTATGAAAGATTTCTCTCCTATACCTCAAGTACTATAAATATCTTGTACGTTTCGTTGTTCAATACTTTCTGGTTTTGACCATGTTTTGATTCAAGTGCTGCTCATGAGAGGTTACTTCTTGAAATATACATATACAGCAAAACTATATTACCCGTTTTAAACACGTTTTGGTATGTGTATTTTGTATGGAGCCCATTATATCTACAAAATCTCTTAATAGGATGTATAGAATTGTTTAAGATAGTGGAAATTGTATATGCATGAGGCTTATGAAATGAAAATTGAAAACAACGTTTTCTACAATGTAAATTGTTTGCTATTTCCGTTTCTAGTTTTATTGCAGTAATTTGTAAAGTTTGATAATATTCGACTGCAAGTATAATACATGTATCTGTATAGTTTTCTTATACGGATAATGTCTTTTTTTTTACATTTGTTGCAAGATTTCGTTGGGAATAGCTTGATAATTAACAATAAAATACCATTTCTCGTTTTTTTATTCATTTGTTTTTAATTACAAAGAAATCAAAAACTCCCAATTTGTAATCTCAAGGCAAATTAAAAACCTAGTTCAAATGTTTGTTTCAACTTGAGTGCGAAAAAACTGTCACTTTGTTCATCAAAAACCGTCACCTAAACACGAAAAAACCTTATATAGCAAAAGTTAACACACGAAAAAACCTTACCAAAGAAGAATATTTTGGCTGGCAAAAATGTTCTTCTGCTTTATGACAGAAGACTGGTTCAAAGTAATGAATGTTGGCAAATTAATAAACTATGTATAGGAATAAATAAACTAACCTTACTGTGGGTTTTCTTTACAAAATTCGTCTGAAGGTCCAAAAAACAAGGCTTACGAGACAGAAATATTACTGTTTCTGCTTCATTTAACTGTTTAATTGAAAAAATATATACCTCCCGACAGGGTTAAATGTCAATACTATTTCAAGACCAATTTCATTCATTTACACACTGATAATTAATGCGTTTTCATTTTTGTCATCTGTAAAATTTGCATTGTCCGCAAAAACCTTACTGTTGTCACGCAAAAACAGGTTTGTCGTGTCATACTTTGTAGGGATTAGTCGTGGAATGTAAGTCCTTACATATCAAAACAACAATTTTTCAATAATATTTGGCGCATTCAGTTATGAAGAATTTGTATAGAGCATTTTAAGGAATTAAAGGCCGAGGAGCATCTCTGACTGGCGTTTTAAGAAAGAAAATATTCTTTATTAAAGGCCGAGGAGCATCTCTGACTAATTAATAGTCAGAGATGATCCTCGGCCTTTAATAAAGACTGTTTTCTTCCTTAAAATGCTCTATACCACTTCTTAATAACTGAATGTGTCAAATATTATTGAAAAAACTCTTACATTTCACGGCCACAAATTTATCGTGTCGCACTTTGTAGGAATTGACGGCCCAAACTTAAATAATTACTGGAAAAAGTACCAAGGACGTCAGATCAATCTCAGACTACCATGCAAGTTGTACAATACTAATATTGTAAGTGTACAAGTCATCCATCGGGTCGAATACAACAGACATAAAATGCCACCAAATCATACTATTTACCGCCAAATCATACTATTTTATTTTTTAGCGATATTTTTTTATAAAGGTTTCGAGAGGCCTGTTCCAGTTAATATGCATTTTGTATCACTTTTTGGGACATAATTCCATTATCATAGTATGTAAGAACATTATAAAAAGTCCTTTTCAGACATTTTATATGGACAGGCCGCTAGTTTGTAATGAAAAAATCGGTAGGTCCTCGGGGGAAAAGTTCTAGCGCTCTTAAAACCATTTATTTGGAAGTGCCGCTTAGCAGGCGTACAGATATATCATTTTGTGACAGAATAGCATTCTTTGATTTCCTAAAAAGAATAAAATATAAAAAATATGGATCTTCTTATCCGACTGGGGTAGAAAAAAAGGTACCACCATGACATATCCGGAAATGCCGCTAACGAAAATCTTTGCATACTATTCGGATATGCGTTAGCGCGATTGGCGGGCGTGCTTACTGTAGTGTCACTCGGAATTCCTTTTATTTGGCGGAATATTGTTTCCCTATCTACTTCCGTCCCTGGTGATATTTTTGGTCCGGTTCGGAGAAAAAAAGACTAGATTTGACGTTATTACACATTGATACACTATAATTTTGAGCCCATAAGAGAGAGAAAACTAAAAAGAATGAGACAATTGCCAATTTCGATGGAAAACTACTTCTATAAGAAATTCGTAGATTTCCCAAGGTTCTATTTTTAGAACTGTCAAACATTCTTGCCTTGTGGAAATAGTATATAGACGAGTATGAAAATTTTTATATACACGTTATTAATAAAAGAATAATCCTGAACCCAAACGCCTGTGGTAAAAATAGCTTTGTTTCATGTTTTTGCCCTATAGAATGAGAACTATTGCAGAAGGAGAAGAGTTGTTGATTGCCTAAAGCTTTAGGTAAAGTCTCCGTTAGGTGGCAGTTGTCAGACCACTTTATGAAAACGGGCACAGATGTGACAAAATATTCAAAGCTGTTTCACAGTTCTGTTTACTTGACTGTGCCTTGAATGACGATTTTATATAGGGCGAGGAAAATTCTTGATTCCTTTTATATGACAGGTAGATAGATATATCAAGATAAGATTGAGATAAGCTTGGAGTTAAATTTCACCTACAAAATGTTTCTATATGTAAATATTTTAGTGACTTTTGGCTTTTTCGTAGGTAAGCTACTAAAACTTAGAACTTCACGTATTGACTGTTTGGGAAATCTATCGTTATCACATTGACTGCGGTGAAAAGTCATTTATTTGATCTCAAAATTGAAAAATCTTCCGAATGTTTCAAAATCGTTTCAATATCCCTGGTACTTGATTAGAGGGGACCGATGGGGTTATTTCGTGATGCGTGATCATCCATTTCAATTGTCTGTGAACCGTTCTCAGTCAAATTTATTTTCTGTGATTTGTGATGCCTCCAAAGATCTCTTTAGTCAAAATATTTCATGTGAATTGTGATTTGGGGAATTTCCCGGCGTGAAACGTGAATTACAGATGTAATTTTCCGTGAACCGTGATCGGTAACCCCCATCAGGACCCCCTGATTTGGCTTCCCTTTCGAACTGTTTAAGTACCTCACTTTCGATATTTTTTCGTTTCGACCTTCCAATGTATTGGTTCAAATCAAAGGTTTCTCTTTCAAGTTTGAAATACGCATAAATATACAGCAAAGCTGTAACTGCTTTGTAATTTTGTATTTCACTGAATTCAGAGGGAAAATTAATTGAATACTCCGACAGAGGATGTTAGTATCATAACTATATGGCTACACTTTATTACTAGCATTCTTTACTCCTAGGGGTAACGTTTTCTGCCTGTCCAGACACAAACTGGCAACAACATGGAACAAGTTGTTACTATTTCAGCACACAGATTTTATCGTGGGGCCAAGCACAGGTGGGTCAAGACTATGCTCGATACATATTGCTCCTACACGAGCCGTCGCCACTTCCTTTGCAAACAGTTCAGTGCATTTCCACAATTGGCAGTACCTTCACGAGCAAAACTTCGCGTAACCAATGTATTTGTGTGTGTGTGTGAATGCTGGTTTAAGAAAAGGTAGTGACGAATAAATGTACACGATACAATAATACCCCGTTACCATAAAGGTTAGTTCAAAATTAAGAAAAAACAGTCAGCAGCTATCAGCGTTGATCAGTAGTTGCTACTCGCTTTCCCTTGAAAGAAGCTTTACATTCTCATTTTTACATTGATTTCATAGTCTCAAAATGTACATGTACATCGTCTGGCTCTTGCTACGCTACCACGTTGCCGAGAGCATGACCAACCGCGTCTAATACAATTTCTATTAGAAGAATAAGTGAAGATTAATAAAATGATGGGTTTTTTTTAATAATTCCTTACAGCGAGAATTTGTTAGACAAAATGATTGAACATTTTAGGGGTTATGCATTGAGGGGCAGTAAGGGTTGTATTCGTACAATTTTGGAAAAGTAACAGGACAAAATCCCAAAACCTATAGGCAAAATGATCAGCTTCACTTTGTTTTGTGTTGTACACTAGGATTATTGTCAAGAATTTGGCGGATACTTGGTCGAGATAACTTCATCAAATGAAAATACATACATCAAAACGGAAGTCAAGAAACGCTACCGACATGCCACGCTTAATGGAAATACAGTCTGGGGTAAATAATTTAGATGCTATTTTATTGCAGAATGTATGAATAATTTAATGCATGAATGAATGAATGAATGAATGAACGAGTGATTGAATACATGAATTGATTTTTTTAGCTGGCTATAGACATGTATACAACTCGGAAACGTCTCAGCAATCGCTGTACGGTTTTAATTATCATTAACTCAGAGGGCCTCTAAAGATTGAAGATTGAAGGTTAATAGATACTTGAACCATACGAGAAAAATATAGTATTACATACGACAGAATATGGAATATGTGTCCGAAAGACACGATCCACATATTGAAATGATTTTGATAAATGTACAATGCAAAATTTCACTGCGTGTGAAGCGCTTTTCTGGATTAACCTACATCAGATACCCTAGGAGTAAAAAAACTGGGAAAATCGGTAGTATATTAGATTTGATAAAACAAAAACAGAAGCCAAAAAATATTACAACAATGACCAAACAGATAAATTTATCATTTAAAAATAAATAGCCAAACGTTGTCAAATTTTGGAAATATGTAAACTGTGTCTTTCCAACACGTACATATTCCAGTGCTCGAAAATATATAAGAGCATACAACTGAAGCACGGGGAAGCTTTCTACGACCTCCACAGGGCACTAAAGCCAAACTTTTATACATTGATTAAAATTCAAGTCCCAGATAAAACAAGAGCTCAGACTAAAACAATGATAGAACCTCTGTCGAGTCATGCATATATAAAAAATGTGGGTTTGATGGAGAAAACACCATATTTTACAAGAAAGTAGTGTTTGGTCCAATAAGAGATATTATAGCTATGGACTCACGTTGAAAATTCATTTTGACTTTTTCAAGATGGCCACCAAGTTGTGGTTACAGTTGAAATATCCTCCAGCGAATAGAAATCTTCCTCGTATTCTAAAATAAACTGGATCAACTAAAATTCTTATATTTTTTTTTTCTTTAAGGTTACTGGACGGGGTTGAAGAAAATCAACAATGCATGGATTTGGGCGAATTCTGGGGATAAACTAACATACGCCAATTGGAACCCCGGGGAGCCGAATAACACAGGGGATTTATGTGTCCACCTACCGTATCATGAAGATTTCAACTGGAATGATTACTGGTGCATTAATTCAGAATACTTCATTTGTGAGAGCAGGTAATTTCATAGGTTTTAAGTAAAAGCTAGAAAAACTGTTAGCAGCTGCTCATAAATAAATACCCAACACCACCCCGCACCCCTACCCCACCGTCATGTACCCTGCACCCATAGCCCAACACCACCCGAACCCCTACCCCACCATCACCCGCATCCCTACCCCACCGCCACCCCGCACCCCTACCCCAACAACGACCCTCACCCCTTCCCCACCATCACCCTGCACCCCTACCCCACCACCTCCCCACACCTCTACCCCACCGCCACCCCGCACCCTACCCCAACACCACCCCACACCCCTTCCCCACCACCACCCCGCACACCTACCCCACCATCACCCCGCTCCCCTACCCCACCGCCACCCCGCACCCTACCCCAACACCACCCTGCAACCCTTCCCCACCAACACCCCGCACACCTACCCCATCACCACCTCCCCAAAACTATCAGATCAAAGTTTAAAATTATAATACTAGGTTCACATTTACATTATGAGATGTCACATAGATTGTGTGAAATGTTTAAGAAAATCCAAAATCCATTGACTGGAGAGGTTTCGGAGGAGTTGCAGATGAGAAATGGGTTAAAATCCATAAGGGGTTTAGGCGGAGTTGCAGATAAGAGATGGGTACTATATGGTGTAACAGAAGGACGGACGGACACACGGGCGGATACACACCCCTATCACTTTTTCAAGCGGGGATAAAAAAAAAGAAAAAAAAGAAGCATTTTTTAGAAGTACCTATGGTGTCAAAAGTCTGAAAGGCAAAAACAGTCGATACAAACGATAACAACACGAAGAAACTGATAACATGGAAACACGACTGACAACTCAACAGCAATCAGCAACTCAACAGCAATCAACAACTCAACAGCAATCAGCAACTCAACAGCAATCGTCAACGCTAACTCAAGTCCTAACAAAACCGAACTCAGGTGCTCCGGAAGAGTTGGGGGTTCCTATCTGTTATCAACAAACCCGTTGCGTTTCTAGCACTAACGAACGGTCAATTCCATGTTACAAATCCGGTATCGTCGTAAAGAAAGCAGAAGAGTTCTTCTATATTTAAGCGTTTCATCTTTAAAAATTTGTTGAATGTTCATATAACTTTACATCCAATATTTAGTTGACACTGGAATATTTTATTTTTTCTTCATATTTCAGTGTATCACACAGCGAAGTCATTGGTTAAACGGAGTGTCAGCATAATAAAACTTTACAACTTCTTAGTCATGATTTGGGTTCTCATTCGGCATTTTCTTGTTCAACGCTTTACACATTCGTTCTCAACCTTATGGCTAACTTGAAGCTTCTCTGGTGAGTCTTAGATAGACTATTGATTTCGCGCGTCAGGCGTTACGGTAGCGGAATATATTCCTATTGCTTGGAACTTTTTTTGTCATTTATTTCTAAGCATCTATACAGTACACTTTCATGATTTTAAACATAACCTCGTCTGAAGGAACTGGTGGGAATCGTGAAAATGCCCTCTTTGCTATCAAATACATTCAAGGAGATATGAACCTGTGATTTTGAGTATTTTTCTATATGCTCTGCGTTTATCATTTTTGTCTCGCCTGCGAAGCAGAGCGAGACATAGGTGTTACTTTATCGGCGGCGACGGCGACAGCGCCGTAGTTAACTTTTTTGGTAAGGGTTATGAGCACCTCCATATCTCAAGAACTATAAGTCCTAGGTTGATGAAACGTGGTATGCATATGCCCCAGTAGTAGCTTAGCAAAGTTGCAAATCTATCTTTTGACCTTGACCTTGATTTTCCGGTTGAGTGACTTTGACAATTTTCAATACATATTATAGCATTTAATGGTAAGGTTTTGCGAGCACCTCCTTATCTCAAGAACTATAAGTCCTAGGTTGATGACACTTTGTATGCAAATGCCACAGTAGTAGCTTAGCACAGTTACATCCCCATCTTTTTACCTTGACCATGTTGACCTTGGTATTATGTATGAGTGACTTTGAAAATTTTCAATACATATAATAGCAGTGTTAAAGTTTTATGAGCACCTCCATATCTCAAGTACTATTGGTCCTAGGTTGATGAAACTTGGTATGCATATGCCCCAGTAGTAGCTTAGCACAGTTGCATCCCCATCTTTTTACCTTGACCTTGATATTCTGTTTGAGTGACTTTGACAATTTTCAATACCACCCGGGTTAACCCGAGATCGTGAAGTCGGTGGTTATCGTGAACTCGGTTAAGCAAAATGTAAACAAACGAGAATTGACCAATGGGAAAAGAGAAATTTTGACTAAAATGTAGTCGTTAACGCGGTTAAAAATCAAAGCTGTTATCGTTTAACTCGGTTTAAGTTATCGTCAACATAACATGGTCACATATGCCTTCAACGGTAACTTCTAGTTATAAAACGTATTGCAAATGTTTTAATGACACTATTCTGTTGAGATAACTAAAACAAAAGGTTTACAACGAACGTTTTGGAACGGAATTCCCGGATTTGCACATTAACGATTTATGAAGCATTTTCTCTATGATCATTAAAAAAAATACATAAAATGTATTTCCTGAATCGTTGTTAACACCCCATAAAATGATAAACGAAGTATGCAGATTCATACAATATACAAATTGTTGTGACAAAATAAAAAAAATCTAAAATCACAAAATAAAAAACCGTGTACAACCTATACCTCTTGCTTTTCTGGACTGAATCAAACGAGCATTATTTTGATGACAAACTAAAACCAGTTTTACCGAAATACTTATAGTTTAACATTATTGCGTTGCCAGTAAATCATCATCATAGACCTACATACTTAAAGTATTTGTATACGATTTTAACAGCATACTTTTGCACAGTATTTAAGTGCGACCGATCATTTCCGATAATAAAAAACAAAAACATGATAAATCTTCTTTTTTTTTTATTAAAAATATGTTTTGACAGCACAGGTTCAGATAAACATTGAAAAGGATTTCTGCTATATAAAGAATAAGGCTTTCAATAAAAAGATTTGGTCATGTATGCCATGCGAAAGGGCTAATGTACGACCATAAACGAGAAGGAAATGTACCAACTCATAAGACTAATGTACCCCCAATGCACCATAGGCCAGTGTACCCAGAAAATAACGAAACCCTCCTCCCCCCAAAAAAATCGCATGATCTGAAACTTTAACCTTTGGTGACTGACAATGAAGAAACCTTACCTGAAATGAGGTCATATACTAATTTGAACACTTAACAGAGTGGGATATAGCCAACCCTTAACCAGGTTCACATAGGCAACCCTTATCTGCCGAAAATACAATACTGAATCCTGTTGAACCGACTGAGCGAGAAAAAAGGGTTTGGGTGGGAAACAAAAGAACTGTAAATTTTTAAAACCATAGGATAAAGGGCGAGGTGGTTAGGGGCGAAAAAAAATAGCTTATATTTGATTAATTACTTGGCGATCCTCAAAGTGATCTTTTACGTGCATGAAGCATGACTAATCAAAGGTGGGTTAAGGAACGGCGTGCCGGGCGCGCTCCCTCCCGTTTTACAGGAAAATTTGGTAAGGAACTGTATTTAATAAGAAGTCCCAAAGACTTTTTTTAATTGCGCGCCCTCCCCTTTCAAAATTTCTGGATCAGCCACTGGCCCTATCCACTCACCTTGACCCACTATGGTTTACGGTGTCAGGTTTTCCGAATTATAGCATGATGACTCCGGTATTCATTATGACAGGGCTGTCCCATTCAACCACCTTAGGCACATATCCCAGTCGTTTTATGGGCTAAGCGAACGGATCCAATGTCAGGCGTTTCTGAGCGCTCTTTATAGTGGACTTCTTCCGACAAGCTTAGCGCCTTTGTGGGCCTATTTGCCACCCGTGCACCGCACGGATTCGGAACCAAGTAAAGCCCTTTTAATGTTAAATATTCTGTACATAACGACTGCCATTTTAAAGATTGAGAATAATTATAAAGATCAATAATATGATTGCTGGATTCCACGAAGTTAAAAACCAATTAACTCAACAACTACTTATCGCAGCCTTTCGATATTTGGTAGGTAGCATAAGTATGCAGTCCCCATAGCATTGGAATTGACTCTCGATCTACATCCTGTATAACAAAAAGACGGTCACTATGTCTTGACATGGTTTATTTTTTTTATAAACAAAGTTAATTGATCGTTCATTTGTACTACACATGTATATAGTGCCAATATTGAATAAGCTGTTGGTTTACTATGTTAATGATATCTATTCGTGTCCGTTTGTCTGTCCGTCTAAGGATTTTGTTAACCTTTTTTGCTTAAAAATCAAACCCGAATTCGAAGTTGTAATTTGCCATACCGTTTATATTTAGTTCCAAGATTTTGGATCACGACCAAAACAATTAAACCAAGTTGTTATGGAAAAGTAAATTAAAAAAAGTACGATAATTATTTATAAAGTACTTTAACAGGGTCAGAAATAAATAATCGGACGCATGTATATACCCAAAGTTTCCCAAACACCGGCTGTAATTAAGAGTGGTAAATTGCATATGGTTGACAACCTTACTATATATTATACATTATTATAGTCCGGTAATTTTACTTATATTTACCCTTTTTAGTTTCTTTCCTTAATCTGTTAATGAGATACTTCTAATTTCAAAGACCAAAAAGTTAATTTGTTAAACTAACAAAGGTTTCAAACATCTAAGCTAACACTATTTGATAAGAGAAAGAAGCTTTCTGGTACATATTACATTATACAAATTCGTGGTTCACGATAACAGTAAAAAGGAACAAACCGGGTTGAACGATAACATTAACCGCGTTAACGACTACATTTTAGTCGTAATTTCTCTTTTCCCATTGGTTAATTCTCGTTTGTTTACATTTTTGCCTAACCGAGTTCACGATAACCACCGATTTCACGATCACAGGTTAACCCGGGTGAATACTTACAGTCAGAAAGGTGGTCAGAACGAGACAAAAGAATATGCGCTCTTCAGTAAATAAGGTAGAATTTGATTCGGCATGTTTACGTAGTAACTATGGGCATTAAAAAGTTTATTAGAGCAACTTTTAAAATAAATTGTGATGTAAAATATGTAAAATGAAAGTAAACAACACCGAATTTGCTTTGGTTTATTAAATTTGCAGCGTGAAAAGAGCACACTCTCATGTTAAGTGATATTATGGGGTCTGATTTCCGTTGTGACAAATAAAACATCATGCTCCTAAAAATCTGAAAAAAATATATACAACAGATAAGACTCCATTCTTTCTGATAAAAAAATCCTGAACCCGTCGCTATAGCGGTATTGAAAAAAATGATTGTCAAAGTTGTGCTAATTTCATACGTTATTTGTGAATCCCCCTTTCTAAATATAGAAATTTCATTCATAAAAATATAAATTTTAGAATTAAATTTAAGTTTTGTTATATAAATACTTACCATCACAAATTTAGATAACAGGTACTAGCAGCTTCATGAACCGGAAACCAGACAAAGAAAACTGATGACCTCTAGCTTGACCGGAAATACCAGACACTAATCCCACAACTTCATCTTTTTCAATCCAGCACAGACTAGACTAAAAAGGGGATGAAGGGGAGGGGGAGGGACCTCCGATTTGTGATGGTAAGTATTTATATAACAAAACTTAAATTTAATTCTAAAATTTATATTTTTATAGTAATAAATACCTTACCATCACAAATTTAGATAACAGAATGTGACGAAGCGCTGAATCCCCTATAGTCTACCAAGAAACCATAGGAGGAAAAATAACTTTAGCACAGAAACTAGAGGTCCCTAAGCATAGAGGTTATCAGAATGATACAGTAAACAGTAGCATTTTCAGACCTCAAGAAACCTGCTAGAGAATTTCTCAAAAAGAGGCCAAAAAATAAAAAATGCGCAAGAAAAGGCGAAAGCCAAACATTATGTGCCTAATTGAATCTTGGGGAAGAAACTACCCCTACTGATTTATAGGCTACCAATTTACAAATCCAACTAAAAATGGACTTTGCAGATAAACTTCCTGAACCTTCTAAAAAAGGATCAAAACAAACTGTAGGAGCCTAGTGCCTAAAAAACTGGAGTAATAAGTTTTACTAAAAACTAGACCTCCAGAAAACAAAAAAGACACTAAATCTTGGAGTGAAAAACAACCCCTACTGATTAATAGGCTCACACAACAGTAATGCAAATCCAAATAGAAATGGAATTGCAGAAATTCTTCCTGATCCATTTTACAAAAGGAACAATTAATCTGGAAGAAACTAATGTCCTAATGCTGGAAGTCCTTCTAAAAAGGCCTCCAGAATACAAAACAGGACACCTTCTCTAAGAAAACTGATCTGGAAAGGCTGGTAAAACAAAAGACCAGAACCTTTAAATCACAAAGCCGATATTGCTAAAAAGGCATGATCGGTAAATGGTAGCTGATAAGAGAATTTATCAGCAGAAAAAAGAAGATAGAGAGAGCATGCGGTTCACTTCTTCTGCGACTAGTGGCTTAGACCAGAAGAAAGTGATACTCTCAGAAGAAATGTAAGGAGCAAATTAAAGCCCTTAATGAAAAAACCTACCAGTAAATCCCAAGAAAGAAGAAGCTGTCTTCGCTTGGGAAAACCAATAGAAAGGAAAGAATAGAAAGCAAAGATAAAAAACTCATCTTGCTGTAAGTCCAAGCCTCTAAGGAAATAAAAAGAACACGCTTAAACTGACCTTTAAATCCTCATAGTTGGAGAAATATTTTTCTATACAAAAACAAAGACAACCTCCAATTGCTCAGCAGACTTTGAGTCAATCAAACATTGACATACATCAATAAGAGAAGATTGACTACAAGAAATCAAAGACAAATATAGTAGGATGTCTTGACTGATTTCACAATAAAGTGGTAACTATTTGCTGTTTAAAAGAAACCCTCTTCAAGGGATCCCCATACAGCACATAAATGTGCAGAAATTGACACACATCAAGAAGAGAATATTGACCACTAAGAAATCAACAACAAGTCCAGCATGATGTCTTGACTGATTTCACAAGAATGTGGTAACTGGTTGCTGTTTAAGAAAACCTCTTCTTCAAGAGTTCCTAAAACAGCATACAAATGTGCTGATGCCTAACACAAATCGAGAAGAGAAAATGACCACTAGAAATCAAAGACATATCCAGTAGGATGTCCTAACAGATTTCACAATAATGTGGAAACTGATTGCTGGTTAAGAGAAATCTTCTTCAAGAGATCCCAGAACAGCACATAAAAGTGCCGAGGAGGTTCCTCTAACCCCTGAAGCAGTGATCTTCCCAAAAAAGAGCAAGAACATCTCTTCTCAGAAGAAATGACTGTCTTGGCCATGACAACACTACGAGAATAAGTGGAGAGCAGAAAAACTGAACATTTCTACAACATAATGCTCAGAGTAACTGTTCAAAAGGTTTCTGAACCGGGACCAGAGAAACAAGGTCTCCAGTAAGAGGTTCAGACTGGTGGCAAACTGGTGAGACATCCAAATCAGGACTATCGACCCAAAAAACTTACTAAGGCAACTCCATCTCACTGAAATAAGAGATTAAAGTTGTATCAGAAAAGTTCGCTACGTATACTGATTTCCTGAGAAAATTCTCAAGGAAACAGAAACAGGAACTCCTTGACCAAATGCCCAAAAGCAAGAATCTCTAGGGCAAAAAGATAAAGGAAAGAAAAAGTCTACATTAAATAGAGGATTCGCCAGAAAAGAAGTGTTTTCAGAAAAAGATAAAGGAAAGAAAAAGTCTACATTAGATAGAGGATTCGCCAGAAAAGAAGTGTTTTTAGACGCAATCAGAAGACTTATACCTTGAATCAAAAATCACTTAATGATTCAAAGGCAAAGGAACTGTTGTCATACCTGAAACAAGGTATGACTCTGCAGATGAGAAGCACTAGCCCAAACTATATTGCCTTCAAGAAAATCTCTTCAATCTGTAAAAGAAGAGACTATGGTATTTACCTATAAAAAAGGTTAAACCTCTAAGAGCCACCAGTATAAAAAGGAAAATAGTTAAAAGTTGAGAGGCTGTAGGCTAAAAGAAATGAAGTATCATTGGAAAAGGCAAAGAAAACCCCAGGCCAATGGTACAACATAGACAAGAGAGATCAATAATCCTATCAAAGGAAAAAGGACCAGATAGAACAAATGATACTCATGAGGAGCTGTTTATTCAACATAGAAGAGACTGAACTTTCTCATCCAGAGGAATAAAAAGCAGGAAAACTCTATTGACAAATTTCTCTAACAAAAATTTCACTATGACCAGAAATTAGAAAACCTATCTGGTAAATCAGGCGAAAAGAGAAAAGAATGAGCCAGTGTATGCCTTCCAGTGTAGAAAAAGAACTTTCCTTAACATGGGTAAGTCCAGAAAGGAATGGTATCAGAAAAAACTGATAATGAAAACAGCATACAAAATAATCTAAGAGAGCTAGAAAAGATAACTCCTGAAAGAGTACCTTTATAAACTCTCCTGTAATAAAGAAAGAAACCATTTGTCGGAGGTAATAAACTACCATAGATCAGACAAAAGGATAGTCTTACCCCTAATGAAACTAGAGGTCGAAAAGCAGGAAAATTCTCCTCTAGGCCCATGGGTAGAAACAGTGAGACTGAGAAAACAAAACATCACTTATTTTCTATAAGCACTGTTCAGCTAAAACACTTCCTGTTAGAAGTTTACTGACTAAAAACCCAGCTCTGACCTGATAAAGAACCTTGGTTCTTTAGTATAGGACCAGAAGAAAAAAGCTGAGTAGAAGCCAGAACGGAAGGAGAAGAAATAGTGGCGACTAACCTCTGAAAACCACTTCTATACAATCAAATTCATGTGCTCATCTGAAGTGTAGAACTTACATGTATCTCTTCTGAAAGTACCGTATACATGTACCAAATAAGAGACACAAAGAACACACCAAACTACTTTCTTTTGGCAAAAAAGAGGAGAGGAAATAAACAACTAAAAGAGACTCAGACAAAGAATATTGTCTGGAAACTCATGTCACTTAGACAAAGAATAAACATCTCTGAACAAAAGGACTGTCTTCATCTAAAGTCAAGGCTACCTACATAGTAGTAGAAAAGACTTAAAATAGACAAACTCCTCACAAAAAGACAAACAACTGCCAAGAAAAAAACTTTAATGAGGTGCCTTAAACATTAGAATAATATCTTACATAGAATTCTGATTAAGACAAAAAGGTTAGGGACTGAAATCTGAAGACCCTGAGCAAACTTCTTGGCACAGAATGAAGTAAAAGATTTCCTACAACATGCACAACAACGCACAAGTACATGTAGGAAAACCTTGTAAAGGAAAGATTCCTGAATCTAAAAATTCAAGAATCTGCAAAAAATGTCCAAACGTTAGCTGGAGATTTGGTGAAATGAAAATTACCAAAATTCTCATAAAACCAGAATACAGTTGCCTAATGCCCCGAATCAGAAAAGGATTAGTACCCTTAAGGAACATCCTTAACTTAGCCTGAACAGGACAGGAACTGAGAAGAAACCTGAGTGAGAATGGGGTTAAGGTGCCTAAGAAGTGACAGAAACTTCAACTCTTGGCACAACACTTTACCTCAAAAGAAGTGCATCAGAAAATGGAAATGGATCTACATCCTCTCCTCTTATTTCTGACTCACTAAATAAAAAACTCAGAAAAGGAAGAATAAAATGAAGTTAATTAAACAACTTCTGAAAAATTATCTCCCTTTCTCCTAAGAGCTAAAGAAAACAGATCTTCGCCCAAATCTTTTCTCTTAAAATAGATGAGAAAATGATTCATCATGTTCATGATGATTGTAAAAAATCGGTACAAAAACAAACCGAGGGATAGCAGTACAGTTACAACCATAGCCTAATGCTGTGGTCATCCCATGTGCTGAACTACATGTATCAACCATCAATCAACAATCAACTTGAAAGTCAATAAAAAACCTTCTTCCTAAGGTCATCAAAGTGGCCTGAAAAGGAGACACAGCTGATAAAAGAACTCAGCCATGAAAAAGGAATTATCCAAAAGAGTAGGTTGAAAAGGAGAAAAGAAAAATAGGCCACCAGACAGGAATAGAGTAAATTTAATTCAGGTGACTGACAAAAGAAGTATTTAACCCAGTTCAAAAAGAAACAAATGTTGCTTGAACTGGTCTACTGAACACAAGGGCAATGTGTCTAATAAAAACACCCTGGGGGAACCTAAGGGGATGTACAGACAAGAAAAAAAGGCTGGAACCTACAAAAGGCTCCTGACTAGCAAAGTCTTCTTAGGTATAAATATAAAAGAAGACAGATTTCTATCTAACTCCCCGAGGCCCATACCAAAAGTAACTTGGTTGTGCATGGAAGGTCCCTCAACAACTCACCGTTAATTGGCATTGAGACCTTGTATTTTTAGGGTTTTACAATGTTATTAGATATTACCTGCTGTGATTTTTCTTATTAAACAAAATTATTGAATTAATAAAAGGATATGCTTATAAAATAGTCTAGTTTCTCGAAGAAATTTTTCCTCTTCATGGTTTCACGTGCTGCCAGAACGAAAACCGGAAAAAAGATGAAGTTGTGGGAGAAGCAGAGGTACCAATGGGGTATCCGAATGTCAAAAGTCCGAAAGGGCAGAGACTAAACCAGTAAACACAAACAAGAACGGGACAAAAACAGACAACACGTAAAACATGGAAACACAAAACAACTGAATATCAATCAACAACGCGAACTCCAGTAGAAACAAGAGTGAACTCAGGTGCTCCGGAAGAGTAAGCAGTTCCTGCTTGCTATAGCACACCCGTCGCGTTGCCAATAGTCCATTCAGCGTGTCAAATCCAGTAAAGGAAGACAAAACAACACACTATGACAAACCAACATCTGCACTCATCTGAGAGATCGAAATCCCATATTTGTCTATAAGTGCATGATGTCTTCCGTAAAATTTCTTGAGTGAAGACAGCAACCGAGGAGCAACATAGATTAGTGTCTGGTATTTCCGGTCAAGCTAGAGGTCATCAGTTTTCTTTGTCTGGTTTCCGGTTCAATAAGCTGCTAGTACCTGTTATCTAAATTTGTGATGGTAAGGTATTTATTACTATAAAAATAAACATTGAGGGTATCTCATACCCAGCTAAAAATAGCAATGGTCTACTCGACTTCCTAAAATATTTTTTCTTTAATTCTGCAATATATAAGGCCTTAACTGGTGAAACTGTTTAAATTTTTCTTTTTATTAATATAATGCATGTTTTTATAATAAAATGATAATAAGCAAATGTAAAATGACGTTTTAGAAGGGGGAGGTCTATTAAGTGAGGTTTGTTCGATTTGTAAAACTGTAATCGTCTCCCTTCATTTGCCTAGCAACGTTTTAGACTTGCTTGTGACAAAAAAAAACATTTTTCTCCGATTTCCTTAAAATTTTGTCAACAAAAAAGCATAAGATTGGTCGTCATCTGTCAAAGTATGTAACCCGTCGCACTTACCATTATTTTTTAAATTCAACATGTTTATCACCTTTATAGAGTTCCGGTTATTCCTTAGAGATAATAAATTCCTTTTTTGTCACAAATTATTATTCTATGCGTAAAACATTCTTACTAAGAAAAAAGAACAATAGTTTGTCCATTCACTTGTACTCGAACTTGAAAATAACCGTGACCTACTTTTTATTAATCAAAAGATTAAGTTGGTGATTTCAGCTCACCGCGTCATTCAAAATGATGTGTTTTTCGGATCAGTTAGACATACAAAATATTTACAAGGGAGATAATATTTTTTTCACCACCTGTCTGACTGTTTAGGTTTTATGAGCATCTCCATATCTCAAGTACTATTGGTCCTGGGTTGATAAATTTGGTATGCTAAAGCCCCAGTAGTAGCATAGCACATTTGCATCCCCATCTTTTGACCTTGACCTTGATTTTTGGTTGAGTGACTTTGACAATTATCAATACACACCATAGCAATGTTAATTTGTGAGAACCTTCATATGATCTTCATTATCTCGGGTATGTTTTCCTCGTTTTGAATTTTCCCTTGGACATTTGAGATCAGCATATTTGTTATTACCTTTATTTATTCTAGCATGTTAAACCGTTGATACCACAGACATGACAGGTTAATTATAGTAATGGACAAGTTTATTAACTATTAATCTGTTTGTTCTAATAAATAATGCATATATTAATTTACAATAAGTACTTTGATTAAAAGTTTTAAAATAAATAATTTATTATCCCCGTAGGCAATCAGTTTGTTGAAACTAAATTAATGCTGGATGAACTGTAGTTTATGGAAGTAATAATCATCATTTAGTACAAACCAATGTCTTCTACATGTATATTACCAATCTCTGTAACCATGGTTATATGAGTCCCATATACTAGTACACATCATGTACCAATGTTCAAGGCTAGGATATGCCCTACGTCGATGTTATCACTCGGTTAATGAAACTAAGTATATTTTTGATATAACGTATCGGCCGAGTGGTCGTTGGACTAAGTGCGGGCGGTGTTGCCATTGATGTGACAAAAATAGGGGTTCGAATCCTTCTGTAGTAGCGAATAGATTTGTGTCTCAAATTTACAGCTTTTGTGTATATAAAAAGTTTTTGTGCATTTTCAGGCTCATATATATATATGTATACTATTTTGGTTTGATTCCTTCTAGATATGCAGTAGGTACCGGTAGGAGAATGATGCCAGTTAGTATACTATCGTTTTCGATTTTAATGTCCATGTTTGTTCAGAATACTTTTGCTAACATTGTGCAAGGTGATTTGTTTATTGTTCGTCAACAGAGCATAGTGCATACTGAGAGTAAATTTTGGGAGGGCTCAGCGCAGTCAGAAACTGCCTGTTCCATGGCTTGTTTACATTACAAAATTTGTCTAGTGGGATACTTTCACCCCTTATCGAAACGTTGTGCGCTATACTGCTCTAATACACTAGTATCAAACTCGACTGATGATGGACTGTTACTTATCAACGAGGACAGAAAAAATGCTGGTAAGTATAATCCTAACCCAACTCAATATAAATGACTGTGTTTTGCATTGAGGCAATAAGTTATTTCCACCTAGGGTTAACCCTAACCCTATCAGCAACGTTTGTTCAAAATCTTTGGGAGGTCTATAACTAAGACCAATTTGACAACTTATCATGGTCTAGCTATAATGTAGGGGCTGGGGAGCTCACATAGTGATGCTTGGACTGCAGATCTTCTGGATTCTAGCTATTGTTCTATATTTATTTTTAGTCTGAATTCAAAGGCATATTGTCTACCAAAATCACATTTTCCCCCATTTTTTTTTATGTCATTAAGAGCCTGTCTCAGTAAAAATCATGCAAAAGGTGATTTACTTATTATCTTAGGTTTTAACAATTTTTTGGCTAGTTATTCATCTTGGACCACTTTAGCGAAAAAATTCAACTTAAGTGAAATTGGTCCATTAGACTATCTGCAAATTGACATTAAAAATTTTGGCGGGAAAATTTCCCGAACTTTTTTCATACACAAACCAACCAATTTTCTTGGCCTCTTTACACAAAAGTTCGGAAGGGTCTGTAAAAAATGTTGATATTTTCTGAAAAAGTAGGCAATTCTAGTTGAATTTCAACAAAAATATCAGTCGGATACTTAAAGTGATATTTTTGGTTGGTTTGTTAAGAAAAAAAATTGGCGGGACTTTTTCCCGTACTTATTTTCATACACAATGTAACCAAATTTGTATTGTGTATCAAACAAGAACTAATGAACTGATGGGGCTAAAATTTAATTTACATTCATTTCTCATCATAAAGATCAAATTCCGATAAAAAGAAGCAGTTTTCAAAAATATGCATCTGCCACTATTTTTCCGTTTTGCATGATTCTTACAGAGACGGCTACTTAAGACCAAAATATAATTAAAAAAACGTTGATTATACATTTATTTCCAAATATGCCTTAACTAGGGTTTTTGCTCATAATTATTCGACCATGTTGATTGAATATTTGCTTACAACTGTAATCCCTTATCAAATAATCATAATTACAAGTAAGCAATTTCTTTGTGACATCATCAGTGGCAGCTTACAATTATACATGTTCCTTTTAATCTAGTATCTCCTGAAGCTTTATTAGCCGATATTATTCAAAGTATATCTTTTTAAACAATTACTTTGACTATTTATCGAGTTTGACTCTAGTGTAATCAACGAGGTTTGGCTTTTATTTCTAATTTGACAAGGTGTAATAAGGACCATTTTTGGTCCCCTACTTTAATAAAAACAATAAATCCAATGTAAATAACAATACTATCATAACAGTAAGATGGTTGACCTTTGTGACTAAAGCTTGTATTATTAAAAATATAATCTGGTTTTTAGCTCACCTGACCCGAATGGTCATGTGAGCTATTGCCATCACTTTGTGTCCGTCGTCCGTCCGTCCGTCCGTCCGTCGTCCGTCGTATAGTAATAGAGGCCTGAAATAGGACAAAAGTAACTAAATTAAGGAAAATGTCATTTTTCATGCTTATTTCATTAGTTTTAATAGTCAGCGACAACGTAGACCATTGATTTCTCAACTGATTTATAATTATTTCAGAGTGAATCTTAAAATTAATCAACAACTGTGGTCTAAGTAGTCGCTGGCAACTAAAAATAAAAAAAAAATATTGCCCATGATTTTGCTATTTTCGGCCGATTAAATATTCATGTTTGACATGGTATTTTTAGTAAATATCATGTAACATTCCTAAAAATTGAGTTGTACATGTACATGCTTTTTCATTCAATTGACATTTTGAAAAACAATTGAACTTTTCTATTTATCGATGCTCAACTTTTCAGTCTTACAGTGGTTCAAATATAGGCCTTATCGTACCTTGTCATTAGTCATTACATAAAACTATTTTTTATACAAAATATACTTGTGATAGGTCGAAAAAAGTAAAAACACTCACACGAAAATAAAGCCAAATCCACATTCGAAGATATACAAATGTAGTACGATTTCAAACATATTGAACAGAATTGAAAGAAGCAAAGGTGTACCAAAGGGGTAAACAAATATCGTTATATCGAAAAGACAAAGACAAAATCGGTAGACAAAAAAAAAAAACCACATCACAACAAAACAAACCACACAACAACAACAAAACAACAAAACCCACACACAGAACAACAAAATCGCATTCAGTAACGTGAACGTAAGTCAAAACGAAAGTGGACTCAGGTGCACCGGATGAGTACACAGTTCCTGCTTGCTATAGCACACACGGCAAAGTAAAACAAATGTTAGGCCCAAAACACTATACTTGTCACACGTAACATGAACATGATGAAATCTTTGAATTGCGGAAACCATAAAAATGGAATATCACCTAAGCTCGTACGTTCTGTGAGGGCAATATTTTACATTCTTACGCCCGAATAAATCTTATTTTGAGAAATTTCAGCTTTCTTTCCCTGAAAAAATAATGTTTATAGAATTGTGCATTCGGAAGACTAAAAAGTATTTAAACCAAGTTTATTACTAGTATTCCTCAGTTCCTGAGAGTTATTATATCTTTTTGGGGTATGCGTTCCCCTACTTTTAAATTTTTGGTCTTCTACATTCCAATCATTTTGAATCCTGTGGTAGCATAGAAAACGTCGCTCTTTTAAGGACATCTTTTATTAAGTTAAGTCAAATTTTTAGTAGGCACTTTGTGTAATAAAGACCGTATGAATTTAAAAAAAGTTTTCTTGGTTTAACGTATAAAAAAACTTTTAAGGAAAAACAAATATTTTCTAAAAACTTAGCTTCTATAATTCTTAGAATTTTGAATTGAATTAACATTTAACCGACTTCCCTTATGTATTGAAAAAGCTAAAAAGAAAAAGAATAGCGTTGGTGATTTTTGCAAAAGCGTATTGTGTTAAAACAATACCACAAAATTCATTGACAGAAGAATGTACATTATTCTACCAAATCCATTATCTATTTCACTCATCATCTATTTTAGATGTCGCATATCCTGGAAAAGGCTCTAGGTGTTACTATTTTAGCACAGATATGTTATCTTGGACACAGGCAAGAGTAAGTAATTAGTAAATACATAAGTGAAACGAGATATTATAATGAAAAGTGTTTTGTTCAGGCAGAGCTGCCTATTGCAATCACTAAATTTTGGCTGACTTTCTGGCGTTGTTCTGTCTAGATGAAGTGCACAAAACTTCTGTTCTGGCAATTTTGAAGCTGATGAATATACATTATATAACATATAGATTAGATGTTTATTGATAAAAAAAAGAAAAAAAAGGAAAAAAAAAATATATTAATGTCAACGATATATATGCACTTGATATAACTTATTTTTGTAATACATGTATTGTATAATTCAGAATCTGTCTGTCTGGCCAAAATAGGTTGCATGATTAAACTTTTTTATTCAAGAACCTTTAAAGAACAAGAAGATGAAAAAGGCAAGGTCCTTTTATCTCACTTTCAGATATATTGATGATGTCCTCTCTTTCAACAATGCTTCGTTTCGTAAATTGATACCTTCGATACATCCTCCAGAGCTAGAGATAAAAGAAACCACCGAATCCAATTGCCTCACATCATTCTTGGATTTTCATCTTCAATTTTACCAGGGTGGAAATCTCAGTACAGAAATTTGCGACGACTTTAATTTTCAAATTATTGATTTTCCTAACCTAAATAGAAACTAGAAAAACTGTGAGCCGCAGCTCACAAATAAATACCCCCCACCCCCCACCCCCCAAAAAAAATTAATCAGATAAAATTTAGAATAGGAGATGCACATCTACATTATGTCACAAAGATTGTGTGTAGGTTTCATGAAAATCCATCAAGGGGTTTTGGAGGAGTTGCAGATAAGAGATGGGCACCCCCATGTAGTCGAATGGCTGAGTCCATGTATTGCTATGGGAAACCCCAAAATAATTCTGATCAAACTTTCAAATAGTAGGTGCACATCTATATCATGTTACAAAGATTGTGTAAAAGTTTCATGACAATCCATCAAGGGGTTTAGGATGAGTTGTGGATAAGAGATGGGTACCCCCATGTAGTCAAATGGCTAAGTCCATGTTTTGCTATGGGAAACCCCAAAAATCATTCTGATCAAATTTTAAAATAGTAGATGCACATCTACATTTTGTCACAACAATTGTGTGTAAGTTTCATGAAAATCCATCAAGGGGTTTAGGAGGAGTTGCGGATAAGAGATGGGTACCCCCATGTAGTCAATGGCTAAGTCCATGTTTTGCTATGGGAAACCCCAAAAATCATTCTGATCAAATTTTAAAATAGTAGGTGCACATCTACATTATGTCACAAAGATTGTGTGTAAGTTTCATGAAAATCCATCAAGAGGTTTAGGAGGAGTTGCGGATAAGAGATGGGTACCCCCATGTAGTCGAATGGCTAAGTCCATGTTTTGCTATGGGAAACCCCAAAAACCATTCTGATCAAATTTTAAAATAGTAAGTGCACATCTTCATTATGTCACAACAATTGTGTGTAAGTTTCATGAAAATCCATCAAGGGGTTTAGGAGGAGTTGCGGATAAAAGATGGGTACCCCCATGTAGGCGAATGGCTAAGTCCATGTTTTGCTATGGGAAACTCATAAAATCATTCTGATCAAATTTTAAAATAGTAGGTGCACTTCTACATTATGTCACAAAGATTGTGTGTAAGTTTCATGAAAATCCACCAAGGGGTTTAGGAGGAGTTGCGGATAAGAGATGGGTACCCTGAAGTGTAACGGAAGGACGGACGGAAGGACGGACGGATGGACGGAAGGACGGACACCCCTATCACTATATACCCCCCACTTTTGAAGTGGGGGGTATAATAATCCTACTTGACCTGCTTACAGTGTTTATATTTCACAACTTCTATATGCTAGGGCTTGTCCAAAATTTTTCAGATTTTATGATACGACACTGGCACTGCTGTCTCCGTGACCGACTATTAGACCAGGGTTACAAGAAAATCCATCTTATACGCTCTCTAAAACAGTTCTTCCTCCGTTGTCAATCACTTGTGAAAAAAAAAACATTGTGTAAAGCGCAATAGTTAGTGGTTGTTTTGATGATTGGCTGAGTGCTGTACTGAGATGATCACCTCAATATCCCCTTTATGTTTTCGGATTCGTGTTGCGTTTTATGTTTCTACCGGACCCCCAAACTCCTCACAGTTCCAGTTCCCATCCGTAACGATCCGTCTTTTCAATGACCTCTTTTTGACCCCTACTCTCTAAATGAAAAATCATGACAAGTACTCACGTATACCAAAATGCATTGTGCAACCACATTGTTTATAGTATAGCCTAAACACTTCTACTTTACTACACTTTAAAATAGTGCGTACTCATTTAAACCGGTTTTACAACAAATTGAAATAATTCTTCTAAGAAAAAAAATATTACAGAAAATTTGATGTTTTCATGGCCAAAAAATATGATTATTTAATTTAAATTAACTAAAAAATATCAAGGATCTTGATGAAATTCTTACACCCCAGTTCTATTGTTTAAAGTCGAACTTTCATTTTCAGAAACTTTCTTTGTGTGAATAACTCGTTCTAAGAACAATAGGCTTAATTCACAATTGCAAAAACAGGGGTGTCCAGATACCCCTGCTTTTGCGCTTGTGAACACACCTCATGTTCGTAGAACAAAAGAGCTTCTCACACAAAGAAACTTCGTTAATAGCCAGCCCAGGGCATCTGAGAAGGAAATGAAAACAGTTAACTTTATAAGGTTTAAAATCAATTCTAATTTTAAGATTTAAATTAAAAGTAGCAAAATAAAAAATAACTAGAGGCTCCCAGGAGCCTGAATCGCTCACCTGATCTCTCATGCTAAAGCATCTTACCTAGTGTGCAACATGGTCTACATGTACTTGGTAAGTAACATTAAAGAAACTAGTTAGGATAGAAAACACTTTTAAGATGAAAAATACAAAGTTTACAAAGCTTTCCATTTGAAAAAAAAAGTTAAAATTGAGAGAAAAATCAGTTAAAGGGAAATAACTCTTAAATGGTTGATCTGACAATTTTGACCCTGGAATCATTTTTGCAGATCTGAATAAGCTGAACAATTTAACAATGGTAACTTTTCTTCTAGCACTTACAGTTTTCAAGATAAAGTCCAAAAACTGTCAAAATGGTCAATTTTGACGATTAAGGGGAAATAACTCCTATAAGTCATTACACAACTTTGACTCAATGGAGAGTTTTGTAGAGCGTTTGACGCTGAAGAAGGAAGGCTAAAAACTATGGTCTGACCCCCCCCTGTTCTATTTTTAGTAACGACAGACATGTTGGTTAGTCGACGTTCACAAATTTCACAAACTTAGTAGAGGACATCCTAAAGATCAAGTGTACAAAGTTTCAAAGCAATCCCATCAGTGGTTTCAGAGAAGAAGGTCTTTGAAGAAAAGTTAACGACGGACGACGGACGGAAGACGGACGCCCAACGAAGACAATAGCTCGCATGACCCTTCGGGTCAGGTGAGTTAAAAAAAACCAGACAAAATAAAACAGAACATTTAAAAAATTAAAATAAATGTATATGCCCCAATAACTTTCGTAGATGGGGCATCAAAATGGGTCATAGATAGAAATGGCCGAATTTCGTTAAACAGTTTTATAATTAAAGCCACATTTTATTGCTTTCTATCAAAAATTTGTAATTTAGTTTTGTTCTAAGTTTACTGGGGTGTAAGTTAGTTATACTATTCGGTATTCGGTGTTTCTGGATAAGAAACCCACTCGGACCTCCGGTCCTCGGGGTTTACATACAAGCCTGTAGCAGTGGGATAATCCTGACCTCTTTTGGTCGGGAAGGATAAGCCTACTGCGAAGGAGTTTGCTGGACCCTAAGGTCGCAATGGAACTTTACATCCCCGTGATATTAAGCAGCAAACCATGTTGTTGTCGTATTCAAGGTAGCACCTCAAACTTTTGAAGAGATACGGAAAATAAAAGTTGGTTCTTTTCTTAAGCCCGTGTTATAACTATTTACCCAACGAACACACCCGTCCTTGACATTACAAAAAGTAACAAAAGAAAAAAATGCTATTTTATCATTAAATATTTTTCGTTATCTTTATAGAATCAGTTTTAATTAACTTTTAATATAAAAGTTGAAAGTAAAACATGTTTCATTAAAAAAACCCAAAAAGATATTAATCTATTTTTGAGTTGCGAGGATTTGACTCACTTAAATACAAATCTACACACACAGACGATCAATCTTGTGTTTCAATGACCTTTGATCGTATTATCCAAAATAATAGAGAACCGGTTTTATATTTAAATGATAAACGATTGAACGATAAGTACCCGTTAAGAAAACAAAAACAATATATATCGCTTGAGTACTAGGCCAGCGACTATTTTCTGTAGGACGTCTAGTTTTCGAGTTTAATGTACCGGAATACCATACGGCTAAAAATTGTTGGGAATTAAAGATTGACATCTCTAGTTTCATATTATTTTGTTCGTAAGAAAATCATGTGGTCACAATTTTGTAAAATTAACATTAAATAGGGGTACCCTATAATCCTTATACTCAGTGCCTATGGTAAGAACGATGCATTTCTTTATCACTATAACTATATAATTATTTCACAAAATATTTATAAGAAGTAAGATATAAGCTATCAATATACAATACAAAAAGTTAGCAAACATACCACATCGCAAAATAAGAAGCATTCAGAAATGTACTATTATTTACACAATTTTTACATGTTTTTCACTAATAGTTCAAATTGCTTAAGATTTAAATAGCGCAGCATCATAAAAACTTTAAATATGAATTAAAAGGCACCTCTGTGCAAAATTTTGTAATTTTACGTTGCACCTAAACCTCAAAACCGTGAAAGAAAAATATATCACTGAAATGAGAACAATAAAGCGGAAAGTACTTTTCCGATACACGATTGTACTTTAATGTGTCGGTCAATAATTAGTACGAACTGACTTGTTATTAATGCTCACAATACGGCATACGGTCTATTTTTGTGATACTAATATTGTCGTTCTGTGTATTTTTATTGCATTTGAGTGAAATAGGGCTTTAATTGTTGCTTTTTAGTCACAAAATGCTTTTCTTTTTGACATCAATTTTATAAAATACAAATCGAACCCTTGGGAAACGTTTTTTTTCCGTATTTTTTGGGGGGATATGTTCGTAGTATAGAATGTAGAGTGTTTATAGTTTTATTGGTTGTATTGTTTTCTTTGTTGTTTTTTTCTTTTGTGGTCATTTTTAGAATTGTTCCTTGTTTCCTTATTTGTCTGGTTTCTTTTTTTTTTGCATAGACATGAATTACTTTCCATTTCTAGCTTCTTAGTCTTTGATTTCTATAATTTTAGTTCTGTGCCTATAGCTAATTGGTTTCTACTCTCAGCATTTGTTTAATGTTTGCCCGAGATTAATTATTATGGTTTTATTGTTTTTTAACAATTTATGGGATTGTTGTTAGTTTAGAACTGCATTTGATACATGATGACGAGCTTTGATAGTCCAGTTAAGTTTGCCCCTTCGAAGCCCAAATGAAAGAGAGATGATTTTTTATTAAGTGTGTGATTTGTCAACAAGATTCGTCTGAAAAAAAACTGAAATATTGGTAAGAAAAGTTTTGCTAATGCACCAGCAAAACGCAAAGACTATCTGCAAAACCAAAGACTGTCGTCGTTTTATCCCTGCCCATGAAATATGTAACAAGATATGAACAGTCTTGTGCAACGTGCTGCCTGCTGTTCATGCTATAACGTGATGTGATACTACATCATCTTTCTTTGGTATTAGAAAGAAGACAGTATATATAAGGTTTTAATAGAACATCAGACAGAATTTAAAGACCTGCGAAACATTTCAGCGAGTGACATCGATACGTCTATAGATGTTTGTAGAAAGTTTATTACAAGGCTGTATGACCAAAAGTCAAAATCTAAGAGTGAGCATTGTAATCTGAATACACCGAGGTCTCGTTTAGCAGAACAGAAAGAGTCAAATCTTATTAAATTGCCACCAAGCGAGTCGACGTTTTATCAGCATGTGCTTATGGTTGTTTTACAGGTTTATATTTTGACATCATCATCTACAGCTCAACCCCCAACCCTTTCCCCTATGCAGTTTGGTAGGCAAAATAACAATGGCCTGATGCCAATTTATTTTGAAGGACAAACATCATCTGATTTTTGCAGGACTTGCTGTGTACTTGTAAGGGGGAAATGTTTGTTCAAAAAGTTGTGTATGTTACGGTAAGAGTCATATTTGACCCCCTATTTTGTGAAAAAATAAATCTTGCGAAAATTATTAAAATGCACTTTGTATATGGAGTAAAATGGTTCAAATTTATGAGTATGCTTTCAATTTCCAATAATCTTTTCGGCTTTCAATTTTATTGAGACATAAAACAGAATGAAATCATCAAAATCGAGAAAAATGCTGATTTTTAGAGCTTACATTGTTATTTTCAAAGGCCTCCGCCTACGTGGCCCATAGATTTCTTAACTGATTTAGACTTTAATTGAAGTCAGTTTTAAAGTTAATTTACAAAATGTCTGGGTCAAGAAGGCGGAGGCATCCAAACATTGAGAAAAAGGCGCTTTTTATCGGTCTTTTTTTCCATGTCACCTTGATTGTCATACTTGTTTTGAGGTTTTCGTTGTAGCTTTAAAGTATGATTGTCACTTTTCTAATTGGTTTGATATAAAGTGATGGGCTTATATTTATGTATAAAAACAAAACAAACAAACAAACAAACTGGGAATTCTAGACATTTTTGTTCAGATGGTCAGCCCATAGACCTCCCCAGCGCGTCCCCAGGTTGCGGAAAGGGAAAGCCTAGCCGGGGTTACTCTCCCGGGGGTTGTTGGGTTGATTTCGTTCAACCTGACAGCGGACAATAGTGGGATATGTACATTGTGACTGACCCAATAGATAGTAACAGCAGAGTAAATAAGCAGATTAAAAAAAGGTGGCTTATAAATCTTGCTTTTGAAAACAAGAGCTGTACATTTGCTTCCTTTTCTTTCACATGCCAACTATAATTACTTTAAGTACTGTAACTAAAATTGTCAATAATCATCGACTTGACAAAAACATATCCTATGAATCATTAAGTACCCCTATTCTTTACAGAATGTCTATGTTTTTGAAAAAAAATACTAGTAGACTCAATTAAAAATTCGGTTCAAAAGCCATACCTCGCTCACGCCTCGGAATTTAGTTTATTATTTGCAAAATGGCTTTTTGAAGTCTTTAAAAGTTGTCTCATACATAATTTATTCTTAATTAATTTTTACTTTTAAAACTAGACATTAAGATTAAAGGGGTCACTTATAGGCAAAAGTAGCAAATATTATGAGAGACCGGAAGTATTTTTTTCAAGTACAGTGTAACTTTCTCAGGTAAATTATGAGCTAAAAAATAAATTTGATGTAAAAACAAACACATTATGATGAAAAATGTTTAAAATGTCCATATAAATTTACAAATTTTATTTTTAAAAATTTAGGGTGTAAAAATTTCGAAAGAGCATAGCTGAATTTTGGCCCTATTATAACGCCTCACAACGTCAACATGTAGGGGGATTGTGACAAAAATCCTCTTTTCTATATTCTTATCTAACACAATAATGATTTTTATTGCCGTTGAGTAAAGAAAACCTTAAAAATTTGGCTTTTTAATGATTTGGCGGATTTTTTACAATTTTTATGGGTTGACCTTTGACCTCCAATTGATAAAAACGTGACCATTTCTCATTTTTAGGAACAAAATTTCTGAATGCGTCTCATGATTCTCTTTCCAATGATATATCATATAGCTGTATGGTCTTCCGGTCCATTAAGTCAAAAAAAAATTTCTTAAGGTTGCAGGCCTATACCACCAACTGTTGTTTATATAAAACTTAAGTGAATTGGATTCAAATAATTATAGGTTTTGTTCTTTTTTCCAACATCTATTTTGATATATCATGTACTGTTATGTTATAATAAGGTTCATTTGTTTTAATGTACAGAAACTAGAAATTTGACCTATTTATTATCCCCGCGATAATGTTTTGCTGTTCGATGTACGTACGTACGCGATAATGTTTTGCTGTTCGATGTACGTACGTACGTACGTACGTACGCATGGCGTTAATGTTCAGGATAATCTCTGTAACCACTGGGAGAAGAAAGATGAAACTTGGGTCATTGATTGCATTGTGGGTGGGGACTGTGCCGAAGGTTTCGGAATTTTGATATGGCCCATAGGGGCTGGGCTGCATAGGTAGCCTAAGGGCACAATATTCCTTCGTCACGCAACTCCTCCCAGGTTATTTGGAATACCGAACTAAAACTTGGCTCGGTAGTTGCACTATGAATGTAGATTCTGCCGAAGGTATCATAATTTTGATATGTCCCCTAGGGGCTGGGCTGCATAGGTAGCCTAAGGGCACATTATTCCTTCTTCACGCAACTCCTCCCAGGTTATTTGGAATACCGAACTGAAACTTGGCTCAGTAGTTGCACTATGAATGTAGATTCTGCCGAAGGTTTCGGAATTTTGATATGGCCCATAGGGGCTGGGCTGCATAGGTAGCCTAAGGGCACATTATTCATTCGTCACGCAACTCCTCCCAGGTTATTTGGAATACTGAAATGAAACTTGGCTCAGTAGTTGCACTATGGATGTAGATTCTGTCGAAGATTTCAGAATTTTGATATGGCCCCTAGGGGCTGGGCTGCATAGGTAGCCTTAGGGCACATTCCTTCGTCAAGCAACTCCTCCGAGGTTATTTGGAATACCCAACTGAAACTTGGCTCAGTGGTTGCACTATGAATGTCGATTCTGCCGTAGGTTTCGGAATTTTGGTATGGCCCTAGGGGCTGGGCTGCATAGGTAGCCTAAGGGCACATTATTCAGACGTCACGCAACTCCTCCCAGGTTATTTGGAATACCGAACTGAAACTTGGCTCAGTAGTTGCACTATGGATGTAGATTCTGCCGAAGGTTTCGAAATTATGATATGGCCCCTAGAAGCTGGGCTGCATAGGAACCCTAATGGCACATTCCTTCGTCATGCATAATTCTTTTCATTACTATCACTCCCACTACCAGGGAAAAGTCTCATATTAATACATATACATTTGATGTTCTAGTAATGCTCATTATATTCATAGTTTATTTCTTTCAATTATTTGCCCTTATGCTACCAAACACCAGAGTAGCGGGGGGATATGCAGCGTGGCTGCTTCGACTAGTATGAATTTACATCCCAGCTCTTTAGTTCTAACAGGGGTGATCTGAGCGAGATCGGGTTCTACTTTTTCAACTCTATTGCTCCTTTTCTTTTGTTTTTCAATGCACGTTTTTTGAGAAATGTTCACTAAGTTGAACATAGGAATTTTTTTTTGAAGATTGAAAAAAAACATTGTTCCCACTTGGGTTTGAATGATGATTCTCTACGTTTCAATGCTACCTTCATATCCACTGGGCCACTAAACAGATGGAAACCTCACGGTAAGAAAGTATACATAAACTTAAGAATATTGAAAGGGTCCAATAAGGATACTCTATATTATATATTAAAAATGTTTACTTTTTTATTCTAGATGCATAGAATGGATTCTAATGTTTGTATTTAAATTTAACGTCACATATATTGAAGGCTAGGATGAAAAATAGTTATTACATTCGGACTTGGTGTGTCAGTAAGATCACCCAATCCGGCCTTCGGCTGTCGGGGTGATCTTTTACTGACACACCGCGTTCTCATGTAATAACTATTACGGACAAACATTAAGAACCACTGATTTAAAAAAAAAAATCATAATTTTTTTGTTTTCTTATTTCGTATAGAAGCAAATAAATTTGCACAAAAAACTGCATAATGATTAAGGTTCTTCTAAATGAAAAATGGCTGCCATGCATTGTCAATACAAAACTTTAAAAAAATACACAGATTGAGCAAATGATGTATTTTGTTCAAAACCTGTCTAATTAGATTTGACTTACCAACACCCAGAGCAAGCTAGTATTTAAAATCCGACAATGAGTCTAAATTTAATTATATTTACATTAGCATGTAAGGTGCGTCTGATTACTATCCTACTATTCGAGAACACCCTTTTTTACCTTTAGGACAATTTTTTTATGAAATTATTTCTAGCTTGCTTTAGATAAGATTGTAAAGCATTCATTCCAATATAATTTTAGCAAAATACTTATTTTATCTAGGCTGTGTATTTTTTGAAAGATTTGTATTGACAAATACATGGCAGCCATTTTTCATTTAGAAGAACCTTAAAGATTTAATATGTCTGCTAATGTTAAAACGTGTTTTTGTCACGAAACTATCACGTTTGTGGCTAACATTTGTTTTCTTTTAACTTAGGAAAAATTTTAAAAAAAATGGGTTGATGACAATTCTATTTAGCCTTTGGTTAATTTTATTTCATATGTTTAAGATATAAAGTTATGACTGTTTTTTTTTTATTTTCAGGCGGTCGCTTACTTTTGTCCCAGTTTATATATATTACAATCCACCCCACCACCTTTCAAAGTTATTTCAGAATTTTTATGCAATTTTCTCTTTTTTAAAGGTCAACAATGGTAATTTGCTTTGACATCAACATATTCATAATTTGAAGGAAAACTGAATATTCAATCCTGTCGCATGCATTTTTTATTCTTAACAATATATTTTATCATGCGATGGTGGATCCAGAGATCGAACTCCCGGGGTTTGGAATCACTTATATATTGAATTATTTAGTTATTTTTGTTCAAGTTTTTCAGCAAAATTGACCCGGAACCCTCCTTCTGTACTAAGTACTCTATAAGCGATACCCCCCGTTTTGAAAACTTTCTGGATCTGCCCCTGCAATGGCGCAAGTATGCCAATATCAAGATATCAGACGAATTGCGCAGTTTTTGTAGTCAGAATTTAGGTCCTTTTTTTAAAGGAGTGGAGCCCTGAAGGCCCCAAAATGGCCCAGAAATTCAACTTTGCTATATCTTCTTGTAGTTGCTGTATTAATGTTTGGTAGTCTTTTTATTTCATGAATTGCAATATTTTGTCCTTCAAATATTTATCAATAAGGAGAGCAGTGAAGTAAACAAAATAGACTATTTTGTGCAAAATAACAATTTGTGACAGTTTTCTCTGATTTTCATGTATAAATCGATGAAAATGAAATGGGCCACACCTGTCAACCAAAATTATTTTGTGATAGAAATGTGTATTATGATATCATAAATTAATTATCAAAAAATTACGATGATCGAGGAATGTGGCCAATAGTATATAAAGGTAATAACAAAACTACCGAACTTGAATGATCAATCTCATAGTCCAGAGAAAATGACAAAAACGAATCAGTCATACCGGAGAATTGGTGGATCGCAATGGTCCTGACTTGGTACAGGCATTTCAAACGAAATGGTGGGTTAAACCAGGTTTTATGGCGCCAAACCTCCCTCTTCCATTGCGATCTTAGGATCCGGTAATGACCATAGAACACAACATAGTTGTGAGACACAATAGGGATAATGAGGTGATCATCTCAGTACAGCAGACCAGTCAAACACTAATTAAAACAATTCACTATCATATCTTTTAACTCAATTTTGAACTTTTCTACTAGTAGCTGATAACGAAGAAAGAATTTTTTAGTGATCGTATATTTGACAAAATGTGCAGATAAACCAGTAAAAATGTGTGAAAAATGAGGAATTTTCAAATTTATGGCCCGTTTAAAGTCTCAAGGCTAAACCTGTGGTGTAAATATTTTGTTAAATCTTACAGATATGAAAAGTTTGTTCATACCTTAGCATATTTTAGTTAAAATTTTTACAAATATAGTAGTTGAAACAATAGTGAAAATACTGGGCCGATTTCACCAACGAAAGTTTTTTTAGAGCTATAATACATATTTTCAATAGTTATTTTAAAAATTGGGATTTGTTTGTGCTTTTCATTACATTGGGAATACATTTAACATTGTAATGTATGTATTTTAATTCATATAAATTGTTATTTTATAGAGTTACTGTCACGAACTTGGTGGATATCTGGCTGAGATTACGTCATCAACGGAAAACACGTACATTCGATCAGAAGCCAAGAACCGTTATCAGTACACTAATGGAAAGACTGTTTGGGGTTGATACTTTTTTGGCGAATGGTTATAATTGATTTAAGTTGGCATTTTTAAAAAAGAAAACTTATACCTATATTGCTTTTACTACAATAGTGGTCTGTTAACTTGCAAGTTTGCATTTTACCTCGAAACAAAAAAGGTTCTAACTATAAAGAAAGTTATCTGCGAGTAATTAAAAAAGTTAAAATTTTGTGGCCATATAATTAAGTTACACTAAGAATGACTAAAGTCCATTGCAAAAAGGACAGTCTCTCGCGTTTTAACAAATATCTTTCCCCATGGTGTGTTTAGCGGCAAATCTCTTATATGAAAGTGAAAACGGATATCTTCGGTATTTTATTTTAAACGCTTTTTGCAAATTTAGACTAATAAGAAGTTTTTTCTCAACTTTTAAAAATTTTCTATAGTAAACATACGGTACTTATTTTTGAACTATTATGCCCTTTGGACGAGTCCAATTGTTAAAAGGTATGATAAACGATCCAAACTTGATTAAGCAAAACAGAGTAAGCCGGTTGTTGTCTATTGAAGATCAATATGAGCAAAGGAAAAATATTCAGTGAATAAAGCATGCCCATTCTTAGTACTTTTAAACAGTGTATTGGTCAACTAAGGTCATGTGTCCGAATTCACGTCAAGAATGGGGAACACCAAGGGGAAGGATGTCCAGGTAGAGAACAAAAGTATTCATCACTAGACTAAATAAGGTAGCACAGAATGGAACCTTGATAAATAACTAAAATTACTACATGTATTTAATTGTATAATCGGCCTATATCTTTAAAATGTAACTTGTCCGTTTCTAAAATGATGTGGTTTTATCTCGGGGAGGGGGTGTTATTTACGAAGCGGCATAAAAAGTGAATATGTAACGGTTTATTTATTCCCCCATGAAATATCTTCCTAAGTCATGATTAAATGCATTATTTACGGAATAAAGCTGGATATTATTTGATAATATGTCAAATCATGTTGTTATGTAATATTGTCCCCTTGAAACCCAATAGGGACCTGGAAGAAATATCACAGGTTATTGAATATCACACCCGGAAGAAATTATCTCTTACAAATACCTAGTTGCGATATTTTACTATTAAGTCACTCTAGTCGGGGAGCAAAAAAATTAAATAAGTGAATATCTATATGCGTTATTTGACTTTATTTCTAAAGTGTTGTGGATATTAAATCCATCTAGTTGCGGCGCAAAAAAGTGAAATACTTAAAGTACATGTATTTAATATAAATTGTTTTGTTGAATGTATGTAACCAGTTTTAATGCCAATAATATCCATCAGCTGAACAAGAAATCTACGAGACACTGCAGTTATTCAGTATCAAATGGCACCCCCCCCCAAAAAAAAAATGTATACAAAAAAAACAAAAAAAAACTTATAAACAGACTTTAATTGCAATACTATAGAACCTCATGAAAAAAAATAAAAAATTTAAGTCTCTCTGACAAGTATATAGTTGGCTTGAAAACTAGCCGAAGGGAAATTTTCTTCATATATCTCTTCTTTTCAAATGAATGTTTCTTGAAATGCCCCCACCCGCAACACGACGGAGGGACTTAGTAATGGTTTTCGTTCGTCGGTTTGTCTGTGCGTCCGTTCGTCCGTCTCGCATTTTTGGGACACAACTCCTCTGCTGAACGTATTTTGATAAAATTTGGTAGAATTGTCTATTGTGTCAAAAGTGCAATAAACTTCATAAAAATGGGCCTTTTCTAAGTATTGTTGGTATCACAATACAACATAAGCTGTTAAAACATGTAGAAAGTACTAGAAAATTGTTCTAACGCATTCAACAAGTGCATGTCGTTAAGTTATAACACAGATTTAAATAATTTAAGAAAGGATATGGAGTAAATGAACATGCGGCCACCACACATATGTTTACTCCAACTGCAACTAATTTTTATGAGCTGTATGGCCATTTCGGAAAACTTAAGCCCATTCAAACCCTTCACTGTACCTCATATTTACTTTAAGTTTACCTTGATTTACCTTAGTTGATTATGGATTCTACCGCAATAAAACTAGATGAAAGTGAAATTTTACCCATGCACAGCATTAAAGGAAGGATGCTTACAAATTTTAATTCTATAAAAAATTACCGAAAGTCTATTAGAACAATATTCTGGTTTCATATTTTCATCAAACAGTTGTTGGTTCGTGAAAATTAAGAAAAACCGAGAGACTGTCCTATTTGCAATGGACTTTAACCTAATCAAGTTTTATTTAAAGAATACATACCTGAGTAATCTTGATTTTATTGCTATTTATGAAATTCTGGAATTGATTTAGTGATTACTGATTTTGTGTGTCACGATATAGCAACTTAAATACTCCGTTTAAAAATTAAATCCCAAAGAAATTAATACCCTTAATTGGCGACCGACAGAAGAGGTTTTAATATCACTCAATACCACTACTTTTCAAGCGAGAGGTATTCTCAGGTACAGATTCAAGGGTCTTCTCTCTTGTCGGAAACAAAAATTGATTAGATAGGAAATAAAAGTATTTAAATTACCCAACTTGGAATATCAACCTCAATATACAAATTACTAAACGGGTATAAAAAGTATACTGTATATTGATGTTTTAGGGAGTAACATCTCATCAGAAGCATTTGAATCAAAAAAGTGGAATGTAAAAAACGAAGGAAAATATACTAAGTACAGGCATTAAAAAAGAAATGGTGGATTAAACAAAATCATTAAAGCACAACCAAAATGGCGCCCTCTTAGCAACTCAAGGGTCCCCCTAAGTTCCAAATTTATGAATCTGTCATTGATTGCAAAGTCTTATTAGAATTGATCTTTTTAGGTTACTGGACAGGTTTGAAGAAAGTCGACAATCTGTGGATATGGGACAACTCTGGGTCTCAGATGGTGTTTAGCAATTGGTACCCAGGAGAACCGAATAACATACCGGATGATATATGTGTGCATTTAAAGAGGACGATAAATTTCAAATGGAACGATGACTTCTGTTCAATGTTCAGGAACTTCATTTGCGAAATCAGGTAATTGTATAGCTTTTTATTCACATTTCCCTTTCTAAGCATATGGCTATGTCAATTCGAATGTATGACTAAATTGTAGAATAAAGGAAGCAAAGGTGTTACAAAGGGGTAATCAAACATCATTATACCGAAAATACAAAGATAAAACCGGTAGACAAAAATCACAACTTATAATCTTATAATGTTTGTGTAGGTTTATTCTTTTAGTTTTCATCACATCCAGGTTGGAACTTCCTAGTCCTCGCATTGCACACCATATTGGCATTACAAATCGTTTGTTTGAGTCACCCTTAACCGTATGTACTAGTCTACACGTTCTATTAAATTACAAAATACAATACCAAAACGGGTATAAAAACGGTTAATTTGTTTATGCTGTATATCGATATTTCAAGTTGTAACTTTTCATCAGAGCAGCATTTAAAAACAATAGGATTGAATGAAAAGTACTCAAAACCAAAAGGTTCAGCCAAAAGTTTCAAAGCCAAAATTACAGATTGAAAAAGATGTTTTCTCTTATTTTCTTTCATTTTGTTTCAGTGGACGGTAGATGGTGAATTGGTTGAAGCAAAAAGACATTATAAAGAAAAAAGATGAGAAAAAAGATGACTGTGATAGTTCTACTGTTGCTGATTAATAGAATATGAAAAAACTACTGCTTTTTAGATACATTATTGAGTTTTTAATGAATATCAATGTAAACTTACAGAAATATTCACATTAGTCAGAAAAACCGGTTTAAAGGTATTTCCCTTCAATTATGAAAACTTTTAAATATAATATATTTCGTCCTTTACAATAAGCATCATACATCAATGTTTTTATGTGAATAAAATCTTTTTTAATCGTAAAAACGTAACATCTCAGATCCCTCCTTACATTAAGAATTAGTCAACACCTATTGTTTCCTACCGCTATACTAAGACCATCAGCGGTAAAATTTTAAACCACAAAAAGGCCTTGCAGGACGTAAACATTGTAGACTACTTAAAGTCCCCTCTGACGTGCGTCTGTTTCACCTCTCCGTTTGTCTATGTCCTTTTTAAATATATCATTGAAAGAAGAACATGAAGAATTACCATATTTGTACTGGATACCTAAACTTCACATAAATCCGTACAAAGAAAGGTATATAGCCGGATCTTCATCGTGTTCAACAACAGAATTGTCCGTTTAACTTACTAAAATCCTGTCTGCTGTCATAGAAGGACAACAAGCATACTGGTACACTATATATAATCGTAGTGGAATTAACCATATGTGCATTTAAAAGAACTCATTAAGATTTGTGAGATAATTTTAAATCCCGGTCATTCTCGTAGGTTCATTCTTTGAAAACTTTCGATTTTTCAACTTTGCCACACGAAAAACTGAAGTGTCGATTGAAAAAAAAAACTTATTTAAAAGGCCTTTTCGAATTCAAAGAACTTTGTTGTTTTGGGCTATAATTCTACATTTTTTTCCAAAACATCTTATAAAGATAAGATATGTTACACTTTGGATCAAGTTTGCAATATGCTTGATATCCTTTGTCACATTTGGAGGGGAGATTTTTCAACAAGTCGGCATTCCAATGGGCACCAACTGTGCTCCTCTCCTCGCCGACTTGTTTTCATACACTTACGAGACTGAATTTCTTAAGGAACTCGTAAAAAACAAGAAGATGTAAGGGTCAAAGTTTTCAAATCTTACTTTCAGATATATTGATGACGTCCTCTCTGTCAACAACTCGTCGTTTGGCAGATGGATTCCTTCCAATATATCCTCCATAACTAGAGATTAAAGAAACCACCGAATCAACTTGCTTTGCATCATTCTTGGATCTACATCTCGAATTTGACCCGGATGGTCATCTCAGTACAAAAATTACGATAAAAGAGACGATTTTTAATTTTAAAATTATTTATTTTCCTTACCTGGAAAGAAACATACAAACGTCACTTACATACGATGTCTATGTTTAACAACTAATTCGATATGCCAGGGCTTGTACACATTTTTCAGATTGTTTGATCCGACACAGCTTTCTCCGTAGCTGATCATTAAACCAAGGTTATAAAAAATACGTCTCATACGATCCCTTTAATGATCGAGTGGGACAAGTTTTCTTAAATATTTTAGTAGTTCTAACTTGGTAGAGCGCCTCTGATGAGTCTTGAATAGACGAAACGCGCGTCAGGCGTAGCAAAATTTATTGTCTGGAACTTTGTTGTCATTTGTATTTGGAATACACCAAGAGCGTTCCCCTACGTCCCGTTTTTCCTTGTGGTCTTTATGTCACAGGTTCTCTCTTTCTATTAGACTTTTTCTGTGTCTTAGTCAGTCCTTTGTAGTTGTAAATCAATGAGGGGTTGGTTGGGAAAATAACCAGTTAACATTTAACCCCACCACGTTTTAAATGTGCCCGTCTTAAGCCAAGGATCTTTATCATAACTATGTTTGTATATGCCAGATTTCTGTTTATCGTTTTTAGTCTAGAAGATGGTCTTTTCTTGGCAATAAAAGATTCGGCTTGAATCGAATGTAATATATTTTCAATCTATGGCCAATTAGTAAACAGTGAGCAGCTACCACTTATCGCATTGCAGACTGCCTGCTGTTTTCGTTTGTTGATTATCGTTTATACTGTAGGTGGTGTCGCGTTAACTGATATCACATCTCATTATCTTCTTTTGTTTAATTTCAAAGTTTAATGAATAATTACTAAACAAAAAAATGAAAAATCAATTAACAAATATTTCAGGACAATAATTTATCACGAAAACATTGATTAACTCAGAGAGAGAGAGAGAGAGAGAGAGAGAGAGTAAATTATTCATTTTCGTCAGATTAACTGTGCATATTTTCGGTAATATCTCTTTTGTTGAAAATATAAATTAAAAGATTTAATTGCCCAAAATGATATAACTTTGTTCTAATGATATCCGTACTAAATGGACTGTTAATCATCGTACTTATTATTAATTTAGTAATAAGTATTTAGTAGTCTATTCAGAACAATTCTGTGTGTCTCCTTGGTTATAAAGTTTGGTTCGACTTCTTCATATCCAGTAGGTACCGCAATGAAAAAGATTTTAGTTAGTAGACTGTTGTATTTAATGTGTATGTTTGTAAACCCTACCTTTTCCGGTACTTCACAAACAACGTTTTCAATTGTTCGTCAACAGAGCATAGTTCATACCGAGAGAAAACTTTGGGAAGGATTATTACATTCAGAAATCGCCTGTTCAAGAGTTTGTTTTAAGAACAAATGTTGTCTCGTCGGGTACTTCCATCCTATCTCCAAACGTTGTGCTTTATACTGCTCCAATACATTGGCATCAAACTCGACTGAAGATGGACTGATACTTATCAATGAAGGCAGAAAACATTTTGGTAAGTACAATCTTTACCCTACTCAATATAAATGACCGTATTTTGTATTGATGCAATTAATTATTTCCACCTTGATTATTTCTTATTAGACTTGTTACAAGTCCCTTTCTAATTATAATTAATTTTTATTTTAATTTCAAAATTATATTCAAGGGCCATTTAGTATCAAAGAGAAATGTGTGGTAGAAATCTCCCGCAACAATCAGAGATATTTCTTATCAGTGGAATATAATATCTTAACTAGAAAATTATTAACTAAACATATTACATAGAGAGGAGAGGGACTTGTAGCAAGTCTAATCTCTTATTAGCAACATTTGATTCCAAAATATGAGGAGGTCTATAGCCTATAATGTCGAATAAAAAGCATTTGCACGAAAAAGTTGGTAAGTACCATCTACATAGTTAAAATACCCAACACAAGGTAAATGTCTGTATTTTGCATTTCATCTGTTTATTTCCAAAGAGAACAATCATTTGATTTTTACGGGGGGAGGGCTATGGTGAAATTTGATATACAACTTTAGGTAGCGGAAATTGAAAAGCAGAACATTACTTTAATTAAAAAAAAAACAGAATATTTTTTGGCTACAATGTATAAAGTGAAATAAAAACATTTTATAAAATTAAAAAGATACCAGCTCCGAGTTTCAAAAATAAAATGTAGGATAAAAATAATATTCATAGCCCCCCCCCCCCAACAAACAAAAATCAAATGGTCGCTCCATTGGTATTATTTTGAGAGCTGCTCAGCGGAATATTTATATGAAGCATAATAGGTTCTTACACGAGTCTTTATTGAAGATCAGGGATTTCTTACACAAGTGGAATAAATTCCCGATCTTCAATAAATAACGAGTGTAAAAACATATTTCTTCCGTTTTTAACTGTGAAAAAAATAATTTCATGAATGAATATAACGAGGTCAAAATCCAATTTGCATATATTGAATTAATGCGCAAAAATTAAATTTGCATATATAGAGTTAATGCGCGACCAATAAAACCGACGACATATAATTAATTTATTCATTGACCTTTCAACTTTTACGAACTTCTTTTTTTAAAGATTTTTGATTGGTTGATTTCTCTATGACAGAAACGGTCACATGATCCTGTCTGTCATGGGCTGTCTGTCATAGAAAATAAACAAAAACGGAAGAATAATCAAAGTAACCGTTTAGGTAACAGTTGATTTAATTCTATATTTTTTGTAACTGAGTACATGTTGTAGTCAGCAACCTAACTATCCACCTTCATGACGAACGGTGAGCAGTTTTTTCTTGATTTGAAAAGCCTATATATCGCAATTGTTAAAGTAAACACTGCCAGGAACACGCGTATCAAGGTTCATAATTTTTTACACATAATTTCGAGATATATACAGTGCGACGTCAAAAGTATTTAACGCTTAACTCTTTTCTCTTTATAAATCACATAGAAAAAAAATAACAAAAAATATTTGGTTGAATTATAACAGAAAATAATTCCCAAAACTTTTATTTGTGTTCCAATAATGATAAAATTGAACCTATCAAACATTTTATGACGCCAAAAAATAGAAATAAACTCGAAAAATTTCTGCACCTATTGGATTTATTTCACAAAAATCCGTTAAAAAATTAGTTTGTAATATTTTTATGAAAAAGTGTGAATTTATATGAAATATAATGTTAAAAATAAAAAGCGTGAAATACTTTTGACGTCGCAGTGTACATTTCTTTTTAATAAATGATATTATTTCTACGAGCCATGCGCGTCTCGATTTTTTTCTTCCAAGCAATATGTGGCCGCTGGTCTGTATTGGCCGTTATAATAATTAAAGAGTTGTCTAGGGGTCAACGCTTATTTTCAGCATAAAAATGTACCCTGCAATTATAAGAATAATAGTTTATTAGCATATAGCATATAATACATATCGCTGTGACATAGAAGTTAGTTATCTTTAAAATACAATATAGACTTTTTTTTAATTCATAAATTAACAATACAGTGAATAATACTTTGTGCATTCTTTTCTTGTACAAATGTTCTTAATAATATGTTTATATGTTTACAATTATAAAACATCTTTCATTCGTGACAAAATGTATTAATAAAATACATTAAAAGTAGTTTGAAACCTGCCTGCTCATAAAATTACAGTACACTTTTTGTCAACATTTCAATACAACTGTTTAGGCCCCAGTATCATAAAACATCTCAAACTTGAGATTTCCTTAAATCTGTCCTCAACTCAAATATTGACCAATGAAATTGCAAGAAATCTCAGTTGACGAAGGATTTGAGGAAATCTCAATTTTGAGATTTTTTATGAAACTGTGGCCTGGAATTAAGAATACAGTCATAAGTTCTATGATAGCTGTATAATTGATTTTATAAACGAATTTAATAAAGTCACCTTTATCCAGTCAGAAAGGTGGTCAGAACGAGACAAGAACGAGACAAAAGAATATACGCTCTTCAGTAAAAAATATAGAATTTGATTCGGGATGTTTACATAGTAACTATGGGCATTAAAAAGTATCTTAAATAGAAAATAAAGAGATGTGGAATAAGTGTACGCGACACAGCCCACAATTAAACGTCAATTTAGAAAAACCACAATGGACAACCGCCAGCAGCCAATTAAAGTCACTTTCAAAATAAAATATAATATAAAATATGTAAATAAATGTAATAACAAAACTACCGAACTTGAATGATCATAGTCCAGAGAAAATGACAAAAACGAATCAGTCATACCGGAGAATCGGTGGTGATTGGTGAAGGTCCCAAGTCTCTACGACTAACCGTTTTGAATATAAAAAATGACGAGTCGCAACACTCGCACAACCAGGATTTTTTTTGCGTGACAAATCATGACCCTGTTCTAGGTCGTAGCATAAATTCAGAACGTTTCTTTTTGCTTGGTTAAGTCAAAATTGTTAGAAACATTTAAGAATTAACGGCTTGTTAATCTTGGCCAATTTCCAGTTCAGTGTGTTAAATTCGGTAAAGAAAGAAACACAAAACCCTACGACAAACAAACATATGCTCTGGTCTGAGAGATAGAAATTCCTTATTTGTCTATAAGCTCCTAATGTCTTCTGTAATATTTTTTGGTGAAGACAGCAACCGAGGCGCAACAAAATCCTATGTTAGCAATTTTTGTGTCAAACGTGACGCTCTGCTAAGGAAATCGAACATATTTCTTTTTCAGACGTTCAATGTACTATGGATGTCACTAGTTGTTACTATTTCAGCACAGAGATTTTACCTTGGACACAAGCACGAGTAAGTCTTAAATCCATAATAATGAAATATAGAATAAGCTTTGATTATTAATCAGATTTTTTAAAGTTTATATGTCAATTGGAAATACCAGATTTTTGCTGACTTTGCGATGTTATTCAGTTCAGATGCAATACTCAGTGCTTCTTCTGGAAATTTTGGAATAATGACTCTACAATATAGCATACTGACTAGATGTTTCAATATTGATGCAAATCTAAAATAAATCGGCATGTCTACGATATATGTGTGTACAAGCTGATAAGTATACAATTTATTGTTAAAAACATGTAATTTGAAAGGAAAGATGAAAGTCAGATGAAGATCAGCAATAGATTAATCTTGGAAAAATGTGAAAGGATCAAACAATTTATGCATTTTTGCCGTCAAAATTTAGGTTTTTTTTACATAATAGTGTAAGAAATCTCTCCTTGCAAATTCCTTATCACATTTGATAAGAGTTACAGACACATTTTCAAAAGTTATTCAAAATATGGAAATTTGTGCGCTTTTTAAACATCGGATATAAAGTACAAATTCAAATGTTGCGAAATTTATAAGCTACACATCATGTTGTTTTACAGGACTTCTGTCACGAGCTTGATGGATATCTGGCCGAGATTACGTCATCAACGGAAAACGCGTACCTCCGATCAGAAGTTGAGAAACGTTATCAGTACACCACCGTCAATGAACATACTGTCTATAGTAAATGATAAATGATGAAACTGTCTTTTCGAGTACTTTTCATTTCATTCTTTTGTTGTTTACCTTCCAACATTTTTAATTTAAATACTGCTGATGAGAGGTTACTCCTTACAACATCGACATACAGCATACCGAATCAACCGTTTTTATACCCGTTTCGGAATTGAATTTTGAAATCACTAGGTCGATAACTGCTGCTGGTGGACCAGAGGTTCCAGAGGGTAATCACAAGCCTGGTCATCAGACATGTCTGACGCGAATTTACCATTAAATTTCTATTATTTTTGTCATTAAAATTCCCGAAAGTTAAATTTTCAATTGTTTAAAACACCTCAGGTTTTTTGTTATTCGATATCCTCGGTGTTAGATTTTGCTTCCCAATTTGAATCCTTTGGCTTGAGTACTTTTTATGAATACTTTCGGCCTTTGACCTTCCAGTGGTTTGATTCAAATGCTGCTGATGAGAGGTTACTCCTTTAATTATTTATATAAAGCATAACCAAATTAACCGTTTTATACCCGTTTTGGAATTGTATATATTTTCAATTCAACAAGAACAGAGATGCGCACCAAGCGTAATAAAACTATTTGAACGAGACCGAGTTAACTGCAAAACACTTTGTCTTAAGGTTCTTCTAAATGAAAAATGGCTGCCATCCATTGTCAATACAAAAAATTCAAAAAAAAAAAATAAAATACACAGATTGAGCAAATGATGCAATTTGCTTAAAACCTGTCTAATAAGATTAAATTTACCCAGAGCAAGCCCACAATGAGCCTTAATTTAATTTTATTTACATTAACATTTAAGGTGCGTGTGATTACTATCATACTATTCGAGCACACCCTTACAATATTACCTTAAAAGAAGCAGAGGTAACAATGGGGCATCCGAATGTCAAAAAGTCCGAAAGGGCAGAGACAAAACCAGTAAACACCAACAAAACGAGACAAAAACATACAACATTTAAAACATGGAAACACAAAATAAACAGGAAACAGACAGTTTGTATATGTAGTTATTCCTAGCTTGCTTTAGATAAGATTGTAAAACATTCATGTCAATATGGTTTTAGCAAAAGACTTACTTTTTTAAGGCTGTTTTTTTAAGTTTTGTATTAAGAATGCATGCAGCCATTTTTCATTTAGAAGAACCTTAACACTAACCAAAAGAGTTATATTCACATTTCAAGGAGTAACCCATAAAGAGCAGCGTTTGAATCAAATTATTTAAAATCCATAACTAAACGTTTGAAAGGAAAATTACAAAAAGCCAAAACGTTCGAACAGGGAAGTAAAATCAAACACCTTGGATATCGACCTTGAGCAGTACAAGGAATGAATCTTTGTGTTGTAAACAGTTTTGAATTTTTACAATCGTCAATTTCAATAATTAAAAATAAATATACTTGTAAATTAGTGTCAGATAAGTTTGACGACCATGTTATGGTATAGCTCAGAATTAATAAAAGTTTTAGAATCTAAAATCTATGATGTAGACTTTTCTGAACCTAACAAATAAAAGTAAAAAAATGAGACAAAAAGTTCTATAAACATTTTCTCCAGGTTTCTGGACGGGTTTGACGAAGGTCAACACGCAGTGGATATGGACCAATAGTGGTGCCCAGATGACGTATTCCAATTGGTACCCTGGGGAACCGAATGACGCAGGGGATTTATGTGTGCATATTGCGCACCATGTAGATTTTAAATGGAATGATAACTTGTGTTCTATGTCAGAGTACTTCATCTGCGAGATCAGGTAAGGTCATAACTAATTGATCACGTTTCAATAAAACTGTTTTTTTTAACAAAAACATTTAATCCTTTTTTTGTTCTTAATATACTTTTAAACATTTGATTTTATTCAAATACATACTAGATTTGTTTTTCAATTTTCAGCACTACAAGCATTTTATATAGCATTAAATCATCTTGAAAATATTTTATTTTCAGTTCTGATGCAAATTATAAAAAATAACAAAACCCCCTTTTAAGTTAAAAGGTTCGTCTCTAAGGTTGAAAAAAGGGTCACCAAATGATTTTTTGGGTAGAATTTCTGTAGATCGGTCAGAAATTGCTTAGTTTTATATCGATGAAAAAAGGCAATATCAGTTTTTATCAAATTCAGAAATTTGTGAAGACTTCTTTGAAAAAAATGTCATTTATAAGGTTTTTAATAAAATTAATTATAAATCATTGTGTCAGCAACAACATTCTATAGAAGAAGAGGTACCAATGGGGTATCCGAATATCAAAAGTCCGAAAGGGCAGAGACAAAACCAGTAAAAACCAACAGGAACGGAACAAAAACAGACTAGATGTAAAACATGGAAACACAAATTACCTGAATATCAATCAACAACGCGAACTCCTTTCGAAACAAGAGTGAACTCATGTGCTCCGGAAGAGTAAGCAGTTCCTGCTTGCTATAGCAAGTGTGGGAACAGATATCACCTGGCACTTCATACACAAATCATACACACATGAACTCTCTTTATTATTAAAGTACGGGAACTATTTTAAAACATATAACAGCTACAGCTTAACTAAAACTTAATTGTTTTTCCCATTTCAAAACAGTTTTATTACATTATTTCTGCTTAATATTTGATACACTTTCGCTAAAAGACCACTAGAATATCGCAAGTGTACACAATCACGATATTAACATTTGTATTATGATTTTTGGTTTAAATCTATACCTCTTTCTATAAATTCTACTTAATAAAACAAAATTTAGGATTGAAAGATTGAATTTCGTGTTCATTGTATTTCAGTGCTTGAAATGATGGAGTCATCAGTTGAAACTGAAAGACTTAAAGAAAAACAACTGTGTGCTATTTTTACCTTCCGGTTGCTGACCAGCAAGTGAAAGGAAAGAAACTCTGTATTCATGCTATTAACGCTTATAATTTCGTTTTTAAGATTCTGTTTTATTCATTTAATAATTAAATGACATTAGACTTGATAAACTTCTTCACTGCTAATAATTCAAATGTTCTACATTTTAATAGGGTTTATGAATTATGAACATATAGACGTTCCAATGTGTGTGTGGATTTTTTCGTTGTCCATTTGGAATAAAGACTGCAAAAAGTAGGGAAGTTACAACTCATCGTAATAAAGTTTTATATTCAATTTAAAATCGATTTCTTTAGTAGAATCCGAGAAATATGTTATGAAAAAAATATCTATTTTGTACCCTTAAAAGGCTAAGTCTGATAGGAAAACATGTAGAAGATAAGTGACTTACTTGATAAAGGGAAGGCACGGTACAACCCATCATGTTTAAGCTTTATATCATATTTAAAATCAATCCTTTCAGTAGAAACCGAGAAATCTGTTACAAAAGTTTGTTATGGACGGACAGACAGACGGACGGACGGACGGACGGACAGGGTGATTGCAATTTAACCCTCTCTCTTACGAGCCGGGGTGTAACAATTAAAGGTAATAATAAAACTACCGAACTTGAATGATCAATCTCATAGTCCAGAGAAAATGACAAAAACGAATCAGTCATACCGGAGAATTGGTGGATCGCAATGGTCCTGACTTGGTACAGGCATTTCAAACAAAATGGTGGGTTAAACCAGGTTTTATGGCGCCAAATCCCCCTCTTCCATTGCGATCTTAGGATCCGGTAATGACCATAGAACACAACATAGTTGTGAGACACAATAGGGATATTGAGGTGTACAGCAGACCAGTCAAACACTAATTAAAACAATTAACTATCATATCTTTTAACTCAATTTTGAACTTTTCTACTAGTGGCTGATAACGAAGAAAGAATATTTTTAGTGATCGTTTGAGACGTATTTTTTATAGCCCTGCTCCAAAAGTCGGTCACGAAGGAATCGGTGTCTTATCAAAAAATCTGTGAAATGTGTGCAAGCTCTGGCATATCGAATAAGTTGTGAAATATAAACACCGTATGCAGGAGAAGTAGGTATATTGCTCTGTAGATTAGGAAAATTAATAATTTGAAAATTAAAATCGTCTCGTTTATCGTAAATTTTTGTACTGAGATGACCACCTGGGTCAAATTTGAGGTGCAAATCCAAGAAAGACGTTAAGCAATTTGATTCGGTGGTCTCTTTAATCTCCAATTCCGGAGGATATATTGAAGGAATCCAACTACCAAGTGAAGTGTTATTGACAGAAAGGACATCATCAATATATCTAGATTAAATGACCTTGCCTCTTTCATCTTCTTGTTCTTTACGAGTCTCTGAAGAAATTAAGTCTCGTAAGAGTATAAAAACAAATCGGCGAGGAGAGGAGCACAGTTTGTGCCCATTGGAATGCCGATTTGTTGTTGAAAAATCTCCGAAGGTGACAAATATGTTGTCAATTAGGAAATCAAGCATACTGCAAACTTGTTCAAGTGTGTAACAAATTTTATCTTTGAAAGATGTTTTGGAAAAGAATGTAGAATTATAACCCAAAACAACAAAATTCCTAGAGTTTGAAAAGGCTTTTTCGAGAAGTTTTTTTCAGGCGACATTTTAGTTTTTCGTGTAGCAAGGTAGTGTATAAAGTTGAAAAATCGATCGTTTTCAAAGAGTAACCTCAGAAAATGATCTAGATATAAAATGATCTAACAAATCTTTAGAGTTCTTCAAAAATCCACATATGGTTAATTCCACCACGATTATAGTGTCGCAGTATGCTTGTTGACCAAAATAGAGTACCAAACATACGTGTCAATGAACCTTTTAAATGTTTATGCATAGTTCATAAAGGTAATAACAAAACTACCGAACTTGAATGATCAATCTCATAGTCCAGAGAAAATGACAAAAACGAATCAGTCATACCGGAGAACTGGTGGATCGCAATGGTCCTGACTTGGTACAGGCATTTCAAACGAAATGGTGGGTTAAACCAGGTTTTATGGCGCCAAACCTCCCTCTTCCATTGCGATCTTAGGATCCGGTAATGACCATAGAACACAACATAGTTGTGAGACACAATAGGGATATTGAGGTGATCATCTCAGTACAGCAGACCAGTCAAACACTATTTAAAACAATTAACTATCATATCTTTAAACTCAATTTTGAACTTTTCTACTAGTGGCTGATAACGGAGAAAGAATTTTTTTAGTGATCGTATGAGACGTATTTTCTTATAGCCCTGCTTCAAAAGTCGGTCACGAAGAAACCGGTGTCTGATCAAAAAATCTGTGAAATGTGTGCAAGCTCTGGCATATCGAATAAGTTGAGAAATATAAACACCGTATGCAGGAGAAGCAGGTATATTGCTCTGTAGATTAGGAAAATTAATAATTTGAAAATTAAAATCGTCTCGTTTATCGTAAATTTTTGTACTGAGATGACCACCTGGGTCAAATTCGAGGTGCAAATCCAAGAAAGACGTGAAGCAATTAGATTCGGTGGTCTCTTTAATCTCCAATTCCGGAGGATATATTGAAGGAATCCAACTACCAAATGAAGTGTTATTGACAGAAAGGACATCATCAATATATCTGAATGTAAGATTAAATGACCGTGCCTCTTTCATCTTCTTGTCCTTTACGAGTCCCTGAAGAAATTCAGTCTCGTAGGTATACCTATTACTTAGTATCACTAGCATTTGATTTTAATTAATAAGATTCAACTTCAAGGTTAATTATCAGAATAAAATTTTGAAAGAGAAGTACAATTACTCGTGTTAAAAAATAAATGAATAGAGATGCTAAATATAGCACCAAGCTGAAAGATATCAACTGTCTGCATTTCAAGAAAAGAAACCTGATGTTAAAATTAAAATATAAGATAAGTAAAGAAGTATATATTGGGCATTCGAGTGCATAGAAGCTAATAGGCACTCATGGGGCGTTCGACTGCAAAGAAGCAAATAGGCACTCATGGGGCATTCGAGTGTCAAAAGTCTGAAAAGGCAAGTACAAAACCGGTGGACACGAACAAGAACAGGACCAGGAAGCACAAAACACAATATTTATCAAACAGAAATCACCAACGTGAACTCAAGTCGTAACAAGAGTTATCTCAGGTGCTCCGAAACAGTAATCGTTCTTACTTGTAATAGCACACCCGTCGCCCGATTTCTGTGTCAAACATTACGCTCTACCAATTGATTTAATTTAATGAGTAACGAATCAATTGTTGTATAAGCCTTCATAAGCTGGTTTGGACAGATTATTGCTACGTTCTTAGTAAATATGATTTAACTAGGTATTATCTTGGACTAAACTCTAAAAATGATAATTATTGGGTTTTCATTTGGTCTCATATCATGTATGTATTTTCCAACACTTTTTAATTGTTGATTTCCTATGTCTGGGTTATAAGTTCTGAAATGGCTTACACTTCATAAAAAATGACTGCAGTCCGAGTTTTTTGTGTAATGGTTCCAAGTTATTTACTCCTTATCCTTCTATAAAACATAATAAAGACAGACAAAATGCCAGCAGGAACTTTTGCCCTCTCATTATGATTTTCAGCACAGATTCAAAATAGATATTTTACACATATATGTCTCTAAGCAAAGTGCGAGCGAGGCGGCTCACAGGAGCTAACCTAATGCAGCTCACACAAGTGCAAGTGGAAAGGATCATGTCAATGTAAGTACAAAATCGATAGAAGTACAAATGACCAGATAATAAATTTTGCTACGCCTGACGCGCGTTTCGTCTATTCAAGACTCATCAGAGGCGCTCTACCAAAACTACTGAATGTGCCATACACTATATGATTATGAAGAGCATAGAACAGTTAAACCAAAATACCCTTTCTGTGTAGCAACATTCCGTCCGCTCCAGCATATGGAGTTTACGTATCACAATTGATTCGCTATTCCAGAGCATGTGGGGAGTACAACGACTTCCTTGATAGAGCCACACGGCTGACAAGCAAATTGTTAACACAGGGGTACGTTGCTCCCAGGTTGTTGTCATCACTCAAGAAATTTTACGGACGACATCATGTGCTTGTATACAAATACGGGATTTCTATCTCTCAGATGAGCACCGATGTTGGTTTGACATAGAGTTTTGTAATGTCATCCTTTCCGGATTTGACCAACACTTAATCGATCTTTGGCAACGTGACGGGTGTGCTATAGCAAGCAGGAACTGCTTACTCTTCCGGAGCACCTGAGTTCACTCTCGTTTCGACTTGAGTTCGCGTTGCTAAATGCGGTTTTGTTGTTATGTGTGTTTGTGTTTTATGTTGTTATGTGGTTTGTTTTGTGATGATTTTTGTCTGCCGGTTTTGTCTTTGTCTTTACGGTTTTATGATACTGATTACCCCTTTGGTACACCTTTGCTTCTACCAAACTGGGGAACCAAATTATTACTTAGATGATAAACCTATGTCTGGGGTAGGAAGAACCTTAGAGTTTAGACTATTTTAAAATTTAAACAGATAATTTAAAGCTTTGATGTGTTCTCCAACACAAAAGTTTTGGTGCCGGAGCGGGCTAAGAAAAGAGTCTGAATATCAAAAGTCAGAAAGGAGAAAGAACCAACAAAAAACATCTGACTTCCATTGCTCCTATGTTTGTTGACGTCATTTTTGCTCCTCTTTACCTTTGACATAAGTACATTTGAATATCCTGAATATCCAGAATGAACCAATGAGTGAAAACTTCAGATTTAAGATGTCATAAATCAATTGCAGATTCCAAACTATATGTTTTATCAAAATGGCATTAAATGCATCGCAGATTTCAAGTATCACAAATATAAATTCCATTTTATTGATGTCCCGAATCATTCCCGAGTATTATTTTAAGGTTATACATGGAGACGCCTCGACTATCTCCTGTGTAAGTGATTCTAAAAACCATGATGATGGACTCATTTAATATCCTCAAAAACCGACACGAAATTCGAAAACACAAGGATATGTTGCTTCTCTGTTGTTGTCTTTACTCAAACATTTTATGGAAGTCATCATTCACTCCTAGACAAGTATGGGGGATCTGTATCAATTTGGTATTTGTTCAGTATTTTACAGCAAATAATTAGGATACCAATTATTGACGGCAATAAAATCAAGCCTTCAAAAGTATTTCGATTGTTGTTACTCTAGAAATGGCGTCAATCTAATGTGGATTCTCAAAAATTCTTAAGAACTGATGGAAAATCTCCATTCTAAGTCATTTTCATCATTTTCAAAAACCATTTTAATGACGTCATTCTTTTGTTTAAAGTGTGGATTATTTTTTACGAATTCACTGCGCTGTCTATTGTTCAAGATCAGTGTTCTATGAACTTTTCACGGTCCACTGATCACAACCTTCAGGGCAAACACTGGGTTCAGATTACCGACCGTGAGTGATTAGTTTTCAAGAAATTTACCTTTTTAAAAGGGTCACAAAAATGCATTGAATATAGGAATCAAGTTTTATTCAACTTAAAAAAACCATAAAAATCACTTTTAGTTAACAATAAATGAATTTATTCCATGCGTTCAAAATCTCAAATTTCTGATAATGAAATACTCCATTTTATCCGGAACGTACTCCAACTTAATCGACGTTTTCAAAGCATCTCAAAAGTGCACATGAATATTTATCTTAGTTGTCCAAACACATAAAACAATCCCGACATTGTGAAATGTTTGCTCATTCATGATTGGCGACAATAGTTGTATGACATAAAAGTTATTTGTTCTCCACATTAAGATGTACATCTGTAGCGCTCCTTTTCAGCAAGTGATTGGTAGTAAATCTAGAAAAAAAATTAAAACAATTTACTTCGAATAAAGAAATAAAAGACGCGTGTTGATTGCAAATTTGTTTGTATGCTTTTTTTCTTCTACACGGTGACCGGCTATCGATTACCGCTGGAAATCTGAAGACTGCCTAAAATTTACCGTGTGTGAATTTTTTTAACAAAGAAGAAGTCAATGAAAAAAATGGTACACAACATGCTATGATTAGACTTTTGTCTTCCATTTTCTAGATTCACCTTTTCGATGATAGAATTTATGCACGGGTATTGTTTACTGTCTTCAGAACAATTCAGTGTTAACGATAGCCGGTAAATGTAACGACCCGTGTTCTAATATATGAGGGAAAAAATAAAGCAAATAATTATTCCTTGTCGAGTGATCATTGCAATTACAGGTAAGCGTATAGCTGTAATTGTACATTCTAAATCTGATAAAACCCACTGATTGTACAGAAATTTGTGTCAATAAGTGCTCAATATGTTTCAATTTGCCGTCGTTTATTTTTTCTTCAAATAGCAAGATATTTCATCGTTATTGGTACAGAAATTTTTCATCGTTATTGGTACAGAAATTTCGAAATAATGCAGTTCACCATGAGATTTTTTCCGATTTGAAAATGAATAATCCATTGCTTTATTTATAGATTTTTGCTGTGTCAAAGCCATAGGCATTGGACTTAATCAAACTGATGGATATCTAATAAACTTTTTTAGGGAGTGTTCTGATTTTATAAAGTCGAGTGAGAACGAGGCTCCAGACAATTTTTGGCGAAAATATGTACAAAACAATAATACATTTTCAATTGAAAGGGGGGTTCAAAACCCGGGTTCCACAACTGGAAATGACCGATAATACATCAATAAATGTTTCAGTTGTAAAATCATTTTAAGCAGCAAACATTTCAAATGTGTTTGACTTTATCAAAAATGAAACATAAAAACACATGAATTTTTTGTGTAAAGAGTGGTTTAGAATGTGTAAAAATGATATCTTCTGCATTTTACCCAAATGCTAAGTAACCATTACGTTATTTAAAACATCTTACCTTTTGCTTGCTTCTGTATTTTATTCCCGAGAACAAAATTTAAATCCATTGTTTAAAATTTTAAATAATCCATGATGAATTTCAAAATCTAAATCCATTGAAAAAAACACGGCTAAATCCGTCTTGTCCATTATAAAACATGTTAAAAGTACTCACAATCTGCTCACGATTAAGTTGATAAGGCGGGAAAATTTATGAACATTATGGAGGATCGGATGGGATGTCGGAACTACGTTTTTCTTATAAGTTTTCATAAAATACAGATGCTATTAATTTTTAATCATATTTATACATGTATATATTGTTTTCCCCGGTGTAAAATGGTTTAAGTAGGAGAATGTATGGTTTACTGTAGATTCGTAAAAATAATACACTCGCGCCTGACGGCGCTCGTGAATTATTTTTCACGAATCTACAGTAAACCATACATTCTCCTATACGTAATAGCATTAAAACATTTGATTTCTCTACATTATATACTTCAATTCCACATTCACAATTAAAATCTCGTTTGACACAGCCGATTAAACGTAGCTTTATCAAAAAGAACGGAAAACGCAGGTACAAGTATTTGGTAGTCGGTCATTAAAAGACTTACTTTGTCATCCAAGAGTCTAGCAAGAGAAATAAATTTACAGAAGATCAAATAATAGAGATGCTCAATTTTCTAATCGACAACATATTAACATATTTGTACAGTTTGGTGGACGTGTTTTTTTCGCAAACAATAGGTATGCCAATGGGCACAAATTGTGCACCATTGCTTGCCGATTTGTTTCTTCATTCATATGAAGCAGACTTCTTACAATCACTTCTAGACAAAAACGACCGCAAACTTGCTTTATCCTTCAATCTCACATTTCGTTATATTGATGATGTCCTTTCACTAAACAATCCTCGATTTAGTCACTATTTACATCTCATATATCCGGAGGAACTTGAGATAAAGGACACTACAGATTCTAGGAGGTCCGCTTCATATTTGGATCTATTTCTCGAAATTGACACACAAGGAAAGCTTTGTACAAAGCTCTATGACAAACGTGATGACTTCAACTTTCCAATAGTTAACTGTCCCTTTCTGTGTAGCAACATTCCGTCCGCTCCAGCATATGGAGTTTACGTATCACAATTGATTCGTTATTCCAGAGCATGTGGGGAGTACAACGACTTCCTTGATAGAGCTACACGGCTGACAATCAAATTGTTAACACAGTGGTACGTTGCTCCCAGGTTGTTGTCATCACTCAAGAAATTTTACGGACGACATCATGTGCTTGTATACAAATACGGGATTTCTATCTCTCAGATGAGCACATACGTTGGTTTGACATAGAGTTTTGTAATGTCATCCTTTCTGGATTTGACCAACACTTAATCGATCTTTCGCAACGTTACGGGTGTGCTATAGCAAGCAGGAACTGCTTACTCTTCCGGAGCACCTGAGTTCACTCTCGTTTCGACTTGAGTTCGCGTTGCTGAATGCGGTTTTGTTGTTATGTGTGTGTGTGTGTGTTTTATGTTGTTATGTGGTTTGTTTAGTGATGATTTTTGTCTGCCGGTTTTGTCTTTGTCTTTACGGTTTTATGATACTGATTACCCCTTTGGTACAGCTTTGCTTCTTTGGCACTAATTGTGCACATTTGCTTGCTGATTTGTTTTTTTCATTGATATGAGGCAGACTTCTTACATTCTGTTCTATACAAAAATATCGTAGATTTGCTTTCTCTTTTATCCTTACTTTCAAGTATATTGATGAAGCCCTTTCCAGTTGTCAACTTTTCCTTCTTGTGTAGCAACTTCCGTCCATTCTAGCTTATGAGGTTTGCGTATAACAATTGATTCGTTACTCCAGGCAGGCAGGCAGGAACCGCTTACTCTTCCGAGACACCTGAATTCATTCCCATTACGAATGAGTTAGCATTGTTAATTGATATTCAGTAGTTTTTTGTGTTTCCGTTTTATATATGTTGTCTTTTTTCCGTCTTGTTCTTGTTTGTGTTTACTAGTTTTGTCTCTGCCCTTTATGACTGTGACATTTGGACTCCCCATTGGTACCAATGTTTCTTCCAGAGCTTGCGGGACTTACATAGATTTCCTTGACACAGCGACACGTTTGACACAACAATTATTAACACAAGATTAAATTGCTCCTCGGTTGCTGTCTTTACTGAAGAAATTTTATGGTAGATATCATGCACTTATAGACAATTATGGGATTTCTTTCCCTCAAATGAGTGCAAATATAAGATTGTCATACGGATTTGATTTGCCTTTACCAGATTTGACACACTAGATTGGAAATTGGCAGCGCGACATGATGCTATAGCAGACAGGAACCGCTTACTCTGCCGGAGCACATGATAGAAAATTATGATATGTGGAATAAGTGTACGCGACACAGCTTACAATTAAACGGCAATTTAGAAAGTTAAGGCAATCCAACATACACGTGGTTGATCTAACTGGTTTTCGGGTCAATATATGTCATTTATGTGACATCACTTCTACTATACTTTCCATTGAATTTCACTAATTTTTGACACCATGCAGGGTTGATAAAATAGCTTAACGACGTCTTAAGATGTTCCATATATAGATGTTTGTTTAAAAACATAAAAAAATAATTTTCAATATTTTTTCTTCTATTTTGTACAGATTTGCAAAACAATTTAAATAATCATTTATAGGTCTCCTTTCTGCTTTAAAACAATGCCAAATTTACAAAACCTTGAATTTACCCAAGACAGTCTCTCAATTAAGCGTAGTGTACTGATAACGTTTCTAGACTTCTGATCGAAGGTACGTGTTTTCCGTTTGACGTAATCTCAGCCAGATATCCACTACGTTCTTTACAGAAATCCTTTTAATCAATAATGCACAACGGGTAACTTTCGTATGGGTCATTTTTGTGGCTATTGAATAGACGCAAGTATTTAAAAAATAACTTATTTCAACATAACTGCATAAAGTTGGTCATCTGACAACATAATTATCTTTTGTGTTTTAATGTTTTGTTTAATTCTAAGGTATTTTTGATTGTTAATGAAGGTGTAGCACTGACGCAATCGAATTCCGTTAATCCGAAAAGAAAATGACAAAATCTAAAGACATATTATCTTCACAACAAAACAAATAAAAACATTTACTACAGCCAAACTACAACAGCAACGTTAACTCAATGAGAATAAATTCAGGTCCTCCTGGAAAGTTAGTAGTTATTGCGGTGCCTTCTATAGCACACATGTAACGTTGCCAACAATCGATTTGTGAGAGTCAAATCCGGTTAAGGGCGACGAAACACACCTCTATGACAAACCAACATATGCGTTCATTTTAGAGATATAAAATTGATAGTGTGATTGTGTTGCGTTTAGAAACGGGTAGACATCAATTAATGACCACTGATTGTCACGCTAATCGGTGAATATCGGCATATGTTGGTGTCTTTAAACTAATTTGATGGAATGGGGCAACATGCTTTCCATTATGTAATTAAACGGTTCATACCTGCTTTTTATGTACTTACCAATGTGCCAAGAATATCTATTTCTCTCATCGCTGGCTTGTTTTTATACTCTTACGAGACTGAATTTCTTCAGGTACTCGTAAAATAAAAGAAAAAGAAAAAGGCAGAGGAGACCTTTAATCTCATTACATTTATATTGATGGTGTCATCTGTGTCAACAGCACTGCTTTGCAGATTGAGTGCTACGATATATCCCTCGAGTAAAAGATTAAAGAAACCACCTCATTTAATTGTTTCACGTCATTCTTGGATTTACAACTCGTTATTGACACAAGGGTTCATCTTAGTACAAACATTTACGATAAGAGAGACGATTTTAATTTTCAAATTATTAATTTTCCTAACCTTGAAAGTAACATGCGTACTTCACCTGCTGACGGTGTTTATGTTTCACAACTTATTAAATGTGCCCGGGTTTGTACAAATTTTTTTCGGTCCAGGTGAGCTAATGAATCTCATACGATCTCTAAAAAATGTATCTCTGTAATCAGCCACTGGTTACGAATATCAAAATTATATAGAGCGAAATAGTTAATGATTTTTTCCATTAGTGATGGCTTATTGCTGTACTAAGATTATCACATCAATTATGTCTTCACAACCGTGTTGTGTTTTGTGTTGCTAAAGGACCCTAGGATTGCAATGGAAGAGGGAGGTATGACGCGCCTGCTTTAAACCACCTTTTTTTCTAAATTCCTATACCAAGTCAAGACTATTGCCTGACCATTGGGGTGTTCAATTTTTCCGTCCTTTTTTGTCTATTTTTCTTGCAATTGGACAATGAGATTAGTCCTACATGCGATTAAGTTCGATAAATTTGTTATTACCCTAATTCCGACTATAATTATTTTGCGTTGACTTACGACTTACTCGAGCCTGTTCCCAAGATACAATCTCTGTGCTGAAATAATAACAACTAGTACCATTCTGATGCCAGTTGGAATTAGGACAGACATCTGAGATAAGAGATGTATAAGAAATCTTTAAAGAAAATACCAATTTTCATTAATCTACATAAACATAGTGATAAATACTTCAGTAAAGTATTTTGTGCAATTGTACTTGCAAGGTTTTGAAACAAGCATATTAAAGAGGCATTCGCATTGAAAAGAGTGTTTAAAATTAATATAATCATATCACAATAAGAGAGGTAGATTTGTCATTAAAAAACAATAATTTCTCCCAAGATAGGATAATAGCAAACTTTAAAAATTACTCTAAGTTAACTCGACTCTATTTGCTATTTCTCTTTGATATTTGAAAATTATCATCCATGTTCGTTTTGTTATAACCTTCATTTATCGAACCGATCTTTATCCACCGTGATTTGTTTTTTAGTCGTTTCATCTTTTTATTTCCACCTGTACCATTGAATTGTTACAATATATTTTCCACAAAATGGACAAAATGTATAAATTAGATATTTTGTCCTGTATCTGAACCCAACTTTGATACTTATAGGTATCGTTATATTTTCAAGGTGCACCGATTGGGTCAGCCAAACCAAAGTTTAATAAAAAGCTACGCCGAGCGCAGCATGATACGACCGCAACAAGTTTAACCCTGTACGTTGGAGGCCTAATATGGATAGTTAATTGCTTTGGTCACATGAAGCCCATGGTGGACTTACAAAGCTATTTGACACATGCATCCTGTGGTGGATATAAAAATGCGTTTTTGACACATATATATTTACATCAACATCTAATACAAGAAGCCTTATTTATATACATGTAATAACTACAACTTAATTTTAAGTATAAAACAATTTGCCTGGACAAACTTTTAAAATTGGTGTTTTTGGCCCCTTTGACCCCTAATTTCTTGAAAACGGTAAAAGATATAACAAATCTGATTGAAAAACGCAGCCATGGATTTTCACAAGGATTCCAATGACAAAAAGATTTTGAAAATCGGACCATAAATAAATAAGTTGATTTTATGGGTGTGGCCTGTCTTTAGCCCCCTGTAGCAATGTAATGGTAAAATAAATTTCAAAATCATTGACACATTGACACATACTGTATAGTAGACAGAATTTTATGAGCACTTCAACAAAAAAAGAATTTTCAAAATTGAATGAATAATGAACATTCTACAACAGTTTTGTCAATACACCCGTTTTAGCCCCTTTGGCCCTTTTTTTCTAAAACAGTAGGGGCCACAAACCCCAAATACAAAACCAACATTCCTTTAGTGGATATAATCATCCTATTTAAACTTCATAACAATTGGCTGGCGCACTACAACTTAATATTGGTAAAGAACTATTTGCCTGGACAAACTTTTATAAATGGCGTTTTTGGCCCCTTTGACCCCTAATTTCTCGAAAACGGTATGAGATATTGCAAATCTGATTGAAAAATGCAGGCAGGGATTTTTACAAGGATTCCAATGAAAAAAAGATTTTGAAAATCAGACCACAAATAAAAAAGTCGATTTTTTGGGTGTGGCCCCTTTTTGAGCAAAAATTTACGGTCGTATAAAAATCCTTCGAAACCTGGCCTGGGCGTTACAAAACATGAAAAATTACTTAAACTTGTCTGAGAATTTTCTTGACTAACTGTGACGTCATCAAATTTAAAAGTTTTGATTAGAGTTGCCATGGAAAATAAGAACATTCTCAGACTTAAGTATTTTTTATAGTTTTGTGGCACCCAGGCCTGGACTAGAATACCACATAAGTAGATATTGCAACGAGATCGTAAAGAATTCTTTGTTATGATTGTCTCATTATTTTATTCAATTTAATTTTTTCATAGATACTTTTATCTCTTTAAAGAGGTGTCACTGCATTTACAAAAAAGGTCGTTAACATTTGAGGACAGAAGATATTTTTAAATGTATTTACTCCTACACCTTTACATATGATAGTCTTCGTGTTTTATTATTAAAGGTAATGGAAAACTTTTTAAATTGTTAAATTTGAAAGAAGCAGAAGTACAAATGGGGTATCCGAATATCAAAAGTCCAAAGGGCAGAGACAAAACCAGTAAACACCAACAGGAACGGGACAAAAACAGACAACATGTAAAACATGATACAAAATAACTGAATATCAATCAACAACGCGAACTCCAGTAGAAACAAGAGTGAACTCAGGTGCTCCGGAAGAGTAAGCAGTTCTTGCTTGCTATAGCACACCCGTCGTGTTGCCAATAGTCCATTCAGCGTGTCAAATCTGGTAAAGGAAGACAAAACAACACCCTATGACAAACCAACATCTGCACTCATCTGAGAGATCGAAATCCCATATTTGTCTATAAGTGCATGATGCCTTCCGTAAAATTTCTTGAGTGAAGACAGCAATCGAGGAGCAACATAACCCTGTGTGAGCAATTTTTGCATCAGACGTGTCGCTCTGCTAAGAAATCGATGTAAGTCCCGCACGCTCTGGAGTAACGAATCAATTGAGATACGTAAACGCCATAAGCCGGAGCGGATGGAATGTTGCTACACAAGAAGGGAAAGTTGACGATTGGAATGTTGAAGTCATCACGTTTGTCATTGAGCCTTGTTGAAAGTCTTCATTGAGAGTCAATTTCGAGATGTAGATCTAAATATGAAGCAGACTTCCTAGAATCCGTTGTGTCCTTTATCTCAAGCTCCTGGGGATATATGAGATGGAGAAAGTCATAAAACCGAGAATTGTTTAGTGAAAGGACATCATCAATATAACGGAACGTGAGGTTGAAAAAGAGAGCTAGTCTACGGTCTTTTACGTTTAGAAGAGATTGTAAGAAGTCTGCTTCATATGAATGAAGAAACAAATCAGCAAGCAAAGGTGCACAATTAGTGCCCATTGGAATCCCTATTGTTTGCTGAAAAACACGTCCACCAAAATGAACAAATATGTTGTCAATAAGAAAGTTGAGCATGTCGTTTATTTGGTCTTCTGTAAATTTGTTCTTTATCTTAGACTCATTGATGACAAAGTAGGTCTTGGTATAATCGACTACAAGACATTTGCACCTGCGTTTTCCATTCTTTTTTAAAAAGCTGCGTTGAATCAGCTGTGCCAATCGCGATTTCAGTTGTTCATGTAGAATAGAAGTGTAAAGTGTGGAGAAATCGAATGTTTTGATTCTGTTACAAGATTTCACGTTAGACACCGTGAACTCGTAGACAGATATGGGATTTCTATCTCTAAAACGAGTGCTGATGTTACTTTGTCGTAGAAATCTGTTATGTCTTTCTTTACCGGATTTGATACACTGAATTGCATTTAGAAATTAGCAGCAGGACGGGTGTGCTATAGCAGAGCACCTGAGTTCACTCTTGTTATGACTACTCCTTAAGTTTGCGTTCGGTTGATTTTATGTTTTGTGTTTCTTCGTGTATTGCCGGTTTTGTCGTTTGCACTCCGACGTTTGATACTCGAATGGCCCCATTGGTGCCTTTTTGCTTTTTCTGAATTTTAATTAATCTTTTTCCCTAGGCAATTTGCTGTCAAACGGACTACACTACACTCGAGAAACTACCAACTCAAAACGTTAATTTTTTTTGGATTTTGACTGATACGGGTCAACCTGATTTAGTTGACTCGACCTGTTTAAGTTAAAATCCAACCACACTGATACAACGGCTATGTTTGCGATACGGGTTTTATTTGCCTTGTAATGACCTAATTTTGTATTCTTTATGTTAAAAAAACCAGTTTATTTGCAAAAACTTTTTATCATTGTTATTTAAAAAATCGGTTAATCCACTATATATTTTGAAATGCCTGTAGAAGTTGAAGACCGGTGTGACCGTGAATTTCTTTGGTGTGTCATTACTTAGTTTGGTCTCTCTTCTTGGATATATGAGATTGACCATCCCAATTGGAAAGTTTTGATTTAAGCATTATTTGATATAAATAAAAGTAAAATCAAAATTACCGAACTTGGAGGATCGATATCAATGTCCAAGAGAAAAGACAAAACTTGGAAGATACACCGGAATAGTTATAGATCGCAATGGTCCTGACTTGATACAGGCATTTCAAATGAAATGGTAGGTTGAACCAGGTTTTATGGCGCGCCAAACCTCCCTTTTCAAATGCGATCTTAGGGACCGGTAGTAACACACAACGGAACACGGTTGTACTATAAATCAGAGTAATTTTTTATCATTAAATATAAATATAGAATAACCGTCTGCATCGGTCCCACTGGCTTCCGTGTCATTACATAGTTTTAAACGTGTATACGTTCTAATACATCCTTGCTTTCTCGAAATAATTTAATGATGATAAAAGATATTGAAGATGTTTAGCAATTATTAATGACTTAATTTTACCTCCAATTTCATTCTAATCAATGATTCAAATTCCAATTTTAAGCTTCCGGACCATGTAATTTTTTTGGTTATATATTTACGTTGAAACGAAACAATCCTTTGCAAGATGATGCAAATATTGCAATCAATGAAAAAATATATATAAAATGCATTTAAATGAATCGTGGAGCCATTGTAAATTAATAGGTGTTACAGAAAAAGGTGTTGTACACAACAAGTAACCCTGTTTCGAACATCATAGAACAATCATTATTGAACCAGTAGCAATGCAATGAACCTTTATCACGAAACGATGTCAAGCACAGAAAGAGGCTCCGAGCCCCTATTGACCGTTTTCTATTGAGAAATTATATCACGCATGCGTACTGCGGATGTTGATTATTATATGCATATGAAGGTTTATTCACGTTTCTCCAACATTTGATAATTAGCCATAACAACATCCAATTAAGGGTGGGGATTAAGGGGCCCTCATAAGGATTGCTTAGATTTTTCTTACCTGTAATTCACCTGTAAATTTTGTAGGAATAATGCTTGATGTTAAAGTAACAAAAAAGAAAATGCATATCATTTAAAGAAAGAATTCGTTTAATTTTGATAAATGTAAATATATAATTTTATAAAAAGATTGATAAATGATTTTTTTTTCGTTTTTCATTTTGATATTTACTTTCTCATTCAGTATCATTCAGCATAAAAATATAAAAGATAAAATAATAATATAGTAACAATCTAAAAAAAAACCTCTCTTTTTCACTGACTTTGAAACTGATTCACGTTACGCTCGGGCCTTTCAAGGCCTAAAACATCACCCGGCAGGGGCTACTTTTTTCACAACACTCAGTGCAAACATGGAGTTATCAGAATTTAATTAGACGAAAGATATGATTATTTCATGGTGTAAATGATGGAAAATTCAACAGAGGGCTTCTAATACAGAATAGAATTGGACAAAGGCATGACCCTGCCACATTATAACGTTTTAGCCAATGTGTGCCGACATACGAAAAAAAAACTTTATGTGTTTGCTTGCCAGTTTTGTTCTTGTTTTGTTTTTTTAATACATTTTTGGCATTTACTCATTTTTCTATGATATTTCTTTACGGAAAGCTTAAGCAGAAAAAAAAGAATATAGGTTTTTGGCGATCACTTTCGTATTTTGATTAAAAATGATACCAATATATTACGCACAACTGTATATGTAAGCTTTTTTGTCAGCTTTCTTGTGCAGCAACGCTCGGTTAGCTCAAGCAAATGGAGTTAATTACTCTAAATTCATACGTGACTTCAAAGCTATAGAAAAGTTAACAATTTTGTTCAAAATCTCAAATAAAAACGTATATAAAAGATGTGATATTATCACGTGTTTGTGTATCATCTTTTTAACTGGATTTGACTTATCCTGAAGGTTCCCCCGATACAATGTAGTTCTATTCGACAGTGTTTTTTTTTTTATTTCTAAATTTTTGTATTGCTTGTGTGGAAATATTAAATTTTTCGTCGTGGATAACACGTATTGTTATATTGTTTGGTTGTACATTTGTAATTATTTAAAGATTTTATCCACAAATATTCTGAACATTCTTCAAATGAAGTGTCCGTTTTGATATTAAACATCGGTTAGGAATCAGGTTAGAAAAGGAATGAAAAACCGTTGCTACAAAAATACAAGGATTTAAAATAAAATATTTAAAAGAACTTATGAAGTATGATTGATTGGTAACATCCTTAAAAGTCAACATAAAATGGAAAAGCAGTTAAATAAACTAGAATAATAACTACATGTAAAAAGGATTTAGAAAAAAACCCAATATTATTAACACCCTGTTTTGACATATGAACCTAAGTATGTGAATAAACAATACATTCTTTTTATATTTTATATATTTTTAACAGGTAATAAATAACTTGGATATCTTTAGTTGGCCCCCTAATCCCCACCCTTAATTGGATGTTTTTATACTTAATTATCAAATGTTGGAGAAACGTGAACACACCCATATGAATTATTATTTACTTATGACCAATAGTTTCAAAAAATATGTAAAAAGTCAAAATATGTACTATTGAATGAAATAAAAATACAACAAAGATGCAGGAAACAAATGTCCTACGCATGGCGCGAATTTCATCTATTCAAGAATTATCAGAGGCGTTCTACCAAAGAGATTGCAAAAACCATTCACTATGAATATAAAAAGCATAGAACAATTAAACCAAAATTTACCGAACTGGAACCCAAATTATCAATGAAATCAAATTATACGTTGGGTAGGAAGTAGATAAAAGTTTAACAATATTATTTTGAAATATAAACAGTTTTCACTTGTTTAGTCGTTGCCTTTTTTGGTGCTTCTTTCCTCCTTTTTTTAATGTTGATTCCGATCGGGCTAGCCCTAGGGAATTAAAATTTTATCAACAGCGCTTACCAGCAAGACGTTAGAGATAAAAAAAAATTCAAGGCAATGAATTTCGATACGCTTGGCGCACGCTTCAAGCCTAAAGAAAAAGCAAAGAATAAGTTTATTGAATCTTTATATTTCTTAATTTTCCTAGTGCTTACAAACATGACAAATAACGATTTCAATTTCATTATCCAATTTTATATCATCAGATTTGATAATATATATTAATTTGAGAACATATGTAAAACATAGCCATGGATGCAAAGTAATACTAAAAGGGCTTTTGAACTTCAAACTGTATGGAACATTTAAATGAACAACAAATTAACGCCTAAAACGCCAATAGAAATGATCATGAACTTACCGACATTTGTTCCGCCACTCTCGATAATAAGCACCGTTCCTTTATCACTCGAGTTTGATACCAGTGTATCAACGCAGACACACACCGTTTGGAAACAGGGTGGTAATGTCCTAAATGACACTTCTTGTTCTGGAAACACCTATATGCACAGGCAATTTCAGAACGTATCAATCCATCCAAAAGTTTACTATCAGTATTTACTATGCTCTGTTGACGTACAATCAAGAACGTAGTTGACATCACGTTAGCAAGGGAATATTTAACAAAGTAAAACGTAAGAATTAAGTACAACAGCATTCTGACTTGAATCGTTTAAATTTCGATAACTTTTGCAATTCTGGGAGAAGTCAAACCAAATAAGCTTATATAGGGCTTGCATAACCAAGATGACAGATTGATGTTTTGCTATAGTCACTTGCAGACAGAGCTATCTCAAGACTTAGTTTCTGATTGTTAGAAAAGTTTATTGGTGCCGATGTATCAAATACCCGTAAATTGGGATATTTTGGATGTAGTTTAATTTTGGCTTATTGGCGCCTCCCCTGAATGTGCCAAAATTAAACATCCCAAATAGTGTTGCATAGAATCAAACATATTACAGACAATTGTTAGAGTTGTTGCGTGGATTAAAAATAGTTGGATAATGATTTACAATGGGAAAAAATCTTTCAATTTCATTTCAAAACATTTTTAATGTACATCTATCATGTTAATGTTTACTCAATTAGGTTTTAACTAGGATATAATTATTTGTTTGTCATTTCATTATTACACACAAAAGAGTAAAGAGTGGTTATTTTCTAAAGCCAAAAACTATAGTAATTACCTTATTAATGTTAAAGAGTAGAACTGTGAATATATATGCAAATAACTTCTGATTGTACAGATAATGTTTAGTATTGAATAAGAAACATCTTTTTTTCTGAAAACGCCAAAATTAAACACACCAAAATTAAACATACACATTTTGATCCAAAACCACCAAAATATCCCTACACCAAAATATCCCAATTTACGGTACCATGATCACAATCGTTTAGTAGGTACTTCTGAAGTTAAAAATATATATATTTCAAGTTCTGGTCTGATTTCTACTTCAAACAGACCAACATGAGTATCAACAGAAAGTTTGTTCTCAGTTTCAGAACTTGTTCTGTCTGTAACCATTTTTGTTATGCTCTTATCTTCTTACTAAGTTGCAAGCATTTCTCTTACATTGAAGTTGGTACTTTCCACTAAAACAATGGATGAACAATGGTCAGATCAGGCCACAAACTGCTAAGCTCTGTTATCAAACTTGCTGTAAATTTACACCTATTGTCATTTTGTAAATTTAAATCATTTCTATATGTAGAATAAATGTGTCTTTAATAAAAATAAATATAAATGTGTCTAAAAATAGCACAAAACATTCAAACTAATTAAGTGTGGATCTGTTTACAAAAAACAGATACAATTACAAAGTGAATATAATCAATGTCTAGAAATGTAATTAAACACACTAATGTGTAATAAATTGAATAATATATTTAAATAATTGTGGCAATATTTCGAAATCACAAGATTTCTTCATCAGGCCAATAGACGGCACAAGCATGGGAACAAATATTCTATGTATAGTGTATCCTTATTGTGAACTGAATCAGGCTCACTTCCATGACACAATTTATGGTATTTAACAATACGCAGATGTTACTTAAACGACTTGTAAATTGAAATTAAAACAAAATTCCAGACAATAGACTCAGCAGAGGCACTTTAACCAAACAAAAAAATACCAAGATACAATTACGAAGAGCATAGAACAATACAAAACAAATTATGCCGATCTGGGACTAAAATCTTTTAAGAACTTGTAAATTGAAACTGAGTTGAATAGAATAGTGAATAAACATGTCTGGTGTAAAATATTTAGGTTTAAGGTTAGTGAGGACACCTGTCATGTGACCAAAAAAGCGAAAAATGCAAAAAAAACAAGTGCAAATGTCACAAATATCTTGCAACTTGTATTTAATAGTTTCATTTAATAAAATAAAATCAAAATAAGTTAATCTTAACACAAGTTTATCAACCATTCCTTCATAAATAAAATTTTCAAATAAAACAAGGGAGATAATTCACTTGAAAAATGGCAAAAAAATTACAAAGATTTGTGTTGTAGACAGAAAATAAGCTGGTGATCCCCAGTTTTTATTGTTTTATTTTAAAATATATTGTATTTTATTGCGTTTTATCAAATAAAAATAAAATTTAAATTCGTAGATTTTTTCTGCGACAAGATTTTATGATAATTATTTGGTCTTCCCTATATAATCTATAGTAATTTTGGAAAACTTCAAGCCTAAATTTTTTGAAAACAAGCCTGGTAAGGGGGTCCAATATTTTTACACACGATAAAGTATAAACCTAATACTAATATATCAAAAAATTGGACATTTTAAATTCGGCATTATTTTTGGGGTCAGGTGTCCTCACTAACCTTAATCATTAACTTGTAACATAATGTCCAGTCTTGAACACAAATGTTCAATTCATCGTGATCACTTTACTTAACTTGAGTGTAACTTTATGACAGACTTGTTGCCCAAAAAATCTAGTTCAAGCACCTTTTTTAATGCCTATCCCATTATGCCAAGAGCATCTTCAATTGATCAGGCGTTCAATTACCTTTAAAATATAAAGTACTGAAACGAGTTCACCAAAACGCTTATTTAAAATGGAAAGGTAGAAAACCAAGAGTCCTCAAACAAGAGACTCTCAGGAGCCTTAATAGCTTACCTGACTCAAATGCTTGAATTATAAGCGGGTAGGCAAAAACTATTTGACATTGAAAGGATTATGCGTTAAATATAGGGGTCATTTGCCAACATGGTTTAAATTTCTGCAGTTAAGTTTACAGTACTTTTTTTTTAGAAATTGAAAGCTTTTTAATTATATCCTTTAAAAATTCTAAGGGGAATAGCTCATAAAATGAACGGTCTTACAATTTACTCTGTTTCAAATTCTGTAAATCTAAGTGTGCTTAACACAAAAGGGTGAAATCTTGACCCAACATGGGCTATCGGATCTTCAAAAATTCAGGGTAGGTAGATCTTGAGGTGGTTATCACTTTCGATCTCCATTATTTTTAGCCAAGACAGCCATATTTACAACCACTCAAAAATCACCACAGCTAACTAAGAATCATTTGTCGACTGATTTTAAAATCCAACCTTGATTCTATAAATCCAACTCATTTCAAAGTAATTACTGCTGTAATCACATTGGTCTATTTCGGTTTTCGAACTTTAGGTGTCAGAGTATGTTTACGTTTTCAATGTAATTAGGAAATACTGTGAAATGGTAAATTTCGACATTCTAAGAAGAATAACTTCTAAAAGTAATGGTCCTACAACGTTAACTTAAACATATTTTGTTTCTCATTGTGCTAACCAATATGCACTTTAAATTTCTCAAATATCTTTAATAGGTTTTTTTGTGATATTGTGCTTAATAGGTGGCAATAAAAAAAGCAAATATCTTCAATAGTTTTTTGAATGATATTGTGCTTAATAAGTGGCAATAAAAAGGGCAATAACTCCTATATTGGTTGTTGGATCTTCTTCAAACTTTTAGGGCAGCAAGATTTTGAACTGCCATCCACCCCTATGTTCTATTTTTAGCAACATACCTTTCAATGTTACCCTCTTGGCTTTTTAATACAATTTTTTATTTAAATAATTTAATATTTATTCAAATTTCTTTAGAAAGAAATCTAATAGTAATATTTATTATTATTGTTTACGTTATATATGGAGTGCCTACCTAGAAAGCCTATCAGATTATGCGCTGTACAATTAATAAACAATAAAGCCACGTAAATCATAAAAAAAAATGTAAAATACAATACATATCCTTAAAACATGATTATCAATGCATTGTACATGCATTGTATTCAAGGAATTATTTTCAAGTATAATAATGCAAAAAACTAAATTTGGTGACATTTAAAGTTTTCATTTTGTTATTATTTGTATCAATATGTTGAAAAATAAATATCATCAGCAGAAAATCCGATTTAAAGTAGCTGGAAGGTATAAGACCACAGATATCTAAAGATAAGTACTCATACTCCAAAAATGGCAACTCGGATCCCAGTTTCATAAAATATCTCCAATTTGAGATTTCCTCAAATCCTACCTCAACTGAGATTTCTTGCAATTTCATTGGTCAATATTTCAGTTGAGGACAAATTTGAGGAAATCTCAAATTTGAGAAGTTTTATGAAACTTGGGCCCGGAGGAACTATATGATCTCAGACTTGGATAATTATTGCTAAAAAGTTTTGCTTGCTTAAATGTTTAGCTAATTGAACTCTACAAAATTGTCCATTAGGTCGAAATTGTCAGATGACCCCTTTTAGGGAATACAGTCCTTAATTAAGCATTTGATCATTTTTTTTTTGCCTATAGAATGAAACTACTACAAATAGAGAAAAGCTGCTGCTTGCTTAGATGTTCAGCTTATTGAGATCTACAAAATTGTCCATTAGGCGTTAATTATCAGATGACCCTTATAGGATTTATGACCCGTTAAATGACAAAAAAGTAGATTGTACGTGATATTTAGTTTGTGTTTCATAGAAGTTGTGTCTCTCATTTGCTTGCTTAAATTTGAGTTAAATTTGTTGTGTTGTTGATTTGGTGCTTTCTATTGTTTGTATTTCTTCGTGCTGTTCTCATGCATGTTTCCAATGGTTTCATTGTCATGATGGGGTGTTGCCAAAGTGAAATATTGTTACATTAAGTCACTGAAACCAATTGAGCGATTCAGGCTCCTGTGAGTATCTTGTTTTCTACAGACTTTCATTTAAACCTTCAAATTACAATTATTCCAACTAAGTACAATTCTACCACTCTGTTTTGCCAATCGTCCACTGAAAAGTAACGAACCACCGATTAGTTTTACCAGGAAGATATGTTACTCGGATAAACAAACGGGGGTCATTTACAAATAAAGTTCACATTGAAAGAGAGAGGTTTGATGCTATAAAACGTAGTTTAACCCACCATTTCTTTAGAAATGCCTATACCAAACCAGTTCCTTTTAAAGGAAAACATCATTAACTCTGACTAATATGTCTATAGCACAGCCGTCGTGTTGCCAATTTCCAATTCAGTGTGTCAAATCCGGTAAAAGAAGAAGTCGAAACAAATCCTATGACAAACCAACATCTGCACTAATCTGAGATAAAAATAACATCTTTATAGTTATACCAATGATGTATAGATATGAAAGAAGCAGAGGTAACAATGGGGTATCCGAATATTAAAAGTCCGAAAGGGCAGAGACAAAACCAGTTAACACCAACAGGACCGGGACAAAAACAGACAACATGTAAAGCATGGAAACACAAAATAACTGAATATCAATCAACAACGCGAACTCCAGTCGAAACAAGAGTGAACTCAGGTGCCCTGGAAGAGTAAGCAGTTCCTGCTTGCTATAGCACAACCGTCGCGTTGCCAATAGTTCATTCAGCGTGTCAAATCCGGTAAAGGAAGACAAAACAACGCCCTATGATAAACCAACATCTGCACTCATCTGAGAGATCAAAATCACGGTAGGTCCCGTGTCCGGCGACAGGATTGTTTTTTCGAGAGGGATGTACAATTGTCCTGGTTTTTTCAAGAGAATAATCAATAAAAATGTAAAGTTTGGTGATATTTAGTGATTTTTAACTGAAAGCGAAGACAAAATGCTACCAACTGGTAGGCATATTTTAGTATTATCAAATTGTATTACAACACCAATTCCTATAAAAAAAAATGTGATTCCTAAATAAAATTGTGGGCTGTTTTTGAGTTTTTACCTTTTTGCATTTTTCACCCCTTAAAAGACAAATATATTGAACGAGATTGCTTACCATTATTAGTGAACATCAATGTTATATTATGGCATCCTGAACATTGACGCCAAAAAGTTGAGTCTTACATATTTTTAAATTAAAATAAAATACATGTCCAGGTTTTTTCAAGAGGCGTCCAGGTTTTTGCAAGAGAGGTCCAGGTTTTTTCATACTTTAGATAAACAAGTTGTGCGTGTTGTTTACCTCTTAAATCATATTTCAAAAAGACATTGTATGTTGTTAAAAAAATAAAAATACGGTACTATCATTTCAAGGGTTTTGGACAAGAATACGTCAGTTAAAGTCAAGAATTCAACCTTATATAGCCTATATAAACAGGCAAGCACATTTAATTGACGCCTACAACAAGAACCCATGAATCTATATTGTCTTAGCATAACTACCAATGTTATAAATTGAAAATAGCCTCCTTGAATAGTTGGCTGGAAACTAAATGTTTGTGTTGCGACAAGCAGAAGTTGTTTAAAGTTCCATGGCTACCTTCTTTAAACTTGACTTGTAGTTGTTTCTTGGATGTGTTTGTTTGTATCATAGAGTCGTCTTCTTTCATGTCTGATTTTTTATCCAGGATTATATAAGACTCGAATGCCCTTTCAGTACCTCAAAATTTTTACACATAATTTATGTATTTATTGTATATATTACTAAGTATAGTTTCAACAAAAAACTTCATAAGAGTATGCTCCCGTGCGGGACCCGGAAGGCTAATGGGTTAGCAGCAGCGCTAAGCTTGTCGGTAAAAGTTAAGAAACCTGTCATCTTTCCAGGCCGCTTAGCCCACATAGCAACTGGGATGTGTGCCGCAGGTGGTTAAATGGGGCAGCCCTGTCATAATAAATGTCGGTTCATCAGGCTATACTAATGCGTATAAACCATACTGGGCCAACGTGCGTGGAGAGTTCCAAGGGTCATGCACGTAAAATATCCCATTGTGCACCGCCACAGGTTAAATTTTCCGCATCTACCCACCTCTTCCCTTTTCCAGTGATCTTCAAAATTTACAGATCCTTTGTTTCCCACTCCAACCCCACTTCTCTCTCTCAGTGAGTATAGGTTCAAACAGGATTCAGCATTGTATTTTCGCCAGATAAAGGATGGTTATTTGAAACTGGGTAAGAGTTGGCTATATCCCACACAGGTAGATGTTCCATCTAGTATGACCTCATTTCGGGTAAGGGTTCATTGTCAGTCACCATATGGAAGGGTTCCAAATTGTGCGAAACTTTTGAGGAAGGATTTCGTCACTTTCTGGATGCATTGGCCTATGGTGCGTTAAGGGAACATTGGCCTATCTTGTGAGTTGGTTCGTTTTACTTCTGGTTTGTGGTCGTGCATGTGTTCTTCGAATGACATACATGGGTCTGTGTCCAGGGTGGGTCTACAGAATTCATTTTGGTGTTTCAATTAGCTCTTGTCCTGCTTATTATGACTGAAATAGAGTCGACCTGACATAAAACAAACACAAGTGTATGAGATTCAAATGCTATTTAAGTTTCTGTATCTTTACATACATATATATGTATACGTTAAGGGGTTCCAATATCTCATATTCCCTAATGTTTTTTATCAAATATCCCGCATCCAAAATAGAGGTTTTTTTTTTTATCCCATATCCCTGTAAATAGAATAGATTTAAATACTAGTATTCTATATGTTAGTTTGTTTTGCCTCAAATATCCCGTATCCCAGGAATAAATGTAAATATCCCATATTCCAAATCAACTTTAAACTCTTGAAATAACAGAATGCACCAGTGGAATATGCTCTTTTTGTACTTATTTGTTTCTGACATACATGTAGATTTTATAGTTTCAAAGACCTGAAAAGGCACAAAAACAAGGTTGCAACTTACCTTTTAAAATTTTGCCCACCGAAACAATCGCTCTTTTTGAAACCGGTAATTTATTAAAGCACACCAAGAAAGTCACAAATGTACAAATGTACTATAAAACTAATTTTGTCAAAATACTAATTAAGTCTTCAAAGAAATTGCATGTGGGCAGCCTAATTATGTTTTAAAGTTAGTAACAAACTTGATATTTTGCATGTCATGAGTTTAAATGTATGTTTAATGAGTAGGAGGGATATTAGTTTCCACTTAAGTCGTATAGTTTCCACAAAACCCAGTTCCTCTCTTTAGTCAAAATTTTCAAAAAAACCAGGACACCTCTCGAAAAAACCGGACAAGTTGTTGTGCCTCTCGAAAAAACCTGGTCAATTTTAATAAATCATTAAATGATGCTTCTTTACGGACTTTTTTGGAAGAAAAGTAATAATTCGAAAATTTTGAATAATTTTATTCCTCTTTTTCGTTTTGTTTCACTTACAATTGAGAATATAAGCATGTTTTTTAAACGGACAGGCGAAAAAACCTGGACCTCTCTCGAAAAAACTGGACAATGCCTCTCGAAAAAACAATCCTGTCGCCGGACACGGGACCTTCCGTGGAAATCCCATATTTGTCTATAAGTGCATGATGTCTTCCGTAAAATTTCTTGAGTGAAGACAGCAACCGAGGAGCAACATAACCCTGTGTGAGCAATTTTTGCGTCAGACGTGTCGCTCTGCTAAGGAAATCGTTGTAAGTCCCGCAAGCTCTGGAGTAACGAATCAATTGAGATACGTTAACTCCATAAGCTGGAGCGGACGGAATGTTGCTACACAAGAAGGGAAAGTTGACGATTGGAAAGTTGAAGTCATCACGTTTGTCATAGAGCCTTGTTGAAAGTCTTCCTTGTGAGTCAATTTCTAGATGTAGATCTAGATATGAGGCAGACTTCCTAGAATCCGTTGTGTCCTTTATCTCAAGCTCCTGGATTAATTTGCTGTAACATTTACGTAAAATATAAATGAAAGTAAATTGCATTTAGTGGCTTTGGTTATTATTTAGAAAAATTGATTTTTTGACATTGGTACTATTCTACTTCTTTTGGTTAAACATGGTGTGTTTACCTATATCAGGTATACGTGTATCAGTGATTACGTCTCACTTGTCTAAGTTAAGCGAATTCACTTTTGTAAGGATGACCCTTGATTAGAATGCTATATACCCAAAGATAAGCGTCCATAAAAAAAACAGAACCAAAAGTTGAACAATCAGTAGTTAGGTTGCAGAAGAATAAAAATCAAAACCTGATTTTTTTTTGGACAGAAATCTAAGCAGCTGCATTGTTACAAAAATAGCATATACATAAAATGATAAAGTATGACAAGACCATCGTACTGCATTAAGTGTTGAAATATTTATAGATTATTTTTAAATATTCCATCCATATCTCCTACCAAGGAATTTTAAATGAAAAACATTGTGAAAATTTCCATCCCCGGATTACCCCACTTGAAGTTGAATAATGTATACCTTATTATCTAAATAAAAGCTATCCAGATGGCTTTATTAATCTATATATATATATATCTTTTGAAAGTTACAAATTACTTAAACAAGTATAGGATTTCACAAAAAAAACTTGCTAGGTTTATTCATTGTTAAATATTAATGAATACATGTTAACTAAATCCCTATATGACTACATTCAACTTGAGTCTGCTTTTTCTCAATTTTAACTACTACATTGACCTGAAACTTATGACGGCTTATTCGTGTCAAACAACAACAAAAATTGTTTTTATTTCGTTTGTGCGATTTATAAATCCGTTTGTACGGTTTATTAAGTCGTTAGAACGGTCGTATTGAATCATGCAAGCGTTAATTTTCTAAGATAAATAACCCAATGAAGTTTGAGGTGTCTTCCAGACACCAGAAAAAAGTTATTTATTTCAAAATTATCAATGAGGTATTTAGATTCATCTTAACACTTCGAATCAAACGGCTGGTACTTTACGTCTTTTTTTTTTCATTCTAAATGCAGTCTAAACTTTATATGTAAATGCTGAATAAGCCAAAGTAGCCTCTTCATAATATAATTTGAAAAAAAGTTTGAGTGTTTTTGAAATTTATACTTGATCCGTCTTGCCGAGCCATTTTCTTTCCGTTTTTCAGCTGTTCACTAAAATATAGCCAAATATCAATAATGGCCTGTCATTTGGCCTCCACTTTCAAGGTTAATTCACTTTAAGTGTTGTTAAATTAACCTGCAATCGTTTTAATGGAAGGTTACTTTGGGTGTTGGTGCTTTATTTCAGGTACAAATTGAACCCCCAAAAAAATAAATAGAGAAAACAAAAGGCAGATATCGTACCCAAGTACGTGGACGTTTTTTTCAGAATTCTGCAGACGCCGATAATAAGTTACAAATTGGATTTTATATAGGTTAAATGTCACTTTATCTCCTTGACCAGTAGATGATTACATGAAGATAAGGATTTGTTAAATTCGTAGTTAAGTTTTCTATTACAAAATGTTCCTACATTTACTTGTGAGTTTAGGTTTGTTTGTCGGTAAGTTTGTTTATGTTAACGATTTATTTTCTATTTGTGTGTATTGGTGTGGGTTAGGGTTTATACCCCCTTTCAACGCATCCTGACCATCCGGAAATAGGGTTTTTATTGTCGTGACTATCGGCTATAAGCCTCTGCTGCGTTTTTTTTTAATCAAAAACTCATGTGCCATGGGTCGTCTTCCAGCCCATTAAACACAACAACGCCAGTGTTAGCTGTTCAAAAGGACTCGGTACGATGGTCATCATGTTAGGTTTTAACGCCCTTTTCGACGCACCTAGACCATAGAAGGGTGGTCTTTTTAATGGTGGAGGAAACCGATGTACGCGGAGGAAACCATCGACCTTGGGCAGGTAACTAAAATACCTAATTACATACAGGTGGATAACTCCTGTTATTGTAAATTACAAGCGGGACTCGAACACCACCTGAGAGGTAATCGGTTATCTAACAATAGAGTGGTATTTTGACAATCACCTCAGACAATTTGCGCGGTCCAGGTCATCATGTTTTGGGACGAAAGAGTATTGTTATTATTTGTAAATTGATCTGTTTTTCAATTACAAAAAGAAAGTCACTGTAGAGAGAGCATATTTGGTGTATTTTTGTCATTTACAATAAAAAATCGTGTATTTTTTCATGCAATTTAATTAAACAAAAACAGCAACCGCTTACTCTTCCGGATCACCTGAGTCTACTCTTTTAACGACTTGAATATGCTTTGTTGATTTCTGTGTTTTGTGTTTATTCGGGCTGTTCTTGTTCGTTTTTACCGGTTGCCCTTTCGGACTTTTGACGGTCGAATGTCCCATTGGTGCCATGTATTTATTTTTTTTACTGTGCTACAAGAAGCAAGAGAAAGCATTGGAATTAGTTGAAGAACCAAAATGGACAAAATAGAAAATAATGAGATGTGGAACAGCTCGCATAACAAGTGGTAAAAAAACCTACCAATATCAATCAACAAACAACAAAAATAAACACAACGCATTAAAACAAATAGCAGTGTCCCTAGATTAACCATATTTGATGTTTATAACCATATACTGAGATTTGAACATGGCTGTCTACCTTTATCTTTTTTTCTCAGGTGTAGTGTTTTCTGCCTGTGTTGACACCAACTGGGTTCAGCACGGCACAAGTTGTTACTATTTCAGCACATCGATTTTACCTTGGGACGCAGCGCAGGTGAGTCATTTTCAAAGCGGTTTTGATAAGTTATTAAGTCCCCAAAACAACGTTTGGGGACTTATTGTTTTTGCACCGTTTCTTATTCTCCTCCTCCTTCTTCTTCTTCTTCTTCTTCTTATTCTTCCACTTAGTCGTGAACTTGTCCGGAGATTCCAGAGAAAACGACTCCACATATCAATATGAAACTTAGCAGGATAATAGATTGTAAAGAAAGGAAGCTTCATGGACAATCGGAATTTTCAAAATGGCCGCCGTTTCCATGGAAAAAGGAAAATGGACTAAATATTGAACATTGCAATATCTCGGTAACCTAGGTGCGCAGGGGTCTGAAATTTTGTAGGTTGATAGAGCAAAACATTCTCTTTAATAATATGAAAAAAAAATTTAAGCGATATTTACGGTTTTCGAGATATAAATGAAAATGTGATTTCAAGGGAGATAATCGGGTCAAAATTTTCAAAGTGCTCCGATTTACATGAAAATTGATATTTAGGGTTCTTTTGACATGCTGAAGAGAATAGTGGCAAATATGGGTCGTTTGGGGGACTTTTTGACTTGCTTGCAATCACAGTTAATACTTGTTATGCTTATTTTTCAATAAAAACATGGAAAAACTCAAGTCCTGACACTCTCGTTGTTGAATGCTATTCGTTGTTTTATGTGTAGTTGTGTTGTCTGTCTTCTCATTCGAGGTCATTCGTATGAACAGTTTTTCGGACTGTTGACATTCGAATGCCTCATTGGTACCTCTCAGTGCTTCCTCTTAAAAAGGGAAATTATACATTTTTTTAATAATATTAATATAAAAATATTTATATAAATCAAATTGCAATATTATAACAGATATTATATAGACATAATGATAGCACATAAGTAATCAAGCGATTCGGACCCTGAATTACATGTAAAAAGCTTCGGTTTTAAATTTTGGTGTCTTAAAAAATGCACATGACCATCGTGTGTAAGCCAAAAATGATTTTCTACATATTTAATTTTTAGGATTATTGTCAAGAATTTGGTGGATATTTGGCCGAAATCACGTCATCAACGGAAAACACGTACCTCCAATCTGAAGCTAAGAAACGTTACCGTCATGCAACTTTACATGGGGTTACTGTATGGGGTAAGGAATGTTACTAACTTTTCAACTCTACATGGAGTAACTGTATGGGGTAAGTAATGTTACTAACTTTTCAACTCTACATAGAGTAACTGTATGGGGTAAGGAATGTTACTAACTTTTCAACTCTACATGGAGTAACTGTATGGGGTAAGTAATGTTACTAACTTTTCAACTCTACATAGAGTAACTGTATGGGGTAAGGAATGTTACTAACTTTTCAACTCTACATGGAGTAACTGTATGGGGTAAGTAATGTTACTAACTTTTCAACTCTACATAGAGTAACTGTATGGGGTAAGGAATGTTACTAACTTTTCAACTCTACATGGAGTAACTGTATGGGGTAAGGAATGTTACTAACTTTTCAACTCTACATGGAGTAACTGTATGGGGTAAGTAATGTTACTAACTTTTCAACTCTACATAGAGTAACTGTATGGGGTAAGGAATGTTACTAACTTTTCAACTCTACATGGGGTTACTGTATGGGGTAAGGAATGTTACTAACTTTTCAACTCTACATGGAGTAACGGTATGGGGTTAGTAATGTTACTAACTTTTCAACTCTACATGGAGTAACTGTATGGGGTAAGGAATGTTACTAACTTTTCAACTCTACATAGAGTAACTGTATGGGGTAAGGAATGTTACTAACTTTTCAACTCTACATGGAGTAACTGTATGGGGTAAGTAATGTTACTAACTTTTCAACTTTACATGGGGTTACTGTATGGGGTAAGGAATGTTACTAACTTTTCAACTCTACATGGAGTAACTGTATGGGGTAAGTAATGTTACTAACTTTTCAACTCTACATAGAGTAACTGTATGGGGTAAGGAATGTTACTAACTTTTCAACTCTACATGGAGTAACTGTATGGGGTAAGTAATGTTACTAACTTTTCAACTCTACATAGAGTAACTGTATGGGGTAAGGAATGTTACTAACTTTTCAACTCTACATGGAGTAACTGTATGGGGTAAGGAATGTTACTAACTTTTCAACTCTACATGGAGTAACTGTATGGGGTAAGTAATGTTACTAACTTTTCAACTCTACATAGAGTAACTGTATGGGGTAAGGAATGTTACTAACTTTTCAACTCTACATGGGGTTACTGTATGGGGTAAGGAATGTTACTAACTTTTCAACTCTACATGGAGTAACGGTATGGGGTTAGTAATGTTACTAACTTTTCAACTCTACATGGAGTAACTGTATGGGGTAAGGAATGTTACTAACTTTTCAACTCTACATAGAGTAACTGTATGGGGTAAGGAATGTTACTAACTTTTCAACTCTACATGGAGTAACTGTATGGGGTAAGTAATGTTACTAACTTTTCAACTCTACATGGAGTAACTGTATGGGGTAAGGAATGTTACTAACTTTTCAACTCTACATGGAGTAACTGTATGGGGTAAGGAATGTTACTAATTTTTCAGCTCTACATGGAGTAACTGTATGGGGTAAGGAATGTTACTAACTTTTCAACTCTACATGGAGTAACTGTATGGGGTAAGTAATGTTACTAACTTTTCAACTCTACATAGAGTAACTGTATGGGGTAAGGAATGTTACTAACTTTTCAACTCTACATGGGGTTACTGTATGGGGTAAGGAATGTTACTAACTTTTCAACTCTACATGGAGTAACGGTATGGGGTTAGTAATGTTACTAACTTTTCAACTCTACATGGAGTAACTGTATGGGGTAAGGAATGTTACTAACTTTTCAACTCTACATGGAGTAATCCTATAGGACAAACTGTTCAAATCATATTTTGGTAAAAAAAAATTAGCTAGGCAAAACGAAAAATAAACGTGATAAGTTCATTTTGTATAGGTTGAAAAATAATGTATGGAAAACTAAAATTTCAGTCATTCAATTAATTTTTCAAAATTCAAAGGGTCATATATATAGCTCCCTTAAAAATTTACAAACCGGAACAAATCGTGAACTTGATCTGTAACTCATCATGGTAGAGTCATAGAAAAAAATTCAAATCATTATCTACAGGCGTTTGGAAAAAAGTGCAAAAAATTGAGGTGTGACAAACGGACGACCGGACAGACGTACAAACGGACGCACAGAGCGTAAACCTCAAGTCTTCGGCTTTCGCCGTTAGGGGACTTATTACCGACATACATTGGGATTAGAACGCTATCGGCATGCTACTGTTCATTTTTGTCATTTAACTTTATTGGGTGAGAAACTCTACCGAGATGTAACCATACAAGAGTAACGACATGCTACTACAATGTATAAATAGGGTTATGAACTGTATAGTGAGAAATTTCAACGAGGGCAACCATACAAGACTACCGGCATGCTACTATATATGGGGTTATGCAATCGTATTGATGGAGATCCCACCAAAATGCAACAATACAAAACTACGGCACGCTACTATACATGGGGTTATGAAACATATTGTGAGAAATGCTAACGAAATGCAACCATACATAGGGGTTTTTATTAGAATAGAAAAATTACGGACATGCAACCATTTTGGGTTGCTGTATTTGTAAAGTAAACGCAACCGGCATATATCCATTAATGGGATAACTGTATGGGGTAAATATACATCCCAACTGTACATGAACACTTTTTCAACTTTATTAATTTTGAAAAGCTCTTAAACGAAATAGACAATTTCTCTATTTCTAATCAATTTCACTCTCTCATAAGGTTAATTCTATTGACAATATATTAAGGTTACTGGACCGGTGGAAAAGAAGTTAACCATCAGTGGACATGGGGCAATTCTGGTGCAAAAATGACCTACACCCACTGGGCCCCCGGAGAACCTAACTCGGCCGCGGAGTCATGTGTGCATCTACCGTACCATGAAAACTTTGCCTGGAATGATTATGTCTGTAAAATGTCGGAGTACTTCATATGCGAAAGCACGTAAGAAGTCAACTTAACTGTTATACACAAAAAAAAAAATACGCCCCATACGGTCTCTAAAGAAGTTTTTCTTTTGATATCAGCCACTTTTGACAAAATTCAAGTTTTTAGTTATTGGCTGTTTGTTGTGCCGAGATGAAAATCTCGCTTTCCCTATTATGTCTCACATCTTTATTTGTGTTATCGGACGCTAAATTCGCATTGGATTAGGGAGGTTTGGTGCCAGAAAACCTGATTAAACCAACCATTCCTTTAACAACGCATGCGTCAAGTCTGGCCTTGGGCCATCGTGACTCTCATTTTTGCTGGTGTGTCTTTGCCTTGCTTTGTCTTATCTTCTTGGAGAGATGAGATTGGTTATCCCAGTTCGGCGATCTTGTAATAACTTTTATCAACTATGCCATTCAAACGAGCAAACAAGTAGAAATGTACTATAAGGCAACAGCCGAATATTGGTTAAAAACGCGCAAGTTCAGTCGGCACTGATGACAATAGAAACTCGTAAAAATAAACCCAAGGCATCGATACAACTTAATTTCAACTCACGACTTACAACCGAGAAGCTTGGGATATGTAAGCTGTTCTTGCATTTTGAAACACGCCATATTGGAGTAAATTGAGCAGCTTTGTCTAATAATCAATATATGTTACTGTTGAGAGAGTTTTAACTCAAAAAGCTTTCCACGTCACATGTTTTTCAATATTTAAATATTGCATATAAATTCTTTCATTTAGTGCAATTGATGAGGGAGGTTTGTTGCTCTAAAATCTGGGTTAACACATTTTTTTAAAATGTTTGTAAAATTGGAAGTCAGGACCATTGTAATATTTCATTTTCTCCTGAATGTCTTCATTGTTTTAGTCTCTTCTCTTATATATTTTAGATTGATCCTCCAAATTCGGTATTTTTGTTAATACCTTTATAAAACTATGGACTTAAAAATATTGGCACCTTCTTCTGAAACACAAAGATTTACACTCATTTAAACAAGTTTTGATACAAATGGCAGAAGGATAAAAAAAAATAAATTAACATAAATTAACAGTTAATTTCTTGTTAATCATTTTCAGTGCATAAAACAACGAATCCATGTTGGCTAAACCAGAAAATGAAAAGTAATAAAATTTAAAAAAAAGTTTTTTCTTTGAATCGACATAATATACCAGTCTGGAGAATATTCATCCTACATGTATCTGACACTGTATGACTTTACTTTTCAAGTGAAGTTGGGGGGGGGGGGGGTATGTATCAAAAGGGCAGACAATCAAAACATAACACAATAATGAAATTTAATTTAAATGAATATGATATCACAGATACGACGATTCTTCTCTTATTAATCAAGCAATTTTCAACAAATATTTGGTACTACTGAAACATGATTTAAAAATAAATTTTACCCTTTTTACACATTTAAACAGTAAAGAACAAAAGATTGCAATAACAACAAGTCGTTGATTTACTTTTATGGATGTTCGCTGGTTAATTTTTGAGATTTTTGTCACATTTTTGAAATCTTCTGGATCTTACCATTAAAATAAGGATATATTTTTTTTGCACGGTAGTTTATCTTATTTTCTGTTTATAAATAGTTTTTTGGGTCACCAAGAGCAAATTAACAAAGTTCTATAAAATTCTTGTAATTTTTTCTAAGGTTTTTACACAGAAACAAAAGTAATACTTTTTAAGCTGATTTTGTACCTTTACCTATGGTCTTATAAATATATAAATTTAGATTTATAGTATAACTTATAAAGGGTGGCGAATATCAATTTTAATGTCACAAGTCTCGAATAACGCCAGGATACGGAACTTGTTCCTTGCGCGAGTTGAATCCCCTAGCGTTTTTCGACTCTAGTGACATCAAAATTGATATTCGTCACCCCGAATTGGTTAACCTATTTATTATATAGATAATTTGGATAAACGATAATGAAAACGAAAGAAATTATTGATCTAATCTATGTTACGTATTTTCGCAGGAAACTTCACGAGGGTAATATAAATTCGCACGCGAGTTCGATAAATCCTTTAATAAACTCCGACAAAATCTATAAAATTTATTTAACTCGGAAATTACGATATTTCATCTACATTTATATAATAAATCTTGTTATTTTAAAAGTTACCAACAAACGTCCTTAATGAAGGATCCGTACATGGTACCTGAGATAATTAAACTAAATTATAAGTTTTAATGGTACACGTTTTGTCATATTTCTCTAAAGTGCAGTTTGAGCACAGCATACAACCGAATTAAAATATGAAAAATAGGTTATCTTAAATACAGTCATTTTAGAAAAAAATACACCTTTTAATCAATTGAGAGCTTTGAAATTTCTCAATTAAAATTTTTCACAAATGTAAAATTTATGTTAAGAACAGCAGAATACAACGCCAGCATGTTGGAGGCCAAATATGAATGTTTTGGATACATTCAAGTCATGGTCAAGCACAAAAAGGAGATTGACAGATGCAATCTGTGATAAAGTTTCAATCATAATATAATTATATTTCCATTCATCAAAATATCTTTTTATATATATTTTTTGGTCTTTTCACGGGGTCATATGAAAAGTTTCTCAAACCCTTGATACCGTTTTAATAAAGCACAGGTTGCTAAACGTACTTGCACGTTATTCAATTCATGTAACACAAGATACATGAAATGAGCACGTTGACCTGCGATCGCCTCATGAAAAAGGCACATAACAGATTAGTACACCAAAAAAGCCTTCTGCTGAACGGCACAGCAGTAAAAAAAGAAAAGAAAGGCTTCCGCTAATAAACATTTGAATCACAATGGCATTGATTAAACAAACAAATTACAATTGTCAGAGTATATACTAAAACTAAACTGTATATTAGTCTGGCTTCACATTTTGTCTACAAACGGGACAGACAGCTTGTTCCTGAAAAATAAAATAAAAATGGACTAACAGAGCACAAAAATGCTTATCACCAATTGATAAAAAATCTGTTTTTGATATAGAAAACACTATAAAAATCATGTCATTTTAAAATAATCAAAATTGGTGTAAACGGTTTCACTGTCTTCTGTATTATTCAAAGGAATGCTTGAATTTTTACTGCTTTCAAGAACCAGAATACAACTTATATACTTTCACGAATATAATAACAATACAACAAAGCCAAAAAAAAATATGATGCTTGTCTCTTAAGATTGGTCAGATGCATTACTGTTTGCAAGAGATTAACAAGGTTACTTCATGTATGGTTCACATTAAAGGCTGCTTGCTGTTTTTTATTGCAGATTTTAAAAAATCGTTTATTGCTTCATTTACAGTTTTTACTTAACACTGGTTGCATGCACACAAATATTCCATCTGTACAGAGACAATTGTAACAAGAGTTAACCCTTAAGTACGTCTCGCCTGCCAGCACCGCCGGAATTCCTTGTTATTCCTCAAAACACAATCTTAATTACTATTGGGCATATGCATACCAAGTTTCATTAATCTCAAACTTAAAGTTCTTGAGATATGGAGGTGACAATGCTATTTTTTTTTTTGGAATTCAACTCCGCTAAGCTACTTCTGGGGCATATTCATACCAAGTTTCATCAACCACAAAAGTTAACGCCGCTGCCGTCACCGCTGCCGTCACCGCCGGTAAAGTTACATTTTTGTCTCGCTCCGTTTCACAGGCGAGACAAAAATCATGCAAGACATAGAGCTTAAGAGTACAATTTTGATATGTGTTTTAGCGGTAAAAGACTCACCACAGAGACTGACACCAAAACTTTAAGGTCGATAACACAGGCTGGACCAGGCATATTTTTATGCTGGTGGAATTTGACTCTCAACCCTTAAAGCTGGTCGCAACCCCCAGTATCAAACTCACCAGAAACAAAGCAAAATGATTATTTGAATAAACAATAAAAAGTCCTACTTACTTTTAACCATTTTTCTATACATGGTTTATGGAACGAGTGAAGGCATGGCAACGTTGTTATCTTCTCTCCGTTACGATACTCCGACAAACATATACTACAACTGTTTTTGTCACTTTTATAAGTCCTATTCAATCCGGGTTGAAATTTATATTTATGGAAAGGAATTCGGGAAATTTGGTCGGATGTTAATCCTTTCCTTTTGACCTCTCCGTTTCTTTCTTCGAGTTCCCACAATGCCTATAATCAAAACGAAAGTTATGACAATAATACATGGTCTAAAACCATTGAAATAAAACAAACCAAAAAGCATTGGACTTCGACTGCTAAAAGTGTGAAGACAAGACCAGTCAACACGAACAAGTACCGCAAGAAAAAACACAAACCATAAGAAGTTATCTGAATAGCAATTAGCAACGCAAACTCAAGTCGTAACAAGAGTGAACTTAGATACTCCAGAAGGGTAAGCAGGCCCTGCTTGCTATAGCGCACCCGTCAGAATACCAATGGTCAATAAATTAGGCATGACATTTTATGTATTACTATATTTCATTCACAAGGTTGGGCGGAGCTTAAATTTCTCTATTTTTAGAGAGAATAAAATAAAAAGAGTTAACAAAATAGAGTAATACAGTAAGTGCAAGAACTGGGATTCAACCAAAAGAAATATTTTTTTCAGACAAACCACAGAAACTTAATCTCTTCTATCAGAGTTTTGTCAGAGTCATGCCCCATATCTAATTGTGCACAGACTATAGCTATAAAATTAAAGATTGTTTTTGCCTAAAAAAACGATGTCTCCCCCCGTTTCTCAAAAAAGTTCTTAGTTCAAAGGGCCATAACTCCAACAAAAATTTGAGGATCAAAATTTCCTGGTAACATGCACGATAACATATGGTGTCCTTCCTATATACCAAGTTTCGTTGAATTCGGTTCAGTAGTTTCAGAGGAATTGCACTGACAAGATGATAAATGAGGATTTTCAACAAATTTCTAAGTTCAAAGGACTTTAACTCCCACAAAAATTTGAGGATCAAAATTTCCTTGTAATATGCACAACTACATATGGTGTCCTTCCTATATACCAAGTTTCATTGAATTCAGTTCAGTAGTTTCAGAGGAGTTGCGCTGACAATCTTTGTGACGGACAGACGGACGGACAGACACTACAATAACAATATGTCTCCCCACAAAAGTGGGGGGAGACATAATATATCGTTAGAGAAAGCAAGTTTCTATTGACCATCACAGAGATGTTAGAATACTATGATTTCTTTATTGAATCAAAGTACTGAAATTACTGGTAGCCGGGATAATCTTTAAGTTTTAAAGATTGTTTATGTTTAGTATAAAGTAGAGCAGTAATAGGATATTGGAAAAAGAACTATATTGCGAGGGTGTATTGAACTGAATATGTGATGAGGCAACACGACCATCAGCTAGCTTTAGATTTTCAGTTACTGAAAGGCTATCGTACAATATTATTGGCAATAATATGGCCGATACTTTTTCATTTTTTTTTTGGCAATGTTATGTTAATCATAGTTTTTCTGATCAGATGCTGGTGGGGTTTTAATTTCCCGAGGTTAGCCCGCTCCGGCATCAACACTTTTGTATTGACAAACACACCAAAGCTATAAATTATCGGTTTAAATTTCAAATTTTTTCAAAATCCTAAGGTTCTTCCTACCCCAGACATAGGTTGGTCTTAGTCATAATTTGGTTTCTCGTTCGACATTTTTTTGGTATAACTGTTCTATGCTCTTCATATTCATATAGTGTTTGGCATTTTCAACTTGTGGTAGAGCGCCTCTGATAGACGAAACGCGCGTCAGGCGTAGCAAAATTTATTGTCTGGAACTTTGTTGTATTTTATATTTTTAAATCGATGACATAAGATGATCAATTGAGACTTGATGCACACTTAAAACGAAAACAACCACTTCAAGTCTATGGCGATCTCTGCATGGTATCCATGAGTAGCTAATATCTTTTGCTGTTTTTTTTTAGGTTTTTTTCACTAGATTTTGGGTTTGTGTTTATTTACCTCATAGTCGTTAAGGTCTATATCATTTTCTATATTTTGAGCTTGATACATATCTCCATAGTGACCGAGATTTCGTCTCAGTTGATGCAACAATCCAGGTCGACGTTCTTGCTGAAAAGAAAGTGATATTGTAAGGAAAAATGTTGATGCTGGATGGTTGAAATTCAACTGTGACAATATAGATGTTCCGGACCATATGAGTATCTGGATCATATACATGACCATATGAGTATACTCATACTCATATGGTTCGGACAATACGAATATGGTTGGGGCTAATCAAAAATATAGATAGTTGATGTGAACAGGTTGACGCCCACGCTGACATGTAGTAAGGAAATTTTAGGTTTCAGTCTTCGCACAGAGTTGAGGATAAACGAACTCCCTAGGTATCAGGCCTTCCAATTGAAATTTGTAGGAGATTTTAGGGTCAGATCCAGACATTTCTGAATGGGCAGGTGCCACCAAGGCACCAAAAGTCCAGGGCTAAAAGTGAGTTTAGATTCTTTATTAGTTTTTTGTCAAAATTTTGTACGAAAAGAACAAAGTTTTCTATGAAAATGTTGGATTTTTTCTTTTCGAAAGAAAACTATTCGTATTAGAAACGACAATTAAAAAAACTAATGATAAAAGAATAGAGCACAAATTGGTAAAGAAGAGCCAAGAACGCATGCCCACGGTTTTGTTTTTCTTGACGTCTTCTCAGCATCGCTGCCTCATTAACCGTCTAGCGCTTTGATTATCCTTGAAACTTACATTTCGTCTTGGGTGTCTTTGGTGATATGGTCGTCTCTCTTGTAGAACAGGAACAGGAGGCAAATTTAATTGTACAGGGCTGCGCGGTCTTCGAATATTTCCCGGGAGTACATGTAGGGCATCGTCTGTGTCCAAGTCGTCATCTTGGACTAAGCTTGGCCCACGAGAAACTAGTCTTAGATTTTCTAAAATAGGTGGGAATCTTCCTGGCGGAGACAGTGGTACAGGTCCATCTGATTCTAAATATGGAAAGAAACAAATGACGTTTACATAACTTGCAGAAAGCTTAGCCTCATATAGTGAACATCATTCATCTGCCCTTAGATAAATTAAATGCAGATACATTTACATTTGTTGATGTCCTTGCCATTAACATCAATTCCTTATTTCAATACACAAACTTTACTGCTGACATGCACTTAAAATCGTCAAATGCTTTTAGAATACACAGATTTAAAATCAATGCATGTTTCTAAAGTATCCCGTTATTTTTGTTGCAAAAATCTAAAATTTCTGTAGAAAAATTACTTTTTAATCATTTGATTTTAGGGGGTACAATTGATAATACATTTTTTGTTTATTTGTTTTTCCTTTTTACAATGTTGACCCGGAGATGTTGACTTATTATTTTTCATGCAACTGTGTCCTATATTTTTTCTCGTCTGCATAAAGTGGTTTCATTAGTTACATCCAGTAATAATTATACAAATACCTATGACATCCTCGGTGTCCGAGATGCTGCTCAGCCTTGGGTTGTTGTCATCAGAAATACCAATCCCTGGTTCTGTTACCATGGAACCAACTGTAGACGAAGGACCACGAAATGACTGGGTGAAATCCAACTGAAAATTCAAATATTTTATTTCATTGTCAGATGTTTGGGTAGAAAATACAATGTATAAGCATGATGATACAATTTAAAGATTTATTGATCTTATTAACTACCAAAATAAGAAAATTATGCTAAGAAAATTTCATTACCAGGGAGAAAACGGATTCGGGTTTGTGATGATAATTTTACATGTATGTTTTGCAGTGATGACGTGACTCTGGCAGCTTCATTTAGAAATGTCAGGTTCTAATTATAAGAAACAGTTCGATTTTGTGAACATTTGAGTTTCGGTGGATGACACCATAGAATTTTTAAAGTAAAATACAAAGGTCGAATTTAAGTAGCTGTAAATTAAGGATGCCTTTAATAAAGTTATGAAAGTGTGCTTAACTGTTAGGGAAAAGGTAATATTTTTGATAAAATATGAAAATATTCGAAAAAAAGGAAGTTTAGCGTTACTTTTTCTGCATCGTGTCATTCTTAGTTTACTGCTCTTTTGAACGTTTTTATGCAAGCTTGTTTTTTAAATGTAAAAAAATGAGACGTAATTTCTTGAAAAAAAAATAAGGAGTTTTAATTTACTTTTAATAGCTACTCCAACTAAAGATTTTAATTGTCAAATTCATTCATGAAAGAAGCTTAAAAGGATAGGTATCTGCTTCAGAAACAGGAAAATATAATTTTTAATTTAAATTTTAAAAATTGCACGGAGTACAGAATTGTTAAAAAAATGAAAATTTTCACTTCCTGTGCTTTTTTTAGATTTCCGGTCAGTCGATTTTTTTCTCCCTTTCCTCATAATGGATTTAAACTGTATCCCGAATTTAAATGGCCTCGAGTTACGGCGCTTTGGCCGTTGGTAGCAATAAAATTTCAGAAAAAGTCTATAAAAAGTAGAAAAAATAGCAAAACACACAAAATTTAAATTTGGCGTGCATCAACGTGCATTCATCAAATAAATTGAAACTTGGCATTTTGACAGAAATTGCACAGATAAATATGAGAGATACCACTTCTCATTTCATCTACAATAGGGTAACCATTAACTTTAGAAGTGAAATATCTACAAAAAAAAAACAAATCTCTTAATGAAATGTTTTGTTGGAGTAGCTACTTTTAATAAACAGCCAGGTTCATGTACTTTCAGAGCATGCATGTATAGCACAATTATTATGGTGGATTAGTGCAGGTTTGAGTCTAGGCTAGAACTATGGTAAAAATGTGTAAATGTGTTTTTTTTTCATGTATAATTTGTTTTCGGAGTTATATTGGTTTGTAATGAAAAAATATTATTGCAAGTAAAAATTTAGACCAATTAACTGGAAGATAATTTATGGAATACAAGGGATTCAACGATGTATAATAAGTGTTTACTAGGTTAAATATAGCTTTTGAATAGTTGTTGGTAGAAGCATATGTGCTGCAAAGCTATGAGCGTTTCTGACGTTTAACCTAGAAATGTGTTTTACTACCTCAAAGAGGAACCATTCAGATTGGTGCGATTGGTTGATAGGAAGCTTGTCAATTTATTTTTGATCAGGTCAACTATATTGTACAACATACTGTGGATTCATTTATTTTCGTTGGTATCAATTTTCGTGTTTTCATGAAAATTGATGAGTTCGTGGATTCTTAATTTCGTGATTCTGAAATTTGCAGCATCCTGATCAACGTTAAATTTCCTTTTCGTGGGGTATCAAATTTCGTGGGTCAAAGCAACCCACGAAAACCACGAAAATTAATACCCCACGAAACCACAGTATTACAAGAATCAGATTTAAATATTGGCAGCTATACCGGTAATTAGTTCTAATCTGTATAGTATAGCAAGTAACTATTTCGGACATGCTAAAAAAAAAAATAAACATACCCGATTCCGCCTCCTATGGCGATTATTACCAATATCTTGTATAGCTGCTCCCAGATGAGAAACTCTGTTTCGCCTTGGATTTTCAACATGTCCCTCTTCCGCCAGCCGATTGGCTAATTCGGCATCGTGCAGTTCCTGTTCAAACAACTCTTGTTCTTGAAGTTGCAAGGCAATTCTGGCACTATCATCATCAATATCGTCTGCTAAATTGGACCCGACAAGGGGAGGCGACTCGATCTCCATTCTTTGCAGCCGATAGGCTAAAAAGGCATCGGGATTGTTCATAATGGATTCCGTTAAAGGTCTTTCGGCGGCTTCAAATGCAAATGAAGCCACCTCACTCTGTTGGTAGTTGCGAGCAAAGTTTGTATCTCGAGCAAATGCCATTGTTTAAAATCACACTAATATGGCGAAAATGTCACGCCATAAAAACTTTTTCTAAAAGAACCTGCAAAACACATAAAGGTCGTGAAAACGATTACTACAGGGGCAGATACTGATTGGTAAAAGCTAAAAATAATGGGAGAGGGTAGTTTGATGCCATAAAACATGGTTAACCCACCATTTATTTTTAAATGCTTGCTCCTAGTCAAGATCATTGTGATTTTTAATTTCTTAAGATTGATATTCCCTGTTCGATAATTTTGTTATTATCTTTATTTAAAAGAATGCATGCATCTAACATGTCTAATGAATAAGAATTAAAAAAAAGATTGTATACAAGCTGACCCCGGATACCCGCTATGGACCGCCATTGTTCTAATATTGAAAATACAGGAAATGATTTTACATTAAATTAGAGATTTCAGAAGTCTTTCAACAGCATATATTGTTGTTAACACATGTCTAAGTATTGTATAATTTCCGGGACAATTCTCTAGCTGTTACATGTACATGTATTAACGGTTACAGCAACAGAGGCCAATGGCGACTATATTTTTATCGGGGTATGGGTGTGGTAAGGAAAAAAAATATTATACATAAAATATTAATGTTAATATTGTTTGAACAATAAAACACTCCGAAAATAAAAACTGTTAACAAGTAAATTGTAAAAGAATTTCAATATAACCATGTGTTAATAATACAAAAAGTAAGGAACATCATTCCACACATCCGTCGATGCAGTAAAAAAAATTCTATATCTGTCATCATGGTGTTTCTATTTCTATCAAATACAGAACGGTTTTAAAACGGTAAGGCACGGACCATTTGATTTTCTGGGGGGCTGGGATTTTATCTTGAGCCGGGAATTTTTTTTCGCCCGCTTTGCGGGCCAGATTATTTTTTTCGCACACATATTAAGCAAGGTTATTTTGTTGGCAAGATTATTTTTGTTCAATTGGCAAGATTGAAACCAGATTATTTTTTTCAACCTAGGTGCTGGCCAGATTATTTATTTCTACAAAAATCAGGGCCGGGAAATTTTTTTTTAAAAAAATCCCAGGCCCCCCCAGAAAATCAAATGGTCCGTGCCTAAAGGCGCACCAATACTTAAATTTTCCGCACAAGTCCACTAAAGAGTGCTCAGAACTTGATGTCGGGTCAGGCAAATTTGCCCACAAAGCGACCGGGATGCGTGCCACGGGTGATTTAATAGGGTAGCCCTACCATAATAAATGCCGGGGCTTGCAGAATATAATGCGAAAATCATTACCGCTAACATTACCAGTGCAACGTGTTGTGAAAATTGTCAAGTTCCTAGCACCTAAAATACCCCATATGCCGCAGATCTCGGTAAAAGTAGGACCCTTAGGATCCCCTGTAGGAGGCTTAATTGACCGATCCTACCCATCCTTCCCTTAATTTCCAATCCCAGTTGAAACTATCATCCTTGATGAACCTGTCCACTTTATCATCATTTCATGTTCATTATGTCCCGTAGCCCACCTTTCGTGTCCATTTTACCCCCTGATTAGACCATATTTATGTTTCCTTAGGAGTAAAGCAATGAATAACTAACGAACTAACTAACTATCCTAATGGACACGGCGTGAACAGTATAGAATTTTCCAAAATTAGCTAGTGTTCACACATGTACATTTATCCAATTGCTAATTATGCTGGCGTCACACTATCCCGATTTTGACCCCGATGGAAACACGATTATGGATATTTTCAAAATCGGGAGTGATCGTATTCAAATCGCGCTATTCGTGTTGCCATCTTTTACCGTCGTAGCACCATCGGCTGAAATATTCCAACTTCGGGAGCAACTTTGTAATGCCTTCCTAATTTTTTAACATGTTAAAAAACTCCCGAAGGTTCGTGCGAAGGTCCTTGTTCGTGTTGTTTTCGTTAATCCATCCTTTCTATCGTAATGCCTTCGTGAAAGCATCTTCTGATTTCGTGTTGCCTTCTTAGTGTCGTCGGATTAATTTATCGTACGATGGCGGCACGAATAAAACAAGAAGCTCTCCGAAGGTGTTGCGAAGGAAACACGGCGTCGCAAAGACCTCGCTTTGTATTCGTATATCCGTCGTAACTAATGTAATGGCATAGAGTAATGGCATGGAGATGGAAACACGGCACTGGTCAAAGCAGTGCGATTTCTGAAGTAAAAAAAAATATCAAACGTGTCAAAAGTGCCTTATAGGGAGGGACTTTATAAATCCATTTCAGTTAGGGGCGTGTTACAATAAATCGTTTAGAAAAAGAAAAGTTAGTACATGTATATAGCTCTGTTTTACCCCCTCATAATTAAAATGCAGCAGGAGGAAGACTTACAAGACAGCAGCTTATGATACAAGTATCCTCATTAATTCTTTATTCATAATTGTTTTAGTTTCGAAAAATTGATAAGGGACGGACCATTTAACTTGAAGGGGGGGGGGGGGCCTTGATTTTTGTTTTGATCAGAAATTTTCTTTATTTTTATTTTTTGAAGACGTTGCGACAGAATATTTTTTTTTCATTATCAGCATTATTTTTTATAGCAGAAATCCTTCTTCAGAATATCTTTTTTCTTACCCTCAGCTGCCAAAATATTTTTTCATCAAAAATAATTTTCAGAATATTTTTTTAGGAAAAAACCAAGGCCCCCCCTTCAAGTTAAATGGTCGGTCCCTAAAGGAAATTTAAAAAAAGAATTGAAACTAGAATGAACAGTCTCAAAAGTACAAGAAGAAAAGACATAACAAAGCGAAGACAGTCTGGATCTAGAATCTTCTTACGCTTTTCTTTTCGTCCTGTTCTTTCCAGCCAGGCGCTTCCCTCTTTCGCGGCCTCGTCCAAGCTTTTGTGGCATCTTTTAATACTTAAAATTCAATATCAGAAATAAAGGTTTAAACATTTTAAACTTACTTTAGTTTTAATCAGTCCCCTACCGACAAAAGCCGAAGGGGACTTTAGGTTTGCACTCCGTCTGCCCGTTTGTGTGTCTGTCCGGCCCGGCCGTCTCGCTGTCACAATAACTTTTTCTCACTTTTTTTTTATAACCTTATATATAGATATTAAACTTTAAACTGATTTTTGGAATGTGAGTCTTACCATTATGAGTTAAAGATCAAGTTAACGCGTTGTTCCGGTCCGCAATTTTTTACAGAATTAGGACCCTTTGAACTTTAGAATTTCACTGAAATATTAGTTTCCCACACTTTTTTCTTAACCCTTAATTATAGTTATTAAACTGCTTTTTGGCATGTACTGTATGCCAGTCCACCATTACGGGTTACTGAGATCAAGTTTACATTCCGTTTCGGTCCGCAAATATTAACGGGACCTTTGGACTTAGATACCGGTATAGGACCGGTAACGAAGTTATGTATTATAAGGTGGACACGCTTTGTTCAAGAATCGTTCACAACAGCTAAAATTGTTGGACTTTCTACATAGTTACAACATATTCTTCTGGTTTTCAGATTATGTGTGCTTCAGTCAACTCACACGAACAAAACAAGATAAAGTAGCGTCATCTTTTTTGTTCTATCTTAACAGGCTCTACATATTTGCTTTAGATCAAATGGCTTATCTACTCTTACTGATCTACATCAAGGACAGCAGGGGTTTGCTTGGAGAGCCATCGTTTTAACTTGTCATCCATAAATACAGTTACTAATTAGAGGCTGCAAAGGACAATTTATATAGACTAAATTATATATAATCTTATTGCAAATCGCGTTATTATATTTCATACTTCGTATACCCATCCTGATGCTTCGTAGACCAATCGTATGCTGAACACGACGTCGTACAGCCGTCGTATAAATTCGTGTCTCCTTCGGATCTAATTCTCGACTAATCTTGATAACATCGTAACAACTTCGTAATCGGTTCGCAGCTATTCGTATGTGCTACTTTTCCGATCGCTTAGCCATCGGTTCTTATCGTATACCCTTCGGTTTTGATTTTAATTTTAGCAAGTTCGGGACTAACTTCGCACGAAGTTGAAATTTTCACATTCGTGTGTCCATCGTATGTCAAAATCGGGACAGTGTGACGCCAGCATTATGGGTGGCGGATGGGGGACAGGGAAATCATTTGTGCCACGCTGCTCACAGGTTTCTAGTTTTAGGTGATTTTTGAGGAGTTGAAGGTGTTTCGAATTTAAATACTATATAATGCTAAAAGACAAGTATAAAAATATCAATAACTGTTAAATCAAAGGGTTTTAAACACATGTAGTTCTAGTTTTGAATTTTATTCCCTAATTTGTTTATTTCATGTACATTATTACAATGTACCATTTTTGGAATTTTAATGAAAAAAAAATATATATATTTAAAATTTTATTGAACTTGAAAAAATAGTATTTAGAGTTACAAAGGCCATACAGGATAGCTACTAGTAGTTAAGTAAAGGTTTTTATACGAATTCGGCTCGAAACAAGAAAACGCTCGGGAGACCCTCGCGTTTTCCTGTTTCTAAGCCTCATCCGTATAAAAATTTTATGTCGAGTCAGTGTACTATTATTGTATATATAATCGAGTTATCGACAAACATGAACATTGGTTCATCAATAATTTCTCCCGAAAACGTGTTACGGTTATGATACGTAGCAACCGTGCCTGATACGTAGCATGTCGAGAAATCTCTATTAAGTGATTATAAACTGATAATCCCAGTAGTTTAGTAGTAAAAGTAATAATCAATAAGTAAAGACTCCACACTTAGGTCTTTTACATGTACTAGTACTCCTTATACATTTTACAAAGCAACAGAAATTCAGTTTGTGTATAAAGCGATTAAAATATCTTCAGCGTATCTTTATGAAAGGCGTGTTTATGGTGTTCAATGCGGAGATAACGCCGGGAAAAGTAAGACTGTGATGATCGAGAAAACATGGAAAAGACAAAACAAGACAAAGTCTTACTATATTACAAAGAGAAACTGAGGATCGCATAAGCATGATGAGACTTGACTTGAGCATGCATTTAGCCCCAAACATCTCTCTTCCATTGCGACATTGCCGTTTCTTTTTACGTTTGTTGTGTCGCTTGCACTTATTCCACATCTCATTGTCGTCTATTAGAGGTCCAGTAGTAACACAAAACCACGGTTGGAATAGCGAAGTGATACAACATATATACAGTCAAACACTAATTGTTAGGGACCGACCATTTAACTTGAAGGGGGGCCTTGGTCTTTTTCCTTAAAAAATATCTGAAAATTATTTTTGATGAAAAACATATTTTGGCAGCTGATGGTAAGAAAAAAATATTTTGAAGAAGGATTTCTGCCAGATAAAATAATGATAATAATGAAAAAAAATATTCTGTTGCGACGCCTTCGAAAAATAAAAAAAAATCTGACCAAGTTAAATGGTCCGTCCCTTATTATAAACAATCACAAATCACTGGGACTCCTCATAGTAATCAAATAATCATATTTTTTTTAAATGTAATCAAAAACTTTTTCCCAATGGAATCAAGTAATCGATAATTCAAACCTCGGTAATCTAATAATCATTTAATTTTTACTCTTGTAATCTGGGAATCAAGTAATCATCTTTAAAATTGTCTGGGAATCATGAAATCAAAAACCCCATGAGAAGGCAAATCACTCACATCTGATCCTTTCCACTGAAGTTATATACAATGTAATGATGTTATTTCCGTTCTCTAATTTCCCCAAGAAGAAATTCTGAGAAGACACTTATTATTAAAAGTAATTCACCCCTAGGACACAAATTTACTAGTAAATTATAAGTAGATCTACTATGTACGTGAGATTGACCCCCCTTTTCCCACCCCAAATAGTCATTATCTTATTTAATATTAACTTTAGATTTCATCTGCACTCTTACACGTATAACTACTATCATGATACATGTAACTGAAACTGAAAATAACCACTTATTTCTAGAAATTACGACCATCACAGTCATTTTGATTTAAAAAATAACAGATTAAAACAATCTTGAATAAAGAATCGTAAAGTTAAAATTACATGTACTTACATATAATAAAAAGATTTAATACTCATTTAATTCTTTGTTCTAGTCCCATTTTTTCTGTTGACGCATATCGTGTTGCTAATATTGTGTTATTATGAATTTATTTGTTTCCCGGTTTAAAGTTCAACCTATTTTTAAATCATGACTTAGACTAAAAGTGTAAAAGAGCGGTAAAGTTTAAATAAATTATCAATTGTAAATGTAAGAAAATTGAAAAGCGGTTAACGCTAGATATAGAATGCGGCGGTGACAGAGAATCGGCCGAATTTCCTAACGGCCGGATGCGTCGTATTCGTATTATAAAAAGAATAAATAAAACTATGTAATACTGCAGTTCTTAAGCACCGTCCTCTGGTGACCACTGCATTAATAGGGTGGCCCTCGCCCGGCCGCGGGGGTTGACAAGTCATAGGCCGAAAGTATGACAGCTGACCATACTGGACACATATGTGGAGAGACCCACGCTTCATACGTTATAGATCCCTATGTAGAACGCACCAACTTCTGTCCCTACCCACATCTCTCATTTTCAAGCGGTTATCAGATCAAGCTGTTTTTTCTTTTTTTTCCCAACCCCATCTTTCGTGTTTATTTTATTATCCTTTTCATGCCTATCGCCCGTATATATAAACTCTGTATTGTTGCTAAGGGATGAGGCGTAACTAGCTTATAAAAAAGTGGAAGCAGAGTTATATTCTGCGGTGTAAAGTTTTTGCCGAGCAAAGCGAGCCGCGAATTTTTTTTAGGTGTTTGTTAAAAAAAGATATTTTTGACAGGATTAGGGTGCCACCGATAAGCCTTTTCTTGATTCCAGGCCTGTGTCCAGAGGAACATAGCCCCCCCCCCCCCCTCTCCGCCGGAAGCTCGTGAAAGCTGGGAGAAAAGCACGTCAAAATCGTTCTAAATATCTCAAGGTTTGTGATTTCAGTCGGGGGAAAAGCTGCCTTCAGAGACATTCAAATTAAAAAGTAAACACCACATTAAAAACTATTACATTCATTCATTGCGGATTTTGACCCCTTGGCAAAAGACTGACCGGACTATCTACAGCATTGAGTTTGTCGTATGAGTCGACTTAAGTCAGAACGTCCACTTATCGTCTTTTTCCAATTTGTCACTAGCTCATCATTTCATGTTCATTTTATCACTTTTTTTTGTGTTTTTATCTCCCTGATCATATAACAGAAACCTCGATGCTTGGGATTAAAGCAATATTCAAACATATTTTAGCTAGGTCTTATTTTTTCTTAATTGCTTCCCAGAAGGACCGATTTTACATTCTTTTATCACAAGAATTGTATTTTCTTGTTCTCATCAGCAGCACAGACACCAGACATGTTAAAAAACCCATCGTTATAAATTTAATGTTCAATACCGACAAAGATAATAGGCAATCGTGAAATAAGTCGCGCACCCTTAATGTTTTAACAAATGCTGTCGATTGTGTATTCTTTTTGGTAAGGCACACATCGAAATGAATGGTTGGAGTTTATGGTAAAAAATATTAGTCAATATTATAACTACCAAATAATGAACAGGGAGATGAACTCCAAAGGGGTGATAAAATGAAATAATATAGTCAGAAGTATATGGAGACAAAGGCCAACCTGAGAAGCAGTGAACTACGATTATTTTTCAATATTTTGTTTTTGTTTTTTTGCGAAACCGAAATGGAAGCAGTTGCTTCCACTGCTTACATTGTGTTACGCCACTGAGGGCAGAAAACATCAATTCACTAAATAATTATGCCAAAATATGAAAATAAAATTGGAGTAAACAGGTCATAAAGGTCTCAGTAAATTGGACCAGAGTCTCCGAGAATTGGAAGGTGTTTTTGTTTGTTAGACCATCTTACCATGTCATCTTAGTAGCAAACACTTGTTGTAGTGGTGAGGTGGACATTCTGGACGACTCATGGCAAATAACATGTCTCTTGTATTCATAGCAGAGAGTAAATCACTAAAGTTTTCACGTTAAATCTCGGCGTTGATAGATTGTCTCTTATATTCATAGCAGAGAAATATCCCTAAAGTTTCCACTATAAATTCACATAGTTATTCACATAGTTCTTAATACTGAAACATACGCTGGTTTTTACTTTTCAGGCTAGGACATGGGCAGATAATAAAAATAGTTCTTACTTTTCAGGCTAGGACATGGGCAGATAATAAAAATAGTTCTTACTATTCAGGCTAGGATATGGGCAGATAATAAAAATAGTTCTTACTTTTCAGGCTAGGGCATGGGCAGATAATAAAAATAGTTTTTACTTTTCAGGCTAGGACATGGGCAGATAATAAAAATAGTTCTTACTATTCAGGCTAGGATATGGGCAGATAATAAAAATAGTTCTTACTTTTCAGGCTAGGGCATGGGCAGATAATAAAAATAGTTCTTACTTTTCAGGCTAGGACATGGGCAGATAATAAAAATAGTTCTTACTTTTCAGGCTAGGGCATGGGCAGATATTAAAAAAAGTTCTTACTTTTCAGGCTAGGACATGGGCAGATAATAGAAAAAGTTCTTACTTTTCAGGCTAGGACATGGGCAGATATTAAAAATAGTTCTTACTTTTCAGGCTATAGGACATGGGCAGATATTAAAAATAGTTCTTACTTTTCAGGCTAGGGCATGGGCAGATATTAAAAATAGTTCTTACTTTTCAGGCTATAGGACATGGGCAGATAATAAAAATAGTTCTTACTTTCCAGGCTAGGGCATGGACAGCTATTAAAAATAGTTCTTACTTTTCAGGCTAGGGCATGGGCATATATTAAAAATATCACAAATAGTTAACTTATGTATGCATTATCTCATATACATGTAAATAGTCATAAAGATGTTCTTGTTAAATCTTCAGTAAATATTTGGTACTACTGAAATCAATAAATACTACCCTTAAAAAGAAAAACAATATACAGCAAAACAAACACAATACATGATATATGTTTTGATGAGAAAATGACAATTCAACTGACTATTAAAGACATGATGGATAGCTTATATAACTTCATCACAATTACCCAAGAAATGGACTTTTTTAATAATTTAAAAGTGTCTTTTTACAGTAATAAAACTTAAAATGTTTACAAATATATTCCTAAGCATTAAATCAAATGCTCCGAACAGATTACAACCCATAAAGGGATGCCTGGACGTTGGAGATCAAATATGGAGGGTCAATATTTTGATCACATACAGTAAATTTGGACTCACAAAATTGTTTCGAAAATGTATCTTGTAATGGAATTTAAAAGACACAGGTTACAGATACAGATACAGATATTTTTTATTCAACCAATTAATGGTGCCCAAGCTAGCTCTGAGCGATTACAATTAAAGAAAATAATAAACATATATGATTTGAATGATTCGGTACTAAAATATAAACATACAAAGCACAATGATACAAGGCTTTCTTTTGCAATATATTTAACAAGTACATGTACATGTATGACATAAACATTTAAGTACATTTGCAGATTATTTTGCTTCCACTTTCTGATATTCTTCCCTTGAAGAGGTAGGGACCACAAAAAAAAACTGATGGGATTATATTATATTGATATTTCATAATTATAATAATATTCAGTCAACGAGACACAAACGGAAATGTCTTTTAATTTGAACACAAAGAACGTCATGAGACGATGAAGACTGAGACGACGAAATGGCCATTCAATACGATTGCAAATTATCATTATTATTATTTTCTTTGTGGTCAAATTAAAATTCTCTGAGGCACCAAGATTTATTTCACTAACAAACAGTTGGAAAACGCTTAAAAAACCAATAGCATTCGTCAATGGACTTCTACATCTGAATGTTATCCCAGTTTAACAACCAATCTACAAACAGGACAAACAGCCTGACTCTGAAAATAGAATTTAAATCTTTTACACACCAGTAACAAAAATAACCAAAACTTAGTTACTGTCAGACATAGCCGGATTTCGGTGAACAGGAAGTAACTGATTGAGTGACAGAACTTATGAAATCAAACCAAAAAAAAGTTTAAAAGGTGATCATAAGCATTCCTTTAATTTAGATCTTTAAATTCTTTACTAGTAAATGTCTACATGCAAAACGTTTTATATAGAAGAAAATGAGATGTTGAATAAGTGTACGCGACACAACCTACAATATAAACGCAAATCTAAAAAATCCACAATGGAAAACAGCCAGCAGCCTTCAATGTGACTGGTGGTCGCTGCTCATTCAATACTTCTCTTTCATTTCATTTTCATTTTTTTCCTGATCTCGCCCGTTCGTTCTAATTAGACTTAAAACCACCATTCCATTTTTTTCCGCATGTTCTTTTTATTTTATTTTATTTGTTGTTGTTTCATAATTTTGAATTGTGGTGTTTTTTTGTGTGTGAACAATTTACTTTTTAAATTTTTAACCTTACATCAAAAAGTAATTGTATGCACAGCTAAAGTTTTCATTTACATGCAAAAACAAAAGAACAGAATTGGAATTGTGGGAATAAGACTCTTGGGTTTTTGACATCCAATTAGTGCTCAGCCTAAATAGCGACTAAGGTGTGAACTCCTAGGTGACTAGGAGCTGCAAGGCCTTTGATATGGAAAGTCTGACCGCTGATAACAGTGGACCAATATATGTGGAGTGTGCCATGCTTCATTCACGTTAAGATCCCTTTGTGGACCTCCGAGATATGCACCACAGAGGCTGGTGTGATTGGTCTTGAAAATTTACTTTGATAAATTATGAAAGGACATGGAGTAAATGAACATGATAGCATTACACATTTCATGTTAACTCCAACTCCAACAATTAATTTTTATGAGCTGTATGGCCATTTAGGAAAATATTCCTCATCAGCAGCACTAGAACCCAAACAAAGGAAATTCACAATTCAAAAGATGTTCGAAATGCATAAAACTAAACGAAATTCAAACATATAAAGCTAAGGGCAAAAGTAGGTTAAGACATTAAAATTAACGTTAAATTAGTGTTTAATCGAGCTTCGATTGTTAATTTGACGTTAAAGTTTAACATTCGACGTCGCATTACTCAACAGCTAGATTAAGGTTTAACTTTTAATGTCAAATTAACGTTAACAAAATTGCCTGTGTACCCATAATTCTTGTCATAACTTTATGTTCGGACATTGGATCTCACGAATTAATTTCAAATGAAAAGGGCAAAGTTGTACTTACTTTTAACCATCTCTCTACACAATGTTTATGGAAGGAATGCAGGCAAGGAAGAGTGGTGATTTTTTCTCCGTTTCTATACTCTGACAAACATATACCACAAGTATTCAATCCTGCCTGGTGTTTATATTTATGGAAAGGAATTCGGGAAATTTGTTGTTTCGTTAATCCTTTCCTTTTGACACCCCCATCTCCTTCTTGTGGCCCAAACAATGCCTACAACCAAAGAGAATATATAACCAAAAACACCAATTAAAATAATAATAAAAATATGATAAGGCACCAACAATTTGATCCTGTAAAGGGAGGGGGTTTATTTCAATTCGATGTTTTTGAACACATAACAAGGACTTGCTACCTTCATTCAATATTTTGATCGAGCCAATGTGCCATGATTATTCCCTGTGGACAATCAAATATTGAAAATATAGTTGAGGGCTACACATTGAGCTATGTAAGTAATGTGTCTCTTTTCTAAAAGGCTGTCGAAGAAATTTGCAAAACTTTTTTTGCTCTCTACGGTGCCAAAGGGGAAAACATACTTAAGTCAAAAGAACTGATTTATTTCACAGACCAAAAAAAAAATACTCCGATATATTATATTATTAGTAATTAAATCTAGAAAGTTGTATCCATTACAAAAACTTCCTTTACCGAATTTGATACACTGAATTGACTGTTGGGAACGCCACGGGTGTGCTTAAAAGCAAACAGGAACCGCTTACTCTTCCGGAGCACATGAGATCACTCTCGTTACGACTAGAGTTCGAGTTGTTAATTGATATTCAGACATGTCTTGATTTTTTTTCCGGTCTCCTTGGTGTTTACTGGTTTTGTCTCTGTCTTTTCGGACTTTTGACATTCGGATGCCCCATTGGTACTTCTGCTTGTTTCAAGTCATTTGAAAGGAAAAAAGAAATCGTTATAGTAACTTTTGAAGAGATGTTGTAGCTTCAAAATTTATGACTTAGCCTCTTTTCTAAATGAAAACTGTAGGAACTGAACGTGAAATTATGCAAGCACTTAAAAAGATAATAATGTTTATAGCATTTTGAATGATATATTGTAATAGTTAATGTCTTGAAAAAAAAATATGATGTTACAAAGTCTTCGCTCGAACTGACAAATTATAAGGCTAAACTGACTGAATAAATAAACAATACATTTTTTTTCGTATTAAAATGACGTGCTTATTCAGCGCTTGAAATTATGTATTCCACAAAAATATTTTTAGATTATTGCTTTAAGGAGAGAAGAAGTTATTATCCACAAATGTCTAGAAAGTAGTTAAATGGGATGATAAGTAGACCCATAGTGCATGTAGAATATTGAACTCGATACGTTTAAATCCATACAGTTACTACAATGTATGTATCTTAAAAGTATAGGAAATCGTTACCACATGATCTACTCAATTTCACAGATATAAAAAAAACTCTTCTTTGAAAAATGTTTCTTCCTTCATGATTTTTGTTAAATAACAAACTGTTTGTATACTTTTTAACATGAATAATAAGGAATTTTACTATCATTAAATTTAAAAAAATAAAAAGAATCACCAGCTTACCAATAGCATAACTTACAAATATACTTGTACCTTATAAAACCATCTCTACTTAATTTAGGCTTAGTAAGTTATTGGAACTTTTCAAAAGATATAAGAAAAATAAATATCAAACAGATAGACAAATACCCTTTCGTTGTGCCCATTATGGTTGTTATCATGTCCAACACTCCATATATCTTCCCCAGGACGATAAACTGAGTTTTGTCGGGTATTTTGAACTCGTCCCTCTTCTGCCAGCCGATTGGCTAACTCGAAATCATGCAGTTCCTGTTCTTGGAGTTGCAAGGCTATTCTGGTACTGTCATCATCAATATCGTCTGCTACATTGGGCTCAACCAGGGGAGACGACTCGATTTCCATTCTTTGCAGCCGATAAGCCAATAAGGCATCGGGATTGTTTATAATGGAATAGGTTAAAGGACTTTTGGCGGCTCTTAATGCCACTGAAGCCACCTCACTCTGTTGGCAACAGCGAGCAAAGTCTTTGTCTCGAGCAAATGCCATTTTTTAAAATCACATATATATCGTCAGAAATCAACAAAAAAATCTCTGGTGTGTTTAAAAAGATTTTTTTTGCATAGAACCTGGAAAGGAAAGAATCTTTAAAAAGATTTTTATACATGTAGGTACAAATCAACATTATTTATTTGGTATAACTCATAAATGCTTGTATTGAATTTTGAAGAACTCTTAAAGATTTGTTGGAAAGATTTTAAGAACCCATCATTTGTCTTGATACACCACCTTACCAAACATGACTTAAAAACTTATTCAAAAGGCCTTCTATAATAATTTTAAGTAAACTGACTTTTTTATGGAGGGGGGCTACTTGCCAATCATTTGAGTAATACTGTTCCGACAGCCCTAACGAAAGGGACCCTGTTTTAGACAGGAAAATTGAAAAAAATGCATCCTGTTCAAAACAAAAACAAAAACCACAGTAACTAGATCCGGTTTAAGGCGTATTAGTTCATATGTTTGTGTGGTGTAGTCTTTTTTGAACAATATTCCATTTTATGAAATGTTATATTCAGAAGTGTCATTCCTGTATTCCATTACATCAATCACTAAAGCTGAAAGAATAATGGATTCCGTTAAAGGTCATTCGGCGGCTTCAAATGCAAATGAAGCCACCGAACACTGTTGGTAGTTGCGAGCAAAGTTTGTATCTCGAGCAAATGCCATTGTTTAAAATCACATTAATATGGCAACAAAATCGAAGGGAAAATGTCACGTCATAAGATCTTTTTCTAAAAGAACCTTCAAAACACATAAAGGTCGTAAAAACGATTACTACAAGGGCCGATACTGATTAGTAAAAGCTAAAAACAATGGGAGAGTGTAGTTTGGTGCCATAAAACCTGGCTTACCCACCATTTATTTTTAAATGCTTGCTCCAAGTCAAGATCATTGTTATCTTCTATTTCTTAAGATTGGTATTCCCAGTTCGATAATTTTGTTATTATCTTTATTTAAAAGAATGCATGCATCTAACATGTCTAATGAATAAGAATTAAAATATAAAAAAAATGTATACAAGCTGACCCCGGACACCCGCTATGGACTGCCATTGTTCTAGTACGTATTGAAAATACAGGAAAATATTTTACAATACAGATTTCTGTAATAATTTTAAAGTCTTTTAACAGCATATATTGTTGTAAACACATGTCTAAGTATTGTCTATTTTCCGGAACAATTCTCTAGTTGTTACATGTACATGCATTAACGGTTACAGCAACTAAGGCCAATGGCGACTATATTTTTATCGGGGTATGGGTGTGGTAAGGAAAAAAAAGATATTATACATAAAATATTAATGTAAATATTGTTTGAACAATAAAACACTCCGAAAATAAAAACTATTAACATGTAAATTGTAAAAGAATTTCAATATAAGCATGTGTTAATAATACAAAAATTAAGGAACATCATTCCACACATCCGTGAATGCCGTAAAAAAATCTATATATGTCATCATGGTGTCTCTATTTCTATCAAATACAGAACGGTTTAAAAACGGTAAAAGCGCACCAATACTTAAATTTTCCGCACAAGTCCACTAAAGAGTGCTCAGAACCTGATGTCAGGTCAGGCAAATTTGCTCACAAAGCGACTGGGGTGCGTGCCTCAGGTGATTGAATGGTGTAGCCCTACCATAATAAATGCCGGGGTTTGCATAATTTAATGCGAAAATTCTTACTGCTAACTTTAGCAGTCCACCGTGTTGTGAATATTGTCACGTTCCTCGCACGTTAGATACCCAATATGCTGCAAATCTCGGTTAAAGTAAGACCCTTAGGATCCCCTGTAGGAGGCTACCCGTACTTCCCTTAATTTCCAGTCCCAGTTGAAACTATCATCTTTGATGAATGTGTCCACTTTATCATCATTTCATGTTCATTATGTCCCCATGCCCACCTTTCGTGTCTATTTTACTCCCTGATTAGACCATCTTTGTGTTTCCTTAGGAGTAAAGCAATGAATAACTAACGAACTAACTAACTATCCTAACGTACATGGCATAAACAGTATAGAATATTTCAAAATCAACTAGTGTTCACACATGTGAATTTATCCAATTGTTAAAGGGGATGGCATATTATAAGGGAGGCAGTGTGGGGTATGGACGGAAAAGGGTAAACATAGATCATAAAAAGGCAGGATGGTATATTCGGTTGTGAAATGTTTAAAAACAAGAGGCTCCCAGGAGCCCGAATCGCTCAGCTGGTCTTGATGTCAACCCTATGAAGAACTTTATAGTGCTGAATAAGCTTAACACTTAAGCAAGCAACAGCTTTTCTCTTTCAGCAAAAGTTTTCATTCTGTAAGCCAAAAACATGCAAAATGTTATTTTAAGGACCGTGTAAACTCTTTGACTCTATAGACACTTTTGTTAAGAGCTTAATGAGCTGAACATTTAAGCAAGCAACCACTTTTCTTTATCTGCTATAGTTTTCATTATATAAGCCAAAAACATGCAAAATGTTATTTTAAGGGCCGTGTGAACACTTTGACCCTATGGAAACTTTTGTAGAGCTAAATGAGCTGAACATTTAAGCAAGCAACAGCTTTTCCCTATCTGCAATAGTTTCCATTCTATAGGCCAAAACACTATTTTTCGCCTTCAAGGGGCTGTAACCCCTATAAGGGGTCATCTGACAACTTCGACCCTATGGAAACTTTTGTAGAGGTAAATGAGCTAAACATTTAAGCAAGCAACATCTTTTCTCTATCTGCAATAGTTTTCATTTTATAGGCCAAAACACTAGTTTTCGCCATGAAGGGGCTGTAACCCCTAAAAGGGGTAATCTGACAACTTTGACATTATGAAGACTTTTGTAGAGCTAAATGAGCTGAACATTTAAGCAAGCAACAGCTTTTCTCTATCTGCAATAGTTTTCATTCTGTAGGCCAATAAAAAGCTTCGCCGAGCGCATCATGATACGACCGCAACATGTTGAACCCTGTATGTTTTAGGCCCAATATGGATAGTCAATTGCTCTGGACACATGCAGCCCAAGGTGGACTGACAAAGGTTTTCGACACATGCAGCTTTTGGTGGACTTACATTTTAAAAGGAATTTTTTTTCCAAAGGAGATCAAAATTAGACCACAAATTTTCCATTTTGGTCCCTAATTACATAATAGGGGGGAAAGGGGGGTTGCAAAATTTCATTCTCAATTTTGTTTTTACTATTTGACAAGAACAAATATGCAAATAAAATTTCAAAATCGGACCACTAAAATAAAAGTTTCGATTTTGGCCCCTTTTGGCCCCTAATCACATATAAACGGGGAAAAAGGGGGCCCGCAAAAGTTAATCAGGTTCATTCTTTTATTGTCAGAACATTCTTCACAGCAATGAGCCAACTAGAAACAAAGTTATGGCGGAAACAATACAATATTTAAAATTTATGCCCTTTTTGGGCCCCTCATTTCGAAATAAAAAAGGGGGACCCCAAAATCAATCCCATTCACCCTTTTAAGGTAAGGAACATTATTGCTAAAGTACAAAGCAATCAGATGACTAGAACTAAAGTTATCATGGCAACAAACATAAAAGTAGCATTTTTGGCCCCTTTTTGGTCCCTCATTTCAAAACAAAAACAGGTGGGACCCCCAAAATCAATCCCATTCATCCTTTAATAGTAAGGAATATTATTGTGACATTTTATTGCATTCGGATTAGTAGAACTAAAGTTATTGTGTATACACTAAAGTAAACAGACAACGACGACGACGACAACGACGACGACGACAGCATCATACCATTATACCGCTTTGAATGGGCTGTAACACCTATAAGGGTCATCTGACAACTTCAACCCTATGACAACTTTTGTAGAGCTAATTGAGCTGAACATTTAAGCAAGCAACAGTTTTTCTCTATCTGCAATAGTTCTCACTATTTTTCGCATTTAAGGGGCTGTAACCCCTATAAAGGGTCATCTGACAACTTCGACCCTGTGAAGACTTTTGTAGAGGTAAATAAATTGAACATTTAAGCAAGCAACAGCTTTTCTCTATCTCCAATAATTTTCATTCTATAGGCCAAAAACACTATTTTTCGCCTCCAAGGGCAAATGAAGGGGCTGAAACCCCTTTAATGCGTCATCTGACAACTTCGACCCTATGGAGACTTTTGTAGAGGTAAATGGGCTGAACATTTAAGCAAGCATTAGCTTTTCTCTATCTGCAATAGTTTTCATTCTACAGGGCAAAAACATGAAAAAAAAACGATATAACCCCTATCAACGGTCATCTGACAACTTCGAACCAATGGAGACTTTTGTAGAGCTTTTGATTCTGAAGAGCCTAAGATCCTTGGGATTTTTTCTATCTGTTATGGTTGCTGAGTTATATGCCATTTTAAGTGATTTTACCCTATGTTCTATTTTTAGTAACAGCAGCCATGTCTTAAAATGAGGATATTTTGTTGATAATTCCTGCAAAGTTTCAGTTAAATTGGTTCAGCGGTTTCAGAGAAGAAGATTTTTGAAATTGTTAACGGAAGACGACGGACGACGGACGATTACGGACGCATAGTGATATTATAAGCTTACATGGCCTTTGGCCAGGTGAGCTAAAAATGATAATCAGTACTTGTACTAAACAAATAAGAAGTCAGCATACATGTATAAAAAATCATAATCTTCTTAAAAATCAAGTAGTTTCTCCCTTATGCATGTTATGAGAGTTATATCAAGTGTTGATGACGATACTTCTAATCACTTCTTAATTTAACACATTTTTAAACACTTAAACTTTACATGTGAATTCTACCATGTCTACTGTTTATCTTCTAAGGGTACATAGTTAACATAAGAATTATAATCATGATAATGTTAATAATTAAAATATGTATAATGTACATTTAATGATAATATTTATTAAACTGATAATTCCAGTAGTATACGCAATGATAAGGGAATTAAGACTCTGCACTTAGGTCTTTACAAATTAGTACTCTTTATACCTTTTACAAAGCTTTGGGAATAAAGACGAACAATTAAAATATCTAAGTTCAGCATATCTTTATGAATTAAGGGCGTGTTTATGGTGTTCAATTTGAGATAACGTCGGGAAAAGTAAGGCTGTGATGACAGATCTCAATTATCATATACTTAGACATAATCATGCTTAAATTTAACCAGTTAACAACATGATAATAGAGTAATTTTTATAAAGAGTTTTATTTTTTCCAAAAACACCTTCGCCATGTGATAATAACTTCCATAGACGATCTTCCAATTTCGATTTTTTTGGTAATTGTCGAAATCTTACCTCAAATTACTGGATAACTGGTTGCCGGCGTCAATTGTGCGTCAAAGGGAATTTTTAAATTTCATTATTTAAGTGTAAATGAATTGGATTGAAAGGACCCTCTGAGTGAAACAAATTAATTCATTTCATGTTTGATTGTTTTCTATCAGAAAACACATTTAATAGATTGATAGATTAATTCAGTCCCTGTGCTCTCTTCCTAAAAAGCCGCCATTTTACCCCCATTGACCTCTCGTGACCCCTATTCTAACATCCGGAACGTTCCGGAATGGCACTTTTGGAAGATCGTCTATTATCAACTGGTCAGGTTATTATCAACTACTTCTGTTTTATTATCAAACGCCAAAATCGGAATTGTATTAAAGACTTGGTCGTAGTCGATTTAATTTATAGACATTTTCAAAACAACAACTAATGGCAAACGACACAGATGCATCTAAAAAGAGTGCAATTTGTGTGTGAATTATACCACCTTCCCACTCCACTGATATTGAAGTATATTATTAATCACATATAATTTCTTTATTTTGATTGGTTGAACAATACCACATGGTCATTTTGTATTTCTTTGGGTACATATAATATTCCTAAAAATAGAATTTTCAAGTGATATCTTCTATACAGCACGTTACTAAAAATAGATTTAAAAATTCCAGAAACTGCATATCTATACAGCACGTTACTAAAAATATATTTTAAAAATTCCAGAAATTGAATCACATGAAAAATGTATCCATTAAAAATTATTCTTTCTCTTCTCTTCAACAAAAACAAATAATAATTGGAGTGATTGAGAAATATTTGAAGTCAAAATATTATAAAGAAAATAGTTTTATTGTATTTTGATAGTAATTTATTTATGTGGAAATTTGTCATACAAAAATCCAGTGAATGAAATATCTATACATCATAACATCAAAAGCTGTAATATGGTATGCATAAAACATTTGAAATTTCAAATTAACAACAATTTATGATTAATAATATAACAATTATAGCTTTTGGTTCGGTCAATACAAGAATATATCAACCAACAGATCTATGCATATCGACCTCGAACTGCGTTCTCGGCCAATATGGATCTGTTCGGTCGATATATTCTTGTATCGACCTCATACTAAAGCTATAATTGTATAATATGATAAAAATAGCATCACATGTCATTTCTTATATCAGACCAAAATCAGCCCGCGGTCTTTATAAAAAAATGGCATGATATAATCTATAACTATCAAAGAAAAGACAAAACAAGACAAAGTCATACGATATTACCAAGAGAAACTGAGGATCGCATAAGACTTGACTTGTGCATGCATTTAGCGTCAAACATCTCTCTTCCATTGTGACATTGTCGTATCTTTACGTTTGTTGTGATTACCTTCTTTGAGTCATTATAATTATCTAATAGAAATAAACTAAAGATTGTATATCCGCTCTTTCATGTATAACTATGATACATGTAGCTGAAACTGAAACTTACCACTTATTTCTAAAAATTACGACCATCACAGTCATTTTGATTTAAAAATAACAGATAAAAACAATCTTGAATAAAGAATTACATGTACTTACATATAATAAAAAAATAATACTCATCTAAATCTTTGTTCTAGTCCCAATTTTTCTGGTGACGCATATCGTGTTGCTATTGTATCATTTTCCCGGTTTAAAGTTCAACTCATTTCTAAATCATGACTTTGACTAAAAGTGTAAAAGAGCGCTAAAGTTTGAATAAATTATTTGAATTCTGAAAACTGTAAAGCGATTAACACTAGATATTGAATACGGCAGTGACAGTGAATCGGCCTAATTTCCTAACGGCCGGATGCATCGTATTCGTATTACATTAAAAAAATAAAACTATGTTATACTGCAGTTCTTAAGCACCGTCCTCTGGTGACCACTGCATTCATGGAACAACTATACTTCCATGTGTGCTTTGTGTACAGTACATACATACATAATTTAAATGATATGTTATCAATGCTGCTACTTGGAGTGTAATTATTGCAGTCCTGAAGCACCGCCCCCTGGTGACCATAGCAAGTATATGACTGTATCTTGTATATGTGATCTGGTTACAGGGAGGGCTGCTTATATAAAATAAAATAACATTCATTACACTCATTGTTGTGGCTTGAGGTATTAATCATTAATCTCTATTTATATCCAGGCTCCCATCTAAATATTTTATATTGCATCGTTACCCATTATATATTGTTACAATCATACCTTAATAATTGGGTGTTGCTAAAAGGTGGAACGGAAAACGGAACGGAAAACGGAACGGAAAAACGGAATTAGAAATTAATTTAAAAATTGAAATTTTTAGTTTTACCTCGCAATGTTGTTATTTTCTAATGCCAATAATGATTTTTCACTACTCTACACATTTACTGTTCGACTTTCAGATATAAAAATTTGAATTTAAATGTAAATTGACTATCTTCAAGCATATACATGTATAAACTATATAAAAAATAGGATGAAACCTCCTTCTATAATCTGCACATTTTTCAGACTTTTGGGATTGACCATCCCAGTTCGCATTTTTTTGTCATTACCTTTATTAACATTAAAAAGTTGGTCAATGGTGCAAAGTAAAAAATAAAATGAACCGTAAATAGATATTTCAGAATATAAACAAAAATCTGTCAAAGTAAAAAATGGCCGGGTTTCGTTAAACAGGAAGTAGGTGAGCAACATACCTGAAATCAAATCCCACGTTATGGGACCTCATCCTGATGCGGTATACCAAATATCAAGTGGCTGTGATAAGTAGTTGCTGAGAAAACTGTTACAAAAAATTCTCATAAATATCAAAATAAAAGTTATTAAGAAGATTATGATTGAAATCGACAGGGAAAGAGAACGCAATTTCAGACAAAGTACCAATGGAACTCTCATGTGATCATATACATGTACTTACGCGATTTCCACACCTCAGATGTGGGTTTGTCGTAGAACTTTTTTTTGTCCTTTGCCAGATTTAATATGTGCGCTCAGTTTACCAATGGCAAAGCGATTGGTGTGCTGCAATAGGCAGGAATCTTAGTACCCTTCTGTTCAGTCTCGTTGACGTCAGTTGTGTTGCTGATTGCAGCTTACTTTGATGTATGTATGTGTATATGAGTTTTTTTTATGTTGTCTGTTTCTTTTTGTACCAACTTATTTTGTCTTTGCATAGGTGGACTTTTGATCGGGGCATTCGAATGTCCAAATTGGTACCTATATGATTCACCCTCAAATTTGCAGTGAGTACATATGGCCATTGTACGTGTAGCTGTCCGCAATTAAGTCTCTCTGAGGGACTATTATCGTTTCTTTTGACTATCCTTGCAAATAGTGCCAAGAGATAGTAGAACATTTTGTCCTCTCACGAGGAGCCTACCACGGACCTTGTCCCCGGTTTTTTAAACATAAAATAAAGCAGTTAGAAAGAAAGTTGTACAGATTTTTAAATAATATCTAAATAATGACATGGAACCTTTAGAATAGAATAGAATAGAATATTTTGATTACCAAATTCAATGGCCGGTTAAAGGAATAACATAAAATTACATATTACAAAACATTACAGAATAATTAAGTGTAACAAATGTATTTCATTGGTACAGTAATTAAGGAAAAGGTCAGTGGTCAAATAGTATAATAGTATTACTTATGCATATACATTGGTTAAGTTTTTCTAAGTTTCAAAGCATCTTATCTTCTGAATATTAAAAGAAACTAACGCAGTTCGCAGTTTTGAATAGCTAAATAATATCTAAATTAAATTTTTCATACATGTATATACATAAACATCAAGAATTCAATGCGTTTACTAGTGAAAACCGATTTTTAGCATTAAGAATTGAAAAAATTGCGAAATCAATCTATAAATTGTATTATATAAATATTAATTTTTAATTCCGTTTTTCCGTTCTGTTTTCCGTTCCGTTTTCCGTTCCGCCTTTTAGCAACACCCTTTATAATTGTATACTTTATTCTTTGCTTAACTTGTTATTCATGTTATTTATCTATAATTAATCATTGTAATGATCCTACCCCTTGAGGGACCACAATTGGAAATAAAATATGTCTTAATATGTAGAATCAAGAATTTTTTACAAAATATCTGGCTTCTCAGATAACTGTTTAAGAAAGCAATTTTAGACATTTCACCCTGAAAAATGTACCACTATCCACATTTTAAAGAGAAGAAACGTATTTTAAACACGTTGTTTTTACCAATTATACACGGACATACACTTGAGATCGCTTCTTGCAGTAAATACCTTGTTGGGATTAACAAAAATCTCTCATGGAACGACCGTGTCCAGAAAATAATAGTCAGGCAATGCAGCCGGTTTCCTTAGAACGCGACGAAGTTGTTTTTAGCTCACCTAAACCGAAGGCCCAGGTGAGGTATTGCCATCACTTGGCGTCCGTCGTCGTCGTCTGTCGTCGCTGTCTGTCGTCCGTTAACATTTTTTCAAATTTTCTCCTCTGAATCTACTAAACATGCAGAATTTAATGAAACTTGGAATGAATGATCCTTAGGGTGTCCTGCACTAAACTTATGTTTCGATTTTTTGATTCGTCGAAAAACGTGTCCGCCGTTACTAAAATTAGACCAGGGGGGTCAGACTACTGTTTTTGGCTTTTAAATCAAAAAGTATAAGAGATAGATGAAATCTGATGCCACCCTACTGCTTCAGCATCGAAAAATCTACAATAGTCTTCATTTGTTCGAAGTTGTCAGATGATCCCTCAAAGGGGTAGCCCCTTAAAGGTGAAAGATAGCCCTTTTTCATATTTTTGGCTTATAGAATGAAAACTATTGCAGATAGAGAAAAGCTGTTGCTTGCTCAAATGTTCAGCTTGTTTAGCTCTGCAAAAGTCTTAATAAGATCGAAGTTGTCAGACGAATCCTTATAGGGGTTACGGCCCCTTAAAGGAGAAAAAATAGTGTTTTAGGCATATAGAATGAAAACTATTGCAGATAGAGAAAAGCTTGCTTAAATGTTCAGCTCATTTTGCTTGACGAAGTTGTCAGATGAACGTGTTTTCATGTTTTTGGGTCTATAGAATGAAACTATTGCAGGTAGAGAAAAGCGGTTGCTTGCTTAAATTTTCAGCTCATTAAGCTCTAAAAAGTTTCCATAGAGTCAAAGTTGTCAGATGACTCCTTTTAGGGGTAACGAACGGCCCCTTAAGTAACATTTTACATGTTTTTTGGCCTACAGAATGAAAACTATTGCTGAAGGTGAAAAGCTGTTGTTTGCTTAAATGTTCACTGTATTTAGTTTTTCAAAAGTTCCATAGGGTTGAAGTGGTCAGATGACCCCTTATAGGGAGTTACACCTTAAAGGTGAAAATCCCTTATAGGGGTTACGGCCCCTTTAAGGTGAAACATAGTGGTTTTGGCCTATAGAATGAAAACTATTGCAGATAGAGAAAAAAGCTGTTGCTTGCTTACACTAAGCTTATTAATCACTACAAAAGTCTTCATAGGGTCGAAATCGGAAGATGATGTCCCTTTAAAGGTGACAAAGGGTTTTTTTCCTTAAAGAATGAAAATATTTGCAGAAAGAGAAAAGCTTAAACATTCAGGTCATTAAGGTGAAATTTTTTATCTGTATAATCATTTTGAATTTGAAACGTAACTATTTTTACATCTGCATATCTTACATGTTATGGATTTTGTAATAATAAATTTCTGTTTTTGAAAGTTTTACTGAAATAATTATGTTGCTTGTAATATTTACATTCATTATCTACAAGTAAAAGTTTTGATCACGTTTTCCCTCCATAACGAAGATCAAGAGTCGATATATTTAAATACTCGTTCCATGACCATGTCACTCATTTCACCGGACCTCAAAAGGCAGCAACCAGTCGAGTTGTTCAGGTAAAGCCACTTAAAAGCGGTACGCCTGCATTGATCACCAAGAAGTTAACACAGGACAGTTCGTAATTGTAAATACGTTTTTTTTTAAATTGTAGATAATGATGTTTATGATTTTTTCATTTGCTCGAATCCTCCCTTTTCGCCCTCAACTGGTTTTATACAAACCCCGGTGGCGTAAAGGTCCACTTCTTGTCGTTGCAGGGGACTGATCGAGAGTATTTTGACATCGTGTAAGCACTAAGCCCACAAGTTGTGTACCCCTTAAGTGGCTTAATAGGGTGGTCCTCGCCCGGCCGCGGGGGTTGAAAATTCATAGGCCGAAAGCCTGACGGCTGACCATAATGGGCAAACATATGTGGAGAGAGCCACGCTTCATACACGTTAGAGATCCCTGTGTAGAACGCACCAATTTCTGTCCCTACCCACATCTCCCCTTTTCCAGCCGTTATCAGATCAAGCTGTTTTTTCTTTTTTTTCCCAACCCCATCTTTCGTGTTTGTTTTATTATCCTTTTCATGCTTATCGTCCTTATATATAAACTGCGTATTGTTGCTAGGGCAGAAAACACCAACTCACTAACTAATTATGCCAATATATGAAAATATAATTTGAATAAACATGTGGTAAAGGTCTCAGTAAATTAGACCGAGAATTGGAAGGTGTTTTTGTTTGTTAGACTATCTTACCGTGTCCTCTACTGCAGCAAACACTTGTTGTGGTGTGATATTGGCTGGACATTCTGGACGACTCATAGCATATAGCATGTCGCTTGTAGTCATAGCAGAGAGATATCCCTAAAGTCTCCACCATAATAGAAAATAATGATTTGTGGAATGAGTGTACGCGACACAGCCCACAATCAAGCGGCAATTCAGAAAAACCACAATGAACAGCCGCCAGCAGCCTTCAATGGGGCCAGTAGGTAATGAATTCACATGGTTCTTAATACTGAAGCATACGCTGGTTCTTACTTTTCAGGCTAAGGCAGATAATAAAAATATCACAAATAGTTAATTTATGTATGCATTATCTCATATACATGTAAAAAGTCATAAATATATGTTCTTGTTAATCAAGCAATCTTCAGTAAATATTTGGTACTACTGAAATCAATAAATACTACCCTTAAAAAGCAAAACAATATAGAGAAAAACAAACACAATACATGATGTATGTTAAATACCTAAGCATTAAATCAAATACTCCTAACTGATTACACAACCCATACAACGGATGCCTGGACGTTGGAGATCAAATATGGAGGGCCAATATCTTGATCACATACAGTAAATTGTGACTCACAAATTGTTTCGAAAATGTATCTTGTAATGGAATTTAAAAGACACAGGTTACAGATAAAGATACAGATATTTTTTATTCAACCAATTAATGGTGCCCAAGCTAGCTCTGAGCGATTACAATTAAAGAAAATAATAAACATATATGATTTGAATGATTCGGTACTAAAATATAACCATACAAAGCACAATACAAAACTTACTTTTGCAATATATTTAACAAGTACATGTATGACAATATATATAAGTACATTTGCAGATTATTTTGTTTCCACTTTCTGGTCGATCTTCTTCCCTTGAAGAGGTAGGGACCACAAAAAAAAACTGATGCGATTATATTATATTGATATTTCATAATTATTATAATATTCAGTCAACGAGACACAAACGGAAATGTCTTTTTTATTTGACCACAAATGTCATGAAACGATGAAGACTGAGACGTCAAAATCACCATCCAATAAGATCGCAAATTATTAGCCTATTATTTCTTTGTGGTAAATTTAAAAGTATCCGAGGCTCACTAACAGTTGAAAAATGCTTAAAACCAATTGCAATCGTCAATGGAATTCTACATCTGAATATCACCCAAGTTTAACAACCAGTCTACAAACAGGACAAACAGCCTGACTCTGAAAAATAGAAAAATATTAATTTTACACATCAAAAAACAAAATAACCATTTTTTTCTGTCAAATATAGCCGGATTTCCTTGAACAGGAAGTAAATTACCAACAGAATTGAAATTACAATATGGAATTTGTGCTGGTTCTGCTGCTCACCAAAGTAATTGCTGTGAAACCTGTAGCATGCAGCTAATGAAAAAGTTGTAAATGAGAAAGGGGTAATATTTTTTACACATTTCTTCTGTGGTCTGTAGCTTGAAAAATTAATAGAACTCTAAAAATCAACAACAGGCCACGTATAAGTCAAAGAAATGACCTGAATAGCCATTGGTTTAACAAGCGTGGCTCCAGGATTTGATGTTAGAGGGAGTGCACTGAAAAAAATTAGGGGCATTTTTCCAGAAAATCAAGATTTATTTTGTCATCTGAAAGCAAGCGAGTCCGACAACGTTCATCTTGTACATGATCTCCATGCTTTAAACCCCCAAAACAATTTATTGAAATGGGTATAAAACGTTCCTTATATTTATATCTTTAGATTCTTTATCCATTAGACTAAGTGTCTACAAGTAACACAAGTTTTGTATGTAGTTTTAGAATGTTCATTCAATAATCAGAGGCGGATTTCCGGGGGATTTGAATCCCTCTTCCATTGTCCGCAGGGGTTGCAAGACCTTTAATAGGAAAACCCTGACCGCTGACTACCATTACCATCATTTCTTTTTCATTTTATCATTCCCTTGATGTGCATTGTCCTTATATGACCTTATTATAATATAAACAACTCACTAAGTGTTCAAGCATAAGAAAAAGACTCACCGCACCGGAGAAATTTAAAATCACTTTGGTCCTTGCTTGGTATTTGAATTTCAAATGAAAAATTGAAAAATAGTACTTACTTTTAACCATCTCTCTACACAATGTTTATGGAAGGAATGCAGGCAAGGAAGAGTGGTGATTTTTTCTCCGTTTCTATACTCTGACAAACATATACCACAAGTATTCAATCCTGCCTGGTGTTTATATTTATGGAAAGGAATTCGGGAAATTTGTTGTTTCGTTAATCCTTTCCTTTTGACACCCCCATCTCCTTCTTGTGGCCCAAACAATGCCTACAACCAAAGAGAATATATAACCAAAAACACCAATTAAAATAATAATAAAAATATGATAAGGCACCAACAATTTGATCCTGTAAAGGGAGGGGGTTTATTTCAATTCGATGTTTTTGAACACATAACAAGGACTTGCTACCTTCATTCAATATTTTGATCGAGCCAATGTGCCATGATTATTCCCTGTGGACAATCAAATATTGAAAATATAGTTGAGGGCTACACATTGAGCTATGTAAGTAATGTGTCTCTTTTCTAAAAGGCTGTCGAAGAAATTTGCAAAACTTTTTTTGCTCTCTACGGTGCCAAAGGGGAAAACATACTTAAGTCAAAAGAACTGATTTATTTCACAGACCAAAAAAAAAAATACTCCGATATATTATATTATTAGTAATTAAATCTAGAAAGTTGTATCCATTACAAAAACTTCCTTTACCGAATTTGATACACTGAATTGACTGTTGGGAACGCCACGGGTGTGCTTAAAAGCAAACAGGAACCGCTTACTCTTCCGGAGCACATGAGATCACTCTTGTTACGACTAGAGTTCGCGTTGTTAATTGATATTCAGACATGTCTTGATTTTTTTTCCGGTCTCCAGATGTTGGTTTGTCATAGTGTGTTGTTTTGTCTTCCTTTACTGGATTTGACACGCTGAATGGCCTATTGGCAACGCGACGGGTGTGCTATAGCAAGCAGGAACTGCTTACTCTTCCGGAGCACCTGAGTTCACTCTTGTTTCGACTGGAGTTCGCGTTGTTGATTGATATTCAGTTGTTTTGTGTTTCCATGTTTTACGTGTTGTCTGTTTTTGTCCCGTTCTTGTTTGTGTTTGCTGGTTTAGTCCCTGCCTTTCGGACTTTTGACATTCGGATACCCCATTGGTACCTCTGCTTCTTCCTTGGTGTTTACTGGTTTTGTCTTTGTCTTTTCGGACTTTTGACATTCGGATGCCCCATTGGTACTTCTGCTTGTTTCAAGTCATTTGAAAGGAAAAAAGAAATCGTTATAGTAACTTTTGAAGAGATGTTGTAGCTTCAAAATTTATGACTTAGCCTCTTTTCTAAATGAAAACTGTAGGAACTGAACGTGAAATTATGCAAGCACTTAAAAAGATAATAATGTTTATAGCATTTTGAATGATATATTGTAATAGTTAATGTCTTGAAAAAAAAATATGATGTTACAAAGTCTTCGCTCGAACTGACAAATTATAAGGCTAAACTGACTGAATAAATAAACAATACATTTTTTTTCGTATTAAAATGACGTGCTTATTCAGCGCTTGAAATTATGTATTCCACGAAAATATTTTTAGATTATTGTTTTAAGGAGAGAAGAAGTTATTATCCACAAATGTCTAGAAAGTAGTTAAATGGGATGATAAGTAGACCCATAGTGCATGTAGAATATTGAACTCGATACGTTTAAATCCATACAGTTACTACAATGTATGTATCTTAAAAGTATAGGAAATCGTTACCACATGATCTACTCAATTTCACAGATATAAAAAAAAAACTCTTCTTTGAAAAAATGTTTCTTCCTTCATGATTTTCGTTAAATAACAAACTGTTTGTATACTTTTTAACATGAATAATAAGGAATTTTACTATCATTAAATTTAAAAAAATAAAAAGAATCACCAGCTTACCAATAGCATAACTTACAAATATACTTGTACCTTATAAAACCATCTCTACTTAATTTAGGCTTAGTAAGTTATTGGAACTTTTCAAAAGATATAAGAAAAATAAATATCAAACAGATAGACAAATACCCTTTCGTTGTGCCCATTATGGTTGTTATCATGTCCAACACTCCATATATCTTCCCCAGGACGATAAACTGAGTTTTGTCGGGTATTTTGAGCTCGTTCTTCTTCTGCCAACCGATTGGCTAACTCGAAATCATGCAGTTCCTGTTCCACCTGTTTCAACAATTCTTGTTCCTGGAGTTGTAAGGCTATTCTGGTAATGTCATCATCAGTATCGTCTGCTAAATGGGACCCGACAAGGGGAGGTGACTCGATTTCCATTCTTTGCAGCCGATAAGCCAACAAGGCATCGGGATTGTTTATAATGGAATAAGTTAATGGTCTTTTGGCGGCTCTTAATGCTACTGAAGCCACCTCACTCTGTTGGCAACAGCGAGCAAAGTCTTTGTCTCGAGCAAAAGCCATTTTTTAAAATCACATATATATCGTCAGAAATCAACAAGAAAATCTCTGGTGTGTTTAAAGAGATTTTTTTTTTGCATAGAACCTGGAAAGGAAAGAATCTTTAAAAAGATTTTTATACATGTAGGTACAAATCAACATTACTTATTTGGTATAACTCATAAATGCTTGTATTGAATTTTGAAGAACTCTTAAAGATTTGTTGGAAAGATTTTAAGAACCCATCATTTGTCTTGATACACCACCTTACCAAACATGACTTAAAAACTTATTCAAAAGGCCTTCTATAATAATTGGAATTTTCAGTAAGGTGACTTTTTTTATGGAGGGAGGCTATTACTCTATTTTATTCACAAGGTTGGGCGGAGCTTAAATTTCTCTGTCTTTTAGGTAAGATTTAAAGGTAGATTCCCGAAGTAATTGACCCATGACCAGCCCGGTCAATAAAATAAAGTAATACTTGCCAATCATTTGGGTAATACTGTTCCGACAGCCCTAACGAAAGGGACCCTGTTTTAGACAAGAAAATTGAAAAAAAATGCACCCTGTTCAAAACAAAAACCACAGCAACTAGATCCTGTTTAAGGCATATAGGCGAGCGGCGGATATCGAAAAAGTCGTCTAATTAAAAAGTTTAAATTACCCAAAAACCTCATGAGATTTTTTGAACTCAAATAAAAGGTTGATTATTCTATTTTATGGATATTAATGTTTGACAAGTCGAATATGGTCAGAAGATATAAAAAATATTGTTTTGTACATGAACCCTATGAAAATCTTTAACGGCTTGATTTTTTAAATTATTTTTTTTACCTATAAAAACACACACGAAAAAAAATTGTAAATACATCATGAAATATTTTGCTCAATTCTTTGTTTGCAATTGAAATTTTCAAAAACAATAATAGTTTTCTACAATTTTTATCGAATTAAAAATCACGAATAAAAGTAGCAAAAATACACGTTAATTTTAACTTTTGCAACATTAATTGTCATTTAAATCAAACAAATTGTATACTTAGATCAAGAAAATGTTGTAATGCTACTTTTTAGTTAAAACTGCATACTTCTGACGAATGATAATAAAGTTATACTTAATTGAATATGTAAGATTTTGAGAAAATTGACTGCAGATGACTCGGAAAACTGTCAGAGTGTCCCGTATTTACATTTTAACTATAATCTGATTGATTAGTAATTGTAAGAATTTTCATTTTTTGGTGTAATTATGAAGAATATGTGCTAGTTTTGGGTTTGTGTGAACACAAGAAATTAATTATTTGGTCTTTGCTTTTATTTTTAACCTGCGATGTTTGATAAAAGCAAAGTTTTAAAAATTTGTGAAAGGTGTACTTGACTTTTGAGGTGCGTTTGATATGTTGAACTGAATAAAAATTCGATTGCAGAAAAACAATAAATTAATGCCGTATTTTGGCGAAAATATTTGAAATTATGTTACTAGACTATCTATTTGAAACTAAAAGTATAAACTGTGCACGTAAGCATCCAGGAGCAAATCAAGAAATTTTCGAAAAAAAGGGGGGAGGGCTCTTAATAAAGCATTGTTGTTGAAGATGTTCATGACAGTTTTGCCTGAAATCTATAAGATTTTTTTAACATTTTGTCACTAAGCGACATTAAGGGGCTCCCGGAACAACCCACCTGCTGAAGCCGTCATTGTACAATGATTTGGTCGTCTTTTGAACTTATGACTTCACGCTTAAAAATGTCTAATCTTTGAGCTCAAATTGCAGAATGTTCTGACCATTTTAGAGGCGTCAAACTAATATGTTCTGAAAGCCAAAACTCTTATCTCTCTATTAAGTCCAAAATATCGCCAAAGGTTTGTTATTAAGTTATAAAACTTAAAAGTTTTTAAAACCTTTATTCGCCACTTAACTCTAATGTGTTTTTTAGTTAGTTTTTCGATGATTTTCTTTCTTTTTTTCTGTGCAAAGTTATTGTTCTCTACTTAACTAGTTGGATTTAAGATATTGTTGTTGGTTTTTGATTCCTATTCCGTTTTAAACATGTTAATGGTAACTCAGTACACTTTTTATTAAAAACCTAATATTCTGGTATAATCCACAAATGTGGTGTTTTTGAGTCAATGAACACATTTGAACCATTTATTTTTGTTACAAACGAAAGATAAGATAATGTTTAACAAATAGAGAAAAAAGTGAGTGAAAATGTGAATTCTTTTTTTCGCAATTCAAACTTTTATACACAAAAATCAAAATAATTTGACCCTTTTCTAAAAATAGAAAAATTGACGTAATAAATGTCTTCAAGGAGACCAAAAGTGAATGATTTATATTCACTTATATATGTAAGTAATATTTAGTCTTTATTTTCTAACTTTTAACCACATTTTGTAACATTTTAGTTGCCTTAATGTTTGCAGACTCAAACTTTTAGATTTTGGGTAGTGACCTTTGACCTTTAATTTTTTCATGTTCTGACCAGATTCCAAATGGCAAACATCGATATTATTAAAGCTGAAATATTAAACTATCAAAATAGTTAAAAATATCCCATGAGGTTTTTGGGTAATTTAAATTTTTTTTAAGACCCTTTCCGCCGCTCGCCTAATATTAGTTCATATGTTTGTGTGGTGTAGTCTTTTTTGAACAATTTTCCATTCTATGAAATGTTATATTCAGAAGTGTCATTCCTGTATTCCATTACATCAATCACTAAAGCTGAAAGAATAATGGATTCCGTTAAAGGTCATTCGGCGGCTTCAAATGCAAATGAAGCCACCTCACTCTATTGGTAATTGTGAGCAAAATTTGTATCTCGAGCAAATGCCATTGTTTAAAATCACACTAATATGGCCACAAAATCGAAAGGAAAATGTCACGTCATAAGAACTTTTTCTAAAAGAACCTGCAAAACACATAAAGGTCGTAAAAACGATTACTACAAGGGCAGATACTGATTGGTAAAAGCTAAAAATAATGGGAGAGTGTAGTTTGGTGCCATAAAACCTGGCTAACCCACCATTTATTTTTAAATGCTTGCTCCAAGTCAAGATCATTGTTATCTTCAATTTCTTAAGATTGATATTCCAAGTTCGATCATTTTGTTATTATCTTTATTTAAAAGAATGCATGCATCTAACATGTCTGATGAATAAGAATTAAAATATAAAAAAAAATGTATACAAGCTGACCCCGGACACCCGCTATGGACCGCCTTTTGTTCTAGTACGTATTGAAAATACAGGAAAATATTTTACATTACAGATTTCTGTAATATTTTTAAAGTCTTTTAACAGCATATATTGTTGTAAACACATGTCTAAGTATTGTATATTTTCCGGGACAATTCTCTGGATTCCCAAATTACATAAAAATCCATACAAACAGCGCTTCATTGCAGGGTCATCCAAATGTACAACTAAACCTCTTTCAGTTTTGTTGACTTCAATAATTACGGCAGTAAAATCCGGCCTCCAGAAATATTACGATTGTTGTTATTCTAGAAATGGTGTCAATCAAATGTGGATCCTGAAGAATTCGAAAGAACTGATGGAGATTCTTAACTCTAAATCAGTTTCATCTTGTAAAAGCATCAAAACATTCGATTTCTCCACACTTTACACTTCTATTCCACATGAACAACTGAAATCGCGATTGGCACAGCTGATTAAACGCAGCTTTTTCAAAAAGAATGGAAAACGCAGATACAAATTTCTTGTTGTAGTCGATTATACCAAGACTTACTTTGTCATCAATGAGTCCAAGAAAAAGAACAAATTTACAGAAGACCAAATAATCGACATGCTCAACTTTCTTATTGACAACATATTTGTTCAGTTTGGTGGACGTGTTTTTCAGAAAACAATAGGGATTCCAATGGGCACTAATTGTGCACCTTTGCTTGCTGATTTGTTTCTTCATTCATATGAAACAGACTTCTTGCAATCTCTTCTAGACAAAAAAGACCGTAGACTAGCTCTCTCTTTCAACCTCACGTTCCGTTATATTGATGATGTCCTTTCACTAAACAATTCTCGATTTGGTGACTTTCTCCATCTCATATATCCACAGGAGCTTGAGATAAAGGACACAACGGATTCTAGGAAGTCTGCTTCATATTTAGATCTACATCTCGAAATTGACTCTCAAGGAAGACTTTCAACAAGGCTCTATGACAAACGTGATGACTTCAACTTTCCAATCGTCAACTTCCCCTTCTTGTGTAGCAATATTCCGTCAGCTCCAGCTTATGGAGTTTACGTATCTCAATTGATTCGTTACTCCAGAGCGTGCGGGACTTACATCGATTTCCTTAGCAGAGCGACACGTCTGACGCAAAAATTGCTCACACAGGGTTATGTTGCTCCTCGGTTGCTGTCTTCACTCAAGAAATTTTATGGAAGACATCATGCACTTATAGACAAATATGGGATTTCGATCTCTCAGATGAGTGCAGATGTTGGTTTGTCATAGGGTGTTGTTTTGTCTTCCTTTACTGGATTTGACACGCTGAATGGACTATTGGCAACGCGACGGGTGTGCTATAGCAAGCAGGAACTGCTTACTCTTCCGGAGCACCTGAGTTCACTCTTGTTTCGACTGGAGTTCGTGTTGTTGATTGATATTCAGTTGTTTTGTGTTTCCATGTTTTACGTGTTGTCTGTTTTTGTCCCGTTCTTGTTTGTGTTTACTGGTTTAGTCTCTGCCCTTTCGGACTTTTGACATTCGGATACCCCATTGGTACCTCTGCTTCTCTAGCTGTTACATGTACATGTATTAACGATTACAGCAACGGGGGCCAATGGCGAGTATATTTTTATCGGGGTATGGGTGTGGTAAGGAAAAAAAAGATATTATACATAAAATATTAATGTTAATATTGTTTGAACAATAAAACACTCCGAAAATAAAAACTGTTAACATGTAAATTGTAAAAGAATTTCAATATAAGCATGTGTTAATAATACAAAAATTAAGGAGCATCATTCCACACATCCGTCAATGCAGTAAAAAAATCTATATCCGTCATCATGGTGTCTCTATTTCTATCAAATACAGAACGGTTTAAAAACGGTAAAAGCGCACCAATACTTAAATTTTCCGCACAAGTCCACTAAAGAGTGCTCAGAACCTGATGTCAGGTCAGGCAAATTTGCCCACAAAGCAACTGGGGTGCGTGCCTCAGGTGATTGAAGGGTGTAGTCCTACCATAATAAATGCCGGGGTTTGCAGAATATAATGCGAAAATTCTTACTGCTAACTTTAGCAGTCCACCGTGTTGTGAAAATTGTCACGTTCCTTGCACGTTAAATACCCCATATGCTGCAAATCTCGGTTAAGTAAGACCCTTAGGATCCCCCGTAGAAGGCTTAATTGACTGATCCTACCCATACTTCCCTTAATTTCCAGTCCAAGTTGAAACTATCATCTTTGATGAACGTGTCCACTTTATCATCATTCCATGTTCATTATTTCCCCATGCCCACCTTTCGTGTCTATTTTACTCCCTGATTAGACCATCTTTGTGTTTCCTTAGGATTAAAGCAATGAATAACTAACGAACTAACTAACTATCCTATTATTATATCCTTATTTGAAGGACCGTGTGAACTCTTTGACTCTATAGACACTTTTGTTAAGAGCTTAATGAGCTGAACATTTAAGCAAGCAATCACTTTTCTTTATCTGCTATAGTTTTCATTATATAAGCCAAAAACATGCAAAATGTTATTTTAAGGGCCGTGTGAACACTTTGACCCCATGGAAACTTTTGTAGAGCTAAATGAGCTGAACATTAAAGCAAGCAACAGCTTTTCCCTTACTGCAATAGTTTTCATTCTATAGGCCAATAAAAAGCTTCGCCGAGCGCAGCATGATACGACTTGTTTTAGTGCCGTGTGGAGGTCGTAGAAAGCTTCCCCGTGCTTCAGTTGTATGCTCTTATATATTTTCGAGTACTGGAATATGTGTTGGAAAGACACAGTTTACATATTTCCAAAATTTGACAACGTTTGGCTGTTTCTTTAAAAATTGATATATTTATCTGTTTGGTCATTGTTGTAATATTTTTTGGCATTTTTTTTTAATCAAATCTAATATTTCCGGTTTTCCAAGTTTTCTACTCCTAGCGTGTCTGATGAAGGTTAATCCAGAAAAGCGCTTCACACGCAGTGAAAGTTTGCTTTTGTACATTTATTCAAATCATTTCAATATGTGGATCGTGTCTTTTTGGCACATATTCCATATTCTTTCGTTTTTAATATTATTTCAGAGTTTGGCTTTAGTGCCGTGTGGAGGTCGTAGAAAGCTTCCCCGTGCTTCAGTTGTATGCTCTTATATATTTTCGAGTACTGGAATATGTGTTGGAAAGACACAGTTTACATATTTCCAAAATTTGACAACGTTTGGCTGTTTCTTTAAAAATTGATATATATTTATCTGTTTGGTCATTGTTGTTATATTTTTTGGCATTTTTTTTTAATCAAATCTAATATTTCCGGTTTTCCAAGTTTTCTACTCCTAGCGTGTCTGATGAAGGTTAATCCAGAAAAGCGCTTCACACGCAGTGAAATTTTGCTTTTATACATTTATTCAAATCATTTCAATATGTGGATCGTGTCTTTTTGGCACATATTCCATATTCTTTCGTTTTTAATGCAATAGTTTTCATTCTATAGGCCAAAAAACTATTTTTTGCCATTAAGGGGCTGTAACCCCTAAAAGGGGTCATCTGACAACTTCGACCCTATGGAAACTTTTGTAGAGCTAAATGAGCTGAACATTTAAGTAAGCAACAGCTTTTCTCTATCTGCAATAGTTTTCATTCTGTAGGCCAATAAAAGCTTCGCCGAGCGCAGCATGATACGACCGCAACATTTTGAACCCTGTTGTTTTAGGCCCAATATGGATAGTCAATTGCTCTGGACACATGCAGCCCGTGGTGGACTGACAAAGGTTTTCGACACATGCAGCTTTTGGTGGACTTAAATTTTAAAAGGATTTTTTTTTCCAAAGGAGATCAAAATTAGACCACAAATTTTCCATTTTGGTCCCTAATTACACAATAGGGGGGAAAGGGGGGGGGTTGCAAAATTTCATTCTCAATTTTGTTTTTACTATTTGATAAGAACAAACATGCAAATAAAATTTTCAAAATCGGACCACTTATATAAAAGTTTCGATTTTGGCCCCTTTTGGACCCTAATCACATAAAAACGGGAAAAAAGGGGGCCCGCAAAAGTTAATCAGGTTCATTCTTTTATTGTTAGAACATTCTTCACAGCAATAAGCCAACTAGAAGCAAAGTTATGGCGGAAACAATAAAATATTTAAAATTGTTGCCCCTTTTGGGCCCCTTCATTTCGAAACAAAAAAAGGGGGACCCCCAAAATCAATCCCATTCACCCTTTTAAGGTAAGGAACATTATTGCCAAAGTACAAAGCAATCAGATGACTAGAACTAAAGTTATCATGGCAACAAACATGAAAGTAGCATTTTGGCCCCTTTTTGGTCCCACATTTCAAAACCAAAACAGAAGGGACCCCCAAAATCAATCCCATTCATCCTTATACACTCTATAAGGGGTCATCTGACAACTTCGACCCTGTGAAGACTTTTGTAGAGGTAAATAAATTGAACATTTAAGCAAGCAACAGCTTTTCTCTATCTGCAATAGTTTTCATTCTATAGGCCAAAAACACTATTTTTCGCCTCCAAGGGGCTGAAACCCCTTTAATGTGTCATCTGACAACTTCGACCCTATGGAGACTTTTGTAGAGGTAAATGAGCTGAACATTTAAGCAAGCATTAGCTTTTCTCTATCTGCAATAGTTTTCATTCTACAGGGCAAAAACATGAAAAAAACCTATTTTTTACCTTTAAAGAGATATAACCCCTATCAACGGTCATCTGACAACTTCGACCCAATGGAGACTCTTGTAGAGCCTAAGATCCTTGGGATTTTTTCTATCTGTTATGGTTGCTGAGTTTTATGCCATTTTAAGTGATTTTACCCTATGTTCTATTTTTAGTAACAGCGGCCATGTCTTAAAATGAGGATATTTTGTTGATCATTCCTGCAAAGTTTCAGTTAAATTGGTTCAGCGGTTTCAGAGAAGAAGATTTTTGAAATTGTTAACGGACGACGACGGACGACGGACGATTACGGACGCATAGTGATAGTATAAGCTTACATGGCCTTTGGCCAGGTGAGCTAAAAATGATAATCAGTACTTGTACTAAACAAATAAGAAGTCAGCATACATGTATAAAAAAATCATAATCTTCTTAAAAATCAAGTAGTTTCTCCCTTATGCATGTTATGAGAGTTATATCAAGTGTTGATGACGATACTTCTTATCACTTCTTAATTTAACACATTTTTAAACACTTAAACTTTACATGTGAATTCTACCATGTCTACTGTTTATCTTCTAAGGGTACATAGTTAACATAAGAATTAAAATCATGATAATGTTAATGATTAAAATATGTATAATGTACATTTAATGATAATATTTATTAAACTGATAATTCCAGTAGTATACGCAATGATAAGGGAATTAAGACTCTGCACTTAGGTCCTTACAAGTTAGTACTCTTTATACCTTTTACAAAGCTTTGGGAATAAAGACGAACAAAATATCTAAGTTCAGCGTATCTTAATGTCGAGATAACGTCAGGAAAAGTAAGGATGTGATGATCGATCTCAATTGTCATGTACTTAGACATAATAATGCTTAAATTCAACAACATGATAATAGAGTAATTTTTATAAAGAGTTTTATTTTTTTTCCAAAAACACCTTCGCCATGTGATAATCACTTCCATTATATCCACTGGTCAGGTTATTATCAACTACTTCTGTTTTATTATCAAACGCCAAAATCGGAATTGTATTAAAGACTTGGTCGACGTCGATTTAATTTATAGACATTTTCAAAACAACAACTAATGGCAAACGACACAGATGCATCTAAAAAAGAGTGCAATTTGTGTGTGAATTATACCACCTTCCCACTCACACTGATATATTGAAGTATATTATTAATCACATATAATTTCTTTATTTTGATTGGTTGAACAATACCACATGGTCATTTTGTATTTCTTTGGGTACATATAATATTCCTAAAAATAGAATTTTCAAGTGATATTTTTTAATACTGCATATCTATACGGCACGTTACTAAAAATAGATTTAAAAATTCCAGAAACTGCATATCTATACAGCACGTTACTAAAAATAGATTTTAAAAATTCCAGAAATTGAATCACATGACAAATGTATCCATTAAAAATTATTCTTTCTCTTCAACAAAAACAAATAATAATTGGAGTGATTGAGAAATATTTGAAGTCAAAATATTATAAAGAAAATAGTTTTATTGTATTTTGATAGTAATTTATTTATGTGGAAATGTGTCATACAAAAATCCAGTGAATGAAATATCTATACATCATAACATCAAAAGCTGTAATATGGTATGCATAAAACATTTGAAATTTCAAATTAACAACAATTTATGATTAATAATATAACAATTATAGCTTTTGGTTCGGTCAATACAAGAATATATCAACCAACAGATCGATGCATATCGACCTCGAACTGCGTTCTCGGCCAATATGGATCTGTTTGGTCGATATATGCTTGTATCGACCTCATACTAAAGCTATAATTGTATAATATGATAAAAATAGCATAACATGTCATTTCTCATATCAGATCAAAATCAGCCCGCGGTCTTTATAAAAAATGGCATGATATAATCTATAACTATCAAAGAAAAGACAAAACAAGACAAAGTCATACGATATTACCAAGAGAAACTGAGGATCGCATAAGACTTGACTTGTGCATGCATTTAGCGTCAAACATCTCTCTTCCATTGTGACATTGTCGTTTCTTTACGTTTGTTGTGATTACCTTCTTTGAGTCATTATAATTATCTAACAGAAATAAACTAAAAATTGTATATCCGCTCTTTCATGTATAACTATGATACATGTAGCTGAAACTGAAACTTACCACTTATTTCTAGAAATTACGACCATCACAGTCATTTTGATTTAAAAATAACAGATAAAAACAATCTTGAATAAAGAATTACATGTACTTACATATAATAAAAAAATAATACTCATCTAAATCTTTGTTCTAGTCCCAATTTTTCTGGTGACGCATATCGTGTTGCTATTGTATCATTTTCCCGGTTTAAAGTTCAACTCATTTCTAAATCATGACTTTGACTAAAAGTGTAAAAGAGCGCTAAAGTTTGAATAAATTATTTGAATTCTGAAAATTGTAAAGCGATTAACACTAGATATTGAATACGGCAGTGACAGTGAATCGGCCGAATTTCCTAACGGCCGGATGCATCGTATTCGTATTACATTAAAAAAATAAAACTATGTTATACTGCAGTTCTTAAGCACCGTCCTCTGGTGACCACTGCATTCATGGAACAACTATACTTCCATGTGTGCTTTGTGTACAGTACATACATACATAATTTAAATGATATGTTATCAATGCTGCTACTTGGAGTGTAATTATTGCAGTCCTGAAGCACCGCCCCCTGGTGACCATAGCAAGTATATGACTGTATCTTGTATATGTGCTCTGGTTACAGGGAGGGCTGCTAATATAAAATAAAATAATATTCATTACACTCATTGTTGTGGCTTGAGGTATTAATCATTAATCTATATTTATATCCAGGCTCCCATCTAAATATTTTATATTGCATCGTTACCCATTATATATTGTTACAATCATACCTTAATAATTGGGTGTTGCTAAAAGGTGGAACGGAAAACGGAACGGAAAAACGGAATTAGAAATTAATTTAAAAATTGAAATTTTTAGTTTTACCTCGCAATGTTGTTATTTTCTAATGCCAATAATGATTTTTCACTACTCTACACATTTACTGTTCGACTTTCAGATATAAAAAAATTATAATTTAAATGTAAATTGACTATCTTCAAGCATATACATGTATAAACTATATAAAAAATAGGATGAAACATCCTTCTATAATCTGCACATTTTTTAGACTTTTGGGATTGACCATCCCAGTTCGCATTTTTTGTCATTACCTTTATTAACATTAAAAAGTTGGTCAATGGTGCAAAGTAAAAAATAAAATGAACCGTAAATAGATATTTCAGAATATAAACAAAAATCTGTCAAAGTAAAAAATGGCCGGGTTTCGTTAAACAGGAAGTAGGTGAGCAACATACCTGAAATCAAATCCCACGTTATGGGACCTCATCCTGATGCGGTATACCAAATATCAAGTGGCTGTGATAAGTAGTTGCTGAGAAAACTGTTACAAAAAATTCTCATAAATATCAAAATAAGAGTTATTAAGAAGATTATGATTGAAATCGACAGGGAAAGAGAACGCAATTTCAGACAAAGTACCAATGGAACTCTCATGTGATCATATTCATGAACTTACGCGATTTCCACACCTCAGATGTGGGTTTGTCGTAGAACTTTTTTTGTCCTTTGCCAGATTTAATATGTGCGCTCAGTTTACCAATGGCAAAGCGATTGGTGTGCTGCAATAGGCAGGAACTCTTAGTACCCTTCTGTTCAGTCTCGTTGACGTCAGTTGTGTTGCTGATTGCAGCTTACTTTGATGTATTTATGTGTATATGAGTTTTTTTTATGTTGTCTGTTTCTTTTTGTACCAACTTATATTGTCTTTGCATAGGTGGACTTTTGATCGAGGCATTTGAATGTCCAAATTGGTACCTATATGATTCACCCTCAAATTTGCAGTGAGTACATATGGCCATTGTACGTGTAGCTGTCCACAATTAAGTCTCTCTGAGGGACTATTATCGTTTCTTTTGACTATCCTTGCAAATAGTGCCAAGAGATAGTAGAACATTTTGTCCTCTCACGAGGAGCCTACCACGGACCTTGTCCCCGGTTTTTTAAACATAAAATAAAGCAGTTAGAAAGAAAGTTGTACAGATTTTTAAATAATATCTAAATAATGACATGGAACCTTTAGAATAGAATAGAATAGAATATTTTGATTACCAAATTCAATGGCCGGTTAAAGGAATAACATAAAATTACATATTACAAAACATTACAGAATAATTAAGTGTAACAAATGTATTTCATTGGTACAGTAATTAAGGAAAAGGTCAGTGGTCAAATGGAGTTAATAGTATTACTTATGCATATACATTGGTTAAGTTTTTCTATATTCAAAGCATCTTATCTTCTGAATATTAAAAGAAACTAACGCAGTTCGCGGTTTTGAATAGCTAATATAAATGATATCTAAATTAAATTTTTCATACATGTATATACACATCTTCGCTAGCCAAGGGTTACGATTCGCTATCTCTCATCTTCACCCTTGGCAGATCTAAAAGGTTTTTTGTAATCTCAACATTTTAATTATTTCCCTTGAAGCAATATCAATTCCAAGTTAAAAAAAATATTTTCATCCAGATACTTGCAAAAATAGGAGATATTTTATTCCATTAACGACAAACATTTATCTAAAGATAAAATAAAGGTAATTGTGGTAAGATTTGATCAAAAGTGCTAATATTTTTTGCAAAAATAATAATTATTTATCACCTTTGTGAACCCACGTGTTTGTTAACAGATTGTTAAAAAATGAAAATGGAGCATTTTGATTGGATGCAGCCAACTTTCACTGCATCCAATCACATGAGAGAATGCATGACCACAAAAATCTTTCTATATCTGCCAAGGGTGAAGATGAGAGATAGCGGATCATAACCCTTGGCTAGCGAAGAGGGTATATACATAAACATCAAGAATTCAATGCGTTTACTAGTGAAAACCCATTTTTAGCATTAAGAATTGAGAAAATTGCGAAATCAATCTATAAATTGTATTATATAAATATTAATTTTTAATTCCGTTTTTCCGTTTCCGTTTTTCCGTTCCGTTTTCCGTTCCGCCTTTTAGCAACACCCTTTATAATTGTATACTTTATTCTTTGCTAAACCGAAGGCCCAGGTGAGGTATTGCCATCGTCTGTCGTCGCCGTCTGTCGTCCGTTAACATTTTTTTCAAAAATTTTCTCCTCTGAAACTACTGAACATGCAGAATTTAATGAAACTTGGAATGAATGATCCTTAGGGTGTCCTGCACTAAACTTATGTTTCGATTTTTTGATTCGTCGAAAAACGTGTCCGCCGTTACTAAAATTAGACCAGGGGGGTCAGACTACTGTTTTTGGCTTTTAAATCAAAAAGTATAAGAGATAGATGAAATATGATGCCACCCTACTGCTTCAGCATCGAAAAATCTACAAAAGTCTTCATTTGTTCGAAGTTGTCAGATGATCCCTCAAAGGGGTAGCCCCTTAAAGGTGAAAGATAGCCCTTTTTCATATTTTTGGCTTATAGAATGAAAACTATTGCAGAAGCAGAGGTACCAATGGGGTATCCGAATATCAAAAGTCCGAAAGGGCAGAGACAAAACCAGTTAACACCAACAAGAACGGGACAAAAACAGACAACATGTAAAACATGGAAACACAAAACAACTGAATATCAATCAACAACGCGAACTCCAGTCGAAACAAGAGTGAACTCAGGTGCTCCGGATAGAGATAAGAGAAAAGCTGTTGCTTGCTCAAATGTTCAGCTCGTTTAGCTCTGCAAAAGTCTTAATAAGATCGAAGTTGTCAGATGATCCCTTATAGGGGTTACGGCCCCTTAAAGGAGAAAAAATAGTGTTTTAGGCGTATAGAATGAAAACTATTGCAGATAGAGAAAAGCTTGCTTAAATGTTCAGCTCATTTTGCTTTACGAAGTTGTCAGATGAACGTGTTTTCATGTTTTTGGGTCTATAGAATGAAAACTATTGCAGGTAGAGAAAAGCGGTTGCTTGCTTAAATTTTCAGCTCATTAAGCTCTAAAAAGTTTCCATAGAGTCAAAGTTGTCAGATGACTCCTTATAGGGGTAACGAACGGCCCCTTAAGTAACATTTTACATGTTTTTTGGCCTAAAGAATGAAAACTATTGCTGAAGGTGAAAAGCTGTTGTTTGCTTAAATGTTCACTGTATTTAGTTTTTCAAAAGTTCCATAGGGTTGAAGTGGTCAGATGACCCCTTATAGGGAGTTACACCTTAAAGGTGAAAATCCCTTATAGGGGTTACGGCCCCTTTATGGTGAAAAATAGTGGTTTTGGCCTATAGAATGAAAACTATTGCAGATAGAGAAAAAAGCTGTTGCTTGCTTACACTAAGCTTATTAATCTCTACAAAAGTCTTCATAGGGTCGAAATCGGAAGATGATGTCCCTTTAAAGGTGAGAAAGGGTTTTTTTCCTTAAAGAATGAAAATATTTGCAGAAAGAGAAAAGCTTAAACATTCAGGTCATTAAGGTGAAATTTTTCATCTGTATAATCATTTTGAATTTGAAACGTAACTATTTTTACATCTGCATATCTTACATGTTATGGATTTTGTAAATTATAATAATAAATTTCTGTTTTTGAAAGTTTTACTGAAATAATTATGTTGCTTGTAATATTTACATTCATTATCTACAAGTAAAAGTTTTGATCACGTTTTCCCTCCATAACGAAGATCAAGAGTCGATATATTTAAATACTCGTTCCTTGACCATGTCACTCATTTCACCGGACCTCAAAAGGCAGCAACCAGTCGAGTTGTTCAGGTAAAGCCACTTAAAAGCGGTTCGCCTGCACTGATCACCAAGAAGTTAACACAGGACAGTTCGTAATTGTAAATACGTTTTTTTTTTAATTGTAGATAATGCTGTTTATGATTTTTTCATTTGCTCGAATCCTCCCTTTTCGCCCTCAACTGGTTTTATACAAACCCCGGTGGCGTAAAGGTCCACTTCTTGTCGTTGCAGGGGACTGATCGAGAGTATTTTGACATCGTGTAAGCACTAAGCCCACAAGTTGTGTACCCCTTAAGTAGCTTAATAGGGTGGTCCTCGCCCGGCCGCGGGGGTTGAAAATTCATAGGCCGAAAGCCTGATGGCTGACCATAATGGGCAAACATATGTGGAGAGAGCCACGCTTCATACACGTTAGAGATCCCTGTGTAGAACGCACCAATTTCTGTCCCTACCCACATCTCCCCTTTTCCAGCCGTTATCAGATCAAGCTGTTTTTTCTTTTTTTTCCGGTCCCATTTTTCATGTTTATCTTATCCTTTCCATGCTTATCGCCCTTATATATAAACTCTGTATTGTTGCTAGGGCAGAAAACACCAATTCACTTAATAATTATGCCGATGTATGAAAATAAAATTAAAATAAAGAGGTGATAAAGGTCTCAGTAAATTGGACCAGAGTCTCCGACAATTGGAATGTGTTTCATTTTTTGTTAGACCATCTTACCGTGTCCTCTCAGCAACAAACACTTGTTGTGGTGAGGTGGACATTCTGGACGACTCATAACAAATAACATGTCTCTTGTATTCATAGAAGAGAGATATCCCTAAAGTGTCCGCTATAAATTCATTAAAATACTGAAGCATACGCTGGTTCTTACTTTTAAAGCTAGGGCGCATGGGCAGATAAAAAAATAGTTCTTATTTTCAGGCTAGGGCATGGACAGATAAAAAAATAGTTCTTACTTTTCAGGCTAGGACATGGGCAGATAATAAAGATAGTTCTTACTTTTCAGGCTAGGACATGGGCAGATAATAAAAATAGTTCTTACTTTTCATGCTAAGGCATGGGCAGATAATAAAAATAGTTCTTACTTTTCAGGCTAGGTAATGGGCAGATAATAAAAATAGTTTTTACTTTTCATGCTAGGGCATGGTCAGATAATAAAAATAGTTCTTACTTTTCAGGCTAGGTAATGGGCAAATAATAAAAATAGTTCTTACTTTTCAGGCTAGGACATGGGCAGTAAATAAAAAAATAGTTCTTACTTTTCAGGCTAGGTAATGGGCAGATAATAAAAATAGTTCTTACTTTTCAGGCTAGGTAATGGGCAGATAATAAAAATAGTTCTTACTTTTCAGGCTAGGACATGGGCAGATAATAAAAATAGTTCTTACTTTTCATGCTAGGGCATGGGCAGATAATAAAAATAGTTCTTACTTTTCAGGCTAGGTGATGGGCAGATAATAAAAAAAATAGTTCTTACTTTTCAGGCTAGGACATGGGCAGATAATAAAAAAAGTTCTTACTTTTCAGGCTAGGTAATGGGCAGATAATAAAAATAGTTCTTACTTTTCATGCTAGGGCATGGGCAGATAATAAAAATAGTTCTTACTTTTCAGGCTAGGTAATGGGCAGATAATAAAAATAGTTCTTACTTTTCAGGCTAGGACATGGGCAGATTATAAAAAATAGTTCTTACTTTTCAGGCTAGGTAATGGGCAGAATATAAAAACAGTTCTTACTTTTCAGGCTAGGACATGGGCAGATAATAAAAATAGTTCTTACTTTATAGACGAAACGCGCGTCAGGCGTAGCAAAATTAATTGTCTGGAACTTTGTTGTCATTTGTATTTCGAACACACGTGAAGGTTAGCACTGCTGGTGGAGTTTAAATTCCCCGAGGTTAGCCCGCTCCGGCACCAACACTTTTGAGTTGGAGAATACATCAAAGCTTTAAATTATCCGTCTAAATTTCAAAATTGTCTAAACCCTAAGGTTCTTCCTACCCCAGACATAGGTTGAATATCTTAGCAATAATTTGGTTCCCCAGTTTGGTATTTTTTGGTTATACTGTTCAATGCTCTTCATATTCATACAGTGTTTGGCATTTTCAATATTTTTGGTAGAGCGCCTCTGATGAGTCTTGAATAGACGAAACGCGCGTCAGGCGTAGCAAAATTAATTGTCTGGAACTTTGTTGTCATTTGTATTTCGAACACACGTGAAGGTTAGCACTGCTGGTGGAGTTTAAATTCCCCGAGGTTAGCCCGCTCCGGCACCAACACTTTTGAGTTGGAGAATACATCAAAGCTTTAAATTATCCGTCTAAATTTCAAAATTGTCTAAACCCTAAGCGGTTCTTCCTACCCCAGACATAGGTTGAATATCTTAGCAATAATTTGGTTCCCCAGTTTGGTATTTTTTGGTTATACTGTTCAATGCTCTTCATATTCATACAGTGTTTGGCATTTTCAATATTTTTGGTAGAGCGCCTCTGATGAGTCTTGAATAGACGAAACGCGCATCAGGCGTAGCAAAATTAATTGTCTGGAACTTTGTTGTCATTTGTATTTAGAACACACGTGAAGGTTAGCACTGCTGGTGGAGTTTAAATTCCCCGAGGTTAGCCCGCTTCGGCACCAACACTTTTGAGTTGGAGAATACATCAAAGCTTTAAATTATCCGTCTAAATTTCAAAATTGTCTAAACCCTAAGGTTCTTCCTACCCCAGACATAGGTTGAATATCTTAGCAATAATTTGGTTCCCCAGTTTGGTATTTTTTGGTTATACTGTTCAATGCTCTTCATATTCATACAGTGTTTGGCATTTTCAATATTTTTGGTAGAGCGCCTCTGATGAGTCTTGAATAGACGAAACGCGCGTCAGGCGTAGCAAAATTAATTGTCTGGAACTTTGTTGTCATTTGTATTTCGAACACACGTGAAGGTTAGCACTGCTGGTGGAGTTTAAATTCCCCGAGGTTAGCCCGCTCCGGCACCAACACTTTTGAGTTGGAGAATACATCAAAGCTTTAAATTATCCGTCTAAATTTCAAAATTGTCTAAACCCTAAGCGGTTCTTCCTACCCCAGACATAGGTTGAATATCTTAGCAATAATTTGGTTCCCCAGTTTGGTATTTTTTGGTTATACTGTTCAATGCTCTTCATATTCATACAGTGTTTGGCATTTTCAATATTTTTGGTAGAGCGCCTCTGATGAGTCTTGAATAGACGAAACGCGCATCAGGCGTAGCAAAATTAATTGTCTGGAACTTTGTTGTCATTTGTATTTAGAACACACGTGAAGGTTAGCACTGCTGGTGGAGTTTAAATTCCCCGAGGTTAGCCCGCTTCGGCACCAACACTTTTGAGTTGGAGAATACATCAAAGCTTTAAATTATCCGTCTAAATTTCAAAATTGTCTAAACCCTAAGGTTCTTCCTACCCCAGACATAGGCTGAATATCTTAGCAATAATTTGGTTCCCCAGTTTGGTATTTTTTGGTTATACTGTTCAATGCTCTTCATATTCATACAGTGTTTGGCATTTTCAATATTTTTGGTAGAGCGCCTCTGATGAGTCTTGAATAGACGAAACGCGCGTCAGGCGTAGCAAAATTAATTGTCTGGAACTTTGTTGTCATTTGTATTTCGAACACACGTGAAGGTTAGCACTGCTGGTGGAGTTTAAATTCCCCGAGGTTAGCCCGCTCCGGCACCAACACTTTTGAGTTGGAGAATACATCAAAGCTTTAAATTATCCGTCTAAATTTCAAAATTGTCTAAACCCTAAGGTTCTTCCTACCCCAGACATAGGTTGAATATCTTAGCAATAATTTGGTTCCCCAGTTTGGTATTTTTTGGTTATACTGTTCAATGCTCTTCATATTCATACAGTGTTTGGCATTTTCAATATTTTTGGTAGAGCGCCTCTGATGAGTCTTGAATAGACGAAACGCGCGTCAGGCGTAGCAAAATTAATTGTCTGGAACTTTGTTGTCATTTGTATTTCGAACACACGTGAAGGTTAGCACTGCTGGTGGAGTTTAAATTCCCCGAGGTTAGCCCGCTCCGGCACCAACACTTTTGAGTTGGAGAATACATCAAAGCTTTAAATTATCCGTCTAAATTTCAAAATTGTCTAAACCCTAAGGTTCTTCCTACCCCAGACATAAGTTGAATATCTTAGCAATAATTTGGTTCCCCAGTTTGGTATTTTTTGGTTATACTGTTCAATGCTCTTCATATTCATACAGTGTTTGGCATTTTCAATATTTTTGGTAGAGCGCCTCTGATGAGTCTTGAATAGACGAAACGCGCGTCAGGCGTAGCAAAATTAATTGTTTGGAACTTTGTTGTCATTTGTATTTCGAACACACGTGAAGGTTAGCACTGCTGGTGGAGTTTAAATTCCCCGAGGTTAGCCCGCTCCGGCACCAACACTTTTGAGTTGGAGAATACATCAAAGCTTTAAATAATCCGTCTAAATTTCAAAATTGTCTAAACCCTAAGGTTCTTCCTACCCCAGACATAGGTTGAATATCTTAGCAATAATTTGGTTCCCCAGTTTGGTATTTTTTGGTTATACTGTTCAATGCTCTTCATATTCATACAGTGTTTGGCATTTTCAATATTTTTGGTAGAGCGCCTCTGATGAGTCTTGAATAGACGAAACGCGCGTCAGGCGTAGCAAAATTAATTGTCTGGAACTTTGTTGTCATTTGTATTTCGAACACACGTGAAGGTTAGCACTGCTGGTGGAGTTTAAATTCCCCGAGGTTAGCCCGCTCCGGCACCAACACTTTTGAGTTGGAGAATACATCAAAGCTTTAAATTATCCGTCTAAATTTCAAAATTGTCTAAACTCTAAGCGGTTCTTCCTACCCCAGACATAGGTTGAATATCTTAGCAATAATTTGGCTCCCAAGTTTGGTATTTTTTGGTTATACTGTTCAATGCTCTTCATATTCATACAGTGTTTGGCATTTTCAATATTTTTGGTAGAGCGCCTCTGATGAGTCTTGAATAGACGAAACGCGCGTCAGGCGTAGCAAAATTAATTGTCTGGAACTTTGTTGTCATTTGTATTTCGAACACACGTGAAGGTTAGCACTGCTGGTGGAGTTTAAATTCCCCGAGGTTAGCCCGCTCCGGCACCAACACTTTTGAGTTGGAGAATACATCAAAGCTTTAAATTATCCGTCTAAATTTCAAAATTGTCTAAACCCTAAGGTTCTTCCTACCCCAGACATAGGTTGAATATCTTAGCAATAATTTGGTTCCCCAGTTTGGTATTTTTTGGTTATACTGTTCAATGCTCTTCATATTCATACAGTGTTTGGCATTTTCAATATTTTTGGTAGAGCGCCTCTGATGAGTCTTGAATAGACGAAACGCGCGTCAGGCGTAGCAAAATTAATTGTCTGGAACTTTGTTGTCATTTGTATTTCGAACAAACGTGAAGGTTAGCACTGCTGGTGTAGTTTAAATTCCCCGAGGTTAGCCCGCTCTGGCACCAACACTTTTGAGTTGGAGAATACATCAAAGCTTTAAATTATCCGTCTAAATTTCAAAATTGTCTAAACCCTAAGGTTCTTCCTACCCCAGACATAGGTTGAATATCTTAGCAATAATTTGGTTCCCCAGTTTGGTATTTTTTGGTTATACTGTTCAATGCTCTTCATATTCATACAGTGTTTGGCATTTTCAATATTTTTGGTAGAGCGCCTCTGATGAGTCTTGAATAGACGAAACGCGCGTCAGGCGTAACAAAATTAATTGTCTGGAACTATGTTGTCATTTGTATTTCGAACACACGTGAAGGTTAGTACTGCTGGTGGAGTTTAAATTCCCCGAGGTTAGCCCGCTCCGGCACCAACACTTTTGAGTTGGAGAATACATCAAAGCTTTAAATTATCCGTCTAAATTTCAAAATTGTCTAAACCCTAAGGTTCTTCCTACCCCAGACATAGGTTGAATATCTTAACGATAATTTGGTTCCCCAGTTTGGTATTTTTTGGTTATACTGTTCAATGCTCTTCATATTCATACAGTGTTTGGCATTTCAATATTTTTGGTAGAGCGCCTCTGATGAGTCTTGAATAGACGAAACGCGCGTCAGGCGTAGCAAAATTAATTGTCTGGAACTTTGTTGTCATTTGTATTTCGAACACACTTGATGGTTAGCACTGCTGGTGGAGTTTAAATTCCCCGAGGTTAGCCCGCTCCGGCACCAACACTTTTGAGTTGGAGAATACATCAAAGCTTTAAATTATCCGTCTAAATTTCAAAATTGTCTAAACCCTAAGCGGTTCTTCCTACCCCAGACATAGGTTGAATATCTTAGCAATAATTTGGTTCCCCAGTTTGTTATTTTTTGGTTATACTGTTCAATGCTCTTCATATTCATACAGTGTTTGGCATTTTCAATATTTTTGGTAGAGCGCCTCTGATGAGTCTTGAATAGACGAAACGCGCGTCAGGCGTAACAAAATTAATTGTCTGGAACTTTGTTGTCATTTGTATTTCGAACACACGTGAAGGTTAGCACTGCTGTTGGAGTTTAAATTCCCCGAGGTTAGCCCGCTGCGGCACCGACACTTTTGAGTTGGAGAATACATCAAAGCTTTAAATTATCCGTCTAAATTTCAAAATTGTCTAAACCCTAAGGTTCTTCCTACCCCAGACATAGGTTGAATATCTTAACGATAATTTGGTTTCCCAGTTTGGTATTTTTTGGTTATACTGTTCAATGCTCTTCATATTCATACAGTGTTTGGCATTTTCAATATTTTTGGTAGAGCGCCTCTGATGAGTCTTGAATAGACGAAACGCGCGTCAGGCGTAGCAAAATTAATTGTCTGGAACTTTGTTGTCATTTGTATTTCGAACACACTTGATGGTTAGCACTGCTGGTGGAGTTTAAATTCCCCGAGGTTAGCCTGCTCCGGCACCAACACTTTTGAGTTGGAGAATACATCAAAGCTTTAAATTATCCGTCTAAATTTCAAAATTGTCTAAACCCTAAGCGGTTCTTCCTACCCCAGACATAGGTTGAATATCTTAGCAATAATTTGGTTCCCCAGTTTGGTATTTTTTGGTTATACTGTTCAATGCTCTTCATATTCATACAGTGTTTGGCATTTTCAATATTTTTGGTAGAGCGCCTCTGATGAGTCTTGAATAGACGAAACGCGCGTCAGGCGTAGCAAAATTAATTGTCTGGAACTTTGTTGTCATTTGTATTTCGAACACACGTGAAGGTTAGCACTGCTGGTGGAGTTTAAATTCCCCGAGGTTAGCCCGCTCCGGCACCAACACTTTTGAGTTGGAGAATACATCAAAGCTTTAAATTATCCGTCTAAATTTCAAAATTGTCTAAACCCTAAGGTTCTTCCTACCCCAGACATAGGTTGAATATCTTAGCAATAATTTGGTTCCCCAGTTTGGTATTTTTTGGTTATACTATTCAATGCTCTTCATATTCATACAGTGTTTGGCATTTTCAATATTTTTGGTAGAGCGCCTCTGATGAGTCTTGAATAGACGAAACGCGCGTCAGGCGTAACAAAATTAATTGTCTGGAACTTTGTTGTCATTTGTATTTCGAACACACGTGAAGGTTAGCACTGCTGGTGGAGTTTAAATTCCCCGAGGTTAGCCCGCTCCGGCACCAACACTTTTGAGTTGGAGAATACATCAAAGCTTTAAATTATCCGTCTAAATTTCAAAATTGTCTAAACCCTAAGGTTCTTCCTACCCCAGACATAGGTTGAATATCTTAGCAATAATTTGGTTCCCCAGTTTGGTATTTTTTGGTTATACTGTTCAATGCTCTTCATATTCATACAGTGTTTGGCATTTTCAATATTTTTGGTAGAGCGCCTCTGATGAGTCTTGAATAGACGAAACGCGCGTCAGGCGTAGCAAAATTAATTGTCTGGAACTTTAATGTCATTTGTATTTCGAACACACGTGAAGAATAGCACTGCTGGTGGAGTTTAAATTCCCCGAGGTTAGCCCGCTCCGGCACCAACACTTTTGAGTTGGAGAATACATCAAAGCTTTAAATTATCCGTCTAAATTTCAAAATTGTCTAAACCCTAAGCTGTTCTTCCTACCCCAGACATAGGTTGAATATCTTAGCAATAATTTGGTTCCCCAGTTTGGTATTTTTTGGTTATACTGTTCAATGCTCTTCATATTCATACAGTGTTTGGCATTTTCAATATTTTTGGTAGAGCGCCTCTGATGAGTCTTGAATAGACGAAACGCGCGTCAGGCGTAGCAAAATTAATTGTCTGGAACTTTGTTGTCATTTGTATTTCGAACACACGTGAAGGTTAGCACTGCTGGTGGAGTTTAAATTCCCCGAGGTTAGCCCGCTACGGCACCAACACTTTTGAGTTGGAGAATACATCAAAGCTTTGAATTATCCGTCTAAATTTCAAAATTTTCTAAACCCTAAGGTTCTTCCTACCCCAGACATAGGTTGAATATCTTAGCAATAATTTGGTTCCCCAGTTTGGTATTTTTTGGTTATACTGTTCAATGCTCTTCATATTCATACAGTGTTTGGCATTTTCAATATTTTTGGTAGAGCGCCTCTGATGAGTCTTGAATAGACGAAACGCGCGTCAGGCGTAGCAAAATTAATTGTCTGGAACTTTGTTGTCATTTGTATTTCGAACACACGTGAAGGTTAACACTGCTGGTGGAGTTTAAATTCCCCGAGGTTAGCCCGCTCCGGCACCAACACTTTTGAGTTGGAGAATACATCAAAGCTTTAAATTATCCGTCTAAATTTCAAAATTGTCTAAACCCTAAGCGGTTCTTCCTACCCCAGACATAGGTTGAATATCTTAGCAATAATTTGGTTCCCCAGTTTGGTATTTTTTGGTTATACTGTTCAATGCTCTTCATATTCATACAGTGTTTGGCATTTTCAATATTTTTGGTAGAGCGCCTCTGATGAGTCTTGAATAGACGAAACGCGCGTCAGGCGTAGCAAAATTAATTGTCTGGAACTTTGTTGTCATTTGTATTTCGAACACGCGTGAAGGTTAGCACTGCTGGTGGAGTTTAAATTCCCCGAGGTTAGCCCGCTCCGGCACCAATACTTTTGAGTTGGAGAATACATCAAAGCTTTGAATTATCCGTCTAAATTTCAAAATTGTCTAAACCTTAAGGTTCTTCTTACCCCAGACATAGGTTGAATATCTTAGCAATAATTTGGTTCCCCAGTTTGGTATTTTTTGGTTATACTGTTCAATGCTCTTCATATTCATACAGTGTTTGGCATTTTCAATATTTTTGGTAGAGCGCCTCTGATGAGTCTTGAATAGACGAAACGCGCGTCAGGCGTAGCAAAATTAATTGTCTGGAACTTTGTTGTCATTTGTATTTCGAACACACGTGAAGGTTAGCACTGCTGGTGGAGTTTAAATTCCCCGAGGTTAGCCCGCTCCGGCACCAACACTTTTGAGTTGGAGAATACATCAAAGCTTTAAATTATCCGTCTAAATTTCAAAATTGTCTAAACCCTAAGGTTCTTCCTACCCCAGACTTAGGTTGAATATCTTAGCAATAATTTGGTTCCCCAGTTTGGTATTTTTTGGTTATACTGTTCAATGCTCTTCATATTCATACAGTGTTTGGCATTTTCAATATTTTTGGTAGAGCGCCTCTGATGAGTCTTGAATAGACGAAACGCGCGTCAGGCGTAGCAAAATTAATTGTCTGGAACTTTGTTGTCATTTGTATTTCGAACACACGTGAAGGTTAGCACTGCTGGTGGAGTTTAAATTCCCCGAGGTTAGCCCGCTCCGGCACCAACACTTTTGAGTTGGAGAATACATCAAAGCTTTAAATAATCCGTCTAAATTTCAAAATTGTCTAAACCCTAAGGTTCTTCCTACCCCAGACATAGGTTGAATATCTTAGCAATAATTTGGTTCCCCAGTTTGGTATTTTTTGGTTATACTGTTCAATGCTCTTCATATTCATACAGTGTTTGGCATTTTCAATATTTTTGGTAGAGCGCCTCTGATGAGTCTTGAATAGACGAAACGCGCGTCAGGCGTAACAAAATTAATTGTCTGGAACTTTGTTGTCATTTGTATTTCGAACACACGTGAAGGTTAGCACTGCTGGTGGAGTTTAAATTCCCCGAGGTTAGCCCGCTCCGGCACCAACACTTTTGAGTTGGAGAATACATCAAAGCTTTAAATTATCCGTCTAAATTTCAAAATTGTCTAAACTCTAAGCGGTTCTTCCTACCCCAGACATAGGTTGAATATCTTAGCAATAATTTGGCTCCCAAGTTTGGTATTTTTTGGTTATACTGTTCAATGCTCTTCATATTCATACAGTGTTTGGCATTTTCAATATTTTTGGTAGAGCGCCTCTGATGAGTCTTGAATAGACGAAACGCGCGTCAGGCGTAGCAAAATTAATTGTCTGGAACTTTGTTGTCATTTGTATTTCGAACACACGTGAAGGTTAGCACTGCTGGTGGAGTTTAAATTCCCCGAGGTTAGCCCGCTCCGGCACCAACACTTTTGAGTTGGAGAATACATCAAAGCTTTAAATTATCCGTCTAAATTTCAAAATTGTCTAAACCCTAAGGTTCTTCCTACCCCAGACATAGGTTGAATATCTTAGCAATAATTTGGTTCCCCAGTTTGGTATTTTTTGGTTATACTGTTCAATGCTCTTCATATTCATACAGTGTTTGGCATTTTCAATATTTTTGGTAGAGCGCCTCTGATGAGTCTTGAATAGACGAAACGCGCGTCAGGCGTAGCAAAATTAATTGTCTGGAACTTTGTTGTCATTTGTATTTCGAACAAACGTGAAGGTTAGCACTGCTGGTGTAGTTTAAATTCCCCGAGGTTAGCCCGCTCTGGCACCAACACTTTTGAGTTGGAGAATACATCAAAGCTTTAAATTATCCGTCTAAATTTCAAAATTGTCTAAACCCTAAGGTTCTTCCTACCCCAGACATAGGTTGAATATCTTAGCAATAATTTGGTTCCCCAGTTTGGTATTTTTTGGTTATACTGTTCAATGCTCTTCATATTCATACAGTGTTTGGCATTTTCAATATTTTTGGTAGAGCGCCTCTGATGAGTCTTGAATAGACGAAACGCGCGTCAGGCGTAACAAAATTAATTGTCTGGAACTATGTTGTCATTTGTATTTCGAACACACGTGAAGGTTAGTACTGCTGGTGGAGTTTAAATTCCCCGAGGTTAGCCCGCTCCGGCACCAACACTTTTGAGTTGGAGAATACATCAAAGCTTTAAATTATCCGTCTAAATTTCAAAATTGTCTAAACCCTAAGGTTCTTCCTACCCCAGACATAGGTTGAATATCTTAACGATAATTTGGTTCCCCAGTTTGGTATTTTTTGGTTATACTGTTCAATGCTCTTCATATTCATACAGTGTTTGGCATTTCAATATTTTTGGTAGAGCGCCTCTGATGAGTCTTGAATAGACGAAACGCGCGTCAGGCGTAGCAAAATTAATTGTCTGGAACTTTGTTGTCATTTGTATTTCGAACACACTTGATGGTTAGCACTGCTGGTGGAGTTTAAATTCCCCGAGGTTAGCCCGCTCCGGCACCAACACTTTTGAGTTGGAGAATACATCAAAGCTTTAAATTATCCGTCTAAATTTCAAAATTGTCTAAACCCTAAGCGGTTCTTCCTACCCCAGACATAGGTTGAATATCTTAGCAATAATTTGGTTCCCCAGTTTGTTATTTTTTGGTTATACTGTTCAATGCTCTTCATATTCATACAGTGTTTGGCATTTTCAATATTTTTGGTAGAGCGCCTCTGATGAGTCTTGAATAGACGAAACGCGCGTCAGGCGTAACAAAATTAATTGTCTGGAACTTTGTTGTCATTTGTATTTCGAACACACGTGAAGGTTAGCACTGCTGTTGGAGTTTAAATTCCCCGAGGTTAGCCCGCTGCGGCACCAACACTTTTGAGTTGGAGAATACATCAAAGCTTTAAATTATCCGTCTAAATTTCAAAATTGTCTAAACCCTAAGGTTCTTCCTACCCCAGACATAGGTTGAATATCTTAACGATAATTTGGTTTCCCAGTTTGGTATTTTTTGGTTATACTGTTCAATGCTCTTCATATTCATACAGTGTTTGGCATTTTCAATATTTTTGGTAGAGCGCCTCTGATGAGTCTTGAATAGACGAAACGCGCGTCAGGCGTAGCAAAATTAATTGTCTGGAACTTTGTTGTCATTTGTATTTCGAACACACTTGATGGTTAGCACTGCTGGTGGAGTTTAAATTCCCCGAGGTTAGCCTGCTCCGGCACCAACACTTTTGAGTTGGAGAATACATCAAAGCTTTAAATTATCCGTCTAAATTTCAAAATTGTCTAAACCCTAAGCGGTTCTTCCTACCCCAGACATAGGTTGAATATCTTAGCAATAATTTGGTTCCCCAGTTTGGTATTTTTTGGTTATACTGTTCAATGCTCTTCATATTCATACAGTGTTTGGCATTTTCAATATTTTTGGTAGAGCGCCTCTGATGAGTCTTGAATAGACGAAACGCGCGTCAGGCGTAGCAAAATTAATTGTCTGGAACTTTGTTGTCATTTGTATTTCGAACACACGTGAAGGTTAGCACTGCTGGTGGAGTTTAAATTCCCCGAGGTTAGCCCGCTCCGGCACCAACACTTTTGAGTTGGAGAATACATCAAAGCTTTAAATTATCCGTCTAAATTTCAAAATTGTCTAAACCCTAAGGTTCTTCCTACCCCAGACATAGGTTGAATATCTTAGCAATAATTTGGTTCCCCAGTTTGGTATTTTTTGGTTATACTATTCAATGCTCTTCATATTCATACAGTGTTTGGCATTTTCAATATTTTTGGTAGAGCGCCTCTGATGAGTCTTGAATAGACGAAACGCGCGTCAGGCGTAACAAAATTAATTGTCTGGAACTTTGTTGTCATTTGTATTTCGAACACACGTGAAGGTTAGCACTGCTGGTGGAGTTTAAATTCCCCGAGGTTAGCCCGCTCCGGCACCAACACTTTTGAGTTGGAGAATACATCAAAGCTTTAAATTATCCGTCTAAATTTCAAAATTGTCTAAACCCTAAGGTTCTTCCTACCCCAGACATAGGTTGAATATCTTAGCAATAATTTGGTTCCCCAGTTTGGTATTTTTTGGTTATACTGTTCAATGCTCTTCATATTCATACAGTGTTTGGCATTTTCAATATTTTTGGTAGAGCGCCTCTGATGAGTCTTGAATAGACGAAACGCGCGTCAGGCGTAGCAAAATTAATTGTCTGGAACTTTAATGTCATTTGTATTTCGAACACACGTGAAGAATAGCACTGCTGGTGGAGTTTAAATTCCCCGAGGTTAGCCCGCTCCGGCACCAACACTTTTGAGTTGGAGAATACATCAAAGCTTTAAATTATCCGTCTAAATTTCAAAATTGTCTAAACCCTAAGCTGTTCTTCCTACCCCAGACATAGGTTGAATATCTTAGCAATAATTTGGTTCCCCAGTTTGGTATTTTTTGGTTATACTGTTCAATGCTCTTCATATTCATACAGTGTTTGGCATTTTCAATATTTTTGGTAGAGCGCCTCTGATGAGTCTTGAATAGACGAAACGCGCGTCAGGCGTAGCAAAATTAATTGTCTGGAACTTTGTTGTCATTTGTATTTCGAACACACGTGAAGGTTAGCACTGCTGGTGGAGTTTAAATTCCCCGAGGTTAGCCCGCTACGGCACCAACACTTTTGAGTTGGAGAATACATCAAAGCTTTGAATTATCCGTCTAAATTTCAAAATTTTCTAAACCCTAAGGTTCTTCCTACCCCAGACATAGGTTGAATATCTTAGCAATAATTTGGTTCCCCAGTTTGGTATTTTTTGGTTATACTGTTCAATGCTCTTCATATTCATACAGTGTTTGGCATTTTCAATATTTTTGGTAGAGCGCCTCTGATGAGTCTTGAATAGACGAAACGCGCGTCAGGCGTAGCAAAATTAATTGTCTGGAACTTTGTTGTCATTTGTATTTCGAACACACGTGAAGGTTAGCACTGCTGGTGGAGTTTAAATTCCCCGAGGTTAGCCCGCTACGGCACCAACACTTTTGAGTTGGAGAATACATCAAAGCTTTGAATTATCCGTCTAAATTTCAAAATTTTCTAAACCCTAAGGTTCTTCCTACCCCAGACATAGGTTGAATATCTTAGCAATAATTTGGTTCCCCAGTTTGGTATTTTTTGGTTATACTGTTCAATGCTCTTCATATTCATACAGTGTTTGGCATTTTCAATATTTTTGGTAGAGCGCCTCTGATGAGTCTTGAATAGACGAAACGCGCGTCAGGCGTAGCAAAATTAATTGTCTGGAACTTTGTTGTCATTTGTATTTCGAACACACGTGAAGGTTAACACTGCTGGTGGAGTTTAAATTCCCCGAGGTTAGCCCGCTCCGGCACCAACACTTTTGAGTTGGAGAATACATCAAAGCTTTAAATTATCCGTCTAAATTTCAAAATTGTCTAAACCCTAAGCGGTTCTTCCTACCCCAGACATAGGTTGAATATCTTAGCAATAATTTGGTTCCCCAGTTTGGTATTTTTTGGTTATACTGTTCAATGCTCTTCATATTCATACAGTGTTTGGCATTTTCAATATTTTTGGTAGAGCGCCTCTGATGAGTCTTGAATAGACGAAACGCGCGTCAGGCGTAGCAAAATTAATTGTCTGGAACTTTGTTGTCATTTGTATTTCGAACACGCGTGAAGGTTAGCACTGCTGGTGGAGTTTAAATTCCCCGAGGTTAGCCCGCTCCGGCACCAATACTTTTGAGTTGGAGAATACATCAAAGCTTTGAATTATCCGTCTAAATTTCAAAATTGTCTAAACCTTAAGGTTCTTCTTACCCCAGACATAGGTTGAATATCTTAGCAATAATTTGGTTCCCCAGTTTGGTATTTTTTGGTTATACTGTTCAATGCTCTTCATATTCATACAGTGTTTGGCATTTTCAATATTTTTGGTAGAGCGCCTCTGATGAGTCTTGAATAGACGAAACGCGCGTCAGGCGTAGCAAAATTAATTGTCTGGAACTTTGTTGTCATTTGTATTTCGAACACACGTGAAGGTTAGCACTGCTGGTGGAGTTTAAATTCCCCGAGGTTAGCCCGCTCCGGCACCAACACTTTTGAGTTGGAGAATACATCAAAGCTTTAAATTATCCGTCTAAATTTCAAAATTGTCTAAACCCTAAGGTTCTTCCTACCCCAGACTTAGGTTGAATATCTTAGCAATAATTTGGTTCCCCAGTTTGGTATTTTTTGGTTATACTGTTCAATGCTCTTCATATTCATACAGTGTTTGGCATTTTCAATATTTTTGGTAGAGCGCCTCTGATGAGTCTTGAATAGACGAAACGCGCGTCAGGCGTAGCAAAATTAATTGTCTGGAACTTTGTTGTCATTTGTATTTCGAACACACGTGAAGGTTAGCACTGCTGGTGGAGTTTAAATTCCCCGAGGTTAGCCCGCTCCGGCACCAACACTTTTGAGTTGGAGAATACATCAAAGCTTTAAATTATCCGTCTAAATTTCAAAATTGTCTAAACCCTAAGGTTCTTCCTACCCCAGACATAGGTTGAATATCTTTGCAATAATTTGGTTCCCCAGTTTGGTATTTTTTGGTTATACTGTTCAATGCTCTTCATATTCATACAGTGTTTGGCATTTTCAATATTTTTGGTAGAGCGCCTCTGATGAGTCTTGAATAGACGAAACGCGCGTCAGGCGTAACAAAATTAATTGTCTGGAACTTTGTTGTCATTTGTATTTCGAACACACGTGAAGGTTAGCACTGCTGGTGGAGTTTAAATTCCCCGAGGTTAGCCCGCTCCGGCACCAACACTTTTGAGTTGGAGAATACATCAAAGCTTTAAATTATCCGTCTAAATTTCAAAATTGTCTAAACCCTAAGGTTCTTCCTACCCCAGACATAGGTTGAATATCTTAGCAATAATTTGGTTCCCCAGTTTGGTATTTTTTGGTTATACTGTTCAATGCTCTTCATATTCATACAGTGTTTGGCATTTTCAATATTTTTGGTAGAGCGCCTCTGATGAGTCTTGAATAGACGAAACGCGCGTCAGGCGTAGCAAAATTAATTGTCTGGAACTTTGTTGTCATTTGTATTTCGAACACACTTGATGGTTAGCACTGCTGGTGGAGTTTAAATTCCCCGAGGTTAGCCCGCTCCGGCACCAACACTTTTGAGTTGGAGAATACATCAAAGCTTTAAATTATCCGTCTAAATTTCAAAATTGTCTAAACCCTAAGGTTCTTCCTACCCCAGACATAGGTTGAATATCTTAGCAATAATTTGGTTCCCCAGTTTGGTATTTTTTGGTTATACTGTTCAATGCTCTTCATATTCATACAGTGTTTGGCATTTTCAATATTTTTGGTAGAGCGCCTCTGATGAGTCTTGAATAGACGAAACGCGCGTCAGGCGTAGCAAAATTAATTGTCTGGAACTTTGTTGTCATTTGTATTTCGAACACACGTGAAGGGTAGCACTGCTGGTGGAGTTTAAATTCCCCGAGGTTAGCCCGCTCCGGCACCAACACTTTTGAGTTGGAGAATACATCAAAGCTTTAAATTATCCGTCTAAATTTCAAAATTGTCTAAACCCTAAGGTTCTTCCTACCCCAGACATAGGTTGAATATCTTAGCAATAATTTGGTTCCCCAGTTTGGTATTTTTTGGTTATACTGTTCAATGCTCTTCATATTCATACAGTGTTTGGCATTTTCAATATTTTTGGTAGAGCGCCTCTGATGAGTCTTGAATAGACGAAACGCGCGTCAGGCGTAGCAAAATTAATTGTCTGGAACTTTGTTGTCATTTGTATTTCGAACACACGTGAAGGTTAGCACTGCTGGTGGAGTTTAAATTCCCCGAGGTTAGCCCGCTCCGGCACCAACACTTTTGAGTTGGAGAATACATCAAAGCTTTAAATTATACGTCTAAATTTCAAAATTGTCTACACCCTAAGGTTCTTCCTACCCCAGACATAGGTTGAATATCTTAGCAATAATTTGGTTCCCCAGTTTGGTATTTTTTGGTTATACTGTTCAATGCTCTTCATATTCATACAGTGTTTGGCATTTTCAATATTTTTGGTAGAGCGCCTCTGATGAGTCTTGAATAGACGAAACGCGCGTCAGGCGTAGCAAAATTAATTGTCTGGAACTTTGTTGTCATTTGTATTTCGAACACACGTGAAGGTTAGCACTGCTGGTGGAGTTTAAATTCCCCGAGGTTAGCCCGCTCCGGCACCAACACTTTTGAGTTGGAGAATACATCAAAGCTTTAAATTATCCGTCTAAATTTCAAAATTGTCTAAACCCTAAGGTTCTTCCTACCCCAGACATAGGTTGAATATCTTAGCAATAATTTGGTTCCCCAGTTTGGTATTTTTTTGTTATACTGTTCAATGCTCTTCATATTCATACAGTGTTTGGCATTTTCAATATTTTTGGTAGAGCGCCTCTGATGAGTCTTGAATAGACGAAACGCGCGTCAGGCGTAGCAAAATTAATTGTCTGGAACTTTGTTGTCATTTGTATTTCGAACACACGTGAAGGTTAGCACTGCTGGTGGAGTTTAAATTCCCCGAGGTTAGCCCGCTCCGGCACCAACACTTTTGAGTTGGAGAATACATCAAAGCTTTAAATTATACGTCTAAATTTCAAAATTGTCTACACCCTAAGGTTCTTCCTACCCCAGACATAGGTTGAATATCTTAGCAATAATTTGGTTCCCCAGTTTGGTATTTTTTGGTTATACTGTTCAATGCTCTTCATATTCATACAGTGTTTGGCATTTTCAATATTTTTGGTAGAGCGCCTCTGATGAGTCTTGAATAGACGAAACGCGCGTCAGGCGTAGCAAAATTAATTGTCTGGAACTTTGTTGTCATTTGTATTTCGAACACACGTGAAGGTTAGCACTGCTGGTGGAGTTTAAATTCCCCGAGGTTAGCCCGCTCCGGCACCAACACTTTTGAGTTGGAGAATACATCAAAGCTTTAAATTATCCGTCTAAATTTCAAAATTGTCTAAACCCTAAGGTTCTTCCTACCCCAGACATAGGTTGAATATCTTAACGATAATTTGGTTCCCCAGTTTGGTATTTTTTGGTTATACTGTTCAATGCTCTTCATATTCATACAGTGTTTGGCATTTTCAATATTTTTGGTAGAGCGCCTCTGATGAGTCTTGAATAGACGAAACGCGCGTCAGGCGTAGCAAAATTAATTGTCTGGAACTTTGTTGTCATTTGTATTTCGAACACACTTGATGGTTAGCACTGCTGGTGGAGTTTAAATTCCCCGAGGTTAGCCCGCTCCGGCACCAACACTTTTGAGTTGGAGAATACATCAAAGCTTTAAATTATCCGTCTAAATTTCAAAATTGTCTAAACCCTAAGGTTCTTCCTACCCCAGACATAGGTTGAATATCTTAGCAATAATTTGGTTCCCCAGTTTGGTATTTTTTGGTTATACTGTTCAATGCTCTTCATATTCATACAGTGTTTGGCATTTTCAATATTTTTGGCAGAGCGCCTCTGATGAGTCTTGAATAGACGAAACGCGCGTCAGGCGTAGCAAAATTAGTTGTCTGGAACTTTGTTGTCATTTGTATTTCGAACACACGTGAAGGGTAGCACTGCTGGTGGAGTTTAAATTCCCCGAGGTTAGCCCGCTCCGGCACCAACACTTTTGAGTTGGAGAATACATCAAAGCTTTAAATTATCCGTCTAAATTTCAAAATTGTCTAAACCCTAAGGTTCTTCCTACCCCAGACATAGGTTGAATATCTTAGCAATAATTTGGTTCCCCAGTTTGGTATTTTTTGGTTATACTGTTCAATGCTCTTCATATTCATACAGTGTTTGGCATTTTCAATATTTTTGGTAGAGCGCCTCTGATGAGTCTTGAATAGACGAAACGCGCGTCAGGCGTAGCAAAATTAATTGTCTGGAACTTTGTTGTCATTTGTATTTCGAACACACGTGAAGGTTAGCACTGCTGGTGGAGTTTAAATTCCCCGAGGTTAGCCCGCTCCGGCACCAACACTTTTGAGTTGGAGAATACATCAAAGCTTTAAATTATACGTCTAAATTTCAAAATTGTCTACACCCTAAGGTTCTTCCTACCCCAGACATAGGTTGAATATCTTAGCAATAATTTGGTTCCCCAGTTTGGTATTTTTTGGTTATACTGTTCAATGCTCTTCATATTCATACAGTGTTTGGCATTTTCAATATTTTTGGTAGAGCGCCTCTGATGAGTCTTGAATAGACGAAACGCGCGTCAGGCGTAGCAAAATTAATTGTCTGGAACTTTGTTGTCATTTGTATTTCGAACACACGTGAAGGTTAGCACTGCTGGTGGAGTTTAAATTCCCCGAGGTTAGCCCGCTCCGGCACCAACACTTTTGAGTTGGAGAATACATCAAAGCTTTAAATTATCCGTCTAAATTTCAAAATTGTCTAAACCCTAAGCGGTTCTTCCTACCCCAGACATAGGTTGAATATCTTAGCAATTATTTGGTTCCCCAGTTTGGTATTTTTTGGTTATACTGTTCAATGCTCTTCATATTCATACAGTGTTTGGCATTTTCAATATTTTTGGTAGAGCGCCTCTGATGAGTCTTGAATAGACGAAACGCGCGTCAGGTGTAGCAAAATTAATTGTCTGGAACTTTGTTGTCATTTGTATTTCGAACACACGTGAAGGTTAGCACTGCTGGTGGAGTTTAAATTCCCCGAGGTTAGCCCGCTCCGGCACCAACACTTTTGAGTTGGAGAATACATCAAAGCTTTAAATTATACGTCTAAATTTCAAAATTGTCTAAACCCTAAGGTTCTTCCTACCCCAGATAATAAAAAAATAGTTCTTACTTTTCAGGCTAGGACATGGGCAGATAATAAACAATAGTTCCTACTTTTCAGGCTAGGATATGGGCAGATTATAAAAATAGTTCTTACTTTCAGGCTAGGACATGGACAGATTATAAAAATAGTTCTTACTTTTCAGGCTAGGGCTTGAGCAGATAATAAAAATAGTTTTTACTTTTCAGGCTAGTGCATGGGCAGATAATAAAGATAGTTATTACTTTTCAGGCTAGGGCATGGGCAGATAATAAAAATAGTTCTTATACTTTTCAGGCTAGGGCATGGGTTGATAATGAAAATAGTTTTTACTTTTCAGGCTAGGGCATGAGCAGATAATAAAGATAGTTCTTACTTTTCAGGCTAGGGCATGGGCAGATAATAAAAATAGTTCTTACTTTTCAGGCTAGGGCATGGGCAGATAATAAAAATAGTTCTTACTTTTCAGGCTAGGGCATGGGTTAATAATGAAAATAGTTATTACTTTTCAGGCTAGGGCATGGGCAGATAATAAAACAAGTTCTTACTTTTCAGGCTAGGACATGGGTTGATAGTGAAAATAGTTTTTACTTTTCAGGCTAGGGCATGAGCAGATAATAAAGATAGTCCTTACTTTTAAAGCTAGGGCATGGGCAGATAATAAAAATAGTTTTTACTTTTCAGGCTAGGGCATGAGCAGATAATAAAAATAGTTCTTACTTTTCAGGCAAGGGCATGGGCAGATAATAGAAATTGTTCTTACTTTTCAGGCTAGGGCATGGGCAGATAATAAAGATAGTTCTTACTTTTCAGGCTAGGGCATGGGCAGATAATAAAAATAGTTCTTACTTTTCAGGCTAGGGCATGGGCAGTTAATAAAAATAGTTCTTACTTTTCAGGCTAGGGCATGGGCAGATAATAAAAATAGTTCTTACTTTTCAGGCTAGGGCATGGGCAGATAATAAAAATAGTTCTTACTTTTCAGGCTAGGGCATGGGCAGATAATAAAAATAGTTCTTACTTTTCAGGCTATGGCATGGGCAGATAATAAAAATAGTTCTTTCTTTTCAGGCTAGGGCATGGGCAGATAATAAAAATAGTTCTTACTTTTCAGGCTAGGGCATGGGCAGATAATAAAAATAATTTTTACTTTTCAGGCTAGGGCATTGGCAGATAACAAAAATAGTTCTTACTTTTCAGGCTAGGGCATGGGCAGATAATAAAAATAGTTTTTACTTTTCAGGCTAGGGCATGGGCAGATAATAAAGATAGTTCTTACTTTTCAGGCTAAGGCATGGGCAGATAATAAAAATAGTTTTTACTTTTCAGGCTTAGGCATGGGCAGATATTAAAAATAGTTCTTACTTTTCAGGCTAGGGCATGGGCAGATAATAAAAATATCACAAATAGTTAATTTATGTATGCATTATATATCATATACATGTAAATAGTCATAGTATGTTCTTGTTAATCAAGCAATCTCCAAAAAATATATGGTAGTACTGAAATAACATATTTTATTTGGCAATAAATACTACCCTTCAAAAAGACACAACAATATCAAGCAAAACAAACACAATGCATGATGTATGTTTTTTATGAGAAACTGACAATTCAACTGACTTATAAAGACATGATTGGTAGCTTATATATCTTCATCACAATTATCCAAGAAAAGGACTGTTTTAATGAATTAAAAGTGTCCTAAAGTAATAAAACTTAAAATGTTTACAAATAAATACCTAAGGATTTAATCAAATGCTCCTAACTGATTACAACCCATACAAGGGATGCCTGGACGTTGGAGATCAAATATGGAGGGTCAATATTTTGATCACATGGAATTTAAATGCATTTGTGACGCTAAACATATATATACATATAAGAACATTTGCAGATTATTTTGTTTCCACTTTCTGTTCTTCTTCCCTTGAAGAGGTAAGAACCACAAACAAACTGATGGGATTATATTATATTAATATTTCATAATTATTATAAATATTCAATAAACGAAACGCAAACAAAAATGTCTTTTAATTTGACCATAAATGTCATGAGACGATAAAGACTGAGACGACGAAATGGCCATTCAATACGATTGCAAATTATTACTATTTTCTTTTCGGTCAAATTAAACTTCTCTGAGGCACCAAGAGTTATTTCAATAACACACAGTTGGAAAACGCTTAAAAAAACAATAGCAATCGTCAATGGACTTCTACATCTGAATATCATCCCAGTTTAACAACCAGTCTACACACAGGACAAACAGCCTGACTCTGAAAAATAGAATTCAAATCTTTTACACATCAATAACTAAAATAACTAAAACTTTGTTATTGTCAGGCAAATCCGGGTATCGTTGAACAGACCTGAAATCTCTGTGCTGGTTCTACTGTTCACCAAATATCTGTGACTAGTAATTGCTGTGAAGCCTGTTCTATTTTTTGTCATCTAAAGGAAGGCAGTCCGACAACTTTCATCTTTTATATGATCTCCATTAAATCAAACCAATAAAATGAGTTACAAGTTACGCGAGTTTTGTATGTGGTTTTTGAATGGTTATTCAATAGTCAGGGACGGATTTCCGGGGGATTTGAAGCCCTCCCTCTTTCCTTGTCCGCGGGAGTTGCCAGGCCTTTGATAGGAAAACCCTGATCGCTGACTACCATCATTATCATTTCATGTTCATTTTATCATTCTCTTGATGTGCATTATCCTTATATGACCTTATTATGATATAGTTTTGCTTAAGGCTTAAAACACAACTCACTAAGTGTCCAAACGTGCATAAATAAAAGACTTACCGCACCGGAGAAATTTTAAGTCACTATGGTCCTTGCTTGGTATTTGAATTTCAAATGAAAAAGGGAAAATAGTACTTACTTTTAACCATCTTTCTACACAATGTTTATGAAAGGAATGCAAGCAAGGAAGAGTGGTGATTTTTTCTCCGTTTCTATACTCTGACAAACATATACCACAAGTATTCAATCCTGCCTGGTGTTTATATTTATGGAAAGGAATTCGGGAAATTTGTTGTTTCGTTAATCCTTTCCTTTTGACACCTCCATCTCCTTCTTGTGGCCCAAACAATGCCTACAACCAAAGAGAAATAGTGTCAACAATATACAACCAAAAACACTAATTAAAATAATAATAAAAATATGATAAGGCACCAACAAATTTGATCCTGTAAAGGGAGGGGGTTTATTTCAATTCGATGTTTTTGAACACATAACAAGGACTTGCTACCCTCATTCAATATTTTGATCGAGCCAATGTGCCATGATTATTCCCTGTGGACAATCAAATATTGAAAATATAGTTGACACATTGAGCTATGTAAGTAATGTGTCTCTTTTCTTAAAGGCTGTCGAAGAAATTTGCAAAACTTTTTGCTCTCTACAAGCAAAAAAAAAAAAAATAAACAAACCCAAAATATTAAAAGTGGCTTTTTATCCGTTCAAATATGAAATTGTCGGTGACAAAGGGTTAGTTAGTTAGTTAGTTAGTTATTGCTTTACTCCCAAGCAGCACGATTTCGGCTATATCCGGGAAATGAACATGAAAGTGGTGATACACTGAATATGAAATGATGATGAAGTGGAGAAAATGGGGACACAAGGCCAATCGGTTGGGAGAGTTTTGACTGCCACTGGAAAAAGGAGTGATTTGTAGGGATGGGAAATTTAGCCTCCTGCATGTGGATCCTACGGGTCCTACTCTTACCGAAACCTGCAGCAGGGTTCTTTAACGTGCGAGGAACGTGACATTTTTCCGAACATAGTGCACCCGGTGCCAAAGGGGAAAACATACTTAAGTCAAAAGAACTGATCTATTTCACAGACCAAAAAAAAAAAAATACTCCGATATATTATATTAATAATAATTAAATCTAGAAAGTTGTATCCAATACAAACACTTCCTTTACCGAATTTGATACACTGAATTCACTGTTGGGAACGCCACGGTTGTGCTTAAAAACAAGCAGGAACCGCTTACTCTTCCGGAGCACATGAGATCACTCTCGTTAAGACTAGAGTTCGCGTTGTTAATTGATATTCAGACATGTCTTGATTTTTTTCCCGGTCTCCTTGGTGTTTACTGGTTTTGTCTCTGCCTGTTCGGACTTTTGACATTCGGATGCCCCATTGGTACTTCTGCTTGTTTCAAGTCATTTGAAAGGAAAAAAGTACCCATAGTGCATGTAGAATATTGAACTCGATACGTTTAAATCCATACAGTTACTACCAGCTTACCAATAGAATAACTTACAAATATACTTGTACCTTATAAAACCATCTCTACTTAATTTAGGCTTAGTAAGTTATTGGAACTTTTCAAAAGATATAAGAAAAATAAATATCAAACAGACAGAAAAAATACCCTTTCGTTTTGCCCATTATGGTTGTTATCATGTCCAACACTCCATATATCTTCCCCAGGACGATAAACTGAGTTTTGTCGGGCATTTTGAACTCGTCCCTCTTCTGCAAGCCGATTGGCTAACTCGAAATCATGCAGTTCCTGTTCTAACAATTCTTGTTCTTGGAGTTGCAAGGCTATTCTGGTACTGTCATCATCAGTATCGTCTGCTATATGGGACCCGACAAGGGGAGGCGACCCGATTTCCATTCTTTGCAGCCGATAAGCCAATAAGGCATCGGGATTGTTTATAATGGAATAGGTTAAAGGACTTTTGGCGGCTCTTAATGCCACTGAAGCCACCTCACTCTGTTGGCAACAGCGAGCAAGGTCTTTGTCTCGAGCAAATGCCATTTTTTAAAATCACATATATATCGTCAGAAATCAACAAGAAAATCTCTGGTGTGTTTAAAGAGATTTTTTTTTGCATAGAACCTGGAAAGGAAAGAATCTTTAAAAAGATTTTTATACATGTAGGTACAAATCAACATTATTTATTTGGTATAACTCATAAATGCTTGTATTGAATTTTGAAGAACTCTTAAAGATTTGTTGGAAAGATTTTAAGAACCCATCATTTGTCTTGATACACCACCTTAATAAACATGACTTAAAAACTTATTCAAAAGGCCTTCTAAAATAATAGGAATTTTAAGTAAGGTGACTTTTTTTCATGGAGGGGGCAATTTGCCAATCATTTGAGTAATACTGTTCCGACAGCCCTAACGAAAGGAACCCTGTTTTAGACAGGAAAATTGAAAAAAATGCACCCTGTTCAAAACAAAAACCACAGTAACTAGATCCTGTTTAAGGAGTATTAGTTCATATGTTTGTGTGGTGTAGTCTTTATTGAACAATTTTCCATTCTATGAAATGTTATATTCAGAAGTGTTATTCCTGTATTCCATTACATCTATCACTAAAGCTGAAAGAATAATTGATTCCGTTAAAGGTCATTCGGCGGCTTCAAATGCAAATGAAGCCATCTCACTCTGTTGGTAATTGTGAGCAAAGTTTGTATCTCGAGCAAATGCCATTGTTTAAAATCACACTAATTTGGCCACAAAATCGAAAAGAAAATGTCACGTCATAAGAACTTTTTCTAAAAGAACCTGCAAAACACATAAAGGTCGTAAAAACGATTACTACAAGGGCAGATACTGATTGGTAAAAGCTAAAAATAATGGGAGAGTGTAGTTTGGTGCCATAAAACCTGGCTAACCCACCATTTATTTTTAAATGCTTGCTCCAAGTCAAGATCATTGATATCTTCGATTTCTTAAGATTGATATTCCTAGTTCGATAATTTTGTTATTATCTTTATTTAAAAGAATGCATGTATCTAACATGTCTAATGAATAAGAATTAAAATATAAAAAAATTGTATACAAGCTGACCCCGGACACCCGCTATGGACCGCCATTGTTCTAGTACGTATTGAAAATACAGGAAAATATTTTACATTACAGATTTCTGTAATATTTTTAAAGTCTTTTAACAGCATATATTGTTGTAAACACATGTCTAAGTATTGTTTAATTTCCGGGACAATTCTCTAGCTGTTACATGTACATGTATTAACGGTTACAAAAATTAAGGAACATCATTCCACACATCCGTCAATGCAGTAAAAAAATCTATATCCATCATCATGGTGTCTCTATTTCTATCAAATACAGAACGGTTTAAAAACGGTAAAAGCGCACCAATACTTAGATTTTCCGCACAAGTCCACTAAAGAGTGCTCAGAACCTGATGTCAGGTCAGGCAAATTTGCCCACAAAGCAACTGGGGTGCGTGCCTCAGGTGATTGAATGGTGTAGCCCTACCATAATAAATGCCGGGGTTTGCAGAATTTAATGCGAAAATTCTTACTGCTAACTTTAGCAGTCCACCGTGTTGTGAAAATTGTCACGTTCCTCGCACGTTAAATACCCAATATGCTGCAAATCTCGGTCAAGTAAGACCCTTAAGATCCCCTGTAGGAGGCTTAATTGACGGATCCTACCCATACTTCCCTTAATTTCCAGTCTCAGTTGAAACAATCATCTTTGATGAACGTGTCCACTTTATCATCATTTCATGTTCATTATGTTCCTATGCCCACCTTTCGTGTCTATTTTACTCCCTGATTAGACCATATTTATGTTTCCTTAGGAGTAAAGCAATGAATAACCAACGAACTAACTAACTATCCTAACGTACATGGCGTAAACAGTATAGAATATTTCAAAATCAACTGGTGTTGACACATGTAAATTTATCCAATTGTTAATGGGGATGGCATATTATAAGGGAGGGGTATGGACGGAAAAGGGTAAAACTAGATCATAAAAAGGCAGGATGGTATATTCGGTTGTAAAATGTTTAAAAACAAGAGGCTCCCAGGAGCCCAAATCGCTCAGCTGGTCTTGATGTCAACCCTATGAAGAACTTTATAGTGCTGAATAAGCTTAACACTTAAGCAAGCACCAGCTTTTCTCTTTCAGCAAAAGTTTTCATTCTGTAAGCCAAAAACATTCAAAATGTTATTTTAAGGACCGTGTGAACTCTTTGACTCTATAGACACTTTTGTTAAGAGCTTAATGAGCTGAACATTTAAGCAAGCAACCACTTTTCTTTATCTGCTATTGTTTTCATTATATAAGCCAAAAACATGCAAAATGTTATTGTAGGGGCCGTGTGAACACTTTGACCCTATGGAAACTTTTGTAGAGCTAAATGAGCTAAACATTTAAGCAATCAACAGCTTTTCCCTATCTGCAATAGTTTCCATTCTATAGGCCAAAATACTATTTTTCGCCTTCAATGGGCTGTAACCCCTAAAAGGGGTAATCTGACAACTTTGATATTATGAAGACTTTTGTAGAGCTAAATGAGCTGAACATTTAAGCAAGCAACAGCTTTTCTCTATCTGCAATAGTTTTCATTCTATAGGCCAATAAAAAGTTTCGCCTAGCGCAGCATGATACGACCGCAACATGTTAAACCCTGTATGTTTTAGGCCCAATATGGATAGTCAATTGCTCTGGACACATGCAGCCCATGGTGAACTGACAAAGGTTTTCGACACATGCAGCTTTTGGTGGACTTGCATTTTAAAAGGATTTTTTTTTCCAAAGGAGATCAAAATACAAATGACAACAAAGTTCCAGACAAATTAGACCACAAATTTTCCATTTTGGTCCCTAATTACATAATAGGGGGAAAGGGGGTGCAAAATTTCATTCTCAATTTTGTTTTTACTATTTGACAAGAACAAACATGCAAATTAAATTTTCAAAATCGGACCACTGATATAAAAGTTTCGATTTTGGCCCATTTTGGCCCCTTATCACATATAAACGGGGAAAAAGGGGGCCCGCAAAAGTTAATCAGGTTCATTCTTTTATTGTTAGAACATTCTTCACAGCAATAAGCCAACTAGAAACAAAGTTATGGTGGAAACAATAAAATATTTAAAATTTTTGCCCCTTTTGGGCCCCTTAGGTAGTAAGACACAGTTCGGTTTTGTTTACAAGTTAGTTTCGGAGAGTGACATCCTAGAATTTCTAAAGTAAAATACAAAGGTCGAATCTAAGTAGCTATAAATTAAGAATGCCTTATAATTAAGTAACGAAAGTGTGCTCAACTGATTGGGAATCTTTCAGAGATAACATTTTTGACAAAACATAAAAATATTCGAAAAAACGGAAGTTTAGCGTCCCTTTTCCGGCATGGTGTCATTTTTATTTTACCGATCTTTTGAACGTTTTTATTAATGCTTGTTTTTAAGGTAAAAAATGCGACGTCATTTCTTGAAAAAATAAGCCGGTCGATGTATAGGTTTTTTACTTTTAATAAACAGCCAGGTTTATGTACTTTCAGAGCATGTATAGCACTATAGAGGATTTAGTGCAGGTTTGAGTCTAATCTAGGCTTGAATTATGGTAAAAATGTGTAAATTTTAGTGTTTTTTTCATGTATAATTTGTTTTCGGAGTTATCGGTTTGTAATGAAAAGATCTTATTTTTGCAAGTAACAACTAACTGGAAGATAATCTATGAAATGTAAGGATTTCAACGATGTATGATAAGTGTTTATAAGGTTAAATATAGTTTTAGAATAGTTATTGGAAGAAGCATAGGTGCTGCAAAACTATGGACGTTTCTGACGTTTTACCTAGAAGTGTGTTTTACTACCATTAACGTAATTGTCAACAATTATACTAGCATTGAACGCGAACTAAATACCCATGTTAATTGGTGGAATTAAAGCTAAATAAATATACAACAGATTAGTTAAAAAAAAATTTGGAAAATATTAGTTGTCTTGGAAAAAAGGCCATAGCAACCAAAACAGCATATTTTAAAAATTTCGAGCGAAAACGTTACGTTACGTTTTGCCAACTTTTCAGCTACATCATTTCTGTTTTTATAAAGGTGAAAACGACCAAATAGACAAAATCTCTTAAAAATAAAATTAATGTATGGATACTTATTTATTTGCTGAACTTTTTCGACAGAACTCCATATTTTGATGCAAAATTTGACGATTTTGTCTCTTAGGAACACGATATTCAAAATTGTCGTACTTGGTCTTTACTTTGCAAACTGTGTTAATTTCATAGGTTAAATCTCCCCGGACTTTAAAAAATAATCAATTAAAAGGTAAATGTCAATTATTTTATCAATAAATAACAAAAATGCGTAAAAATGTTGATTTTCATCTAAGAAACACAAAGACACCATGATATGATATACTTTTCAAAAAATATTGCAAAACTACGGTCAAAAGTGAAAATAGGGTTCCAACTTTGACTGGCCACAACTTGGCTTATATATGACCTAAAAGAAATTGCCAAACATCATTTTGTTCCAAATATAATCAAGTTTTGAAATATACAAAGCACTTACATACATAAAAAAATGTTTATCTATTAACGTAATTGTCAACAATTATACTAGCATTGAACGCGAACTAAATACCCATGTTAATTGGTGGAATTAAAGCTAAATAAATATACAACAGATTAGTTAAAAAAAAATTTGGAAAATATTAGTTGTCTTGGAAAAAAGGCCATAGCAACCAAAACAGCATATTTTAAAAATTTCGAGCGAAAACGTTACGTTACGTTTTGCCAACTTTTCAGCTACATCATTTCTGTTTTTATAAAGGTGAAAACGACCAAATAGACAAAATCTCTTAAAAATAAAATTAATGTATGGATACTTATTTATTTGCTGAACTTTTTCGACAGAACTCCATATTTTGATGCAAAATTTGACGATTTTGTCTCTTAGGAACACGATATTCAAAATTGTCGTACTTGGTCTTTACTTTGCAAACTGTGTTAATTTCATAGGTTAAATCTCCCCGGACTTTAAAAAATAATCAATTAAAAGGTAAATGTCAATTATTTTATCAATAAATAACAAAAATGTGTAAAAATGTTGATTTTCATCTAAGAAACACAAAGACACCATGATATGATATACTTTTCAAAAAATATTGCAAAACTACGGTCAAAAGTGAAAATAGGGTTCCAACTTTGACTGGCCACAACTTGGCTTATATATGACCTAAAAGAAATTGCCAAACATCATTTTGTTCCAAATATAATCAAGTTTTGAAATATACAAAGCACTTACATACATAAAAAAATGTTTATCTATTAAGGTAGTAAGACACAGTTCGGTTTTGTTTACAAGTTAGTTTCGGAGAGTGACATCCTAGAATTTCTAAAGTAAAATACAAAGGTCGAATCTAAGTAGCTATAAATTAAGAATGCCTTATAATTAAGTAACGAAAGTGTGCTCAACTGATTGGGAATCTTTCAGAGATAACATTTTTGACAAAACATAAAAATATTCGAAAAAACGGAAGTTTAGCGTCCCTTTTCCGGCATGGTGTCATTTTTATTTTACCGATCTTTTGAACGTTTTTATTAATGCTTGTTTTTAAGGTAAAAAATGCGACGTCATTTCTTGAAAAAATAAGCCGGTCGATGTATAGGTTTTTTACTTTTAATAAACAGCCAGGTTTATGTACTTTCAGAGCATGTATAGCACTATAGAGGATTTAGTGCAGGTTTGAGTCTAATCTAGGCTTGAATTATGGTAAAAATGTGTAAATTTTAGTGTTTTTTTCATGTATAATTTGTTTTCGGAGTTATCGGTTTGTAATGAAAAGATCTTATTTTTGCAAGTAACAACTAACTGGAAGATAATCTATGAAATGTAAGGATTTCAACGATGTATGATAAGTGTTTATAAGGTTAAATATAGTTTTAGAATAGTTATTGGAAGAAGCATAGGTGCTGCAAAACTATGGACGTTTCTGACGTTTTACCTAGAAGTGTGTTTTACTACCTTATTTCGAAACAAAAAAAGGGGGACCCCCAAAATCAATCCCATTCACCCTTTTAAGGTTAGGAACATTATTGCCAAAGTACAAAGCAATCAGATGACTAGAACTTAAGTTATCATGGCAACAAACATAAAAGTAGCATTTTTGGCCCCTTTTTGGTCCCTCATTTCAAAACCAAAACAGGTGGGACCCTCAAAATCAATCCCATTCATCCTTTAATAGTAAGGAATATTATTGTGACATTTTATTGCATTCGTATTACTAGAAATAAAGTTATTGTGTATACACTAAAGTTAACAGACAACGACGACGAAGACAACGACGACAGCATCATACCATTATACGTCCGCACATTTTTTGCAATCGTATTAAACACTATTTTTCTCTTTGAATGGGGCTGTAACACCTATAAGGGGTCATCTGACAACTTCGAAAACAGTGGAATTAATCATTTTTGGAGTGTAAAAAATTCTCTTGATGTTTTGGACAAGCTTCGTGCATTTGAAAATACTTTTCATACCGTTGATAGTTACGATTTTTCTACTTTATATACTAACCTTCCACATAATCTGATTAAAAAGAAATTTAAATATTTGGTTAAATGGTGTTTTGACAAATCTAAAAGTGATAATATCTGTTCTAGAGTTTCAAAATCATTTAGTAAATCATTTTTTAGTAACGAGACTCTAACGGGTTACATTAACTGGACTGATGCAGAAACTATTACTGCTCTTAATTATTTGTTAGATAATATTTACATACGTTTTGGTAAACAAATTTATCGCCAAAATATTGGTATTCCTATGGGTACTAATTGTGTGCCACTTATAGCCGACCTTTTCCTATACTGTTATGAATCACAATTTATGGCTAAATTACAAAAAGACCCGAACAAACAGAACCTAATCGAAACTTTCAATTATACTTTTAGATATTTAGATGACATTCTTGCACTCAACAATCCTTCATTTTCTAATTTTATTACAGATATCTATCCTTCTGAATTAACCTTGAACAAATCTAACGTCACCGGTGATAGATGTCCTTTTTTAGATTTAGATTTAAGTATTATTGATGGAAAATTACATACCAAAGTATATGATAAACGTGACGACTTTACCTTCCCTATTATAAATTTCCCTTTTCTTGAAGGAGATGTTCCACTAGCGCCGTCATACGGGGTTTACATTTCACAGTTAGTAAGATATGCTCGGATCTGCAGTTGTGTTTCTGATTTTAATAATAAAAACCGTTTTATTACTGAAAAATTATTAAAACAAGGTTATCGATACCACAAATTAGTAAAATCTTTTTCTAAATTCTTCCACAAGTATCGATCTCTTATTGAAAAATTTAATTGTACACGTCACTTTCTTATAGTGAAAGGAATATCACATCCTGAATTTTATGGTAACGTTTTTTATAAAGCTCACAAATTTAAAAGCAATCCAATAGAAATGAAAAATTGGCTTCAAAATTTATTACGGAAAGGATATGAAATGAATATCTTGGTTACATCTTTGAATTTAGTGTTTTTTGGCAGAAATATTGAAAACTTGATACATGCTTTAAAACTTCCGTAAACGTTTTTACTATTGTCATTTTTAAGCATTATAGCGATCAAGCGTGTCGGTTTTGTGTGATGACACTTCACTAAATCATTATTGTTTGAAGTGTTGTGTCGGATTTAAAATCGATACGTTTGATTTTTTTACATCAGTCGATTGATGAGTCTCAGCTAGCTGTCAATAACAGCGAGTGTTCTATAGAGAGTTCCTTTACCGTCCTTTTGTTTGTTCTTGTTTTTGTCTTAGGTTCTCTCTAGTAGAATTGGACTTTGATCGATTTGATTTTTATTGTCTGTTTAGTTTTTGTGCTTTGTCTAGGAATATTGATAGGGGGAAGGTTGGGCCCAAAAAACTAGTTTAACCCCGCCACATATTACATGTGCCTGTCCTAAGCCAGGAATCTTTGACAAAGCTTTCGTTTGTACTTGTCTTTTTGATGTTTTCTGTTCATTGTTTAAGAAGGGGGTCTATCTGTGACTATTTCAGGGCTGGATTTGAATTATATGCATCTTATTTAGACCATGGGCCAATTGCAGAACCGCGAGCAGTGCCAAATGGCCTCGTTGAAGGCTGCTGGTGGTTGTCCATTTTGGTTTTTCTAAATTGCCGTTTAATTGTGGGCTATGTCGCGTACACTTATTCCACATCTCTTTATTTTCTATTCAACCCTATGACAACTTTTGTAGAGCTAATTGAGCTGAACATTTAAGCAAGCAACAGCTTTTCTCTATCTGCAATAGTTCTCACTATTTTTCGCCTTAAAGGGGCTGTAACCCCTATAAGGGGTCATCTAACAACTTCGACCCTGTGAAGACTTTTGTAGAGGTAAATAAATTGAACATTTAAGCAAGCAACAGCTTTTCTCTATCTGCAATAGTTTTCATTCTATAGGCCAAAAACACTATTTTTCGCCTCCAAGGGGCTGAAACCCCTTAAATGCGTCATCTGACAACTTTGACCCAATGGAGACTTTTGTAGAGGTAAATGAGCTGAACATTTAAGCAAGCATTAGCTTTTCTCTATCTGCAATAGTTTTCATTCAACAGGGCAAAAACATGAAAAAAACCTAAAGAGATATAACCCCTATCAACGGTCATCTGACAACTTCGAAAACAGTGGAATTAATTATTTTTGGAGTGTAAAAAATTCTCTTGATGTTTTGGACAAGCTTCGTGCATTTGAAAATACTTTTCATACCGTTGATAGTTACGATTTTTCTACTTTATATACTAACCTTCCACATAATCTGATTAAAAAGAAATTTAAATATTTGGTTAAATGGTGTTTTGACAAATCTAAAAGTGATAATATCTGTTCTAGAGTTTCAAAATCATTTAGTAAATCATTTTTTAGTAACGAGACTCTAACGGGTTACATTAACTGGACTGATGCAGAAACTATTACTGCTCTTAATTATTTGTTAGATAATATTTTCATACGTTTTGGTAAACAAATTTATCGCCAAAATATTGGTATTCCTATGGGTACTAATTGTGCGCCACTTATAGCCGACCTTTTCCTATACTGTTATGAATCACAATTTATGGCTAAATTACAAAAAGACCCGAACAAACAGAACCTAATCGAAACTTTCAATTATACTTTTAGATATTTAGATGACATTCTTGCACTCAACAATCCTTCATTTTCTAATTTTATTACAGATATCTATCCTTCTGAATTAACCTTGAACAAATCTAACGTCACCGGTGATAGATGTCCTTTTTTAGATTTAGATTTAAGTATTATTGATGGAAAATTACATACCAAAGTATATGATAAACGTGACGACTTTACCTTCCCTATTATAAATTTCCCTTTTCTTGAAGGAGATGTTCCACTAGCGCCGTCATACGGGGTTTACATTTCACAGTTAGTAAGATATGCTCGGATCTGCAGTTGTGTTTCTGATTTTAATAATAAAAACCGTTTTATTACTGAAAAATTATTAAAACAAGGTTATCGATACCACAAATTAGTAAAATCTTTTTCTAAATTCTTCCACAAGTATCGATCTCTTATTGAAAAATTTAATTGTACACGTCACTTTCTTATAGTGAAAGGAATATCACATCCTGAATTTTATGGTAACGTTTTTTATAAAGCTCACAAATTTAAAAGCAATCCAATAGAAATGAAAAATTGGCTTCAAAATTTATTACGGAAAGGATATGAAATGAATATCTTGGTTACATCTTTGAATTTAGTGTTTTTTGGCAGAAATATTGAAAACTTGATACATGCTTTAAAACTTCCGTAAACGTTTTTACTATTGTCATTTTTAAGCATTATAGCGATCAAGCGTGTCGGTTTTGTGTGATGACACTTCACTAAATCATTATTGTTTGAAGTGTTGTGTCGGATTTAAAATCGATACGTTTGATTTTTTTACATCAGTCGATTGATGATTCTCAGCTAGCTGTCAATAACAGCGAGTGTTCTATAGAGAGTTCCTTTACCGTCCTTTTGTTTGTTCTTGTTTTTGTCTTAGGTTCTCTCTAGTAGAATTGGACTTTGATCGATTTGATTTTTATTGTCTGTTTAGTTTTTGTGCTTTGTCTAGGAATATTGATAGGGGGAAGGTTGGGCCCAAAAAACTAGTTTAACCCCGCCACATATTACATGTGCCTGTCCTAAGCCAGGAATCTTTGACAAAGCTTTCGTTTGTACTTGTCTTTTTGATGTTTTCTGTTCATTGTTTAAGAAGGGGGTCTATCTGTGACTATTTCAGGGCTGGATTTGAATTATATGCATCTTATTTAGACCATGGGCCAATTGCAGAACCGCGAGCAGTGCCAAATGGCCTCGTTGAAGGCTGCTGGTGGTTGTCCATTTTGGTTTTTCTAAATTGCCGTTTAATTGTGGGCTATGTCGCGTACACTTATTCCACATCTCTTTATTTTCTATTCAACCCTATGACAACTTTTGTAGAGCTAATTGAGCTGAACATTTAAGCAAGCAACAGCTTTTCTCTATCTGCAATAGTTCTCACTATTTTTCGCCTTAAAGGGGCTGTAACCCCTATAAGGGGTCATCTAACAACTTCGACCCTGTGAAGACTTTTGTAGAGGTAAATAAATTGAACATTTAAGCAAGCAACAGCTTTTCTCTATCTGCAATAGTTTTCATTCTATAGGCCAAAAACACTATTTTTCGCCTCCAAGGGGCTGAAACCCCTTAAATGCGTCATCTGACAACTTTGACCCAATGGAGACTTTTGTAGAGGTAAATGAGCTGAACATTTAAGCAAGCATTAGCTTTTCTCTATCTGCAATAGTTTTCATTCAACAGGGCAAAAACATGAAAAAAACCTAAAGAGATATAACCCCTATCAACGGTCATCTGACAACTTCGAAAACAGTGGAATTAATTATTTTTGGAGTGTAAAAAATTCTCTTGATGTTTTGGACAAGCTTCGTGCATTTGAAAATACTTTTCATACCGTTGATAGTTACGATTTTTCTACTTTATATACTAACCTTCCACATAATCTGATTAAAAAGAAATTTAAATATTTGGTTAAATGGTGTTTTGACAAATCTAAAAGTGATAATATCTGTTCTAGAGTTTCAAAATCATTTAGTAAATCATTTTTTAGTAACGAGACTCTAACGGGTTACATTAACTGGACTGATGCAGAAACTATTACTGCTCTTAATTATTTGTTAGATAATATTTACATACGTTTTGGTAAACAAATTTATCGCCAAAATATTGGTATTCCTATGGGTACTAATTGTGCGCCACTTATAGCCGACCTTTTCCTATACTGTTATGAATCACAATTTATGGCTAAATTACAAAAAGACCCGAACAAACAGAACCTAATCGAAACTTTCAATTATACTTTTAGATATTTAGATGACATTCTTGCACTCAACAATCCTTCATTTTCTAATTTTATTACAGATATCTATCCTTCTGAATTAACCTTGAACAAATCTAACGTCACCGGTGATAGATGTCCTTTTTTAGATTTAGATTTAAGTATTATTGACGGAAAATTACATACCAAAGTATATGATAAACGTGACGACTTTACCTTCCCTATTATAAATTTCCCTTTTCTTGAAGGAGATGTTCCACTAGCGCCGTCATACGGGGTTTACATTTCACAGTTAGTAAGATATGCTCGGATCTGCAGTTGTGTTTCTGATTTTAATAATAAAAACCGTTTTATTACTGAAAAATTATTAAAACAAGGTTATCGATACCACAAATTAGTAAAATCTTTTTCTAAATTCTTCCACAAGTATCGATCTCTTATTGAAAAATTTAATTGTACACGTCACTTTCTTATAGTGAAAGGAATATCACATCCTGAATTTTATGGTAACGTTTTTTATAAAGCTCACAAATTTAAAAGCAATCCAATAGAAATGAAAAATTGGCTTCAAAATTTATTACGGAAAGGATATGAAATGAATATCTTGGTTACATCTTTGAATTTAGTGTTTTTTGGCAGAAATATTGAAAACTTGATACATGCTTTAAAACTTCCGTAAACGTTTTTACTATTGTCATTTTTAAGCATTATAGCGATCAAGCGTGTCGGTTTTGTGTGATGACACTTCACTAAATCATTATTGTTTGAAGTGTTGTGTCGGATTTAAAATCGATACGTTTGATTTTTTTACATCAGTCGATTGATGATTCTCAGCTAGCTGTCAGTAACAGCGAGTGTTCTATAGAGAGTTCCTTTACCGTCCTTTTGTTTGTTCTTGTTTTTGTCTTAGGTTCTCTCTAGTAGAATTGGACTTTGATCGATTTGATTTTTATTGTCTGTTTAGTTTTTGTGCTTTGTCTAGGAATATTGATAGGGGGAAGGTTGGGCCCAAAAAACTAGTTTAACCCCGCCACATATTACATGTGCCTGTCCTAAGCCAGGAATCTTTGACAAAGCTTTCGTTTGTACTTGTCTTTTTGATGTTTTCTGTTCATTGTTTAAGAAGGGGGTCTATCTGTGACTATTTCAGGGCTGGATTTGAATTATATGCATCTTATTTAGACCATGGGCCAATTGCAGAACCGCGAGCAGTGCCAAATGGCCTCGTTGAAGGCTGCTGGCGGTTGTCCATTTTGGTTTTTCTAAATTGCCGTTTAATTGTGGGCTATGTCGCGTACACTTATTCCACATCTCTTTATTTTCTATTCAACCCTATGACAACTTTTGTAGAGCTAATTGAGCTGAACATTTAAGCAAGCAACAGCTTTTCTCTATCTGCAATAGTTCTCACTATTTTTCGCCTTAAAGGGGCTGTAACCCCTATAAGGGGTCATCTAACAACTTCGACCCTGTGAAGACTTTTGTAGAGGTAAATAAATTGAACATTTAAGCAAGCAACAGCTTTTCTCTATCTGCAATAGTTTTCATTCTATAGGCCAAAAACACTATTTTTCGCCTCCAAGGGGCTGAAACCCCTTAAATGCGTCATCTGACAACTTTGACCCAATGGAGACTTTTGTAGAGGTAAATGAGCTGAACATTTAAGCAAGCATTAGCTTTTCTCTATCTGCAACAGTTTTCATTCTACAGGGCAAAAACATGAAAAAACCTAAAGAGATATAACCCCTATCAACGGTCATCTGACAACTTCGACCCAATGGAGACTTTTGTAGAGCTTTTGATTCTGAAGAGCCTAAGATCCTTGGGATTTTTTTCTATCTGTTATGGTTGCTGAGTTATATGCCATTTTAAGTAATTTTACCCTATGTTCTATTTTTAGTAACAGCGGCCATGTCTTAAAATGAGGATATTTTGTTGATCATTCCTGCAAAGTGTCAGTTAAATTGGTTCAGCGATTTCAGAGAAGAAGATTTTTGAAATTGTTAACGGACGACGACGGACGACGGACGATTACGGACGCATAGTGATAGTATAAGCTTACATGGCCTTTGGCCAGGTGAGCTAAAAATGATAATCAGTACTTGTACTAAACAAATAAGAAGTCAGCATACATGCATGTATAAAAAAATCATAATCTTCTTAAAAATCAAGTAGTTTCTCCCTTATGTATGTTATGAGAGTTATATCAAGTATTGATGACGATACTTCTAATCACTTCTTAATTTAACACATTTTTAAACACTTAAACTTTACATGTGAATTCTACCATGTCTACTGTTTATCTTCTAAGGGTACATAGTTAACATAAGAATTATAATCATGATCATGTTAATGATTAAAATATGTATAATGTATAAGTACATTTAATGATAATATTTATTAAACTGATAATTCCAGTAGTATACGCAATGATAAGGAAAGACTCTGCACTTAGGTCTTTACAAGTTAGTACTCTTTATACCTTTTACAAAGCTTTGGGAATAAAGACGAACAAAATATCTAAGTTCAGCATATCTTTATGAAGGGCGTGTTTATGGTGTTCAAGTGGGGATAACGTCGGGAAAAGTAAGGCTGTGATGACAGATCTCAATTATCATATACTTAGACATAATAATGCTTAAATTTAACAACATGATAAAAGAGTATTTTTTATAAAGAGTTTTATTTTTTTCCAAAAACACCTTCGCCATGTGATATTCACTTCCATTATCAACTGGTTCAGGTTATTATCAACTACTTCCGTTTTATTATCAAACGCCAAAATCGGAATTGTATTACAGACTTGGTCGTAGTCGATTTAATTTATAGACAATTTCAAAACAACAACTAATGGCAAACGACACAGATGCATCTAAAAAGGGGTGTAGGTAATCATCGAGTTCGAGTCAGAGTTAAAGTTCGAGTTAGAGTTCGAGTTACAATTCGAGTTCGAGTTAGAGTTCGAGTTAAAGTTCGAGTTATTTTTCGAGTTCGAGTTAATTTTTGAGCTAACTCGAAACAGTAATTTTCATAGACATAGTCGAGTTACGACTCGAGTTAAAGTTCGAGTTCGAGTTAGAGTTCGAGTTACAAATCGGGTTCGAGTTAGAGTTCCGACCTAAAGAAAACCTATTTTTAGCAAACTACAACACTTTCCACGAGAAAAAATAATAATTCAGACATCTATTATGTTGTGCTGTGGTTTAAGAAAAATATATGTTAATTCTCCCAAGGACGAGACAATACTTTGAAATACCTTGGTTTATTTTGTTGCAAAAAATGGCCGCGTTTACAGAAAAAAGAAAAAAAATAGTTTTAATTTTTATCAAAGTCGTCAGTTTAGTTTTTAGGACAAGACTAAGGGGACGACCATTTGTTTTGAGGGGGGCTGTTTTTGTTAATAAATATTCTGGCTTGGAAAAAGTTGGAAATAAAAAAAAATACAATGCATAAGATTTAAAACCAATCCCTAAACAAACTAGAAAAAACTGTTAGTCGTGGCTTACTAATAAATACCCCGCTACCTCTTTCCTAAAAACAGATCAAATTTTAAACTAGGGGTGCAAATCTACACTATTTCACGAAGATGGTGTGAAAGTTTCACTGACATCCATTGATGGGTTTGGGAGAAGTTGCGGATAGTTGAATAGCGAATTCCATGTTTCGCTTCCCCAAAATCAGTTTGATCAAATTTTAAAAGAGGTTCATATCTACATTTTGTCACACAGATCGTGTGAAAGTTTCATGAAAATTCATCAAGGAGTTTAGGAGGAGTTGTAATAAGAGATGGGTACCATAAAGTGTGAGGAAGGCAAGACGGACGGACGGACGGGACGATGGACAGACATCTCTATCACTATATACGCCCCATTTTTTCAAGAGGGGGTATAATGATGAACGAAAGACCAAATTCTGGACAAAGAACAATAAATAATTTGTAACTCGAACTCTAACTCGATTTGTAACTCGAACTCTAACTCGAACTCTAACTCGAACTCGAGTCGTAACTCGACTATGTCTATGAAAATTACTGTTTCGAGTTAGCTCAAAATTTAACTCGAACTCGAAAAATAACTCGAACTTTAACTCGAACTCTAACTCGAACTCGAATTGTAACTCTAACTCGAACTTTAACTCTGACTCGAACTCGAACTCGAACTCGATGATTACCTACACCCTCTAAAAAGAGTGCAATTTGTGTGTGAATTATACCACCTTCCCACTCACACTGATATTGAAGTATATTATTAATCACATATAATTTCTTAATTTTGATTGGTTGAACAATACCACATGGTCATTTTGTATTTCTTTGGGTACATATAATATTCCTAAAAATAGAATTTTCAAGTGATATTTTTTAATACTGCATATCCATACAGCACGTTACTAAAAATAGATTTAAAAATTCCAGAAACTGCATATCTATACAGCACGTTACTAAAAATAGATTTTAAAAATTCCAGAAATTGAATCACATGACAAATGTATCCATTAAAAATTATTCTTTCTCTTCAACAAAAACAAATAATAATTGGAGTGATTGAGAAATATTTGAAGTCAAAATATTATAAAGAAAATAGTTTTATTGTATTTTGATAGTAATTTATTTATGTGGAAATTTGTCATACAAAAATCCAGTGAATGAAATATCTATACATCATAACATCAAAAGCTGTAATATGGTATGCATAAAACATTTGAAATTTCAAATTAACAACAATTTATGATTAATAATATAACAATTATAGCTTTTGGTTCGGTCAATACAAGAATATATCAACCAACAGATCTATGCATATCGACCTCGAACTGCGTTCTTGGCCAATATAGATCTGTTCGGTCGATATATTCTTGTATCGACCCCATACTAAAATCATTATTGTATAATATGATAAAAACAGCATAACATGTCATTTCTCATATCAGACCAAAATCAGCCCGCGGTCTTTATAAAAAAATGGCATGATAGAATCTATAACTATCAAAGAAAAGACAAAACAAGACAAAGTCATACGATATTACCAAGAGAAACTGAGGATCGCATAAGACTTGACTTGTGCATGCATTTAGCGTTAAACATCTCTCTTCCATTGTGACATTGTCGTTTCTTTACGTTTGTTGTGATTACCTTCTTTGAGTCATTATAATTATCTAATAGAAATAAACTAAAGATTGTATATCCGCTCTTTCATGTATAACTATGATACATGTAGCTGAAACTGAAACTTACCACTTATTTCTAGAAATTACGACCATCACAGTCATTTTGATTTAAAAATAACAGATAAAAACAATCTTGAATAAAGAATTACATGTACTTACATATAATAAAAAAAATAATACTCATCTAAATCTTTGTTCTAGTCCCAATTTTTCTGGTGACGCATATCGTGTTGCTATTGAATCATTTTCCCGGTTTTAAGTTCAACTCATTTCTAAATCATGACTTTGACTAAAAGTGTAAAAGAGCGCTTAAGTTTGAATAAATTATTTGAATTCTGAAAATTGTAAAGCGATTAACACTAGATATTGAATACGTCAGTGACAGTGAATCGGCCGAATTTCCTAACGGCCGGATGCATCGTATTCGTATTACATTTAAAAAATAAAACTATGTTATACTGCAGTTCTTAAGCACCTTCCTCTGGTGACCACTGCATTCATGGAACAACTAAACTTCCATGTGTGCTTTGTGTACAGTACATACATACATAATTTAAATGATATGTTATCAATGCTGCTACTTGGAGTGTAATTATTGCAGTCCTGAAGCACCGCCCCCTGGTGACCATAGCAAGTATATGACTGTCTCTTGTATATGTGCTCTGGTTACAGGGAGGGCTGCTAATATAAAATAAAATAATATTCATTACACTCATTGTTGTGGCTTGAGGTATTAATCATTAATCTCTATTTATATCCAGGCTCCCATCTAAATATTTTATAATGCATCGTTACCCATTATATATCTTAATAATTGGGTGTTGCTAAAAGGTGGAACGGAAAACGGAACGGAAAAACGGAATTAGAAATTAATTTAAAAATTGAAATTTTTAGTTTTACCTCGCAATGTTGTTATTTTCTAATGCCAATAATGATTTTTCACTACTCTACACATTTACTGTTTGACTTTCAGATATACAAATTTTAATTTAAATGTAAATTGACTATCTTCAAGCATATACATGTATAAACTATATAAAAAATAGGATGAAACATCCTTCGTGGCTGTCAAAACATTTTTCAATATATAATCTGCACATTTTCAGACTTTTGGGATTGACCATCCCAGTTCGCATTTTGTGTCATTACCTTTATTAACATTAAAAAGTTGGTCAATGGTGCAAAGTAAAAAATAAAATGAACCGTTTATAGATATTTCAGAATATAAACAAAAATCTGTCAAAGTAAAAAATGACCGGGTTTCGTTAAACAGGAAGTAGGTGAGCAACATACCTGAAATCAAATCCCACGTTATGGGACCTCATCCTGATGCGGTATACCAAATATCAAGTGGCTGTGATAAGTAGTTGCTGAGAAAACTGTTACAAAAAATTCTCATAAATATCAAAATAAGAGTTATTAAAGGAGACTGGACACGATTTTTCACTTTTTTATATTATGATAAAAATCGGTCATAAAATCCTATTTAATATGAAATACGCCCTTGTTTTGTTGATATACACCTTAAAACACCACTTTTTAGGCATTTGTTTATGACCTCTGAAATATGCAAAAAATAATCGGCGATTGAGCCCAAAACGAGGCTTGACGTCACACGGGCCACTGGTCCATCATTGTATATTAAAACAATGGTATATAGTCAATAAAAAAAATCGAGAGAGTTGTTAAAATTAAATTGACAGTTCTTTAAAATGCATTTTAATGAATATATTTGACTGCAGTAACCAACAGAAATATAGGATCGGAAATATTTTAATATAATTTCAAGAATTAGATTTTTTTAAGAGCAGTCAGTCTGTAAAGCTTGTTAGTCGTCACGGCAGAAATAAAGTTTGCTCTGTGCATTTTTACATTACTACGACTCATTGGCGGATACTGGGGGTTCGGAACCCCCTTTCCTCCGAATTCTTTTTTTTAATTATCGTGTAGTTAAGCAAAAAAGGTCTGGAGCCAGTATGCGAAACCCCCTTTCGAAAATGTCTGAATCTGCCCCTGCAACGTTAACCGGCCGCGAACCCAATTACTCTGTGACAATAACTGTAAACTGATTGCTAACTTTGCGTTATTTAGCACCCAACGGGCAAAGGTCTTTTCCTACCCAGACAAAAGAAAGAAAAAAAGACTTAATTAAGACTGATATTCTAGTTAACTGTATTTTGATTTTATCTTTTATTTATATTTTTTTCATTGAAATTCAGATAAACGTTACATTCCGAAATTTGGCATAAAATAAGGGTTGTAAATTAATACATCCCGTGGTTTGTGTATTACTTTATTTCATGTTGATTGAAGCTGTAGGTACTTGCAGTCGTTTGAAGGTTCAGTGATCATGTTGGACTGCCGCACCGCAGGTGTCATACCTGGTGAATTTACAATAGGTGTTACACCCACCCAATGTGAAGTAAGCGGTCAATGCTCACACAAGTGTAAATTTGCATTAATTAGAGTTCGTCTAGTTCTTTAATTTTGTTTGATCCTGCATGTGTTAACCTGGAAACATATGGAAGAGGGATATTTTTAGAGGTGTCGTCCCGGGTGTCGGATTCGTCCATACGTAGATCCGTAAGAATAAATATGTACGTTGTAAGTCTTTAGCGCTTTTTAGACCTGTCGGACTTCAAGTTCCTATTTTGGGGCAGCGGAGGTATCAATGGACACATTCCTTCTTTATTTCAGTTCAAACCTAAATAGTTGCGTTCTTCTGTTCAGTAAAGAGACTTCACAATAAATATCGGGACATGATCACACAGAAAAAATAAAATAATACAGTCACTAGTATTTGTAACATTTTGACAGAAGCTAACAATATACTCTGCAAAATGGTTTAAATTTATATTCTACATGAAGTAGAATTGGAATTTGAGTGAAATTGAACGCCCGTTCACATTTGAAACATTGGTTTAATTGAATTATTACAGTGATTCCGAAGCTTTGTCAGACCGTCAGACAAGTCCAGCAAAAACTGACTCGGTCCAGCAATGATTTTACTGAGGAATTTTATATTTAAATGTAAGCACACATGTTCGGCCCGGGAAATGTAAAGATACCTTCGGAATCACTGTTATTAAACATCAGCTCGTATAGTTGTCTAAATGTAATACCATGTAATAGCTCCCCCCCCAAAAAAAAAGTTTTAACAACACTTAGTGTTGATAAATGTTTTATATTGGAATTGAATGAATATATAGACATAATTACATGAAATATAATGCATTTAATGAGCTCCTATTGAATACTTTAATTTACATTTTGTATAAACTAATTTGCAGCATGAGCAAAATTGGTTGGAAGCTGCATATGCCATTGGGTATATTTGGACCCTATATTTGAGTCGCTATTCTAAATAATTATGGGTCAATCTTTCAAGATATTTTCAATATCCATGGCTGAATATAGAAATTCAGAAAAAAATCCCATATTCATTTATCTTTTTCATAGACCTGTATATTTTAATATACAGATCTATGTCTTTTTTAAATCAAAAACGATATCATATTGCATTAATTGCCATTAATTTCTTATGTAGTAAAACGATAACTGGCCCATATTGCGTCATCAGGTCAAGTGACGCCTATCTCATTAAATTTTCCGGATCGGCGGAAGCGATAAAATGTGATGCTAATTACTCAAATTGTGATCTTATTCAGGAGATTTGATTAGTTTTACGGTGTTTTTAACTGTTTATGATGATAATAAGATCTATTATAAAAATATCAAAAATCGTGTCCAGTCTCTTTAAGAAGATTATGATTGAAATCGACAGGGAAAGAGAACGCAAAACAAAGTACCAATGGAACTCTCATGTGATCATATACATGTACTTACGCGATTTCCACACCAGCGACGTTCTTACTGAGTGGGTAAAGTCTGTGAGGTCGTTGGTTTTGAAAAGGATTAACTCTTTGAAAGGCTCGATGAGCACCAAGGCAACATCTATTTTCAACAACCCTGATGTTGCGAAGACATTGTCCAACTTACATGACAAATATGTTGTCGTACCTGCTGATAAAGCGCCTAACAACATCATTTTCGTATGCAAAAGACACTATATTGATTGTTTAACAGCTGAATTAGGGGTTGGTTGTACTAACAAAAGCACCACATATACAGCAACAACACTGTCAAAGGAGGAAATAATCAACAATCATAATTCTGTAATTTCTTCCTTTGGCATTTCTGTTGACAAAAAGAACGATGACGTTCCATCCTTGTATTGGATTCCAAAGTTACATAAAACTCCATACAAGCAACGATTTATTGCTGGGTCATCCAAATGTACAACTAAGCCTCTTTCAGTTTTGTTAACATCAATATTGACGGCAATAAAATCAAGCCTTCAAAAGTATTTCGATTGTTGTTACTCTAGAAATGGCGTCAATCAAATGTGGATTCTCAAAAATTCTAAAGAACTGATGGAAAATCTCCATTCTAAGTCATTTTCATCATGTAATAGCATTAAAACGTTTGATTTCTCTACATTATATACTTCAATTCCACATTCACAATTAAAATCTCGTTTGGCACAGCTGATTAAACGTAGCTTTATCAAAAAGAATGGAAAACGTAGGTACAAGCATTTGGTAGTCGGTTATAAAAAGACTTACTTTGTCATCCAAGAGTCTAGCAAGAAAAACAAATTTACAGAAGATCAAATAATAGAAATGCTCAACTTTCTAATCGACAACATATTTGTACAGTTTGGTGGACGTGTTTTTCAACAAACAATAGGTATCCCAATGGGCACAAATTGTGCACCATTGCTTGCCGATTTGTTTCTTCATTCATATGAAGCAGACTTCTTACAATCACTTCTAGACAAAAAGGACCGCAAACTTGCTTTATCCTTCAATCTCACATTTCGTTATATTGATGATGTCCTTTCACTAAACAATCCTCGATTTGGTGACTATTTACATCTCATATATCCGAAGGAACTTGAGGTAAAGGACACTACAGATTCTAGGAGGTCTGCTTCATATTTGGATCTATTTCTCGAAATTGACACACAAGGAAGGCTTTGTACAAAGCTCTATGACAAACGTGATGACTTCAACTTTCCAATAGTTAACTTTCCCTTTCTGTGTAGCAACATTCCGTCCGCTCCAGCATATGGAGTTTACGTATCACAATTGATTCGTTATTCTAGAGCATGTGGGGAGTACAACTTCCTTGATAGAGCTACACGGCTGACAAGCAAATTGTTAACACAGGGGTACGTTGCTCCCAGGTTGTTGTCATCACTCAAGAAATTTTACGGACGACATCATGTGCTTGTCTGCAAATACGGGATTTCTATCTCTCAGATGAGCATAGATGTTGGTTTGACATAGAGTTTTGTAATGTCATCCTTTCCGGATTTGACCAACACTTAATCGATCTTTGGCAACGTGACGGGTGTGCTATAGCAAGCAGGAACTGCTTACTCTTCCGGAGCACCTGAGTTCACTCTCGTTTCAACTTGAGTTCGCGTTGCTGAATGCGGTTTTGTTGTTATGTGTGTGTGTTTTATGTTGTTATGTGGTTTGTTTTGTTTTGATGATTTTTTGTCTGCCGGTTTTGTCTTTGTCTTCACGGTTTTATAATACTGATTACCCCTTTGGTACACCTTTGCTTCTTTCAGACGTGGGTTTGTCGTAGAACTTTTTTTTGTCCTTTGCCAGATTTAATATGTGCGCTCAGTTTACCAATGACAAAGCGATTGGTGTGCTGCAATAGGCAGGAACTCTTAGTACCCTTCTGTTCAGTCTCGTTGACGTCAGTTGTGTTGCTGATTGCAGCTTACTTTGATGTATGTATGTGTATATGAGTTTTTTTTATGTTGTCTGTTTCTTTTTGTACCAACTTATTTTGTCTTTGCATAGGTGGACTTTTGATCGTGGCATTCGAATGTCCAAATTGGTACCTATATGATTCACCCTCAAATTTGCAGTGAGTACATATGGCCATTGTACGTGTAGCTGTCCACAATTAAGTCTCTCTGAGGGACTATTATCGTTTCTTTTGACTATCCTTGCAAATAGTGCCAGGAGATAGTAGAACATTTTGTCCTCTCACGAGGAGCCTACCATGGACCTTGTCTCCGGTTTTTTAAACATAAAATAAAGCAGTTAGAAAGAAAGTTGTACAGATTTTTAAATAATATCTAAATAATGACATGGAACCTTTAGAATAGAATAGAATAGAATATTTTGATTACCAAATTCAATGGCCGGTTAAAGGAATAACATAAAATTACATATTACAAAACATTACAGAATAATTAAGTGTAACAAATGTATTTCATTGGTACAGTAATTAAGAAAAAGGTCAGTGGTCAAATGGAGATAATAGTATAACTTATGCATATACATTGGTTAAGTTTTTCTAAGTTTCAAAGCATCTTATCTTCTGAATATTAAAAGAAACTAACGCAGTTCGCGGTTTTGAATAGCTAAATAATATCTAAATTAAATTTTCATACATGTATATACATAAACATCAAGAATTCAATGCGTTTACTAATGAAAACCCATTTTTAGCATTAAGAATTTAGAAAATGCGAAATAAATCTATAAATTGTAATATATATATATTAATTTTTAATTCCGTTTTTCCGTTTCCGTTTTTCCGTTCCGTTTTCCGTTCCGCCTTTTAGCAACACCCTTTATAATTGTATACTTTATTCTTTGCTTCACTTGTTATTCATGTTATTTATCTATAATTAATCATTGTAATGATCCTACCCCTTGAGGGACCATAATTGGAAATAAAATATGTCTTAATATGTAGAATCAAGAAGTTTTAACAAAATATCTGGCTTCTCAGATAACTGTTTAAGAAAGCAATTTTAGACATTTCACCCTGAATAATGTACCACTATCCACATTTTAAAGAGAAGGAACGTATTTTAAACAAGTTGTTTTTACCAATTATACACGGACATACACTTGAGATCGCTTCTTGCAGTAAATACCTTGTTGGGATTAACAAAAATCTCTCATGGAACGACCATGTCCGGAAAATAATAGTCAATCAATGCAGCCAGTTTCCTTAGAACGCGACGAGGTTGTTTTTAGCTCACCTAAACCGAAGGCCCAGGTGAGGTATTGCCATCACTTGGCGTCCGTCGTCGTCGTCTGTTGTTGCCGTCTGTCGTCCGTTAACAATTTTTCAAAAATCTTCTCTGAAACTACTGAACATGCAGAATTTAATGAAACTTGGAATGAATGATCCTAAGGGTGTCCTGCACCAAACTTATGTGTCGATTTTTTGATTTGTCGAAAAACGTGTCCGCCGTTACTAAAATTAGACCAGGGGTCAGACTACTGTTTTTGGCTTTTAAATCAAAAAGTATAAGAGATAGATGAAATCCGATGCCATCCTACTGCTTCAGCATCGAAAAATCTACAAAAGTCTTCTTTTGTTCGAAGTTGTCAGATGATCCCTCAAAGGGGTAGCCCCTTAAAGGTAAAAGATAGCCCTTTTTCATGCTTTTGGCTTATAGAATGAAAACTATTGCAGATAGAGAAAAGCTGTTGCTTGCTCAAATGTTCAGCTCGTTTAGCTCTGCAAAAGTCTTAATAAGATCGAAGTTGTCAGATGATCCCTTATAGGGGTTACGGCCCCTTAAAGGAGAAAAAATTGTGTTTTAGGCATATAGAATGAAAACTATTGCAGATAGAGAAAATATGTTGCTTGCTTAAATGTTCAGCTCATTTTGCTTTACTAAAGCTTTCATAGGGATGAAGTTGTCAGATGAACCCTTATAGGGATTACAGCCCCTAAACTAACGTGTTTTCATGTTTTTGGGTCTATATAATAAAAACTATTGCAGGTAGAGAAAAGCGGTTGCTTGCTTAAATTTTCAGCTCATTAAGCTCTAAAAAGTTTCCATAGAGTCAAAGTTGTCAGATGACTCCTTATAGGGGTAACAAAGGGCCCTTAAGTAATATTTTACATGTTTTTTGGCCTACAGAATGAAAACTATTGCTGAAGGTGAAAAGCTGTTGTTTGCTTAAATATTCAGTGTATTTTGTTTTTCAAAAGTTCCATGGGGTTGAAGTGGTCAGATGACCCCTTATAGGGAGTTACACCTTAAAGGTGAAAATCCCTTATAGGGGTTACGGCCCCTTTAAGGTGAAACATAGTGGTTTTGGCCTATAGAATGAAAACTATTGCAGATAGAGAAAAAAGCTGTTGCTTGCTTACACTCAGCTTATTAAGCTCTACAAAAGTCTTCATAGGGTCGAAATCGAAAGATGATGTCCCTTTAAAGGTGACAAAGGGTTTTTTCCTTAAAGAATGAAAATATTTGCAGAAAGAGAAAAGCTTAAACATTCAGGTCATTAAGGTGAAATTTTTCATCTGTATAATCATTTTGAATTTGAAACGTAACTATTTTTACATCTGCATATCTACATGTTATGGATTTTGTAATAATAAATTTCTGTTATTGAAAGTTTTACTGAAATAATTATGTTGCTTGTAATATTTACATTCATTATAAACAAGTAAAAGTTTTGATCACGTATTCCCTCCGCAACGAAGATCAAGAGTCGATATATTTAAATACTCGTTCCTTGACCATATGTCACTCATTTCACCGAACCTCAAAAGGCAGCAATCAGTCGAGTTGTTCAGGTAAAGCCACTTAAAAGCGGTACGCCTGCACTGATCACCAAGACGTTAACACAGGACATTTCGTAATTGTAAATACGTTTTTTTTTAAATTGAAGATAATGCTGTTTATGATTTTTTCATTTGCTCGAATCCTCCCTTTTCGCCCTCAACTGGTTTTATACAAACCCCGGTGGCGTAAAGGTCCACTTCTTGTCGTTGCAGGCGACTGATCGAGAGTATTTTGACATCGTGTAAGCACTAAGCCCACAAGTTGTGTACCCCTTAAGTGGCTTAATAGGGTGGTCCTCGCCCGGCAGCGGGGGTTGAAAAGTCATAGGCCGAAAGCCTGACGGCTGACCATAATGGGCAAACATATGTGGAGAGAGCCACGCTTCATACACGTTAGAGATCCCTGTGTAGAACGCACCAATTTCTGTCCCTACCCACATCTCCCCTTATTAGCCTATTATTTCTTTGTGGTCAATTTAAAAGTCTCCGAGGCTCACTAACAGTTGAAAAATGCTTAAAACCAATTGCAATCGTCAATGGAATTCTACATCTGAATATCACCCAAGTTTAACAACCAGTCTACAAACAGGACAAACAGCCTGACTCTGAAAAATAGAAAAATATTAATTTTACACATCAAAAAACAAAATAACCATTTTTTTCTGTCAAAAATAGCCGGATGTCCTTGAACAGGAAGTAAATTACCAACAGAATTGAAATTACAATATGGAATTTGTGCTGGTTCTGCTGCTCACCAAAGTAATTGCTGTGAAACCTGTAGCATGCAGCTAATGAAAAAGTTGTAAATGAGAAAGGGGTAATATTTTTTACACATTTCTTCTGTGGTCTGTAGTTCCTGGCTTGAAAAATTAATAGAACTCTAAAAATATCAACAACAGGCCACGTATACATGTAAGTCAAAGAAATGACCTGAATAGCCATTGGTTTAACAACCGTGGCTCCAGGATTTGATGTTAGAGGGAGTGCACTGAAAAAAATTAGGGGCATTTTTCCAGAAAATCAAGATTTATTTTGTCATCTGAAAGCAAGCCAGTCCGACAACGTTCATCTTGTACATGATCTCCATGCTTTAAACCCCCAAAACAATTTATTAAAATGAGTATAAAACGTTCCTTATATTTATATCTTTAGATTCTTTATCCATTAGACTAAGTGTCTACAAGTAACACAAGTTTTGTATGTGGTTTTAGAATGTTCATTTAATAATCAGAGGCGGATTTCCGGGGGATTTGAATCCCTCTTCCATTGTCCGCGGGGGTTGCAAGACCTTTGATAGGAAAACCCTGACCGCTGACTACCATTACCATCATTTCTTTTTCATTTTATCATTCCCTTGATGTGCATTATCCTTATATGACCTTATTATGATATAAACAACTCACTAAGTGTTCAAGCATAAGAAAAAGACTTACCGCACCGGAGAAATTTAAAATCACTTTGGTCCTTGCTTGGTATTTGAATTTCAAATGAAAAATTGAAAAATAGTACTTACTTTTAACCATCTCTCTACACAATGTTTATGAAAGGAATGCAGGCAAGGAAGAGTGGTGATTTTTTCTCCGTTTCTATACTCTGACAAACATATAACACAAGTATTCAATCCTGCCTGGTGTTTGTATTTATGGAAAGGAATTCGGGAAATTTGTTGTTTCGTTAATCCTTTCCTTTTGACACCCCCATCTCCTTCTTGTGGCCCAAACAATGCCTACAACCAAAGAGAATATATAACCAAAAACACCAATTAAAATAATAATAAAAATATGATAAGGCACCAACAATTTGATCCTGTAAAGGGAGGGGGTTTATTTCAATTCGATGTTTTTGAACACATAACAAGGACTTGCTACCTTCATTCAATATTTTGATCGAGCCAATGTGCCATGATTATTCCCTGTGGACAATCAAATATTGAAAATATAGTTGAGGGCTACACATTGAGCTATGTAAGTAATGTGTCTCTTTTCTAAAAGGCTGTCGAAGAAATTTGCAAAACTTTTTTTGCTCTCTACGGTGCCAAAGGGGAAAACATACTTAAGTCAAAAGAACTGATTTATTTCACAGACCAAAAAAAAATACTCCGATATATTATATTATTAGTAATTAAATCTAGAAAGTTGTATCCATTACAAAAACTTCCTTTACCGAATTTGATACACTGAATTGACTGTTGGGAACGCCACGGGTGTGCTTAAAAGCAAACAGGAACCGCTTACTCTTCCGGAGCACATGAGATCACTCTCGTTACGACTAGAGTTCGCGTTGTTAATTGATATTCAGACATGTCTTGATTTTTTTTCCGGTCTCCTTGGTGTTTACTGGTCTTGTCTCTGTCTTTTCGGACTTTTGACATTCGGATGCCCCATTGGTACTTCTGCTTGTTTCAAGTCATTTGAAAGGAAAAGAGAAATCGTTATAGTAACTTTTGAAGAGATGTTGTAGCTTCAAAATTTATGACTTAGCCTCTTTTCTAAATGAAAACTGTAGGAACTGAACGTGAAATTATGCAAGGACTTAAAAAGATAATAATGTTTATAGCATTTTGAATGATATATTGTAATAGTTAATGTCTTGAAAAAAAAATATGATGTTACAAAATCTTCGCTCGAACTGACAAATTATAAGGCTAAACTGCATGAACAAATAAACAATACATTTTTTTTCGTATTAAAATGACGTGCTTATTCAGCGCTTGAAATTATGTATTCCACGAAAATATTTTTAGATTATTGCTTTAAGGAGAGAAGAAGTTATTATCCACAAATGTCTAGAAAGTAGTTAAATGGGATGATAAGTAGACCCATAGTGCATGTAGAATATTGAACTCGATACGTTTAAATCCATACAGTTACTACAATGTATGTATCTTTAAAATTTCTAATATATTGTCGCTGAAATTTCCGATTGTTAAATTCAAAATTGATGAAAAAACACCAGGTTTCTTTCCTTGTAATGCACATGGTCGATATCCTCGGTGCTGGATTTGGCTTCCTTGTTCGAACGTTTTGGCTTTGAGTACTTTTCGTTTTCAACTGTTTTGGAATTAGATCTTCCAATGTTTTGGTTTAAATGCTACTGATGAGAGGTTACTCCTTGAAATATCGATATATAGCATATCCAAATTAACCATTTATACCTGCGTTTTGGTATTTGTAATTTTGAAACCACTGGGCGATAACCGCTGCTGGTGGACCAGAGGTCCCCGAGGGTAATCACAAGCCTGGTAGTCAGACTTGTCTGACACGAATTACCATAAAATTTCTAATATATTGTCGCTGAAATTTCCGATTGTTAAATTCAAAATTGATGAAAACACCAGGTTTCTTTCCTTGTAATGCACATGGTCGATATCCTCGGTGCTGGATTTGGCTTCCTTGTTCGAACGTTTTGGCTTTGAGTACTTTTCGTTTTCAACTGTTTTGGAATTAGATCTTCCAATGTTTTGGTTTAAATGCTACTGATGAGAGGTTACTCCTTGAAATATCGATATATAGCATATCCAAATTAACCATTTATACCCGCGTTTTGGTATTTGTAATCTTAAAAGTATAGGAATTCGTTACCACATGATCTACTCAATTTCACAGATATAAAAAAAACTCTTCTTTGAAAAAATGTTTCTTCCTTCATGATTTTCGTTAAATAACAAACTGTTTGTATACTTTTTAACATGAATAATAAGGAATTTTACTATCATAAAATTTAAAAAAATAAAAAGAATCACCAGCTTACCAATAGCATAACTTACAAATATACTTGTACCTTATAAAACCATCTCTACTTAATTTAGGCTTAGTAAGTTATTGGAACTTTTCAAAAGATATAAGAAAAATAAATATCAAACAGATAGACAAATACCCTTTCGTTGTGCCCATTATGGTTGTTATCATGTCCAACACTCCATATATCTTCCCCAGGACGATAAACTGAGTTTTGTCGGGTATTTTGAGCTCGTTCTTCTTCTGCCAACCGATTGGCTAACTCGAAATCATGCAGTTCCTGTTCCACCTGTTCCAACAATTCTTGTTCCTGGAGTTGTAAGGCTATTCTGGTAATGTCATCATCAGTATCGTCTGCTAAATGAGACCCGACAAGGGGAGGTGACTCGATTTCCATTCTTTGCAGCCGATAAGCCAACAAGGCATCGGGATTGTTTATAATGGAATAGGTTAATGGTCTTTTGGCGGCTCTTAATGCCACTGAAGCCACCTCACTCTGTTGGCAACAGTGAGCAAAGTCTTTGTCTCGAGCAAAAGCCATTTTTTAAAATCACATATATATCGTCAGAAATCAACAAGAAAATCTCTGGTGTGTTTAAAGAGATTTTTTTTTTGCATAGAACCTGGAAAGGAAAGAATCTTTAAAAAGATTTTTATACATGTAGGTACAAATCAACATTACTTATTTGGTATAACTCATAAATGCTTGTATTGAATTTTGAAGAACTCTTAAAGATTTGTTGGAAAGATTTTAAGAACCCATCATTTGTCTTGATACACCACCTTACCAAACATGACTTAAAAACTTATTCAAAAGGCCTTCTATAATAATTGGAATTTTCAGTAAGGTGACTTTTTTTATGGAGGGAGGCTATTACTCTATTTTATTCACAAGGTTGGGCGGAGCTTAAATTTCTCTGTCTTTTAGGTAAGATTTAAAGGTAGATTCCCGAAGTAATTGACCCATGACCAGCCCGGTCAATAAAATAAAGTAATACTTGCCAATCATTTGGGTAATACTGTTCCGACAGCCCTAACGAAAGGGACCCTGTTTTAGACAAGAAAATTGAAAAAAATGCACCCTGTTCAAAACAAAAACCACAGCAACTAGATCCTGTTTAAGGCATATTAGTTCATATGTTTGTGTGGTGTAGTCTTTTTTGATCAATTTTCCATTCTATGAAATGTTATATTCAGAAGTGTCATTCCTGTATTCCATTACATCAATCACTAAAGCTGAAAGAATAATGGATTCCGTTGAAGGTCATTCGGCGGCTTCAAATGCAAATGATGCCACCTCACTCTATTGGTAATTGTGAGCAAAATTTGTATCTCGAGCAAATGCCATTGTTTAAAATCACACTAATATGGCCACAAAATCGAAAGGAAAATGTCACGTCATAAGAACTTTTACTAAAAGAACCTGCAAAACACATAAAGGTCGTAAAAACGATTACTACAAGGGCAGATACTGATTGGTAAAAGCTAAAAATAATGGGAGAGTGTAGTTTGGTGCCATAAAACCTGGCTAACCCACCATTTATTTTTAAATGCTTGCTCCAAGTCAAGATCATTGTTATCTTCAATTTCTTAAGATTGATATTCCAAGTTCGATCATTTTGTTATTATCTTTATTTAAAAGAATGCATGCATCTAACATGTCTAATGAATAAGAATTAAAATATAAAAAAATGTATACAAGCTGACCCCGGACACCCGCTATGGACCGCCATTGTTCTAGTACGTATTGAAAATACAGGAATTTATTTTACATTACAGATTTCTGTAATATTTTCAAAGTCTTTTAACAGCATATATTGTTGTAAACACATGTCTAAGTATTGTCTATTTTCCGGGACAATTCTCTAGCTGTTACATGTACATGTATTAACGGTTACAGCAACGGAGGCCAATGGCGACTATTTTTTTATCGGGGTATGGGTGTGGTAAGGAAAAAAATTATACATAAAATATTAATGTTAATATTGTTTGAACAATAAAACACTCCGAAAAGAAAAACTGTTAACATGTAAATTGTAAAAGAATTTCAATATAAGCATGTGTTGATAATACAAAAAGTAAGGAACATCATTCCACACATCCGTCAATGCAGTAAAAAAAAATCTATATCCGTCATCATGGTGTCTCTTCTTCTATCAAATACAGAACGGTTTAAAAACAGTAAAAGCGCACCAATACTTTTCCGCACAAGTCCACTAAAGAGTGCTCAGAACCTGATGTCAGGTCAGGCAAATTTGCCCACAAAGTGACTAGGATGCGTGCCTCAGGTGATTGAATGGTGTAGCCCTACCACAATTAATGCCGGGGTTTGCAGAATATAATGCGAAAATCCTTACCGCTAACTTTAGCAGTGCACCGTGCTGTGAAAATTGTCACGTTCCTCGCACGTTAAATACCCCATATGCTGCAAATCTCGGTTAAAGTAAGACCCTTAGGATCCCCTGTAGGAGGCTTAATTGACTGATCCTACCCATACTTCCCTTAATTTCCAGTCCCAGTTGAAACTATCATCTTTGATGAATGTGTCCACTTTATCATCATTTCATGTTCATTATGTCCCAAAGCCCACCTTTTGTGTCCATTTTACTACCTGATTAGACCATATTTGTGTTTCCTGGTGAGTAAAGCAATGACTAACTAACGAACTTACTAACTAGCCTAACGTATACAGTATAGAATATTTCAAAATCGACTGTTGTTCACACATGTACATTTATCCCAGTAGTATAAGCAATAAACAAAGACTCTATACTTAGGTCCTTTACAAGTACTCATTTTACAAAGCAACAGAAGTTCAGTTTGTGTATAAAGATAAATGTTGTACACGAATAAAATATCTAAGTTCAGCATATCTTTATGAAGGACGTGTTTATGGTGTTCAATGTGGAGATAGCGTCAGGAAATGATAGATCTAAAATATCAAAGAAATATCAAAACAAAACGAAACCAAATTGTCATACAGTTTTACAGGAGAAATTGGAATCGCATTGGATTTGACTTGGAACAGGCTTTCAGCGTAAAACATCTCTCTTCCATTGCGACGTTTCTTTTTATGTTGGTTGTGTCGCTTGCACTTATTCTACATCTCATTGTCGTCTATTAGAGGTCCGCTAGTAACACAAAACCACGGTTGGAATAGTGAAGTGAAACATCATACAACATAGTCAAACACTAATGCTAATTATTGTTATAAAACAATCACAAATCACTCATCTGATCATTTCCACTGAAGATTATTATTCAACGTACATGACGTATTAATGATGTTATTTCCATTCTCAAATTTCCCTATAAAGAAATTCTGAGATTCTCAGAAGACACTAATAATTAAGTACTTAATTAGGACACAATCTAACTAGTACATGTAGTAAATCATAAGGGGATCTACCTTGTGAGACTGACCCCTCCCCCCTTTTCTCACCCCCCAAAAATACCTCCTTTTGATTATCTGATATTACTAGAAATAAAGATTGTCACTGACTATCACTATGATAAATGAAACTGAAACTTACCACTTATTTCTAGAAATATCGACCATCACAGTCATCAATGACATTCATGACATTTAAAATTTTGATAAAACAAAAGCAGATAAAAACAATCCTGAACAAAGAATTGTAATGTTAGTATGAAATTACTTGAATAATAAAAAGACTTCAAACCTCGTTTAAATCTTTGTTCTAGTCCTTTTTTTTCTGTTGACGCATATCGTGTTGCTAATATTGTGTTATTATGAATTTATTTGTTTCCCGGTTTAAAGTTCAACCTATTTTTAAATCAATGACTTAAACTAAAAGTGTAAAAGAGCGCCAAAGTTAAAAAAAAATCAATTGTAAATATTAGACTAGATGGAGCCTTCCCCGGAAGGCATATGTCGCCTGCGTATCTATGTTTGTTCGCCAAACAGGAAGTAGTTAATTTTCGGGCATAAAATCGCCTTACACCTTATAGTACTATGCGATGAAGCTACATACCAAATATCAAGAGGCTGTGGCATGTAGTAGCCTGGAAAACTGCGTCGAAAATTTGGCATCTATGTCCATCATATATAAAACGTTAAGTATTCGTCAAACAGGAAGTGGTTATTTTTCGGGCATAAAATCGCTTTACACCTTATAGTAGTATGGGATAAAGCTACATACCAAATATCAAGAGGCTGTGGCATGTAGTTGCCTGGAAAACTGCGACGAAAATTTGGCATCTATGTCCATTTTATATAAAATGTTAAGTATTCGTCAAACAGGAAGTAGTTTTTTTTTTCGGGCATAAAATCGCTTTACACCTTATAGTACTATGAGATGAAGCTTCATACCAAATATCAAGAGGCTGTGGCATTAAGTTGCCTGGAAAACTGCGACGGAAATTTGGCATCTATGTCCATTACATATAAAACTTTATTAAAGTATTCGTCAAACAGGAAGTAGTTATTTTTCGGGCATAAAATCGCTTTACACCTTATAGTACTATGTGATGAAGCTACATACCAAATATCAAGAAGTTGTGGCATGTAGTTGCCTGGAAAACTGCGACGGAATTTTTTGTGACGCCGCAGGACGACGACGCAGGACGACGCAAGACGACGGATGGTGCCAAAGTAACCCCTATATGTCGCTTCTGCAACACGTTGCAGGCGACATAAAAATTGTAAAGCGGTTAACACTAATTATAGAGTAACGGCCGGATGCATCGTATTGATGTTAGAATCAAGAACTTTTAACATGATATCTGTTCGTCCGTCTTCGCGGATAGCTGTTTAAGAATTCGATTGGCAAATGCAATTTCACCCTGGGGAATGTACCACTATCCACATTTCAAAGAGAAGATAGCAATTTTCCCGATTGTTCAATTCTAAATTGTTTAAAACACCATGTTTCTTCCCTTGTACTGCACATGGTCGATATCCTCGGTACTAGAATTGGCTTCCCTGTTCGAACTTTTTGGCTTTGGGAATTTTCAATAATTTTGGGTTGTTGACCTTCCAACTTTTAAATTCAAATGCTGCTGGTGAGAGGTTACTCCTTGAAATATCGATATACAGCATAACAAATAAAGGTAATAACAAAATTACCGAACTTGGAGAAACAATCTCAAATGTCCATAAGACGAAACAAAACAAGGAATACATACCGGAAAAATTGAAGATCGCAATGGTCCTGAATTGGTACAGGCATTTCAAAAGAAATGGCGGGTAAAACCAGGTTTTAAGGCGCGCCAAACATCCCTCTTCCATTTCGGTCTTTGAGTCCGGTAGTTACACAAAACAGAACAAGTTTGTGATGACATATTAGGGATGCTAAGGTGTTCACCTCAGTACATCAACCAGCCAAACGTTAATCAAAGCAAGAACTAACCATTTCGTCTAACATAATTGCCAGTGGCTGATAACGAAGAAAGATTTTTTTAGAGATCGTATGAGACGTATTCTCTTTTAACCTTGGTCTAATAGTCGGTTATGGAGAAAGCGGTGTCGAATAAAAAATCTGAAAAATGTGTAAGAGCCCTGGCATATCGAATTAGTTGTGAAATATAGACAACGTGACGTTGGTACGTTACTTTTAAGGTTAGGAAAATTAATAAATCAAAATTAAAACAGTCTCTTTTATCGTAATTTGTTTGTACTGAAATGACCACCCGGGTCAAATTTGAGATGTAGATCCAAGAATGATGTAAAACAAGTGGATTCGGTGGTTTCTTTAATCTCTAGCTCTGGGGATATATTGAAGGAATCCATCTGCCAAACGACGAGTTGTTGACAGAGAGGACGTCATCAATATATCTGAAAGTGAGATTAAATGACCTTGCCTCTTTCATCGGGTTCCTGAAGATATTCAGTCTTGTAAGAGTATAAAAACAAGTCGGCGAGGAGAGGAGCACAGTTTGTGCCAATTGGAATGCCGACTTTTCCTCCAAATGTGAAAAATATGTTGTCAATAAAAAATCAAGCATACTGCAAACTTGATCCAAAGTGTAAGAAATCATATCTTTAAAAGATGTTTTGGAAAAAATGTAAAATTATAGCCTAAAAAGTTTCTTGAATTCGAAAAGGCCTTTTCAATAAGTTTTTTCAGTCGACCCTCAAGTTTTTCATGTGGCAATGTGGTGTACAAAATTGAAAAATCGAAAGTTTTTAAAGAATGAACCTTAGAGAATGACCGGGATTTAAAATTATCTAACAAATCTTTTGAGTTCTTTAAAATCCACATATGATTATAATCTCATTGGCTGATGACGTAGGCGGAAGTTAATGTTACTCATTCTCATTATTAAGGTCTTTCACGACTACGGTCGTAAAGACCTTCTAGCAATTCTTCTGATTATTATTATTCTTCATCCGCCACAAATTCATATTTTTTGTTTCGCGACATATCATTTCAATACTTAAGGTAGTATATCGGTCATGAAAAACAAATTTCAAAATTAGTCCGTTAAGCGAAACTATTTATAGTTACGGAGTTATCTTCCCTTACACCATAAAGTTTGTTGGTACATCTCCTCCTAAACTACAATACAAATAGAAAAAGTAAGGCATGCAAAGTGATGAGGGACTAATAAAGGTGCTTTATAGAACCATTTCATCAATGTTAAACCACTTCCTGTTAATGATTTTAAGAGTCGAAAAGTGTCGCGACATAATAAATTGCTCAAAATGCAATTTCAAGGTAAACTACATATTATAATCTATTTTTCCCATACTTTTCCATATTTGAGTCAGGTTTTTTTGTGCTAAACAGTTGTCCAATGTCTAATCTACCTATTTAAACCAAAAAATGACAAAAAATTGCTAAATTATTTGACGCGAATGGATTTTTAAGAAATTTACACCTGTATTAGGTACGGAGTAACCGTATGACCTTGACTGACTTTTCAAGGTCAAATCAACTTAATGACACTTTTCCAACACTTTTTTACTATTTAAGGGTCTCAGATATAAAAAATGAAAAAAATGAAAATTTATCCCCCCTTTTTCCCAAAAATGTGAAATTTGACATTTTTTCACTAAAAGTGGTCAAAACATGTTAATTGTACTACTTTTAATCATTTTTAGTCAAAATCAGATGAAAAAATGTCGACCGGTCCTTATTAAGGTCTTTCACGACTACGGTCGTAAAGACCTTCTAGCAATTCTTCTGATTATTATTATTCTTCATCCGCCACAAATTCATATTTTTTGTTTCGCGACATATCATTTCAATACTTAAGGTAGTATATCGGTCATGAAAAACAAATTTCAAAATTAGTCCGTTAAGCGAAACTATTTATAGTTACGGAGTTATCTCCCCTTACACCATAAAGTTTGTTGGTACATCTCCTCCTAAACTACAATACAAATAGAAAAAGTAAGGCATGCAAAGTGATGAGGGACTAATAAAGGTGCTTTATGGAACCATTTCATAAATGTTAAACCACTTCCTGTTAATGATTTTAAGAGTCGAAAAGTGTCGCAACATAATAAATTGCTCAAAATGCAATTTCAAGGTAAACTACATATTATAATCTATTTTTCCCATACTTTTCCATATTTGAGTCAGGTTTTTTTTGTGCTAAACAGTTGTCCAATGTCTAATCTACCTATTTAAACCAAAAAATGACAAAAAATTGCTAAATTATTTGACGCGAATGGATTTTTAAGAAATTTACACCTGTATTAGGTACGGAGTAACCGTATGACCTTGACTGACTTTTCAAGGTCAAATCAACTTAATGACACTTTTCCAACACTTTTTTACTATTTAAGGGTCTCAGATATAAAAAATGAAAAAAATGAAAATTTATCCCCCCTTTTTCCCAAAAATGTGAAATTTGACATTTTTCCACTAAAAGTGGTCAAAACATGTTAATTGTACTACTTTTAATCATTTTTAGTCAAAATCAGATGAAAAAATGTCGACCGGTCCTTATTAAGGTCTTTCACGACTACGGTCGTAAAGACCTTCTAGCAATTCTTCTGATTATTATTATTCTTCATCCGCCACAAATTCATATTTTTTGTTTCGCGACATATCATTTCAATACTTAAGGTAGTATATCGGTCATGAAAAACAAATTTCAAAATTAGTCCGTTAAGCGAAACTATTTATAGTTACGGAGTTATCTCCCCTTACACCATAAAGTTTGTTGGTACATCTCCTCCTAAACTACAATACAAATAGAAAAAGTAAGGCATGCAAAGTGATGAGGGACTAATAAAGGTGCTTTATGGAACCATTTCATAAATGTTAAACCACTTCCTGTTAATGATTTTAAGAGTCGAAAAGTGTCGCGACATAATAAATTGCTCAAAATGCAATTTCAAGGTAAACTACATATTATAATCTATTTTTCCCATACTTTTCCATATTTGAGTCAGGTTTTTTTTGTGCTAAACAGTTGTCCAATGTCTAATCTACCTATTTAAACCAAAAAATGACAAAAAATTGCTAAATTATTTGACGCGAATGGATTTTTAAGAAATTTACACCTGTATTAGGTACGGAGTAACCGTATGACCTTGACTGACTTTTCAAGGTCAAATCAACTTAATGACACTTTTCCAACACTTTTTTACTATTTAAGGGTCTCAGATATAAAAAATGAAAAAAATGAAAATTTATCCCCCCTTTTTCCCAAAAATGTGAAATTTGACATTTTTTCACTAAAAGTGGTCAAAACATGTTAATTGTACTACTTTTAATCATTTTTAGTCAAAATCAGATGAAAAAATGTCGACCGGTCCTTATTAAGGTCTTTCACGACTACGGTCGTAAAGACCTTCTAGCAATTCTTCTGATTATTATTATTCTTCATCCGCCACAAATTCATATTTTTTGTTTCGCGACATATCATTTCAATACTTAAGGTAGTATATCGGTCATGAAAAACAAATTTCAAAATTAGTCCGTTAAGCGAAACTATTTATAGTTACGGAGTTATCTCCCCTTATACCATAAAGTTTGTTGGTACATCTCCTCCTAAACTACAATACAAATAGAAAAAGTAAGGCATGCAAAGTGATGAGGGACTAATAAAGGTGCTTTATGGAACCATTTCATAAATGTTAAACCACTTCCTGTTAATGATTTTAAGAGTCGAAAAGTGTCGCGACATAATAAATTGCTCAAAATGCAATTTCAAGGTAAACTACATATTATAATCTATTTTTCCCATACTTTTCCATATTTGAGTCAGGTTTTTTTTTGTGCTAAACAGTTGTCCAATGTCTAATCTACCTATTTAAACCAAAAAATGACAAAAAATTGTTAATTTATTTGACGCGAATGGATTTTCAAGGTCAAATCAACTTAATGACACTTTTCCAACACTTTTTTACTATTTAAGGGTCTCAGATATAAAAAATAGAAAATAAAAGTTTTTATTTTGATATCTTTAGTCTCTTTTTATGAGGACATGCGTAAGGAAAATTACTCCTTTGCTTAATCAGGTGTTATTGACTTTCCTAGCTCAACTTTAGGTACAGGTTTAAGCAGTAATTCATCACATAAGCGATAAAGCAAATTAAAATAAAGACCACTGAACATCTGTGAACGATATATGGTAGTTTTAAATTATTGGACAACGAAAAACAAAGGGGCGATAACTCAATCTGGTAACTAGAGACTACGTCAAAAACTATCCGAAAAATATGAATTTTTGTTTAAGTGGAAATGCCAAGACATATGATTGTTTTCTGTTTGTTTTCTGTTGGTGTGTGGTTAAAAGTAGTATCTAGTTTTTGCATCAAATGATGATTTTTAAAGATAATATTGAAGAGAAACAGAATTCATCTGAATTTTGTGATTAAAAATAGCTATGTGAAGGATAAACGGTCCAATTTGGCACCTAAACAACTGTTTGTTATGTATTTTATAACTCTTTTTTGAATGTATTTGTGCTTTCATTTAATACGAGTATTCTGTTTGTAAATAGTTGATTTAAACACATGATTAGAAATTGTTTCCCTTTATTATCATTTTTAATTTAGAAAATCTGTCCATTTTTAATTTTAAGTGTATATTTATACATACTTCAAGGGAAATTGATATACAGAGTAATATAACATTATAACATGTCAAAACAATCTGATTTTATTAGTTGGTTTGCAAAATTTGTATTAGCCTAATACCGTTAATATTCTCATGCCATTTTTTCAAAGTATTGAACTAGACTACTTTAATAAGAGGTTGCTAATCTTCTTTGATTAGAAGCTTTTTAAATCCGAATATTAGGAGTAGGATCCTAAGGGACTGATGTGAACTGATATGTTCGTAGCAAAAGCTTTTAACATGAATGGAAAATTTATTCACATTAATAGTGTCAATTCGAAGTTTTGACTAACTGCAATAAAGCTTTATTAAAATGTATCGCTTAAAAACGAAGTACAAATCACGAATCAAATGATGTATGTCTGAAGAAAACGAACAAGGAACATCATAACGAAAGACATTAACAAAAATGAGTGAGTGAGTGAGTTGTTTTTTTACGCCCTTGCAACGCTATATAGCTTATTTAAAGGCCATGAAGATGAAAAGGATGATAAAATGAACATGAAATGATAATGATAAATGAAAGCTGGGGGTAGAGCGGTAAACAAAGATACAATAAATTTTGAAGACACACAGGAAAAGGGGAAATAGAAAATAATGAGATGTGGAATAAGTGTACGCGACACAACCCACAGTTAAACTACAATTGACAAGGCGGGTAGGGACCATAGATTTAGCCTAAATGGTGCACTACTTGGCGTTCCAAAAGGGACCCTTTTACGTGCATGCATCCTCGGAAACCCAGGGATTCTTCACTCGCTTACTCATTCATCACCCCTGGGACATTTTGTATGAAATTGTTCGTTTCGAGTTCAGGATCTGATCTTGATCTTGATATTATTCATATATAGAAACTTGTTTAAATCGCTTTAGAAAAATGTAAAGCGACCAATCAGAAAGCTCGATACAAAACTATCAAAAACGAAGTATTTCATGCGTAATGTCCCAGGGGTGATGAACGAGTAGGCGAGCGAAAAACCCCTGGGTTTCCGAGGATGACGTGCATGTAGCGTGGCACTTTCCTCACACATTAGTGCACTATGGTCAGCGGTCAGGTTTTCCGTAACGGTAAACAAAGAGGCGATAATTAGGACCCCGCAACTTTGTTGCGGACGCCCTATAGTAAAGTTGCGGACGCCCTATAATAATCAGTCTGTCCGTCCGTCCGTGCGTCCGTCCGTCCGTAACAAATTCAGTTTTCCGGACTTTTTTCTAAACGCTTATAGATAATGAACTGATTTTTGGTATGTGAGTTTACCTTGATGAGTTACAGATCAAGTTTGAGTTTCGTGCCGGTCCACAATTTTTTTGGGAGTTATGGCCCTTTGAACTTTGAAAATCCATTAAAATTTCAGTTTTCCGCACTTTTTTCCTAAACGCTTATAGTTAATGAACTGATTTTTGGTATGTGAGTTTACCTTGATGAGTTACAGATCAAGTTTGAGTTTCGTGCTGGTCCACAAATTTTTATGGGAGTTATGGCCCTTTGAACTATGAAAATTCACTAAAATTTCAGTTTTCCGGACTTTTTTTCTAAACGCTTATAGATAATGAACTGATTTTTGGTATGTGAGTTTACCTTGATGAGTTACAGATCAAGTTAGTTTCGCGCCGGTCCACAAATTTTTATGGGAGTAATGGCCCTTTGAAACTTGAAAATGCATTAAAATTTCAGTTTTCCGCACTTTTTTCTAAACGCTTATAGATATTGAACTGATTTTTGGTATGTGAGTTTACCTTGATGAGTTACAGATCAAGTTAGAGTTTCGCGCCGGTCCACAAATTTTTATGGGAGTTATGGCCCTTTGAAACTTGAAAATGCATTAAAATTTCAGTTTTCCGCACTTTTTTCTAAACGCTTATAGATATTGAACTGATTTTTGATATGTGAGTTTACCTTGATGAGTTACAGATCAAGTTTGAGTTTAATGCCGGTCCACAATTTTTTATGGGAGCGGGGCCCTTGGAGATGGCTATCATCTCCCTGGTATCTAGTTTATTCTGGTAACCAGAAATTACGCCTAAAACTAGCAAAAAACATATTGTTTTGTCTTAGTGGTAATGCCAAGACAAATGATTGTTTCTGTTTGTTTCTGGTTGTTATGGTTAAAAGTAATATCAAGTTATTGCATTAAATATTTGTTTTTTAAAATATTATTGAAAAAGTAAACTAATAAAAGTCCTTACTTTTATCACCTATGCTTAGAAGGAGTTTTAATCCGAAGTTTTGTTACAAAAACCATTTCGGAGTGTATCCCAAATGGAACTGTAAAGAGGAATTATGTTCTTCCAACAACTATAAAGAAAACATTTACTCTTGGCTTGAGTTCTTTTTATAAAATGATTTGAAATTATATCCACACCAATCACGTACGGGGCCCAGATGGCGAATAGGCTTCCAGCAGAGCCTAGCTCGTCGTAAAAAGAGATAAAGGGTATTGGGATTCTAACGTCGGGTCAGTGTTCATCCCAAAGAGAAACCAGGTGTGAATCCTAGGAGGCTGTGCAGGGTGGCCCTTGTCCGCGGGGGTTTTCAGGTATATGATACGGAAACCCTGACTGCTAACCTTAGTTGGCCATCATGTGTGGAGAGTGCTACGCTTCGTGCAAGTAATAGACCCCTATGTGGACCGCCAAGTTGTGCACCACATAGATTACATTTTTCGTTCCTACCCAACTCTCCCTTTTTCCTGAGGTTCTTCAAAATTTACTATCCTTTGTTTCATACACCATCCCCATATTTCATTTATCTTCACCATTTCATGTTCATTTTATCGTCCTTTTCATGTTCATCGCCTTCGAATAACCTACTAGTATATGGCGTTGCAAGGGCGTAAAACACCAACTCGCTCAGTCACATATACACACCTGCGTTACTTAACCGTTTTAATTTATAGCAATTAAGCTTAAATTAACATTGAAATACAAATCACGAATCAAATGGCGCAAGTCTGAAACAACATAACGAAAAACATTAACAAATAAAATTGCAAGTATAAAAACGAGCTCACTATGAAATATAAAGCCTTCAAATCCTTTAAAGATGTAAATTGGTTAACCATGTAAGCAATTTTGGCATCAAACACCTACCTTGACTGATTTAGTTATTTTATAAATTCTCCAAAATTCCTGTATTTCTCAAGAAAGCTGTTTCGTTTTGTTAGCAAGATCTTTCTAGAGGTATATATGCAAATCCCCATGATAACTTAAAAATGTAATTCATATCTTGTAGTGATCAGAAGTCTCTTCAAATTGTTTTGAAAGTGTACTAATGTTGCTCTTTAAAAATGAACAAAAAAATAAAATAAACATAATGTCTCTTAAACATTCAAAAAGTACAAACATCTCATAATTAACATATACATTTTACTGAGTAATGTAAAACAATTTAAACATAACAGATGAATAAAAAAATTGTAAACGTTCCTCCGTGAAAGACCTTAGCAATTGTTTACGAAACAATTGTCCTCCTAGTTTTAATATCTATGCTTATGGATAGATAGTAGATGTGATGATGGGCATACATCAGTTACCAAAGTCACTCCTAGAAAGTGTCACTAAGCTTTTGACCCTCCCTTTCCCTCCCTTTTAAATCAATAGATGGTTACATTTATGATTTTAGACTGAGATACACCAAAATGTAGACAATTTGTTATACAGACTTTGCCTTTCAGAAATGTTTAATTGACGGAAAAGTAAAATATATTAGATCGAACAAGAATGGGGTGAAATTGTCCACATTTTGGTGTACGTATCTTTATGTTTCAGTTCTAACGCGTCCAGTTTTACTTCCCATACCTTAACATAAACTGAAAGCATTAAGATAGCAGACACTGATGAGGATATGGGTAATTCCACTACAATTATAAATAGTGTCACAGTATGCTTGTTGTCATTCTTTGACAGCAGACAAGATCTTAGTAAGTTGAACGGACAATTCTGTAGTTGAACACGATGAAGATCCAGCTATATACCTTTCTTTGTACGGATTTTTGTGAGGTTTAGGTATCCAGTACAAATATTGTAACTCTTCATATTTCTTTTTCAATGATATGTTTGAAGAGGACATGAAAGAGATTTTATTCCCGTTTTTATACCCGTTTTGGTATTGTATTTTTAAATACGTTATCTGTACCAATTACACGGACATACCCTTTAGGTCACTTTTGTCAGTAATAACCTTGTTGGGATCAACAAAAATCTGTCTTAGAACGACAAAATCCAGAAGATAACAGTCAGGCCATGCAGCTGGTTTCCTTAGTACGCAAAGAAGTTATTCTTATTAGTATCAAAATCCGCATATTTTCGTTTCGGTTTTCATCTTTGAAATCATTTTGAATTTGTAACGTAAACATTTTTAAATATGCATATCTAAATGGATTTTTTTATAATAAATTTCTTTTTTGAAAGTTTTACTGAAATATGTTGTTTGTAATATAAACATTCGTTATCTACAAATAAAAAGATTTGACCACGTATCCTCTCACTAAAGAAAATCATGATTCGATATATTTAAATACTCCATTGAACTCGTTTCCACCGGAGCTCAGAAGGCAGCTATCAGTTGACGTGTTCAGGTTACGCACACTTAACACCAGTACGCCTGCACTGATAACCAAGACGTTAACACAGGACAGTACGTGATTGTAAATACGTTTTTCTTTTATATATTACGAAGATTTTTTGCTGTTTATGACTTTTCTCTTCGAATCATCCCCATTCTCACCCTAAACTGGCCTCATGCAGACGATGGCATAAAGTTCCACTGCTTGTGGTTACAGGGGACTGATCGAGAATATTTTGGCACCGGGTAAGCCTGAAGCCCACAGTACTACCAAGCTGTGCACCCTGAGTGGCTGAAAAGGGTGTCCCTCGTACGGCTGAGGGGGTTAAAAAGTCATAGGCGGAAAGCCTGACAGATGGTCAAAATGGGCAAACGTGTGGAGAGTGCCACGCTTCATACACGTTAGAGAGCCCTATGTAGAATGCACTAAGTAATGGGTTACATTTTCTGGTGTCCCCTTTAATTTCCAGCGGTTAACAGATCAAGCTGTTCATGTTAAAAGACAAGTACAATATTTTTTATTGTATTATATGTATATAATATTTTTACTATTCAAATGCATAAATTTATATCCATTTAGAGCTTCTTTTTTTTTTACATATTAATCTTCAGCTTTTAATGTATTATGATTAATTTTTTTTATTTCTTATCATTTTTGTGAAATTTTCACAGATAATTTTATTTCCATATCTATTTTCTTTTCATTATTTTTTTTTCTTCTTCATATTTTGGTATAATGACTCCTTTTTTAGATTCAAATGTTGCTTTCATTGACTTTCATAATTTTTAGTTTTGAGAATATATATTATTTATTTATTTTTGAAATTTTTATGGCTATTATAATTGTCTGTACAGGACTTCTACTTTTTTTTTATCTGCAGGTTCATTTCGTTTAACTATAGTACATTTTTTATCTTATTATTTTTTTCTATTTATATCTTGAATTGTTGTACTTTTACTGCTGTGTCTCATTTTTTATGCTTTGTAAAGCGCTTAGAGTATTGTATAGTAGATAAGCCTATATAAATAATGTAATAATAATACTAGTAATAATAATAATAATAATGTTTATTTTATTACCCTTTTCATGCCTATCGCCCGTATATATAAACTCTGTTTTGATGCTCGAGCAGAAAACACAAATTCACTAAATAATTATGCCAATATATGAAAATGAAATTGGAGTAAACAGGTGATAAAGGTCTCATTAAATTGGGCCAGAATAGAAAATAATGAGCTGTAAAATAAGTGTACGCGACACAGCCCACAATTAAACGGCAATTTAGAATAACCACAATGGACAACCGCCAGCAGCCTTCAGCAAGGCCATTTGGAACTGCTTGCGGTTCTGCAATTGGCCCATGGTCTAAATAAAATGCATATAATTCAAATCTAGCCCTTAAAATACTCACAGATAGACCCCCTTCTTAAACAAGGAACAGAAAACACCAAAAAGACAAGTACAAATGAAAGCTTTGTCAAAGATTCCTGGCTTAGGACAGGCAAATGTAATATGTGGCGGGGTTGAGTCTCCGACATTTGGAAGGTGTATTTTATGTAAGACCATCTTATCGTGTCCTCTCAGCAGCAAACACTTTCTTTTCCTAGTGTGTCTGATGAAGGTGAATCTAGAAAAGCGCTTCACAAGCAGTGAAATTTTGCTTTTGTACATTTATTAAAATCATTTCAATATGTGGATCATGTCTTTTTGGCACATATTCCATATTCTTTCGTTTTGTATATTATTTCAGAGTTTGACTTTAGTGCCGTGTGGAGGTCGTAGAAAGCTTCCCCGTGCTTCAGTTGTATGCTCTTATATATTTTCGAGTACTGGAATATGTGTTGGAAAGACACAGTTTACATATTTCCAAAATTTGACAACGTTTGGCTGTTTCTTTAGAAATTGATAAATTTATCTGTTTGGTCATTGCTGTAATATTTTTTGGCATTTTTTTTAAAATCAAATCTAATATTCTACCGGTTTTCCAAGTTTTCTACTCCTAGCGTGTCTGATGAAGGTTAATCCAGAAAAGCGCTTCACACGCAGTGAAATTTTGCTTTTGTACATTTATTAAAATCATTTCAATATTCTTTCGTTTTCAATACATGTTGTTGTGGTGGACATTCTGGACGACTCATAGCAAATAACATGTCTCTCGTAGTCATAGCAGAGAGATATAACTAAAGTTTCCACTATAAATTCACATGGTTCTGAATACTGAAGCATACGCTGGTTTTTACTTTTCAGGGTAGGGCATGGGCAGATGATAAAAATATCACAAATAGTTAATTTATGTATGCATTATATCATATACATGTACATGTAAATAGTCATAAACATGTTATTGTTAATCAAGCAATCTTCAGTAAATATTTGGTACTAATAAAATCAATAAATACTTATGATTACATGTGCAGAATATTTTTTTCCACCTTCTGGTCTTTTCCTCCTTAAAACGGTGATGGGAGCATGTTATATTTATATACATTAATATTTATAATGTTCTGTCGATTAGATGCAAACGGAAATGTCTTTTAATTTGACCATAAATGTCATGAGACGATGAAAACTGAGACGACGCAATCGCCATTCAATACGATTACAAATTCTTATTATTATTTTCTTTATGGTCAAATCAAAAGTCTCTTTGGCACCAATAGGAATTCACTAACACACAGTTGAAAAACGATTAAACACCATGATGCAATTGCAATTGTCAATGGACTTTTAGATCTGAATGTCATCCCAGTTTAACAACCAGTCTACAAACAGGACAAACAGCCTGACTCTGAAAAATAGAACACATCAATAACTAAAAGAAGAGGCTCCCAGGAGCCTGAATCGCTCACCTGGTCTTGATGTCAACTGTAGAGCTGAATAAGCTGAACATTTAAGCAAGCAACAGCTTTTCTATTTCAGCAATAGTTATCATTCTATAGGCCAAAAAATGGCAAAATTTTTTTAAGGGCTGTCTCAACACCTTGACTTTATAGACACCTTTGTTAAGAGCTTAATGAACTGAACATTTAAGCAAGCAACAGCTTTTCTCCATCCGCAATAGTTTTCATTCTATATGCCAAAAACATTATTTTTTGCCTATAGGGCTGTAACCCCTATACGGGGTCATCTGACAACTTCGACCTTAAGACGACTTTTGTAGAGCTAAATGAGCTGAACATTTAAGCAAGCAACAGATTTTCTGTATCCCCAATAGTTTTCATTCTATAGGCCAAAAACATTATTTTTCGCCTTTAAGGGGCTGTAACCCCTATAAGGGGTCATCTGAAAACTTTGACCCTATAGAGACTTTTGTAGAACTAAATGAGCTGAACATTTAAGCAAGCAAGAGCTTTTCTCTATCTACAATAGTTTTCATTCTATAAGCCAAGAACATGAAAAAACCCGCTATTTTTCACCTTTAAGGGGCTGTAACCCCTATAAGGGATCATCTGACAACTTCGACCAAATGGAGACTTTTGTAGAACTTTTGATGCTGAAGCAGTAGGGTGCATCAGATTTTCATCTATCTCTTATACTTTTTTATTTACAAGCCAAAAACAGTAGTCTGACCCCCCTGGTCTAATTTGAGTAACGGTGGCCATGTTTTTTGACAGATCAAAAATTGAAAAACAAGTTTGGTGCAGGACACCCTAAGGATCATTCATACCTTCGGCCCAGGTGAGCTAAAAAACACTATTATTCAACTTTTAAGGGGCTGTAACCCCTATAAGGGGTTTATCAGACAACTTCAACCCTATGGAGACTTTTGTAGAGCTAAATGAGCTGAACATTGTAGCAAGCAACAGCTTTTCTCTATCTGCAATAGTTTTCATTCTATAGGCCAAAAACACTATTATTCGCTTTAAAGGGGCTGTAACCCCTATAAGGGGTCATCTGACAACTTCGACCCTATGGAGAATTTTGTAGAGCTAAATGAGCTGAACATTTAAGCAAGCAACAGCCTTTCTCTATCTACAATAGTTTTCATTCTGTAGGCCAAAAACATGCAAAAACGCTATTTTTCACCTTTAAGAGGCTGTAACCCCTATAAGGGGTCATCTGACAACTTTGACCTTGTGGAGACTTTTGTAGAGCTAAATGAGATGAACATTTAAGCAAGCAACAGCTTTTCTCTATTTACAATAGTTTTCATTCTATAGGCCAAAAAACACTATTTTCCGCCTTTAAGGGGCTTTAACCCCTATAAGGGGTCTTCTGACAACTTCGACCCTATGGAGACTTTTGTAGAGCTGAATGAGCTGAACATATAAGCAAGCAACAGCTTTTCTCTATTTACAATAGTTTTCATTCTATAGGCGAAAAACATTATTTTTCGCCTTTTAGGTGCTTTAACCCCTATACGGGGTCATCTGACAACTTCGACCCTATGGAGACTTTTGTAGAGCTAAATGAGCTGAACATTTAAGCAAGCAACAGCTTTTCTCTATCTACAATAGTTTTCATTCTATAGGCCAAAAACATGCAAAAACGCTATTTTTCACCTTTAAGGGACTGTAACCACTATAAGGGATCATCTGACAACTTCGACCAAATGGAGACTATGTAGAATTTTTGATGCTGAAGCAGTAGGGTGGCATCAAATTTCATCTATCTTATATACTTTTTGATTTACAAGCCAAAAACAGTAGTCTGACCCCCCCTGGTCTAATTTTAGTAACGGTGGCCATGTTTTTGACGGATCAAAAATTGAAACACAAGTTTGGTGTAGGACACCCGGGTATCGTTGAACAGACCTGAAATCTCTGTGCTGGTTCCACTGTTCACCAAATATCTGTGACTAGTAATTGCTGTGTAGCCTGTTCTATTTTTGTCATCTAAAGGAAGGCAGTCCGACAACTTTCATCTTATATAAGATCTCCATTAAATCAAACCAATAAAATGAGTTACAAGTTTCACAAGTTTTGTATGTGGTTTTTGAATGGTTATTCAATAGTCAGGGACGGATTTCCGGGGGATTTGAACCCCTCCCTCTTTCCTTGTCCGCGGGAGTTGCCAGGCCTTTGATAGGAAAACCCTGATCGCTGACTACCATCATCATCATTTCATGTTCATTTTATCATTCTCTTGATGTGCATTATCCTTATATGACCTTATTATAATATAGTTTTGCTTAAGGCTTAAAACACAACTCACTAAGTGTCCAAACGTGCATAAGAAAAAGACTTACCGCACCGGAGAAATTTTAAGTCACTATGGTCCTTGCTTGGTATTTAATTTTCAAATGAAAAAGGGAAAATAGTACTTACTTTTAACCATCTGACTATACAAGGTTTATGAAAGGAATGCAGGCAAGGAAGATTGGTGATTTTTTCTCCGTTTCTATACTCTGACAAACATATACCACAAGTATTCAATCCTGCCTGGTGTTTATATTTATGGAAAGGAATTCGGGAAATTTGTTGTTTCGTTAATCCTTTCCTTTTGACACCTCCATCTCCTTCTTGTGGCCCAAACAATGCCTACAACCAAAGAGAATATATAACCAAAAACACCAATTAAAATAATAATAAAAATATGATAGGGCACCAACAATTTGATCCTGTAAAGGGAGGGGGTTTATTTCAATTCGTTGTTTTTGAACACATAACAAGGACTTGCTACCTTCATTCAATATTTTGATCGAGCCAATGTGCCATGATTATTCCCTGTGGACAATCAAATATTGAAAATATAGTTGAGGGCTAAACATTGAGCTATGTAAGTAATGTGTCTCTTTTCTAAAAGGCTGTCGAAGAAATTTGCAAAACTTTTTTTGCTCTCTACGGTGCCAAAGGGGAAAACATACTTAAGTCAAAAGAACTGATTTATTTCACAGACCAAAAAAAAAATACTCCGATATATTATATTATTAGTAATTAAATCTAGAAAGTTGTATCCATTACAAAAACTTCCTTTACCGAATTTGATACACTGAATTGACTGTTGGGAACGCCAAGGGTGTGCTTAAATGCAAACAGGAACCGCTTACTCTTCCGGAGCACATGAGATCACTCTCGTTACGACTAGAGTTCGCGTTGTTAATTGATATTCAGACATGTCTTGATTTTTTTTCCGGTCTCCTTGGTGTTTACTGGTTTTGTCTCTGTCTTTTCGGACTTTTGACATTCGGATGCCCCATTGGTACTTCTGCTTGTTTCAAGTCATTTGAAAGGAAAAAAGAAATCGTTATAGTAACTTTTGAAGAGATGTTGTAGCTTCAAAATTTATGACTTAGCCTCTTTTCTAAATGAAAACTGTAGGAACTGAACGTGATATTATGCAAGCACTTAAAAAGATAATAATGTTTATAGCATTTTGAATGATATATTGTAATAGTTAATGTCTTGAAAAAAAATATGATGTTACAAAGTCTTCGCTCGAACTGACAAATTATAAGGCTAAACTGACTGAACAAATAAACAATACATTTTTTTTCGTATTAAAATGACGTGCTTATTCAGCGCTTGAAATTATGTATTCCACGAAAATATTTTTAGATTATTGCTTTAAGGAGAGAAGAAGTTATTATCCACAAATGTCTAGAAAGTAGTTAAATGGGATGATTAGTAGACCCATAGTGCATGTAGAATATTGAACTCGATACGTTTAAATCCATACAGTTACTACAATGTATGTATCTTAAAAGTATAGGAAATCGTTACCACATGATCTACTCAATTTCACAGATATAAAAAAAACTCTTCTTTGAAAAAATGTTTCTTCCTTCATGATTTTCGTTAAATAACAAACTGTTTGTATATTTTTTAACATGAATAATAAGGAATTTTACTATCATTAAATTTAAAAAAATAAAAATAATCACCAGCTTACCAATAGCATAACTTACAAATATACTTGTACCTTATAAAACCATCTCTACTTTATTTAGGCTTAGTAAGTTATTGGAACTTTTCAAAAGATATAAGAAAAATAAATATCAAACAGATAGACAAATACCCTTTCGTTGTGCCCATTATGGTTGTTATCATGTCCAACACTCCATATATCTTCCCCAGGACGATAAACTGAGTTTTGTCGGGTATTTTGAGCTCGTTCTTCTTCTGCCAACCGATTGGCTAACTCGAAATCATGCAGTTCCTGTTCCACCTGTTCCAACAATTCTTGTTCCTGGAGTTGTAAGGCTATTCTGGTAATGTCATCATCAGTATCGTCTGCTAAATGGGACCCGACAAGGGGAGGTGACTCGATTTCCATTCTTTGCAGCCGATAAGCCAACAAGGCATCGGGATTGTTTATAATGGAATAGGTTAATGGTCTTTTGGCGGCTCTTAATGCCACTGAAGCCACCTCACTCTGTTGGCAACAGCGAGCAAAGTCTTTGTCTCGAGCAAAAGCCATTTTTTAAAATCACATATATATCGTCAGAAATCAACAAGAAAATCTCTGGTGTGTTTAAAGAGATTTTTTTTTTGCATAGAACCTGGAAAGGAAAGAATCTTTAAAAAGATTTTTATACATGTAGGTACAAATCAACATTACTTATTTGGTATAACTCATAAATGCTTGTTTTGAATTTTGAAGAACTCTTAAAGATTTGTTGGAAAGATTTTAAGAACCCATCATTTGTCTTGATACACCACCTTACCAAACATGACTTAAAAACTTATTCAAAAGGCCTTCTATAATAATTGAAATTTTCAGTAAGGTGACTTTTTTTATGGATGGAGGCTATTACTCTATTTTATTCACAAGGTTGGGCGGAGCTTAAATTTCTCTGTCTTTTAGGAAAGATTTAAAGGTAGATTCCCGAAGTAATTGAGCCATGACCAGCTCGGTCAATAAAATAAAGTAATACTTGCCAATCATTTGGGTAATACTGTTCCGACAGCCCTAACGAAAGGGACCCTGTTTTAGACAAGAAAATTGAAAAAAATGCACCCTGTTCAAAACAAAAACCACAGCAACTAGATCCTGTTTAAGGCATATTAGTTCATATGTTTGTGTGGTGTAGTCTTTTTTGAACAATTTTCCATTCTATGAAATGTTATATTCAGAAGTGTCATTCCTGTATTCCATTACATCAATCACTAAAGCTGAAAGAATAATGGATTCCGTTAAAGGTCATTCGGCGGCTTCAAATGCAAATGAAGCCACCTCACTCTATTGGTAATTGTGAGCAAAATTTGTATCTCGAGCAAATGCCATTGTTTAAAATCATACTAATATGGCCACAAAATCGAAAGGAAAATGTCACGTCATAAGAACTTTTTCTAAAAGAACCTGCAAAACACATAAAGGTCGTAAAAACGATTACTACAAGGGCAGATACTGATTGGTAAAAGCTAAAAATAATGGGAGAGTGTAGTTTGGTGCCATAAAACCTGGCTAACCCACCATTTATTTTTAAATGCTTGCTCCAAGTCAAGATCATTGTTATCTTCAATTTCTTAAGATTGATATTCCAAGTTCGATCATTTTGTTATTATCTTTATTTAAAAGAATGCATGCATCTAACATGTCTAATGAATAAGAATTAAAATATAAAAAAAAATGTATACAAGCTGACCCCGGACACCCGCTATGGACCGCCTTTTGTTCTAGTACGTATTGAAAATACAGGAAAATATTTTACATTACAGATTTCTGTAATATTTTTAAAGTCTTTTAACAGCATATATTGTTGTAAACATATGTCTAAGTATTGTATATTTTCCGGGACAATTCTCTAGCTGTTACATGTACATGTATTAACGATTACAGCAACGGGGGCCAATGGCGAGTATATTTTTATCGGGGTATGGGTGTGGTAAGGAAAAAAAAGATATTATACATAAAATATTAATGTTAATATTGTTTGAACAATAAAACACTCCGAAAATAAAAACTGTTAACATGTAAATTGTAAAAGAATTTCAATATAAGCATGTGTTAATAATACAAAAATTAAGGAGCATCATTCCACACATCCGTCAATGCAGTAAAAAAATCTATATCCGCCATCATGGTGTCTCTATTTCTATCAAATACAGAACGGTTTAAAAACGGTAAAAGCGCACCAATACTTAAATTTTCCGCACAAGTCCACTAAAGAGTGCTCAGAACCTGATGTCAGGTCAGGCAAATTTGCCCACAAAGCAACTGGGGTGCGTGCCTCAGGTGATTGAAGGGTGTAGCCCTACCATAATAAATGCCGGGGTTTGCAGAATATAATGCGAAAATTCTTAATGCTAACTTTAGCAGTCCACCGTGTTGTGAAAATTGTCACGTTCCTTGCACGTTAAATACCCCATATGCTGCAAATCTTGGTTAAGTAAGACCCTTAGGATCCCCCGTAGAAGGCTTAATTGACTGATCCTACCCATACTTCCCTTAATTTCCAGTCCAAGTTGAAACTATCATCTTTGATGAACGTGTCCACTTTATCATCATTCCATGTTCATTATTTCCCCATGCCCGCCTTTCGTGTCTATTTTACTCCCTGATTAGACCATCTTTGTGTTTCCTTAGGATTAAAGCAATGAATAACTAACGAACTAACTAACTATCCTATTATTATATCCTTATTTTAAGGACCGTGTGAACTCTTTGATTCTATAGACACTTTTGTTAAGAGCTTAATGAGCTGAACATTTAAGCAAGCAATCACTTTTCTTTATCTGCTATAGTTTTCATTATATAAGCCAAAAACATGCAAAATGTTATTTTAAGGGCCGTGTGAACACTTTGACCCCATGGAAACTTTTGTAGAGCTAAATGAGCTGAACATTAAAGCAAGCAACAGCTTTTCCCTAACTGCAATAGTTTTCATTCTATAGGCCAATAAAAAGCTTCGCCGAGCGCAGCATGATACGACTTGTTTTAGTGCCGTGTGGAGGTCGTAGAAAGCTTCCCCGTGCTTCAGTTGTATGCTCTTATATATTTTCGAGTACTGGAATATGTGTTGGAAAGACACAGTTTACATATTTCCAAAATTTGACAACGTTTGGCTGTTTCTTTAAAAATTGATATCTTTATCTGTTTGGTCATTGTTGTAATATTTTTTGGCATTTTTTTTAATCAAATCTAATATTTCCGGTTTTCCAAGTTTTCTACTCCTAGCGTGTCTGATGAAGGTTAATCCAGAAAAGCGCTTCACACGCAGTGAAATTTTGCTTTTGTACATTTATTCAAATCATTTCAATATGTGGATCGTGTCTTTTTGGCACATATTCCATATTCTTTCGTTTTTAATATTATTTCAGAGTTTGGCTTTAGTGCCGTGTGGAGGTCGTAGAAAGCTTCCCTGTGCTTCAGTTGTATGCTCTTATATATTTTCGAGTACTGGAATATGTGTTGGAAAGACACAGTTTACATATTTCCAAAATTTGACAACGTTTGGCTGTTTCTTTAAAAATTGATATATTTATCTGTTTGGTCATTGTTGTAATATTTTTTGGCATTTTTTTTTAATCAAATCTAATATTTCCGGTTTTCCAAGTTTTCTACTCCTAGCGTGTCTAATGAAGGTTAATCCAGAAAAGCGCTTCACACGCAGTGAAATTTTGCTTTTGTACATTTATTCAAATCATTTCAATATGTGGATCGTGTCTTTTTGGCACATATTCCATATTCTTTCGTTTTTAATGCAATAGTTTTCATTCTATAGGCCAAAAAACTATTTTTTGCCATAGGGGCTGTAACCCCTAAAAGGGGTCATCTGACAACTTCGACCCTATGGAAACTTTTGTAGAGCTAAATGAGCTGAACATTTAAGTAAGCAACAGCTTTTCTCTATCTGCAATAGTTTTCATTCTATAGGCCAATAAAAAGCTTCGCCGAGCGCAGCATGATACGACCGCAACATGTTGAACCCTGTTGTTTTAGGCCCAATATGGATAGTCAATTGCTCTGGACACATGCAGCCCGTGGTGGACTGACAAAGGTTTTCGACACATGCAGCTTTTGGTGGACTTAAATTTTAAAAGGATTTTTTTTTTCCAAAGGAGATCAAAATTAGACCACAAATTTTCCATTTTGGTCTCTAATTACACAATAGGGGGGAAAGGGGGGGGTTGCAAAATTTCATTCTCAATTTTGTTTTTACTATTTGATAAGAACAAACATGCAAATAAAATTTTCAAAATCGGACCACTTATATAAAAGTTTCGATTTTGGCCCCTTTTGGACCCTAATCACATAAAAACGGGAAAAAAGGGGGCCCGCAAAAGTTAATCAGGTTCATTCTTTTATTGTTAGAACATTCTTCACAGCAATAAGCCAACTAGAAGCAAAGTTATGGCGGAAACAATAAAATATTAAAAATTGTTGCCCCTTTTGGGCCCCTTCATTTCGAAACAAAAAAAGGGGGACCCCCAAAATCAATCCCATTCACCCTTTTAAGATAAGGAACATTATTGCCAAAGTACAAAGCAATCAGATGACTAGAACTAAAGTAATCATGGCAACAAACATGAAAGTAGCATTTTGGCCCCTTTTTGGTCCCACATTTCAAAACCAAAACAGAAGGGACCCCCAAAATCAATCCCATTCATCCTTATACACTCTATAAGGGGTCATCTGACAACTTCGACCCTGTGAAGACTTTTGTAGAGGTAAATAAATTGAACATTTAAGCAAGCAACAGCTTTTCTCTATCTGCAATAGTTTTCATTCTATAGGCCAAAAACACTATTTTTCGCCTCCAAGGGGCTGAAACCCCTTTAATGTGTCATCTGACAACTTCGACCCTATGGAGACTTTTGTAGAGGTAAATGAGCTGAACATTTAAGCAAGCATTAGCTTTTCTCTATCTGCAATAGTTTTCATTCTACAGGGCAAAAACATGAAAAAAACCTATTTTTTACCTTTAAAGAGATATAACCCCTATCAACGGTTACTGACAACTTCGACCCAATGGAGACTCTTGTAGAGCCTAAGATCCTTGGGATTTTTTCTATCTGTTATGGTTGCTGAGTTTTATGCCATTTTAAGTGATTTTACCCTATGTTCTATTTTTAGTAACAGCGGCCATGTCTTAAAATGAGGATATTTTGTTGATCATTCCTGCAAAGTTTCAGTTAAATTGGTTCAGCGGTTTCAGAGAAGAAGATTTTTGAAATTGTTAACGGACGACGACGGACGACGGACGATTACGGACGCATAGTGATAGTATAAGCTTACATGGCCTTTGGCCAGGTGAGCTAAAAATGATAATCAGTACTTGTACTAAACAAATTAGAAGTCAGCATACATGTATAAAAAAATCATAATCTTCTTAAAAATCAAGTAGTTTCTCCCTGTTATGAGAGTTATATCAAGTGTTGATGACGATACTTCTAATCACTTCTTAATTTAACACATTTTTAAACACTTAAACTTTACATGTGAATTCTACCATGTCTACTGTTTATTTTCTAAGGGTACATAGTTAACATAAGAATTATAATCATGATAATGTTAATGATTAAAATATGTATAATGTACATTTATGATGATAATATTTATTAAACTGATAATTCCAGTAGTATACGCAATGATAAGGGAATTAAGACTCTGCACTTAGGTCTTTACAAGTTAGTACTCTTTATACCTTTTACAAAGCTTTGGGAATAAAGACGAACAAAATATCTAAGTTCAGCGTATCTTAATGTCGAGATAACGTCAGCAAAAGTAAGGATGTGATGATCGATCTCAATTATCATATACTTAAACATATTAATGCTTAAATTTAACAACATGATAATAGAGTAATTTTTATAAAGAGTTTTATTTTTTTCCAAAAACACCTTCGCCATGTGATAATCACCTCCATTATCAACTGGTCAGGTTATTATCAACTACTTCTGTTTTATTATCAAACGCCAAAATCGGAATTGTATTAAAGACTTGGTCGTAGTCGATTAAATTTATAGACATTTTCAAAACAACAACTAATGGCAAACGACACAGATGCATCTAAAAAGAGTGCAATTTGTGTGTGAATTATACCACCTTCCCACTCACACTGATATTGAAGTATATTATTAATCACATTTAATTTCTTTATTTTGATTGGTTGAACAGTACCACATGGTCATTTTGTATTTCTTTGGGTACATATAATATTCCTAAAAATAGATATTTCAAGTGATATTTTTGAATACTGCATATCTATACAGCTCGTTACTAAAAATAGATTTAAAAATTCCAGAAACTGCATATCTATACAGCACGTTACTAAAAATAGATTTTAAAAATTCCAGAAATTGAATCACATGACAAAATGTATCCATTAAAAATTATTATTTTTCTTCAACAAAAACAAATAATAATTGGAGTGATTGAGAAATATTTGAAGTCAAAATATTATAAAGAAAATAGTTTCTATGTATTTTGAAAGTAATTTATTTATGTGGAAATTTGTCGTACAAAAATCCAGTGTATGAAATATCTATACATCATAACTGTATGTTAAGCTGTAATATGGTATGCATAAAACATTTGAAATTTCAAATTAACAACAATTTATGAATAATAATATAACAATTATAGCTTTTGGTTCGGTCAATACAAGAATATATCAACCAACAGATCTATATGCATAGTGTGACAGTATAGGTCTGGCGGTGCACCCAACAGCGGAAGAATCTGTGGGATCCGCGTCTGCATTTTGTTATAATAAAGTTTAATGTCGTCTGATCAACCACGTTGTTTTCTTTCTCTGAGTGATTAAGTCTGTGTGACTGCTGTTGCCTGTGTGGCTGTGCATTTTACAATATAGGTTGTCCTGTGTGGTATATCTATTCTGTATTTTGTAATTCTGTAACAATTGGCGTCGTCGACAAACGGGAAACGGGGAAATTAGCTTTTTTACACAACCCGACGCCTGCAAATTTTTTACTTTGTGTTTAAATTTTGCAAATTCCCATCTCATCGTAACATTTCAATTGTGATACAAACAAACAATTCATTTCATTCAAGTAGAAACACGGGATATTTTATTCCATTGCGTAAAAAAAATACCCAGTTTATGTGTTTGCGATTGACACATTTTTGTCGCACGATTATTTTCACAAAAATCTTACCTTCATTTGCACAATATTATCAAAGTATCCACCCACAAAAAAATCACATTACTAGAATTCCAGAGATACACTTAAAAACTTCGACACAAACAAAATAAATACACACGTTTTTACTTTCGATTCAGGACTAGGAGTTATTTTTAGCAGAGAAACAAGAGGCTCCATGTTAGTTTTTATTGATTAAAAAGCTAACATGTTACTGTATTTACCATGAACTGTTGTGAAAATGGTCAAATTGATTGTATGAAATATTGTTTCTAATTTTTGTGTCGTTTATTACATAGCTTGTATTTTTTGTATGAATAAAGTGTTCACATAATACAAAAATACTAATCTGATTGATATTGTTCTGATTTTTGTGTCATTTATTACATACATTATATTGTAAATTGTGTTTTTTTTGGTATAAATAAAGTGTTCATATAATACAAAAAAAAAACAATGAATGCTGACAATCCCATATACATTCAAGAGGCTAGTGTGGAGGAATTTCAACAAATTCCAAAAATAGGTAAAGCCAAAGCAGGTAAATTAGTTATGCTTAGGGAGGTCCAAGGCTTCCTTGACTTAGCTGATTTAATAAAGTGCACTGGCATAGTTCAGGAGGACTGGGAAAAATTGATAACAGAAGGGATTGTGGTTATTAAAGGCCTGAGCTCAAAAAAGAGGGAAGCAAAGTTGTTGTCTGAAAAAATTAACCAACTAGAGTTAGATAGAGTCCAGCTTAATGCTGAAAGTCAAAGATTAAATGAAAATAATCAGATACTGAAAAGACAAATGGAAGAAAAGGATAGAATTTGGCAAGAGAGATTGCAAGACTATAAATCAATGAAAGAGTCACAACCGCTTCAATTGAAAAGTGAAACAACGACACAAAGTGACACTGATAGCTTATACAGAGTTAGCGGAAGCAAATATGAATCACCATTATATGACTCGAGAAGTACGTGTCAACCTGCGAGGGAACTCTCGGTACCAGCATCATCTATGGACAGCTACAATTTTTCAAGACCAATGCCATCAATGGTGAGTTCAGTATTCAGTGCTCACAAAAGTAATTCAGAATATTATGTTGACGATGACCAAACAGAAACTAGAAGGAGATCTAAAAAGAGCCATAAGCGTCAATATTCTACCCCAAAAGCAAGAGGCAAAGAAAAAGAATTTAATCCAGGTTCCAGCTCTTCAGAAAGTGACTCTACCTCAAGTTCTGAAGAAGACTCATATCGTCAGTCGAAACGTCGTTCCACCCGACATAGTCGCAGATCGCATAGCCCATCAATGCCTAAGTTACCCACATTTAATGGAGAGGGTAATTGGGATTCATTTATCTATCAATTTGAACGGATAGCAGATCGATATGATTGGAGTGACCGGAAGTGCAGGGAAAGGCTTCTTGATTGTCTTAAAGATAGAGCACTGGAGTTCGCCAAGGAAATTAGAAGCAGGGAATATGTGAAACTAAAGAAAAACATGACTCGTCGATTTAGCAAAAAGGAGGCACCTATAGCGGCCAGACGCCAACTAATGTATATCAGACAAAAAGAAGGTGAATCAATAGAGGAGTATTCTCAAAGAGTACAGTTCCTATGTATGGATGGTCATCCTGAGGCAAGGGAAGAAACGATAGATCAAATTGCTGTTGAGGCGTTTTTACGTGGCTGTAGAGATAAAGATGCTGCTAAATGTGCCATGGAGAAAAATCCAAAAGATATATACAAAGCGTTGAAGTACGTGAAGGCTTCTATTAACAATCAACAGGCATTGTTCGGGTCTTCAAACAGGTCATATTCAGCCAGGCAAGTGACATTTGCCGAAGGAAATAATGCTAGAAATTATTCCCCATCTAGAGCACCTCAATCATTGGACAATATTCATGCTCAGGGAGGTTCAAAGCTTCCTTATCATGAAGAGAAATCCGAGGTGTCACAACTTTTAAAAGCAGTCACAGAACTTGTACAAAAACTAGATGTACGAGGAGGATCCTATGCTCGATCAAATAGTACATCTCCAAATAGGATGGTTCGGGGAAGGTCACCGACACCGCCACAGAGTCCAAACAGAACTCGGAAGCTATGTTACAAGTGCAGAAAACCAGGCCATTTTGAAGCTCATTGTCCAGAACGTAATATTGAAAAACAACAATCTGATTCAAGGAGAGAATCTTTAAACGAGAATCGACTGAGCCTGACGGCCAAGACTCAGTCTCAGAACTAGAAAGAGGCCGATCATCATTAGACCCACCTATAGTGTATAAATATAATGAAAGCTTAGATACTGTCAAAGTAAGAGAGGTTGTAGTGAGACGCGAAACGGCTTCAATTGGGTCCAGTTTGATTATACCTTTAACACTTAATAAAATGGAAACATATGCTGTTGTCGATTGTGGGGCCGAGGCTACTTTAGTCAGTAAAAGAATTTTGGAAGAGACTGGATTTGGGATAAGTGCAGGAGAGAAGGTCCTTCTTAAAGGAATAGGTCATGAACCAGTGGTTGGATTCGAGATACCTAATTTTCCAATAATAATAGATAACATGAGTTTCAGCACAGTCGTCTACGCCGCTGACCTTGAGGACCCAATGTTGTTAGGTTTAGATTTTTTACTACAAAATAGTTGTGCAGTTGACTTTAAATCCTGTACCTTGCAACTTGGAAAGAGAGTCATCAAAGCTTCACTTAAACGTAGTGCTGGTGGAAACGACATTCAGGTGTCGAGGGTGTTAGTCAAGAAGTCCCTCTATATCCCCCCTTATTCAAGGGCACTGCTGTCATTGCATTCTGGTTCATTACCATTACCGGAAAACGAAATGCAAGTGTTTGAATCCACATATGACAACCAACAAGTTGTACTTAGTTCATCAATCTACAATAATACCTCTAACTTAAAAACATGTGCGGTGAACCTCTTTGACAAAGGGATAGTCATTCAAGAGGGAACTGAAGTAGGAATAATCACCCCAGCTGCGGAGATCATAGAGGACTATCCTGACGAGTTTTGTCAGATAAGAAAGATACAATGTACAAAACTTCCCAACACGGAACAACACAATAATTCAGATACCAGTGGGTCTAGGGAGGCAATATCACGTTTCCTTAATCCTACAGCCAAAATTGAAGATAATCTAGAAGAAAGCACTAATGGTGCTGCCATGGACGGGAAGGCTGAATGCTTTCTCTCTACGGAAGACATAGTCCAAGGACATGCAATATTGGATTTGGAAGGTAAAAAGGGCAGTTCCTCTAATTTAGATGTATCCAAGCAAGAGCAAGACTGTATTCCACCTGTGGAGGAGAAAAGTACAGATCCCGAGTCTGGTCTTGGGAAGGCAAGTTGCTCTCTCAAACCAGGGAACTCACAGAAATGTCAACCGTCAGATGCCGAAATGACAACACATGAGTCGGGGAAGGCACAAGGCTTTCTCAATTCAGATGAACTGACGGAGCTTGAAAGTAAACTTCCATCTCATTTACAGGACCTTTTTAGAAGATCATGCGAGGAGTTAAACAAGGAAGAGGTCTTGCAACTTTCGGATTTGTTGCTTGAATACCAAGATGTTTTTGCTGTTCATGATTTAGATATAGGTTGCATAACAGGAGTTCAACATCATATTAATACAGAAAATAACACCCCGGTCAAGCACAAAATGCGTAGAACTCCGTATGGGTTTGAACACGAAGAAGAGGAGTTCTTGACAAAACTGTTGAATGCCGATGTAATTAGACCATCTGAATCTGAATGGGCTAGTGCACCAGTTTTTGTAAGAAAGCGTGATGGAAGTGTAAGATATTGTCTAGATTTTAGAGATTTAAATGCTAGAACTGTGAAGGACTCGTTTCCGTTGCCAAATATAGGCGACTGTCTGACAACACTGGCTGGTTCTTGGTTTTTTAGTACCTTGGATCTAACGTCTGGTTACTATCAAGTGGAACTTGCAGAAGAGGATAAAAAGAAAACTGCATTTGTAACAAAGTACGGATTGTTTGAGCATAATCGGATGCCAATGGGGCTTTGCAACTCGCCTGCTACCTTTCAGAGAGCCATGCAGTTAGTCCTTAAAGGAATGACATGGAAAGAAGTTCTTGCTTATTTAGACGATGTAAATGTTCTTGGAAATAATTTTGCAGACCATCTAGCAATTCTATCTATGGTTTTTGACCGATTCAGGCAGTTTAACTTAAAACTAAAGCCGAAGAAGTGCACTCTGTTCCAGAGTTCTTGTGAGTTTCTTGGGAAACATGTGAGTCGAGATGGTGTTAGTATTTCTCCAGACAAGTTAGATTGCATAATGGAATGGCCAGTTCCGAATAATAAGAAAGAATTACAAGCATTTTTAGGCTACGCAAACTACCACCGTGAACATGTACAAGGGTATGCTGGAATGACTGCGGTGCTATATGAACTAACAAGTCCTAAAAGTGAGTTCCATTGGCAGGAGTGTCACGAGACTGCATTTGGTACTTTAAAGAATGCCCTTACATCTGCACCTTGTCTTGCTTTTCCACAACAGGAAGGACTTTTTATTTTAGACACCGACGCGTCCCATAATGCAATTGGTGGGGAGTTATCTCAAATACAGTCGGGAGAGGAAAGAGTAATAGCGTATGCCAGCAACGTGCTAATTGCTGAACAAAAAAAATATTGTACTACAAGGAAGGAATTGCTAGCAGTAGTGAAATTTTGTCGCCAATTTAGACATTATCTTCTAGGACGCAAATTCCTCCTGCGGACCGATCATCATAGCTTAGTATGGCTGATGCGCTTTAGACACACCGAAGGACAACTTGCGAGATGGTTGGAGGAATTGTGCTTGTATGATATGGAGATTCTGCACAGGTCTGGATCAAAACATTCTAATGCGGATGGTCTTTCCAGAATTCCAATTCGAACGGACTGCGATTGTTATCATGCAGGTGCGAACCTTGAAGATTTACCCTGTAGAGGGTGTTCTCATTGCTCAAAAAGGCATCAACAATGGGACAGATTTGTGAATGACGTTGATGAAGTTGTACCATTAGCTCACATAAAAATGGAAGATAGGAAAATCCTGCCTGTTGTGAATATTAAGAAGGTTGAAATAGATGCATTCAAACAAGAGAGTCAGATGCCTGAAGCTGCAGAATGTCTTGAAGATGGTACAGTTAACTGGCTTGACGGCTGGAAGGAGAATGATGTTCGCGATCATCAACTTGCTGATGTAGATCTGAAACCAATTATATCATGGATGAAACAAGGAGAACCAGATAGTTCAGAATTACGGCTGTCCAGTCCGGCAACCAAATTTCTTTGGCAACGTAAGAAACAACTGTTTTTGAGGGACGAAGTATTGTACTACATATGGGATGATTCAGTGAAGAAAAGACTATGTCTCATTGTTCCGAAGGGTCTCCAGCAGGATGTGATGTATAATTGCCATGACGTGAAGTCCTCGGGACACCTTGGGAGGGATAAAACCTTGTCAAGATTAAAGCGTAGCTACATGTGGTTTAACATGGCCAGAGATTGTGAGTTGTACGTCAAAACGTGTTCTGTCTGTAACCGCAACAAGAAATCTAATCGAGCAGCCAAGGCGAAACTTCGTTCTTTCCAATCTGGAGTTCCGTGTGAGCGTGTACATTTAGACATACTTGGACCCTTCACACCCAGCAGTCAAGGAAATGTTTACATTCTCTCTATTATTGACCAATTCACGAAATGGATAGAATGTGTGGCCTTGCCTTCACAGAAAGCCGAAATAGTAGCTAAAGCATTTGTAAACCATTTCATTGTAATATTTGGATGTCCACTCGAAGTTCATACGGACCAAGGTTCTAATTTCACCAGTGAACTTTTTCATAGTCTTTGCAAACTATTGGAGATATCAAAAACCAGGACCACCCCTTACCACCCGTCATCCAATGGTTTGGTAGAGAGGTACAATCGGGTCATTGTTCAAATTATAAGATGTTACATAAATGGAAAAATAAATACCTGGGATCAAGACTTGCCGCTGCTGACAATGGTTATCCGTGCCTCAGAAAATCAATCTACTGGATTCACTCCGAACATGCTTATGTTTGGGCGAGAGAACAATATGCCTATAGACATTCTATCAGGGACCGCAAACGCAAATTCCTTTCCAAAGACCCCAGCTGAGTGGTTACAGAACCTAGTAGATACCCTTTCTGATGTTCATCATGCCGTTCGAGAAAATTTAAATGCATCTCAGAAAAGACAGAAGCGGTTATATGATGAACGATCTTATGAGAGAAGATTTGAGGAAGGTGACATCGTATATGTGCTAGATGAATCGATTAAAAAGGGACAAAGTAAGAAGCTAAGAGCTCCATGGAAGGGACCATGCTTAGTTGTTCGAGAAAGACATCCTATTTACACAATACAAACCAGTCGGAAGAGGATAGTTATTCACCATGATAAGTTAAAGGCATGTGATGATCGCATACTCCCCTTGTGGTTACGGAGGGCCAGATGCTCTCTGTATGCGGAAACAGATGGATCTGTGGATGAATTTAGTAACCCCCAATATGATAACCTTGAGAATGCACAGTTCCGTAAATTTTATGGCGGTGATTCTGAGGGCTCGTCGGATTTGGACGATCAAGGAACAGAAGGTAGTAAAGCTAATGAAACACCGGAACTTGAGTCAGAAGATGAGTGGACAACTCCAAATTCGTCCTTCATAGAAGAGAGCTGTAACAAGTAAAGCGAGGATGTACATGAACCGAGGAAAACTTCTAGTGGCAGGACGGTACAAAGGCCGTCTTACCTCAAGGATTATGAAACGAGTGTATAATTGTATGAAGGACTGTTTATACCGTCCTATATTGTTGTTACCTTGTACATATTGTTTAAAACTCTACACATCGCTATTGTACACACATGACTACGGGACTGTGTTTGCCGTCCTATAGCATGAAAATTTCTGTTTATACCGTCCTATATTGTTGTTACCTTGTACAAATTGTTTAAAACTGTACACATCGATATTGTACACACATGACTACGGGACTGTGTTTGCCGTCCTATAGCATGAATTTTTTTTGTTGTTTTGATATTTAACATGTTTTTTTAAAACAAAACATACACTTCCATTTTGTAATTTGTCAATTATCACAAATATTGTAGATCATACTTTTCATGTAAGTTAAGACTTGCGTTAGCTTAGAACAACTTTTCCCCTCGTGGTTATATCTTTAATTTAGGTTGTATTCACTAAGGGGTAACTTATCTGTTCATTTTGTTTTAAATTGTAGAAATGGCAGCCAATAGAAGATTAATGGGGAAGGTAGTGTGTATGAGTTCTAGAGAGGACCAAGTTAGAGAAGTGGAATTGGTTGAAGAAGGTGAAACTATTGTTTCCTATCATACATTATTTGAAGAGTCCCTTGATGAATCTGGTGGCATAGGATCAAAGAAGAAGAAAACCAAACCATGTCCAATCAATTCCTGTGATGTTCGTGTGCCGCATCTAAAACGCCATGTTTGCAAATACCATCTGCCTTGGTACATTGCTGCTCACACAGCTTGCTGGAGTTGTCATCAACAAGAAGCATCACCCTGTCTTACCGTGGCGTTGCATACAAAGACGCATGAAAAGGGTGCAGCCTTCTCGGATGCTAATGCTATTAGATGGTGCTACTTAGTGAATGGTATGCTACATTTTATCAGAGAAGAATTACAGCTAGAATCCCTTGACGCCGTGTTGTCATTTGTTGTTGAAAACAACATTTACCCCCCATTTGACCCATCTGGGCAAGACTTTAATGATCAGGAAACATATCTCATGAGGTTGTATTGTGAAAGAATGAAAATAACTTGTCCCTCAAAATTCAATGTTCATCCTCCAAAATGCACCATCGAAATGATCCATTGGCGAATACTCTCTGGACTACTTAACAAACTTTCGCAGGAGCAACAAGCTGAAGTATTATCTCTAGAGGTACCTATGACCATAGGAGGACTTTTAAAGGAGAGCTGCCATGACCAGCCGATGCCGGATATACACCTATTTGATTCTCACTTCCATTTGGACATGCTTCTTAAACGTTCACATGCTCGGACCTTAAGCGAGGTCGAAGAGGAAGTGAGTCGACCATTCGTTCTTGCTGGTGGTGTTGCCAACTTTGTGTACCCAGAGCACTGGAAAGACTGTGATGATCAGTTAGACGACAGGTTATTTGTGTCGTTTGGCATTCATCCACATTTTGTTGACTCAGGAAGTTCAGAGAAGTTACCTTATCTGAAGACCCTCCTGCAGAGTAAAAGGTGTGTTGCGTTAGGAGAAATCGGAATTGATGTAACTGGCGGAAATCAAAATAAATCCTACCAGGTAGAATTCTTGAGACAGGTTCTTCCCTTTGCTAAGGAGTTGTCATTACCAATTATCTTGCATTGTCGTGATTCAGGCATCGGAGAGGCAGATTCAATATTGTTTGAGATACTGACACAACTGAACTTCGACGATCACAATATTCATTACCATTGTTATACTGGAACAGCTGAGAATGCTCAAAAATGGTTGTGCAAGTTCAAGAACATATCATTTGGGATCACCTCATACCTTCTCAGAGATAATACACTGGTTGATGTTATAGGGAGAACGAATATCAACCATCTACTTGTGGAATCAGATGCACCATACCTGTCACCAGAGAAATATGTAAGAGTGAACAGCCCTTGGTCCGTGTTAAAGATTGTACAAAGAATCAGTGAGATAAAGAACATTCCCGTAACAATTTTGTCATGTATTCTAAACGAAAATGTTAAGAGAACCTATCAATTGTAAGAATTTAGGTAGTAACAATGGGAAGGTGTTTGCTTTCTCGAGTTTCCTTTTAATAATGTGACCACGAGTGTACTTGATAAAAAAAAAAATGAGTTGTCTAGTAATGACAGTCACCTTTGATTTCTGAACAAGACTTTGTTAATACTAATAAGAGTTGTATCGTTCAATTCACGTGACCATATTATACTTAGTTAAATTGAATTCGTCTAGTAAAGACATTCGTTTATGATTTCTTTAAAATCGCTGCTTAATATTAGAAATTGGTATCGGCATATGGTTTATGTTATTGAAACATTTTATACTGGCGTTTTCTTTCAGAATCTAACAGGAAGGCTCACATATGCTCTCTTGTTGGTAATATACAGATATCGTACTAGGAAGGCTTGTGCTTTCTTAGCAATTGTGTTTAATATAAATAGGAAGGCTTAATTGTGCTATCTTATTTATACTGGATGACTCTTTTTTTATGATTGGGGAGAGTGTGACAGTATAGGTCTGGCGGTGCACCCAACAGCGGAAGAATCTGTGGGATCCGCGTCTGCATTTTGTTATAATAAAGTTTAATGTCGTCTGATCAACCACGTTGTTTTCTTTCTCTGAGTGATTAAGTCTGTGTGACTGCTGTTGCCTGTGTGGCTGTGCATTTTACAATATAGGTTGTCCTGTGTGGTATATCTATTCTGTATTTTGTAATTCTGTAACAATATCGACCTCGAACTGCGTTCTCGGCCAATATGGATCTGTTCGGTCGATATATTTGTATAATATGATAAAAATAGCATAACATGTCATTTCTCATATCAGACCACAATCAGCCCGCGGTCTTTATAAAAAAATGGCATGATATCATCTATAACTATCAAAGAAAAGACAAAACAAGACAAAGTCATACGATATTACCAAGAGAAACTGAGGATCGCATAAGACTTGACTTGTGCATGCATTTAGCGTCAAACATCTCTCTTCCATTGTGACATTGTCGTTTCTTTACGTTTGTTGTGATTACCTTCTTTGAGTCATTATAATTATCTAATAGAAATAAACTAAAGATTGTATATCCGCTCTTTCATGTATAACTATGATACATGTAGCTGAAACTGAAACTTACCACTTATTTCTAGAAATTACGACCATCACAGTCATTTTGATTTAAAAATAACAGATAAAAACAATCTTGAATAAAGAATTACATGTACTTACATATAATAAAAAAATAATACTCATTTAAATCTTTGTTCTAGTCCCAATTTTTCTGGTGACGCATATCGTGTTGCTACTGTATCATTTTCCCGGTTTAAAGTTCAACTCATTTCTAAATCATGACTTTGACCAAAAGTGTAAAAGAGCGCTAAAGTTTGAATAAATTATATTTGAATTCTGAAAATTGTAAAGCGATTAACGCTAGATATTGAATACGGCAGTGACAGTGAATCGGCCGAATTTCCTAACGGCCGGATGCATCGTATTCGTATTACATTAAAAAAATAAAACTATGTTATACTGCAGTTCCTAAGCACCGTCCTTTGGTGACCACTGCATTCATGGAACAACTATACTTCCATGCGTGCTTTGTGTACAGTACATACAAACATAATTTAAATGATATATTATCAATGCTGCTACTTGGAGTGTAATTATTGCAGTCCTGAAGCACCGCCCCCTGGTGACCATAGCAAGTATATGACTGTATCTTGTATATGTGCTCTGGTTACAGGGAGGGCTGCTAATATAAAATGAAATAATATTCATTACACTCATTGTTGTGGCTAGAGGTATTAATCATTAATCTCTATTTATATCCAGGCTCCCATCTAAATATTTTATATTGCATCTTTACCCATTATATATTGTTACAATCATACCTTAATAATTGGGTGTTGCTAAAAGGTGGAACGGAAAACGGAACGGGAAAACGGAAACGGAAAACCGGAATTAGAAATTAATTTAAAAATTGAAATTTTTAGTTTTACCTCGCAATGTTGTTATTTTCTAATGCCAATAATGATTTTTCACTACTCTACACATTTACTGTTTGACTTTCAGATATAAAAATTTTAATTTAAATCTAAATTGACTATCTTCAAGCATATACATGTATAAACTATATAAAAAAAAAGGATGAAACATCCTTCGTGGCTGTCAAAACATTTTGTAATATATAATCTGCACATTTTTCAGACTTTTGGGATTGACCATCACAGTTTGCATTTTTTGTCATTACGTTTATTAACATTAAAAAGTTGGTCAATGGTGCAAAGTAAAAAATAAAATGAACCGTAAATAGATATTTCAGAATATAAACAAAAATCTGTCAAAGTAAAAAATGGCCGGGTTTCGTTAAACAGGAAGTAGGTGAGCAACATACCTGAAATCGAATCCCACGTTATGGGACCTCATCCTGATGCGGTATATCAAATATCAAGTAGCTGTGATAAGTAGTTGCTGAGAAAACTGTTACAAAAAATTCTCATAAATATCAAAATAAGAGTTATTAAGAAGATTATGATTGAAATCGACAGGGAAAGAGAACGCAATTTCAGACAAAGTACCAATGGAACTCTCATGTGATCATATACATGTACCTACGCGATTTCCACACCTCAGATGTGGGTTTGTCGTAGAACTATTTTTTGGTCCTTTGCCAGATTTAATATGTGCGCTCAGTTTACCAATGGCAAAGCGATTGGTGTGCTGCAATAGGCAGGAACTCTTAGTACCCTTCTGTTCAGTCTCGTTGACGTCAGTTGTGTTGCTGATTGCAGCTTACTTTGATGTATGTATGTGTATATGAGTTTTTTTATGTTGTCTGTTTCTTTTTGTACCAACTTATTTTGTCTTTGCATAGGTGGACTTTTGATCGAGGCATTCGAATGTCCAAATTGGTACCTATATGATTCACCCTCAAATTTGCAGTGAGTACATATGACCATTGTACGTGTAGCTGTCCACAATTAAGTCTCTCTGATGGACTATTATCGTTTCTTTTGACTATCCTTGCAAATAGTGCCAAGAGAGAGTAGAACATTTTGTCCTCTCACGAGGGGCCTACCACGGACCTTGTCCCCGGTTTTTTAAACATAAAATAAAGCAGTTAGAAGGAAAGTTGTACAGATTTTTAAATAATATCTAAATAATGACATGGAACCTTTAGAATAGAATAGAATAGAATATTTTGATTACCAAATTCAATGTCCTGTTAAAGGAATAACATAAAATTACATATTACAAAACATTACAGAATAATTAAGTGTAACAAATGTATTTCATTGGTACAGTAATTAAGGAAAAGGTCAGTGGTCAAATGGAGATAATAGTATTACTTATGCATATACATTGGTTAAGTTTTTCTAAGTTTCAAAGCATCTTATCTTCTGAATATTAAAAGAAACTAACGCAGTTCGCGGTTTTGAATAGCTAAATAATATCTAAATTAAATTTTTCATACATGTATATACATAAACATCAAGAATTCAATGCGTTTACTAGTGAAAACTCACTTTTAGCATTACAGTACCTGTATGGTAAAAGCTTCCCTCTCTCCCCATTTACCATCACACCATTTACCATCCCCATACACCATATACTATCTCCATCCCCATACACCATGTACCATCCCCATCCCCATCCCCATACACCATGTACCATTCGCGTCCCCATCCCCATACACGATTTACCATCCCCATCCCCATTTACCATTCTATATTCCCCATACCCATAATGCAATTGTTTATTATTATCGATAATACATGTATTAATTTGTTTTAAGGAAATTATTACGATATTTAATAGTTTAAATATCTATTAATGTTTTTTATTTAGTTTACATGTATAAATAACATACGGGTGACATAGAAATAATAACTATAACTTATTTTCATAACAAAATTTACTGTCGCATTTTAATATTTTCAATATTAATGTTTCATTTTAGTAATAACTAAAGTTGTTATTATCATCTTTTAATGAAACCATGTTATTCAAAATCTAAGAAACATAATTATAATGTCTATAATAATAATCATAATATATTACGCAAATTTTTAGTAAAAATTGATCTTGAACTTTTCTAATTACATCAAATGTATGACATATAGGTCTAGGCATAACCTGTATAAAAGTCAACATATTTATATTTTTAGTTTATCTAAGCAAATATGTTTCAAATCTAATGAAAAAACTTGTTTCGCAATCAATTTCTTGTCAATTTTATTAAACCGGCATATAATTTGGAGCTCAAATATCAGTTTTTACTTGAGTAACTAATATTTTACATATAACAATTGCAAGTGTAATCTTAATACTCCTATGCAAAGCAATTTTCATTATAGGTTCTTAACTATGAACCTTATTTTTGAAATAATTGATACAATAATGCATATGTCTATGTATATTTTCAACTTATCTTAGCATATATGTTTCAAATCTAATGAAAAAACATGTATCGCAATCAATTTCTTGTCAATTTTATTAAACCGGCATATAATTTGGAACTCAAATATCAGTTTTTACTTGAGTAACTAATATCTTACATATAACAATTGCAAGATCATGGAACATCGCTTACATCTTATAGCGTATACGACGTTTTCGGTAATGCAGGTGAACCCATCCTTCAGTTGGAAAGTTTTCGAGGGACCAACCACAGCATCGGTCTCCCATGTGAACGGACAAGTAGAGCAGCGAGTTCTTTTACAAGGACGTGTACCTTTGTAGCTGGCGGGTTGACGTGACGACCTATACGAACTGCTGACCAGGTGCTGTTTCAGACTCTTGCCCTTTTTCAGCGTGTAGTTGTCCCACAGAACACATTTCCAGTTTCCTCCACGATATTTTCATTCCTATTGTGGAGAACCTACCTACATACATTAAGGACACTACCCACGCTCTGAATATCCTTGAGTTCTTTGAGCCAGAAAACTCCGATTTCAGACTGTTTACTATGGATGTCACTGCTTTATACACCAGCATACCCAACAATGACGCCTTGGTAGCTTTAAAACACTTTTTGGACAGGAGACCCAATCCTCACATCAGTACTGATATAGTGTTGAGAATGGCGGAACTTGTCCTCAACCTGAATACTTTTCAGTTCGATGGGAAGTTCTGCAACCAATCGGGTGGCGTAGCCATGGGCACCAAAATGGGTCCAAGTTTTGCGTGTTTGTTTGTAGGGTATTTAGAGGAAAAAATGTTCTCCGAATACATCGGTCCAGTCCCGGAACTTTACAAACGGTTCATCGATGATGTATTTGGAGTCTCATCCGACAGTGAAGAGGAGTTGAAATCTTTTATCAACTTTGTCTCTTCCTACCACCCTGCAATCAAATACACTTTCAACATCACTCAGGATAGCCTCTCATTCCTTGACATTAACTGTACTATCACAGGCGGTAAGATCTCTACATCGGTGTTCTTTAAACCTACCGATGCTCATTGTTATCTGAATTACGAATCCTGTCATCCTTCCTCCTGCAAAGACGCCATCCCGAAGTCGCAGTTTCTGAGGCTTCGTCGTATCTGCAATGACGATAAGGATTTTGGGATCCAGTGTAACAAGATGAGATCTTTCTTCACGAAGAGAGGTTATCCTGACAAAGTCTTGGACAGGGCCGTGTCCTCGGTTTCCCGTGTGAACAGACGCGAGGCAATGGAGCCCCGGGTGAAGAGCACCAATGATCGTGTTCCGTTAGTCCTTACTTATCACCCTCACAATGTTGCCATCCAGAACATCCTTATTCGCAACTTTAAATCCATTGTCCTCAAAGATGAGTATATGTCCACTGTTTTTGCTGACTCTACCCCTATTACGGCTTTTAGAAAGGGCAAGAGTCTTAAACAGCACCTGGTCAGCAGTTCGTATAGGTCGTCACGTCAACCCGCCAGCTACAAAGGTACACGTCCTTGTAAAAGAACTCGCTGCTCTACTTGTCCGTTCACATGGGAGACCGATGCTGTTGTTGGTCCCTCGAAAACTTTCCAACTGAAGGATGGGTTCACCTGCATTACCGAAAACGTCGTATACGCTATAAGATGTAAGCGATGTTCCATGATTTATGTTGGTGAAACTTGTCGGAGACTCGGGGACCGTTTTGTGGAACACAAAAACAGTGTCACCAGAGATACTGAATGTCCAGTTGGGGAGCATTTTCGAGGGTCCGGCCACAGTATAAAAGATATGCAAGTCACGGTTCTGCTTCAAACCCATCACGGCGAGAAACAAAGACAGTTCCTTGAGCAGAGAATAATAAAATTCCTGGATACAGCACGTCCTTTCGGCATCAATGTCAAAAATCAAATCATTTCTTAGTAATTTACTTAATTTGATTATTTGGGTATGATTTGGCCTATTGTTATATTGCTCAGTTCAGGATTTGGGTGATGATGACGTGGTTGTTTTTATCGAGTGAACACTTTTTACTATATTCACTTGTTGGTTGTCCTCAGACCGTGGCGGTCGTGATTTTTTTCTTTGCTCTGCCCCCGACGAAGGCTGAAAGCCGAAAATTTGGGCTTTTTAGATTTTAGATGTATTCTTTATTGATTTATATTAGTTTTATATTTGATATTTTTACCTTTTATGTGTGGTTTAACCAACCTACTTATTTTATTGTCTCCATTTTAACTTGCCACACCACAACATTTATTAATCTATTAACAATAAACATTAGAGCAATGCTATCAAATTTCAAGTTCGAATTGTATTAAGTAGTATGGCTGTTTTTGTTCTTTCACATGTAGAATTTTACACATACATGGCCAGAGGATAATATGACTCTGACTGATATGTAAGGACAACAAAACTAACCCTTCAATAAAACACATGCTGTATATTTGAGACTTACTCAAAAGCATTCAAGATGTACCTCCTTAACGTAAATGTGATGTTTAAACAAAAGGCAAGGTAACCCCAAAAAGATTATTACCACATATTGAGGAGTTTATACTATTTTTTTTAAATTCAAAATTGTATATAACAATATATCATATCACATTCTAGTATACTTACTATTGAAACTGTAAGATTAGGACAGGAAAACATGTTCGTCTTACATTTATGTCATTGGTGCCGAGATACAACAAATTTCTCCCCAACAAATACACGACTTAACTCTTTTGCAACATATGTCCTAAATGATTTCTGTAGTGACGGTTTTAATTTTTCGATGCATTTCATTACCTCACTAAAAAGGTAGTTTTCAAACAATACACTTCGAGATTGCACCCCCCTCCATTTCGACAATGGAACTATTGAAATAAAAAAAATATATACCGATTTATATCAAAAGGTTATTGTTTTATTGATGCAGGAAAATACTTTCATTTAGTGAAATTTCTTTAAAATGAGATGTAGCTTATTCGTCTTAGAACTTACGAATACATATACTCAAATTTTGTAATTTGCACATCAAATATTTTATGAGAGGGTAAGGAAATAACAAAGTTAACAAGGAAAATAAGCAATATATTCAATTTTACTATATTTCTACATGTTTGAACCGTTTTGTGCAATTTATTTGGTATCAGAGAGCAAAACATTGTCTTAGTAAGTATTTCAGAAGCATGGGCCCCCTTTTATTAAAAAAGAATTGTGCAAATGTGGTTCTTGATTAGTATATCGATATGTGTTTGTCTATTACCACACATTTGAAATAAAAACATATTTTTCCTCTAATAATTCTCATGTAACAGAATGTTAAATGCATCGTTTCTGTACTTAGGTTTTAGCTCAAATATGCATAGGAAGTATTAAGGCTCGATTATCTGCCCATTGGTCTAACTTTCTAAATACCCATCGACTGTTATGATCAGAATACATATCAATGAACGATTTATGGTAATTGAAAGCAAACATACATTGCAAATATGACTACAGCGACGAAAAAATGACAAAAATTAAACGAAAAAAGACACGTATACAGAGTGTTTAAAAGAGCCCCGATATCGGTACTTCATCGATACTTATCGATAAATATTATACGCCATATTTTTATTTATACTTTACTGATTACATAACACCTTACAAAATTATATTCCACGCATTAAAAAAAATTGACAGCAACATGAATTCAATGCTTTCAACATGATTTATGTCTGTCAAAATGGGTACATTCAAAATGGCGCATGTTATACCCTGTTTGGACACTTTTTGTCCGGTATAACAAGGTAAATTTGAAAGTTTAGATGTTAAACTATACCAAACCACAAAAAACTGCTGTTCCCAGGGGTAGACATTCATCTCGAAAACTAGAGGCCCTTTTCAATTTGGCTGATAGACTAAATAATGAAATTTGAATAAGGGCAAATCTAAGTGAAAGTTATTTCATTTTTTTATACGTCCGCAAAAAATTTGCGGACGTATAATGGTATGATGCTGTCGTCGTCTGCGTCGTTGTCCAGATTTTTAGTGTTGAAACAATAACTTAAGTTCTAGTTATCTGATTGCTATGAAATTTTACAATGATGTTCCTTACCATTAAAGGATGAATGGGATTGATTTTGGGGTCCCCCCATTTTCTGTTTCAAAATTAGGGGCCAAAAAGGGGCTAAATCGAAACTTTTTTATTTGAGGTCCGATTTTGAAATTTTTTTATGCATGTTTGTTCTTGTCAAATAGCGGATATATAATTTAAATATTAATTTAAATTTATTTTTGCAAACCCCCCTTTAGTCCCTTTTAGGTTATAAGGGGCCAAAATGGATCAAAATCAAAACTTGTTTACTTGTAATCCGATTTTGAAATTGTTTTATGCATGTTTGTTATTGTCAAATAGCGGATACAAAATTGAGAAATAATTTTTGCAACCCCCCTCCCCCCCCCTATTAGGTAATTAGGGGCCAAAATCAAAACATTTTTATGTGAGGTTGGATTTTGAATTGTTTTATTTCTGGTTCGATTTTTAGTTTTCTTTGGGTAAAAACTACCCAAACATTATTGTTTTCAAGACTAGAATACAAAATTGAAAATTCATATTTTTACCCCTGGGTCGAAAGTCCATCTGAGAAGCATGTGTCAAAAATCTTTGTCAGTCCACCATGGGCTGCATGTGTCCAGAGCAATAGACTATCTATATTGGGCCTAAAATGTACAGGGTTCGACATGTTGCGGTCGTATCATGCTGCGCTCGGCGAAGCTTTTTATTGTTACATTTTCTACACATCAAGTAGGTTGCTTTAGGTGGATTTTTAAGTCCGACACATGACAGATGATACCATTCCAGACAACCATCACAAACAATGGAGGCCCGAATATGGACATCATCGGTACAAACCATGCAATTCCACTGGGCGTCGTCTCCTATTGAAAACTTAACCACCGGCACCTCGGAAGCCATTTGGATGTGTTGTGAGCTATATTTTTACCTAGGACCGAAGGCAAAACAGACCAAATGAATTAACTTGGGGCGATATCAAAGAAAAGACGGTTTTTCATTATATGTATTTTCATGACCACAGTTCAAGCAGTCACCGGTGATTTTATTAGTTAAAATTAATAACTGTTTATTTCAAGTTTTCAATTACAAAAAACATTATATATAAAGAAATGAATATATTGTTAATAATATTCTGAAATACAATAATATTCAAATCCATATAAACAATAACGCCATGTAACAATAAGAAAAAATACTCATTGTTACTTAAAACAGGTCCGCGTCCGTTACACGGTTTTCCGTTAGTCCTTCCTTCCGGTGTCAGGTAACAATAATTTTTTTCTTATTGTTACTTTTCCAGGTAACACTATCCAGTGCCTAGAAATTATCGTTTAACATGTTTAACTCGTTCAGCGCCATATTTCATTCTAACATTCATCGTGTAATGGATTATGCATCCGTCCCCGTTAATCTGTGTAATGTTTTTGTTTACAAATTTTCAGTTTTACCATGTGGTTACACACAAGTTTATTGCATATTTGCAACGACGCGTTTCATTCTGAAATTGATCCGTTTAGTAAACGAGAGAAATAGTCTATCAGCCAAATCGAAAAAAGCCTCTAGTTTTCGAGATGAATGTCTACCCCTGGGAACAGCAGTTTTTTGGTGGTTTGGTATAGTTTAACATCTTAACTTTCAAATTTACCTTGTTATACCGGACAAAAAGTGTCCAAACAGGGTATAACATGCGCCATTTGGAATGCACCCATTTTGACAGACACAACTCATTTTGAAAGCATTGAATTCATATTGCTGTCAAATTTTTACAATGCGATGAAATATAATTTTGTAAGGTGTTATGTAATCAGTATAATGTAAATAAAACTATAGCGTATAATACTTATCGATAAGTATCGATGAAGTACCGATATCGGGGCTCTTTAAAACACTCTGTATACGTGGCTTTTTTCGGTTAATTTTTGTCATTTTTTCGTCGCTGTAGTCATATTTGCAATGTATGTTTGCTTTCAATGACCATAAATCGTTCATTGATATGTATTTTTATCATAACAGTCGATGGTTATTTGGAAATTTACACCAATGGGCAGATAATAGAGCCTCAATACTTTCTATGCATATTTGGGCTAAAACCTTTGTACAGAAACGATGCATTTAACATTCTGTTACATGATATCTATTCGATAAAAAATATGTTTTTATTTCAAATGTGTGGTAATATACAAATACACATCGATATACTCATCAAGAACCAAATTTGCACAATGCTTTTTTAGTAAAAGGGGGGTCTTTGTACATGCTTCTGAAATACTTATTAAGACAATGTTTTGTTCTCTGATACCAAATAATTTGCACAAAACGGTTCAAACATGTAAAAATATAGTATAATTGAATATATGTACAATATATAAATGCTTATAAATGCTTATTTTTCTTGTTTACTTTGTTATTTCCATATCCTTTCATAAAATATTTGATGAGCAAATTACAAAATTTGAGTATATGTATTCGTAAGTTCTAAGATGAATAAGCTACATCCCATTTTAAAGAAATGTCACTAAATGAAAGTACTTTCCTTCATCAATAAAACAATAACCGTTTGATATAAATCGGTATAGTTTTTTTTATTTCAATAATTACATTGTCGAAAAAAAGGGGGGCTAATCTAGAAGTGTATTGTTTGAAAACAACCTTTTTATGGAGGTAATGAAATGCATCGAAATATTAAAGCCGTCACTACAGAAATCATTTAGGACATATGTTGCAAAAGCGTTAAGTCGTGTACTTGTTGGGGAAAAGTTTGTTGTATCTCGGCACCAATAACCATGATAACATTAATGTAAGACGCACATGTTTTCCTGTCCTAAGCTTTCCGTTTTCAATAGTAAGTTTACTAGAATGTGATATGATCTATTGTTATATACAATTTTTGATTTAAAAATATAATATAAACTGTTCAATTAGTAGAAATAATCTTTTTTTTTTGGGTTACCTTGCCTTTTGTTTAAACATCAAATTTACGTTAAGGAGGTACATCTTGAATGCTTTTGAGTTAGTCTTAAATGTACAGCATGTGTTTAACAAAACAGTGGTTACTGAAGGGTTAGTTTTGGTGTCCTTACATAACAGTCAGAGTCATGTTATCCTCTGGCCATGTATATGTAAAATTCTACATGTTAAAGAAGAACAGCCATACTAGTAAATACAATTCAAACTTGAAATTTGATAGTTTTGCTCTAATGTTTATAAATTTCTGTAAACTTTTAAGACGTAAAATATGGTTTATATCTCATACCATCGATGTGCTTCCTGGCACTTCATAGCAAAAGGTTTTTACATTAATGAAATGTCTTTGCATCATTTGATAAGTGTTCGGGGTAGTGACTTTGCTGTTTCCGACAGTAACTTTAATATAACAATAGACAAAACCAGTAAACACCAACAAGAACGGGACAAAAACAGACAACATGTAAAACATAGAAACACAAAATAACTGAAAATCAATCAACAACGCGAACTCCAGTCAAAACAAGAGTGAACTCAGGTGCTCCGGAAGAGTAAGCAGTTCCTGCTTGCTATAGCACACCCGTCGCGTTGCCAATAGTCCATTCAGCGTGTCAAATCAGGTAAAGGAAGACAAAACAAAACCCTATGACAAACCAACATCTGCTCTCATCTGATAGATCGAAATACCATATTTGTCTATAAGTGCATGATGTCTTTGTGAAATTTCTTGAGTGAAGACAGCAACCGAAGAGCAACATTTACCTGTGTGAGCAATTTTTGCGTCAGACGTGTCGCTCTGCTAAGGAAGTCGATGTAAGTCCCGCACGCTCTGGAGTAACGAATTAATTGAGATACGTAAACTCCATAAGCTGGAGCGGACGGAATGTTGATACACAAGAAGGGAAAGTTGACGATTGGAAAGTTGAAGTCATCACGTTTGTCATAGAGCCTTGTTGAAAGTCTTCCTTGAGAATCAATTTTGAGATGTAAATCTAAACATGAAGCAGACTTCCTAGAATCCGTTATGTCTTTTATCTCAAGCTCCTGGGGATATATGAGATGGAGAAAGTCACCAAATCGAGAATTGTTTAGTGAAAGGACATCATCAATATAACGGAATGTGAGGTTAATAAATAAAGGTAATAACAAAACTACCGAACTTGAATGATCAATCTCATAGTCCAGAGAAAATGACATAAACGAATCAGTCATACCGGAGAACTGGTGGATCGCAATGGTCCTGACTTGGTACAGGCATTTCAAACGAAATGGTGGGTTAAACCAGGTTTTATGGCGCCAAACCTCCCTCTTCCATTGCGATCTTAGGATCCGGTAATGACCATAGAACACAACATAGTTGTGAGACACAATAGGGATATTGAGGTGATCATCTCAGTACAGCAGACCAGTCAAACACTAATTAAAACAATTAACTATCATATCTTTTAACTCAATTTTGAACTTTTCTACTAGTGGCTGAAAACGAAGAAAGAATTTTTTTAGTGATCGTATGAGACGTATTTTCTTATAGCCCTGCTTCAAAAGTCGGTCACGAAGAAACCGGTGTCTGATCAAAAAGAGAGCCAGTCTACGATCTTTTTTGTCTGGAAGAGATTGTAAGAAGTCTGCTTCATATGAATGAAGAAACAAATCAGCAAGCAAAGGTGCACAATTAGTGCTAATTGGCATCCCTATTGTTTGCTGAAAAACACGTCCACCAAACTGAACAAATATGTTGTCAATAAGAAAGTTGAGCATGTCGATTATTTGGTCTTCTGTATTTGTTCTTTTTCTTAGACTGATTGATGACAAAGTAAGTCGAGGTATAATCGACTACTAGATATTTGTAACTGCGTTTTCCATTCTTTTTGAAAAAGCTGCGTTTTCATGTGGAATACATGTAGAAGTGTAAAGTGTGGAGAAATCGAATGTTTTGATGCTGTTACAAGATGAAAATGATTTAGAGTTAAGAATCTCCATCAGTTCATTCGAATTCATCAGGATCCACATTTGATTGACACCATTTCTAAAATAACAACAATCGTAATATTTCTGGAGGCCGGATTTTATTGCCGTAAGTATTGAAGTCAACAGAACTGAAAGAGGCTTAGTTGTACATTTGGATGACCCTGCAATGCAGCGCTGTTTGTATGGATTTTTATATAATTTAGGAATCCAATACAGGTATTGTCATCATTATTGCCACCAACAGAAAGGCCGAAGGAGGAAATGGACAGATTTGTGATTGTCAATGATTTCCTCTTTAGACAGTGTTGTAGCCGTGTATGTGGTGCTATTACTGGTAAAACCAACCCCCCAATTCAGCTGTCAAACAGTCAATATCGTGTTTCTTGCACACAAAAATGATGTTATTTGGTGCTTTGTCAATTTAGGTAACAACAAAACTACCGAACTGGGATGATCATTCTCATATATCTAAGAAGAATATACCAAACAACGCATGACATACCAGAGAAATCGTCCTGGTTGGGTACAACCAGGTTTGATGCTGCCAAATCTTCCTCTTCCAAAGAGAGATAGGTTCGTCGTTTTTTTTTCAGAGCTGGTGTTAACAAATGCACTATAAATGGGCATATAGCACATTAAAGTAAACAAGGAAAATAAGCTTTTAGATATTGTAAATCTATCTAATGATAATATTTTTACATGTTTGAACCATTTTGTGCATTTTATTTCGTACTAAAGAACAAAATATTGTGATACTTAATACTTTAAAAAGCATCTACTTAGACCCCCCTTTTTACTAAAAAAAGCATTGTGCAAATTTGGTTCTTGATGAGTATATCGATATGTATATTTGTATATTACCACACATTTGAAATAAAAACATATTTTTTTATCAAATAGATATCATATAACAGAACGTTAAACGCATCGTTTCTTTACTAAGGTTTTAGCTCAAATATGCATAGGAAGTATTGTGGCTCGATTATCTGCCCATTGGTGTAACTTTCTATGTACCCATCAACTGTTATGATCAGAATACATATCAATGAACGATTTATGGTCATTGCAAGCAAACATACATTGCAAATATGACTACAGCGACGAAAAAATGACAAAAATTAAGCGAAAAAAGCCACGTATACAGAGTGTTTAAAGGAGCCCCGATATCGGTACTTCATCGATACTTATCGATAAGTATTATACGTCATATTTTTATTTATATTATACTGATTACATAACACCTTACAGAATAATATTCCATCGCATTGTAAAAATTTGACAGCAATATGAATTCAATGCTTTCAACATGATTTGTGTCTGTCAAAATGGGTGCATTCAAAATGGCGCATGTTATACCCTGTTTGGACACTTATATTCCTGTATAACAAGGTAAATTTGAAAGTTTAGATGTTAAATTATATCAAACCAACGAAAAACTGCTGTTCCCCGGGGTAGATATTCAAAATGCTATTTTTGAGGGTTGGCTGATAGACTAAAAACGATGTTCATCATTGACAAAATTTGATGTTAGAATGAAATGCACTCAATATAAATATATTCGTTTTATATATTCAATGCAACAGACATCTACCGTATCATCTACAGTAAAAATGACCAAATAAATTTACAATTATTCTATTATTATATCATTTACCATCCCCATTTACCATTCGGTAGACCAATCAAATTCGATTTACCATTTACCTTCCCCATTCCCCATATACCATCCCCATTTACGATCCCCATCCCCATACACGATACTATTCCCCATACACCATCCCCATACACTATACTATTCCCCATATACCATTTACCATTCACCATCCCCATCCCCATCCCCATTTACCATCCCCCCATTTACTATAGATTGGGAAGCTTTTACCATTTAGGGACTGTAAGAATTGAGAAAATTGCGAAAAAAATCTATAAAATTGTATTATATATATATTAATTTTTAATTCCGTTTTTCCATTTCCGTTTTTCGTTCCGTTTTCCGTTCCGCCTTTTAGCAACACCCTTTATAATAGTATACTTTATTCTTTCAATTCATGTTATTTCTCTATAATTAATCATTGTAATGATCCTACCCCTTGAGGAACCATAACTGGAAATAAAATATGTCTTAATATGTAGAATCAAGAAGTTTTAACAAAATATCTGGCTTCTCAGATACATGTTTAAGAAAGCAATTTTAGACATAACACCCTGAAAAATGTACCACTATCCACATTTTAAAGAGAAGAAACGTATTTTAAACACGTTGTTTTTACCAATTATACACGGACATACACTTGAGATCGCTTCTTGCAGTAACTACCTTGTTGGGATTAACAAAAATCTCTCATGGAACGACCATGTCCAGAAAATAATAGTCAGGCAATGCAGCCGGTTTCCTTAGAACGCGACGAAGTTGTTTTTAGCTCACCTAAACCGAAGGCCCAGGTGAGGTATTGCCATCACTTGGCGTCCGTCGTCGTCGTCTGTCGTCACCGTCTGTCGTCCGTTAACAATTTTTCAAAAATCTTCTCCTCTGAAACTACTGAACATGCAGAATTTAATGAGACTTGGAATGAATGCTCCTTAGGGTGTCCTGCACCAAACTTATGTTTCGATTTTTTGATTCGTCGAAAAACGTGTCCGTTGTTACTAAAATTAGACCAGGGGGGTCAGACTACTGTTTTTGGCTTTTAAATCAAAAGTATAAGAGATAGATGAAATCCGATGCCACCCTACTGCTTCAGCATCGAAAAATCTACAAAAGTCTTCATTTATTCGAATTTGTCAGATGATCCCTCAAAGGGGTAGCCCCTTAAAGGTGAAAGATAGCCCTTTTTCATGCTTTTGGCTTATAGAATGAAAACTATTGCAGATAGAGAAAAGCTGTTGCTTGCTTAAATGTTCAGCTCATTTTGCTTTACTTAAGCTTGCATAGGGTCGAAGTTGTCAGATGAACCCTTATAGGGATTACAGCCCCTAAACTAACGTGTTTTCATGTTTTGGGGTCTATAGAATGAAAACTATTGTAGGTAGAAAAAAGCGGTTGCTTGCTTTAGTTTTCAGCTCATTAAGCTCCAAAAAGTTTCTATAGAGTCAAAGTTGTCGGATGACTCCTTATAGGGGTAACGAACGGCCCCTTAAGTAACATTTTACATGTTTTTTGGCCTACAGAATGAAAACTATTGCTGAAGGTGAAAAGCTGTTGTTTGCTTAAATGGTTAGTGTATTTAGTTTTTCAAAAGTTCCATAGGGTTGAAGTGGTCAGATGACCCCTTATAGGGAGTTACACCTTAAAGGTGAAAATCCCTTATAGGGGTTACGGCCCCTTTAAGGTGAAACATAGTGGTTTTGGCCTATAGAATGAAAACTATTGCAGATAGAGAAAAAAGCTGTTGCTTGCTTACAATCAGCTTATTAAGCTCTACAAAAGTTTTCATAGGGTCGAAATCGGGAGATGATGTCCCTTTAAGGTAGAGCGTGGCACTTGGGTCCAAAATTAATTTGTCTATAGATTTTCTTTAAAATTGGCATAAATGTCCAAAATGATGTACTCTCTCATAATTTGATTCAAAATGCATGGGTTTCTTCCCTACTTTTCGAGTTATATCAAGTTAAAGTATCAATATTTTAATATGAATTATAAAGGAAAACCCATAAAAAACACACAAAAATGTTCCATTCTTTTTTTTTCTGTCAATAGATTTCCCTAATTATTTGACATTTTATAGATCTTGCAACAATTCATCATCTTAAATCAATTTAAAGTGGGGTTTCTTCCCTTGATTTGTACATACAAGCAAAAATATGAGCCAAAAACGATGATTTTTCATGATTTTTGCCAAATTATCTCCCTTGACCATACTTTAGCTAAAAATATATACTACTTTTAGAATACAAATTTTAATCATATTGATTAAATGTGCTTTAAATAGGTATAAAGATCCTAAAAACACAAAAATCTCAAAATATTTTTCAAATTTCATTTTATTTTGGGCAAGTCACATGACCACTGTCCTTCTCCACCTTAAAGGTGACAAAGGGTTTTTTCCTTAAAGAATGAAAATATTTGCAGAAAGAGAAAAGCTTAAACATTCAGGTCATTAAGGTGAAATTTTTCATCTGTATAATCATTTTGAATTTGAAACGTAACTATTTTTACATCTGCATATCTTACATGTTATGGATTTTGTAATAATAAATTTCTGTTTTTGAAAGTTTTACTGAAATAATTATGTTGCTTGTAATATTTACATTCATTATCTACAAGTAAAAGTTTTGATCACGTTTTCCCTCCATAACGAAGATCAAGAGTCGATATATTTAAATACTCGTTCCTTGACCATGTCACTCATTTCACCGGACCTCAAAAGGCAGCAACCAGTCGAGTTGTTCAGGTAAAGCCACTTAAAAGCGGTTCGCCTGCACTGATCACCAAGAAGTTAACACAGGACAGTTCGTAATTGTAAATACGTTTTTTTTTTAAATTGTAGATAATGCTGTTTATGATTTTTTCATTTGCTTGAATCCTCCCTTTTCGCCCTCAACTGGTTTTATACAAACCCCGGTGGCGTAAAGGTCCACTTCTTGTCGTTGCAGGGGACTGCTCGAGAGTATTTTGACATCGTGTAAGCACTAAGCCCACAAGTTGTGTACCCCTTAAGTGGCTAAAAGGGTGGTCCTCGCCCGGCCGCGGGGGTTGAAAAGTCATAGGCAGAAAGCCTGACGGCTGACCATAATGGGCAAACATATGTGGAGAGAGCCACGCTTCATACACGTTAGAGATCCCTGGGTAGAACGCACCAATTTTTGTCCCTACCCACATCTCCCATTTTCCAGCCGTTATCAGATCAAGCTGTTTTTTTTCTTTTTTTCCGGTCCCATTTTCCATGTTTATCTTATCCTTTCCATGCTTATCGCCCTTATATATAAACTCTGTATTGTTGCTAGGGCAGAAAACACCAACTCACAAACTAATTATGCCAATATTATACAAATATAGCCTTTTAGTAGGTCGATACGAGAAAATATCGACCTGAGGCATATCGACCCGACAACGCAGTTGGAGGTCGATATGCATATCTCAGGTCGATATTTTTCGTATCGACCGTGGTTGAAGGCTATATTTGTTATATTATTAATTCAACAATTTCTTGGTAATTAAAATGTTGTGCTTACATGTAATTGTGATCTGCAAACTGTAATGACTGTAGTGATTGCAATCAATTTGTATATTGTTAAGATTTCTCATACTGAAAACCTAGCATTTCAAAAAGATTAATAGTTTTGTGTGGTAGTAAGATGGAAGAACTAACCTTTAAATTTCTATTCCATCCACTAGTGAACTTTCAATGACTTTGGTAGCTTTTTAGGGAAAGACAGCTGACATAATATTCTTTATTTTGTTGATGAGACTGAATTTCCATTCCAAGAGTTGTTCAATTTCAATTTACAATTGCCAAATCAACAAATGAACAAATCGTTGCTTGGGAATTAGTCGTCTCTGCTGAAATTCTCATTTGAGAGTCGTTATTTGCATATGTTTACTTAAAATTTCTGCTTTGCCTTTGGGGTGTCTTCTCGGCCGGGGAATGAAACAATCCCAGATTCGAATGAAACACGTGACCGTGCAATACATGCCAGGTCAATATCAAAAAATATCACCAGGTCACCTGGTATGATTCAACTAATCAAATCAAGTAAAAAATATAAATTAATAATATATGAAAATATAATTGAAGTAAACAGGTGATAAAGGTCTCAGTAAATTGGACCAGAGTCTCCGACAATTGGTATAATATAGAATGGATGTGGATGTTGACTAGTTAAGCCTCCTCGTGGAGAATATAAGGTTGTAACACAGTACACGATGGACATGAGGAAGATAGGAAGTGAAAGATAGAGAATTGGTCGCAACTGGTATAGTTATACATGTAATATAAGTATATATGATAGTTGTGTTGCGTACAGCTCTGTATAGTAATTGGTATAATATAGAATGGATGTGGTGAGCTGCAAAGTTAGAACGTGTTAGACCATCTTACTCACTGATCTTACCATGTCCTCTACTGCAGCAAACCTTTATGGTCGTGTGATATATGCTGGGCATTCTGGACGACTCATAGCACATAACATATATCTCGTAGTCATAGCAGAGAGATATCACTAAAGTTTCCGCTATTTATCGGTAATTAGTACATTTTTCCTTTGATATGTACTGGCTGATAAAGTCTGTCTCACGAACAGGTGTGTATCACCGAAATTATCGGGTCAGTACGTTACGTCACAATTATAAATTACCGATAAAGAGAATATATGACTTTTTGATTTTGAGATCGACTTTATCACTTGTTTTTTGGTTCACCCTTCGGGTTCACCAAAACAAATGATAAAATCGATCTCAAAATAAAAAAGTCCTATATTCTATATAAATTCACATAGTTCTTAATACTAAAGCATCTTTTAAAGCTAGGGTGCATGGGCAGATAAAAAAAAATAGTTCTTACTTTTCAGGCTAGGGAATGGGCAGATAAAAAAAAATAGTTCTTACTTTTCAGGCTAGGGAATGGGCAGATAATAAATATAGTTCTTACTTTTCAGGCTAGAGAATGGGCAGATAATAAATATAGTTCTTACTTTTCAGGCTAGGGAATGGGCAGATAATAAAGATAGTTCTTACTTTTCAGGCTAGGGAATGGGCAGATAAAAAAAAAATAGTTCTTACTTTTCAGGCTAGGGAATGGGCAGATAATAAATATAGTTCTTACTTTTCAGGCTAGAGAATGGGCAGATAATAAAGATAGTTCTTACTTTTCAGGCTAGGGAATGGGCAGATAATAAAAATAGTTCTTACTTTTCAGGCGCAGGCATGGACAGATAATAAAAACATCCAAAATAGTTAATTTATGTATGCATCATTTCATATACATGTAAATAGTCATAAACATGTTCTTGTGAATCAAGCAATCATGGATTACATCTTCTGTCCCTACCAACATCTCCCTTTCCAGTGGTTATCAGATCTAGTTGGTTTTTTTGGGGTTTTTTTCGTTTCCCCAGACCCATCTTTCATGTTTATTTTATTATCCTTTTCATGCCTATCGCCCGTATATATAAGCTGCGTATTGTTGCTAGGACAGAAAACACCAATTCACTAACTAATTATATACAGATGGGTCCAAACCTAACCTGTACAAAAGTGAACCGGGAGCAAACATCTAGTTTACTTTTCTGGTTTGGTTTGGTTTGCTTGACCAAACAAAATAGCAAACCACAGTTTACTCAAAACAAACCGTGGTTTGCTTTTTCTAGTTTGGTTTGAAAAGCAAACCAAACCAAACTAGGCGGCTGGTTTGGTTTGCTCTGACCAAACCAAACTTAGACGCTGGTTTGGTTTGCTCTGACCAAACCAAACTAGGGTGCTGGTTTGGTTTGCTTTGACCAAACCAAACTAGGGCGCTGGTTTGGTTTACTCTTTTCAAACCAATCTAAAATGATGATTAGTATCTAAATCATAATAAATTCTTCAAGTAAAACATATTTGTTTTACGAGAACAAATATTATAAAATGATGTCGGGCGTCGTATTACTTATTATTTGAATCATCTGCGCATGCTAATGGTTTGCTCTTAGCAAACCAAACCAAACCAGGCCGCTGGTTTGGTTTGCTCTAAAAATAGAAAACTTTGGTGCTTGTTTGGTTTACTCATGAAATACCAATCTTAAATGATGTTATATGATTGTTTAAATCAGAATTTGTAATTCGATTGAGACATTTAGTAAATAATATTTGTTCATGAAATGTAATAATTGTGAAATAGTTCGGACATTCTTTCACATCGATTATATGAATCATCTTCGCATGCTCGCGGTTTGCCCAGAGCAAACCAAACCAAACTAGGTCGCTGGTTTGGTTTGCTTTTTAAAGTTTGGTTCGCTCTTACCAAACCAAACCAAACTAAACCAAACCAGCCGTCTGGTTTACTTTTCGAGTAAACATTAAAGTAAACTTTGGTTTGCTAAAAGTAAACCAAACAAAGTGAAAAGTGAACTTAGACCAAACTTCTGGTTTGCTTTTTTAGTTTGGTTTGCATACAGGTTAGGTTTGGACCCATCTGTATATGAAAATAAAATTGGAGTAAACAGGTGATAAAGGTCTCAGTAAATTGGACCAGAATCTCAGAGAGTTGGAAGGCGGTTTATTTTTGTTAGACCAACTTACCATGTCCATTCAGCAACAAACACTTGTTGTGGTGAGGTGGACATTCTGGACGTCTCATAGCAAATATAACAGGTCTCTTGTAGCCATAGCAGAGAGATATCACAAAAGTTTTCACGTTAAATCTCGGCGTTGATACATTGTCTCCTGTATTCATAGAAGAAAAATATCCCTAAAGTTTCCGCTATAAATTCACATCGTTCTTGATACTAAAGCATACGCTGGTTCTTACTTTTCAGACTAGGGCATGGGCAGATATTAAAAATAGTTCTTACTTTTCAGGCTAGGGCATGGGAAGATGATAAAAATAGTTCTTCCTTTTAAAGCTAGGGCATGGGCAGATAATAAAAATAGTTTTTACTTTTCAGGCTAGGGCATGGGCAGATAATAAAAATAGTTTATACTTTTCAGGCTAGGGCATGGGCAGATAATAAAAATAGTTCTTACTTTTCAGGCTAGGGCATGGACAGATAATAAAAATAGTTCTTACTTTTCAGGCTAGGGCATGGGCAGATAATAAAAATAGTTCTTACTTTTCAGGCTAGGGCATGGGCAGATAATAAAAATAGTTCTCACTTTTCAGGCTAGGGCATGGGCAGATAATAAAAATAGTTCTTACTTTTCAGGCTAGGGCATGGGCAGATAATAAAAATAGTTCTTACTTTTCAGGCTAGGGCATGGGCAGATAATAAAAATAGTTCTTACTTTTCAGGCTAGGGCATCGACAGATAATAAAAATTGTTCTTACTTTTCAGGCTAGGGCATCGGCAGATAATAAAAATAGTTCTTACTTTTCAGGCTAGGGCATCGGCAGATAATAAAAATAGTTCTTACTTTTCAGGCTAGGGCATGGGCAGATAATAAAAATATCACAATGAGATAATTTATGTATCCATTATATCATATACATATACATGTAAATAGTCATAAAAATGTTCTTGTTAATCAAGCAATCTTCAATACATATTTGGTTCTACTGAAATCAATAAATACTACCCTTAAAAGGCAAAACACTATAGAGCAAAACAAACACAATACACGATGTATGTTTTTTATGAGAAAATGACAATTCAACTGACTATTAAAGACATGATGGGTAGCTTATATAACTTCATCACAATTACCCAAGAAAAGGATTTTTTTAATGAATTTAAAGTGTCCTAATGTATTAAAACTTAAAATGTTTACAAATAAATACCTAAGCATTAAATCAAATACTCCTTACTGATTACAACCCATAAAGGGATGCCTGGACGTTGGAGATCAAATATGGAGGGTCAATATTTTGTTACTCAAAAAATTGTTTCGAAAATGTATCTTGTAATGGAATTTAAATGCATTTGTGACACTAAATTTACATATGCATATCAGTACATTTGTTTCCACTTTCTGGTCTTCTTCCCTTGAAGAGGAAGGGACCACAAAAAAAAACTGTTGGGATTATATTATATTAATATTTCATAATTATTATAATATTCAGTCAACGAGACGCAAACGGAAATGTCTTTTAATTTGACCACAATATCATGAGACGATGAAGACTGAGACGTCGGAAAGGCCATTCAATACGATTGCAAATTATATATTATCATTTTCTTTTTGGTCAAATTAAAATTCTCTAAAGCACCAAGGTTTATTTCACTAACACACAGTTGGAAAACACTTAAGAGGCTGTCCAAGCAAAATCCAGGCAATAGCTGGCACATGACAAAATTTGTTTTTCAAAAATTTTCATTGATTTCACATCAAGTTAACATCCATTCCCCAACACAAATGCAGATTTTTGGTTTAATGAAGTGATAACTTAGATAAAATTTATATAGAATGCATTGAAAATATGCAGAAAAAGGGAGATAACTCTTGCAAATTTGCAAAATTTGGTTGCTTTGTTCATGAACTTTAAGGCTGAATCACAAGTCATCCATGTTGCTTGCAAACGAATCCTGGTGATTTTTGTTTTACATATGAGTCCAACAATATGTTAAAACAATAAATTTGCTGGGATAAAATTCTTCATGTGCCAGCTTCTGTAGGCTTTTGCCTGATTTCTACATGGACAGCCTCTTAAAAAACCAATAGCAATCGTCAATGGACTTCTACATCTGAATATCACCCAAGTTTAACAACCAGTCTACATACAGGACAAACAGCTTGACTCTGAAAAATAGAATAGTATTATTTTACACATCAAAAAACAAAATAACAATTTTTTTACTGTCAGACATAGCCGGATTTCGGTAACAGGAAGTAAGTGATCGAGTGACAGAACTGAAATCAAATCCTACGATATGGAACGCTGTGCTTGTGGTGCTGACCAAATATCCGTGACTAGTAATTGCTCTGAAACCTTTTCTTTTTTTTTTGTCATTTGAAAGCACGCCAGCCTAAATATGATTCTTATGAAATCAAAAAAAAAAAAAAATACTTTAAAAGTGATCATAAAACATTCCTTTTATTTTGATCTTTAGATTCTTTGCACATTAATGTCTACATGGAAAACGTTTAAGATAGAAGAAAATGAGATGTGGAATAAGTTTACGCGACACAACCTACAATATAAACGTAAATAAAACATCCACAATGGAAAACAGCCAGCAGCCTTCAATGTGACCAGAGGTCGCTTCTCATAAATGTTCATTCAATAGTCAATGACGGACACGTGAGAGACTTCCGGGGTTTGAACCCCTCTTTGATTTCATTTTCTTTTTTTCCCGACCCTCGCCCGTTCTTTCTTATTAGACTTAAAACCACCATTCCATTTTTTTCGCATGTTCTTTTTATTTTATTTTATTTTTATTTTTTTTGTTGTTGTTGCAGATTTTCGAATTGTGTTTTTTTAATGAACAATTTACTTTTTAAATATTTAACCTTTCATCACAAAGTGAGTGTATGCACAGCTAAAGTTTTCATTTACATGAAAAAACAAAACTAGAGAATTGGGATTGTGGGAATAAGACTCTTGGGGTTTTGACTTCTGATTAGTGCTCAGCCTAAATAGCGACTAAAGTGTGAACTCCTAAGTGACTAAACAGGGAGGCCATCGTCCGCAGGGGCTGCAAGGCCTTTGATATGGAAGGTCTGACCGCTGACTACAGTGGCCCAACATATATGGAGTGTGCCACACTTCATTCACGTTAAGACCCCTTTGTTGATCTCCGCAACACAGAGGCTAATGTGATTGGTCTTGAAAAAACTTTGATAAATTATGAAAGAATATGGAGTCAATGAAAATAAGACCACAACACTAATGTTAACTCCAGCTGCAAATAATTTCTATGAGCAGCACTAGAACCCAAACAAAGGAAATCCACAATTCAAAAGAGTTCAAAATGCATAAAACCAAACGAAATTCAAATTTATATAGCTAAGGGCAAAAGAAGGATGGAGGGAGTTACACCTTTGTTTCTTACCCACTCCCATACCCATAACTCTTGTTAACTTCATGTTCGGACATTGGATCTCACGAATTAATTTCAAATGAAAAAGGCAAAGATGTACTTACTTTTAACCACCTGTCTATACAATGCTTATGAAAGGAATGCAGGCAAGGAAGAGAGGTGATTTTTTCTCCGTTTCTATACTCTGACAAACATATACCACAAGTATTCAATCCTTGCTGGTGTTTATATTTATGGAAAGGAATTCGGGAAATTTGTTGTTTCGTTAATCCTTTCCTTTTGACACCTCCATCTCTTTCTTGTGGCGCAAACAATGCCTACAACCAAAGAGAAGTAGTGTCAACAATATATAACCAAAAACACCAATTAAAATAATAATAAAATATGATAAGGCACCAACAAATTTGATCCTGTAAAGAGAGGGGGTTTATTTCAATTCGATGTTTTTGAACACATAACAAGGACTTGCTACCTTCATTCAATATTTTGATCGAGCCAATGTGCCATGCTTATTCCCTGTGGACAATCAAATATTGAAAATATAGTTGAGGGCTACACATTGAGCTATGTAAGTAATGTGTCTCTTTTCTAAAAGGCTGTCGAAGAAATTTGCAAAACTTTTTTTGCTCTCTACAAGCAAAAAAATTAAACAAACCAAATATATTAAATGTGGCTTTTTATCCGTTCAATTATGAAATTATCGGTGACAAAGGGTTAGTTAGTTAGTAAATTATTGCTTTACTCCCAAGCAGCACAATTTCGGCCATATCCGGGAGATGAACATGAAAGTGGTGATACAATAAACATGAAATGATGATGAAGTGGAGAAAATGGGGACACAAGGCCAATCGGACTGCCACTGGAAAAAGGAGTGATTGGTAGGGATGGGAAATTTAGCCTACTGCATGGGGATCCTACGGGTCCTACTCTTACCGAAACCTGCAGCAGGGTTCTTTAACGTGCGAGGAACGTGACATTTTTCCCAACATAGTGCACCCGGTGCCAAAGGGGAAAGCATACTTAAGTCAAAAGAACTGATCTATTTCACAGACCAAAAAAATACTCTGATATATTACATTATTAGTAATTAAATCTAGAAAGTTGTATATTATTATAGTTAATTTCTTGAAAAAAAATATGATGTTACAAAGTCTTCGCTCGAACTGACAAATTATAAGGCTAAACTGACTGAGCAAATAAACCATACATTTTTTTCGTATTAAAATGACGTGCTTATTCAGCGCTTGAAATTATGTATGCCACGAAAATATTTTTAGATAATTGCTTTAAGGAGAGAAGAAGTTATTATCCACAAATGTCTAGAAAGTAGTTAAATGGGATGATAATTAGACCCATAGTGCATGTAGAATATTGAACTAGTTACTACAATGTATGCATCTTAAAAGTATAGGCAATCATTACAACATGATCTACTCAATTTCACAGATATTAAATAACTTGAACTCTTCTTTGAATAAGGTTTCTTCCTTCATGATTTTCGTTAAATAACAAACTGTTTGTATACTTTTTTACATGAATAATAAGGAATTTTACTATCATTAAATTTAAAAAATAAAAAGAATCACAAGCTTACCAATAGCATAACTTACAAATATTCTTGTACCTTATAAAACCATCTCTACTTAATTTAGGCTTAGTAAGTTATTGGAACTTTTCAAAAGATATAAGAAAAATAAATATCAAACAGATAGAAAAATACCCTTACGTTTTGCCCATTATGGTTGTTATCATGTCCAACACTCCATATATCTTCCCCAGGACGATAAACTGAGTTTTGTCGGGTATTTTGAGCTCGTTCTTCTTCTGCCAACCGATTGGCTAACTCGAAATCATGCAGTTCCTGTTCCACCTGTTCCAACAATTCTTGTTCCTGGAGTTGTAAGGCTATTCTGGTAATGTCATCATCAGTATCGTCTGCTAAATGGGACCCGACAAGGGGAGGTGACTCGATTTCCATTCTTTGCAGCCGATAAGCCAACAAGGCATCGGGATTGTTTATAATGGAATAGGTTAATGGTCTTTTGGCGGCTCTTAATGCCACTGAAGCCACCTCACTCTGTTGGCAACAGCGAGCAAAGTCTTTGTCTCGAGCAAAAGCCATTTTTTAAAATCACATATATATCGTCAGAAATCAACAAGAAAATCTCTGGTGTGTTTAAAGAGATTTTTTTTTGCATAGAACCTGGAAAGGAAAGAATCTTTAAAAAGATTTTTATACATGTAGGTACAAATCAACATTACTTATTTGGTATAACTCATAAATGCTTGTATTGAATTTTGAAGAACTCTTAAAGATTTGTTGGAAAGATTTTAAGAACCCATCATTTGTCTTGATACACCACCTTACAAAACATGACTTAAAAACTTATTCAAAAGGCCTTCTATAATAATTGGAATTTTCAGTAAGGTGACTTTTTTTATGGAGGGAGGCTATTACTCTATTTTATTCACAAGGTTGGGCGGAGCTTAAATTTCTCTGTCTTTTAGGTAAGATTTAAAGGTAGATTCCCGAAGTAAATGACCCATGACCAGCCCGGTCAATAAAATAAAGTAATACTTGCCAATCATTTGGGTAATACTGTTCCGACAGCCCTAACGAAAGGGACCCTGTTTTAGACAAGAAAATTGAAAAAAATGCACCCTGTTCAAAACAAAAACCACAGCAACTAGATCCTGTTTAAGGCATATTAGTTCATATGTTTGTGTGGTGTAGTCTTTTTTGAACAATTTTCCATTCTATGAAATGTTATATTCAGAAGTGTCATTCCTGTATTCCATTACATCAATCACTAAAGCTGAAAGAATAATGGATTCCGTTAAAGGTCATTCGGCGGCTTCAAATGCAAATGAAGCCACCTCACTCTATTGGTAATTGTGAGCAAAATTTGTATCTCGAGCAAATGCCATTGTTTAAAATCACACTAATATGGCCACAAAATCGAAAGGAAAATGTCACGTCATAAGAACTTTTTCTAAAAGAACCTGCAAAACACATAAAGGTCGTAAAAACGATTACTACAAGGGCAGATACTGATTGGTAAAAGCTAAAAATAATGGGAGAGTGTAATTTGGTGCCATAAAACCTGGCTAACCCACCATTTATTTTTAAATGCTTGCTCCAATTCAAGATCATTGTTATCTTCAATTTCTTAAGATTGATATTCCAAGTTCGATCATTTTGTTATTATCTTTATTTAAAAGAATGCATGCATCGAACATGTCTAATGAATAAGAATTAAAATATAAAAAAAAATGTATACAAGCTGACCCCGGACACCCGCTATGGACCGCCTTTTGTTCTAGTACGTATTGAAAATACAGGAAAATATTTTACATTACAGATTTCTGTAATGTTTTTAAAGTCTTTTAACAGCATATATTGTTGTAAACACATGTCTAAGTATTGTATATTTTCCGGGACAATTCTCTAGCTGTTACATGTACATGTATTAACGATTACAGCAACGGGGGCCAATGGCGAGTATATTTTTATCGGGGTATGGGTGTGGTAAGGAAAAAAAAGATATTATACATAAAATATTAATGTTAATATTGTTTGAACAATAAAACACTCCGAAAATAAAAACTGTTAACATGTAAATTGTAAAAGAATTTCAATATAAGCATGTGTTAATAATACAAAAATTAAGGAGCATCATTCCACACATCCGTCAATGCAGTAAAAAAATCTATATCCGTCATCATGGTGTCTCTATTTCTATCAAATACAGAACGGTTTAAAAACGGTAAAAGCGCACCAATACTTAAATTTTCCGCACAAGTCCACTAAAGAGTGCTCAGAACCTGATGTCAGGTCAGGCAAATTTGCCCACAAAGCAACTGGGGTGCGTGCCTCAGGTGATTGAAGGGTGTAACCCTACCATAATAAATGCCGGGGTTTGCAGAATATAATGCGAAAATTCTTACTGCTAACTTTAGCAGTCCACCGTGTTGTGAAAATTGTCACGTTCCTTGCACGTTAAATACCCCATATGCTGCAAATCTCGGTTAAGTAAGACCCTTAGGATCCCCCGTAGAAGGCTTAATTGACTGATCCTACCCATACTTCCCTTAATTTCCAGTCCAAGTTGAAACTATCATCTTTGATGAACGTGTCCACTTTATCATCATTCCATGTTCATTATTTCCCAATGCCCACCTTTCGTGTCTATTTTACTCCCTGATTAGACCATCTTTGTGTTTCCTTAGGATTAAAGCAATGAATAACTAACGAACTAACTAACTATCCTATTATTATATCCTTATTTTAAGGACCGTGTGAACTCTTTGACTCTATAGACACTTTTGTTAAGAGCTTAATGAGCTGAACATTTAAGCAAGCAATCACTTTTCTTTATCTGCTATAGTTTTCATTATATAAGCCAAAAACATGCAAAATGTTATTTTAAGGGCCGTGTGAACACTTTGACCCCATGGAAACTTTTGTAGAGCTAAATGAGCTGAACATTAAAGCAAGCAACAGCTTTTCCCTAACTGCAATAGTTTTCATTCTATAGGCCAATAAAAAGCTTCGCCGAGCGCAGCATGATACGACTTGTTTTAGTGCCGTGTGGAGGTCGTAGAAAGCTTCCCCGTGCTTCAGTTGTATGCTCTTATATATTTTCGAGTACTGGAATATGTGTTGGAAAGACACAGTTTACATATTTCCAAAATTTGACAACGTTTGGCTGTTTCTTTAAAAATTGATATATTTATCTGTTTGGTCATTGTTGTAATATTTTTTGGCATTTTTTTTTTAATCAAATCTAATATTTCCGGTTTTCCAAGTTTTCTACTCCTAGCGTGTCTGATGAAGGTTAATCCAGAAAAGCGCTTCACACGCAGTGAAATTTTGCTTTTGTACATTTATTCAAATCATTTCAATATGTGGATCGTGTCTTTTTGGCACATATTCCATATTCTTTCGTTTTTAATGCAATAGTTTTCATTCTATAGGCCAAAAAACTATTTTTTGCCATTAAGGGGCTGTAACCCTTAAAAGGGGTCATCTGACAACTTCGACCGTATGGAAACTTTTGTAGAGCTAAATGAGCTGAACATTTAAGTAAGCAACAGCTTTTCTCTATCTGCAATAGTTTTCATTCTATAGGCCAATAAAAAGCTTCGCCGAGCGCAGCATGATACGACCGCAACATGTTGAACCCTGTTGTTTTAGGCCCAATATGGATAGTCAATTGCTCTGGACACATGCAGCCCGTGGTGGACTGACAAAGGTTTTCGACACATGCAGCTTTTGGTGGACTTAAATTTTAAAAGGATTTTTTTTTCCAAAGGAGATCAAAATTAGACCACAAATTTTCCATTTTGGTCCCTAATTACACAATAGGGGGGAAAGGGGGGGGGTTGCAAAATTTCATTCTCAATTTTGTTTTTACTATTTGATAAGAACAAACATGCAAATAAAATTTTCAAAATCGGACCACTTATATAAAAGTTTCGATTTTGGCCCCTTTTGGACCCTAATCACATAAAAACGGGAAAAAAAGGGGGCCCGCAAAAGTTAATCAGGTTCATTCTTTTATTGTTAGAACATTCTTCACAGCAATAAGCCAACTAGAAGCAAAGTTATGGCGGAAACAATAAAATATTTAAAATTGTTGCCCCTTTTGGGCCCCTTCATTTCGAAACAAAAAAAGGGGGACCCCCAAAATCAATCCCATTCACCCTTTTAAGGTAAGGAACATTATTGCCAAAGTACAAAGCAATCAGATGACTAGAACTAAAGTTATCATGGCAACAAACATGAAAGTAGCATTTTGGCCCCTTTTTGGTCCCACATTTCAAAACCAAAACAGAAGGGACCCCCAAAATCAATCCCATTCATCCTTATACACTCTATAAGGGGTCATCTGACAACTTCGACCCTGTGAAGACTTTTGTAGAGGTAAATAAATTGAACATTTAAGCAAGCAACAGCTTTTCTCTATCAGCAATAGTTTTCATTCTATAGGCCAAAAACACTACTTTTCGCCTCCAAGGGGCTGAAACCCCTTTAATGTGTCATCTGACAACTTCGACCCTATGGAGACTTTTGTAGAGGTAAATGAGCTGAACATTTAAGCAAGCATTAGCTTTTCTCTATCTGCAATAGTTTTCATTCTACAGGGCAAAAACATGAAAAAAACCTATTTTTTACCTTTAAAGAGATATAACCCCTATCAACGGTCATCTGACAACTTCGACCCAATGGAGACTCTTGTAGAGCCTAAGATCCTTGGGATTTTTTCTATCTGTTATGGTTGCTGAGTTTTATGCCATTTTAAGTGATTTTACCCTATGTTCTATTTTTAGTAACAGCGACCATGTCTTAAAATGAGGATATTTTGTTGATCATTCCTGCAAAGTTTCAGTTAAATTGGTTCAGCGGTTTCAGAGAAGAAGATTTTTGAAATTGTTAACGGACGACGACGGACGACGGACGATTACGGACGCATAGTGATAGTATAAGCTTACATGGCCTTTGGCCAGGTGAGCTAAAAATGATAATCAGTACTTGTACTAAACAAATAAGAAGTCAGCATACATGTATAAAAAATCATAATCTTCTTAAAAATCAAGTAGTTTCTCCCTTATGCATGTTATGAGAGTTATATCAAGTGTTGATGACGATACTTCTAATCACTTCTTAATTTAACACATTTTTAAACACTTAAACTTTACATGTGAATTCTACCATGTCTACTGTTTATTTTCTAAGGGTACATAGTTAACATAAGAATTATAATCATGATAATGTTAATGATTAAAATATGTATAATGTACATTTATAAATGATAATATTTATTAAACTGATAATTCCAGTAGTATACGCAATGATAAGGGAATTAAGACTCTGCACTTAGGTCTTTACAAGTTAGTACTTTATACCTTTTACAAAGCTTTGGGAATAAAGACGAACAAAATATCTAAGTTCAGCGTATCTTAATGTCGAGATAACGTCAGCAAAAGTAAGGATGTGATGATCGATCTCAATTATCATATACTTAAACATATTAATGCATGATAATAGAGTAATTTTTATAAAGAGTTTTATTTTTTTCCAAAAACACCTTCGCCATGTGATAATCACCTCCATTATCAACTGGTCAGGTTATTATTAACTACTTCTGTTTTATTATCAAACGCCAAAATCGGAATTGTATTAAAGACTTGGTCGTAGTCGATTTAATTTATAGACATTTTCAAAACAACAACTAATGGCAAACGACACAGATGCATCTAAAAAGAGTGCAATTTGTGTGTGAATTATACCACCTACATTGAAGTATATTATTAATCACATATAATTTCTTTATTTTGATTGGTTGAACAATACCACATGGTCAGTTTGTATTTCTTTGGGTACATATAATATTCCTAAAAATAGAATTTTCAAGTGATATTTTTGAATACTGCATTATCTATACAGCTCGTTACTAAAAATAGATTTAAAAATTCCAGAAACTGCATATCTATACAGCACGTTACTAAAAATAGATTTTAAAAATTCCAGAAATTGAATCACATGACAAAATGTATCCATTAAAAATTATTCTTTTTCTTCAACAAAAACAAATAATAATTGGAGTGATTGAGAAATATTTGAAGTCAAAATATTATAAAGAAAATAGTTTCTATGTATTTTGAAAGTAATTTATTTGTGTGGAAATTTGTCATACAAAAATCCAGTGTATGAAATATCTATACATCATAACATCAAAAGCTGTAATATGGTATGCTTAAAACATTTAAATTTCAAATTAACAACAATTTATGAATAATAATATAACAATTATAGCTTTTGGTTCGGTCAATACAAGAATATATCAACCAACAGATCTATGCATATCGAACTCGAACTGCGTTCTCGGCCAATATGGATCTGTTCGGTCGATATATTTGTATAATATGATAAAAATAGCATAACATGTCATTTCTCATATCAGACCAAAATCAGCCCGCGGTCTTTATAAAAAAATGGCATGATATAATCTATAACTATCAAAGAAAAGACAAAACAAGACAAAGTCATACGATATTACCAAGAGAAACTGAGGATCGCATAAGACTTGACTTAATTAAGCATGCTTTAGCGTCAAACATCTCTCTTCCATTGTGTCATTGTCGTTTCTTTACGTTTGTTGTGATTACCTTCTTTGAGTCATTATAATTATCTAACAGAAATAAACTAAAGATTGTATATCCGCTCTTTCATGTATATTTATGATACATGTAGCTGAAACTGAAACTTACCACTTATTTCTAGAAATTACGACCATCACTGTCATTTTGATTTAAAAATAACAGATAAAAACAATCTTGAATAAAGAATTACATGTACTTACATATAATAAAAAAAAATAATACTCATTTAAATCTTTGCTCAAGTCCAAATTTTTCTGGTGACGCATATCGTGTTGCTATTGTATCATTTTCCCGGTTTAAAGTTCAACTCATTTCTAAATCATGACTTTGACTAAAAGTGTAAAAGAGCGCTAAAGTTTGAATAAATTATTTGAATTCTGAAAATTGTAAAGCGATTAACACAAGATATTGAATACGTCAGTGACAGTGAATCGGCCGAATTTCCTAACGGCCGGATGCATCGTATTCGTATTACATTAAAAAAATAAAACTATGTTATACTGCAGTTCTTTAGCACCGTCCTCTGGTGACCACTGCATTCATGGAACAACTAAACTTCCATGTGTGCTTTGTGTACAGTACATACATACATAATTTAAATGATATGTTATCAATGCTGCTACATGGAGTGTAATTATTGCAGTCCTGAAGCACCGCCCCTGGTGACCATAGCAAGTATATATGACTGTATCTTGTATATGTGCTCTGGTTACAGGGAGGGCTGCTAATATAAAATAAAATAATATTCATTACACTCATTGTTGTGGCTTGAGGTATTAATCATTTATCTCTATTTATATCCAGGCTCCCATCTAAATATTTTATATTGCATCGTTACCCATTATATATTGTTACAATCATACCTTAATAATTGGGTGTTGCTAAAAGGTGGAACGGAAAACGGAACGGAAAAACGGAATTAGAAATTAATTTTAAAAATTGAAATTTTTAGTTTTACCTCGCAATGTTGTTATTTTCTAATGCCAATAATGATTTTTCACTACTCTACACATTTACTGTTCGACTTTCAGATATAAAAATTTTAATTTAAATGTAAATTGACTATCTTCAAGCATATACATGTATAAACTATATAAAAAATAGGATAAAACATCCTTCTATAATCTGCACATTTTTCAGACTTTTGGGATTGACCATCCCAGTTCGCATTTTTTGTCATTACCTTTATTAACATTAAAAAGTTGGTCAATGGTGCAAAGTAAAAAATAAAATGAACCGTAAATAGATATTTCAGAATATAAACAAAAATCTGTCAAAGTAAAAAATGGCCGGGTTTCGTTAAACAGGAAGTAGGTGAGCAACATACCTGAAATCAAATCCCACGTTATGGGACCTCATCCTGATGCGGTATACCAAATATCAAGTGGCTGTGATAAGTAGTTGCTGAGAAAACTGTTACAAAAAATTCTCATAAATATATTAAGAAGATTATGATTGAAATCGACAGGGAAAGAGAACGCAATTTCAGACAAAGTACCAATGGAACTCTCATGTGATCATATACATGTACTTACGCGATTTCCACACCTCAGATGTGGGTTTGTCGTAGAACTTTTTTTTGTCCTTTGCCAGATTTAATATGTGCGCTCAGTTTACCAATGGCAAAGCGATTGGTGTGCTGCAATAGGCAGGAACTCTTAGTACCCTTCTGTTCAGTTTCGTTGACGTCAGTTGTGTTGCTGATTGCAGCTTACTTTGATGTATGTATGTGTATATGAGTTTTTTTTTATGTTGTCTGTTTCTTTTTGTACCAACTTATTTTGTCTTTGCATAGGTGGACTTTTGATCGAGGCATTCGAATGTCCAAATTGGTACCTATATGATTCACCCTCAAATTTGCAGTGAGTACATATGGCCATTGTACGTGTAGCTGTCCACAATTAAGTCTCTCTGAGGGACTATTATCGTTTCTTTTGACTATCCTTGCAAATAGTGCCAAGAGATAGTAGAACATTTTGTCCTCTCACGAGGACCCTACCACGGACCTTGTCCCCGGTTCTTTAAACATAAAATAAAGCAGTTAGAAAGAAAGTTGTATATATTTTTAAATAATATCTAAATAATGACATGGAACCTTTAGAATAGAATAGAATAGAATATTTTGATTACCAAATTCAATGGCCGGTTAAAGGAATAACATAAAATTACATATTACAAAACATTACAGAATAATTAAGTGTAACAAATGTATTTCATTGGTACATTAATTAAGGAAAAGGTCAGTGGTCAAATGGAGATAATAGTATTACTTATGCATATACATTGGTTAAGTTTTCTAAGTTTCAAAGCATCTTATCTTCTGAATATTAAAAGAAACTAACGCAGTTCGCGGTTTTGAATAGCTAAATAATATCTAAATTAAATTTTTCATACATGTATATATATAAACATCAAGAATTCAACGCGTTTACTAGTGAAAACCCATTTTTAGCATTAAGAATTGAGAAAATTGCGAAATCAATCTATAAATTGTATTATATAAATATTAATTTTTAATTCCGTTTTTCCGTTTCCGTTTTTCCGTTCCGTTTTCCGTTCCGTTTTCCGTTCCGCCTTTTAGCAACACCCTTTATAATTGTATACTTTATTCTTTGCTTAACTTGTTATTCATGTTATTTATCTATAATTAATCATTGTAATGATCCTACCCCTTGAGGGACCATAATTGGAAATAAAATATGTCTTAATATGTAGAATCAAGAAGTTTTAACAAAACATCTGGCTTCTCAGATAACTGTTTAAGAAAGCAATTTTAGACCATATTTTAAAGAGAAGAAACCTATTTTAAACATGGTGTTTTTACCAATTATATACGGACATACACTTGAGATCGCTTCTGGCAGTAAATACCTTGTTGGGATTAACAAAAAATATCTCATGGAACGACCATATCCAGAAGATAACAGTCAGGCCATGCAGCCGGTTTCCTTAGAACGCGAGGTAGTTGTTTTTAGCTCACCTGGACCGAAGGCCCAGGTGAGGTATTGTCATCACTTGGCGTCCGTCGTCGTCGTCTGTCGTCGCATTCTGTCGTCCGTTAACAATTTTTCAAAAATCTTCTCTGAAACTACTGAACATGCAGAATTTAATGAGACTTGGAATGAATGCTTCTTTGGGTGTCCTGCACCAAACTTATGTTTCGATTTTTTGATTCGTCGAAAAACGTGTCCGTTGTTACTAAAATTAGACCAGGGGGGTCAGACTACTGTTTTTGGCTTTTAAATCAAAAAGTATAAGAGATAGATGAAATCCGATGCCACCCTACTGCTTCAGCATCGAAAAATCTACAAAAGTCTTCATTTATTCGAATTTGTCAGATGATCCCTCAAAGGGGTAGCCCCTTAAAGGTGAAAGATAGCCCTTTTTCATGCTTTTGGCTTATAGAATGAAAACTATTGCAGATAGAGAAAAGCTGTTGCTTGCTTAAATGTTCAGCTCATTTTGCTTTACTTAAGCTTGCATAGGGTCGAAGTTGTCAGATGAACCCTTATAGGGATTACAGCCCCTAAACTAACGTGTTTTCATGTTTTTGGGTCTATAGAATGAAAACTATTGCAGGTAGAGAAAAGCGGTGGCTTGCTTTAATTTTCAGCTCATTAAGCTCCAAAAAGTTTCTATAGAGTCAAAGTTGTCGGATGACTCCTTATAGGGGTAACGAACGGCCCCTTAAGTAACATTTTACATGTTTTTGGCCTACAGAATGAAAACTATTGCTGAAGGTGAAAAGCTGTTGTTTGCTTAAATGGTTAGTGTATTTAGTTTTTCAAAAGTTCCATAGGGTTGAAGTGGTCAGATGACCCCTTATAGGGAGTTACACCTTAAAGGTGAAAATCCCTTATAGGGGTTACGGCCCCTTTAAGGTGAAACATAGTGGTTTTTGGCCTATAGAATGAAAACTATTGCAGATAGAGAAAAAAGCTGTTGCTTGCTTACACTCAGCTTATTAAGCTCTATAAAAGTTTTCATAGGGTCGAAATCGGGAGATGATGTCCCTTTAAGGTAGAGCGTGGCACTTGGGTCCAAAATTAATTTGTCTATAGATTTTCTTTAAAATTGGCATAAATGTCCAAAATGATGTACTCTCTCATAATTTGATTCAAAATGCATGGGTTTCTTACCTACTTTTCGAGTTATATCAAGTTAAAGTATCAATATTTTAATATGAATTATAAAGGAAAACCCATAAAAAACACACAAAAATGTTCCATTCTTTTTTTTTCTGTCAATAGATTTCCCTAATTATTTGACATTTTATAGATCTTGCAACAATTCATCATCTTAAATCAATTTAAAATGGGGTTTCTTCCCTTGATTTTTACATACAAGCAAAAATATGAGCCAAAAACGATGATTTTTCATGATTTTTGCCAAATTGCCCTTGACCATACTTTAGCTAAAAATATATACTACTTTTAGAATACAAATTTTAATCATATTGATTAAATGTGCCTTAAATAGGTATAAAGATCCTAAAAACACAAAAATCTCAAAATATTTTTCAAATTTCATTTTATTTTGGGCAAGTCACATGACCACTGTCCTTCTCCACCTTAAAGGTGACAAAGGGTTTTTTCCTTAAAGAATGAAAATATTTGCAGAAAGAGAAAAGCTTAAACATTCAGGTCATTAAGGTGAAATTTTTCATCTGTATAATCATTTTGAATTTGAAACGTAACTATTTTTACATCTGCATATCTTACATGTTATGGATTTTGTAATAATAAATTTCTGTTTTTGAAAGTTTTACTGAAATAATTATGTTGCTTGTAATATTTACATTCATTATCTACAAGTAAAAGTTTTGATCACGTTTTCCCTCTATAACGAAGATCAAGAGTCGATATATTTAAATACTCGTTCCTTGACCATGTCACTCATTTCACCGGACCTCAAAAGGCAGCAACCAGTCGAGTTGTTCAGGTAAAGCCACTTAAAAGCGGTTCGCCTGCACTGATCACCAAGAAGTTAACACAGGACAGTTCGTAATTGTAAATACGTTTTTTTTTTAATTGTAGATAATGCTGTTTATGATTTTTTCATTTGCTTGAATCCTCCCTTTTCGCCCTCAACTGGTTTTATACAAACCCCGGTGGCGTAAAGGTCCACTTCTTGTCGTTGCAGGGGACTGCTCGAGAGTATTTTGACATAAGCACTAAGCCCACAAGTTGTGTACCCCTTAAGTGGCTTAATAGGGTGGTCCTCGCCCGGCCACGGGGGTTGAAAAGTCATAGGCCGAAAGCCTGACGGCTGACCATAATGGGCAAACATATGTGGAGAGAGCCACGCTTCATACACGTTAGAGATCCCTGTGTAGAACGCACCAACTTCTGTCCCTACCTACATCTCCCATTTTCCAGCCGTTATCAGATCAAGCTGTTTTTTCTTTTTATCCGGTCCCATTTTCCATGTTTATCTTAACCTTTTCATGCCTATCGCCCGTATATATAAACTCTGTATTGTTGCTAGGACAGAACACACCAACTCAATAACTAACTATGCCAATATATGAAAATAAAATTGGAGTAAACAGGTGATAAAGGTCTCAGTAAATTGGACCACAATCTCCGAGAATTGGAAGGTTTTTTTTGTTAGACCATCTTACCGTGTCCTCTACTGCACCAAACTCTCATAGTTCTTACCTTTCAGGCTAGGGCATGAACAGATAATAAAATAGTTCATACTTTTCAGGCTAGGGCATGGTCAGATAATAAAAATAGTTCTTACTTTTCAGGCTGCGGCATGGACAGATAGTAAAAATAGTTCTCACTTTTCAGGCTAGGGCGCATGGGCAGATAATAAAAATAGTTCTTACTTTTCAGGCTAGGGCATGGGCTGATAATAAAAATAGTTCCCACTTTTCAGGATAGGGCATGGGCAGATAATAAAAATGGTTCTCACTTTTCAGGCTAGGGCATGGGCAGATAATAAAGAAAGTTCTTACTTTTCAGGCTAGGGCGCATGGGCAGATAATAAAAATAGTTCTTACTTTTCAGGCTAGGGCATCGGCTGATAACAAAAATAGTTCTTACTTTTCAGGCTAGGGCATGGGCAGATAATAAAAATAGTTCTTACTTTTCAGGCTAGGGCATGGGCAGATAATAAAAATAGATCTTACTTTCAGGCTAGGGCATGGACAGATAATAAAGATAGTTCTTACTTTTCAGGCTAGGGCGCATGGGCAGATAATATAGATAGTTCTTACTTTTAAAGCTAGGGCATGGGCAGATAATAAAGAAAGTTCTTACTTTTCAGGCTAGGGCACATGGGCATATAATAAAGATAGTTCTTACCTTTAAAGCTAGGGCGCATGGGCAGATAATAAAAATAGTTCTTACTTTTCAGGCTAGGGCATGGACAGATAATAAAAATAGTTCTTACTTTTCAGGCTAGGGCATTGGCTGAAAATAAAAATAGTTCTTACTTTTCAGGCTAGGGCATGGGCAGATATTAAAAATAGTTCTTACTTTTGTGGCTAGGGCATGGGCAGATATTAAAGATATCACAAATAGTTCTTACTTTTCAGGCTAGGGCATGGGCATATAATAAAGATAGTTCTTACTTTTCAGGCTAGGGCATGGGAAGATAATAAAAATAGTTCTTACTTTTCAGGCTAGGGCATGGGCAGATAATAAAAATAGTTCTTACTTTTCAGGCTAGGGCATGGACAGATATTAAAATAGTTCTTCCTTTTCAGGCTAGGGCATGGACATATATTAAAACAGTTCTTACTTTTCAGGCTAGGGCATGGACAGATATTAAAAATAGTTCTTACTTTTCAGGCTAGGGCATGGGCAGATATTAAAAATATCACAAATAGTTCTTACTTTTCAGGCTAGGGCATGGACATATAATAAAGATAGTTCTTACTTTTCAGGCTAGTGCTTGGGCAGATAATTAAAATAGTTTTTACTTTCAGGCTAGGGCATGGGCAGATAATAAAAATAGTTCTTACTTTTCAGGCTAGGGCATGGACAGATATTAAAAATAGTTCTCACTTTTCAGGCTAGGGCATGGACAGATATTAAAAATAGTTCTTTCTTTTCAGGCTAGGGCATGGAGATATTAAAATAGTTCTTACTTTTCAGGCTAGGGCATGGACAGATATTAAAAATAGTTCTTACTTTTCAGGCTAGGGCATGGACATATATTAAAAATAGTTCCTACTTTTCAGGCTAGGGCATGGACAGATATTAAAAATAGTTCTTACTTTTCAGGCTAGGGCATGGACAATCATTAGAAATAGTTCTCACTTTTCAGGCTAGGACATGGGCAGATATTAAAAATAGTTTTTACTTTTCAGGCTAGGACATGGGCAGATAATAAAAATAGTTCTTACTTTTTAGGCTAGGGCATGGACAGATGATAAAAATAGTTCTTACTTTTCAGGCTTGGGCATGAGCAGATCATAGAAATAGTTCTTACTTTCCAGGCTAGGGCATGGACAGATATTAAAAATAGTTCTTACTTTTCAGGCTAAGGCATGGACAAATAATAAAAATATCACAAATAGTTCATTTATGTATGCATTATCTCATATACATGTAAATAGTCATAAATATGTTCTTGTTAATCAAGCAATCTTCAATAAATATTTGGTACTACTGAAATCAATAAATATCACCCTTAAAAGGCAAAACACTATACAGCAAAACAAACACAATTCATGATGTATGTTTTTATGAGAAAATGACAATTCAACTGACTATTAAAGACATGATGGGTAGCTTATATAACTTCATCACAATTACCCAAGAAATGGAATCTTTAATGAATTAAAAGTGTCTTTTTAAAGTAATAAAACTTAAAAATGTTTACAAATATATACCTAAGCATTAAATCAAATGCTCCGAACAGATTACAACCCATAAAGGGATGCCTGGACGTTGGAGATCAAATATGGAGGGTCAATATTTTGATCACATGGAATTTTAATGCATTTGTGACGCTAAATATACATATACATATAAGTACATTTGCAGATAATTTTGTTTCCACTTTCTGGTCTTCTTCCCTTGAAGAGGTAGGGACCACAAAAAAAACTGATGGGATTATAATATTTCATAATTATTATAATATTCAGTCAACGAGACGCAAACGGAAATGTCTTTTAATTTGACCACAAATGTCACGAGACGATGAAGACTGAGACGACGGAAAGGCCATTCAATACGATCGCAAATAATTATTATTTTCTTTGTGGTCAAATTAAAATTCTCTGAAGCACCAAGAGTTATTTCACTAACACACAGTTGGAAAACGCTTAAAAAACCAATAGCATTCGTCAATGGACTTCTACATCTGAATGTTATCCCAGTTTAACAACCAGTCTACATACAGGACAAACAGCCTGACTCTGAAAAATAGAATAGTATTATTTTACACATCAAAAAACAAAATAACCAAAACTTTGTAACTGTCAGGCATATCCGGGTTCCCCGGTTTCGTTGAACAGGAAGTAGATTACCAACAGACCTGAAATCTCTGTGCTGGTTCTACTGTTCACCAAATATCTGTGACTAGTAATTGCTGTGAAGCCTGTTCTATTTTTTGTCATCTAAAGGAAGGCAGTCCGACAACTTTCATCTTTTATATGATCTCCATTAAATCAAACCAATAAAATGAGTTACAAGTTACACGAGTTTTGTATGTGGTTTTTGAATGGTTATTCAATAGTCAGGGACGGATTTCCGGGGGATTTGAACCCCTCCCTCTTTCCTTGTCCGCGGGAGTTGCCAGGCCTTTGATAGGAAAACCCTGATCGCTGACTACCATCATCATCATTTCATGTTCATTTTATCATTCTCTTGATGTGCATTATCCTTATATGACCTTATTATAATATAGTTTTGCTTAAGGCTTAAAACACAACTCACTAAGTGTCCAAACGTGCATAAGAAAAAGACTTACCGCACCGGAGAAATTTTAAGTCACTATGGTCCTTGCTTGGTATTTGAATTTCGAATGAAAAAGGGAAAATAGTACTTACTTTTAACCATCTTTCTACACAATGTTTATGAAAGGAATGCAGGCAAGGTAGAGTGGTTATTTTTTCTCCGTTTCTATACTCTGACAAACATATACCACAAGTATTCAATCCTGCCTGGTGTTTATATTTATGGAAAGGAATTCGGGAAATTTGTTGTTTCGTTAATCCTTTCCTTTTGACACCTCCATCTCTTTCTTGTGGCGCAAACAATGCCTACAACCAAAGAGAAGTAGTGTCAACAATATATAACCAAAAACACCAATTAAAATAATAATAAAAATATGATAAGGCACCAACAAATTTGATCCTGTAAAGGGTGGGGGTTTATTTCAATTCGATGTTTTTGAACACATAACAAGGACTTGCTACCTTCATTCAATATTTTGATCGAGCATATGTGCCATGATTATTCCCTGTGGACAATCAAAGATTGAAAATATAGTTGAGGGCTACACATTGAGCTATGTAATTCTCCGGTATGACTGATTCGTTTTTGTCATTTTCTCAGGACTATGAGATTGATTATTCAAGTTCGGTAGTTTTGTTATTACCTTTATTTTCTAAAAGGCTGTCGAAGAAATTTGCAAAACTTTGTTTGCTCTCTACAAGCGAAAAAAATTAAACAAACCAAAAATATTAAAAGTGGCTTTTTATCCGTTCAAATATGAAATTGTCGGTGACAAAGGGTTAGTTAGTTAGTTATTACTTTACTTCCAAGCAGCACAATTTCGGCTATATCCGGGAGATGAACATGAAAGTGGTGATACAATGAACATGAAATGATGATGAAGTAGAGAAAATGGGGACACAAGGCCAATCGGTTAGGAGAGTTTTGACTGCCACTGGAAAAAGGAGTGATTGGTAGGGATGGGAAATTTAGCCTCCTGCATGGGGATCCTACGGGTCCTACTCTTACCGAAACCTGCAGCAGGGTTCTTTAACGTGCGAGGAACTTGACATTTTTCCCAACATAGTGCACCCGGTGCCAAAGGGGAAAACATACTTAAGTCAAATGAACTGATCTATTTCACAGACCAAAAAAAATACTCCGATATATTATATTATTAGTAATTAAATCTAGAAAGTTGTATCCAATACAAAAAACTTCCTTTACCGAATTTGATACACTGAATTGACTGTTGGGAACGCCACGGGTGTGCTTTAAAGCAAACAGGAACCGTTTACTCTTCTGGAGCACATGAGATCATTCTCGTTACGACTAGAGTTCGTGTTGTTAATTGATATTCAGACATGTCTTGATTTTTTCCCGGTCTCCTTGGTGTTTACTGGTGTTGCCTCTGCCTTTTCGGACTTTTGACATTCGGATGCCCCATTGGTACTTCTGCTTGTTTCAAGTCATTTGAAAGGAAAAAAGAAATCGTTATAGTAACTTTTGAAGAGATGTTGTAGCTTCAAAATTTATGACTTAGCCTCTTTTCTAAATGAAAACTGTAGGAACTGAACGTGAAATTATGCAAGCACTTAAAACGATAATACTGTTTATAGCATTTTGAATGATATATTGTAATAGTTAATGTCTTGAAAAAAAAATAGGATGTCACAAAGTCTTCGCTCGAACTGACAAATTATAAGGCTAAACTGACTGATCAAATAAACAATACATTTTTTTTTCGTATTAAAATGACGTGCTTATTCAGCGTTTAAAATTATGTATTCCACGAAAATATTTTTAGATTATTGCTATAAGGAGAGAAGAAGTTATTATCCACAAATGTCTAGAAAGTAGTTAAATGGGATGATAAGTAGACCCATAGTGCATGTAGAATATTGAACTCGATACGTTTAAATCCATACAGTTACTACAATGTATGTATCTTAAAAGTATGGACAATCGTTACAACATGATCTACTCAATTTCACGGATATAAAAAAAAACTCTTCTTTGAAAAAATGTTTCTTCTTTCAAGATTTGCGTTAAATAACAAACTGTTTGTATACTTAACATGAATAATAAGGAATTTTACTATCATTAAATTTAAAAAATAAAAAGAAGCACCGACTTACCAATAGCATAACTTACAAATATACTTGTATCTTATAAAACCATCTCTACTTAATTTAGGCTTAGTTAGTTATCGGAAATAATCAAAAGATATCAGAAAAAATAATAAATATCAAACAGATAGACAAATACCCTTTCGTTTTGCCCATCATGGTTGTTATCATGTCCAACACTCCGTATCTCTTCCACATGATAAGTAACTGAGTTTGGTCGGGTATCTTCAACGCGCCCCTCTTCTGCCAGCCGATTGGCTAACTCGAAATCATGCAGTTCCTGTTCCAACAATTCTTGTTCTTGGAGTTGCAAGGCTATTCTGGCGCTGTCCTCATCAGTATCGTCAGCTACATCGGGCTTAACAAGGGGAGGCGACTCGATCTCCAATTTTTGCAGACGATAAGCCAATAAGGCATCGGGGTTGTTTATAATGGAAAAAGTTAAAGGTCTTTCAGCGGCTTTTAATGCAACTGAAGCTACCTCACTCTGTTGGCAACAGCGAGCAAAGTCTGTGTCTCGAGCAAGAGCCATTTTTTAAAATCACATATATATCGTCAGAAATCAACAAGAAAATCTCTAGTGTGCTTAACGAGATTTTTTTTGTATATAACCTGGAAAGGAAAGACTTTTTAAAAGGAGTATTATACATGTAGGTACAAATCAAGATTACTTATTTGGTATCTTTAAAAAGACTATTATACATGTAGGTACAAATCAAGATTACTTATTTGGTATAACTCATAAATACTTGTATTGAATTTTGAAGAACTCTTAAAGATTTGTTGGAAAGATTTTCAGAGTCCATCATTTGTCTTCAATTGTTTAACTTGATACACCACCTTACCAAACATGACTTAAAAACTTATTCAAAAGGCCTTGTAAAATAATAAGAATTTTAAGTAAGGTGACTTTTTAAAGTTTGTATTCCAAAGCATCAATAACTAAAACTGAAAGCAGAATGCCAATATGGAAACAGTTACCCTGTTCAAGACAGCAGGTGTGAAAAAGATACCCTGTTTAAAACATACCGGTTGCAAAAACATGAACTATTCCTGCGGCACACTCATATCATCTAAATAACAGCAAGTAGCCCCCCTTTCTTCCCGCAGAACCCGCTTCAAACTTGCAAAAGCTATGTTTTGTATAAAATTTACACAAAAAACACTATGGAAATTTCGTGCCGTGCTTCGTTTGACGAAAAAAATGTTACGTCTCCATTGGTCATCACAAGTAAACAATCAATTCATATTTTTAACGTGCGACAATCTCTTGTTTCGACTTGAGTTCGCGCTGTTGATTGATATTCAGTTATTTTGTGTTTCCATGTTTTACATGTTGTCTGTTTTTGTCCCGTTCCTGTTGGTGTTTACTGGTTTTGTCTCTGCCCTTTCGGACTTTTGATATTCGGATACCCCATTGGTACCTCTGCTTCTTTCTCTTGTACATAATTAACCCACCCATTTCTAGAACTTTCGACTGAATAGACTTTTGTTTAAGATATAAACCAATTTTAATTTAAAATATCAGATAAATCTTCTTTTTGATAAAGAATATTTGTATAATAACAAACAAAAAATACTTACATTGGAAAAAAAACATCAGAAACTTAATAATCTAGATATTTGTCCTCTTTTTTTGACGCAAATTATAAATGTTTCTGTGTTTTGAAATTTAATTTGTTTCCCGGTTCAAGGCTTAACTTATTTTTAAATCTCTTACTTGATTAAGTTTTAAAAGAGCAACAATCATGATATAAATAAATAGTCCAAAAGATGTTCAAAACGAGACAATAGAATATTCGCTCTTCTGTAAATAAAGATTAGCTTTTATTTGGAATATCAATGTATTCATCAAAAAGTATGTTGAATTAATAATTGAAATTACATTACAAATTATACACTTGGCCATTAGTTAGGGACCACTACCTTTTTATATCAAGTACCATTTAAGATTTGTAATATTGGCAAAACTTTATAGCATAGGTAGTAATTTCCAAGTAAAGTACTAATTTTAGAACATTTTGAAGACAAATTTACCACTGCATATTAAAAACATTCATATAGTGCCATTTGATTCAAGTTTGACAAATGTGGACAAAGCCCCAAAAATATGATGCCAAAAATGTTTGAGTTTAAAAGCTCAACAATGCCTTGTGTAAAATGCAGGCATGTTGAAACCTTTTGGAAGATAAGAGGCATTTGTTGACATGAATTCGGCGCACTTTGTTAGAAATGAGCAAGACATTGGCACTTCCGGTTACTTTTCTAAAATTGCCTCCTAATAACATACACAATGATGAAGGCTGTTACTTAAGGCATTGGTGATAGTTTTTAATGAAAGCATTACTGATTTTGCTTTCATAACACCATTTTGGGTTATATTCGTCAATTTTCACCCTGCATTTACTGCGAATGTGCTGCCAGGATCATATTTTCTTGTCCTGTTAAGGTCATTATCAGTAAACCTCTCGACTAACCAAATAAAAAACGGTCATTTATGTTAACAATCATTATCCTGCATGACAACGTTCGGTATTTAGTGACTTTGACATGATAAAATCACAACAAATAGTGAAAAAAAGACTTATTTCTAGAGATTTTACTAGATAAAACTGTAACGAAAGGAAAAAGAGGTTTATTGCCAGAATGAGACCAGAACATGGTGAATTTACTACAAATATTCAATATTTTCACTAGCAAGTTTGTTGTAGGTGTTTTTGCTCTTTAGTACTTCCGGTCGCAAGTAAACGTTGAACTCAAATACTTGCCATAGAATTTTAAAGTTGTGCTCCATAACTTTTGAACAGAGTGAGACAAATAATTTATGAACCGCTTTGAGACGACTAAACTGTTGCGAAAGGCGGTATATAAGAACCCCAAATTATAAAAACCCAAAATTAATTAATTAAGTAATTATACCTACAAATCATATTCAAATATCTTTAGGTAATGATATACCATTATGAAATGTGTTCTTTAAAAGACAAAATCAGTCCACTGTATACATGTAGACGGAAAGTTTAAAAAGCGAACCAAACTTATTTTTTTAAGCATAGGGGTAGTATTTTTGCAACGGGTATTTAAATATCGGATCTTGCATAAATTTGAATATCTTAAGGGTAAAAGTATACATTATAATCTAAGTACAACATCTTGCTTTATACTATAAAGTAATAATTTACACAATTTTTTTCTTCACTCAAACTTGGTGGTCCCTAACTTATTGCCAAGTGTATATATATATATTATGTGAAGGTCCTTTCACACTACATTGTATAATATAAATTTTCTAAAACATTGGCATACGTTGGCAGTCGCTGTTAAAAGCTTCAGAATAATTCTTGGTGAACGGACTCGAAACGTCAAACGAATTACAACACACGACTAACTTATTAATAACTTATCTATAGCGATATCAAAACGTTTAAGAGAGAAATTGACAACGTATACGAAACGTTTGCTCATCGCACTTAATTAACGATACCTTTACGCATGTTTGACAATTGATGAAAGCATACAGAACGTTGGTCTGACGGGGGTCCTTGTTTTAATATTTTGCTCAGAAAATTTGCGGAAAAATATTGTATTGAAGGGCTCAATGCAAAATATTTGTTTTCACGATAAGCATTATTTTTTTATTTATGACAATTTTTTCTGCAGAATATTTTTCTTCTTAACTTCTGCTGCCAGAATATTTTTTTTTATCAAAAATCAAATTATATATTTTTTTTTTTAAACAACCCCCCCCCCCTTTAAGCTTACTGGTCGGTCCTTAATTTGGGACAAACCCATGATCATAGAGAGGAATGTAAGACAAAAGACATAATCTATTTTTTCAATTAAGGTAACTCAAATAGTAGCATTCTTACTATGATAACGCCTGGATCATGGATTACAGAAAATGACAGTTTGAGTTTAAATTAACGAATGTGCTGGTACTAGATAAACCTAAAATGAGCGGCAACAGTATGACAGATGTTTTTAAATAGAGAAGAATGGTGTGCTTATATATAGAATCTCAAAACTTCAAATGAGTACAGATGTTGGTCTATCGTATTATTTGTGTCCCTGGCCTTAAATATCCACCAGAAAATGGTTAATATGTGGCCTGTATAAACCCCCCTCCCTGTCTGATGATGAATTCACTGAAGATTTCACAAAAACATTCGACAAGGTATCAGAAAAATATGACAATGTTATGATTCTCGGTGATCTGAATTATGACTGTCTAGATAATGATAAATGTGTACCTTTCAATACAATATTAGATGTTTTTGACTATACCAATCTTATCAATACAGCTACTTGTTTCACAAAAAATGCTGAACCATCACTTTTAGATGTAGTTATAACAAATAGACCAAACTTATGTCAAAATATTAAAAATTTTAATTGTGGTCTAAGTGACTGTCACAACATTGTAGCTTTTCAACTGAAAGGGTTTATACCAAAACTAAATAGGGACTATATCCAATATAGAAGTTATAGACAAGTTTACAAATGATCTAAGATCTATTGATTTTGAAGATCTAACATCAGTAGAAGATATAGATCAAGCATATTCTAACTTTAATAAAGCTTATTCTGATGTTATTGATAAACACATCCCACTGAAAAAAAGAAAGCCAGTTGTCGATCCAGCACCATACATGAACAAAGAGCTACGACAAGCAATTTACAAAAAAAGAATGTACCATATTGTAAATCAGACAAAAATTGGGAATTGTACAGAAAACAGAGAAACTTGGTAAATAAATTGAAACGAGGCTCAATAAAAACTTATTTTTATGAAAGAACAGCAGGAGGTCCAAAATCTACATCATTTTGGCCAACAATAAAACCTTTTTTATCAAGCAAAATGAAAAGTGCAAACAATACTATTGTTCTATGTGAAAACAACAACATCATAAATGACAAGCAAGAGGTTTCAAAAATTTTCAATGATTTTTTCATTAATGTTGCTAAGGATATTGGTGATAAATCTGTAATTATAGATGAAGAACATCCCAGTGTTAAGAAAATTGTAGAAAATAACAATAGTACAAATGAACTAGGAGGACAATTGTTTCGTAAACAATTGCTAAGGTCTTTCACGGAGACACGTTTACAATTATTTTATTCATCAGTTATGTTTAAATGGTTTTACAATGCTCAGTAATTTGTGTATGTTGAGCGTAATAATGAAATTTTCGTACTTTTATATTGTTTAAGAGACATTCTGTTTATATTTATAATTTTGTTCAATTTTATAAGAGCAACATTAGTACAGTTTCAAAACAGTTTGAAGAAATTTCTGAACTCTACAAGATATGAATCACATTTTTAAGTTCACATGGGGATTTTCATATACTACTATACCTCTAGAAAGATCTGGCTAACAAAACTAAGCAGCTTACTTGATAAATGCAGGAACTTTGTAGAATTATCAAAAACTAAATCAGTCAAGGTAGGTGTTTAATGCCATCATTGCTCACATCACATGGAAAACTGATAAACATCTTTATAGGATCTTTAGGTTTTATTTCTCATTGTGAGTTCGTTTTTATACTTGAAATTCTATTTGTTAATGTCTTTCGTTATGTTGTTTCAGACTTACGCCATTTCATGTTTGATTCGTGATTTACATTTACTTGTTTATTTATGCTTAATTGCTATAAAATAAAAAGGTTAAGTAACATTTTTAGTGGGTATATATGACTGAACGAGTTGGTGTTGTACGCCCTTCCAACGCTATATAGGTTATTTAAACGCGATGAACATGAAAAGGATGATAAAATGAACATGAAATGATGGTGATAAATGAAATATGGGGATGGGGTTGGAAACAAAGGATAGTAAATTTGAAGAACCTCAGGAAAAAGGGAGAGATGGGTAGGGGCAGAAAATTTAATCTATGCAGTGCACAACTTGGCGGCCCACTAAGGGGTCTTATACATGTATGAAGCGTGGCACTCTCCACACATGATGGCCCACTATGGTCAGCGGTCAGGGTTTCCATATTATGTACCTGACAACACCCACTGACGAGGGCTAACCTTTGCAGCCTCCTAGGGTTCACACCTGGTTGCTCTTTGGGCTGAGCACTGACCCGACGTCAGAATCCCAAGACCTTAAGTATCCTCTTACGACAAGCTAGGCTCTGCTGGTGGGGGGGGGGGGGGGGGGCTATTCGCCACCCGGGTCCCGCACGGGATTTGTGTGGATATTATTTCAAATCATTTTATAAGAAGAACTCAAGCCAAGAGTAAATGTTTTTTTTATTATTGTTGGAAGAACATAATTCTTCTCTGCAGTTTCATTTTGGATACACTCTGTTATCGTTTTTGTAGTCCGAGATTGCTCTGACGTCCTCGGCATTTTTCCAGCAAACTGGTGCCGTGGGACGTCAGAGCTCTTTCCATATCAAAAACCCGGGATTTAGCACAACAGTTTTGTTGTGCACTTCCGAGATTAATTAAGCAACTTTATCATCATTGTTGCATAAAATTGTTGATCTCAAATGAAACATTTGGTTGTAATGAATATAAATACAACATATTTTGAAGAAAAATATCTTGGACAAGTAAAATAATGTAAAATTTGTACATTATTTGGCTGATCTTGAACTTTATCAATTTCATCAAGTTCAAGATCAGCCAAATAATGTACAAATTTTACATTATTTTACTCTTACATTAATAAGCTCTTACATTTTGCTTATTTTACTGGATTTTCAAATTTTACAGGCAGTTTCTAATAGTTTAAAATATTAATTTAGTTTTGTTTTACATCTCCCATTTTACAAATGACTGATGTAAGAGTTATTTTAACATTTAGAAAGCATTCGTTAAAATCCTGTGTTTTTTATATGGAAGGAGCTCTGACGTCCCACGGCGCCAGTTTGCTGGAAAAATGCCGAGGACGTCAGAGCAATCTCGGACTATCGTTTTTGTAACAAAACTTCGGATTAAAAATCCTGCTGAGCATAGAAGACAGTACAATAATTATATAATGTAGCTCCTTTGACATCTTTGATTTGGCGGAGCTACAATGCAGCCCCACAACTCGTAATGGAGCAAATACAATTTCTTTCTCAAACTCTAATAAAGCTTCAAGATTGTTCGAAATTACAAATGTAGCTCTAAATAATATGTCTTCAATAATAAATTTGGTTAAAGCCAAAGGTGATTTTAGTATTGTAAGAAACCCCATATTTTCAATATTCTGATCTTGAACTTTATTATAAATATTATAAAGTTCAGGATCAAGATACTTCAAAAGTTGATACTGCCACCGACATCTTTTAAATTCCACTAAATGTCGGTAAACTTTAACTATTTTCGTCATAAAAATACTATAAGCAGTATTTTAGTTCCACAGTATGCATCTAATTGATTGAATTGCGCCCGGTGTGATTTCGCTTTCGGCGTTGCTTCGTTACGAGCCATGGGACCGCATTGTGGCTCCGCCGTTTCATAGATTTTTTTTTATCTTTATTTTTTTAGGGGAAAGCCCCTCTGCATCGACTATTTAACAGTAAGACTGTTATAGACTCGCTATGTGCCATGCGTCGTCCAGCCCATGACACACCACCGCCAGTATTAGCTGCCCCAGAGTATCCTTTGTTATCGCTGGAGCAGGGCCCGTCTTCCACCAAGGGGAGGTACTGATTGGAAAGCCGTTTCATAGATGTCATAGGAGCTACATATTCGAATAGTTTATTTTAATATCCAAAAAAAGTGTCATTAGAATATAGATGGTATAAGGCTACTACAAATTATGCAAACATTCTAAAAAAATCAGGTTGCTTCGAATAAAAAAATTCTTACATTATTTTGAATCATTTGTCCATGACGTCTGTATTTATTTACAATTAAAAAATCAAACGTTCAGATTATTTTTAATTGTAAAAATGATAATAAAGGGAGATAATTGTTACCATGCGTTAAAATCAACTATTTGCAAACAGAATTGTCGTACGAAATGACACTACACATATAATGATAAAAGAGTGATAAAATACCAAGAAGTTGTATATAATTACAAATGGGGTCATTTATTTTTACCCTTAGCTATTGGCTATTGCAAGATTCAGATGTATTCTATCTAATTTCAGTATTATTTTTAAAGATCATATATTCAATGTCATAACTTAATTGATATTACTTTTAAGCAGACAACAAACAGAAACAATCATTTGCCTTGGCATTACCAATAAAATAGAAAATTCATATTTGGCGTTTCTGGTTAGTACGCAAAACATGACCTCTAACCATAGTGCGCCAACGTGTTTGGAGTGCCACGCCTCATATACGTAAAAGGGCTCCTTTTCACGCCAAGTAGCGCACCATTTAGGCTAAATTTCCGCCCCTCTCCCTTTTTCCTGTGGTTCTTTGAAATTTACTGTTTCTTTGTTTCCCACCCCATTCCCATCTTTCATAAATCATCATCATTTCATATTCATTTTATCATCCTTTTCATGTTCATGACCTTTAGATTAACTATGTAGCGTTGCAAGGGAGTAAAACACCATAAATTTCTTTCGTTATGATGTTCTTTTTCGTTGTCTGCAGTTATACGTCATTTGATTCCTGATTTGTACTTCATTGCTAGGCGATAAAATTTTGATTAAGCTTTATTGCAGTTACTTGAAACGGCGAAATGACACTATCAATATGGTTTAATTTTCCTTTCATGTTCAGAGTTAATCATTTTTTTCTAAGAACATAACCGTTCTCTTCAATCCCTTAGGAACCTACTCTTAAAATCAGGATTTGAAACGATTCTAAGCATAGAAGATCGGGAGCATGAGTAAAATTAGTCTAGTTCAATACTTAAAAAAACGCGTGAGAATATTAGTGGTATTATTATACTACAAATTCTGCAAACCTACTAACAAAATCAGATTGTTTTGACATGGAATATTGTAACATTAATCGGCATCATTTTCCCTTGTAGTATGTATAAAAATACATTTAAAATTTAAACAGTACAGATTTTCAAATTTAAAAATGATAATAAAGGGAAACAATTTCTAATCAAGTGTTTAAATCAACTATTTGCAAACAGAATATTCGCACGAAATGAAGCATTAATAAATTGTTAACAGAGTAATTAGATACATAACAAGCAGTTGTTTAGGTGTACTAGTACTAATGGGGTCGTTTATCTTTACCCATAGCTACTTCTTATCACAAGATTCAGATGAATTCTATTTCAATATTGTTTTAAAAATTATATATTTGATGCAATAACTCAATATAACTTTTAACCAGACAACAGGCAGAAAACAAACAGAAAACTATCATGTCTTGGCATAACCACTTAAACAAAAATTTAATATTTTTCGGATAGTTTTTGTCATAGTCTCTGGTTACCAGATTGAATTATCGCTCCTTTGTTTTCCGTTGTCCAATAATATAGTTCCTATTAAAAATACAGTTTGATGTTCCCAAGTGTCCCATTGGTATTTTATTTTGTTTTGTTTCTTGATTCTATGATTAACTGTTTTAACCTGTACCATAATTTGAGCATGGAAAGTCAATGACACTAGATATAGAAAAAGGGTTAATTTTCCTAACTTATGTCCTCATAAAAAGAGACCAAAGATATCCAATTAAAAACAAAAAAATAAAACTATAACATTTGTTCCTTATCACATTGCATGCTTTAGTTTTTGTGTTTTTATTGTAGTTTAGGAGGAGATGCGGTTAGAAACTTTACGGTGTTAGGGGAGATAACTCCGTAACTATAAAAAGTTTCGCTAAGCGGACTCATTTTCAAATTGGTTTTTCATGACCGGTATACTACCTTAAGTATTGAAATGATATGTCGCGAAACAAAAAAAAAAATTTTTGGCGGAAGAAGAATAATAATAATAATCAGAAGAATTGCTAGAAGGTCTTTACGACCGTAGTCGTGAAAGACCTTAATAAGGACCGGTCGACATTTTTTCATCTGATTTTGACTAAATATGATTAAAAGTAGTATATTTAACATGTTTTGACCACTTTTAGTGCAAAAATGTCAAATTTCATATTTTTGGAAAAAAGGGGGGATAAATATCATTTTTAAAAAAATTTATATCTGAGACCCTTAAATGGTCAAAATGTGTTGGAATAGTGTCATTAAGTTGATTTGACCTTGAAAATTTAGTCAAGGTCATACGGTTACTCCGTACCTGCGACCGGTGTAAATTTCTTAAAATTCCATTCGTGTCAAATAATTTAGCAATTTTTGGTCTTTTTTGATTTAAATATGTAGAATAGACATTGGACAACTGTTTAGCACATAAAAAGCCTGACTCAAATATGGAAAATTATGTAAAAAATGGTTCAGAATATGTAGTTATCCTTAAAATTGCATTTTGAGCAATTTATTATGTCGCGACACTTTCGACTCTTAATTTTCTCATCAGGAAGTAGTCTGAAATTTATGAAACTGTCCTATTCACATCTTTATTAGTTCCTTATCACATTGCATGCTTTAGTTTTTGTGTTTTTATTGTAGTTTAGGAGGAGATGCGGTTAGAAACTTTACGGTGTTAGGGGAGATAACTCCGTAACTATAAAAAGTTTCGCTAAGCGGACTCATTTTCAAATTGGTTTTTCATGACCGGTATACTACCTTAAGTATTGAAATGATATGTCGCGAAACAAAAAAAAAAATTTTTGGCGGAAGAAGAATAATAATAATAATCAGAAGAATTGCTAGAAGGTCTTTACGACCGTAGTCGTGAAAGACCTTAATAAGGACCGGTCGACATTTTTTCATCTGATTTTGACTAAATATGATTAAAAGTAGTATATTTAACATGTTTTGACCACTTTTAGTGCAAAAATGTCAAATTTCATATTTTTGGAAAAAAGGGGGGATAAATATCATTTTTAAAAAAATTTATATCTGAGACCCTTAAATGGTCAAAATGTGTTGGAATAGTGTCATTAAGTTGATTTGACCTTGAAAATTTAGTCAAGGTCATACGGTTACTCCGTACCTGCGACCGGTGTAAATTTCTTAAAATTCCATTCGTGTCAAATAATTTAGCAATTTTTGGTCTTTTTTGATTTAAATATGTAGAATAGACATTGGACAACTGTTTAGCACATAAAAAGCCTGACTCAAATATGGAAAATTATGTAAAAAATGGTTCAGAATATGTAGTTATCCTTAAAATTGCATTTTGAGCAATTTATTATGTCGCGACACTTTCGACTCTTAATTTTCTCATCAGGAAGTAGTCTGAAATTTATGAAACTGTCCTATTCACATCTTTATTAGTTCCTTATCACATTGCATGCTTTAGTTTTTGTGTTTTTATTGTAGTTTAGGAGGAGATGCGGTTAGAAACTTTACGGTGTTAGGGGAGATAACTCCGTAACTATAAAAAGTTTCGCTAAGCGGACTCATTTTCAAATTGGTTTTTCATGACCGGTATACTACCTTAAGTATTGAAATGATATGTCGCGAAACAAAAAAAAAAATTTTTGGCGGAAGAAGAATAATAATAATAATCAGAAGAATTGCTAGAAGGTCTTTACGACCGTAGTCGTGAAAGACCTTAATAAGGACCGGTCGACATTTTTTCATCTGATTTTGACTAAATATGATTAAAAGTAGTATATTTAACATGTTTTGACCACTTTTAGTGCAAAAATGTCAAATTTCATATTTTTGGAAAAAAGGGGGGATAAATATCATTTTTAAAAAAATTTATATCTGAGACCCTTAAATGGTCAAAATGTGTTGGAATAGTGTCATTAAGTTGATTTGACCTTGAAAATTTAGTCAAGGTCATACGGTTACTCCGTACCTGCGACCGGTGTAAATTTCTTAAAATTCCATTCGTGTCAAATAATTTAGCAATTTTTGGTCTTTTTTGATTTAAATATGTAGAATAGACATTGGACAACTGTTTAGCACATAAAAAGCCTGACTCAAATATGGAAAATTATGTAAAAAATGGTTCAGAATATGTAGTTATCCTTAAAATTGCATTTTGAGCAATTTATTATGTCGCGACACTTTCGACTCTTAATTTTCTCATCAGGAAGTAGTCTGAAATTTATGAAACTGTCCTATTCACATCTTTATTAGTTCCTTATCACATTGCATGCTTTAGTTTTTGTGTTTTTATTGTAGTTTAGGAGGAGATGCGGTTAGAAACTTTACGGTGTTAGGGGAGATAACTCCGTAACTATAAAAAGTTTCGCTAAGCGGACTCATTTTCAAATTGGTTTTTCATGACCGGTATACTACCTTAAGTATTGAAATGATATGTCGCGAAACAAAAAAAAAAATTTTTGGCGGAAGAAGAATAATAATAATAATCAGAAGAATTGCTAGAAGGTCTTTACGACCGTAGTCGTGAAAGACCTTAATAAGGACCGGTCGACATTTTTTCATCTGATTTTGACTAAATATGATTAAAAGTAGTATATTTAACATGTTTTGACCACTTTTAGTGCAAAAATGTCAAATTTCATATTTTTGGAAAAAAGGGGGGATAAATATCATTTTTAAAAAAATTTATATCTGAGACCCTTAAATGGTCAAAATGTGTTGGAATAGTGTCATTAAGTTGATTTGACCTTGAAAATTTAGTCAAGGTCATACGGTTACTCCGTACCTGCGACCGGTGTAAATTTCTTAAAATTCCATTCGTGTCAAATAATTTAGCAATTTTTGGTCTTTTTTGATTTAAATATGTAGAATAGACATTGGACAACTGTTTAGCACATAAAAAGCCTGACTCAAATATGGAAAATTATGTAAAAAATGGTTCAGAATATGTAGTTATCCTTAAAATTGCATTTTGAGCAATTTATTATGTCGCGACACTTTCGACTCTTAATTTTCTCATCAGGAAGTAGTCTGAAATTTATGAAACTGTCCTATTCACATCTTTATTAGTTCCTTATCACATTGCATGCTTTAGTTTTTGTGTTTTTATTGTAGTTTAGGAGGAGATGCGGTTAGAAACTTTACGGTGTTAGGGGAGATAACTCCGTAACTATAAAAAGTTTCGCTAAGCGGACTCATTTTCAAATTGGTTTTTCATGACCGGTATACTACCTTAAGTATTGAAATGATATGTCGCGAAACAAAAAAAAAAATTTTTGGCGGAAGAAGAATAATAATAATAATCAGAAGAATTGCTAGAAGGTCTTTACGACCGTAGTCGTGAAAGACCTTAATAAGGACCGGTCGACATTTTTTCATCTGATTTTGACTAAATATGATTAAAAGTAGTATATTTAACATGTTTTGACCACTTTTAGTGCAAAAATGTCAAATTTCATATTTTTGGAAAAAAGGGGGGATAAATATCATTTTTAAAAAAATTTATATCTGAGACCCTTAAATGGTCAAAATGTGTTGGAATAGTGTCATTAAGTTGATTTGACCTTGAAAATTTAGTCAAGGTCATACGGTTACTCCGTACCTGCGACCGGTGTAAATTTCTTAAAATTCCATTCGTGTCAAATAATTTAGCAATTTTTGGTCTTTTTTGATTTAAATATGTAGAATAGACATTGGACAACTGTTTAGCACATAAAAAGCCTGACTCAAATATGGAAAATTATGTAAAAAATGGTTCAGAATATGTAGTTATCCTTAAAATTGCATTTTGAGCAATTTATTATGTCGCGACACTTTCGACTCTTAATTTTCTCATCAGGAAGTAGTCTGAAATTTATGAAACTGTCCTATTCACATCTTTATTAGTTCCTTATCACATTGCATGCTTTAGTTTTTGTGTTTTTATTGTAGTTTAGGAGGAGATGCGGTTAGAAACTTTACGGTGTTAGGGGAGATAACTCCGTAACTATAAAAAGTTTCGCTAAGCGGACTCATTTTCAAATTGGTTTTTCATGACCGGTATACTACCTTAAGTATTGAAATGATATGTCGCGAAACAAAAAAAAAAATTTTTGGCGGAAGAAGAATAATAATAATAATCAGAAGAATTGCTAGAAGGTCTTTACGACCGTAGTCGTGAAAGACCTTAATAAGGACCGGTCGACATTTTTTCATCTGATTTTGACTAAATATGATTAAAAGTAGTATATTTAACATGTTTTGACCACTTTTAGTGCAAAAATGTCAAATTTCATATTTTTGGAAAAAAGGGGGGATAAATATCATTTTTAAAAAAATTTATATCTGAGACCCTTAAATGGTCAAAATGTGTTGGAATAGTGTCATTAAGTTGATTTGACCTTGAAAATTTAGTCAAGGTCATACGGTTACTCCGTACCTGCGACCGGTGTAAATTTCTTAAAATTCCATTCGTGTCAAATAATTTAGCAATTTTTGGTCTTTTTTGATTTAAATATGTAGAATAGACATTGGACAACTGTTTAGCACATAAAAAGCCTGACTCAAATATGGAAAATTATGTAAAAAATGGTTCAGAATATGTAGTTATCCTTAAAATTGCATTTTGAGCAATTTATTATGTCGCGACACTTTCGACTCTTAATTTTCTCATCAGGAAGTAGTCTGAAATTTATGAAACTGTCCTATTCACATCTTTATTAGTTCCTTATCACATTGCATGCTTTAGTTTTTGTGTTTTTATTGTAGTTTAGGAGGAGATGCGGTTAGAAACTTTACGGTGTTAGGGGAGATAACTCCGTAACTATAAAAAGTTTCGCTAAGCGGACTCATTTTCAAATTGGTTTTTCATGACCGGTATACTACCTTAAGTATTGAAATGATATGTCGCGAAACAAAAAAAAAAATTTTTGGCGGAAGAAGAATAATAATAATAATCAGAAGAATTGCTAGAAGGTCTTTACGACCGTAGTCGTGAAAGACCTTAATAAGGACCGGTCGACATTTTTTCATCTGATTTTGACTAAATATGATTAAAAGTAGTATATTTAACATGTTTTGACCACTTTTAGTGCAAAAATGTCAAATTTCATATTTTTGGAAAAAAGGGGGGATAAATATCATTTTTAAAAAAATTTATATCTGAGACCCTTAAATGGTCAAAATGTGTTGGAATAGTGTCATTAAGTTGATTTGACCTTGAAAATTTAGTCAAGGTCATACGGTTACTCCGTACCTGCGACCGGTGTAAATTTCTTAAAATTCCATTCGTGTCAAATAATTTAGCAATTTTTGGTCTTTTTTGATTTAAATATGTAGAATAGACATTGGACAACTGTTTAGCACATAAAAAGCCTGACTCAAATATGGAAAATTATGTAAAAAATGGTTCAGAATATGTAGTTATCCTTAAAATTGCATTTTGAGCAATTTATTATGTCGCGACACTTTCGACTCTTAATTTTCTCATCAGGAAGTAGTCTGAAATTTATGAAACTGTCCTATTCACATCTTTATTAGTTCCTTATCACATTGCATGCTTTAGTTTTTGTGTTTTTATTGTAGTTTAGGAGGAGATGCGGTTAGAAACTTTACGGTGTTAGGGGAGATAACTCCGTAACTATAAAAAGTTTCGCTAAGCGGACTCATTTTCAAATTGGTTTTTCATGACCGGTATACTACCTTAAGTATTGAAATGATATGTCGCGAAACAAAAAAAAAAATTTTTGGCGGAAGAAGAATAATAATAATAATCAGAAGAATTGCTAGAAGGTCTTTACGACCGTAGTCGTGAAAGACCTTAATAAGGACCGGTCGACATTTTTTCATCTGATTTTGACTAAATATGATTAAAAGTAGTATATTTAACATGTTTTGACCACTTTTAGTGCAAAAATGTCAAATTTCATATTTTTGGAAAAAAGGGGGGATAAATATCATTTTTAAAAAAATTTATATCTGAGACCCTTAAATGGTCAAAATGTGTTGGAATAGTGTCATTAAGTTGATTTGACCTTGAAAATTTAGTCAAGGTCATACGGTTACTCCGTACCTGCGACCGGTGTAAATTTCTTAAAATTCCATTCGTGTCAAATAATTTAGCAATTTTTGGTCTTTTTTGATTTAAATATGTAGAATAGACATTGGACAACTGTTTAGCACATAAAAAGCCTGACTCAAATATGGAAAATTATGTAAAAAATGGTTCAGAATATGTAGTTATCCTTAAAATTGCATTTTGAGCAATTTATTATGTCGCGACACTTTCGACTCTTAATTTTCTCATCAGGAAGTAGTCTGAAATTTATGAAACTGTCCTATTCACATCTTTATTAGTTCCTTATCACATTGCATGCTTTAGTTTTTGTGTTTTTATTGTAGTTTAGGAGGAGATGCGGTTAGAAACTTTACGGTGTTAGGGGAGATAACTCCGTAACTATAAAAAGTTTCGCTAAGCGGACTCATTTTCAAATTGGTTTTTCATGACCGGTATACTACCTTAAGTATTGAAATGATATGTCGCGAAACAAAAAAAAAAATTTTTGGCGGAAGAAGAATAATAATAATAATCAGAAGAATTGCTAGAAGGTCTTTACGACCGTAGTCGTGAAAGACCTTAATAAGGACCGGTCGACATTTTTTCATCTGATTTTGACTAAATATGATTAAAAGTAGTATATTTAACATGTTTTGACCACTTTTAGTGCAAAAATGTCAAATTTCATATTTTTGGAAAAAAGGGGGGATAAATATCATTTTTAAAAAAATTTATATCTGAGACCCTTAAATGGTCAAAATGTGTTGGAATAGTGTCATTAAGTTGATTTGACCTTGAAAATTTAGTCAAGGTCATACGGTTACTCCGTACCTGCGACCGGTGTAAATTTCTTAAAATTCCATTCGTGTCAAATAATTTAGCAATTTTTGGTCTTTTTTGATTTAAATATGTAGAATAGACATTGGACAACTGTTTAGCACATAAAAAGCCTGACTCAAATATGGAAAATTATGTAAAAAATGGTTCAGAATATGTAGTTATCCTTAAAATTGCATTTTGAGCAATTTATTATGTCGCGACACTTTCGACTCTTAATTTTCTCATCAGGAAGTAGTCTGAAATTTATGAAACTGTCCTATTCACATCTTTATTAGTTCCTTATCACATTGCATGCTTTAGTTTTTGTGTTTTTATTGTAGTTTAGGAGGAGATGCGGTTAGAAACTTTACGGTGTTAGGGGAGATAACTCCGTAACTATAAAAAGTTTCGCTAAGCGGACTCATTTTCAAATTGGTTTTTCATGACCGGTATACTACCTTAAGTATTGAAATGATATGTCGCGAAACAAAAAAAAAAATTTTTGGCGGAAGAAGAATAATAATAATAATCAGAAGAATTGCTAGAAGGTCTTTACGACCGTAGTCGTGAAAGACCTTAATAAGGACCGGTCGACATTTTTTCATCTGATTTTGACTAAATATGATTAAAAGTAGTATATTTAACATGTTTTGACCACTTTTAGTGCAAAAATGTCAAATTTCATATTTTTGGAAAAAAGGGGGGATAAATATCATTTTTAAAAAAATTTATATCTGAGACCCTTAAATGGTCAAAATGTGTTGGAATAGTGTCATTAAGTTGATTTGACCTTGAAAATTTAGTCAAGGTCATACGGTTACTCCGTACCTGCGACCGGTGTAAATTTCTTAAAATTCCATTCGTGTCAAATAATTTAGCAATTTTTGGTCTTTTTTGATTTAAATATGTAGAATAGACATTGGACAACTGTTTAGCACATAAAAAGCCTGACTCAAATATGGAAAATTATGTAAAAAATGGTTCAGAATATGTAGTTATCCTTAAAATTGCATTTTGAGCAATTTATTATGTCGCGACACTTTCGACTCTTAATTTTCTCATCAGGAAGTAGTCTGAAATTTATGAAACTGTCCTATTCACATCTTTATTAGTTCCTTATCACATTGCATGCTTTAGTTTTTGTGTTTTTATTGTAGTTTAGGAGGAGATGCGGTTAGAAACTTTACGGTGTTAGGGGAGATAACTCCGTAACTATAAAAAGTTTCGCTAAGCGGACTCATTTTCAAATTGGTTTTTCATGACCGGTATACTACCTTAAGTATTGAAATGATATGTCGCGAAACAAAAAAAAAAATTTTTGGCGGAAGAAGAATAATAATAATAATCAGAAGAATTGCTAGAAGGTCTTTACGACCGTAGTCGTGAAAGACCTTAATAAGGACCGGTCGACATTTTTTCATCTGATTTTGACTAAATATGATTAAAAGTAGTATATTTAACATGTTTTGACCACTTTTAGTGCAAAAATGTCAAATTTCATATTTTTGGAAAAAAGGGGGGATAAATATCATTTTTAAAAAAATTTATATCTGAGACCCTTAAATGGTCAAAATGTGTTGGAATAGTGTCATTAAGTTGATTTGACCTTGAAAATTTAGTCAAGGTCATACGGTTACTCCGTACCTGCGACCGGTGTAAATTTCTTAAAATTCCATTCGTGTCAAATAATTTAGCAATTTTTGGTCTTTTTTGATTTAAATATGTAGAATAGACATTGGACAACTGTTTAGCACATAAAAAGCCTGACTCAAATATGGAAAATTATGTAAAAAATGGTTCAGAATATGTAGTTATCCTTAAAATTGCATTTTGAGCAATTTATTATGTCGCGACACTTTCGACTCTTAATTTTCTCATCAGGAAGTAGTCTGAAATTTATGAAACTGTCCTATTCACATCTTTATTAGTTCCTTATCACATTGCATGCTTTAGTTTTTGTGTTTTTATTGTAGTTTAGGAGGAGATGCGGTTAGAAACTTTACGGTGTTAGGGGAGATAACTCCGTAACTATAAAAAGTTTCGCTAAGCGGACTCATTTTCAAATTGGTTTTTCATGACCGGTATACTACCTTAAGTATTGAAATGATATGTCGCGAAACAAAAAAAAAAATTTTTGGCGGAAGAAGAATAATAATAATAATCAGAAGAATTGCTAGAAGGTCTTTACGACCGTAGTCGTGAAAGACCTTAATAAGGACCGGTCGACATTTTTTCATCTGATTTTGACTAAATATGATTAAAAGTAGTATATTTAACATGTTTTGACCACTTTTAGTGCAAAAATGTCAAATTTCATATTTTTGGAAAAAAGGGGGGATAAATATCATTTTTAAAAAAATTTATATCTGAGACCCTTAAATGGTCAAAATGTGTTGGAATAGTGTCATTAAGTTGATTTGACCTTGAAAATTTAGTCAAGGTCATACGGTTACTCCGTACCTGCGACCGGTGTAAATTTCTTAAAATTCCATTCGTGTCAAATAATTTAGCAATTTTTGGTCTTTTTTGATTTAAATATGTAGAATAGACATTGGACAACTGTTTAGCACATAAAAAGCCTGACTCAAATATGGAAAATTATGTAAAAAATGGTTCAGAATATGTAGTTATCCTTAAAATTGCATTTTGAGCAATTTATTATGTCGCGACACTTTCGACTCTTAATTTTCTCATCAGGAAGTAGTCTGAAATTTATGAAACTGTCCTATTCACATCTTTATTAGTTCCTTATCACATTGCATGCTTTAGTTTTTGTGTTTTTATTGTAGTTTAGGAGGAGATGCGGTTAGAAACTTTACGGTGTTAGGGGAGATAACTCCGTAACTATAAAAAGTTTCGCTAAGCGGACTCATTTTCAAATTGGTTTTTCATGACCGGTATACTACCTTAAGTATTGAAATGATATGTCGCGAAACAAAAAAAAAAATTTTTGGCGGAAGAAGAATAATAATAATAATCAGAAGAATTGCTAGAAGGTCTTTACGACCGTAGTCGTGAAAGACCTTAATAAGGACCGGTCGACATTTTTTCATCTGATTTTGACTAAATATGATTAAAAGTAGTATATTTAACATGTTTTGACCACTTTTAGTGCAAAAATGTCAAATTTCATATTTTTGGAAAAAAGGGGGGATAAATATCATTTTTAAAAAAATTTATATCTGAGACCCTTAAATGGTCAAAATGTGTTGGAATAGTGTCATTAAGTTGATTTGACCTTGAAAATTTAGTCAAGGTCATACGGTTACTCCGTACCTGCGACCGGTGTAAATTTCTTAAAATTCCATTCGTGTCAAATAATTTAGCAATTTTTGGTCTTTTTTGATTTAAATATGTAGAATAGACATTGGACAACTGTTTAGCACATAAAAAGCCTGACTCAAATATGGAAAATTATGTAAAAAATGGTTCAGAATATGTAGTTATCCTTAAAATTGCATTTTGAGCAATTTATTATGTCGCGACACTTTCGACTCTTAATTTTCTCATCAGGAAGTAGTCTGAAATTTATGAAACTGTCCTATTCACATCTTTATTAGTTCCTTATCACATTGCATGCTTTAGTTTTTGTGTTTTTATTGTAGTTTAGGAGGAGATGCGGTTAGAAACTTTACGGTGTTAGGGGAGATAACTCCGTAACTATAAAAAGTTTCGCTAAGCGGACTCATTTTCAAATTGGTTTTTCATGACCGGTATACTACCTTAAGTATTGAAATGATATGTCGCGAAACAAAAAAAAAAATTTTTGGCGGAAGAAGAATAATAATAATAATCAGAAGAATTGCTAGAAGGTCTTTACGACCGTAGTCGTGAAAGACCTTAATAAGGACCGGTCGACATTTTTTCATCTGATTTTGACTAAATATGATTAAAAGTAGTATATTTAACATGTTTTGACCACTTTTAGTGCAAAAATGTCAAATTTCATATTTTTGGAAAAAAGGGGGGATAAATATCATTTTTAAAAAAATTTATATCTGAGACCCTTAAATGGTCAAAATGTGTTGGAATAGTGTCATTAAGTTGATTTGACCTTGAAAATTTAGTCAAGGTCATACGGTTACTCCGTACCTGCGACCGGTGTAAATTTCTTAAAATTCCATTCGTGTCAAATAATTTAGCAATTTTTGGTCTTTTTTGATTTAAATATGTAGAATAGACATTGGACAACTGTTTAGCACATAAAAAGCCTGACTCAAATATGGAAAATTATGTAAAAAATGGTTCAGAATATGTAGTTATCCTTAAAATTGCATTTTGAGCAATTTATTATGTCGCGACACTTTCGACTCTTAATTTTCTCATCAGGAAGTAGTCTGAAATTTATGAAACTGTCCTATTCACATCTTTATTAGTTCCTTATCACATTGCATGCTTTAGTTTTTGTGTTTTTATTGTAGTTTAGGAGGAGATGCGGTTAGAAACTTTACGGTGTTAGGGGAGATAACTCCGTAACTATAAAAAGTTTCGCTAAGCGGACTCATTTTCAAATTGGTTTTTCATGACCGGTATACTACCTTAAGTATTGAAATGATATGTCGCGAAACAAAAAAAAAAATTTTTGGCGGAAGAAGAATAATAATAATAATCAGAAGAATTGCTAGAAGGTCTTTACGACCGTAGTCGTGAAAGACCTTAATAAGGACCGGTCGACATTTTTTCATCTGATTTTGACTAAATATGATTAAAAGTAGTATATTTAACATGTTTTGACCACTTTTAGTGCAAAAATGTCAAATTTCATATTTTTGGAAAAAAGGGGGGATAAATATCATTTTTAAAAAAATTTATATCTGAGACCCTTAAATGGTCAAAATGTGTTGGAATAGTGTCATTAAGTTGATTTGACCTTGAAAATTTAGTCAAGGTCATACGGTTACTCCGTACCTGCGACCGGTGTAAATTTCTTAAAATTCCATTCGTGTCAAATAATTTAGCAATTTTTGGTCTTTTTTGATTTAAATATGTAGAATAGACATTGGACAACTGTTTAGCACATAAAAAGCCTGACTCAAATATGGAAAATTATGTAAAAAATGGTTCAGAATATGTAGTTATCCTTAAAATTGCATTTTGAGCAATTTATTATGTCGCGACACTTTCGACTCTTAATTTTCTCATCAGGAAGTAGTCTGAAATTTATGAAACTGTCCTATTCACATCTTTATTAGTTCCTTATCACATTGCATGCTTTAGTTTTTGTGTTTTTATTGTAGTTTAGGAGGAGATGCGGTTAGAAACTTTACGGTGTTAGGGGAGATAACTCCGTAACTATAAAAAGTTTCGCTAAGCGGACTCATTTTCAAATTGGTTTTTCATGACCGGTATACTACCTTAAGTATTGAAATGATATGTCGCGAAACAAAAAAAAAAATTTTTGGCGGAAGAAGAATAATAATAATAATCAGAAGAATTGCTAGAAGGTCTTTACGACCGTAGTCGTGAAAGACCTTAATAAGGACCGGTCGACATTTTTTCATCTGATTTTGACTAAATATGATTAAAAGTAGTATATTTAACATGTTTTGACCACTTTTAGTGCAAAAATGTCAAATTTCATATTTTTGGAAAAAAGGGGGGATAAATATCATTTTTAAAAAAATTTATATCTGAGACCCTTAAATGGTCAAAATGTGTTGGAATAGTGTCATTAAGTTGATTTGACCTTGAAAATTTAGTCAAGGTCATACGGTTACTCCGTACCTGCGACCGGTGTAAATTTCTTAAAATTCCATTCGTGTCAAATAATTTAGCAATTTTTGGTCTTTTTTGATTTAAATATGTAGAATAGACATTGGACAACTGTTTAGCACATAAAAAGCCTGACTCAAATATGGAAAATTATGTAAAAAATGGTTCAGAATATGTAGTTATCCTTAAAATTGCATTTTGAGCAATTTATTATGTCGCGACACTTTCGACTCTTAATTTTCTCATCAGGAAGTAGTCTGAAATTTATGAAACTGTCCTATTCACATCTTTATTAGTTCCTTATCACATTGCATGCTTTAGTTTTTGTGTTTTTATTGTAGTTTAGGAGGAGATGCGGTTAGAAACTTTACGGTGTTAGGGGAGATAACTCCGTAACTATAAAAAGTTTCGCTAAGCGGACTCATTTTCAAATTGGTTTTTCATGACCGGTATACTACCTTAAGTATTGAAATGATATGTCGCGAAACAAAAAAAAAAATTTTTGGCGGAAGAAGAATAATAATAATAATCAGAAGAATTGCTAGAAGGTCTTTACGACCGTAGTCGTGAAAGACCTTAATAAGGACCGGTCGACATTTTTTCATCTGATTTTGACTAAATATGATTAAAAGTAGTATATTTAACATGTTTTGACCACTTTTAGTGCAAAAATGTCAAATTTCATATTTTTGGAAAAAAGGGGGGATAAATATCATTTTTAAAAAAATTTATATCTGAGACCCTTAAATGGTCAAAATGTGTTGGAATAGTGTCATTAAGTTGATTTGACCTTGAAAATTTAGTCAAGGTCATACGGTTACTCCGTACCTGCGACCGGTGTAAATTTCTTAAAATTCCATTCGTGTCAAATAATTTAGCAATTTTTGGTCTTTTTTGATTTAAATATGTAGAATAGACATTGGACAACTGTTTAGCACATAAAAAGCCTGACTCAAATATGGAAAATTATGTAAAAAATGGTTCAGAATATGTAGTTATCCTTAAAATTGCATTTTGAGCAATTTATTATGTCGCGACACTTTCGACTCTTAATTTTCTCATCAGGAAGTAGTCTGAAATTTATGAAACTGTCCTATTCACATCTTTATTAGTTCCTTATCACATTGCATGCTTTAGTTTTTGTGTTTTTATTGTAGTTTAGGAGGAGATGCGGTTAGAAACTTTACGGTGTTAGGGGAGATAACTCCGTAACTATAAAAAGTTTCGCTAAGCGGACTCATTTTCAAATTGGTTTTTCATGACCGGTATACTACCTTAAGTATTGAAATGATATGTCGCGAAACAAAAAAAAAAATTTTTGGCGGAAGAAGAATAATAATAATAATCAGAAGAATTGCTAGAAGGTCTTTACGACCGTAGTCGTGAAAGACCTTAATAAGGACCGGTCGACATTTTTTCATCTGATTTTGACTAAATATGATTAAAAGTAGTATATTTAACATGTTTTGACCACTTTTAGTGCAAAAATGTCAAATTTCATATTTTTGGAAAAAAGGGGGGATAAATATCATTTTTAAAAAAATTTATATCTGAGACCCTTAAATGGTCAAAATGTGTTGGAATAGTGTCATTAAGTTGATTTGACCTTGAAAATTTAGTCAAGGTCATACGGTTACTCCGTACCTGCGACCGGTGTAAATTTCTTAAAATTCCATTCGTGTCAAATAATTTAGCAATTTTTGGTCTTTTTTGATTTAAATATGTAGAATAGACATTGGACAACTGTTTAGCACATAAAAAGCCTGACTCAAATATGGAAAATTATGTAAAAAATGGTTCAGAATATGTAGTTATCCTTAAAATTGCATTTTGAGCAATTTATTATGTCGCGACACTTTCGACTCTTAATTTTCTCATCAGGAAGTAGTCTGAAATTTATGAAACTGTCCTATTCACATCTTTATTAGTTCCTTATCACATTGCATGCTTTAGTTTTTGTGTTTTTATTGTAGTTTAGGAGGAGATGCGGTTAGAAACTTTACGGTGTTAGGGGAGATAACTCCGTAACTATAAAAAGTTTCGCTAAGCGGACTCATTTTCAAATTGGTTTTTCATGACCGGTATACTACCTTAAGTATTGAAATGATATGTCGCGAAACAAAAAAAAAAATTTTTGGCGGAAGAAGAATAATAATAATAATCAGAAGAATTGCTAGAAGGTCTTTACGACCGTAGTCGTGAAAGACCTTAATAAGGACCGGTCGACATTTTTTCATCTGATTTTGACTAAATATGATTAAAAGTAGTATATTTAACATGTTTTGACCACTTTTAGTGCAAAAATGTCAAATTTCATATTTTTGGAAAAAAGGGGGGATAAATATCATTTTTAAAAAAATTTATATCTGAGACCCTTAAATGGTCAAAATGTGTTGGAATAGTGTCATTAAGTTGATTTGACCTTGAAAATTTAGTCAAGGTCATACGGTTACTCCGTACCTGCGACCGGTGTAAATTTCTTAAAATTCCATTCGTGTCAAATAATTTAGCAATTTTTGGTCTTTTTTGATTTAAATATGTAGAATAGACATTGGACAACTGTTTAGCACATAAAAAGCCTGACTCAAATATGGAAAATTATGTAAAAAATGGTTCAGAATATGTAGTTATCCTTAAAATTGCATTTTGAGCAATTTATTATGTCGCGACACTTTCGACTCTTAATTTTCTCATCAGGAAGTAGTCTGAAATTTATGAAACTGTCCTATTCACATCTTTATTAGTTCCTTATCACATTGCATGCTTTAGTTTTTGTGTTTTTATTGTAGTTTAGGAGGAGATGCGGTTAGAAACTTTACGGTGTTAGGGGAGATAACTCCGTAACTATAAAAAGTTTCGCTAAGCGGACTCATTTTCAAATTGGTTTTTCATGACCGGTATACTACCTTAAGTATTGAAATGATATGTCGCGAAACAAAAAAAAAAATTTTTGGCGGAAGAAGAATAATAATAATAATCAGAAGAATTGCTAGAAGGTCTTTACGACCGTAGTCGTGAAAGACCTTAATAAGGACCGGTCGACATTTTTTCATCTGATTTTGACTAAATATGATTAAAAGTAGTATATTTAACATGTTTTGACCACTTTTAGTGCAAAAATGTCAAATTTCATATTTTTGGAAAAAAGGGGGGATAAATATCATTTTTAAAAAAATTTATATCTGAGACCCTTAAATGGTCAAAATGTGTTGGAATAGTGTCATTAAGTTGATTTGACCTTGAAAATTTAGTCAAGGTCATACGGTTACTCCGTACCTGCGACCGGTGTAAATTTCTTAAAATTCCATTCGTGTCAAATAATTTAGCAATTTTTGGTCTTTTTTGATTTAAATATGTAGAATAGACATTGGACAACTGTTTAGCACATAAAAAGCCTGACTCAAATATGGAAAATTATGTAAAAAATGGTTCAGAATATGTAGTTATCCTTAAAATTGCATTTTGAGCAATTTATTATGTCGCGACACTTTCGACTCTTAATTTTCTCATCAGGAAGTAGTCTGAAATTTATGAAACTGTCCTATTCACATCTTTATTAGTTCCTTATCACATTGCATGCTTTAGTTTTTGTGTTTTTATTGTAGTTTAGGAGGAGATGCGGTTAGAAACTTTACGGTGTTAGGGGAGATAACTCCGTAACTATAAAAAGTTTCGCTAAGCGGACTCATTTTCAAATTGGTTTTTCATGACCGGTATACTACCTTAAGTATTGAAATGATATGTCGCGAAACAAAAAAAAAAATTTTTGGCGGAAGAAGAATAATAATAATAATCAGAAGAATTGCTAGAAGGTCTTTACGACCGTAGTCGTGAAAGACCTTAATAAGGACCGGTCGACATTTTTTCATCTGATTTTGACTAAATATGATTAAAAGTAGTATATTTAACATGTTTTGACCACTTTTAGTGCAAAAATGTCAAATTTCATATTTTTGGAAAAAAGGGGGGATAAATATCATTTTTAAAAAAATTTATATCTGAGACCCTTAAATGGTCAAAATGTGTTGGAATAGTGTCATTAAGTTGATTTGACCTTGAAAATTTAGTCAAGGTCATACGGTTACTCCGTACCTGCGACCGGTGTAAATTTCTTAAAATTCCATTCGTGTCAAATAATTTAGCAATTTTTGGTCTTTTTTGATTTAAATATGTAGAATAGACATTGGACAACTGTTTAGCACATAAAAAGCCTGACTCAAATATGGAAAATTATGTAAAAAATGGTTCAGAATATGTAGTTATCCTTAAAATTGCATTTTGAGCAATTTATTATGTCGCGACACTTTCGACTCTTAATTTTCTCATCAGGAAGTAGTCTGAAATTTATGAAACTGTCCTATTCACATCTTTATTAGTTCCTTATCACATTGCATGCTTTAGTTTTTGTGTTTTTATTGTAGTTTAGGAGGAGATGCGGTTAGAAACTTTACGGTGTTAGGGGAGATAACTCCGTAACTATAAAAAGTTTCGCTAAGCGGACTCATTTTCAAATTGGTTTTTCATGACCGGTATACTACCTTAAGTATTGAAATGATATGTCGCGAAACAAAAAAAAAAATTTTTGGCGGAAGAAGAATAATAATAATAATCAGAAGAATTGCTAGAAGGTCTTTACGACCGTAGTCGTGAAAGACCTTAATAAGGACCGGTCGACATTTTTTCATCTGATTTTGACTAAATATGATTAAAAGTAGTATATTTAACATGTTTTGACCACTTTTAGTGCAAAAATGTCAAATTTCATATTTTTGGAAAAAAGGGGGGATAAATATCATTTTTAAAAAAAATTTATATCTGAGACCCTTAAATGGTCAAAATGTGTTGGAATAGTGTCATTAAGTTGATTTGACCTTGAAAATTTAGTCAAGGTCATACGGTTACTCCGTACCTGCGACCGGTGTAAATTTCTTAAAATTCCATTCGTGTCAAATAATTTAGCAATTTTTGGTCTTTTTTGATTTAAATATGTAGAATAGACATTGGACAACTGTTTAGCACATAAAAAGCCTGACTCAAATATGGAAAATTATGTAAAAAATGGTTCAGAATATGTAGTTATCCTTAAAATTGCATTTTGAGCAATTTATTATGTCGCGACACTTTCGACTCTTAATTTTCTCATCAGGAAGTAGTCTGAAATTTATGAAACTGTCCTATTCACATCTTTATTAGTTCCTTATCACATTGCATGCTTTAGTTTTTGTGTTTTTATTGTAGTTTAGGAGGAGATGCGGTTAGAAACTTTACGGTGTTAGGGGAGATAACTCCGTAACTATAAAAAGTTTCGCTAAGCGGACTCATTTTCAAATTGGTTTTTCATGACCGGTATACTACCTTAAGTATTGAAATGATATGTCGCGAAACAAAAAAAAAAATTTTTGGCGGAAGAAGAATAATAATAATAATCAGAAGAATTGCTAGAAGGTCTTTACGACCGTAGTCGTGAAAGACCTTAATAAGGACCGGTCGACATTTTTTCATCTGATTTTGACTAAATATGATTAAAAGTAGTATATTTAACATGTTTTGACCACTTTTAGTGCAAAAATGTCAAATTTCATATTTTTGGAAAAAAGGGGGGATAAATATCATTTTTAAAAAAAATTTATATCTGAGACCCTTAAATGGTCAAAATGTGTTGGAATAGTGTCATTAAGTTGATTTGACCTTGAAAATTTAGTCAAGGTCATACGGTTACTCCGTACCTGCGACCGGTGTAAATTTCTTAAAATTCCATTCGTGTCAAATAATTTAGCAATTTTTGGTCTTTTTTGATTTAAATATGTAGAATAGACATTGGACAACTGTTTAGCACATAAAAAGCCTGACTCAAATATGGAAAATTATGTAAAAAATGGTTCAGAATATGTAGTTATCCTTAAAATTGCATTTTGAGCAATTTATTATGTCGCGACACTTTCGACTCTTAATTTTCTCATCAGGAAGTAGTCTGAAATTTATGAAACTGTCCTATTCACATCTTTATTAGTTCCTTATCACATTGCATGCTTTAGTTTTTGTGTTTTTATTGTAGTTTAGGAGGAGATGCGGTTAGAAACTTTACGGTGTTAGGGGAGATAACTCCGTAACTATAAAAAGTTTCGCTAAGCGGACTCATTTTCAAATTGGTTTTTCATGACCGGTATACTACCTTAAGTATTGAAATGATATGTCGCGAAACAAAAAAAAAAATTTTTGGCGGAAGAAGAATAATAATAATAATCAGAAGAATTGCTAGAAGGTCTTTACGACCGTAGTCGTGAAAGACCTTAATAAGGACCGGTCGACATTTTTTCATCTGATTTTGACTAAATATGATTAAAAGTAGTATATTTAACATGTTTTGACCACTTTTAGTGCAAAAATGTCAAATTTCATATTTTTGGAAAAAAGGGGGGATAAATATCATTTTTAAAAAAATTTATATCTGAGACCCTTAAATGGTCAAAATGTGTTGGAATAGTGTCATTAAGTTGATTTGACCTTGAAAATTTAGTCAAGGTCATACGGTTACTCCGTACCTGCGACCGGTGTAAATTTCTTAAAATTCCATTCGTGTCAAATAATTTAGCAATTTTTGGTCTTTTTTGATTTAAATATGTAGAATAGACATTGGACAACTGTTTAGCACATAAAAAGCCTGACTCAAATATGGAAAATTATGTAAAAAATGGTTCAGAATATGTAGTTATCCTTAAAATTGCATTTTGAGCAATTTATTATGTCGCGACACTTTCGACTCTTAATTTTCTCATCAGGAAGTAGTCTGAAATTTATGAAACTGTCCTATTCACATCTTTATTAGTTCCTTATCACATTGCATGCTTTAGTTTTTGTGTTTTTATTGTAGTTTAGGAGGAGATGCGGTTAGAAACTTTACGGTGTTAGGGGAGATAACTCCGTAACTATAAAAAGTTTCGCTAAGCGGACTCATTTTCAAATTGGTTTTTCATGACCGGTATACTACCTTAAGTATTGAAATGATATGTCGCGAAACAAAAAAAAAAATTTTTGGCGGAAGAAGAATAATAATAATAATCAGAAGAATTGCTAGAAGGTCTTTACGACCGTAGTCGTGAAAGACCTTAATAAGGACCGGTCGACATTTTTTCATCTGATTTTGACTAAATATGATTAAAAGTAGTATATTTAACATGTTTTGACCACTTTTAGTGCAAAAATGTCAAATTTCATATTTTTGGAAAAAAGGGGGGATAAATATCATTTTTAAAAAAATTTATATCTGAGACCCTTAAATGGTCAAAATGTGTTGGAATAGTGTCATTAAGTTGATTTGACCTTGAAAATTTAGTCAAGGTCATACGGTTACTCCGTACCTGCGACCGGTGTAAATTTCTTAAAATTCCATTCGTGTCAAATAATTTAGCAATTTTTGGTCTTTTTTGATTTAAATATGTAAAATAGACATTGGACAACTGTTTAGCACATAAAAAGCCTGACTCAAATATGGAAAATTATGTAAAAAATGGTTCAGAATATGTAGTTATCCTTAAAATTGCATTTTGAGCAATTTATTATGTCGCGACACTTTCGACTCTTAATTTTCTCATCAGGAAGTAGTCTGAAATTTATGAAACTGTCCTATTCACATCTTTATTAGTTCCTTATCACATTGCATGCTTTAGTTTTTGTGTTTTTATTGTAGTTTAGGAGGAGATGCGGTTAGAAACTTTACGGTGTTAGGGGAGATAACTCCGTAACTATAAAAAGTTTCGCTAAGCGGACTCATTTTCAAATTGGTTTTTCATGACCGGTATACTACCTTAAGTATTGAAATGATATGTCGCGAAACAAAAAAAAAAATTTTTGGCGGAAGAAGAATAATAATAATAATCAGAAGAATTGCTAGAAGGTCTTTACGACCGTAGTCGTGAAAGACCTTAATAAGGACCGGTCGACATTTTTTCATCTGATTTTGACTAAATATGATTAAAAGTAGTATATTTAACATGTTTTGACCACTTTTAGTGCAAAAATGTCAAATTTCATATTTTTGGAAAAAAGGGGGGATAAATATCATTTTTAAAAAAATTTATATCTGAGACCCTTAAATGGTCAAAATGTGTTGGAATAGTGTCATTAAGTTGATTTGACCTTGAAAATTTAGTCAAGGTCATACGGTTACTCCGTACCTGCGACCGGTGTAAATTTCTTAAAATTCCATTCGTGTCAAATAATTTAGCAATTTTTGGTCTTTTTTGATTTAAATATGTAGAATAGACATTGGACAACTGTTTAGCACATAAAAAGCCTGACTCAAATATGGAAAATTATGTAAAAAATGGTTCAGAATATGTAGTTATCCTTAAAATTGCATTTTGAGCAATTTATTATGTCGCGACACTTTCGACTCTTAATTTTCTCATCAGGAAGTAGTCTGAAATTTATGAAACTGTCCTATTCACATCTTTATTAGTTCCTTATCACATTGCATGCTTTAGTTTTTGTGTTTTTATTGTAGTTTAGGAGGAGATGCGGTTAGAAACTTTACGGTGTTAGGGGAGATAACTCCGTAACTATAAAAAGTTTCGCTAAGCGGACTCATTTTCAAATTGGTTTTTCATGACCGGTATACTACCTTAAGTATTGAAATGATATGTCGCGAAACAAAAAAAAAAATTTTTGGCGGAAGAAGAATAATAATAATAATCAGAAGAATTGCTAGAAGGTCTTTACGACCGTAGTCGTGAAAGACCTTAATAAGGACCGGTCGACATTTTTTCATCTGATTTTGACTAAATATGATTAAAAGTAGTATATTTAACATGTTTTGACCACTTTTAGTGCAAAAATGTCAAATTTCATATTTTTGGAAAAAAGGGGGGATAAATATCATTTTTAAAAAAATTTATATCTGAGACCCTTAAATGGTCAAAATGTGTTGGAATAGTGTCATTAAGTTGATTTGACCTTGAAAATTTAGTCAAGGTCATACGGTTACTCCGTACCTGCGACCGGTGTAAATTTCTTAAAATTCCATTCGTGTCAAATAATTTAGCAATTTTTGGTCTTTTTTGATTTAAATATGTAGAATAGACATTGGACAACTGTTTAGCACATAAAAAGCCTGACTCAAATATGGAAAATTATGTAAAAAATGGTTCAGAATATGTAGTTATCCTTAAAATTGCATTTTGAGCAATTTATTATGTCGCGACACTTTCGACTCTTAATTTTCTCATCAGGAAGTAGTCTGAAATTTATGAAACTGTCCTATTCACATCTTTATTAGTTCCTTATCACATTGCATGCTTTAGTTTTTGTGTTTTTATTGTAGTTTAGGAGGAGATGCGGTTAGAAACTTTACGGTGTTAGGGGAGATAACTCCGTAACTATAAAAAGTTTCGCTAAGCGGACTCATTTTCAAATTGGTTTTTCATGACCGGTATACTACCTTAAGTATTGAAATGATATGTCGCGAAACAAAAAAAAAAATTTTTGGCGGAAGAAGAATAATAATAATAATCAGAAGAATTGCTAGAAGGTCTTTACGACCGTAGTCGTGAAAGACCTTAATAAGGACCGGTCGACATTTTTTCATCTGATTTTGACTAAATATGATTAAAAGTAGTATATTTAACATGTTTTGACCACTTTTAGTGCAAAAATGTCAAATTTCATATTTTTGGAAAAAAGGGGGGATAAATATCATTTTTAAAAAAATTTATATCTGAGACCCTTAAATGGTCAAAATGTGTTGGAATAGTGTCATTAAGTTGATTTGACCTTGAAAATTTAGTCAAGGTCATACGGTTACTCCGTACCTGCGACCGGTGTAAATTTCTTAAAATTCCATTCGTGTCAAATAATTTAGCAATTTTTGGTCTTTTTTGATTTAAATATGTAGAATAGACATTGGACAACTGTTTAGCACATAAAAAGCCTGACTCAAATATGGAAAATTATGTAAAAAATGGTTCAGAATATGTAGTTATCCTTAAAATTGCATTTTGAGCAATTTATTATGTCGCGACACTTTCGACTCTTAATTTTCTCATCAGGAAGTAGTCTGAAATTTATGAAACTGTCCTATTCACATCTTTATTAGTTCCTTATCACATTGCATGCTTTAGTTTTTGTGTTTTTATTGTAGTTTAGGAGGAGATGCGGTTAGAAACTTTACGGTGTTAGGGGAGATAACTCCGTAACTATAAAAAGTTTCGCTAAGCGGACTCATTTTCAAATTGGTTTTTCATGACCGGTATACTACCTTAAGTATTGAAATGATATGTCGCGAAACAAAAAAAAAAATTTTTGGCGGAAGAAGAATAATAATAATAATCAGAAGAATTGCTAGAAGGTCTTTACGACCGTAGTCGTGAAAGACCTTAATAAGGACCGGTCGACATTTTTTCATCTGATTTTGACTAAATATGATTAAAAGTAGTATATTTAACATGTTTTGACCACTTTTAGTGCAAAAATGTCAAATTTCATATTTTTGGAAAAAAGGGGGGATAAATATCATTTTTAAAAAAATTTATATCTGAGACCCTTAAATGGTCAAAATGTGTTGGAATAGTGTCATTAAGTTGATTTGACCTTGAAAATTTAGTCAAGGTCATACGGTTACTCCGTACCTGCGACCGGTGTAAATTTCTTAAAATTCCATTCGTGTCAAATAATTTAGCAATTTTTGGTCTTTTTTGATTTAAATATGTAGAATAGACATTGGACAACTGTTTAGCACATAAAAAGCCTGACTCAAATATGGAAAATTATGTAAAAAATGGTTCAGAATATGTAGTTATCCTTAAAATTGCATTTTGAGCAATTTATTATGTCGCGACACTTTCGACTCTTAATTTTCTCATCAGGAAGTAGTCTGAAATTTATGAAACTGTCCTATTCACATCTTTATTAGTTCCTTATCACATTGCATGCTTTAGTTTTTGTGTTTTTATTGTAGTTTAGGAGGAGATGCGGTTAGAAACTTTACGGTGTTAGGGGAGATAACTCCGTAACTATAAAAAGTTTCGCTAAGCGGACTCATTTTCAAATTGGTTTTTCATGACCGGTATACTACCTTAAGTATTGAAATGATATGTCGCGAAACAAAAAAAAAAATTTTTGGCGGAAGAAGAATAATAATAATAATCAGAAGAATTGCTAGAAGGTCTTTACGACCGTAGTCGTGAAAGACCTTAATAAGGACCGGTCGACATTTTTTCATCTGATTTTGACTAAATATGATTAAAAGTAGTATATTTAACATGTTTTGACCACTTTTAGTGCAAAAATGTCAAATTTCATATTTTTGGAAAAAAGGGGGGATAAATATCATTTTTAAAAAAATTTATATCTGAGACCCTTAAATGGTCAAAATGTGTTGGAATAGTGTCATTAAGTTGATTTGACCTTGAAAATTTAGTCAAGGTCATACGGTTACTCCGTACCTGCGACCGGTGTAAATTTCTTAAAATTCCATTCGTGTCAAATAATTTAGCAATTTTTGGTCTTTTTTGATTTAAATATGTAGAATAGACATTGGACAACTGTTTAGCACATAAAAAGCCTGACTCAAATATGGAAAATTATGTAAAAAATGGTTCAGAATATGTAGTTATCCTTAAAATTGCATTTTGAGCAATTTATTATGTCGCGACACTTTCGACTCTTAATTTTCTCATCAGGAAGTAGTCTGAAATTTATGAAACTGTCCTATTCACATCTTTATTAGTTCCTTATCACATTGCATGCTTTAGTTTTTGTGTTTTTATTGTAGTTTAGGAGGAGATGCGGTTAGAAACTTTACGGTGTTAGGGGAGATAACTCCGTAACTATAAAAAGTTTCGCTAAGCGGACTCATTTTCAAATTGGTTTTTCATGACCGGTATACTACCTTAAGTATTGAAATGATATGTCGCGAAACAAAAAAAAAAATTTTTGGCGGAAGAAGAATAATAATAATAATCAGAAGAATTGCTAGAAGGTCTTTACGACCGTAGTCGTGAAAGACCTTAATAAGGACCGGTCGACATTTTTTCATCTGATTTTGACTAAATATGATTAAAAGTAGTATATTTAACATGTTTTGACCACTTTTAGTGCAAAAATGTCAAATTTCATATTTTTGGAAAAAAGGGGGGATAAATATCATTTTTAAAAAAATTTATATCTGAGACCCTTAAATGGTCAAAATGTGTTGGAATAGTGTCATTAAGTTGATTTGACCTTGAAAATTTAGTCAAGGTCATACGGTTACTCCGTACCTGCGACCGGTGTAAATTTCTTAAAATTCCATTCGTGTCAAATAATTTAGCAATTTTTGGTCTTTTTTGATTTAAATATGTAGAATAGACATTGGACAACTGTTTAGCACATAAAAAGCCTGACTCAAATATGGAAAATTATGTAAAAAATGGTTCAGAATATGTAGTTATCCTTAAAATTGCATTTTGAGCAATTTATTATGTCGCGACACTTTCGACTCTTAATTTTCTCATCAGGAAGTAGTCTGAAATTTATGAAACTGTCCTATTCACATCTTTATTAGTTCCTTATCACATTGCATGCTTTAGTTTTTGTGTTTTTATTGTAGTTTAGGAGGAGATGCGGTTAGAAACTTTACGGTGTTAGGGGAGATAACTCCGTAACTATAAAAAGTTTCGCTAAGCGGACTCATTTTCAAATTGGTTTTTCATGACCGGTATACTACCTTAAGTATTGAAATGATATGTCGCGAAACAAAAAAAAAAATTTTTGGCGGAAGAAGAATAATAATAATAATCAGAAGAATTGCTAGAAGGTCTTTACGACCGTAGTCGTGAAAGACCTTAATAAGGACCGGTCGACATTTTTTCATCTGATTTTGACTAAATATGATTAAAAGTAGTATATTTAACATGTTTTGACCACTTTTAGTGCAAAAATGTCAAATTTCATATTTTTGGAAAAAAGGGGGGATAAATATCATTTTTAAAAAAATTTATATCTGAGACCCTTAAATGGTCAAAATGTGTTGGAATAGTGTCATTAAGTTGATTTGACCTTGAAAATTTAGTCAAGGTCATACGGTTACTCCGTACCTGCGACCGGTGTAAATTTCTTAAAATTCCATTCGTGTCAAATAATTTAGCAATTTTTGGTCTTTTTTGATTTAAATATGTAGAATAGACATTGGACAACTGTTTAGCACATAAAAAGCCTGACTCAAATATGGAAAATTATGTAAAAAATGGTTCAGAATATGTAGTTATCCTTAAAATTGCATTTTGAGCAATTTATTATGTCGCGACACTTTCGACTCTTAATTTTCTCATCAGGAAGTAGTCTGAAATTTATGAAACTGTCCTATTCACATCTTTATTAGTTCCTTATCACATTGCATGCTTTAGTTTTTGTGTTTTTATTGTAGTTTAGGAGGAGATGCGGTTAGAAACTTTACGGTGTTAGGGGAGATAACTCCGTAACTATAAAAAGTTTCGCTAAGCGGACTCATTTTCAAATTGGTTTTTCATGACCGGTATACTACCTTAAGTATTGAAATGATATGTCGCGAAACAAAAAAAAAAATTTTTGGCGGAAGAAGAATAATAATAATAATCAGAAGAATTGCTAGAAGGTCTTTACGACCGTAGTCGTGAAAGACCTTAATAAGGACCGGTCGACATTTTTTCATCTGATTTTGACTAAATATGATTAAAAGTAGTATATTTAACATGTTTTGACCACTTTTAGTGCAAAAATGTCAAATTTCATATTTTTGGAAAAAAGGGGGGATAAATATCATTTTTAAAAAAATTTATATCTGAGACCCTTAAATGGTCAAAATGTGTTGGAATAGTGTCATTAAGTTGATTTGACCTTGAAAATTTAGTCAAGGTCATACGGTTACTCCGTACCTGCGACCGGTGTAAATTTCTTAAAATTCCATTCGTGTCAAATAATTTAGCAATTTTTGGTCTTTTTTGATTTAAATATGTAGAATAGACATTGGACAACTGTTTAGCACATAAAAAGCCTGACTCAAATATGGAAAATTATGTAAAAAATGGTTCAGAATATGTAGTTATCCTTAAAATTGCATTTTGAGCAATTTATTATGTCGCGACACTTTCGACTCTTAATTTTCTCATCAGGAAGTAGTCTGAAATTTATGAAACTGTCCTATTCACATCTTTATTAGTTCCTTATCACATTGCATGCTTTAGTTTTTGTGTTTTTATTGTAGTTTAGGAGGAGATGCGGTTAGAAACTTTACGGTGTTAGGGGAGATAACTCCGTAACTATAAAAAGTTTCGCTAAGCGGACTCATTTTCAAATTGGTTTTTCATGACCGGTATACTACCTTAAGTATTGAAATGATATGTCGCGAAACAAAAAAAAAAATTTTTGGCGGAAGAAGAATAATAATAATAATCAGAAGAATTGCTAGAAGGTCTTTACGACCGTAGTCGTGAAAGACCTTAATTAAATTTTGAACATGTATCAGAAGATTTTGTAGCCAAGCAAATTAATAAATTAAATATAAAAAAGGCTACAGGGTATGATGGCATTTCCCCAAAGATCTTAAAAATGACACAGCAGGAAATAACTCCCCCCATTACGATTTTGGTAAACAAGTCTATTGACTCTTCTATATTTCCTGCAGATCTAAAAGCGGCGCAAGTATCTCCCCTTTATAAAAAGAATAATGCTCTTGAAAAAGGAAATTACAGACCTGTAAGTGTCTTACCGTGCATTTCAAAGATCTTTGAGCGTGCCATTCATGATCAACTAATGGTTTTTATGGAGGACCACTTTCACCCAATGCTTTCAGCCTTTAGACCTGGTTTCGGCTGTCAAACTGCCTTGCTAAAAATTATCGAGGACTGGAAACATGCTTTGGATAATAACAAACACATCGCAGCAATATTAATGGATCTCTCTAAGGCTTTTGACTGTTTACCACACAACCTACTTTTACTTAAACTCAAAGCTTATGGTTTATCTAAAACTTCATTAAATTTACTTGGAAATTACCTATGTGAGAGAAAGCAACGGGTGAAAGTGGGGGGCACCTTTAGCGAATGGAGCCAGCTCATTAAAGGTGTTCCTCAGGGCTCTATTTTAGGCCCTGTCTTATTCAATATATTTGTGAATGATATATTTTTGTTTGTAAATGACAGTACAATTTATAATTATGCTGACGACAATACAGTGTCTTATTGCCATGAAAACATTGATGTTGTAACCCAAACTCTTGAAAATGATAGTCTGGAACTTATTAACTGGTTTTCACTCAATCTTATGAAAGCTAACCCTGATAAATTCCAGGCGATAGCTATAGGAAAAAAAACAAAAAGTCAAAATTTATCTTTTAATCTGAGTGGAAACATTATAAAATGTGAGGAAAATGTCAAACTTTTGGGTGTTAATATTGACTCTGATTTAAATTTTGATACTCATATTGCTGACATGTGTAGAAAGACTTCCAGGCAATTAAATATTTTAAAGAGATTTGGTAAATATATGAACAAATTGGGAAGACTTACAGCTTACTACTCATTTATACTGTGTAATTTTAATTACTGCCCTGTTACTTGGCATTATTGTTCAGAAAAAAACTCACGTAAAATGGAAAAAATTCAAGAACGTGCCTTACGTTTTATATATGAGGACTATGAATCATCTTATGAACATTTACTCGAAAAATCCAAACTACCATCACTAAAGGTTAGACGCATTCGAACTATTGCAATTGAAACATTTAAAATTATTCATAAAAAAAGTCCACAATATTTACATGATCTTATTGACATTAAAGTACAATCCTATAATTTCAGGTCAAAAAACACAACAGATATACCACGAGTCAGAACCACAAAGTATAGTAAAAAATCTTTTAGATTCAATGCTGCGCAAATCTGGAATGAGTTGCCCAATCATTGTAGACAGGAGTCCAACTTTGAACAATTCAAAAGAATTGTTCAGACTTGGGATCCAGATGGTGGCTCATGCCAGTGCAGCGCATGCATATGATTCTCTTTTTTTTAGTTTTTTAGTTATACAGCTTTTGCCATTTTTTAGTTTATATCCTTTTGACTGTCTTAACTATTTATGGCATGAACACTATTTCTAAGCTTAATTTGCATTTTTATCTTATGCTTATGCTTTCTAACTTATATTTAGCATGTGTATTGTCTTATGCTTATGCTTTCTAGCTTATATTTAGCATGTGTATTGTCTTATTGTCTTGTTTTATGTTTGAATGTGCTGTTTTATACTATGTATATATGTCATGTATGTGTGTCTTATTGTATTTATATGTCGGTGTTAAAAGCTCGCTAGAGCTTGTGTTTTATTGTTATGTAATGTACCGACTCTAAATAAAACTTTGATTTGATTTGATTTGATTCAACAGCACGAAGGGTACGAGTTACAGTTCGCAAGAACTACACTTCCATACCATCTGATTTAGCCCTTGTTGTGTTCAATATTTCGCGTTGTTGGCTTTGTTCATGGTGTTTTGTTATTATAATATTTCTTCAGGTTTTAATTCTGTTTTTAGGGTTTTAAGATTGACTCCCCCCTCTGTATTTTCTTGTGGAATTCGTAATGCGCTACTCGTTGATTACACTGGCGTTCTGTGGTCTAGGTCGTTGGATTATCACTCTAGACTAGCTTGGAACTATCATTAGACAGACATTATACGCCTATGTTTCAATTTTGCTTCGCGTCCATCATACTGGTACAGGATTGTGTAAATACCCGCCAACCCGCCATCAAGACCGCCAACGTCGGCAACATTTCCGAACACCCCCTGTTCGGTAACGTCGCCAACGTCGCTAACATTACCGAACATGGGGTTGTTCGGTAATGTCGCCATCGTCGCTAACATTTACCGAACATGGGGTTGTTCGGTAATGTCGCCAACGTCGCTAACATTTACTGAACATGAGGTTGTTCGGTAATGTCGCCAACGTCGCTAACATTTACCGAACATGGGGTTGTTCGGTATTGTCGCCAACGTCGCCAACATTTTATGAACATTTCTATGCATTTACTGTCACAAACATTTATTGAAACAGAACACATCCATGTTCGGCAATGTTGCCAACATAGTTTCTAGTTATAGTTATTGATTGTAAGGGCAGACAACTTTTGATATTATGGTTTAATAACAAATGATGCTGATTTTTCTGCAATAATGAAAATAAGTTATGCCCCTGACTGTTGAAACAATATTTTTTTTGTTTTTTTCAATTTTAAGATTATTTATATTTCCCAATAATATTCCTTTTAAACAAAAAATGCACAATACCTGGCTTTAACATGTTGGAAAGGGATTTATAGAAGCATAAGGCTTGTTTCTCAATCCAGGATAAATAAATATGTTTAAACTACCATTCTAAATAAGATGAAAATACATATTATTAATACATGTTTAAGCAATAAGGGCTGCTTTTACAGAGCCGCATTAAAATGTAAGCTCAAATGTTACATGTATATCAATGAATAAGACACTTGATATAAATAAAAATTTGTTTATTATTAACGAAAGAAGGTGGAAAGTTTTAGTAATAAAATAATAATTGCCTTACAATTTATATATATATCATATGCCCATAAATATATTCTGTATCCTAAAAACACTGGTCTATGACATAATTTCATGCCTTTGAATATAGTATTCCTTAAATCTTAAATGAACAGTATGTCTTTAAAAGCAAGCACCAGTTACAATTACATGTAATGTTAGTAGATTTTAAAACTTTGAAACTATGTTTTGAAATTGTGCAGAATCAAATTATCGCTTTTTTTCAAGTGCAGATTCAATGTGTACACCCACTTCAGTTTACAAATAATTTTGTTTGCGTTGTGTACTTTTATAGCCGCAGATAATATGATTTTTTTTTTATAATTTCATGTGATTTACCACCTCAAGCTGTGCATTTCAACTTTGTTTTCATGACGGGGTATAATATTTTCACCGGGATAGAAACGTATATTGCACCAGATAAGTCCTAACAATTGGCGATTGAAAATGATCTTCACTTGGTCCTGCTAATAAGCATTCGACCGCGTCCGATAAAGTAACATACGTTCAATCATCTCGCAGACCTGTAAAGTTATGGCACTGGATACGGTTACCTGGAAAAGTAACAATAAGAAAAAAGTTATTGTTACCTGACACCGGAAGGACGGACTAACAGAAAACCGTGTAACGGACGCGGACCTGTTAAAATGAAGTAATAATAAGTATTTTTCTTATTGTTACTTGGCGTTATTATTACCTGAATTCATGATTTCGAATCATAATTGTAATATTAACAATATGTATATTTCTTTTTATTTCACGTTTTTGTAATAATAAAAAACATATTTTACCTTTATTTTAACTAATAAAACCATCGGTGACTTGAATTGTGATCATGAAAATACTTATACTGATTCTATAATTAATACATTTAGTCTGTTTTTCCTTCAGTCCTAGGTTAAAAAAGCTCAAGCTCACAACATATCAAAATGGCTTCTGAGATACATCGATTTTGAAGAAACCTTGAAGCAATTTACTGCATGGATGTATAGGAAATGCAGCCAAAAATGAAATAACTTCCGTTTAAGATAATCATAATTCAAATTTATTATTGTGTTCATGTCACTGTAACATGTGTATTATAATCGCCTTATAAATCATTTTTTTAAAATCCTATGTTATAGTTTTTAAAACACATTTTCATGTAACAATAACGATCGGTAACAATAAGAAAAATTCTTATTGTTACTTTCATAAAAACAGATCCGCATCCGTGGACCGGTTAATATTTTACTTTGACTTCCGGCGTCAGGTAACAATAATATTTTTCTTATTGTTACTTTTCCAGGTAAATCCAGGTAATCGTAGCCACTTTGTAAAGTTATTTTGAATTTTTAATAGAATTTGAAAAAAAAACAATACTATAGTAGCATAGATCTGTATATTAAATATTTGATATATAGGCCTATGATAGTAGTCTTCGTTAGTATCAGGGATATTATTCTATCAATCTCATACTGCATGCCGTATAAACTATCAGTTAAGCATCTGTCAGCTAGGTTAGGGTAAGCATTTCAATAGGTTAGCATTAGGGAGCAGCCTCAACTATAAGGTATAGCATCAAGGAGCCGACTTGACTATCATGTAAGTGTAAGGGAGTCGCTCCGACTATCATGTTTGCATCATGGAGCCGCCTCGACTATCAGGTTAGGGTTAGCATTTCAATAGCTTAGCACCCGGGAGCCGCGTCGACCAACAGGTTAGGGTTAGCATTTCAATAGCTTAGCACCAGGGAGCTGCGTCGACGATCAGGTTAGGGTTATCATTTCAATAAGTCAAAAAGGCATTTGGGAGCCGCCTCGACTATCAGGTTAGGGTTAGCATTTCAATAGCTTAGCAACAGGGAGCCGCGTCGACTATCAGGTTAGGGTTAGCATTTCAAACGGTTACATCAGGGAGCCGCCTCTACTATCAGGTTAGGGTTAGAATTTCAAAAGGTTACATCAGGGAGCCTCCTCGACTATCAGGTTAGGGTTAGCATTTGGGAGCCACATCAACTATCAGATTAGGGTTAGAATTTCAATAGCTTAGCACCAGGGAGCCGCGTCGACTATCAGGTTAGGGTTAGCATTTCAAAGGTTACATCAGGGAGCCGCCTCGCCTATCATGTTAGGGTTGGCATTTCCATTAGATAGATTCAGGGAGCCGCCTCGACTATCAGGTTAGGGTAAGAATTTCAATAGGTTAGCATCAGACAGCCGTCTCGACTATCAGGTTAACATCAGGGAGCCGCTTCGACTATCAGGTTATGGTTAACATTTCAATATGTTAGTATCAGGGAGCCACCTCGACTATAAAGTTAGGGTCATCATGGTGCAGAATTGCTGTTTTTACTGAATTGACATGATTGACATATGAGTTCAATTGACTGAATTGTCAAAAGAGTCAAATAAGTTACCTTAAAATCGACGTCCAATTCTCATAAATAAATTCAAATTCAAACTCATTATATATTAATATGTTTCTCTGATAAAAAATTCTTTCAAAGTCACTATGTATAATCTAGTGATGTAAATTGGGGTACATGAGAGGCCTGTACAATGGTAGAACATGACTTGGAATCCATTATATATTAGATGCAAGTTTGCCTTTCATGAAATTTCTCACATCAAACCATGGGCTGAAAAAGGAGTACCAAGGGCTGGGCCTCCAGAGTCTGTAACTTCCAATTGAAACTTGGGATACAGTTTCATGTGTACTTTCTTGGGTCAAATAATGAGGCTGCGCAGCGCAGTCGCCCGGCGGAGCGATGCCTTGGCATAGCGGAGGGCGACACCCCGAGGACTTGACTTTACTTTACTATTCTGGAAGCAATACCAGATTGATCTTTATCTTCAGCATACAGCGCAGCGGAGGGCACCGGAGGGCACCGTAGCAAGCGACACCCCTCTATCAGATACTACGATCATTTTGATCTATCTTTGTCGATTGATTTGAGAAGCGATTGTAAAAAGCACCCCCTCATTATAAGAGATGAATATGTACATACCCATTAGTGTGTTTTGTGATACCCTTACAGCGGGGATACCAGTAATACTAGTATATCCCCGCTGATACCATAGTAATAATTGAATCATTATAACGCATGTAACTCGATTTATATGACACGGGACATCAATGGATTGAATTAAGACAATTGAACTGTGCAAAAACAATTGAGAAGGATTGACTACATTGACATTGTATTTTAATCTTTAGTGCTGTTTACTGTTTGTTTTTTGTTTTTGTTTTTGCCCTTTTGGACTTTTGACTCTAGAGTGCCCTATTGGTGCCTCTTTGCTGCTTCAAAGTCAACATAATACCCAAAACACATTCAGTGGTGAAATATAATTGACCCCTAACATGTAGCACAATATGAGGACATTCACTTAACCTGGAACTCAACCAAAATTCTTCAGTCTTAAAAATATATATATAACCGGGATATTTTGTGGACATTTTAAAAGTTCAATTCTTTCGGCATTATCTGTCTTTCGGTTTATTATTTGGACATTAATTCATAATTCTAATCTTTTCTTAGTGCTAAATTATGTAATTCCTTTTAGGTCTTTTATAAGGTGTTTCATGTCCGGTTTTTATATCTAAATCTTTTCTATTGTCAAAAATGTTTATTTAACGCGCTAGAGACCTGTTGGAGAAACGTGAATAAACCCCTGTTGGCAGGACTTGCTAATCCAGAGACATTAATCTGTTTGCATAGTTACTTATATTTTCATGTTATTTATATTGTTGTATTTTGTATTGTATAATCAGTTTTCGGTCTTAGATCTGGAAGGACACAGATCGCTAAAATAAAGTTATTGAAATTGGACTACCGTTTCTGTCTGTATTTTATGTAGCCGGAATTCCCCCGGTTATATCTGGTGTTAGTCCCCGCGGCACGAACCCCCGTGTACCAGCTCTACCGTGTGAAGAAGCTAGTTACCCCAACATTATAAGTCATGAAGGAATTTCACGCAAATGGTGCTTACGGATATTGGAACTACCAACCCGTCAGATATGGAAAACCTGTCACAGACGTTCTGTGCAAATATTGTGGAAAGGAGACCGGCAATTATCGCCCTCACCAATGTTCCGCCGTTCTGACTTTCTGTTATAAGTGTAGGAAGCCTGGACATTTTGCCAGAATGTGTAGATTCCATAATCAGAATGTGCTTGATAAGACATTCAAAAGGAAATCAAAGTCTCAACTGAAAAGAGATGCAGAGAGAATGAGAGACTATTGCGAGAAGAAGAAATCGCTAACCAATTTGTTTCCATTCGGTGGAATATGCGACGAGGAACTTTCCGTCATAACTAGTGTCGCTAAAGATGAATTAAAGCAACAGAACTTTGAAATTTTAAAAGCTGCGAACAGAACATTGTCCCAAAATGTTGAAAACCTCAAAACACAACATTCAAACTGCGTTAACCAGAGTGTGGAAATCCATAATCTCGAATTCGAAAATAAGAAATTAAATTCAATTCGCTGGGCACTTGTTTGTCAAGCCGATGTCATGCAAGAGAAGTTAGAAGAAAACAAACGTGTTATTGAGTTCCTTCAAGATCATAATTTACAGAACATTAATACCATTACCACACTGAAAAAGGATAACCAACAGTTGAAGAAAGACATAGAGAACATTTGCATTAAAGGACGACTTCAAACTGTCAGACTTCAGGAGGAAGTGAAAACCTTACAAGAAGAAATCGAAAAACTAAGGACTTTAAATCAATATTTAATTCAAAACAGTGCAGCCCATCAATCAACTCAAATTTCGCCACCTACAAGTAAAGCAAAGCATTCAGCAAACCGAGAAAGACGTCCAAGAAGATAGCACTGGACGATGTAATTCGTCAAACTCGGGGACCGAGTTTAGGTGGGCAATAGGAGAATATAACCGGGATATTTTGTGGACATTTTAAAAGTTCAATTCTTTCGGCATTATCTGTCTTTCGGTTTATTATTTGGACATTAATTCATAATTCTAATCTTTTCTAAGTGCTAAATTATGTAATTCCTTTTAGGTCTTTTATAAGGTGTTTCATGTCCGGTTTTTATATCTAAATCTTTTCTATTGTCAAAAATGTTTATTTAACGCGCTAGAGACCTGTTGGAGAAACGTGAATAAACCCCTGTTGGCAGGACTTGCTAATCCAGAGACATTAATCTGTTTGCATAGTTACTTATATTTTCATGTTATCTATATTGTTGTATTTTGTATTGTATAATCAGTTTTCGGTCTTAGATCTGGAAGGACACAGATCGCTAAAATAAAGTTATTGAAATTGGACTACCGTTTCTGTCTGTATTTTATGTAGCCGGAATTCCCCCGGTTATATCTGGTGTTAGTCCCCGCGGCACGAACCCCCGTGTACCAGCTCTACCGTGTGAAGAAGCTAGTTACCCCAACATTATAAGTCATGAAGGAATTTCACGCAAATGGTGCTTACGGATATTGGAACTACCAACCCGTCAGATATGGAAAACCTGTCACAGACGTTCTGTGCAAATATTGTGGAAAGGAGACCGGCAATTATCGCCCTCACCAATGTTCCGCCGTTCTGACTTTCTGTTATAAGTGTAGGAAGCCTGGACATTTTGCCAGAATGTGTAGATTCCATAATCAGAATGTGCTTGATAAGACATTCAAAAGGAAATCAAAGTCTCAACTGAAAAGAGATGCAGAGAGAATGAGAGACTATTGCGAGAAGAAGAAATCGCTAACCAATTTGTTTCCATTCGGTGGAATATGCGACGAGGAACTTTCCGTCATAACTAGTGTCGCTAAAGATGAATTAAAGCAACAGAACTTTGAAATTTTAAAAGCTGCGAACAGAACATTGTCCCAAAATGTTGAAAACCTCAAAACACAACATTCAAACTGCGTTAACCAGAGTGTGGAAATCCATAATCTCGAATTCGAAAATAAGAAATTAAATTCAATTCGCTGGGCACTTGTTTGTCAAGCCGATGTCATGCAAGAGAAGTTAGAAGAAAACAAACGTGTTATTGAGTTCCTTCAAGATCATAATTTACAGAACATTAATACCATTACCACACTGAAAAAGGATAACCAACAGTTGAAGAAAGACATAGAGAACATTTGCATTAAAGGACGACTTCAAACTGTCAGACTTCAGGAGGAAGTGAAAACCTTACAAGAAGAAATCGAAAAACTAAGGACTTTAAATCAATATTTAATTCAAAACAGTGCAGCCCATCAATCAACTCAAATTTCGCCACCTACAAGTAAAGCAAAGCATTCAGCAAACCGAGAAAGACGTCCAAGAAGATAGCACTGGACGATGTAATTCGTCAAACTCGGGGACCGAGTTTAGGTGGGCAATAGGAGAATATAACCGGGATATTTTGTGGACATTTTAAAAGTTCAATTCTTTCGGCATTATCTGTCTTTCGGTTTATTATTTGGACATTAATTCATAATTCTAATCTTTTCTAAGTGCTAAATTATGTAATTCCTTTTAGGTCTTTTATAAGGTGTTTCATGTCCGGTTTTTATATCTAAATCTTTTCTATTGTCAAAAATGTTTATTTAACGCGCTAGAGACCTGTTGGAGAAACGTGAATAAACCCCTGTTGGCAGGACTTGCTAATCCAGAGACATTAATCTGTTTGCATAGTTACTTATATTTTCATGTTATCTATATTGTTGTATTTTGTATTGTATAATCAGTTTTCGGTCTTAGATCTGGAAGGACACAGATCGCTAAAATAAAGTTATTGAAATTGGACTACCGTTTCTGTCTGTATTTTATGTAGCCGGAATTCCCCCGGTTATATCTGGTGTTAGTCCCCGCGGCACGAACCCCCGTGTACCAGCTCTACCGTGTGAAGAAGCTAGTTACCCCAACATTATAAGTCATGAAGGAATTTCACGCAAATGGTGCTTACGGATATTGGAACTACCAACCCGTCAGATATGGAAAACCTGTCACAGACGTTCTGTGCAAATATTGTGGAAAGGAGACCGGCAATTATCGCCCTCACCAATGTTCCGCCGTTCTGACTTTCTGTTATAAGTGTAGGAAGCCTGGACATTTTGCCAGAATGTGTAGATTCCATAATCAGAATGTGCTTGATAAGACATTCAAAAGGAAATCAAAGTCTCAACTGAAAAGAGATGCAGAGAGAATGAGAGACTATTGCGAGAAGAAGAAATCGCTAACCAATTTGTTTCCATTCGGTGGAATATGCGACGAGGAACTTTCCGTCATAACTAGTGTCGCTAAAGATGAATTAAAGCAACAGAACTTTGAAATTTTAAAAGCTGCGAACAGAACATTGTCCCAAAATGTTGAAAACCTCAAAACACAACATTCAAACTGCGTTAACCAGAGTGTGGAAATCCATAATCTCGAATTCGAAAATAAGAAATTAAATTCAATTCGCTGGGCACTTGTTTGTCAAGCCGATGTCATGCAAGAGAAGTTAGAAGAAAACAAACGTGTTATTGAGTTCCTTCAAGATCATAATTTACAGAACATTAATACCATTACCACACTGAAAAAGGATAACCAACAGTTGAAGAAAGACATAGAGAACATTTGCATTAAAGGACGACTTCAAACTGTCAGACTTCAGGAGGAAGTGAAAACCTTACAAGAAGAAATCGAAAAACTAAGGACTTTAAATCAATATTTAATTCAAAACAGTGCAGCCCATCAATCAACTCAAATTTCGCCACCTACAAGTAAAGCAAAGCATTCAGCAAACCGAGAAAGACGTCCAAGAAGATAGCACTGGACGATGTAATTCGTCAAACTCGGGGACCGAGTTTAGGTGGGCAATAGGAGAATATAACCGGGATATTTTGTGGACATTTTAAAAGTTCAATTCTTTCGGCATTATCTGTCTTTCGGTTTATTATTTGGACATTAATTCATAATTCTAATCTTTTCTAAGTGCTAAATTATGTAATTCCTTTTAGGTCTTTTATAAGGTGTTTCATGTCCGGTTTTTATATCTAAATCTTTTCTATTGTCAAAAATGTTTATTTAACGCGCTAGAGACCTGTTGGAGAAACGTGAATAAACCCCTGTTGGCAGGACTTGCTAATCCAGAGACATTAATCTGTTTGCATAGTTACTTATATTTTCATGTTATTTATATTGTTGTATTTTGTATTGTATAATCAGTTTCGGTCTTAGATCTGGAAGGACACAGATCGCTAAAATAAAGCTATATTGAAATTGGACTACCGTTTCTGTGTGTATTTTATGTAGCCGGAAAACCCCCGGTTATATATATATCCAACCAACTGACAACATACTTGAGTAGGCTATAATTTATAAACATTTTTTTTAAGTGCCTCAGTCTTGAATAGTGCTTGTCTGTTATATTGAATGTTTCAAAAACTGGATTCCTATTTCTTATCTTATATTTCTTACACTGATCGAAGTTTGTCAGCCTTTGATTCATACATTTATATAGATTTACTTATATGACTTGAGATAGTTTTTGGAATTTAGTTATTTCTCTAGAAACAACAGTGGTGTTTGGTTTTTCACTCTTCAACTTTAACTTTACTTTTTTTTCATAACCATATGTTACAATGGTAAAGAAACCACGGATATTATATACAACGTCTCAGATGCATGAGTCATGAGTTCCATGAATATTTGTGATCTTGATCCCCAATAATCCCATTCATTCTTCTTATTATCAAATAGGTCAATGTTTATAACAGTATGATAACTTCTGTGGAAAAGTTGCATGCTATGTACACAGTTCACATAAAATCACATGACAAACGGTAAAGTCAATGAAAAACCACCAGCAGTCTTCAACGAGGCCAGTCATGAATAGGTCCAAGGTCTACTTAAAATGCATATAATTTATAATTCAAATTTAAAGTCGTTCGTATTATTTTGTTTGTTTGTTTTGTTTTTGTTGTTGTTTGTTTGTTTTTTGTTGTTGATTTTTTTTTTCAAAAATTCGCATTGTCATTGACAGTCTTTTTGTATAAATTTGTTCATAAATCACACACCAGGACCATTCCTATGTTATAATGCATGCTGCAGCAGCCGACACTGCATAGTTAGGCAATACGCGACATATTATCAGAAGAAGCGATAAAAGGGGGGATATCAATGCCTTCTATGAGCCCTTTGTTTATTTATAGTTGTTTGTTGTAATGATAAAGTATATTTAAATGTAAACGATGATTTATTTTTTAGTTTTTTTTTTCTTTTTCCCAGAGATAACAATAAACAATTAATAATTATTTTCTCAGTTTTCTCTTTTGACTCAATTTTATCACGAGGCATGTCCGGGCACTATTTACCTATCAAACCAGTGGCGGATCCAGAACTTCTGAAAAGGGGGGGCACTGACTGGCCTAAGAGGGGGGCCGCTTTGATCACGCTTCAATGATTTCCTATATATTCAACCAAAATTTTCCACCAAAAGGGGGGGGGGCGGGCCATCCAGGCCCCCCCGGATCCGCCTATGTCAAACTGACCATGGATCTACTACGTCAGAGAAAGTGTGTGCACATATACAATGTCAATATTTGCATGTGACCATACGCGGCTTATAGGAACCAATGAAATAGCGAATTCATCCAGATCAATTTCTCCCAACTTATATGTAATATACTTATTTTTAATAATGAGACAATAGAAAATGTCTCAGAATATCCTTATTTAGGATTACTTATTTCAAAGTCCTATGGCAACATGAGCCACAGTACAACAGAATTAACCAAATAGACAAAAAAGGTATTATTTTCTATAAAGTCTTATACCAAATCTCTAAGTAATCTTCCAGTAAATGTTTCTAATAACCTCTTTGACACACTAGTAAGACCTATCTATTAAACATACAATTCTGAAATTACATTTTTAGACTCGTATAGTTGCTATTTTAATGCTAAAAACAATTTAACAGAGCCCTGGTCTCAGGGAAAAATGTAGACCCTTTCCAAATGTTCCATTTTATTGATAAATCTGCATCTCGCATATTGCAAAAATGCACTTGGCATTAATATAAGAATGCTTCAAATTTTGTAACTAGACAAGAACTGGGTAGAATGCCCATTGAATGTCATATCAAAATATCAACTATTACTAGTATGTATTTAGCACGGCTATTTCACTACAAATCTAAACCCTCTATTAAGTGAATCTTTCCAATTAACTAAAATACTAGATGAAAAGGGAACGTATACCTGGTATACATATGTAAAAGACATACTTTTTGAAACAAATATTGATTTAGAAAGACTGGAGACTTGTACGGAATCAATCCCTACAAAGTGCGACACGACAAAAATGTTTTTGCGTGACAACAGTAAGGTTTTTGCGGTGATAGGTAAATTTTACATACGACAAAAATGAAAACCTATCAATTATCAGTGTCTTAATGAACGAAATATGTCTTTAAAAAGTATTGACATTTAACCCTGTATTCTTACGAATCGCTAGGTATATTTTTTTAAATAAAAATGTTAAATAAAGAAGAAAAAACATAAGATTTCCATCTTGTAAGCCTTGTTTTTCTACCTTCAGACGATTTATGACAAGGAACCTCACCGTAATGTAAGTTTTTTCTATACCTATATAGACTTTACTTATTACCAAAACTCATGACTTGGAATCAGTCTTCTGTTACAAAGCAAAAGAACAAAAATGCCAACCAGAATATTTTATTTTGGTAAGGTTTTTTCGTGTGTTACCTTTTGCTATATAAGGTTTTTTAGTGTGTAGGCGACGGTTTTCGATGAACGAAGCAACGGTTTTTTCGGGTTAAAGTTGATTTTTGTTTTGTTTAAATTGGCCTTGAAAATACAATTAAAAAGCTTTAGGTTGTTTTTTTTTATTAAATAAACTACAGACTGATAAATGGGTATTTTACTGTTAGTTTTATAACGAAATTGTGCAACAAATATAAAAATCTGCACAAGAATAGTATTCAAATATTGTACCGTCGATTTATATAAAACTTTGGAAATTACTGTAATAAAAATAGAGGCGGAAATACCGAACAATTTTATATAGGAAATGTTATTTAACACTTTCATTTCACAACCTCATGCACAATATAAAAGAAGCACGGGTACCAATGGGGAATCCGTATTTTTCATTTGATTTTTCAGCTACCTTTGCTGGAACTTTGTCAGGAAAATTCTTACCCCCACAACTGATATACGGAGGCAAAACTGATCTGTGTCATCTAAAATATAAATTTCCTGAAACATTTGATATCACTCATTCTGAAAATCATTGGGCGAACGAAGACACCATGGTCCGCTACATTAAGAACATCATTCGTCCTTACTTGGATAATGTCAAAGATGACCTTGACTTGCCTTTAGCACAAAAGGCATTAGTAATATTTGATTGCTTTCGGGGACAAATCACTGAAAAGTTTCTATCCACATTAGAATCAAACCACCTTGTTTATGCAACTGTGCCCCCAAATCGTACTGATAAACTTCAGCCAATGGATCTGTCCGTTAACAAATGTGCAAAGGACTTTCTCAAGAAGGAATTTCAGACATGGTATGCAAATGAAGTTGCAAAGAAGGTTGGCAAAGACTTTGATAACATTGGCAAAATAACGGTAGATTTGTCCCTAACAAACATGAAACCGTTGGGGGCTAAATGGATTGTTAAATTGTATGATCATCTGTCATTAACCCCGACATAGTTAAGAACGGATTTGTTGCTGCTGGCATTTCTGAAATGGTCTAAATAACAGTTCAATGTTTTATCAAGTTGTACTCTAACAGTGTCTTAGTGTTTCAAAATGTAAACTAGTGCTGAAATTATACTTAAAGATTTATAATGTGAACTTGTAAATTGTAGTTGTATGTAAATGGTCTTTTTTTATATTTTAATCATGAATAAATTTATTTTATATCAGTAGTCAATATAACTGATCCTTCCACCACAATAATATAAAATCTGTTCCTGTTCCAGTGTATTTCAACATTTTGTTACGGTACTATGACGGTGCTTCTCTTAAAGGTGCTACATTTGTAGACATCCGTACCTGGAGCGGTGTTCTCGAAAGTATCCTAAAATTTGTCTAAAGACGCGTCTAAAGTCAAATTTTGAGAGCTAGTTTAGACCATCTTTAGACCATCCTAATCTGTTTCTCGAAACTATCTTAGACGTGTCTTTTGTTCGGACGTCTCAATATAGATTTAATACAATTTTTATTCAAACAAAATTTACTTTTTCAAAGAATATATTAATCTGTATGTACACCAAAAGGGCTACGATTTGAATGCTAAAGCTAAAAGTCAACACTTTATGACGAGTCTTTAGATGGTCTATAGACACGTCTTAGTCCTTTAAAACTTCCGGTATTAATACGTTGTTAAACGAGGCAATTTGTCCAAATGTTTTATTAGCATCAAACAACCATACAATACTTTCACAAGCAGACACAAAAACCACACTTATATTTTACAAAATTGTTGATTCTGAAAACGCGAAAAATTAAGACCGCTAAAATTAAACACCCTCCTTTTGGATGCAATTCGCGAATTTTGCAACTCGCTAAAATTACCCGCTATACGGTACATCCTAAATATAAATGTATAGACGTTGGGTCACAGTACATTTAAAATTATAAATAAAACATTAGGTTAGTTTCACAATGAATGTAGTTAATTCGCTAATTATAGTTGCTTGACTCCAAATCAACACAACTTCGGCTATCATGAAGATGAACATAATTCGCGGTGTTAAAATGAGCATGAAAGACAGTGAAGTGGTGGATCGCGGAAATGCCGGGGGGAAAGACCATTCGGGATGAAAATTTTCTCTGTTACTTCAAAAGGTTTAGCATAGGCGGATATCCAGGGGGGACTGGGGGCCCGGGCCCCCCTTTTGGCGGAAAAAATTGTTTATTTGGTTGTATATATAGGAAATCATTGAAGCGTGACCAAAGCGGGCCCCCTCTTAGGCCAGTCAGTAGGCCCCCTCTTTTCAGAATTTCTGGATCCGCCTCTGTTTAGAGATGGGTAGGAGCGGCAGGACTATTAACCTCCTGCATGGCGATCCTACGGGGTTTTCTTTTAACGGGACCTGCAGCTGGGTTCTTTAACACGGGATATGAATGTGGATTGCGATCAGGTTTTTCACATAAGACTATGGCGTGACGACCCCGGGTCTCCCGATACAGCGAGTACGTATCGGGAGACCCGGTGTGGACCCCGGCTTTCATTATGACAGGGCTGTCACATTCAACCACCTGAGGCACACACCTCAACCGTTTGAGGGCAAAGCAGACTTCTCACATGTCAGGCTTCTGCGCGCTCATAAGTGGACTTTTTTCCGCGCTGCTACAGGCCTATTCGCCACCAGGAACCCGCACGGGGGTTAAAATATAAGTTTAAGATTGAAATTGTTTAAAATCTTAAGATATAAGATATAAGTATATATTAAGCATAAATTAATACAATTTCAAAGGCATTCATGGATTTTGTTTTAGTGTAAAAGCTTTTAAAGGGCGTACTTTCGATTTTTGTAAAAATTACATTGAGGTCATTGTTGTTCTTAAAAAAAAATCTAAGAACAACTGAATTCTTGGTCAGTAATAAAACAGTTACTAGCGATGGGTGTATATTTTTCGGGTTTTTTTTAATCGTTTTCTCCGAAGGGAAAATATTTGACAGGGACATATTTGATTTTTAACCACTTTTGGCCCCTAATTTCTAAACGAAAAAAGAGGGGACAAACAAAATCAAGCCTACCCTTTCTTTTATGGCAAGTGACAGTACTGTAAAGTTTCATAGCATTTGATCAACCACAACAAAAGTAATTGTGGAAACTAACTAAAAAATCGGTTTTTGGTCAATTTTGGGCCCCTTATTTCTAGTCGGAATTATAAAATGACCCATAAGGAGAGGTGCACATCTTCAATATATCTTGATCACTGTGTAATATTTCAAAAAGATCCAGTGTTTAGCTTTGAGATTCTGATTACACAAGACAGGCACTCCTACAGTGCGACGGACGGACGTATAGACGGACGGAGTGACCCGATTACTACACATGTTTTCTCATTCGGCGACGCAGGTAAAAACCTAATTATAAGGAGGAAACCGTCGCAGTCTTAGGCTGTGTCACTCAAAAACCGTCACAGGTTCCCGAACAAACCTTACAGTATTCACGAAAAAACCGTAACGTGTTTGGGGGAAAATGTAAATTACTTCAAGGTATCTTTATAACTATTTGTAAGAAAGATGCTAAACGTTTCAGATTTGACAAAAGAGTCACAAAAACTTTTTTTTGTTCATTTTTACAATTGTTTTTTGACGAAATAATGATATTTTTGAAAATGGTAACAATGTTTTATTTTGACAATTAAATGACTTTGAATTGTGTCAAAATTCATTAAGTATATGTTTGGTATATTTTTAAAAACACCTGACATATTTTTTACAAATCAATAAGTCTATAAACTAAACTGACCTTGAAAAAGTCAATATCGTCTTAATTTTCCTCTGTTTTTCCCACAATGCATTTAGGAGATCAGCAAAAACCTTACTGTTGTCACGCAAAAACAAATTTATCGTGTCGCACTTTGTAGGGATTGGGAATTAAAACAACTGAAAAACATAAAAAGATATGTAAAAACTCAAATAAACTCATTCTATGAAAATACTATTAAAAAAAACAAAGTGAATAGTATTGATGATAAAAGTAAACAAAATTTCTATAAAAAGTTAAATCCAGCCTTAAAAATAAAACCATATCTCTCAATTTCAAACTTTGAATTCAGGAAACTGATTCATTGACCACAAACTATTAATTGAAAACGCCTTTTTAAAAGGAATTAAGCCACTTTAAAATTCCTAGACATAAACGACGAGAATCATTTTTGTCTCGCCTGCGAAGCAGAGCGGGACATAGGTGTTACTTTACCGGCGGCGGCGACGGCGACGGCGGCGGCGACGGCGGCGGCGGCGACGGCGGCGTTAACTTTTTGGAAAAGTTTTATGAGCACCTTCATATCTCAACAACTATAGGTCCTAGGTTGATGAAACTTGGTATGCATATGCCCCAGTAGTAGCTTAGCACAGTTGCATCCCCATCTTTTGACCTTGACCTTGATTTTCCGGTTGAGTGACTTTGACAATTTTCAATACATATAATAGCAATGAAAAAGTTTTGCGAGCACCTCCATATCTCAAGAACTATAGGTCCTGGGTTGATGAAACTTGGTATGCATATGCCCCAGTAGTAGCTTAGCACAGTTGCATCCCCATCTTTTGACCTTGACCTTGATTTTCCGGTTGAGTGACTTTGACAATTTTCAATACATATAATAGCAATGGAAAAGTTTTGCGAGCACCTTCATATCTCAAGAACTATAGGTCCTAGGTTGATGAAACTTGGTATGCATATGCCCCAGTAGTAGCTTACCACAGTTGCATCCCCATCTTTTGACCTTGACCTTGATTTTTCGGTTGAGTGACTTTGACAATTTTCAATACATATAATAGCAATGGAAAAGTTTTGCGAGCACCTCCATATCTCGAGAACTATAGGTCCTAGGTTGATGAAACTTGGTATCCATATGCCCCAGTAGTAGCTTAGCACAGTTGCATCCCCATCTTTTGACCTTGACCTTGATTTTCAGGTTGAGTGACTTTGATTATTTTTATTGCATATATTTGCAATGTTTAAGTTCTATAAACATCTTTTGATCTCAGAAACTGAAATTCCATGTAAATTCAAAATATAGTGGAAGTAAGAAAGAATAATTGTTTCTGATGGTGCCGGCAGGCGAGACATACTTTAGTGTTAACTCTTGTTACTAAGATGTACTTATAATGCAAACTTAAGAGTAACCTATTTTAACTTTATATCTTTCAGAACACATACCATTCAATAATCTGAATGATGAAGAAAAAGTAACTTATTTGTTAAACCCCTCAAAACCTTTGCAAGTAAATAAACTAGGATCCTTTATAAAAAAAGTCTTTTGACCTGAGGACAGGGGACCCTTAATTTTTCTTTACTTGTAACTATGTATTATTGTTTTATGTGGCTGTGTGTGTTTATGTGTCAGAAACTGTATAAAAGTTGATTCGTAATATTCGTATAATTTTAATGTAGAGTCTAGAAAATTCCGAACAGAAATCTTATAGAGCTCTTTTCATTCGTTTCTGATCCCTACAATTATAACCCCTGTCAAAACAAAGTCCAAACAGAAGTGCATGTACATTCAAGTAATGTTTCACGAGATAAGAATAGGGTAAAATGAATTGCACACACATGTCCAGAAGAACATGATAAAAATGGCACCTTAATTTGTATTTTAAAAAAGAACGAGAAAGAAAACCAAATTATAAACATATCAAATGTTTAAAAACGTTTCAAATTTAGTATGACACAGGTCACCTCATTCATTTGTCTGACATGTTGATTAAATAAGTCTACATGAAGTAGTCTAGAATTCATACAGATATGATGTTTACCTTTCAATAAAATTTTCACAGGCTTTTTATTGTTACATATCTTGTCTTTAGTTTTACAATTTTGCCAGTTGCATCTTAAAAGCATGCAAAGATAGAATGTAATTCATATTTTATCCTGATTCTCTACGGTCTGACGACAAAATAGGTTAACTATTCGCAAGTTTTATTAACATCTAGAAATGATTTTATTATTAAATGTGGTAATTGATTTAGGAAATGTAATTTTATAAAAGATATAAATAAACACAAGTACATTTGTAGCATGAAGTACATGTACATGTAACTGCACAGAATGTCAGAGATATATGTAATGATTGATCTCAAAACACTCAAAGCCTGAAAGGTATATGCAGGGGTTATCTTCAGGATACAAAGCAATGATCAAAATGTAATGAAACAACAACAAAAAATACAAGTTGCTTTTTGAAATATGTAGATGAAATATTAACGATAAAATGTTGTTAACATTTTGGAACAAAAAGACTGTTACTGACTATAGCAATGTTACTGAACAGGAGGTGTTCAAGAAGGTTTCCGAAGATGGCGACGTTACCAAACGGGGGGCTATTTGGGAAGGTTTCCGACGATGGCGACGTTACCGAACAGGGGGCTGTTCGAGGTTACCGACGATGGCGACGTTACCGAACAGGGGGCTGTTCGAGAAGGTTTCCGACGATGGCGACGTTACCGAACAGGGGGCTGTTCGAGAAGGTTACCGACGATGGCGACGTTACCGAACAGGGAGGTGTTCGAGAAGGTTTCCGACGATGGCGACATTACCGAACAGGGGCTGTTCGAGAAGGTTTCCGACGATGGCGACGTTACCGAACAGGGGGGTGTTCGTGAAGGTTTCCGACGATGGCGACGTTACCGAACAGGGGGCTGTTCGAGAAGGTTACCGACGATGGCGACGTTACCGAACAGGTAGGTGTTCGTGAAGGGTTACCGACATAACGACATTATGAGAGGGGGTGTGTATAATGTTGGCGACGTTGGCGACATGTTGGCGGGTTGGCGGGTATTTACACAATCCTGTACCAGCCTGTCCATCAAGCCCATGCCAATGTGCGTACACTACTACTAAGTGTACATGAACGTGTCAATACTGCCAATACTTAGTGTACTTGAACGTGTCAATACTGCCGATACTTGGTGTACTTGAACGTGTCAATACTGTCGATACTTAGTGTAATTGAACGTGTCAATGCTGCCGTTACTTAGTGTACTTGAACGTGTCAATACTGCTGATGCTTAGTGTACATGAACGTGTCAATACTGCCGATACTTAGTGTACATGAACGTGTCAATACTGCTGATACTTAGTGTACTTATACGTGTCAATACTGTCAATACTTAGTGTACTTGAACGTGTCAATACTGCCGATACTTAGTGTACTTGAACGTGTCAATACTGCTGATACTTAGTGTACATGAACGTGTCAATACTGCCGATACTTATATGCTTGCCATAGAATTTTCAAATTGTGCTCCATAACTTTTTTACAGACAAATATTTCGTGAACCGCTTTGAGACGACTTAACTGTTGTGAAAAGTGGTATATACACTGTCGTGTACGTGAGAAGGATCGGTCATTTCAAGATGGGAGACACTTCGTTGGGCCAAATCAGGGAGGTTTCTTTTCAGTGGTATTGTATGAAATCTACAGCACTTTACAAAATCTTAAATATCTCCGAAAGAAGGTAATAGAATTGTCTACTACATATAAAAGACCGAAAGAAAAAAAAACATGGATGGATTTCCCATACAAGACTCCCAAAGTCGAGTAAACATCTGAAATGAAAATCGAAGCGGGCATTTTCTCCTGAAATCAGTAATTTTACACAAAACTCTAGGCTTTACTTACCGAAACGCAACTCTGGAAGCTTTCATTAATCGGAAGCCCCCAATCGCCATTCACATACATGTGACAGATCCGTGATGACAAAGCTGGAGATTTCCATTTGTTTGGCTGGAGATCGGGCTTAAAAGCGGGAGATTTTCAACAGTCATTAAAATTGCATTTGAATGTCAATTGTGGGCACTAGCGTGTGCCAAATATGCCTGGCTTCATTGATTAATCTCCAACTGTTTATACAATGATCAAGTCAATTATGCAAATAATCCTTAAATTAACACCATTACCTGTTGAATTCAATTCTGCCTAATTGATAAACCCCTAAATCACTGGAAATGTTTTATGACTGGACGATAAAAATGTCTATAAAACTAAAAAAGAATCATGTTTAAAAAGCGGGAGATTACACAAAAAGTCGGGAGTACGGGAGATGGGTCAAAAAGTCGGGAGATTTTGTCTCCCGGCGGGAGAATCACATGTATGCAATGTTCATGTTGTACGAATATATGTTGAAAGATGTTCAAAATTTAGATATAGAATTTTTGTTTATATCAAGGAGCAGTCCTGTGGTAATTTGCATATTAATCTTGAGAAAATGTGTTCAGGATCAGACTTCTGTCGAATTTTGGTTCAGGATCGGTCTTCCAAAATGTAGAAACATTTTCATATTCAAATACAAGAGATATGTACGAAATAGACCATCTGACAACTTCAACCGAATGGAGACTTTTGTAGAGCTTTTGATTCTGAAAGGCTTAAGATCCTTCGGATTTTTTCTATCTTTTACAGTTGTTCAGTTAAAGGCCATTTTAAGTGATTTTACCATATTTTCTATTCTAGTAGCAGTCATGTTTTTTATTTAATCTTTTCAAAATGATGATCGTTTCTTGCCAAGGTGTCATTAACCATTCCCACAAAGTTTCAGTCAAATTGGTTCAGTGGTTTCAGAGGAGAAGATTTTTGTTAACTGACGACGACGGACGAATAGTGATGACATAAGCTCACATTGCAGCTAAAAGTACACAAACTTTCTACATCATTGACAAACGAATAGTATGTAGATCTGTATGTTACCGATTATGTTATGCACGCTGCGATAATTTTGGCTATATTCCTCTGGTCTGTATCACTGGAACACTTGGAATGTTGAATAATCCAATATTTACTATAATGATTTTACTTTTCTTTAATTTGTACCAAACTATCCCAATATGTGCACATCTGCTGCTTACAATAAGTTGTTTCACAAACACTTAAGGCTAAGTGCATTTTGATTTTGATAGATTTTATTAAAATTTATTGGAGGCATTAAAGTTTGATAATGTTGTTTTAAAATCATGACTTTGAATGCAAACATTACAAAAAACGTCAAACGGAAATCTGCGTAAAATTGGTCTTACCAAATGCACTAATCAGTAGAAAGTAGCAAAGAGGGACCAATGGGGTATTCGAGTGTCAAAAGTCCGAATGGGCAACGACTAAACCGGTAAAAACAAACAAGAACGGCAAGAAGAAACACAAAACACAAAATTAAACGAACGGAAATCAACAACGCGAACTCAAGTCGTAACAAGAGTGAACTTGGGTGCTCCGGAAGAGAAAGCGGTTCCTGTTTACTATAACACACCCGTCGTGTTGCTAATTTTCAATTCAGTGTGTCAAATCCGGTAAACGAAGACAAAACAAATTCCTACGACAAACCAACATCTGCACTCATTTGAAAGATAGAAATCCCATAGAAGCATTTTATTCAATGTTTTCAATGCTGTTCACTTTCAAACAATACATGTACATTATATGTTATACATACATTGGTCATTATATGTTTAGTTTGGTTCGGTTTGACTTATTTTGCCATTTAAACTTTTAATTGTCTTTATGCTGATCTTTGTATTACTAACAAATCAAATTGCTTCAAATTAAACCACAAAAGTTTGGTTCAAATATACATAAATTATGATAAACGTCATCCCCCTTGGTCCAGAATACAATTTTTAGTAAAAGTCTTATTCATCGCCACTATAAACTACATGTAGCTATGGTGTTTGTGTCTGTAAGAAACATATGATTCTTCCATGGTGTATGGAAAAGTTAACTAAAAATGTAGGAAAAGTCCAGAAAACTGATTTTTCATAGAATTTTTAGTTCAAGGGTCATAATTTGTTGAAAACCAACCGGGATCGGAACAAAATGCGAACTATATCTGAAACTCATCATGAAAGTCTCACATACCAAACAAAAAACTTAATACATGCAAGAAGGTGGAAAAAGTCCGACAAACTGTTATTTGCATATTTTTTCTAAGTCCAAGGGCCATAATTTCGGTGAAAATCAACGGACACAAACAAAATGCGACATTGATCTGTATCTCATCATGCATATGATAGACTCACATACTCAAAATCAGCTAAATAGACGCAAGCATGTAGAAGTCCGTAAATCTGTTATTTTCGTGAAATTGTGCAAGTCCAAGGGCCATAATTTCAGTGAAAATCAACGGACCGGATCGAAATGCGTACTTCATCTGTAACGCATTATGATATATTCACATACAAAAAATCAGCTCTATATCTGCAAGCATATGGGAAGTTTGGAAAACTTGGGGGACGTTTGAATAATATATACCCCTTACTTGCGGGGACATAAGAAGTTTAGGGTTAGTTAGTTAGTTACTGCATTACTTCAAAGCGAATAGAATTCGGTTTTCTCACTTTTTGGACAGGACAGTTCCTATTTCTAGCGGTGTGAGATTTTTCTGTCTCACACCACCCCATGTGAGATAGCCTCGTGCAGTTTCCAAAGGACGTAAATCTATTGTTTACGTCACGCTATGTTTTGTAAACAAATCCACGTTGTACAATTTACGGGTTTAGTGAGAAAAATAATCAAACACCGATGATTAGGGCAAGATAAGGAAATCTCCGACACCCTTGGGTAAGATTTCTTTACATCTGCAACTCGGCAGAGCCTCGTTGCAGACTTGAAATCTTACCCTCGGGGTGTCGGAGATTTCCTAATCTTGTCCTAACACCGGTGTTAGATTCTTATAATCTCATGAAGATAATCATTAAATGAATACGTCGAACAAGCTTAACGCTTTTGTTGGCCTTATTGCCACCTCATGCACACGGGGTCCAAGCGGGGCTTATGTGATATATTGAGACTGTTTTTTGCCTATTCAAAATCACAGACCTTGTGAATTTCTTTCCTCTGAGGTTATTATCACAGTATAAAAACAGTTAAAATGAAAACCTAATTAAGATAATCACAAACCATTTCATCTGACATAAAGTTTTATCTTTTTTACCTAAAACTCGCATTATTCGGCGAGACTGTAAGCACCTTACTGAGTTATTAAGTATCTATTTAAAACATTTTTTTTAAAAATTCTATTCTCTATAGCTTGTGAAAAACTCCATCAAATTTAATTATAAAATATAATGTTATTCTGTGTTATATACAGAATATATGGAGACATAAACTTTATATACTGGTATTTGTATTTTTCTATTTATGTTCCTTTTGTTAAAATTCAGCAAGTAAAAAAATGTCTATTTAAGCGTTAAATTACCCATTATGTATAACAAATTGGTTGTTGAATAAAACATCTGTTGCCCGACAGCACGATCAAGATTTTTCCTAGAAAAACAAACTGATAAAGATTTTATCGTGCTGGTTAAACAATTTGATAAATTTAGAGATTGATAAAATATAATATCGACACCAAGACTTTACAAAAATAACCCATGCACTTCCAACTGAATAGTAAAGAATTAAATTTTGGATACCAGATGAATGCAATGTATAGCAACACTAGATCATGTCTGCAGGTTAAACCAGTGCAGATGTTGGTCTGTCTAACTGTTAATGTGACAATGAGATTTTTTTAGACATGACACGGCATACATTAAGACTGTAATTTTAAAACTTTGAATCGGAAATAGTCAGACAGCAGCTTTTAACGTTGTCCAGCATAAGACTTTTACCATAAGCACACGAAAAGCTGCGTAGCTGTGTTGAAGGCTGGTGACTGTTTACATTATAAGCGGCGTACAGCCACCACCAGCTGCGTTGAAGGCTGGTGCCTGTTTACATTCGATCTACAGAGTACTTCTGAATAAAGACTGATGACAATAAAACAGATAATATAGTTATGCTGTATTTGGAGCGGGTGGACGGGGGTCGGGGGTACAATCCCCCATCTTCCTTCTACCTATTTTCCTCTTCCATCCCTCTCACCAGCAACATTTTAATCAAAATAGTTTTGGAAGTCCGATTTAGTGACCATGTGTACCTTTGAGAAAAGTGTTTTTCTTCTGACTCTACAATATATTTACTTCCAGTTCCATTATTACAATATAACATTTTTCTTTTATCATCTATTACTTCTTATGAATTTTCATTATTTACATTGTTAGTGCCCTTTTGATCAGCAGTTAAAGGCTAAAATCATTACCGCCCATTAAAAGGTGATATTATAATTGTCGTCAATATGTCTTTTATCATTGAATATTAATATTGCAGATGTTGCAATGGACATTTCGATTTGCTATATCATGGCGTGGATTTCTCGTTTGAACTTTTGATAACAATTAATAAAAGATGATTTTTATACGTATTTTAGTGTGAAATGAATGAAACCATTAAGATTATATGAGGTAAAAACATATAATATATTTATTTGTATATGATTTTCGATTTTAATCGGCTCCTCCCTTTTTCGTAAGGACAAATAAAAAAAAATGTGTGTTTCTGGTTTCCCTACCTACCCTAATTTTTTGCCTGTACCAAGTCCGGACCATTGCGATCTATATCTATTCCGGTGTGTCTTCCATGTTTTGTCTTTTCTCTCGGACATTTGGATTGATCCTCAAAGTGCGATAATTTTGTTATTACCTTTATTTCATGTCGACCTTAGACTTTTTACTGCCATTTTTGCCTATACAATTGGAACAAAAACTATCTACCCCATCCCAAATTCACTCAATGTAAAACAAATGAATAAAATTAAATAAAAATGCCTACCTACCCTACGTAACCAGAAGCACACTTAATATTTTTTGGCCTATAATCATCGGTTAGTTTTTCGGGTGCCACACTGCTACATGTAGTACATGTATATATGGTTACCCAAATAATGTGTTCAACTTGGAATATAAAATAAGACCGATAAGAGGTGGAATAGGTGTACGTGACACAGCTCACATAACAAGCGGTGATTAAGAAAAAAAACAGATGCGAAAACCTCCAGGAGCCTTCAACGAGATACACAAACATAACAAAAAAGAACTCAACAATAACCAGAACCACCATAACCAAAGTGTTCCACCAATGGAAACTAAATCAAGCATCGAAAGTAATAAACCTGCGAGTTTAAAAGAAATGAACAAAAAATATATGTTATTTTTCTTATGCTAATTGCTATAAAATGTACTTTTACATGTGTTTTTTATATCTTACTCTATAAGTCTTTTGATTCTAGAATAATATTACAAAATAATGAATAGCAAAAATAATAAAAGTATTGCTTTTATTGAAGGACATTGCTGCATTTCAATCAGTCAGGCTCCGCCCATTTTATTTCAATCAATTTATTTGGTGTAAAGGATGATTCAAGTGTTTGATTGCTGTGCCAGCTGACGGTTTATGACTGTCAATTTTAGTATATATGAAGAGCTAAATACCGCAGATAGCTGAGCATATTTGCCCCTTTAACACTGCAGCAGATCGGATACTGAATTTGCAGCCGTTGTATTGCAGATAGCAAAAAAGGTAGAGTATATATCTAACATAATTTTTTTAAGTATTATAGTACAGTCAATTATTTGCCCTATTGGAATATTGAAGCAGAGCGCCTACTTTAATTATATATGACAAATACAGCAGATAGCTGAGTTTTGTCAAAAAAGAAAAAGATGGTTGAGTATTTTAGTTTTGAGAATTAAAGGATTTTTTTTAATATTAAGAAACGCAGGTGTCTGGGCATTTTTGGGGTTGTCTTTTTTTAACATCGAAGAAGGTAAAGCAACTGAGTACAAGCTGAAATATGAAGATTTTTGTCCTTCAATTTTAAATATTGCATCTTAGATGTCAGTTGAAGCCGAAGCGCAAGAAAGTACTGTATACAACAGGCAGGCTTACCGGGCGTACGTCCCCCCTAAAACTGAAAAAAATGTGGGTTTTTTTGCGCAAAATCCACATAAAAACAACTTAAAAAATTCACACCACACTCAGCTCGGCGTCAAACAACGATAAAATATTTTTACGCCGCGGTATGTAACTCAATATTTTGTGCTAGGCGGGATTTCTTTTAGTATTAAGCTAAGTAATTTCAATGACATTTTAAAACAGGGCAGACTTTACATTCGACATACAATTAATTGTAGTTCGCAAAAATTAAGTACACATTGTACAGAAAACTGTATTTAAGAAACTTAAATTTGTTCTGATGTATATAAGTTTAAAAGCACTTTGGCCTTTAACAGTCAAGCACCACGTAAAGTTGGTACGTCACATTGCAATCGTGTTATTGATGCAAGCAAAAGAAGGTAGATAACATTAACCAATGTCATTATAATGGGTAAGAAGTATATACGAAAAGACTATCCTAAACTAAAAAAAATAATGAGATGTGGAATAAGTGTACGCACAGCTCACAAGCGGTAATTTAGAACAACCACACTGGAAAACTGTCGGCAGCCCTCAAAGAGACTAGCAGGCCAATGAGGTCTAAATAAAATGCATATTACCCAAATCAAGCCCTGAAACAGTCACTGGAGAGAACTAGTAGCCTTTTGTCCGTTCAACTTACTAAGATTTTGTCTGCTGCCAAGGAAAGACAACAAGCACTATTTATAAATCATATGTAGATTTTAAAGAACTCAAAAAGATTTGTTTTATTTTCAAATCACGGTTATTCTTTGAAAGCTTTCGATTTTTGAATTTTAAACGTCACACTGCTACCTGAAAAACTTCAAGAGTTTGTTACACTTTGGATCAAGTATGCAGTATGCTTGATTTCCTTGTTGAAAACATATTTGTCTCATTTGGAGGGGAGATTTTTCAACAAGTAATTGGCATTCCAATGGGCATACATTGACCCCCTCTCCTTGACAGAACGAAAACTAATATGCCAAGTGTCACCATTGAATTGCATGTATTACACGTCCTAAGTTTTAAAAATTAACACTTACAGAAAGCAAACATACAAAAAAAAGCTTTTGCATTTGTACATCGATCTGAGCATATTTTTTGCATTTTTTACATTGCGCCATGATATAACCGTATCGAAGCTCTGTATTGCACTTCCTTTGAGCTAGTTGACATTTGTGTTTGCGAAAATAATCTTTCTTTCGAGCGAAGATGTTTTTTTTTAAATTTTTTTGAGCGATTTATCTTTCACCGGTTACTTATATCAATAGAATAATTAATCCACATTTAACATGATGAATATAAAACAAAAAATTAACGTTAAACTTGATCACGAAAAAGACATGATTTTTTTTTCATAAAAAATGACGAAAGTTTGCTTAAATTGAACATATGTAATTGGTTACCTTTTTTAAATTATCTTTGATAAATATTAAAATGTTTACAATAAAATGTTTTTGTCTTATTTATATATTATAAACTAGCATGATTAATAAAATTGAAAAAAAATCGCTCAAATGAAAACAAAGATCATTTTCATATTCGTTCTAAAAAATGCCCTAGTGGTGTGTCTTTGTTCTCCTCTACCGGATCTTACAAGCTGAATTGTCCGATTACAACGAAAGAGTGTGAACAGTTTACTCTTTTGGACCGGATTACAATCTCGTGACTAAAGCTCGTGATTTTGAATGTTTTGTTGTTTGTTTCTTCGTGTCGTTCTCCTTTGTGTTGACTGGTTTTGTCTTTTCGCTTTCAGACTATTGACACTTGAAAGTCCAATGATATCGTTCTGTTTCTTATTTATCCTAACGTCAACATCGAATATGGTTATTCTTTTATCAATAATTTCCACCTGAGTTCACCCTCGTTTCGACCAGAGTTTGTGTTGTTTATTAATATTCAGTATTTTTTCGTGTTTCTGTGTTTCAGATGTTGTCTGTTTTTTTTCCCGTTCTCGTTGGTGTTTTCTGGTTTTGTCTCTTCCCTTTTGGACCTTTAGCATTCAGATGCCCCATTGATATCACTGTTTCTTTGATAATTTAAGCTTTTCATGTGAACTCAATATCTTTCTTTATGTTGTTAACATTCAAACATTTGTGATCGGCCTTACAAGTTTAGTAGTTTTGTTCTTACCTTCAGTCATGTTCATATGTTAACCCTTTCATTTTAAGTTTTAAAATTTTAATTTTAATTTTAATTCGAAGCAAAATTTACAGTGCCATACTTCCCTCTTATTAGTTTTTTTTTGTACTTGGAAAACGCAATGGAAGATGGAGGTTTGGTGCCATAAAGCTTGGATTAACTCAACATACTTGTTGAAATGCCTACATTTCAAGACAGGACCATTGCGCTCTTCAATTTTTCCGGTATGTATTCCTTGTTCTGTCTTTTCTCTGGTTCGTTTGAGATTTATCCTTCAAGTTTGATAGTTTTGTTATTTTTTTATATACTACCGGATGTAAATAGTCGAAAAAGAAATCTTTCGATATGCCTGTACCAAGTCAGGACCATTGTGATATTCAATTTCTCTGGTGTGTCATTGCCTTGTTTTGTCTTTTTCTCAGACATTTTAGATTGATCATCCAAGGGTGGATTGTATTACCTTTATTTAATAATTGTCACTGAAAACGATAAAAAAGTAAGAAAATGTAATTAGAAACATAATTACGGTTCACATTTATCGTAACAATTTTGTGTTGTGCCCATTTGTCAAGTATGCAAAGTAAGAAGTGGCTCCGTTGTCGAAAATTTAAGTCTTTAAATAAAAATAACTAAAATACATGAGATTTCACTGGCTAATGCAAATCCTCAACTGATGTTTTATCACTTTTCAAATTCAAATACATGTATGTACGGCTTACAAAAACAAAGAAAAGAAAAAGTTTGTGAGCGGATGGACACTATAAAAACAATAAGGCTTCACATCCTGAAAACAGGGCAAAAATCATATTTCATAACCAATATTTATGTAAATATAAGACGAGTGCATACAAATACATAATTAGTTCCTACATGTATAAAATCACATTGCATTAATGATGCAGAAAGACCCTGTTGTCCAATAAAACGAATGTGAACGATTAAATGACTAAGCTGCTGGAAATCCACATTTGAAAGGGGTGGCAATGATTTTGTTGCTGAATTTTTCCATAGGATTCGTTAAGGATCAAACTGGCTTTGTTGCACATGGCATTCGAGTACTCGATGAGCAAAATGAAATATAGTTTCTAAGTACTAACGCCCTCTACATTGATTTTGAAACTTAATTAAGCGCCATCTGTTGTCACAAATCTAAACATTGGATCTTTTATCTGATGAAGAGTTCAAACATCAGTTCAAGTGACTGATTCAATTAGTAAATAACATGTAACGCAGAAACTTTACCTACCGAATAGACAAATCAAAGCGCTAAAGCGTTTAAAGGCAAGCGAAATATATAAGAACTATAATAGATGTATTCTCTGTTAAAGTATATTGTTCAAAATGTTTGCGAATTATTAATTTTGGTGAGCGAAGAAAGGATCGTCATGCAGATGCCCTCAAATTTAAGGTTAATGAACACAATTGCACACACAAGACAGGTATCGTGTAAAAACGGTATCGATCGAAACACCCCTTCGATTTAAATGCACTCGTCCCAATGATGTGTATTTTGTGCTGATTTTATGAATGGTGAAGCTAGAATCTGAATCCATGCATTGACCAATCAAATGAGAGAAATATTTATACGAACCAATCAAGTAATAGATGAATACATAATGTATATTTTATCGCCTTTAACTAAAAAGTTCGTCATGTAAGATGCAAAGGAAGAAATAAAACTTGTGCCGGTCATATAAAATGCCAATAAAAATTGAGATTTACAGAAGTGTATATCATGTTTACAAATATTGGCACGATTTGTCACGATTGGCACAGCTGATTAAACGCAGCTTTTTCAAAAAGAATGGAAAACGCAGGTACAAATATCTGGTAGTCGGTTATAATAAGACTTACTTCGCCATCAATGAGTCTAAAAGTAAGAACAAATTTACAGAAGATCAAATAATCGACATGCTCAACTTTCTTATAGACAACATATTTGTTCAGTTTGGTGGACGTGTTTTTCAGCAAACAATAGGGATTCCAATGGGCACCAATTGTGCACCTTTGCTTGCTGATTTGTTTCTTCATTCATATGAAGCAGACTTCTTACAATCTCTTCTAGACAAAAAAGATCGTAGACTAGCTCTCTCTTTTAACCTCACGTTCCGTTATATTGATGATGTCCTTTCACTGAACAATTCTCGATTTGGTGACTTTCTCCATCTCATATATCCCCCGGAACTTGAGATAAAGGACACAACGGATTCTAGGAAGTCTGCTTCATATTTAGATCTACATCTCGAAATAGACTCTCAAGGAAAACTATCAACAAAGCTCTATGACAAACGTGATGACTTCAACTTCCCAATCGTCAACTTTCCCTTCGTGTGTAGCAACATTCCGTCCGCTCCAGCTTATGGAGTTTACGTATCACAATTGATTCGTTACTCCAGAGCTTGTGGGAGTTACATCGATTTCCTTGGCAGAGCGTCACGTTTGACACAGAAATTGCTAACACAGGGTTATGTTGCTCCTCGGTTGCTGTCTTCACTCAAGAAATTTTACGGTAGACACCATGTACTCATAGATAAATATGGGATTTCTATCTCTCAGATGAGTGCAGATGTCGGTTTGTTATAGGGTTTTGTTTTGTCTTCCTTTACCGGATTTGACACACTGAATTGGAAATTGGCAGCGCGGCGGGTGTGCTATAGCAGGCAGGAACCGCTTACTCTTCCGGAGCACCCGAGTTCACTCTTGTTACGACTTGAGTTCGCGTTGTTGATTTCTGTTCGGTTGTTTTTATGTTTTGTGTTTCCTTGTGCTGTTCTTGTTCATGTTTACCGGTTTTGTCGTTGCCTTTTCGGACTTTTGACACTCGAATGCCCCTTTGGTGCCTCTGCTTATTGAAAAGTAATATAGAAAATAAAGCATTTTATTCCAGACTGGATGCAGGAAAATCACTCCGTCTAGACAGAAAAAAAACGCGAAAATCATCACTACTCTATAGACTCCATAAGGCTTCGCTGGCAGCTTGCCTAAAATGATACGGCTTCAAAATGACGAACGAGAGCAGAGTGCAGAGGGCAATTGAGTTAACACGATACATTTGTAAAATCACGTAGCATCTATATCAATTTTATAAATTCCAGTTTTTATTTTGTTGAAACTGAAACGAAACAAATTTTCAAAAGTGCAAAATGAATCGAAAAGCTCAACTTTCTTTCAAACGCTATGTTTGTCCAATTTCGTTATCGTGTTTTTCAGCATTTTTTAATTATACACTTCTTACGATCACTTTTAAACAAATTCTACATTTTTGCTGTTTTAGTAATTGATTATTTTTTTAATTTATGAGCTCAGAGACAAGTACTGTGGGTTTGTCGTACAGTTACTTTCCAGAATTAAATAACTTTAATCGTTGACCAATGTTGGCAAACTGCTACCCATTCCAAATCACATGTGATCACTCTCAGTGTGTCTTGTGTTTGCTTTGCTGATTCTAGTTTAATCATTGTAAAGGTAAGGGGTGGATCCATTTTTTATCTCGCCTGCGAAGCAGAGCGGGACATATGTGTTACTTTACCGGCGGCGGCGGCGGCGGCGACGGCGGCGTTATTTTTTTGGAAAAGTTTTATGAGCATATCTCAAGAACTATATGTCCTAGGTTGATGAAACTTGGTATGCATATGCCCCAGTAGTAGCTTAGCACAGTTGCATCCCCATCTTTTGACCTTGACCTTAATTTTCCGGTTGAGTGACTTTGACAATTTTCAATACATATAATAGCAATGGAAAGGTTTTGTGAGCACCTCCATATCTTAAGAACTATAGGTCCTAGGTTGATGAAACTTGGTATGCATATGCTTCAGTAGTAGCTTAGCACAGTTGATTTTCCGGTTGAGTGACTTTGACAATTTTCAATACATATAATAGAAATGTAAAAGTTTTTGGAGCATCTCCATATCTCAAGAACTATGAGTCCTAGGTTAATGAAACTTGGTATGCATATGCCCCAGTAGTAGCTTAGCACAGTTGCATCCCCATCTTTTGACCTTGACCTTGATTTTCCGGTTGAGTGACTTTGATTATTTTTATTGCATATATTTGCAATGTTTAAGTTCAATAAACATTTAAATTAAATCCGGTTAAGGAACAAAAAACAAAACCATAGGTATTTTTAATAAACTACATGCACTTTTTCACGTTTGTAAGTCAGTTTGCATTGTTTCGTGTCCCTTTATTTGCTGCTCTATTTGACAGATTTAAGTAACGTTAGTTTGTCAACCTTGATCTGAATGAGAACAGCTGTCATGTTTTTCTAAAAGATGATGTTCATAAGAAATAATAATACTTGCTTTATATCTATTTGAGCGACAACTTACTTTTTACACCACATTAAACCTGTTGTATGAGTGTCCCTGCTTGTCAACTCTACATCCATGTTTCCTTCGAAAAATCAATTCTTGAAAAGCTACAATGGATTGAAAAACTGATGGGATAGTTAAACTCAATGCATACCAGCTGTATGCATGCAACAATTTCGAATGCAGGATATCATAACCAAATCTTAAGTCACAGAACAGAATGGAATGTTGATGTGCACACTACCTAGTACAAAATAAGCGACAATTGAAAAATTCACTATCATGGTAAACAGCCAGCTCTCTTCAATATGACCAGTAGTCGCTACCGTCCTGAATTTGGTCTTAGATAACAAATGTACTTACAATCAAAATATTATGAAAAAATATTCCGGCCATGGAATCACTTACAAAATGACGACAAGTACAAACATATTGAGCTTTCTGACTTAGAACAGGACAACAAGAAACGTGCCGGGGAATATACCAGTTAAGTGGGCCCGATCATGTTGATATAAACATGTTTGGTCAATTTATGGGATGCTTGTCTGATTGATCTACATCACATGAAGCCATGGTATGCACATGGCATAAAAGTCCTACACGGAGACCCCTGTTTCCGTTGTCATGCAGCGTCGAACGACTGCATCTGCGGGCAAAAGTCTGCAAGGCGGTTTGGCGTGGTATCGTATACTTCGGGACAACCTGTATCATTTTGATGGGGATCCTTACCAAAACGGTCCCGCGGAGGCTTCGGCGAGCCTTTGATGCCTTTTTATATTTTTTCTACACAATCTTACTGATTTTGTATGACTTAAGAGCTCGAGGTTCAATTTAAGTGTAAATTTTTTTGGTCAACGTTTTGCTTTAAATCTGAACTCGCCATAATGTCTATACAAGCAAAGATCTATATCGATACGTCAGTTAATATAATCCTTTATTGACTAACATAAAAATATTTGTCTAAATATGATGAAAACAGCCTATACAATATAAACACAAAACTACGCCAATATGTAATTTATCCGTCCAATATGGATATTGGACGGATACCGCCAGTCAATATGGCATATTGGACTAGTCAATATGGCATGTCAGCCATATTGGTCAGGTTAGTCAATAAAGGTATAATTGCGTAAAGTTATCCATATTGGCTGAGTTATTGGTCCTCGGCTAGCCATATTGGACTTCGGCTTCGCCTCAGTCCAATATGGCTAGCCTTGGACCAATAACTCAGCCAATATGGAAAACTTTACGCGATAATACTATAACACTGCTTGTTGTGTTTCTCTGCCATGTTGTTCGTTGTCTACTTACTGACTTTTTTATTTGTTATTTTTTTCCCTCATTCATTTTTTCCAATCAATTTTCAATTCTTGCATCAGAAGTTGCATGAATTTCTCACGCTCATTCGTCCGAAGATTGATACCTTTTGACATTTGATTAGAAGTTTTCATATCCATGACATGGTAAAACGACTGCATGTTACTCAAGCATTGCAGCCAAGACAATGTGGACGGAAAACTTCATGGTTTTCACCGATGATAGAAAAATGAAAATGACCTATCTATGTGTATACGTCTATTTTATACATAATGTTTGTTCCCATTTGTTAGAATTAAAAATTATATGTCACTGAAGTCAATAGTTAAACTATTGTCATAGTTCTAAACTTTTGTTACACACACAATACTGGGATCAGACAGCTAAGATTTTTCAGGATTATACTTATTTAGTTGGTGTAAACTATATAAAGTTTGTAAACAAGGAATGTTCTTTGTCACATGTTTAATAAAAATATTTTCCTATCTTATCTATGTAAAAGGTATAGATCTCTAGTTTTCGGATTAAAAAAAAAACTTTTGGTGTCTATGAAATTTTTAAAGCATTATATATAATGTGTTCTTGCAACGGAAAATGTTCGAACAAAGCAAATTTATTTCTAAGCATTGTGACTAATAGCAATAAGAGGTCAAAGGACATTTCAACAATTTCGAAGCATGGTAATGTGCGCTTCCGTAAAAGAACACATAAATGGTTCAGCTATCTAGGAAAGGTAAGGTAACAATGCTTTGTATATATATTTAAAACATATACCTCTATATAAAAACCCACTGAAAATGAATTTCATTTCTTCTTTTTACTTTAAAAGTTAGAATAATATGATTTAGACTGCAACTATTGATGGGACGGAAGGAAGGCAATCAGAAGTATTCAAAGAGTAACAGCATAATTATAATAATGGTGCTTCAAACGATTGCATTAAATTCACTTTTCCTTTCCTTTGCTTTGTCTATTGTTGTGTCGCGTACACTTATTCCACATATCTTTATCGTCTATTATTTTTATATTTTTCATTTTGTGATTTTGTATCATACAAACATAGTTTTGCTTGTATATTAATCTATGTCATGTATGTTATTTCTTTTAAAATATCAATAAGCATATTTATTCATATTATTTCCGTTTCAATATATACTAGCAATTGATTAAAATGCATATACAGCATAACTAACAATTTTATTGACATACACATTGAAATTTTATATTTATCCATATCATTTTTTTTTCATTATAAATTTTGATATACATGTTGATTAAACTGTATATACTTATGTTTCCGGTTTTTTCCAGGTCAACACATATGGTAGCAGCAGAATGCCAAACTCTATAAAGTCACTATTTCTTCTTTTTCTTGGATTAACTCTGATATCTACTGCTGGTAAGTGAAAAACTAGATTACAAATAAATAAGAGTACATGACACAATTTCGAAATTCAAATGCAATTCGGCAAACAGCGACTGTTGGTCAATGAAGATCAAGGCTGCTGGCTGCCTTCTATTGACTGAGTACGATGCTTTTAACCGGAAGACGTATAAGCCAATTAGAAATCTACGGAGCCCGGCAAGGGACACCGGAAAAAAAATAAAATTATATCATTATTTCGATAAAATATATTATATCGTTATTTCCATATATTATATCGTTATTTCAATATAATATATCGTTATTACAATATAATATATCGTTATAACGAAATAGAATTATATCGTTATTTCAATATCAATATATCGTTACTTCCATATATAATATCGTTATTTCTATATATTTTATCATTATTTCGAAATAATTTTATCATTATTTTAATATAGTTACATCGTTATTCGGATATAATTATATCGAAATAACGATATAATATATAGAATAACAATATAATTATATTGAAATAACGATAAAATGTATGGAAATAACGATATAATATATGGAAATAACGATATCATTATAATGAAATAACAATATAATTATATATTATATTGTAATAATGATATATTATATTGAAATAACGATATAATATATGGAAATGCCGGGCTCCGTAGAAATCCGCATCCAATAACGCAGAATGCAAAATTAATATCTTTTTTGTAATTTTCATTTAAAAAAAAATAATATACATAGTTATTGTATCAGTATAATTATCTTAAGTATTCCTAGCTATGAGATGTTTTAAATGTAAAGATTTGTTTGTTTAAAATTAGGACTTTGGGCATATTTTTATTATTAATGTCACTAGAGGTCGCGTACATCGAAACAAAATGACAGAAAGGCGGGAACTTGTCATTCAAACAAGACCCCTTTGTCAAACAAACAAATAACTTGAATAATTCAACAGACATGTATAAATCATTTCCTGTAGTCATTACATTTACTTTGTCCGCCTCAGTAAACAAATTTGTTTTGTTCTGACATTAAAGTAGAAATTCTTTAAAGGTGTCTTCTACGACGTCCGAAACAATCATCTATTTTTACCATATATGGTTTCAAATAAAGTCACTTCCTTGTTCCGTTTGCTGGTGCGTTTTTTCGAAATCATGCAAAAGCTTTCATTTCTTGATGTTATTTAAAGATAATGAGTTCTTTCTTTAATTAGATTATGAGGTACCATATATAAATAAGAAAGTTACTTTATCTGCGGGAGCTTTTCAGGTTTTACCTGCATCATATATTTATAGACTTGCTATTATAATTTTAGCTTATAAGCGACGGGTATAAAGTTTGGCTTCCGTCCGTCCGTCCTCCTATCTTTCCGTTCGTCAAAATATTTGTAACCTTTAAATGTATTTCTGTTGAACTTTTTTTTTAGCTCAGGGAATATTTCTAATATAATGAAGATATGGCGCCGTGGGGCTGCTTTGGCCCCGCCGCGTTTTTGGTGTGCCTGTAGGCATCAGAGCCAGGAATCTTTGTCGGGGCTAATGTTTGTATTTTGTCGAGTTTGTGATGGTTGTTCTTTGCCGGGAAGTGGGTCTTTCATTGCACTTTGGGATTGGGCTTGAGTCATGTGTGGTTTGTTTTCAATCCAGGGGCCAATTGGGGGGGGGGGGTGGCGGGTTGCGACCGCTGGTCGCGATGGGGGTTCCTGGCTGTTTTCCATTGTGGATGTTTTAAATTTACGTTTGTGTTGTAGCTTGTGTCGACATCTAATTTTCTTCTATGGATTCTTACTCTATCACATGATTTGATAATTCAATACGTTTTTCTACCGTTTATGATTTTATTCATAAAAGAAAACTAAAAAAATAAGAAATTTTCTAAACTTCAAATTGCAAATAGCAGATAAGTGTGGTATGAACCTTACACTGTAAGCTGAGGCTCCATGGCTCTATGTGTCATATTGCTTTCTTTATTTCTACTCTACGGCTACAGATCTGCCGAATCAGAAACTATTATCAGCTTCATATAATAATGTTGGTCATGTTGGATGATTTGCCTAAAGTGTTCATAAAGCAGCCACAAAACAATGCAAGATCAGAATGGTTCTGATATGGTTTAAGTATTTGATTTAAAGAAATATAACTTTAAATAGATAAAAAATATTTGATGAAACAGATCTCTCCGACCTTGTATCTTACTCATTATGTCAGTAGAGATTTAAGCATGCTGTGAGTTTGTGTCTTAAGAAATCCCATATCTTCAACTCGACATTAATTTCAATCTATTTTTTTTATGTTTTTTTTTTGGTATAATTATCACTTCATCTATACTTTTATGGCCATAATGTTCCACCTACGTGAAATAAAAAGTAATTGATTTAGATATAGATAGAGTGTTAAATTTCTAATCAACAACCATCGACAAAAAGATATCTAACGTGTTTAAAAGCCACAAATTCAATTCTGAGGTGCAACAGATGTTTCTAAAGTATGAAAATGTGTTGTGAGTAAACATTAAATTGTTTGTTCAAATTGATTGATTGATTAGTTAATTGTAAGCTCTGTATCAAATAACGAGAAGTATATCTGTTAGGTCACATAATGTAAAATAAGATGACAATAAACGTTAACGATTCCTAAATGTCCTATTCGCGTTAAATTCTTTTACATCAACTGAAAATGAGATTTTTAAATATTTACGTTAAGACCAAGCAAAGAACAAGCTGGGTTTATATTTGTTACTTTCCATCTTAAAATGCATAGTTGGTTATTTGATCTGCATTTCTAACCGAAATATTTACCAGTTACCCCTCGTTCTGGGCCTCGTCATCTTCCTTTAAAACGTAAACGGGTAACCAATACAACAATAACAGTTGATTTCAAGACGTCAAGTGCGTTATTGCCGATATTGTCATGTTGCTATACCAGCTCCTTTAAGAACTCTTGAACCATAGCTCTGTATATGATTATATGATTATCTATTTGCATCTTGCAGCCATCCTAACATCAGTCATCATTTTGAATAACATGAAATACTTTTATATCGGTTTTTATTTTTCAGTGTCTGCTTCCGTTGGAGTATGTTCCTTCCACCAAGACCAAACGTGCGCGGAATACGCGGACTGTGTAGAGACAAGCGAAACACCTGATGGATTTGATTGTGTATGTCGAGAGGGATATGAAGGAGATGGGTTTAAAAATGGAACCAAATGTACAAATGGTAGGTGATTTAGATTTTTAAATGAATCTTGATTATCTTTGGATTCATAAATAAGACGGTAACATGCCCAATGTCGGTGATTTCCTCTGGTCATTCCGGTTTCCTCCACCATTTAATATAAGCTGACCGTCCTATTTGGCTCAATCATGTCAATTGTGTCGAAAAGCGCGTTTAACCCAAACATACACATACACACAAATTAGATGTACCTATTGGGTGTTTAGTACCCCTTTTTATTTAGCTATTTTGTACTGTCATATTATGACAAAGATCAATGAAATACTTAGTAGCCAGAGGAATGCTTATTAGTTGAACGTCAAGATATGTCATAGCAGTATGATATTCGTGCTTATCTTGACTTTGTTTCCTAAGCAATTTAAACGAAAACCCAAATATTTGCACTATTATAAACCAAAGCGCTAAAGCGTTTAAAGGCAAGCGAAATATATAGATTTATTCTCTGTTAAAGTATATTGTTCAAAACGTTTGCAAAATAATAATTTTGGTGAGCGAAGAAAGGATCGTCATGCAGATGCTCTCAAAGTTAATGAACGCAATTGCACATACAAGACAGGTATCGTGTACAAACGGTATCGATTGAAACGACCCTTCGATTAAAATGCACTCGTCCCAATGATGTGCATTGTGTACTGAATTTATGAATGGGAAGTTAGAATCCTTGCATTTGCCAATCAAATAAGAAAATATTTATACAAACCAATCAAGTAATAGATGAATACATAATGTATATTCTGTCGCCTTTAACTAAATAGTTCGTCATGTAATAATAATAAATAAATAAAACTTGTGCTGTCAATTTAAAATGCCAATAAAAATGGAGATTTATAAAAGTGTGATTCGTGTAAACAAATATTGTAAAGTAATGTAGAAAATAAAGCATTTTTTTCCAGACTGATGCAGGAATATCACTTCGTCTAGACTGAAAAAAAACCCGCGAAAATCATAACTACTCTATAGACTTAATAAGGCTTCGCTGCGCTTGCCCAAAAAGCGTATAAAAACTTTGAGAACTAAATACATGCACATGTACACACATTCATCGATTAAACTATTAATCAAAGAATGTGCCAAAAAATTCCATCCCAAGAATGAAAAAATCCACCATGGATAACTACAGTGAAGATAAGCTTAAATCTGCTATTGGTACTGGTATTACTCTATTTTATTCAAAAGGTTGGGCGGAGCTTAAATTCCTCCCTTGCAACCCGGTCAATAAAATAGAGTAATAACTGGTAATAAATATAATTGCCTTGAAATTCAAAGCTAATCAATAGCTTTAACGATAAAAGGATAACGTCAAATTGCAGAATGGCGAGCAGTTCCTAATGGCCTCGTTGAAGGCTGCTGGCGGTTGTCCAATTCATCGCTTGTAATGTGAGCATTTATCTACATCTTATTATTTTCTTAGCTGTGCTGAACAAATAAAATATTTTGTTTCTGTTTTCTTTTGGTAAAACACTATGTTAAGAAGACATTCTGTGCCACACACACGAGAAGTGTGTCGATTCATTCCATAGAGTGAGTGTGGATTCTTTCCATAGCATTCAAACGGGTTTAAGGGACTAGTTAGACTGGTAAAACGAAAAACATCTTTAAACCACATATTTTTGCAGCATCAGTTAGTAACCAGCTGTTCAGGCAACATGAACATTTCCTTCCCTATAATTTAGGTAAATCTCCCTGTTAAGATGACTGTGAATGTCATGCCCATATCTAATGTCAAAGGCGGATCTAAGACCGGCGTACCGGGCGCGCGCCCCCTCGTTTGACAGAAAAAATTGGTTAGGAACTGTGTGAAACAAGAGGTCCCAGATTTAAGAAGGCTTTTTCATAATTGCGCGTCCCCCCGTTTGAAAATTTCTGTATCTGCCACAGAATGTTAAGGTTTATTCTGTAGCTATTGGCACGGCATGGTAACTATTTGTTCTGACTTAATAATTAACGATTTGTTTCCTTATTTTCAAGGTAAAACCCCATGTTTAGAAGATAGTGAATGCCACGCCCATGCTGAGTGTGTAGACACGTACTGTAGCTGTTTGTACGGGTTTACTGGGGACGGGTTCAACGTTTGTGATGGTAAGTTTTCAACTTTCATTTGTATAAATGTTCTAAAATTAGAGTAGTTTAAATAATTCCTTCCCCATGTAAGCCGAGCCCTCACTATGAACCAAGCATACTCAAAATAATTTTACACGCGCTACCTTTTTAAGAATGAATTACGATATCAGGTTTATGATTGGACAGTTTTCGATTGTAACTATCAACAAGTGTCTTATGAAGAGACATAAAATAAAAGTCGTAGTCTCGCGTGTCATGTATGTATTTTAAAGTTTGTTATTGGTTGAACTTGATTGTTACAAAAATAGAAAGAGGAAGGTATTATTGCAACTACCCTACCCCATATTCTCACTTTTATGCGTTTTATAAACAATGTTTCGGTGGTTCTCGCAAACGGGTGTAGGTAATCGTCGAGTTCGAGTTCGAGTCAGAGTTAAAGTTCGAGTTAGAGTTCGAGTTAGAGTTCGAGTTAAAGTTCGAGTTATTTTTCGAGTTCGAGTTAAATTTTGAGCTAACTCGAATCAGTAATTTTCATAGACATAGTCGAGTTACGACTCGAGTTCGAGTTAGAGTTCGAGTTAGAGTTCGAGTTACAAATCGAGTTAGAGTTCGAGTTACAAATTATTTATTGTTCTATGTCCAGAATTTGGTCTTTCGTTCATCATTATACCCCCTCTTGAAAAAATGGGGCGTATATAGTGATAGACGTGTCTGTCCATCGTCCCGTCCGTCCGTCCGTCCTGCCTTTCTTACACTTTAGGGTACCCATCTCTTATCACAACTCCTCCTAAACTCCTTGATAAATTTTCATGAAACTTTTACACGATCTGTGTGACAAAATGTAGATATGCACCTCTTTTAAAATTTGATCAAACTGATTTTGGGGAAGCGAAACATGGAATTCGCTATTCAACTATCCGCAACTTCTCCCAAACCCATCAATGGATGTCAGTGACACTTTCACACCATCTTCGTGAAATAGTGTAGATTTGCACTCTAGTTTAAAATTTGATCTGTTTTTAGGAAAGAGGTAGCTGGGTATTTATTAGTAAGCCACGACTAACAGTTTTTCTAGTTTATTTAGGGATTGGTTTTAAATGTTATGCATTGTATTTTTTAATTTCCAACTTTTTCCAAGCCAGAATATTTTTTAACAAAAACAGCCCCCCTCAAAATCAAATGGTCGTCCCCTTAGTCTTGTCCTAAAAACCAAACTGACGACTTTGATAAAAATTAAAACTATTTTTTTTTCTTTTTTTCTGTAAACGCGGCCTTTTTTTGCAACAAAATAAACCAAGGTATTTCAAAGTATTGTCTCGTCCTTGGGAGAATTAACATATTTTCTTTTCTTAAACCACAGCACAACATAATAGATGTCTGAATTATTATTTTTTCTCGTGGAAAGTGTTGTAGTTTGCTAAAAATAGGTTTTCTTTAGGTCGGAACTCTAACTCGAACCCGATTTGTAACTCGAACTCTAACTCGAACTCGAACTTTGACTCGAGTCGTAACTCGACTATGTCTATGAAAATTACTGTTTCGAGTTAGCTCAAAATTTAACTCGAACTCGAAAAATAACTCGAACTTTAACTCGAACTCTAACTCGAACTCGAATTGTAACTCGAACTCTAACTCGAACTTTAACTCTGACTCGAACTCGAACTCGATGATTACCTACACCCCTCGCAAACCCTTGGTAGATTTTCACTTGAGCTAACTGATTTATTATGCCTTTGTGTTTCTTGTCACAGAACCCTGATTACTGATCATTTTAGTAATTTTGTTACCAAAAAATGGGATGTGGTAAATCTTACTATCATTCCACTTTTGTGTAAAATGACCAAAGGAGCGAGATGTTGAAAGTTCACAAATTACACACCTTTACGTTGTAAATAATTTGAAAAGAAATGTTTTTTTTCCATCAAAGTTCACATTATGCGTCAATTTATTTAAGCTTAAACCATCACGTTTTGACACTCAAAATTTTGACTTTTCGTTTTCAACGTGTGATCTTTAGTTTCGGGTGTTTTTTTTCTCGGTTTGTTTGACATTTGGATGTTATAATGAGCTTAACATTCATCCGACTTTTTGACATTTTTAGTTTATATTGAACATCAAATTTTCTTGGACATTTCGACACCTAAAGTTTACTTTGGGTCTTATTTTTCCCTGGACTTTTTGACATTTCAGTTTTAACTTTCTTTTGATATTTAAAGATGTAAAATTTGCTTTTCTCTCAGTCAATGTTTGCTGTGACATTTAAAGATTTTATGAGTTTATATAACATTTGAATTCGTTTCAATACTTTTTTCCTAGATATTGATGAGTGTAAATGTTCCGGAGACTTATGTAAATGTGATGAAAATGCAAACTGTCAGAACACCATTGGCAACTTCACGTGCACGTGTGGCGCCAACTACAGGGGTGATGGTTTCACGTGCGAATGTGAGTATACGTGAACACGTGCTATAAGTAAAAGGTCAAGATCGTACCCTAACCCTTAACCTTACATTAAAGAGCTAAAAACGACTGTCTGTGGTCTGAAGACATTTTTAATAAACATTTGAATTGTTTTGATGTTTATTGTTTATTTACGATCCGATAACTTGTTTATGAACAAGATACTGAAGAAAACAAAGTTGCATAAATATTATGTAGGTTAGAATCGTTTATAAGCAAGTTAACAACGAATATAAACATTAATTTTATACATTATTTTAAAACCCAGTTTTCTGTTTTGTATTGTAAATGGTAACATGGATGAACAGTAACCAAGAAATGGTATATATGTTGTGTACAAGTTGCAATATTGTACATGTTGTAACATGTACAGATAAATTGTACAAGTTAAGACAAAATATGACATGGTTGTCTTCCATCAAGTACATGTAAACCCAGAAAAGACATATGAGATTTTAAACTTTTTGTTGAAACTCTGCATGTCAATTTTAAGAAATATTTACCCATTTTTTTCATAAAATCCTTTGTAAAAGAATCAAACAAAAGGTTTTAATGCGGTGTTGCTGAAATCGAGACATCAAAGTCTGGGAACTTATATTGCCATCATTATGCAATGGAAGTTCTTAAAACTTGTTGTATTTTATAGACTTGATTGTGAACTTTATGGTACGCTTTATCATAAATATTCCAGTCTCATTTATGATTACAAAATATAAGTCTTGTCTAATAATGTAGATGGAATTCAATATTTTTCTCAAGTTGTACAATTTATCTGTACATGTTGCAACATGTACAAAGTTGCAACTTGTACACGACATATACACTATTTTTTGTACCAGAAATTAATGAGGTTTGCCAAGAGCAACGGTAGATGTGTTGGTGAACATTGTGTTTCTAATTTTTCATTTTTCGCCCAGTTTTCTGCTCCAGAAAAGAGGTTTGCCATGAGCATGGCAGATGTGTTGGTAAACATTGTGTTTGTAATTTTTAATTTTTTTCGCCCAGTTTTCTGCACCAGATATAGGTTTGCCATGTGCACGGTAGATGTGTTAGTGATTATTGTGTTTGTAATTTGTTTTTGTCGCCCAGTCTTCTGTACCAGAAATGAGGTTTGCCATGAGCACGGTAGATGTGTTAGTGAATATTGTGTTCATAATTTTTCATTTTTCGGACAGTTTTCTGTACCAGAAATGAGGTTTGCCAAGATCAACGGTAGACGTGTCTATTGTAACTTTTCATTTTTTTCGCCCAGTTTTCTGCACCAGAAATGAGGTTTGCCATGAGCACGGTAGATGTGTTGGGGAACAGTGTGCTTGCAGACCTGGTTATCAAGGGGATGGACGATTCAATTGTACAGGTATAAATTCACACCCTTATATTCATAAAAAATCCAATGTCATTAAGGTTTCTTAATCAATGCTTGAAAATAATTCATACAAATACTCAATCAATCAGAAAAAAAGGAAAGTGATTGTTTCAATGTTCTTTGTCTCCATGACAACATGAGGATGATTTTGAAATTTGAAAGAGTAGTTCAGTAGGACACATTGTACGTCCTAGGTGAACTTCAGACCTGTCGAAGTTCTATATCCTACATTTATTTGGGCCATACGCGGGGCATTTGTATCCAATGGATACATTTCTTTTTTATTTTTCGTTGAACTATTTAAGCTACTGAAATATATATTTTTTGAATAACATAATGGAATGCATCTTTCCTTCATGTTCTTTCTCAGCTCTATTTTCTTATGGTCTGTATTTTGTAGTGATTCCTTTAATTCGTACCAAACTACTTATGTTCACACAAAGAAATTCTTAATCAAATAATTTCAGATATTAATGAGTGTGATATCATCCCATACAAGTGCAATGTAAATGCTGATTGTACAAACACAGACGGGAGTTACGAGTGCACTTGCAGAAATGGTTACACTGGGGATGGGAAAACATGTACACGTATGTATTGCTTTTTTACTAGACTTGATCATAGCCATAACTCCAACCCTCATCATCAACCTTAACCCTAACCTAAAAGCTAACCCCCTGATCGTAACCGTAATTTTAACCCGTACCCTACTATGACTCTTATCTTAATTTTTACCCTCACTCCAACACTTCCAAAATACTATCCCTAGCTATGAATCCTTATCCTTACCCTTAACTTAACCCGTAACCCTAACCCTCTGTCTAACCCTTAACCATACCCTAACCCCAACATTTACCATAAACCTAACCCGTTTCTTTCCTAAACTCAGCCGATACCCTATTGCTGATTGTGCATACATGGACGGAACTAATGAAGGTACTTTCAGGAATAATCACACGGGTACGATAAGACATGTACACGTTTGCGGTTTTCTGAAAAACTCTAATTCTAACGAACACTTATCTTAACCCAACGCTTACCCATATCCTTATCCCTAATCTAACCCTTACTCTAACACTAACTTTTACCCTTACCCTAACCTTAAACAATACCTTGAACCTAAACTTCACCCTAATCATGAACGGAAACTACAAAATGTAAAACTTTACACGAGGAATGGCAAGACTTGTATAGTTTGTATTGGCCGTAAAACATAAACCTTTAATATGATGACTTTTGAGATTTACATTGATTGTATGTATGTACTTGAGAACTAGAATAATCAATCAATCAATCAATCAACTTTTATTGCCATATAAATCTCTGGATTTGTGACAAACACAAGTAAAACAATAAAATTTCTATACAGCAAGTATATACACATTTAACATATGAAACAATACCAATGAACATAAGTTAAAGTTTAAAGGTCCCCTGTCCTCAGTGCTAACGACTTTTTTAGAAAGGCACCAGTGTTTTCTACTTGCTGAAAAGTTGAATAATATAATAAATGATGTTTTATCTCAATTTTGAATTCCTTTGTTATTTGGTGTTGGTATTGGTGCTAAAGGAATGGCAAAGGAATCAAGTATTTCTGACATTGTAAAAATGTTGGACACTGTTTCATAACTTTGTTTTATAGCCGTTCCTTAAAGCGTCATATCAAATGTATATTTATTGACATTATTATAGTTCACCAAGCCATGTGAGCCTATACCAACACCATGAGTCTGTCGTCCATCGTCGTCCTGATTAACAAATTTAACAAATCTGAAATCATCCAATCAATTTTACTGCAGGAATGATATAAGTTTGCAACAAAACGATAGTCATTATTAAACTACTCAAGAAAAAACGTGACCGCTGTTACTGAAGAAAGAACATAGGGTGAAATAACTTAAAATGGTTTATAACTCACTAACTATAACAGATATAAAAATCTGAAGGAATTTAAAGGCTCGTTAGAATCAAAAGCTGTACAAGACTCTCCATTTAGTCGGTTGTCAGATAACTTCTCTTAGAGGTAAACAAACTACTGAAGATAGAGAAATGCTATTGCTTGCGTAAACCTTAAGCTCATTTAGCTCTACAAAAGTCTTCATTGGTTCAAAGTTGTCAGATGACCCTAATATGGATAAAAAGTAATAGAAGTTTCTCTTATAGCTTAAAGACAAGATGAGCTATTAAGGATCCTAGTTTAAACATATTTATTTATCCTGGATTGGGAAACAAGATTAATGCTTATGTAATCCCTCTCCAGCTAGCAGTTTGCGAGTGTGGCCTTTGCAGCGGCCCTAATTGAGCCTACTCTCATCGAACTCTACAAAGGGGTATTTAACGTGGATGGGTTATTGCTCCTAGGAGCCTCTTATTTTTCGTCTAATCAAATTGCATTATCAAAATCAAATTTACTTACTTACTTATACATTTTTGTATTTTTAGCTCTTCCAAAAACCTGTGATGAAATTTTCAAAACAAAGCCAGGAGCTGCTGATGGAAAATATACCATTGACCCTGATGGTCCTGGTCCATTGGCAAGCATGGAGGTAATTATATCATTGACCCTTATGGTTTTTGGCCATTGACACTCATAAAGGTAAATATATCATTGACCTTGATAGTCCTAGGCCATTGACAAGCATGGAAGTAATTATATCATTAACCCTGATATTCCCAGTCCATTGACAAGCATGGGGGTAATTATATCATTGACCCTGATATTCCCGGTCCATTGACAAGCATGGAGGTAATTATATCATTGACCCTGATGGTCCCGGACCACTGACAAGCATGGAGGTAATTATATCATTGACCCTGATGGTCCTGGTCCACTGACAAGCATGGAGGTCATTATATCATTGACCCTGATGGTCCTGGTCCACTGACAAGCATGGAGGTAATTATATCATTGACCCTAATGGCCCCGGACCACTGACAAGCATGGAGGTAATTATATCATTGATCCTGATGGTCCTGGTCCACTGACAAGCACGGAGGAAATTATATCATTGACCCTGATGGTCCCGGACCACTGACAAGAATGAAGGTAATTATATCATTGATCCTGATGGTCCTGGTCCACTGACAAGCACGGAGGAAATTATATCATTGACCCTGATGGTCCCGGACCACTGACAAGCATGGAGGTAATTATATCATTGATCCTGATGGTCCTGGTCCACTGACAAGCACGGAGGAAATTATATCATTGACCCTGATGGTCCCGGACCACTGACAAGCATGGAGGTAATTATATCATTGACCCTGATGGTCCCGGACCACTGACAAGCATGGAGGTAATTACATCATTGACCCTGATGTTCCCGGACCACTGACAAGCATGGAGGTAATTATATCATTGACCCTGATGGTCCCGGTCCATTGGCAAGCATGGAGGTAATTATATCATTGACCCTGATGTTCCCGGACCACTGACAAGCATGGAGGTAATTATATCATTGACCCTGATGGTCCCGGACCACTGACAAGCATGGAGGTAATTATATCATTGACCCTGATGGTCCCGGTCCATTGGCAAGCATGGAGGTAATTATATCATTGACCCTGATGTTCCCGGACCACTGACAAGCATGGAGGTAATTATATCATTGACCCTGATGTTCCCGGTCCACTGACAAGCATGGAGGTAATTATATCATTGGCCCTGATGGTCCCGGACCACTGCCAAGCATGGAGGTAATTATATCATTGACCCTGATGGTCCTGGTCCACTGACAAGCATGGAGGTCATTATATCATTGATCCTGATGTTCCCGGACCACTAACAAGCATGGAGGTAATTATATAATTGATCCTGATCTTCCCGGTCCACTGGCAAGCATGGAGGTAATTATATAATTGATCCTGATGTTCCCAGACCACTGGCAAGCATGGAGGTTATTATATCATTGATCCTGATGTTTCCGGTCCACTGACAAGCATGGAGGTAATTATATCATTGATCCTGATGGTACAGGTCTACTGGCAAGCATATGGTAATTATATCATTGATCCTGATGGTTCCGGTCCACTGACAAGCATGGAGGTTATTATATCATTGATCCTGATGTTTCCGGTCCACTGACAAGCATGGAGGTTATTATATCATTGATCCTGATGTTCCCGGTCCACTGACAAGCATGGAGGTAATTATATCATTGATCCTGATGTTCCCGGTCCACTGACAAGCATGGAGGTAATTATATCATTGATCCTGATGTTCCCGGTCCACTGGCAAGCATGGAGGTAATTATATAATTGATCCTGATGTTCCCGGTCCACTGGCAAGCATGGAGGTAATTATATCATTGATCCTGATGTTCCCGGTCCACTGACAAGCATGGAGGTATTCATATCATTGACCCTGATGGTCCCAGTCAAATAGAGAGCATGGAGGTAATTATATAATTGACCCTGATGGTCCCGGTCCATTGACAATCATGAAGATAATAATATCATTGACCTTGATGTCCCTTTTTACTGGCAAGCATGGAGATAATTATATAATTGATCCTGATGTTCCCGGTCCACTGGCAAGCATGGAGGTAATTATATAATTGATCCTGATGTTCCCGGTCCACTGGCAAGCATGGAGGTTATTATATCATTGATCCTGATGTTCCCCGTCCACTGGCAAGCATGGAGGTAATTATATCATTGATCCTGATGGTACAGGTCTACTGGCAAGCATATGGTAATTATATAATTGATCCTGATGTTCCCGGTCCACTGGCAAGCATGGAGGTAATTATATAATTGATCCTGATGTTCCCGGTCCACTGGCAAGCATGGAGGTAATTATATAATTGACCCTGATGGTCCCGGTCCACTGGCAAGCATGGAGGTAATTATATCATTGATCCTGATGGTCCCGGACCACTGACAAGCATGGAGGTAATTATATTATTGACCCTGATGGTCCCGGTCCACTGACAAGCATGGAGGTAATTATATCATTGATCCTGATGTTCCCGGTCCACTGACAAGCATGGAGGTAATTATATCATTGATCCTGATGTTCCCGGTCCACTGGCAAGCATGGAGGTAATTATATCATTGATCCTGATGTTCCCGGACCACTGACAAGCATGGAGGTAATTATATAATTGATCCTGATGTTCCCGGTCCACTGACAAGCATGGAGATAATTATATAATTGATCCTGATGTTCCCGGACCACTGGCAAGCATGAAGGTAGCTATATTATTAACCCTGATTGTCCCGGTCCACTGACAAGCATGGAGGTAATTATATCATTGATCCTGATGTTCCCGGTCCACTGACAAGCATGGAGGTAATTATATCATTGATCCTGATGTTCCCGGTCCACTGGCAAGCATGGAGGTAATTATATCATTGATCCTGATGTTCCCGGACCACTGACAAGCATGGAGGTAATTATATAATTGATCCTGATGTTCCCGGTCCACTGACAAGCATGGAGGTAATTATATCATTGATCCTGATGTTCCCGGTCCACTGGCAAGCATGGAGGTAATTATATAATTGATCCTGATGTTCCCGGACCACTGGCAAGCATGAAGGTAGCTATATTATTAACCCTGATTGTCCCGGTCCATTGGAAAGCATGGAGGTATTTATATCATTGACCCTGATGGTCCCGGTCCACTAGAGAGCATGAAGGTTATTATATCATTGACCCTGATGGTCCCAGGCCATTGGCAAGCATGGAGGTAATTATATCATTGACCCTGATGGTCCGGTCCATTGACAATCATGAAGATAATAATATCATTGACCTTGATGTCCCTTTCCACTGGCAAGCATGGAGATAATTATATCATTGATCCTGATGTTCCCGGTCTACTGACAAGCATGGAGGTAATTATATAATTGATCCTGATATTCCCGGACCACTAGCAAGCATGAAGGTAGCTATATTATTAACCCTGATTGTCCCGGTCCATTGGCAAGCAGGGAGGTAATAATATCATTGACCCTGATTGTCCCGGTCCATTGGAAAGCATGGAGGTATTTATATCATTGACCCTGATGGTCCCGGTCCACTAGAGAGCATGGATGTTATTATATCATTGACCCTAATGGTCCCGGGCCATTGGCATTGACCTTGATGTCCCTTTCCACTGGCAGGCATGGAGATAATTATATCATTGACCACTACTGACAAGCATGAAGGCAATTTTATCAAGGATGGAGGTAGCTATATCATTAACCCTGATGGTCTGTTTTCACTTGCAATAGAAAATAATATCATTGATCCTGATGTTCCCGGTCCACTGACAAGCATGGAGGTAATTATATAATTGATCCTGATGTTCCCGGACCACTGGCAAGCATGGAGGTAATTATATAATTGATCCTGATGTTCCCGGACCACTGGCAAGCATGAAGGTAGCTATATTATTAACCTTGATTGTCCCGATCCCCTGACAAGTATGGAGGTAATTATAACTTTGACCCTGATGGTCCCGGTCCAATGGCAACCATGTAGGGAATTATAACATTGACCATGATGGTCCCGGTCCACTGACAACCATGGAGGTAATTATATTATTGACCTTGATGGTCTTGGTCCACTGGCAAACATAAAGGTAATAATACCATTTACCTTGATGGCCCCGGTCCCCTGTCAATCATGGGGATACAGTTGAGGCCAGTTCTAACATCTCTTTAGAACTGTCAGGAATCAGTTCTAATTCTGTTCTGCTGACAGTTCTAGGACTGTTTTTGACAAGCTTTGTCCTGTCATAGAACAGTTCTGGACAGTTCTGCCCAATGAAATATTTAGAACTGTTCTAAGCCCCGACAGTTCTTACCTGTCATCTGCCCTGACAGCTCAAACCTGTTCTGCGCCCTGACAATTCTAAGCTCTGACAGTTCTAAGCCCTGGCAGCTCCTGACAAATCCTGACAGCTCCCGACAGTTCTAAACTCGAGGTTTTAGAACTGAACTAATCTGGTTCATTGTCCTAAGTAATAATTTGCATGGCTATCGGGAATACAATTTTAACAGAAACCTAATAATTTTTGAAACAAAATTTTAATATGGCTAACAAAACGTTACAATAAACAGCACGTGACGTCATTTAGAACTGTCAGGACATTTCCGAGCCAAGAGCTGTCAGGGCGCAGAACTGTCATGGACGAGAGGAGTTCTAAGCTGTCAGGGGCTAGAGGAGTTCTAAGCTGTCAGGGGCTAGAGGAGTTCTAAGCTGTCATGGCCAAGAACAGTTCTAGAAATGTCAGGGGCTAGGACAGTTTATGACCGTTCTAACCCAGAACAGTTTATGACAGTTGGTGTCATGGGTTGAAACAGTTATAGAACTTTCAGGAGAGCCTGACAGTAGAGATGTTAGAACAGATCTCAACTGTAATTATATCATTGACCCAGATGGTCCCGGTCCACTGGCAACCATGGAGGTAATTATATCATTGACCCTGATGGTCCTGGTCCACTGACAAGCATGAAGGTAATTATATCATTGACCCTGATGGCCCCGGTCCACTGACAAGCATGGAGTTAATTATACCATTGACCCTGATGGTCCCGGTCCATTGACAAGCATGAAGGTAATTATACCATTGATCTTGATGGTCCCGGTCCATTGACAAGCATGAAGGTAATTATATCATTGACCCCGATGGTCCCGGTCCACTGACAAGCATGGAGGTAATTATATCATTGACCCTGATGGTCCCGGTCCATTGACAAGCATGAAGGTAATTATACCATTGATCTTGATGGTCCCGGTCTACTGACAAGAATGAAGGTAATTATATCATTGACCCTGATGGCCCGGTCCACTGGCAATCATGGGGGTAATTATATCATTGACCCTGATGGTCCTTGTCCACTGGCAAGCATGGAGGTAATTATATCATTGACCCTGATGGTCCCGGTCCATTGACAAGCATAAAGGTAATTATATCATTGACCCTGATGGTCTTTGTCCACTGGCAAGCATGGAGGTAATAATATTATTGACCCTGATGGTCTTTGTCTACTGGCAAGCATGGAGGTAATTATATTATTGACCCTGATGGTCCCGGTCCACTGTCAAGCATGGAGGTAATTATATTATTGACCCTGATGGTCCCAGTCACCTGGCAAGCATGGAGGTAATTATATTATTGACCCTGATGGTCCCGGTCCACTGTCAAGCATGGAGGTAATTATATTATTGACCCTGATGGTCCCGGTCAACTGGCAAGCATGGAGGTAATTATATCATAAACGGGAAGATGGCAGCGAACCCCAAGAGAAGAGAGAATGTGTTTATCGTGTAATTTAAATGACATTGGGGACGAATACCACTATATAATGAAATGTAAATTTTTTTTATCAAGACAGAAAAAAATATGCTACCACGATTTTGTCATTCAAATCCTAATACATTAAAGTTCGCTCAATTGTTTAGTTCAAAAGATATTACTATTCTTAATTGTTTGTCAAAATTTAAAAAATATATTTTTACGAAGGTCGTTCCTCCGGGTTAGCTATGTTTTTTTTCACACATGATATTATTGTAATTTTGTATTGTTTATATTTTCTCTGTAACATAATGTTTATGAGAATAAAGTATTCAAGTATTCAAGTAAGACACCGCTCGGCCCGATCAACTGACACGCATATGGGTAATTGTATTATTGACCCTAATGGTCCCGGACCACTGACAATCATAGAGGTGGTTACATCATTTACTTTGATGGTCCCGGGACATTTGCAAGCATGGAGTTAATTATTTCATTAACCCTGATGGTCATATTTATTGACCCAATGTTTCAACACAATGCATATTGTTACATTTTTGATTAATTGAGCTGAATAATGTATCTAAATTGTTGGTAATAAAATGCTTATTGATAGACAACTTCTCCATTCTATATAATATTGAATCAAATGTCCTGGTCGTAGATGATGGCATGGTTTGACACAGAGTATAAGTATTGACATAATGACTCAAATCAAATCAATCATTGGCAAGGTTAGGGTGTGCTATAACGAGCACTACAGATGAAGACCTAGACTCGAATATTACTGTATCATGCGACTGTGCTAATTCGGACTTTAGATATGTTCCTTGTGGCCATATTGTTACTGGCGACCTAAACATTGTCGATGACCCAGAGGTTATTAAATTCTTGAAAAAGGGACCAAAATTCAGACCTCCTTCGAAAATTAATTGGAATTCTTGTTTTGATTGTGTAAATACTGCCCTTCATTCGTACTGTAAGACCTGGATTAGACGAGAAGGAGCAGATTCCAAATCTTTAGACAAGTTTAAGAATAAATTCATATCCATTGTAAAATTACGAATAAGCCATTTTCAAAACACTTTTGTAGAATATCGACCCCAAACTTATATTAACAGAATTAAATCAAAACTACAATTATTAGGTTCACGATATGTCTTTGTTCCTGCGGATAAAGCGGCTAACAATGTTGTTGTGGTATGTCGTAAATATTATCTGGATGTTTTAATGCATGAAATTAAAGGCTCATGTACTTTCGTTCCCGTGCAAGCTACAGAAACCAGTATTATTGACGATCATGTCATAGCAACCACAGCACTTCGAGCAGCCCCTACAAACAATAAATTACCTACTATGTACTGGATACCTAAATTACACAAAAACCCATATAAATCCCGTTTTATTTCTGCATCAAGTAAATGTTCCTTAACCAATATTTCTAAAGTCTTGTCTCTTGCTTTAACTACAATGAAAGAATTTATCATCCGATACTGTGATAAAATTTTCGAAAATAGTGGAATAAATCATTTTTGGAGTGTTAAAAATTCTCTTGATGTTTTAGACAAACTTCGGGCATTTGAAAATACTTTTCAATCCGTAGACAGCTATGACTTTTCCACTTTATATACTAATCTACCTCACAATCTTATCAAAAAGAAATTTGAATATTTAATTAAATGGTGCTTTGACAAATCTAAAAGTGACTACATCTGTTCTAAAGTGTCACAAGTATTTAGTAAATCGTTTTTTAGTAACGAAACCCACAAAGGTTATGTTAATTGGACCGACATAGAAGTTATTACTGCATTAAACTTTCTTTTAGATAATATTTACATCCGGTTCGGTAAACAAATATATCGCCAAGTCATTGGAATTCCAATGGGAACCAATTGTGCTCCACTCATAGCTGATCTGTTTTTATATTGTTACTAATCACAGTTTATGGCCAAGCTACAAAAAGACCCAAACAAAAACCACCTTATCGAAACTTTTAACAATACATATAGGTACTTAGATGACATACTTGCTCTAAACAACCCCACATTCTCAAATTTTATAAATGATATATATCCTAAAGAATTAACCCTAAATAAAGCAAACTCAACCGACAGTAGATGTCCATTTCTAGATTTGGACTTAAGCATTATCAATGGTAGATTACACACTAAAGTATATGATAAACGGGATGACTTTTCATTCCCAATAGTTAATTTTCCGTTTCTTGAAGGAGACGTACCATTAGCTCCAGCTTACGGGGTATACATTTCACAATTAGTCAGGTATGCTCGCATTTGCAGTGATGTGTCTGATTTTAATGATAAAAACCGTTTTATTACAGAAAAATTGCTAAAACAAGGTTACCGTTACCACAAATTAGTCAAATCTTTTACAAAATTTGCACATAAATATGGACATCTCATCGAAAAATTTGATTGTACACGTAGATTTCTGATTGTTAAAGGAATATCTCATCCTGACTTTTATAGCAATGTAGTTTATAAAGCACAAAAATTCAAAAACAACCTTATGGAAATAAAAAACTGGCTTAAAAACCTTTTGAAAAAAGGATACGAATTCAATGTTTTAGTAAAATCTTTGCATTTGGTATGTTTTGGCAGAAATATTGATAGCTTGATAGTATCTTTAAAACGTTAAATTTTTCACCTTTTATCCACTGTATTATTTATAAGCACCACAGCGATCAAGTATGTCGGTTCTGTATGGTGATACAACTCTTAATCATTCATTGTTTTGACGTGGGGTGTCGGATTTAGAACTGATGTATTTGATTCTTTTACATCAATCGATAAATGTTTCTTAGCTAGTTGTCAGTAACTTCGAGTGTTCTCAAGAGAGTTCCTCCTTGTCTTGTTGTTTTCGTTAAGTATTTTGTCTTAGGTTCTCTCTTGTTGAATTGAACTTTTGTCGATTGAGTTTTACAGTGTGTTTTATATGTAACTTTGTGCAAGCTTATCAATAGGGGGAAGGTTGGATCCAAAAAACTAGTTTAACCCCGCCACATTTTATATGTGCCTGTCCTAAGCCAGGAAACTTTGCCAAAGCCTTTGTTTGTCCTTGTCATTCTATGTTAACTGTTTTATGTCAAGAATTGAGTCTTTCGTTGATGATTTAGGGATTGGTTTTGATACTTTTGTATTGTATTATAAGTCTTGGGCCAATGCAAGACGGTAAGCAGTGACCTATGGTCATGTTGAAGACTGCTTGCTGTTTTCCGTTGTGATTTTTTGAATTGCTGTTTGTTTATGTTTGTTGTGTCGCATACACTTATTCCACATCTCAATATCGTATATTTTTTGCAGAGTTTGTCTCATGTGCTGTGTGGATGCAGTTGAACGTATCCCCGTGCTTGAGGTGTATGCTCTTTTATATTTTCATGATGGTATACTTGTACACGAGATAGCTTTCATATTTGAATCTCCCTTCCATTGACCTTCAACTTAATTTTTGTTGCCCTATTCTATGGTCTTCTAAGTGTTCCTACTTTTACTTCTAATCCCTGTTTTTTGTGTTTATGTTGTTGCGTTTCAAATGAGCTTGTCGGGAATCATTGGTAGTTTTAGTAGGAAGATTTAGTCCGTGGTACTATTTCATTATTTTTTTCTGTTGATACATTTGTTTTCATGCCGTCCCTATTTTGTCATTGGACATTCGATTCTCTCCTAACGACACATAATCATGATTTTACGAAACGGAAAAAGATATTTAAATAACAAACCCTCTACTAGGATATCCACACATCACAGTGCCATACCTCCTCCAAATGTTAATTCAAGCCACACTTACAACACTCGACATAATTCCAATCCCACTTTTCAAACGTTAATTACTAAAAATCAACCCTCAAATAAAATAACCGGTACAACTTTTAATAACTCTTATCGTGGATATCCTAAAATTTCACCCTGTGGTGCTTCTAAATGACAGACATGTAAAATACTAATCAGAGACACCACTGTGAAATCAACTATTAACGGCCGCAAATTCTCTATAAATCTGGATCAAGATGTTAACTGACGCACCAATAACTTAATGTATTTAATAACATGATACAAACATGGTTGTAACATCCAGTATGTAGGGGAAACCGGTAGATATTTGTCCAAAAGAACATCGGAACATCTATATCGCTTTCGCCGCTATAAAAAGTACAAATGTCTCTTATACCAACATTTTCATAAACACAATCATAACCTTAAATACGTCAGGGTTCAACCCCTAGAAATTATTCAAAAAGACTCCAAATCTAGTAAACGAGAGTTTTGCAAGTTGAGACGACTTGCAGAACTGGAATGGATTAAAAAATTACAAACAGCTTATCCTCTGGGTCTGAACGATAACATTATGGGACAGGGGAACATATCTAGAACATCAAATATCAATGTCATGAATTTAATAAGTCCTCGTAAACGGAACAAACGGTCGCATGGTATACGAATAAATCGAAATGTTAGAAAACATCATCGTTCTAATTTAAGCATCACCGATCTAGTTAAAATATTTAAGAACAACGGACGACATAATCTTTTTTGTAAACTATGCTCTATACCCGTTTCGAAATTAAATAAAATTAGATTGGATTGTAACACCATATCTCATGCCAGTCCCCTATATGAAGGCGCACTCATTATTAGCGCTTTTTGTTACTTTAAACTTTTCCCCCAAATTGATAGTCCTGTAGACCACATTCGACATTTTAAAAAATTGACGTACATCAACAGAGGACTAGACTTCATAAACATTTCTAGTATTTTTATGGATCCTACTATTAAAGAGTTAATACCACCATATTTTACAAATACTGAACCTCCAATCATATCTTATAAATATAAAAAACCAACACGTAACATTATTTTTAACTATACGTCCATCACTACAGATGAAGACCTAGACTCGAATATTCCTGTATCATGCGACTGTGCTAATTCGGACTTTAGATATGTTCCTTGTGGCCATATTGTTACTGGCGACCTAAACATTGTCGATGACCCAGAGGTTATTAAATTCTTGAAAAAGGGACCAAAATTCAGACCTCCTTCGAAAATTAATTGGAATTCTTGTTTTGATTGTGTAAATACTGCCCTTCATTCGTACTGTAAGACCTGGATTAGATGAGAAGGAGCAGATTCCAAATCTTTAGACAAGTTTAAGAATAAATTCATATCCATTGTAAAATTACGAATAAGCCATTTTCAAAACACTTTTGTAGAATATCGACCCCAAACTTATATTAACAGAATTAAATCAAAACTACAATTATTAGGTTCACGATATGTCTTTGTTCCTGCGGATAAAGCGGCTAACAATGTTGTTGTGGTATGTCGTAAATATTATCTGGATGTTTTAATGCATGAAATTAAAGGCTCATGTACTTTCGTTTCCGTGCAAGCTACAGAAACCAGTATTATTGACGATCATGTCATAGCAACCACAGCACTTCGAGCAGCCCCTACAAACAATAAATTACCTACTATGTACTGGATACCTAAATTACACAAAAACCCATATAAATCCCGTTTTATTTCTGCATCAAGTAAATGTTCCTTAACCAATATTTCTAAAGTCTTGTCTCTTGCTTTAACTACAATGAAAGAATTTATCATCCGATACTGTGATAAAATTTTCGAAAATAGTGGAATAAATCATTTTTGGAGTGTTAAAAATTCTCTTGATGTTTTAGACAAACTTCGGGCATTTGAAAATACTTTTCAATCCGTAGACAGCTATGACTTTTCCACTTTATATACTAATCTACCTCACAATCTTATCAAAAAGAAATTTGAATATTTAATTAAATGGTGCTTTGACAAATCTAAAAGTGACTACATCTGTTCTAAAGTGTCACAAGTATTTAGTAAATCGTTTTTTAGTAACGAAACCCACAAAGGTTATGTTAATTGGACCGACATAGAAGTTATTACTGCATTAAACTTTCTTTTAGATAATATTTACATCCGGTTCGGTAAACAAATATATCGCCAAGTCATTGGAATTCCAATGGGAACCAATTGTGCTCCACTCATAGCTGATCTGTTTTTATATTGTTACGAATCACAGTTTATGGCCAAGCTACAAAAAGACCCAAACAAAAACCACCTTATCGAAACTTTTAACAATACATATAGGTACTTAGATGACATACTTGCTCTAAACAACCCCACATTCTCAAATTTTATAAATGATATATATCCTAAAGAATTAACCCTAAATAAAGCAAACTCAACCGACAGTAGATGTCCATTTCTAGATTTGGACTTAAGCATTATCAATGGTAGATTACACACTAAAGTATATGATAAACGGGATGACTTTTCATTCCCAATAGTTAATTTTCCGTTTCTTGAAGGAGACGTACCATTAGCTCCAGCTTACGGGGTATACATTTCACAATTAGTCAGGTATGCTCGCATTTGCAGTGATGTGTCTGATTTTAATGATAAAAACCGTTTTATTACAGAAAAATTGTTAAAACAAGGTTACCGTTACCACAAATTAGTCAAATCTTTTACAAAATTTGCACATAAATATGGATATCTCATCGAAAAATTTGATTGTACACGTAGATTTCTGATTGTTAAAGGAATATCTCATCCTGACTTTTATAGCAATGTAGTTTATAAAGCACAAAAATTCAAAAACAACCTTATGGAAATAAAAAACTGGCTTAAAAACCTTTTGAAAAAAGGATACGAATTCAATGTTTTAGTAAAATCTTTGCATTTGGTATGTTTTGGCAGAAATATTGATAGCTTGATAGTATCTTTAAAACGTTAAATTTTTCACCTTTTATCCACTGTATTATTTATAAGCACCACAGCGATCAAGTATGTCGGTTCTGTATGGTGATACAACTCTTAATCATTCATTGTTTTGACGTGGGGTGTCGGATTTAGAACTGATGTATTTGATTCTTTTACATCAATCGATAAATGTTTCTTAGCTAGTTGTCAGTAACTTCGAGTGTTCTCAAGAGAGTTCCTCCTTGTCTTGTTGTTTTCGTTAAGTATTTTGTCTTAGGTTCTCTCTTGTTGAATTGAACTTTTGTCGATTGAGTTTTACAGTGTGTTTTATATGTAGCTTTGTGCAAGCTTATCAATAGGGGGAAGGTTGGATCCAAAAAACTAGTTTAACCCCGCCACATTTTATATGTGCCTGTCCTAAGCCAGGAAACTTTGCCAAAGCCTTTGTTTGTCCTTGTCATTCTATGTTAACTGTTTTATGTCAAGAATTGAGTCTTTCGTTGATGATTTAGGGATTGGTTTTGATACTTTTGTATTGTATTATAAGTCTTGGGCCAATGCAAGACGGTAAGCAGTGACCTATGGTCATGTTGAAGACTGCTTGCTGTTTTCCGTTGTGATTTTTTGAATTGCTGTTTGTTTATGTTTGTTGTGTCGCATACACTTATTCCACATCTCAATATCGTATATTTATCTCCAGGAGCACCTGAATTTACGCTCGGTTAAATTTCTACTTGAGTACACGTTTTTTATATAAAACAAAACTGCTACGAAGTCCAATTTATTTCAAAGTTCATGTACTCATTCAACAGATGAAATTTGTTACAGCATATCTTATATAGAATTTTCTTTAATTGGCAGTATTGTCATATTAGGTCCCTTGTCAAAAAATGACTTGAACTCTCTCGGATTTTAATATAAGCAACTTCACGCCTATAAACGCTAAATTTGTGATAAAATTCTATAACTTCAGTAGTCAGATATATTGACTTGTTCCGTGCGTTGCAAAATGTTACCGTTGGTTGTTATTAAGTTACATAATATATCTTTATTTCATGTAATATTATATTTATTGATGTAGAATCAATCAACTCTACATGTATATATCAATACTAAATATATTCGATACTAGTAATTCTGATAAATAATAAATTTTTGATAATTTGAATTTGCTTTTAACTCTACAATTTTGATTTATTACTTTGAAATGCATATCATCAATTCATTTCGACGAATGTGAGTACATGATGTATTTATATAATCGCCCGTTGTGAGCATTCAATAGAGGATAGCTTTCAATGAGAATCTATGTGACACAAACCGCTGTAACTTTTGGAGGGTTAACATTAATTTATAACGCAATATTTTTACAACTTGCCTCCGATCCAGATTTGTTTATGGAACCTTTGATTTTAGATTAAAAAATGCTTTTTTTCACCTTGATATATGTTGTCTTTGAATAGGTTGATTGTGATATGAAGCCAGATATGGGTGTCACCATCATGAAACCCACAAAAGAGTACCAAATCTCACCCTCATCACCTGACTATGAAGTAGAATATGAGCAATCTGTTCCTCAAATCTCTGCTGTTGTTGACCAATCAGGTTTCTGCTATCAATACATGAGGTTTGTTTGTTTCATTTTTTAAAAATTGATTAGAATTTAAATGACACTGTTATCTAAATTCTTATAAATCATTTCATTTTCAATTTTGAGAAAGGCGATCTTGATTATTCTTAGTGATAAGCTACCTTTGTTATTTGATGTTGTATATTTCCATGTATACGTCATGTGTACGTGTATACTGTCAATCAAAACAATAATTCTAGATTATTAGTTTTTTTTTGTTTGAAGGATTTATTACTGGTCATTTATCATAAACAATGATAATGAAAAAAAAAAACGTAGAAAAGATAAAAAAAACCTAAATTTTCTAAAAATATTTTATATAATTGATGCTTGCATTCTATGAGGCTTGTTAATGAATTTTCATAAAAACAAAACTTTTCCCATGTATGTAATTTTGTAAGTTTGAAAAGATACAGTCATGTAAATTTGATGCAATTTGATTGGACGTTTTTTTTCATATCCCAATGAAACAAACAAATCAGTTGACACATTAATTTATTACAGGAAGAGACACCATTTTAATCTATTTGTAAACTAAATTTTATGTTTTGTGATTTATTTTATGTTTTGTGATTTATTTTACAAATTTATTTTTCGTTTTTTCTTTCATTGGGGTATGAAAACATTTGGTATAATCAATGATTGTACAATTTGCAAAAAATCATACCCCCAATGATAAAAAAATGGCAGTCCTAATTGGAAATGTATCATATTATAGTGCAACTTGCCGATGGAAAGCAAAAATGCTGAATGGAGATGCCTATTGGGTAGATGGCAAAAACAAAACTCATTACTCATGGGGAGGCTCTAAAATACCAGGAAAGGTCAGTCTTCTATTTATTTCACTTCACAATATTCAATATTAAAACACATTTAAAGTTTGAATTATGAACGAATTTTGATTAAAATGGCCCAACCTTAACCAAGGAGTTAGTTGTAAATTCTGATAATTTTTAAAGGTCTTTCTCTTAAACTGATCTTTAATGTCCAATTAATTTATATCTACAAACTACCACTCTAGAATCAACCATCATTTATGGAAATTGCTTGACGAAACACACATCAGTTGTTTTTGTAAGAGATATTTTCTCTCTTAACTTAAATAATCAGCATTCAGAGCATTTTTAAATGTTTTTCGTTTTTCTTTCTTTTCCTATAGTGTGAGTGTGGTCAGATAAGTTCATGTTTTGTACCGGAATCCAGCTGTAACTGTGATGGTTCCATTAGTGGTAAGGTAGACGATGGACAAGTCATTGATAAGAATCTTCTACCTGTTACTCTGGTACATGTTGGAGGGTTGACTGGGTACCAGAAAATGGACATTGCCTTAGGGGCCGTCACATGCAGTCCAAAACATAGTAAGTAAATTTGTCTAAAACACACTTGTCACTTATATTGAGACATGCGTTGAAATGTTAGATAATTTTAATAATTTTTACAGAACAATACGTCGGAATCTGTTGTATTTAATGGCGGGAAATTTGAATAATCTATTGGCCGAATAAAAGGGATTCGGTAGAATTTGTGTTTAGATACAATGTACATGTGATATGAATATAATGTATAAAAAATAATGTTATTTGTTCATTCATGGATCATACCATTTTCGGATACTACATGTAGTATATTCATTCATTATTTTTTCTAATTCAAAGTTAATCATTCATTTGATTCCGCTTGGTCCGTGCTCAATTGATTTGTTATTTTCCTTTGTCAGAATGAATCATCCATGTACTCGGTACCAACGGTTATTTGATTAAAAATGCAACCTCATTTAACCATGAAGATGATGTAAACGTATGATTTCAAACGATTTTTGAACGGACCAAACAAACATTTAGCAAAAAAATCAAAAACGAATTTTTTGTCATTTTTATTAGTGTATTTACCCAAAATTACTTTTAAATTTTTTGTATTTTATTTAAAAGCCTCAAGAGAACTGTATTAAAAACCTTTAATGTGGTGTTTCAAATTCATTACTCTCAACATGCACTTGCTTTATCGTTAGGTCTTCCTAAGGATTGCCATGAAGCTAAGTTTGATCCTAAATTCAACATTAAGGAGGATGGTCCACAGACAATAGACGTGGACGGACCAAATGGACCCGCATCTCCCACTCTTGTACTGTGTGATATGACATCTTATCCTCATGTTGGAATTACTGTCGTCGTACATGATAAGTATGTCTTAAGAGGCTGTCAATGTAGAAATCAGGCAAAAGCCTACAGAACCTGGCACATCAAAAATTCTATCCCAGCAAATTTATGGTTTTAATGTATTGTTGGACTCGTATATAAAACAAAAATCAGCAGGATTCGTTTGAAAGCAACATGGATGACTTGTGATACAGCCTTAAAGTTCATGAACAAAACAACCAAATTTTGCTAATTTGCAAGAGTTATCTCCCCTTTTCAGCATATTTTCAATGCATTTTATATAAATTATATCTAAGTAATCACTTCCATAAACCAAAAAATCTGCATTTGTTTAGGGGAATGAATGTTAACCAGTTGTGAAATCAATGAAGATTTTTTGAAAAACAAAATTTGTCATGTGCCAGCTATTGCCTGGGTTTTGCTTGGACAGCCTCTTAAATCATTAGCAATATATTTGTTTATCTAAGGCCAATTTCATAACAAAAGAATTTATTTAGAAGGTAAAACTACATCTATAAGGTAAAGTCCATATAAATAAATCGCAATAAAAAGTTCAAAAATAAATGAAATAATAAAATTTGCCAAATTGCAAAACAGCATGCAAAAACAACTGGTCTCATTGAAGGCTGCTGGTTGTTTTTTGGCGCGGATTTATTTGTCGTTTATATTGTAAGTTGTGTCACGTGAACTTATTTTACATCCTACTATCTTTTACTTTTGATATAAAAAGATATTTTGAATTGTTCTTAAAAAGAATTATAAGTAATATTTAATACTGCGGTTTCGTTATTTTTCGTGCGGTACAATTATAATGTTTTTTTTCGGAGCCAGTCAATCACTATCATAAGAATCCTCGTTTGTAAATATTGTTATTGCTTCCTATTAGCAATATGTGTAAGCCACAAAATTTAAATCCTACAAAATGATTTTTGGAGAAACCACGAAAATTCATCCCCCCAAAATTCAATGAATTAATAAGATGAAGTTTTTGTAGATCATTTTAGCTATTTTTTATATTCGATGTGCATTCATAAACTACTATTCATATTTATTACATTAGTCCTGTTTTACTGTTTTTGTTTCCTTATGCCTTAATATAAGAGATGAAAACGATTATACAAAGTATATATTTAGAAATATAGTGCTTACTCTTCTGCGCCCGAGTTTTGTTTTATTCGAATTGTTTTTGTCTACCGATTTGGTCTTGGTATTTTAACTTACGATACTCAAATGCCCAAAACGTACGACTTTGCTACCCCCATATATTTTAGACCCGACCCCACCGTGCCTACTGGTACAGACTCTCCAATAAATTATGCTGGTACATCAGAAGAAATTGCATACATCACAGAGAACTCTGCATTCTGCCGACAGGATATTGTCTATGAATGTCAAGTAAGAGATTTGGTTTTACTTTTGATAAGAGAGAGATTTTAATTTTATCATTCATGAATTTGAAATTGACACTTTCCTAAATTTGAATGTTGAAGTGTTAGAAAAATATTTCTATATGACCTATAATTAGGGGTTTAAAACTAAGCCCAACAGAAAATATTCAAGACAATAATTTTCTATACCGAGTATGCGTTGAATCTTTTCAAGAACCATCATATGCACTAGTAAAAAGGATAATAATGCAAAATACAGTATGAAAATGTAACATTTAATTCTATGAAAGTTTGGTTTTAATGTATATTAAAAAGAAACTTACTGAATGAAAAACTGAGAAAATACTAAAATACTTTAAAAAAAGTATGGAAAACGACAAGGTTATCATGTGACATCCTTTCTATTTATGTTTCCATGTCATGTAGGACTCTCCTATTACTGGAAATACCAGAATAGTTGACATAGATGGAGATGAAAAAGACTATTGGCCTGGTGGTACAAACGGTATGTGTGCTTGTGGTCTTAACAACCAATGCTATGACGAAGCCAAACCATGTAACTGTGATACCGTTGATGGACAGAGGAGAAAGGATTTTGGTGCCGTTACTAATAAAGGAGATCTACCTGTAACTAGGGTTTTGTCTGACAATCCAGGAACAGGATCTACTTACACTGTTAGCCATTTGAAATGTAGCCAGCGTGAATTCGGTGAGGATTTAAATAGCTTTTTTTTTTGTTTTATGATACTTAAATGGGAGCCTTATTTCGTTTTAATGAATTGATTTAATTGTGATACTGACGCAAGGAATGCAGCTGTAAAACGAACTAGAACTTATGTTTTTAAAAGTTGTTTTAAAAAAAAGTTTTTAAACCTTTATTTAATGTAATTGAAAATATAGCAATTCAAGCAATAGAATCTCCGATAATAATAAATTATTTAAATACCATATTACATATTACTTAAATTGTACTCTTGTTAAGCAATATTTTATTTTGCTTAAACATTCAATAAAATTCTAATTCCAATATGCTCATTCTAAGTTATGGGATAAACAGTCAAGATTACTTTCAGACCGAAAAATGAAATCCAACGTTTGAAAATAAAAACGATATTTAGGGAAACATTACAGATATCTTTCCCATTAATGATTCTAGGTTTTGAGGTGAATTGCCAAGCCTACTTCCAGAAGGGTAATGAAGATAGCTATACATATTGGGTCGATCCCGATGGTCCAGAAAAGACGGATAGCACAGAAGGTGATATTTCAATTATCCATTACAATTCTTGATTAATATCTATAAGTTCAGGAAATGAAAATTTCAACAATGAATATTGCACGGTGGAAATTACATAAAGAAAATTTCGGTTTCAGTTGATAATTTTTGTTCTAGGTTAAATGGACAAAATAAATACAGCAAAACTGGATTTATAGAAGAGAAAACTTGAATATAGATTCCACAGAAGTTGATATCATATCTTTTATTTTTATTTTTTATTCCTGTCATGTACAAAATTGGTGTATGGGCTACGTCCTTTTCAATTATTTTGTTTTTGTAAAAAGTTGTTAATCTTAGCTTCAATTTATGTTTTAATTAACCCATTATTTATTTTTATGTGTATGTTTCATACAAAATAAAAATGTTTTGAAGGAAATTCTAATTACTATATTGCCAATATATACAGCATAACATATTTAGAATTGGTAATTATATGATCATGTTTTTCGTTTAGAAAATGTTTCACCATTCCCTGTTAAATGTGTCATGGTTAAGGAGCCTCCTCATGGAATTACAGTAGTACATCATAAAGACGAATCTACGGTGTGTTAAAAAATCCTAATTGAATCAAGCTTAAAAAGTATCTAAATTGCATACATTTGTAGGCTTATGTTTCTTTCTTGCTTCAAATGGTTCATCCTTTTTCGTGTCTTAGATCACATGTTTCTTTTACAAATGACTATTACACTGAAATGTTTCATAGCATATTTCATTACTTTGTCAGTCGTCGAAGCCCATCCTGAACTCAAAATTCTCTCTAAGACAAGTAATAATTCAGCATATAATTTATTTGTTTCTTTATAGACTATCATCAAATTTCTAGTAAAAAGACGTCAATGAAATTGTATCCTGCATGCTCAACCAAAGCAAAATATGTTTATCTTTTTGTGTTTTCATTTCAGGAACTTTTAACTGGCGCATTTGTTCTACGCTACTATTACACAAAAGCAGTTGATTTAATTGCTTTGAGATCAAGATCAACTTATTGTGTCCAAGCAATATCATTCACGTGTTCACAATCGCCCCTGTTTGATGGTGGGTATAGCGGATATCTTTTTTAAAAGTGATTTTTGAATTAGAAAAAAAACCAGTTAAATTATCCATCATATTATTATTTGAAAGTGTACCGCTTATTTGAAACACATGCCCTTTAATCTATAAATTATTTCTTATTGCCTTGAATTGTACCCGTAAAATATCTGGAAAAATGAATGTATTCGTCGTTTAAGTTTGTTAAGTCTACACAAAATCGTAAAGGTGTATCATTTTCATTTATAAGCATAATAGCATAATACAGTCTCCCTTTTATCTTTACGTTTAAATGTTCTTATTATTAAACAGCTAGTGGTGCAAAGATCACATGGTATGATATTGAAGGAAATGAACACGCCTATTTCAATGGTAATGGAAGTGAGGAAGGTTGTGCATGCGCCTCCTCTGGATCGTGTGATGGCGGACCAGATTCCAAATGCAACTGTGATATCGGAGATACACAAACAAGGTTTAAAGATTTATGTTGTTTTTAAAATGTTTTATACAGTTTTTTAGAGAAGGCTTACCTTTAAGATACGTATATATAATTATTTTAGCTTAGTAATGATGATACATGTATTTTATTAGCCTGTATATTTGACCCAAATACAAAATGATAAAGTGGTATAAAAAGGTAAAGGAGTAGGTTCACAAACTGCTTTTTTGGCCCTAAATCAGGTCATATTTTCAAATTTATTTTTCAGATAAGACTATGGAGACAAATTAGTCTAGAATAATTGCTTGTTACAAAACAAACCCAATTTTAAAGTTTTCTGCAATTATGGCGTTGCAATGACGTCATATTGTGACACTAAAACAGCAAATATGCAAATTTCAGCAGAATTTCGCCATTTTCAACTTAGTTATTTGTGAAAATGACAGTGGCGCCACCCCTCGCCCATGAATATCTCTGCTGAAATTTTACAAATACATTATTTTCTTTATGTTTCAACAAAAATTTCGATGGGCGAGGGGTGGCGCCACATAGAAAATCACATAATTGTGATTGAAAACTGGTTATTTTGGCCTAAAAGTGAAAAACAAACCAATTTGATATTTGCGCATTGAGAGGCCAAATATAGGGGTCCGTGGATCTAGTCCTTTTGTTTTGCTGTAAATAAATATTTCGAGGAGTAACCTTTCATTAGCAGCACTTGAATCCAATCATTGAAAAGTTTAAATCAATGGAAACAAAAGTTTTTAACCGCTTTAAAAAGTAGTTTGCTAACCATGAATCTCCATTTATATTTAGCATTGTGAAAATTGATATCATTTACATGTATATTTGAACCGTATTTGCTGGCAATAAGAAGTTTTTAATGATTTTATTTAGAATGGATATTGGTAACTTAATTGAAAAGGAAAATTTACCCATCGGTGAAATAAAGGGATCTGGTGCTTCTGTCACTGTTGGACCGTTACAGTGTTTTGGTATGTTGATGTCTGTGAGAAGCATTATATATATTGAAAATAGCTTACCATCATCTTGTCATATATCAAAAAATGTAATGAAAACGATCTTGAAAAATAGTCAACGCTTCTCTCACAATGCGGTAATGGATCGTAAATAAATACAACGTATTTAAAACGATACTATACATAAAAAACTAATCAATAGGGTCTAGAAAATGTACACAACATTACCAATTGATGTTAAATAATTTAAAGATTATAGATATTTCGGACATTCGTATGTCCTTCATCAGTATAATAAACAATTTTCAAACACAATAACGTAATAACCTTACTTAAAAACAGGTCATTCTAAACAAACTAGTCAAAATCGAAGCATGCTGAAATTTGCTGGACAGGTAAATGATCATAAAAATAAGAACAAATGTACAATGCAAATAAATAGTGAGTGAGTAGGTGTTTAACGCCCCACAGGCCATCCACAGACGACGAACACGAAAAGGACAACAAAATGAACACGAAATGATGATGACAAATGGAAAATGGGTTGGGTTGGGAAAACACAAGAACAGTAAATTTTGAGGGGGAAAATAAAACAATACAAATTGCAACAACAGATTGAGATAGATATATGTATAATTTAAAACAATTGGGTAGGTGACTTTGGTCACATCAAGAGATGAACACGAAACGGCAGAGACAAATTAATATGTAATGATGGTGAAATGAACACAAAATGATGATGACAAATGAAATATGGAGGTGGGATGGGAAACAAAATAAATGATGATGAAATGAATACAAAATGAAGATGTTCAAAGTGAAATGGAAACTGGAATACCGGTATTTAATGATACAAATCAATCCACTATCTAGATTTTCTCGTTTATTCCGTAGGGATTTCTCGTTTCTAATGTTTTAATCCAGAAACTTTCCCGAGCTTGCTTTTCATAGGTTGACCAAGACGGATTGTGGTCAATGATGGTGATGGACAACCTAGAGAGATCATCTGGGCTGTGCCCATTGGATCTGAGATGGCGACTGACAGGGATGTCTGGTTTGCATTTGTAATCGCTGCGATGTAGATTCATACGTTTGTTGAAAGGTTGAACCGTTTCACCAATGTATTGAAAGCCACATCTACACTGGAGGAGATACACTACATTAGCTGTACGGCAATCAACATTGCAGTAAATAGTGAATGTCTTTCCAGTCGACCTGCTGGTAAATGTTTGGGTCTGCAACATTTGCTTGCACGTCAAACATCTCTTACTGTCGCACTTTCTGCAAGATCCAACAGATTTGGGGGGTTTGGGAGCCAGACTGGATCGAACCAAAATGTCGCGAAGGCTTTTTGGTCGACGAAACGCACAGATAGGAGGCTCGGGAAAGATTCTGGAGAGTTTAGGGTGTTTTTTTTATTTCTTCCCAGTGACAATTTAATTATTTCAAACCGGAGAACAGTAAAGCTGGAAGATTTTACCTTCTTCCAAAAATTCACAAAGCCAATAATCCTGGAAGACCTATTTTCTCAGCTAACGGCCATCCCACAGAAAAAAATTCAGAATTTGTCGATTACCATCTTTGACCTCACGTTACTAAACTGCCATCATACATAAAAGACACCACAGATTATCTGAGGAAATTGGAATCCATGAACCCACTCCCATCTGGCACTCTTCTTGTTTCTCTGGACGTCACCTCTCTCTACACAAACATTCCACACGACGATGGAATCGAGGCGTGTAGAGAAGTTTGGGACTCTCGAGATGTTTTGGAACCATCAACTGAAGGTCTTGTTAACTTGTTAACTCTCGTTCTTAAATGTAATAATTTTACATTTAATAATGACAACTACCTTCAAATCAACGGCACTGCCATGCGAACTAGAATGGCGCCATCCTATGCTAACATCTTTATGGGCAAACTTGGAAAGCAGATTCTTTCAACCGCTATAATCGGTCCTCTATCCTGGTACCGCTTCATTGACGACATCGACATGAAATGGAACAACTCTCAAAAGAATTTCGATGACTTTATTTCGCATGCCAACAACGCCCATCCCACTATAAAGTTCACTTATGAAATTTCTGACTCTAAAAAGTCCTCTCTCGACACTACCTCAACAATATCAGACGGGATGATATCTACGGATCTTTTTTGCAAACCTACTGACAAGCACCAGTATCTATCCCCCAGCAGCTGCCATCCAAAACATTGTACGAGAAGTATCCCCTACAGTCAGGCTCTTAGAATCAGGCGCATCTGCTCTTCTAACGACACTGCTGTCAAACGCCTAGGAGAGCTCCGCCAGCATTTGACTGTACGGGGCTACAAAAAATATGACATCGACAAGGGCTTTGAAAGGGCATCTAGACCATCCAGAGAATCCCTTCTACAATACAAAAAGAGAAAAAGAAATAAACGAATTCCCCTCGTACTGACATATCAACCCTCTCTTGGTGGTTTGTCAAAACTCCTCCGTTATCACTGGGAAGAAATAAAACAACACCCTAAACTCTCCAGAATCTTTCCCGAGCCTCCTATCTGTGCGTTTCGTCGACCAAAAAGCCTTCGCGACATTTTGGTTCGATCCAGTCTGGCTCCCAAACCCCCCAAATCTGTTGGATCTTGCAGAAAGTGCGACAGTAAGAGATGTTTGACGTGCAAGCAAATGTTGCAGACCCAAAAATTTACCAGCAGGTCGACTGGAAAGACATTCACTATTTACTGCAATGTTGATTGCCGTACAGCTAATGTAGTGTATCTCCTCCAGTGTAGATGTGGCTTTCAATACATTGGTGAAACGGTTCAACCTTTAAACAAACGTATGAATCTACATCGCAGCGATTACAAATGCAAACCAGACATCCCTGTCAGTCGCCATCTCAGATCCAATGGGCACAGCCCAGATGATCTCTCTAGGTTGTCCATCACCATCATTGACCACAATCCGTCTTGGTCAACCTATGAAAGGCAAGCTCGGGAAAGTTTCTGGATTAAAACATTAGAAACGAGAAATCCCTACGGAATAAACGAGAAAATCTAGATAGTGGATTGATTTGTATCATTAAATACCGGTATTCCAGTTTCCATTTCACTTTGAACATCTTCATTTTGTATTCATTTCATCATCATTTCTTTTGTTTCCCACCCCACCTCCATATTTCATTTGTCATCATCATTTCGTGTTCATTTCACCATCATTACATATTCATTTGTCTCTGCCGTTTCGTGTTCATCTCTTGATGTGACCAAAGTCACCTACCCAATTGTTTTAAATTATACATATATCTATCTCAATCTGTTTCTGTTGTTGCAATTTGTATTGTTTTTTTTCCCCCTCAAAATTTACTGTTCTTGTGTTTTCCCATCCCAACCCATTTTCCATTTGTCATCATCATTTCGTGTTCATTTTGTTGTCCTTTTCGTGTTCGTCGTCTGTGGATGGCCTGTGGGGCGTTAAACACCTACTCACTCACTATTTATTTGCATTGTACATATGTTCTTATTTTTATGATCATTTACCTGTCCAGCAAATTTCAGCATGCTTCGATTTTGACTAGTTTGTTTAGAATGACCTGTTTTTAAGTAAGGTTATTACGTTATTGTGTTTGAAAATTGTTTATTATACTGATGAAGGACATACGAATGTCCGAAATATCTATAATCTTTAAATTATTTAACATCAATTGGTAATGTTGTGTACATTTTCTAGACCCTAAAAAATGTAATGCATATACTTTGAAAAAATAACTTTAAAATCATTTACTGAAAACTATTCTTGACAAAGAAAAAGTAATGAAAATATTAACAGTACAGCCATGAGCTTGAACAAAACTGGTAAAGGACAAAATGCAGTTAAAATTTTGCGCGGTTTACTTGCTTTGTATGCCAAACAAACTCCTCCTAACTAAACATGAAAACAGCACGTACCATTTTTATCCTATATTTCTTTTCAGCCGTTATTTGGCTGGTCAATGCTCAAACTACACATCACACACTTAGGCAAATTTCATTGCATTCATTTCTTTCATTTTACAGTAGCTATATCACTTTTTTTAATTTGAACTTAGATGTTTACCCAACGTGTAGTGATCTTTACTGGTATATGAAGGGAAAACGTCTGGAAAGTGAAGATATGGTATCTAACGGGCAATACACAATAAGCCCGGGAGGAGCTGATGGTGTACAACCCTTCAAAGTTGTTTGTCGTTTTCCCAAGACTGAAATACCAATTACTCCAGGTATGGCTTTCTACGATTCTTTTTCACAGGCAGCTGTGACAGTAAAATAAATTGAAAGATAAATAAAAAAAATTCATAACATGCAATAAAAATTATTCTTTGCAAAAAGGCAAATCGATGAATACTTATGTTTATTAAGAATATCGTCAGTTACATTAATGTAAAACCAATTTAAAGGTAAACAACCAACTGTTCAAAAAGATAATTGGTCATACAAAAATAATAACGACAAAAAGCACTAATGAAATTGACCATGTTCATCTTCTTTTTAATTCTATGTCTAAGGTGACAACTATAATGGCACACAACCTGATGGAGAAGGTCCTATCACTAAATGTTATGATATTACATATGGAAATGGTTTGAGCAATGAACAAGTACAGGTCAGTTTTGTCTTTTAGCTTCATAAGAAATGGATTAATCCAGATCACTAATTTTTGTTTCTATAGTCGCAATTTTAATTTATTATTCAATTTATTAAGTGATAAATAAAATCAACTAAAAAGGAAAATGTGTTTGCATGCATTATACATGTCACTGTTGTGTCATTATTTTAGTCACTCATCGACAATTCACGAAGTTGCACCCAGGAGTTGAAGTTCCACTGTAAGAACGCTCCGCTAATAGACATGGTGCATTTCAAAACCTGTGATGGAGAAACTCAACCAGGTAAGATGTCAGGGTCTGGAAAAATTATTATGTTGTTTTTGTTACGCTAAACAATTCACAATGTATTGACTAAAAGATTTTGAAACTTAAATTATCTTTTAGACATTTTAAAAGTAAAATAAAAAAAAGTCAAGATGAAGAGTTTATATTAGTCTAATGGTAAGAACTTACTTTTTCCATTGCACCATGAGGAGATACTGGTTGAGCTGTACATTTTTTTTTATAATAATTATGCCTATTATGGTAGTTCAAATCACCATAATAACCTTAATAACCATTGGTACAGTAAACAGATGAAAATATTATAGGTATGTGTCATATTTCTCAGAAATGAAACAAGGTCAGCAAATAATAAGAAAGCTACAAAATTTAGAGGATAAACTTAAAAGGAAAAACGAGGTAGACATACCGTCAAAATTTAATATTCTAATGGATCTGACTTGGTTCAAGCATTTCTAAAGAAATGCTGCGTTAATGGCACTAAACAAAGACATCCCTTTTCCATCGTGATAGTGTTCGGCAGTTACACAAATCGCAGTTGTGAACTTAAACTCTATTCAAAATTTACAGGGTGGGCAGGATCTAATGGTGAACCTAGGTGCAGTTGTGGCGTTACAGGGTCATGTGACCAAATAGACGGAGAGTATAATGATTGTAACTGTCAGATTCAAGACGGTCTGGAACGGACTGACAAGGGATGGATCCATTCTAAGTCCCGCCTACCTGTTTGTCAAGTCTGTATAACACTCGCACCTGTAACTGACCAACAACCTGAACGATCGGCTTCCTATGAAATTTCATCCTTGTTTTGTGCTTCTTATCACATCGGTAAGTTAAATGTACGTTTTTAAAACTTACAGGCGTTTTGTTTAAGTGATAAATGAAACATCTATTTCGAATATCTTTTGATCACAATTTTATAAGCTTAAGAAATCAAGATTTAACTCACATGCACATTATTTTCAGGTGTGTTTGGCACTTGTCAACAGAGACGTGATTCCACATCGAATGGGAGTCCTTCTGAGACTGTGTTCCTAGATATTGATGGGCCTTGGGGCAGTGAGAAACCATTTCCAATCTTTTGTGAAATCCATGCTCACCCACCTGCCGGAATCACAGTGAGTATAACATATTCTTCATCCCAACCATTAGAAAGTCGTGGTATTGATGGTTGAAGAGACAGTGAGAGACCATTGTCTACTCATTTTGAAATTCATGCTCATCCACTCGCTCGCCGGAATCACTGCTAGTAACTGTTTACTCCTTTTCGATGCATTTGGGAGCCCTCTTTGCAGCAAGAACAAGATTACTTTTAATATCGCTGCCCTAAATGTAGCAGTTAGTCGTTCCAAATGTCGAGTCAATGCTTACAAATGCCCGTTTTCGTACAGAGATGTTGCAAAAATCATTAACGTATATTTTATCGCTGGACAGTTGATCTATTTTATTCAGAAATAAGCCACCAGCTCTCTATTTTTTTTTCATTTCCAATGATATTGAAACACATCTCCATTATTGCAAGACATATGCTCACACCCATTAACATTACATCTCTAAAGATATTATATTCTCAATGCTAATGTGTATTGCACAATCCATAGCCAGCTATAGTGTAGTGTTGTTTATAAACACCCATCTTTCTTCATTGGCCTAACCAAGTTTTACAAAAAATCGACATCTATGAAATCTAAACATCTAAATATTTGATTCACTTTGCATTTTTTAGAGAATTAACCCAAAAGATGAAGATAAAGATGTTCCAAAGGAAGGAGGCGAAATTGCCATACAGTACTATGTCTTTGAATTCCAATTGATAGTACAAGTGATTGAGAAGTCTGTGTTCTGTGAGCAGGAAGTTTATGTGCTTTGTAATGGAGCTGATTACCCGACAGAGAGAGGACCTTATGATGACTGGGTGTTGCTTGGGGATGGTGAGTGATGCATAGTCTTTTTTTATCAATATTGAGAAAAGTGCCATTTTATAAATTGATATAAATTAGAAAAGCTATGATTTTTTATTTTTCTGCTCTATTGCTATCGAAATATGGAATTACTCAATAAGGATAGAAAATATCATAAAACAAGCAACAGTTAGGATAATTTAGATATCATGATTTAAATATGTATTTTTCAATACATTCGTCTTGAATTATATGAATGAAGCTAATCAGCGATCCGACAGACAGACATAGACATAAGACCCATTACATTTGGATGACAACAAAACCCAGGAATGTTTTACTTCTATTCTATTTATTACAGGTACAATTGAGTGTAAAGAAGGCCAATGTACGTGTGAAAATGGTGCAGTTTATGGCGGTATCATCAAAGGAGACCTTCCTGTCAAAAATGTTATTATGGCGGCTTCCACGGCTAACAGAGAACTTCATATAGGACCACTCAGATGTTATGGTATGTTCTTATCTTACGAAATAAAATAAAGGTTACAACAAATATAACTAATTGTTTAGTGGACCTCGAAAATTAACACTCAGATGTTATGATATTCCATGATATAGGTAACAAAAATAAACAATGACTTGGAACGGGATAAGGAAAATTCCTACTTTGCTCCAATGTTAGATAAACATAAAAACCTCGAATACACTTGTCCTTTTAAGAATCAACTGTAATCATTTTTGGGTTTTTTGAATTATGAACTATTTTTTCCATGGTGCACACTGAATAATCTGCAGATTATGTATACTGGGCTTCAGGAAAAAAAATCAGTTTAAGCTTCAATATACCATAAAATTACGTGATTTATTACACTGTCAGCAAATACTTATGAATAAATGTATTGATATATTCGACTCAAAATTTTTATAAAATTTAATTTTTGCAATGTATTGATATATTCGACTCAAATTTTTTGTAAAATTTAATTTTTGCAATGAAAATATTAAAAATTCAGTCAAATAATTCGGAGTATAAGTATTTAATAAAAATTCACGTAGAGTCCACGCAACTGCAAAGTGTATGTTAACATAATTGCTGTATATATTCCCAAAGCAAACAACAAACAATCAATCAATTATTGCTGTATACCTGTTTAAACTGGATTCGATAGAAGGTTTTCCACATCATTTTTATGACCCCAATGTTCATTCAACAAATACTGTAATTGTCTAAGATTTATTAATATTTTATAATAGACCTTACATATTTAAAAGGGGCTTTCATGGTTTTTGGTTTTATTTTTGAGTCTTTTATAGATCTGCAATGGATTTCACACTAGCATTTCATACGTCATATACTTCATCGTTTCATTCAATTAAGGAGAAAAAATGATTATGGTTTTATTTTGAACCCTCAACAAAGTAGGTTTGTCCTTTCTGTCAATAACACTTCATTTGGTAGTTGGATTCCTTCAATATATCCTCCGGAATTGGAGATTAAAGAGACCACCGAATCAAATTGCTTCACGTCTTTCTTGGATTTGCACCTCGAATTTGACCCAGGTGGTCATCTCAGTACAAAAATTTACGATAAACGAGACGATTTTAATTTTCAAATTATTAATTTTCCTAATCTACAGAGCAATATACCTACTTCTCCTGCATACGGTGTTTATATTTCACAACTTATTCGATATGCCTGAGCTTGCACACATTTCACAGATTTTTTGATCAGACACTGATTTCTTCGTGACCGACTTTTGGAGCAGGGATATAAGAAGATACGTCTCATACGATCACTAAAAAAATTCTTTCTTCGTTATCAGCCACTAGTAGAAAAGTTCAAAATTGAGTTAAAAGATATGATCATAGTTAATTGTTTTAATTAGTGTTTGACTGGTCTGCTGTACTGAGATGATAACCTCAATATCCCTATTGTGTCTCACAACTATGTTGTGTTCTATGGTCATTACCGGATCCTAAGATCGCAATGGAAGAGGGAGGCTTGGCGCCATAAAACTTGGTTTAACCCACCATTTCGTTTGAAATGCCTGTAAGAAGTCAGGACCATTGCGATCCACCAATTCTCCGGTATGACTGATTCGTTTTTGTCATTTTCTCTGGACTATGAGATTGATCATTCAAGTTCGGTAGTTTTGTTATTACCTTTATTTGTTACGGTATTTTGCTTTCTATTAAAGATCTCTACAAAGACTGTCACGACATCAAGATGCACAATGCTATTAACGGTAAGAACAGAGGTCACGTCTACGCTGTGGATCCTGATGGCCCAGGAGGAGTAGAGTTCTTTGAGGTTCTCTGTGATTTTGAGACCGACCCAGAGATTGGTATAACCATTGTAAGTATATATACTTTGTTCAAATTAGAACAAAGATTTGAATAACATGTATTTTTGTGGGTTTAGATTTTATAATTAAAATCTATTTTCGTGGTCTCGCCCAAAGAGCACTCCGTTTAATTTTTGATATACTAGTATTTATATTTTATTGCAAATATTGCTAATGGAATTATTTTCAAATGAACACTCATATGGATTTTTAATATATATTGTTGACACGCCCCTTTAAAAACAGTAAATTTTATTCTGGGTTGAGTTGCAAGACATCGTAGACACTGTAGAGAAAGCATAGGGTACAATGAAGGATAAGGTATCTTGCTGTTTTTATTGTGTTTCTAAGGAAGCAAAACTTTAATTTTAGTATATATTTAAAATGTTAATTTTAAGTTTTCCTTAAATAACTCATAACGTGATGCTGATTTCAACAAACCGATTGTAATTAATATGGGTTTATATATTTTCTATTTAAATAGATTATTGTTATAACAGCTTTCTCAGGAAAAATATTTATTACGAACTGTTTTTCATTGTTTTTATTTTTCCGACAGATCAAAGGTACACCTGATGAGATTGCTATAGAAGGCCAATCTGAGCCAGGTTCACAGACGACAGAAATTGTGTATCCTAACGTTACACCAGAGCAAGTTAATACACTGACAAAGCAGTCAGGTTTCTGTTCTCAGGTAAATATTTTATTCCTTGAAACCTGTCATACCCTTTGTTATAGACAAATCAGATTGTCTATTAAGGTCTCATATTCAACGGAATGATTTAAAGCACAATTATGTTCAATTCACTGTTATTGTATGTTCGATTCTATCATTCCTCCACAAACGTTTTTCTATTATACAGGTTAACATGAAGCATTGAGGCATCATTTTGTGCTCTCGCTTTTAGTATTCCTAGTTATATAAACATGACTAAAGCACACGTTTGAAAAGAAGCTAAATAAAAGATATAATAAACTACATACTTTGTCTAACCATTTTTATTTTCTCTGACATTGCTTTGTGAATTTTGTTATTACTCTTTTTCTGCACGTTTGATAGGGTATCCAATATGAATGTAAAGAAACAGCTCTCATCAATGGCGGGTCGGCTTCAGACGGATACTATACTACCTATGGTGGTGGAAAGTCATCAAGTTTTGGCACTGGATTCCAGACGGATGTTGAAGGATGCGCATGTGTGCTTACTGGTACCTGCCCAGAGGGAAAGTCGTGTCATTGTGATTCTAAAGGTATAGTGACAGATACATCAACCGTTTTAAGAGAGGTTTACATTATATTGGACTTACGAAAATGAGGTCGATAAAATAACTAATATAGAATAAAAACAACCTTAACCATCAAACAAAATGACAGCAGGGACAAAAAGGATCAAGTCAAGTCAAGAGGAATATATTTCATTGGTGTAAAAAGTATGGCTTTTGATAGTACATATATATCACATTATTTTCCTTTCAAAAGTATTGAAAGGTTTTCTTATGTTTCAAGGGTTGTTGTTGCTTCAAATCGTTTGCGGCTTTCAAATCTTCGAAGATTTTCATTGTGCATGTACCAAAGTCTAAAAGAAAGGCAGGTAGTAAGCAGGTTTTTTGTTAACTCCTTCAAAACTAATAAAAGCTAGTTAATAAAGATAGTCGATGGTTCAATAAAAGTCGCTTGATGCTCCTTAACTGGACAGATAAACTTGCACTCCTTCATAAAAGTTAAGATCATCGGCAACAAGTATAAATATAAAATAAGCAATAACAATTCCGATTATACACACATATGATACGATGCAAAAAATACTATCTAGAAGTAGAGCTATTTCTTGCCCTGAAAATTTTATATCTGTTCCAGTCTCCATGTTGAGAACATTTCGCTTTTTATTTAGTTTCATCGTGATTCTTTTCAGAAATCTATTTTTAATTTTTATTTCGTTTTTACAATGATAAATATTAGGACTCACAATGCTTAAGATTAAAATCACTCAACTAACTACCATTATAAGAACAATTATTTTAAATATTGCACTCATTCGGTTTGATTTTGCCGGAATAGATGAGGCAACAATCATCAAGAAGATGGTATATGCCAGAAGTATCGTAATTTGAAGTGAAATTCTTTCTCCGGTTTCTGCCGGTAGGCTAAACACCAGAAGATTCATCATTGCAAAAATGAGCATTGTTATAATAACAACGACACTGTAATATGCCAAGGGTTTTTGAATTGTAGATCTATTACAAACTTATCGTAATCAAGAAACGATTCAATATAGAGATTAATTTGTATCATATCCCATTCCAGATTGTTCCAAAACATATCAAAAGTAGGTGACGTAAACGGGGTTAGGCGTTGAATCTTATTCTGCATGCCCAAGAGTTCGAATATTAAATGACACTGTTGTTTGTCGAAGGGAAATTTAAGGACGTTGGAAATGCACATCACTATGTAAATAGATAAGTGTTCCATTGTAATCTAAAGAAATATAAAATCCAAGACCTTCGCTTATTGATTTAAACTCCTTTAGGCTGTTTGATAAGCGCAGATATGGCAGCCAAACATCATCCGGAATGATATCTATGCTAAGAACATTGTTGTGTGATTCTGGATCCCACGTTAGCCTGGAGACTTTCCAAACCAGGGCAATAGCAGTTACAAAAAATAACTTGGATTCTATTCCTTCAAATGACGAGATATAGACAGGTGATGCAGATAATGTCAATTCTAGTTTCTCTGTTTCGTTCCAGTTTAGTTGTAGTTGTTTTTTTTATAACCATTCATTACATCTTTATAAAGAGTTAGTTCAAAAAGAAAAGGTAGAAATGTTATAAAACAAACAGACATTAATCTGCGCTCAACAAACAGCTAAAAGGTATTTAAACCAATAAGCGAAGGATTTTATATTTCTTTTGATTAAAACTTTACGTCTCATACGATCCCTAAAAATATTTTTTCTTGGTTATCAGCCACTGGTAGAAAAGTTCAAATTTGAGTTAAAAGATATGGTGGTTAATTGTTTTAATTAGCGTTTGACTGGTCTGCTGTACTGAGATGATCACCTCAATATCCTTATTGTGTCTCGCAACTATGTTGTGTTCTATGGTCATTACTGGATCCTAAGATCGCAATGGAAGAGAGAGGTTTGGCGCCATAAAACCTGGTTTAACCAACCATTTTGTTTGAAATGCCTGTACCAAGTCAGGACCATTGCGATCCACCAATTCTCCGGTATGACTGATTCGTTTTTGTCATTTTTTCTGGACTATGAGATAGATCATTCAAATTCGGTAGTTTTGTTATTACCTTTATTTTGTAGAAGCTACAAGTCAACCTAAATATATGGGTTTTTTTTTAAATTAAAAAAAAATCCCCAGACCCTGGTCAATTAGTATTTGCGAATGAAAAGGATTTTTGTATTGTATTTGATGCTTTCAATGTGATTTTAACAGAATCTGATTGCAATTTAAACCTTAAACAATTATCACACCATCTAACTAGTATGGTTTAGTCTATTTTATCAATTATGTAAACAAAGGGAGAAAAACAATGGCTTTAAAAATAAAGTTTTGAAACATATTTTATTTCAAAGCCTTTTGGAATTTGTACAAATTTAATACATATAAATGCTAATTGTATTTTTCATTAGTAGCTTAATGATTAGGTGGTAAAATAAATAGTAATCCATTTGATGGATTATTGACGTTATCTGCAAAATTGTCTAAACTATGTGAGCGTTTTTGATTTCATGCAGGTCGAGAGTTTCTAATGAAAGGGTGCTAGGGATATACATTAGGGTAATTTACCATGTGGACGATAAAATAGTAAAAATTCCGTCTATCTTTTATATAAATATTAGTAGAAAAGAAAGTGAAGTATAATATTTATAGATTATAACATGTCATTTTTCATATCAGACCTTTAATCAACCCCATGTCACGATGTCAGCCCTAGAGCCATAGGCTCGAGGGATGAAATATTGGTCTGATATGAAAAATGACATGTTATGATCTTTTTATCATATACTTCAATATCATTGTTTAATATACAGTGAAAAGTTGTCTTATTAATGGTACCGCACCTGGTTAAAGTTTTTTTTTTATATAAGTGTTAACAAACAAACAAAAATGTTATTCACACTTATATTGCATTATTTTAAAAGGTGCACCTTAATGTGTCGTCTGCTTTGTTTAATTGTTGTTTTGATAATGCTTAACTAAAATCGACTACGGTAATGTCTGGTAAACAATTCCGAATTTGGCGTTTGATAGTAAAACGGAAGTAGTTGATAATAAACTGGACCATTTGATAATGAAAGTTATTATCACACGGTAAAGCATTTTTTGACAAAAATAAAATTCTGAGCTAAAATTACTTTATTATCGTATTGTCAAATTTACGCATTATGAGGTCTAACTATTTCATTGTCAACAATAACCTCGTGTAAATCTTTTGAGGTGGTTCTAAGTATCATTAGTACCTGCTTCATGCAGCAAAACCAAATTTGAATTTACTATACTCTTCAAAAAAGTTACGCATAGATAGAAAATTCCCCGTAGGTTTAATGCAAATCGAAACAATTTCAAAACATTATTGCCGACCTGTTCTGCAACCGATTTTCACGAAATAAAATTCAGTAAAAAGAAAACAAAATAGATATTCTTTGTTTAATTTTGAATAAAATCGTAACATCGCTGCTTTTTAAGATTTTGCAAGTGGAACTCATGTGTTCATTTTACGATTCAATTTCCCGTTTAAATCAATGCAAAATGTTCCGTGAAAAACATTAATCGTGTTCTACTCGCAATATGTTAAAAAACATTGAAGTTAGGATTTTGGTCTTAATTAATCAAACAATCTTCATTTTGTTTTCTTTTTACTGGATTTTATTTTGTGAAAATCGGTTGCTGAACAGCTTGGCAATAATGTTTTGAAATTATTTCGATTTGCATTAAACCTACGGGGAATTTTCTATCTATGCGTAACTTTTTTGCAGAGTATATTTGAATGGTCGTTATTGTATTTGTGATTAGCCCCACGTTCACTCCCGTCACGACTTGAGTTTACGTTATTGATTTACGTTCGGTTGAATTTGTGTTTTGTGTTTCTTCGTGCTGTTTTTGTTCATGTTTACCAGTTTTGGCGTTGCCCTTTCTGCATTTGACACTTGAATGCCCCATTGGTGCCGTTTATTCCCCATTGGTGCCGTTTGCTTCTTTCTTTTCGACAGGACTTATTCAATAACTTAATTAAGTAACTCATACCTGTCGGAGTTCAACACAAAGACAGTAAAGACAACCGTTCTTTTCTCTCTCTTCCATTTTTAAACAAAGGTTTAGATGCTATAAATTTAGGAATATTCTACTTCATAAATCTGTGACGGAATATATTCCTCCTTATTTCAAAGATAGAAGTATTTCAATCATCTCTAATACCTTTTCTTCCACTACTGCACCCAAGAATTCCAGCTACAAACAAGTGTTGCAGGATTTTCTAGTTTCCTGAAAACCAACCAATTGTTCTTGAGAAAAGTTCCCATTTAATTATTGTCCGTCTGGCCATGTTGTCTCTAGTGACATCAACATCGTAGAAAATGACTTACTTTGCGATATTTTTACCAAAGGACCAAATTATTAAGAGCCAAGTCGTATCAAACGGAACCATAATTTTAGCGCTGCTGGTAGAGTTTTGATTCCCTGTGGTTAGCCCGCTCCGGCACTAACACTTTTGTGTTGGAGAACACATCAAAGCTTTAAACTATCCGTTTAAATTTCAAAATTGTCTAAACCTTAGGTTCTTCCAACCAAAGACATAGGTTGACTATCTTAGTTACAATTTGGTTCCCCATTTCGATATTTTTGGTTTCTTTGTTCTATAAAAGAAGCAAAGGTGTACCAAAGGGGTAATCAGTATCATAAAACCGTAAAGACAAAGACAAAACCGGCAGACAAAAAATCATCACAACAAAACAAACCACATAACAACATAAAACACACACACACATAACAATAAAACCGCATTCAGCAACGCGAACTCAAGTCGAAACGAGAGTGAACTCAGGTGCTCCGGAAGAGTAAGCAGTTCCTGCTTGCTATAGCACACCCGTCACGTTGCCAAAGATCGATTAAGTGTTGGTCAAATCCGGAAGGGATGACATTACAAAACTCTATGTCAAACCTACATCTGTGCTCATCTGAGAGATAGAAATCCTGTATTTGTATACAAGCACATGATGTCGTCCGTAAAATTTCTTGAGTGATGCTCTTCATAATCATATGTTTTTTTGTTTTGTTTTTTCAATATTTGGTAGAGCGCCTCTGATGAGTCTTGTATAGACGAAACGCGCGTCAGGCGTAGCAAAAATTTAATGTCTGGAGCTTTGTTGTCATTTTAATTTAAGATAATTGTGGATTCAGTTGAAGACTATGCCAGGTAATGGGTCCGGAAAGTACAGGAGAAAGAAATTGGCGTTTTGTCAGAGTGGGTTAAAACCGTGAGGTCATTGATTATGAAAAGAATCAAATATTTGAAGGACTCACTGAGCATTAAGGAAAGATCCATAAAAAAGCATATGTTGCAAAAACATTGTCATCCTAACCTGACAAATGTGTTTCTTTACCTGTAGACAAAGCAGTGGAGAGACACAGTTTACATATTTCCAAAATTTGACAACGTTTGGCTATTTCTTTAAAAATTGATAAATCTATTTTTTTGGTCATTGTTGTAATGGCTTCTGTTTTTGTTTTATCAAATCATATATACTACCGGTTTTCCAAAGTTTTTATTCCTAGCGTGTCTGATGAAGGTTAATCCAGAAAAGCGCTTCACAGGCAGCGAAATTTTGCATTGTACATTCAATATGTGGATCGTGTCTTTCTGGCACATATTCCATATTCTTTCGTATTTAATACCAAATAATATCATGCTTGTGTGCAAGAAACACTACTTTGACTGTTTGACAGCTGAATTAGGGAAAGGTATACGAGCAATAGCAACAAATACATAGCAAGAACACTTTCTAAGAAGGAAATAGTTGACAATCATAAATCCGTCATTTTCTGTTTTTGTTTCCTTCGTCTCAGTTCAGAAAACATGGATTACATTCAGCTATAAAACGAAACAGAAAGGTCCATTGATCAACAGTAATTTATAGTTTAAAATGGCGTCATATTTAATGATTATTATAGTCAAGATCATCAGAAAGAAGTATGAATATTAAGTAAGCACAAACAATTCCAGTTATAAGCACATATGATGTGATGCAAAATAAAATATCTAGAAGTCGAGCTATTTCTTGTCCTGAAAGACGGAAACCTTTTCCAGTCTCTGGGCTGACATCTGCTTTCTTTTTGTTAAGTTTCCTAATGATTCTTTTCAGATATCTGTTTTTGATTTCCTTGTCCTTTTCACAATGGTAGAAGTAGGAACTCACAATGATAAAGATTATAATCACTCCACTTACTACCATTATGAGAACAATTATTAGAATGATTGCACACATTGGGTTTGATTTAGCCGGGATGGATGATGCGACAATCGTCAAGAAGATGGTATATGCCAGAAGTATCGTAATTCCAAGTGAAATTCTTTCCCCGGTTACTGTTGGCAGACAAAACACTAGAGGGTTCATTAATGCAAAAATGAGCATTGGTATAATAACAACAACACTGTAATATGCCCAGGGTCTTTTGAATGTAACATCTATAACAAACATATCAAAATGAAGAAATGATTTTATATACTGATTTATTTTTAACATATCCCATTCTGGATTGTCCCAAAACATATAAAGCGCAGGAGACGTTGACAGAGTTGAATCTTATTCTGCATTCCCCATACCTCGAAAAGTAAATGACATTGCTGTTTGTCAAATGGAAATTTAAGAACATTAGGCATGCACATCACGTCGTACGTGTTGATTGTTTTCCAAATTATTGTTCCCTCGTAATCTAAAGAAATATAGAATCTTATACCATCACTTATTGCTTTAAACTCCTTTAAGCTGTCTGTTAAGCGCAGGTATGGCAGCCAAACATCATCCGGAATTATATCTAAACTTGTCACATTGTTGTATGCCTTGGGATCCCAGGTTAATCTTGGGTCCTTCCAGATCAAGTCAATAGCAGTCACAAATACAAGCTTTGATTCTATTTCTACAAATGATGATATGTACAGAGGAGCTGCAGATAATGTCAGCTCTAGCTTCTCTGTGCTGTTCCAGTTTGGTTGTAATTGTTTTTGGTAACCAGTCATCAATTCTTCGTATAGAGATACTCCTAAGAGACACGGTGGAAATGTAAGAATACAAATGAACATAAGTGCACCATTTCTTAAAGCCATCTTTATGGAAGTAAAATGTACTTTGTGATATTCCTATATCAATATGGAAATCTGCAGTCAGTAATTGTAATTGTTATTAATAATTTTCTAATCGAAGTGGGTTTGAAACTATTCAACAATTAACTGATTTATTTTTTTATTCATTAAATATGATTTTTTTTTGGTGATTTTGTAATAGATCGTGATTGGAGTTAAACCATTTAACGACACACTTAATAGATGAAATTTCATCACAGTATATCAAATTTGTCTGTTTTAGTCCGCCCTTTCATATAAATAAAAAAAGAGAGAAAAACAATACAAATGTTTCAAATAAGAAGTTCCGAAAAAAAATTTCAGCATTGTTAGAGAGATTCGATCAAATTTCCTTACAGTTCTAAATTATTCTAATGGATAAAATATCTGTTATCATATAGTTATCAGTGGTATGATAAATATTATTCCATTAACGGAACAACCAATCTATCAATTTTATTGTTAAAAACTATTTGGGGGTTTTAAATGTAATGTAGATTGGGAAACACTAAAATTTTTATTGAAAGGATGCTAGGGAAATAGTAATTTTACCAGGTTAACGATAAAACAGTAAAAATCTCCATTATTTACGTTGCTGAATGCGGTTTTGTTGCTATGTGTGTGTGTGTATGTTTTATGTTTTTGTGTGGTTTGTTTCGTTATGAAGATTTTTTGTCTACCGGTTTTGTCTGTCAACACGGTTTTATGATGTTGATTACCCCTTCGGTACACATTTGCCTCTTTCATCAGCACGTATGACATGACACAAAATATAATATCTAGAAGTCGAAATATTTCTTGCCCCGTAAAAGTGTAAAAATCTTCATAACCTCATACAAGTCTTTTTTAAATAATTCTTGGTATATTTACCAGCTGTTTTTTACTTTATATGTTGTTGATGATGAAGTTTGGTTTTGATTGTCATTTCATTGAAGCAAGTAAGTTACCCGTTGTTTTGGTTAAGTATTTCAAAACATCTTGGTCGGTTACCGTGCTGGTGGACCAATGGTGCCCTAGTCTAATCACAAGCCTAGTCACCAGACCTGCCTGACACGAATTTACCAATATATTTTATAACTTGGTCATTTAAATTTCAAATTGTATGAATTCAAAATTCTTAAACACACTTAGTATCTTTACTTTTACTGCATTAAATTCTTATCATCGGTGCTTGGTTTTGCTTCCTGGGCGAACGTTTTTGATTTTAAATAATTTTCTTTCAATTCTATTGGTTTTTTGACTGTCCACCTTTTCATTCAAATGTTGTTGATAAGAGAATACTCATCGAAATGAGCATTTAAAGCATAACTAAATTAAAAGTTGTTATTCATGTTTTCTGGTATGAGTATTTGTTTTGTGTTTTAGTAGTTTAAAATTTGTTGGTTTTGATTGTAATTATGTCGAAGCAGGTAAGATGTAAATATTGTTGTCATGAGCATTTCAAAAATATTGAAAGCTTAAACATTCAAGCATAAATTTGAAATTTAATTCCACATAAGCTTCGGTGAGTCTTCTCAAGAGAGTTCCTTTACGTTTCGTTGTTCTCGTATAGTACTCTTGTCTCAGGTTCTCTCTTGGTGGATTGAACTTTATCGATTTGATTTTTAAAGTGTGTTATTGTTTTGTTCTTCGTACAAGGTAAACAGTTGGGGAAAGTTGGGCCCCAAAAAACTAGTTTAACCCCGCCAGATTTTATATGTGCCTGTCCTTCTCAAAGCTTTTGTTTGTCCTTGTCAACAATCTGTTTTTGTTTTATGTCCAGAAATGGGTCTTTCATTAATAATGTAGGGATTTGTTTGAATCTTATGTATTGTATTTTTAGTCTTTGACCAATGCAAGACAGCGAGCAGTGACCTCTATTCATGTTGAAGACTGCCGTCTGTTTTAAATTGTGATTTTTTAAATTGCCGCTTCATTAATGATGGTTGTGTCGCGTTCACTTACTCCACATCTCTTTATCGTCAATTCAGATTTTGTGTCCTTTAGAAACAAGGGTTGTTGTTGCTCCGAACCATTTCCCCTTTTATATAAAAGGGCTTATTTTCTTTTGTATGATAAAAATAACGTGACCTTCAAAAATAAAGTAAAAAACATTTTTATACCATTTTTAATCGTTTTTGAAGGTTACTACAAAAAATCTGCTGTTTTGGTATTGAAAATCTTCCTCAGTCCCAAACACACGACTATATCAGGCTATATAACAGAACAAAAACAACTGAACAACATCTATAGAAAACTGCAAAAAAATTAATGAATATTGTACATTGGGTCCAGATCATCGGCAACTAGTATAAATATTAAGTATGCACAAACAATTCCAATTATTAACACATATGAAACGATACAAAATATAGTATCTAGAAATCGAGCTATTTCTGGGCCTGAAAAACTAAGATATTTACCAGTCTCTGGGCTGACAACTGCTTTCTTTTTGTTAAGATCCCTCATGATTTTTTTAAGATATCTGTTTTTGATTTCCCTGTTCTTTTTACAATGATAAAAATAAGCGCTCACAATGCTGAAGATTATTATTATTCCACTTATTATCATTATTAAAACAATTATTATAATGATTGCACACATAGGGTTTGATTTTGCCGGGATTGATGAAGCAACAATCGTCAAGAAAATGGTATATGCCAGAAGTATTGTAATTCCATATGAAATTCTTTCTCCAGTTTCTGGTGGCAGGCAAAACACCAGAGGGTTCATAAATGCAAAAATGAACATTGGTATAATTACTACAACACTGTAATATGCCCAGGGTCTTTTAATCGTCAGATTAATTACAAACATATCAAATTCAAGAACAGATAATATCTTCTGACTGATTTCTATTAACTCCCATTCTGGATTGTCCCAAAACATATATAGCGCAGGCGACGTCGACGGTGTATGGAGTCGAATCTTATTCTGCATGCCCCATAGCTCGAAAACAAGGTGACATTGCTGTCTATCAAAAGGAAATTTAAGGACATTAGGTATGCACATCACTTCGTAAAAATTAATCGTTTTCCAGATGATTTTTCCCTCGTAATCTAAAGTAATATAAAATCCTAGACCATCGCTTATTGATTTAAACTCCTTTAAGCTGTTTGTTAAGCGCAGATATGGAACCCAAACATCATCCGGAATGATATCTATACTTGTCACATTGTTGTGTGAATCTGGATCCCACTTAAGCCTAGAGTCTTTCCAGATAATGTCAATAGCAGTTACAAAAACTAATTTAGAGTCTATGGCCTCAAATGATGAGATATAGACCGGGGCTGAAGTTAATATCAGCTCTAGCTTCTCTGTGGTGTTCCAGTTTGGTTGTAGTTGTTTTTGGTAACCATTCATTATCTCTTCATAAAGGGTTAGTCCAAAGACAACAGGTGGAAATGTGATAAAGCAAAAATAAAGAAGAATAATATTTCTTAACACCATCTTTGAAGACGACCAATATGAAGTTATATGTGTTGAAATACAAGCTTCTAAACACCAAAACATATACTCTTGTCGCAAATTCCTTGCAAATGAAAAAGGATTTGAAACTAATCAATAATCAATTGATATTTACTTTGTACTTGATGCATTTATCATTGTGATTATTTTTAGATTTCAGAACAAAGACTCTGATTGCAGTTAAACATTTTAACAAAAAGCTTAAGAGAATTCATCGTATTATCATATTATCTGATTTGGTTTGTTCTATAGACACCATAAAACGAAATGAGAAAAAAAAACAATTATGCAAATGCTTTAAAATGATTAAACTTATCAGATAAATTAAGTGCCAGGACTAATGTAATGCATTCTAATACTTATTTTTTTTGTTATTGATCAGTTTCGTGAAAGCTCTAGTGGTTCAGTAAACAGTAGTTCATTAACAGAACAATCATTTGATTGTGATCAATTTTCTGAACTATGGTACCTTTTTTGTATTTTACGCCCATTTGTAAGCGCTCAAAAGGATGCTTTCAAGCTTTCCAACAGATTATTTCATAATTGATTGCTGAATTCTTATCTATGCAGAACATGAATATTTTTTTTAGATTTTTGTTTATTAACGTTTAGCATAACGAAGCTGGCAATTGTCTGTTTCAATTTTAAAATTGTAAAAACCCCAAGTTGATTTCTAACCCAGGCAAAAGTTAATCTTAGTCATACTTTGGTTTCCAATTCGGCTTTTTTGTTTTTTTTATATTGACATAGTTTTTGGCATTTCCAATTAATGAGCAGAGCGCCTAAGATGAGTTTTAAGTAGACGTAACGCGTGTTAGTCGTAGAAAAAAATATTGTCGGAAACTTTGTTGGAATTTTAATTTGTTTGTATTACACATTGTAGATATATTTGGAATTTGTTTCGGCTTCTTTGTTCGACTGTTTTGAGCATGTTACATCCTTCGACACTTTGAATTAGACTTAAGAAATATTCTAAATCATCACTGCTTTAATATGAGTATGCACAGTAGACAGTTTTATAGACATTCTCCTTTGAACTTTATATCTTAAGGTTCATCTGTACCTTTCGTTAAAAATAGCGAAATTTTCTAAGACTTCATAGAGAAAAGGTAAGAATTTTTAATATCTAGGTCCAGCTACACTTTATATTTCAAAGGACTAAAGCCACGAACCCTCATATTTGGCCCTAAATCGGGCCATTTTTTTTTCAAATTCCATTGTTAGATAAGATTTTCGAGGCCAAGTAGTCTAGAATGATCAATTTTAAAGTTTCCTGTACTTGTGACGTTGTAATGACGTCATAAAGTGACACTAAAATTTAAAATATGCTAATTTCAACTAAATTTCACAATTTTCCACCTGGTTTTTGGTGAAAATGACATGGGCGCCACCCCTCGCCCATAAATATTTTTGCTTAACTTTTATAAATACATTATTTTCTTCATATTTCAACAAAAATTTCGATGGGCGAGGGGTGGCGCCACATAGAAAATCACAAAATTGTAACTGAAAAACAAGTCATTTTTGCCAAAAAGTGAAAAATCACTGATTTAGGCTATTTTTGAAGGGTTAGGATACTTGAAAATTCATTTATACACCATGGTCAAATCTTTTCTCTTTTAACACAGACATCCAGCTATACATACACAAATTTTGGTGTAAAACAAACCAATTTTGATATTTGAGTATTAACAGGGCCAACTATGGGGGTTCGTGGCTCTAGTCCTTTATGTGCAGTTTTGGCTGTGCATATACTGAAAATAGATTAGAAATAACGCCATGTTTTAAAGAAAGGTACAGATGAACCTTAAAGACATTTAAGGCTTGGACATTTCCTTTCTCTTATCGATTTATTTTTGTATGTCTGTACTAAATCGCCACCATTGCGGTCTTCAAATTTTCTGATATGTTTTTGCCTTGCTTTTTCTTTTTTCTTGTATATATGAAATTGATCATCTCACTTTGGTTATTTTGTTGTTATATTACCTTTATTAATCGTTTTATTTCAGGGCCTATGGTGGAGTATGATTATGGTATAATCACCGACAGAGACATCATGCCTATAGTCAGTACAAGTTTTGGTGGACAGACATCACCGACGGCTTCTGCTACAGCTTCTGTAGGTGACGTTAAGTGTGGTCCAAGGCCATTTGGTAAGAAATACCCTTTAAACTGATTTTTTTATGATTTGGTGTGCCTGAATATAAATATAGAAAAGGTAGTATGTCAAAACATGTTGGGTTGCTACTACAGTTATTTATGATCTTAAGTGTGATACCAGGTCATTTGGTGGGGATAGAAATAATATCTTCGAACGAAAGAGGGGGGATAACTTTAACATTTTATAGTTTGATATGAAATTGAAATGTTATATATTATTCAAAGACAAATTTTGCTACAAGCATTTTGAATTGATATTTTTTTCCTGTTTTTGGAACTAGTATTAAAATGGTTTGTTCATAAGTGCAATAATAGGCCTGGGTGGCCGAGTGGTCTAAGGTGCATGTTTGAATACCACATGACTGATAACCAGCCGATCACCCCTCAGCTGGTGGTCGAGTCACGTTTGTATTTAACATAAAGGGACTTCCCCAACTGATTAGGTTTGTCAGATACCTGCCTAAAGTCAGTGGCTATCTCCGGGTACTCCGGTTTCCTCTACCATTAAAACTGACAGCCCTATATGGCCCAGGTGAGTCGATAAAGGGCGTAAAACACCAACACACACATTAGTGCAAAAACGTCTTAAGTGTTCGAGAAGGAATGTTGCTATGTCTGGTTTCTATAATGTATGCACACTACTGAAATGGTTTATTCAAATGCAATTTATATAATAAAAATTACAAAAGTTCCGGAAGATAAGTGTTTAACTGACTCTGTCATTTGCCAAATATGAACGATATCAAATCATTCAGGCAAAAAACTTCCTAGAATAGCTGACAGAGTAAGTAATAAGTTATGAATTGCCGAATTAAATCTTCGAATCAGTTGTTTTCTCATCTCATCATACAAAGCGCTTTATGCTTTTATTTGTAAAACCTGGATTGTTTCTTTCAGTTACATATAAACAATTTAATAAGGACCATTTCAGACAGATGTTGCTTGTATTATTACTCTCATTATTACATTATTAATATTAAATGGCTCATTTGATTGAATTTCATTCTAGATTTACCTAAAGATTGCGAAGAAGTATTCAAAAGAGGTTTTACCAACAGTGGAGAGTTTATGATTTGGCCAGGAACTGGTGTAGAACCATACATTGTGAGGTGTGAGATGGAGTTAGTCCCTGGACATGGTAATATTACAATCCCATTCATAGTAGTATTTTTATCATATCTTTAATGTAATATAGTGGATTTTAATTTGTGTTTGTGCAATTTATGTACAGGATTAATAACCGAAATCGAAATTAACATTTAATAAAACAACCAAAATGATTATTAAGCAACTACTTAGTGAATGTTACGACCAAATATAAAAAGAATATGTTAAGATAACTCTACCTCCTGCATGGTTTTTCTAAAGAGTAAAAGAACAATGACTAAATATTTAAAAGCTCTCTATAAAAAAAAATTAAACATACTTATATGTAGGAAAGCTTCATTTGATCCTCTCTATTTCTATCACAAAATTTTTGTCCGTAGCTATCTTTATATCTGTCTACATATTTCTACAGGAGTTACTATAATTGGTCATAACAAAGAAGACCCAACACCAGTTGATAAAACCGTTACAGAAACTGTCACGTATAACAATGCCTCAAAAGAACAAGTGGAAGCTTTGACTGACGTGTCTTTGTATTGTTATCAACCAATCAAATTTGACTGCTACAATACACAGGTAGAATATTAGCCAATGAATGTTGACTTTTTAACAGAAATAAATGTCTCATGATATACTGTAAAAGGGGATAATTTCGCATTGTTTAAATTTCGCGTTTTCAGTACCAAAATGTATTTGCGAGGTTTTAATTTCGCTTTTTATTAGATCATGGAATATTGGGTCCTTCAAATATAGGAGATATTTTCACAAATTTGTTATGATCCCGAAATTAGCGAAAATAAACCCCTCTCGAAATTTCGCCTTTTACAAGAAACTTAAACGTATATCTTTGATAGTGTACCAACCAATCTAACATATTAATAAATTTAACGGACAGTAACCAATGATTTTATTTTCTTTCCTTCCAATATAGGTAAATATATTATTATAAATAAAAGAAAAGAAAGATTTTTCTTACGTGTTTGAATTCCAACCAAGAATCAACAAGACAGCTGCAATAACAAGATAAGAATTTGCTTTTAAAAAGACAATAAATATTTTGGCTTTTCATACTTAAAACCTTACGTGCAAAAATAAAAACGACACAAGAAAGTTACATTTCAAAATAGTGATAAATAATTAAATTTTGAAGCCTGATTTTCCTTATTTTTTTTACGATTTACAGTTCCTTGGCTATGGGAAATTTGATTGGACAGGAACTGGTGGAGACACAAACTATTACATTGGATCAGGTGAATCTGGAGGGTGTTCCTGTAGTGGAGGAATAGACAAATTATGTGGAGGAGATCAAAGTAAAGCACAACTTCAGCTTAGGTTTGTTTCAATAGTGCATGCTATAAATGCACAAGATTTTTTTTCTGATTGTTTATCAATTTTGAGTATTTTGGCATTCCATGAAAGGAAGTCACCTCCAAGTCTGTTTTAGGCGCTAAGAAGAAAGTAATATCTATGCAAGTTTTATAAAAATGTGTCCGTTAGAGAGTGATACTAGTTGTAAGACAAACTGTAGAATAGAGAGCTTTAGGTTTTAAACGTCTTGTCAAAATGATTATTATTAAAACTCAATTCATTATGATATTCATTATAATAATTTGAAATTAATTTTAACTTTTACTATTTTTGTCATTCTATCGGACAATGATTATTTCTTTTACTAATTTGTACACATATAATTGAAACAATGAAATTGGAAGCCTTCATTTTCATTGCACATATTTTTTTTGTTTTACCGCATTATGTTAATGTTACAGAAAATGCAGTTGTGATGCAGCAGAACTGCAGTGGAGAAGTGATGCAGGTGTTATTGCAAACAAGGATGATCTTGCTGTCTTCTCCATGGCCTTCAGAGATAATGGATTGGTTAATTCTTCAGGGATCATAACGCTTGGCAAACTTTATTGCAGCCAGAAAGAATTTGGTAAATTCAATAATGATTTATTCGGGATGTTCAAGTTTTACTCTACAGGATGTTTCAAGTTTTACTCTTTAGGATGTTCAAGTTTTTCTTTTCAGGATGTTCAAGGTTAACTCTTCAGGAAAACGCAATGTTCTTTTTTTTATTGAAAAAAACTGAATATGATATCCCTAATATGTTAGGTTTATCTTACGTGCTGTGTTGTGAAGCTTATAAATTCAAACAGTCAAACATTCATTAAAAAGTAATTGCATCTGAAAACCGATGCTTCACTCAGGATGGGAGAAAGTTATTACGTTCAATTAAAAGCGTCAAACCATTTTGTTGATTAAAAAAACTATACAAAATCAAAGGTCAGTATCAAAACAAAAATTTTCTGACTTTTAGATATCAATGAATGCGACACTGGTTTCAACGACTGTCATAAATGGGCAGACTGTATCAACAAGCCAGGAACATTTGAATGTCGTTGTAGACCAGGCTACCATGGAGATGGAGTGGCTGGAGTGTACGCTAATGGAAGAAATTGTTATGGTAAGTAGATATCATTTAATATGTGATATTAGCGAGCATAGCTCGCAAGCGGAGAGCTCTACGGTATTTGTTTCCGCGAGAAATTTGCTAATGCTGATTTAGATTTTTAATGGTCCGGAAAGGGTTATTATTTTTACAGGACCGGAGTGAATGTTAAAATAATTTATAAGAAAAGAAATAATGCTTAAAAAAATAATAAATTGCGCTATTTACAAGAAAATAATATTCTTCAAATAATAAATACACATAAGCTGCTCGTTTCGTCTTGGTTATATGCACGTACGAAACTAACGTGTCTCGAAGCTTAATCGCCCATTACCATCTCGCCCAAATACATTATATAAACAAAACGTAGTCCCTTTTAGCTATGCTCGCATTCAGGCAATGCCTACTCCATATTACATGTAATTTCATAATTACAAATCCAAAAACGCGGGTATAAACGGTTAATTTGGATATGCTATATATCGATATTTCAAGGAGTAACCTCTCATCAGTAGCATTTAAACCAAAACATTGGAAGGTCAAAATCCAAAACAGTTGAAAACGAAAAGTACTGTGATATTAATTTCATCATTAGATTCATTTTGGATTAGATGTTTATCATGATATCAGGGATTAAAGTTGTTGAAGTGTACTTCAAGTTAGGCAAGTAATTTAGGGTTTGTCCTCATTCTGCGGATTGTAATGATAAGATATAATCATTTCATGTATAATTTTAGGCATTCAAAAAGTAATTTCGTTCTTCAATTTAAGATGACAATGAATGTGCTCTTGGGCTCTATCCTCCTTTTTCATATTGCACCAATACTGTAAGGGCATTCCAAATGTAGTTTCATTCTTCATTTTCAGATCACAATGCATGTGGTTTGCGTCAATGTTCTCGATGTTCTATTGTCCCATGACTGTCGGGTCCTTGTTAATCTTTTTCTTGTATATTTCAGGTGACAATGAGTATGTTTTGAGACTAAGTTATTATTCCTAAGATTGTTCCAATACTGTCTTGTGTATTTTTACATGATAATGATGATAATGATTATGTTCTAGGACTCAGTCCCCATTCTTCAGATTGGATCAATACTGTTGGCTCATTTCAAATGCAATTTTGTTCTTCGTTTTAAGATGACATTGAATAAGCTTTAGTGCTTTGTTCTCATATCTCAGATTGAACCAATACTGTTGGATCTGTTTATGCTTTGTCACGTGTATCTTTAGATGGCAATGAGTGCAGTTTATGACTATTACCTCATTCAACTGATTGCAACAATAGTGTCAAATCGTTGTTAAGATCTGTCTGGTGTATTTTCAGATAACAATGAATGCGCTCTCGGACTATGTCCTCATTCCTCAGATTGTACAAACACTGTAGGATCATTCCAATGTAAATGTAAAGACGGCTACAAGCAGGTCGGACCAGAAGAATGTAAAAGTGTGTATAATAAAATGGCATTTGTTTGGTTTTTTTTATTTGTATTAATTTTTATTTGTTATAATCACCCTTTGAGAAGCATTAACTTCCAACGTGAAAGACTTCCTTGTCCTAATTAAAACGTTTCTATCAAAAATAAGTTTTGTATGTATTCTTTGTAAGAATATTAAAAGTTATAACTTAATTAAAACTAGCATATTTACTTTAAATTATAATGCATATTTTTGCAGTTAAAATGTTGAATAAAAACCAATGTAGCTAACATTTAATTATACTGTAGGTTATTTTGGCTGTCAAAATATTTGTGAAGACATTGATGAATGTGCTGATCCAAGCTTAAATGATTGCAGTCCAGATGCAGTGTGTACGAATTTACCTGGAAGTTACCACTGTCGATGCAAACGCGGGTTCAGAGGAGATGGTGTCGAATGCATGCGTAAGTATGAATTTAAGTGATAGCCATACTGATGAATACGTTTATAGCACATATTCTTTTGAACACCAGTTTATTTAGAAAATAACGCTGTTGTAGTTTTTATTGTTTACATTTGTTGAATATACACATTTAGTTATGATTCAGAATAATAATTCAATTATGCCTTAAACTGAAAAAACAAACACTACTTTTTGTAACTGTAGGTTTAAACTTTCTATTTCTCATTAATTGATAAGTATCACGTCTTACTTGCATTCTAAAGTCTCCTTTAGACAATCTTATCTAGAATAGATATTCATATTTCTATGTCTGTTACTTCCCTTTTTTGATTTCAGCATTTGGTCTCTGCTCTTGCTTTGGTGACCCTCATTGCCTATCATACGATGCTAAATTCCTCCACTTCCAAGGAGATTGTCAATACATCATGAGCCAGGATGGATGTAATGGAACAGAACAAACTTTCCAGGTCCTAAACAAGCACTGGAACAAAGATATACCTGGACTGCATGATGCAACATGGATTAAAAAAGTCACATTTAAATTTCTAGGCCATGTAAGAGAAATATAGCTGTTATACCAATCTAGGTTTTTTGATTTTAAAGCAAACAATTTTGTTTAAATTATTTTTCTCTTTGCATGACCAAGAAAATTTGATCAACAATTACAATATTTCCATGATGTATGTATTACCTAATTGTACACTTTATTTAATAAAAAACTTCATAAAGATGTTCATAAAACTAGGCAAAACTTTGAAAAAGATTACACTTCAAAAGATAAGGTTAAAAAAGAAAAACTTGTATATAATTGTAAGCACCGAGTACATATAGTAGCACTAAGTTACTCTAAACGATAAAACTAACATATTTTCGCCAGCCGATAGATTGAATGTAATTCATTTTATTGTAACAGCTTATATGTAAAAAGAAATGGTGTATATTGCTTGATTATATTTTTTAATGAAATATATGGTCCTTTTTGATGTATGCATAGAAGTACATACTTTTGTGAAATGTCTCTGAAGCTGTATTCAGGATGCAGCTGCTAAATTACAATCTATTGAAAAGAAACATCCATCATCAAAAATGAACTAGTAAATTAAAAAATAGAAAATATGTACCATTGATCAAAGGTAAAATTATCTACATATAATGAGTTACCTATTTCAAAGATTATCATTTACTTGTAAAAGGAATGTCTATTGATATAAAAGGGTTTTTTTGTAGGTTGTTGAGTTAGAACAGAATCATGTTGTATTAGTAGATGGCTATAAAAAGACTTTACCTGTAAATCATGCAAATATGCTGATTCACAAACGGGGAAGATGGATTGTAAGATATTATATTATATTGAATAAACAACAGAAAAAGCAAAAGTTAAGGCTTTTTTGCATCTACTTGTTGTCAATAGCAATTTTCGACAAAATTACAAATTTGAACAAAAGGAGATTTGTTTATTTCAATAATATCTATGCTTTTTATGAACATTCAATTGATTGTTTTACTGTTACCCTTTTGCATGTTGAAGGCTTTAACCATTCACTTTACTTAAAAGGTTAAAGGGTAGTATATTTTTTATTGTATAATTTCTATCATAGACGACATTAATTGAACTGAAATGGCCTTTTTGTCAAATTAATTATATCTTGTTAAACTATTATCAGAAATGTATTCACTCGTAGAAAATACATAGATATAAATATATTGAACTGGCAAGCTTGTGCAATTAAAAGTTCTTTACAAAAGATTTTTTCAACACTTTCTTCCGCAACACCTAAGTTCATTCTCGCTACGGCGCGTTCTTGATCGCTCTTCAGTTGGTTTTGTGTTTCTAAGTTTTGTGTTTCCAAGTGCTGTTCTCGCTGACGTTTACTGGTTTTGTTGTTATCTTTTTTTTTGACAATCGAATGCTACTTTTGTGCCTCTTTGCTTCTTAAAGGTAATAATCAAATAGTATTGTACATCTTTTTTAAGGAAGTGTTAACTAAACTTGGTGTTCAAGTCAACTGGGATGGTTATGAAAAGGTTGAGGTTAACGTTCCTCAGAACTATCGCGATAAAATGTGTGGTCTGTGCGGAAATTATAATAGTGATCCTTCTGACGACTGGACCGTCGGTGATGCATGTGCTGGGGCCGGTGAAGTAGTAAGTAGAAATATTAAGTAAATTGTGTAATGTATAACTACTCCTCAATCCTTCCTTAGATATTTATGTTCTATTTTCCTCTCTGTACCACCTCTTTGTAGCATATTTATATTTCTCGACTGTCTTTACATGATTAATTTCATATTTAGCCATATGCATCCTTCCACTCAAAGATGACATCTTATTCCCAATATACCTGTTCCAGTTGTATTTTTATGTCTTTTCATTATTTTCACGTTATCATTTTAAGTTCCTTACAACATGTCGTATTTCTATATCAATTTTTGTGCAAACAGAATCCTCTCATCGACACCTCCGTCCATACTATTAAATCATTCTGGTTTCCTTTATTTTATTTTTTCTCCTCATCTTTATCTTATTCTCATATAAATGTATCACAAATACACCGTTTCCTATAAGTTAAAACTTTTTTTTTCACCTCTGAAATTTGAGATTGGTCTTTTCGGTAGTTTTGTTATAGATTGCATTTCTTTTTCATATATTATTCCTATTTTTGATCTGACCTGATGCCATCTATTTGCAATTTCCAACAGTTTTATGAATATAATTATTTTGTGGTTTTCAATTTTTTTATTAATTTATTTACGACTGTACACTTTTAAAAGTTTTGATACTAGCAACGTTGAAAGTTTGTTAGCAAATCGTATCTTAATATGAGCTAGCACTGTTATACCATACACGCTATTTCCTATAAGTTTCAACGTGTCTTTTGTTATCAATCATTTGCGTCATCATATTTTTATTCATTCAAATTGTTTTATTATTGTTTTAAGACTACCAATGCTGACAAGTTTGGAAATTCATATGTTGATGTAAACTACAAGGACACTAACCCACAATGTAACTGGGAATGTAACCCACCACCACCGCCCAAAGTTCCGTGTGGTGGCTTGGATATGGATCTTGCCAAGTTTTATTGTGAAAAAATCTTCGCAGAAGGCAGTAAATTCCAGGTAATACTTCACTGACTTGTCTTGAAATAACGTGCTATGAAAATGATTTATAACTCTGCTATTCTTATATTATTTATCGAAAGTTAAATTTGTAATTTTAATGTTTGAAATTTTGAATTCTTTACTTAAACTTAATAGTATATACAAGAGATTTTCCCAATGTTTTAATTGCAGACTTGCCTACAAAAATTAGATGGGGATTTGGCAATGAGGTACGAGGATGCCTGTATTTTTGATTTGTGTAAAGTTACAGATAATCGTCACATCGTTATGTGTGCCCATGCAGAAAATCTTGTAAAGGAATGTCAGGATAACTATGATACAACCATTACAGACTGGAGAACACAGGATATGTGTGGTAAGGGCGACCATTTGTAACGTAATATTTCGCTCTATAACACAATGTCTTCTTTAGATTTAAAAAAAAATTATAGGAACTGTGCTTTTATTGCTGCTTTTTATCCTAGAATCACGTCTTTGAATACATTTACTTAGATACACGTTTTAGACAGCCTTTATTGCCATCAGTTGCAACTAAATGTTCAATATCGAACTTTATTAACTTTGATGCCGATAATTCGACCAGATATTTCATGGTTTGGGGTCATTGGTCTCATTGGAATAGGTTAGGATCAATTAATGTAATAAATGGGGAATTCAACTTTATTTATTTTACATATTTAAACGAAATAACACCAATTTCAAATGCATTCAGTGGTAGACATCGCTTTGTGTATTGATTCTGCAGTGTAAGTTCGTGTTGGCTGAAATGTGATATCGATTTTACACCTGAGCATCTTTTTAAGAGCAGATTTAAATCTTTCATGTTCTCTAGTAAATATTTTATAAAAGGAACATGAGACCATAACGCATATGTTAACTCCAACTGCAATTATTTTTATGAGCTGTTTGGCCATTTCTGAATTTGATTCATCATCAGCAACACTAGAACCCAAACATAGGAAATCCACACTTCACAAAATGTGTTGAAAATGCATAAAACCAAATGAAATCCGAATAATCAGTAATATCAGAAATATCTAAGGACAAACTACGATGGAAGGAGTGAATCTTTAGGTTTTAGAATTTACATAAATTGAGATAATAGTATTAATCTAAGGTACACCACATCTAATAATTACATAGAGCATACATCCAAAATACGGAGAATTGTTCTACAAACTCCACACAGCATTTAAGACAAACTCCTGTAATATATATTTTTTAAAAGGATATGGAGTAATAAACGTGGTAGTATGAATTAAGTTTAAATTAAAAGTTTAAATTAAAAGGAATTAAAAATATATTTATTATTATGCTTTGTTTGCTATTTAGAAATACTCTATTTTATTGACCGGGTTGGTCACGGGTCAATTATTTCGGACTTTTCCGTTTAAATCCCACCTAAAAGACGGAGAAAGTTAAGATCCGCTCAACCTTGTGCCTAAAAAAGAGTAATTATATGCCCTAAATTATCTCTATCTATGAGTTTTAAATTTTCTATTAAACTAAATCCTGTGTGTTGGCTAGTTCCTGTACGTTTATTCTCGTTTTCTTTTGTCTGTGTTTCTCTCTTGTTGAATTGAACATTAATGGATTTCTATTTTTATTTTGTGTTTATATTTGTGCTTTGTTAATGATTATCTATAGGGGGAGGTTGGACCCTCAAAAATTAACCCCGTCACAGTTTATATGCGCCTGCAGTCTTGAGCCAGGTATCTTTGACAAAGTTTTTGTTTAAATTTGTCATTTTCATGTATTATTCTCTGTTTAAGAAGAGGTCTTACTTTGACTATTTCAGGTCTGAATTAGAATTAAATGCATTTTATTTGACTTTAAGCCAATCACAAAACAGCGGGCGCGCCTACTGGCCTCGTTGAAGGCTGCTTTTCTTTGTGTTTTTTTTTTAAATCGCCGCTTGTTTATATGAGCTGTGTTTCATTCACTTATTCCACATCTTATTATCTTTAATTTGTAGTGTGTTTGATTGCCTTTATATCCGAAGGTTTTTAATCCGAAATTTACTGAGACCATTGACAAAATTTTAACGATTTTTAACAGGCAGACTTTTTTCAGAAGTTAAAGTTTTACTGCTCATTAATTGTGCCCGCATAATATATCTGGTTAATATAGAGCTGGGATTTAACATTGATGATAAGCACACTCTTTTTGCATTGAACGTTAATTTAATCGAACCAATTATCGGATAGGAGCAATATTTGGTATAGATTAGACAAAATTATAATTGAACCAAAATTACTAGGTCTTGAAACAATATATTTTGTATATGTATTTTATCATTAAAGAACCTAGCTGTCCAGAAAATATGGAGTATTTAGAATGTGGAAATATGGAAAGGGTAAAAAACTGTGACAACAGAACCACAACCATAACCTCTATGACACAGCCAACAGAGCAGTGTCTTGCAGACTGCTACTGTAAAGAAAATATGTACATGGATGGCAATCAGTGTGTGGAGTTTGAAAAATGTGGATGTTTGTATATGGACTCATATTATTCAGTAAGTCATACTCATATTACTTTTACCAAATTGTAATATATGTATAATTGAATTGATAAGAATGTAAAATTGTTAACTAAATGGCACTTACTTGCTTTTTTTTTTTACTTATAGTTGTGGTTGTGTTAAGGTTTTTCGTTTATGATGTATTCATTGTATCACCATTTAATAATCATTTACTCCTAGCTTGAAAGACCTCTTTTCTTTATCTTTATCAAAACTTTTCTATAATAATGTAATTTTTGTATGTTTTCTTTGTAAGAATATCAAAAGTTATAACTTAATTGAAACTAGCATATTTACTTTATCATAATGCATATTTTTGCAGTTAAAATGTTGTATAAACACCAAGTAGCTTACATGTAATTATACTGTAAGTTATTTTGGCTGTCAAAATATTTGTGAAGACATAGATGAATGTGCTTTATAATCAATCAATTAAAATTAAAATCCTATAATCCAAGAAAATATTATTTTTATTTACTGTTAAGAAAGATGTTTTGTATTAAAATGTACGTCATCATAATTATTTCATTGAAAATAATTGTGATATGATTACAGGCCATTCTTTTTCTACCCTCCCTGGGTTTGCTAAAGGGTTACTTAATGCGAATTTATTGTCATTGTCTCTCAGCAGGTACCTGTGTAATGGTTAAATAAACATAAATGTAATTTTTTTTTTTTTTTTTTTATACAAATTTATTGTATTACATCCTGTTACAATTTCCTCAAGATGCCCAGGGAAAGCATATCTTGCGGTTCCCCGTAATTACATTATTCTTCATCCCCGAGGACACAAAAGTTAAGAAGAAGAGTATTTGTTGAATATATACATAAATATTGACCCTGGTTTAAATGACACAAAATAAAATACACAAACACATTTAAATAGTTGAATGAAATACCAGAACAATTTAAATTGACGAGCATGTTATCTGAGAATACATGTGATACATGTTTTAATTCGATTCTGGATTTAATTTTGGATTTAAACGAAGAAACAGACGTGTTTGTAAGTTACATGTAATTTATAGCCTCTAAAATCTTATTTTTATTAATTGTATTTTTCCTGGATGGTTTAACAAAATTGCATAAAGAGGATTTAAATAGATACAGCCATACATTGAACAAATTATTACTTTGGGGTCGGAAGTTGCCAAATTTGATTTTGTTTCTTAATTTCCAAATGTTCCATTTTGAAAAAAAGATAAAAGTATTTATTGTATGAATCTCGTCAAACTTTTCAACGAATCCTAGTAACATTGATTGTTCTGTAATAACAATAGGTATAGAAAATACTAATACAGGGTCGTTAAGTACAATATTAAGATAGTTTACAATAGACGTTGCAAAACTACAATGAAAAAACAAATGTTCTAGACTTTCAACATTATTGTCTGCATTTAAAAGACAGAAGTGACATTTACCATTTGATTTTTTCATTAATTCTAATCTTTTCTCGGTGTACAATATATTGTAAATGGACTTCCATTGAAAATCTTTGATTTTGTAATCTATGTCTATATTTTTCAATAGATAAAATATTCGTTCCCAGTTAATTTGAATAGTATTAGTAAAATAAGTGTTCCAATAATTAATGCATCTTGGTATACAATTTTCTTTAGTATTTAAAATTTCTTTAATGTCTTTAAGTTTTAGTTTATTACAATTCAGAGGTTTGCCATTTTTTAAAATTTGAAGATCATTCAAGATACTGAAACTGGACCTAAACGTTGAATTAATATTTTGTTTAACAATAAAGTCCGTTATGGCCTTATTGATTCTAGAGTATTCCGCGAAACAGTTTCTTTTATCTGATAATCGCAAGAAAATATAATTGAAGGACTGGAGTTTATCGTTGTTTGTATCCCAAATATCATTCATTGTAGCTAAATGGCTCTTACTGTAAGAGGGTAGAAATAAGGAGCTGCCTTGAAAAGTTATGTCTCTATTTCCCATAATGCAGTTGCGTAAAATTTCGTCTTTTGAAGACGATTTCTGTAAGTTGTATATTATGTTCGCCCATAACTGAATAGAGTGTTTATAGAATAAGGGTAGAGAGTTCAAATTTATCCCTTTTAGATTTGAACATTTGCATAGGAAAAAGTTATCATTGAACTTTGCATCAAAAGATCTCAAGTAAGATTTTCCAATTGCATTCCAGCTATCTAAAGGTTCGTGAAATATTCTGTAAATAGATTTGACTTGAAAACTCTCTATAATGGTTTCGAAATTACTCATCCCAATCCCCCATTTAAATCATTTAAACAGCAAGTTTTCCTGTCTACTTGACTAACTCCGCCATCCCATATAAAGTCCCATATCAGTCGGTTTATATCTTTTATTATTTTATCTGGAACGCAACGAATTTGAATTTCATATGTACATACAGATAATATAAGTGATTTGACAATAAGAGTCTTTCCTTTAAATGAGAGTTTGCGACTTTTCCAAACATGGATACAATTTTTTATTTTTTCAATAATGTTGAGCCAGATTTTAGAATCGTCTATATTGTATCCATGATGTATTCCCAAAGTTTTTACATTGTCTTTTACCCAATTTATTTTATCAAACTTAAGGCGTTTTCTTCTTGAAGCGCCAATACAAAGACCTTTCATTTTGTTAAAATTTATTTTAGAGCCTGACGCTTTTTCATACATGTTGAGTATATCAAATGATTTTTTAACAGATTCGATATCTTTGTTAAAAAGTTGCGTGTCATCTGAAAACATGCTTAATTTGATTTCCAAAAGATCTCCAGGGTTGTTTCCCGGAAGACAAATTCCTTTTATGTCAATATTTTGTCTTATTGCATAAGCCATCGGTTCAGCTTGCCAAATGTACAAAAAAGGTGCTATGGGGCAGCCCTGGCGAGCTGATCTAGAAAAGCTAAAATATTTTGATAAAAAGCCATTTGTTTTTATAAAGGTTATAGCATTTTTAAGAAGCATTTGAATCCATGACCTAAAGTTAATACCAAAGTTGAAATTATTCATTACTAAGTCCACCCATCCCCATTCTACGCGATCGAAAGCTTTTTGTTGATCAAGAAATATGATGATTCCTTCATCATCTTCCCGATCAACATATTCTATAATGTCTTGTATCATTCTATTAGCATCCGATATGTATCTACCTTTTACAAACCCTCTTTGGTCAGAATGAATTATTTTCGGGAGTACTGGTTTTAACCTTTCTGCCAATATTTTTGCAATAATTTTATAATCATTGTTAAGCATGGAAAGTGGTCTCCAATTACTTATATTTTCGCGTTCTCCGCTCTTATGAAGAAGAGTTAGGACACCTCTATACTGAGATTTTGATAAAGACTTTTCTGTAAATATTTCTTGAATAAGTTCGTAAAAATCATCTTTAATTGTATCCCAATAAAGTTTATAAAATTCAGAAATAATTCCGTCTTCTCCAGGGGATTTACATAAATGTAATAAGTCACAACTGACGTGTGGTATAATAAACAGGAATTCCTAATTATCAATACCTACAGGTGTCAAAACCCAATGTACAAACATTCAGAAACAAAAGTTGATGTGCTAGATCATTTATTTTCATTTTAGCATTTAAAACAATACTGTGTTTTATATACAAGATAATCACATCACAAAATGATTTTTTATTACTAAAAATGACTTATTGAAATTGATTTTTATACCAAAAATATGCCTAAACATAGATGCATACAAAAATTTTATATATATTGGCAATTCAATAATTAAGGAAATGGTGGATTACTGTCAAAATGAGACTTTGTGGTATTCAGATATTTTGTGTGATTTACAGAATAAATGACAGAAAACAAAAAATAAAAAACAAAATTCCATTTTTGTCAGCTAGTTAAATTGAATATAAAAGTTTAAATGATATAGCATGATTAAATAATGCATTCGAAATCATATGACAAATTTTAATTTTTTGTGATCTTTCCCTTCAAACTATTATGCTCAGAAATGTTGAGCCAATGCCGCTTTTTACTTAACGTAACTCCATCATAATTGTCTTGAGATGTATTAGGCAGGAGAGACATACGTAGACGATAAATGTGAGAATATACACACATGTACATCAAGTGGTGATTTTACCTCAAGACCTTTGACCTGTAGTGAGAATGCCACATGTTCCCTTGAGTCGGGTGTCTATGGTTGCCATTGTAAACAAGGATTTATGGGAGATGGAGAGACTTGTGAATGTATGTAATGATTTAAAATGTTGAGTTAACATTGGTGCTAGATGGTTTAAGATGTTTTCCATAGTTATAAACAATCAACATCATCTTAAGTTAACCTCTTGTGTTACAGGGTTTAGTAAGAAAACGATTTAAAAATAGATTATTTGTTTTTACAAGTATTTTTGTAAGCATAATTTAATTCCAAAAATTGAAATCATCAAGATTAGTATAATCATTAAATACCTGTTTTGTTAGATTCCATCCAAATCCCTATTGTCAAGTCTGAACCAATTTAGAATCAGTACGATTTTTAATTCAAAAGATATAAAAAAAAATATGTTCCATGTTTTGTCTAATCTTTTTGCAATTTGATATGTCAGATCTAGTTTGGCAAATCTGTTACAGTAAACCAAGTTATTTTTTCGACTACAATATTTTCGCGTTTTTGTGTCGTAGGGCTATTTTGCGGCTATTTATTTTCGCGATTTATCGTAAAAACCATTTAACTACTATTGAAATGAGTAACTTCGCGACGATTTACTTTCGCGATTTTTTGTTCCTCGCGAAATCCGCGAATATAAATAGATCGCGAAAATAAGTTGGTTTAACCTTAATTGTAACGATTGATGAATTATTTTTTAGTCAATCCTTGTGGATCTAAACCATGTAACGAGAATGAGAATTGTCTTGTTGTGGACGACTCATATATTTGTGAATGCCAAATGGGTTTCCAAGGAGACTGTAATCACTGTGAAGGTACACCCAATTCTTTAAAATCAAAACAATTATTACAAAAGAAAATCAACTTTTATCAGAACTTAGACATTACAGATTTGCTTATAACCCTAATTGAGAACACCAAGTACAAGATTGTTGATAGAAACTGTTTATATCATTATGCTTTGTGTGTATATTTCAAGGAGTAACTGCGCGTCAAAGTGTTTAAATCAAAATTATTTGAAGATCAAAATGCAAAGTGTTGAAAAAGTATTTTTCCCTTAACAGTTCTTAAAGATATAATTCAAAGTTTTTTAAAGACTAGTTTCATCACGGTTAAAAGAACCAATTCACTGAAAGATAATGGTTAAATAGCTTGACAACTATCTATTTCTCATGTAGATATTGACGAGTGTGCTACCAAGACACATGACTGTCCACCACATTCCAGGTGTAAGAACACCGTTGGCAGTTTTACATGTGACTGCATTCCAGGATATGAGAAAGAAAATGGCAGATGCAAAGGTATATTTAATCCAACATTTGATTTGAGGGAGGTTTGGCGCCATATAACCTGGTTTAACCCACTATTTCGTTTTAAATGCCTGGACCAAGTCAGGACCATTGACTGATTCGTTTTTGCCATTTTCTCTGGACTATGAGATTGAACATTCAAGTTCGGTAGTTTTGTTATTACCTTATTATTGAATCACCTGTACAAAGTTAGGACCATTGTGATCTATATTTTTCCGGTATGTCTTCAATGTTTTGTCTTTTCACTTGGACATTGAGATTTGTCCTACAAGTTCGGTAATTTTGTTATTCCCTTTATTGCTAAGAATCGTATTGCACTTAATTTTGTGGCAAATGACGTTTTATTATAATCCTAAAATGTTCCAAGACAAAGACAATTCATTAAATTCCTTGTTTTTTTCTAATAAATCTATCCACCCTATGTTACTGTTTATCATATAGGTAGATAAAAAAGTATTGGTGTAGTGTAAATCATTTACAAAATCAAACCAATAATTTTATATTGATTATCCATTATATTAAGTGCCTATATAAAGTCAGAATTGCGATATTCGTATCGCCTGTATGTAATCGTCAGTTTAGTCTTTTCTCCATTGATATTTGACATTAATCATTGCAGCTTAGCGAGTTTGTTGATACATATAGTATTATCCAGATTTTTACTCAATCATCATTTTATGGACTTATTTGTCAAACCTGTCGTTCATATAAAGTTTAAAAGAGTGCCGGTATTTTGAATTTAAATGTTAATTTAATAAGTATTTTGTTTGGCGCAAATTTGTTTTGACATAATTTTTCTGGCTCTTATTCAAAAAAGGTAAAACACACTTTATCAATATCAATATCTTGCAAATATATATTAAATTTATTAAATAAAAGATCATATTATCATACATATCAATGATTGTTGTAATTTATTTGAAATACTCAAAAGTTGGAAGGCTCTTTGATAAAGAATTACTAACATATATGTGATTTCATATTATTTGTGTTCTTAATTTACTTAAATATAAAGTATAATATAATTTTAAATCAAAATAATATAATATAAATTGAATCATATTTCAGATATCAATGAATGTAAAGTAGGTACAGACACTTGTGGAGATGGAACAAAGTGTTACAATACTCCTGGGTCTTATCACTGTGAACCATGTTCAGGTAAGATATTTAAGAGGCCATTGTACCTGATGTTTTAAACAATGAAGTCGTATAAAAAAAGTAATTATTTTATATGGTTAACATGCAAAAGTATGCCAAAACTTATTATAGCTGTAGGCGACATCCTAATTAGCTAGATTGTGTTGTATCAATACCTAACAGAACGACCATGACAACTAAACATTAGAATTCACTTCTTTCATGTTTTCTTTTTAACAATTTAAATATTTATTTTAAAATATATTACATTTATTAGGATTCAAATTTATAGTTTATTTGTCATAATAAATTAAAAATTTATGCTCATCTTCCTCAAAGCGACACGAAGGAAAGGTGTACCAAAGGGGTAATCAAGCCTCATTGTACCGAAAAGAAATAGACAATATCGGTAAACAAAAAATCATCAAAATGCAGCACACCAGTCACAATGCCAAAGATGAGTTGATCAAATTCAAAAAGGATGACAATACCAAACTCTATGTCAAACCAACAACTGTGCTCATCTGACAGATAGAAATCCCGTATGTTTCTACAACCACATGATGTTTTCCGTAAAAATTATTGAGTGATGACAACAACCTGGGAGTAACATACCCCTGTGTGACTCTCAAGGAAGACTTTCAACAAGGCTCTATGACAAACGTGATGACTTCAACTTTCCAATCGTCAACTTCCCCTTCTTGTGTAGCAACATTCCGTCCGCTCCAGCTTATGGAGTTTACGTATCTCAATTGATTCGTTACTCCAGAGCGTGCGGGACTTACATCGATTTCCTTAGCAGAGCGACACGTCTGACACAAAAATTGCTCACACAGGGTTATGTTGCTCCTCGATTGCTGTCTTCATTCAAGAAATTTTACGGAAGACATCATGTACTTATAGACAATTATGGGATTTTGATCTCTCAGATGAGTGCAGATGTTGGTTTGTCATAGGGTGTTGATTTGTCTTCCTTTACCGGATTTGACACGCTGAATGGACTATTGGCAACGCGACGGGTGTGCTATAGCAAGCAGGAACTGCTTACTCTTCCGGAGCACCTGAGTTCACTCTTGTTTCGACTGGAGTTCGCGTTGTTGATTGATATTCAGTTGTTTTATGTTTCCATGTTTTACATGTTGTCTGTTTTTTGTCCCGTTCTTGTTGGTGTTTACTGGTTTTGTCTCTGCCCTTTCGGACTTTTGACATTCGGATACCCCATTGGTACCTCTGCTTCTTTAGTAATTGTCTTGTTTGCTTAATTTTTGGAGAGTCATTATAAAGTGTATTTGCGCACCAAAAGCACTGAATTTGATTTGATGGAATATTGAGGTGGAACTTTGAAGTTCTTAATCTTAGATTTTTGCTGTTTTAGATCATTCACCTGACAACAAATGTTGCACATGCTACGGTGGAAAATGTAACAATGTTGGAAAGGTCAGTGAATGAAATTTAATACCATTCTACTTTTACATTAAGGGGGTTTCCAACACTTTGGCTTAAATAAACTTGATTCGTTTAATTTTCTTCATTTAAAATCTTGTTAAAATATGTTCTTTGATAAAATGAAATTAGATGCTAAATCTAAGGAAAATCAAACAACACATTTTTCAGGAAAAACTTATTTAACTTAAAAAAAAGTTTCAATATTTCTGATTTTCATCACTGAAATGCTTGATTCCTTTAAATGAAAAGGTCTTAGTATAGACATTCTTGGGATTTCAAGAGATATTTCCCTTATAATTTCTTTTTCCCTTTATTTTAAACATTTCCTTCAAATATTGCCAGGCGCATACGTACATGCATCTTTGAATAATTATAGTAATTTTTCTTTTGTACTTGTAAAAGACTTTATTTGTTTTTTAAGATGAAGAGCTCCAAGATACGACAAACTGTTTTCCACACTATTTCAACTTCCAAAGTTTCCAAATAATTTGATTTTTAACACAGTTTGCATCTTTTTAAAATATATTTTTGATCCCCAGCTATGTGGTACAGATGGCGTGACATACAACTCTGAAAAAGATCTGATCATTGCAAGATGTAAAAAAGGCAAAAAGATCAATGTTGATTACAAAGGGGAATGTATCTCAGGTAAAAACAAACTTACAGAAAAGGAAATCATAAAGGCTTTGAAATATTAATCAGGGAAAATATCAAAGGTAGGAAAGTTTATATGGAAAAGTATATAAGATACCATCAAGGAAATGATCAATGTACAGAAATGCTTAGGGGAAGTATCAAAGTAAAAAAATGCTGATTGGAAAAAATATCTCAAAAAAATATCTTGATGGGGAATGTATAAAAAATTAAACAATTCATAAAATGTTATAAAAAAATAGGAATTGATGATCATTCAAAGTATAAATAAGGTTATAATAAAAAGATATACTAGACTGGTTTCAGTTCATTTTTGATAATTAATCATTTAAACCTTAGAAAAACGAAAATTGACAGATTAATACTAGGTAAACCATTTGAACTCTGTATTAAACTCTATTGGTCTTTAAAACGATCAACAGAGACGATTTAACATTGAGGTTAACAGCATACTTGAGCTTTCATTTTGATAGCACAGTACGCCATACGAATCAAGTTTAAGCCTGTAGTAACATGAGTAAGGTTTATATCTTCTAAAAGGAACTTTAAAGGTTAAAAATGGTACAACAATTCTTCAAAAGCTTGTTATGGATATCATAGCAAAGATAAAAATATATGGTGAAATAGTTAGATAGAAGCATGGGAATGGATTAATTTTATAAATCATGCTGATAATCATTGCTCCACAGCTAAAAAATAAAAAAGGAGTGATAGGTAAAAGATACTAATGGCCAAAGTGGAAAATTTAGCCGTGCATTACATGTAATGGTGAATATATCAGATACTTAAGGGTTAGTTTTCAAAGTTTCGTTATGTTTGAGCACAAAAGAAGAATTTAAAAGTATCAGAGTACAAATACCTCCGATGGAAAACAGCTCAAAGACGAGATTGGACTAGTGGATTATAGATGAATGAAAATCATGACAGTGATGTTAATATTTTTGTAAGATAAATATGAAGTATGGTGCTAAAATTCTATACAATTTAAAGTTTGGTTTGATTTAAACATACATGTGTTGTATTTATATTTTAGAATTTTTGGGTATAATTATACTTTCTTATTTTATTTTTTATTTCTCTGTATCAGGAGCATGCCCGACGGAAAACATATGTCCTAAATACCAGGAATGTATAACTGATCCGATGACCAATATGCCAACATGTGTATGTAAAAAATGTCAGCCTCCTGAGGAAATTTATTCTGAAGGTATGTTGGTATTTCACTAACACTCCTATGGTAAACCTTTTTTTTTCATGTTGATTATCATTTGACATTTCGAACCGTTTCCGTTGCTAATTGCCTTTTTGTATCATTCCATTTTCACATAAACATGTTTACAACAGTCAGAAAGGTTAAGTGATAATATTTATGACATTTACCCCTATCCTGTTTTTGTAATTCATTGTAAAAAAAATGCTAATATGTTTATCCTTGATTTTTTTCGTAAATAAAGTTGTATAATTTTATTCATTGATAACATGTAAATATGTCTGTTTAACATTTTGAAGCTATTAAACATTTTAATTCTGACTCAAAGAAGAAAAAGATAAACCTCATCTTAAAATTTGTATATTTGCAGTATAAATCGGTTATAATTTAAATGAAATTGGTCAGGAACAGGGAACCATATGTGAACCGAACACTACATGTATCGCAAAACTGTTTAAACCAAACTTGAATCGTCCATTTAATATGTATTATAAACCTGTTTATTACGGACATTTGTTCACACAAATCATTCAGTTCGAAGGGGTTCGTCTTAGACAGGTATTGATATAATAAACAAAGATGTTAAATGAAACAAAATTCCAAATTTTAGCATTTTGTCTCCACCATGTCTTTTTGTAATCTTCGATTTTTCAGAATATCTTTCTCTTTTTTGTGTCTTTTTTTATTTGTGGCTGGGCTTTTAAAAATGAATCGTATGGTATATTATCTTTTTTATTCATTTGAGATAATGGTAAAAAAACATTAAAATGCAACATTAAAACTAAATATAAGGTGCAAGAGGTCGTATCTACTAAAAAAGGATGCTTTGAGAATTTCATGTATAAATATATTGTTTTGGTATGATAACGTGATGTATTTTTATATATTAATCTATTTATATCTTTGTTAAACAATCGTATAAATACTTTACTCTTACCGTGGATTGTAGCTTTACCTACTAAGTTTCTGATACACATGCATCTTATATATAATTAGTAGATTATCTTACATCAGCTGATTTTGACAGTGTGAACAGATATTCGTAGTCCGTTTTCTTTAGTTTGATTAATTAAATATTGTCCTAAGTTTATATTAAACACGTCTTCAAGTATTTAATATTAGAATTTTCATATCCAACGAAATGGAAATTTTACACTGATTGTAAACTACAGACCTCAGATCCACAAATTTAAGAATCCAAGAACTTATCAATAGTCACCAATGTTTTGGTTTAAATGCTACTGATGAGAGGTTACTCCTTGAAATATCGATATATACACAGGCAATTTGTCTTAACGTTAAATTAACGTTAAGCTCGATTAACACTAATTTAACGTTAATATCACACTAAGTTAACGTTAAATTAACGTTAGTTTAACGTTAAAATTTTTAACGTTAATTTAGTGTTAAACTTAAACGTTAACTTCATGTTAAACTTTTTAACGTTAATTTACCTGTTGAATTATGCGACGTCAAATGTTAAACTTTAACGTCAAATTAACAATCGAAGCTCGATTAACACTAATTTAACGTTAATGTTTAACATAAAATTAACGTTAACATAAATTGCCTGTGTAGCATATCCAAATTAACCGTTTATACAGGCGTTTTGGTATTTGTAATTTTTTTCCATCAAACTACAAAAATTGGTACCCACGAAAATAAATGAATCCACAATAATCAATAAATACTTACCACGTAATTTTTTTTCAGTTGGGAACTTATTTTGTAGATTTCACAGGTCAAGCTAACCCAAAACTTGATCCAAAAAGAATTTGAAATTTTGCATCTTTTCTATGATGGATTTGTAAAACAACTAAATTCACGAATATACTTTTTATTACGAATCCACGAAAATTGATACCAACGGATTTAAGTACTTACACAGTTTAACAATGGTAGTCGATGTGGTTATTTAGAAAGCAATGTAGCAGGTTAATAAAGTGATAAGCTTACACTATTATAGGTCTCAATTGAGTCATGTATAATCAAACCGTATGCACATTCGGCCTCTTTGCTTTCAAGTACTGTAAACGTGATAATTTTTGTGGGGTGATATTTTTGCATATTTGTTAACGGTACCTTTTGCGTAGGGGATTAATTTAGCGTTTCCTCTGATCATTTATATTCTTTATCCTAGATATTTTTAGGGCGAAAATTATAAGAAAAATCCCCCCGCTCGAAAACTTCAAATTTTTCAGTACCTAAATGTATCTTACATTCTTTTCTTTTTACAGTGAAAGTATGTAGTGATAAGCTGACACTCTTTTCCAATATATGTGTCTTTAAAATGGTGATGTGTTCCATGGACAGGGAGGATACCATTATAGAAAACACAACAAAACCATGTGAAGGAAAACAAGGAGGTATGTATAATAAGTAGATTTACGTCTACCACTTGTATTTCTTGAAGTATCTCTGTCAACAATTGACTAACAGATACAAACCTTTTAAGAAAATTAATTCTATCCAGTTGGCTTTATAACGGAGTAGTCGGAATAAAACCCTTAAATAACATCAACAAAACCTATTAAAGGCAGAATTGGTCAGTTAAACAGGAAGTTGATGTGTAGCAAGCGATCCTTTTATCGAAACCCATGCTATGTGAATCCATGCTAATGCTGTATACCGAACACGAAAAATCATTGATTCGTAGTTGCTGAGAAAGCGACAAATTTTACCTGTCCGATCGACGCTTACACCCTAACACACAAACATCTCAAAATTTGTTTTTGTTTCTAATAATGAAACGGTTTAATTCTATGGTATAATTAGACACAAATTCATTCTATTTCACACAGTTGATTTGGTAACAGAATGGTCGGAATGGTCGCCATGTTCCACCACGTGTGGTAACGGTACAATGACGAGACAGAGGAATGCATTGGTAGAATATGACGATTGGATGGAAGAAAACTATCCGCTCAGTTCTACTGTTCAGTGTATAGATAATAAACCATGCCCAGGTGGTAAGTTTTCTCCTCATTTAAAATTACCATTCTAACTGAGTTCAAGGTGGGAACCAAGGAAATGCCCTTTTTTGCTATTAAAAACATTGATCTCTTCTATTTGGATAAATAGCTATCAAATATACACCACTCAGGTGAAAAGTAACAAGACATCTTTCGAAAGCACATGAAATGAAAGGTACTCAAAGTCAAATGGTTTGAACATCTTATTATGAATATACTGTTATCTGATCTTCATCACAGTTCTTTTACCCAATGAAGAAAATGAATGAAGACCAAACCTCTTTATCAGAGTGTTATGGGAATAGCCTGACCTGAACTGAGTTCACATGCATAAGCAAGGATACAATGATATAGCAATTAAAATGCAATGAAATAATTTTACAGTTTACAAGCAATTTATATATGAGAATAGTTAGCAGACAGCAGAGAACAAATGTGTTATCACATCATCTTATTTTCCACATTGGACTATTTTTATAATGCAACACGTTAGTTACAAGTGGTTTGGACTGTGCTTTTTTTTCTGATCATGCTCACGATCAAAAATTACGATTTTCAACATCGAATACCAGAATGTGGTCATTTTTCTGATCAAAACTCATAAAATATTTAGCATAAAATATGGCATGTGGCATACATATAATTGTCGCTTCGTATATTCCGAAACAAAATTTTGATGATTTCACAGACGTTTGTAAAGGAAGGGTCAAATTTTATTTTGTCTTAAAATATATGTGTACTTATTTGATAACATATTTCCAAAAACATTTAAAGTTTTTGTTTTAAATCGGGAACAACAACAAAAAATTGCCTCCATCACAAAATAAAAATCTCAGGAATATTATTTTTGAAATCATCATAACTATCCAGGTTCCAGTTATGTTAGTATTTTCTTCAGGAAATGATCAAGATCTGTGGTAAAAAAAACTATTAAGAACATGGTCATTGATCAAATATATCATCTTAACTATCAGAATTTTAAAAAATGCACCCCTTGTCTCGATCACCCAGACGCTTATTTATATAAACGTCTATGGCATAATAATTTTTTGAATCCAGCTTAGTTGGTCTTAACGATTTTTTGTCAATTAGACATTCAATCCTTTATTTTGTTTACTCATGGTTGTTTTTACATTAGAACCACACTTAATCGATCTTTGGCATTGGTGATGGTTGTGCTATAGCAAGCAGGTGCAACTGTGTTTCGACTTGACTTCGCGTTGCTAATTGCTGTTAAGTTGCATTTTTTTTCTTTTTTGTTGGGATGTTTTTATGTCTGCCGATTTTGTCATTGTTTTTTTTGACGATTAAAGATGTTCAATTACCTTTTTGGTACATCCTTGCTTCTTTAAACAAAAAATCGTTTCATTGTGAAATTCTACTCTCGGGCATCAACTTGTATTAGGCGAGCGGCGGAAAGGATCTTGAAAAAATTTAAATTACCCAAAAACCTCATGGGATATTTTTAACTATATTGATAGTTTAATATTTCAGCATTAATAATATCGATGTTTGCCATTTGGAATCTGGTCAGAACATGACAAAATTAAAGGTCAAAGGTCACTACCCAAAATCTAAAAGTTTGAGTCTGCAAACATTAAGGCAACTAAAATGTTACAAAATGTGGTTAAAAGTTAGAAAGTAAAGACTAGATATTACTTTTCCAAAACATCTTTCAAAGATAAAATTTGTTACACACTGGAACAAGTTTGCAGTATGCTTGATTTCCTCATTGACAACATATTTGTCACCTTCGGAGGAGAGATTTTTCAACAACAAATCGGCATTCCAATGGGCACAAACTGTGCTCCTCTCCTCGCCGATTTGTTTTTATACTCTTACGAGACTGAATTTCTTCAGGGACTCGTAAAGAACAAGAAGATGAAAGAGGCAAGGTCATTTAATCTTACATTCAGATATATTGACGATGTCCTTTCTATCAATAACACTTCATTTGGTAGTTGGATTCCTTCAATATATCCTCCGGAATTGGAGATTAAAGAGACCACCGAATCTAATTGCTTCACGTCTTTCTTGGATTTGCACCTCGAATTTGACCCAGGTGGTCATCTCAGTACAAAAATTTACGATAAACGAGACGATTTTAATTTTCAAATTATTAATTTTCCTAATCTACAGAGCAATATACCTACTTCTCCTGCATACGGTGTTTATATTTCTCAACTTATTCGATATGCTAGAGCTTGCACACATTTCACAGATTTTTTGATCAGACACCGGTTTCTTCGTGACCGACTTTTGAAGCAGGGCTATAAGAAAATACGTCTCATACGATCACTAAAAAAATTCTTTCTTCGTTATCAGCCACTAGTAGAAAAGTTCAAAATTGAGTTAAAAGATATGATAGTTAATTGTTTTAATTAGTGTTTGACTGGTCTGCTGTACTGAGATGATCACCTCAATATCCCTATTGTGTCTCACAACTATGTTGTGTTCTATGGTCATTACCGGATCCTAAGATCGCAATGGAAGAGGGAGGTTTGGTGCCATAAAACCTGGTTTAACCCACCATTTCATTTGAAATGCCTGTACCAAGTCAGGACCATTGCGATCCACCAGTTCTCCGGTATGACTGATTCGTTTTTGTCATTTTCTCTGGACTATGAGATTGATCATTCAAGTTCGGTAGTTTTGTTATTACCTTTATTTACATATATAAGTGAATATAAATCATTCACTTTTGGTCTCCTTGAAGAAATTGATTACGTCAATTTTTCTATTTTTAGAAAAGGGTCAAATTATTTTGATTTTTGTGTATAAAAGTTTGAATTGCGAAAAAAAGAATTCACATTTTCACTCACTTTTTCCCTATATTTGTAAAACATTATCTTATCTTTCGTATGTAACAAAAATAAATGTGTTCATTGACTCAAAAACTCCACATTTGTGGATTATACCAGAATATTAGGTTTTCAATCAAAAGTGTACTGAGTTACCATTAGCATGTTTAAAACGGAATAGGAATCAAAAACCAACAACAAGATCTTAAATCCAACTAGTTAAGTAGACAACAATAACTTTGCACAGAAAAAAAGAAAGAAAATCATCGAAAAACTAAATAAAAAACACATAAGAGTTAAGTGGCGAATAGAGGTTTTAAAAACTTATAATTTTTATAACTTAATAACAAACCTTTGGCGATATTTTGGACTTAATAGAGAGATAAGAGTTTTGGCTTTCAGAACATATTAGTTTGACGCCTCTAAAATGGTCAGAACATTGTGCAATTTGAGCTCAAAGATTAGACATTTTAAGCGTGAAGTCATAAGTTCAAAAGACGACCAAATCATTGTACAATGACGGCTCCAGCAGGTGGGGTGTTCCGGGACCCCCTTAATGTCGCTTAGTGACAAAATGTTAAAAAAAATCTTATAAATTTCAGGCAAAACTGTCATGAACATCTTCAGCAACAATGCTTTATGTAGAGCCCTCCCCCTTTTTTCGAAAATTTCTTGATTTGCTCCTGGATGCTTACGTGCACAGTTTATACTTTAAGTTTCAAATAGATAGTCTAGTAACATAATTTCAAATATTTTCGCCAAAATATACGGCATTAATTTATTGTTTTTCTGCAATCGAATTTTTATTCAGTTCAAGAAGCAGAGGTACCAATGGGGTATCCGAATATCAAAAGTCCGAAAGGGCAGAGACAAAACCAGCAAACACCAACAAGAACGGGACAAAAACAGACAACATGCAAAACATGGAAACACAAAACAACCGAACATCAATCAACAACGCGAACTCCAGTCGAAACAAGAGTGAACTCAGGTGCTCCGGAAGAGTAAGCAGTTCCTGCTTGCTATAGCACACCCGTCGCGTTGCCAATAGTCCATTCAGCGTGTCAAATCCGGTAAAGGAAGACAAAACAACACCCTATGACAAACCAACATTTGCACTCATCTGAGAGATCGAAATCCCATATTTGTCTATAAGTGCATGATGTCTTCCGTAAAATTTCTTGAGTGAAGACAGCAACCGAGGAGCAACATAACCCTGTGTGAGCAATTTTTGCGTCAGACGTGTCGCTCTGCTAAGGAAATCGACGTAAGTCCCGCACGCTCTGGAGTAACGAATCAATTGAGATATGTAAACTCCATAAGCTGGAGCGGACGGAATGTTGCTATACACAAGAAGGGAAAGTTGACGATTGGAAAGTTGAAGTCATCACGTTTGTCATAGAGCCTTGTTGAAAGTCTTCCTTGTGAGTCAATTTCTAGATGTAGATCTAAATATGAAGCAGACTTCCTAGAATCCGTTGTGTCCTTTATCTCAAGCTCCTGGGGATATATGAGATGGAGAAAGTCACCAAATCGAGAATTGTTTAGTGAAAGGACATCATCAATATAACGGAACGTGAGGTTGAAAGAGAGAGCTAGTCTACAGTCTTTTTTGTCTAGAAGAGATTGTAAGAAGTCTGCTTCATATGAATGAAGAAACAAATCAGCAAGCAAAGGTGCACAATTAGTGCCCATTGGAATCCCTATTGTTTGCTGAAAAACACGTCCACCAAACTGAACAAATATGTTGTCAATAAGAAAGTTGAGCATGTCGATTATTTGGTCTTCTGTAAATTTGTTCTTTTTCTTAGACTCATTGATGACAAAGTAAGTCTTGGTCAAGAAATTTGTACCTGCGTTTTCCATTCTTTTTGAAAAAGCTGCGTTTAATCAGCTGTGCCATTCGCGATTTCAGTTGTTCATGTGGAATAGAAGTGTAAAGTGTGGAGAAATCGAATGTTTTGATGCTGTTACAAGATGAAACTGATTTAGAGTTCAGAATCTCCATCAGTTCTTTCGAATTCTTCAGGATCCACATTTGATTGACACCATTTCTAGAATAACAACAATCGTAATATTTCTGGAGTCCGGATTTTATTGCCGTAAGTATTGAAGTTAACAGAACTGAAAGAGGCTTAGTTGTACATTTGGATGACCCTGCAATGAAGCGCTTTTTGTATGGATTTTTATGTAATTTAGGAATCCAATACAGGGATGGAATATCATCCATACTGCCACCTACAGAAAGGCCGAAGGAGGAAATGACAGATTTGTGATTGTCAATGATTTCCTCCTTAGACAGTGTTGTAGCCGTGTATGTGGTACTATTGCTGGTACAACCAACCCCCAATTCAGCTGTCAAACAGTCAATATAGTGTTTCTTGCACACAAAAATGATGTTATTTGGTGCTTTGTCTGCAGGTACAACAACATATTTGTCATGTAAGGTGGACAGTGTTTTGGCAACATCAGCGTTGCTGAAAATGGATGTTGCCTTAGTGCTCATTGAGCCTTTCAAAGAATTGATTCTTTTCAAAACCAATGACCTCACAGCTTTTACCCATTCTGACAAAACGTCACATTCTTTCTCCTGTTCTTTTTTGGTCCATTTTCTGGCATAGTTCTCAACTGAATCCATAATTGTTTTGAAATTATAGCTCCAGTTGATTCGTCTTGGCTCACGATATTTAAGTCCTTTAGCCAAAACATCGCGAAGTAAGTCATTTTCCACGATGTTGAGGCCACCAGTGATAACGTGGCCAGAGGTACCATATTTGAATGGGGACTTTTCACAGGTACAGTCTGGAGGTTTTGCTTTGAGGTCATTGATTTGGAAATCCCGCAACACTTGTTTATAGTTGAAAACCTAAGGTGCAATGGTGGAAGTGTAGGAATAAGTGATAATTGGAATGCTTTTATCTTTGAAGTAAGGAGGAATATGTTCCGTTACAGATTTGTGGTGTAAAATATTTCCTAAATTAATAGCATCTAACCCCTTGTTTAAAAATGGAAGTGAAAGAAAGGAACGATTGTCTTTACTGTTTTCATGTGGAACTCCAACAGGTTTGAATAAGCGGTTGTAACCGATATCAAGAACGATAGCAGTGAGTCTATAAATGTTAGACTTAGGGTCAGTGACCGGATTTTCTAGACATTCCTTGTACAAAGTATTGAGTTTAGAAAGGGGAATAGAAAACAGTTTAGTTCGAATGTGATGAATCCCTAGAGGTTTTTGGATAAACGGAAGCAATCCACTGATTGATACATCGCAAAGCTTTGGTGCGTTGTATTTTCGATGTCCATGACTGCGTTTCCGTCACTCCGTTTTTTCAAAGAGATTCATCACATTAACGTCACTGCATCTAGGGCTAGATAAATTTCCTACACTTCCAATGTTGTCGTTGCAGCCATAAGGTAGTGCGGTTCCCAGTCGTCGAATCCAGAATTCTTCTCTCTCTTTACGGAAAGGTGTACTTAAAGTGGGATTATTTGTAGGATGGTATATTTTTTTCCAATATTCGGACTTTTAAAGACAAAATGGAATGATCAGGTTGGTTAAAATGCTGGTAAACGAAAGGAAAGCTATCGTTGTTGATTCCGGATCTGTGGCCACACATACGAGCATTGAGTCTTCCTTTCGTCTCACCAACATAGATCAGTCCACAAAGGGTACATTCTAGTCCGTAAATAAGATTCGCAGATGTACAATTTAAATCATCCCAACTGTAGATGTTATATGACCGATTCGTTAAGTTACTCTTAATTTCTGTGTCAGTAATCAAGATCTTACAAGTTTTACAATTCTTTATTCCGCATTTACTGACAGAGCAATGAGATTGCACATTTTCAAAATCCAAAACGTCTCCCAAAAGTACAGAGCACGGTCGAATAGAATCAAAGTTTTTATATTGGAATTATGCATTCGCAGACTGGGTATATGATGTCTTTGACAAAATTGGTGTATTTTGGACACCTGTACTACGAAACGACGCCGTGTCCGTAGTGTCGTTAAGTTCAGGCCTTTTTATACTGGGCAACATATCAAACGCACCTCAAAAGTCAAGTACACCTTTCACAAATTTTTAAAACTTTGCTTTTATCAAACATCGCAGGTTAAAAATAAAAGAAAGACCAAATAATAAATTTCTTGTGTTCACACAAACACAAAACTAGCACATATTCTTCATAATTACACCAAAAAGTAAAAATTCTTACAATTACTAATCAATCAGATTATAGTTAAAATGTAAATACGGGACACTCCGACAGTTTTCCGAGTCATCTGCAGTCAGTTTTCTCAAAATCTTACATATTCAATTAAGTATAACTTTATTATCATTCGTCAGAAGTATGCAGTTTTAACTAAAAAGTAGCCTTACAACATTTTCTTGATCTAAGTATACAATTTGTTTGATTTAAATGACAATTAATGTTGCAAAAGTTAAAATTTACGTGTATTTTTTGCTACTTTTATTCGTGATTTTTAATTCGATAAAAATTGTAGAAAACTATTATTGTTTTTGAAAATTTCAATTGCAAACAAAGAATTGAACAAAATATTTCATGATGTGATTTACAATTTTTTTTCGTGTGTGTTTTTTAGGTAAAAAAATAATTTTAAAAATCAAGCCGTTAAAGATTTTCATAGGGTACATGTACAAAACAACATTTTTTTATATCTTCTGACCATATTCGACTTGTCAAACATATATATCCATAAAATAGAATAATCAACCTTTTATTTGAGTTCAAAAAATCTCATGAGGTTTTTGGGTAATTTAAACTTTTTAATTAGACGACTTTTTCGATATCCGCCGCTCGCCTATATGGTTTTGGAACTTCTGTATGTTTATTGAAGTCAACAATAGGGACATACTTGATAACGTAACCATGTATTTTCGATCCTTGATTTTAAGGAACCATTTTTCAAAATCCAAGGATGACCAATGAAATATTGAGTTTAGAGTTCGTTCAATTGATAATAAAATGAATATTAGACGCAAATACGTCAGTAATAAATGTAAAAAGTTCTACGGTCTCGAGGAATCAATTGCTGTGATTTGATACTATAGACTGAATAACTTGGCCATTCTGCCATGGATAATATCTTTTAGTTTAAGATAATATTTTTTTTAATCTTTGAGATGAAGGAGCAAGTAAAATGTTGTATTTATCCTGAATAACAAGCATATTCTATTTTCCCAAGCAACATTGTTATGCCGACCAGTTCCTGAATGTAGCCTTAATAACAAGTATGTATCATTATGGTATATGTGACATTTCTTTCCTATGCAATAACAGCCAGTTTCGTTTTGATTCTTAGACTAGGTAGTGCTGTGTGTGTGTGTCTTGACTTTAAACTAGCCAGCACTTAATTATGGCAATGTCTAGACGATGTTTGGTCCTGTTTTCTTTTTCAAAATGATATATGTTGTTTTCATATCTATTAAACCAGGTACCTGTGACATTACATCCCCGTGTAACATCAGCCAGCTCTGTTTTGATTCTGAGACTGGGGATGCTTTGTGTACGTGCCCTGATTGCACAGACCACGGTGAGGATCCAGTGTGTGGAAAAGTGGGAAGTGATGTCACTAAGACGTACGAAAATCAGTGTGAATTGATGAAAGCGGCATGTGAAGCTACAGAGCCTTATCTACAGCTGTACCCGGAACCATGTGGCAGTAAGTAATTATACCCCGCAAACAAAGTTTGGGTTATATAGGAAACACTCTGTCTCTCTGTCCGTCTGTCTTTCTGTTTGTCCGTCCGTCTTTCCACATAACTTGTGGGCGCTTCTCCTCCTAAGACGCTTGCACAATTTTGCTGAAACTTAACATGAAGGATGTACACCATATGTTAATATGCATAAAGACTTTTCAACGCAATCATACATCATTCAAGGGAGATAATTTTAAAAAACATTACTCAATGGGAGACCCCGTAAGAACATCTCCTCCTAAGCCGCTTGATAGATTTTGATGAAACTTTACATAAAGGAAGTACATCATCTGTAGAATGATGTGCATGGAGAATTTGTATTGCTCTCGGTTTTCATCGAGGGGAGATTACTGGACTTGAGAATTTTTTTACAGTACAGAGTCCAATATGAAGCGGCTATCCTTTTTTGAGCTCGCTCTCTGTATTACTTGTTTTTATTTTTTGTTAAACAATCCATAAAAGTAGTAAGCAAAAAATAGTTTTAGATAATCTTCAAAAAAGGGATTACTTGTTTTATTTTCAATTTACTGTATTAAGTTTGAAAGAGGTTTTCAGCATTTTATACAGCTAATCGTGATACCCTTCTACATTAACCACTATAAATATAATTGAATGAAGCTTAAGACTACAAATCCGGTTTTCGTGTTCAAATTATTCAAAATAATGAGATATATAGTGTCTTTTTTATGAAAAACAAAAGTAGTATTTGCTATTCAATCAATAAATCCTTTTATTGATATTTTTATCAGCAAAACCTTTGAACTGTACGAAAATGGCTCGTTTGGAAGTTATTAAGAATGACAGAGGATGCATGTCGTCCTCCAAGATAAACCTAGGGGCATGTGACGGTGGGTGTGGTGCTTATGCTAACAAATGCTGTAAACCCACAACAAAGAGGATCACTGTGGACTTGGGATGTCCTGATCTTACACTGGTGGCCAAAGAGGTAAACATATACTCGACTGTAAATAGTAATATATATTTCTAAATACTGTGCCGCTTAAAATCAAGCTAAATATAGACCTATCATTTATAGATTTTAAGGTGTTGACCTAATAAACCATACTCAAATCAAAAAAAGAGCATTTATTAGCTGAATAGCACTATTGGTTAAATTTACAGTCGATACAGACATTTAATGAATTAAAAATTATCAAATATTTAGTCTCTTTTAATATATGCACCGGAAAATGGATTCAGATTTATGGAATAATTACATTGTCCATTTCGAAAAAGAATATCATGTTGTAGACATGACTAAATTTTCGACCTGATTTTACGGAGTGGAATAATCTGAATTACAAAATGGTAAATGTCGGGAAACTACTAATCACAGTCACTTGATATTAGGTATACATCATCGGGATGGGGTCCGATAACGTGGATTCTGTTAAAGGTCTTTCGCTTGCCTAATTTATAATTATGTTTTACGAAATTCGGCCATTTCTTATCTCGGCAGATTTTTAAATAATGTAGTAAAATGATCCATTGAAGTTTTCACTAGAATTCCATATTAATATCAATGTTGAATAAGTGTTCGTGACGCAACCTACATAAATCAGCAGCAATTTAAAATCAAAGTTTGAAGACAGTTAGCGTGAAGCTTTCAACGCAATTTAGGGTCGTTCTCCAGCTTCTTGCAATTTGCCTAAGACTAAAATTATAATACACCATACAATAAACCAATCTTTCATAATTTTGACAGGTTGATGTCATAGAGTCATGTGATTGTGTTCCTCTTGAGACATAAGAAGATGGTGATATTGTGTATGCAGTTGACAAATATAGTTTATGCTTTCTGTTGACATATTTTCGTTTATATGTAGTCTGTTTAAATCAAATTAGGCTTAATTTATGAGTACAAAAAGCATTTAGATTTCACAAATTTGTTTTAAAATGTTGTACCTCAAGCTTCATGCTTCAAAATGTAATTTAAGCTTAAACAGCATTTTAGAGTATTTAAAGGTGACAAATAATTCTGCTTTTTGCTATTGTTTTGAAATTATTCACTTATTTGGTTCACTCTTTTAGTGTAAGAAAATATTTTAACAAAACCTCATGCTTGTTATCATGCATGAATGATTATAAAATTCTTTTTTTTTCGATATTAAATTCTTTTCTTTTTTTAAATTTAATATTATTTGATTATCACTTTTAAAAGTGAGAATGATAAACTTATTCCTGATTATACTGTTTATCATTCGTTGCAAAATGGGGATATAAAACACTTACGAGATTAATTTTAAGAATCAGTAACCATTTTAAGCATTCAATTTTTTTTTTCAAAACATCAAGCTTTTTAGTAATAGAATAGTTAACGGTTTAACTTCAACATTTCAAACTTGGAAAATCTCATTTTAATTGTAAACATTAAATTTCTTCTGAAATATATAAACTACTTAATTGTTTTTATTTTGTGATTTTATTGTTTACTGTGTTTGATATATTTGTTTTCTTCGATTGTTTTTGTTTTTGTTTTGTTAATAAATCTTATTTGTTTTATATTGTTGACTATCTACTTCTACTGAAAAATATGTTTCATGTTAAATTATTGTTAAAACATCAACTAAATAAAGAAAATATAAGTATTAATTCAGTTTAATTATTCATTCACATAATCACATCCGGATAACTTCATATATTACACATTACAAAATTAAGTCAAGAACTATAGAAAAATGTTAGTTTTTATTAACAAATTGGGATTAATTGAACAAACAAACAAAAGTTAGATAAAATAGGATACAAAATACTTATTTAGCAGCCTGATAACAATTATGTAACACAAATTAACAACAAAACAAAACTACGAACATGTAAGACACAAATTAGACTCTTACGAAATATGTTGTAAGGTTCAATAAACCAGAACATGACCATCTCGCTACCGGTATTAAAAATGCATGATCTTGAAGATAAATTCAGTGTGCAATCAAAAGCAGACGCCTTCATTGTGCCAAGTGGTCGATGTTCGTCAGACTTGTCTGACACAGATTTACCATTAATTTTCTAATACATGTATCTGAAATTCCTGATTGTTAAATTCTAAATTGTTTAATAGAAAATAATGATATGTGGAATAAGTGTACGCAACACAGCCCACAATTAAACGGCAATTTAGAAAAACCACAATGGACAACCGCCAGCAGCCTTCAACGAGGCCATTTGGCACTGCTCGCGGTTCTGCAATTGGCCCATGGTCTAAATTCAAATCCAACTCTGAAATAGTCACAGATACACCCCCTTCTTAAACAAGGAACAAAAAAACATCAAAAAGACAAGTACAAACGAAAGCTTTGTCAAAGATTCCTGGCTTAGGACAGGCACATGTAATATGTGGCGGGGTTAAATTAGATTTTTGGGCCCAACCTTTCCCCAATCAATATTCCTAGACAAAGCACAAAAACTAAACACACAATAAAAATCAAATCGATCAAAGTCCAATTCCACTTTAGAGAACCTGAGACAAAAACAAGAAAAAACAAAAGGATGGTAAAGGAACTCTCATCAAATCATAAGTGTTTGACGTGTTGTGTCGGATTTAAAATCGACATACTTGATTTTTTTACATCAGTCGATGGATGCTTCTTAGCTAGCTGTCAGTAACTTCGAGTGTTATCAAGAGAGTATCTTTACGTCCCGTTAATTACTTGTTGTCTTTTTGTCTCAGATACTCTCTTGTTGAATTGAACTTCTATCGATTTGATTTTTACTGTGTGTTAGTTTGTGCTTTGTTATTGATTATCATTAGGGGGAAGGTTGGCGCCAAAAAACTAGTTTAACCCCGCCACAATAGAGAGGTGAAGGTCATCGATGTATGGCGGAAGAAAATTTTGCAGGATAAAAACTTACAATTTTGTTTCATCTAGCATCTGAATTGAAGTGAAAACATGCGTATATAGAACAATCTGCCATGAGTCACCCTATGCATCATTGATATCAATCATATTGATCCAGTTACCATCAAATCATTATATTTTGACTATTTCTACTGTCACTTCCGGTGAAATCGGGAATGTAAACATTGACAACTATGAGACCATACCAGCTATGTTTCGTACTTCTAGCACTTTTCATTGCCTATTATCATAGACATTCCTCTATTTACACCAATCCAGAGGGTCCCATACATAAAACAGTATGGGAAGACTTGCGTTTTTCACCCCAGATATTAGCCATTACTCACAATGACATGATGAGATACCAAGGTATGATTACCCACAAGAAAGGTCTCAAGAGTCATCTAGCATATATCTTCATGATACTGCTATTGAATTCATCAGACTGTCATCCAAATCCAGGACCTTACACCCCAAAATTCCCATGTGGAGTATGTGGAAAAGCAGTCCGCTGGTCAAGAACCATACGAGCAGTTGCCTGTTCCGAATGTGAGATATGGTACCACACAGACTGCATCGGAATGTGCACAGCTGTATATGAGCCATTGGAAAAGACTGAAGCCAGTTGGTACTGCTGTAGTTGTGGACTTCCCAACTTCAACACAAGCCTTTTTGAGGACCTCGTCAAAACCAATAACTCACTTGATGGAAGCCTCAATACAACACAGTCATCCATTGGACTACCATTAACATCATCATCCCCAAAACAGTCCAAACAAAAGATGCCAATATCCTCCAAGAAACTAAGAATCCTGGTCGTCAACTTTCAAAGCATGAGGTCTAAACGAGAATCATTATGGAGTATGCTTGAGTATGCAGAACCTGACATCGTCCTTGCATCAGAAACCTGGCTAAATCCAACTATCCACGAAGGAGAAGTGTTACCTCCCAACTATACATTTGCGGCAAGGAAAGATAGACCAAACAGCACATACGGTGGAGTAGCCATAATCACAAAAGTTGACATGAATACAACTGAGATAACCTTGAATAACCAAGATGATACTGAGATAGTTGCCATTACACTGCCGACTAAGGACACCCACAAGCCAGTAATCATCTGTAACCTATATCGACCACCAAATAACAATATCCAGTACTCACAAGCTATCTGCAACACACTGCGGACATTACACCAGACGTACAAAGACCATATTATATGGGTAGGAGGCGATGCTAACTTGCCCGATATAAACTGGGACCAAGACTCAATTACAAGTCATCAGTACCTCTCAACCATCAACCAACAATACATAGACACATTTAGTGACGTAGGATGTGAACAAATTGTGAACTTTCCAACAAGACAAGACAACACACTTGATATCTTTGCAACCAATAGACCAACACTAGTAAATAAAGTAATTGCTACACCTGGTTTAAGTGACCATGATATCGTTCTAGTAGACACCAACATCGTGCCATCGAGACGTAAACCAGTAAAACGCAAAATATACTTATGGAAAAAAGCCAACATCGAAGGTATGAAAGATGAAATGAACAACTTTAATGAAGTTTTTAGCCGTGAAATCAACTCTACAGTCGACTCCTTTTGGTTACAATTTAAGACCAAATGCATAGAAGTGTTAAATAAATATGTTAACATCTACTCGATATAGTCAGCCCTGGATTAATAAAACAGTTAAAAGAACAAGTAGACGGAAGAAACGGGTTTACCACAAAGCCAGACGAACCAACAAGATGAAGGACTGGGATCGTTACAGAAATCTACAAAAAGACAACAAGAAGAATTGCAAAGAAGCATATAATAACTACATTAGTGACCTTATTTCAGAAGACGGATCCAACAGCAAGAAACTGTACAGTTATATTAAAAGTAAGAAATGTGATGGATCTGGAGTTGCAACCCTGAAAGAGAATGGAATAACCAAATCCACCCCATCAGAGAAAGCAGAAGCTCTCAACAGACAATTTTCATCAGTCTTTACCCAAGAAGAAACAACCAATCTACCACACCTTCCAAAATCAACAACAGACACCATACCAGATATACAGGTCACTGAAAAGGGGGTCAGGAAGCTATTACAAGATCTTAATCCTAATAAAGCAAGTGGACCAGACGAAATATCCTCCCGCTTCCTCAAGGAAATGGCATCCACAGTAGCTGCACCACTGTCTCGCATCTTTCAGGCCTCACTAAACCAGGGTCAAGTACCAGAAGACTGGAAGAATGCATTTGTTTCACCAATATTTAAGAAAGGCGACAGAGCAAAACCATCAAATTATAGACCAGTATCGCTCACCTCCATTTGCTGTAAGGTACTAGAACATATTGTCCACAGTCAAGTGATCAACCATCTTGAAAGACATAGTATACTATCCGACAACCAACATGGATTTAGGAAAAAGAGGTCGTGCGAGAGTCAGCTCATTACAACCATCCATGACTTAGCGACAGGTTTAAACAACAAAGAACAGATTGATGCCGTACTACTAGACTTTAGCAAGGCATTTGACAAAGTTCCCCACCATCGACTGTCAATGAAACTACAACACTATGGCATCCGTGGTAACATCTTGAACTGGATCCAAAGTTTCCTTGCTGATAGATCACAGAGAGTGGTAGTAGATGGAGAACAATCTAGCCCAGCACCAGTAACATCAGGGGTGCCGCAAGGCACGGTACTAGGTCCTCTGCTTTTCTTAGTATACATCAATGACCTACCATCGTCAGTTGATTCAACAGCCAGACTATTTGCAGATGACTGTTTACTGTACCGCACCATAAAATCTAGAGATGACAAAGACCAACTTCAGCGAGACCTGGACATATTACAGCAATGGGAGAAGGACTGGTTAATGGAGTTTAATCCTGATAAGTGTGAAGTAATTACCATCACAAACAAACGCAAAACCATCAGCGGAGCTTACTTCATACACCAACAACAACTAAACGAAACAGACAAGGCAAAATATCTTGGCATCACCATTGACTCCAAATTTAACTGGAACCATCATACTAATACCACCACTAAAAAGGCAAATAACACCACAGCCTTTCTCAGTAGAAACCTGTCCTCATGCCCAAGAACCATCAAACTACAATCATATAAGAGCCTAGTTAGACCACAGCTGGAGTACGCAGGGGTTGTATGGGATAACTCAACCAAGAAAAACATCAGTGCTATTGAGAAAGTGCAGAGAAGAGCGGCACGGTATATCATGGGTGATTACAAGCAGACTAGCAGTGTGACATCCATGCTTGAAGAGCTCCAACTAGAAACACTACAAGAACGTCGCTCCAGACAACGAGCTATCATGATGTACCGTATTGTCAACAATCTCATAGACATACACTCATCCCAGATCTTACATCCGACTGGAGCATCTACTAGAGGTCACTTGACAAGATTCTTACCACCATTCTGTCAAGTGAACAGCTACAAAGACTCGTTCTTTCCATCAGCTATCACCATCTGGAACGGGCTGCCACAACAACTAGTATCAGCTGACTCCTTGGATACTTTCAAGGATGGAGTCAGCCAGCTCAGGTTTTGCTGAGCTTCCGTATTGTTTTTAACTTGTAAATAGTGCCTTCCGCCATACACCGTTGGCTTTTAACCTGTTGTGCGACTATGTCTTAACAGACCCAGCACAGTATTGATCCAGATCCAGACATTTTAATGTGCCTGTCCTAAGCCAGGAATCTTTATCAAAGCTTATGTTTGTATTTAGTCGAATTTATGTTAATTGTTTTTTTTTTGTCAAGAAGAGGGTCTTTCAATGCACTTTGGGATTTGTCTTGCATCATATGTATTTTATTTTCAATCCAGGGGCCAATTGAAAAACAGCGAGCAGCGACCGTTGGTCACATTGAAGGCTGCTGGCTGTTTTCCATTGTGGATATTTAAAATATACGTTTATAATGTAGGTTGTGTCGCGTACACTTATTCCACATCTCATTTTCTTCTATATCTCTATAGAACACTCGCTGTTACAGACAGCTAGCTGTGAATCATCAATCGACTGATGTAAAAAAACCAAACGTATCGATTTTAAATCCGAATCAACACTTCAAACAATGATTTAGTGAAGTGTTATCACACAAAACCGACACATTTGATCGCTATAATGCTTAGAAATGACAATAGTAAAAACGTTTATGGAAATTTTTAAAGCAAGTATCATGTTATCAATATTTCTGCCAAAATAACACTAAATTCAAAGATTTAACCAAGATATTCAATTCATATCCTTTCTGTAATAAATTTTGAAGCCAATTTTTCATTTCTAATGGATTGTTTTTAAATTTGTGAGCTTTATAAAAAAAACATTATCATAAAATTCTTAAAAATGTTTAAAACACCATGTTTCTTTCCTTGTACTGTCCTCGGTGCTGGATTTGGCTTACCTGTTCGAACCTTTTGGCTTTTGGCTTTCAATACTTTTTTTACCTTCCAATGTTTTGTTTCAAATGCTGCTGACGAAAGGTTACTCCTTGAAATATCGATATGCAGAATAACCAAATTAATCGTTTTTAAACATGTACCCGTTTTGGTATTGTATTATGAAATATAATATATTTTTTATAGAATTCATCCAGCTCTTAAATTTTCATAAAATTGATCTGAAAGCCGGTGACGTAGATAACGGGAAAAAATTAATTCAAATGCTACCAGTCCTTGATTGACGTACGAGTTGTTAAAAACACGTCATATACAAAATTTTGGTTCTAATTCGCTTTATCTTGGTTTTTTCTTCTCATTCAAATTGAGTTTGGTATTTTCAACTTTTTTTGGGGTGAAACGTACGTCATGCGTAGGAAAATGTAACGTCTGCAACTTTGTATCTATTTCTATTCATTATTGATATTTCTTTTTAAACTTGCATTGCATCTTTTTGGATTTTCATTTTAGAAATGAACATCTTAGTACAAGAAAGGATTTTGATATTCAGTTACTGGATGTATTTATATAAAAAAATACCATCTCCAACTCACCTGTATATTTGTGTGAATTAACCAGCTTAAGTGTAAATGAAAGAAAAAAAAACGCTTGTATCAAGTACACTTGGTTTTGCCACGCATCGTCATATACGTCACTGGCTTGAATATCAATGTAATTAAAAATACACATCCAATTATCTCTTTGAATTTTGTTTTCCCTGCAGACATTAGTAACAAGTAGAAAAAAAATTGGCATGATTAAAAGAAAATGGCATAATTTTGATCTTTTACCAACTGTTTCTTATGTGATCGTTTTTCTTGATCGATGTTAGAATACAAGTATTGGATGGTCTCTCAAAAATTGTCTTTAAAACAGAAATCTTTAATATTACATTAGAAGCTAAAGTAAGGTTCGAGGTTTTTTAATTGTTTTTGTCTTACTTTCCAACTCTTGTCTTACAAACGTTTATTGGTTTATATAACTTACTTAAGATTTAATTAGAAATGTACATTTGGCGACATTACACCTGGTTCAGTCAACAATTTAATTAAACAAGACGCAAAGGTGTACATGTACCAAATGGGTACTCAAACATAATTATACCGAAAAGACAAAATTGGTAGACAAAAAAACTTATCACAACGAAACAAACCACACAACAACAGCAAAAACATACACATAACAACAAATCGCATTCAGCAACGTGAACTTAAGTCGAAACGAAAGTGAATTCAGGTGCTCCGAAAGAGTAAGCAGTTCTTGCTTGTCATAGCACACCCGTCAAGTTGCCAAAGATCGCTTGAGTACTGATCAAATACGGAAAGGATAACATTACCAAACTTTGTATCAGACCAAAATCTGTGCTATTCTGAGAGATAGAAATCCCGCATTCGTCTACAACACATGATGTCTTCCGTAAAATTTCTTGAGTGATGAAAACCTGGGAGCAACGTACCTCTGTGTTAACAATTTTCTTGTGAGCCGTGTAGCTCAAGAAAGTCGTTATACTCCCCACATACGCTGGGATAACGAATCAATTGTGATACCTAAACTCCATATGCTGGAGCGGATGGAATGTTGCTACACAGAAAGGGAAAATTGACTATTGGAAAGTTGAAGTCGTCACCTTTGTATTCTCGATTTGGCTACTTATTACATCTCATATTAACCAATGAACATGAAATAAAAGACACTACATATTCTAAGAGATACGCTTCATATATGATTGATATCTCGAAATTAACACACGAGGAAGGCTATGCACAAAGCTCTATTACAAACGTGATGATTTTATATTTCCAATAAACGTATCACAACTGATTAATCGTTTTTTTTTCCAAAACTTGCCGGGAGTATTGTGATAGAGCGAAGCAGCTGACTGGCAAATTATTAACAAACTATTATGTTGTTTCCCGGTTATTGTCGCAACTCAGGAAAATTTACTAAAGATATCATTTGCTTGTAGACAAATATGGGAATTCTCTCTCTCTCAATAGAGCCTAGATGTTGGTTTGACATAAGAGTTTTGATACTGTCATCCTTGCAGGATTAGACTTACACTCAATCAATCTTTGGCATCGTGACATTTGTGCAGGCAGGCAGGAATTGCTTTCCCCCCCCCCCGGTGCACCTGGAGTTCACTTTCGTTTTGAGCGCACGTTTCTGATTGCAATTTCGCTGTGATGTTCATTTTTTGTTGTTGTTGCAATGATTTCTTGTCCACCGATTTTGTCTTGATAAACGATATTCGATTGCCCTCTTTGTAAACCTCTGCTTCTTTTACTATAAATGTTTTACAAAGTCATAAAATTTGCAATCTTCAATTTCTTCGATATGTTGTCATCACATTCTGTAAGGTTTTTTTTATGTTAATTGATCCTCCCGTTTCGGTCATTATGATGTTCTTTGATAGAGCAAATAGGACCATTTGGCCTCTTAGACCATACAAGTATGATCCAGGAAAATTTAGTGAACTCATTTTAATATAAGGCGATTTTTTTTTAATTGTTGCTTGGTTGTTTCTGGTTTTTTAGGCAAATACAATACTGGTCGTTTCATCTTGTCAATAAGGTATAGAACAATTATTTTCATAAATTCTTGCATTCTTGTTTAAAAGTCAGGAAAAAGTGTAAAATGAAAAGTAATCTATTCCGTTTTCAGCATTTTTAATGTGTATATATCTTAAAATGCTGAAAACGGGATAAATTATATTTTATTTATCTTCCATTCTTTGGAACTTCTGATAATTCATCAAATATCCACAGAATATAAAATTATAACTTTTACGAAAGATTCTAATGGACGTTTTAAAGATATCTTGGATCTCTCCTCGAAGCATTGTTGTTCGCACAATATTAACACCTTTAGCAATCTTCATCTCAACCTTTGCGGATGATCGCCCCATGCCTTGAAAACCCACGTCATTTTAAAGTAAATATAAGAGTAGTTTCGCATACTTTCATTCATTCAATAATCACACACGATAAGATATCCCATACTTTGTCTTCATTGTAAAAGATGGGTTGTGCAGCAACAAAAATTGAACCAAAACAACAGATTTCAGCTCTGTTTCAAGCAATTAAGTTCGAGAGATATCACGAAGCAACACAGCTGATTTCAAAAGGAAGAATTTCTTTCAATTGTCGAAACTTTAATGGAAGGACACCACTGATTGAGGCGTGTAGGACCAGAAATCAAAGCCAGAGCGAAGAAGAACTCGAAACCTTCGTAGAATTCTTGTTGGAGAATGGAGGCGATTGGAGAAGATGTGACATCTATGGAAAGACAGCAATTATGTACGCGGAGTATTTCGGGCATGACAGAGTTGCAGAAATACTAGACAGGAAGGAGAGAAAATTAAGTGCAATCGAAAATAGAGGTAAGTTTTATTAATTACTTACATTAATTATTTGTTTTCCAGGGGATTAAATTTCGTGGTTTAGAGTACATCATTGAACTGGTGGGAGGATTTTTAATTTTGAAATACATTTTTCAACAACGTACTTTTAATCCATAGGAATTAAATTGCGTAGATTTCAACGTAATAAACGAAACTGATTAAAAGAGCATATTATCAATCTAATTATCAAACGGGTTCCAAGTAAAACATAGGTCACCCGGCATCGTTTGAAAAATTAAACTTGACTTGGTACAAGAAATTCAAATTAAATGACGAGTTGGCTCCTCGTAATGGTGCAAATCAGGTCTCTATTGATTGCGGTCACACATCATTATACCGAACAGACAAAGACAAAATCAGTAAACAAAACATCATTATACCGAAAAGACAAAGACAAAATCAGTAAACAAAACATCGTTTTAACGAAAATACAAAGACAAAATCAGCAATCAAAACACCATTATACCGAAATCGGTAAACAAAATCTAACCCCTAAGAACTTGAAAATAAGGCAAGAGGCTTAGATGTGCCAAGATTGAATTTGGAGGGTACGTAGATGTCATAATATCATCGATGGATTATCAAAATTAATTCACTGTTCATTTATTTTACAGAGAGTCCAAATATGGTTGTGATAAACGTTTTTGTAAGGAAACAAAGCTTAATCTCGTCATTACAAAAGATGTGTCCAGGTTTGGATAAGGCAAATAAAAAACGGAATGTTACCTCTTAAAACTTTAGAAACGTCAACATCAGACTAACACCATAGAAGTTTAAACTGAGATTCAGCATTTACATATCAACATTATTTGTTCCATTGAACTTCCATTTTATAGACATTGAAGCCAGTCTTTACCATGTGTTTTTAATAATACACTGGATGAACGTGAAGAAATCTTATTTGTTATTCGACGATGAAAATTAAGTGTGCATATTTATTTTTGTTACTTAATTTTGTGCAATAAAACCATGTTTATAAATGTGCATATTATGCCTTGAAATAAAATTTAAAAAAAAATATTTTCACTTTTGTATTTAATTTTAAGGTAAAGCATTGCACTTGGGTCCAACATTAATTTATCAATAGATTTTCTTAAAGGAAAAGCCGTAAGAACACACAAAAATGTTCCCTTTTTTCCTGTCAATAGATTTCCCTCACTTTTTTTATATCATCTTGAATCAATTTAAAATGGGGTTTGTTCCCTTGATTTTTACGTTAAAGCAAAGATTAGAGCAAAAACGATGATTTTTCATGCTTTTTGACAAATTACCTCCCATGACCATACTTAAGCTAAGAATTTATACTACTTTTATGCTGCGTTCACAATTGCAAGTAATGCGCATTCAATTCGATTTCAATTCGCATTCAAAAATTTTGACGCGTTCACACATAAAATCTATTGAATGCGAATATCCAATTCTCTATGATAATACGTTTTCGATAATTCGAATTGGATAATTCGCAATTAATGCGCATTGCATTGCCGTGTGAACGGAAACTTTTATTCAATTCGAATTATATGACAAGTGCCCTTAATATATCTAATTGCATCAATTAAAATATATCTAATTGCTTCAATTAAAATAAATATCTAATTGCATCAATTGAAAATAAATCTAACTTCAAATAAAACGGAATAAAATACAAAGAAGGGGTCACACATGAGGTTTTAACGTTACGACGTCATTAGTCCTTGGCGTCATAGCAGACTTCCAGGAACCAAAAATGTCCAATGCGAATTGGGTGGTAAAATATGTGTGAACGGATATCAGTTTCAATTCGAATTGAATACGAATTGAAGAGAAGTGTGAACCCAATCGACGTTATCGAATGCGCTTTCAGGTCAATGCGCTTTGGTAATGAGGATTGAATGCGCATTATGTGGTTGTACGTGTGAATGCAGCATTAGAATACAAATTCTAATTATATTGATCAAATATGCCTACACTAGATAAAAGAATCTAAAAACACAAAAATCTCAAAACATTTTTCAAATTTAATTTATTTTGAGCAAGTCACATGACCATTGTCCTTCTCCGCTGTAAATAAAACTCTACAAGATTCATTCGAACAAGACACAGTCCAGAAATATCATACTAAAGTCTTGTCATATAAAATTTTATTTTTAAACATGAGTCACTGCTTGTACATACAATTGTAATAAAATACTATGGTTGTTTTGTACATGATGAAATGAACAAACATACAAAAATAAAATTACATGCAGGGCTTTAAATTTTCTACTCATTCGTTTTGTAATATTTCCTTTTTTATTATTCACAGATTAGTATGAAGTTTGGATTTAATACAACAAATTTAACACGTTTTTTTTTAATTTAAACAAAATTTTGAATTTTCTAGGTTAGTTGCTAAAAAAGAGAATATTGTCATATCCATATAAAATTGTCAAAAAATTCAAACAAATCTTTAAAAAGTTGATAAAAAGTTTGACCGACTTTTTAGTTGATCAAATATGTTTTGAAAGTGAAGTTTGTTTTATACTTATAATTAGGTTTTGGGGTTTTTTGTTTTTGTTTTTAGGTCTCACAATTTTTCTCACAAAATTATCATAATTATCAAATTCAGTTTTCGTTAAAGTTATATCTCAAACTTGTTTTGAAAGTCATATTTTGTTTTTGTTTTGTCTTCCCTTTTTTTTTTTTTTTGTCTCAACCTTTTCTTCTCACACACCTATCATATTTATCATATAAACATCAAACAACTAACTTTTCATAAATGTCAAACAACTAACGTGTTAGTCTACTTTAATCTTTACGAGCCAATCTGTGAGAAAATCATGAAATTTTGTTCAAAAGCAATATTTTCATGTCAACTTAAGTGATGGATTAAGTATAAGACCTTCATGAAAAACTTATTTCGGCAAAATATTATTTTACGGGAAATTCAAGATTGCCGACCTACAGGGCTTATATCAGTATTCCTGTGTTTCTTTACAAAATCAGCTTGACTAATTACAAAACTACAAGTATTACAAAGTTTTGGTCCATTTATCTTCAAATTAACCTAAGTTGAACAGGAAATCTTCAAAGGGTTAAACTTTTGTCTTCAAAATAGATGAAAATTTTGAAAATCCTAATAACCATTACCCAGCAAACCTAGGGGTGACGTACAATTTCCATCTTGTTAAAAAAAACGTCAAAAAACTTGAATTTTGATATTGTATTATGTCTAAGGAATGTTTGTTTGTTGTTTGTTCTTGATGTTTTTTGTCTTAGGTTCTCTCTAGTGGAATTGGGCTTTGATCGATTTGATTTTTATTGTGTGTTTAGTTTTTGTGCTTTGTCTAGGAATATTGATAGTGGGAAGGTTGGGCCCAAAAAAACTAGTTTAACCCCGCCAAATATTAAATGTTCCTGTCCTAAACCAGGAATCTTTGACAAAGCTTTCGTTTGTACTTGTCTTTTTGATGTTTTCTGTTTCTTGTTTAAGAATGGGGTCTATCTGTGACTTTTTCAGGGCTGGATTTGAATTATATGCATTTTATGTAGACCATGGGCCAATAGCAGAACCGCGAGCAGTGCCAAATGGCCTCGTTGAAGGCTGTTGGCAGTTGTCCATTGTGGTTTTTCTAAATTGCCGTTTTATTGTGGGCTGTGTAGCGTACACTTATTCCACATCTCTTTATTTTCTATAGTTTAATCATATACTGAAACAAAAGGCTTTAAAGTCAAATTTATTAAAAACAAAGCTCGCCTTATGCTTTATGAAATCGCTACAAGTCAGAGAAGAGGTCCAACCTCACATTTTGATAGAAAATTTCCATTTCTTTAACAACATTTTGAAAACGTTATAGTGTTCAATTTCAAACCAAATGCACTTTTTTATAATTTACAAGATAGTTTGTTACATTAAAAATTAATGTTACTGTCTTTGAGTTGCGGAAAAAGTGCAAATCAACAGTCAAAATTTGAAGATAAATGGACCAAAAGAAACTTAATACTTGGGGTTTTGTAATTAGTAAAGCTGATTTTGTTCTTGCTCTGATTAGTGTTTGGCTGGTTGATGTACTGAGATGATCAACTTAGCATCCCTTAAATGTCTTCGCAAAGATGATATTTTTTTGTGTAACCACCGGTTTTTAGTGATCGTATGACACGCACTTTCTTATAGCCCTGCTCCAAAAGTCGGTCCCGAAGAAATCGGTGTCTGATCAAAAAATCTGTGAAATGTGTGCAAGCTCTGGCATATCGAATAAGTTGTGAAATATAAACACCGTATGCAGGAGAAGTAGGTATATTGCTCTGTAGATTAGGAAAATTAATAATTTTAAAATTAAAATCGTCTCGTTTATCATAAATTTTTGTACTGAGATGACCACCTGGGTCAAATTCGAGGTGCAAATCCAAGAAAGACGTGAAGCAATTTGATTCGGTGGTCTCTTTAATCTCCAATTCCGGAGGATATATTGAAGGAATCCATCTACCAAATGAAGTGTTATTGACAGAAAGGACATCATCAATATATCTGAATGTAAGATTAAATGACCTTGCCTCTTTCATCTTCTTGTTCTTTACGAGTCCCTGAAGAAATTCAGTCTCGTAAGAGTATAAAAACAAATCGGCGAGGAGAGGAGCACAGTTTGTGCCCATTGGAATGCCGATTTGTTGTTAAAAAATCTCTCCTCCGAAGGTGACAAATATGTTGTCAATGAGGAAATAAAGCATACTGCAAACTTGTTCAAGTGTGTAACAAATTTTATCTTTGAAAGATGTTTTGGAAAAGTAGGTAGAATTATAACCAAAAACAACAAAATTCCTAGAGTTTGAAAAGGCTTTTTCGAGAAGTTTTTTCAGGCGACATTTTAGTTTTTCGTGTGGCAAGGTAGTGTATAAAGTTGAAAAATCGAACGTTTTCAAAGAGTGAACCTCAGAAAATGATCGAGATTTAAAATGATCTAACAAATCTTTTGAGTTCTTCAAAATCCACATATGGTTAATTCCACTACGATTATAAATAGTGTCGCAGTATGCTTGTTGACCTTCTTTGACAGCAGACAAGATTTTAGTTAAATGAACGGACAGTTCTGTAGTTGAACATGATGAAGATCCAGCTATATACCTTTCTTTGTACGGATTTTTGTGTGAAGTTTATGTATCCAGTACAAATATGGTAACTCTTTATGTTCCTCTTTCATTGGAATATTGAAAGAGGACATAAAAGAGCTATGGTTGGCTATGATTTCATCTTTGTTAAATGTAGTCCGTGTGTATGTAGCACTAGCGGAAGTATTACCATCAATGCCTAGTTCTTTTATTAGACAATTGTAATAGTGTGCTTTACATACAAAAACTATATTATTGGAAGCCTTGTCTGCTGGCGTGACAACATACCTGTCATGTAAGGAAGAGAGACAATTGAGAGCTTCACGATCTCTAAATACAGAAGAAGGCCGGGGGTTCACACATTTGCGAAGTTTGTCTATTCGGCTTCGTACAAGAGATCGGATAGTCCTTACCCAGTCCGACAGTGATTCAAGCTCTGGTTCTTGGTCCTTTTCCCTCTTTATCCAGGCTCTTGCATAGTCCTCCACAGCGTCCATGATGATCTTAAAGTTGTGATTCCAATTTATACGTTGCGGTTCCCTGAATTTAGGTCCATGGGAAACCACATTACGTAATAAATCATTTTCAATTATCTTAAGATCACCCGTGATGACATGACCAGATGGACCATAGACAAAGGGAGAAGCATAGCAATCACATGTCAGATGGGGACTTAAGATATTCTTCAATGTTTAGGTCCTGCAATGCCTTTTTGTGGTTGAAAATTTTACTACTTATGGTTTTAGTGTAGCGGTAGGAAACAATTGGTGTTGACTGATTTTTGAAATATGGAGGAATTTTAGATGTAAATTCCTTACGATTTAAAATATTGCTGATGTTTATAGCATCTATCCCTTTGTTCTTAAATGGAATATGGAGAAATTTCCTATCCTCAGTAGTAAGAGGCTCACTTCTTACAGGCTTAAAAAGACGGAAAAGCGCAACGTCGCAAATAATGCTAGTAAGTCTGTAAGAAGGAGTAAATGGATCAGTACCTGCTTTTTCTAACCCAATATCACGTAGGTCTTTAAGTTTCATGACTCGTAGTGAATAGAGAATGGTACGAACATGATGGACTCCCAATGGTTGTTGTAGACTTGCTACCAGATCATCAAACGTGTCTGAAAGAGATCTGTTGTCAGTTTGACTGGCACCAGATCTCGGTTTGTATTGTTTGTGACCATGACTACGTTTGTGTCTATCATTAGGGTCAAACAGTTTCATAACATTCACTTCACTACATTGTGGGCTAGAAAGATTTCCTACTCCTTTGCAGTCAGACAGGTGGTGACAAAATATTATCTCCCTTGTAAATATTTTGTATGTCTAATTGATCCGAAAAACACATCATTTTGAATGACGCGGTGAGCTGAAATCACCAACTTAATCTTTTGATTAATAAAAAGTAGGTCATGGTTATTTTCAAGTTCGGGTACAAGTGAATGGACAAACTATTGTTCTTTTTTCTTAGTAAGAATGTTTTACGCATAGAATAATAATTTGTGACAAGAAAAGGAATTTATTATCTCTAAGGAATAACCGGAACTCTATAAAGGTGATAAACATGTTGAATTTAAAAAATAATGGTAAGTGCGACGGGTTACATACTTTGACAGATGACGACCAATCTTATGCTTTTTTTTGTTGACAAAATTTTAAGGAAATCGGAGAAAAATGTTTTTTTTTGTCACAAGCAAGTCTAAAACGTTGCTAAAGTCCGTTGCAAAAAGGACAGTCTCTCGCGTTTTCATTAATATCTTTTCTCATTAGGTGCTCAGCGGCAAATCTCTTTCATAAAAGCGAAAATCTTCGGTAATTGATTTTAAACTCCTTTTCCAAATCTAGACTTAGAAGAAGTTTTTTCTCAACTTTTAAAAATTTTCTATTGTAAATATATGGTACTTATTTTTTACCTATTATGCCCTTTAGGCGAGTCCAATTTTTAAAAGGTATAATAAGTGAACCAAACTTGCTTAAGCGAAAGAGAGTAAGCCGGTTGTTCTCCATTGAAAATCAATACGAGCAAAGGAAAATATTCAGTAAAGCGTGCCCATTCTTAGTACTTTTGAACAGTTCATTGGTCAATTAAGGTCATGTGTCCATATTCACGTCAAGAATGAGGAACACCGAGGGAAGAGGGAAAGGGTGTCCAAAAAGACAACAAAACTAGTCATTACTAGACCTGAAATTAAGGTAGTACAGAAATGTTAAATAAATTACTAAAGTTACCATGTGTATTTATATAATCAGCAAAAATCTTTCAAATGCAACTTGTGCATTTCTAAAATGATGTGTTTTTTTTACGAAGCTTTAAAAAGTGAATACATATATGTGTTACTTTATTAAACATGTATTTCTGAGGTTTTGTGGATATTTAGTCACTCTAGTGACCGTGCAAAAAGTTGAAAAAGTGAATATCTAATATATGCGTAATTTAACCGTATATTTCTAAGGTTTGTGTATATAAAGTCACTCTAGATAGTCGAGGGTAAAAAATTTGAAATACTTCAAGTATTTAATAAAAGTTGTTTTGTTTTTGTATGTAACCAGTTATAATGTCCATAATATCCACCAGCTAAACAAGAAGTCTGTAAGACTCTGCAGTCATTCAGTATAACATGCCCTCCCCCCCCCCCCTCCAAAAAAAGGAACAGCGTCGGCAAACAAATGAGAGTAGATATGCGACTTTGCAATACTAGTATAGAACCTCATTGTGTAGAAAACTACAAAAATTTAATTCTCTGTTATGGCCCTGTCACACTATAACGTTTTAGTCAACGTGTGCCGAACGTTCGAATAATTTTCTGAAACGTTGGAACACGTTGGCATTCGCTGTAAAAAGTTTCAAAAAATATCTCGGTGAACAACCACAAAGCGTCAGACTAACTACCTGCAATGCACGACAAACTTATTCAAAACTTATCTATAGCGTTTGTCCGGCGTACTTGATGTTTGCCTAGCGCATGTGTGACGACTGCAGAACGCATTCATAGCGTTAGTCTAACTTATAATTTTTTCTCTCGGTGGGGAGACCCAGGATTTCTGTTCTTTTCTTTAGTATTATTTCACAATAGCCCAAATAGATCTATTATCTGGCTTAAATGTATTGCTGGGTTAATCAATAATTATAGATACATCATGTGAGTTTTGTTTCGTTATAAAAAACATTGGTTTTCAGCGTTCTGGTAATATGAATGTATAATTATTCTAAAGCCATTTTTAACCAATAGTGATGATTTTTGCGCTCAGTTTAAAAGATGATAAAATAAAGTGTAGATTTTATATTTTGATATGTCAAAAATATACAGAGAGGAATGCATGCGCTTGTTAACAAACTCTCAAAATCTCAAATGAGTATATACATGTAAGAAATACCGGTCTGTAGATTTTGCCTAGCATCCCTTTTATAGCACTTGACTAATGATGTCCTTAATAGAGAAAAACGCGTGTGCTTATTGAATATTAAAAATACACATTATTTCAAATGTGTATTGAAGTAAGACTGTCGTTACTCGTTATATTTGAGTATTTTTCTACCAAAGACATGTCCACCGAAAACACGACAGGTGTATAACAATTTGCAAGAAGTACTTCCAATTCCAGACCATCTAAGTTATCTTTGTTATATTCAAGATTTTTTTGGCTTTGTTCATTGTTTTTTGTAAAAAGATTTTTTTCAGGTTTGAATTAGTATTTGAAGCTTTTGAAATTGACTTTCCCCCTTGTAATTCAATCTAACTTATAACATTCTGGGGTTGATACGCTACTCGTTCGTTACAATGAAGCTCTTTGCGCTCTGTAAACGTTCAAGTTAAACACGTTGAATAGGTTTCTTGGTCGTTAGACTGACGCTAGACGTGCGCTGCATTATCGCTAGACACGTTCGTTTCCATTTAGCTTAGCGTTCGTCAAACGCATTTCAACGTGCGCACAACGACTACATAGCGTACATCAGCGTGTGTATAACGTCTTTCTAGCTTATGCCTAGTGTTCGAATAATTTATTTCTAGCACGTTGGCGAACGTCGGAAATTTTAAGCATGTTGAAAAATTTGCGACGCACTCGGCGTTCACCAACGCACGCTGACGTTCGCTATTTACGTCGTCATGCACAAGCCAATCGGTAACAAAAACCGCAAATCGTCACAGTAAGAAACACTAACGTCAGCCAGACTATTCATCAATATCCAATCAGATTTAATGTTTGCACGACCCATTCATTCAATCAATGTATTTATATGTCATCAAATATAACGATTTGTGGTTTTTTGTTAACGATTGGCTTTGTTCATGACGACGTAAATTTTCATTGTTGTGTTTGCACACTTCACTTAACGCTACAATCGAAAGTCCATGGTTAAATCGGACGGGTTGTACGTGTACAAAACTTACGCAACGCACACCAGCGTGTTGAAAATATATTCTAAAACGTCGGCACACGTTGGCTAAAATTAAACGTTATAGTGTGACAGTGCCATTTCAATATGTAGTTGCTTTGATAATTAGCCGTAATGAAAATTTTCAACCATTTACTATTACTGTCATGAATGTAGAAAATTATAAGTAGAGCAGAAGTAGATATGCGACAGACCTATTGTGGTCTATTGTGGCACTTGCTATACAGAAACTAGCTCATACTCATACTTAACTCACAAACTAAATTTTTAAAGACAATTTGTTCCTAATAAAATGTTGCGGACGGAAGGAAGAACAGAGGAAAGCCAGTATACCCGGTCCTTATTCTTTCAACAAGACTGGACGAAAACATGTATTATCGTAATTTGTTCTTCATATATCTCTTCTTTTCCAATGAATGTTTCTTGAAATGTCCCCCGCCGCAATACGACGAAGGGACTTAGTAATTGTCCTCGTTCGTCGATTCGTCTGTGTGTGCGTCCGTCTTTCTTGCATTTTTTTTTACATTCAACAGAAATCCACATCTCATTATCTTTAATTTGTTTACTTTAGGTCATAAGTTAATAAACTTGACATAAATAGGGCCTTTTTCTAAGTTTTTTTGTTATCTAAATACACCAGAATCACTTATTATTAGTATAAGCATTCAACGAGAGCATCTCTTTAAGTTATAACACAGGCTCAAGTCCATATAAACCCTTCACTGTACCTCATAATTACTTTAAAGTTACCTTGATTCACCTTAATTGGTTATGGATTCTACCGATATGAAAGAAGGTGAAAGTGAAATTTTACCCATGCACAGCATTATAGGAAGGATGCTTACAAATTTTAATTCTACAAAGAATTACCGAAAGTCTATGAGAACAACATTCTGTTTCCATTTTTTCACCAAACCGTCGTTGGTTATTGAAAATTACGAAAAACCGAGAGACTGTCCTATTTGCAATGGACTTTAGGCAAATGAAGGGAGACGATTACAGTTTTACAAATCGAACAAACCTCACTTAATAGACCTCCCCCTGCTAAAAGGTAATTTTACATTTGCTTATTATCATTTTATTATAAAGACATGCATTATATTAATAAAAAGTAAAATTTAAACAGTTTCACCAGTTAAGGCCTTATATATTGCAGAATTAAAGAAAAAAATATTTTAGGAAGTCGAGTAGACCATTGCTATTTTTAGCTGGGTATGAGATACTCTCAATGTTTATTTATTTTATGAATGAAATTTCTATATTTAGAAAGGGGGATTCACAAATAACTTATGAAATTAGCACAACTTTGACAATCATTTTTATCAATACCGCTATAGCGACGGGTTCAGGAATTCTTTATCAGAAAGAATGGAGTCTTATCTGTTGGATATATTTTTTTAGATTTTTAAGAGCATAATGTTTTACTTGTCACAAAGGATATCAGACCCCATAATATCACTAAACATGAAAAATGTGCTCTTTTCACGCTGCAAATTTAATAAACCAAGGCAAATCCGGTGTTGTTAACTTTCATTTTACTTATTTCATATCACAATTTATTTTAAAAGTTGCTCTAATAAACTTTTTAATGCCCATAGTTACTACGTAAACATGCCGAATCAAATTCTACCTTATTTACTGAAGAGCGCATATTCTTTTGTCTCGTTCTGACCACCTTTCTGACTGTTTGATGTTATCATTACATCCATAAGGCATTGCAGTACCTAAAGTTTTTATCCAGTGAAGCTCTCGTTTTTTACGGTGAGGTGTACTAAGATTTGGACTGTTGGTGTCGTGGTAAATCTTTTCGATAAACCGGACTTTCATGTTCAAACATTGGTCATGGTTAGGTTGATTAAAGTGGTTATACAAAACCCGATAATCAGAATTTTTGGTGTCATACCTATGACCATTCATGCGAGAACGCAATGATTTTTTTGTTTCACCGACATACAACAGTCCACATAAAGTACACTCAATTCCGTAAATGACATTTCCGGTAGAACAGTCCAGAGGGTCGTGAGAAAGGGTTTGGAAAACTTTACCGTTTAAATTACTGGTAAATTCAGGAGAAATAATAAGCATATCACAGGTCTTGCAAGTTGATTTTTTACCGGTTTTAGATCTGCATGTCGAAATAGTAGGTAGTGGGGATGATTTTAGAACGTCATTGAGTTTAATAGAACATGGTTTGATAAATTGAAATGAATCTGATGTTTTGAAATAATAGTTACCCTCTGGCTGAACAAAAGTCAAATTGGTGGTATCCTTAAGGATATTCATAGGAACAACAACTTCATTTGCTACCTTGTTCCAAAAGGGACAGTGTTGCTGGCAATACATTCTGACTTACCATTAACCATTTATTTCACTTTGGCGCTTATAGAGGAGACAGGGGTAGTGGCTGTACATTCTGACTAACAATAAACCATTAACTTCCCTTTGACACTTATAGAGGAGACAGGGGTTGTGGCTGTACATTCTGACTAACCTTAAACCATTAATTTCCTTTGGCTCTCATAGAGGAGACATGGGTAGTGGCTGTACATTCTGACTTACAATAAACCATTAATTTCACTTTGGCACTTATAGAGGAGACAGCGGTAGTGGCTGTACATTCTGACTTACCATAAACCATTAATTTCACTTTGGCACTTATAAAGGAGACAGGGGTAGTGGCGGTACATTCTGACTTACAATAAACCATTAATTTCACTTTGGCACTTATAGAGGAGACAGCGGTAGTGGCTGTACATTCTGACTTACCATAAACCATTAATTTCACTTTGGCACTTATAGAGGAGACAGGGGTAGTGGCTGTACATTCTGACTTATCATAAACCATTAATTTCCCTTTGGCACTTATAGAGGAGACAGGGGTAGTGGCTGTACATTCTGACTTATCATAAACCATTAACTTCCCTTTGGCACTTATAGAGGAGACAGGAGTGGTGGCTGTACATTCTGACTTACCATAAACCATTAATTTCACTTTGGCACTTGTAGAGGAGACAGGGGTAGTGGCTGTACATTCTGACTTACCATAAACCATTAACTTCCCTTTGGCACTTATAGAGGAGACAGGAGTGGTGGCTGTACATTCTGACTTACAATAAACCATTAATTTCACTTTGGCACTTGTAGAGGAGACAGGGGTAGTGGCTGTACATTCTGACTTACCATAAACCATTAATTTCACTTTGGCACTTATAGAGGAAACAGGGGTAGTGGCTGTACATTCTGACTTACAATGAACCATACATTTCACATTGGAACTTGTAGAGGAGACAGGGGTAATGGCAGTACATTCTGACTTACAATAAACCATTAACTTCCCTTTGGCACTTAAAGAGGAGACAGGGGTAGTGGCGTTACATTCTGACTTTTAATAAACCATTAATTTCCCTTTAGCATTTTTGGAGGAGACAGGGGTAGTGGCTGTACATTCTGACTTACAATAAACCATTAATTTCACTTTGGCACTTATAGAGGAGACATGGGTAGTTGCTGTACATTCTGACTTACCATAAACCATTAATTTCACTTTGGCACTTATAGAGGAGACATGGGTAGTGGCTGTACATTCTGACATACCATTAACCATTAATTTCACTTTGGCACTTATAGAGGAAACAGGTGTAGTAGCTGTACATTCTGACTTACAATAAACCATTAATTTCCCTTTGGCACTTATAGAGGAAACAGGGGTAGTGGCAATACATTCTGACTTACAATAAACCATTAATTTCACTTTGGAACTTGTAGAGGAGACAGGGGTAGTGGCTGTACATTCTGACTTACAATAAACCATTAATTTCATTTTGGAACTTATAGAGGAGACAGGAGTAGTGGCTGTACATTATGACTTACCATAAACCATTAACTTCCCTTTGGCACTTATAGAGGAGACAGGGGTAGTGGCTGTTAATTCTGACTTACGATAAACCATTAATTTCACTTTGGCCCTTATTGAGGAGACAGGGGTAGTGGCGGTACATTCTGACTTACAATAAACCATTAATTTCACTTTGGCAATTATAGAGGAGACAGGGGTAGTGACAATGCATTTTGACTTACAATAAACCATTAATTTCACTTTGGCACTTATAGAGGAGACAGGGGTAGTGGCTGTTAATTCTGACTTACGATAAACCATTAATTTCACTTTGGCCCTTATTGAGGAGACAGGGGTAGTGGCGGTACATTCTGACTTACAATAAACCATTAATTTCACTTTGGCAATTATAGAGGAGACAGGGGTAGTGACAATGCATTTTGACTTACAATAAACCATTAATTTCACTTTGGCACTTATAGAGGAGACAGGGGTAGTGGCTGTACATTCTGACTTACAATAAACCATTAATTTCACTTTGGCACTTATAGAGGAGACAGGGGTAGTGGCTGTACATTCTGACTTACGATAAACCATTAATTTCCCTTTGGCACTTATAGAGGAGAGAGGGGTAGTGGCTGTACATTCTGACTTACAATAAACTATTAATTTCCCTTTGGCACTTGTAGAGGAGACAGGAGTAGTGGCTGTACATTCTGACTTACCTTAAACCATTAACTTCCCTTTGGCACTTAAAGAGGAGACAGGAGTAGTGGCTGTACATTCTGACTTACCATTAACCACTAACTTCCCTTTGGCACTTGTAGAGGAGACAGGGGTAGTGGCTGTACATTCTGACTTACAATAAACTATTAATTTCACTGTGGCACTTATAGAGGAGACAGGGATAGTGGCTGTATATTCTGACTTACAATAAACCATTAACTTCCCTTTGGCACTTATAGAGGAGACAGGAGTAGTGGCTGTACATTCTGACTTACCATAAACCATTAACTTCCCTTTGGCACTTATAGAGGAGACAGGAGTGGTGGCTGTACATTCTGACTTACCATAAACCATTAATTTCCCTTTGGCACTTGTAGAGGAGAAATGGGTAGTGGCTGTACATTCTGACTTACCATAAACCATTAACTGCACTTTGGCACTTATAAAGGAGACAGGGGTAGTGCCTGTACATTCTGACTTACAATAAACTATTTATTTCCCTTTGGCACTTGTAGAGGAGACAGGGGTAGTGGCTGTACATTCTGACTTACCATAAACCATTAACTGCACTTTGTCACTTAAAGAGGAGACAGGGGTAGTGGCGGTACATTCTGACTTACCATAAACCATTAATTTCACTTTGGCACTTATTGAGGAGACAGGGGTAGTGGCGGTACATTCTGACTTACTATAAACCATTAATTTCACTTTGGCACTTATAGAGGAGACAGGGGTAGTGGCTGTACATTCTGACTAACAATAAACCATTTACTGCACTTTGGCACTTATAGAGGAGACAAGGGTAGTGGCGGTACATTCTGACTTACCATAAACCATTAATTTCACTTTGACACTTATAGAGGAGACAGGGGTAGTGACGGTACATTCTGACTTACCATTAACCATTAATTTTACGTTGGTACTTATAGAGGAGACAGGGGTAGTGGCTGTACATTCTGACTTACAATAAACCATTAATTTCCCTTTGGCATTTGTAGAGGAGACAGGGGTAGTGGCAATACATTCTGACTTACCATAAATCATTAATTTCCCTTTGGCACTTATAGAGGAGACAGGGGTAATGGCAGCACATAATAACTTACCATAAACCATCAATTTCTCTGCTCATATGAGAGTTTGTAATTTAATATTTGTCTATAAGTGCACGATGTCTACCATAAAATTTCATGAGTGATGACAGCAACCGAGCAGCAACATAACCTGTGTCAACAATTTTTGTGTCAAGCGAGACGCTCCGCCAAGGAATTATAGGATAATTAATTGGATCGAGTGAATAACCAAAATATGATCAAGAGTCGGTGAACGCACACAGGTTCATACGAGCGCGCGGAACTTGTTCCGCGCACGAGTTAAATCTCGGTGCGTTCCCTCACGAGTGATCATATCTTGGTTATTCTTGAGACTTAATTGATTATCGTATTTATTACACAGATAAAATGCCGCTATTTAATAGTTTTTAATAAATTTATTTGAATGGCGTATGCATTTAGACCGTAAGAGTCATGCCGACAACGCAATACAATTCACGACGTCATAATTGAGTTTGACCAGAAAGGACGCAAGAGTGAAAATATTTTTGTTATTTCACACTGTGAATTTACCAGATTTTATTTCACTGGGAAAAATCGGTATTTCATATGCACCTATGTAATAATTCGATGTTATCCCCAAGGTCTAGAATAACAAATCAATTATGATGCGTTAACTCCATAAGCTGGAACGAACGGAATGTTGCTACACAAGAAGGAAAAGTTGACAATGGAAAAGTTGAAGTTATCACGTTTGTCAAAGAGCTTTGTCGAAAGTTTTCCTGGAGAGTATTTTTTTTTCTAGATGAAGATCTATATATGAAGCAGACTTCATAGAATCCGTTGTGTCCTTTATCTCATGTCCTGTCATGGTTTAGCTGCATGTGTTTGTTTTGTTAGTTTCGTCGTCTGTTTTGTTCTGTTTATTTAATTCTCTCGATTTGTCTGTCTTTCGGGTTCTTTTATAAGAATTGTCTGTACAAAGCCAAAATATTGCAAGAAAAACATACCGGACAAAATGAAGACACGGAATGGTCCTGACATCAAACAGGTATTTCAAAAGAAATTGTGGGTTAAACCAGGGTTTTTGGCGTGCCAAATATCGCCCTTCCATTGAGATCTTTAAAGGCGATACTTTTTAAAAAGAAATATTGCCTGATTGTTCCTGAACCTCCTCTTATTAAGCATAAAGCAGTTACTGTTTTAGGTTCCTGCATGTTTGTTGAAATTCAGGAATAAGAGTAAGAGATAGAAATAATTAGTCCCGTTTGCAGCATTTTTAAGAAGTAAATATTTATTTTTTTTCATCTTCAGTTCTATGGAACTTCCGATAACTCGTCATATCCACAGAATATGAACTTTACGCAACCATATACATCGGAAAGATCAAAGACGTTTTTAAGATATAATGGAACTCTCTGCAAAGTAGAGTTTTCGAACATCATTAACACCTTAAGCGATCTTCATCTCAACCTTTGCGGATGGTCACCCCATGCCTTGAAAACCGACGTCATTTCAAGTAAATATAAGACAAGCTGCGCATACTTTCATTCATTCAATACTCACGCACAATAAAGGAAAAGATATCCAATACTTTGTCATTATTAAAAAAGATGGGGTGCGCAGCAACAAAAATTGAACCAAAAGAACAGATTTCAGCTATGTTCCAAGCAATTAAATTCGAGAGATATCACGAAGCAACACAGCTGATTTCAAAAGGAAGAATTTCTTTCAATTGTCGAAACTTTAATGGAAGGACACCACTGATTGAAGCATGTAGGACCAGAAATGAAAACCAGAATGAAGAAGAACTGGAAACCTTCGTAGTGTTCTTGTTGGAGAATGGAAGCGATTGGGGAAGATGTGACATCTATGGAAAGACAGCAATTATGTACGCGGAGTATTTCGGGCATGACAGAGTAGCAGAAATACTAGACAGGAAGGAGAGAAAATTAAGTGCAATCGAAAATAGAGGTTAGTATAATTAATTGCTGTATAATTATCTATTTTCCATGGGATAAAATTCCGTGTTTAAGACCAACAAATTTTGGAGGATTTTTAATTTTGAAATACATTTTTCAACAACGTTCTTCAAACTCATAGGAATCCGTAGATTTCCAACGGAATAAACGAAACTAAATCCCTCACGAATATGTTTTCTTCTACATTATTTTAATTTTATAATAGTCTTAAAGAATAAAAGTAAGTTTTACTGACTGAAAATGATTAAAAGAGCATATTATCAAGCTAACTATCAAACGGGTTCCAGGTAAAACATCGGTCACCCGGCAACGTATGAAAAATTAAACTTGACTACAATTATTTCGAATTAAATGATGAGTTTTAAGAACAGTAAATTTGGTTTAAGAATCTGGAAATAATACAAGAGGTTCAAATGGTGATTCTTAGATAAAAACAGACAATGTCAGTTGAAAAACCTAGACAACATTAAAAAACTTACACAAAATAACCGATCCTTATTAATTAAACCCGTAAGGTCATGATTGAATTTGAAGGGTTCATAGACTTCATTTCCGGAGATGCTTTTATCATCGAAGGATTGTTGAAATTAATTCACTGTTCATTTATTTTGCAGATAGTCCAAATATGTTTGTGATAAATGTTTTTGTAAGGAGACAAAGTTTAATGTCGTCAATACAAAAGAAGTGTCCAGGTATGGATAAAGCAACGGAAAAACGGAATGTTACCTCATGAAACTTGAGCATTGTCAACATCAAAATTGCATCGTGGAAGTCTAAGCTGATTTTCAACAATTGCCAAATCAACATTATTTATTCCTTTGAACTTCCGTTTTACAGACACTTGCAGCCAGACTTTACCTGGCGCTTTCAATAGAGCACTGGACGAACGTGAGGAAATCTGATATTTGTAATTCGATGGTGACAATTCAATTAATGTAAATATTTATTATTTTGCTAGTTGTGTGTAATAAAACCATTTTGATATGTAAATAATTAATGCCTTGAAATAAAATTGAAAAAAAATATTTTCATTTTTTATTAAATTTTATATAAAACTATACAAGAATCATTTAAACAAGACATGTTCAAAACAATCATGGAATATTATACTTTTCTAATGACATTTTATTTTGGAAACATGACAGTCAATGACTGATTGTATATACAATTGTAATGAAATACTGTGGTTGTTTTGTACATGATGAAATGAAAAAAAAAACATACAAACATAAAATTGCAAGTAGGGAATTACATTTTCTATTTTTGGATTTAATAACACAAATTAAACACATCTTTTATGTGAAATAGATATATATAATATTTTCAAGCAATAAAAACAAAATAAAAGTCAAAACAACTGAAAATCATCTTTTTGAAAATGTAAACAGAATTTTGAATTTTCTAAGTTAGTTGCTAAAAAAGAGAATAATATCATATCCATATAAAATTGTCATAAATTAAAACAAATCTGAACAAAGTTGATAAAATGTTTGACCAACTGTTTAGTTTGTCAAATATGTTTTGAAAGTGATGTTTGTTTTATACTTATAATAAGTTTGTTTGTTTGGGTTTTTTTAAGGTCTCAAAATGTTTTCACAAAATTATCATAATTATCATATATAGCCAAGCAAATTTACTCTTCGTTAAATTCATATCAAAAACTTGCTTTGAAAGTGATGCTTTTTTGTTTTGTCTTCCTTTTTTGTCTTAAACTTTTTTTCTCGCGCACCTATCATATGTATCATACAACACCTTTAACTCTTCATAAATGTCATATCACAAACGTGGTAGTCTACTTTTTTAAGTGCCAATCTGCGAGAAAACCATGCATTTTATTCCAAACCAATATTTTCATATCAACTTCAGCTGATTTTGTAAAGAAACCCAGGAATACTGAAGAGCCCTGTAGGTCGGCCACCTTGGATTTCTTAGAAAAATATTTTGCCGAAATAAGTCTTTTATGAAGGTCTTATAGAAAAGCCATCTCTTAAGTTGATATGAAAATATTGGTTTGTAACAAAATTTAGGATTTTGCATGGTTTTCTGCAGGCAGATTGGCTGTTAAGTAGAATTTAAACATATATAGAATAATTCTTACAACATTGGAAACCTCAGTATAATTGACATAATTAGTAAAATAAAAGAAAACCGAAGTTTTTGACTTCCGGCAACGAGTGACGTCATTGCAGGATCAGTAACTGGAACTCCTTGTCCGCCTAAAATGAAAAACGGTGACTGTTAAATATAGGGTCAACAAAGGAACACACAAAAAACTTTAAAACGAAAAAGATTTAAAATCTGCGCCTGACTAACATTGCGTGTACATTTAATATATAAAGACAAGTTAATACTTTATTTCATTGACACATTTTTAAGGTTTTGTTCCGTTACCATGCTTGAAAGTGAAATTATTTAAAGATCTTAACGTATGACAAATAAATGAATGCTTATATTGTAAAGAAAAATTGTCAACTCAGCAATACCTGTGAAAGTAAATATACATATACTAAAAGATCATTCCTAGCAACTTGGACGCGTACGTTAGAGTCAGGATGAAACCAGGTGCTCTGACAGAGTAAGCAATACTTTATAATTTGTTTACCTACCTTACGTGAAGAACGTTACCTTCCCAGTGTTAAGTACGTTATCGTCCCAATACAACGTACATTACCTACCTAAAATAAAGTACGTTACGTTCCAAAAGTTAAGTGCGTTACTTAGCTAATGTAAAGTACGTGACCTATATCATGTAAGTTCGTTACCTATCAAATGCAAAACACCGTTTTATAACTATTGTACAGTACGTTACCTTCCCTATGTAATGTGCGTTACCTTCTTCCTTTAAGTACGTTACCTATCAAATGTAAAAGACCGTTTCCTAACTAATGTAGAGTACGTTACCTTCCCTATGTAATGTGCGTTATCTATCAAAGTACGTTACCTACTTCATGTAAGTACGTTACCTATCAAATGTTAAAGACCGTAACACATGTACCTATCCACTGTAAACTACGTTACCTACCTAATGTAAAGTAAGTTACAGGAGACATTTTCCCATCTCCACCATTGCTGTAGCCAAGAACACGGAGCTTGTAGACCACACGTTTCTCTATACCAGTGATTACACCTTCTGTTTTCCGATTGTTAATAACAACGTCTTTTGCAAATTTGATATTTTCGTTGGCGGGATACCATCGCAGCTAAAAGGGATTAAAATGTGTGATATTATATAGATATAATTACGGAGAATACGAATGTATGACAGATGATTTAAGATAAACACAGAAAAGGAATAAAATAAACAGAAAAGTCTTTTGTAGCTGATGATTCTTTTGCGCCAAGTGTCTGGAAGTCATCGTTCGGATCAAACATGTAGGTACACTTTTAAACTTTAGTTAAGAAAACATTGCTTAAATTTTGTGTTTTTAAAAAAAAGAATTTCGGTATAGATCCAACAAAAATAGTAAATATTTAGTGGTATTGTACAATGACATAGATAAGATATAATAAGAAAACCATGAAGTTCAATTTAGAATTGCAAAGTGCATTGTTTTGTTCTTAAAGTTATTTACATGAAGCAGAGGTACCTATGAGGCATACGAAAGAGAAGGGAGCAACCGAGGAGAAACATTATCCTGTGTGACCAATGTTTGTGTTAGACATGATGCCTTGTCAAGAAAAACGATGTAAGTCCCACAAGCTCTGGAATGACGAATCAATTGTGATACGTAAATTCATTAATCTGTTGCTACACAAAAAGGGAAAGTTGTAGTCATGGAGAGTCTTAAGTTCTTCCTACCCAAGACATAGTTTGATCATCTTAGTTATTATTTGGTTCCCCAGTTTAGTTTATTTGGTTTTATTGTTCTATGTTCTTTATACTCATATACTGTTTGGCATTTTCAATATTTTTGGTAGAGCGCCTCTGATGAGTCTTGAATAGACGAAACGCGCGTCAGGCGTAGCAAATTTATTGTCTGGAACTTTGTTGTCAGTTTTATTGATATGTATATCTTAATATGAAATAGACTCCCTAGAATCTGTTGTGTCCTTTATTTCAAGTTCTTGAGGATATGTAAGTTGGAGAAAGTAGGCAAATTGAGAATTGCTCAGTGAAAGGACATAATCAATATAACGGAAAGTGATGTGAAAAGAAGAGGTTAGTCTACACTCTTTTTTGTCTAAAAGTAATTATATGAAATCTGCCCTAAATGAATGAAGAATGCAGATTTGTTTATTTACAAATATAATAACAACATCGTTTTTAATTATCATAAGTTTACAATGTCAATCATTGTATAACTGTAATATCATAATTACAAGTAAATCTATAATACCCTACGTCTTCACTCAAGAAATTTTACGGAAGACATCATGCACTTATAGACAAATATGGGATTTCGATCTCTCAGATGAGTGCAGATGTTGGTTTGTCATAGGGTGTTGTTTTGTCTTCCTTTACCGGATTTGACACGCTGAATGGACTTTTGGCAACGCGACGGGTGTGCTATAGCAAGCAGGAACTGCTTACTCTTCCGGAGCACCTGAGTTCACTTTTGTTTCGACTGGAGTTCGCGTTGTTGATTGATATTCAGTTATTTTGTGTTCCATGTTTGACATGTTGTCTGTTTTTGTCCCGTTCCTGTTGGTGTTTACTGGTTTTGTCTCTGCCCTTTCGGACTTTTGATATTCGGATACCCCATTGGTACCTCTGCTTCTTTGCTAGATCGTAGCATTAATCTAATACAATTGAAATTTTGGTACTTAAAAGTATTATTATACAAACGAATCACACAATGGGTGGCACGTCAAGTTTTTTTTATACGTGTCTCAGATCCATTCATTTTGATATAATAAAAGAAAACAAATCCAGACAAATATTTACATTGACAAAGTGTTGCAATTTTCACTGCTCAAATGGAAAAATGGGTAATTTTTCTGGACCTCAATTTACATACTTCAGCAAAACTTTCATTGATTCTATATTTGAAAAGCAAAATAGTCAATAAAGTAAATACTGAAAAAAAAACACCAAAAACGTTTCTCTTGGATATTTGTTAGAAATTCTATGACCATTAGCTTGCTCAAACCAATACAGTCTAAATCCTGTCAGACTGTTACAGTCACATTAAGTGTGTCACTTGTTTACAAAGGCGATTAAACCAAACTCATGCAGTGTAATTCATATTAAACCACCATTATTGAAAAGAAGTGGGCATGCTTCTGAATAAGTGATCAAATTACGGGTTGATCTGTTAGTAACAAATTAAGATGATAGTTATATTTCCATATATATAATTCTGACATTTCTGATCCATCTAATGTACTGTTTTAGAATTCCAGGTTATTTTGGAAAATACTTACAAGAATATATTTTTTTCTTCTAAGAAATGTAAAGTTAAAAGAAAACAAATAAAATACAATGTGTTTGTTCTTGATAATACTTTATTAAACAATTATCAAAAAACACCTAGTACAGACATGTGTTTCTTCTGGGCAAAAGTCAAAATATGTACATTAAACAAATCCCAAGGGATTCCTATGGGTACTAATTGTGCACATTTACTTGCTGATTTGTTTCTACATTCATATGAAGCAGACTTCTTACAATCTCTTCTAGACAAAAAAGATCGTAGACTAGCTCTCTCTTTCATTCTCACATTCCGTTATATTGATGATGTCCTTTCACTAAACAATTCTCGATTTGGTGACTTTTTCCATCTCAAATATTCCCAGGAGCTTGAGATAAAGGACACAACGGATTCTTTGAAGTGTGCTTCATATTTAGATTTACATCTCGAAATTTACTCTCAAGGAAGACTTTCAACAAAGCTCTATGACAAACGTGATGACTTCATCTTTCCAATCGCCAACTTCCCCTTTTTGTGTAGCAACATTATCGTCCGTTCCTGCTAATGGAGTCTTCGTATCACAGTTGATTCTTAACCCTAGAGCTTGCGGGAATACATCGATTTCCTTGGAAGAGCGTCTGATGTTTTACACAGCAATTCTTGACACAAGGTTATGTTGCACTACGGTTGCTGTCTTCACTCAAGAAATTTTACGATAGACACCGTTCACACGTAGACAAATAAGGGATTTCTATCTCTCAAATGAGTGCAGGTGTTGGTTTGTCGTAAAAATTTGTTTTGTCTTCCTTTACCGGATTTGACACACTGAATTGGAAATTAGCAGCACGACAGGTGTGCTTAAGCAGGCATTAACACCTGTGTTCACTCTTGTCCCCACTTGAGTTCGCATTGTTCATTTCCGTTCTGTTGATTTTGTGTTTTGTGTTTCTTCGTGCTGTTTTTATCGTGTTTACCGGTTTCGTCGTTGTCCTTTTGGACTTTAAAAAATTGAATGCCCCATTGGCGCATCTTTGCTTCTTCCAAAGCATGTATTTTCAAAGAATGGTCCTCATTTCAAACCATTAAAACTTAAAATTTTCGTTTATCACATAACATAAGCCTTATTGGAATGAAATAAGTCTCTCATTTTTTTAAAATACATTCTATTTTTAATGTGTGTGAAAGAAACATACGTCTACCAATTGGGCATCCGAATTTGGGCAAAGATATAACCAGTTAACACGAACAAGAACAGTACGAATGTCAGACGAATGAACGAATTAAAACATTTCAATTGCATGTAGATCACCAAGGAATTTTATTTCTCTTGTTCCAAGTTTATTTATTTTTATGTTTGTTATGTTATGCTGTTTGTTTGTTCGTGATTTTTTAAAATTTTTGTCAACTACACTTGTAATTTTGTTTTCGAACTCCGACATTGGAACGACATTTAACATTATACTTCTTTCGTTGATTGGGATTATTCTAAAACTTACTTTATATCCTATAAGAACCTCTTCATTAATCCCACAAAGTACCCCTCTCCATTTCACATACACACTATCAGATCCATGGGAACGCACTTGGACATACTCAGGGTAATGTCTAGGTGCTGAAATACAAACAAACAGTTATAAAATAAAAAGTATCAGATCGGTTATCAATGAAAAAACCGTGATGTTTAAAACTGAAATCAGAAAATTTTAGAAATATTTCATTTGCAAAATTCGTGTCAAGGCCGGGCTGTCGTTTATGGAGACATTTTAAGAGAAATATGGCTTCATATTTCAAGTTTCAGGGTATCAAATATTCTATATTCAAATGTCAAAATTTGTCTTAATGAAAAATAACAGAAACAGTAAAATTTCACCTAATGTCACTCTTTTATAAAGTCCAAAATTCTATTAAAAAGAAGAATGCTTAACCTTGATTTTAATTAATAATTTCAATATTTTGATATGTATTTGTATATGCTGTATGGCAATTTCGAAATATTATTTCTCATCATTAGCACTGGAACCCAAAACATAGGAAATCCACAATTAAAAAGATGTTGAAAATCATTAAACCAAAACAAAAATCAATAATACCAAATATATCTTAGGACAAACTCTGATGGATGGATTTAAATCTTAGGCTTTAGAATTTACACAAATTAAGACAATAGTTATATTCAAAGTGTACAAACATGATCGATCTCATGCACAAATACGCCATATTTAAGACAAATAAAGAGCATACACCTGAAAAACGGGGAATTGTATTACTTACACCACACGGCATTAAAGACAAACTCCTGTAATAAATATATCTTACAAATGGAAGGATATGGAGTAAATAAACATGAAACCCTAACACATTTGTAAACACCATCTGCAATAAACATTTATGAGCTTTGTGAGGACATTTCGGAATTCAAAAAGTGTTGAAAATCAATAAATCCAAATGAAATCAGAATACGTACGTTCAGCATTTGTGCTCATTCTTGTTCGCTCACTGGGAAAACTTTCACCAGCGCTGTTAAAAACTTGAACAGTAACCCAAAAATCAGCATTAGGTTCTAAACCAATGACGGTTCCAGAACTGAGAACTCCGTAATGGTATGCTGTAACTGACTTCCGGTTGGGGTCGTTAAGATCTACAACATTAATCTGAAACACACAAACACATGTTAATGTGCATCAGCAAATTATGATATTTTTACACGATTGTACAATGTACTTTTGTGCCAGAAGTTGTGATTATTCTGTACCAAGAGTATAAGAACTTCATGGCTCTTGGTGTTAAAAATAATGCTAATGTTTTCTGAGGATGGAATATTTCGTTTTTTTATCTAACTTATGAAACATAATGATCGGGGGGAAAGAAATGTGAATGTTCTTATTTCCGTGGATTGTAACTGTTCCCGAGGATTCTCAGGTTTATAAATTGATAATGCATTTTGTCAACGAAACCAAGTCTATAGATGCTTAAATTCGTAGATCAGTCTATCCAAAAAAATCATCAAAATTGCGGGCAAATCGAGCAATAACAAGTGAACAAGTAATTGCTTTCTAGTGATATACCCCCTTTTCAAAAAACGGGTGACAAACTGTGGAATACAGAACTATAGACAGAGTTAAACAGCATATTCACCTCTTCTTCAAATTGTTTTTTTTTTTGGTTGTTTTTTTTTTTTTTTTGTAAAGAAGACTTATAATCTTAACTACTTAGTTTTTCATAGAGGAAAAAGAATAAACTTGGCCAATGTACATATTTCATTTGGCTATGCCACAATAAATAGTTACCTCAAACCCCTGTATAGTTCCATGGATAATTTCTCTGGTATTTGCCATAGGATTCCATGTAACCAGTAAGGCTGTGCCGTTTATACCCCCGCCAGAGACACCGGTAGGAGGATGTGGGGGGACTGAAATTAAAGAGAAAAAATAGGAGCACCCGATTGAAAGAATAAAATAAGGTGAAATGACTGAGAACGACTTGAAAGGGAAATGTAGAAAAAACATTAAAATAAATAAAAAACATGAAAACCTGGCCATGGTTTAGGAATGATATAACCCGCCCTGCCCCAAAAAAATGAGACACTTATATGAGGATAACAAGAAACTGAAATTAGATAAAAGAAAAATATAATTGTTAACCTGGAGTGTGGTTAATTAAATGATGGTGAGTAAAAAGTAAAATCAAAATAAATCCCCAATAGAAAATAATGAGATGTGGAATAAGTGTACGCGACACAGCCCACAATTAAGCGGCAATTTAGAAAAAAACACAATGGACAACCGCCAGCAGCCTTCAACGATGCCATTTTGGCACTGCTTGCGGTTCTGCAATTGGCCAATGGTCTAAATAAAATGCATTTAATTCAAATCCAGTCCTGAAATAGTCACAGATAGACCCCCTTCTTAAGCAAGAAGATTTTAAATTGATTGATTGGATAGAGTTAAATCATAAACGTAAAAACGTTTATGCGTTAACCATGCATGCATAGGGAATATGTATGAGACTACAGGAGGAAATATGAAGGGGAAAACTAAAACATAGATTGAAATCCTTGTGAGAAATAACTGAAATGGAGATAAGGAGCAGCAATATGAGAGTCATAGGGCCACAGACATAAGTAGAAGGATAAAGAAACCGAGAGATATGGAATAACATAGTCAAAAAGACAAGTCTTGAAGCCTCAAAAGACAATTTTTGAAAGACAAAATGATACTGGACTGTAGGTGACGAGGAATCTGAAGGAAATATGGGGCTCCAGCAGGGTACCCCCTTCAGGTCGCAAGGTCGCTTTTAAAAGGGGCCTCAGGTGGCAAGGTCGCTTTTAAAAGGGGCCTCAGGTGGCAAGGTCGCTTTTAAAAGGGGCCTCAGGTCGCAAGGTCTCTTTTAAAAGGGGCCTCAGGTCGCAAGGTCGCTTTTAAAAGGGGCCTCAGGTCGCAAGGTTGCTTACAAAAGGCATATTTTGGCGGAGGTCGCAGGTCGTTTTTTGGCATAGGTCGATTTTATGAAGTGTAGGTCGGAAGTCACCCTTAAAAGCCCTCAGGTCGCAGGTCGTTTTTAACCCTGCGGGAGCCACAAATATGACCAAGGTGTACTTTGGCGAAAGTGAATTTAAATCAAGAGTAAGCTTTGAAAGAAACAGAAGTAGCAATAGGGCACACGAATGTCAAAAGTCCGAAAGGGCAGAGACAAAACCAGTAAACACCAACGAGAACCGGACGAAAAAAAAACAGACAACATGAAACACAGAAACACAAAAACTGAATTGCAATCAACAGTGCGAACTCCAGTCGTAAAGAGTTATGAATAAAAAGTAATGTTTTGCACTCACCATTTTGGTGAATTTTAAGGGACTGACTTTCAGATAAGTAAAATTTTCCTATGTTTACGTCATACTCACTTCCTTCCGCCGAGTATATCACATAAATTGTACTATTTGGTCCTACTCCGGCTCTGTTTCGCACACCAACAATGACCTCATACTGCAGGTAATAATCTTCTTTTGTTAATAGCGCGGTGAATTTACTTCGTCTTCCAATAAGTTCTGTCTTAAAACATAGGAAACACATGTCATAAATAAAACAAATGTCGTCTAAGGACAATTAAAGCTTGTTGTGGATTGCTGGCCATTTGTTTTTTGTATTTTTGTGCTTTGAGTTTTCTGTTCTTCCTGCTGTTCTCGTTTGTGTTTGCTGGTTTTGTCTTTGTCCTTTCGGACTTTTGACATTCGGATGTCCCAATGGAGCCTCTGCTTCTTATGTTTAGTATAACTTTTTAACTTGAATTTTTAAAAAGCACTTTTTACATATCTTAAAATATCTTAATGTTAACCTGTTTTTTGCTAGTTTATATTGAAATAAATATATTCTAGAGAATAAGACTTATTTAAAAAATAATAATCATTTGCAGTTGGAGTTAACATATGTGCTGTGGTCTCATGTTCATTTACTCCATATCCTTTTTAAAATTATTTAGTATAGCTCCTTGAAATGGTAAAACAGTACCCGTGGGACTCATTGTGACTATGATTAATTGAAAGATTTCTCTAGTGACCATCGGCCCACCAGAGATTTACTTAATGTAAAAGACAGGAAAACAAAAAAAAAGCGTTTATTTAAGTAACCAAAAGTTTTAAATGAAAGCAAACAGTTTCGTCTTACTTTTTGAAAAAGTGACGTTGACCCTTTCTTCCTCCAATAAGCATAATAAGTAATATCGGGACCGCCTTCTTGTTCCATGGCCAAAGGCTAAAATATGGAAATATGATATTTTGATTACCATGATTACTGTGTGTAGGTGTTTAATTTTCGTGGTTTTTGTGGGTGCATTGACTCACGAAATTTGATACTCCATGAATAATAATGAACCCATGAAAATAAACGAACATAGTAATTCAATTGTACTTTTACACGCATTTGTGTTTGTAGTCAAAATCTCAAAAATATACATAGCATAAAACTGGTACTGTAGGGAAAATAAAACAAATCTACCAAATAAAAGTTTATCTACGTATTGCATCTAAGTTTAAGTTCAATGTTCATAGAGAAGACCAAAAAATCCAACATGGGTCAGTACTTTCATTGTCGTTTTAGGGGATGTTTCCATAAAATGTTTTTCGTTTTCTTTTTTCTGTTTCTTTTAAAGAAACTTACAATTTAGTCAACGTGAGTAAACCAAAGCATTGTTTTAATGCCAAATGTGTGAGTAAACCAAAGCATTGTTTTAATGCCAAATGTGATTACGTCTGAGATACTCAACGAGAAAGCAATAAAATAAAAGTTTATTACCGTCCATAATATTGTTAAAGTACCAAAGGTTCCGTTTCCTCCAAAAACTTTGGAAACTGGAAATTCTGGTTTTGCCATCTGCAACGTATAGGATTCTGAAATAAAACAATGGGGAAAGTTGCAATCAACACAGCTAGCATCACAGAAACAGAATCAAATTGTACAAAAAAAAAAAACACAAAATATAAAACAGTGAGCTATTCCATATGACTCAACATCACGTAAACGGTTATCTCAGGACACTACGGGGCCTTTTAATTTTTTACTGAGATAATTTGCCCCATAAAATACTTATAAATATAGTACTAGAACTTTCAAATAATTATCAATTACGGAATTTCTTCTGGATAGAATACTAGTGAACAAATGTGGATATATCAAAATGTATATAAAATTCTAGAAAAAGGTGTGGATGACCGATAAGCATTTTTAAAACTTACTTGAGGGTATACTGTAGCTGCCTGGCATGGAGAAGGAGTTAGTAGCATAGATCCGGAATGTATAGTTATTGTACGGATATAGTCCTGTTACGACGTACTGCCTCCTCTTACTGTCCTTGACGTCATCAGTGATGCCGTATCCAGCGTCGATGTCACTCACTTCTACAGATAGGAGAAAGAATACACAAGGTTTAACTACTTACGGTTGTATGCAAAACAAATGTTTATATATACTCAGGTGTGCTGGTGTGTTTTCATTACCCTTTTTGTCTTCATTCAAGGTCATTTGACCACCACAAAAAGTGCTCTCAAGAAAACTCCTTTCTAATAAGTTTGAAATGTAAGATACTAATATGAAATATGTAAGTCACAAAAACTTGATTTTGATGGATGAGAGATGAAGGGACAAACTTTATCTATCGAAACAATAAAATGAACAGAGAAGCAATACATGTACGAGTATATGCAAAAAATAAAATCTTATTATTGTATATATCAATGGCTTTGTTAAAAAGAAAAGTTTATACAAAATTATGATTGTTTGTATTGGCAGAAAAAGATAAGTATAGGCATACCCCTTTTTGGACACGGAATAACTAAAAGTAATGCTAAAATACCTCCAACTTTTCTCCATACGGGATTAAACGTTGTCATAGCTTCGATAGTGTAGTTAAGTATAGGACTACCCCTCTCTGGAGGTTTGGTCCATTTTAACTGAATAGAATAAGGTGTGGCTGATGTCTTTACAGCATAAACTCCAGCAGGCTCCCCTGGTGGGCCTATAGAGAGGATAAATGTGAAAAAAGTCTAAATAATCTTTTATATGTGTCTTCATTTTTCAGTGTGCTTTGCTACTGATCAGCAACAAATGACAAACGTGTTTTTGTTTAAAAAAATCGTTAATTAAACCTTTAAAATTTCCAGCATTTCAAAATAATAAAAAACTCAGCTATACGAATCAAATAACACAGGTCAAATTTTGACACATAGAAAAATGATATTGTATAGATAGAATATTCTGAATTTACATTTTTGATCATAATATTCGGTATATAAATCAATGTTCTGATTATAAAACGACTAAGGTCATTTTTTTCACAGCACCCCCCTTTTAGTTATATGATAATTAATGTATTAGGACTTACCATAAACCATTAATTTCCCTTTGGCACTTATAGAGGATACAGTGGTAGTAGCAACGCATTCATATTCCCCTTGGTGTTTGAATTGAGCATACCGAATGAGTAACCCGTTCATCATAGATTGCTAAAAAGAAAAGAAAATAGTGAAACTAGCAAAATCATTGTATCAATTTTAATCATAAAGTAATTTTACGAAGTAGATTAAGATATTATTGTAATTATTTATTGAGCTATTTTGATTTCAGGGGGATTGGGGTTCTTGTAAACGGATTTCTTTACATGTGAAAATCTATTTCAAGTACATGTGTAGTAACTTTGGAAACGAATCATAAATGATGAACATTTCTTTCATTGAAAATACTCTGATAGTCTGAGACAGAATTGAAAGAAGTTGAAAGCTTCTTAAATTTGAGGCTATAGATGACATGTTAAGAGTCTGGTGTGTATCTAGTTTTTGTATATATGCCAATAAGCTGTATTGTCTTTGGTAAATAAAGTAGTATTTTTATTTGCTGCCTTATTTTTAGCTTTTTAAATGTTTTTCTATGGTTATGTTAAGGTTTTGTTGTTGTTTCTTTGTTTAAACATATTTATTTATCTTGGATTGGGAAACAAGCTTAATGCTTATGTTGGGTTTTTTTAGGGGGGGGGGGGCTACTCGGTTTCTTGTTTCTATTTTTTTAATCATTATATATTTACCTTTTGATAATAAGGGTCGTTCTCGATATCTATTGGTTGTCCATTAAATTTCCAAACATAGATCAGATCATATTTGTCAAAATTATAGGAAACTTCACACCGTATGAACTGTGTCTCGTTCCAGTTGACCGTTGTGATATCATTTGGTCTAAATTGCCACTGGATTTCGGCTGAAACATTTAAAATTAATTACAGTAAATAAGAGCTGAATTCAAGCTAAATTAAACTGTCAAAACCGTTTGATATCAGTTTATTTTAACAAATGAATACATTGTACGGCATAAAATGTGTACGGGATAAAAACGCCGCTTCACCTTAGTTCAAGCATTTCAAGTTATATAACTCGTGCTTAAACATTTAAATCTAGAGAAAAAATAACTGTATGACGTTGAGTATCTTAGTTGTTAGCTAGGCTTATGAGTATTACACTTCCAGCAAATAACTTATTTCAAGGCTAATAACTTTTAAAATTTTACATTTCGATTTAAACGTTTTCACATTGGCTCAATTTTACCTTTTTGAACAAGTTTAACGTAATAAAAGTAACTGCTATTAAAAAACCTGCAGTTATTTCATGGATTTTTATGCCTCATTTACGAATGTAGGGAGCATATAGTGTTTGGGTTTGTTCGTCCGCCCGTCCCAAATATTGCAATATGGGGCATTAGATGTTATGGAAATAATCTTGGGGTTTCTTTTTTTGTTTCTAAATTCTCACCGGTTTGTTAGTTGAAATATGTGCCAATGTTGCGTTCGAATGTCAGACGTCCGAAGACAAAGACAAAAATTATTATTATAACGAACGAGAACAGCACGAAGAAAAAAGACTACACAAAAGCATACAAAAACAACATTATAGCAAGCAACAACTCGAAATCAAGCAATGACTTTTTTCTACGTTGAATTATTCTGTTAAAGCAGCACGAAGTAGATATTTATAGTTGTACTACATTGTAACTGACCTGCTGCCGTTAAGTTTGTTGTAGTCTCCGCCCTCCCAAGATCATTCTCCGCCCGACAGGTGTACATCCCTGTATCTCCTACATTCATTCGTACAATCTTCAGATCATTGTTCGGTAAGAGTTGTGGCCCCTGTGGGCTATCTATCTGTGACAAACTCATGGGGCTGCCGTTGTGGAGCCAGGTTATGATGGGGGCTGGGGCGGCCTGGGGTCGGCACGGGATGGTGATGTTACCGTTGATGGCAGCCAGCGTAATGGAAGGCAATGGGTTCTTTTGAAATGTTGGCTTGAAAGCTGAAATGCAATTGTGATACATACTAAAAGTGAAACGGAAATGGTTGATAATCAAGTAACAATAGAAAAAGTAATTAAATATAAGCATAGTGAAGCAATGTTTCATTGCTTTTTAATCTGTGGCACGGCTTTTTAGTTATACTTTTACGGATTCATCTATGTTTTTAGAAAGAAAATAATACTGTAATTCAATTTTTTTCTTCCTTGGCAAACTAATTTTTTTATATCTATTACAATTTTGTTTTGTTATAGGTTATCATGCGTTTCTTTATTTCAAATCAGCTTAAAGTCGTCACAGCAGCGAGTGACTATTGAAATTTGCATTCTTTCGTTTGTATGAAAAGCATCAAACATTTATCTTTTGTCGTACACTTTTAAATTCCAATATGAAATTCAAGATCCTTTTAAATTTATTTGCTATTTATTTAAAATGAAAACGCTAGAATTAAACTACCCTTAAACTTAAACAAAATCTTACACAAGACTCTTAGTTGAGCACCACTAAACACATTGCCGTAGACGTTTTTAGCTCCACACTGATACATGCCACTATCGCTCTCTTGCAAGTTCATCAGCTTGAGGACATTAGAATAGATTTCAACCTTCCCAGGGACGGGTTTTATGGGGTAAGCATTCTTGAACCACAGGAAGACAGCTCTTGGTCTGGCAATGGCTTCACATCTCCAAGTAAGCTGCGATCCAACATCTAAGTTTTTGTTACTCAAAGGACGTACAAAGTATGGTTTATCTGCAAAGAATATAAAATAATAAGGTTCAAACTTCAATGGATTCGTTTATTCATTATTATTTGGAAGCAATTGTCATGGTTTTATGAAAAAGGACCAGGCCGTGGATACTTAGACTCGTATTTCTGAAGTCTTCAGCATACAGGTCAATGTTAAATTTCTCTTTCGTGTACTATTAAATTTCGTGGCTCACGTAAACCCACGAAAATTGATACCCAACGAATAAAAAATGAAACCATAATATTGCTCTGATGCGTGTTATGGTTAACATTTAAACCACTAGATTGCTTTCCTTGAACTTCACATGGTTGAACTCATCGGAACTGGAATTGACTTCCTATTTCGAACTTTTTCGAATTACTTTTCTTTTGGTACATTTGAATTCGGGGTTCAATTATTTTAACTCAAATGCTGCTAATGAGAGGTTTTTCCTTGGAACGAGCATATATAGATTAACAAAATCAACTTATTTAGGCGAAAATAAATCTAGAGAGCAGGTGGTGTTGTGGTTAACAGGTCGCGCTACTACCACCGAGGTTCTTGGTTCTATCCTCTTAGGCTGTTATGACAATCGGAATGGTTCACAAAAAATATATTGGTTAAATTCATCAAATCATATGACCACGCGGTTGCTGATTACCCTCTGATAAAACATACAAGAAAATAAAACGGTGTTTTATTTATTATTGAAATAGATGATCAGTAGCTTACTTGAAAGTGTGAAGGTAAATGATTTTCTGTCAGATCCTTTGTTTGATCGTACATGGCAGGTATAGGTTCCTTCATCTTCAAATTGAACGTCTTCGATGACAAGGACCCTGTTGAGATCGATCGTCTTAGCTTTTGATGGCATTGGTTTTCCTTCCCGGGACCAGGAGTATTCTAATGGCATTCTAAATAGAAAAAAAGAACAAGATTTTGATGTCTGTGCTTTGAATAGAACTTGATATCAACATTTTTAAAATTTTAAGTGAGCTATGAAACTACTTCAAATTATAACAATTTACAAAATACATTAAAGTTGAAGTTTAAGATAATAGTTTCTATGTCTTAATAGGCCATAAGGATTCGTATAAATTTACATAATCTGTATACTCTTCTGGCATTTAAGCTCTTACCTAAAGGCCAATATAACTTAAGTGAAAATTGATATTGCTTTATTAAAATAAAAAATCTTATATCATGGATATATTGGTTAATGACCAACAAGGTCTAATCACAAGTATATCTAATCATTTACGAACATTGCATAGCATAGAATTGAATTTTAAAATCCCAAATCACTTACAAAAGAACTTGAAGTTTGAAATATTGCCAATAACTAACTGACAGAGATAGTATTTCTTACTCATTAACGACCAAAATCAATAAAACCAACCTTCCGTAAGCTAGACATTCTACCTCTATTTTCTGTCCTTTCATAGGTGTTGAAGGAAATACTCTGGGAAAAGCATCTTGAATTTCTGGTGGAAAATCAGCGGCAGCTAAAATTAAATTCGTTAAAGTAGCTTTTTTCATATATTTGGGGGTAAATCTATGAACCATGTGAAACAATAGAATTTTCTATTTATTTTTACACCCATTTTAGGGTCTTTATATGTTTTCCCTAATCATTGTGTTCGTTCTCATTTTGCTGTTAAATATTTTCAATTATTTCTCCATTAAATGAACTCCACATGTCACATATCAATTACTTCGGACTCTACCCAACACAATAAGGGTCCACTCAATCAAGTGAATATATTTTAAAAAAAACTTTTTCAAACATGTTACGACGACAAATATCATTTATAAGGCGAGAGGTTTTTTTAATTCTACTCGTTAATGCTATAGTTAATACTAACTCTGCCCGGTTACATTCAGGTAAATCCCCTTGCTGGTAACGCTAGGTGGTTGGGAGGTCCATAAAACTTCGTCTTGCATGGCTGCTAGTGTGACAAGACAGTGATAATAACCGCTGTCCTGAGCCTGAACCTCACTGAAGTAGAGGTTTCCGTCATTGGAAAGGAAGTAGTACTGGTTCAGAGAAGTTTGAAGAAACTCACTTCCCTTTTGCCACTGAAAAATGGCAGCTAAATGAAAAGAAGGGGTGTCTCTTAAATTTCTTTCACATTATTTTAGAAACAGAAATTATACAAACCTTCAGTTCCTATGGTGTGTCTTTGCCTTGCTTTGTTTTGTCTTGTCTTTTTTTTTATCAGAAAGTGAACAACCAACGTCGGTAGTTTTATTGCTAACTTTAAGATTTCATAAGTGGTGTGGTAAAGTAACCAATATCAAATGATCAACGAACTTCTTCGAGAATATTGTTGATAGTTTTTATTCGTAGTTATTTCTATTTCAAAATTGTTCTTGGCTGCAAACTCTTTCATTTTGACTTTATCCGATTGCCCTTTCAGACTTTGACATTTGGACGCCCCAGTGGTACCTCTGCTTCTTAATGATGAGGATGGTTACATTTCAGGAATCTTCTTTTATACAGAACAGAGTAACGTTAAATCTTCCTGGGGTATATACAATCGGGATGTGAGATATTGTGAGATTTCAGAAATCTCATGTAATATGTAGCTCTATGTTAGGTCTTACCTGGTTTGTAGTTAGGGTGGTTACAGTTGAGGTAGGTTCCTTTATACAATGAAACGTTGTATCTACCAGGGACAACATTAGAGAACTCATTCAAGACTGAAATTAGAAACATATTACACGTTTAGTGTTGATAGGGCGTAAAACACAAGCTTCCTCATTCACCAACTGACTCATTCACTATACAATGAAACGTTGTATCTGCCAGGGACAACATTAGAGAACTCATTCAAGACTGAAATCAGAAACATATCACACGTTTAGTGTTGATAAGACTCACTCATTCACCAACTGACTCACTATAGAGTGAATCGTTTCATTTACCAGGGACAACATTAGAGAACTCATTCAAGACTGAAATCAGAAACATATCACACGTTTAGTGTTGATAAGACTCACTCATTCACCAACTGACTCACTATAGAGTGAATCGTTTCATTTACCAGGGACAACATTAGAGAACTCATTCAAGACTGAAATCAGAAACATATCACACGTTTACTGTTAATAGGGCGTAAAACACAGGCTCACTCATCCGTCAACTGACTCACTCACTATACAATGAAACGTTGTATCTACCAGGATCAACATTAGAGAACTCATTCAAGACTGAAATCAAAAACAAATCACACATTTATTACTGATAGGGCGTAAAACACAAGCTCACTCATTCGCCAACTAACTCACTCACTCACTCACTTAACAATGAAACGTTGCATCTACCGGGGACAACATTAGTGAACTCATTCGGGACTAAAATTAGAAACATATCAAAGTTTAGTGTTGATATGGTGTAAAACACAAACTCACTCATTCATCAACTGACTCACTCACTATACAATGAAACGTTGTATCCAGCAGGGACAACATTAGAGAACTCATTCAAGACTGAAATCAGAAACATATTACACGTTTAGTGTTAATAGGGCGTAAAACACAGGCTCACTCATCCACCAACTGACTCACTATAGAGTGAAACGTTGTATCTATCGGGGACAACATTAGAGAACTCATTCAGGACTAAAATTAGAAACATATCAAACTTTAGTGTTGATATGGTGTAAAACACAAACTCACTCATTCATCAACTGACTCACTCACTATACAATGAAGCGTTGTATCTACCAGGGACAACATTATAGAACTCATTCAAGACTGAAAACAGAAATATATCACACGTTTAGTGTTGATAGGGCGTAACACACAAACTCACTCATTCGCCAACTGACTCATCCACTATACAGTGAAAAGTTTTATTTACCAGGATGGGAAGCTAATTCAAAACCAGAATAAGAAATTTTTGTAAAATTTGAATCTTTAAAGTGAAACTTTACAAAGGACCTGAAAAAAAGATAACTCATTCAAAATTGAAGCATGAACATAATATAAAACTAAAAGTGTATACATTAAAATATTGTACAGTCAAGATTAAATGGAAAAAAATAATATTAAAATCAAATAAACATGGCAACTAATACATGTAGGACACTGTCGTTACATGCATAATTTGTCGCGATGGGCAGAAACGTTTTATAGTATAAGTGTTGGGGTATGCTGACAATCGAGATGACTTAGAAATACTTTATCGTTTTAAAAATCCCTAGAGAATCTAATATAAATCCACTGCTTTTTCAAGACATCGACAAGTCAGGAAACCATCGTTTGTATTTCACACAATAGGTTTGTTTATTTAAAATAAACTGTAAACACCGAGAGATGTCTCGCCTGACGCAGCTGGACACAATAAAAAAATTAAAGAGGGACAGACGTAAGAAAAAGGGTTAGCTAATTAAATCATTGTAAAATTTCAAAGCTAGTATACTGTGACTGTAGAAGCATACAGATAAAATGCTTTTGAAATTGATCTGTATTAATGCTAATGCAACTGCATACCCAATATCAAAGGCGTGCCACATTTGCTTCATAGTAAACAGGCGTAAGAAAAAAGGTTAACATTTAGCTAAATCAGTGTAATAGACCGTGACTGCAGGAGCATACAGATAAAATGCTTTTGAAATTGATCTGTACTAATGCTAATGCAACTACATACCCAATATCAATGGTCCATGTTACATGTACACAGGGAAATTTTGTTCACGTGAAATTCACATGAAATTAACGTGAAATTCACGTGAAAAACTTAACGTGAATTTCACGTGAAAAACTTAACGTGAATTTCACGTGAAACGAGCAATTTAACGTGAAATTCACGTGAAAAATGTCACGTGAATTTCATGTGAAAAAATGTTCTCAACATTTTTAATGTTCTATAACTTTCATGCAATTCTACTGATATTTAGGAAAAAATTCTCATTTTTCAGAATTTTCATGTGAAATTCACGTGAAAAAAGTTAACGTGAAATTAATGTGAATTTCATATGATATTAACTTGAATTTTACGTGAAATTCACGTTAAATACATTTCACGTGAAATTCACGTTAAATACATTTCACGTGAAATTCACGTTAAATTGCTCGTTTAACGTGAAATTCACGTGAATGTTTAACGTGAAATTCACGTTAACCCTGATTTCACGTGAATTTCACGTGAACAAAATTTTCCTGTGTATTTACAGTTGTTTTTTTTTTCATCATTTCAAAACATTGCAAATACCAATCTGGTAAATTTATTATAGCACTATAAAGCGGATAAGTAAACAACATCTGCTCGATCTGCATGACATTTTACAACAGAAAACAAATAGCTTCAAACAAAGACTCATGTTATAAACAAATCTATGCTTATTTCTGTCAACATCTTGTATAATGCCAAGTTTAGAAATTGAACTTAAACAGGCTTTAGAATGTGTCGCCTTGAACGTTTGGGTTTTTTTTGTGCTTTGTTTTCTTATTTTTCATAGATGATAACGAGGTTTGGAAAAACAAACATGACACAGCATTATTAAAAAAACGACCATTTAGCTTGAAAAGAGGGCTTGCTTTTTTCCCTTAAGACATTTTGAAAATGATTTCTGATGAAAAAATATTTTGTAAGTAGTGGGTAAGAAAAAAAATATTCTGAAGAAGGATTTCTGCTATATAGAAAAATGCTAATAATAATAAAAAAATATTCTGTCGCGACGCCTAAAAAAAATACATATTTTCCGCGGCAAAAAACATTCGGCCAAAAAAAACCAAGGTCTCCCTACAACTTAAATGGTCCGTCGTGTATAATTCTGTTGCAAAGCAACAATAAATAGATTTAAAAAACGAATTTTTCGAGTTAATTCTCTTTTTTACATCTTAATTTCATTCACTTAGACGTGCACTCTGGTCCAAAACAGCACTGAATGGATGCGTTACCTAAATGACCTACCGGTATGTCCCACCAAGGCACAACATTTCAAACCTTATATTAAAGCCACTTACATCCATGAGTAATCTTGACCTGGTTACTCAATACCGACCCAAACTGATTGGTTGCTCTACATTGGTAGTAGTCGCTATACTCGCTTGACACGTTCAAAAACGTCACTTTCCCATTGGTCAAGATATAATCAGAAGATGCCTTTAGTTCATTGTTGTATTGTTCTCCTTGTAGCCACAGGTAGCTTGGTTGTGGCATACCCTGAGCCACGCATTCCAAACTTGGCTGTATGGACCGATCTGTTACTACTAAGTTTTGTGGTTGTATTTTGAACACAGGACCTTTCGGGGCAAACGTGGCATCACTAAAGTTTGTTCCATAAGCTGAAAACGAAACGTGCAAATTTAATTACTAGTAAGTTTGAAATTAATTGCTGAATGTTCAACTGATGAAACTACATCTATGCTATAATTTTTTTTAAAAAAAACTTATATCTTATTTGTAATTTATGATTTCTATAAACTATCAGTAAATTTACAATATTTGAGAGTTTTCTTTACTAATATTATTAACTATTTATTCAATTCTTTAATCTTTTTTGAATATTTTGGAAAAAAAACCACCATGCACTCGTAGACAAACATGGAATTCCTGCCTCTCAGATGAGTTCAGATGTTTGTTTGTCATGTAATTATGTCCCCGACCACGAAGTGTCGTCGGGGACATATTGTTTTTACTCTGTTTCTTATTTTTCTTCTTCTTATTATTATTATGTCTCCCAAACGAAAGTTTGGAGACATATTGTTTTTACTCTGTTTCTTATTATTATTATTCTTTTTCTTCTTTCCTCCCGCCATGAACTTGTCCGGTAGTTTTCTCTCAAACGCATAGGGGGATTCACACGAAACATTGTAGGAAGGTAGATCGGTTACTGAAGTTGTTGACGGACTTTTCAAAAATTACAAAATGGCCGCCGTTTCCGTGTAATTGGCGAAAGTTCATAATATAGGACATTGCAATATCTCGGTTACCTAGGTGCGTAGGAGGCTGAAATTTTGTAGGTGAATAGAGCAAAGGGAGCTCATCAATAATACCAAAAAAAATTTTGAAGCGATGTTTACGGTTTTCGAGTTATTTGCGAAAATGTGATTTTTCGGGCCCAAAAATGCGAAAATCGTCAAAATGCTTCGATTTCGACAAAATTTTGTATGTAGGGGTTTTAAAAGATGGCGAATCATAATACGAGGTCAAAAATGGGTTCGTTTGGGAGACATTTTTGTGTTGGGCATCCCCAACACAGTCAGCACTTGTTATTATTATTATTATTATACTTTTTTCTTTTTCTTCCGTCAACCTGATGCACGAACTTGTCCGACTATCTCCTCGGTCAAAAGTTGACCGATCGATTTGAAACTTGGAGGGGTGATAGGTCCCAAGGTCCTACAGTGTTTTCTGCGATTTATTATTTCAAAATGGCCGCCATTTCCAAGATGGCCGCCAAAAACCGAAAAACTATTACCTTAGTTTTCTTGGAAACCACATAATGAAATTCAACAATACTTTGTATACATGTTCAAAAACATAATTAAAAACTTTTTGGGCAAAAAAAAATTTCGTGAGTGGCGGCCATTTTGAAAAATGGCCGAAAAAGAGCGAAAAATGTAAACATTGTCCGATTTCAACGAAACTTGGTATAGAGGGTATATGGGTGATGGCGATTCACAGCGCATTGTCGGAATTTCTGTAATGGCCGCCATTTTCAAGATGGCCGCCGAAAATTGTGAAAAATGTAAACATTGTCCGATTTCAACGAAACTTGGTATACATGATATATGGGTGATGGCGACTGATGGCGCATTGTCGGAATTTCTGTAACGGCCGCCATTTTCAAGATGGCCGCCGAAAATCACGAAAAATGTAAACATTGTCCGATTTTAACGAAAATTGGTATACAGGGTATAAGGGTGATGGCGACTGACGGCGCATTGTCGGAATTTCTGTAATGGCTGCCATTTTCAAGATGTCCGCCGAAAATCGCGAAAAATGTTAACATTGTCCGATTTCAACGAAACTTGGTATACAGTATATATGGATGAAGACGACTCACAGGGCATTGTCGGAATTTCTGTAATGGCCGCCATTTTCAAGATGGCCGCCGAAATCGCAAAAAACGTAATCATCGTCCGATTTCAACGAAACTTGGTATACAGGGTATATGGGTGATGGCGACTCACGGCACATTGTCGGAATTTCTGTTGAAGAGGACAGACATTAAATGAGAACGGGAGGGGACATCCCACGTTTCGGGAAACGTAAATTTTAATTTTGTTTTGTCTTTCTTTTCCGGATTTGACACACTGAATAAGAAATTAGCAGCGCGACGGCTGTGATATAGCAGACAGGTACCGTTTACTCTTCCGGAGCACCTGAGTTCACTCTGGGTTACGACTTGAGATCGCGGTGTTGATTTCTGTTCGGTTAATTTTGTGTGTTGTGTTCTTGTTCATGCTAACCGGTTTCGGACTTTTGTAACTAGGAGTAAATAAAAAAAAAACGTCTTTGTGTTAACAATTGTTTAAGTTTGCGTTTCCGATAGATGCGTTCTATCATTGCCTTGTTGATTTCAACAGACGCAGTTAATATGGCAATCGGACATAGATAGGAATCTCAGACAATTGAAACATATATCTGTACAAATTGGTGGCAACATCCAGGCATGTATTCGTTTGCATCTGGTCCCCATCTACATCGGAGTTGCCCGATCATGACCCTTCGTGTACGAAGACGCCTAAGTTTTACATTACTTACTTATGTCTCTCCTGCCTTCTGTTATCATCTTGGTCTCTACGAGTGGTATTTCGCAGACATATCGGCCTTTCACGTCCTCAGTCACTCTGTCCCATTTATATTTGTTCTCTATACCTACAAAATAAACCATTAATCTATTAAATTAGAGCGTTTATGACGAGGCTACCAGTGGTATTTCACAGACATGCCTGTCTTTTAAAATCCTGCGTGACCTTTTTCTGTTTTAGAACTGTTCTCAGTGCATTTGATAGAAACCATGAACTTTAAGTTCAGATGTGTCAAATGTTAACTAGAGCGCCTCTGGTGAGTCTACTTTTGATCTTTCACAGACATATCGCCATTGGTATTTACCCTGTGGCCCAAATGTCTTTGAGAAAAAACGTGTATTTTAACCTGGTCAGTATTGTTATTTTGGTCTTTTCAAACTTTAAGACTAGAGTGCCTCTGTTTAGTCTCCAAATGATATATATTTCAGATATTTCATAATTCATAGTTCATTCACACTGTCCATTAACATTCCTTTTCACCACATTTGTCCTAATTGTGTTTGTTCTCTGTGTCTGTATAGCAGACAGAAATCGCTTACTCTTCCGGAGCACCTGAGTTCACTCTCATTACGACAAGAGTTCGCGTTGTTAATTGATATTTAGTAGTTTTTGTGTTGCTGTCTGTTTTTTTCGTCCTGTCCTTGTTTGTGTTTACTGGTCTCTGTCCATTCGGACTTTGACATTCGGATGCCCCATCGGTACCACTGCTTCTTTAACGGCAATATTTCTCTTTTAATCTGAGTTTCTTTGTTAATTTTTACCTATGGCTAGAAGTCTCAGAGAATACTTAATTGGTCGACTTATACTTTATATTTCACTTTTGACTAGAGAGTCAATCTTGTTTGTATGCTACTTTGTTGTAATTTCGTTGGAACTTTGTTTTGTTTAAGAAATTTTCGTGTTTTTTCTAGTGTCAAAAATCCTATAAACAGAAAATTAAACTCCTGTCAAGAGTTATTAATTACCTAAATACATGTATTTGAAAAAAACACGTTCATGGCAATACATTCGTACCTGACCACCTGTATACTACGTGCATCCCACGGTGTGGCGAGCAACAGAAACGTACCTGACCACCTGTATACTACGTGCATCCCACGGTGTGGCGAGCAACAGAAACGTAACTGACCACCTGTATACTACGTGCATCCCACGGTGTGGCGAGCAACAGAAACGTACCTGACCACCTGTACACTACGTGCATCCCACGGTGTGGCGAGCAACAGAAACGTACCTGACCACCTGTATACTACGTGCATCCCACGGTGTGGCGAGCAACAGAAACGTACCTGACCACCTGTACACTACGTGCATCCCACGGTGTGGCGAGCAACAGAAACGTAACTGACCACCTGTACACTACGTGCATCCCACGGTGTGGCGAGCAACAGAATCGTACCTGACCACCTGTACACTACGTGCATCCCACGGTGTGGCGAGCAACAGAAACGTAACTGACCACCTGTACACTACGTGCATCCCACGGTGTGGCGAGCAACAGAAACGTACCTGACCACCTGTACACTACGTGCATCCCACGGTGTGGCGAGCAACAGAAATAAAGGTAATAACAAAACTACCGAACTTGAATGATCAATCTCATAGTCCAGAGAAAATGACAAAAACGAATCAGTCATACCGGAGAACTGGTGGATCGCAATGGTCCTGACTTGGTACAGGCATTTCAAACGAAATGGTGGGTTAAACCAGGTTTTATGGCGCCAAACCTCCCTCTTCCATTGCGATCTTAGGATCCGGTAATGACCATATAACACAACATAGTTGTGAGACACAATAGGGATATTGAGGTGATCATCTCAGTACAGCACACCAGTCAAACACTAATTAAAACACTTAACTATCATATCTTTTAACTCAATTTTGAACTTTTCTACTAGTGGCTGAAAACGAAGAAAGAATTTTTTTAGTGATCGTATGAGACGTATTTTCTTATAGCCCTGCTTCAAAAGTCGGTCACGAAGAAACCGGTGTCTGATAAAAAAATCTGTGAAATGTGTGCAAGCTCTGGCATATCGAATAAGTTGAGAAATATAAACACCGTAAGCAGGAGAAGTAGGTATATTGCTCTGTAGATTAGGAAAATTAATAATTTGAAAATTAAAATCGTCTCGTTTATCGTAAATTTTTGTACTGAGATGACCACCTGGGTCAAATTCGAGGTGCAAATCCAAGAAAGACGTGAAGCAATTAGATTCGGTGGTCTCTTTAATCTCCAATTCTGGAGGATATATTGAAGGAATCCAACTACCAAATGAAGTGTTATTGACAGAAAGGACATCGTCAATATATCTGAATGTAAGATTAAATGACCTTGCCTCTTTCATCTTCTTGTTCTTTACGAGTCCCTGAAGAAATTCAGTCTCGTAAGAGTATAAAAACAAATCGGCGAGAAGAGGAGCACAGTTTGTGCCCATTGGAATGCCGATTTGTTGTTGAAAAATCTCTCCTCCGAAGGTGACAAATATGTTGTCAATGAGGAAATCAAGCATACTGCAAACTTGTTCCAGTGTGTAACAAATTTTATCTTTGAAAGATGTTTTGGAAAAGAATGTAGAATTATAACCCAAAACAACAAAATTCCGTGAGTTTGAAAAGGCTTTTTCGAGAAGTTTTTTCAGGCGACATTTTAGTTTTTCGTGTGGCAAGGTAGTGTATAAAGTTGAAAAATCGAACGTTTTCAAAGAGTGAACCTCAGAAAATGATCTAGATTTAAAATGATCTAACAAATCTTTTGAGTTTTTCAAAATCCACATATGGTTAATTCCACTACGATTATAAATAGTGTCGCAGTATGCTTGTTGACCTTCTTTGACAGCAGACAAGATTTTAGTTAAATGAACGGACAGCTCTGTAGTTGAACATGATGAAGATCCATGTTTGATTTAAATACTGACCACCTGTACACTACGTGCATCCCACGGTGTGGCGAGCAACAGAAACGTACCTGACCACCTGTACACTACGTGCATCCCACGGTGTGGCGAGCAACAGAAACGTAACTGACCACCTGTACACTACGTGCATCCCACGGTGTGGCGAGCAACAGAAACGTACCTGACCACCTGTACACTACGTGCATCCCACGGTGTGGCGAGCAACAGAAACGTACCTGACCACCTGTATACTACGTGCATCCCACGGTGTGGCGAGTCCCTGGCCTGATTGTTGATCCAGAATCTGTAGTCATCAAAGCCAAAGACACCGTCAGCTTCCCATTTCAATTTCCCCTCGTAAAATGATCCACTGGTGTACCAAACAGACGGTCTGTGGACACAAATAGAATATTTAAATCAAACATTTCTTATAATCATAGAGGAAGCACAAGTATGGCCCACTGGTGTACCGAACAGATGCTCTGTGGAAACAAACAGGACAACTTAATAAACAATTCTTATAATTATAATGGGCCCACAAGTATGACTCACTGTTGTGCCAAATAGATATTACATGTATCTGGGGAAAACAGAATAATCATAACATAAGAAACATAAGTTGTGCATTGGTGTACCATATACATACTCTATATACTAGTAGTGGTTTTGGCTTCCAAAAAACTAGCTGTGTAGATATAAGAAAGATCTGGATATATTTGTGTGTCATCTATAAAGTAGTTCCACATTGCAAACACAAGAACATTAAGTTAACCACGTTTCAATAATTTGGTGTAAGATGTTCGTTATTTATGTGGACTCACCCTTGTAATATAAATTGCTGTAGATTGGTCTGAAGAACTGCATACTCTTCCTCCGTATTCACGCTCACTAACCCGGCACCCTGGCCCTAAATTAAGATTAGAAGTAGACCTAATTATTTGGCAAAATCTAACTGTGAGAGTCTGTTGAGAGAATTTCTCGTTATTGCGACTTCCATTTCTCGTTAAAACAACTACATGTATATTCTCATTATAACGACTTTTTCCTGTTATTACGACGTTTACTTCTTTTTATAGGGAGGAAAGAAATTCTTACAACGAAATTGGTCTTAGGGTTATCACTAACCCTAACCCTAACCCTAGACTCAATATATCTTAATATTCATTTTGTGTCGCACAACCTAGCTATAGTTGTACTTCGTGTCATTACTGGAACTTAAGCATGCAATTAAAGATTTTTTACTTCTTGGGCACTTGAAAAGATGAAAAGTATTTTATAAGAAGCAGAGGTACCAATGGGGTATCCGAATGTCATAAGTCCGAAAGGGCAGAGACAAAACTAGTAAACACCAACAAGAACGGGACAAAAACAGACAACATGTAAAACATGGAAACACAAAATAACTCAATATTAATCAACAACGCGAACTCCAGTCGAAACAAGAGTGAACTCGGGTGCTCCGGAAGAGTAAGCATTAAAATAGATAATCTTTTGTAAATAAAGCTATGTATGCTTTTGGTTTTGTATTTCTTTGAAATTACAGTGTATGCACTCGAATTTTAGCCCGAAGAATTAGGAAAATATCAATTATTCAAACAATCAAAACATTAACATTTTGACCTTGACTTACCAGACACGTTTTGTCAGCCTCTTCATACGAGAGTTCTGGGTAGAGTGAAAACAGGTAGCAGTTGGTATCATATAGAATCCAACCAAGGGGGCATTCTGAAAAAAGTGATAATGTGTGTTAAAAACATACCATATCTTAACCGACCTTTTCTTTTTAAATGTATGCACCAAGTCAGGAACTTGTGAACTTGTCTTTGGATATTTGAGATTGATGATAATTGACATACGCATAAATTACACTCAAAACTCATGTTATTCCTTACTCAAAACTAACTTCATGTTATTCAAACGAATATTTTGATTGAGTAACGCGATTTATTTTCCTTTTCTTTTCTTTATTTTGAGTCTTTTCTAAACACACGAATTAGATCAAAATGAAAAAAGCGGAAACTCTTTCATTGTCATGCGAAATTCTTCTCATAATTTTTTTGAAATTTGTTTAAAATGACATCAAAATTTCGGATGAATTTAATGTGCATTGTCACCTTTGTGTCATTGTTGTAAACAACAGGTTTTGAGTCCACATGCGTTTTTTTAGAGAAGCGATTTAATATCAGCCGTGTGTGTATGTTTCTTTGGACTTGTCATCTTAGATGATTTAACATAGGACGATCCTATTTCAATTTTTCAATTTAAATAGACAGGGGCATGTCTCAGTCTTAAGGTACTTTCCTTGATATAGTACAAGGTTGTTCTTGGCTGATGATAATGTTTCGTGTTATAAGATGATGTCTGAAGGGTAAGCAGTGCCTGATGGTTTTCGTTTGTGACTGTTTTTCACAATTTTTATCCCTTGTTTTCCTTGATTTTGTGTCTAGTAGATCAATTTTATTCCAAGTGTTTTTATTTTCCTCGGTCGTGACATTTGGTGTTCTTTTGCGTGTGATGTTTTTGTTTGCTTATTGGAGCTTTATGTTTATATTGTGTCGGAAATTGTGTTGTTGCCTTAAATACGAATATGTTTACTTTTTTCGTTTTCCTTTGTTTTGCATAGAACTTGCCGTTGATTGTTTTACAGCGATTAGCCCGCTTTTTGTATAACACATATCTTTTTCGATGACATTTCGAAATTATACAGAATCAAACAATGAAAGCTAAAATCGCTAGTAAATGTTTATAATATTTAACACGGTTTTTGTTCGCATTGAAACTTAATATAGTGGAGTTATTTTGATTTGATAATAAAACTAAGTCTGTATTTTTTTCAAATCTTCTCATGATTTTGCAGAAGGTATACATCCAAAAGTACATATATGGGTCAAAGTTCAACATTGTAGCACGTTTGGGAATGACATGTTAACCACAAAATTCTGATCCGTGTTGCGATAGTCTTCATGACGTCACGACATGGCGTTTATGTTCGTTTCAGGCTAAAGGCTAGAAAAATCGTGAATTTGAACATCTAGGTTAAATCTGCAATTATCACGTCCAAATGCAGACATGTGCATATTTTTGGGTTCGAACTTGAAAACGAAAACATCAAGGCTTTTATTCTCATGCTAGTCTAATTAGTTTGCGCTTATTGTGAAAACGCATATGACAACCGCTATTACAAACTTTCAGCTGGTTTTAAACATGCATGTCTCTGATTTGTCTTTAGATAAAGGAAAAGTGAACGCATGCTTTTTACAAAATATTGGCCAAATAGTTTTATAGAAATTAACAAAAATTACACAACATCGATTTTGTGTGATGATATTTAACACTAAATCATTAATTGTCGGATTCTCTCAGGTTCTCTCTTTTATCGATTCTATTTTTGCTGCGTGTATATATTTGTGCCTAGTTTAAACATTCTTATTTTTTTAGTCCGTCTTAGCAAAATCTACAAAGGGGTATCTAACGTGCATGGGATTTTGATCTCCCCATACACTGGATTTTTATCCCTTCATAGCATCGTTCCTTAAGATCTTCCATGGAAATGGTGGTGCCAAGAGAGAACAGGAAAATTGATTCATTAATTTGCATTGTCACCTCTGACGAGGATCAAACCACGAACCTCGGTGTTAGTAGCCCGACGTGTTAACCACTACACCCCCGGCTGTACTCTTTCATGTTAATTGAGTCTTTCGTCGATATTTTTTGGTTTGGTGTTGAATGTAATTGCAAACCAATGCAATACTTCAAAAGCTTGGTCACTTTAAATGCTGCTGGCTGTCTTCCGTTGCGGATTTGTTTTTATATTGCCGCTTGCTTTTGTAGATTGTGTCGAATAAACTTATTCCATATCTCATTACCGTTTAGCAACGACTTGTTTTGTCATGATAGTATGCAACTAATTAGAATAGCATTGTAACATGACTATATTTTTATAACGACGACTTCAGATGCATCGTGTGGAATGCTGTGTTGCATATAATTTCGCAACTTCAATATTTTGGTTAGAGTTTTACCTCTGAGGAGTCTTCAATAGAAGAAACAGGCGTCAATAATACTAGTACCTGAAACATTTGTTGTAATTATAGTTTTTCCAATCCTATTGCTATTCCTCTCACCTGTTATTTGCTGTGGTCTGACTGTTGATATCAGAAACAGAAAAGACAAAAGAAGCTGGAACATTTTGGTGCGTCACATTTCTGGAATAAAAGCGTAGGTTGTTAGGTAGCTCTGCTGGTGGTGCGTTTTTCGAGGTTACCCCTCTCCGGTACAAATCATTCTGGAATCATTCAAGCTCAAAACAAAAGCTGGTCTAATTTTATTTTTCAATACCTTGCTTATATATTGCACTTTTCAAAAAATACTTTTGATTTGAAAGTTTCTAATTACATGCTCTTTTGCAAATAAAGCGCACATCAGACGCAATTTAACATAAGTCACTTCAGTTCTATATTGTAACTTAGCGTTTTAAAAAAAATGAGATGTTACTTTAAAAAAACACACAATGTGTGTGACAATATCCCATGACGTCCTCAAATTTGTGCAAAGATGTCTCGAAATGCGATGCCAATATGATATGCTGTTCTGGGTAACTTTAAAGGTAGAATTTTCTCCTTTGTTTTACAGTTCTAGAAGCTTTCATTGCACTTATAGGGGCATTCGAACCTTTAAGTTAAAAAAATAAAAAGGGCAAAACCATGCAAAAGACACCTAAGATAATTTTATGGTCCATATATATCTACAAAATTATGCATATTTGATCGGGTCCTTTTGTTCGTCCGTCTGTCCGTCCCAAGTGTTGCGATATGCATGGGGCATTTGTCTTTTCGACATATTCTTGTTTGTTTTAATAAAGTTTTTCAGTTGTGGTAGATTAGAATTAAAAAAAAATTGTTTTACTCCGTCAAGTTTTATTTGCGTTTGTACTAATTTGGGAATCTTTTTCAAAGCTTATGTTTGTCCCTGTTGTCTTTAGGATTTCTTTTATTGACAATTTGGAGGGTTGTTTTTTTTTAATCATATGCACCATATTTATGATGGAGAACCGATTACAAGACAGCGAGCAGCGAACACTGGTCATACTGAAGGCTGCTGTCTGCATGCTCCAATTGTGCATTTATGAATTATCTGTGATTTATTAAGGTTTTGTCAACTACATTTTTTTCACAACTCATTATATTCTATCAAAATTATCAAGACATTAAGAAGATAGAGACTTACTACAGCCAAAAAAAGCCACGCAGAACTAAGTTCAAGAGAGAGTGGACTTATGTTCTTATGTAGGGTGAACAGTTCCTGTTTGTCTGCCCACCCATTTGTTGTTCTTAAAATCTGGGTTCGAAGTGTAAATTTGGCTTCAATAGTATAGTAATGAAAATCAGTTGATTTGTTCTTGTTTACCGAATTATTTGTCTTTGTTCATTTTTCTCTCACGTTTTTTATCTTATCAAAAGATAATACAGGCCCGCAAGGAAACGTTATATAATATATTTAATGTAACATGGAGATTATCATTCAATAAAATGTTTAAAATTTTATATTTGTTCACCGTTTTCTTGTTAAACACTCTAAAAACAATATTCATAATCACATATACAGATTATGATAATAAAGTTCTTTCAAGTTATCGAGACACCATGCATATTTTAACGTTCTTTGAATAAGAAACTATATTTTGTGGTTGGGCTCATGTTATTTATATGTAATGTGCTATTTTACACCCTTATTTGATTTTTCATGAATTTTTAAATTTTTCCTTTTCCATCAAGTACTCCAGACATTTTAAGATTGTTTGAGAGCAATAAATGGCTATCCATTCCTATTTGTTTATGCGTGGGTTGTCTGGTAAAAAAAATCATGAAACTTTATTATTTTTCAAAAGTTGGTGAATTTGAATTTATTTGGTTATGGAATACTTAAACAAACATTAATTTTACAACACAATAATGAGTTTTTGTTAACAATTAATGAGCTCTTCGTGTTTCGAGCAAATCTTTCGTAAATTCAAGTTACAAGAGTCTTTTTAGCGTTTTCGGATTTTAAGTGCTGAAAGGATTTTGGATTCCAGTTCGGCATATTTTGATTTTATTATCTTATGCAGTTCATAATAATTTTTTTTTCTGACATTATCAATCTTTTGGGTAAAGCGCCTCTGGTGAGTCTTGAATAGACATGCAAAATGTTGGTTCTTGTTGTAACTTTTCCAAACCTGTTTAAATGCACGCATACATACAGCAAAAATTTATTACAGCCAAACACACTGAGTAATGCAACATCATTTTGCAGATTTTGCTGGATTGCAATATATAAGTTTTTACCCAGTAGTGGCCTCAAAAAGGGGGTGGGTTATGTGCAACTAATACTCGGGTACTTGAAAAAGAAGATCTATATGCAAAAGCAATCAATTGAAAAGCAATATCAATGTCAAAACAAATACTACGATTATATGATCAAATTTCTCAAGGCTCTTCGTGTTTCGAGCCAAAATTTCGTAAATTCAAGTTTTGGTGTGTCAGACATGCAAAATTTGGGTACTTTGTTGAAACTACTTCAAACCCCAAAAAGCACCACCAGTTAAAATGCACGCATACATGCAGCACAAATTAATTACAGCCAAACACACATAGTATAGGCTAATGGTGATCATTTTTCAAATTGTGCTTGATTGCAATACAAGTTTTTGTATAGTAGCGGCCACAATGAGAGACATTGAGAGAGGGTTATGAATCTGGCAATTGGAATCCCCATGTCCTTTAGAAAATGTGTTATATCCATGCAGATTTTCGACCTTCTTGATATGGAAACACCCGTCCTCAGTTGTCGAGAACAAACTTTAAGTGATTTGTTTTTTTCAAAATATTTAGTAAACATTATTTGTGCAACTCAATCCCCGGGTACTCGAAAAAGATCTATATGCAAAAGCAATCAATTGAATAGCAATATCAATATCAAAACAAGTACTACGATTAAAAGATCAAATTTCTCAAGGTTCTTTTTTACTATTGAAGACGTAATGTGTTTTATTTTCATTGTTGACATTATAACGTTATATTTCATTGACGGTTTGGGTTGACTCATTTTACTCTAGTGGAATTTTCCGGTGGGATCCGGTATCGGTATTGAGTTATCAAAGCAATAAACAGAACGCAACTGTTTTATTTTGTTATTTTATACCCAAGGTCTATGCGGGTGAAAAAATGGAGAAAAACAAGATATTAGCCTTTTTGAAATAATTTGTTAAACTTTTCCACAACAAAAATGAACGGAAACCTTTCAACTTAATAAAGGTATTAACAAAACTATCAAACATGGAGGATCATCGATCTCAAATGTCCAAGAAAAATGACTAAAAAAGACAGACATATGGAAAAATTGAAGATTGCAACGGTCCTGACTAGGTACAGGCATTTCAAAAGAAATGGTTTGTTTAACCTGGTTTTATGGCACCAACCTCCCTCTTCCATTGCGATCTATATTGAAACAAGGAGTAAATTAAAGAACTCACCAGAGACGATCTCGCAAAATGCCTAAAGCTTTATGTAAAAAAGAAAAAAAAGAAAAACATATTTTTACAAGAATAAAGAGCAAGTATCAAAAAATCATAGGATTCAAACAATAAGAAATTTTATCTGAAATTTGGACTTAAATGCACTCGTGGTTACTGCATTAACACTACAACTGTAATAATGACTATTTGAATTTCTTAACAATAAAATTTCAGATTAAAATTTAAACATTTTACTTTCAAGACAAATCCTCTAAAATGCTTTGCAGGCAGCCTTGTCATGCAGCTGGTACGAATTTTAGTGCACATATTTTTAAATTATTTTCGCGTATCCTCTGTCCGCAACAATCTAACCCAAACGAACTTTTCAGCATATAATTTAGCGTTGTTTTGTTTTTTTGACAATTTTCCAGCGTGATTTTTATAGTGGTCCCTAATACGCTTAACTTTTTTTGAATTGCACAAAACTTTTTTTGAATTGCACAATGAAGGAAGAATTGGTCCCTTCCTCCCTACATTGGAAAATTTTTACACCAATGTAATATCCTTTAAAGTCCGTTTTCTCAGGTTTCAGTAAGCATTACTTTTACCGTAGTTTGGTGGTACCAATGTCCTACCTAACTTTCCGCTGTAACTGTTTTTGGACTTCCTTATAATCAGCGGTAGTCGTAAACCTTTATATTAAAATGCAAGATGATTGCTCCATTTTTTACTTTAAAAGGGGTTTCAATTTCCAGTTGTAAACAACTATGATTTAAATCATTTATTCTTGATTGTCCCTTGTTTACAAACAAAGATCTCGTTTAAACTAGATAAAGCTTAACAATGGGTTAGCACAAAGCAACTTTTGGTGCGAAACCCTATAAATTACAGTTTTTACGGCGTTACGTAATTAAAATTATGTTAATTTTTTAAATTGAGGTCATTCATACCCGTATCATATATTATTGTACTGTCCATAAATGGTGCACTTTAAAAAACTGTGTTCCTTAATCCATGAATTAAACTTTTCCAATGCAATATTTATAGCTGGTGTTGCTTTCCGTTACATATAACGGTTTTGGAATTACGGATCGGGTTTTTTTTTCATTTTGAAAACAGGGTTTTCTTTCATAACATTGTCGTAGACAAAGGGAGTGCTATTACCCTCAAACAAGTTTACATTCAAATAAATTTCCTCCCATTAATTGGATGCAGAAGGGTTTGTTCCTTGAATGTTTGCTATGGGTGTTAATGGTAAATATTTCTGACAACTTGTAATATCATTTACTTTTGGTTTTTCTCTCTTTTTTATTTGTTTATCACTGGGGCGGATCCAGAAGTTTTCGAAAGGGGATGTACCTCGAGTCTACAACAAAATGGATGTTCTAGACCCAATTTTTGCAAAATCTTTAAAAAAAAAAACATTCCAAGGAAAAACGGGGTTTCAAAACACCGAACCACCAACCCTCCCAACTCCTGATCCGTCATTTAATCTTAAGTCCTGAAGGGGGTACAGAACACCTAAGGGAAATAACTCTTAAAAATCACTTGAATGTTTTAGTCAGGCAATTTTATACAAAGAAATCAAGGTTCTCAATGATCAAAATATGAAATGTTGAAACTCCATTATATTCATGAAAAATTTTCCCAAGAAACCTATGGTTTAATTTTCTTCAGATTTTGCAATTAAATTTATTTGACTAAAGTACATTTTTTTGCAAATTTTCAGGAAAATTTCATTTTAACCAAAGTGTTGGGTACCCCCTTAAGTACCGGTATGTGTTTTCTTCGAATTCCTTTCATGATATGGAATTTGTTGTTTATGAACATGTTATCAGACTATGCCAGGGGGTGCCATGTTTGTCCGCCTAACATTAGTGAACTTTGAACTCTACAGATTCACTAGAACATCAAGTTTACTTCCGTTCTGCGTTTATGCTAGGTGTAAAATAATATCGTACACTTTTTGGTAGATATCTACTGATATCTATTGGGTTCAAACTTTAGGTTATTGTAGTAAAACAATTGTTGATAGAAAAGTCTAACTGGGACCCATTTTGTGTTTTTGGCGCTGCCTTCTATGCTTTAAGTTAAAAATTTGAGGTTTTATCAATATTTTTAAGTAAAATATGTTCCTTTTACTTGACTGTGCGTATGCATATGCATGAAAAGATTCTAAATGGTCGAGTTTGTATACATGTATATTTGAAAAAAAAAACTAAAACTACACATTTTTATCTGTGCCCACTTTTCTTCGGGAGTTCAAATCTTCCTTCTAACAACAAGATTAACGAACAGAAAAAAAGAATAAATGGGTTAATTTCAAATTATAAAATTAAATAACATACCTTCTTTTCAAATGTGATACTATCCAATTAAAAAAACACTTCCGATTTGTATCAGTAACCAACAATAGTAGTCTCCGTTTGTTCTGTTTTTAAAGTGGTTTTGTTTTGTTTTAAAAGTGAATAACAGAAAATTCCAAAAACACTCACAAAAATTAACAAATCGACGTTTTTTTAAACCAGAAATAGTGTATCTATTTTTGAATATGATCTATTCCAATTTGCAAATAATTTCCGTTTTTTTATCAGTAGCGCCTACAGCTGAGCTCTGTCGCAAGGTCCAATTTACTATGATGGTTGGTGGAATGATTTCTGCACAACGTTCGAACGTTATGCATTAAATCCAAATCTGTAGATTGTCTATTAAGTTTCTGAATGCACTGGACTTTAAATAGTACACTGTATTTAAATAATCATATGCAAAACTCCATGTTCAACACAAGTATATGCATTTAATATATTCATTTTTATTAAATCTTATTCTCTCACGATTGAAATGAAACTATATATCTGAAAAATTCAAATGCTACGACAATTTCCTTTTAAGCTTCTAGACCTGCATTGGTTAGAACTTTGTTAACTCCTTTAAGTTGAAAAGTCAAAGTGCGAGCTCGCAGCACATGAAAGCTTTCGTCATGGCGGCACTGTACATATGTTCGTCCTATCAACTGAGTAATGCGCCTTATGTGACCTTAGATAAAGATGACCAATAGAATTGAATGGATTTTATTATTATCTTGGTCTGATAAGGGCAAAAATTGATATCATAAGTTCAGTAGCTTTATATTACATGGTCACTGTTTTACAAGTTTGTGTTGTCAAGGTATTGTTTGGGTTTTTCAACGATCTCTTCCCGTATTTTTTATGGAATTTTGTTGACATTTTTAAAAATTAGCATTTTACAGCAGTTAAAAAATATTAATGATATATATTTTTTAATAAATTGATAAAAAAAAAACCTATTGATGTTTTCTTCGAGTCATATACTAGTTAACACTGAAATGATTGCTTGATAAGGATATGGGTGTGTTAAATTGCAGCAAGCAGGAACTGCTTACTCTTTCGGGTCACTTTCAGTTGTTTGTGTCTGTGTGTTTGGGGGGGTTGTGTGTTTTTTTTTATTTTTTTTGTGTGTTTTTTTTTTTTTTTTGCTTGATACTTTTTACTTTGGTTTGGGTTTTTTTCTGTGCGTTTTTTGTGAGTGGTTTTTAATGTTTCTTGGTTGTTGGGGTTTCCTTTGTGTCGACTGATGTTGTCTTATTCTTACTCTCTCTCTCTCTCTCTCTCTCTCTCTCTCTCTCTCTCTCTCTCTCTCTCTCTCTCTCTCTCTCTCTCTCTCTCTCTCTCTCTCTCTCTCTCTCTCTCTCTCTCTCTCTCTTCAACAAAATTGTTTGCACACAGTCTATAGGAGATCATTATAGTTGAGTAGGTGTCTCGCGTGGTCTATTCCGTTCATTTGTGGTCCATTTTCTGAACATTGATGCCAACTTTGTACCTTAGAAAACAAACACAATGAATAGATAAACAAAGATAGTAGGAATATGGTTTGTTACACCTTGTGCTGTGTAGCAATGTAAATATACTCAAGCTTAATGAAATGGTAAATAGTTATATGTGATCAGTCAATAAGTTAAATATTAGGTTTATCCGGTTTGCCCTGCCCTTGGTCTGTTTTCCTTGCTTGTTTATCTTATTTTGGTTTTTTTTGTGCAAAGGAAACATCAAATCTTAAAAAATGCCATATCATAGTGACAAGCGTTGAAGCAAAACTAAAATCAACGCTACGAAAATGGAACCAATATCGTGTGCAATGTCTGTGTATCTGTCGGATGATATTTTAAAGTCTATTCAGTGAAACTCATCAGAGACGATCTAATCTATAAATGCAAAACAGTCAAATTAAATAAAGAACATAGAATTGCCATCTATCATTGTCAGAGAATAGTAGATAAAAAATTATAGTTCTGTTAATACTAGAAAAAGGAAAAATCGCAATGGTCCTGACTTTCTTAATAAGTTTTAAAAGTAACCGTATTTCATGAAACCAGTTGCAAGTCGTATAAATGACTTTCGCTATTAACAGCCGATTTACCATGTATAGTTTGTTTTTTTTTGTTTTTTTCACGTCGCCCAGTCTTAGGACCAACCTTTACGATGTTGTGTTCTCATAATTTGGTTCATGTACCACTATCATTTTAGACGTAACTTTAACAATTTTTTATTTATTAAATATCGGTTAGTTAAGTCCCGACGTTTCGACAGGAATGCCTTCTTCAGGGGTTGATTGTCCTCTTAGTTGACTACATTCTAACTTTCCTTCATTGTTATCGTGTATGTGTTCTGTGATGACGTTAACAATTCTGTTCTTTACTGGAATCATTGGCCGTTGACAACGTGATGATTATGTTAACACAAACAGGAACTTCTGGAGAATTCACTCTCGTTCCGATGTGGGTTTGCGTTGCTTATGAGTAAGTGAGTGAGTTGGTGTTTTACGCGTGTGCGTTGCTTATTGTAGTACAGTGGTTTTGTGTGTGTGGTTTATGATGGCGTGCTATATATTTTTTATTGTTTTGTCTTTAATTTATGCTTTCTTTTACTTTTGGCTAGGTCTGCTTCGACTTCAACTTTCTGATCAACTTAGCAACATTCCGTCCGCTAAACGGCTTATGGATATCACATATCACAACTGATTCTTTATTTCAGACCGAGTTGGACTTATCCTGATTTCTTTGATAGGGCTTTATGTCTGACACAAAACTCTCTAACGCATGTTGTGTTGCTCCTCGGTTTTTGTCTTGTGAACGGTGGCAAATTTGAGATTTCTATCAAACGGATTAGTAAAAATGTTGGTTTTTCATAGGGTTTTGTTTTGTGATCCTTTACCTGATTTGATACACTGGATTGACTGTTAGAAAAGCGTTGGGTGTTAAGCAACTAGCAAGAACTGCTTACCCTTCCGGAGAATCTGACGCTATTCTTGTTACAACTAGGGTTTTCGTTGTTTGTTTCTTCATTTACCGGTTCTATTGATCAACGAATATCCCATTAGTACCTGTCTGCTTCTTTGACAATCTACCATTGAATCATAGGTCGCGGTATTAATATGAGACTAGAAATATTTTAACAAGATAAGAACATTAAAGCCAGAAGGAAAGCAAGACCTTAGTTCGACAGACCTGAAAGTCGCTTAGGACGTACAGTTTGTCATACTGAACCATCCTACCAAGTTTCAAATCATTCTCATGTACGGTATTTTGACAAAAGCTTGACAGAAATTTTCGACTTGATTTTCATAGATTTTCATATCGGCCTAGCTCCAAACAGGAAGTAGATGTCCGACAGACCTAAAAGTCGCCTATGATGTACAGTTTGCTAACTGAACCATCCTAGCTACCAAGTTTCAAATCATTTCCGTGTACGGTTTCTGAAAAAAGCTTGACGGACATTTTCAAGTTGATTTTCATAGACTTTGATATAGGCCTAGTCCCAAACAAAGAGTAGATGTCCGACCTTTGTGTTCTACAGACCTTAAAGTCGCATTATACATACAGTTTGTCATGCTAAACCATCCTACCAAGTTTCAAATCATTCCTATGTACAGTTTCTGTGAATAGCTTGACGGAAATTTGTACGGGTGGACGTACGGACGGAAGGACATGAGTAAAACATGTCGTCGCGGGGACATAAAAATGTTTCAACGATGAACCAAACCATGTGCAAATGCAAATGCTGACATAGATAAGTACTGCAATTTATCTGTTTATTCATTTGAAAAGACTTTTATGATCATGGTTCCTGATATCTGTTCTAACTGCCTGGTTATCTGTTCTGTTATCTTTCAATATATCGTCATCGTTGTCCCCTGCAACAAATACTATAAGCTTGTTGAGAAATGAATAAAAAAAATGAAATTATACTTTTTTATTGTGCAAGTCGTAAAGATGTTGTTCAATATTTAATTGCTCTTCGTTGTCTTAAATGTGGCACATGATAGGCTTTCAGACAAATACGAGATTTCATTCTCCCAGATATAAGCACAGATGTTGGTATGTCTTTAATTTTGTATTGTCTTCTTCTATACCGGATTGTTTATTTCCTAAACTAACTTGAACAGCGCAACTGACGTGTTGCATTAACCAGGAAGCATTTACCCTCCCGGATCACTTACCTAAATCCACTTTCAATTTTAATGAGTTTGCGTTGTCGAATGCCGACTGACTAAGAAAGGTCGACAAGGTTTCCCCTTCAATGATTTTCTTAGTGATAATTTCAACCAATGTGTCCCCTGCCTTCTCCTTCATTATTGGACTTGTTCATTTCCTTGAATTGAAAATACAAAGCTACAAAGAGGCTGTCACCATTTTATTGTATGCGCCTATTTCAAGAGGTAATATCTCATTAGCAATTGTATCAAAATGAATGGAAGGTCGAAAATCAAATCTGTCGACAAATGCAAACTCCACCTTAAAAGCTCGAACATTAAACCTAAAACCAGCACCAAGGATATCGATCATGTGCATTACAAGGAAAGAAACATAACGATTTCAACAATTATGAACGCTTAAAAGCAAATCCTTTTTGTTACTTCTTGCTCATTTTGGTTTTTTTTATCTTAATTAGTGTACAATTCAAATATTGCTGCAAAGGCGATGTACTCCTCAAATTATATATTCCCATACCGTTTTTGCTGACGCCCACATGGGTATCTTGCATAATAATAAACACAGATTTCGGATAAAGAGAAGTCAAGGTTCGCCGTAGTAGGTACAAATGTATACGAATATAAGGATGATATCAATTCTTCCTGTGGCAGTACAAACTACGTTTTACAAACGCTGAACTTTCCGGTAGATGTGTATAATGTTATGTACCTACCGCACGTAAGAACTTTTTAAGTGCGAATGTTTTTGAAAGGTACTTTTGTCTTTTCTTAATCGGACCATGCATAGGAAGTTTTCTCTTCAATGTGCGGCTTCATTTTAAAAGCACTATCTTTAGTTTAAGAAACATAAGAAACATAAATTTATATTGACAGTTGCTGATCCAGAAAAGGGGTCCAGGAAGGTTCAATACCGCGGCCTTTTTCCGTAGGATTATTTTCTTTAAGCTTTTGTGCATATGTTTGGCAAAAAGCCGGGTCGTCCCTTTCGTTCTAGATTCTCTAAGAACCCTTTTTCTGGGCCTTCTTAATTGGTTGATTGATAATTTGATACAAGATGACACGGCAATATGTAGCAAACATCAAGGTGGTTTTATAAATATTTTGCCGAATTTAACTTTCATAGATGAACATAGAAAAAAAAGGCAATAGAAATTGGGGGTCACGGACCTTTCTACAGATTTATGATCTTGCAAAGTTGGTGTCTGAAAGCTTAGACAATGATTTTCTCCGCTGAAAGCTATGTTTTTTTTCAATAGATTCTAAAGGGTAAAGAATCATTTAGTATCATTGTGAGCTAGAAACCCATCAAATTTTATTAATATTCCACAAATGACAAGCTATATACACTATCTTTTAAAAAACGTGAAAATAATTGGGCGTCACAGACCTTTTTTCTAGCTTTATAAGAAAAACTGAATATTCCTTCGCATTTCTATAAAACAAATTGTAACACATTTTCACGCCAATTATCTCCCCTGAAAATATAACTTTTCAGAAAAAGCTTTATTTCTTTTTAAATATTTGTTATAATTATTTTATCAATAAAATAAAATCAAGATTTAAATTTTCAATTTTATGTTATTTTAAGTCATTTAGATTAAAATGCAGGCTAAAAATTTGCAAGATGTCCAAAAAAAGATGGTCAGTTTTGTACATTTTAGTTAGGCACAACTAAGTGTTTGAAGAACCTTAAACTTACCATCGCCAAAAATACAACGGGCCATGGTTCCGCTGGTTGCTAAATTTACCTGGTTTACCTGGTCTCTAGGTCTATATCGGCCTATGGCCCCTCTGACCCATCTATTTCGGTGTTCATTTCCCACATCCAGGTCTTTATAGATGTCTGGCGTAAATTTGATACTGAGGCTTTTCCAGTGGTCGTTTAGATTGTGTTTGAAGGCATTTACAGTTTTACATTCTACTACTTTCTGGGGTAGTTTATTCCACGTATAAACAATTTTCTGTGTAAAGCAATATTTCGTTATATTTGTTCTGGAATATTTTTTATAAATTTTGTGTTTATGTCCCCTTGTAGTTGTTGATACTTTGTCGATGTTATTTATTATTCTAAAAGTTTTGACCATGTATTGTTGGAATTTTAGTTTATTGTCAATTGTGATCCCGAGATCCTTTTCTTCACTTGATTGTTTTATTTCTTCATTACCCATTTTGTATTTTGTACCAGTGGGTGGCCCTAAGTGGACATGAGTTGAATGTCAGTTACCAGTCATTGGACAACTGTATTAGTTTGTTTATATCACTTTGTAGGGTTTCTATGGGCAGCCATTCGGGCAAAAATTAACAAAAAAATTAGAAACAGACAATAAACTTGAAACAGACACAAAAACACAAAAAACAGACATGAAATTTTAAAACAGACAAAAAAATACAAAAAACAGACATGAAATTTTATTAACAGACAAAAAAATACAAAAACAGACATAAATTTTATAAACAGACAGACCATTATGTAAAACAGACACAAAAATACAAAAACAGACATGAAAGTTTACAAACAGACAACCGTGAAAAGCCAAACAGACGTTTTTAAAAACAGACCTTAAAGTGGGCGTGACGATCGGGTGTTGGTAATTTGTGAAACCCGAACACGAACTGAGGTTTCAAAACCGAAAGAAATCAAATTGAATTGGTCGCCGTTAAAAAAATAAAAAAAAACAATTAAAAAAAAATATTTTAATGCCTATATGTTATTTTCGAAAGAAAAACTGTTTTAATTTAGTTGAAATATATTATTTTCACATTTATTTAAGACTAATCGATCCCAAGTTGATGTTTTGTGTAACCAGGCTGGTGTCGGTCTGATCGATATTCAGGATCTTAGTGGAAAAAAACAAAGTTTATCATTATTCTCTTTCAACTTTTCAACTGAGAAAATTGACTTGTGTTTATTGAGTCATCTTACACTCGCATGCTGATTTTCCCCAGAATTTTTGCTGTATTGTTTTATGCTCCTAATTCATTTTCATATAATTTAAAAAATAAAATATGTTATGACTTGTTATAGTGTTTATAATCTTTTGGGAAGAACGCCTCTGATGAGACTTGAATAGACGAACCGCGCGTCAGTCGTAGTAAAATTACTAGTAATGTCTAGAACTTAGGTGTCAATTTTGTAATTTTTAACTGTATTATGATGTATTCAGCTATAGCAGGTAGGAACCGCTTACTCTTCCGGAGCACCCGAGTTCACTCTTGTTACGACTTGAGTTCGCGTTGTTGATTTCTATTTGGTTGATTTTGTGTTTTGTGTTTCCTCGTGCTGTTCTTGTTCACTTTTACCGGTTTTGTCGTTGCCCTTTCGGACTTTTGACACTCGAATGTCCCATTGAGCCCCTTTGCTTCTTAGGTATATACGCACTGTGTTACATGAAGGTGGTAAAAGTTTTTCAATTCCATTCCTTCTGTCACTTTCTAAAAAATATTTTCCCCGTAGATTCATGATACTTGAAAGTAAACCCAAACTAACATGCATATGATGAACGTCAACATAATTTATCTTCATCATGTGAGTATCACAATTATGATTGTTCTGTATCCAAAATACCACTGCATTTAACGGATATATATTTTTATAAAAGGCAACCTAAAGACAAAAACAAAAGAAAACAGAAAAAACAATAAATGCACAACACATGTACATGTAGCCAAATTATCTTATAGTTCTTTTTTTTGGGGTGGTGCGGGGGGGGGGGATAGGTCTATACATGTAGTTACAAAGGAAAACCGTTGTCTTTTTAGCAATCGTTCATGTTATTCATGTTATTCCACTGAAACATGCAGGAAACTTTTCTAACTAAACTCTTTCATATGGTCAAATAAATTTAGCTTATTAAAATTCGTTAGCTGAAATCGTAAGAAGTATATAAAAAACTATCATGTTTCGTGTGTTTTATAACGTTATGGCTCTGTCGCACTATAATGTTCAATCCAACGTGTTCTGAACTTCGAATTGGTCGAGTCGCTGTAGAAAGTTTTTTTTTTTCAAAATTAATAGTGATCGAATCCAAAACGTCTGACTGACTACTTACAACGCACGACAAATTTATTCATTACTTATCATTAGCTCATGACAACGTGGTTCGGGGGTATAAGCAAAATCCATATTTTTATTTTTATTTTGCAGAATTAACTTTCATAAACGAACATTAAAAAATGCAAAACAATTGGGATCACCTACCTTTCTAAAGGTGACCTTGCAAAGTTGGTGACCTCAAGTTTTGTTTTTCAATAGGAAAAGAGTTATTCAACATCATTGTGAGCTGGAGCTGGAAATCAATCAGATTTTAGTTACTTTTCACAAGTGACAAGTCATTTATACTATCTTCCGAAAAACATTTAAAAAACTTAGGGTCATGGACCTTCCTTTTATATATTTAAAGAAAAACTATTTTCTCCTGCACGGTTTTGAAACCTCAGTTCGGGTTCGGGTTTCACAAATTACCAACACCCGATCGTCACGCCCACTTTAAGGTCTGTTTTTAAAAACGTCTGTTTGGCTTTTCACGGTTGTCTGTTTGTTAACTTTTATGTCTGTTTTTGTATTTTTGTGTCTGTTTTACACAATCGTCTGTCTGTTTATAAAATTTATGTCTGTTTTTTTATATTTTTTTGTCTGTTTATAAAATTTCATGTCTGTTTTTTGGTATTTTTTGTCTGTTTATTTTAAATTGGTGTCTGTTTTTGTGTTTTTGTGTCTGTTTAAAGTTTATCGTCTGTTTTTAAAATTTTTGTTAATTTTTGCCCGAATGGCTGCCCATACGTTTCCCCGTCTTCTTGATTGTCTACCACAGCGTATAGTTTAGTGTCGTCTGCAAATAGCTTGGCTATGTTGGTTATGGCATCTGAGAGATCATTGATGTACATGACAAATAAGATGGGTCCCAGGACACTTCCTTGTGGGAGCCCATTTGATACGTCTGCCCAGTCTGATTCACTCCCGTTTAAAACCACCTTTTGGGTTCTATTCGATAGGAAGTCTTCTATCCAACCTAGTAAATTTCCAGTGATACCATATCCCTCTAACTTCTTAATAAGGCACTGGTGAGGTACAGATATATCGTATCTATAGAGTGGTGCGAGTCTAGCTTTTCTGTCCAGTCGTCCAGAACTTCGATAAGTATGGTTATGCATGATCTGCCTTTTCTAAAACCATGTTGATGGTCCGTGAAGAGTTAGTTGTCTTCCATATGATCCATCAACTCGTCTCTGACAAATTTCTCCATAGTCTTGCATATTATTGACGTAAGACTGATGGGGCGATAGATTTTTACATCTTTTTGGACCTTTTTTTGTGAATTGGAGTTACATTTGCCGTTTTCCAGCTTTTTGGTATTTTCTTGGTTTCTAATGACTTTTTGAATATGTGCATTAGTGGCTCTGATAATGAGTTTGCTGTTTCTTTTACATATTTTTGGTGTAATTGGTCAGGTCCTGGGGATTTGGACTCTTTCATCTTAGATGGATATTGTTGGATTTTTTGTTGATCAAAATCTACTGATTCTATTTGTATTTCAGTCCTTCTATCGAATTGTGGTATATGCTGGTTGGGGTTTTCTTGTGTGAAGACACTTTTAAAGAAATTGTTAAGTAGTTCTGCCTTATTTTTATCATCTGAGTGCATATCCGACCTTTTTAATCTAGTATGCATAGAATATTTTCCTTGGTTTTTGTTTTCGATTGAAATGTATTTCCAGAAAAATTTGTGGTCATCTTTCATTTTCGTTGCTATTGAACGTTCATAATTGTATTTTGAGACTCTAACTAGGTTGTTTGCTCTATGTTTAGCTCTTTCGTATAGTTCTTTGTTTGTTTGGTTTTTGCAGTACTTAAATTTTTCCATCTCCTACGTTTTTCACAGATTGCTTCTAGTGTTTCCTCAGTCATCCATGGGGTAACGAAGTTTTTTGGTCTAGAATTGCTCTCTGGTATGTTTTCGATATAAGTTTCTGATATTTTGTCTGCAAAACTATTCCATACATCATCAATATCCCCTGATGCCAGTTCAGCATTCCAGTCAATGCATTCTGATAGTTGTTTGTTTATGGCCGTGTAATTTCCTTTAAAAAAGCTGCGCTTTAACGGACCGTGTCCTTTTTCACGGTCTTTTCCAATTTTAAAATCAAATTTTACCACTAATGGTTTGATAAAATTGTTAAAATGATCAATTTTCGTGGCATAAGATGCTCTATACTGGAAAAGGGGGGGGGGGGGGTCGGCAACGAAATCAGCTAAAAAAAGAAGAGACAATTTACTATTGAAAAATTCGACTGAACAAGTTTCTTATGATAACAATGCCTTGTAACTCTATCTAGAATTTTCCAAGTACATGTAGAAGATATTGAAAGTTTGCATATATACAGAACATAAAAGTTTCAATCGAAAAAAAAACACACAAAAAAACAGCCGATGATTGTCACCATCTGAGATAATTAAACTAAATTTAGTTTTAATTTTCTCAGTCACCATTGATCGCTAAACCAAACTCTAAGTAGGAAGAATAATCTATTTCGTGTTTCTCTTTTTTAATAATTTTATCCATAAAGTGATTAAATACTATTGAAATAACTCAAGAAAAATTATATAGTCCAATGTACAGTCAAAAGTATGGGAAACTTTTCCCGCCGTTTTACTCTTAAGTGAACCGGAAATATTGTATTCAATGTATGATGATTTTTAAAAGGTTCTTTCTTTCTCTCTCATTAAAATCAAAAGAATCATAAACAAACGGCGGATATTGACACATTATCACGAATGGAAACTCAAAAAAATAAAACCCTTCGTGAGCCCTAAACTTTTCTGAGTTATCCCCCCTTGACAGAATTTTGTGTGTGAAGGAGAGCGCGCCATATTCGATCGTTTGGAAATGACTTGAGAGAAACTTTACCCTTTGTCAATCACAGAATGCCTGGGCTTTTAGAAACTTGCAAAAAACTATTCAAATCAAAAGATTTATACAAAGTTTTAGGAATTGCTAAAGATGCATCTGCTAGTGAAGGTGATTCCCTCATAATCATTTGCATTTGGTTTATATCCAAATTGTTATTAGCAAATAAATTAATGTAAACAGTAACATTTATAAACAAAAACAAACAAACAACTACATGCATGAATACACACCCTCAAAGTGAAATTGATATTTGGGAGACAGTTTGGCTAATTTGTAATTTTAGGCGGATATATCAAAACTTGCCTGACCTGTCTGAATAAATTGCCAACAGTCCGATCTTCATACCAACTGTCCAGTAACAATTTTACAGTCTGATTTCTTTCATTTAAACATTGGACAGATCTCCTACAGAAACAAAAATCCTTAATCACAGACTTGGCGAAATTCATCGGTCCTATGGACATGTCTGGTGATTTTCACCATCGGTCCGATCAAAGTCAGTACTGCGCCGGACCAGATGTCTGTCAGATTTATGGATCATTATTTATTCAATTGTTATTTTTGGTTGTTCAATTTTCTTCCAATCTTTTGATTTTGACAAAAATATCACGATTTTACTTGCTATTTATTGAGAGCCGGTTAATTTTACTATATTTAATTTATTAACAAACAACATCGACTAATGGCTGAAACTGTCAAAAAAATTTGTTGCACATGCGCCAATTATCGGAAATAGTGAAATCATGTGTTGAAATCCAGAAATCAATATTCATTGTTTAGGTAAGTCATTGCTCTGGTTTCATGTAAATCGATAAACATTGGAAACCAGTTGAAAATGTGGTACAATCACCCCTATCAATTTCACCCCTCTTAACATTTTTTTTTAAAATAAAATGAAACAAAGAGATGCACATCTTAGACTTAGTATACATGTAGTTCTGAGTTGTTACATTCAGTTCACTAACCCCTAGATGAAAATGATAGATTGAGTTAAAAATGATAAAAAATTCGAACACTTTCCTTCCCGTGCATTCGACAGAATCAGGTATCATTGACGATCATATCATAGCGACCACAGCACTTCGAGTTGCCCCGACATACTTTAAGTTACCTACTATGTACTGGATACCTAAATTGCACAAAAATCCATATAAATCTCGTTTTATCTCTGCTTCAAGTAAGTGTTCTTTAACCCATATTTCCAAAGTTCTATCTCTTACTTTAACTACTATGAAGGAATTTATTATTCAATACTGTGAAAGGGTATTCAAAAACAGTGGAATTAATTATTTTTGGAGTGTAAAAAATTCTCTTGATGTTTTGGACAAGCTTCATGCATTTGAAAATACTTTTAACACCGTTGATAGTTACGATTTTTCTACTTTATATACTAACCTTCCACATAATCTGATCAAAAAGAAATTTGAATATTTGGTTAAATAGTGTTTTGACAAATCTAAAAGTGATTATATCTGCTCTAGAGTTTCAAAATCATTTAGTAAATCATTTTTTAGTAACGAGACTCAAAAGGGGTACATTAACTGGACTGATGCAGAAACTATTACTGCTTTAAATTATTTGTTAGATAATATTTACATACGTTTTGGTAAACAAATTTATCGCCAAATTATCGGTATTCCTATGGGTACTAATTGTGCGCCACTTATAGCCGACCTTTTCCTATACTGTTATGAATCACAATTTATGGCTAAATTACAAAAAGACCCGAACAAACAGAACCTAATCGAAACTTTCAATTATACTTTTAGATATTTAGATGACATTCTTGCACTCGACAATCCTTCATTTTCTAATTTTATTACAGATATCTATCCTTCTGAATTAACCTTGAATAAATCTAATGTCACCGGTGATAGATGTCCTTTTTTAGATTTAGATTTAAGTATTATTGACGGAAAATTACATACCAAAGTATATGATAAACGTGACGACTTTACCTTCCCTATTATAAATTTCCCTTTTCTTGAAGGAGATGTTCCACTAGCGCCGTCATACGGGGTTTACATGTCACAGTTAGTAAGATATGCTCGGATCTGCAGTTGTGTTTCTGATTTTAATAATAAAACCCGTTTTATTACTGAAAAATTATTAAAACAAGGTTATCGATACCACAAATTAGTAAAATCTTTTTCAAAATTCTTCCACAAGTATCGATCTCTTATTGAAAAATTTAATTGTACACGTCACTTTCTTATAGTGAAAGGAATATCACATCCTGAATTTTATGGTAATGTTTTTTATAAAGCTCACAAATTTAAAAGCAATCCTATAGAAATGAAAAATTGGCTTCAAAATTTATTACGGAAAGGATATGAAATGAATATCTTGGTTAAATCTTTGAATTTAGTGTTTATTGGCAGAAATATTGAAAACTTGATACTTGCTTTAAAACTTCCATAAACGTTTTTACTATTGTCATTTTTAAGCATTATAGCGATCAAGCGTGTCGGTTTTGTGTGATGACACTTCACTAAATCATTATTGTTTGAAGTGTTGTGTCGGATTTAAAATCGATACGTTTGATTTTTTTACATCAGTCGATTGATGATTCTCAGCTAGCTGTCAGTAACAGCGAGTGTTCTATAGAGAGTTCCTTTACCGTCCTTCTGTTTGTTCTTGTTTTTTGTCTTAGGTTCTCTCTAGTAGAATTGGACTTTGATCAATTTGATTTTTATTGTGTGTTTAGTTTTTGTGCTTTGTCTAGGAATATTGATAGGGGGAAGGTTGGGCCCAAAAAACTAGTTTAACCCCGCCACATATTACATGTGCCTGTCCTAAGCCAGGAAGCTTTGACAAAGCTCTCGTTTGTACTTGTCTTTTTGATGTTTTCTGTTCCTTGTTTAAGAAGGGGGTCTATCTGTGACTATTTCAGGGCTGGATTTGAATTATATGCATCTTATTTAGACCATGGGCCAATTGCAGAACCGCGAGCAGTGCCAAATGGCCTCGTTGAAGGCTGCTGGAGGTTGTCCATTGTGGTTTTTCTAAATTGCCGTTTAATTGTGGGCTGTGTCGCGTTCACTTATTCCACATCTCTTTATTTTCTATTACCAAGAATTTTATTAAAAAATACTTGATTGCCCCGTGATTGCAAACATCTTTCATGTTGAGAGGGATGAAATTGGTTGACGATTTTTAAGTATTATCAATTAAATTTTAGCTTATCTTAGCTTTTGAAAACATCTTTAATTCCTAATGTTTTGGAATACTTATGAGGCAGTTAATAGAAGAAAATGAGATGTGGAATAAGTGTACGCGACACAACCTACATTATAAACGTATATTTTAAATATCCACAATGGAAAACAGCCAGCAGCCTTCAATGTGACCAGCGGTCGCTGCTCGCTGTTTTTCAATTGGCCCCTGGATTAAAAATAAAATACATATGATTCAAGCCCAATCCCAAAGTGCATTGAAAGAACCTCTTCTTAACAAATAAACAATAAACATAAATTCGACTAAATACAAACATAAGCAATGATAAAGATTCCTGGCTTAGGACAGGCACATTAAAATGTGGCGGGGTTAAACTAGTTTTTTGGCGCCACCTTCCCCCTAATGATAATCAATAACAAAGCACAAACTAACACACAGTAAAAATCAAATCGATAGAAGTTCAATTCAACAAGAGAGTATCTGAGACAAAAGGACAACAAGTAATTAACGGGACGTAAAGATACTCTCTTGAGAACACTCGAAGTTACTGACAGCTAGCTAAGAAGCATCCATCGACTGATGTAAAAAAATCAAGTATGTCGATTTTAAATCCGACACAACACGTCAAACACTTATGATTTGATGATGCATCATCACACAAAATCGACACACTTGACCGCTGTAATGCTAAAAAATGACATAAGTATAAAAAGGCAATTAACATTTTAAAGTAAGTATCAAATTATCAATATTTCTACCAAAGAAGACTAAATTCAAAGATTTTACTAAAATATCCATTTCATAACCTTTATTTAATAAAGTTTTAAGCCAATTTTGCATTCCCAAGGGATTGTTTTTGAATTTATTATACCCCCCGCAAACAAAGTTTGGGGGGGTATATAGGAAACACCCTGTCCGTCTGTCCGTCTGTCTGTCCGTCCGTCTGTCCGTCCGTCTGTCCACATAACTTGTAAGCGCTTCTCCTCCTAAACCGCTTGAAGGATTTTGCTGAAACTTAAGATGGAGGAAGTACATCATATGTAGATGTGCATGAAGAATTTTCATTGCACTCTGACATCATTCAGGGGAGATAATTGGACTTAGACTTTTTAAATACATTATTCAATGGGAGACCCCGTAAGCGCAACTCCTCCTAAACTGCTTGATGTATTTTGATAAAACTTTACATGAATGAAGTACATCATATGTAGATGTGCATGAAGAATTTTCATTGCACTCTGACATCATTCAGGGGAGATAATTGGACTTAGACTTTTGAAATACATTATTCAATGGGAGACCCCGTAAGCGCAACTCCTCCTAAACCGCTTCATGGATTTTGGTGAAACTTTACATGAATGAAGTACATCATATGTAGATGTGCATGAAGAATTTTCATTGCACTCTGACATCATTCAGGGGAGATAATTGGACTTAGACTTTTTAAATACTTTATTCAATGGGAGACCCCGTAAGCGCAACTCCTCCTAAACCGCTTGATGGATTTTGATGAAACTTTACATGAAGGAAGAACATCATATGTAGATGTGCATGAAGAATTTTCATTGCACTCTGACTTCATTCAGGGGAGATAATTGGACTTGAGATTTGAGTCCAATATGAAGCGGGGGGTATCCTTTTGTGAGCTCGCTCACAGTATTACTTGTTTGCTCTATAAACAACATTACTGTAGAAATCTGGATGGGATATTCCCTTTACAATCAAAAGTCGTCGTGTACAGTTAAATTTTCCAATAAGGTATAGATATTTATGATAAAACTTAGTAAACGACTTCACTAATTTGTGGTAACGATATCCTTGTTTTAGTAATTTTTTTGTAATACACCGGTTTTTATCATTAAAATCAGACACACCACTGCAGATCCGAGCATATCTTACCAACTGTGAAATATATACTCCGTAAGACGGAGCAAGTGGTACATCTCCCTCTAGATACATGTAGGAGCTTTCAGTGTTAAACATTTTGAAGAGCTTATGAAATTAAGCTTTGGGATAGCCACTGATGAAGCAAGTCCCTTTGTTTTATACCATTATATGTCAGAAAAACTTATCAAAAGAGCTACATGTACATGTATATAGATTTTAGGCAGGTTTGGATGATTAAAATATTAAATTTAGATTTTTTTATACATTCTTCTATTGAAAATATAATTATTACTCATTGATCTATAATTCTTGGCTAGCTAGGTAAAAGAGAAAAAATACTTCCATATCCCGGCTTTGTGGGCAAAGCGTACTGGCCCAATGTCAGATCTCTGAGTGCTTTTTAGTGGAATTTTAGACAACTTCCAAGCTTAGTGCTGCTAGGGGCTTATTTGCCATTGCCACCCCCAATCTGCATGGGTGATTGATGTCTTTTGGACATATTCTTGTTTTGTTTGTACTAATGCTGATAAAACTTTCAACTTTTTTCAGTAAAGAAAGGTTACCATAAGCTGTCCTTGAAGGTCCACCCAGATCGAGTGGAAGAGAAAGAGAAGAAACTAGCCACAGAAAAGTTCCAGGTGTTAGGGAAGATTTATTGTGTTTTGTCTGACAAGGATAAGAGAGCTGTGTATGATGAAACAGGTAACTTTTCAGATAAATGTTGATTTTTTTTTGGTCTTTTGTTGATGATTTAGGGATTGGTTTTGATACTTTTGTATTGTATTATAAGTCTTTGGCCAATGAAAGACGGTAAGCAGTGACCTATGGTCATGTTGAAGACTGCTTGCTGTTTTCTGTTGTGATTTTTTGAATTGCTGTTTGTTTATGTTTGTTGTGTCGCGTACACTTATTCCACATCTCAATATCGTCTATTTTACCTGTGTAGCCAAAGGCGAAAGCAGGTCTAGTAGTCGGGTCACTCTGTCCATCTGTCCGTCCGTCCCGCTATGGGGTGCCTGTCTTGTGTAATCTGAATCTCAAAAACCAAACACTAGATCTTTCTGAAAAAAAAAAAGCGACTTTTTAATTTTTTTCCACAATAACTTTTGTTCTGGTTGACCAAATGCTATGAAACTTTACAGTAATGTTACTTACCATAAAAGGAAGGGTTGGGCTGATTTTGGGTGTCCCCTCTTTTTTCTTTTAGAAATTAGGGGCCCTAAAGGGACAAAAAAGTGACTTTTTTATTTGTTTCCGCAATAACTTTTGTTCTGGTTGACCAAATGCTAAGAAACTTAACAGTAATGTTACCTACCATAAAAGGAAGGGTTGGGCTGATTTTGGGTGTCACCTCTTTTTTCTTTTTGAAATTAGGGGCCCTAAAGGGACCAAAAAAGTGACTGTTTTATTTGTTTCCACAATAACTTTTGTTCTGGTTGACCAAATGCTAAGAAACTTAACAGTAATGATACTTACCATAAAAGGAAGGGTTGGGCTGATTTTGGGTGTCCCCTCTTTTTTCGTTTAGAAATTAGAGGCCCAAAGGGAGCCAAAAGAGCGACTTTAAATTTTTTCCTCAATAACTTTTGTTCTGGTAGACCAAATGCTATGAAACTTTACAGTAATGTTACTTACCATAAAAGGAAGGGTTGGGCTGATTTTGGGTGTCCCCTCTTTTTTTGTTAAGAAATTAGGGGCCCTAAAGGGACCAAAAAAGTGACTTTTTTACTTGTTTCCACAATAACTTATGTTCTGGTTGACCAAATGCTAAGAGACTTTACAGTAATGTTACTTACCATAAAAGGAAGGGTTGGGCTGATTTTGGGTGTCCCCTCTATTTTTATTTAGAAACTAAGGGCCCTAAAGGGGCCAAAAAAGCAACTTTTTTATATGTTTCTACAATAACTTGTTTTGGTTGACCAAATGCTATGAAACTTTACAGTAGTGTTACTCACCATAAATTAAAGGGTGGGAATGATTTTGGTTTAGAAATGAGGGGCCCAAAAGGGGCAAAAATGTGATTTTTTTTTTATGGTCCGATTTAGAAAATTTTTTTTACAAGTGATTTCATAAACACCATTTTAACTATGAGATAACAGATGCATTCAAAATTTTACACAGTGACGCACAATGAATTTCCATTTTAAGATGTGTATATATAAATTTAATGGCAACACAAATCTGTTAATTAATGGCCGGTGTGAAAAATCCAGGTTATCACATGTTATAAAATGGTGATTGTCTGGCGTTCGGTAGGGAAGAAGTTTTCGTAACTGTTTTCTCCGCAACTAATAGTCACAGCCACTTGATATTTTGTTTACAGCATCAGGGTGGGGTCATGTACTTCCTCTTGATCGAAATCTGGCCTTTTAGGACATTGGCAGATTTTGAGGGGAAATGACTTTCTTGCATGATTCCGTTGACATGGTAGAAATATCTTCATTAACACCATTAAAATGCATGTATAATGTGTTTATTTTTGTGTTTAATTCAGGTTTTAAAATGGTGAATGTCCTGCAGGTTGGGAAGAATTTTTTTGTAACAGTTTTCTTAGCAACTACTTATCACAGCCACTTGATATTTGGTATACAGCATCAAAGTGGGGTCCCATAAAGTGGGATTTTATTTCAGGTCTGTTGCTCGCTTACTTCCTGTTTAACAAAATCCGGCTATTTTTGACTTTGACAGATTTTTATATTTTATAGGAGAGGTTGATGATGAGGATGATGTATTGACTCAGGATAGAGACTGGTACGATTACTGGAGGCTGTTGTTCCATCAAGTCACTGAGCAAGATATCAAAGAATTTGAACAGAAGTATAAAGGTAGCAAACAAAGAACATCAGTTCAGAATTAGACAACAGTGGATTAAAGAATTTTTATTTTTGAAACATAAAAATTTATAGCTGTACTTATTTGTAGACTGTACATCTCATAAAAATTAATTGCAGTTGAAGTTTATATTGTATGTTTTAGTCTCATGTGCATTTACTCCATATCCTTTTTAGCTCACCTGACCCGAAGGGTCATGTGAGCTATTGTCATCGTTAGGCGTCCGTCGTCCGTTAACTTTTCTTTAAAGATCTTCTTCTCTGAAACCACTGAAGGGATTGCATTGAAACTTGGTATACTCAGGGCTCGACAATAACGTTTGTCCAATTGTCCGGGACAAGCTGAAAATCCCCGCGGACAAGCAATTTTGACTTGACACTTGTCCTATGGGACAAGTAAAAAAATCCTGACAGAATGCATTATTTAAAATATCAATTGGAAATCTTCATTTTTAAATTTGAAATCCATGCTATGGTAATGAGAATTATCGGTAAACATTAAAATCATGATGACAATTTAATAAATTTTATTTTCGATCTCACTTTCAAGGGGGAAATAAATACCGGGGAATGAGACACACTATGTATGTATGATTGCCAGTAATTTCCTCCTATGTCAGGAGCACCCTCTTAATGAGGACTTTACCATGAGGTAAAGAGTGAATCTGGGCATTCCTTTCATAGATTGCTGTGGTGTCCATATATGGATTCTGAATCACATAATTGGGATTTTTATGACTTTCTTGCCACTTTCAAATTATTTCAAAAGCAGTATGTATTTTTTTTGGTCTACGGTCATTTCTAGTTCTGGATTTAAAATGTATGTAAAAAATAATCTACTGAATAAAACAGCTCTTTAAAGATTGTTTCCTCCTGACACCTTTATTTTTTATACATATATATGAAACTTAGTTGTCGGACAAGTGTCAAATCCATCCGGACAAGTTGATTCAAGAAAGCACTTGTCCAAAGGGACAAGTTGAAAAAAATGTTATTGTAGAGGCCTGATACTTGATCTATAGGATGTCCTCTACCTCTATAGTTTGTGAATTATATACATGTCGACCAATCAACATGGCCGCTGTTGCTAAAAATAGAACAGGGGGGTCAGACCATTGTTTTTGGCTTATAACTCGAAAAGTATAAGAGATAGAGAAAAACCGAAGCAACCTTCCTTGTTCAGCATCAAAAGCTCTACAAATCTCTCCATCAAGTTTTACAGGAGTTATTGCCCTTTAACTGTTTTTTTCTATTAATTTAAATGATTTCCAAAAATCTTCTCAGAAACCACTGAAGGGATTGTTTTACTTGAAAGTTTGTGAAATTTATTCAAACTTTGGCATAAGAGATCAGGTGAGCGATTCAGGCTCCTGGGAGCCTCTAGTTTTTAAATATTTAGTGTAATAGGTGATTTTTAAGTACTGAGCTTAATAAAATATTGATGGAAGAACTCTTATCCATCACAGTTTTCTCTTGAAGGAGAATTTGTTTCTCCCATAATATTAAGGTCCCCTGAGGCCACAACAAGTATGAGGATGCTCTATATTTTTCACTCAAAAGCTATAAGTTGTACAGACCTGATATTCTACACAGTTATTTAGTACCACTTCAAGATTTTGTGAAAATCTGTCCAATGATTTTTGGCCCATAAGGCTCTCCCAACCTGACTTTGTCAGTATGAAAGTTGAGAGAAAACATCTTACACGTAGAAAGAAAACACATACACTCCTAGGAACACACCAATCGATCCAGGTAATTTTTACTAACACTTTATATAGCCAAATAGAATCTAAAGATTTTTACTAACATGTTAATGATTTTTTGTAACCCTCATTTTATGTGGTATGGAAACCCTTTAATAGTGGATCTCTGCATTAACAATTTATTTACAATTGGTGTCAATGGGGAAATGTTTAAGTTCCATGAGTTCGATTATTCAATAATTTGACGAACGTACAAATTATATATCTGGAACAAGCGCAGCCTTAATGATTTTTGTCTCGCCTGCGAAGCAGAGCAGGACATAGGTGTTACTTTACCAGCGGCGGTGGCGGCGATGGCCGCTTTAACTTTTTGGAAAAGTTTTATGAGCACCTCCATATCTCAAGAACAATTAGGTCCTGGATTGATGAAACATGGTATGCATATGCCCCAGTAGTAGCTTAGCACAGTTGCATCCTCATCTTTTGACCTTGACCTTGATTTTCCGGTTGAGTGACTGACAATTTTCAATACATATAATAGCAATGGAAAGTTTTGGGAGCACCTCAATATCTCAAGAACAATAGGTCCTAGGTTGATGAAACTTGGTATGCATATCCCCAAGTAGTAGCTTAGCACAGTTGCATCCCCATCTTTTGACCTTGACCTAGATTTTTCGGTTGAGTAACTTTGACAATTTTCAATACATATAATAGCAATGGTAAAGTTTTCGAGCACCTCCATATCTCAAGAACTATAGGTCCTTGGTTGATGAAACTTGGTATGCATATCCCCCAGTAGTAGCTTAGCACAGTTGCATCCTCATCTTTTGACATTGACCTTGACTTTTGGTTGAGTGACTTTGACAATTTTCAATACATATAATAGCAATGGTAAAGTTTTGCGAGCACCTCCATATCTCAAGAACTATAGGTCCTTGGTTGATGAAACTTGGTATGCATATCCCCCAGTAGTAGCTAAGAACAGTTGCATCCTCATCTTTCGACATTGACCTTGACTTTTGGTTGAGTGACTTTGACAATTTTCAATACATATAATAGCAATGGAAAAGTTTTGCGAGCACCTCCATATCTCAAGAACAATACGCAGCTGAATTAAGGTCATTTTTAAAGTTTGCTTATTTTTGCTTCTTTTTTCCGTGTTCATTTGAATTTAAAAATTTAATAGCCAAAATATCACTAAAACCGATAAAGGATATTGTTCTGAATCCAAAATTTACAGTTTTATGTGTTCATTGTAACATTTTACCACAATGTCATTTTTTTGGTCACGTGACGTTAAGTTAACATATTTTGATGGGGTGGCTCAGATAAGTAAGAAGTGCAAGTTGTAAATCACCTTCGAGAGAAATATAACAAAATGTTCTGGAAAGCCAAAATGTTCATCTACAAGAAAAGTGCTGCTTCCAGTTGAATAAATTACTGCTTTTAAACAAAAAATTGACTTATGTTCAAAATTTAAGACAACTTTACATACCCCGGTATGATTTTGAATGCCACAATCAAGGAAAACCATAAATATTGACATGGAAGCAGCACTTGCTGGATAGTTTAACTTCCGATGAATGTCATCGTGTATGTTTTACTTCCAGGGATCCTAATTTACAACTTGCACTTTTGAATTTTATGAAGCGTATGTGATTTTTATTTCCATACTGACAGTGACGCGAGATAAACGCACGCTTGACGTCGAAAAGTTACTTTTGGGACGTAGCCGGAAAATTTCCGGAATTCTTCAAGAATATCAAATTCAAGTTAAGGCTTAAAACTGTATTTTCATAAATAAATATGCTGAAGGCCAATTTAGGGGAAATGATAATCTTTGTTTACGATAAGTAGATAGTATGTTTCATCAAATTTACACATGTATCATCAAACATTGTATCAGGGAAAGGGTGATATTGATGAATAAAACTAAATTCATCGAATATTAGGGTCCCTACCGAATACATCCCAGGAACCGAATATAACAACGGTGTATAGTTTAAAGATTTTGTTTAACCCGGTGATTGACATTATTCTCTTTTGAATATTTCAAATCAATGCAAATGTTCAAGTTCCAACATCTCTCTTTAAAGCATACTCTTTTATCCAGCTGAACAGAAGCACATTTGAAGCTTTGAGCACAAACATTCTGTTCTATTTGTCAGTAAAAAGCAGGGACAATGTTGTATATATTTACTTGCTTCTTTGCATATCAAAATGTTAATGTAATGTACTGTTATTTGCATGCCTGGTAGTGTTTGCAGGGTGTAATGATGCTCATAGTCATACTACAAATGTAATATTATGTTTTGAATTTACAAATGGTCATAAATGGCAAATTTTGCTTGCTCATTGTGTAGTGTATCAGCTGTCTGTCTGTCTGGTTTCCATGTCTTTCTTTCTAATTCTTAACTTATTGACAGCATTTTACCATACCCCCCCCCCCCTTTTGAGACAAACATGCATGTACATGTATGTACTGTAGAATGGCTAGGAGCACTCAGGTTGATTGTTCTTATTGTTTTTTTTTGCTAATCAATAGGCTATTTCCATCAATATTCATGATTTTCAACTAAATGAATGAGTAAGTTTCAATTTATTTTTAACAATCTATACTTTTCACACATTTTTCATCATACAGATCCTTTGTCCAGCATATGCTTGACAAGTGTTCTAGTTTTTCTTGATGCAATATCTTGACAAGTATGGATGGATTATCCCTGTTCAGATTTCAAACATCTGGAAAAAAATACAAATTTATTTATAAAGTATAATTCTTATGTTAATACAATTTATAATAATAAATTGATAATTAAACAATTGTTAAAAATATATTTATCTGACAAATAACCTCTTGTTTATTTGCTTAATATAACATTAATCTAATAAATATGCAGTGAAGTCAAGGCTTATTCATAGAAAATAAAAATTGAGTGAAATTAATTCCTATAAAACTAAAAGCATCCTTTCATATCTTCAGCTAAGAATAAGTCTGTCACACTGTTACAAATGTATTAAATATATGAAACATTCCAAGGAATTTACCTTAGTTCTAAGACAATTTTACTCAATAGCAATTCCTTAACATTCATATAAGATCTGTCAACATAATTGTCTTATCTGAAAAAAAAAACCAAACACATTTAATAATTAACTTATAAAGTACAAGGACAAGTTAAACAGATTAGTTAAGAATGTTTAAACAATGCATTGTATTTTTTTAATATGCATGATGTACATGCATATTGGATTAGGAATTCTTGTATTCTATTTGTCAAGAAAAATTTAATTCTGGTAAACATGGTAAAAAGATATAAAACTTTAGATTTTATATAAAGAAAATCATACCATCAATACATGCACATGTAAGTTTATCATGGTTTTCATTTTTAGTCATTTTTATCTAATTTCTGTATTTGTGTTGCAGATTCACTTTCTATGTTTAGTAGTTATTGAATCTAAATGCACATGTACATAACATGCAGGACATGTATATTCTATGTATGTATTGTTTATGTATTATCACTTCAAAAGTTTCATTTTTTATCTTCAGCAACACCACAAATTGCAATGTTTACTTTTTAAGAACAATACAGTAAACTGCATTTAAAAGTGGTAAATGCATTTATACAGGTCTATTAGGAAATAATTCCATAATTTTCAAAAGTATTACCCAGCTGATCTGCAGGGGTTTGGTTAATTAATGGTCTAATGAATTTTAAATATTTTAAAACATTCATACAATATTACAAATATTTAGTTTTTTTTTCAAAATAAATTTTCCATTTTTGACTGGCCAAAGTTCAATGTAGGACAGCATTTTCTTGTATTTAATATTAATTTTGACAATTTTAGAAAGTATCAAATCATCCATATAATCAATCAATTGAACACATGAACACCTGTCATGTGTGATTTTAGGATTTTTTACAGGCAATTTATATGAACTTCCATGCTTGCATCTTATCAGATTTATGGAATTTAACCCAGTTTCATCATGTCCATATCATGCATATTAACATTTAAGTTACAATACATGTATTCTTTTTCATTGCTCATGATTAGATAGGTCATCAAAATTAACATTTTTGCAAGATAAACTAGTTATTTAAAGCTTTGTTTTAAACATCTCAAGTGGTATTGAACCATTGGCAAAAGAACTTTAAATAAATCATCTAATACTATTCTCTTATGCATATTTCTTTGCCAAAGAACATGTATAACACATCACTAGTCTGAGTATGACCCTGCCATGTCAATGTTTGATCTGCACAGTCAGACCATGTTGAACTGTCCATGCACATTTTCGTCTGTTACATTTAAACATTCCCCTTTAAGTTGCACCTGTCCATGTGCCCCCCCCCCCATTCTGTGCTTAAATAAATAGAAGACATTGATAGTTAGCATACTAGTTTGAATAATACCTTACCTTTATCCTTGTACTTCAAATCACATTTTCCTTATTAAATCCGGTAAAAACATCCCTTTTTCGCAAAAGAAAACATCACATGGCGTTGAAAACAAGGCGACTGGTTCAAGATCGAGAACGACGTGGATTTTTTCATACAAAAACTGTTCTCATGTTAAATAAATTTAGTGTTTTTGGAATAAATCATAATAAAGTGAAACTTTTTAATGTGTAGAAAAAGAATATATATTACTTTTACACTAAATAAAACCATCGGGGAAACAATTGAAGACAAAATATTAAATATTGCGTGTACAAATTCTCCCAACATTACAAAATGACGTCAGAAATTCAGCTGACTACCAAAAATGGACACGAAAGTACCAAAAACTTCCTTAACGCACCTGCGTAGGTCTGAGGTTGATGAAACTTGGTATGCATATCCCCAGTAGTAGCTTAGCACAGTTGCATCCCCATCTTTTGACCTTGACCTTGATTTTTCGGTTGAGTGACTGACAATTTTCAGTACATATATAATAGCAATGGAAAAGTTTTGCGAGCACCTCCATAACTAAAGAAGTATAAGTCCTACATGTAGGTTGATGAAACTTGGTATGCATATGCCCCAGTAGTAACTTAGCACAGTTACATCCTCATCTTTTGACCTTGACCTTGATTTTCCAGTTGAGTGACTTTGATTATTTTTATTGCATATATTTGCAATGTTTAAGTTCTATAAACATTTTTTGATCTCAGAAACTGAAAATCCATGTCAATTTAAAATATAGTGGAAGTAAGAAAGAATAATTGTTTCTGATGGTGCCGGCAGGCGAGACATACTTTAGTGTTAACTCTTGTTAAGAAAAGTTATTTCATTCGATTTGCTTTCATAAGTATAAAGTTAATGCAGTTGATTATAGGAGAAATCTTTTGCGGAGTTTAGTAAAAATTACTTGGATTGATTGGCGTGTTCCTAGGAGTGGCATATAAACTTACTCATTTACATCTTAGATTTGAAATGACACAAAAACCCATGTAAAGATTTACTCATTTGCTCAATGCTTTTATGTATACACAGGTTCAGATGAGGAACTGAATGATTTAAAAGATCTGTTTTGTGAACATGAGGGAGATATGGATATGATAATGGACAGCGTTCTGTGTTCCACGGCTGAAGACGAACCTAGATATACAAAGATATTGAAAGATCTGATCAAGAAGAAAGAGCTACCAGAATTCCCAGGATTTGCTAAGAGTACCAGTAAAGCTAAACAAACAGCCAGGAAAAGGAAGGTAAAATTAAAGTTTTAAGTGAAGTGTTTGAAAATATAAGGCCAACGAACAAATTTGTTTATTTACTGCTACTAAAATAAGGGCTGTTCCATTTAAATTGATTTGGGAAGGCCTGGGGGGGTCTTGAACAAAATGTGCCCCCCTCCCCCACATCAATTTAAATGGAACATCCCTAAGGCACATGTATGTGGGTAAATTATTTTGAGAGAAGCAACCAGGATTTTAGCAGTGTCAGTAAAATCATTAAAGCTACATGTGAAAAACAACATTGTTTATTGAATTGTAGGCAAATGTAACTGCTCCTTAACTGGTTTATGGAATATGATGAACCTTAACATGTAGTACATTTAAGTATACATGTACCAGATGAAGAAGTGCATGAACATGATGAAGAAAATTGCTTTTAAATATCATGCAGGAAAGATATTATTTAGACTGATTCATTTTCAAAATCTATTGTCCAATTTATGAAGCAGGGGTATCATCAGTGAGCTTGCACACAGAAGTAGTTTTATGCCTCCCTTTCCAAAGTTGAGGGGTTTGTAGTGGTCGGTCTGTCCCAAATCCATTAAGAAAATAAGAAAGCAGCAAGAAATTTTATTCAAATATGAATCGAGGTATGAACAAATAAAACAATCATAAAATATACTCCTCCAACCAACTTCATGGTTCAGCGATTGTTGCAATCCTGTGGTGAGGCATCATGTCTTTTGTATATATGTTTGTTTGTATTTTAGGCAAAAGAAGAGGCTGCAGAGGCCGAGATAGAAGCCAAGAAGATTGGCCTCGGTGAAGAGGACGAGTCTCTGAAGGCCCTCATACACGCCAGACAACAGACAAGGAAACAAGAGATGGACAATTTCTTCTCTCAGATGGAAGCTAAGTATGCCCAGGCTGACAAGATGGAGGCTAAAGGCAAAGGAAAGGGCAAAACAGAAGCTAAAGGCAAGGGCAAGGCAAAGAAAAAATAACTTCATGGATGGCAAAGGCAAAGGGGCAGAAAGAACTTGTTTTTATTTTTAATGGTGCATTTATTTATTGTTAAGTTATTTGTCATTTTGTAATAAATAAAGTTTTATCCAATTTTGATTTAATCACTACAAGGGTAAGAAAATATACATATATAGTACCAAAGCAGGTTTTCCAAAGCACTTTTGAACAAATTGATAGAATTACATGATGCTTGCGCACACCTTTTTGTCTCACCTGCGGAGAATGTCGCAAATGGCGAGACTGAGGTAAGGAGATAGTGGTGGAGTTCACAATTGTTTAAGTTTTTTTCTCACCTCTGTTTAATGTGAACAAGCTATGGTACACCAATTACATGTATATTTGGTATGCAGTTGCATTGGATTTTATCCCTATTCTCCTGCAGTCAGAGTCAACTTCCAGATTTTACACTGATTTGGCCAATGTTAACCTTTTTTCTTAAGTCTGTTAACATCATGAAGTATTTATGGTACACAATTGATATTTGTGATGCAGTTTTATTTGCATCAGTACAGATCAATTTTAAAAGTATTTTATCTGTATACTCCTGCAGTCAACAAAGTCTACCGACTTTTAGATTTTACACTAAGTTGGCCAATGTTAACTTTTTTCTTAATAATTTATGAAAGGATATGGAGTAAATGAACACGAGACCACAGCACACATGTAAACTCCAACTGCAATTAATTTTTATGAGCTGTATGGCCATTTCGGAAAATTATTCCTCATCAGCAGCACAAGAACCTAAACAAAGGAAATCCACAATTCAAAAGATGTTCAAAATTCATATAGCTGAGGGCAAAACTACCATGGAGGGAGTTAAACCTTAGGTTTTAGAATTTACATAAATTTAGATAGTGATTAATGTCATGTGAATGTTGAATTAAGTCTGTTTAGCACAGCTGCATCTCCATCTTTCGACTGACTTCATTTCTGATTGAATGACTTTGAAAATTCCAATATAATATATCAAGGAATCACATATTCTTCATTATTTGCCCTTTATCATGAGTTTTTGATTAAGTGGCCAACATTTTACAAATCACTCTTTGCCTCAAGAAGTTTTTAATTAGGTGAATGAAGCTTGATGTGCATGTTCTGTAGGTATACAACATCCGCTTCCTCATCATTAATTTGATCCTGAATATCTGGTCAAATAACTTTAGCATTTAATACTTAGGTTAAAAGTGTTTTGGGAAACATTGTATTTTAATAATAATAAACTTGGTGTGCAAGTATACATTAATATCATCTGCATTACCATTTTTTAATCTCAAAATAGATAAGAATTATGGTCTTTCTTACACCACTTATATTGGTAGAATAATATTTACATAGTTTACCTCCCTGCTTTAAGAAACAAGGGGTAATACTGGTTGACTTTGTCCACAGCATAACTTTTGAAACAATTGTCTCAGCATCTACTTATAACAAGTATTTCTAAATTTGTATATGATTTCAGAATCTATGAGTTCAAATTCAGTTATTGCATTATTGATTTGAGGTCTGTTGCATGTATATCAATGTATATATATATATCTCTACTTACTGTTTACTGACTTAGAAATTGGTTATCATTTCAAAGTTCAACATGAAAATATCCTTTGATATTCTCTCAATATCTAAGAATTGAAATTACAGCTGCTTGATATTTTGTTCTTCTTCCTGTCTAGAAATTCCTCAGTTCTGAGTAATTCTTCTTGAATTCTGAGTATATTGAGATTGTTAAGTTTTAAGGGAAATCCTACATCTACATGTATTTGGGTCATTAATGGGGGTATATACTGAATGAGCTTTGACTGACTGATTCCAAGCTCAATCAGAGTGCAAAATATTCTGAAAATGTTAAATCCAGAAGCAGATCCAGGAATCTTAATTTATAAACATGCTTGGGAAGACCTAATTGTAACAGAGTAATAATTGACCCATGAACGGCTTGGTGACTGCTTACATGTACAGTGTCAGTGGAATGTCAAAAGTATTTTATGCTTGATATTTTTTTACTTTTAGAAATTAACCTTTTTTAAGCTATTTTTGTTAAATAAAACCAACAACAGCTCAGCAAAAATTTAACTTTATTTGTTTATATATTTTGCATCATAAAATGTTTGAGGGTTTTGAATTATTCATTATTAAAACACAAATGAAATAGTTTGTTGATCAGATTCCTTTATAATTCAACAGAATATTTTCATTGTGTTCTTCTCACCTAGAACAAACAACTAAACAAAAATGAATAGAGAGGTTTAATAAGATTTCCAAATAAACCAACAATTTTCAGATAATTCTGTTCATTTTGTTTTTCAAGTTCATGAAAATTTGTTAAGAAATTGCCAGGGAATAATTTTTATGAACAATATTGACTGACTGGGGAGTTTAACGTCGTGACTATACCTATATATAGGTCTGCAGCGACGTATGAACAATATTAATTTATATGAAATATATAGAGAACTTTGAAAAGAATGTCATAATTAGTTTTTAACGCTTGAATATTTGCAACCCCCCCCCCCCCCCCAATTTCTTGATGAGGTATAAGCCTTGTTTTGAAATTATTTTCATTATAGGTGGTAGTAGACTAATAAAATGTGTTTTTAGTTTAGTGGAATTTGAGTTTTAATTTATTTCCTATCTTTTTTCAAGTAAACTGTACCCTTGTTGGAGCCTCTTGAAGGTATTATTGATTTTATTACCTCCCTTACAGGGATTAATCACTTCCTGTTGATATTTTGTAATTTTGTGTTGTGAAAAGAAATTAGAATTTATTTGTTTCTATTGAAGATCGAAGATAAGGGTCTGTATTTCCTATTTTGTACTTGTTACCTTTACACTTTTTAATTGATAGATAATGCTGACATTTGAGGTTTATTCAAGAACAGTTTAAAAACTGTTTGCACTACAATACAATACAATACAATACAATACTTTTATTGTCCAATTTGGGGCCCTGGTGGGCATACAGATTCAATGTACATACATTCAAAGTATATATGTATATAAGATAGAAAATCTAAATATGTATGTATAGTACATACGGTAATATATATATATGCTTATAAACAATATAAGTTTATATAGAGATATGTTATACATGTCTAACAACATAGGTTTAATATGGGGATACATGTATTTCATAATTAAAATGTTATGATATATAGTAATTATTATATGGTATGATGTGATGTATGGGTGACATCAAGTATATGATTGTCTCTTTTTAGGTAGGTTGTTAGCAAAAAGCTTGCAAATATATTAAGTATATTTTCTTGTTCGTTGTTTAGGACCCAAAAGAATTTATTTTGATTATTAAGAAGTTTGTAATTCTTACAGATTTTATTTATTTCATTATTCATATTCTGTCGTTCACTAGCATAGAGTGGGCAAACCATTATGAAATGATATTCATCTTCTACTTCTTCTAAATTGCAGTGACAACATATTCTTTCTTTCCTTTCAAGAGGTACAAGTTTGTTGTTCACTCTTTTTCTTTCGTATCGCCCTGTTTCAATGCGTAGCTTATGGGCACTTAATCTAATTTTAGATATTATATTACGTTGTTTAAAGTTTAAAATGTTTAAATATTCTTCTCTTTGAAAGTTATTTTTTAGTTTATAAAAAGTTGTAAGTTTTCCATTTTCCAGACCGGACTCTTTTTGTGATGTCCAGTAGCTAAAAAAGTTCTCCTTAACCCTTTTTTTCAGTTGAAATTTGAATTTTCTAGCTGACCATGTTTTAACTACATCCAAATTTATTTCTAGTTTACTAGCTAAAGATTTAATTGTGGAATACCAAGACATAATATTTTTATCATACATATTCCTATACTCTAAATATGCAGATTGCATTAATTTGCTTGTGTTTGACTCCACCCTATGCCAGTATGTGAATATGGATGTTACCATAGATATATACATAGGATATTGACCTAGTTCAGTTAATACAGCTAAATTTGTTGTTTTCTTGCTAACTCCCAATATATATTTACAAAAATTATTTAGGAGTTTTTCACACTCCCATTGTTTATATATATCATATAAATCATACTCTTTTTTCTTTTCTGTGAAGTTAATTGATGATCCCCATATTTCACATCCATATAAAATAATGGGTTTAACAGTATGCTCAAATAGGTGCAGTAAGGTATTAACTGATGGGTTTAAACATGAGAGATCTTTTCTTAACTTAAAACTTGCCTTCAATGCCTTATTATATAGAGTTTTCTTGGCCTCATTAAATTTTCCTGATGCAGAAATAATAATTCCCAAATATTTATAATTCATAACACATTCTATCTTTTGGTTATTAATACAGAAGTTTTCTCTCATAAGCCGTCCAGTTTTATTGAAAATAATAATTTTTGTTTTTTCAATATTAACTGTAAGACACCAATTTTCACAATATTGGCTTAGAATGTTCAGCTGTTTTTGAAGACCTTCTTTTGTTTCAGAAATAAGTATTAAATCATCAGCATACAGAAGACATCCGATTTGTTTTGTATCTAATGAGGCACCATATTTAGCTTCATCAATGAGAGTGCTTAAATCATTCAAAAAAATTTTGAATATGTTAGGGCTCAAGACATCACCTTGGCGTACACCCATTTGAGATATAAAAGAGTCAGTAAGTTTGTGGTTCAGTTTAACACACATTAAATTATTAGAATACATATTATTCAAAATTCTATAAAAGTAACTATTTATATTATTTTGTAAAAGTTTGAGCTTTATACCAGCATGTATAACTGTATCAAAAGCTTTGCGAAAGTCGACAAAGCATACAAAAATCTTTTTGTTTCTTGAGTTGATGTATTTATCAATTAAACATTTTAACACAAAGATGTGGTCAGAGGTACGTGACCTTTTTGAAAAACCAATTTGACTTTCATGTATAATATTATTTTCTTCTAAAAATTTGTCTAATCTTGTATTTAAAATGGAATTGAATATTCTGCCGAAGCAGCTAGCAACTGCAATACCTCTATAATTTTTTGGTAATTTTGGATTTTCTGATTTAAAAATTGGTACAATGTAACTTTCTATCCATTTCTTAGGATAGTACCCAGATGAAAACACAACATTAAACAGTTTCTGTAGACATTTTAAAATATGTGATTGAGCACATTTGAACATTTCATTACATAAACCATCTATGCCGGCACTCTTGTTGTTTTTTAAAGAGCATATTGCATTTGTTATTTCTTTACATGTTATTCTGAAGTCTAAATTTGAAAAGTTTTGGACTTGTTGAGATTCTAAATTCTTAACCATTTCATTAATACTTTTGATTCTTTCCTCGTGTGAATCAGGTATTGAAGAAAGTTTTGAAAAATACTCATACCATTCCTTGCTGTCAATACACTTTTCATGGCCTTCTTTAACATTATCTTTTAGAGAATCCACTAGTTTCCAGTATTCTTTTGGATTTTGTGCCTGCAATATATCTAATTTATCCAGAATTGATTGTTTGAATTCTCTCTTCTTATATTTTCTTAATTTTGCATAATTTTTGTATGCTCGAAAGTAGGCTCCCTTAATATATGGGTCATGTGGGTATTTGCACGTGACATAAGTATTGCTTTTTCGTCTACATATTTTTTACATTTTTTAAGATCCTGATCAAACCATTTCTTGTCATTTATACCCTTGTTTTGCTTTGTTTTTTTTTTCTTGAGACTTATGTTTGCTGCATTTTGTATAATTTTATACAAATCATTTGCCGCTTCATCAATATTTTTTTCCTCAAGAATAATATCTTTGTTTATAAATTCATTGATACTTTTGCTGATAGAAGGATTAGTGAAGGCATTTTGAAAATGTATTGACGCAAGGTCTGTCCATTTATAACTGTTTTTCATATTTTTTAAATTTTCAAAAGTTTCTTTTCTTTGAAAAGATGCTAGTACCTTCATAGTGGTTTTGCAATGAACGTCTGAGAAGTCTGTTATGAAATCTGACACTGACATGTATAAAATTTGTTCAATAAGATTTTCTGAGACAATGAAGTAATCAATTACACTTTGACCTTCTGGCGTAAAACATGTATATCTACCTGAACTATCACCAAAAGTACGACCATTAACAATACGTAGTTTATTACCAATACATAGGTCTATCAATTCTTTACCTCTAGTATCACATATAAGATCTTGACTTATTCTGTTATTTATAGAGATATCTACGTCGTACCACTGATTTTCCTCTTGGAATTGTGTGACCGAATCAGATGGTATATAATCTAATTTATTCCCCACCCTTGCATTTAGGTCCCCACAGAGTATAATGTCTCCCATTCTACTATATTTCTGACTAATGTCTTTTTCAATATCCTCTAGAATATTTATATTTTCTCTTAGAAGAAAGGGGGAGCTCAAGGGGGCTATATAGGCTAGACATAGAAATATATCCCTGGAAAAATTAAAGTACCCCTTTTCTAGTTTTAACCATTGATATTCTGAGTTCCCATGTTGGATAAGTTTAACCCCATGTTTGATCTTTTTGTTAATTAGAATGGCAAGACCTCCAAAGTACCTATTGTTGTTGGACTTAGGTCTACAAAATGGGTAGTAGTTAAAGTCCTCCATAGAAACTACCATATCGTATCCAACATGTGTTTCTGTTAATTAAGAATGCTATGTCACAGGATTCAATTTCTTGAATAAAGGATTTGTCATGAAGTTTATTTTGACCATCTTTGATTAGGCCACCCACATTCCAAGAACAAATGTTTAATGAAGATGAGGATTTACTCTGACCTCGATGTGTGATATGACCTCTACACATTTTTTTAACAATATATATATATTATATCAGTAATGGTAAACAATAAATGACACCAATAGAGTATAATGGTATTTTGCTACTGCAATCTATACTATGTAATAAATTTATGTTACTTTAAATTGTTTAAATGTTCCAATATCAGTTAAAAAGGAATATAATCTTTTATATTGAATTATTGGAAAGAAAATATATATGCACACACCTGTATATTTACTTTTTCTATTAATTTGTTGAAGAAGAGAAAAAATAATGAAGAGTGTATACAAAAATTTAAGACTCACTAAATTATAATATAGTTTACAATCTTATAATGTCCGTATAACAAACTACATGTCCAATTATGTTGTTACCTGTAGGCTGTACCTGTACATGTACATAACTCTATAACTATACTATTTGATCTTATTTTATTTGTTCAAAAATGCACATTGTTGTGGACACCACATTAATTAATTTCAAGAATATAAGCATATTGATAATTGAAACCGGCAATTACTATTACACACTTAATTCAAATTCAGGAAGTTAATTCACTGATTAATGGCATCATAATCATATGTTAAGTGGGGATTTCCACACTAGGAGTGTACAATGTATGTGTATAAACTACTTCAAATTAATTGTCTTTGAAAACTATATTTTTGTTCTGCTATTAGCATTGTAGGTATAATTGAATGATATTAATGTACATGAAAGGAAAGAAGTAATTTAATCATGACAAAATACATTACTGTGTTCATAAATGCCTGACTTGAATCCTGGATGTTTTAATTCATTTTAAAGTTAACAAGCCCATATGATGGAAAAATCAGAGGAGTTCATTAGTTAAAATGAATATTTAGTAAATTTGGCTTTTTGCTACCTGTCAGTACGATAAAAGTAAGCACTGCTTAATACATAAGATATAGGAATACAAGTGTATAATACATACATTGTACATGTAGCATATCATGTTGTACATGTTGTTAGGTTAATGTTTCCAGCTGTGACTTAAACAATTTTCTTTCAACATATTTTGAGTCTTGGACAGACTTTCTACATGCTCTACATCATGTACATTAAAGAGCTTGCGACGCTCTCACACAAGGGGCTGGAAATTTTTTGAGGTGATTTCGGTCATTCAAGTCCGACTGTATAGAATATATAAAATATGAACGTTACAATTACCCCTCCCCCACCTTTTTTCCTTGGCCTCCCTTGAAATCCACCTTTTAAATCCATAAAGGCAGTATTTGTTTGTGTATTACATTCCAGACGTTGAATTTTATATCCAAACCACGTTTTTATTTCAGGTAAACATGGTAAAGGTTCTTTGTAGTTAAAATTTCTAAAATGTTTTCAATATAAACAAAACACGTTTCATGTAAAAAGTGAAAGTGAAAGTAAGACACCCGGATGTAGATAAATTGGGATCACTCGTTCTGAATCTGTTTACAAAATAAACATATCAAATGTGCATAAAGTATGAGAAAAGTGACTTTAAATATGAAATTTGTAACAATCATTGTTTGTATTAATATTAAAACAATCTGTACAGTGAATGAATGTTTGCAAAATAAATATTTTCTCCGCACATGCGTAATCAAACACCATCTTTATCTAAAATGTAAACAATATTAATTTGGTGTGCACATGTTTTGATAAATACTGAATATAATGAGAAATTTCTTCTAAATAAACAAAACGGGCTTCTCAGGACAGATTCGATAACATGAGTTGACTCATTTAATTTTAACCATAGGTAAATACAGTGTCCATGGTCAGACAGGTGTGACCAATTATCTAATTAGCGTAACCCCTCAACTATTCTCACCTGTTTGACACCTGCTGGAGGTGTTAATTATGAGATTAATGACCACAAGACCGGATGTTCAGGAAGATAATTAAACAATGATATGACCGATAAGCAAAAAATGCTTACAATAAAATTTTAAAATGTCCGATTGGGAGAATTTTTATTCGGTCATTTTGGACAAAATTTCGGTTATGTCCGGCAAATATGACCGTTTCCAGACCCTTGCTCTCATATACATTTAATGTTTTAAGTACTGTATTCTTTTTTCAGTTTCAAATTTTAAGATCACCATGACCACACCATACCCTCCTAAGAATGACTACAACACTGACTACAGTACAAACTATGGTCAACCCATGGCCATGGGACAGCCTCAGGCTCCCCCTCCTTCCTATGCTTCAGCCACGACTGGTCCTCAGTTCAAACAAGATCAGTATGTACAGAATGTTGATCCACCACCAGCTGCCCCAACATCAAGTAAGTCAATGGTCATCAAAGTACATATAGTAATGATGCATGCTTGTATAAAGTTTATCATGACAAAGTTGGAGAATAAAGAAAAACAGGTTTTTAATTTGAAAAAAAGAAGGAATTTATGAATGTACATGAAAAAATACTTGCACAGATGAAATCATAAAATGCTTAAAAGAGAGGAATACAAGGTCCCGATGAGAGTCATTAAAACTGTCTTAAATTTGAAAATCTTTTTTTGTACCAAAAAGGCAATCAAATATTGTTAATCCAAAAAGACAATCTATAGACAAAATTGGTAGACATAAAATTATCACAAAAACAAAAAGAACAACAAAACCAAAAATAGCAATGTGAAGTCAATTTGAAATGAGAGTAAACTCAGGTGCTCAGGAAGAGTCAGAAGTTCCTGCTTGTTATAACACACCCATACATTCATGACATTGTCAACGATTGATTTTAGTGTGGGTCAAATCCAGTAATGATGACAATACTAAAACTTTAGTCAAACAAATTTATGTGCTCATCTGAGAGATAGAAATCCTGTATTTGTCTACATCCATAAAACTTAATGAGTGATGACAACAACTTGGAGCAACGAAACCCAGTATTAACATTTTGACTGTCAGACATGATGCTTTTTCAAGAAAATCACAATATCTTGCACCATTTGTAATTTCAGATACAAATGACAACTACTCAACAGGTTTTGCTAACGACACATTTGGTGCATCCTTCAGTGACAAAGCAATAAGACACGCCTTCATCAGAAAGGTACACATTAGTACATGTATATAATGGAAGGTTTGTGGTTTGATTCCTGTTGGGTGAAAATGGACCTATTCAGAAATTCAACTTCCGTTCTCGTAAAATCTGTCTAGACCAATCAACAACGTCACAGCGTACTTGTAAAATTTGCCTTAGTCAATCGGCAACGTCGTGAACAATCACAATCCCAGAATGCCTTACAATTTCTGAATTGGTCCGTTACATGGACCAATTTTCTGAGTCTATCTCTTGACACCATTTGCGAAAATAAATTTTATTCCTTTGTAAGAGACAACAAGAAGGTTGGAGCATTAAACCTGTTTCCTAATCCAGGATGAATAATTTTAAACCAAAAAAAACAAACACACAAAATGAATGAATGACATTATCATTTGGCAAATGAAAACAGTCACAGTAAAATCTGTCTTAACCAGTTATGTTGTATCATTCCCTTTTAATTTTTGGCCGGATTTTACTAGTAAAATTCCGGGTAATAAAATGGTGAATGTTGGGCGGGCGTGCGGATGGCGGGCGGGGAAAATACTTTTGTAACAGTTTTCTCATCAACTACTAATTACAGCCTCTTGATATTTGATATGCAGCATCAGCATGGGCTCCCATAAGGTGGGATTTGATTTCAGGTCTGTTGTTCACCTACTTCCTGTTTTCCGACTTTCTGTTTAACGACTTAGTTAATTTTTTACATAAATGTCTAATAATAGAAAATTTTTGTAACAGTTTTCACAGCAACTTCTTATCTCAGCTTCTTGATATTTGGTATGAAGCATCAGCATGGGCTCCCATAAGGTGGGATCTAATTTCAGGTCTGTGGCTCATATACTTCCTTTTAAACGAAATCTGGCCATTTCTGTCTTTGACCCATTTTTGTTACTTGTTTAATCTGACAAATAAAACATTACATCCACAGTCTCAAAGCAAAGCTGTAATTAAGAACTTTTTTATGTAGATCTAGAACATCAAAAAAATTGCTATCACATACATGAAATGAAAAGAAGTGTTCATCATTTTTTCTTATTAACTGTATGAAAATTTGCTAGACACCCATTCATGCCATTGGTCATAAAACATTTTCATTAATGTTTAAGAAATTGGTGTGTTACACTAAGTTTATCTTTAAAATGAACCTTATTTTTGCTGACATGACTTGTCATGAACTTTGACCTAAAAATGTTAATGTTTACATCATTGTATTTGTAGGTGTACTTGATTCTGATGACACAGCTTGCTGTCACCTTTGGATTTGTGTGTCTGTTTTCACTTGTGTAAGTTTTATTTAATAGATCTACAACAATTGGAGAAATGAGAAAACACATTTTATTGCTTGTGAAAGATTCATCATGCTTACATGGATTGGACAAAGCAGGAGGTTGGACTAAAATCTGGAGATTTTCAACACCGTTTAATTGCATTTCAACTTTCATTAAGGGCACTAGCATATGCCAAAAATACCTGACTTTTCAGATTTATCCCCAACTTGACTTTGACATGTTTGATACTGTTAAATTGCTGTTTACGCCACTTTAAAAAAATATCCTAGATTCTCATCTCCTCCTGTCCCAATTTTTTCAGCCCCCTCAAAAAAATTATTTTTTTTCAATATTTGGCAAAATATGTCCAGTTTTGTCCAATTTCCTTTAAAATGACAGGATTTTTTGTTAAAATGGATAAAAAATGAAATTCGCCCCCCCCCCATATTTTTAAGAAATTTGGATGAGAATCTGGGAATTATATTATTATGGCCTTACCTTTTTAACAACTCCCAAAATACTGGAATTGTTTTTTGACAAAAGATTTTTTCTGCTCATATATTACCATGAAAATTGTTACCCTAAAAAATGAATCGACATTAATTGATCTTGTTAGATATTTAGTATTATAGTTTTAAACTAACCATGGTTTCTTTCATTACAGGGAACCAATCAGGACTTTCATTCAGGGAGCAGGATCGTGGTTTTATTGGGTCTCCTAGTAAGTACTCTGTATCCAAATTCAAATGATAATGTTATTTTCTGTATACAGAACTATATAGATTATTTTTTGCCTGATACCTCTACTGAGGTTGACAGACTTCCCAATATGAGGCATTCCAATGATAAAAAACTACCTGCCTCCTGAAGGCTTTGAACCCCTTTTTGTTTTATAACAACTTTTCTAGAAAATCCATGGAAAACTATTATGTCATCAGTGAAAATATACCTAAAAAATGACTTCAAATTTTTAAAACCACATTTGAGACCTAAAGGGCTACCCTGCAGGAGCGTTTTAGATAACTTGATGGCCTCAAGACAAAACAAATTATATTATATAAATCGTAATACTATCAAAGATCTTTCATGTCTAGGCGAATAATTTTAACCGTCTGACTTGCATTTCATGTATTTTAGACTCATCAGTGACACTCAAACCAATGGTTAAAAGCCTAAATTATTTAAAGGAAGTGCACAGTATGAAACCAAAATATATTAATCAGGATACAAAGTCCAATACAAAGAAAATAAGTTGAACATGTTGGAAGAAGAATAATCTTTATATTATAAGGGTGTTTTATAATTTTGCAATTTGAACTGAAGTAAAAGATTTATACTTGATACCTGTATTTTTTTCAGCGCCACTTTCTTTGTGAAGTATTTCATCTTGGTTTGCATACATTTGTAATCTATGTGTAATATGATAGTGTTACTTGTATATTTTCAGTGCCACATTCTTTGTGACATATTTTGTCTTTGTCTGCACATTGTCCGCCAGATTGTGTAATCTATGTAATATAAACATGATAAAAGTGATATTTGCATTTTTCAGTGCCACATTCTTTGTGACATATTTTGTCTTGGTGTGCATACCGTCTGTCAGGAGGAAGTTCCCAGGGAACTTTATATGTCTGGCTGTGTTTGTAAGTTATAAATAGCACTCATAGACCTTTTATGATGAAGGAGATATACACCTGAATAGATACCGTATAGCAGGTTATTTTCAAAGTTTTTGCGTCGTAAGGTATATGAAAAAAATTGCAGGTTTTATTTTTGCGGTTTATTATTTTTGTACATGTATATGATTGCGTTCTATAAGGTATAGATAATTTCGCGGTTTCGTCGACCCGCAAAAATAACCCACTATACTGTAGTAATTAAATGTTCCTAAAAATGATCTTTCATGAAAGGAAACCTTAGAAAAAGTTATCTAGTAAGATTAAAATCCTAAGTACTTTAGGCCAAATGGAAAATATATGTGTTTCTGGTTTCCCTACCTACCTTAGTTTTTCATGACGACTCTGGCACCATTAAAATCTACTCCCCAATAACATGAGGTAAAAAAACATGAAATTAAAGATGAAATAGATGCCTACCTACCGCCCCATTTTTCAGGCATTAAACCAGAAACACACATACTTTTTTTGGCCTTAGTTAGTTTTAAAGATAAAAGCATTAAAAAATGTGGCAGGAAATCAGACTCCTTTGGACTTTTCATTAAAATAGATTTAAAACAGTTTTGGGGCTTTAATTCAGAGGAACAATAATTAAATTTTGCGGAAATTTTTTAATACATGAAAATCATATTTTTAAGACATGATATTGAAAATAATGAAAAAAAAATTGGGGGTCAATGGTTAAATTTATTTCAATGCATTTACCATATAAGTAGATGAAGGCAGAGGATATAGAAATGTAGTAAAAATATTCAAAACCAAATGAATGTATTTTCCTAAGGATGAAGTTTGCAGTGACCTATCAATACCATGCTGCAAGAGGTTGCTTCTGTAAAAGCCTCTCCAGCTTGTAGTTATTAGGCTCAGCTCAACCCAATGAAAAAAACAAACCTTTACATTTGTTCTGACAGATCAATAATGTTTTACTTTTTTTCAGACATTGGCATTTTCCTACATGGTTGGGACAATTAGCAGGTAATTATTTCATTTATCACTCCAGATGAAGTAGTGAATTCAATAGATAAAGTGTTAATTTTGATATGAATAAAATACCGCATGGACAGATTAAAACTAAAACCTGTATTTACTCAAATAACTGACTTAAAAATTATCAATTAAAATAAATCATTTCTACCTTAAAAGATTATTTAAGGAACCAAACTATATTACTGTGGATTCATTTATTTTTGTTGGTTCAAATTTTTGTTATTTGGTAAAATAAAGATCAGTTTTTATACGACCGCAAAAAATTTGCGGACGTATAATGGTATGATGCTGTCGTCGTCGTCGTCGTCGTCGTTGTCGTCGTCGTCTGTTAACTTTAGTGTATACACGATAACTTTAGTTCTAGTTATCCAAATGCAATGAAATTTGACAATGATATTTCTTACCATTAAAGGATGGATGGGATTGATTTTGGGAGTCCCCCCTTTTTTCGTTTGGAAATTAAGGGCCAAAAGGGGCCAAAATTGTAACTTTTATGTTTGTTCTTACAATAACTTTTTCAAAATCTTCTCCTCTGAAACTACTGAACAGAATTCAATGAAACTTGGTATGATTGATCATTAGGGTGTCCTGCACTATAGTAATGTTTCAATTTTTGATTCGTCAAAAAACATGGCCGCCGTGGCTAAAAATAGACCAGGGGGGTCAGACTACTGTTTTTGGCTTGTAATTCAAAAAGTATAAGGGATAGATGAAATCTGATGCCACCCTACTGCTTCAGGATCAAAAGTTCTACAAAAGTCTCCATTTGGTCGAAGTTGTCAGAAGACCCCTTATAGGGGTTACGGCCCCTTAAAGGTGAAAAATAGCATTTTTTCATGTTTTTAGCTCACCTGACCCGAAGGGTCATGTGAGCTATTGTCATCACTTGGCGTCCGTCGTCCGTCCGTCGTCCGTCCGTCGTCCGTCGTCCGTCGTCCGTCGTCCGTAAACTTTTTAAAACGTTAACTCCTCTGACACCATAAGTCCAATTGCAACCAAACTTGGTATGGTTGTTCATTAGCATTCGGTGCTTAGAACTGATGTGGGGATTTTTGATTCGTCGTAAAACATGGCCGCCATGGCTAAAAATAGAACATAGGGGTAAAATGCAGTTTTTTGCAAATAACTCAAAAACGGCTACAGATATCAAAATTCTGGCATAGGGTTAAAGTGATCAGCACCTCAAGATCTACCTACCCTGAAATTTTGAAGAAAATCCAACGACCCATGTTTGAGTTATTGCCCTTTTTATGGATTTTTTGCAAATTTTGCACCTGTTTAGCTCAATATCTTGAAAACTATACTAGATATTTGAGAAATTTAAATTGCATATTGTTAAGCACATCAAGATCTACAAAATATGTAATAGGGTCAACCTTGTAGGACCTTTCCTTTTAGGAGTTATTGCCCTTAGAACGTCAAAATTTAGCATTTTAACAGCATTTCCTCATTACATTGAAAACGTTAACTCCTCTGACACTTTAAGTCCAAATGGAACCAAACTTGGTATAGTTGTTTATTAGCATTAGGTGTATAGAACTGATGTGGGGATTTTTGATTGGTCGTAAAACATGGCCGCTTTGGCTAAAAATAGAACATAGAGGTAAATAGCAGTTTTTTTGCAAATTACTCTAAAACGGTAACAGATTACAAAATTTTGATTGGGAACAAAAGTGATCAGCACCTCAAGATCTACCAGCTCTGAAATTTTGAAGAAAAGACAACAACCCATGTAGGAGTTAATTCCCTTTTTGTGGATTTTTTGCAAATTTTGCACCTGTTAAGCTCAATATCTTGAAAACTATACTAGATATTTGAGAAATTTAAATTGCATATTGTTAAGCACATCAAGATCTACAAAATATGTAATAGGGTCAACCTTGTAGGACCTTTCCTTTTAGGAGTTATTGCCCTTAGAACGTCAAAATTTAGCATTTTAACAGCATTTCCTCATTACATTGAAAACATTAACTCCTCTGACACTTTAAGTCCAAATGGAACCAAACTTGGTATAGTTGTTTATAAGCATTAGGTGTATAGAACTGATGTGGGGATTTTTGATTGGTCGTAAAACATGGCCGCTGTGGCTAGAAATAGAACATAGAGGTAAATAGCAGTTTTTTTGCAAATTACTCTAAAACGGTAACAGATTACAAAATTTTGATTGGGAACAAAAGTGATCAGCACCTCAAGATCTACCAGCTCTGAAATTTTGAAGAAAAGACAACAACCCATGTAGGAGTTATTGCCCTTTTTGTGGATTTTTTGCAAATTTTGCACCTGTTTAGCTCAATATCTTGAAAACTATACAAGATATTTGAGAAATTTAAATTGCATATTGTTAAGCGCATCAAGATCTACAAAATTTGTAAAGGGTCAACGTTGTAGGACCTTTCCTTTGAGGAGTTATTGCCCTTAGAACGTCACAATTGAGCATTTTAACTGCATTTCCTTATATTGAAAATGTTAACTCCTCTGACACTTTAAGTCCAAATGGAACCAAACTTGGTATAGTTGTTTATTAGCATTAGGTGTATAGAACTGATGTGGGGATTTTTGATTGGTCGTAAAACATGGCCGCTGTGGCTAGAAATAGAACATAGGGGTAAATGGCAGTTTTTTGCAAATAACTCTAAAAAGGTGACAGATTTCAAAATTTTGATTGGGAACAAAAGTGATCAGCACCTCAAGATCTACCAGCTCTGAAATTTTGAAGAAAATCCAACAACCAATGTAGGAGTTATTGCCCTTTTTGTGGATTTTTTGCAAATTTTGCACCTGTTTAGCTCAATATCTTGAAAACTATACAAGATATTTGAGAAATTTAAATTGCATATTGTTAAGCGCATCAAGATCTACAAAATTTGTAAAGGGTCAACGTTGTAGGACCTTTCCTTTGAGGAGTTATTGCCCTTAGAACGTCACAATTGAGCATTTTAACTGCATTTCCTTATATTGAAAATGTTAACTCCTCTGATACTTTAAGTCCATATGGAACCAAACTTGGTATTATTGTTTATTATTATTAGGTGTATAGAACTGGTGTGGGGATTTTTGATTGGTTGTAAAACATGGCCGCTGTGGCTAAAAATAGAACATTAGGTTAAACTGCATTTTTTTGCAAATAACTCAAAAAGGGAGACAGATTTTTAGATTTTGATTGAGAACAAAAGTGATCAGCACCTTTAGATCCACCATATTGTCAGATGACCCCCTTATTAATCTTATGACCCTTTCAACGTTAAATAGATTTTGCCTTATAACCTTTACTTCAGGCACATGTGTCAGGTGAGCGATTCAGGCTCCTGGGAGCCTCTTGTTGCCCTATAGTATGAAAATTATTGCAGATAGCAAAAAGCTGTTGCTTGCTTAATTGTTCAGCTCATTTAGCTCTACAAAAAACTCCATATGGTCGAAGTTGTCAGACGACCCCTTATAGGGGCTACAGCCCCTAAAATAATGTTTTTTCATGTTTTTGGCCTATGAAATGAAAACTATAGCAGGTAGAGAGAAGCTGTTGCTTGCTTAAATGTTCAGCTCATTTACACAATTAAGAATTAATTATTGCGACCCCCCCCTCCTTTTTCCCCTATTACGTAATTAGGGACCAAATGGGGCCAAAATCAAAACTTTTTTATTTGTGGTCCGATTTAAAAAAATTTTTTTGCAAGTTTATTCTTGTCAGGTAGTGAATCCAAATTTGAGAATTAATTTTTGTGACCATCCCCTTTTTAGCTCACCTGACCCGAAGGGTCATGTGAGCTATTGCCATCACTTGGCGTCCGGCGTCCGTCCGTCCGTCGTCCGTCGTCCGTCGTCCGTCGTCCGTTAACTTTTTCAATCGTTAACTCCTCTGACACCATAAGTCCAATTGCAGCCAAACTTGGTACAGTTGTTAATTGGCATGGGTGCTTCAAAATTATCGTTTGGATTTTTGATTCATAAAAAAACATGGCCGCTGTAGCTAAAAATAGAACATAGGGGTAAATTGCAGTTTTTTGCAAATAACTCAAAAACGGTGACAGATATCAAAATTCTGGCATAGGGTAAAAGTGATCAGCACCTCAAGATCTACCTGCCCTGAAATTTTTAAGAAGATCCAACAACTGATGTAGGAGTTATTGCCCTTTTTCTGGAATTTTTCAAAATTTTTCACCTATTTAGCCCTATATCTTAAAAACTATACAAGATATTTCAAAAATTTAAAATGCATATGATTAAGCACATCAAGATCTACATTTCATGTAATTAGGTCAAAGCTGTAGGATCATGTCTTTTAGGAGTTATGGCCCTTAAAGCGTCAAAATTTACCGTTTTTCATTAGTTTTCTCCTAAATTTCAAAGATTAACTTGTCTGACACCATAAGACCAACTGCATCTAAACTTTGCACACATATTCAAGAGCATATCTGCTACAATTCTATCGTTTGGATTTTTGATTCGTCTAAAAATAAGGCTGCCATGGCTAAAAATAGAACATAGGGGTAAATTGCAGTTTTTTGCTAATAACTCAAAAATGGTTACAGATATCAAAATTATGACAAGGGAAAAGTAATCAGCACCTCAAGATCTACCTGCCCTGAAATTTTCAAGAAGATCCAACAATTGATGTAGGAGTTATTGCCCTTTTCCTGGATTTTTTCCAATTTTTTTGCAATTATTTAGCCTTATATCTTGAAAACTATACAAGATATTTCAAAAATTTAAATTGCATATGATTAAGCACATCAAGATCTACATATCATGTAATTAAGTCAAAGATGTAGGACCATGTCTTTTAGGAGTTATTGCCCTTTAAGTGACAATATTTACCATTTATCAGTACTTTCCCCCTGAATTTCAAAGATTAACTTGTCTGACACCATAAGACCAACTGCATCTAAACTTGGCACACATACTCAATAGCATATATGCTACAATTCTATCGTTTGGATTTTTGATTCGTCAAAAAATATGGCTGCCATGGCTAAAAATAGAACATAGGGGTTAAATTGCAGTTTTTTGCTAATTACTCAAAAATGGTTTCAGATATCATAATTTTGTAAGAATCAAAAGTGATCAGCATATTAAGACCAACCTGTCCTGAAATTTTGAAAAAAGATCCTACTGCTGATGTGGAAGTTATTGCCCTTTTTCGTAATTTTTGCAAAATTTTGCACTTATTAAGCCCTTTATCATGTTTATCTCGAAAACTTAATAAGATAATTCAGAAATCTAAATCGCATATGGCTAAGCACAATAATATCTACAGAATATGTGTATCTGTGTATTTCAGGTGAGCGATTCAGGCTCCTAGGAGCCTCTTGTTCACTTGTTTTGTAATTAGGGGCCAAAAGGGGCGGTAATCAAAACTTTTTTATTTCTGGTTTGTTTTTGAAATTGTTTTTTGCAAGTTTATTTTTGTCAAGTAGTGAATCCAAATTTGAGAAATTATTTTTGCAACCCCACCCCTTTTTCACCTGTTACATGATAAGGGGCCAAAAGGGGCCGAAATTGATTTTTTTTAATTCTTGTCCGATTTTGACAATTTTTTTGCAAGAGTAGAATACAAAATTGAAAATTTATATTTTTACCCCCTGGGTCGAAAGTCCACCAGAGCAGCATGTGTCAAAAACCTTTGTCAGTCCACCATGGGCTGCATGTGTACAGAGCAATAGACTATCCATATTGGGCCTAAAATGTACAGGGTTCAACATGTTGCGGTCGTATCATGCTGCGCTCGGCAAAGCTTTTTATTGGATTCTTATATTCGTGATTCTGAAGTCTGCAGCATGAGGATAATTGTTCCTTTTCATGGGGTATCAATATTCAAAGCCACACAGGAAAAGCACAAAAATTTATGCCCCAAGAATAGTAATGAAACAGAAGTTCATTTGTACATCTTTGCATGAACTTTCCTGATCTGATAGATTAAAATAAAATTGTGCCTTTAACAATGCAGTTATTATTCTTAAAAAATTCCTTGCTTATCAACTGATTCAACAATGTACCTCCCAGAGTATGACTGAGTGGTTTTGGTTGCTGTATCTAATACTTCAATATATATAAATAGTCATTGCATCTTGATGGAGGCTTTTTTTTTCCCCCTACACTGATATTTTATTGTCAAAATATATAAATAGTCTGTACATCTTGATGGAGGCTTTTGTTGTCCCGCCCCCCCCCCCCCCCCCCCCCCCACTGATATTTTATTGTTACAAACTGTATGTTATGGTATTAACGTTTAATCCTTTTAAATTTGTACTTTTCAGCTTTTATGACACCAAGATAGTTTTTGTGGCAGCAGGAGTTACTGCCCTTGTTTGTTTGGCAATCTCCTTGTTTGCAATTCAGACAAAGGTAATATATTTTCATCAACTGTGACTAAAGCAAAAATATGTACATTTACAATACAGAATACTTATTATTAAAGGATTTTTAACAGCACATACAGAGGGATTTCAAAGTTTTTGATTATTAATAAAATGTAAAACAAATAAATATACTGGTATATGAATTAATCAATGTTCGTCGAGATATATTCTTCAGTTAAATTGACATTTGACTCAATTTTATAATTCTAATGAAAGGAAATAATGCAAAAGAATTAAGATATACTGACCAAAATGAATATAGATTATAAGATACATGCCGGCTTGGGTGGGGTTTAAAGAATTCAGAATAACAGCAAAATCATCAACAGATAGAGAATAAAGGCCCCAAAAATTAAATAATGTAAGTTTGTAATATTTAGAAGAAAACAATGTGGCCAAATGCAGAATACTGAATTTGAGGACACCTTATCCATACTCCCAAACATGGATCATGTTGTTTATTTTGTTCATGACAAAAATCAAAGAAAGATAACCAACAAAATAACTGATTTTAATACACAAATTTACATGCTAACCTTTATGAGAATCTGACATTTGTTTTGTCTATTTTAGATGCACCAAAAATCCCCAGGCTATGGGAAGCATTCTACAGCAAAAGTTTTAACAATAATGATAATATCAAAGAAAAATAATTTTATTTTTTACCAACATTTCCACATGAGGTTCATTTTACAATGAAAATAAATCTGACAATTTATTTATGTTTTACTTTTCAGGTTGACTTCACCATGTGTAGTGGAATGCTATTTGCTTTGGTCATGGTGCTGTTTTTCTTTGGGTGGTCCTGCCTGATCTTTTACTTGGCTTTTCCATCCAATGTGTTTGCATGGAGGGTGAGTATTTTTAGGGGAGGGGACCATAAGAAGGGGGTAAGCCTTGGTTGTTGTACTGTGCTTCTTTGGGTGTTCCTGGTCTTTTACTTGGCCTTCCCAGCTAATGTGTTTGCATGGAGGGTAAGTATTTGGAGGGGAGGTGCCATAAGAAGGGGATAAGGTTTGGTTGTTGTACTGTTCTTCTCTGGGTGGTCCTGCCTGATCTTTTACTTGGCTTTTCCATCCAATGTGTTTGCATGGAGGGTGAGTATTTTTAGGGGAGGGGACCATAAGAAGGGGATAAGCCTTGGTCATAGTGCTGTTTGTCTTTCAATTTTCTGCTTGAGTTTCCAAACCAAAGTGTTTGTTTTGGGGTTAGGTATGAAGGAAGGGAGGTAGAGAAAATAAAGGTGGGTGGGGATGGCAGGACTAAAATATTGTGATAAATATTTGCATACTTGTATGGTTTATGGACAATTCATTGAGAAATCATAGAAAGGATTGAATTGTTTTACATTTTCTGTAACAGTCTAATATCTAGTGGTAATCAATTATCTCCCCTGCGGAAAAAAGCTAATGTGTTTTTAAATTTTTAACGATGACAGCGACGATGGCGACGGCATGTAAACAATCTTCAACTTTCATTTATTGCGCATGGACCTGACTACTATCATATACGTTGGACATGTCATGTTATTAAAGAATCTTTTCTGTTGCGTAAACAGTTGTTTATAAGGTCAACAAAAGTGCATAATTTAACAAATCGAGTGAAACTTGCTGGACGTTGTAAAAAATTAAAATGTCAACTCAACCTTAAAAAAATCACACAAGGCGTAATACCTGCAGTACATTCTCGAAATTTGTGGGAATGTTGGGTTATTACCTTTTCTTACGACAGATATTAGTTTGGAAATTATACCCCCACTCGTAAGAGAGGGGGCTATATTGCAATCACCTTGTCCGTCCGTCCGTCTGTCCGTCAGTCCGTCCGGTTCAATTTCTCTGCTTCTACTGGATGGATTGGTTTCAAATTTGGTACACAGCTTCAGCATGATGAGTTATACTATGCCTACCCTTTTCAGGTCAGTCCATAATCTACTTCCTGTTTTCCAAGCCGACTTAGACTTTTTTAAGGAAAAAAAAATTTGAAATGTGAAGTTTTTCGTAACAGATTTCTCGGCTTCTACTGGATGGATTGGTTTCAAATTTGGTACACAGCTTCAGCATGATGAGTTATACTGTGTCTCCCCTTTCCAGGTCAGTCTGTCATCTACTTCCTGTTTTTCGAGCCGACTTAGACTTTTAAGGGTAAAAAATTTGAAAAGTGAAATTTTTCGTAACAGTTTTCTCGGCTTCTACTGGATTGATTGGTTTCAAATTTGGTACACAGCTTCAGCATGATGAGTTATACCGTGCCTCCCCTTTCCAGGTCAGTCCATCATCTACTTCCTGTTTTCCGAGCTGACTTAGACTTTTTATAGGTCAAAAATAGAAAATGTTTCGTAACAGATTTCTCGGCTTCTAGTGAAGGGATTGATTTCAAATTTGGTTTACAGCTTAAGCATGATGAGTTGTACCGTGCCTCCCCTTTCCTGGTCAGTCGGTCATCTACTTCCTGTTTTCTGAATGGCCGAGTGGGGGTATGCTTAGCACGACTTAGTGCAACCCCTTGTTATATTTTACTGTTATCACTTAACGATCCATTTGAATTCAATGTGTAACTATGAAATACTTTCAAGGGACACAACCAAGTTCTATCTTTCATTAATGATAAACATGATAAAAGGGGGGCATTCCTATTTTTAAAACGGAAGACTGAAGATTGAATTGGACATTTAATCCAATACAATGCAAATTCACTTGTTGTTGATCCCAATTTACGGACACCAGTCAAAAAGGTAAACATGTTCTATGACGTAATCAAATTCAACAGGTAAATTGTGTACTTTTAAAGAGAAGGTTGTCAAGACGGACTAGAAAAATAGGTCTTTTTCTTAATTTTATTTTGGCTTAACCTCTTGCAGTACATGTCTGAAAATTTGCAGATGGGAAGATATACATTTAAACAAATAGTGTGATTTTTAAAAATTTTTTATATAAAAGTTAAAGTTGTGCGATCCATTTCAGTTTGCACCGTATGCATTTTAAAAATATCCATATAATAACATGCATAAAAATGCAATCTGTTACTTTTAAAAACTCTTTTCAATTGAAAAAAGTTTATTTTATCAGCATATCCTAAAATTGGAAGAAATTTTGTACTAAAAAGAACTTTTGATTCACTTGACAACCAGGATAAACATTCGAATTGACTTTCCTATCTTTTCCGATGAAGAGCTCACATTCTATTGTTTAAATACCACCGGTTTTCGGACTGTGTAAGTGATAAATTCTTTAAATAAGGAATGTGGAAACTTTCATTAAAGGGAAAATTCACGAATTTTGACTTATGGTCTTAAATGATAGAATATGTCATCAAAAATATATATCCAAATTTTTTTCAAAAAATTCTTATTTATAACAGAGATATTTGGCATTTTCTGATTTCAAAAGTAACTCAGTGACGTCAGTGAGATGTTTTCGAGTGCATTATGGGATATGACCGGATATCTGTGTATTACATCTTTATCCGATTAACGCTATATAATCGATATCGATATTATATTTAATAAAACACAGTGGTGAAGCGTGGTCTAATTGGTAAACAAAAGAAAATATTTAATAACGATAAACCGATACGCAATAACATAATTATTATGAAGATTTCTTTCAAATATAAAGTATTTTTATCATTATTTGCTAACAAAATTTTTAATCAATGATTTTTTTAAACATCAATATTAAATAATTAAATCATGATAATAATTAAAATTCTGCTACATAATTCTAATCTTTTCCATAAATTACTCTATTTTAATTAACATTGTTAAAATGATTTGAAAATTTTCCCTTTCATATTATAATCACGCTTTTTAAAACAACAAGGTGTCACCTGGCCAGACATCCCAGGTGTTAATTGCAAATTAGTGATTACGTAATTTGCCCCAGGTAAGAATTTTGTATATTCGACGTGAACCTTTTCCCCGGCCTTTTAATCTCATTAGACAGCTATTAAACTGATTAACTGATCCTTGAAAGGCTATCAGTTTTTAACGGATTAATTCAAATCAATTAAGCATGTCTAATAGTCACCTCATAAAGATCAAAGAAGAGACGGTGATCTTCAGCTCTTTCGTCTCCTGATTGTTAAACGGGGTTTAATAAGGTTTTTGGTTTTGTATACGTAAGATTAATCGTAATTTCGAGAGAATGAGAAAAATAATTGCTGTATAATATACCTTCACACCAATGTCCCTTCAAAATATTTGTAATATTTGACGTGTCTGCTAGCAGCTTTAGTTCTGCAGATTTGGTCGAATTGGGTCAGGAGGGGCATCAACTTGAACCAGAATATACGGAGGAAGAAATCCGGTAGATAGAAGAGTTGGAGATAAATCGCTAGACAGAATTTCAAAGCAACCCAATTTTACACTCAATGGTGCAAATGTTCCGATCGCTATGAGCCAATGCCCTTGCTCGCAGAATGCCTATGCTGCCACAAGTTTACATTATTCGCCGATATCTTCGACCCTGGTGCAACCACGACTTCAAGATAGTTTGTTTAAACCCGCGGTTGTGCTGAAAACTAGTTATATTAGTTTTTGTGGTACAAATGCCACCGGGGGAGAGCACCAGACGTCCTATTAAATAGGTATATGAATAGACGTTTACTTTTTTTTCAGAGTGATAAGGTATTGCCGAAGATTTCACTGATTGAAAACATTGAGTTTTTCTTGACCCATCAAACAAAAGTTATTTCAGTTATATATAGTCTTAGCCAACAAAAAGTTAACAGTACAAAACAAGGAAGTAATAATGTAAAGGCAAGGTAACTTTAGATACCACTTTTTAAATACATTATCATTCATTTATTTGATTTAACAATCTATACAGACAGTTTGTATGTTGGGTCAGAATATGTCTACCTTTAGGAAGAAAACATCGTGTTTTGCTGCCAGCTTGTGTTGTGTCTGTCATCAGAAAAGAATGTCCTCCTGCAGATGGACAATACGTACGAAGGATTTAGAGAGTGTATTAGTGACAGACTCTGAATAGATTTTCCTTCAATGACTTATACTTTTTTTTATAGTGGTGACACTAAGCTTAGTTAAAATTTGTTTTCCATTCATAACTTATAAAATGTATTAGCATAACCTCATATAAACTCATTTCATCTTTTTTTATTTCTGTGGTTTTTGTTGTTGTTGCTGCTGATTATAATGGGGCGACCATTGGATTTTCATGGGAGGGCTATTGTGAAATAAAAAATAAAAAGGCAGGATGTCAAAATTAAATAAAAAGGCATGGTAGGATGTTGTTTTTGGCTGAAAATTTTATAGTTAGAAAAATATCCAGGCTCCAGCGTTCTCGAAAATAAAAAGGCAGGACGAAGTGAAATATATATATCTAAAGCCCCCCTCCCAAAAAAAATTTCAAATATTCTAACTTTCATACGAAACGCAAGATATAAATTATTAATTTTGTATTGGCACTTTTTTTTACTGTACACTTCGCATTCTCAGTTTACTTTGGAACCGATCTGGCATTTTAAATATTAGAAACGGGCGTCAGACGAAGTTTAGAGTTTGACATGTAGATTTTTTTTTACATTGATTTCATTCTAAAGTTGTTGGTGTGGTTGTCTATCTTAGGCCAAAAAAAAATATATGTCTGTTTCCTGCTTCCCTACCTACCCTATTTTTTTTGCCCTACCCTAAAGTTTTTATTGACATTTTGGAACAAGCACCGTTAAAGTTGGGATTGCTTCCCCATTGACTCAATGTAAAATAATTTTGTAAAAAAAAAATAATTTTCCTACCTACCTACCCTAATTTTCAAGAGTAGGAAGCAGGAAACAAACATATATTTTGTTTTGGCCTTATGCCCCATCTACGAAAGAAGGAGTAGGAGGACATATAGTGTCTGGTTCTGTACGTCCGTCCGTACGTCCTAATGTTTGAAGATCGGGCATTATAACTTTTGGATATATTATTGTTTGGGCTTCTTATGCAGAGAAATACAAGTGATAAAATATTTATACGTTTTATAATCTTACGAACACAAGATTGTGGTATATACTCATACGGCTGTCTACATGAAGGTAACACGAAGCGTTTTCTGTATAGTGTGCTTTTTTGTTTTACTTTTTAAAAGAGAAATGTAAAAAAAAAACTTAAAAAATCACCTGAAGAAGAACAATTTCACTATTTTTACACAGATAAAGATGTCGAAAAATCAAAATTGTAGGTCTTCCGTTGTACTTTGTAATAAATAATTAACAGAAACAAATGATCTCTTTTTCTGTCATAAACCATTACACAACCACCTGTTAATTACCATCCCCGTGAAGTAAGTAATACCTGGGAGTGTCACAAGTTTAAATACGTTGCCCCCGACTGTGAATTACTATCTTCATATAGGTAAAAATAATATTATCTTCTATATAATGAACGCTTAAGAAATCCTTTAAAGATAATAAAAAATACATTTGCGCATTTTTAAGGAATGCATAGGGAATGGATAAAAAAATGAAGAATTTTTTTTTGTCTGTTTTAAAATGTATATTTACTAGTTATTCAACAAATATTCTGAATAAATACACAGTTATAACTGAAGTGTTAAAACGCTTATACAAAACAAAAAGATAAGTTTTATTCCGCTTTCGGTTATATTCTTAATTTTACGCACACCCGTTATAATTCTTTTTTTTAAACAAAACTGATATTTTTGTCTTGTGGATTTGTGGATTTTTATAGCAAAGATTCCGACCGTTACATACTAGCCCGGGCATTCTAGGTAATAATGTAACATGTAAGAAACGTTTGACTATAAAAATAATGAAATTATTATTGACAAATATAGATAGATATAAACATTTTTCATGGACAAAAGAACACGGCATAATCCTACTTTAATCCCAGGTGGGACTAAACCGGATTGCACAAAAAAATGCATGAATTGCTATATTTTTGTGCCTAATGTTGAATCTACCAGAAATACATGAATTACTATATTTTTCTGCCTAAAATTTAAGGAAGTGGTGTGAAACGTATGACACGTTGATTATGTTTTTTATGAAGGATCTTATATGTCTATGCGGTTTTTTCATAGAAAAGTGTCTTATATATTAATCCTGTTTTAGTCCCACCCCTATGAAAAAAAACAGTACTTTTATATAGAAGGTGGGACTAAAACAGGATTAATATATAAGCGTTTTTTAATAGAAAAGTGTCTTATATATTAATCCTGTTTTAGTCCCACCCCTATGGAAAAAACAGTACTTTTATATAGGAGGTGGGACTAAAACAGGATTAATATATAAGCGTTTTTAATAGAAAAGTGTCTTATATATTAATCCTGTTTTAGTCCCACCCCTATGGAAAAAACAGTACTTTTATATAGGAGGTGGGACTAAAACAGGATTAATATATAAGCGTTTTTTAATAGAAAAGTGTCTTATATATTAATCCTGTTTTAGTCCCACCCCTATGGAAAAAACAGTACTTTTATATAGGAGGTGGGACTAAAACAGGATTAATATATAAGCGTTTTTTAATAGAAAAGTGTCTTATATATTAATCCTGTTTTAGTCCCACCCCTATGGAAAAAACAGTACTTTTATATAGGAGGTGGGACTAAAACAGGATTAATATATAAGCGTTTTTTAATAGAAAAGTGTCTTATATATTAATCCTGTTTTAGTCCCACCCCTATGGAAAAAACAGTACTTTTATATAGAAGGTGGGACTAAAACAGGATTAATATATATGCGTTTTTAATAGAAAAGTATAATACACTTTGTTTCAATCATTCTTAAATAACGCCATGAAAAGGGTTTTCTTTTGGGGATAATGCCTTCAGCAAAAAGGGGCTTGGAATGTTTTGGGGGTACGCAAAAAAAAGAAGGAAAATGTATGACTTTAACATTGACCTTGACCTTGACTTTAAACAGTTGACATTTACGTTGCTTTTATGAAACGACTTTGACCTTGACCTTGACCTATATTTAATGTTTCTTTGTAAGGCTCTTTTTCATATCTGAAGCTTGAACTTTGACCTCGACTTCGACCTTGACTTCCAAAGTTTAATGTCACACAGCTTTTAAGAAATGACTAACTTTGACCTTGACCTATATTTAATGTACTACTTTCACGTTTTATCTGTATTCTTGACTAACATTGACCTTGACCTATATTTAATGTTTCTTTGTAAGGCTCTTTTCATATCTGAAGCTTGAACTTTTACCTCGACTTCGACCTTGACTTCCATAGTTTAATGTCACACAGCTTTTAAGAAATGACTAACCTTGACCTTGACCTATATTTAATGTTCTACTTTCACGCTTTATCTGTATTCTTGACTAACCTTGACCTTGACCTATATTTAATGTTCTACTTTCATGCTTTCTCTATATGTTTCAAGTGTTTATTTTGACTCTTATATATGCAAGGACGGAATAAAGAGCATTGATATCACCTATATACTTTTAATGCTTTCTAATATATTGTAGGACGGAATAAACAGCATTGATATCTCCTGTACATGTATACAGTTTATTCAGTGTTATATATTCTAGGACGAAATAAAGAACCTTCATATCTCCTTCATACAGTCTATTCCTAAATACAATTTATTCCGTCTTATATATTCTAGGACGGAATAAAGATCATTGATATCTCCTATATACAGTTTATTCCGTCTAATATATTCTAGGAAGGAATAAAGAGCATTGATATCTCCTGTATACAGTTTATTCCTTCTAATATATTCTAGGACGGAATAAAGAGCTTTGATATCTCCTATATACAGTTTATTCCGTCTAATATATTCTAGGACGGAATAAAGAGCATTGATATCTCCTATATACAGTTTATTCCGTCTAATATATTCTAGGACGGAATAAAGAGCATTGATATCTCCTGTGAACATTTTTTTCCTTTTAATATATTCTAGGACGGAATAAAGAGCATTGATATCTCCTATATACAATTTATTCCGTCTTATATATTCTAGGACGGAATAAAGATCATTGATATCTCCTATATACAGTTTTTTCCTTCTAATATATTCTAGGACGGAATAAAGAGCATTGATATCTCCTGTGTACAGTTTATTCCTTTTAATATATTCTAGGACGGAATAAAGAGCATTGATATCTCCTATATACAGTTTATTCCGTCTTATATATTCTAGGACAGAATAAAGAGCATTGATATCTCCTATATACAGTTTATTCCGTCTAATATATTCTAGGACGGAATAAAGAACATTCATATCTCCTATATACAGTTTATTCCGTTTAATAAATTGTAAGACCGTTGTAAAGAATAAAGATCATTGATATCTCCTATATACAGTTTATACTTTCTAATATATTCTAGGACGGAATAAAGAGCATATACAGTTTACTCCTAAATACAGTTAATTCCGTCTATTTATTGGTAGGTATAAATAACCGATATGGACCAACTTAAGTCCTACCTATTGAATGGTAGGTATAAATACTGTTATGAACCAATTTCAGTCCCACCTATTGAATGGTAAGTATAAATACTGTTATGGACCAACTTAAGTCCCATCTATTGAATGGTAGGTATGAATTACCGTTATGGACCAACTTAAGTCCCACCTATTGAATGGTATGTATGAATACTGTTATGGTCCAACTTAAGTCCCACCTATTGAATAGTAGGTATGAATAACCGTTATGGACCAACTGAAGTCCCACCTATTGAACGGTAGGTATAAATACTGTTATGGACCAACTTAAGTCCCACCTTTTGAATGGTAGGTATGAATAACCGTTATGGCCCTACTTAAGTCCCACCTAATGAATGGTAGGTATGAATAACCGTTATAGACCAACTTAAGGCCCACCTGTTGAATGGTAGGTATGAATTACCGTTATGGACCAAATTAGGTCCCACCTATGGAATGGTAGGTATGAATAACCGTTATGGACCAATGTAAGGCCCACCTATTGTTTTAAGTGTTTATTTTGACTCTAATATATTCTAGGACGGAATAAAGAGCATTGATATCACCTATATGCTTTTAATGCTTTCTAATATATTGTAAGACAGAATAAACAGCATTGATATCTCCTGTACATGTATACAGTTTATTCAGTGTAATATATTCTAGGACGAAATAAAGAACATTCATATCTCCTGTATACAGTCTATTCCTAAATACAGTTTATTCCGTCTAATATTTTCTAGGACGGAATAAAGAGCATTGATATCTCCTATATACAGTTTATTCCTTCTAATATTTTCTAGGACGGAACAAAGAGCATTGATATCTCCTATATACAGTTTATTCCGTCTAATATATTCTAGGACGGAATATAGAGCATTGATATGTCCTGTATACAGTTTATTCCGTCTAATATATTCTAGGATGGAATAAAGAGCATTGATATCTCCTGTGTGCAGTTTATTCCTTTTAATATATTCTAGGACGGAATAAAGAGCATTGATATCTCCTATATACAGTTTATTCCGTCTAATATATTCTAGGACGGAATAAAGAGCATTGATATCTCCTGTTTACTGTTTATTTCTTCTAACATATTTAAGGACGGAATAAAGAGCATTCATATCTCCTATATACAGTTTATTCCGTTTAATAAATTGTAAGACCGTTGTAAAGAATAAAGATCATTGATATCTCCTATATACAGTTTATAATTTCTAATATATTCTAGGACGAAATAAAGAGCATTGATATCTCCTGTATACAGTTAACTCCTAAATACAGTTTATTCCGTCTATTGATTGGTAGGTATGAAAAACCGATATGGACCAACTTAAGTCCCACCTATTGAATGGTAGGTATGAATAACCGTTATGGACCAACTTAAGTCCTACCTATTGAATGGTAGGTATAAATACTGTTATGGACCAATTTCAGTCCCACCTATTGAATGGTAAGTAAAAATACTGTTATGGATCAACTTAAGTCCCATCTATTGAATGGTAGGTATGAATAACCGTTATGGACCAACATAGGGCCCATCTATTGAATGGTAGGTATGAATTACCGTTATGGACCAACTTAAGTCCCACCTATTGAATGATATGTATGAATACTGTTATGATCCAACTTAAGTCCCACCTATTGAATAGTAAGTATAATTAACCGTTATGGACCAACTTAAGTCCCACCTATTGAACGGTAGGTATAAATACTGTTATGGACCAACTTAAGTCCCACCTTTTGAATGGTAGGTATGAATAACCGTAATGGCCCTACTTAAGTCTCATCTATTGAATGGTAGGTATGAATAACCATTATGGATCAACTTAAGGCCCACCTATTAAATGGTAGGTATAAATACTGTTATGGACCAATTTCAGTCCCACCTATTGAATGGTAAGTATAAATACTGTTATGGACAACCTTAAGTCCCATCTATTGAATGGTAGGTAAGAATAACCGTTATGGACCAAAAAAGGGCCCATCTATTGAATGGTAGGTATGAATTACCGTTATGGACCAACTTAAGTCCCACCTATTGAATGGTATGTATGAATACTGTTATGGTCCAACTTAAGTCCCACCTATTGAATAGTAAGTATGAATAACCGTTATGGACCAACTTAAGTCACACCTATTGAACGGTAGGTATAAATACTGTTATGAACCAACTTAAGTCCCACCTTTTGAATGGTAGGTATGAATAACCGTAATGGCCCTACTTAAGTCTCACCTATTGAATGGTAGGTATGAATAACCGTTATGGACCAACTTAAGGCCCACCTATTGAATTGTAGCTATGAATAACCGTTATGGCCCTACTTAAGCCCCACCTATTGAATGGTAGGTATAAATACTGTTATGGACCAACTCAAGTCCCACTTATTGAATGGTAGGTATCAATGACCGTTATGGTCCAACTTAAGCCCCACCTATTGAATAGTAGGTATGAGTAACCGTTATTGACCAACATAGGGCCCACCTATTGAATGGTAGGTATGAATTACCGTTATGGACCAACTTAAGTCCCACCCATTGAATGGTATTTATAAATACTGTTATGGACCAACTTAAGTCCCACCTATTGAATAGTAGGTATGAATAACTGTTATGGACCAAATTAAGTCCCACTTATTGAGCGTAGGTATAAATACTGTTATGGACCAACTTAAGTCCCACCTTTTGAATGGTAGTTATGAATAACCGTTTTGGCCCTTCTTAAGCCCCACCTATTGATTGGTAGGTATGAATAACCGTTATGGACCAACTTAATGCCCACCTATTGAATAGGTATGAATTACTGTATATAGGAGATATCAATGCTCTTTATTCCGTCCTAGAATATATAAGACGGAATAAACTGTATATAGGAGATATCAATGCTCTTAATTCCGTCCTAGAATATATTAAAAGGAATAAACTGTACACAAGAGATATCAATGCTCTTTATTCCGTCCTAGAATATATAAGACGGAATAAACTGTATACAGGATATATCAATGCTCTTTATTCCGTCCCAGAATATATTAGACGGAATAAACTGTATAGGAGATATCAAAGCTCTTTATTCCGTCTTATAATATATTAAAAGGAATAAACTGTACACAGGAGATATCAATGCTCTTTATTCCGTCCTAGAATATATTAGAAGGAAAAAACTGTATATAGGAGATATCAATGCTCTTTATTCCGTCCTAGAATATATTAGAGGGAATAAATTGTATACAGGAGATATCAATGCTCTTTATTCCGTCCTAGAATATATTAGACGGAATAAACTGTATATAGGAGATATCATTGCTCTTTATTCCGTCCTAGAATATATTAGACGGAATAAACTGTATTTAGGAATAGACTGTATACAGGAGATATGAATGTTCTTTATTTCGTCCTAGAATATATTACACTGAAGAAACTGTATACATGTACAGGAGATATCAATGCTGTTTATTCCGTCCTACAATATATTAGAAAGCATTAAAAGTATATAGGAGATATCAATGCTCTTTCTTCCGTCCTAGAATATATTAGAGTCAAAATTAACACTTGAAACATATAGAGAAAGCGTGAAAGTAGAACATTAAATATAGGTCAAGGTCAATGTTAGTCAAGAATACAGATAAAGCGTGAAAGTAGTACATTAAATATAGGTCAAGGTCAAAGTTAGTCATTTCTTAAAAGCTGTGTGACATTAAACTATGGAAGTCAAGGTCGAAGTCGAGGTAAAAGTTCAAGCTTTAGATATGAAAAGAGCCTTACAAAGAAACATTAAATATAGGTCAAGGTCAAGGTCAAAGTTAGTTAAGAATACAGATAAAGCGTGAAAGTAGTACATTAAATATAGGTCAAGGTCAAAGTTAGTCATTTCTTAAAAGCTGTGTGACATTAAACTATGGAAGTCAAGGTCGAAGTCGAGGTAAAAGTCCAAGCTTCAGATATGAAAAAAAGCCTTACAAAGAAACATTAAATATAGGTCAAGGTCAAGGTCGTTTCATAAAAGCAACGTAAATGTCAACTGTTTAAAGTCAAGGTCAAGGTCAATGTTAAAGTCGTACATTTTCCTTCTTTTTTGCGTACCCCCAAAACATTCCAAGCCCCTTTTTGCTGAAGGCATTATCCCCAAAAGAAAACCCTTTTCATGGCGTTATTTAAGAATGATTGAAACAAAGTGTATTATACTTTTCTATAAAAACGCATATATATTAATCCTGTTTTAGTCCCACCTTCTAAATAAAAGTACTGTTTTTTCCATAGGGGTGGGACTAAAACAGGATTAATATATAAGACACTTTTCAATTAAAAAACGCTTATATATTAATCCTGGACTCACCTCCTCTATAAAAGTACTGTTTTTTTCCATAGGGGTGGGACTAAAACAGGATTAATATATAAGACACTTTTCTATAAAAACGCATATATATTAATCCTGTTTTAGTCCCACCTTCTATATAAAAGTACTGTTTTTTTCCATAGGGGTGGGACTAAAACAGGAGTAATTTATAAGACACTTTTCTATTAAAAACGCTTATATATTAATCCTGTTTTAGTCCCACCTCCTATATAAAAGTACTGTTTTTCCATAGGGGTGGGACTAAAACAGGATTAATATATAAGACACTTTTCTATTAAAAAAACGCTTATATATTAATCCTGTTTTAGTCCCACCTCCTATATAAAAGTACTGTTTTTCCCATAGAGGTGGGACTAAAACAGGATTAATATATAAGACACTTTTCTATTAAAAAAAACTTATATATTAATCCTGTTTTAGTCCCACCTCCTATATAAAAGTACTGTTTTTCCATAGGGGTGGGACTAAAACAGGATTAATATATAAGACACTTTTCTATTAAAAAACGCTTATATATTAATCCTGTTTTAGTCCCACCTCTTATATAAAAGTACTGTTTTTTCCATAGGGGTGGGACTAAAACAGGATTAATATATAAGACACTTTTCTATAAAAACGCATATATATTAATCCCGTTTTAGTCCCACCTTCTATATAAAAGTACTGTTTTTCACATAGGGGTGGGACTAAAACAGGATTAATATATAAGACACTTTTCTATTAAAAACGCTTATATATTAATCCTGTTTTAGTCCCACCTCCTATATAAAAGTACTGTTTTTTCCATAGGGGTGGGACTAAAACAGGATTAATATATAAGACACTTTTCTATTAAAAACGCTTATATATTAATCCTGTTTTAGTCCCACCTTCTATATAAAAGTACTGTTTTTTCCATAGGGGTGGGACTAAAACAGGATTAATATATAAGACACTTTTCTATTAAAAACGCTTATATATTAATCCTGTTTTAGTCCCACCTTCTATATTAAAGTACTGTTTTTTCCATAGGGGTGGGACTAAAACAGGATTAATATATAAGACACTTTTCTATTAAAAAACGCTTATATATTAATCCTGTTTTAGTCCCACCTTCTATATAAAAGTACTGTTTTTTTTTCCATAGGGGTGGGACTAAAACAGGATTATTATATAAGACACTTTTCTATAAAAAAAACGCAATGGTTGTATAAGTTTTTAATAAAACCATTCATTAAGCATGAAAATAACCTAAATCGAGAAAACAAATTAAAATATCATAAAATCAGTATTTTAAAAAACATAATCCCAGGTGGGACTAAAGTGGGATTATGCCAAGAACACTGCTTACTATTAAGTCACCCTCTAAAGATGTTGCTTCAAAATGGTCTTCACCGACACAAACTTGTATACTTGACATTGCTGATAGTGGATGGCAAATCTAAAGACTGGACCCATTTAAGATGCAAGTCTGTCTTTTTCCTTAGGTCAGGAAAACGGAATAACACTTAACCGTTACTACGCTGAGTAGAACAACCAAACTATCATCATGATCATGCAAGACATTTCTAAATGACGATTGCGTGTCGTTATCGTTTTGGTACTTTGTGGTTATTGGATATTAGGTGATGGTCATGTGACAATAGGGCCTACTAGCCGTACAAAATGGCCGCACCCATCGTTCTAATTTATCGATACAAAACGCTCTCATACTCGCTTATTAGTGAAGATTGAAGAGTTTTACATGTATATTTATGTTTAGTAAAATGTGATGAAAAACATATGTAAAAATTATTTTTTTGCGAATTTTCCCTTTAAGTTTTTAATTTGACCTTCATTTATAATTTTGATTTTTGAATTACATTTATAATAGGTGAAGGACACACATTTAAAATTAAATTTCATTGTTTCTTAGAATTTTGATTTGAAATAGATTTGACCTCTATTTATAATTGACCTTTCAGATAATGGACTGTGTCTACGGTGGACTAGCAGCCTTGGTGTTCAGCCTGGTAAGATTGAAAACAACAAAAAATCACATGTTTTATAGTACACAGTACAATGGAGTTGTTTTAAATTCTTCAAATTCTCTTACAATTTTTAGCTCACCTGAACCAAAGGTCCATGTGAGCTATTACCATCACTTGGCGTCCGTCGTCGTCGTCTGTTAACAATTTTTCAAAAATCTTCTCCTCTGAAACTACTGAACAGAATTTGATGAAACTTGGTATAAATGATCCTTAGGGATGATCCTTAGGATGTCCTGCACCAAACTTGTGTTTCGATCTTTGATCCGTCAAAAAACATGGCCGCTGTTACTAAAAATAGACCAGGGGGTCAGACTACTGTTTTTGGCTTATAAATCAAAAAGTATAAGAGATAGATGAAATCTGATGGCACGCTACTGCTTCAGCATCAAAAGCTCTACAAAAGTCTCCATTTGGTCGAAGATGTCAGATGACCCCTTATATGGGTTACGGCCCCTTAAAGGTGAAAAATAGCTATTTTTCATGTTTTTGGCCTACAGAATGAAAACTATAGCAGATAGAGATTAGCTGTTGCTTGCTTAAATGTTCAGCTCATTTAGCTCTACAAAAGTCTCCATAGGGTCGAAGTTGCCAGATGACTTCTTATAGGGGTTACAGCCCCTTAGAGGTGAAAAATAGTGTTTTTGGCCTACAGAATGAAAACTATTGGAGGTAGAGAAAAGCTGTTGCTTGCTTAAATGTTCAGCTCATTTAGCTCTACAAAAGTCTCCATAGGGTCAAAGTTGTCAGATGACCCCTTAAAGGTGAAAAATAGCATTTTTTCATGTTTTTGGCCTAAAGAATGAAAACTATTGCAGATAAAGATTAGCTGTTGCTTGTTTAAATGTTAAGCTCATTTAGCTCTTCAAAAGTCTCCATAAGGTCAAAGTTTCCAGATGACCCCTTATAGGGGTTACGGCCCTGAAAAATAGCTCTTTTTCATGTTTTTGTCATGGTTTTTTGGCCTACAGAATGAAAACTATTGGAGGTAGAGATTAGCTGTTGCTTGCTTAAATGTTCAGCTCATTTAGCTTTTCAAAAGTCTCCATAAGGTCGAAGTTTTCAGATGATCCCTTATAGGGGTTACAGCCCCTGAAAAATAGCATTTTTTCTTTTTTTTTTGGCCTACAGAATGAAAACTATTGCAGATAGAGATTATCTGTTGCTTGCTTAAATTTTCAGCTCATTTAGCTCCACTAAAGTCTCCAAAAGGTCAAAGTTGTCAGATGACACCTTACAGGGGGTTACAGCCCCTTAAAGGTGAAAAATAGTGTTTTTTCATGTTTTTGGCCAACAGAATAAAAACTATTGCAGATAGAGATTAGCTGTTGCTTGCTTAAATGTTCAGCTTATTTAGCTCTCCAAAAGTCTCCATAAGGTCGAAGTTGTCAGATGACCCCTTATAGGGGTTAAGCAGTGTTCTCCCCAGAAATTTTGGATAGCATCACATTTTGCGTAAACAATATCGAGTAACAGAAAGAAAAAAACCATGTCGATCGACATAATTCACTATCAATTTATGATAAGTTCTTGATCATGTGTAAATGTATTATGATACCCCCCTCTCCCCTCCCCACCCACCCCATTTGATGTAAGTATTCCTTGAAGCTAAAGATACTATAGTTCCATATAAAGAAAGAGTGTGAGTAGGACTGATAGTAGCAATTTAACAATTGCTAAAACATCAGTAAGTCTTTTGTTATCTTTGAACTCTCAGTGAACTGCATCCAGTCACCAAGGATGGAAAAGGAAAAGACAGGCCTGAAAGCCATTTGCCTGGGTTTGAAGCAATAGAAAGTAATTAAATAGCATAAATAAGTTACCAAGTACAAATGTTAACATTTTATTCACACTGGTTAATAGTCACTAAGTTGACAGAATCAAATAGATGCCAATGGTTCTCCTGCCAAAGGAGAAAATGCTAGATAAGGTAAAATATCTATTTTTATATCAACTTCCTGTTTTGACCAATGGTCAAGTGAAACGATATGTCTAGAAATAAATATTTTGGAATAACAAATGTTACAATGGAATTAAATCATGTTTCATTAAGGTAAAAAGCATTTTCTTTATTCTGGGTTTGGGTAATGACCGTTGATTTAGAATTAAACGGCTCATGATCTGTTAACACACCTGAATAAAAGCATGTGTGCCTATGTTTGTTTTTGTTTTGGTCAAATCCTATTGGTCCTGGTTGGTTGTCCAATAGAAATAATTCAACTCGCAATAGGTGTTCACCTGTAATTTGCATAGCTAATCAGTTCAAAGATCGATATTTCCTAATTAATTGACAAGACCATGATCATGGATTTATTTGTTAATTGGCTTGGGGTTGTAAATGTGTCAATCACTCAATGATCATCAATCAGTCAGTGGCTTCATTTAATAGGACGTCAACTCAATACCTTTGTTTTTTTAGCAATTTTAAATAGCGTCTCGGTAAAGACTGATAGCATCTCGGCAAATTACGATAGCGTCTCGGTCCCGAGATGCTATAAGGGCCTGGGGAGAACACTGTTAAGGCCCCTGAAAAATAGCATGTTTTCATGTTTTTGGCCTACAGAACGAAACTATTGCAGATAGAGATTAGCTGTCGCTTGCTTAAATGTTCAGCTCATTTAACTCTACAAAAGTCTCTATAGGGTCGAAGTTGTCAGTTGACCCCTTATAGGGGTTACAGCTCAACAGCATTTTTACCTGCGTCGCCGAAGGCGAAAGCAGGTCTAGTAGTCGGGTCACTCCGTCCGTCCGTCCGTCCGTCTGTCCGTCCGTCCCGCTATAGGGTGCCTTTCTTGTGTAATCTGAATCTCAAAAACCAAACACTAGATCTTTCTGAAATTTTACATAGTGATTACAGATATATTGAAGATGTGCACCTCCCCTTTTGGGATCATTTAATAATTTCGTTTAGAAATTAGGGGCCCAAAAGGGGCCAAAAAAGCGACTTTTTAATTTTTTTCCACAATAACTTTTGTTCTGGTTGACCAAATGCTATGAAACTTTACAGTAATGTTACTTACCAAAAAAGGAAGGGGTGGGCTGATTTTGGGTATCCCCTCTTTTTTCGTTTAGAAACTAAGGGCCCTAAAGGGTCCAAAAAAGCAACTTTTTTATTTGTTTTCTCAATAACTTGTTTTGGTTGATCAAATGCTATGAAACTTTACAATAGTGTTAATCACCATAAATAAAAGGGTGGGGATGATTTTGGGTGTCCCCTCTCTTTTTGTTTAGGAACGAGGGGCCCAAAAGGGACAAAAATGTGACAGTTTTTATTTATGGTTCGATTTAGAAATTTTTTTTTACAAGTTAATTTTGGTCATATATTGGATTCAAAATGAAGGATACAATTTTTTCTTGACCCACCTTTTCTGTTTAGCAATAAAGGGACCAAAAGGGGAAAAAATAGAAACTATTTATTGTCTATTTTTACAATATTGGGTGGCATGTGACAAATATGCTTTGTAAGTCCAGTGTTCTCCCCAGGCCCTTATAGCATCTCGGGACCGAGACGCTATCGTAATTTGCCGAGATGCTATCAGTCTTTACCGAGACGCTATTTAAAATTGCTAAAAAAACAAAGGTATTGAGTTGACGTCCTATTAAATGAAGCCACTGACTGATTGATGATCATTGAGTGATTGACACATTTACAACCCCAAGCCAATTAACAAATAAATCCATGATCATGGTCTTGTCAATTAATTAGGAAATATCGATCTTTGAACTGATTAGCTATGCAAATTACAGGTGAACACCTATTGCGAGTTGAATTATTTCTATTGGACAACCAACCAGGACCAATAGGATTTGACCAAAACAAAAACAAACATAGGCACACATGCTTTTATTCAGGTGTGTTAACAGATCATGAGCCGTTTAATTCTAAATCAACGGTCATTACCCAAACCCAGAATAAAGAAAATGCTTTTTACCTTAATGAAACATGATTTAATTCCATTGTAACATTTGTTATTCCAAAATATTTATTTCTAGACATATCGTTTCACTTGACCATTGGTCAAAACAGGAAGTTGATATAAAAATAGATATTTTACCTTATCTAGCATTTTCTCCTTTGGCAGGAGAACCATTGGCATCTATTTGATTCTGTCAACTTAGTGACTATTAACCAGTGTGAATAAAATGTTAACATTTGTACTTGGTAACTTATTTATGCTATTTAATTACTTTCTATTGCTTCAAACCCAGGCAAATGGCTTTCAGGCCTGTCTTTTCCTTTTCCATCCTTGGTGACTGGATGCAGTTCACTGAGAGTTCAAAGATAACAAAAGACTTACTGATGTTTTAGCAATTGTTAAATTGCTACTATCAGTCCTACTCACACTCTTTCTTTATATGGAACTATAGTATCTTTAGCTTCAAGGAATACTTACATCAAATGGGGTGGGTGGGGAGGGGAGAGGGGGGTATCATAATACATTTACACATGATCAAGAACTTATCATAAATTGATAGTGAATTATGTCGATCGACATGGTTTTTTTCTTTCTGTTACTCGATATTGTTTACGCAAAATGTGATGCTATCCAAAATTTCTGGGGAGAACACTGAAGTCCACCATAGGATGCAAGTGTCAAAATATTTTTACTGTCCATATTGGGCCTAGAACGTACAGGGTTCAACGTTTTGCCGTGCGACGCAGGGCCAGACATCGATTGGTCTTGTTCATGTTTTTACCCTACAGAATGAAAACTATTGCACATAGAGATTAGCTGTTGCTTGCTTAAATGTTCAGCTCATTTAGCTTTACAAAAGTTTCAATAGGGTCAAAGTTGACAGATGATCCCTTACAGGGGTTACAGCCACTTAAATGTGAAAAAAAATGTTTTTGGCCTATAGAATGAAAACTATTGCAGATAGAGAAAAGTTGTTGCTTGATTAAATGTTCAGCATAATTAGCTCTACAAAAGTCTCCATAGGGTTGAAGTTGTCAGATGACCCCTTATGAGGATTATGGCCCCTTAAAAGTGAAAAATACTGTTTTTGACCTATAGAATGAAAACTATTGCAGATAGAGAAAGCTGTTGCTTGCTTAAATGTTCAAATCATTCAGCTCTACAAAAGTCGTTATAGGGTCAACATCAAGACCAGGTGAGCGATTCAGGCTCCTGGGAGCCTCTTGTTATAAAAGCTATTTTTGTCTTTAAAGAATGCTTTCACTTAACCTATTTAAAAATTTAGTTATTTATTATTTGAGCAAGTAGTTTAATGCATTTAACTACATGTTGCTTTCATCCAAAGTTCAAAAAAGTTATAAGAATTGCAATTTGTATGAATCTCCAAGTGTTCTATATTTTCAGATAAAAGTTTACAATATTGGTATATATGTATAAATGTAAAATTATTCTTAAAAAAAACAAGGGACATAACTCTAGTAAAACACTTTCCCTTTTATCCTCAACAGTTCTTGGTCTATGACACTCAGATGGTGGTTGGTGGCAGGAAGCATGAACTGGACCCTGAGGAGTATGTTTACGGAGCCCTCCAGCTGTACATTGATGTGGTCTATCTATTCCTGATCCTTCTGTCTCTGTTTGGAAAGGGAAACAACTAAGAATGAATTATCTCCCTTGTTGTTGGAAAAGGGGAGATAACCTGATGTGGTGGAATTACAAAATGGCCTTCTAACTTCTCTAAGTCAATAACATGATGTTGTTTGTATTCTTGTTAAGTACAAATGTTCTTCTATTTTTGAGAAGATGACTTATTAACATACTTCTACAATTAAGCTGTCAATAATGTTATTATATTTATGCCCCGCCAACTTTGTTGGGGGGCATATAGTTTTTCGGTCCGTTCGTCCTTCCGTCCGTCCGTCACACTTTAGTTTTCTGCACTTTTTTTCGACATCCTTGCTTATATTCAAAAGATTTTTGGTATGTGAGTCTACCATGATGAGTTACAAGTCAAGTTCGAGTTTCGTTCCGGTCCACTGATTTTGACCTAAATTACGGCCCTTGAACTTAGCAAATTTTGTAAAAATAAGTTTTCCGCACTTTTTTTCCACATCCTTGCATATATTCAAAAGATTTTTGGTATGTGAGTCTACCATGATGAGTTACAGGTCAAGTTCGAGTTTCGTTCCGGTCCACTGATTTTGACCTAAATTACGGCCCTTGAACTTAGCAAATTTTGTAAAAATAAGTTTTCCGCACTTTTTTTCCATATCCTTGCATATATTCAAAAGATTTTTGGTATGTGAGCCTACCATGATGAGTTACAGGTCAAGTTCGAGTTTCGTTCCGGTCCACTGATTTTGACCTAAATTACGGCCCTTGAACTTAGCAAATTTTGTAAAAAAAAGTTTTCCGCACTTTTTTTCCACATCCTTGCATATATTCAAAAGATTTTTGGTATGTGAGTCTACTATGATGAGTTACAGGTCAAGTTCGAGTTTCGTTCCGGTCCACTGATTTGACCCAAATTAGGGCCCTTGGACTTAGCAAATTTGGTAAAAATAACAGTTTTATTTTATTTGCCAGCGGGGCATCAGTGTCATCTTGACACATTTCCTTGTTTTTTTCTGTTTTAAAAGGAAGATATATATATTTTTATTTCTGTCCTTTTAAAAATGTAATGTGAAGGTCTGTTTGAAGATAATGGTAAGAATGTGTATCTTTATTATTGTTATTAATCAAAACATTCTGTATGGTGGTATGTATCAGCATATGACAAATATGACCAAAATCTTAAAATTTTAAGTGTTTGATACTAGTTCTATAATGTAAAATGCTTTAAATCTGAAAATTTGTGATTTTAATTGAATATATTATACATATATTTTTTATTATACATATTTGAAAATTGGATTATGTCCCTTACCTTTAATTTTTCTGCAATATCATTACAATTTTCTTTCTTTTTCTTTTTTGCTATATTAAACCTTTATGGTCAAGTATTTCTTATTACAGATAATGATTTAAAGTGAAATTTAATTTAACTTGATGTTTTCACACCCACCAATGATTGAATGTAGTAAGATGTTACATTATGTCCCAAAAATATGAAAATCCATCTTTATTATTGCTCACTATTAGATTCACAATTGGGTAACGTTGCTGCAGACCTTTATCTAGGTAAAGTCACAACGTTAAACCTCCCATTCAGACAATTGTGTAAAATATATGTATTTTTATCCCTCTGTTTTTTTTGTTTTTTTTTATACACCTGCTTCAAAGAAGATAAGCTATACTTTTTGCGGGGTAGTATTAGCGAGCTTTTGCTCACAGATTGTTTATATATATTCTGAAATTTGTTGATGGGTCCAGTGCATAGATATGTCAGGTGCTAAATGAATTGATTTATGTTTTGAGCTTTTGAACTAACAATTAACATAGTGTTAACAACTTTACAGTACTAAATTTTGATAGTGGATATTCCCTGAAAAATATATGGGGGATGTTGGAAGGCCCTTTATACTGGGGTTTTGTGTTCTAGAATAACCATGAATAAAGTGGGATGTTGGAAGGCCCTTTATACCGTAAACCAACTATTTTATTTCACGGTTTTTATGTCAAAGGGCGATTTTGCAACAAACTTCCATTCCTCGTGAAATGCGTGAAAATAAATTGCTGATGAAAATTTATAGTTAGTTAACAGTATTCTAAAAATGGATGATGGGGATATAAGAGGATATTTGATAATAATTCATTTGAATAATAGTCAAGTGATATGAGTGACGGTGTCTGAAAAAATGTGCCTTCAAGTCAATATTTATTTCTTGAATGACCATGAATAATTTAATAATGATAACATTTTTATTCCATTTATTAAACACTAGATATTTGTGGGCTTTTTCGCTGTTATATATAACAAGTTCCCCGTAATTTATATTACGACAAGACAGGCCAAGTTTTCTCCATATATAATGACATTAGAAGAAAGAGATTTTATTGTTTATACCGTTGTCAAGAACTGTTGTACACATATATTCCATTTGTAACTTATTTACATGTTACTTTGTTGTAAAAGTATGTGAAGTGATGAAATGTTCTTCATGGTGAAAGCAATTAAATACTGATTCCTCTAATTGGCCAGATTTCATGGAGTGAAAATCTTAAAAATCTGGGTTATAAAATTGTGAATGTCAGGGAAGAAATTTATGTATCAGTTTTCTCAGCAACTACTTATCACAGCCACTTGGTTCTTGGTGTACAACATCAGGGTGGGGTCCCATAATGTGGGATTTGATTTTGGGTCTGTTGCTCATCTACCCCCTGTTAAAGGAAATCCAGTCATTTTTTCTTCGACAGATTCTCTAAAAATTAAGATAGTGGTTGTGCTGTTTGTTCCTATCAGATTTAATGACTTTATTTTACTAAGAGGAAGTTGGTGATATAGAATGCAAATGTTTTTGAAAAACGTGTCGATAAAAGTTTTCCAGCTACCACTAATCACAACCTCTTGATTTTTGGTGTGCAGCATCAACATTGGGTCCCATATCATGTGGTTTGACCGCAAGTCTGTTGCTCACAAACTTCCTGTTAGAGAAAAAGGTTAATATATTAGGGTATGGCCTCATGTACATTTGCTTACTTGTCCACACTTGAGTTCCGAAACACTTACTTATGTGACTTATAAACTTTGCTTATCAAGGGAACATTTTCTTTTCACTGACTATATATCTATATAAATCATTGTACATTTTACCCTCTCATAGAGTATTTATATTTTTATCCAGAACATCATCAAGCCAAATCATGTTGTATTAATTGTAGTGAAATTTTAGAAGTAAAATTATGTTGTCTTAATTTGAAATTTATTTAATTGTATCTACTTATTGTTGCTTGTTCAGAAATTAGTCATCCTTTGGTGCATTCATAGCTTTTCCTTCCTTCTGTCATGACAGAGTTGTAAATTTTTTTGTAAAAAAGATTTTTGATAACAAAAGAATTATCTATAACTTATCATAAATTGTGTTTTCAAAAAGTGTATTAGATTATATAAGTTTATGCCAAATATTTTTTTTTTTACTTTTATTTTATTGTGTTATTAATAAAGCTCACATTTTAATTGTTTTAAGATTTTGTTACCTTTATAAAATTTAGTATTTTTAGTTAAATTGAACATAAAAGGATAATTATCATGTTTTGTTTATTAAGATGTCAGTATTAAATTATGTCAAAAACTACTAGGTTGCAGACTTATATAATAAAGCTCTAAAAGTTTTAAAGTCAAGGCCAAAACATGCATATTTTATTGTATTGTAATGTAGGTTGTCTTTCTTCCTTAAAAGTCTCAAACTAATATTTCATAGTTTAAAATTGCTACATATTAGTCTTGACATCAAACCTGTTGTTTTTTGTCAGATATATAGTTATTTTCGTCAGTAGTTATTTTTATCAGGAATACAGATTATTTATCTCAGTAATTAAAAAAGTACATGCAACTTTAAGTTGTTAGCTGAAACTAAACAGCTAAAAATAAAATGTCCATATTTATTTCCTTATCTAAAAGGCAGTTTTGTCATTTTTTGTTTTATGGTCTCACTAGTAAATAGATTTTTTTTAGCCCATCATAATTATAAAAGCTTAGTTTTTTTACTTTTTAATTGAAATATGTAATGGTTTTTCTGTAAAAACCTAATTAAACTCTAACAAGAATGCTGATTCAGAAGTCTTTCTTTTGTAAAATTTAGAATATCTAACACATACAAATAGTTTCAAAGCAAAAATGTGACACTGCTATTAAAATCACTTTTCACTAGTCTTTAAATTCAGATGGTAAATATGTTTTGCTAAAGTTGAAACAGCTATGAAATTTACCAACATATTTAAAATATTTAAGTGAAACATTTTTCACCTTCGCATTTTTTGAAATGTTTAAAGTTAAATCAAATATATTACATTGTTTTGTCTGTGATTTAAAATATTTTTAGACCTGTAAAAGTTATTTAGCCATGCTATTCATTATTTTGTGATACATCATGCCCTTAACTTTTCGTATTGTCTTTTGTGTCTTAATTAGCTACCAATAATGTACAAATCATCCGCTAGTTGTTATATACATGTTATGTTTTAAGCAAAATTTTGTTATGAGTACGGTTGATTTTTTTCAAGTTGAAAAATAACAGTATGATTTAATAAACCTACTTATACAAATTTGTTTTTATTATTACATGTATTAAGCTATCTTTTTTTATTGTTTGGATTAGTTTCAAACTGTTTGCTGTTAGAGGAGATCACCTCGCTCTCTCAATTGTGTTTCACATTTGTGTTGTGTTGTGTGTTATTGCCAGCCCCTAAAATCTCAATTTCTTTTGAAATTTCTTTACCAAGCCATGACCATTGTGAACTTCTATTTCTGCTGTATGACTTGCCTTGCTTTCTTCGACACTTGAAATTATTCATCAAAGTTCATTAACAGGAAATATTGCATCCTATGTTAAACATACGTTCATCATACATGTATGTTAAACATATGTTCGAAAACATATGTTCACCTTATGTTTGGTGCCCATATGATAATCATATGTTTTCAAACAAATGTTAAACATATGATGAACATATGTTGAACATATGGTAACTAACATCTAAAAATTCAAATTAGCAATTCATTTAAAATGGTTTTTCTTCATTTTTAGCTCACCTGGACCAAAGGTCCATGTGAGCTTTTTCCATCACTTGGCGTCCTTCATTGGTGTCATCGTCGTCATCGTCTGTTAACAATTTTTCAAAAAATCTTCTCCTCTGAAACTACTGAACAGAATTTAATGAAACTTGGTATGATTGATATTTAGGGTGTCCTACAATTCGTGTTTCAATTTTTGATCCGTCAAAAACATGGCCACCGTTACTAAAAATAGACCAGGGGAAGTCAGACTACTGTTTTTGGCTTGTAAATCAAAAAGTATAAGAAATAGATGGAATCTGATGCCACCTCACTGCTTCAGCATTAAAAGTTCTACAAAAGTCTCCATTTGGTGAAAAAAATCGTTTTTTAGCTCACCTGACCCGAAGGGTCATGTGAGCTATTGTCATCACTTGGCGTCCGTCGTCTGTCGTCCACAAACTTTTTAAAACGTTAACTCCTCTGACACCATAAGTCCAATTGTAACCAAACTTGGTATGGTTGTTCATTAGCATTCGGTGCTTAGAATTGATGTGGGGATTTTCGATTCGTCGTAAAACATGGCCGCCATGGCTAAAAATAGAACATAGGGGTAAAATGCAGTTTTTTGCAAATAACTCAAAAACGGCTACAGATATCAAAATTCTGGCATAGGGTAAAAGTGATCAGCACCTCAAGATCTACCTACCCTGAAAGTTTGAAGAAAATCCAACGACCCATGTTGGAGTTATTGCCCTTTTTAGCTCACCTGACCCGAAGGGTCATGTGAGCTATTGCTATCACTTTGCATTCGTCGTCCGTCCGTCGTCCGTCGTCTGTCGTCCGTCGTCCGTTAGCTTTTTTCAAACATCTTCTTCTCTGAAACTGCTTGGCCAATTGCAGCCAAACTTGATATGGTTGGTCCTTAGGGTATTGTGCAAAAAGTTTGCGTTTGGATTTTTGATACGTCAAAAAACATGGCCGCTGTTACTAAAAATAGAACAGGGGGGTCAAATACAGTTTTTTGCAATTAACTCAAAAACGGTCACAGATATCAAAATTCTGGCATAGGATAAAAGAGGATAAAAGTGACCAGCACCTCAAGATCTACCTGCCCAGAAATTTTCAAAAAGATCCAACAACCGATGTAGGAGTTATTGCCCTTTTTCTGGATTTTTCAAAATTTTGCACTTATTTAGCCCTATATCTTGAAAACTATACAAGATATTTTAAAAATTCAAATTGCATATGATTGAGCACGTCATGATCTACGTTTCTTGTAATTAGGTCAAAGCTGTAGAACCATTTCTTTTAGGAGTTATGGCCCTTAAAGCGTCAAAATTTACCATTTTTCATTACTTTTCCCCTGAATTTCTAAGATGAACTTTTATGACACCATACATCCAACTTCAACCAAACTTGACACAGTTGCTTAATAGCATAATTGCTACAGTTCTATGGTTCAGGTTTTTGATTCGTCAAAAAATATGACCGCCATGGCTAAAAATAGAACATAGGGGTAAATTGCAGTTTTTTGCTAATTACTCAAAAATAGTTACAGATATCAAAATTTTGATGGGAGACAAAAGTGATAAGCATCTTAAGATCTACCTGCTCTGAAATTTTTTAGAAGATCCAACAATCGACATAGGAGTTATTGCCCTTTTTCTGGATTTTTTGAAAATTTTGCACTTATTTAGCCCTATATCTTGAAAACTATACAAGATATTTTAAAAATTCAAATTGCATATGATTAAGCACATCAAGATCTACATTTTATGTAATTAGGTCAAAGCTGTAGAACCATTTCTTTTAGGAGTAATGGCCCTTAAAGCGTCAAAATTTACCATTTTCCATTGTTTAATAGCTTATAAGCTACAACTCTATTGTCAGATTTTTTATTCGTAAAAAAACATGGCCACCACGGCTAAAATAGAACAGCATGTTAAGATTTACCTGTCCTGAAATTTCAAAAAAGATCTGACTGCTGATGTGGGAGTTATTGTTCTTTTTCCTAATTTTCGCCAAATTTGCACTTATTAAGCCCAATATCTTAAAAACTAACCAAGATATTTCAGAAATTTGAATCGCATATGGTTAAGCACAAAATGTTCAGCTCATTTAGCTATACAAAAGTCTCCATAGGGTCAAAGTTGTCAGATGACCCCTTATAGGGGTTACAGCCTCTTAAAGGCAAAAAATACTGTTTTTGGCCTATAGAATGAAAACATATTGCTAAAAAAGAAAAGCTGTTGCTTGCTTAAATGTTCAGCTTACATGTATTTAGCTTTACAAAAGTCTTCATAGGGCTGAAGTTGTCAGATGACCCTTTAAAGGGGCTTTTGCCCTTAAAGGTGAAAAATAGTGTTTTTTGCTTATGGAATGAAAACTATTGCAGATAAAGAAAAGCTTTTTCTAGCTTAAACATTCAGCTTATTTAGCGATACAAAAGTCTTCATAGGGTTGACATCAAAACCAGGTGAGCGATTCAGGCTCCTGGGAGCCTCTTGTTAAGGATTTTAAGGACCTTTCCTTTGAGGAGTTATTGCCCTTAAAATGTCCAAATTGAGCATTTAAAAAGCATTTCCTCATTTCATTGAAAACGTTTACTCCTCTGACACTTAAAGTCCATTTGGAACCAAACTTGGTATTGTTGTTTATTAGCATTAGGTGTATAGAACTGATGTTGGGATTTTTGATTGGTTGTAAAACATGGCAGCTTTGGCTAAAAATAGAACATTAGGTTAAATAGCATTTTTTTTGCTTATAACTCAAAAAGGGGGACAGATTTTTAGAGATTGATTGAAAACAAAAGTGATCAGCACCTTAAGATCCACCATATTGTCAGATGATCCCCTTATTAATCTAATGACCCTTTCAATGTCAAATAGATTTTGCCTAATAACCTTTACTTCAGGCACATATGTCAGGTGAGCGATTCAGGCTCCTCGGAGCCTCTTGTTAGCCTATAGAATGAAAACTATTGCAGATAGGGAAAAGCTATTCTTTGCTTAATGTTCAGCTCATTAAGCTCTACAAAAGTCTCCATAAGGTCAACGTTGTCGGATGACCCCTTACAGGGATTACAGCTCTTTAAAGGCGAAAAATAGTGTTTTTGGCCTATAGAATGAAAACTATTGCAGATAGAGAAAAGCTGTTGCTATCTTAAATGTTCAGCTCATTTAGCTCTACAAAAGCATTACAGGAATTACAGCCCCTAAATTAACATGTTTTCAAGTTTTTGGCTTAAATAATGAAAACTATAGCAGATAAGGAATTGTGGTCGCTTGCTAAAATGTTCAGTTCATTAAGCTCTTAACAAAAGTCTCTATAGAGTCCAAGTGTTCAGACGACCCTTAAAAAAACATTTTGCTAGTTTTTGGCCTACAGAATGAAAACTGCTGAAAGAGAAAAGATGTTGCTTGCTTAAATGTTCAGCTTATTTAGCTCTACAAAGTTCATCATAGGGTGTTGACATCAAAACCAGGTGAGCGATTCAGGCGATTCAGGCAATTTGTTTCTAAACATATGTTTGTCATATGAAAACATAAAACCTATGATAAACATATGTTTTCAAACATAAACATATGTTTATCATATGGTCACCAAACATAAGGTAATCATATGTTTAATATAATGATAACATTATGTTTTTTAAACATGTTTAACATGTTGCAATTTTTCCTATGTATGTTTTTACCTTCTACTTAAGGAATTCCATTTCAAACTTTTGAATTGATTATGCAGCTTAAGCTTGTTAAATTTGACTATTTCTTCTCTTTCCATGTCAGTGGGCCAATTTAATTTCAGTTTTCTCATGTTTCTGGACTGACTTAGACTATTTAATGGGTCAAAAATTGAAAACTTCCATATATAAAGTTCTTTTGCTGATGGAATTGATTTTAGATTAAGTTCACAACTTAAACATGATGAATTGTTTTGTTTATACCCATTTCAGGTTTGTCAGTCATCTACTTCCTGTTTTACAAATTGTCTAAAACCTAAGATTCTTCCTGCTCAAGACATAGGTTGATGATCTTGGTTATAATTTGGTTCCCCAAGTCGATATTATATTGGTTAGAACGCCTCTGATGAGTCTTGAATAGACGAAACGCGCGCGTCCGGCGTAGCAAAATTTAATGTCTGGAGCTTTGTTGTAAATTTGATTTCATTTGAAATTTCGCTTAAAGGACAAAACCTATTGTACATATGATGTGTATTATATAAATGGGGGAAAACATTGGTTCATTAGTAGCTTTCTGACCATTAAAGTAAACCGATCGCTTCGTATGACTCATTTAGTTAAAGCACAGTTATAATTGCATGAAGGAAGTTTAATGCTATCCTGAAACTATATACACATGCATCAGGGTATGAGCATATAGAAATCATTATTAAATTACCTAATTAAACATCTGTGATTTCAAAAAAGAACACTTAGGTTGCATCATGCGACCACTTAACTAATTGAAGGCTTTAGGCTGTTTTATTGCGGATTTTTGGCCTGATTTCACGGAGTAAAAAATCCAGGATATAAAATGGTGAATTTCGGGCGGCGAATTAGTGGGGAAGGAATTTGCGTAGCAGTTTTCTCAGCAACTACAAAGTACTAACACTTGATACTTGGTATAGATTCGATTTCAGGTCTGTCGCTCACCTACTTCCTGTTAAACGAAATCCGGCCATTTTTTCATTTACAGATTTTTTAAATTGTCTTTATGAGTTATGGTTTGTATCGCGTACACTTATTCCACATCTCATTGTCTTTCATTTTAAGCATATTCTTGTATTATGTTGACTCTTGATTTTTTTCATAGTATGATTCACACCTTATTCAGATTGTTTTAGATTTAAACTTTATGTAAATATGGCTATGTTAAAAATTACCAAATATGGAAAATGTTCATTCAAAAAAAAAAACCTTTAAGTTGTGCTTTACTTATATACATATTATTCGGCAGAAATCTGCCAGTAATGTCAACTATCACGTGACTAAAACGTCGATTGGAACTCACCTATTTCCGTGGCATCTAGCCTGAGGTAACAATGTTGGGCCAAGTTCGTATTTTCGTTTATAAAGCACCAGAAACAGGTGCAAAAGATTTTTTTTTAATTTGCTAAATAAAACAGCATGTAATTTATACGATATTGAAAATGCGCATCAGATTTATGCCTACAGGGGCTTGAATTTTTTTTGGGGGGGTATCGATTTTAGGGTATAATAGAGTATGAGGTCGATTTCTTGGGTATTAAAATCCAAACTGATTGGGGAAAAGCGACTTAGTACTATTGTAGTCTATTAATTTATTATTGCGCTTTATACAATTATTGGATGCATCGATGATTTAAGGGTCCTGTGAACCTTTAGCTGTTACATTAAACCCAACCCAAAATGTAAAACTCATTGTTTATAAAGAGGTAGCGTGCACAACTAAGCGCTTGTAGATAAAATCCTTAAAAGTGGGCTTATATTACCTAATAAAAACATATTCGTGATGTTACAACCGATATCGCAATTGTATAACTTAAAATATTAAATTCTCCCCATGTGAAGGCTTTCCAAGTCACAGAAATCTATTTAAATCACCACATAAATTTAGAAAGGATCGGATGAAAACTTTAAAATTAAAAATGATCTCCTCTATGTACACTTAAGATAGTGTGTGGTAATGCTTCCGGATACACAGTGATTATAATCATCAGGAAATTCAACGGAGATATTTAGTAATGTTTTAATATTTATAGAATGTTGATAAATCTTGAATTGTGTCAGTGATAAATAACTTCATCCATAGGCCAGGTATGTAGACTCTGTATACCACGTTTAATTTTGAATAAATCATTTTAAGGGCGTATACGATTTTCTTGGAAAACAGAACTTTATTTTTTTATTCAGACAACGAAAGAAAATCGATTTAAAATATATATATATATTTTAGGCTGAAACGGATTTTAATACCATAATTGGATTGTACATGTATATTATTTATATACATGATAAGCTTTAAAACATGTAACCTCCTACATAATACTCCAAATATTTACTTTTCTCCATTTATTTTCCTTTTTGATTTTTTGATACCGGTATACTTTGAACTTATTTTGTAATCGTATAATTATCGCAAATCATAACTTTGTTTTCTTTACGTGCTGTAATTTTGTAGCTCAGTACTGGGCACCTTTAATTGGTTTTAATAAATATGATAAAATATCTTGTATCTAGTAACACAAGAAGATACGGGTTTAAAAGAGGGGTCCTTTATATAATTCAATTCAATTCTTTATAAGTTCAATGTGGTCCCACTTGGGGCTATGTTTAGGTATATTAATTGCTCTTTTACTAGTGTTACTACCAAATAAGGGCAAAAATCTGATGCATGCCAGCATTAGCATCTCTGCACTGACTCGAAAGGACTTAACTTACCTAATTTTATGTGAATCTTCGGTCTTTTTTTTTCACCTATGACATTCACCTACGACAAAAAAAGAAATCCACAGCAAAGCTTGGAACCGCCCTCCGAAAAATCACCAGTTCACTTTTCCCATTGATATTTTTGAACTTATTAAAAAAAAACCTGCCGGGATAACTCTATTTCCAGGGTTATGCTTGGAACCTGACTTTTATTTTGTTCTTTAGATATTCTATAGCTCGTCTTTATTGTTGTTGATTACAAACTAATGTACATAGTACAGTTATGTAGTTTTATAGTCCATGCATTTTAATTTTTTTATTCCAAACGTTAAAAAAGCCACGAGTTCCGAAGAATGACAAGATATTTTTATACATTTTGTCTGCATGGACAAGACATTTTTAGATAGAATCCTGGAATGAACACAATGGCAGATTCAGCCAGGGAGTAGCCCAAGGGTGTACCATCATTTCTTTATTGGAAAGTGTTATATAAATACAATGTATGGGTATAGTGCAGGTTTTGGGGAAATGGCTATGGTTCTCCACTTTTGTCCTGGACGCTGAGCTGCTTTTACCCATCGTTTCTTTTGAAATGCCTGTAATATGTACCAAGTCAGGAACATTGCGACCTTAAGTTTTCCTGTTGTGTGTCCCCTTTGTTTTGTCTTAAATCTCTTCTGGAACATCCCAGATCGGAAGTTTTGTATAACCTTCATTGGACCACCGCTGGCTCAATGATCCTTGTTCTTATTTTACTATTCTCATTCTACATAAAAGAGCTCCCCTTTGTGAGGTGGTTTGAGACATTTTGATCAAAATTGCATGCAATGTAAAAAAGCTAAAAATTCTTTGGGTACAAGCCCATGACCCCTAGATTTTTAAAGGGTTGCTCAATTTTGCGTTTACGCTCGTGAATTCCTCTAGATTACTTTACTTAAGTGATACAGGCTCTATCTCTTTTCAAAACCGATACAAACCCATTAATCTCTTTTCAAATATTTCGAATTGATATCACAAACTTTGTGCAAGAATACTTATATATACCCACTTCAAAGATGAACTTAATAGTTCCGTAGTCCCATCACACTTTTTTAATTGAAGCGAGGGTGAGCATTGACCCTTAGATTAATATGTCTATTTTTTGTAAACTTTGTTTTATTGTTATGTGTCATTTTCATTTAGGGTGATTTTTTTAGTTTCAGTTAGCTTTAAATTATCCGTCTAAATTTCAAAATTGTCTGAACCCTAAGGTTCTTCCTACCCCAGACATAGGTTGAATATCTTAGTAATAATTTGGTTCCCCTGTTTGGTATTTTTGGTTATACTGTTCAATGCTCTTCATATTCATACAGTGTTTGGCATTTTCAATATTTTTGGTAGAGCGCCTCTGATGAGTCTTGAATAGACGAAACGCGCGTCAGGCGTAGCAAAATTTATTGTCTGGAACTTTGTTGTCATTTGTATTTCGAACACACGTGAAGGTTAGCACTGCTGGTGGAGTTTAAATTCCCCGAGGTTAGCCCGCTCCGGCACCAACACTTTTGAGTTGGAGAATACATCAAAGCTTTAAATTACCCGTCTAAATTTCAAAATTGTCTGAACCCTAAGGTTCTTCCTACCCCAGACATAGGTTGAATATCTTAGTAATAATTTGGTTCCCCTGTTTGGTATTTTTGGTTATACTGTTCAATGCTCTTCATATTCATACAGTGTTTGGCATTTTCAATATTTTTGGTAGAGCGCCTCTGATGAGTCTTGAATAGACGAAACGCGCGTCAGGCGTAGCAAAATTTTTTGTCTGGATTTTTGTTGTCATTTGTATTTCGAACTCACGTGAAGGTTAGCACTGCTGGTGGAGTTTAAATTCCCCGAGGTTAGCCCGCTCCGGCACCAACACTTTTGAGTTGGAGAATACATCAAAGCTTTAAATTATCCGTCTAAATTTCAAAATTGTCTGAACCCTAAGGTTCTTCCTACCCCAGACATAGGTTGAATAGCTTAGTAATAATTTGGTTCCCCTGTTTGGTATTTTTGGTTATACTGTTCAATGCTCTTCATATTCATACAGTGTTTGGCATTTTCAATATTTTTGGTAGAGCGCCTCTGATGAGTCTTGAATAGACGAAACGCGCGTCAGGCGTAGCAAAATTTATTGTCTGGAACTTTGTTGTCATTTGTATTTCGAACACACGTGAAGGTTAGCACTGCTGGTTGAGTTTAAATTCCCCGAGGTTAGCCCGCTCCGGCACCAACACTTTTGAGTTGGAGAATACATCAAAGCTTTAAATTATCCGTCTAAATTTCAAAATTGTCTGAACCCTAAGGTTCTTCCTACCCCAGACATAGGTTGAATATCTTAGTAATAATTTGGTTCCCCTGTTTGGTATTTTTGGTTATACTGTTCAATGCTCTTCATATTCATACAGTGTTTGGCATTTTCAATATTTTTGGTAGAGCGCATCTGATGAGTCTTGAATAGACGAAACGCGCGTCAGGCGTAGCAAAATTTATTGTCTGGAACTTTGTTGTCATTTGTATTTATTAAGAGCTATTTAGATCATTTTATTATGATATCCAAATGATCGATTATTTGTCATTCAAAACCTGTGTCAACAACTAATAGATTATGTAAACCATGAAAACTATTTCTATTTCAGCGAAATTGGAAAATAAATGATTCTTTCATTTCTGAAAAATCTCAATCGTTTATGGCACACTCTAAACAAACAAGTTTCACGGACCATTTCATTTTTTATACTTATTTCCTTCTTCAGAATTCATGCGACTTCATGTCGGGGCATTAAGTTTTACTCACGTCCGTCCGTACGTACGAATTTCCGTCAAGCTTTTCTCAGAAACCGTATATGAGAATGATTTGAAACTTGGTAGGATGGTATAGTATGCCAAACTGTACGCCCTGAGCGACTTTCAGACCTGTTGAACTTCTACTAACTGTTTTGGACTGGGTCGAGATGAAAAATTTTCCTGAAAATTTTCATCAAGCTTTTCTCAGAAACTTCACATGAGAATAATTTTAAACTTGGTAGGATGGTTCAGTATTACACATTGTACTTCCTAAACGACGTTCAGAACTGTCAGGTTTCTACTTTCTGTTTGGGGCCAGCGGGGGCACCCGTGTCCCATGGACACATTCCTTCGTTATTTTGTCCTGCCCGCTGCTGCCAAAATATTTCTTTTTAAATCAAAAATCGTTTTCAAAATACTTTTGTTTGGAAAAAGCCAAGACGCGACATTAACGGCAATTAAAAAAATCTTAAAACCTTAAATGGAAGACAATATGCATGATTAGATATATTACAAATATGATTAAAGATCGAAGATTCAATACCAGTCCTAATATTATCAACATAATACCCATATTTGGACGTGAAACCATTAACATAAAAATGTCAGTCATTGTCTTTTGTACAAGCTAATAAAAGTGCATATTATCATAAATTTTGGCCCAAGGTTTTATAAGTACTTGAAGAAATTAGATATTTTGACTTGATATTATCTTGACTTGGAGGACGGAAGTTTAAAGTATCACTTTCATAATTTAGTGCACCTCTTATAAAGATAAATGTAAAGAGTTTTCTATTCCTTCTCATTAAGCCACTCCTAAATGTTAAGAAAATCATTATGTTATTCTTTGACACTTCTCTAAACAAAAATTTCTTTGGCTGCAATTGCATCCCCTTTTTGAAAAAAAATGTAACCCAAAACCCATGATGAAAAGTGGATATAATTTTAGAAAATTTTCTTCAGATAGCAAGGAACGCCCGTCCCAAGCCTTGCCCCGCACCCCTTGTACGAAAACATGGCTACAACACTGCTACTCTGGACGATTCGTAGTTATACCAGTTTGGGTTTCTTATTCAGCAAATTTGGGGTTTTATTGTTATATGCTCTTCAAGTTCATATCGGACATTTTTACCTATTGGCCAAGACGTTTCTGATATGACGCTTATCTGGCACAGCGAATTTTTCTCTGATAAGACGCCTGTCTTGCACAGCATCATATATTGTCCGGAACTTTGTCTCTGATAAAACGCTTGTCTGGTACAGCATCATATATTGTCCGGAACTTTGTCTCAAATAAGACGCTTGCCTGGCAAAGCAACATTTATTGTCTCGAACTTTGTCTTTGATAAGACGCATGTCTGGCACAGCAACATTTATTGTCTCGAAGACCAGTAAGAGGCGTACGTCTAAACCTATCCACTGGTACTATTAGTCATTTTAAAAGAATTAAAAAAAGAAGGATGAATTCGACAGAAGCTTCTTCATTGTGTCAAGGTTTTCAAAAAAGTTTAGTATTATATTAATGGTCGAGAATTATTTATTTTAAAATGTAACCTAAACCTAGAACATTTTATAAACCACGCGATTTAAATGGTCTCAGGATATAGTATCTTATAAACTCCTACTATTGTCCTTAACACTAACAATTTTCCAATTACAAATTGATGATTCTCAGAAAAACCTACATGTATAGTATTTATATATCTAAAAGGAAGGAGAGACCGCACATAGGTGGCTGTGTTAATGTACATGTTCGGAAATATCATTTAGAATGTCGCAATCTATACATAATCGTTAAGCATCGTCTAACTTTTTGACAAAACAAACTTGTTATATAAAAAACTTTGGAAACAAGTAAAGGAGACATTTTTTAGGCAAGGATTTTTCCTTATAGATTTAAATTGATAGAGAAACATATAGTTAACAAATTTTAAGGATAATTTTTTTTTCTAGATTCGAGGTTTTCAAGTAAGTTCACGAATTTTGGAATACAGAGTTTATAATATACTTAGACAAAGATCGGAAACGTCTATATATATATATTACTTGACTTGAACCTCGTGCAAGTATTTTAAAAATGTTTTTTTTGTGGATATACACTTTGTGTTTTTACAATGAATTCGTCTGTAATGAAATTTGATATGCCGGAAGAATTGTGTAGTTGCCTCTTTTCACATTAAACGAGTTAGTAGGTCACATATGATACGTTCGTAGACCGGTATTTGTTCATTGTTTGTGAATTTGACTGAAGTTTATTTTGGGTTTTTTAAGCATTTAAATGAAAACGCCATAAATCCAGCAGCATTATTTGGATTTTTGTTTCTTGTTACAGATAGAGGGTATAAGAAGAAATGTCCAAATCACCAGGTTAGTCTTATTATATTTTTATTTCAATCAATCCTATGTATGTCCATTTATAGAATGTATCATCATTTAAATGAAATTTCAAGCATTCCATCCAAATCATATTTCCAGTATTTTCCCAACAAAGGCGCATTGACAATGCAGATAGGTCTTACTTATCTTACAACGGTATGTGTTTTTTTTTTAAATGGACCGAAAGTTTGCACAGAGAGAGGGGTGTCTGGACCCTTGATACCTTGTTACACCCACCAATTCTTTAAAAATGTATAAAAGTCGTTACCATCGCGATATTCAATTCCTTTACAATGTCAATACCAAGTATTAAAATATCTATGCCTGGTAAGCCTCATCTCGAGGAGTTCACAAGAGATCAAACAAAACTTACCAAGATTCACGTAAAGTTGGATTTGGTAATGTATTTAAATAGGGGGCGTTTTGTCCAGAAGAGAAAAAAGGTAAACAAGTTTGGATTATGCTTTGTATCGGTTTTCTATTTTTGTGGTGATCGAAACATGCATTTATTTACCAAAACCATTTTTACATGAAATCACTTTATTAGGGGTGATATTCACTCATGGACACATGTAAATTATTATTTACACGTGAAAGTTTGGCAACATTTGTTGTTTGTTTTTGGTTTTTTTTTTTTTGTCTGGTCGTATTTGCAGTTTCTTGCTCTGAAAATTTTTAAAATTTAGCAGCATGATTCACTTGCTGCCGTTTATTGATATTGCGTGGGACATATCATCACGCTCACACAATATCAATTAACGGGAGCAAATGAGAGGGCTGATTTTATTCAAATAAAAAATCGAGTTGCCTTTTGGGAGTAATTTTAGATTTTTACTGCCTAATTAACTATATTTATTTGAATTTGATTTCTCAATAAATATGTCAAGGTTTAGTCTATAACTTCAAATTGATTTATCTTTATGTCCTATTTTTTCAAAGCCACTCTAATCCTATAAATGCGAAAACAAACACCAATTACGTATATTTTTCTTCAAAAATCGTTTTCCATATATGCAAAATTTACTAAAATCAATTGATAAGAAACTTGCATTTAAATTCGAGACCTTATCCTACATTTTTCACTGTTCTGATAACTCCTGCAGAATTAAAAGATTGAACATCGAGACAAGTCTTCCAAAATAATGTGAAACCTTACTTTCAATTTTGCATTTATATTCATCATGTTCATGTAAATGAGCCATATTTGTAAGTGCACTTAAATTCAAAATCTCTTTTAAAAACCCAAGGATTTTTAAATAATTATGGCAAAACATGCATGTCACAGATTTTCATTGCATAATTTGAATTAAACTTTGAGTTTTCAGACCTGATTTAGAACCAGATATTATAAAATGTGCTAATAAGACATGTTAAAATCCCTATATACACGGGGTAATACCGGCTATCATATACCACTTAACCCGAAGACAGTCCAAAAGTTTTAACGCTATATGGTTTTGAAATAAAAAAAAGAGGGAAATAGGAGAAAAACGTAGACAACAGATTGGGATAAACCTGGTTTCCACCTTTTCTGCTATTGTCCTTTTCATTATTAAAATCTCTGGAAAGGTCATCTTCTATGGACTGTCCTCAGTTTGCTAGTGTTAACTGTAGCCGGTAATATCCCATGTTACATAGTACAGACAAATGATTAACTTTATTCTGTTTTACTATGTGGTTTATACTTTTGCTGCTGTTGATAATAATGAAGATGTTGTGATAACGATTTTTAAAATATACTTTTATAGAAATACCAGCAGTCCCGGCAGCCCACCTTAACAATGCTTTAATGCAGGGTTTTCTCGACAAAAAGAGACCAAGTAAGTCAACATTAAGAATCTTGAGATTATAGCAAGACGTTAAAGCTTCCCACAAGGTCATATGTACACTAGACTAGGTGTATCAGTGGCAAATCCAAAGGCGGTTGTTGGTTGAAACCCTCTCCACCCTCATCTTGGAAAATTTTGTTTGATTTACATTGAGCCCCTTTTATCACACTCTCTTGGTGTAACACCCCACGTAGTTTGTTCGGACATATAGTATTACCCTTAACCGTCCGTCCGTACGTCCGTAACACTTTGATTAAATTCTTGGTTAAGGTCCATAACTCGGACGTTAGATGTTGGGGTCAATGATATTTGACCACTAGATGTATTTTGGGTAGTGTTACACCATCACCTAGAAAATAGGTCACTGTGACCTATATTTTACACGTGAACGACTTTGGTTAACTTCAGGCCCGTAACTCAGGTGGTAGGTGTTGGGGTCAATGATATTTGACCACTAGATGTATTTTGGGTAGTGCTTCACCGTCAACTAGAAAATAGGTCACCGTGACCTATATTTTATTCATAAGCGACTTTAATTAACTTTTTGGTTTATGTCAATATCCCAGGTAAAACATGTTGGGGGTCAATGATACTTTAAGAACGGGAAGACCATCTGTGGCTCATGCATAGATACATTTTCTAGTTTAATTGGTTATGCACCAGATACAACTTCAAAAAGGCAACTACAATTTACAATTCTTCAGTGGTTGTTACCGAATCAAAAATACAAATACATATGGTTATAGTCTTAACAAAAAAATATAAAAGACCTCCTTCTAGCATTATAACCACTGTTAAAGTGATTGAATTGAAAGAGCTGGTGAAAAAATAATTGAGGTTTGTGGTATATTTCTTTATTCAACGTTTTTACAATAATGATTTCCTCTTTCATGTTTGGCGAAAGTAAATCAGTCTAGTTTTGAATGTCTTTCCTCTTTTTGGAATGTTTACGATGGAAAACGATTTTTTTTCAATTGATTGTTAAATCTGTAATGAATGACTTTTATTCAGTTTATTGTTTCATATTATTTCAGGCAAAAAATTATTGTCTATAAAATACCAGCGCAGATGGTGCATAGTTTACGGGAAGTTCTTCTTGTACTACGATACCCCGGAAAGTAAAGTACAAAATGGCTGCATTTCATTGGATGGTAAATATTGTATATATTATAAGGGTCCATTTCCTGTCTCAAGTACTGTAACTTCGTTAGTTCCTTCCTGTGACATTTCATGAGTGTTAAAACAGTTTTTCATCATTTGCAGAAATGTAGACGAAAATATTTATAGTATTTGAAAAAAAAATTTAGTTTGACCTTAGTTTTATTCTTTTTTTGAATGATCTTCAGGACTGCAAACTAAGGTAATAAAACAAACTACCGAACTGGGATGATTTAATGTCCCATAAGAAAATGCAAAACAAGGCAAAGACGTACCTGGCAATCCCTGACTTAGTACAGACATTTCAAAAGAAATGATGGGTTATACCAGGTTTAATGGCGTCCAATCTCCCTCTTTCATTGCAATCTACGGGTCCAGCAGACTTTAGCTTTTGTACCCAAAGAGGGTAACCTCTGCGCATAAGGCTTGTAATTTGTGATAAAAATAGCTCCGGACTCTTGACTCTTTCCATTTCCCACTTCCAAGTGGTGAAAGAGGGCCATTGTTAGAACGAAAACGAAGGTCAGCTTGCTGGGTATCCTAGAGCAGATAGCTCTGTCAGTGGTGTGTTATAGGCTGGACGACTCAAGCCACATAGCCAAACTTATAGTCATAGCCTATGTTAATCCCGTTAAAGTATTGACTTTTATTATGGTTTTTTTGTTTGTCGTTATGGATAATTAGGGACTAACCAATTTACTTGAAATGTGATCTTGATTTTTTTTCTTACTTATAAAATATATTTAAATTTGATTTTTGATGAAATAGATATTTTGACAGCAGAGGTTCAGAAAATGATATTTTTAAGAAGAATTTCTGCTTAAACAATAATGTTCCTATTGTTAAATACGCGGAAAACAATTCTTAACAGAACAAAACAAGAACGACTGGTCCCTATATGCACCGACCATAACAAACGGGAAGTTATTAAAACTGCAAGAAGTTAACAATTAGTATGATATTTTAATTGAAAACTAATTGAATTTTATAGTTAACTTAATTAACGTTAATGTCCTTATTTCAGGATATAAATTTTTACCTAGTCCTGGGATAGGGGAATTCGGTTTCTCATTGGTTCACAAGTCTAAACATAAGAGAAGTTTTGAGGTTTGTATAATTGGATAATTCGATAACACTTTACGATGAAAAGTAATCAGAAAAAAACATGATTCGACGCTGAATAGAAAATAATGAGATGTGGAATAAGTTTTCCTGACACAGGTCACATAACAAGCGGCAATTTCGATAAATCACAATGGACAACCACCAAGCCAGTAGGCGAGGCCGGCCTATGGTCTAAATAAAATGCATATAAGTCAAACCCAGTCCTGAAATAGTCCTAAGATAGACCCCTTTCTTAAACAAGGAACAGAAAACACAAAAAAATAAGTACAAACAAAAGCTTTGTCAAAGATTCCTGGCTTAGGACAGGCACATTTTAAACGGGGTTAAACTAGTTTTTTTTTAAACCTTGGGGGTCTATTCATACTAAGAAAAAAACTAATAATACTAAGACAAAATCTACTAATACTAAGACAAAACCTACTAATATTGAATACAAAACCTACTAATACTAAAGACCAAACCTACCAATACTAAATACAAAACCTACTAATACTGAAGACAAAACATATAAATGCTGAAGACAAAACTTACTAATACTAAAGACCAAACCTTTAGATACTAAAAGTAAAACCTACTAATACTAAAGATAAATCCTACTAATAAATCCTACTAATACTAAAGACAAAATCTACTAATACTTAAGACGAAACCTACTATTACTAAAGATAAAACCTACTATTCCAAAGATAAAACCTACTAATACTAAAGACAGCCTACTAATAATAAAGACAAAGCCTACTGATACTAAAGACAAAACCTACTAATACTAAAGACAAAGCCTACTAATACTAAAGACAAAGCCTACTAGTACTAAAGACAAAGCCTACTAATACTTAAGATAAAACCTACTAATACTAAAGACAAAGCCTACTAATACTAAAGACAAAGCCTACTAATACTAAAGATAAAACCTACTAATACTAAAGACAAAACCTACTAATACTAAAGACAAAGCCTACTAATACTAAAGTTAAAACCAACTAATACTAAAGACAAAGCCTACTAATACTAAAGACAAAACCTACTAATACTAAAGACGAAACCTACTTATACTAAAGACAAAACCTACTTATACTAAAAATAAACACGAAGAAACAGAAAAAAATCACACAGAAGAACACAGCTGCAATCAGAACTCACGTCGTAACGAGAGTGAACTCAGGTCATACCGAGCTATTGCGTCTACTATTATTTTAAATGCCTAACGTTTGGCAAAAAAGAATTAATGGTTCATAATCTTCAGACTGGACTTTTTTTTCGGTAAAGTTCGGCATGCCCAGGAAGGATAAAAGGTTCTTATGTCAATTTGATCTCTTGCAGTTTATGACACACACGAAAGCAGAATTTGATCAATGGAAAACCGCCATTCAGAAAGGCATAGCTCTTACCGCTGGATCAAACGGTATGTTATTATGTTTAGGAGCCGAATTAAAGATATATTACTCAAATCAAAATCAACCCAACGGAAATATACAAAAATGGCAACGTGAGTAAGAACTATCTGATTAAATCAATTGCTCCCTTCTGTCTCTGTATGGTAGCTTCAGTGACAGCGGGGAACAATTGGTAGAGGAGTAAGAAAAGAGAAATTCAAACAGCAAACACGAGTACACGACGACAACTAAATGGTGTCCGGTGCCACAAACGGAAGTTTGTTTTATATTTTTTTTGTTTTGCATTTGTTTCTTTAGTTTTTTTTTCGGGTTTTTTTTTGTGGTTTTTTTTTTGGTGTTTGTTTGTTTGTTTTTTTAGGGGGGTGTGTAACCAGTCTATATTCATATTAAAATATTTATTTATCTAGAATATATAACAACTGAAATTTCCCATTTCAGCCCCTCTTGTGCCAATCAAACGAACTTCATCTAGACCAAAGGACAAATGCTCAACATTACCTAACACAAGAGCAATTACTCCTACAAATGAGACTTATAAAACCACGACCTTGCCGAATAATTCACGTCAACATCAGGCGATTTATAACCTAAGCACTACACCTAGAGACGCTTCACCAAAACCGAATGGCGAACGAAAAAAATTGGAAAATAACTTATATGCAAAACCAATGAAGCATAACGGCGCGTCTCCCAAGTTACCACCGCGATTCCCACGTGACAACAATTCGTCAGGCAATATTTATAAATCCAAAGATAGGAAAAGCAATGGCGAATCTACAGAGAGTGAATCGGAGCCAGACGACAAGACAAGCGAAGCAGACGGCGATGATGATAACTATGGGTACATAAAACCAGAAAAACTAAATCAGTTTAAAATTCCCACAAAATGTGCCACCACTGAACCGGAAATAACGTATACGGCAGACGACTATATGACTGTTCTGCCTGATAGCTTGCCCAACGCAACACAGTCTACGAAGGGAAAAAATCGGAAAAAATCGCGACAAAGCTCCCGGGAAGGCGATGACCTGGATTCCGACAACAAACAGGAAGTAGACGTCGACTATATGACTGTTTTACCAAATCTTCCAAAAGACGAAAGTTTGGGAGACAACGACAAAATCTCCTACAAATCAAAAGAAAAACTTTATAGTAGTGTGAAAAGGGGTAATGATAGTAGCCCAGATAAGCCTATAGAAAAGATATACAGCAGCGTTAAAAAGCCCGGTAGAGGAGTTCTATTACGCTCAGAATCCGATTATGCAAGTGTTGAAACCTTGTTACCCTCAAGGAAAAACGACGACTATTCTAGCGACGACGAAGACGAATGTGATTATGAAAATCCTGAGGATATTGTTCTTTACAGCAAACTTTCAAACTTACCAGATTCTACTGCTAAGAGTTCGGAGGATTCCGGATCGTCGGCGGAATCTACCGATGAGGAAGATTACCTTGAACTTGATGATTACGAAAAAGTAGAAGATTTCCAAGTAGGAATAACAAAAGATAAAAGTCAGGTGACTTTGAACATGTCACGGCAAACATTTGACTCTGATTCCTCTTATTCCGAACCGGATCCCATTTATGCCAACACAGCATTATCTTAAATTTGAAAACTGACTTTTAAAGCATCGAAAAGGCTTTTAAAATCATGAAAATACCGCAGATTCATTTATTCTCAATGTCTATTGTGTGTTGCTTAGCAATTTTGAAATACAATTATTTTTCTTATTTTTAGTGAATTGTGCGTTTTTTGATTATGCAAGTTATTGTATTATTTTCATTTTTCATTGTGATTTTCTGATTTGGTAGTAATACAGATCGGTTGTTAGACACAATTTGAAAAATGTTTCAAAGGCGATTCTCTCAGTTTCACGAACTACAACGTGGTTATGATGCACGACTGGAAGAGCGTGCCAAAATCTCATCCCTAATGTTTCCACTGAAAGTATGTTTAACCTGTTTTTTTCACTGCGAAACTCATTCAAGGTCTATCTTGGCTTATAGATCTTGAGCTTGAAAGGAAACTCAAGGCAGGTGACAGAAATTTAAAGAAATCTAACTAGCTACCAGGAAGAATCTGTAGACCAACTATAGTGGTGGTTCAAGATATCATGAAAGAGTTCATGAAAAGCTGACCATGAAAGTGTAAACACGAGGTCAATTTTTAAGGTCCATGCCATGTATTAAGTCTTAACATTTGGTACCAGTCGCCACCACGGGAGAATAATAACTATTTGTCGTCTCCCGCGACTATTCGTCGCATACGATACAAACACAATGAAATAAAGCTTTGGATAAGAGTTTTAAAAACCATTTAATATCACGTCTAAAAATAACTTAAAATACAAAACAAATTGAAGACGAAATAAAACCAGATTACACAAAATAACATACAATGAAGACAAAAAAGCTAAAGAGAATTATTTGTATTTGATAGAGGCAAAGAGGTACCACTTGGGCATTCGAATGTCAAAAGTCCTAAAGGGCAAAGACAAAATCAGTAAAAATGGACCAGAACAATATAAAAACACAAAAAAACTGAATAGCATTCAATAACGCAATCTCATGTCGTAACGACGTGAACGCATATGCTTCGAAAGGGAAAGCAGTTCCTGTTTGCTCGTGTTTCTAACGTTGAATTCAACAGAAACCAAAATCTGAACTCATCCAATACTCAGTAGTTGAGAAAATAAACTATTAATGGTTATTAGTCCAGATTGTGACGTAGACTTTAGACACGGTACTTGTATATGCTTTCGTCATTGAGTCCTTTTGCTTTCTCAGACATATAGATTACCAAAGGTATTTGTGCATGGATCAATTGTGGTCTTTGTATGCCATACTAGAACCTATGGAAGCAAACAAAAAAATCAATTATAGATAATAATATATGTGGATAAAGTCCAAGGCATTTCTAGAAAAAAGATGTCTTAAATGACAGACAATCTTATAAAAATTGATAGAATTTGAATAAACATGAAATACCGGTAGCGTCTTTTTACTCGCCTTGTAGTGGAACTTGAGGTAGATTTTAAAAACACGAAACCTTGATGAGACAACTAAGTGCAAGGCGAACTTTATAATTTGACAACAGGCTTATAATGCATGCCGTTATTAGGGGACGTGGGAACGGAGAGGCCAGTTGGTTAAGACACTAGACATAAAATCATAGGTTGATACCACTGTGGGTTTGAGCCCCATATGTATCAAGGTTCCCAGGCACCTACCCTTGCTCGAGGGTTTTAAATATTCAAATCATGGAACTTCGTGGAGGTCGAAAACTGAAGGTATCTAAAGAGATATCAGTAACAGCGAGTGTTCTATAGAGAGTTCCTTTACCGTCCTTTTGTTTGTTCTTGTTTTTGTCTTAGGTTCTCTCTAGTGGAATTGGACTTTGATCGATTTGATTTTTATTGTGTGTTTAGTTTTTGTGCTTTGTCTTGGAATATTGATAGGGGGGTTGGGACCAAAAAACTAGTTTAATCCCGCCACATATTACATGTTCCTTTCCTAAGCCAGGAACCTTTGACAAAGCTTTCGTTTGTACTTTTCTTTTTGATGTTTTCTGTTCCTTGTTTAGGAAGGGGGTCTATCTGTGACTATTTCAGGGCTGGATTTGAATTATATGCATTTAATTTAGACCATGGGCCAATTGCAGAACCGCGAGCAGTGCCAAATGGCCTCGTTGAAGGCTGCTGGCGGTTGTCCATTGTGGTTTTTCTGAATTGCCGTTAAATTGTGGGTTGTGTCGCGTACACTTATTCCACATCTCATTATTTTCTACATTCTACATATACGAATTAAGGTCGAACAATGAAGCCTTACCCAGCATCGAGGATATCTTTCATGTGCAGTTCAGGAAAAGAAACCTGATAATTTTTTTTTACTCTTTTGAACTTATCTAATACTCTTACCTTGGTACAATTATCAGCCAATGGTTCAATATCTTCACGTGTACAGCAAAGTTCTAAAAATGAAGTTTCGCTCGTGAATGGTTTGGTATTTTTTCTGAATCTCATCGGGTGATATTTCCACAACACATTAAAATTTACAGCAAATCCAGCAAAATCAGTCGGAAATCTCCTGTTCTTGGCATTCCATGCCGAAAAACCAACAACCTGAAAGTGTAAAGTGGATACCTGCCATTCCAGGGTAAAAGGTAAAAAACCAACAACCCTTAAAGTGTAAAGTGGATACCTGACATTCCAGGGTAAATAACCAACAACCTTATAGTGTAAAGCATAGTAGTCTTGGTGTTTGAATTAAGCATGCAAAAAGGGTGAAGGTCGGGCATACAAAACTAGGTACCACTACTAGACAAGATTATTATGAGGAGTAAAGTTGGGAGCATCGCAATGAGTAATGTGTTTGTCTTATTGTAGAAATCTATGTCAAAAGTTATAGGTTTGATCTTGTATTTTGAATGTGTTCACATGGTGGGGGGGGTCACTGAGAGTCGTCCTCTTGTTCTATTTGAGTTGGACATTTTCCCCAAACCTTTTTTTTTTTTTTTGCTTTTGTCTTTGCCCTTTCAGACTTTTGATATTCGCGTATCCAATTAGAACATCTCTGCTTGTTTTAACAGTTTAGCAGCATGAATGATTTTCCTAATAATCTTCATTAGCATAATTACGTCCATAAGGACCAAAGCAACATACAAATAATATAAAACATACAAGCTGAACTAAAAGTCACATGTGTAGCTCAATTTGCATAAAAACAAATGATCAGTATAAGCATGTATGAATAAAAAATATACAAATTAGGAAACTGTCCGACCAGGGTCTGAAGCCTTCAGTTCTTATAAAGACTCCAGTGTGACAAACAAGTTCTGTAAAGGGGCACAATATTTTAATTGATTTAGTTTGAGTGTCCAGTCCTTCGAAAGAGGTTATGTAGTATTTGAATTCATTAAAAAAATCCTTTCGTAAAGTATTTCACAATTAAAAAAAATGTTTTTTATGGCATTTTCTACATAATCTTTGTTCCCTTGGAATTCTTGTGTAGCAACCAACTTCAATGTCCTTTAAACGAGTAGACGCGCCCTTGATACCAAATATCTTTCTCATATTTTATTATCAGGTGTGAATTTGAAATTCAATTTAAAGTTATAACATTAACTTATACTTTTCCATTTTCCACTAATGGCGTCTCACTGTCACGGCAACCTGATAATCCTACTGGCCAGATTGATAATTTCTTGGTATATCTGAGCTGAAAACAATAGACGATAAAGAAATGTGGATTAAGTGTACGCAAACAACATAAACAAACGGCAATTTAAAAAATCGCCAGCTGTCTTCAACATGACCAGAGGTCGCATCTCGCCGTCTTGCATTGACCAAGACTAAAAAATACAATACATAAGATTCAATACCAATCCCAAAATTATAAACGAAAGACCAATTTCTGGACACAGAACAATAAACACAAAGATGAAAGCGACAAACAAAAGCTTTGACCAAGATACCCGGCTTAGGACCGACACTTTTATATAAAGCATGTGGCAGGATTAAACTGCTAGCATGTTTTCCTCCTATTGATAATCTTGTACAAAGGACAAAAATAACACACTCTAAAAATCAAAAAGGTAAAAGTTCAATTCAAAAGGAAAATAATGAGACAAGAACACTATACGAGAACGTAGAAGAACTCTCTTGAGAACATTCGCTGTTACTGACAGGTAGCTAAGAAGCGTTTAGCGACTGATGTAAATCAAACATGTCGATTCTAAATTCAACATAAACACTCCATTTTCGTTTAAAAGCCGGGATTGCTTATCCTTCTGGAGCCTCGAGTTTCCTCTCGCCACGACGAGAGTTGACATTGCTGGTTCTGGAGCCTCGTGTTTCCTCTCGTCACGACGAGAGTTCATGTTGCTGGTTGCAGTTCAGACGTTTTGTATGCGTGTGTGTTTATGAAGTCTTTTTTCCGTGATGATGTGTAATACTTTTGTATCAATCGATTTTTGTCAAATACTTTACTTCTTTTATTTCTTTGAAAGTTTAGATAAAATTAGATAATATAATAACTTATAGCTTAGATACTTTTTATTAAACCAAATCAGGTTCCCATGCTCAGGTACGCGAGTGCAGGATACCTATTATAACATGTATTATGGTGACCCTAAGTGGGCGGAGTCAATCAAGATTTTTTCTATTTTTGTTACTTCTGGCTTTATCTGTGGAAGAATACCGAGAAAACTCACAGACGCGGGTGTCTGATTTTTGCGGGCAATTTACTGGATATTAAACGTCAATCAACCCACTATATAAAACACAAAAAGCCGCATCCCAGAGTTTTTTAGCATTAAGCCAGAAAATGAAAAAAAAAAATACACAAAAATATCCTGATTGACTACGCCCGTTCAGGGGCACTACTTAAAGCAGTTTCGTTACACTCGGCTGTTAAATTTGTTATCTACTTTATATCTTCATATGTACCTGTTCAAAAATTTCAAAACTATAAGCATTATCGTCGTCTGTAAAATAAACCACCGCAGAAAAGGAAGAGTCATAATTTTCCATCAACCAATCCAATGCCGTATCTCTCTGTTCATCCCCTTTGTGATTTTTCGGTTTTTCCTTGCTCCCCTTCCGGTGTAAATAGGTAAATTTGATACCAGTAGCGACAAGAAGCTGGTTGATGTGTAGGTTTGTTGTGTTAGAGTCTTCTACTATTATCCAATGGAGGTTCGGAACGTTCCTTAGTGTATTTGAAAGTCTTGTTAGATCTGCCCTTTGTGCGAGTCTGTAATATGTCGGTGTTATACAAATTATCAGTGGACCGTGCTCCTGCTTAACATTCAAAGTTGGGTTTCTGTTTCTCAAACGAAGAAGTTCTGATTGTATTTTGTTATTTTCTGAAACAAAGATTTAAGAATGGTCATTCTTCATTTTTCAGAGTATCAGTTTAAAGAAGCAGAGGTACCAATGGGGTATCCGAATGTCAAAAGTCCGAAAGGGCAGAGACGAAACCAATGGGCACTAATTGTGCTTCTTTGCTTGCTGATTTGTTTCTTCATTCATATGAAGCAGACTTCTTACAATCTCTTCTAGACAAAACAGATCGTAGACTGGCTCTCTCTTTCAACCTCACGTTCCGTTATATTGATGATGTCCTTTCACTAAACAATTCTCGATTTGGTGACTTTCTCCATCTCATATATCCACAGGAGCTTGAGATAAAGGACACAACGGATTCTAGGAAGTCTGCTTCATATTTAGATCTACATCTCGAAATTGACTCTCAAGGAAGACTTTCAACAAGGTTCTATGACAAACGTGATGACTTCAACTTTCTAATCGTCAACTTCCCCTTCTTGTGTAGCAACATTCCGTCCGCTCCAGCTTATGGAGTTTACGTATCTCAATTGATTCGTTACTCCAGAGCGTGCGGGACTTACATCGATTTCCTTAGCAGAGCGACACGTCTGACGCAAAAATTGCTCACACAGGGTTATGTTGCTCCTCGGTTGCTGTCTTCACTCAAGAAATTTTACGGAAGACATCATGCACTTATAGACAAATATTGGATTTCGATCTCTCAGATGAGTGCAGATGTTGGTTTGTCATAGGGTGTTGTTTTGTCTTCCTTTACCGGATTTGACACGCTGAATGGACAATTGGCAACGCGACGGGTGTGCTATAGCAAGCAGGAACTGCTTACTCTTCCGGAGCACCTGAGTTCACTCTTGTTTCGACTGGAGTTCGCGTTGTTGATTGATATTCAGTTGTTTTGTGTTTCCATATTTTACATGTTGTCTGTTTTTGTCCCGTTCTTGTTGGTGTTTACTGGTTTTGTGACATTCGGATACTCCATTGGTACCTTTTCTTCTTTTATCATTAGCGTTGTTTAGATAATATTGATTCCATATGCTTTTCGATCAACTCAAAAGATCTCTATTTATCCTGGATATGGAAATGCAGTGCGGCAAAAAACGATAAAGACCGTGTTTATTTAGGGACCAACCATTAAACTTGAAGGGGGGGGCTTGTTTTTTTCCTAAAAAAAGATTCTGAAAATTATTTTTGATCAAAAAATATTTTGGCAGCTGAGGGTAAGAAAAAAATGGTCCGTCCCTCGATATATTTTAAACAATGTTTTATACCTCAAATCGGACTCTTCCATGACCATTTCGAAATTAAGGTCTGGCAGTTAAAAGTCCATCAGTTTTCACTCTATCATTTATTTATTATCTTGAATAATTTGCAACTGATTTTCATGTCAAACCTTGGATTTTTCTTGATTGGAAATTAAAAGTCTTTATCTGAATTAAATAAAATGTCGATGTGTGTGCTACTAAAATAAATAAAGTCATTACTTTAAGAACATTTTTGTTCTTTCTATTAGTCTAGATTAGATACAACCTATGCATAGTAAAATAAATAAATTTGAGAAAATTATTAGTTGCATTTGCATTGAAAGGAAATTGGGTTTATTTTCTTGTAAACTTTTTATAAAGCGAAAGAATATGATTGGATTAACGACCATTTAAAGCACGCCTATTATCGTAAGAAAACTTTTATTAAATCCAGTTTAAACTGGAATGTAACAATGAAGTTTATATACATTTCATTTGCACGGACTCCTCGTGAAATGTGATTGACAGGTGTAAATATTAATACGCTAAATTGATTAACCGAATTTTAATATTTTCATGGAAAAAAAATATATATTTAACCAAATTTTCGAACTGAATATATCAATAAATTTATTTATAAGTATTAACTGTAATAATGTTTTGGTTTATAGAAGCAATAAACTAAATTTTTAATGGTGCACATTTTACATAATCCGCTTCGCGGATTATTCAATGTGCACCATGAAAAATTTAGTTTATGGTTCAATAAACCAAAAAATTATTACAGTTAATTCTTAAATAAACGTACCTTGTTTCATCTTCAAAAGAGTAAAAGACAGAATGGCTATCACTAAAATCAGTAAGAAAACGACTTTACATAAATCCAGTCTTCTCGTCCAAACTAATTTCACTGTATCCTGTAATGAAATCATCCTTAAATTAGACAAATAACAAGGACCTGAGTAATTTGGTGGTCTAAGGAGCTGGTTAAAATATCACGCCAACGATCACTAGTCAGTTCAAGTCCCGCTTTTTTATTCACAAAAACTCCATCATGTCCATGTAACTGCTTTCCCTTCCGGAGCACCTGTGTTCGCTTTTGTAACGACTTTAGTTCGCTATGTTGATTGCTATTGTTTTGGAGTCATTTTGTGTTCATTGTTCTTGTTTCGGTTTATGTGCAAAATACACATGATACAGTAGAGCTGAACATATTGTGACAATTGATTTTTACATTATGATATTCAGGCGTGTAGAAACCCGTACGCAAAAACGCAGTTGCGTACACGTGGTCAAATCAGCAAAAATTTAAATCAAATTTAGCAAAACATCTTTACTGTTCACCCTTTCTCCACCGGCCACTATTAAAAACGAATGTGCCAGAAAGACACGATCCAGGTATTGAAATGATTTTGATAAATTTACAAAAGCAAAATTTCACAGAGTGTGAAACGCTTTTCTGGATTAATCTTCATCAGACACGCTAGGAGTAGAAAACTTGGAAAACCAGTAGAATATTAGATTTGATAAAACAAAAAATATTACAACAATGACCAAACAGATAAATTTATCAATTTTTAAATTAATATCCAAACGTTGTCAAATTTTGGAAATATGTAAATCATTTTGTGTTCTAAAATTATATATTGTCTTCATTTATAGGTCAATGCTTTTTGAATAGAAAGTTTTACAGTAATGATGTTACATCCATTATGTCTATATTACTAAATACCATCATCATTGTTCATCTATTGTACTATTTCTATTATGGGTCATAACCAATTCTATTGATTGTGTTTGTGCCAATAAAATATTGTCTATTGTCTATTGTCTATGTAAATTGTGTCTTTCCTACACACATTCCAGTACTCGAAAATATATAAGAGCCGACGTGTGTAAGACATAATACTATCCGAACTAAAATCTATCCAGAGGAGAGTATTCAATATTAAATGTTTTCCTTAGGACACTATTTAATAGTAGAAAAGTTTCCACCCATATGAAAAAGTATCCACTGTTTAACCATTCATTCGTCACAAAGATTGAAAGAAGTGACTTGTCGAAAAGTATCTTATGAGCATTTAATTTTGTCCACATGTAAAACTGGTTATTGAGTTGACACTGAACTGTTTTAACCTACACTAACAGTTCTTAATTCGTTAATCTTTATCAGTTGTAATATTTTGATTAATATTCCCATATTTTATAAATTACACACATGTAAGGCTATGACCTGACAAGGAAGGGGTATGTTGCAATAAATTGTAACTAAAACATTCTTTTAAAACTCATGATTTTGATTTTCACACAACTTTCAGACAAAATAGGAGAAAAAGCAGTACATTATAGCATAAATTTTGTCCAAACAGACACTTTGAATATCTCATGTTTTATCATCTCCTTTTGAGGTTTTTGAAACACACATGTTTAACTATGAAATATTATCCTAGATAACATTTAACAATTAGAAACAGTCTCAGAAGATATTCAACTAGTACTATCAAATATCATCCTGGATGTACATAAATAAAATTATTAAATTTTAATGAAATACTATGAAATATGGTTCTTGATAGTATTTAATGATAAAAATATCCTGGAGGATATTATTTAACTATTAGATATCATCCCTTATGAAACAGTATAGATGCATGATAATGTATCTATGATTCTGGGAATAAACTTTGGTTATATTTAATTGAATAATTTCTGACTATGAAAAAATATCCGGGATATTATTTGTTTATGAAATATTATCCAGAAAGATATTCAACTGTCAAATTTCATCCTGGATTATAGTTTTAACTCAAATGTAAAAGATTATAAGGATAATCTGTAAACAGAAATTGTTAACTTGTGAGGTTTTTTTTAACAATTCCAAAGCTCTATTTCTCTTTGATTGGATATCACCTTCTAGTCTAGGTGAACACTTTTCAGACAATATGAAGTTAAGAAGGAAACAATTTGATAGCAATGGAAAACATTTAATGATAAGAAAGTATCTCTGGAAAATATTTAATAGTTAAATGTTTTCCTCAGGACATTATTTCATGGGGGATACAATTGAATGTTACACGTGCACCCAATATCTCAGGGTACCGTTTCCTAATCCTCAACTCATACACATGGATTTTTGTGAAACTCAGTTTACAGTCATTACATTAGAAAATGATTTGATTATTTTTGTGCATTAAAAGAATTAAAAATACCGTTTGTCTTTGCTTTTAACAATAAAATATGTTAAGATTAATTAAAAATTACCTATAACTTTTATTTCTTAATTCGTTATAAGAACTCAAATATCTTGTTTAAAAAAAGCTAGTGATTTAAAATAAAATAATGACTATAATGGCTATAATATATATTTTTTTTATTCGCGAATATTGAACGAGAAGAGTTAAAACTCAATAAAGAAGAAATACATGTAAATAATAACCATTCATTAAATCTAAACAAATGCTTTACCATTTTCATTGTAGATCTAGTAAATATCTGGAAATATGAAAATATGTTTAATATTAATATAAACTTTAAGATTGAATTGTTTTACAAATTTATGTATATATTTGTACAAACAGGTTGTATTCATAATTTATCAATATAAAGTACAGGCTGTAAAAAATATCTATTCTTAAGATTTGTTAATAAAAACAATTAAGGTAAGTTTGGTATTGATTTACAATTTGAGAACAAGTCACAAAAAATCTTTCAGATTGACTTGTGTAAAATATGTGTACATTTTCATAACAAACAATGACAACAATTTCAGTGGCGTACAGTGGAAGCAACTGCTCGCAAAAAATACCCAACAAAAAAAAAAACCAAACAAACAAAAAACATAAAAAAATTAAAAAATGTTCTCCTTCATGAAAATGTTGAAAGTAATTGTACTTTACTGCTTCCTTTGTTGTCCTTTGTCTCCATCACATCTACCGGCGCGGTACCAAGAAAAGACGTACGGGATTATGTCCCCCTTTAAACTGCCAAATAAGCTTTTTGCGCTAATTCCACATGAAAAAGGCCTAAAACATTTTGCGCCTCGCTTTGCTCAGCGTAAAACAACCTCCACCCCGTACTAAACTGGTCAAACCTGTTGTTCTGTACAGAGACGTACGTTGGAGCAGGTTGACCAGTTTACACCCCGTCCTAAACTAAATATTGCTTCCAGTTTGCTAGTTATCCCCGCGCTAGCGAAAGCGCGGGGATAATGATTTGCTGTTCGATGTACGTACGTCCGTACGTATTGCGTTAATGTCCAGGATAATCTTTGTAACCACTGGGAGTAGAAAGATGAAACTTGGGTCATTGATTGCATTGTGGGTGGGGACTGTGCCGAAGGTTTCGGAATTTTGATATGGCCCCTAGGGGCTGGGCTGCATAGGTAGCCTAAGGGCACATTATTCCTTCATCACGCAACTCCTCCCAGGTTATTTGGAATACCGAACTGAAACTTGGCTCAGTAGTTGCACTATGGATGTAGATTCTGCCGAAGGTTTCGGAATTTTGATATAGTCGCTAAGGGCTGGGCTGCATAGGTAGCCTAAGGGCACATTATTCCTTCGTCACGCAACTCCTCCCAGGTTTTTTGGAATACCGAACTGAAACTTGGCTCAGTAGTTGCACTATGGATGTAGATTATGCCGAAGGTCTTGGAATTTTTATATGGCCCCTAGGGGCTGGGCTGCATTGGTAACCTAAGGGCACAATATTCCTTCGTCGCGCAACTCCTCCCAGGTTTTTTGGAATACCGAACTGAAACTTGACTCAGTAGTTGCACTATGGATGTAGATTCTGCTGAAGGTTTCGGAATTTTGATATGGCCCCTAGGGGATGGGCTGCATAGGTGGCCTAAGGGCACATTATTCCTTCGTCACACAACTCCTCCCAGGTTTTTTGGAATACGGAATTGAAACTTGGCTCAGTAGCTGCACTTTGGATGTAGATTATGCCGAAGGTTTTAGAATTTTGATATGGCCCCTAGGGGCTGGGCTGCATAGGGACCCTAAGGGCACAATATTCCTTCGTCACGCAACTCCTCCCAGGTTTTTTGGAATACCGAACTGAAACTTGGCTCAGTAGTTGCACTATGGATGTAGATTATGCCGAAGGTCTTGGAATTTTTATATGTCCCCTAGGGGCTGGGCTGCATAGGTAGCCTAAGGGCACAATATTCCTTCGTCGCGCAACTCCTCCCAGGTTATTAGGAATACCGAACTGAAACTTGGCTCAGTAGTTGCACTATGGATGTAGATTCTGCTGAAGGTTTCGGAATTTTGATATGGCCCCTAGGGGCTGGGCTGCATAGGTAGCCTAAGGGCACATTCCTTTGTCACGCAACTCCTCCCAGGTAATTAGGAATACCATACTGAAACTTGGCTTAGTAGTTGCACTATGGATGTAGATTCTGCCGAAGGTTTCGGAATTTTGATGTGGCCCCTAGGGGCTGGGCTGAATAGGTAGCCTTAGGGCAAAATCCTTCGTCATTCATAATTCTGTACATTACTGTCACTCCCACCACCAGGGAAAAGTCTAATATTAATACATATACATTTGATAGTATAATAGTCATAGTTTATTTCTTCCGTAAATGACTCTTTTCAGTGTGAGATGACCAGGTTGAGATGCGAGCACGTGCAGCGATCTCACACTGGTCAATTATCCAATAATAACCACCGGTACTGATATTGATCGATGATGTCGACCAATGAAATGCACTGTTATTTTATACTTTCGGTTTTTAGAATGAAGTCCTCTAAGGTTTCAGAATATAAAATTTAATTTCTTACGGAAGAAATAGGTACTTACACGCGTTCTTGGAAAACCGGCAATGATCTTTCACTCGTGATAGAATTTTTTGGGTCTTTTGACTCGTTCCGCTGCGCTCCACTCGCAAAAAGACTGAAAAATTCTATCACTCGTGAAAGATCAGCCGGTCTTTTCCAAGAACTTATGTAAGAACCTATAATTCTTTCAATTATTTGCCCTTATACTATCAAACACCAGAGTAGCGCGTGGATATGCAGCGTGGCTGCTTCTACTAGTTACAAATGAGTTACGCCACTGAATTTTTCATTTCAACTTTGTTTTGAATGTTCACATCAAAGGAGCAAGAGATAACACTGGGACATCAAATATAATGTTCCACAACCCTGTAAAAATATAAAGTACATCACAGTTTTCTAACTTGCAACTACATAATAAGATAGTGGTCTTACATGTATATTTTGTATGATTAGCTTTATCCTATAGTATACTGGTTTAATAAACTTTTTGTAGACTTTTGTGGAAAAAATAATAACATGAAAAGTATAATATAGACGTAACTAAACATTTGGTATACAGACAGTTGGGGATGTGGTCTACGCAACTGGCTCTATGCCATGTGACCATAGTCCATTTTTACGCTTCAACGACTCTTATATGAAATAAGGTCTTGTTTAGACGTATCAAAACGTCTTTGTTTAATTACATGAAAAGTATAAAACCTATGCATTTGATAATTCTTAGACGGTTGGGGTTGTGGTTTACGCTAATCACACCATGTTGTGTGACCCTGAACCCCTTTTCACGCTTCATCAACTCTGGGTTTTTTTTAGCCGTAAGCTTTTGTGGAAAATGAAAAACATGAAATTTTGTTCTACAGTGTTTTTTTATCATAAAAATATGGTCTGGATCTGATTTTTTATGAAAAATATCTTGGCATGATTTTTTTGCTATTAACAGAAATTTGATATCTGTAAAATTTCTTAGTTATTTGCGAATAAAAAGCTTCGCCGAGTGCAGCATGATATGACCGCAACATGTTACATGAACGCTGTATGTTTGAGGCAAATTATGCCCATGGTAGACTGATAAAGTTGTTTTAACACATGCCACCTTTGGTGAACTTTCCACCCACTTTTTACAAGGAATTCATCACTTTTTTTGCAAAAGCAGACCCCAAAAAATCGCTGCTTCAAAAATACTTGCTGCCTTTCACTTTTCCCCCTTTTTGGTCCCTCATTTAGTAACGGAAAATATGGGGTTGCAATTATAAATATTTCAATTTGCATCCACTGCTTGATAAGACTTAAATTGCCAAAAAAAAAATCGGACCAGAAATAAAAAAGGAACATTTTTGCCCATTTTATGGCCATCAATTTCTATTTGAAAAAAGGGGGACTCTATAATCAATCCCATCTATGGTGTAATGGTAAGACATGTCATACCAATTGACCAAAACAGAACCAAAGTTATTGTGGGACCAAATATAATACTATACCCATACTCGTAAGAGAGGGAGCTGTATTGCAATCACATTATCCATCTGTTTGTCCGTCCATAACAAATTTTCGTAACAGATTTCTCGGCTTCAACTGAAGGGATTAATTTCAAATTCAGTAAACAGCTTAAGCATGATGCGTTGTACCGTGTCTTCCCTTTCTAGGTCAGTTACGCATCTTTATTCTGTATTTTTGAGCCGAGTTAAGACTTTTTAAGTACCAAAATAGACAATGTTCCCTAACAGATTTCTCGGTTTCTACTAAAGGGATTGATTTTAATTTTGGTATAAAGCTTAAGCATAATGAGTTGTACCGTGCCTCCCCTTTCCAGGTCATTTCGGTCATCTACTTTATGTATGTTTTCTGAATGGTCGAGTGGGTGTACGACTTAATGCAACCCCTTGTTTGAATTTTTTGCCCTTTTAGGGCCCCTAGTTTATAAACGAATGAAAAGGGGGCCTCAAAATATAAATTTTCACAGCATTTGGTTAACCATTTGTGCTTATAAGATATTCAATGCAATGGTCCATGTTAATATTTTAAAGAGACGTGCATTATGAAAGAACCGCATAACTATCCATCGAAAAAAAATCTTATCGCGGAAGGTTAATTGAATATCATTAATTTGATTGCAAGGAGTCAGGAGGCCATCGCTTTTTCTAATCTGGTCCTATATCGATCTATTTTCAATTTCTACGAGAGTTCGCGACGTGACAACGAGTTGTAACAGATTAACGCGCCTTCTTCCATTCATCTTTTCTCCGTCAAGACTCGGAAGCCGAAGACTTCCGAGTAAAAACCGTTTTATTACTGAAAATTATTAAAACAAGGTTATCGATACCACAAATTAGTCAACTCTTTTTCTAAATTCTCCCACAAGTATCGATCTCTTATTGAAAAAAATAATTGTACACGTCGTTTTCTGATAGTGAAAGGAATATCACATCCTGAATTTTATAGTAGTGTTTTTTTATAAAGCTCACAAGTTTAAAAACAATCATTGGAAATGAAACAAGAGGCTCCCAGGAGCCTAAATCGCTCACCTTGCTTGATGTCAACCCTATATTTTGTAGAGCTAAATGTGCTGAACATTTAAGCAAGCAACAGTTTTTTCTTTATCTACTATAGTTTTCATTCTATATGCCAAAAACACGAAAAACCGTTATTTTAGGGGCTGAAACCCCTATTAAGGGTCATCTGACAACTTCAATCCTATTGAGACTTTTGTAGAGCTAAATAAACTGAACGTTTTAGCAAGCAACAGCTTTTCTCTATCTGCTATAGTTTTTATTCTATAGGCCAAAAACATGAAAAAGGTTATTTTAGGAGCCATAACCCCTATTAAGGGTCATCAGACGACTTCGATCCTGTGGAGAATTTTATAGAGCTAAATGAACTGAACATTTAAGCAAGCAACAGCTTTTCTCTTTCTGCTATAGTTTTCTTTCTATAGGCCAAAAACATGAAAAAACATCATTTTAGGGGCAGTAACCCCTATAAGGAGTCATCTGACAACTTCGACCCTATGGAGACTTTTGTACAGCTAAATTAGCTGAACATTTAAGCAAGCAACAGCTTCTCTCTATCTGCAATAGTTTTCATTCAATAGGCCAAAAACATGAAAAAACATTATTTCAGGGGCCGTAACCCCTATAAGGGGTCATCTGACAACTTCGACCCTATGGAGACTTTTGTACAGCTAAATTAGCTGAACATTTAAGCAAGCAACAGCTTCTCTCTATCTACTATAGTTTTCATTCTATACGCCAAAAACACGAAAAACCGTTATTTTAGGGGCTGTAACCCCTATTAAGGGTCATCTGACAACTTCAATCCTATTGAGACTTTTGTAGAGCTAAATAAACTGAACGTTTAAGCAAGCAACAGATTTTCTCTATCTGCTATAGTTTTTATTCTATAGGCCAAAAACATGAAAAAGGTTATTTTAGGGGCCATAACCCCTATTAAGGGTCATCAGACGACTTCGATCCTGTGGAGAATTTTATAGAGCTAAATGAACTGAACATTTAAGCAAGCAACAGCTTCTCTCTATCTGCAATAGTTTTCATTCAATAGGCCAAAAACATGAAAAAACATTATTTCAGGGGCCGTAACCCCTATAAGGGGTCATCTGACAACTTCGACCCTATGGAGACTTTTGTACAGCTAAATTAGCTGAACATTTAAGCAAGCAACAGCTTTTCTCTATCTGCAATAGTTTTCTTTCTATAGGCCAAAAACATGAAAAAACATCATTTTAGGGGCCGTAATCCCTATAAGGGGTCATCTGACAACTTCGACCCTATGGAGACCTTTGTAGAGCTAAATGAGCTGAACATTTAAGCAAGCAACAGCTTTTCTCTATCTGCAATAGTTTTCATACTATAGGGCAAAAACATGAAAAAACGCTATTTTTCACCTTTAAGGGGCTGTTACCCCTATAAGGGGTCATCTGACAACTTGGACCAAATGGAGACTTTTGTAGAGCTTTTAATGCTGAAGCAGTAGGGTGGCATCAGATTTCATCTATCTCTTATACTTTTTGATTTACAAGCCAAAAACAGTAGTCTGACCCCCTGGTCTATTTTTAGTAACGGTGGCCATGTTTTTTGACGGATCAAAAATTGAAACACAAGTTTGGTGCAGGACACCCTAAGGATCATTCATACCAAGTTTCATTAAATTCTGTTCAGTAGTTTCAGAGGAGAAGATTTTTGAAAAATTGTTTACAGACGACGACGACAGACGACGACGACGGACGCCAAGTGATGGTAATAGCTCACCTGGACCTTCGGTCCAGGTGAGCTAAAAATGGTTTCAAAATTTATTACGGAAATGATATGAATTGAATATTTTGGTTGAATCTTTGAATTTAGTGGGTTTTTTTGGCAGAAATATTGATAATTTGATACTTACTTTAAAACTTCCGTAAGCGTTTTTACTACATGTATTGTCATTTTTAAGCATTATAGCGATCAAGCATGTCGGTTTTGTGTGATGACACTTCACCAAATCAGTATTGTTTAAAGTGTTCTGTCGGATTTAAAATCGATATGTTTGATTTTTTTTTTTACATCAGTTGATTGATGATTCTCAGCTAGCTGTCAGTAACATCAAGTGTTCTATAGAGAGTTCCTTTACCGTCCTTTCGTTTGTTCTTCATGTTCTTGTTATCTTTTGTCTAAGGCTCTCTCTAGTGGAATTGAACTGTGATCGATTTGATTTTTATTGTGTGTTAAGTTTGTGTGCTTTGTCTAGGAATATTGATAGAGGGAAGAATGGGCGCAAAACTAGTTTAACCTCGCCACATATTATATGTGCTGTGGTCTATGTATGTCATTGACCATTTCAGGACTGTATTTGAATTATATGCATTTTATTTAGACCATGGGCAAATTGCATAACCGCGAGCAGCGCCTTCTGGCCTCGTTGAAGGCTGCTGGCGGTTGTCCATTGTGGTTTTTCTGAATTGCCGCTTGATTGTGGGCTGTGTCGCGTTCACTTATTCCACATCTCATTATTTTCTATTACTCTCGTTTCGACTGGAGTTAACGTTGCTAAATTCGGTTTGGTTGTTTTGTGTTTTTATGTTTGGTGTGTTGTTGGTGTTGTTGTGATGATTTTATTTGTCTACCGATTTTGTCTTTGTATTTCGGTATAATGATGTTTGATTACACATTTGCTTCTTTCGTCAGTCAGTCTAAAAACGGTAAAAAATCAGTGGACAAGAAGGAGAACAAGAGGCTCCCGAGAGCCTGAATCGCTCAGGACACCCGGTCCTTAAGCCATAAGATTCTTTTCTTTAAGGGGTCATCTGACAACTAAGGCCTAATTGAGATTTCTGTGAAGCCTTTGTAAAGAAATGCATGTTTAAGCAAGCAACATTTTTTTCTCTGCATTAGTTTTCAATCTATAGGACAAAACATGAAGAGACACTATATTTGACCTTTAAAAGGCCATAACCCCTATAAAGGGTCATCTGACAAGTTTGACCCAATGGAGACTTTTGTAGAGCTTAATGAGCTGAACATTAAAGCAAGCAAAAGGTTTTCTCTATCTGCAATTGTTTTCATTATATAGGGAAAAGTGTTATTTTTTTTACCTGTAAAGGGCCATAACCCCTCTAAGGGGTTATCCGACAACTTGGACCCAATAGAGATTTTTGAATAGCTGTATGAGCTGAACATTTAAGCAAGGAACAGCTTTTCTCTATCTGCAATAGTTTTCATTCTATAGGAAAACAAATGCTTTTTTTTTACCTTTAAAGGGCCATAACCCTTATGAGGAGTGATCTGACAAGTTCCACCAAATGGAGTCTTTTGTAAAGCTTAATGAGCTGAACTTTTAAGCAAGCAACAGCTTTTCTCTATCTGCAACAGTTTTCATTCCATAGGGAAAACGTTATTTTTTACCTTTAAAGGGCCGTAACCTCTATAAGGGGGTCATTTGACAAGTTCGACCCAATGGACACTATTGTAGAGCTTTATAAGCCGAACATTTCAGCAAGCAACAGCTTTTCTCTATCTGCAATAGTTTTCATTCAATAGGGCAAAAACATGAAAAAACGCTGTTTTTGACCTTAAAAGGGCCATAACCCGGATTAGGGTTCCTCTGACAACCTCAACCCACTGGAGACTTTTGTGGAGCTTTTGACTCTGAAGAGCCTAAGATCCTTCGTTTTTTTTTTGTATCTGTTATGGTTGCTGAGTTATAAGCCATTTTAAGTGGTTTTGCCCTATTTTCTATTTTTAGTAACAGGAGCCATGTTTTTATCGAATCATTTTAAAATAAGGATCGTTTGTTACCAACATGTCATATACCATTCCTGCAAAGTTTCAGTTAAATTGGTTCAGTGGTTTCAGAGAAGAAGATTTTTGAAATTGTTAACGGACGACGACGGACGCATAGTGATGGCATAAGCTCACATGGCCTTTGGCCAGGTGAGCTTAAAAAAAGATAGACAAGAATCAAAACACACAACATAGCAAATAAAACAGAAAAAAATAAAATGCAATCAACAAAGTTCGTAACATAACACCAAAGTTCGTAACATAACACCAAAGTTCGTAACATAACACCAAAGTTCGTAACATAGCACCAAAGTTCGTAACATAACACCTTCGTTCGTAACATAACACCAAAGTTCGTAACATAACACCTAAGTTCGTAACATAACACCAAAGATCGTAACATAACACCAAAGTTCGTAACATAACACCAAAGTTCGTAACATAACACCAAAGTTCCAGTTAATGATTTTTTTAGCGCCTGGCACGAGTTTTGTTTATTAACACTCATCAGGGGCTGGTTGGAAAATCCCAAGCAATGAGTATGAATAGCATATTTACAATGAAACTAAAAAATACACGAGTTATTCTACAAGTTATCCTAATTTTCTTTTGGTTTTTGACCTTCCAATGTTTTGATTCAAATGCTGCTGATGAGGGCTGTTTGTGGACCAGAGGTCCCCGATGGTAATCACAAGCCTGGTCGTCAGACTTGTCTGACACGAATTTACCATTAAATTTTAATATTTTTTTTGTAATTGAAACCGATCGTTAGATTCAAAAGCGTTTAAAACACCACGTTTCTTTCGTTGTACTGCACATGGTCGATATCCTTGGTGCAGGATTTGGCTTCCCTGATTGAACTTTTGGCTTTGAGTACTTTTCATTCAATACTCTTCCAAAGTTTTGATTCAAAAGCCGCTGACGAGAGGTTACTCCTTGATATATCGATATACAGCATAACCAAATTAGCCGTTTTATACCCGTTAAGGTACTGTATTTTGAATATGACCACAGTCTGGATACGTATGATTTACTTTAAAGTTCAAACAAAGCACAAGAACTCACTTGTATTGCTATTCGGATAATTTTTGTGTTTTATGCTCCTGTTCTCGTTCGTGTTTACCGATTTTTCTCTTTGCCATTTCGGACTTTTGAACACTTACAGGAACCGAGTTACTCTTGTTTCGACTGGAGTTCGCGTTGTTCATTGATATTCAGTTATTTTGTGTTTCCATGTTTTAAATGTTGTCTGTTTTTGTCCCGTTTTTGTTGGTGTTTACTGGTTTTGTCTTTCCCTTTCGGACTTTTGACATTCGGATACCCAATTGGTACTACAGCTTCTTTGACATGCGAATGCCCCATTGGCAGGGACAACCAAAGCTTTAACACTTGTTAGTCGTTATTCGAAAAAAAAAACATATTGATTTCGTCATTTTTATATAATAGATAGCATACTTCCAAAATACATTCAATGGTCTTTAATGAACAATTGAACAAGTTAAAACTAATTTCATTAAAAAGTTGGTACTTGTTGCAACAGTTGCAACTTGAGTGTACACAACATATATAAAGAAAATGTAACGTTGTAAATTTTAACATCGATTTCATTTTCTTTTTTTCTCTTTTCTTTTCTTTTTTTTTTTTTGCATATCAAATTATCCGATACATGTTAATTGATGTACATATATGTTCAAACAGGTTGTAGTACAAGCTGGAAAAATACTTGACAATAAAATCCTTTTTGTGGAAAAAAACAATAAAGGTAAGTTTTTAGTTACATGACTTCAGTTTAGGTCTACAAAACTACATGTTGGACATTGATTGAAAAATGAGAGCTGCTATATAAAAAACCGCCATTCAAAAAATCATTTGATGTTTATTTGATCTGAATAGACGAGATGGTAGAGATTTCATAATTTTAATCAAATCAAATGGAACGAAATGAATTATTTACACAAAATATTATGAATACAGATTAATTCACAATTTAGCATAGGACATGATTCGTGGTTATAACGACCACTCATCTCTTCCAATTCTAACGGCATCGCTTCAATATATATTTATTTTTTGCATTACTACTAGACCTGTAGACCACAATGGAAGAGGCCGGAGGTTTAGAACCACAAAACCTGACTAAACCTATTACAACTAATGACATGCATTTACCCGTATTTTCTTACAATCAAATAGATCAGAGTCATGCATTCGTTAGACATTTTTGAGAACAACTTTACTATGATAATACAAACCTAAATCCGCATCGCTGAAGAATTTTACGTGGTAAACAATGCCATTGTTATTCAGAATTCTTGGAGCAAAAAACCTGGCTTAAACAACTATAACTTATGACATGCCTGTACCAATGCAGACCTAGGTAAGGACCATTGCTGGCTTGGGTTACCTTGTGACAAACTCCGCGCAGTGATCGGCTCCATCCGGAACTACTTTCTGTCTTACAACAGTGGACGGAACGGGAACGGGCACTGCGCTGAGTTTGGCCTTAAGCCTGTGAGTGGGACTATCCCAGTTCGTTAGTTTTTCGTTACCTTTTAGTTAATTTGTTGTTATCTAATATTTCATATAGGTTTTTGATAATGACATCTGTGAAGTTAGGACGGCATGCCAGTATCAACAGCAATATATTAATTGTTATTAATATTATAGTCATGTGTTACATCTTATGGAAAATAGAACACAGTTCAAGTGGTGTGTATATTATAAATATGAACATACAAATGAACCATTATAACAACATAACAACCATAAAACAGTCGCGGGGACTTGCTTCTTAGCCTCTATCAATATTTTGTTAGAGTCAATGCACCATACGAAAAAAAAGATATTCTACTTCCATTACCTCCTCTGCTTTTTTTTTTCGTATGGTACACTGACCCTAATTAAAGATTGATAGAGTTGAGCAAGTTCCTCTGACACCATTTTTAACTGCAATCAGGAACGCGAAATCATGCCGAAACGAGTTTGAAAGTCGGGTGCATCAAAAGGCACAAAGTTCCTGCTTTTTTGCAACACATTCTTTGCTTTCCCAACGATCGAGTAAAGTACATGTATTACAATGCAAGAAATATCATGTAAAACCTCACAAGGTATGTATAACGTTCCTGCTTGTTTTGATGAAGCAAAAATAGTACCAATGAGACATAAAAATGTCAGATGTCTGAAAAGTTACACCAAATGCAACACCAGAAGGATAAAACACACAACACATCAAAAGGAAGCAACTGATCAGCAAACACTAGTATCGAGTAGCGCCATGGCATTAGTACATGTAGAACGTAAGCTTAAATGGCATGGATTGGAAAGATCTTGTTTTTCCTTTCGTAGATATTGAAAGTAGCAAAGAGGCACGTATGGGGCATTCAAGTGTCAAAAGTCCGAAAGGGCAACGACGAAACCGGTAAACACGAACAAAAACAGAACGAAGAAACACAAAACACGAAATCAATCGAACAGAAATCAACAACGCGAACTCAATATAGCTTGAATTTAGCTTTATTGTTTGGGGATTGTTTATCTTTGTGTTAATATTTAGTGTTCAATATTTTTTTTCAAATATATACATGTGCTACTGGTTGCAGAAAGTATTTTTACTTGCATGTTTATTTATTTTCAATAGTAGTGCACCGAAATATTTTTAGAGATAATCTAGTAAACAACGTAGAGACATTTATATCAGACAAAGATCACTTTGAAGACAATTTAACACACAATTCCGAAAACATCGGAACTCAAAATGGAGACACTAGGACAAGTGAAGAACGCAAACATTTACATGAGGGAAACTTTGAAACCAAAGAAGAAAACTTGAGGACGCACGAAGAGAATCTTACAAACCAATGTCATGCATTTGCAAAAATACAAGACATCATGCCTCTTTTATTCTCTATAACGCCAACATTTCACAAAATTGCAGAAAGTTATGAAACTATACAACATTCCAACGTTTTTTGGCTTGTAGCGAAATTCTTTTGGATGACAATTAATGATTCCAACACAATAACTAATAATAATAATACTAAGGAACCAGCCAATTATTCTGGTAAAATGTTCACTTACCATCTTGAAAAAGGTATAGATGCATCACGAACAAATCTAAAAAGAACCAACTACCAAGACCGTGCTTCCCATTGGTTAAAAACAAACCATAACTCCTCCCATCACGCTGTCCTCTCTTATGACAATGATGATGACCAATACAACTTGGAAGTTTTTGAGCAGGTACGTTTTATTTATATATATAATTTGATTTTTTAAAGAAAATCGATTAAATTCTCGAGAAAAATGTTACATGTATTAGTACAAATAGTATATGGAAGTCGTTAAGATTGCTTTATTCATCAACTCAAGTCGGAACGAAAGTGACTTCAGGTGCCCTGGAAGGGTAAGCAGTTCCTGCTTGTCGCGACACTACTGTTGCCTTGCCAACAATATATAAAATAAAAATGACCCCAAATTTATGACAAAAAATTTTGCCGCGTCAGACGCGCGGTTCGTCTATCTTTAAAAGACTCCTCAGAGGCGCTTTACTCAAAATATTGTAAATGCCAAACACTTTTGAAATATGAAGAGCAAAGTATACAACCCAAAATGCCAATTTTACTCAGATTTACCTATGTCTGGGTTGGTAGACAATTAAAACATATTATTCATAGCTTTTTTGTGTTCTTCGACACTGGCAAACAAACAAGAAACCGGAATCATGTGATTGTTAAAGTTAAAAAATCTTCTACCATTGCCGTCAGTTTTGAATATTACCTTGAGTAATTTGGCTTAGGTGATAATTATTCTAGAAGTTTTTGTTTTATTTTGTAATGTCTTTACATATGAAGTACAATTTTAGTTGAGCTTCACCAAGAGGTTATCAATGCGGCCTGTAGAAGGTTCCAGCTGTTCCGACAGTAAGCCATTCGAAAAAGGAAAAAGACATGTAATTGATTTTTATTTTATGCTTATATATATATGTATAATTTTAACTTATATACGGCTTTTTGTACAAATAGTTTTGAAAGGTTCTTAAATCTAACTTACAATAAAAAACTTTGCCGAGCGTAACATGATACGACCGCAACATATCGAACCCTGTACGTTTGAGGTCTAATATGGATACATAATTGCTCTGGACACATGCAGCCCATGGTGGACTAACAAAGTTTTTTGACAAATGCAGCTTTTGGTGGATTTTCCACCCACATTTCACAGGGATTTCAATTTTTTTTTCAAAGAAGCAAAGAGGCACTAATGGGGCATTCGAGTGTCAAAAGTCCGAAAGGGCAACGACAAAACCGGTAAACACGAACAAGCACAGCACAAATAAACACAAAACACAAACTTAACCGAACGGATTTCAAGCAGAACTAAATAAATTATAGTTACAAAAATATTACCCCTTTTGGCTCCTTATTAAGGGTTTCTACTAACTTTCACTTTTGCCCCTCTTGGCCCCGGCCTAACGGTAACTAAGGGGAGGGGGTGTCATAAATCTATTCCTTTATTTTGTAAATTCACTATTTGACAAGATTAAATAAGCATTTTTTTAAATCGTTCAATAAAATAAAAAAAAATGATTCGGCCCCTTTTGGTCCCTATAATTACACAACGGATAAAGGGGGTTTATCCTCAGTTTTTTTATCAACTACTTGACTAGACTTAACATGCAAAAAAATCAAATTAAATCGGACCAGAAATAAAAAAAGTTGCATTTTTGCCCCTTTTTGGGCCCCTTATTTCTAAATGAATAACGGGGGACCCCAAATATCAATCCCGTATATCGTTTTATGATAGGGAATATCAATGTAAATTTTTATCATGTTTATAGCAATAGGCCAACCAAAACCAAAGATATTGTTGGAACAAGTGATTGAATTTGAATTTTTGCACATCTGTATGTAATTAGGTTTGTCAGATCCATGTCCATTTCTCTATCATTTTAACTGTCCATCATATTGACCAATGATGTTCAATAAAAAAAGCCATTGAACCCTTATATTTCCGGAGCGCCTGAGTTCACTCTCGTTACTACTAGAGTTCTCGTTATTTTTGTGTTTCCGTGTTTTACATGTTATCAGTTATTTTTCCCGTTCTCGTTGGTATTTACTGGTTTTCTCTCTGCCCTTTCAGATTTTGACATTGGGTGCCCCCATTGATACCTCTGCTTCTTTCGTCTCAGATTCACTCACTGATGACCTACCTTTTGTCTTACTAATTCACGGATCGTTCCTTTTAGATAATTGGGTATTTTGCTTGGAACGTGACATACGAAAACTCATTTCCAACTCAAATCAATGGCTTTGTGATACATGTCAAAGTAATGCGGCAACAAGATGATCATCAAATAGAATTCGAATTTGATATTCAGGAGTATTTCGACGAGACTTTAATTTTTCGAATCTGCTGTACACCGGAAGAAAAGATCATGCAACATGTGGATAATAAATACACAGAGGTAATAACTCATATGAATGAAGAAGAAAAATACCAAATGTCGAAAGTCCGGAAAGCCAATCACAAATCGGAAACATGAACGAGAATAACATGAAAAGACAGACAATATAAATAGAAAATAAAGAGATGTGGAATAAGTGTACGCGACAAAGCTCACATATCAAGCGGTAATTCAAAACAATAGTTACACTAAAGTATGTCTCGCCTACCGGCACCATCAGAAATAATTATTCTTTCTTACTTCCACTATATTTTGAATTTACATGGATTTTCAGTTTCTGAGATCAAAAGATGTTTATAGAACTTAAACATTGCTAATATATGCAATAAAAAAATCAAAGTCACTCAACCAGAAAATCAAGGTCCAGGTCAAAAGATGGGGATGCAACTGTGCTAAGCTATTACTAAGGCATATGCATACCAAGTTATCAATCAGGACAAATAATACTTGAGATATGGAGGTGTTTGCAAAACCTTAACATTGGTATTACATTAATATATGTATTGAAAATTGTCAAAGTCACTCAACCGGAAAATCAAGGTCAAGGTCAAAAGATGGGGATGTAACTGTGCTAAGCAATTACTGGGGCATATGCCTACCAAGTTTCATCAACCTAGGACTTATAGTTCTTGAGATATGGAGGTGCTCACAAAACTTTTCCATTGCTATATTGTCAAAGTCACTCAACCGGAAAATCAAAGGTCAAGGTTAAAAGATGAGGATGCAACTGTGCTAAGCTACTACTGGGGCATATGCATACCAAGTTTCATCAACCTAGGACTTATAGTTCTTGAGATATCGAGGTGCTCATAAAACTTTTCCAAAAAGTTAACCCCGCCGTCACCACCGCCGCCGCTGCCGCCGCCGCCGGTAAAGTAACACCTATGTCCCGCTCTGCTTCGCAGGCGAGACAAAAACCACAACGGAAAACCGCCAACAGCCTTCAACGAAGCCAGTAGGCGCTGCTCGTCGTTCTGCAATCGGCCCAAGGTCTAGATAAAATGCATATATATATTCAAATCTAGTCCTGAAATAGTCAAAACATACCACCTACAAACAAGAAACAGATAACACCAAAAAAAAAACAAGTACAAATACAGAATAGTAATCAACAACAGAAACTCAAGTCGAAACGGAAGTATACTGAGGTGCCCCGAAAGAGTAAGCAGTTCTTCTTATTGTTTGAAGTCACGGTTCGCAGCATGCACGCTTTGGGCATATTTAGTAGTAAATTATCAAAGCAAAAAAGTAAGGGCCTATGAAAATAGTCTAACGTTTCTCTTATATATGTCGTTTAAAAAATCGAAAAACCATAGGACGGGAATAATAAATCTAAAATATCCAGAAGTAAAACGATATAAGGTTATTGCATATGTAAAAAGTTAAGACGTAGAAGACCGCAATGGTCCTGACATCATTTGTACTGGCATTTAAAAAATGGTGGGTTAAACCAGATTTAAAAAGAGGTTCTCGCTCTCTTCTATTGCTATCTTATGGTCTAGTAGTAGCATTAAATAGCAATAGTAATCCAAGCAGAGAAGACAGTCAACTCCCTAGCCCAAGGGTTACCGTAACCGAATCGTTACTTTTGGCATGCGAAGATATAACAAACCATAACATTAGAAACTAGAGGCTCCCAGGAGCCTGAATCGCTCACCTGATCTCTTATGCCAAAGTTTGAATAAATTTCACAAACTTTCAAGTATACAAAGTTGCAAAACAATCCTTTCAGTGGTTTCAGAGAAGATTTTTGGAAATCAGTTTAAATTAATAGAAAAAACAGTTAAAGGGCAATAACTACTGTAAGGACCTTTTGATGCTGAACAAGAAAATTTGCTTCCGATTTTCTTTATCTCTTTTACCTTTTGAGTTATAAGCCAAAAACAATGGTTTGACCCCCCTGTTCTATTTTTAGCAAAGGCCGCCATGTTGGTTGGTCGACATGTATATAATTCACAAACTTGGTAGAGGACATCCTAAAGATCATGTATACCAAGTATCAATGCAATCCCTTCAGTGGTTTTAGAGAAGAAGATTTTTGAAAATCAGTGTAAATTAATGGAAAAAAACAGTTAAAGGGGAATAACTCTTAAACGGCTGATCTGACAATTTAGACCCTGAAAATCACTTTTGTAGATCTCAATGAGCTAAACAATTCTGCAATGCTAACTTTTCCTCTAGCTCTAACGGTTTTCAAGATATTGTCCAAAAACTGCAAAAATGGTCAATTTTGATGATTAAAGGGCAATAACTCCTATAAGGAGTCGTTTCACAACTTCAACTCAACGAAGAGATTCGTAGAGCTTTTGATGCTGAACAAGAAAGGTTGCTTCGGATTTTCTCTATCTTTCATACTTTTTGAGTTATAAGCCAAAAACAATGGTCTGATCCCCCTGTTCTATTTTTAGCAACGGCGGCCATGTTGGTTGGTCAACATGTATATAATTCACAAACTTGGTAGAGGACATCCTAAAGATCATGTATACCAAGTATCAATGCAATCCCTTCAGTAGTTTTAGAGAAGAAGATTTTTGAAAATCAGTGTAAATTAATGGAAAAAACAGTTAAAGGGGAATAACTCTTAAACGGCTGATCTGACAATTTAGACCCTGAATCATTTTCGTAGATCTCAATAAGCTAAACAATTCTGCAATGCTAACTTTTCCTCTAGCTCTAACGATTTTCAAGATATTGTCCAAAAACTGCAAAAATGGTGATGATTAAAGGGCAATAACTCCTATAGGGAGTCGTTTCACAACTTCGACTCACTGGAGAGATTCGTAGAGCTTTTGATGCTGAACAAGAAAGGTTGCTTCGGATTTTCTCTATCTTTCATACTTTTTGAGTTATAAGCCAAAAACAATGGTCTGACCCCCCTATTCTATTTTTAGCAACGGCGGCCATGTTGGTTGGTCAACATGTATATAATTCACAAACTTGGTAGAGGACATCCTAAAGATCATGTATACCAAGTATCAATGCAATCCCTTCAGTAGTTTTAGAGAAAACGATTTTTGAAAATCAGTGTAAATTAATGGAAAAAACAGTTAAAGGGGAATAACTCTTAAACGGCTGATCTGACAATTTAGACCCTGAAATCATTTTTGTAGATCTCAATGAGCTAAACAATTCTGCAATGCTAACTTTTCCTCTAGCTCTAACGGTTTTCAAGATATTGAACTGCAAAAATGGTCAATTTTGATGATTAAAGGGCAATAACTCCTATAAGGAGTCGTTTCACAACTTCAACTCAACGAAGAGATTCGTAGAGCTTTTGATGCTGAACAAGGTAGGTTGCTTCGGATTTTCTCTATCTCTTATACTTTTTGAGTTATAAGCCAAAAACAATGGTCTGACCACCCTGTTCTATTTTTAGCAACGGCCGCCATGTTGGTTGGTCAACATGTATATAATTCACAAACTTAGTAGAGGACATCCTAAAGATCATGTACACTAAGTATCAATGCAATCCCTTCAGTAGTTTTAGAGAAGAAGATTTTTGAAAATCAGTGTAATTTAATGGAAAAAACAGTTAAAGGGGAATTACTCTTAAACGGCTGATCTGACAATTTAGACCCTGAAATCATTTTTGTAGATCTCAATGAGCTAAACAATTCTGCAATGCTAACTTTTCCTCTAGCTCTAACGATTTTCAAGATATTGTCCAAAAACTGCAAAAATGGTCAAATTTGATGATTAAAGGGCAATAACTCCTATAGGGAGTCGTTTCACAACTTCGACTCAATGGAGAGATTCGTAGAGGTTTTTGATGCTGAACAAGAAAGGTTGCTTCGGATTTTCTCTATCTTTCATACTTTTTGAGTTATAAGCCAAAAACAATGGTCTGATCCCCCTATTCTATTTTTAGCAACGGCGGCCATGTTGGTTGGTCAACATGTATATAATTCACAAACTTGGTAGAGGACATCCTAAAGATCATGTATACCAAGTATCAATGCAATCCCTTCAGTAGTTTTAGAGAAGAAGATTTTTGAAAATCAGTGTAAATTAATGGAAAAAACAGTTAAAGGGGAATTACTCTTAAACGGCTGATCTGACAATTTAGACCCTGAAATCATTTTTGTAGATCTCAATGAGCTAAACAATTCTGCAATGCTAACTTTTCCTCTAGCTCTAACGATTTTCAAGATATTGTCCAAAAACTGCAAAAATGGTCAAATTTGATGATTAAAGGGCAATAACTCCTATAGGGAGTCGTTTCACAACTTCGACTCAATGGAGAGATTCGTAGAGCTTTTGATGCTGAACAAGGAAGGTTGCTTCGGATTTTCTCTATCTCTTATACTTTTTGAGTTATAAGCCAAAAACAATGGTCTGACCCCCCTGTTCTATTTTTAGCAATGGCGGCCATGTTGGTTGGTCGACATGTATATAATTCACAAACTTGGTAGAGGACATCCTAAAGATCATGTATACCAAGTATCAATGCAATCCCTTCAGTGATTTCAGAGAAGAAGATCTTTGAAGAAAAGTTAACGGACGGACGGACGGACGACGGACGGACGACGGACGCTTAACGATGACAATAGCTCACATGACCCTTCGGGTCAGGTGAGCTAAAAACTATGATTTACAGTTTTAATACATGAAGTGATTTTTTAAATTCCTGCATAAAAAGTACACATGCGCATAATGAAGCGTTGAACATTGCAAATAAATACATTGTTTCTATTCTTTTGCTAGAGTATCTCTAGGGGCCTGGATGGCCGATTTGGCTGACTGATGGGTTTTTATTGTCGTGGCTAAAGGCTAAAGACTATATATATTGCCTATAAAGGTAAAGACTCGCTATTTGCCATGGGTCGTTCAACACATGACACACCACCGCCAGTATTAGCTGCTCCATAGTATCCTTTGTTGTCGATGGATGCATGGTCCGTCTTCAACCACGGGGAGGTACTGGTCGGAATTCTGGAAGACAATGGCAAATTGGTCAAAGGCGCCGGTTTAAATACCACGCTATTAATTACTAGTCGATCTCTCCTCACGTTTTGTTCGAGTCCCATTTGTAATTTACAAAAAAAGGAACTTTCCTACCAGCACGTGATTACCTGCCAAAGGTCGGTGGTCTTCCAGGATCTCCGGTTTCCTCCACCATTAAACCTGACCGCCCTATACGTTAAACCCGTAAAAAAAACAGAGTATTTCTATTTGTTCGGTTTGTTATTCTTTTTGGTAATGTAATTTATATTGTTATTTTTAGATGTTGGTTTGGCACACTCAGACAGTGGAACCCTGTGTAACAAAGATATAAAAGTTGGGACATGAAAATTAATTTTTTTCGTGCTTTATTTGAGATATATCCATTCTAAAATTTTATAAAAAAAAAAAACCCATAGAACAATCAACATAGGGATGACACGGACAACCACGAAGCTTTGATAAGGATTCATGGCCCAGAAACATGCATATGTACGAAGGGACTTAGGGGGGGGGGCTATGGTGAAATTCTAATTAAAAAAGCAGGAGGTAAAAGCGCAGACAGTGCTTTAAATTAATAAAAAGGCAGATGACAGGATGGTGTTTGGGACTGAAAATTAGAAAAAAATAAATGCGGGTATCGATTTTTCCGAAAATAAAATATCAAAAGAGAGATTTGGGTCTCTATTTACATGTCAGAATACAAAAATGATGGGTTAATATATTTTTATTTTTTCTTTAATAATGCATGTTGTCCAAATAATAATAAAGGATCTACATTTCCGATATTTCCAAAGCCCAGACTCGCCATGGCTGGGTCCGGGGTCGGTCCCCAGTTGTTGCTTCCCCATTGGTTGTTGTTATTGTTGTTGTTATTGTTCCATCCTCTTTGTTGTTGTTGCTGCTGCTGCTTCTGGTCTCTCTGTATATTAAAGGCTTTCAAGTTAAACTGACTCCAAAGGTCATTATTTTTGTTGTTGTTGTTGTTTCGGACATTGTTTTGCCAATTGCTATTTTGTCTTTGATTAGTGTTTTTATTATTGTTATTCTGTTGCTGTTGCACTGGCTTTTGGTTGTTATTGTTTTGTTGTGGTCGATTGTTATTGTTGTTGTTAAGTTGTTGGTTCATGTTATTGTTCTGTTGTTTTATATTATTCGTGTTTCTGTGGCCGTTGTTATTTTCACGCTGTTGATTATTGCTTCTGTTGTTATTTCCTTGTTGGTGGTTATTTCTGTTGTTGTTTTCTCTCTGTTGGTTGTTAGGTCCATTGTTATTTCCCCGCGGTTGATTGTTGTTGCCTTTGTTGTTACCGTTTTGTCGGTTGATGTGTCCGTTGTTGTTTCCGTTTTGTTGGTTGGTGTGTCCGTTGTTGTTTCCGTTTTGCTGGTTGGTGTGTCCGTTGTTGTTTTGTTGCTGTAAGTTATTGTTTCCGTTGTTATGTACTCGCTCTTGGTTCCTATAATTACCACCTCCTCCTTGCATGCCATTATTGCCGTCAGTTACATGTAAAGGGTTGTTGATGTTTCGTATTTTATCCATGACGTTAATTGACGGCGGAGCTATATTGATCTCGGGTTGCTGGTTGCCATTGCTGGTAGGTTCTGATATTTGTTGACTAGGTTGAGTCAGTGCCTGTTGTTGAATGCTGTTCCCTAGTGTTCCCTCGTTGTTTGAGGTTTGCTGACTTGTAGAAACCTGGCTTCCCGATTCAACTACTGGTTTTATACTTTCTTGGACTGGTTCCATTATGCTTTCTTGCTGGGCATCGTTTACATTATTGGGTAGTGACGCAACGCTGTTGTCAACCACCGCTTCAATATTTGTGTTCGTGTTATCAACGGCTACAGTCTCCGGCGAACTCTCAACTATGTTTTCGACATAATATCCCGAGCCTGGGGCACTCACGGGGCCACCGGACATATAGACTCCGCTAAGAATTGGGTTGGGAGCAGAACCATCCATAACGAAGCCAATGTCAACAGCTACTTGGTCAGTTTCCGTGGATGGGCCTTTCGAAAGTACAGGCATTTTACGTTTTTGAACAATGTCGACAACACCTTTGTTGTTGTTTGCATCCAAAGATGATTTCACCTTAACATTTAAAGCTTTAGGTTTGTCATGTATGATATTTTCTTTCACAACATTTAAAATTTTCTCCGGTGTAGTATTTTCTGACTTTGTTGTTATTTTTATTTCGCTTTGAGCTGGTTTTCCTAGGATGATTTTCCCAATCTTTTGGTCTCGGCTTTTCATTACGGCACTTTCAATTGTTTCATTCGTTCCTGTGGTATCGATGTTACTGTCAACAAATCCAGCCATGGGCTGCATATCACTCACAGAACTTGCAGAATGTGCCCATTTTATCTTATCTGCGGGGACTCCTAGTGAAATGCTACTATCGGGTTGTCCAACAACGGCATTTCCCATGCCAAGAGAGTTTTTAACTTTAGTAACTGCAACGTCGGTAAACGTAGAGGAAGATACATCTGTTGGTGCATCCATTGGTGCATCCATAGGCGCATCAACAGGTGCTTCCGGTGTTTGTTCCGTTGTAATTTCTGTCATTTGCGGCGACATGGTTTTGTGAGAATGGACATGCTTATCAATTATATTCAGATTTCCACTTGTGTAAATAGTTTTGCCTGGCCTACTGGCTGGTGAGCATGTGCACTGACATTGTAATTTATCGTCTGGTGGATTATGTAACAAAGCATTTGATAGGCTGAAGGTGACTGTGGAAATTGCTAATAGGACACTTCGTAACATTTTGAATTTTGGAAGCCCTGTTGATAAAAGAATCAATAAATAAAAACTTTAATTTCATGTTATTGTAGATAGAAGGTGTACATATTGGTCAATCGAGTGTTGAACTGATCCGAAAAGGCAAAGACAAAATCGGTGGACATAAAAACGTCACAAAAAAACTAAATACGCAATATACCACATATTACTCAACCCCAAAAAAATGCAATCAGCAACGTTAGCTCAAGACGAAACGATTCATTATTACAAATTATTATATTTTGAAACTTAATATTTTGTGCTTTAATTCGGATAAAAAGATACAAAAATTTATATAACTTTTTGATTTTTCTTCTCTGTTTTAGTCTTATATGCTTATTAATAATTTCATGTTCACACATATGTTACACAAATAAGTCAAGTGCGTGTTTACTACAAAAATTCTTTATAGAAATACCTTTTAACGTGTTAATTAGGCTAAAATATGCAAAGTTTTATCATGACACATTCAAATTAAGAAAGAAAATAAATGACAGTCAAAATATGTACATATCATACTGTTTTATGCAATGTTTATAAATGATGCTTAATTTTAAGATAAGAATTTTTATTTTTATAGTTCTAATTTAGTTTTGAATCATTTGCAAATATATTTTTGAGACAAGTAAAAAATTAAAGGAAATAATAAAACTACCAAACTGGAATGGTCAATCTAAAATGTATAAGAAGAAATTACAAAACAAAGAAAAGACACAAAGGAGAAAATGAAGATCGCAATGTCCTGACTTTGTGATGTTTGTACAGGCATTTAAAAAAGGGTGGGTCTGATGGTGAGAGCCGGTCATGCCGTTGGTGTAGTGGTTAACGCATCGGGCTACTAACTCCGAGGTTCGTGGTTCGATCCTTGTCTGGGGTGAAAGTTTTATTTACCGATTTTCCCACTCTCTCTTGACACCATTTGCGAGGATGGTCTCAAGAAACAATACTAGTCCTTCGGAATGGACGAAAAAAAGTTGCCCCATGTATAGGGAGAGCAATACCCTGTGCACGTTGAAGATCCCCTTTGTAGAGTTCGATAAGAGTAGGGTCAATGAAGGCCGTTTACAAAGGCCACACTCGCAAACTGCAATTTATAGAAGCATTTAGCTTGTTTCCCAATTAAGGATAAATAAAAAAAATAATTTATGGCGCAAATAGACCAGCAGTAGTCACTGTTGAACATGTTGAATGTACGAATAGACCAGCAACTACCATTAATCCGTGATATTTACAATAGACCAGACCAGCAACTACCATTAATTCATGATATTTAAAGTAGACCAGCAGCAGCCACCGGTCCATGTAAAAAAAAGGTTGATATGGAATGTGGTATGTGGCAGTTATTGGTATCTCTTATCCATTCAACGGTCATTAAATAAATTTATTCAGAATGACACATAACACAAAAATAAAGTCGCAATTAATCATGATTGATTAAAGGAATATATTCTTTCAATTATTGTCCAATTATATTTTCTTTCATAGGGAGACATAATTTCCTTTTTTTTTAAATCAAACCATTGAATTTTGTGTGTTTTTTTCTTTTGCTATCTTATGTTTGCTTCGTCTGTATGAAAGTAGATGACTGTAAAACGCTGGATTGATTTCTTGGATTAATTCCCTTGTGTGTCATGTGTGTTCTAACAACACGGACATATTAAAGATCGCAATTGTCCTGACCTTATGCAGGCATTTTTTAAAACAAAATGTTGTGTTAAACAAGATTTTATGGCATGCAATCTTCAGGAGCACCTGAGTTCACTCTCGTTTCGACTTGAGTTTACGTTCCTGAATACGGTTTTGTTGTTATGTGTGTGTGTGTTTTATGTTGTTGTGTGGTTTGTTTTGTTATGATGATTTTTTTGTCCACCGGTTTTGTCTTTGTCTTTACGGTTTTATGATATTGATTACCCCTTAGGTACACCTTTGCTTCTTTTAGAACTAAAAAATCCCTGTAGGTAGCAATTCAGATCACGATGAAAATATTGTGCGGAAAAGGTGCACTTGTTCATTTTGTCTTGTACCCATACCTATATAATTGAAAGACTTTTTTCGCATGATTATGTGGTAATTATAAAATATCATATTGATCCTATAATTTTTCTCTTAACTTTAAGATATTTTACCTTTCTAAGCATCTAAATCCACAATGCAAAAGGGACTTTGTTTTTTGTGAAGTTACCTTAATTACAATTATAACCGCGACAACTAATTTAATATACAGATACGTGTCATCGTTTGTCACGGGAAATTAAAAACAAAAAAGTCTTAAATAAAATTAATGGGAGCACCTAATTAAACCTTATGGATGAATCGGATTCTTTTTGTACATTGTCAATATTAATTTTTATAATTATTTTATCTGATTGATGTGTCATATTAATTTATCAATTACATGGATTATAATGACAGTTTTACATTTAGTTAGTACACCGCCATTTGGATACAAAACTTTCGTTTGCATGAAGGAAGCGCAGAGGTACCAATGGGGCATTCGATTCTCAAAATCCGAACAAGCAAAGTTAAAATCAGTAAACACAAACGAGAACAGCACGAAGAATAAGACAACATCGAAACACACATAAAAACTTGAATAGAAATTAACAATGGAAACTGAAGTCGTAACGAGAGTGAACTCAGGTGCTCCGTAGGGGTAAGCAGTTCCTGTTTGCTACAACATACCTGACTATTTTGCGCAAAATTTATTTAGTTTGAGATATTGACCACTTGATAGAAATAATGGGATGTGGAATTAGTGTACGCGACACATCCCACAATCAAGCGACAATTCAGAAAAACCACAATGGACAGCCGCCAGCAGCCTTCAACGAGGACAGTATAAGCGCTGCTCACGGTTTAAAATTGGCCCATGGTCTAAATAAAATGCATATAATTCAAATCCAGTCCTGAAATAGTTATAGATAGTCCCCCTCCTTAAACAAAGAACAGAGAACACCAAAAAGACAAGTACAAACCAAAGCTTTGTCAAGGATTCCTGGCTTAGGACAGGCACATGTAATATGTGGCGGGGTTAAACTAGTTTTTGGGCCCAACCTTCCCCCTATCAGTATTCCTAGACAAAGCACAAAAACTAAATGAATCTTCATTAAGTTTAGAATATTATAAACTAACCTTTTAACTAAATAAATGTTTTCCATTTGCCGTTTCTTTATGTTGGTTGTGTCGCCTACACTTATTCTACATCTCATTGTCGTCTATCTTATAATTGGCAATTTTTGCCCCTTAATATTCAAGAAAAAGGTAGGAGATATTGCAAAGCTGATAGGAAGACGCATGTATTGGGATTTTAACAAGGTTCTAATGAAAAAAAATAAAGATTTGGAAAATCTGACCACAATAAAAAAAAGTTATTTGGGGGGGGGGCGTGGTCATACTTTGACCACTCGTACATGTAGTGGTGTAAAGGTGAAAGATACATTTATCATTGACACATTTAGTTGACAGAATTTTTTTAGGTATACAAAGAAAAAGAGCGATCAAAAACAGATGAAAAATCAATATGCACATGGGTGCAAAAGCCGAGTTGCCGTATTTTATTAACCAAAACTTTCCTTGTTTTCATTTTAAAAACCCCTTCCAATCACGCATGAAAAATTTTGTGAATTCAACCGTACATATACAATGTAGTTTGCAACATTATGCCAAAACTTTAATAAAATCGATTGAGAACTTTTCGAGTAATTGTCCTGAAACCATGTTTTTCTGCCGCTCTGCCCTTGATCCTTGAACAAAATTACCCAAAAATCATTAGGATTTCTCCTCTTATAATTGGTAACAACATTACAAAGTTTCATTAAAATCTGACTTTTTGAGTAATTGACCAGAAACTGCTTTTTAAGTAAATTTCAAATGTTTTTCTGTCTCTGTGAACTTGACATTGAACAGATTTACCCCAAAATCAATAGGGTTTCTTTTCTTATGGTATGTAACAATATCCTAAAGTTTCATTAAAATCAGTTGAAAACTTTTTGAGTTATGGTCTGGAAACCACTAATTCAAGAAATTTTCTAACCTTTTTCTGTCACTGTGACCTTGACCTTGAACCGATTTACCCCAAAATCAATAGGGTTCCTCTTCTTATGATATGTAACAATATCCCAAACTTTCAATACAATCGGTTGAAAGCTTTTTGAGTTATGGTCCGGAAACCACTAATTCAAGAAATTTTCTAAGGTTTTTCTGTCGCTGTGACCTTGACCTTGAACGGATTTACCCCAAAATCAATAGGGTTCCTCCTCTTATGGGATGTAACAATATCTCAAAGTTTCATTAAAATCGGTTCACAACTTTTTGAGTTATGGTCCGGAAACCAATTGTTGACGCCCGACCGCCCGCCCGCCCAGCCGCCCGCCATCATCATCACAATAGCCGAGTTCAACTTCGTTGCAACTCGGCTAAAAATAAAAGTAATACATCAGTTTTGTTTTAATAATTTTTAACCCTTTTGGTCCATGTTTAACTTAAACGTTAGGGACCATAATCCCCAAAATGCAAATGGGAGCTTTCTCTGTTATTTAGAAACATCATATTAAAATAACGTAACAATTTGCTGGCACACTACAAAAAATATTTCTTTCATAAAAACCATTTGTCCAGACAAACTCTTTTAATTGGCCCCTTTGAAATCTATTTTTTCGAAAACGATAGGAGATATTGCAATGCTGATTAAAAAACACAGGCAGGGATTTTTACAAGGATTCCAATAAAAAGATTTCGAAAATTGGACCACAAATAACAAGTCGATTTTATTTGGTGTACCCCTTTCTTACCCCTCGTAGCAACGTTACAGTTTAACATGCATCAAAACTGTAGTAAAACCTTCCTTTAGTTGTTACAAACATCATACTAAAATCTTATAACAATTGGTAATCCACAACTTAAGTAATCGCACAGAAACCAAAGTGTCCACAGACGACGACGTCGCCGACGCCAACGTCATAACATAATATGTTCGCAAAAATTTTGCGGTTTTATAAAATAAAAACCTTAGTTTTCCAAAATCAGGAAGTATTTACCACTTATCATGCTAAAGCTGCATATCAAATGTGAATTTAAAGTCGATAAATCTAGTATGAAGTTCGAACCACCAGAAAGACAGGCGGACAGATGGGTAGTCAATGTGACTGCAATATAGCCCTATCTCTCTAACGAGTAAGGAAATGATCAAGCAACAGTATATGGAGTTTACGTTTCAAAGACAGGGTTATGTTGCTGTCTTCACTTAGTCTCAAGAAATTTTACGGTAGACATCATGCACTAATAGACAAATATGGGATTTCTATCTGTCAAATGAGTGCAGATGTTGCCTTGTCATAGGGTTTTGTTTTGTCTTCCTTTATCGGATTTGACACACTGAATTGAAAATTTGCAGCACGACGGGTGTGCTATAGCAGGCAGGTTACTCTTTGGGAACACATGAGTTCACTTTCGAAACGATTAGGGTTCGCGTTGTTATTTGATTTTCAGTAGGTTTTGTCTTTGCTGTCTGTTTTTTTTTTTTGCCTGTCCTTTTTTGTGTCTACTGGTTTTGTCTCTGCCTTTCCGGACTTTGACATTCAGATGCCCCATTGGTACCTCTGCTTCCTACATAATTATGTAATTTGATTCAATTGTACCCGATAAAGTTAAAACTAAAAGTATGTTTATTGTCTCTTTTTATACCCTGCCCTTAGGTCTTCAATCACCGGGACTGGCTCCGCTCAATCAATATTTTGTTAAAGTCAATGTGCCATGCAAAACGAGAGTTAACACTAACATAAGTAAAGTATGTCTCGTCTGCCGGCACAAGGGTATTCCTCAAAAACTACCAAAGTCATTGAACCGGAAAATCAAGTTCAAGGTCAAAATATGAGAATACAGCTGTGCTTAGCTACTCCTGGGCCATATGCATACCAAGTTTCATCAATATTGGACTTATATTTATTGAGACATTGAGGTGGTCATAAAACCTAAACTTTGCTACTATATAAAATTGTCAAAGTCACTTATCCGGAAAATCAAGGTCAAGGTCAAAACTGATGGGGATGCAACTATGCTTACTATTACTAGGGCATATGCATACCCATATTTCATCGACCTAGGATTTACAGTTCTTGAGATATTGAGGTGCTCATAATTATAACCTTATCATAAAAGTTTACGCTGCCGTCACCACCGGAAAAGTAAAAACTATGTCTCGCTCTGCTTCCCAGGAGTGAAAAATGCACGTGTTTTTTTTTTGTTCTGCTTCCAAGGAGTGAAAAATTCACGGTTTTTTTTTGTTTTTTGTTTTTTTTTCGAATGGCACATTGACTCTAACAAATATTGATAGAGAGGAGCAAGTTCCTGTGCTCCAATGTAATTTTGCCAATAATTTTTGGAAAGAGAATCTCTGATGTGTCTTGACAATGTTATAGATGAAATGCGCAGCTCATAAGAAACATTTTAAATTTGTTGCTAGTCACTGTCATAAACACAAAATAAACTAAAAACAAGTCATATGGAAAACATATGTTTATTGTTATTTTATCAAAATATCACAGTATCTTTTATGAAAACAGTAAGGCAAAAAAATGTATTTTTGTTCCCTGCTTCCATGCCTTGAAAAATAAAGTAGAAGGTAGGAGGGCAATTATTTTACAAGACAAAAATAGAGGCAGTCAGAAAGCAGGAAACAAACATTTACATTTATTTAGCCTAAAAGAGTATTCTTATGAATAAAAGGGAAGAAAACCTAAGCTGCAAATTGATGATAATGCTAAATAAAGTCATGAAATACCAGACCAAAAATAGAATAATTTTTTTATTTGATGTTGACAACCCCTTACCAAAAGTTTTTATTATGACATTATAATCCCCAAATTGTCTTTATTCCTAGGAATTCACAATAATATTACATCTCTGTTCCAAATTGATCATTTACTTTATAAAAAGAAATGCTTTAGATCTTGATATGATGAGCCTTCTATGACACAATTATCTTTTCATTTTTATTAGCAGCTGGTATGATTGCAAATAGATTTTTTGCTTTAAATTACAAAAAAAAAAATTCTCCCTACACTGTACCTATCTACCCAATCCTCAAACCATTGGACCAGTAACATCAAACAAATAATTTGTAAAGGGTGGCCCCATAAAGAGACAATTTAGATCAAGCCAAATAAATTCTTTATTAAACATTGTTTCAAGGAATCAATCAGGGGTGTCAATATATATGGCTTGATTGCTTTTGCCAGATTTTGCCTAATGTACATTTATTGTACATGTAATCTTCTTTTGAAAAAAAAAACGCCGAAAATCTATTAACAGTGTTTCTAACCTATATCTTGAAGTGATGTAGTATTAAGCTACATGGTAGCCACTTATAGAAGAAATGACAATAAAATTAGCATGTTTTGAATCTTGTACTACTTTTAAAGTATTGTTTGTGAGTACAAATTTTGTGGGTATTTCTCAAATACAGAAATTGATTTTTAAATGTAAAGTAAAATTTACAATGTACCTTGTATTCATATGTAGTTTTTTTTCTACAAATTAATGAATTCACAAACCATGCAGGACTGTTTCCAGAAACCTATATAGAACAAAGGGTGAAAGAAGAGATGTAGGCCAATTTTGGTTAAAATTAGTACCTGATGATATGCCACTGCAATGTAAAATTTGAATTCCAAATCCATGAATATTTTTACTCAGCAACAATAGTACTTTGAATTCACAGTACCGGTAATTCATTAAAAATAACAACGCATGCAACTAATAATAAACTTCTAAAATCTACAACTACTAACAAATATTTATATCAAAAATCTACTTTTTCAACATATATAAATAAATTAATAATGAGATATTTACAGTGTATAAACTCTAAAAATAACTATAAAATCAACAAGTTGATTGCTGTGATGAGATTTCATGTAGTTATCTCCCCTGAATCAAAGCAAATATATAAATGTTAACTGTATGTTAGTCAGTCAATCTATCACCAGAGGGAGCGTCTATCAGCACTGACATCTATACTATGGCGCTAAGGACCATGGGAAATATGTCAACGATATTCGGGATATTACCCACAATCCTTAGCGCGATAGTAAAGAGGTCAGTTTTGATAGACGCTCATTCTGGTGATAGATTGGTGCATATATGACATGTTAGTGGCATCATTATTATTTAATCAAAATATTTTGCCTTTCAAAGCAAAGGTACCATCATATAGTAGGTAAGGACTTAGGTCATTAATTGTTCAAATTACATGTGATTAATAAATATAAAATAAAATCTGTGAGAACAATTCAATAATATCTGTAAGAAGTAAAAGTGTGTGAAATAATTGCACACGTCACAACCTACATTCAAAAATCCATGTGAATGGAAAAAAATCAGTATAAACTTTTATTACAAATAAATACAACTGTGTTTAAAAAAAAAAAAAAGGGGGAGATAATTTTTTTTTTTTCTTAATTATTTTGCATAATTTAGAAACAGCTTTTAAGTAGATCTAACCGAAATAAATATATAAGATTAAGAGATAAATCTTGTTTACCTAGTAAACATTTTAAAAATCCCCTCAAAGTGAGCATTGAACTAAAGATAAAGGGACAATTTGAGTTGGTGAATTTTCTTTATGGGCATTTCCCTTAAAAAACCTTGTAACATTTACATAAAATACAGATAACAAAAATATATTTGCTTTGACTTTAGACTAGTAAAGAATAATGTATAGCACTAAGATAATGACATGATATCATTTATACATCTTTGGAAACCCTAGGGTTGACTCAGTCATAAGAAAAGTGCAATCAACCATGGGTTTCCTACGGTAACATCCAAACAGTTATATACATGTATACATTTGTACATTTTATGCATTAATCCATTATTTGGGGGGTTACCCCTTACCCTACCAACCAACCATGTTAATAAACTATACTAAAAACTTCCCCTTTGCAATTTTTTTTTTTTTATTCTAAAATTGTGCTTGTTTTGTTAAAGGCTTTGAAATTTATAAACATTTTTACAAAATTTATATATGGGGGATACAATGTATATAAAAAAATCTTTCAAAGTAAAAAATGACAAGATTTTGTTAAGCAGGAAGTTGGTGAGTGACAGACTTGAAATTGATTCCAACATTATAGAACCCCACCACGATACTGTATACTGTCAAGTGGCTGTGATTAGTAGTTGCTGAGAAAACTGTTATGAACATTTCTTTCCCGGCGCCTGCTGCCTCCCGACAATTTTATAACAATTCGTACCTATCATAGCTATGTATCCAAAATATTCTTGTAGGGTTAATCGAAGAGAACCAAACATTTCATAAGGTTTGGCCTTACATGTAGATCATGCAATTACCAAATATATATAAACATGATAAAAATCAACAAAAAATATACATCTATAAATATACCTTTGTAACAAACATTCTCAAAGGCAAGTTTTTTTAAAGTATTGTACCTTAAACTACATTTACATGGAGAACTTATCAATCTCATCAGTAATTCGTTAAACATGGATTTAAATTTAACCTACATCATGTACATGTAGACATTAGATCTCTTAATTTTAAGTAAAAAATTACTTTGCTTGCTTATATACAACATTTACCAAAAGTGTCAGAGTTGTACAGTTACTGTTTACATACAAGTAGTTTTGATATACATGTACATGTATACATTTTAGGATAGTTACAAAATTTACACTGTGTTTGTGTTGATGTACATCCAGTGTCACAATTCCTCTGGTTAAGGCGGACGTCAAATATCTAGTTAAAAATGGTTCATCCCAGTGAAATATTTCAAAATTTTCAAATTTCAAATATATAAAGAAAATCTTTAAATTATTTCAAATTTTCTTTCGGTTCCAGTGGATTCGATATTCATTTAAAAAAAATAAAATCAAAACATGTTTTGAACATTTGTACTTGTATTTTATGAAGATATTTGAATGAATGTTCATTGGTAAGACCATATGAGATAAATATAAAAGTATAAAATTGATAAATGATAAAAACCTATTAAATTACTAAGAATTAATGATTGTTTATATGTTTAAAACCATTCTTGACCCCAAAAATCCATTATGCTTATAAATGCATCATTGTAAATGCATTTTTGTAAAATAATCATAAATGAATTTGATGTGGATGTATTTAACACAAATTTTATGTATATTAGATCTAAGTTCCGTCAATTCATTCCTCTAAAATATCAATCAAATGAATCAGGCTAAAAATATTTTTTGTTTCTTGTTGAAAATGATATAAAAATGTGTAAAATGTTAAAAATAAGAGAAAAATTCTTAAAAAGGTCATAACATGAAGTTAAAAGCTCTTCATATTTGAAAGTTTAAACAACAACTTTTCATAATAATACAAAACTCTAACAACAAGAACAGGATATAAAAAGTATGTAAACAATCTAAACAGCATAACAATCTAGCAACAAAATCATCATTAACATCTCGGAGGGATGCTCGTTAACAAGATGGCATTACGATCACACCACCGTATAAAATCAGGAGATTTGCGTTTCACGCATTGTAATAAAGTCTTACAATCATCTTCGGCTGTATGTGAGACGGCTGGACTGCAACCAAACAGACGCTTGTAAATTTCTGGTAGACTATACGAAAGTCGTCCTCGTAAACTGAAGGAATTTGAGTTAGTAGTATTGCTGTAACTCGCAGTAACAAAAGCACTAAATGAAGACAGATGGTTGCCATGGTCACTCGTTGAGGCAGTAGCACTTAGTTTTTTCAGTTCTTCGTTTATCTGAGACGACTTAGGAGTATTCAACTTAACCTTCTCAGTACATCTTGTAAGTTGTGTAACAGGTGTATACTTCAACTCTGACGAGACAGAAATTGTATTCTTTACTGGTGTTGTCTCATTAGTAGTTTGAACATTTGTCACGTTAGTTGTCTCCCCTTTCTTTGGTGTGACGCAAATGGCACTGCTTGTTGGCACATTGGTAAAGGATGTCTCATAAGTTGGGCTATCAAAATCACTCATTCCAAATGCAGGTACTTGTAAATTTTCAATTTTTTGTACTGCACTCAAGAGTTCATCATCCTCCAAACTCCCCTGACTATCAACCAATGAAAACGGAATGCTATTTTTAGCTTTGTTAACAACAGCACATGTGGATTGAGATTTGTGATCAGATTCATCAGAAGATTCTGTACTTTTATTATCAATCATTTCATAATCTGTACTACAGTTCAAACTCGAGTACCCACTTTCTTCGTCATCCGAGTCGAAATTAAGTTTCTTTTTCACTGTTTCGACTTCCGGTTTAAATCGTTTGGCACTAAATAGTTTCTCTAAAGTGGAAGGTTTACTACTTGGTATACTTTTACTTGCACTCTCTGTGTTTTCTTCTTTAGCCTCCTCAGCTTCTGGCTGAAATAGTCTCTTTTTCACGGCCTTGGCTTCACTTGGACATCTGTCAAAACTAGAGTCACACTTTCTCTTTAACTGACGCACTCTCTCTTTAATGTTCAAGCAAGAATTTTCAGGGATGAGTTGTCCGATAGGAGTTCGTCGACTCAAGTTCAGTGAGCTTGACAAGTCCGTACTCTGAAACATAGGATCAAGAGGCGTTGTTACCCTTGATGTTGGTTGTGAGGACGATCCTTCAATTTGAGGTCGGTATTCAGGATCATCAAGGTCTTTGAAGCCATTGAGAGAATCAGCACAGAGTAAATCTTCTGGTAGTGATTTTCTGGCTCGTTTAAGCTCATCTAAGAGAATAGGGAAGTCAAATTTGTTTCCATTGTGAGCCAGAAGGCATATAGGCGAGGGAAGTCGACTTAAAAATGAGCTTATTGTATCCACCACACTGGAGTCAAATGGGCTTTGGTCTTCTAAATTATCGTTGTACAAGTCTGTAAAGAAAAAAAATAAATTTATGTCTAAAACTTTATCTTTAATAATAATTACATGTATAAATTTGATCTTTGTTAAAGAGCATCTTGAAGTCTGCAACTTTTCAGCGGCAGATCCAGAATTTTTTGAAAGGGGGGGGGGGGTCCACATACTGGGTTCTGTGGGCCAAAGAGGGGGTTCCAGACCAATTTTGCTGAAAATCTACACAAAAATTTAAAAATTTCGGAGGAAAGGGGGGGTTCCGACCCCCAAAACCCCCCCCCTCTGCTTTTTGTGATGTCTGTGTCACCCAAACAATTTATTTAAGTAAACATGTAATATATATCTAATATTTCAATATTGGCAACACTTTTTTTGTTGTTTTTTAATTTGGATAGAAAATAATGAGATGTGGAATAAGTGTACGCGACACAGCCCACAATTAATTTTTTTTTTAACAAAATTTTGAGATAAGCTGTGGTAGAAGAGAAACTTTTTTCTTCAGATGTTCATTTAAATACTTGTATATATCCATACATTATGTACTAGCATGGATTATGTGCATAAGTTTTAGTAACACATACTTAATTGTTGTATACTCATGATATTTATATGGATTTAATATTGTCATATCATAATGCCAAATATTATGCAACAAGTAAATATTTTACCATATTAAACTACAATGTATGCTAGACTGTCTTATATAGCATAATGACAATCAATACAACAATCATGTAAAAGATTGTTTTAAGTTTGTACATGTAGCTACAAGTGTAATTAAGAAGTTTCTATGTAAATGCCACTATCTGCAAAATATAAAAATAAAAATAAAAATAAAAATAAAAACCTAAAGACCTAAAGATGATATGAATTCTTATAATGATAATATAAAAGTAAAATTACTAGCTATAAAATTTTGGGATCATATTTCAAATTCAACAAATACATTAGTTAATAAAGTCTATAATAATATTCCTGATAACAATAAATGGATTACAACAATAAAAATGTGGGTTAAGAAACTAGGCTTTGGCTATTCAATTAATTGTACTGAAAATATCAAATCCGCATTAACATCAATTAAACAAAGACTATATGACCATACAGTACAAACTCAGAACAGCAGTATAGCTGAAAGTAAAAAGCTGTCTTTCTATAAAACTATTTACAGACAAAACCAGAGACCTTTCTATGTAGATAACTGTAGATTCAGGTCAGATAGAACAACAATTTGTAAATTCAGAATAAGTGCCCACACTCTAGCAATAGAGAAAGGCAGATATCAAAATATTCCCCAAAACAACAGAATATGTCCAAAATGTGACACCGGTGCAATTGAAGATGAAATGCATTTCTTTGTTCATTGTCCGGCTTATACAACTTTTAGAAAAGAATTAATTATTAAACTCAAATGTTGTTTTAAGAATTTAGACTCATTAACCGACTACAAAATACCTTTAATTCTAAATAGCAGTTCTTTAATAGTACATAAAGCTTTAATTAAATACATAAACAATTGTCAAGGAAAAAATTAAGTCATTATGGTCACCCCACATTTGTTTGTAATTTGAAAAAAAAACCTTATATTTATATTCAAATAATGAAAGGCTTTCGTGATTAAAATTATATATACCAGACATGTTAACTTTTCAGAGGGCCTCTCAGGGAGATTTTTAACTTTTCAGACAACCTCTCCGGGAGATTTTTATCGACATACCGGAGTGTCATTTAAAACCGCAAAATGATTGCAAATTTTAATTAATACCAGGATTTTTTAAGCATTTTTGCTGTTATGCATGTCTTTTATTTAGACTGACATTATCAGCAGATCATAAATTTTTTATTTTTAGTAAAAATTCTATCATATTTTTCAGCAGAATCATTCATCTTTGATTTTTTCACCATAACATTTTTGTATATAAAAGTGCTTGTGAAATTGTATTTGATAACTAAGGTAAATATAATAAAATAAAAGTACAAAAATGATATATTTACTGGTAAAATGCTTCAAAATTGTTCCATTAATCCAAATATTATATATTTTTTTGCATAATTAAAAGTAAAAATCTAAAATATATTGGAAAAATATCCAATGATCAAATTTATCTTTTTTTAAAGGGACATAACTCAACTTCACATAATTACCTGTCATGTCGGCAATGCTCCGGAGATCGATGTGTAAGGTGTCTAATTAGGGGTTATACCTTGTCAATTTGACAATTAACACTGAAAGCTTGATATGGCTTCGTTAATTAGCTTGGGTTGACAGGTGGAATCACTTATTAATAAATCAACAAGCCTTGAAGTAATTAATTGCATATGATATTTCTAACACTGTCCAAGGATATTTTCGTGACTTTTCTATAGACAATTTATTTTTTTTAATAGAAAATCGGTAACCGGGAGATTTTAGGCACAAATCGGGAGGCGGGAGATAGAGTCTTGAAACCGGGAGTCTCCCGGTGAAAACGGGAGAGTTAACATGTCTGTATATACATGCAGGATTAATGCATGATCCATTTTTATGTTGCCACCACCCAAGGTTTATTACTGTAATATATAGTCTTTAATTTCGTTTGATTTAAGAATATGTTCATGTATTAATGTGTTATAACCATTTATTGTAAATGTGTTTTGACAATAAATAATTCTAATTCTAATTATCAAACACCAGATGAGCCATCACCGAAAATCTTTAACAACTGGACAATGCATGTATAATAACATTAAATGCATTTTTTGGGGAACAAAAATTATACGACCAAATTTCAATCACCATGCACATGTCAGTCATTCTAATCAAATGGACCCAACAGATGCGTGGCTGAACAGAAAAATACACGGAGATCTATGATCCTAATTGTGTGTTTTTATTGAAGTTGAATCATTGTTAAATCGAATTAAAAAGTTTCACTCACAAAAAATGACAACTTTCAAATAAATTCACTTCATATATAACAGGTGCTGACTTGTCGTTACGGAAGTTAGGATGGCAAGATTTTGTTCTCTTAAATAGTTTTATTTGTGTTTGAACAAGCATAACTGTTGTAATTATCAAAGAGCAATCTACACTTCACCTAAACAGCTATGCCCAATGTCCGATAAAAATAGTGAAAAATTTTAATTTAAGTCCTAAACCTAGCTTTAAAATCCCAAGAAAAAAGTCTTGCATGCCATATTGTTTTATGACTCATACGAGTTCTGGATGTCATTCATGATTCATTGTACATAAACCTTGGTTATTTGAGATGCAAATAAAATTTAATTTTTCAATCCAAAGATGTATGGTTTGTGGGTAGGTGATATTAATGTAATTGGGCCGTGTCGTTACGGAAGTTATGTGGTGTTACGGAAGTTTGGTTTTGAAGCAATTTTTGAATAAATTATATTGAAACTTGTGCATCAAAACCGAAAAAAGGAAATAGCGAATTTAACCAGGTCATTGATGCCAAATCTCCTTCTTCCATTGCAGTCTTAGGGTTCGGAAAAAATAATATTCAAGTCCTAAATCTACCCTTTAAACCTAAAAAAAAGGCCTGCATGTGATATTGTTTTATGGCTCATGCGCGGCCTGAATATCATTCATAAAACACTGCACAATAACTTGTATAATGTGAGATGCAAATAAATTCAATTTTCTATCCAAAGATGTATGGTTTGTGGATAAGTGGTATTCATGTAATTGGGCCGTGTCGTTACGGAAGTTATGTTGTGTTACAGAAATTTGTTTTTAAGCATTTATTGAACAATCTGTACTAAAATTTGAGCATCAAACAGTATAAAAAATAGTGAGTTAATCTATTTTTAATGGCGCAAAACCTCCTTCTTACATTGCCATAGTAGGATCCGAAAATAACACTCCATTTCTAATTGGCCATTTCCAGAACTTTTCAACAATTTAAATACGTTGTCAAAAAAAGCAAGTAAATCTAAAAGATATGAAACTTTTAATAAATTTGTACCCTTTTGATGTACAAAATATAACGCAATTTTACAAATTTAAGAGGGTTTTGTATTTGTTCATAATAATCTCTTATTCTTTACCACTTTTCTACTGAGGTAAAATTTTGTAACAGTTTACATGTTCTTATCATCTTAATTTTTTTGTTGGTTATTTAAAAAAACGTATCCGTCACAAAAGCGGGTATCAATAGAAAGATTAATAATAATTCGGTTATGTTATTATACAATGTATAATATATAGCATATTCAAGAAATAACATTTCGTCATGCAGCAGCATTTTAATCAAATTCATTGAAAGACAAGCAACTCAGAAGTATCAAATAAAAGTTTTCTTATGTACAAGCTTTGCCTGGTGGAGTTGACAGTGTCATTTCAGTGTACACGGGAGATGTTTTTGACGTAGGTGAACAAAACATACATTCCTTTTAGTCTATTTACACAGTGCTATTTTTATTTTGGTTTCATTGAAGAGGCGCCCATGCGGGTGGGAAATAGATCCGCCAAGGGTCTTGGGATTTTGATATCGGGTTTGTGCTCAGCCCATAAAGCGACCATTCGAAGTATGTATCCTAGCTGGCTGAATAGGGTGGCTCTCGTCCGCATGGGTTGTCAGGTCTAAAATACGTAAACCCTTACCGCTAATCATAGTAGACCAAAATGTGTGGAGAGTTCCACGCTTGATATACGTAAAAGATCACTTTGTGGGCCACCAAGTAGTGCTCCGCATAGGGTAAATTATCCGCCCCTGCCTAACTCTCCCCTTTTCTGGTGGTCTTCAAAATTTACTTCTTCTTTGTTACATTGAATTTTATTTAATTTTCTCGTGACTGCTTTAGGTGTCAGTTGCATTTTTCCTTCTAATCAAAGCTATACTTGGATTAAAAAGACATTGGCAGCCACATCTTGAATAGTCATTCCTTTTGGGTGTTTTTTATATTCGATCTGAATAAATGAATATCTTAAAATTGCATAAAAAGACTGGCCCAAAACAAACCACTTCCACTTTGTCGCAGGTCCATGCTTTCCAAAACAGATGTCTGCATGTTGACACTGTTGCCAGTGTGATTTGTACGAGTCGGCTTTTGAAAGATCTTTTATGAAAGTTTTGTATGTATGCGTGTGTGCACGTGCGAGTGTGCCATACGGTTATTGACGTCATAAGCATTGTTTTTTTTTTTTTATTGTATCAATACGTCATTCCGCTCAAAACAAATCTAAAAGTATAAAATCATTCTGAAATTGTCTCATCACAGAATAGAAACATTCACATCTGATGTTTAACTGTCCATTCTAATTTCCGTAACAGTGCGTTTAATATTTTTGTCTGGGTATAAATTTCATGTAACGCTGTTTTACTAGCAGACGAAACGTGGAATGTTTCAATTAATAATTTTTCTTATAAAACAAAGTTGTAATTTATTTCATAACAATGATATACTAACAATTAAATCATCTTCACGTTACCATGGTGCATAAGTACCTTTATTTTTCTTCTATATTACTTGCTTGCATTTAAAATAACAGTGCAAGTCTATGCTTTTTTCAAAATATAATAACCGGTGATGTGTGTAAAATAGTTGTACTCAATGAAGCCGATTGTCGGAAAAATTTGGAATTCCGGTAAAAAGCTGTTATGGAAGTTAGAATGTTACGGAAGTTAGATTCAGTCATTAAATGATTTCTGATTTTATTTTCTTCATATATACTCCAACAAACTAGAAGGTATTTACTTTTAATTCATTTCAACTGAAATCTCAAACAGACTCAAACAGCTAATTCAAAGATAAATAGAATGGTTTTGCGTTATGGAAGTTAGTCTCTTAAAGGAGACAAGCGATATTTTGTAAATGAACATGGTCAATTAAAACGTAATTAAAGCAATCATTTCGGGAAAAAGTGTAAGTTGAAAATGTAAGGAAATACTTCAATTGGTCTAAAGTTTTTTTCATGTTGAGCTTGTGGTAAGTATTTATCATTTATTTTGTTACTGTTACGGAAGTTAGAGTATATTTTGAGACAGAAGAATTTTATTCTTACGAATGTCATTTTGATCGACTTCCCAAAATCAACAATTTAACATTGTTTTTATAATGTTTATGCACAAGTTTAAACGAAGATCTACCACCTATAACGCAAAGTAAACTGAAAAACCGATGTCAACATATTAAAATTCAATAAGAGACATGGTATTTTTAGTAAAACCTTAATTTTGGAGTCGAAAATTATCGACCATTATATTGCTTAACATAGCTTAATCGTTATTTACCATATGAGAAATGCTCAAAATAAATATTTGTTTCCTGTTAGACCATCGTTTGCACTATTTATCATTAACATTTCGTCTTTTTCGCATGCGACACATTAAACATACAGTTGGCCACATTTGATTAGAATGAGTGATCATGTATATTATAGAATATAATTGCTGTAAAAATGCTTACTTGTAAGTTGGAAAGCCTTTGGCTCTATAGGTTTCTGTGGATTCACACACAGTGTCACTTTATTCACAACTCTAGGCGTCCTAAGTGTGGAGGTCAGTTCTTCCCTTTGTACTGAGAGCAAACATAGCTCGGTTATCCTAGCTTTATCAAGTCCAGTTGTTTCGATATCAAAGAAGACAACCGTCTTCACCTCTCTTCCCTCCATTCCGTCTAGTTGTATTAAACACTAGTTTTTACACGTCTATTTAAATCTCACATCGATCCTGTTGCAACATGTCCATCTGTCAAAATACAGAAACCACGTGTTACATGTAAACAAATGCCCGAGGGCGTGTCTAGGTGTATTTAACGGTCAAGTGAGTGATAAATTAATTAAAGGTGATAATAATCTATTGATCTATTTATCATTACATTTGAACCTGCCAATAATTTCACACTTACTTGTTAATTTCTTGCACAATGCATTTGTTATGGTTGTGAAACAAAATCACGTGACCGAAAAGAAAAAAATTAGAGTCGAAGATGGACCGATTCCGCATTTTATCTTCAAGTAAAAATATTCCTCTTCAGCAGCACTAGAACCAAGAGCCCAAACATAAGAAATCCACAATTCCCCAAAAAGTGTTGAAAATACATAAAATCAAAAAAATTCCGAATATTCAGTTATATCTGAGAATATCATAACAAAATCAAATATATATCGAAGGGCAAACTTTATGAAGGATCACGGGGAATTGTTCTTCTAACATCACATCCATGACAATGCATTAAAGATAAATTCCGGTAATAAATATCTTCTAAAAGGTTATGGAGTAAATGAACATGAGACCATAACACATTTGTAAACTCCAACTGAAATTAATTTTATGACTGTGACGGCTGTATATGGCCATCGGAAATTTAAAAAAATCCCGGGCTCACCAGCAGCACTAGAACCAAATATAGGAAATCCACAATTCCAAAGAAGTGTTGAAAATACATAAAATTAAATGAAATACGAATACTCAGTTGAATCAAATATATGTTACAAATCTAATTGAGTTGTAACAAACTAATTCACACATCGCGCTAAGGTGTATAATAAGCTCTTCATCGTGTGTGAGTTTCAGGAAATTCAAATTCTATCAAGGTGTTCAAAAGTTATGATTTGGAAACTGTGAGTTTCATTAAAATTTACCAAAGCCGAGTGGGAAACCAATATTGTGAGTTTCATGAAATTCTATCAACGAGTTAATACTGTACGGACATATCATGAAATTTTACCTTTAAAAGATGCCCTAACTCGAATAGTTTATGCCCTGTCCGTCTTCGTATACTTCAGCGGAACAGCGACTGCAAGGACTGACATATAACGACTGTATTATTCGGGTTAAAGATACCCTGGTTTAAGAAATATATATGTATATAGTTTCTATATAACAAAGAAACAAACAAATAATTTTATTGCTAATCACAGCACCCATAAACAGTCCGTTTTCCACCGTTAAAAAATTATCTGCCCTATTTTTTCACTCTCCTGTAAAAAAGGTTAAAAATAGTACCTTAAAAATACATGACGCTAAGGTGAGATGCACTCTTATACAATGTGCGATTAAAAATCAGGTGTTGGATTAAGCGACTTGTAATTTAAAAGGTAAGGTCTAGACATATTTTTGCTTCTATGAATACAATCTAAATAACCATTCCTAATGATAGAGATTCATATTTTTAACACAAACACGTCGTTAAGGCCTAGCGGAACTGATACTCTGTTTTTGTTAAAAAATTCCAGTGTATTTATTTCCATGGGTGCCACCTACACATTCGGTTTAGTAATTGGGAATACAAAAAGACACCAAATCAGCTAGTTGTAAAAATTCTATGTACACGGGCAAAAAAGTGTAACACTTTTGAATAGCCCGTAGTCAAGTAATTTCAGGGGAATTAATGTTATATTTGACCAAGTACAAGTGGTGCGTTTGATAGGTTTTTATAGATATGTAACATTGCGCAAAAGAAATAACAGATATATAATTTACATAATTTTGAAATGCAGACTTACTACCTCCATCTAAATTCTAATTCATGCATCGTTTTTCTTTTAATTTTAATATTTGGATAGGAAAACTTTTGTTGCAGGGACAGATCCAGAATTGATTCACAGCTGGGGGGGGAGGGGGGGGGGGTAGGGGGGTTACCGCTTATAGTCTACCGAGGACAAGAGGAGGGTTCAGGGTCTATTTCGCAAACTAATTCAATGGAAAGGGGATTAAAAACCCCGATAATCCACCCTCTGGATCCGACATTGCCATGATAAAAGATAAAATATATTGTTCAGATTTAAATTTGTGCGACTGTTTTCCTTGAAATTATGAAGATGTTGAGGCTAATTGAAACGACCACTGTTAATTTTGAAAAGAAAACTTGTTAATTGCATGGAAGTTTTGAAATGACTTTGAAAAGGGGGAGGCGTGGAATATACAAAAGCCGTCAAATTTGTACAGCTTCAAGAACTTATTTATAATATTACTATCCAATTCATTTATATTTTATATATAAAACAGTTTGTGTTGCTACTCAAGCGATACACATTGTTTTTGTTTTCTTATCGGGTACTTATTCAATTTGTTTATCAATCTTATATAAAACCGGTTCTCTATTAATTTGGATAAAGCGATCAAAGATCATTTAGAATTGGCTTTGTATTTTGATTTGTATTTAAGTAGGTCAAATCCTCGTGACTCAAAATAAAATTAAATATCCTTTTGATTCTTTTAATGAAAATATGTTTTATTTTTTCAATTTTCATACAAATTTAATGAAACTAATTCTATTCTAAAGTTAACGAAAAATGTTTTAGTGAATAGATAGCATTTTTTTGTTACTTATTGCAATGTCAAGGACGGGTGTGTTCGTTTGGGTAAATAGTTATAACACAGGCACTAAAAAAGATCCAACTTTAGAATTCCGTATCTCTTCAAATGTTTGAGGTGCCACCTTGACTGTAGCATCAATTTATAAGAAAATATTTACTGTGTAATTGGAATTTTTTGTAGATTTTTCCTGTTACGGGCAAAAAAGTGTAACAGTAAATAACAGCACCCCCCATTTGACACAAAAGTAAAAATATTTGTAAACGTAAACCATTTTCGGTCGTAATATTTCGTATGTAAGTTAAGAAATAAATGTTTAATCCTTATTTAAGAACAATTTTGTCCAAAAGTGTCGTTTAATAGCTTTTTAAAGGTCTTGACAACAGCGTAAACAACCCAATAGCACTTTTCTACCTCGTTTGATAGAAGAGGTAATTTCGGTGGAAATCGGACTGTAAAGAGCAGAATAATCACAGGAAAATTACAATACATTACATATATAGTAATGATTGTTTATAGGGTTGGATATACTACCCCCTCCCCTAAAACGACTAGACCGCGGCACAAAAGTCAATACAGTAAATTCAATGGGACGAGACTCGCTGACTTTGTTATAGGAAGTAGTTTTTTCATCTTTGACGTGTTATTATGTTAGCATAGATCTGTATATTAATAAATATACAGGTCTATGATGATAGTTAAAAAAAACATCAGTTTCCAGATATTTTGTCTGACAGAGACTAAACTTCTTAAACGATTTGCTTATATTTTAAAATATTTCTGGGTTTTCATTTGAAGGAATCCAAATGTGTTTTCCTTCGGCGTTTTACGTAAATTGGGATAGCATTTATTTATGTACTTTAATAGAAAATAAAGAGATGTGGAATAAGTGTACGCGACACAGCCCACAATTAAACGGCAATTTAGAAAAACCACAATGGACAACCGCCAGCAGCCTTCAGACTGTATCATGGATAGAATTTAATTTTGAACAGCTAAGAAGAAAATGAATCTTATCCTCGACGTCTGATTTACATAATTTACTTCGTTAGTATATAGGAATACCATTTTCTCTGCCAGCCTCAGTCCGTATGGGGTTCAAATCTAAAAAGTTTTTTTTTGTAGAGGCGAAGAATTCTGAGTTTATTTTCTAAGATAAAGATTTTATCAAAAAATTCTTCCATTCAAACGGTTTGGTATATTGCAGTCATTTTCCTCCACAATGTCTTTTTGATATATTTTTTGGCTTATTAGTAACGCTAAAGATAATGAGAATCTTCCTATATTTACAAGCTGAACGTCATTGTAAAATAAATTCCATGATATGAAGGCTGGTTGACCGATCACGTCGAAAGGCTGTGTACTTTCTTTAAGAGATTTTCTTCAGTATTTATAGAAATATAGTCACATATGTTTTGAAAAATGTCTTTTGAACAGGTTCTTTTTTACAGCTTTTCAATTTCTCGTGTAATAATGCAGTGTACAGACTAGAAAATCGGAAGGTTTCAAAGACATATAATCAAGATCCTTTTTTGAGCTCTTTAAAATCCCCCCTATATGTGATTTAGTCCACTATAGGATTGTCACTTGAATTACTGTTACTAAATTATCTTTTCAGTACATATACATGTAGATTGCATTGGTTAACAAGCTAATACCTCAATCAATTTTATACCAGTGTTCGAGTATGGCCTTTAAAGGCCTTTGTACCTGTACCAGTTGAATTGAATTGAACTGTGTTTAAAAATTACAAAAAAGAATTGTCACATCATTTTTGTTGAAATTTTATTTTGTTAGAGAAAAAAGGTTGCCATATATAAAAATGCATGTTCCTGTGGTTTTTACTTGCTCATTCAATTTTCAATCACAAAAGGGTATTGCAGGACCTAAACATTTGAAACTACATAAAGTCTCCTCTGACGTGCGATTGCTCCATTTTTGTATTGGATACCTAAACTTCACAAAAATCCGTACAAAGAAAGGTATATGGCTGGATCTTCATCATGTTCAACAACAGAACTGTCCGTTCAACTTACCAAGATTTTGTCTGCAGTGAAAGAAGGACAACAATCATACTGTGACACTATTTATCACTCCTAAACTGCAAACCAATCAACACAGAGATAAAACAAAGAAGATTCATGTTTTGAGAATGCCACAACAACGCATACCAAAACAAGCACTATTTTGGACACCCCATGGGAAAAGAAAGCCAGGAAGACCTAAAGCAGACCTGGAGAAGAACAATACAAGCAGAACTAGAAGACCTTGGATTATCCTGGGGACAGGCACAAAGAACGGCAAAGGACAGGGTGAAGTGGAGGCAACTGGTTGTGGCCTTATGTCCCACTAGGGATGAAGAGGATAGGTAGGTAGGTATTTATCACTCTCAGGAACACGCGAATCGATCCAGGTATTTTTTACTAAACTCCACAAAAGATTTTCTTATAATCAACTGCATTAACTTTATACTTAGCAAAGCAAATCGAATGAAATAACTTTTCTTAAAAATCATTAAGGCTGCGCTCGTTCAAAATAATGGCCCCGAATATGCCATATATTGTAATTAACTCCTTATAACTTATAAATGAATTAATATATCCTCATCCGGAGGACCTTATGAAACTTATATAAAGTTGATCTATCTCTTAAACATGTAAAACCAAATTAGTGTTTTCAAATATATATATAAAAATATATATAATTTTAATATCTTAGTTTGCAGCCCTCTGTTTTAAAAATTGGTTATCAACTTTTTATGTTCGACGGTCGAATACAAATGCAGTTTGATGTTAACTCTTCGATAACCACTGTGAGACTGATTGTCTATTGACTGGGGATTTTAACGTCGTGACTATACCTAGATGTAGGTCTGCAGCGACGTTGATTGTCTATTGGAGTACAAGATATATGTATGGCACGCTATTTTAACAAAAACCCTGGTATCTATAGGATACCTCAGATAGCTGGGGGTTTACTGGCAGCTATCTGGGGGTTTTCAGAGCGAAACTCTTAATTACATCAGGTATTGAGAGTTATGTCCGGTAACTGTGGGGTTCCTATCAGCTATCCCATGGATACCACAAAAACTCCTGTTATTAAGAGTTATTAAAAATAATTCATTGAAAGCTTAGCTTTGTATTAGTTTTTGAGGTATTGATAGTTTTCAGCTTTACATTGATTAATTCTGCTTTCAGTGAGTTAAATAGCATTGACTTGCAATATCTGTAGGTGGAAAGGGTTTAATCAGGTATCTATGAGATAGCTGACAGCAAATCCCCAGTTATCAAGATAACTCTTAATACCTGATGTAATTGAGAGTTTTGTCTAGAAAACCCCCAGATAGCTGCCAGTAATCCCACAGTTATCTGAGGTATCCTATAGATACCAGGGTTTTTGTTAAAATGGCGTGCCATATATATGCGTGCCGTGTGCAAAGTGTCCAACCTCCTCTGCTGCTTATGAAAATCAGTGGAATTACTTCAAAATTACTTAACTGGCCGTAAGCAACAAATTAAGCTACAGGGAGTTCTCAGTGACTGGGTTGGCATCACAAAAGATTCTATACTCGGTCCCCTACTTTTCAAAATTTTTATCAATTACCTATTTTATTTTTATTGAGCATGGTACTTTATACAATTATGCTGATGACAATACATTATCTGATACTGATTCTGATCTTGATAATTTAATGTCTATTCTATCAAATGAAAGTACTATCTTGATTGACTGGTTCAAATTTAACTGCATAATGCATGCAAACCCTGACTTTCAGGCTATTGCCGCATAATATAAAACCAGTTAGCTGAAATAACTTGTGATGATGTAGTTAAATTACTGGGGATCGATGTAGATTACCAATAGAATTTTAATCAACAAATTAAAAATATATGTCGTAAAGCCTCTCAACAACTCAATATTAATGTGCTGAAACGCATTGGTTGTTTTCTTTCCAAATTGAATAAGCTCACCATTTTTCGTATACCTTTATTCTTTCGATTTTTTTTGTCCTTTGGCTTGGCATTTTTGCGCGAAAAGTAATTCTGCTAAATTGGAAAAAAATCAAGATCGAGAGAGCCTTACGATTCATATTTGATGACTACAAGAGTTCATATGATGAATTATTCACATGATTATTAGACAGAGCAAAAGTACCTTCACTGAAGATAAGAAGGATGCGTATAATGGCTATTGAATGTTAAGATTTTATATAAATTATCACCACCTTGTTAACATGACCTGGTTGTTTTTAAAAATTCAAATTATAATTTTAGATATTCCAATATTGTAGATATACCTAGAGTACGAACAACTACCTATGGTAAGAACTCTTTTAAATATGCTGCTGCTGTTTTATGGAATGACCTACCTGATGATTTTAGAAAAAAACCTCAAATTTTAATCAATTTAAGAACATTATTAAATCTTGGAATGGAAACAACTGTAAATGTGATATATTTGTTGATTCCATTTAGGTCAATTCCAATTTTTATTTAGTTTGCATGCATGCTTTTATGTTGCTACTGTTAGCTAAGATTTAATATATATCTACTGCTTTTATATTTATTTCATTTATTAAATATGCTTCATTATCAACTCAGCCAGCTCTTCACATTTATGTCTCTTGTATGCTCCTGAACTTGTTATTATTTATTAATTGTGCATGCTCTGTTATATTGCATTATCTGATATTTATGTCGGTCTAATTATGTATATATATGCCGACTCTAAATAAAAGTAATTTATATCTATATTTATTCATAGGTTACATTTCTACATAATTTTCTACATAACAGATTAAATCTGTTACGCATTGGACCAACTTTGCAGTATGCGTGATTTCCTTATTGACAACATATTTGTCACATTAGGAGGAGAATTTTTTCAACAATAAATTGGCATTCCTATGGGTATAAATTGTGCTCCTCCCCTCGCCAATTTGTTTTTATACTCTTACGAGACTGAATTTCTCCAAGAACTCGTAAAGAACAAGAAGATGAAAGAGGCAAAGTCCTTTAATCTCACGTTCAGATATATCGACGATGTCCTCTCTGTAAACAACGCTTCGTTTGGCAGATGGATTCCTTTGATATATCCTCCAAAGTTAGAAATTAAGGAAACCACCGAATCCAATTGCTTCACATCATTCTTGGGTTCGCATCTCGAATATGACAAGGATGGTCTTCTCAGTACAAAAAATTTCAATAAAAGAGACGACTTTAATTTTCAAATTATTAATTTCCCTAACCTTGAAAGCAACATACCTACCTCACCTGCTTATGGTGTTCATATTTCACAACTTATTCGATAAAACTGGTTTAACCCACCATTTCATTTGAAATGTCTGTACCAAGTCAGGCCCATTGTGATCTTTAACTATTCCTGTGTGTCTTTCATGTTTTGTCTTTTCTCTTTGACATTGAGATTGATCCTCCAAGTCAGTCGGTAATTTTGTTACCTTTATTCACAAATATTTTCAATATGGGCGGTAAACAATGAATTATCTAATTCCTTGCGGTAAATGACAAAAAAAAAATAACAAACGACTGCACGCTGGTCTATGATAACGCACTGGCAACGGTGACAACGTACATACAACGGTTTTGTAACGTTGCACCAAATCCGTTGTCACTTGCGTTGATTTTTAAATTGACGATTGTGCCGTTTTGTAATGGTTTTAGATAAAAAAAAAACTAACACAGTGCATGTTTTAAGGTGATGTTCTTCCTAACTGCAGACACTTTCATTCATAGATGTAAGTAGTTTTAACAAAAAGTTCAAAAATCTTTAAAATTGCGTCATTTTTCCTTTGACAACCCCAACTGTACTCTATTCTATTCCGACAACTCTGATGTTTCTACTTAAAAGACATCGTAAAGTAAATCTTGAATAGTTTTTTCATTCCGTGTGGGTATTTTTGTTTATGAGTTTCATAAATAAATATGTTAAAATTGACAACAAACGAGACTGACCGTAAGATTGCCTACTTGATCCACCATTTTTTCCGTTGTCCGCGCGTTACAAAACCGTTGTATGTACGTTGTCACCGTTGCCAGTGCGTTATCATAGACCAGCGTGGATTGGAATATAAAATTTAATGAGGCATTGCAAAACTGAAATCTAAGCAAAATAAAACAAAACAAAAAACCGCAGATAATAACAAACAAAAACAACATAACCAGGGCCCTGACATAACCAAAAAATACGGAAAATAATCGAAACAGAACCGGATATTGGTGAAGGTTTTAGAATTTGCAGGCTGTTCTTTTTATAGATTTTTCTCCCTGTCATAATAAAGATGATAATTGGATTCTAATCAAATAATTGTAACGTTTTATCCATTTTTGTAAAAGAATTATGCTTTCTAGACAGTCAAACAATATAAAATACATTATTTCTCGGACTTAACGTTTTTTAATTCCAAATTCAAGCGCTTAGAAGTTAGCAGGTGCGAGTTTAAAACTTGTAAATTGTAACAGCCTAAATTGGATAGAATTTCGACTGGCCGAGTCTTGGAAATTTATCAGAAATAGTGTTTTATTGTAAGTATTTATTAAGTTACAGCATCGAGTAGCTTCAGTATCAAAGATATTATGAAACTTTCGATGTATATTGTATTTTAAATGCGATATTTAACGAATTTGATCCCAGAAATACCAAATGCAACAGGCCGGGGTACCGCGCCCTGCTAAAAAATCAAACTTGTTTCCTGTCATTTTCTCATTATTTTTTGCTCCGTAGAATTATATTCTGATTGTTTTTCATTTAAACTAGCATTTTGATTTAAAATGCATGAAAATAACGAAAGAAAATTGCAATATTACTAATGCATTAACATTTTATGGAATTTGGAATAGGTAATGAGATGACATCACCTTTTTGATTATCTCCCTTTGGATGTGTTTTTTTTTAATTATCAAAAATATTTTTATGGTCTTTTGATACATGGGACTGTTCGAAAATAATAAAGCAGAGCAAATGTGTTCAGTTATTAAACTAAATAACATGGGAAATGTATAAATTTGTAATGGGCTACCTGAATGCATAGCTACAATAATTTACATGTAGCTCCTGTGACATCTTTGAATCGGCGGAGCTACAATGCGGTCCCATTGCTTGTAACGGAGCAACGCCCAAAGCGAAATCACACTGGACGCAATTAAATCCCTTAGACATCAAATTTGGTATTAAAATATCGCTTATAGTATTTTAATTACGAAATCAGTTTAAATTTTCTGACTTTTAGCGCAGTATAAAAGACTTAAGTAAAAATATCAATTTTTGAAGTAGATTGATCGTGAACTTTATACTGAAGTTCAGGATCAGAATTTTGAAAATGCTGGTTTTCTAACATATTATTAGTTCTGTATGACTTTTGACCAAAATATTTAATGCCTCAATATTAATTAAAGTGTTATTGGTCATTTCAAACCATTTTGAAGCTTTGTTTGAGTTGGAGAAAGAAATTTGATTTGCTCCATTACGAATAATGGGACCGCATTGTAGCTCCGCCCAATCAAATGATGTCAAAGGAGCTACATTATTAATTGTAGCACCTGAATGCAGTGCAAAAAAATCCATTTTGATTCAAAAAGTCCCTTTTAGAAAAGATCTTGATACATGTAATTATTCTTTAGAAAATAACTGTGGATAAGGTACATATTAAGATAAATGAAGAGTTGATTCACTTATGAAGATGGGTCCCTCAAGAGTGACAGCCTTGTTTTAAAGTCCAGTGCCTTAACCACAAGCCAAGCACCTTATTTATGAAAGGTTGCATCCTTTACATTTAAAAGCAGGCAGCATATTTCTATATTCTAACCTACATGTAGATAATCATTACTTTCAAACATGCAATATGGTCAAATTGAAATTGATGTTGTCCTTTGTGTAAATGTGCATTAGTTTTTATAAACCAAAAGTAAACCAAAGCAATGTTGAACAATATTGTTATGGAATATGAAACACCAACCCCCCTCCCCCATCCCTATTTATGTGAAAATTTTCACAAATATGTCCGCATCCTGATTATTGAGTTTAAAATTGCATCATCATTGTTCAGATCAAATAGTTGCTGTTCAAAGTCATTTAAAGAAATGTAGAGATATTCTTCTTATTCAAGCCTTTCCATCTTGGAAATGAATTTACAACCTACATGTACATGTATCTACAAACTGTAGGTAGATAGAAAAGGCAATTATTTGCAATATTGTTCAATTATTATGTCCTTAGTAATTCAGACATGGCGAAATGTGTCTGACCGAATCAAATGTCAGTCAACAGACAGAAAATTTTTGTTGAACATACATGACATTAATAGGACTGGAGAAAGACCCTAAACTGACTAAATCTTTTTCGCCATGTATGTTAGTTAGGGTCTGTCATTAAGGCCAAAAAAAGTAGGTGAGTTCACTGTCACCCGATCGCGACCCTATCTAATTTTTACCCCCCCCCCTCCTACCCTATAGTTTTTTTAGCATTTTCTATTAAGCACTGTTAAAGTCACAAAGCTGCCCCCTTAGACTCAAGGTAAAAAAAAAAATAATTTCCTACCTACCGACCCTTATTTTTTTTAGCATGTGACAGTAAACACACATACTTTTTTGTTTGGCCTAACCATAGTGATATAGAGACGACAGCATAATGTTCACCTTTAACTTCTGTCTTCAAGAATTATTTAATGAAAGCTAAGTCTTCAAATTAATTCAGGCTGCGGATCTGGAATTTTTAGTATTTAGGGCTAGTACTGTACATGTATTGCAGAATGTGCTTATAAAATTTTATGCAAATTCATTTTTTTTTGGAGGGGGAGGGAAGGTGGAGTAATATTGTTTTTTGCAATAGGGGTTATCTTTTGACAATCAATATTTGAAATAAAATGAAATACATGTATCAATTAAAATTTTTTTCATGGTCTATTTATAGCTATCTCTAACGTGTTTACGTTCTTGCTCCATTGGATTCCACAGAAACTGCAGAATGCAAGATTATTCGATTTTTTATAATATGTAATTTTTTTTTATATACTTTATATAATGTAGATCTAGAAATCTTTAACCTTTTTGATAAAACTTTTACATAGGAATTTTTTAAAAGATATTTTTTTTTATTTGATAAGTAACTCAGTTGAAAGGTTGAGATATTATTTTTAGGATAACTGCATGAATTAATATTCCCTCCTGGATAGTAAATCGGCTTCCATCCATTTTAATGATCTTACATAACTAATCACCTATTGGATTTTTCCTTGGTATCCATAGCGATCAGACAGGATGTATTGATCTTTAGCTGGATTTTCAGGAAAGGGTGTTAAAACATTTCCTGCCAAGCTGCATCAGCCATGTTATCTAAAAACAAACATTCCAATGCATTAACTCTCCAATTTGTGAATGAGTCAATTATCAATGGATTAATACATTTTGATTATAGGGGTGGTTGGAATATACCACTTTCAGGTGGTGATCTAATTGATCACTAATGCACAAATGCCCATTTTTTGGCGATTACCCAGACATTTTTGTGATAACAGTAGCAGTACTAGCATTGGCGTACTTGGTGTATTATGGGATATATTGTTTGTTTCTCTATCTTTTATCAATAAGTAGAAATTTATCTCCTGTCAGAGGTAAGCAATGAAACCATTTTCTTAATTAATTTTATAGGATAAAAATATCTAAGATATCATTCTTCCTGAAATGTGCCGGTCCACCAGACTCGACCAGTAAAAAATGGGCAAATTTAACTCTGGTCACACAGTGTTTTTATTATACGACCGCAAAATTTTTGCGATCGTATAATGGTATGGCGATGTCGTCGTTGTCGTTGTCGTCGTCGTCTGGGGACATTTGGTTTCCGTGCGATAACTTGAGTAAATATTGACCGATTGTTATGAAATTTTTATATGATGTTTGTAACCACTAGAGGAAGGTTCCTATTGTATTTGGGGTTGGTGGCCCTTACCGTTTTGGAAAAAGGGCCAAAAGGGGCTAAAACGGGTGTATTGACAAAACTGTTGTAGAATGTTTATTATTCATTTGATTTTTAAAATTCTTTTTTTATTGAATTCCTTATTAAATTCTGTCAACAAAATGTGTCAATGGTTTTGATGTATATTGAATTGTTACATTGCTACAGGGGGCCAAAGACGGGCCACACCCAAAAAATCAACTTTTTTATTTGTGGTCCGATTTTCAAAATCTTTTTTTCATTGGAATCCTTGTGAAAATCCCTGCCTGCATTTTTCAATCAGATTTGAAATATCTCTTACTGTTTTTGAGATATAAGGGGTCAAAGGGGCAAAAAACGCCATTTTTAAAAGTTGGTCAAGGCAAATGGTTTTACACAAGAAATTTAACTGTAGTGGGCCAGCCAATTGTTTTGAAGTTTAAACATGATGATTATATACACTGAAGGAAGCTTTTTATTGCATTTGGAGTTTGTGGTCCTAACCTTTTTTTTTAAAAAGGGCCAAAAGGGGCTTAATCGTGTTAAAAATGTCAATGAATATAGAAATAATTTTTTTTCTATTAAATGTTATTGTAAATATGTGTCAAATATGCATTTTAAAGTCCACCATAGGTTGCATGTGTAAAAAAGCTTTGTAAGTCCACCATGGGCTGCATGTGACCAAAGCAATAGACTATCCATATTGGGCCTCCAATGTACAGGGTTCAACTTGTTGCGGTCGTATCATGCTGCGCTCGGCGTAGCTTTTTTTTAAGTAGAAATGGGGGTATTTACCCTCAAAATATCTCTTTGACCCCAGGATTTTTATAAATTTTCTATATAAGTAATAAATTTGACCCTTTAAAATGTAGAACTTTTGCTTATTTGACTTTCCTAAATATTTCACCAGAAACACTGTCAGGCAAATTTGTTAAATCTACATGTACATGTACAATAGAAATGTTCAAGTTGGTCTGGCAGTATTTGTGTTTAGGTCTGAAAAATAGAAAGGTTGGCAGCACTGACACTGAGTTTGCATTACCTGTACATGTAGATTAGAAGAAGTAGTGATTTTTCACAAAAAAAAACTTCATATAAATAAATGATTTTGTTTTCTATGACTCAATTTTGTGAATCACTCTGGATTAGTAATCAATAAAATACATGTAGCATTTGTACATTGTACGTATAGTACAAGCAATTATTTATCAATACTGGGGGAAAAAATGTTTATATTATAAACTTGAATCTTATTTAAAAAAAATAAGTTGTCAAAAATATTGTTTGTAAACAAATAATTGTACAAATTAAAAGTGCATGTAATATTACACACACACACACATGGTTGTACTAAAGAAGATTTGTCACACATGTTGTTAATTAATAGTGAATGTACCATATGATTAACACTATCTCTGACACATGTCAGTCATGCTGCTAATTCAAAATGTATAAGTAATAAATGAAATGATTATCAGTGAATGATACTACAAGTAGATTTGCATGTAAATGTTAATTAAAAAATAAATTGATGCATTATTAAGAACCTACCTAAAACATTTAAAAAATGAACAACAAAATAGTTGTTTCATCTAACAGGTCATTCACTCATTTTTCTTAAATTAAGAAACTTGTAAGTTCTTACCTGTAAATATTGCATCGGAGCTTCAGGAAAAGAGAGCGACTTTTGTCCATTCCATCTCCTTATTCATCTTTGATGTGATAAATCTTGCAAAATTATCATGCTCCAAAATTCTAGGGTTTAGTTACTTTACAATATTAACCTTCCAATTTGTTTCAGTAAGAAGACAAGATGACGGAGGTTCAACCTCGCGAGATTAAAATCCTCGAGACTGCCGAGGACATCCAGAACCGTAGGCAGGAAGTGCTCTCTCGGTACGAACAGTTTAAGACTATATGTTCTGACAGACGACAGAAGCTTGAGGATTCCAGAAGATACCAGTACTTCAAGAGAGATGCTGACGAGTTGGAAAGCTGGATCTATGAAAAGTTACAGACAGCCTCAGATGAGAGTTATAAAGATCCCACAAACTTACAGGTAAGGAATTTTACCTACACTATTCCCCTAGCCGGCCTCCGAAGAAAAAAACATCCTCATGCATTCAATTGTGCAACAAACTTCATAAGGCTTAAAGAAAGATGCTAATTACATTGTACTTATGAACTTTTTCTTATGAAAAATTTGATAACAAATTACCAAGAAACAATTGTAAATGTTTGATTAATTAGAGAATTTCTTGCTAATAGGTAGAAAAATCCAACATTTACTTTCAAGCACATGTACATGTGTAGATACAAAAGTTTCTCAAGTATGGAAAGATGCCAAATAAAATTTTCAAACCAGTCTTTCCGAAGGTCCGTCAGACACGGATGAATCTGCTAAAATTTGCTTGGTCCAGTTAAATATTTTGACTTTTTCCATTCCAATGTACATGATTACAGGACATGTCCAGTATAAGAGAAAAAATACTTTGGAATCACTGCAAACATAGCTAAAGATACATGTATTGACTCACACTAAATGAATGCTATTATCATGGTTACTATGTAAACTACTTTACAGGCCAAGATACAGAAGCACCAGGCTTTTGAAGCAGAAGTAGCTGCCCATGCTAATGCCATTGTAGTACTAGACAATACAGGAACTGATATGATTGATAAAGACCACTTTGCATCAGATATTATCAAGGTAAAATTGCATCAGATATTTACAAGGTAAAATATAGTCTTTGTTGGTATTTGGTATTTTAAACAATTGTTAACTGTATTTTAAGTGTGAAAAAATTATAACAGGAATAAAAACTTTAAAGTCTAGAATTGGTTTTAGAATTTTTATTTCATTTCGTCAGGACTGCTGACCAAAAGAAAAACTAACAATGATAAAATCAGAAAATATTATAAATAAATACAAGCACATGCATGACATAACACATCTAAACTGTAAGTATGTACATGTATTTTAAGCTTCATTCACATGTTCACAACCTGGGTCAAAATGAAAGCAAACTTAGACCAGTAGACAAGATACCTAATTAATCATAAACCCTGAATTTTTTTGTTTTTAATAATTAAAAAAGAAAACAAAGGAGTTATGTTATATCTTGTGAAAACATGAATCTCCAAAACCATGTAATTCTGAAATTTTGTACATTTAGCATGTTTTGTATGTACATGTAGCATTTGAATTTACATTATCACAATTTCATAGAAATAGTGGGATACATTATTTTAAAAAAAAACCACTGATTCTATTTAAATGATTCGGCGTAGGAATGTTAATGCATGAAAGTGACCCGTATTTAAACATTTTCTTTTATAGGCCAGACTAGAAGAACTCCACAGACTATGGGAGCTATTGTTGTCCAAACTGAGAGATAAAGGTCTCAGACTGAAACAAGCTTTACGATTGGTCCAATTCATGAGAGAATGTGATGAGGTCATGTTCTGGATCAATGACAAGGTCAGTACTTTCACTTTGTGAAATATTGAATCAGCATTTTAATTCTACCGTCTCCCTGTTTATTTGTTGTTTTCAAATAAATAAAAAAAACAACCTGAAAATAGTAAAAGAAGCTCTAAGCCTTTGGGTCATATAAATCTGAAGCTAAAAAATATTATAAGAGCTAGATAGGGGAAATAAAAAAGACACAAACACAACAGTAAATTGAGATTTCATTATAAAATGTTTTCTATTCATCTAAACTTGGTAAACTGAACACACAAAAAAACTTTCATTGAATGACAGATATTGATTTCAAAAGTTTCTGTGGTTAGACAGATGGACTGTTTTAAAAGATTGCAAGAATAACACAAAATAATGAACTAATGATTTTACCCATTTTAGATTTAGCAATTTTTTGTCGTTTTCAGGAAGCATTTGTCTCATCAGAAGAGTTTGGACAAGACTTAGAACATGTTGAAGTCCTGCAGAAGAAATTTGATGAATTCCAAAAGGTATGTACATAGTATGAAAGAAAAATATTGTCTTAACTCATGATAGAAAACAAATGTCTTAACTCTGTTCTTTCTGCTAATGTTTATATTTATCATGTTTATGTACACTGTATTATACAATGTACTTATAAATTGTAAGGTGAGGTGCTATTAACTATAATAATTATTTTAACATTGCTACCTAGTGACATCATTTAGATGTATGGAGCATATTTTAATACAAGCAGTCATAACTTGGAACATCTTATATGGGGTGTTGAAGTCACATATATTCAGAGATCGACAGTAATGCTCATGGGGAAATTTTGTTAAACATTCTTCTTCAAAACTGCTTAAATAATTGTTAGAGTGACGGAAAGAATGTCTGAACTAATACTATTGAACATGTTGAATGAAATGTTTTTTGTTTCTTCCTATTAACAGGATTTACAGAACCATGAAGATAAAGTAACTGAAGTTAACAATTTGGCAGAACAGCTTGTTACAGATGGACACCCAGAGGAAAACACCATCAGATCTAGACAACAGGTAAAATAGAAAAAAATAGACCTCCTCATAGAACTGGAAGAACATGGTGAACAATTTTAGTAGGATGTGGCTACATAATGTCATGAAAGCGATTTATGTTCCAATACTGTAATTTGCTTTATTAAGTAAAAAGGCAATTTGAAGGCTGAAATTTCTGTATAACATAATGGAAAAGCAAGTTTTTAAATGGCAAAAACAATAAGCTTTCATGATTAAAAGCAATTAAAAATATTCTTCAAGACAAGATTATACACTTGCACATTGAAGTGAATTGTTTAAAATAATTTTGCTTGTTGAATTTATAAAGTCTTCTTCACTATTTTAGGAGGTAAATGAAGCTTGGAGAAGATTGAAGGATATGTCCCTTCTCAGACAGGAGAGGTTGTTTGGAGCTCATGAAATCCAAAGATTCAATAGGTAACACCATTTCTCTAATGTAGAAAGGCTGCATCTGAGATTATTGTCACATAAATGTATACTTTAAAAAAAGATGACAATGTTGTACAACTTTCAGTAATACAGGAAAATGTTCACTATTGAAAGCATTACATACACTATAACCTTACACTTTAGTTTAAACATATTTATTTATCCTGGATTGGGAAACAAGCTAAATGCTTATGTAAATCCCTCTCCAGCTAGCAGTTTGCGAGTGTGGCCTTTGCAGCGGCCCCCATTGAGCCTACTCTTATCGAACTCTACAAAGGGGTTTTTAACGTGCATGGGGTATTGCTCTCCACATACACGGGACAACCTTTTTTCGTCCCTTCCGGAGGACTAGCATCGTTCCTTGAGACCATCCTCGCAAATGGTGTCAAGAGAGAGTCGGAAAATTGGTTCATGAAATTTTCACCCCGGACGAGGATCGAACCACGAACCTTGGTGTTAGTAGCCCGACGCGTTAACCACTACACCACCGGCTCTCCTAACCTTACACTTTATGTTTGTCATGTTTGTGGTGTAGTGAAATAAATAAGGGGAATGGCTCTATCCTATGAAACTTGCTCTTAAATACTTCATACTTGTATTCCAGATAAAAATGTTTTCTATCAAAATATGATTGTAAGTAGGGTACTAATATTTATAGATAAACAGGTCCTAAATTTAAGATAACAACTAGTATTATGACTCTTTGTATTGAAATTTAAAAAAAATTAAGAATCGGTGAACTGGTACTTTTTCATGAATGCACAAAAAAATAGCCATACATGTACTTTCACATTAATTATCTTGAAATTATTTTTCTTCAGAGATGCAGATGAGACGATAGCCTGGATCATGGAAAAGGATGTCATCTTGTCTTCCGACGATTATGGTAGAGATCTGGCCAGCGTACAGGCCCTTCAACGAAAACATGATGGCGTGGAGAGAGATTTAGCTGCCCTAGAGGAAAAGGTTAGGGAAAGAAAATTCAGCAATTTAAAACAAAAAAACCATTGTTTTAATCATCAGTTTCATAAAAGTTGTTTCGAAACCACTCATTTTGCACACAATTAATCAAGTGCAATAGTAGGATTTTTCCATAGAATACAGTTTAAGTTAAAATACTACTAGCTTTTCAAACATGAATAGTGTGCAAAAGCAGTTGAAAGATTAAATATCATATATTTTTTTATAGAACTATCTCACACATTTTTTTGGTTTGTCCTCTTGGTAAAGAAGTATGCAGACAGTCTTTAAGCTGCATATGTACATTATTTATATTTAAATGACATCTATATACTTCTGTTCAGATATCCACTCTTGGTAATGTGCAGGCAGTCTGACAGACAGTCTTTTAAGCGACATTTGTACATCCTTAATGACATACATGTACTTTCTGTTCAGATATCCACTCTTGGCAAAGAAGCTGACAGACTGATGGACAGTCATAAAGACCAGGCTTCCCAGATCAGTACCAAACAGACAGAGATAGCCGACAACTGGGAAAAACTTAAGAACAAGGTATGGGCGAAATGAACATGAATTTTGTAAAGAAGCTTTTTACAGTTAATGAATAACATTACAGATATTGAATTTAAAACAATGGCGCATTTGATGCTGTTACTTATTCAAAGTCACTGTGAGGCCTTTTATGTTAAAGAAATTGCTAGCTTTTCATTGAAAGTTAAAATGAAAAAAAAAACGAATGATAATTTACATCTTATAGCTAAAAATACCAATTATAGCATTGTTTTTATAGGATTTAAACTGACCTTGATGAACCCTAAATGTTTGTTATAATTATTCTGAAGTAATAGCATTTTATATGACTAAAATTCAACATTGTTGAGGGATCAAAATTTCACACAACTATGAAATTTAACTGTTGTTTCAACTGCAATTGATGCCTCTTAGAGTTGAAAAGCTACAAATAGTTATTTGATTATTCTCTTCATTATTCAGGGAGCTGACAGAAAGGCTAGGTTAGACGACTCGTACTATCTCCACCGATTCTTAGCTGACTTCCGTGATCTGATCTCCTGGATTCACGACATGAAGGCCATCATATCTGCCGATGATTTGGCTAAGGATGTTGCTGGGGCTGAATCGTTAGTGGAGAGGAACCTAGAGTGCAAGGTAATAATAACCTAGTGTTTGTTGTTAGAATAAAGACATTTCTGGCTAGTTTTGCTTTTCACCTCCAACTACTCTAAGAATAAATAGACATTTGTTAATTTTGAAAATAGTACACAGAAGTCATAAAAGTTTTATACAAAAGATTTCACCTTATAATGTGGTAAAGTTAAAAAAGCAATTGTTTTATGTGAGTAAAAAACTAAACTTGATACAAAATATCACAAATATTTTTGTATGCAATTATGCAGCTCATATGAACAGTGATTCCCAAGTATTTCTTCTCTTTTAACAGACATGTCATGTAATCATGTACATAGCAAAATGAAAATATTTTACTGGACCAATCAAATTTTTAACAGGTTTGTCGGGTGTCCAACTGACCTTCAGAATGACTGTATTTAAGATAAAGGTAATTTCATGTATTTCTACAGTAAACTGTCATAGCTCATTGTTTCAAGACTATAGGTACAGTTCACTAATATTGTTATTTCTCTTTACTAGGGAGAGATAGATGCTAGAGAGGACACGTTTCGTTCCACTGTTGATGCTGGACAGAGATTGGTGGATGCTGATCACTATGCTGCAGATGAAGTTAGGGAAAAGGTAGATAACTCTTTAAAAAATCATGGAAAAAATTACTCACATTGCAGTTTTCAACTATTTGTAGCTTGAAGTTGCAAAACTGACAATGAAACTTTCTAAAATCCAATTGAAAAAAAAAATTACAAGGAAACATTGAATGAGATCTGTGTTGAAAAAAAAATGTCTGTTAAAAGAAGATTATCAAATGAAGGAAATTTAATAGCAATGAAATCTTTTTATTTTGTAGACACAAATATTTTGCCAATTTTCTTGATATTTTTCTTGATAACTTTGAGTACAAGACTGTGACCATCATCTTGGCTATAACGTCATTATTTAAATCTTTTTAGCTTCAAGTTTTGTCTTCTGAGAAATCCAGTCTACTGGAACTGTGGGAGGAGAGAAAGATCTTATATGAGCAGTGCATGGACCTACAACTGTTCTACAGGGATACAGAACATGCTGATGCCCTGATGACTAAACAAGAGGTAGGGAAAATACCAGATTAATTTGAAACATTTTATTGTTATGATGATGGTGGGCGGGGAGCTTGGCAGGTGAGCGGCTGGGCAGGCAGACGGGTGTCAACAATTGGTTTCCAGACCATAACTCAAAATGTTTTCAACCGATTTAAATGAAACTTTGGGATATTGTTACATACCATAATAGGAGGAACCCTATTGGTTTTGGGATAAATCCATTCAAGGTCAAGGTCACAGCGACAGAAAAAGGTTAGAAAATTTCTTGAATTAGTGGTTTCCAGACCATAACTCAAAAAGTTCCCAACAGATTTTAATGAAACTTTGGTATATTGTTACTAATCATAAGAGGGATCTTATTGATTTTGGGGGTAATTTCATTGAAGGTCAAGGTCACAGCAGCAGAAAAATTTTGAAAAGGTTTTGGTTAATAAAATATACATGTGCATATTGATTTTTGAAAAATAAATTAATGCATCTTACAGATAAAAAATGGAAAAAAAATGTGCTCTTTGTACTGTAAAAAAAGATGGTGGCATAATCACACTTATAAATCTTCAGAAAATGCTGTGAAATGCAAAGCTGTTTTCTCTATTGTATGCTTACCATAAAAAAACAAGACAAGGATCTCGACTATACATGTTATAATCACATAGTTTTATGCAATCAAAGATGTGTTTCATTTTTTCATTTTTCCAAAATTAATATTAATGATAAAAAATGTTTTACTTATGGTTTACATTGAAACTGTATTTGTATGTTTTTACAGGCTTTCCTAGCCAATAAGGATCTTGGTGATTCCTTGGACAGTGTAGAGGCTTTGATCAAGAAACATGAAGATTTTGAGAAATCTCTTGCAGCCCAAGAAGAGAAGATTAAGGTAAGTTATTTTAGATTTTTTCCCATATTTAAGAATATTTTAGAAACTGGAAACAATTTTATAAAGATAAGCTGAAGTTGTGAAAACTTTAAGTTATATAGAAAAACAAAAGTTTGGGAAATTAAATCTTTTAACACAAAAAAGAGAATGATATCTCAAATGTTAAAGATTGTACCTTGATTGAAAGTCTTTTTTATACCCCGCCACACGAAGTGGCAGGGTATTATGTTATACCCTCAGTTTTTTTCGGTGTCTGTCCGTCCGTCCGTCTGTCTGTCTGTCCGTCTGTCTGTCCGTCCCCCGAAGGTTTCCGACCAATAACTTGAAAACGCGTCAAAGGATTTGAATGATATTTTACACAGCTGTTTAGTACAATAAAATACAGGTCAAGTTCGATTTCCAGCATGATCCAAAAAATAGTTTTCGAGATAGACCACTTTGAAAAATCAAATTTCATGAAATTTTTAGTTTCCGACCAATAACTTGAAAACGCGTCAAAGGATTTGAATGATATTTTGCACAGCTGTTTAGTACAATAAAATACAGGTCAAGTTCGATTTCCAGCATGATCCAAAAAATAGTTTTCGAGATAGGCCACTTTGAAAAATCAAATTTCATGAAATTTTGAGTTTCCGACCAATAACTTGAAAACGCGTCAAAGGATTTGAATGATATTTTGCACAGCTGTTTAGTACAATAAAATACAGGTCAAGTGTAATTTCCAACATGATCCGAAGAACAGTTTTCGAGATAGGCTACTTTGAAATCAAATTTTATGAACTTTTGATATTATAACGTGGCGGGGTATCATTTAATGTCCCATTACATGCCCTATTTTTCAATATTAATAAAGGTAGTGAAAATAATGTCTTACATGTATTTACTTTAAACATTCTTATTTTCCCAAGGTATTTATTTTCATGGATTTCATTATCAGGCATCTTTCTTGAAATTAAATACCTGCGAAAAGAAATAATATGTATGAAATGAAGAGAATACTGAATGTTAAACGTGAAATTAAAGAGCTGTGAACTTGGTTAAAATTGAAAATTGTGAAAATTATTACCTGTAAAGAAAACTACATTTACAGTACTTTTATAAGTTGAAAGTTTCATATTAAATTTGTGATCAATTTAGTTAACATATGATTTGATAAATGATACAATTATTTGCATACTTCATTTCAGTTGCTGGATGACTTTGCCACCAAGTTAATTCAGAATGAACATTACGCCCACGATGATATCGCTGTCAGAAGAGATCAGGTAGGAATTATCTAATACGCTACAAATGTTGCTAAATTTCATATCTTAACTTTATATCAAACCATCATAGATATAGTGAAAATTGTCCATGCTTTATTTTTATGCCACATCTACATAAGTAGGAGGGCATATAGTGTTTGGGTCTATTCGTCAGTCAGTCCAAAATGTTGTGAGATAGAACATTATGTCTTTGGATATATACTGTATTCTTATAATGTAAAAAAAGGAAATATAATATGACTTCAAATTTACTACATTTTAATTCTAGCACTTAAAAACTTATATACAGTAAAGACTTACAAAAAGTTTATGAAACCCATCACAATTTTACAATTGAAAAAGGATCACATGAGTAAGGCATGAAAATGACCATTTGTTTTATTCTGTTTTGTAGCTGTTAATGAGAAGGAACAATCTATACCAGACCTCAACAGAGAGGAGACAACTCCTGGAAGAATCGTACAAATTACAGACCTTCGAGAGAGATTGTGATGAGACAAAAGGATGGATTAATGAGAAACTCAAGACAGCTTCTGATGAAAACTATCTGGTAAGTTATAAAAGAAATATTTTTAACTTGGCCCACTCACTGCCAGACATTCACCATTTAATAGTCATAATTTTCACTATGTGAAGTTATCATATTCATGAAAAAAAACACATCCTTTGCTAATCATCATGTGGGTCAGTTTCAAACCATGAAACTAAATTTCAACAGAGGGCTTAAGCGGGTACAGAACACCTAAGGGAAATAACTCTTAAATATCACTGGAAGGTTTTAGTCAGGCTCATTTATTGAAAGAAATTAAGCATCTCAATGATCAAAATATGATATGTTGCAATTCCATTATATTCAATGAAAATTTTCCCAAGAAATCTATGGTTGGATTTTCTTTAGATTTTGCAATTAAATTCATTTGACTGAAGTACATGGTTTTTGCAAATTTTCAGGAAAATTAAACGACACAATTTTATTTTAGCCAAAGTGTTGAGTACCCCCTAAGAACAATTTTCAATTAAATATAACATTCATTAAAGACTCTTCAGAAGTGCATTAACTAAAGTTTATAAGGACAAGTAAAAAAAAAAACCAAAGGATAAAACATAATCTCAAGTATCCTTTTAATATTGACTTAAATGAAATGTGTTATAATTTGCTTGTACTTTGTTTTCAGGATCCAACCAATTTACAAACTAAGGTACAGAAGCACCAGAATTTTGAAGCTGAGTTGGAAGCCAACAAGAACAGGATAGAGACCATCCAGCAAACTGGTGAACAGCTGGTCAACGAAAACCACTATGCTTCTGATGAAATTCAGTAGGTTTAGGGTTTAGTTTTATAAAACCAGGTCTAGGTTTTTCTGAATGTTTTGTATTCGTAAAGTTAAGTACGTAGTTGTGTAAATCCAGACTTGTAACAGTTGGTCAACGAGAACCACTATGCTTCAGATGAAATTCAGTTGGTTTAGAGTGTACCTGTAGATTTATAGTGCGATAAAAATTTATCCGAAAGACATAATGCCCCATCAGGCACAATTTGGGACAGATGGAAGGATAAATAGGCCCAAGCATTATGTGCCCCCTTACTTTCCTAAATGGTGTAAAAATATGTTAGGGTAAAACTGATGAACAGCTGATGATTGAGAACCACAATGTGTCAGATCAATTCTGTCATGTCTATAGGTTGGGGAAAAAGATAGAATCATTACATTGAAGACAACAACAAATAGAAAACTAACCTTATAGAAGATAATGAGATGTGGAATATGTGAAGGCAACACAGCTAGCATAATCAAGTGGAAATTTATAATAACCTTAATAAAAAAGAGCGAGCACCTTTTAACGAGGCCATCAGGCGTGCTCATTGTTTTGCTACTGTGAAAGTACTTAAATTAGAGGGTATCAATTTTCGTGGATTGGAAGTAAACTCCTTATTCGTGGATTCTTGAATTTGTGGTTTAAAAACAATCTCTATTAAAAGCTATGTGTAATACACAGTTCGTTGGGAACTTAATTTCGTGATTTGCCTGACCCATGAAAACCACGAAAATTGGTACCCCACAAATAATAATACTTTCACATTATTTGCCAAATGTCAAAATGAAATGCATTCATTTCAAATCCAGACCTGATATTATTAGAGAAAAAAAATCTTGAAACAGCAATACAAAAAAACAAACATATAACAAAAGTAGGTAAACTGCAATCAGCAATGAGAGCTCATGTCAAAACAAGAGTGAAATCAGAGGTTCATCAATCCAATCTATCTTACAAAATACTGTTTGAAATAGATTTAGAAAGTGCTATCTTTTATGATGAGCCCCTAATAGTAAAATACTGCAAAATACTGTTTGAAATAGATTTTAAAAGTGCTATCTTTTATTACCAGTCCTTCATAGAAATTTCTTGTCATTTTATTTTCCCAGAGCACATGTTGATGAGATTGTCAACCTATGGAAGACTCTGCTCTCTCAGACTGACTTGAAGGGCAACAAGCTGAAGGAAGCCAGCCAGCAGCAACAGTTCAATAGAAATATTGAGGATGTAGAGGCTTGGCTGTACGAGATCGAAGGCCAACTCAAGTCTGAAGATTACGGAAAGGTAACAACATTTCTTCTTTACATGTAAAAGTTTTGATACAAAAGCATGCAATCTTGATATTTTAAAGTTTTTTTTTCAGTATAAGATTGCATGAGTAAAAAATACTGAGGTTTGATATGAATTAAGATAGACAATTTTATTGTTGTTTTTGAGGTTTTTGATCATTTCTAAAATCTTGTTTTAAAAAAACAGTGAATATATTTGAATTGAACATATTTGGAAGAAAATTATTCAGCTGAAGTGTTAAGAAATAAGAAAAAAAAGACAGGTAAAAAGTTTTGCTGTATGTACATGTATATAGATGGTCTAAAGCTTAAGGCTTTTACATACATGTATTTTACCAGCCAAACTCATTTGACTCAGTTCTTCATAGATTGAAACCATTATTTATTTATATGTATAAATTTTTAAATGATGAAATAGAAATGAATTAGAAACAATAGATAACCTATAACTTAAGTATTAAAGATTTGATCAAAAACCTTAATTATCTGTGTTATATGTTGTATAGAAGAAAAAAGTAGTTATGTATATTCAACTTGATTTATCATATTATTTAAAATAATTGATTATTTAATATGTGTATGAATGTATTTTGATATATGCATGATTATACAGATGAAAAAAAAAACTAACAATTTAATTCTATTCTATTTATTTACTCAAGTTTATTTGTGAAGTGGTATAAAACAGGCATGGGGTAATGCAAATGTGTAATGGTAATGCATTGCAATGCATTACATTTTTTCAAGTAATTCAATGTAATGTGTAATGCACCATATTTTGCATTACATGTAATGGTAATTCAATGCATTTCTTTCTCAAAAGTGCATGCAATTCATGAATTACTAATGAATTACATTGCATTACTATTATTAAATGTGAAAAAGAGGAAGGGTCAGTAAAATTTTCAACATTTTATAGCAGGTTTATGAAATTATGAAATCATAAACATATTGTTCTAAAAAAATTTAAGTGAAGCCATACTAACACAATATAATTAAATATTTTCTTTTGACACTATGTAAAAACAACTTCATCAGAGTGTCAAAACAACTCTTCTGTCAAAATAAAATGGCTTCAAGTTAAAAAAATTAATTTAATTATTTATTTGTATTTATCATGTTTATTGTATTTCTTTACTTATTAGAAGAAAGTTGACCATGAATTGGCAATAAATTTCAATATGCAAAAATAACATATTTTTAGATTGTTAATTCTCATTCAGTAAATACTGTTATCTACCTTGACAGGGCGAACTCGATTTGCGCCAAAAACGAATCTAACTGCGCCACAATCAAATTGCGCCAGTACTCTAATTGCGCCACTTTCTTTGGACTACCCTAGGTAGAAACTGCGCCAATGAAAATATTGCTAACAACCAGTAAGCACAGGTAAGAAGACAAAGAAGAAAAAAATGACTTCCCTCCTGCTTTTTTCCGGGCTTGGGACCGGCAGCGTACAATTGTACACTGGCGAGTTAAAGTCATTTTATTAGTAAGCACTATAGGTAAAATCAACAAATCAGCAAGTCAATAAAACTCTGGTACAACTAAGGCCAAGGACTTAGCAAGTCAATAAAACTCTGGTAAAACTAGGACCAAGGACGGTAGATTTCAATTAAAAGACTGAGTAGGCTGATATTTATAACTTAGAGCGCGCACATAGTCTTTCCTTGAGATTTCACCTGCTGTGTATTTCTGATACCTCTCGATAGCAAAAGATTCTCGACCGGAATCATGACGACTTCTAAGAGCTTCAGTGTCGGTGCTTCTGATTTTGATGTATGTTGTGGCCTGTAACTTTTTTATTGTATCTAAAAATACAAACATTGACGGATGGGGGGAATAAAATTGCTCATTGTAATGGCAATGAAAAGCCTCAGGTCCATTGTTTGTGCGTCTAGCAATTGATGGAGTCTCAGCCCAAACAGACGGTGGATACATTGCATTGTCATCAATGTAATAAGAAAGCACGTAGTCAGCAAACTTTTCAACTCTAGCGTCGGAGGGCATGTCGGGCATTAAATCTTCAGCAAAGCAGTCGGAAATTTCCTCTGGCGCAAGAAAAGCCAACCCAAAAAAGTACTGCAGCCACTTGCTGATGTCACTGCCTTTTTTGTTGTATTCTTTAGAAAGTCCACTGCTTTGAATATTTCTCCACCAGGATTGACCGAGATGAAACCTACAAGCTTTGATAATAACTCCAGGAAACATGTCCCTCACAGTAATATGCATACGATCCTCAAAATCTAAATGAATAACGCTAATATTTAGAGTTAAACTTAATCTCTCACAACTTTCTATTATCAATGAAAACATTCTTTTGTAACATATCTCAGATTTGGATGGAAGTAAACAGAAAATCAAAGGAATGTAATGTCTATTTTTAAATCCATGTATTGTGTAAAGTTGTTTAAAGTACTTCGGACAACACTTGAAAGTACCGTCGGCAAAAATATCATCTGATACTAAACATAGAAAACGTAGATTAGCTTCACAACTAAATATAATGATTCCACTTTCAGCATCATTACATAGAACAAAGTCGTCGCCTTTGTTTGTCTTCACTTCAATGTTATCCAGAGCGCTGTGAAATTCAGAGGAAGAATCTGTGAAAATCCTTGCTTTACATGATTTTACTGTGCATCGCCATCTAATATCTCCATTTTTTTTAACAAATGCCTGACGAAATTTATAGTCCTCAACTACAATAACAGGCTTTCCTCTGTCAGATTCAATTTTTTTCACTTCTATATCTGCCATTTTACTCGACCATTAGATTACTGATCGTGATCAATATTCATGTGAATATTTTTCTTATAGGTTAATTGCTTAAGGGTCATTTTGCAGGTAAAAATACAAATATGCATACAGGTAAGGGTGGCGCTATTAGATTCTGTTTACTGGCGCAATTAGAGTATTGGCGGAATTTATTTGTGGCGCAGTTTCTATCTTTGAAAATACCCAATTGGCGCAAATTGATTCCGGCCCCTTGACAAAAATGATAAATTCTGTTGAATTATTTCAAAAATGCTTAAGCAAATGTTTATGAAGTTCTGACTTATTTATTAATAAGTTTTATTACAAATATTTTTAAACAAGTTAACCTAGGTATTATGGATGTTGCAAACAAGTTAACGGAACTTAAAAATGTAATGGTAATTCAATGCATTACTTAGCTAAAGTAATGGTTATTCAATGCATTTCTTTTCAAAATCCTTGTAATGGTAATGGTAATTCAATGCAAGTTTTCTCAAAGTAATGGTAATTCAATGCATTACATAGCAATGTAATTCGCCCCATGCCTGGTATAAAATAGGGTTATACAAGAACTTGCTTCAGACTTTAAAAATCTCATGAAATTTTAATATTTCAAGAAAAATAATATCAATGTTATTTTTCAAGTTAATGAATATTGATTGAAGTTTAGAAAAAACATGTTTCAAAAAGTTAAGATTTAAAATTATTTGTGATTTTATTGGATGATATCATTTTAAAACAATTGGAAATGAATTCACCATTTTAAGAATCTCAGCAGAGTCTAGAAATTGAACAATGTTGAAAGGTGTCATAAGTTCTTTTTTTCCAAAAAAATAATTATTTCTTAACTTGACATATTTTTTTTTATGAATAATGAAGAATTACAAGTATATTTTTTGCACTATCACTTTACAATTGAATTTAAATGATACATACAGGTTTGGCAATTAGGTGCTTTTAGAGGAGAAGCATTATATGCAACTGACCATTTTATCAGTCAATTATTGGAAGGCTGAAATCCTGTCGGTGTTATTATACCCCCCGCAAACAAAGTTTGGGGGGTATATAGGAATCACCCTGTCTGTCTGTCCGTCTGTCTGTCTGTCCGTCTGTCCGTCTGTCCGTCTGTCCACATACCTCGTAAGCGCAACTCCTCCTAAACCCCTTGATGGATTTTGATGAAACTTTACACAAAGGATGTACACCATATGGAGATGTGCATGAAGAATTTTGGTTGCTATCAGATATCATTCAAGGGAGATAATTGGACTTAGACTTTTTGAAACATGTTGTTCAATGGGAGACCTCGTAAGCGCAACTCCTCCTAAACCGCTTGATGGATTTTGATGACACTTTACATGAAGGATGTACACTATATGGAGATGTGCATGAAGAATTTTGGTTGCTGTCGGATATCATTCAAGGGAGATAATTGGACTTAGACTTTTTAAACTTGGTGTTCAATGGGAGACCTTGTAAGCGCAACTCCTCCTAAACGGCTTGATGGATTTTGATGACACTTTACATGAAGGATGTACACCATATGGAGATGTGCATGAAGAATTTTGGTTGCTGTCCGATATCATTCAAGGGAGATAATCGGACTTAGACTTTTTAAACTTGGTGTTCAATGGGAGACCTCGTAAGCGCAACTCCTCCTAAACTGCTTGATGGATTTTGATGGCATTTTACATGAAGGATGTACAATATATGGAGATGTGCATGAAGAATTTTGGTTGCTGTTGGATATCATTCAAGGGAGATAATTGGACTTAGAATTGTTAAAGCGGGGGGTATCCTCCGTGAGCTCGCTCACAGTATTCCTTGTTTAAATTCAATTAAAAACTATCTGCGAAGAAGTTAAAGGATTGCAAGAGTTAAACATACGTACACAATTATGACTTAAGTTTTGCAATTAAGTAATCAATTCAATTCATATTTACATGTAAATGTAATAAGTGATAGTGCTTTAAATATCATGTAGATGTATTTGATATGTTATGTGTATTAGACTTTATATATATTGTGTGTATTATGTTATTGTTTGCTTTATTATTAGCATTTTAAAACTCGACTAGTAAGTTGACATTTTATATTAGCCTATTTTGATTTTATCAGAGCTTGCTATGATATAGAGTGATTTTAATTTCCGTGTGTATAACATAGATGTAGAATTTTAGTTTGTGTTCCATCTGACATCCTTGGTTTTCTATGTGTAAACAAATTGTGACATTTAATAACTTTTTTCTCTTTGTTTGTTTTTCCACCCTATCTTGAAATACCAAGTCTAGAATTAAGCCCGTCTGGTGAAGGCTTTATCTCAATATCTTATATTTTCCATAACTAGGCCACACAAGTTCAGAACTGAGCCTATCTGGTGTAGGCATTCCCAAACTAGGCCCACCTGTTGTAGGCTTGCTCAGATTTGCATTTTTTTCCTACTTTGAACCTTTCCCCTCATTTTGCTGAAAGTTTATATCGTTTTGACAGTACTTAAATTTTCAAACGTTTTCATGTGTTTTAATTTCATGGAAACACACATTTGACCAAAATTTGTGAATATGTACTTTCTGAAAATTTCATTTCTTAGTGATAAAGCAATCATTTAGTGACTGCCTCTTTATACATGTAATAGAAAGAATTAAGTGGGTATAACGTATAGAAAACTTAGAATGTCTCACTCAATTCCTACAACCAAGTTATCATTAGACAAAAATCCCATTTGAAATATAGTATCTCATGTCTGATATGATGGACTTGACTCTTTATTAAATGTCAGGCATAGGGTGTTAGAAATCTGTATAATACTTTCTTAACATGGTTAAAGTAAAGATATTAAGTGTAAATTAAATTAACAATCCATGCTTAAGATACTTCTTTTATGCATTTTACTGGTGTTTTTTCAAAGCACACCTGCAAAGTTTTAGCATTGTTGCAATTACACGACAAACACATTCCAATTTGTGTTTTCTGTTAAAATATTCACACCAGCTAAATTATCTTTCTCACAAATATGTTTCTTGTGTGTTTATATGCTAAAATATTTACACCTGCAAAATTATCTATCACACATGTTTCCATGGTTTTTATGCTAAAATATTTAAAACTGCTAAATTATGATTCACATAAATATTTTTCCTGTGAGTCGATAGCTGCTTTACACATTTACTCTAGTATTTAGTCATGGCTTTCCAGAAGCTTGTGGGATAAACTACTACTCAGATATTTACTTAGTTTTCTTATCCAGCTTGTCCCTGAGTAATATAAACATGGGGTTTTATTAATTTTCAACTCCGAAAGATCAGCTTTATTTAGTCTTAAAGAATTTATTTGAATATTTGTAAGCATATACAATAGAAATGAAGACCAACTTGTAAGGGAAAAAGTGTAATAGAATATAAAAGTAAATGATGCTTGCAAGACAATGTTAAGAATTAGAACAGCTTATGAAATCTTCCCTTTGTTTATTGACAAAATTTGACAGGTTTTGACACCTTCCCTTTGATTATTGATTAACAGGTTTTGAAACCTTCCCTTTGTTTATTAATCGGATACATTTTGAAACCTTCCCTTTATTTATTGTCAGGATTTGACTGGTGTCCAGAATCTACAGAAGAAGCATGCTTTACTAGAGGCTGATGTTGCTGCCCACCAGGTAAAATCACATACAATAGAAAATGATGAGATGTGGAATAAGTGTACGTGACACAGCCCACAATCAAGCGGCAATTCAGAAAAAACACAATGGACAACTGCCAGCAGCCTTCAACAAGGCCAGTAGGCGCTGCTCGTGGTTCTTCAAAGGGCCATGGTCTATATAAAATGGATATAATTCAAATCCAGTTAAAGTAAATAGTTGATAAAATTATAAATGAAAACAAATTATCAGAGCCTACAGAAGAAACATGCTTCTCTACGTAAAGGTTGTTGTCACTTATCAGGTATTAAAGATATCTGGTAAACCAGATTCTCAGTTTCTTAGCTGATGGAGTTTCCCTGAATAGCATAAATGATTTAGAATTTAGAATGGGTTGGAAAAGTTTCTGTTATCTGCTATTTGTTAATTATCAATAGATAAAGCAAAATGATTTTGCAAATTATGTTACATTTAGCTTTATCTGTCAATCTTGCCGGATACAAAGTTCAAATACCCAACTTGTTTATGCATGAACTATTATTTGTTTATTGTTCTTAATAATGTAAACCAACATTTTTTCGCAAGACATATATATATTCGCTGATTTTGCAAGGAACAGAAACTTGTGAAAATAAATCATCGCAAATTGAATCATTTTCATAGTAATCTAATTGCTTTTACGACAAATCGTGGAAAATAAAAAACCGTGAAATAGCTCTATGACACTAAAACGCGAAATATTGTAGACGTGAAAATAAATTGGTTTACAGTATAGGATAGAATTGATGAAAGATATTATGATTTTTTTATCATTAAACAGGACAGAATAGATGGGATTGTGATTCAGTCTAACCAGTTTGTTGAGTCCGGTCACTTTGATGCCGATAATATCAGAAAGAAACAGGAGGATGTTGTGAGGAGGTATGAGGCACTTCTTGTCCCCATGAGTGACAGGAAACAGAGGTTGGAGGAGGCACTCAAACTGCAGCAGTTCCTGAGAGATGTCGAAGACGAAGAAGACTGGATTAGAGAGAAGGAGCCTATTGCATCATCCACCAACAGAGGTATGGACATTTTTAAACTGTTTGTGATATCTATTGTTAACAAAGTTTGTCCTGCAACTCCCATATGGCTAGATAAGGAAGAACATTGTATGGAGTTTTATTATTCTTAGATATAATGAAGCAGAATTTTTTTTCCAACATAGTTCATTGTGAAGCAGGGTTGGGTGTATCCTATTGTTTGCTCACGATATTCCTTGTTTTCAATAATATAAATGAAAAAAAAATTAAGTTGTTAAAAAGAATGTGTTGAAGTGTCTGTGACCATACATGTATATTGTTTATGAAGACTTTAAAGTGACCATTTACAAAATCTTAATTTAATTTATGTTATAATTTCAGGTCGTGACTTGATAGGAGTACAGAACCTTATTAAGAAACACCAAGCCTTACAGGCCGAGCTGGCCGGGCACGAGCCAAGGATTGACAATGTCTGTGTACAGGGGCAGGCCATGATAAAGGATGATCACTTCGCTTCACCTGATATCAATGCTAAGATTGAAGAGCTTCAAGCAAGATGGGACACTTTGAAGGTTTGTGTTGTGAAGTATATTTGTTTGTAAATTGATAACTTTTATTTTTGATTCATGAATTAAAGGTAGTTTTCCATTTGGAATCTGTTGTGATGAAAAATTTTGGTTGGAAAAGTAGCAGTATTATATGTAAATATACAAAAACAAAACCTACGTGTATTACTAAATTAAAGATATTAAACAAGAAGCAAAGGGGCGCCAATGGGGCATTTGAGTGTCAAAAGTCCAAAAGGACAACAACCAAACTGGTAAACATGAACAAAAACAGCACGAAGAAACACAAAACACAAAATCAACTGAACAGAAATCAACGAGGCGAACTTGAGTCATAACAAGAGCAAATGCAGTTTCAAGACATCTGCTTTAACAATTTAAATCATGCTTCTTTTGTTCATTTCCTTGAACTTGAATGTAGCTTTAAACTTCAAGACAGCGATAAAAGAAATGACAGTGATCATTATTCTTTTTGCAGGATAAAGCTTCACAGAGGAAACAAGACCTAGAGGACTCGCTCCAGGCCCAACAATACTTTGCCGACGCTAATGAAGCCGAGTCATGGATGAAAGAGAAAGAGCCGATAGCCGCTAATACTGACTATGGTAAAGATGAAGACTCAGCTGAGGTAGGTATTAGAATAATGGAGGGGGTCAAAGACATGAAGAAATAATGGAGGGGGGGTCAAAGACATGAAGAAATAATGGAGGAGGGTCAAAGACATGAAGAAATAATGGAGGGGGTCAAAAACATGAAGAAATAATGGAGGGGGTCAAATACATGAAGAAATAATGGATGGGGTTCAAAGACATGAAGAATAAATAATGGAGGGGGGTCAAAGACATGAAGAAATAATGGAGGGGGTGTCAAAAACATGAAGAAATAATGGAGGGAGTGTCAAGGACATGAAGAAATAATGGAGGGGGTCAAAGACATGAAGAAATAATGGAGGGGGTCAAAAACATGAAGAAATAATGGAGGGGGTCAAATACATGAAGAAATAATGGAGGGGGTCAAATACATGAAGAAATAATGGATGGGGTTCAAAGACATGAAGAATAAATAATGGAGGGGGGTCAAAGACATGAAGAAATAATGGAGGGGTTCAAAGACATAAAGAATAAATAATGGAGGGGGGTCAAAGACATGAAGAAATAATGGAGGGGGATCAAAGACATGAAGAAATAATGGAGGGGGATCAAAGACATGAAGAAATAATGGAGGGGTCAAAGACATGAAGAAATAATGGAGGGGGATCAAAGACATGAAGAAATAATGGAGGGGGATCAAAGACATGAAGAAATAATGGAGGGGTCAAAGACATGAAGAAATAATGGAGGGGGTCAAAGACATGAAGAAATAATGGAGGGGTCAAAGACATGAAGAAATAATGGAGGGGGATCAAAGACATGAAGAAATAATGGAGGGGTCAAAGACATGAAGAAATAATGGAGGGGGATCAAAGACATGAAGAAATAATGGAGGGGGTCAAAGACATGGAGAAATAATGGAAGGGGGTCAAAGACATGAAGAAATAATGGAAGGGGGTCAAAGACATGAAGAAATAATGGAGGGGGATCAAAGACATGAAGAAATAATGGAGGGGGTCAAAGACATGAAGAAAATTTTGGTGGATTATAAAATAGGAAGAATCCAATAGAAGGTTGAACATGAAGAAGGATAGATAGATAGAAGGAAAGAAAAAAATAATATCAGCTTATACTGTTGATGTAATGAAGGATAAAGGTTCAGCTTCAGTTAATTAAACTAGAATATCTCAAATTGAACCACTACCTAAAAACACGTGTCTATAAATATCATATTATACATGTATGTCAAATATTTAACGTTCTATTTTTCAGGCTCTGCTGAAGAAACATGAAGCTTTCTTCTCTGACCTCGATGCTTATGGCTCAGTTGTAGAAGGTCTTAGAGAGCAGGCCCAAGCTTGTAAGGTAGGTCCGTCTGTCTGTTAGCACCAGCTTGATACATTGGAGTCTTGGCGTAGGTTTTAATGCCTGCAGTACAAAAACAATCTGGATTAAATAAAGGGCACTCTTTCTTTTTGATGGAAATGACAAAAAACATTTTAATTAAGCTTATACAGTGAAACCTGTAGAAACTGAACCCCTTAGATGAACTGACAAATGTGTTCATCATTATAATCATCTATTTATTCATAAATAAAGTTTTTGGATAGAGGGAAAATGGTGGTATAGTTATTATTTAGCTTCAATAATATGCATGTATTTCCATCCAAAATAACACTTCAATAAGGAAAGGGCTCTAGTATCACAAATAACAAATGATATCAACTTACATAAAATATAAAGGATATAGAATTTACATGTATAAGATGTACATGTATCTTTTAACAAGAATGCAATGATAAAGGTCTAATAATTTTATATCATCATCACTGAAATAATTTGGATTTGTAGAGCAGAGGATTGGATGGGGTAAGAAAAGAGAACTTGAGAAATTCAATTTTCACTAATGTATCTACATTATATATTCACTTGAGTTTTCCATTATAATATTCCTTTTGATGACCCTTTAACCAAATGTATTATCAATCACATCTGTTTGAACTTTGAATACCACTTCAGAGCTTTAATTAGTTATTAGGCTAATTCTATTCCATTTTGAATGTTATAAAATATCTTCTGACTACAAACTTCGCCACTATAATTTGAAAGTGAAGATGAAGTCTTTCTTGAAGTTCTGAGAGCATATTTCTTTGCATTGAAACATTGTATAGTCAAACTTAATTGTTTCCCCAGCTTTTACATTGAACATATTTTTGTAGATCAGAAATTGTATATCTTATTATGTATTGAAAACTTAACTATAGTTTAAATTTCCCCATATACATTCTGTGTAAAAGCACTCTGAATAAACTGACCTCAATGCACATTTCAGCAAATGCATTTCTGCCTTGCATTCAACTTTAGGCTCAATTCATGGATCACAGCCAGAACTTCTGTCAAAAATAGAGAAGAAAAACTTGCATTGCATCAAATTAAACTATGATTTGCTTTGAGTCTAGCAAAAATTACTGCTGCTCAGGTAACAACCTCTTATTAAAAGTAAAACGTTGTGATGACCAATGCAACAAATAATGCAATAAATGCGGACTTTAATCCATCTGTTGGACCCTTCTTCTAGGACTTCTAAATAGTCTTGGACCTTTTGCTTTAAAAGTTACCTTGAACCCCAGATAATAGAAAATAATGATATGTGGAATGAGTGCATGCAACATAGCCCACAATCAAGCAGCAATTCAGATAAACCACAATGGATAGCAGCCAGCAGCCTACAACAAGGCCAGTAGGTGCTGCTCGAGGTTCTGCAATTGGCCCATTGTCTGAATACATTCACCTATTCCATAATTTCAAAGGTTTCAAAGTAATCTTTATGGACTATTCTCGTTTTTAGTTTTATACTTTCATGGACACAGTTTATAATCATTATCTTGGGATAAATTAACAACAATCAATATTATTTTTTAGCAACAAGAAGCTCCAGTTGTTGATGATTTGGCCACAGAAAAAGTAATGGCTTTATATGACTACACAGAAACATCACCTCGAGAGGTTTCGATGAAGAAAGGGGATGTACTTACCCTTCTGAACAGTGCAAATAAGGTAGGATCATATACATGTGTAACACAAGAAACTGGCAAAAAATAATTACACAGAAACGTCACTTTAATAGGTCAAGATGAAAAAAGATGAAATTTATCTCTTCTGAAACAACAATAAAAAAAAAAGTTTTGTGCTTTGCCTGATATAACTTAGTTTGTTGTTGGTAAAATATAAACTCAACAGATATTTTTTTTACACAACTTGAATAGAAGGAAAATGGAGTATATACTGTATGCATGGCACACATCATGAATATTGAATCGAATGAAAGCAAGTCTTTTTATTGTTGTTCTTCATCCCAATATCACAGGTAGGCCTATATTGTGGAGAATATACTGGCAAATTTCTTTGGACAACACCTAGCATAGGTTTGGATTTTTGTTTATTGTCAAGTAAATTGTTGTTTTCCTTTCACAGGATTGGTGGAAGGTTGAAGTTAATGACAGACAAGGCTTTGTACCCGCTGCGTATTGTAAGAAGTTAGACCCGAGTTTGTCTGCCAGCCGTAACAATCTGATGGACGAATTCACAATCTCTGTCAGGCAAAACCAGATAGAAACTCAGTAAGTTAAGTTATATATTAGCTTTGGTCCCTCTGTTGATTATAAGAACTTGGACACGAGTCTGTCTGCCAGCCCTAACCATCTGCTGGACGAAATCACAATCTCTGTCAGACAAAATCAGATAGAAACTCAGTAAGTTAAGTTAGTTAAGTTATATATTAGGGAGGCTTTGGTTCGGCTGCTTATTGTTAGAAGTTGTTAAAATCTGATGGAAGAATTTACAATATTAAATTGTGAAGAAAAGTAAAGTAAAATACAAGGAAAATTTCAGGTGGTAAAATTTATAATTATTTTTCAACAAATTTAAAAAGGAGTTAATATGTATGACAACACAAAATACTACATTGTATAAAGGTGAATGTTGGAAATAGTAAAGCAAAAGAACATGACTTTAATTGATGTTTGTCATCCTAAACTAACTTAGGGGCATAGGCCTTTATTATGGAGTAATTGCGCACACTTTACAGCAAGAAAGGCCATTAAAGATCTTTGTTGAACATGAGTAATTTTTGGCCGGATTTCACGGAGTGAAAAATCCGAGTTATAAAATGGTGAATGTCGGGCGCCGTGCGGGCAGGGAAGAAATTTTCGTAACAGTTTTCTTAGCAACTACTAATCACAGCCTCTTGATATTTGGTATGCAGCATCAACATGGGCTCCCATAATGTGAGATGTGATTTCAGGTCTGTCGCTCACCTACTTCTTGTTAAACGAAATCCGGCCATTTCTGTCTTTGACCCATTTTTTATAGACATTTTGACATAAAATAAACATTTTACACCCAAAATAATCATTAAAAAGTAAACAGAAATCGTAACTTTGATGATCTTGTTAGGGATGGTTAAATTTTATGCTAGTTAAATGATGTTTATGTAACCTTATTGTAATCTATTTATAGATATGCTAATCTCCTTGACCTTGGTAACCAGAGACGTGAGAAGCTTCAGGAGTCGTGCCGTGCCTACCAGCTGGTTCGTGAGGCTGCTGAGCTGGCATCATGGATCACAGAGAAGGAGGGAATAATGATCGGAGAGGAGGTGGGAGATGACCTGGAACAAGTCGAAGAATACCAGAAGAAATTTGATGACTTCAGAAAGGTATGAAATATAACACTCAGGCAATGATGTACACAGTTTTTGATATGACCTGGCCATTAATTTTCCTCTGTGATTAACACTTTGGTAATTAAAGTTCTTGGTTGAGGCTGTTCTGTTAGAATTTAGGCGAAGAAGGCAATACAAAAATTTGTTGGTCAATTATCATATGCCCTGTTGGGTGTTGGTTGGAAATTTGAATGTAAGTACTAGTACATTCATGTAGCTTTAATAATAGTAAATCAATGAAAATTAAAATTTTATGCATGGTGGGTTAAATGGAAAATATTCCCCCATTTACTTATATTTCATTAATTGCCATGAGGAACATATGACTTTTGCCTTGTTATTAAGAATTATTATTATTGCTTTAATTTTCTCTTTAGGATTTGAAAACTAATGAAGCCAGATTACAGGAGTTGAACACCATCGCTGACAAACTGACAGTCTTAGGAAGAACAGAGGCTGCTGAGAAAATCAGAGACCAGATTGCTGTAAGTATTAGCAATTTATGCATTACCATATAGTGGGTTATTTTTGTGGTGGTTTAAATTTCCAGGCTCCGGTGCCACAAAACTTTAAAAACACTTAAGTTTGAGAATATTTTCAACTCATTGTGGCGTCATCAAATTATAAAGTTTTGATTGGAGTTGCCATGGGTAATAAGAATATTCTCAGACTTAAGTATTTTTTAGCTTTTGTGGTGCCCAGGCCAGGTCAATAGAAATTGGAAAAAAATAAAATCCTGCCCAAATATCCATCTAATGAAAGTTATATACAAACAGATTCACAAACTGTGATAAATTAAAATCAGGAAACATTTTTCACATACCATATGACAGAAAAACACAAAAAAATTGACCTCAACGAAAATAACAATCTATATGGTATTATGTTATAATGATTTATGTCAAAGTTAACCAATCAGCTAAGGAAAAAACCTTATGGCCCCATGAATATGAAATTTTCTAGAAATCTTCATGAATCATTATTTCTGTACAACTGTTCTGAAACTATGCAATCAAATTTAATGAAACTTAATACATGTATTTAGCTTGTATTCCAAATGTTGTTGTAAGGAAATTTTGATTCTTGAGATTTTGTGAGAGTTATGGCTCATAAAATTAAAATTTTTAGGGGAAAGAGGGAGACATGTTCTTTGCAGAAAACACTTTAATTTCTTGTTGTTACTTCTATAGATTGCACTTATAAGATGTACACTGTACAAATGAGTGTCATATGTAAGTTATCCCAACAAAACATTTTATTTTCAAATTTCATTATTTGTTTAAAAAACATAAAGTAGAATATTTCTTACAAAAGAATTATTTACACATTTTTAATTTGATTTTTATTGAATTTAATTAAATGTATTTTGTTTTATTAGGTATTGAACACCAGATGGGCTAACCTACAGACAGTGACTGCTGAGAGAGCTCAATCCTTGGGAAGTGCTCAAGAAGTTCAAAGATTCCACAGGTAAATAAATATTGATCTAAAACCTTTCATTAAAGAAAAAGTTGATGAAGAAAGGCATAGCCTAACCCTTACCTTTACATACACCATAATAGCCAAGAGAAGCTCAGTGGTTAGGAAGTGCTCAAGAAGTACAAAGATTCCATAGGTAATTATTGATCTGAAACCCTTCCATACAAAAGGTTTAAAGAACTGAATTTTAACCCTAACCCTTACACTTAACCTACAGACAGTGACTGCTGAGAGAGCTCAATCCTTGGGAAGTGCTCAGGAAGTTCAAAGATTCCATAGGTAATTATCAATCTGAAACCCCCAAAAAGTTTGTATGGAAGTTAAGATTAACCCTTTCCCTTAACATTCGCCATGACAGCTGAGAGAAGCTCAGTCATTAGAAAGTGCTCAAGAAATACAAAGATTTTATAGGTAATTATCACACAAATATCATTAATAAAAATGGTTTATTGAGAGACATAGTCAAGCCTGTAACCCTAATCCTTAACCTACAGACAGTGACAGCATAGGGAGGATCAGTCGTTAGGAAGTGCTCTCAAGAAGTACAGAGATTCCATAGGTAACAAAACGGCAACACAGAGCCAGACAAACAATTATTAAACTGACTGTGATACAGGCTTTGTCTTGAAGACTTAGGCCGTTTTTATTAGCTCACCTGGACCGAAGGTCCATGTGAGCTATTGCCATCACTTGGCGTCCGTCGTCGTCGTCGTCGTCCGTCGTCGTCTGTCGTCGTCCGTCGTCGTTAACTTTTCTTTGAAAATCTTCTCCTCTGAAACGACTGAAGGGATTGCTTTGAAACTTTGCACACATCATCTATGGGATGTCCTCTACCAAGATTGCACAAATGGTGACCGCCGTCCAAACAACATGGCCGCCGTTACTAAAAATAGACCAGGGGGGTCAGACTACTGTTTTTGGCTTGTAAATCAAAAAGTATAAGAGATAGATGAAATCTGATGCCACGCTACTGCTTCAGCATCAAAAGCTCTACGAAAGTCTTCATTGAGTCGTAGTTGTCAGATGACCCCTTATAGGAGTTACAGCCCCTTAAAGGTGAAAAATAGCATTTTTTCATGTTTTTGGCTTATAGAATGAAAATTATGACAGATAGAGAAAAGTTGTTGCTTGCTTAAATGTTCAGCTCATTTAGCTGTACAAAAGTCTCCATAGGGTCAAAGTTGTCAGATGACCCCTTATAGGGGTTATGGCCCCTTAAAGGTGAAAAATAGCATTTTTTCATGTTTTTGGCCTATAGAATGAAAACTATGACAGATAGAGAAAAGTTGTTGCTTGCTTACAGGTTCAGCTCATTTAGCTCTACAAAAGTCTCCATAGGGTCAAAGTTGTCAGATGACCCCTTATAGGGGTTACAGCCTCTAAAATAACGTTTTTTCATGTTTTTGGCCTATGGAATGAAAACTATTGCAGATAGAGAGAAGTTATTGCTTGCTTAAATGTTCAGCTTATTTAGCTGATAGTCTCCATAGGGTCAAAGTTGTCAGATGTCCCCTTATAGGGGTTACGGCCCCTAATATAACGTTCTTTCATGTTTGGCCTATAAAATGAAAACTATAGCAGATAGAGAGAAGCAGTTGCTTGCTTAAATTTTCAGTCATTTAGCTCTACAAAAGTTTTCATAGGGTCAGAGTTGTCAGATGACGCCTTATGGGGGTTATGGCCCTTAAAATAACTTTTTTTCATGATTTGGGCCTACGGCTACAGAATGGAAACTATAGTAGATTGAGAAAATAGAAAATCTGTTACTTGCTTAAATGTTCAGCTCATTTAGCTCTAGAAAAGTCTTTTTAGGGTCGACATTGAGACCAGGTGAGCGAGTCAGGCTCCTGGGAGCCTCTTGTTTAATTAGTTGGTTTACAGACATCAGCCCCAAAAAATTAGGGTAGGAGGAGGGAAAAAAAATAAATTTAAATTCAAACTTTTCATTTTTTTTTTTTTCAAATTTGAAGTAAATTGGGTAGGAGGCAAAAAAAACCCAAACTATTGCATACACCATATTTGGTCTTCTCAGACAAAATATTTAAAATATACAATATATACAACACCTGTTTCAGAATCTTTGCAGGGTTATAACATATTTTAAATACGTGTGATTAAATAAATCTCACATTGAAGAACATATCGTCAGATCAGGAAACTCAGCCATAGAAGAAGGAAACACTGCTTTGAATTGCAACAGATTTCAACAAAGTCTCAACCAAACTATTAACACTGAAAAGCAATAGGATAGACTTGCTGTTAATCTTAGACTCATCTGACTTTTTGAAAGGGACAGACCAATAAAAACTTCATGAAGTTTTATATTTGTTTTTAATACTATTAAAGTAAAACTGTTAATACAGATTTAATTTATTTTCTTTTTTGTCCAACTTTCAAGGCACTCCTGGTTGCTGGGAGCTTTCCCTCGTCTAGACAGCTCTGACAAATCGGTCTTACAATTCCATATTTTGTTCTCAGATCTCGGACAATATCTGTCACCACAACTTCAATGTTTCCACAATAAAAGCAAATGTCTGCAAATTTTTCTCTCACAGCTACAAGTAGTAAATACAGAAATTATTTATATAGATACATGTATTATATTAAAACTTGGTATATAAATTAACAAAGGGTGGAAAATCAGCAGATGAATTGTTTTATAAACTTTGATATAAACCTTAATAAATGCACATGGTCAATGTCCTCGGTGCTGCATTTGGCTTCCTTGTTTGAACGTTTTGGTTGTGAGGTCGGGTGTAACAGTTCCATTGGTGTTTGTAGCTCCCGATCTTATGTCGTCGATTGCCACTTTGAAGTTTTCCAAATGAGATGATACAACCTCCCCTACAGTTGCATAAGGATAACATTTTATAAATTTTTTATCGGACATAAAACTATTGTTAGTTACAGTTACTTCCAGCTGTAAAAATACGGGTTCCCCCATTTTCCATGCTATTTTATAGATCTGGTTCCCGATGGTCTGTGCTAACACAAATAGTTACCTGCCGATCGGGATTCAGTCTTTATTTCCAGGTACTGGTTTACGGTCAGTGTATTCGTTTTAGGGCAACCAGCGGGTGAATGTAAACAATAAAATTACCGTTTATGTTTTTTCTGATAAGAATCGGAAAAAAGCGGTCGGCGGAAATAATTTACAGATGAAAAAACACGTTTATTTTTTTAGCTCACCTGGACCGAAGGTCCATGGGAGCTTATACCATCACTTGGCGTCTGTCGTCGTCGTCGTCGTTGTCTGTCGTCGTCGTCGTCTGTTAACAATTTTTCAAACGTTAACTTGTCCGACACCATAAGTCCAATTGCAACCAAACTTAGTACAGTTGTTGAGTAGCATTATGTGTACCAAACTATCGTTCGGATTTTTGATTCGTAAAAAAACATGGCCGCCATGGCTAAAAATAGAACATAGGGGTAAATTGCAGTTTTTTGCTAATAACTCAAAAACAGTACCAGATATCAAAATTCTGGCAAGGGTAAAAGTAATCAGCACCTCAAGATCAACCTGCCCAGAAATTTTCAAGAAGATCCAACAACCGATGTAGGAGTTATTGCCCTTTTTCTGGATTTTTTCGTCCCGTGCGGGGCCCGGGTGGCGAATAGGCCCGCAGCAGAGCCTAGCTTGTCGTAAGAGGCGACTAAGGGTCTTGGGATTCCGACGTCGGGTCGGTGCTCAGCCCACAGAGCGACCAAGTGTGTACCCTAGGTGGCTGAATAGGGTAGCCCTCGTCCGCGGGGGTTGTCAGGTCTATAATACGGAAACCCTGACCGCCGACCATAGTGGGCCAACGTGTGTGGAGAGTGCCACGCTTCATGCACGTAAAAGACCCCTTTGTGGACCGCCCAGTAGTGCACCACATAGGCTAAATTTTCCGACCCTACCCACCTCTCCCCTTTTTCCTGTGGTTCTTCAAAATTTACCGGTCCTTTGTTTCCCACCCCATCCCCATATTTCATTTATCATCATCATTTCATGTTCATTTTATCATCCTTTTCATGTTCATCGCCTGTAAATAACCTATATAGCGTTGCACGGGCGTAAAACACCAACTCACTCACTCACTCACACTGGATTTTTTCAAAATTTTGCTCTTATTTAGCCCTATATCTTGAAAACTATACAAAATATTTTAAAAATTCAAATTGCATATGATTAAGCACATCAAGATCTACATTTCATGTAATTAGGTCAAAGCTGTAGAACCTTTTCTTTTAGGAGTTGTGGCCCTTAAAGGGTAAAAATTTACCATTTTTCATTACTTTTCCCCTGAATTTCAAAGATTAACTTGTCTGACACCATAAATCCAACTTCAACCAAACTTGGCACAGTTGTTTAATAGCATAAATGCTACAATTTAATCGTTTGGATTTTTGATTCGTCAAAAAATATGGCTGCCATGGCTAAAAATAGAACATGAGGTAAATTGCAGTTTTTTGCTAATTACTCAAAAATAGTTACAGATATCAAAATTCTGATGGGAGACAAAAGTGATCAGTATCTCAAGATCTACCTGCTCTGAAATTTTCAAAAAGATCCAACAATCGACATAAGAGTTATTGCCCTTTTCCTGGATTTTTTCAAAATTTTTCACTTATTTAGCACTATATCTTGAAAACTATACAAGATATTTCAAAAACTTAAAATTGCATATGATTTAGCACATCAAGATCTATAATTTGATGTATTTAGGTCAAAGCTGTAGGACCATTTCTTTTGGGAGATATTATCCTTAAAACAACAGAATTTACCATTTTTCATTACTTTTCCCCTGAATTTCAAAGATTAACTTGTCTGACATGGTAAGACCAACTGCATCTTAACTTGGCACAGTTGTTTAATAGCTTATATGCTACAACTCTATCAATCAGATTTTTGATTGGTGAAAAAACATGGCCACCATGGCTAAAAATAGAACTAAGGGGTAAATAGCATTTTTTTTGCTAATAACTCAAAAATGGTTTCACATATCAAAATTGTGCAAGAATCAAAAGTGATCAGCATATTAAGATTTACCTGTCCTGAAATTTCGGAAAAGATCTGACTGCTGATGTGGGAGTTATTGTTCTTTTTCCTAATTTTTGCCAAATTTGCACTTATTAGAAATTTAAATTGCATATGGTTAAGCACAATAATATCTACAAATATATGTATCTGTGTAGTACTGGTGAGCGATTCAGGCTCTCGGGAGCCTCTTGTTTCAAAAGCTTTAAATTTCGGGTCGGCGGATCTGTAAACCAACAAAATAAATAATACCGGCCTTATTAGAAATGTTGTAGATAGAGTGTAAAAAAAAAAAAAACAATATGAAACCAAACATACATGTATTTGCATGAATTTCACAAAGTAAATAATCCGGATTATAAGATGTTGAATGGTGGCCATTTTTTGTCTGACATATTTTTCATTGTTTTTTTTCTACTTTCAGAGATATTGATGAAACTAAGGACTGGATAGATGAAAAAGACTTCGCCCTGGCCAGTGATAGTTTTGGTCACGACTTGGCAAGCGTACAAGCTCTTCGTCGTAAACATGATGCTCTGGAAAGAGATTTATCTGCCCTTGGAGAAAAGGTTTGTCAAATTACGGTTTTATTTTAGATGTTTGGAAAAGATAATTATAAGAATTTTTGTTTATTCTATCTGCTATTATAGTCTTGTATCTAAAAGATATGATTATAACTTTGGATGATATATTAATACTGATATTATGCTCCAAGCACTTCTTGTAGATTCTTGTTAAAACATATTTGTAAGTTTAAAGACAAGGTCTTCTACTGTGTAGCGGGTATTTTGTCAGGTGTAAAAAATTTTAATTAGAGAAAAATTCAATACTGTGGTTTCATTATTATTCTTGGGGTATTAATTTTGTTGTTTTTCTTGGGTGGAGTTGACCCACTAAATTTGATACCCCAGAAAAGAAAATTAAACATTGATCTGCATGCTGCAGACTTGAGAACCACAAGTTTAAAAATCCACAAACTTATAAATTGTAATCAAACCACGAAAATTGATACCCACGAAAATAAATGAATCCACAGTATAACATGCATGTAATTTTACAGCAATATTACATATACTGTTTAGGTCTGAGATTCAGGTGACTCAATCAAGCAATTAATGGAGACCCATCGATGATATTTATGTTTTTATTCTTTGCTGTTTAGGTTAGAGATTTGGATGACTCAGCCAAGCGTTTAATGCAGACCCGTCGATGATATTTATGTTTTTATTCTTTGCTGTTTAGGTTAGAGATTTGGATGACTCAGCCAAGCGTTTAATGCAGACCCATCGATAAATTTATGTTTTTGTTCTTTGCTGTTTAGGTCCGAGACTTAGATGACTCAGCCAAGCGTTTAATGCAGACCCGTCGATGATATTTATGTTTTTATTCTTTGCTGTTTAGGTCCGAGATTTAGATGACTCAGCCAAGCGTTTAATGCAGACCCGTCGATGATATTTATGTTTTTATTCTTTGCTGTTTAGGTTAGAGATTTGGATGACTCAGCCAAGCGTTTAATGCAGACCCGTCGATGATATTTATGTTTTTATTCTTTGCTGTTTAGGTTAGAGATTTGGATGACTCAGCCAAGCGTTTAATGCAGACCCGTCGATGATATTTATGTTTTTATTCTTTGCTGTTTAGGTTAGAGATTTGGATGACTCAGCCAAGCGTTTAATGCAGACCCGTCGATGATATTTATGTTTTTATTCTTTGCTGTTTAGGTCCGAGACTTAGATGACTCAGCCAAGCGTTTAATGCAGACCCGTCGATGATATTTATGTTTTTATTCTTTGCTGTTTAGGTCCGAGATTTAGATGACTCAGCCAAGCGTTTAATGCAGACCCACCCAGAACAGGCTGAACAGATCTACGAACATCAGAGACAAATTAATGAGCAATGGAATACATTGACTACAAAGGTGAGTTTACATATCTGGAGCTTATTATGTCTCCCTTCTACTTCGGTGGCAAGACCATATTTTTGTCCTGTCTGTTTGTCCGTCTCTCTATCACAAGTTAGGGCTATTCCATTAAAAAGTAGGTACCAGGGTGGGAAGGCAATTTTCTAATACCCTACCAACCAAGGGGAATAAATAATAAAAATCGCCCCAAAATAAAACAAACAACAAGAACCTACATGAATTTTATTTCCTGCCTTCCGACCCTGGTACCTACTTTTTAATGGAATAGCCCTTATTCCTCTGACCAGAATTTAATGAAACTTGATATGCAGCATAAACATTTTACAATCCCCAGTCTCTTGTTAATTAGATAATTCATTACAGCCAGAAATTTATGACTATAACAAATGAAATTAACAATAAATATTGGATTGGAATGATCAATCTTATTATGGCCATCAGAACTAGGTAAAAACAACATAATTGCTAATTATAATGATTTATTTAATTTTTAGGCTGATGGAAGAAAAGCCAAACTGCTTGATAGTTATGATCTTCAGAGATTCTTGAGTGATTACAGGTTTGTAATAAGATATTAACTAAATGTGGAATTAATGTACGTGATGAAAAATACATTTAAAAACTGGAAATGGAAATGAAAGTGTTTTGTATATGGAAGTTTGTGTTAACCAGTACACACATGTTTAATAGATAAGTTTCGGTGCCCTTTTTGTTGCAGGTAAATCATAAGATTGCACTTTATATACAAACAACTTAATTTTTTGTTAGGGGTTGATTTTTTTAAGTACATGTTATTAACCATGTGAATATCCATTTCCATTTTCCAATTTAATTTTGTATATTTCATGGATGAAAGCAATCAGATAATTAAGATATTTAGTTAAAAAGTGTTTTTTTTTTTCAATTGAAAATCTAAGAAAATTTGTCCCTAACAACTCAGTTTTGTGCTCTTAACCACAAAATTTTAACAAAAAGTACTGATTATACAGTATAGGGTTTAGAATTTTGTATAGAACCTGAAAAAGGACCAATTTTGACATATAAGAAATAAACTAGAAAATAACATTAAAATTTCTCCTTTCAGGGACTTGACCTCCTGGATCAATAGTATGATGACCCTTGTATCCTCAGACGAGCTTGCCAAGGATGTGACGGGGGCAGAGGCCTTACTTGAACGCCACCAGGTATTATAAACAAATGTGTGGCTTACATGTAGCTTTAGCTTCCAGCTGTAGTATAGACATTTGTTGTACAAGAGTTTCAGGAAAGGGATCTATTTTCGACGAATGCATTTTTTCACGTGTTTTTCTTCTTCCATATCTTAACTTGTATTTTTGTCTGAAAATATAATATTACAGCTTTACTAGTAAGTTCATTTAATTTTATTTTATACACCAAAATACTTTTTTCTTTCTAGATACATTAAAACAAATTCTTTTCTGTTTTAATTTTTTTGCATAAAATTTTTTACCATTGAATTTAAGCTTTGGAGGATCATTATGTCCTGAGCTTATATTGTTGTTGGGCTGCCAGTGAATGTTTGGGAAGCCTTGTTTTATTTCTTTGAACTTGTTGTACATGTCCATCGTAGATTCATGTCAGTTACTTCTTCCTTTACTTTGATGTAGTGTCCCTGTGTCACACGGAAAATTCTGTTTATAATTTTGTCAACATCTTGTTTTTCTATCTATTGATATTTGTTGTTTGATGTGCTTTTAATGTGAAGTTTCCTCTTTTCAATGCAATTTTTATAAGAATTTTTAACCTTATGAATATTGTTCACCCATAACCTTGACCTATGAATAATAATTCAGGCAAGGTCGATTAAGATTTTGCCATTATTACTGTGTTGATGATTTGAGAAAACCAAGTTTAATGATTTTGTACATCGGTTAAGCTGAAATCTTTTAAGAAAACAAACCACTATTCTGTACATTCTTTGAGTCAAAATCTTTTTAGAAAACGAACCACTATTTTGTACCGAGTCTTCGATTTTTGTCCGAATAAGACCAGCAAGGCTTCCCTTAACATTTGCAGGCAGTTCCGGCTATTTCATATCAACCATCATCTACAACTTATCCTGTCGTATTGCAGATGTTTAGTTCCGAGATCGTCAGCCATTACGGCATAACAAACCTCCCAGGAGAAGAAGATATCGATGAGGTGACAATTGCATCGTGGAGGCGTGTCTTGCATCATGATTGACAGTGTTTGTTTTTGTTTTCAGATGTTCCATGTAGATTTCCAGACTTCTGTGTGTGTGTATTGCCTGCTTCCAGAATTTGACATGTTAACATTCCAGTTCATAATATTTCTTGACTTGTTGATAGACTTTTCTTTGCCATACTGATAGTCTTTTCCTCAACTTAACAATGTTAACAATGTTAAAATTTAAAGGTTGAAAAAGTCATTAATGGTATGCCTAATAATTTCAATGGTTCATATATCATATATGTTTTAGCTGATAAATAGGTGAATCAGCTAACCAATGTAAGATTTAAAATGTAAAAAATTAACCAATATAATTTCCCTGGGTTTTGTGTGACTTTTTCAACTTTCAAAAATTAATTTAAAGCTAAGTTTGACATCAATCAAGAAATATTATGATGAATTATCTCACAGTTAGATAAAATGTACACTTTATAATTGTATGTTTAGTACTGTAAAATTGATTATTAGTTATTTCAATATTACAGTAAAACATGTCACAATAGAACCATGAATATACCTAAGACTTGTCAAAATCAAGCTGGATTTAAGTCCCCCTTAATTTCTATAAAATTTAACTTGTTTAAAGCAACCACACAAATTCATCAGTCCCCAAAGGGAACAGATTAGACTGGTTTTGAAGGACTAGGAGAAGTAGGACCCCCTCCAAAATAAAGGTGTGAGTTAGGGTACACCAACCCTACCTATAATTTTATGCCTGCTCTTAAGTTTTTTTTGGGGCCTAATATACAAACAATGTACCGAATTCAAATGAAGTTTTCATATTAACAAGACTGTTTATGTCTGAGATGTCCCAGTTACTCCAATGTAATAAAAAAAATCCTGCCTATCCCACCTGACTTTTTAACCATGTTACCCCAAACATACAATTTATTTTTCTGGCCTAGTGAAGATCCACTTTGGTGTGCTGTCTGTCTACCTGTCCCCAGAAGTTTTGAACAATGATAATGACATGAAAACACCTTTATATACTATTGAGAAGAAAGAGTTCCTGCTAGCTTTTCAGTACATTAAATCAAAGGGAAGTTTTGAAAAATTATAATGGATAGATAACCTCGACATACCTTATTAAAAAGTGCATTAAAATGGCAAAAATTGCAACAAAAGTCTAAAAAATATTTTTCATGTTAAGGCACTTTAAACCTTTTTTATTTGGTAAAGATTGCAGCATATCATATAATTCACAGTAGAAGCATTATATTTTCAAAGCAGGTCAATTTAAAAGTTGCGTGTCAGGGTCATTTTAAACACGTATAATTTTGTAAATAGACCCATTATGCACAATAAGTGAAGTTTAAAAGAATACTCTATTTTCAATGCATGACTTTTAAGAGTGTAAAAAATGCATGATATTTGAAGTTTGGATCCAATATCCAATTGGCCAATATGCATGACTCCCCTTAACTTTACATAGTAAAATTCTAACATTGTACAAAAAACCCAATAGAGTAGATTTAAAGTTTAATATGCAGACTTATGTGCATTTTGGGTATATTTTTTGGAATGTGATTTTATGCACATAGGAGTTACAAAATATTCAGAAGGCTTGACTTTGTTGTATTCATTTTATTTGTTTTTAGTCCCGTTATAAAGATCAGTAATATTTATTGCACAAATACTGTGAATTCATTTATTTTCGTGGTTTAGTGGAAAAGGTTAATTTTGTGGAATCTTAAAGTCAGCAGCATTAAGATCAATGTAAAATTTCCTTTTCATGGGATATCAAATTTCGTGGGTCAAGACCACCCACGAAAATTAGTACCCCACGAATAATAATGAAACCACAGTAATATTCTTCTATTGAAATGTTCATAGATGAAGTCTACACCTCCCCCAAATGTTAAAATCACATTCCAATTTATAGTTCAAATTGTAATTTGTTATACATACATGTATATACACATTAAAACTAACATTAGTTTTCTATTTTTCAGATGCATGACACCAAACATATCTAACATCAATTTACTTTGTTTTTAGATGTTGTATGAAAGTTCAAGTATCATCTTAGCTATAAATATATTCGTAATATATTCACATTATTTCCATTGGTTCCTAATGCTTTAAATTTATTGTTCTCATTATTTATTCACCCCAATTAGTCTTGAGAATTTTATCTTACCATGGTACATTTGTTTCCATGATTTTACTAGTACAGTCTTCCTATAGTAGGAGCACCTTCTTAAACAGATTTATGACAAGTTTATTTTCATCCATTTATAGGAGCACCGTACTGAGATAGATGCTAGAGCTGGTACCTTCCAGAATTTTGAAATCTTTGGACAGAACTTGTTACAAAATGAACATTACGCCAGCGATGATGTCAAACACAAGCTGGAAGAGTTAGCTGAAGCTAGAGAAGAACTAGAAAAGTAAGTTAAGCAACTATGATTATATGTGTGTGGAGATGGACGCTGCGGGAAAAGTTCCTTAGTGGTTGGAGTAGGGAAGCTTTGGCCCTATGATCTTAGAATTTCAAGAATCTTCATGGTGTGTCTGCTAAACACCTCTGAAAATACTCTACAAAAATGAATCTTTAAGCCATTTTAGTTATGCATGTTACCAGGAAATTTTGATCCTCAAAATTTTGTCCGAGTAATAGTCCCTTGAAATTTTTAAGGAAGAGGTAGGATATTATTTAAGCAGGCAAAAACAAACTTTAATTCATCAAGTTTTTTCTCTCTTCAGGGCTTGGATTGCTAGACGTATGAAGCTTGACCAATGTCTGGAGCTACAGTTATTCTACCGTGACTGTGAGCAGGCAGAGTCCTGGATGGAGTCCCGCGAGGCTTTCCTGTCAGGTGATCAGGTGGATGGAGATAATGTAGAATCACTGATAAAGAAACATGAGGACTTTGACAGAGCCATTAGTAGCCAGGTATAATATGCTATTAGTTTAGGTGGGGTGGGGAGCTTATTGATCTTTAAGAAACATTAGGACTCTGACACAGGCATTAGTAGACACGTGAAGTATACAATAGGAAGGGGTTGTTCTTCAAACCAAACCAAACTTGTGTCATAAAACTAGTTCAGGAATTATATACATGTAACATCAGTGTTTACTTTAAAGTTGTTGAAACTTTGACTTTAATGTTACATTTTCAAGGCTCTGTCACCTACATGTATCAGAACATTGGGGGACCTTAATTCATACGTATGTCTGTACTTCTCTCGCACTCTAGTCAAGAGCTTGTCACAGTTTTTTTCAGCAAATACTAATCACAGCATCAGCATGGGGTTCCATACCATTGGATTTGATATCAAGTCTGTCACTCACTTCTTGTTTAAAAAAATCTGGCCATTTTGGATTTGACAAATTTTTATATAATGTTTTATTTTTACAGCAAGAAAAGATCCAGGCTTTACAGCTGTTTGCTGATCAGCTGATTGGAGGAGAACACTATGACAGTGATGCCATCTCCGACAAGAGAGACCAAGTTCTAGACAGGTAGGTTTCTATATCTATAAAGTACTTTTATCCCTTTAATCCCCCATTTCAAAGAAGGTTGAGTGGAGGAGAACACTATGACAGTGATGCCATCTCAGACAAGAGAGAGAAAGTTCTAGTTAGGTTTGTCTACATAAACTGGATTTAAAACTGTCAGGTCATAAGTAAAAGACCATGTTTTATGGCTCAAAAAGGCCATAAAGAGTTAGTCACTTTGATTAAATTTTTGGTCTTAAGATATATGTAGTTTATAAACTTAAGGCCATCAATTGTCTCATAGACATGGTTTCTAGCTTTCCACAGTTATACAATTATTTTTATCTTTTTGCAAGTTAATTGAACTCATAAATAATGGATATCCTTTATTATATTTAGCTCGAAATCCATTTTCTTTTCAACTTACACATTTGAACCATTTTATATAGGCTACCTTTTCTGAAAACATTGCATCATTTCTATTTATAGATGGGCACAACTGAAGGATGCCTTGATTGACAACAGATCTAAGCTTGGTGAAGCTCAGACTTTACAGCAATTTTCACGTGATGCTGACGAGATGGAGAACTGGCTCCAGGAAAAACTCCAAATTGCTTCAGACGAGTCGTACAAAGACCCAAGCAACATCCAGAGCAAGCACCAGAAACACCAGGCTTTCGAAGCTGAGCTTGCAGCTAATGCTGATAGACTTCAATCTTTACTGGGAGTTGGGCAAGGTTGGTTTTAATTCATTTACATTTGTCTATTTATTTACAGCTGGATGAGAATGCTGGCAGACTGCAATCAAACAAGATAACCTGATACATTGTAAATTGATATGGGCATTAAAGACTTCTATGTCGTTAAACAATTCTTTTATTATCCCAAAAAGTCTGAAAAATGTGCTGCTACTTTAATAAGCCTTTGAAATGTTTACTGTGAATGGTAAATTGTTTAGAATTTATAATTAACATGTGTGTTTATGTCTACATGGTAAACTCATGTGTATTCATACAGGTTAAAGGCTGACTAATAATAATCTTTCAAATTCTCATCTTTTCAGCTTTGATCGACCAGAACCAATGTGCTGGGTCTGATGACGCTGTTCAAGCCAGGTTAGAAAGTCTGGCCTCTCAATGGGAGACCCTTGTCTCTAAATCGGCAGAGAAGAGTGACAAGCTGAAGGAAGCCAGCCGCCAACAGACTTACAATGCTGGGGTTAAGGATATGGAGTTCTGGCTTGGAGAGGTGGGCTGTGATTTGTTTTAAAATATCAAAAATGAAATGTGGTGAAGATAGAAAAAATCACAGGGATTAATTTAGATTTTTTAAGTTGAATAAGGAATAATTTAATGCTTCTGGGTAAAGTGAAATATTGAAATATTATTTAAGAAATATTGTATGATAAAAAGAAATTGTTGTGTATTTTAGGTAGAACAGATGTTAGCCTCAGAAGAGTATGGTAAAGATTTGGCATCTGTCCAGAATCTACTGAAGAAACACCAATTACTGGAGGCAGATGTAGCAGCACATGAGGTCAGATATTACTTATTTAAAACCAATTTAATTTCACGACTATTATATTTCATGTTTCTTGGTTAGATGGCCAGTTCGCGGCTTATTATTTTTAAAAAAAAAAACAATTACTAAGAAATTGTGTTTATTTATGATGATTTATTTTTGCAAGTTTCTGTTACTCCTGAAATCAGTGAGCATCAATTGTTTACAAAAATTAGTTTAGGGAAAGTAGCAAACATGTAATTGATGCTGTTAATCTTTTGCCACTTTCAAATGTGTGGTACCAAGGTTTACCTTTCTTCATTTGAATGCAGAGAAAAAGCTTCTACAACTAAATTTTGATTATGGAATTTTTAACATTTTGACAAGCCTCCCTATTAAAATGTTCAAATTTGTTTTCCTTGGTATGAAGAATTTGATAATCACCCAATATTTACTGAGGGATTTACAGAAACAAGGTGAGGTTTGTCACCATATCATGAATAAGGAACTGGTACCAAGTCTCTTGTCCAAGTATAAATGAGAAAATCCCAAAACTTACTGATAAGTTTCAAAATTTTGCATTTAAAGGGTTGCTATACAAGAAAAAAAAAACACTAAAAATTGCTGAAAATTATTCCATTAGGAAAAACCTAATAATTTCAAACATCTCATTTTCTACAGGACAGAATTAAGGACTTGAACAGCCAGGCTGACCAGTTCATCGATGGAGGTGTGTGGGACGCTGAGAGTCTAGAAGTCAGGAAGAGAACCATCAATGAAAGATATGATAAGTAAGTGATAGGAGAAAACAAGTTTGTACTGTTTGAGGAATCACATATTAAAATTTCATGAAAAATAGAATTATTAAATATTTCTGGAAAGCTGTTATTCTTTCCCTGAAATTGTTAGTATTCTAGTTTTCATGGCAAATTGTCACCTTTTAGAATATGTAAGTTACACCAAAGAATAATGATGAAACCACAGTATGAAGTTTTTGATTGATATAAGAAATTCTGTTGTTTACATTTTGCAATACTTCAACCATTTAACTTGTTTGGCGTGGTTATATTAATTTTCCTTGAGTCCAACACAGTTGTAAAGGGATGGAGGGAATATAGTGTTTTGTTCTAACAGACATATGTAAAAGTTTTCATTTGTTTCCATAACTAAGCAAATTGCACATCATAGAGGGATGATATTTGGTCTGTGGGTACATCTTGGATGGTAACCAATAATGTACTTGAATTAGGTCACCTTAACCTACAGGGGTTCAAATTAATATTTGAGAACTAAACGTCCAGGACTTTTTTGAGTCCAGAATGGAAGGTCCTCCATAAGAAATTGAAAGGTCCTCAATAAGAGTCATTGTAAATTCTGACAGGTCCAGGACCTTTGTCACTGAAATTGTGTAGGTCCTGCCTAAAAATTAAGGGTCCCTGACCTCGGACCAGTCCTAATTTGAACCACTGACCTATCTTTTCCACATGAATGACATCAGTTCCATGTGATTGGCTGTCGTGTGATGGCTTCATTTCTTTATTACTATATAACAAATTTTTAATTGGCTACAGGATCAAGGAATTAGCCATTGTAAGAAGAAACAGACTGAATGAAGCCAACACCATGCATCAGTTCCTGAGAGATATCGACGATGAGGAAGCTTGGATCAAGTAAGTCGTAGAACATTTTTAGTCTAAAAGGGGGAGGGTCACAAAATATTGCTTGCTGTCTTTGGTTTTGCTTATGCTGATAGTTTATCAAGAATGATGTGGGGAGACATTGTTTATATCCTGTCCATCTGTCTTGCAAAAAGTTGTTTCGCTTAACTCCTCTTAAACTATTTGATGGAATTGCATAAAACTTGATACATGAATGTTGCAAGTACACCATACATGTATTTAGTGCATATTATAAGGAAATTTTAAGGATAAGAAGGTGAGATATTGTAGTTTTAGGTGATTACTTTACTGAATTGTAGGTTCAAGTAAAAGAGGTCATAAATATCAAAAGGAACAAAAAATGTTGGGATATGTTTTCACAGATATTACATGTATGTGATCCAGAATAAAGCAAAATAATCCATGCAAAAAAAAAATTCTCCATTTACAGTGCTCTTAAAGTTTTACATCTTTTTTAAAACCAGGGAAAAGAAACTATTGGTTGGGTCTGATGATTATGGACGTGATCTGACCAGCGTACAAAATCTGAGAAAGAAACACAAGAGGTTGGATGCAGAGCTGGCCACTCATGAGCCTGCCATACAGGTATACATTTTAAGTCTGGTTTAATGATATAAATTATACAAAACACAAAATGTTGGAAGCTTAACTAGCAACTTGTGAGCCTACCATAAAAGTATGAATTTTTGCTGGGATTTTAAGGAGTGAAAAATCCAGGTTATAAAGTTGTGAATGCTTGGCAGCAGGGAGTGGGGAAATAATTTTCATGGCAGTTTTCTCAGCAACTATTGATAACAGCCATATATATTTGGTATACAGCATTGGCATCGGGTATTTTATGATGGGATTTCATTTCAGGTCTGCTGATAACCTATTTCATGATTTATGAAATCTGGTTATCTTTGCTTGCGTTCGACATTCAAACCCAGGGTGCCCCAGGTAGCAAAAATGTAGCTCACTGGGGCAGAACGAGAACAACCTGGGTAATGATGTATTATACCTAGGTTGTTCCGAATGTACACTTTTGTTTGTTACAAAGATCATTGACCCATACAAAACAGAGGTCACCCACGTTCTGTTTTATATTTCAACCCAGGAAAAATAATCTACCCAGGCTACCTAGGGAGGGAACTTCGAACGCGGCCTTTGACTTGGACAGATTTATTAATAATGTACACTTGAAATCTTTTACACTCAATGCATCGTGACAAAAAAAGGTTGTACAGTGTATAGGGATAGCAATACCCTGTGCATGTTTAAGCACTCTTGTTAGAGTAGAAGTATGATCAATGAGGGTTGCCATAAAGGCCACACTCACAAGAGGGAATTATAGATGCATTAATCTTGTTTCCCAATACAATTAAACTTATGCATTTCTATTGTTATTATTAAAGGCCGTACAAGAGACTGGGGCTAAACTGATTGAGGAGTCTGATATCAACACAGCAGATATTAAAGAAAGACTAGAACAGTTGGACAGAAGCTGGGAAGAGCTGAAACAGATGGCTAATAATAGGTAAAAACACACATTTTGCTTCTTAAGTTTTGCTGTGAAAAAAAAAGAAATACATGCAACTTCGGTTGGAATATTAAATCCATTCAATTCTTAACAACTCGTCAAAGTTCAAAGCATTATTTTCATTAAAATTGCATTACAAAAAAATGAAGAGAAAATTATTATTTTTTTTTAATTCAAGAAAATGATTGCAAAGAAGATATACTTACAGAAAACGAACATGTTTAAAGCTTGCTATCCTTTCTGGAAACAATAAATGAACATTGTGTTGTTTGGTATTACATGTATTTCAAATGTTTCTTAACATTTATCAATTATTCTTTACAGAGGACAGAAACTAGATGAGTCCTACACCTTCCAACAATTCTGTGCTAATGTAGAGGAAGAGGAAGCCTGGATCACTGAGAAACAACATCTCTTGACGGGCGGAGACTACGGTGAAACGATGGCTGCCGTACAAGGTCTACTGAAGAAACATGAGGTGTTTGAGACGGACTTCCAGATTCACAGGGACAGGTGTACTGAGATCAAGAATGAAGGAGAGAAACTTATTTCTGAGGTAAATGACATAACTTGCATTAATAGTATTAGTGTTGCAAGGTGAAGGAATTTCTTACCTTACTCAGTGCCGTGGTTAAATTAAAAAATTTTTCTAAAAAAAATTACTTGTTTGAACAAAATTTAGAAGCAGACTTTAAAAAATTCATGTACAATTTTTATCGTGAAGAGAAATTCCAAAAGCAATAACTTGCTTCGGGTAAAAATGTTAAGAAGCAAAACTTGAAAAAATCAGGAGCATTTTGCTTCTTAGCTTGTGCTAAATTTGAACCTTGTTGCGTTTTAAGTGTTGTGGGTTCATATACAACCTGGGACAGATATATAATTTCCTATTTCCTGTACCTTTTGCAACGCTTGTTATTGAAAGATTTAACATTATTTTCTTCATGTAAATTTCAGGGAAATCACAATGCTGACGGTATAGCACAGAGAATCTCTGGTCTACAAGACAAGCTAAACTCCCTATCGGACGCTGCCAATCGTCGTAAGGCCGGACTGATTGATAACTCCGCCTTCCTTCAGTTTATCTGGAAAACTGATGTAGTGGAGAGCTGGATCGCTGATAAGGAGACACAAGTACGGTCTGAGGACTATGGAAGAGATTTATCTTCAGTTCAGACCCTTCTCACAAAACAGGTTAGTATTAGATAGTAGTGGGGGCAATAGACTGTTAAAGGGGGGGGGGGGTTGTAGAGAGCTGGGACACAAGTATTGTCTGAAGATTATGGGAGAGATTTATCTTCAATTCAGACCCTTCTCACAAAACAGGTTAGTATTAGATAGTTCAAGAGGGTGCAATTTGTGATTTACAAAAAAGGGACTTCCCCCACCTGTATGTGATTAGGTTTGTCACCTACCTGACCAAGGTGGGTGATTTTATACGGGCACTCAGGTTTAATCCAATAGTAAAACTGACCGCCCTACGTGTTTCCAGATATTTAAACTGAAAGTTGGAAATGTTTGACGACATTAAATTTTTTTTCAGGAAACTTTCGATGCTGGACTCCAGGCTTTTGAGAAGGAAGGCATACAGACCATAACAGCTCTCAAAGATCAGCTGGTGGCGGCCAACCACGCCCAGACTCCAGCCATTGAGAAACGCTACAATGATGTCATGGACAGGTAGGCTGTGTATTCATGCCAGCTAATTATGTTTAGTTCAAGATATTTTCCTAGAATTAATTTATGTTCAAGTGGAAAGTTTTTTTGTGATAGTGTATAAAGCCTACTAAAATCACAAAATTTTAGTGTTGGAAACCAATTTCCGCATACGACTATACATGTATATAATTTATGATCAGGTGCACCATTTGATCAATTCATTATAACATTCAAAATAATTTTATTAAGGGAAAAAACTTTTTTACATGTTTATCGGATGATCATTTTAGTCGGGCATATTTATACAAAGAATTTAAGCGTCTTTTTTGACAATCCTTAATGATTATTTAACATTCCTGAAAGACCTAAAGCCTCATTTCTTCATACATGCATTTAGCACGTTCCTGTATTCTATAATTGACAAACATGTTTATAACAGCCAATTTTAAAGAAAATTTAACTTCACAGTTTTGTTTTTCCTAGATTATCTCACCAGCGCCGATCTCTTCTTGTTTTTCAGATGGCAGAAGCTTTTGTCAGATTCTGATGCTCGTAAACAACGTTTGCTACGCTTACAAGATCAGTATCGTCAAATCGAGGACCTTTACCTCACTTTCGCTAAGAAAGCTTCTGGGTTTAACAGCTGGTTTGAGAACGCTGAAGAAGATCTCACAGATTCTGTCCGTTGTAATTCAGTTGAAGAAATCAGGGTATGGATTGCTCTTGGTTTTAAAATGTGTAATATGTGTTTAATGTCTTAGCATGCATGAAATAGATAGATTTCTTGATTGAAATATTTGTAAAAAAAATATTTTAACTTTATTTTTTTCTTCTTTATAAAGATCAATTCATTTTTTAAATGGGCCTTAATAAGAATATTTAGAAGCCACTTATCATATTTTAGCTTAATATGAACTAATGACAGAAATTATCTATTTTACCCAGTTATCAATTCTTTAAATAAATTTGTATATTTTAGGCCCTGATTGAAGCCCATGATGCCTTCAAGTCTTCCCTGAGTGCAGCTCAGGCTGATTTCAGCCAGTTAGCTGCCCTTGACCAACAGATTAAATCATTCAACGTTGGACCTAACCCTTACACATGGTTTACTATGGACACACTAGAGGATACTTGGAAGAATCTACAGAAAATTATCAAGGTATGAATGATGGTACAATATTATTACAAGTTTTCTTTGGTTTGTGCTATTTGAATTAAGTGATTAAGTATCTATAACCATAACATATACAGTATAGTGCATAATTTTCACGACGTCAAATTACACGATTTCATACCAAGCGACCAAGTTGTTTTTTACGCGGACATTTATTTTCGCAATATAATAATATTCTCATTACAAATTTATGTTGATTCTATTTAACGCTGGTTCTAAATTACGCCATAGAGTAATCGTCGCGAATATAGCAAAAATTAGAACCTCACGAAAATTTCCCGCTATACAATACCTTAGAGGCCATAATTTAGTGTAAATACACTAATGTGTACTGTCTACTGTTTAATAATGTTTGTCTTTATTGTTATACCTTTTAAGAAAAAGGTGCAGACATTTGAAGTTTAATATCAATGTATTACATTTGTTTAATTTTTAAATTAAAAAAGAGGTGCAGACATTTGAAGTTACATGTACCATTATTTTACACTTTTAGGAGAGAGATGCCGATCTAGAAGATGAACACAAGAGACAATTGGAGAATGATCAGCTGAGAAAACAGTTTGCCCAGGCCGCTAACGCTTTCCACCAGTGGCTCACTGCCACAAGGTTAGTAGGACTACAAAATTGAACCACTTTCATAAAAAAAAGAACAATTATCAATACAGAAAATAGAAATGAGTTAATTACAGCAGTATGTTTAGTATTAACAGGAAGCAAATTACCAGGGTTGCCACACATCATTGAAACCTGGAAATAACCTTATATTTCTTTTGTCAGTTCAAGATCCTGGAAAAGACTGAATTAAAAAAAAAAATATCTTTGAAAAAGTCTGGAATTTGATAGTTTGACAACCAAATCAGAACTTACATTTACATTAGATTCTAGTTTCATTTTTTTTTTCTTCTCATGCACTGCTTCGACAATCTTAATTTTTACTGTTTATTTTTCATTTCTACAGAATGTGGTTACTTGAAGGGTTAATATTTATTTATTTTAGGCATGGGAGTTTTCTTGTTGTTTCCTCCAGATATGATATTAACACAACTCTAGCTGAGTGTTTCCCCCATAACATTAGAATGCAAAACTTTTATTGTTAGTTATCTGCCAAGTTCAGTTAAAAAAACCTTTTTGGATAACATACAAGCCTTTTTATGGTAGTTTTCTGGACAAGTTGTTTATTGAAGAAGTCTTTGGAGTTTAGATGCTTAGATGCTATGTACAGAATTCTCTCTGTAAATATAGGATTTTAAGTGATGCATGTTTGAAGTTTTTAGCTCTTTACAGCAGTTTAGCGTGTGAACCCAGGAATTGAATTAACAATTTTTAGAAGCCTGATTTTATGGCTTAGCAAATCAAATTTGATAAGTTTGAAACTTTATTTTGTGTTGTGATTGCATGCTTTTAAGGTTCTTAAACAAATATCTATAGATAAGACATTTTAAATGGCACCAGTAACTTATACATTGCTTTGGATGTTACTGTTAAAGTGAAAAATACTTGTGAGGTGGTATTTTTACAATTTTTTTCCCATGAATTATTCTGGAAAATAAAACCATGCAAAATTTATTTTCGTTAAAATACCAATAAAAGATCACCTACTTCACAAAAAATAAACTATGTTTAGCATTTTAAGGGATAAAAACTCCATAAAATAACACACAGAGATATCCCAATTTACAAAATACAAGTTTAAGTGCAATATACAGTTTAGAAACAAATTATTTCTGGCATAATACAGCAATTCTTATACTTTGTTAGGAAAGTCCACAGTTTGAATACTTTCAGACAGTTGGTCATGAAGTTATCCTTAAAACAATGAAACTATCAGAAACATAATTTGTAATGAGAAATTCATCGTTGTGTTTAGGTCTGCCATGATGGAAGGATCTGGAACACTAGAAGATCAGTTGGAGGCTACGAAGCAGAAATCTTCAGAAGTCAGGGCTCAGAAGGGTCAGTTAAAACGCATTGAAGACCTTGGAGCTGCTATGGAAGAGAGGCTCATTCTGGACAACAGGTAACCATTTAAATTTTATTTTTTGTCCTCCGCTGTAATGCTGAGTGGGGACATAGAAATGCTGGGCATCCGTCCATCAATATAAAGTGTGTCCGTCTTTCCCACTTTTTCGTAACAGTTTTTCTCAACAACTATTAATCATAGGCTTTAGATATTTGGTATGCAGCTTCAGGTAGGGGTTCAATATGGTGGGATGCATTTTCAGATCGGTCGCTCATCTTCTTCCTGTTAAACTAGCCGATTTTTCACACTCAGGTGACCTAGAATCTGTTCTTGTTTTTATTTGCGGCAGAAGTTTTACAAATGTTTACATAGCGGTGTTGTTCTCTGTAATAAAGCAAAAAGAAATCCGAGATAATATTGTGAAAAAGACAAGTATTTTAGAATTTTCAAAACCTTATGATTCACAAGAGATATATTTGTTTGGACATCAAGCTATTAACCTCAAAGTGGAAGAGGTGGGTCAATCAATTAACTGAACTTTCTTTTCAAATTGAATAAGATACACAATGGTTAACTGAACTACAAATTAAACAAACATTTTCTTGCAGTGGGGATTGCTTCAGAAAAAAAAATAGATTGAAAATGATAGAATTTACTACATTTGATAAATTATTCTTTACAGATATACAGAACACAGTACAGTTGGTCTAGCTCAGCAGTGGGATCAGCTTGACCAGTTAGGCATGAGGATGCAACATAACTTGGAACAACAAATACAAGCTAGGTAGGTGTCGGACAAATATATAAACAAATACATGTATGGTGAAAATAGTGAAACAAAAATGTGAAAATTCTTGTGGAGTTATTTTTTTAGTTATTTTGGGTTTGGCAAAGCATGAAAATCATTTTCTAAATAAAGAAGAAATTTGAATAATGTAAACCAACTAATATTTGTAGTGATTTAGTTTTGCAAGGAACAAAAAATCAGGAAAATAAATCACCATTAATAAACTCATATTCATATTTATATTTATAATTGATTTAACAAAGAATCACAAAAATAAATACCGGTAGCTGGGAAATCGCCCTCTGACTTAAAGACGTGAAATAGAGTAGTCACAGAATCAGTTGGTTTACAGAAATTGCTATCATGAATTTGTGAAAAGCACAGAATCATGAATAAGAATTTTTTTTAACAAAATATCATCATTAAGTACTTTCCAGCATTCAAAAAGATATTCGGAAGAGAATAATCAATGTTGTTTATATTAATCTGTATTGTTATAATTTGTTTACAGAAACAGAAGTGGTGTATCTGAAGATGCCCTGCGTGAGTTCAGCATGATGTTCAAGTAAGTGTTGTAACACTTTAGAAAAAATTTCCTGTTTTACAATCTACGCCCCAGCTTAAATAAGTCCAGAAATTCAATACTGTCAATGTGGAAATTTTATGGAAAGTTCAGTGGGGTCTGATTTATTTCCAACTTTTTATACGACCACAAAAAAATTTGTGATTATATTATACTGAGGCGATGTTGTATGGGTACATTTGGTTTCTGTGCGATTCTTTTTACGTAAAACTTGATGGATTATTCATATTGTGAAATTTTAATATGTTTCTGTCTATGAAAGGAAGCTTCCTATTGGTTATTGGGTTTGTAGTCCCTTCCATTGCAGAAAAAGGGGCCAAAATATTAACCCTTAGCCTGCTACGCGCGACAATTGTCGTTCTGATTATTCAAACTGGCATTGCTACGCGCGACTATTGTCGTTTCTCGGACCCACGTGTTTATCGTAGTTTCTAAGCAACAAAGGGAAATCCTTATGTTAATTCTTTTAACGGTTGTGATTGGATAAAATTTCAATTATTTTCGGGTTTCTCGGGTGTTTTTACTGTTTATCATGAAAAATAAAAAGTAAATAAATGTGATTGAAAAATGTCTCAAAATGGCGGATGTAAATTAGAGTGATGACGAAGAAGTCGTCAATTTTATGAACGGTTGTGATGTCAAAGAGGTTTTTACAGGATTTAAATCTGAAGATTTGATGATTAACAATCGAAAATTATTTGTAACTTTATCCCTGAGTGATTTTTTGCCAAATACTGGCCGATGTCCAATTTTTTTTCTCGAAATAATTTGATCTCTCTGATATGACTGATGTTTTCAATGCCCTGTGCAGCCGTGAAACAAAAGATGTTCGGCAGAAAGGACAACCATCGGACTGATTAAAACGATATATGATAAATATTTTAGTCAATGAAGCAGACAGGACGCTTTTTCTCGTAAAAAATTCCGAAAATGTTGGACTGAAAAAACTACGTAGGTCTTTATGGGATTGACTTTTGCTAGTATGGGACTACTGGAAAAAGAATGTTTTCAGCAATATTTGTCAATGTTTGAAGTAGTGGACACCCATATTTCCTAATTAGAAGAGATGTGACATAATTTTATTGGTCCTAAGACCTTATGTGTTTAGACTGCAGTTTTGCTCTATGATCCTCTGTGCATGCCAAAATGCTTTGATTGGATAACACCATATACAATTATAGGGTAGTTTTTTTACCTGATGTTGAAAATGAACAACCTGAATCAGATTGAACAAATATATAGTCATAACATGTGTTATTATGATGTTTCAACTAAAAAGTTATTATTTTTTTTCGACCAGTTTTACCATTTTCACAGTTAACGAGTTTTTGACATACCTGTGCCTTACCTGTAGATATACCTGGGATTTTTATGAACTTTTTTAGCATAAAAATGTTTTCTGAAGATTAATAATGGCTAAAGTAACATTGTTACAATTTTTTATTCTTGTTCAATGGTTTAAACCATTAAATTATAAAACCTTATATATTTTCACCTTTATTTGCACCTGTACAGGTAAAACTTGCTGGTAAACACCAACACACAAGAAAAATGAAAACTAAAGCATCCAACAATACACATACATATAACTTTTATTGGTCTATGATAAAAAATAACAGAGATATGCTCAATTGAATCAAGTAACACATTTAGTCAATTATGATATTTTTTATTCAGCATTACATAATAAAACAATAGAAATTATGTTGGCAGCTGAAGGGTTAACAAAACTGTTGTAGAACATTCATTTTCAACAGATTCTAATCATTTTTTCTTTGTATTCCTCAATTTATTTTTATTGGATGTAAAAAAAATTGACAAATTTAATGAATTATGATAGGATCTCTGAAACACAAAAGTTGAATCTCCACAGAAGTATTAAGTTCATATAATCTAAGAAAATGAAATTGTAAATAGTAATTATGTTTTATCATATGAAAAATATGTAAAATGAAACTAACATTAATTTTTGGCCGCATTTCACAGTGTGAAAAATGCGGATTTTAAAATGGTGAATATCAGGGAAGAAATTTTCGTAACAGTTTTCTGAGCAACTACTTATCACAGCCATTTGTTATTTGGTATACAGCAACAGGGTGGGGTCCCATAACCAAGGATTCGATTTCAGGTTTGTTGCTCACCTACTTACTTTTAAAAGAAATTCAGCCATTTTTGACTGACAGATTTTTTAATTGTTTCTCATATTCCTCTTAGGTTCACCCATGCAATCTTTCACCCATGCAATCTTTTTTTCTTAACAGACACTTTGACAAAGACAAGTCTGGTAAACTTGACCATCAAGAATTCAAATCGTGTCTCCGTGCTCTGGGTTATGACTTGCCAGTCGTGGATGAAGGCCAGGTAGACCCTGAGTTCCAGGCCATTCTCGATATGGTCGATCCTAATAGGTAAATATTTCATATCTCTTATTAGGTAGAAACGAGGCAAAGGAAATAAGAAGGAGGCTTTTTAATTATAAATGTTAAAGTTCAGAGAAAGTAAGACAAAACTTTGAGACACAAAACAAAAACACAACATAACTGCAATAGCAACTAGAACTCCAATTTAGTAGCAAGATCCTCAAAATTTTGTTGGAGTTACAGTTCTTTGAACTTGGAATTTTTGGGAAGCCGCCCCTTCAAGCAGGTTTTGGAGGAAACATTGTTTGTGTAGGCAAATTCAAACTTTATATCGTAATCGTCTATTTAATTAAGACAACTGTACTGAAAAAATCAAGTTGAATTTTCCATTGTTGGTAGTGGGTATCAAAATTTGATGGTTTGATGCCCCTAAAATATTGGGTCCCATAGAGCAATAATTCTTTTACAGTATTATAGATTTGTTGTAATTCAGAAAATTGAATCTCCTTTAAAAAGAAAATTAAAAAGTCATGTTCACAAACCAAAATTTTTATCTCCACAAAAATAAATACAATTTATAATCATAATAATATACAGTATTATATATAATTTTTTTTTATATAACTTTTCCAGGGATGGACATGTGTCGTTACAAGAATACATGGCATTCATGATCAGTAGAGAAACAGAGAATGTTCAGTCAAGTTCAGAGGTTGTGGAAGCATTCAGAGCCTTGACTTCTGGAGACAAACCATATATCACTGCCCAAGAACTATATGCCGTAAGTACAATTCAGAGCATTGACTTCAGGAGACAAACCGTATATCACTGCCCAAGAACTATATGCCGTAAGTACAAAAACGAGAAAAAATTATGTTTTATTAGCTTCTATCATTGTCAAAGAACTATCAGCTGTAATTAATATAAGGGGAATAGTAACATTTAAAAGGGGCATTTCCAAGTGCTTTCAATGGCACGTTTTCTGTATTTGAAATACATGTATGTTGATGAAGTTTAAATTTCATGAAGTATCGTATCTTTAATTAGCATTTATATCACGTTTTTGGGAATATATGAAACATACAAAACTGATAAAAATAAACTAATTCTAGCAACATATATTTTTAAAAATTAATACCGTATAGCAGGTTATTTTCCCAGTGGTTTAATCTTCGCTTATTTTCGCAGGTCGACAAAAATCATACAAATATAATTCTAACACAAATCATTAACAAAAAAAATAACTGACAGCAAAAATAAAACCAGCAAAAATTTTTCCCATACATTATCAGACAAAAACTGCTAAAATTTACCCCTGGGAGTATAATCCACAGTAAAGTATATAGACAAACAATTCCCAATAAGATATGAAAAAGAATGATCAAAGCTGATATCTGAACCATTATTTTGACTATATTGATATTCCTCAATAAAACTAACATTTCAAATTTTACGATTTTCAGAATTTGACCAAAGAACAGGCAGATTATTGTCTACAGCGTATGAAACCATTCGTGGATAAGACGGGACGTACCGTACCAGATGCATATGACTATGCGGACTTCACGGAATCCATGTTTATTAACTAATACAACTTATAAGGGACATTTATTGTGTGCAATGTACTACAAATCATTTTACAAACTACAATATTTATTTTTAACTTTTTTTTCACAACTTATTGGTTGCATGTAAAGGTTGTATCTTCACTGCTTATAATTATAAAAAAATGTCATAAAAAGGATATGGGTTTAAAGTTTTGTTTTGGATTTTAAGGATTTGAAGCCCAAAAGGGTAATTTTATAATTTTCTTCATGGAAAAATATTTTAGCTTGTAATACAGTATATAATGAAAACAATTTGAATGCAATGAATTTAAAATCATTTTTAAACATACATGTATAAGATACCTTAAAATTGAAGTTATTTATAAGAACAAAAATATATTTTTTCTTTGTTACCATGCTACATATTTTATGATATTAGAATCTCCCAACAAACATGTTGTAACAATTTTTTATGACATTATCAATTAATTTTAATATATATGTTTAGATTATAAGCTTTGTCTTTATAGTCAGAGGCTAGAAAGAATTAAATAGTTTATCAACTTACTTTGTGTTTTTTGTAGTAACTATACATGAAATGATATGTGAAGTATATAAAGGTAATAACAAATATTGAACTCTGGGGATCAATCTCAAGGTTAAAGAGTAAAGACAAAAAAACAGAAAAAATACCTGAAAATTGAAGATTGCAATGGTCCTGACTTAGTATAGGCCTTTTGAAAGAAATGGTGGGTTAAACCAGGTTTTATGGCATGCTAAACCTCCCTCTTCCAATGTGTGTGTGTGTGTTTGTTTTTAACACCCTTTACGCACCTGGGCCATGTAGGGTGGTCAGTCTAAATGGTGGAGGAAGGGGTGGGTCCAGTGTACCCGGAGGAAACTACTGACCTTGGGTAGGTAACTGACAAACCCCTCCTCCAATGTGATTCTAAGGACAGGTAGTAACACGAAACACAACACAAGACATAATAGGTACACAGGTGATCACCTTAGTACAACAATCAGCCAACCACTCCTTCAATATATTTGGTAAATGTTGCTCTGTACCCCAATGGTGTCCAGATTATAATTTGGAAACTCTTCAGCAATTTTTAGTTCACCTGACGCGAAGGGTCAAGGGTCAGGTGCGCTAATGTCATCGTTAAGCATCCTTAATCGTCAAAATTAACATTTTCACAGTTTTTGGACTAGATCATGAAAACTGTAAGTGCTAGATGAAAGTTAGCATTGGAAAATTGTGAAGCTCAATGAGATCTACAAAAATGATTTTCAGCATCAAAATTGTCAGTTGACCCCTTAATATGGGGTTATTGTCCTTTAAAGGTGGAAAATAGTGTTTTTTTTGTGTGTGTTTGACTTACAGAATGAAAACTGTTACAGAAAGAGAAAAATGTTGCTTGCTAAAATCTTCAGTTCAATTAGTTCTTCAAAATATTCATTTGGCTGGAGTGTGAAATGCCCCGCCCCCTATAAAAGTTATGGCCCTTAATTATCAAGTTTGGGTTATTGCCTTGCAGATTAAACCCATAAAAGATTAAGAAAAGCTTTTGTTTGCTTGAATGTTTGGCTATATGTGCTCTCCAAAAGCCTTTATTACAAGGTGGAAATTGTTTGCTGATCCTTTATTGGAGTTTTTCACCTGAGATACCCCAAATTATTTTCATTCCATCAGTCATTGAAGTCAGGTGAGCGATTCAGGCTCCTGGGAGCCTCTAGTTAAAACTTTCCACAGCTGTTTAATACAACAAAATGTTATTTTATGTCTTATAACATGGCTAATCTATTGGTCAGATTTCACAAATATTTTTCACTCCAGGTTATAAAATGTGAATGGTGAATGGCAGTCACAAAAACAATTTTTGTATCAGTTCCTCAGCAACTGCTTTTCACAGCCTCTTAATAGCATGGTGTTATAATGTGAGATTCAATTTCAGGTCTCACCTACTCTCTGTTTAATGTCTCAAAATCTAACAGAATACATAGATTGTTTTTTTTTATGTTAGGTAGTAAGCCAGTCAAGAAGTTTAAATGGCTATGTTTATCATGGGTAACTATAATTGTTAGTTATGAAATATTTCTATACCCCTTGCTGGACAAGTGGGTGTCAGTCCGTCCGTCTGTTAGTGTGTCTGTCCTTCCTTCCATTACACCTTTGGGTACTCATTTCATATCTACAACTCATCCCTAATCCCTTAATGGATTTTTATTAAGCATTCACACAATCTTGTAGATATTTACTATTTTTACTATTTTAAAATTTGATCTACCATTGAGTTTTGGGGTTTACAATAGCAAAACATGGACCAAGCGGTTATTCGACAAGGGTACCCATCTTTATCCGCAACTCCTCCTAAACTCCCCAACAGATTTTCATAAAAGGGCCTTCATGAAATATTAACACAATCTTTTTACCTGCGTTGCCGAAGGCGAAAGCAGGTTTAGTAGTCGGGTCACTCTGTCCGTCCATCTGTCCGTCCTGCTATGGGCACCTCCCCTTTTGGACTCATTTAATAATTTCTTTTAGAAATTAGGGGCCCAAAAAAGCGACTTTTTTATTTGTTTCCACAATAACTTTCGTTCTGGTTGGCCAAATGCTATGAAACTTTACAGTAATGTTACTTACTATAAAAGGAAGAGTGGGTCTGATTTTGGGTGTCTCCGCTTTTTTCGTTAAGAAATTAGGGGCCCTACAGGGACCAAAAAAGGGACTTTTTATTTTATTTTGTTTCAACAATAACTTTTGTTTTGGTTGACCAAATGCTATGAAACTTTACAGTAATGTTACTAACCAGAAAAGGAAGGGCATGGCTGATTTTGGGTGTCACCGCTTTTTTCGTTTAGAAATTAGGGTCCCAAAAGGGGGTAAAAAAGCGACTTTGTTATTTGTTTCCACAATAACTTTTGTTCTGGTTGACCAAATGCTATAAAACTTTACAGTAATGTAACTTACCATAAAAGGAGGGGTGGGGCTGATTTTTGGTGTCTCCTATTTTTTAGTCCCCTACCGGCGATAGCTGAAGGGGGCTATAAGTTTGCGCTCTGTCCGTCTGTCTGTCATGCCTCAGTTTTCCGCACTTTTTTTCTAAATGCTTATAGATAATGAATTGATTTTTGGTATTTGAGTAAACCATGATGGGTTACAGATCAAGTTGGAGTTTCTTGCCGGTCCATAAATTTTATGGGAGTTATGGCCCTTTGAACTTTGAAAACTCACTGAAATTTCAGTTTTCCGCACTTTTATTCTAAACGCTTATAGATAATGAACTGATTTTTGGTATGTGAGTTAACCATGATGAGTAACAGATCAAGTTGGAGTTTTGTGCTGGTCCATAAATTTTTATGAGAGTTATGGCCCTTTGAACTTTGAAAATTCACTAAAATTTCAGTTTTCCACAGTTTTTTTCTAAATGCTTATCGATAATGAACTGATTTTTGGTATGTGAGTTAACTGTGATGAGTTACAGATCAAGTTGGAGTTTCATGCCGGTCCATAAATTTTTGTGGGAGTTATGGCCCTTTGAACTTTGAAAATTCACTTAAATTTCAGTGTTCCGATTTTTTTTTCTAAACGCTTATAGATAATGAACTGATTTATGGTATGTGAGTTTACCATAGTGAATTACAGATCTATAAAGTTTGAGTTTCGTGCCGGTCCACAAATTTTTATTGGAGTTATTCCTTGTAGATAACAGACTGATCAAGTTTAGGTTTTCATTTGTTTGACATATTTTTACCTGTCCAGTGAATCCCTGACTTATCGGCCCATTACGAAATCGGCCCATACCAGATTTCGGCACATTACGAAATCGGCATACACATTATCGGCCCATTGCTATTATCGGTCCATAGTTATAATAATATTCATGTAGATTTATAAATTTGGAGATTTTATTGTACAGGACCAAATTTTTGGTTGAATAAACAGGAAAATAATGCATTTTTTTTCTTGACGTCAACTTAAAACAGTAAAAGCGAGTAATTTTAGACGAACTTTTCGTATAAATCATGTAATTGTGCTTATTACATACACATATAAACTTGAAGTATTTATGCATTATTTGTTTTTGTGTTTTCGCTTTTTGTTTTTTTGTTTTTTTTTTTGTTTCATGAAAATTGGTTTAGAAACCTTTAATGTGTATTTGTATGAAATGTATAAAGGATAAATATTTTTAGACTCACTTTTACGGTAGGGTGCAGTATATTTTTATTATTCTATTTAATTGTTGCTTTTCTCTTCTTTCAACAAAATCTCTTTGCTTGCGTTGTTTAGTTTTTTTTTAAGTCGTGTTTAATATTCAAGATTTTTTTTTGATTTTTTGTCATTTTTTGACAATTTATCACCAATGTTTTGGACTACATTAGGTAGAAGCAGGTCATTGATTGAAACAAAATAGTAAAACTTTAGTGAAATAGAAAATAAACTACCAGATATTGAGTAACTTTTATTCACATGGTCATATCATTACCAAATCGGTGTAAGATTAAACATATTTTCTTGTGGTCTTTTAATTTTTCTCAAAATTCCTTCCTTTTTTTGGTTACTGTTTTAGCTTGATCCTAAAAACAACAAATCGGATCAAATTATTTGTTTGCACTAAAAGTAATAAGCGGATACCCCGATGTTATGGAGTATAGAATTTAATGATTGTTCATTAGAAAAACAAAAACACTCATTAAAGAAAACTAAAAACAATTAATGATTAATGATCATTGTACCAATTGTTTATTCAATTATTGGTTTTCATTTTAATTAGATCATAAATCTTGTTTTTACAACCTTCACACACGTCCTTAGCTTGGGTAATAAAATTAACCTAATTGGATTAGATATGATTAGAGCTGAGATAAATAAACCAATTTAGCTTTAATTTTCTCAGATTAATTAGTACGATCATCACAAGAATGAAATGGTATAGATATCTCTTTACTTAAAGTCATCTTAATGTATATATAACTTTATTATCATCAAACAAATTAATGGTATTGTTTTAGTTTTAGTGTTAACACGAAATTGCGGTTTTAGACGGACAGACAGACAAACCGACAAGTCCAAAACTATAGGACACCGGACGCCCGGACCGGCGGTACTTCTTATACTTGAAAATTTCAAATTCTTTCATTTTAATTTTCTGAACGGAGGGCATGATGCAGCATGCTACGATGATTTAATATATTGAAAGACGATTTCACATTGCCTTTTTTTAAATATGTTATTCAGTGTTACACTCTTAAAAGAGCAAATAACAACTTGTAAGTTTTCTTCTACAAGGATGGCACGTACTCGCTACCTTTCTGCCAGCTTTACGGGCCAACAGCCGAAAAGGAGGGGACTGATTTATATGTGAAGATGGGAAATTTGCTTTTTTTCATTTTTATATTATACAGGATGAGACCCCGTTATAACGATATCCGTCAGCCAAAACATAAAATTTACCTTCAGTGGCACTGGCTTCCCCCGTCAATTTAGTAGTTTCGGCCTCGGACTCTGACGGAGATTTTGAAGTGTGACTGTCACTAGTACATTGTTTTTTTGGGGTTACTACCTGTTGTACCCCCGAACATTGTAGTTAACTTCAGTTGGCCTTCTTTCAATTAAACTTTGGGTTTTCCCCGCGTCAACCTATGTCTGGGGTAGGAAGAACCTTAGGGTTTAGACAATTTGAAATTTAAACGGATAATTTAAAGCTTTGATGTGTTCTCCAACAATTAAAACTTCACCAGCAGTGCTAACCTTCACGTGAATTCGAAATATACAACTGACAACAAAGTCCCACACAATAAATTTTGCTACGTGTACTGATCAGATTTCTTCTCTCTTGAGACAGTGCAGAGCATTCAAGAATATAATGGAATTCATCCCCAATTTTTTCATTACACAGAATACGTTTCCTATCAGATCTAGCAATATTGTTCCATCTACCTGTCTCATATGGAAAGTTTATGATGACCTGTTTTGAATTTGCAAAATCGAAAATGATATTGCTACCTTTTTATCTAATATTTCAAAATATTTTTCGAAATCTTTGCAGAACTTAAGGTGGATTTTCTCTAATGAATAGTAATTTTTAAAACCACCAAGTTCACAACCGTGTAAAAGCATTTAGTCTAATATTCAATACCGGGATTCAATATGCCTCTAATCATAACATCATCCTTAGTGAAGAATGCAACACTATCTATTCATTTTCTCTATTGTAGGTATTTTCAACATAAAACTTTATTTCAACATTAATAAATCCAAAATATATTCCAACTATTTATTTATGGGCCGATTTCGTTATGTGCCGATTTTGTTATGGACCGATTACGTGATGGACCGATTTTGTGATGGGCCGATATCTCCAGACACCTGTCCAGTGACTGAAATATGAGGTCGGTAGGGGACTATGTATTGTTTTGCAATACTCTCAGAATGCTTGTTTTGGTTTAGAAATAAAGGGCCCTAAAGGGACCAAAAAAGCAACTTTTAATTTTTTTTTCGACAATAATTTTTGTTTTGGTTGACCAAATGTTGTGAAACTTTACAGTAATGTTACTTAAAGACATAGAACCTATCAATTTAGCAATTTTTTACATTGAATAAAAAGTACATATATTAAAAATATACTATCTAAAACTTACCTTTACCAACTTAAAAACTCAATGTTTTGCAGTTTTCTATAGAATAATTTTATTTTAATAATTCACGTTGATTAAGTATTGTCCATCATAAATATTTACTTTTGGTAAACTGGGTACTGTTAAACTGAGAAACGAAATGTGACCAAACGAGGCGAAGAGAAAACGAAATCGGTAAATCAAGAAAAACGACTCGAGACGGCTAAAATCGATTCTTTTTTTCTTTTTTTACTAGTTTCGCTCGATTTCGTTTCCTTTCTTTACACATTTCGGTTGCTTATTTTACTGTTTACGTTTTCTTCTTTACCGATGTCGTTTTTGTTCTGCTCCGTTTCGTTTGGTTACTTTTCGTTTCTCAGTTTACCGGTACCCGCAAGTGTTTACATTCTATAATTAGTTTGTCCCCTTTTTTGACTCTGCGTTTTTTTCTTCAGTTTTCCGTCGAAAAGAATACTTTTTGGTAGTTTTTTTTGAAAATTTTACAGTTTCTTCGAAGGTTTTACAATGTATTCTTCAAATTGTGTGAATTTCATTATTTTTTTTTAAATTGCCAAAATGATAGGTTTTATGTCTTTAATATGATAAAAGGAAGGGTGGGGCTGATTTTGGGTGTCCCATCTTTTTTGGTTTAGGAATGAGGGGTCCAAAAGGGGCAAAAATGTGATTTTTTTAAATTTCGATGCAATTTAGAATTTTTTTTTATTAACATAGTGTAGATTTTCACCTTCTATTTAAAAATTTGATCTGATGGATTTTTGGTGCTCCCCATTGCAAAACATGGTGAATTTAACTTTTAACGATTTGATTTTTAACGTGTTATTTTTTGTGCTTTTTACAAAAAAAACGATAGGGGGAAGGTTGGGCCCCGAAAAACTAGCTTAGTCCTGCCACATTTTATATTTGCCTGTCCTAAGCCATTAACTTTGGTTTGTCCTTGTCAAGTATCTGTTTGTTTTTTTTTTTATGTCCAGAAATGGGTCTTTCGTTGATAATCTAGGGATTTGTTTGAATCTTATGTATTGTATTTTTATGCCCCATCTACGAAAGTAGAGGGGCATATAGTGTTCGGGTCCGTTCGTCCGTCCGTCCATCCCAAATCCCCATATTTCCAAATTCCCATTTACTGACAAGTGCCACATCAACCATATTGATATGGTATGTGCACCTACTGATGCTAAGCACAATGCATGCTTCAGATGCTGGCTGTGACCTATATTTTCCGCATTAATGACCACTTGTAGAAAAATGGTTAAAGTCCATTCCTTCTTACTGACAAGAGCCATAGCAACCATATTGGTATGGTAGGTGCACCTACTGATGCTTAGCACAATGCATGCTTCGGATGCTGGATATGACCTATATTTCCCGCATGGATGGCCTCTTAAAGAAGAGTGGTTAAAGTCCATTCCCACTTACTGACATGTGCCACATCTACTACCCGTATATCGGGTTAATTTGGCGGATGAAATTTTTGGTGTATTTTAAATTTTTTTGCGGGTTTTATTTTGGTGTTTCTCTAATTTTTACCAATGAAATTAGACAAGATTAAAAAGATGGTGATTTTAATTTTGGCGATTTTTCCTTGCACGGCAACATAGACAAAATTACCATCACGCCAAAATAACCCGATATACGGTATATTGTTATGGTAGGTGCACCTAGTGATGCTAAGCACAATGCATGCTTCGGATGCTGGCTGTGATCTATATTTTCCGCATGAATGACCACTCATAGAAGAATGGTTAAAGTCCATTCCTTTTTACTGACATGTGCCACATCAACTATATTGGTATGGTTGGTGCACCTTGTGATGCTGAGCACAATGCATGCTTTGGATGCTGGCATTGACCTATATTTACCACATGATTGACCACTTATAGAAGAATGGTTAAGTTGAAGTCCATTCCTTCTGATTGCCTTAATAGCAACCATGTTGAATGAATGCAGAAAAATATAAATGTTGCGAGATGGGGCATTATGTATTTTGGACATATTCTTGTTAGTCTTGGGCCAATGCAAGACAGCGAGCAGTGACCTTTGGTCATGTTGAAGACTGATGGCTGTATTCCATTGTGATTTTTTAAATTGCCGTTTCTTTAATGTTGATTGTGTCGCGTACACTTATTCCACATCTCTTTATCGTCTATGGACTTCACCATTACATGACAAGTAGTACATACCGTTTATCTCCTAAATCCTGTCGAAGAATTTTCATGAGACTTTCATACAATTTTCGTGTATTAGTGTAGATATGCACCTGCTTTTTCCCCTACCCTTAGGTGAAGCGGGGACATATAAATATCAGGCGTGCATGCGTCTGTCCGTCACACTTTTGCCGAAACAGATTTCTCAGCATGTGGGATTTGTTTCCAGATTTGTTGCTCATCTACTTCCTGTTTAGCGAGCAGTGTTATAATTTTTTTACACTCGGCGGAGCAAGGCCGTAACTAGGGTTAAGTTATTAGTGAGGCAAACCTGATCGCCGAGCGAAGCGAGTCGGAAAATTTTTCGGCCGGGGGTCTGGGGGCCGCTCATGGCCCCCAGAAGCTCTAGGGTAAATGGTGCGAAATCCTGCATTCTGGGCGTCTCCTGAGAGCTAATTGAACCTGAAGCAAGGTTTATTAGTTGCTGTCTTTTAGAACAATTAAAACGAAAAATGAGTGTAATAAAAATGACCAACTTTCTTTTTCACTATTTCATTGGACCATCGGAATTCTAATAAACACTGGTTTTGTACAACTGATTTGTTCCTTTATTAATTTAAAGCAGACTTTTAACTAAAGGCCATCTTAAATTTCCCTGTCCTCCACTCAAAATTAGTCGCTAGTGTTACATTTCTTTATAATTAGTATGTCTAAGAAGTCTTAATTGACACACAAAGATGACTTGAACGCCATATCAAACATTTCGTGACTTCAGCTTTCCAGTCGTCAACGACCCTTTATTGAACAATGTCATTCAGGCTTAGGCTTTGAAAGTTTAATTTTCAGAACTTTAATTTACATTATTCCAGAGCATGCAGTATGCATATAGCTTGATCTAAAATCACCCCAAGGAACACGCGTATCGAGCCAGGTAATTTTTACTAACACTTTATATACTAGGCGAATTGAGTCTTGAAGATTTTTACTAACATGTTAGGGATTTTTCATAACCTTAATTTTATGCCGTATGGAAAGCCGTAGTGGATCTCCGCATTAACAGTTTATTTACAATTGGTGTCAATGGGGAAATGTTTGAGTTCCATGAGTGCGACAATTCAATAATTTGACGAGTTTATATTTCGAACGAGCGCAGCCTTAATGACTTTGAAGAAAAGTTATTCCATTCGATTTGCTTTGGAAAGTCTCGAGTTAATGCAGTTGATTGTAATTTTTTCGCGTGTTCCCAGGAGTGTTAAATAGACCGTAGCATCGAAACAAATAAAGGTCCAATAAGCTACAATAACATTATGTTTGAAATATTTCTTGGCCTTCATTCAGTGTTAGGAAGACATCATGTACTAGTAGACAGTGAAAAAGGCTGAACCATTGAGACATTCAAAATGTCAGAAGTGTAAAAGACGAAGACAAAAACAGATTACAACAAAAGGCTCCCACGAGCCTTAATCGCCCACCATGCCCTTAAGCAATAAGGGTCTCTTCTATGAGCTATTATCCCTATAAGGGTCTTCGACAACTCCGAACCAATGGAGACTTTTGTATAGTTTTGAAAAATTGTAAGTCGAAGACGACAGATGCCGACAAACGACCACGGACAATAAGTGATGACAATAGTTCACGTGGTCCAAATCACACACATAAAAATTGCAATTTAACATGTGTTGCAACAAGCTTCTTTGTTGATCTGATGTCTCCTGTTTTTTGTTGTTGCTATCGCTTTTTAAGTCTCTGCTTCCTCTTATAGTATCGTTGTCGTGTGGTTTTGGATTTTTATACATTAGATATTTGAATATATGTCCCTTTTGCTTTCATTCTCAGCAAACATTATTGAACGCTACAACAACCGACATTGCAGTCTAGATAAACCATACACACGGTCATGAAGTATTGCAAACCCGCAAAGTCTTTTCATCACTTTCAGGCGTTTGTTTTTCCTAGAAGCAAGAGCATCTAGAAAAGAATCATAAACATCACCTACTAGTGACTGAAGAAGGAGAATTCATAGTTAAAACAATGGGTATTGGTCCCCAAAATTACAAAACGACAATCTTTATTTAATTATAAATATTTTTTTTAAATTGTCAAAATTTGTCAAAAAATCTTGCCTCAATGGTAGTTATGGCCTTGCGGAGGAGTCAGGAATTCCGTTCTTGTAAAATTTGATCTGATGGGTTTTGGGGTTTCCCATAACAAAATAAGGACTTAGCCATTACACGACAAATCCCTCAATGGATTTTTATGAAATCTCACAAACTGCATGAATTGTGAGCTTTAAGGTGTGAATGTGTAATCCTATAAAATTGTGAAAACCTATTTTTACATGTCGTTTTTATGTTAGGTGTTCTAGATCTAAGTCGAGAGGATGTTTTGAGTTGATAAGTTAAGGATTGGTTTTGAATCATGGTTGTTATATATTGACCAGAGCCAATGTCAAGACGTCAAGCAGCGACTAGTGGCCACATTAAAGACCATTGGATGTTTTTCGATGTGGATGTTTAAATTTTCATAGATTTGTGTAGGTTGTGTCATTTACGTATTTTCAATATCTAATTATCTTCTATGCTTTATAAAATGATTGTATGAATGTTTATTAACGAACTGTAGTTTTTACAGCTGTTTAGTTGACAATGTAAGCTCTGACATTAGAAAAATAACTGCCGAGCTGCATAAATCTCAAATGTCAAGGACTAAAAGACCACCGATCCTGATGTAATAATAGGTATTCACCATTGACTTTATTCTGAAAACAGTCATGACAGTGTTAGACGAAACATGTGTATTTGTATGATAATTTTTTTACAAATGTGAAAACCTATTTGTACATGTCATCTTTATGTAAGGTGTTCTAGATCTATGTCGAGAGGAGGTTTTGAGTTGATAAGTTAAGGATTGGTTTTGAATCATGGTTGTTATATATTGACCAGACCCAATGTCAAGACGTCAAACAGCGACTAGTGGCAACATTTAATTGTTACAGGTTGAGTCTTGTACATCTTTTCAATATCTAATTATTTTCTATGCTATATAAAATTATTGTATTAACGTTTATTAACGAACTGTAGTTTTAACAGCTGCTTAGTTGTCAAGCTCTGACATTGGAAAAATAACTGCCGAGCTGCATTTATCTCAAATGTCCAAGACTAAAAGACCACCGGTCCTGATGTAATAATAGGTATTCATCATTGAATTTCTTCTGAAAACAATGTTACACAATACATGTTTATTTGTATGATAATTTTTTACAAATCTGTTAATCTGTTAATCTAATAGTATAAACATAATAGCTTGACATTTTAGGAAAAATGATACTACAGAAATGAAATTGTAATAAATTCGTTCTAATATACATCTTGAATATATAGCGATAAAATATGGTCAATCAATGAAGACATTCCATTGTCTTAATTCTGTTTCATTATCACAGCTTTACCACTGTCGTACTCCGCGACTAAAATTTTGTCATTGACTTTGTCATAATCAAGAGAATACATATCATTTAGTCCACACTTGACTTCTTTATGATATTGTCCATCGGCAGAGATTATGACTACATTGTCGGAGCCATATCCTGCTACATACAGGTTCCCGTTACTGTCGTTAGTAATACCACAGGGACCACGGAGAACACTTTCATCTTTAAAAATCCATTTCTTTTCACCATTGATATCAAGGCATGTCACGGTATTAGTTTCATTGTTGGTATGTATAACAAAATCACCAAACGTTGTAACGAAGCAGCTAAAAGGCAGCTTCTCCTTGATTATATCTGTGATGGTTCCATCACTGATTCTGACCATGCGGACTCCGGTTCCTTGCTCACAATAAATAAGATGATTCTCGTTACGGACTGTTATACCATGTACCGTTTGATCTCTCAGTAATGACTTGGTGACTTCTCTTCTATTGATATCAATGAGGTGGATACCAGAACCAGAGACTGCTAGTGTTGTATCATTGACTTTTGTAACGTCGATTGGGCCGCCAGGTGTTTTGATACTCCTTTCTTCTGTTCCATTGGTATTGAATATTCTTATTATGTGACTTAAATGGTTTGTAAAAGCCATTCTCCCGTCGGTAAGTATACAGCAACCATGACAGTGAGAACCAATAGCATCGATAGTTTTATCCACAGTCAGGTTGATATCCTCTATCTGTCTTGTCAGCGGTCTATTGATCATCAACTGGGCCTCTCCTACTTTTCTTCTACTCAGGACTACCGGAGATGGTGTAGTGTTGACTGCTACATCTCCAAAACGTTTTATTTGGTCCGTAAGCATATTTAAGGACGGTTCAAATTCAACGTGGATCTTGAACATATCTATACTGATTCCAAGAAGACGGGTTTCTATGGCATGGACTTGACTTTCAAGCTTTGAAGAATACAGAAACGCCTGTAAGTCAGAGGCGTATTTTCTAACATTGGTTAACGTTTGGAGATTGTCATCAATCAATGTTTCGTCCTTGTCTAGCGAGGTCAAAGTATCTGAAAGTTTATTTCTGATTTTCTCCTCGTTTTGCTTCAGCTCTGCCTTAATGTTATCTTGTAAGATGTCAAGGTGTTTGTTTATCTTGAGACGAATTTTTTCTATTTCATCCAGAGCTTTTTTACCATCGTCTTCTATTGTTTTCAAATTATTTTTGTGATCTGTTTTTACTCTTGTTAAGTTTTCGATGGATTCTTTCAAGGACGCTTCAAGGTCTTGTAGAGCTACAGAAGATTTGTAATTCTGGACGAAGTCTTCCAGGTTAGCTAAATGTTCACATGTCTTGTGCTTCCTTACTATACAGCTTCTACAGCAGGGTTGTAAGTGGTTCTGGCAATACATAACGTACTTGTCATGGTGTTCCGGGCAGATGTCGCTGATCTGTATAATTTCGCTCGGTAGTTTCTGATAGTCGGCAATAGGAATGGTATGATGGTTTCTGGTGGAATTAAATGATCCATGAGGTACTTGGCAGGTCTCACAAAGCTGCTCGGAACAGTCGTGGCAATATATTACCGCTGGTTGAGGGTTATTATGTCCGCTACAGATTCCACAATTCATAGTCGACTCTGCCGTAACTTACAACCTGGAAATTTTAAAAGATTTTCATTACAACATGTAACCATGTCATAAAATGTTCAACCTTGAGTCAGTTCACACAAACCTAACCCGTACGAAAAGCTCCATATGGATTGGTTATGGATTCCATATGGATTTTAAACAATTTCTATTGAACAATCCATATGGAATGCTTATGGATCCATATGGAATGCTTATGGATTCCGAATTGGAATTTCGGCCGAAATATTTAAATTAGTCCATAAGTTCTTATGAACTCATTTGCATAAATCATATGGATTCCATATAAATGGGTTATGGATTCCATATGAAAAGTTTATTGATTCCATATAAAAGGGTTATGGATTCCATATAAAAAGGTTATGGATTCCATATGAATTTTTGTTCTTATTCCATATGGATTTTTTCACAATCCATATGGATTTTTTAGTGAGAAATCCATAAGGAATAGACATGGGATTCAATCAGACATAATTGAAGGTTCTTCATGGAGATGCTGTTGATCTAAGATTTATTTCAAACTTCCTTAAGAAAAGAAGTTTCTTAATTGAAGGAAAAGAAGTTTCTTAAAACTTGTATTATCTTTTCCAACCTATGTGTCAACAGAAAAAAATAAAGAACTAAGTTTTAATAAGGCATTATTAGCATATACCACCACCTCTTGGCCATGCAGAAAAAAAACAGGAAAGTGCATGAGGCATTTGGTACAACTGATATATGCACTGAAATATATGATGGGGGAGATATCAAAGGGTTGTTGCTTTGGCATTCTGACTGAACAATTTTTTTTGGGGGGATGCATTACAAAGTCTGTACAATCATGCTTTGCCAAATCAGCATTAGAACTGTTATTGAATTGCTTATTGTATTTATCCTGCATGATTACACATTGAATTATGAATAAATAAAGAAAGAATGTGTCCATGGGACACGGATGCCCCCCCCTGGCCTCAAATAAAAAGTTGAAGTTCGACAGGTCTGAAAGTTGCTTAGGACGCATAGTTTATCATACTTAACCATCCTACCAAGCTTCAAATCAATCCCATGTACGGTTTCTGGGAAAAGCTTGACGGAAATTTTCATGTCGATTTTGGAATCGATCCAGTCCCAAACAGGAAGTAGATGTCCGACAGGTCTAAAATTAGCTTAGGACGTGTAGTTTGTCATACTGAACCATCCTACCAAGTTTCAAGTTATTCCCATTTACGGTTTCTGAGAAAAGCTTGACGGAAATTCGTACGGACGGAGGTACGGACGGACATGAATAAAACTTAATGCCCCCCGACATGTCGTCGCGGGGGCATAAAATATAAAAATCTTAATTGCAGCTCTGCAATAGCATGAAGATTAAGAGTTTGCAAAGAGATCAACTGGCATTTACTTGCCATTCTATTTCTTTTATCTAGGATGTACAGTTTTGTCAACTTTTAAACTTTTGAGTCAATAAAAAGGTATTGAAATGAATTAAAAAACTAAAAAAAATCATTAATTAATGTACTTACACATATACATACATAAAAACAAACACATTTCAATATAATCATCTTTAACTCCAGCAATAATCACACAGTTATGAGTGTTCCTGTTTGCAATTCAATGGACTAAAAAACTGATGATGCCAGAAATGACATCATCAAGTGCACTTATGTCTGCAAGATTTAAAGAAAATATTGTCCATATGGATTTAGCTTTGTCCTTCTGGATTTTTTATTTGTCCATATGGACAACATTTTTTGTCCATATGGACAATATTTTAATCCATATGGACAACAATTAAATCCATATGGACAACAATTAAATCCATATGGATATCCTTGTCCATAACCTGTCCATATGGATTCCATATAATTTTTTCGTACAGGAAGTATTTTCTTAAATGAGAAAGTACCATATGCTGGCCATGTTCTCATCAAAATAAAAAAGGCATATGAAACAAAAATGCTTTAAATGATGATCGTTTAAGTTTAAAGTCCAAAACGATTCAGGAGATGAAGGAAAGGATGGTGCGAGTTTTGTTACTTGTTTACCCTAAAAATCAAAATAAAACAAACCAAATTTTCGAACAATTAAAAATGATAAATTAAAAATAACCAAGACGAAATGACAAGCATGCCTGAAAAACAGAAGTTGCATTGACCCAGACCTGGTACTGGTCACTGGTGTTGATCAGAAAAAAAGGTGTTTTGCAATAAGGCATTATACAACAAACAAGCAAGCAAAGACCACAGCAACCTTCAATTTCTATTAAGGTGTTTTGCAATAAGGCCTTATTTAAGTTTTAACAAATAAGCACACATTTCACAGATTTTTTTTTATCAGACACCAATTTCTTTGTGCCCGACTTTTGGAGCAGAGCTATAAGAAAAAACGTGTCATACGACCCCTAAAAAATTCTTTCTTCGTTATCAATCACTAGTAAAAAAGTTCAAAATTGAGTTAAAAGATGTTTTGATTATTTTTTAGCTGGTCTGCTGTACTGAGATGATCACCTCAATATCCCTATTGTTTTACACAGCTATGGTGTGTTCTATGGTCATTACCGGATCCTTAGATTGCAATGGAAGAGGGAGGTTTGGCGCCATAAAACCTGGTTTAAACCACCATTTCGATTGAAATGCCTGTACCAAGTCAGGACCATTGCGATCCACCAATTCTCCGGTATGACTGATTCGTTTCATTTTCTCTGGACTATGAGATTGATCATTCAAGTTCGGTAGTTTTGTTATTACCTTTATTCGTAGCAAGCAAAAAACTTAGCAACCTTCAATTTCTTAAGTTTGTATTTACTATGTATAACCTCCTTGGACATTGGGGGTTGATTTCATTTTTTTTGTATCCTTATTGGGTTATCTAAACTTGATGTTTCCTAAAATGATCTAACTCGACTTGATGTTATTTTTTTTTTTATAAAAGTCGGACCGACTATTTGAATTGAGGAGGTTGCCTTGTTTTTTTTTCTAGTCGGAGTATGTTTTTGCATATTTCCCCGAAATTTATCACATCATGGCATAAATTTCCATGAATATAAGCAACATTTTATTTAAAAAAATAATTCTTTTGAACATTTGTTTCTAAATCGTTGCCGCGAAAATATTTTTTTAACAAAAATCAGATTAATAAATATACACTCCCTCTGTAAACGTTAGGTTTGCATCCCGAAGACTGCTTTATTTTTTCAAACTCAAAGGGTTATATTTTGGTATTGGATATGTAAACTTCAGCTAATGGAGTTTAAATAATACAGCTGATTCGTTATTCCAGAACTTGTTGGACAAGCAATGATTTTCTTAAAAGAACGCCACTTGACAAGCAAATTGGTTGAACATGATTATGTGGTTTTCACTTTAGAAATGTTATGGAAAACACAATGCACGCATAGCAAAATATGGAATTCTTACCTCCCATATGTCTCAGTTGAGTTTACGAGTTTTTTATGTCACTGTTGCCAGATTTGAGATAACCATTAGCAATACGACGGGCATAAATCAGGGGCGTATCCACACATTTTAAAATGTGGGGTTTAACCAAAATTTTACTGAGGACGATAACGGGGATGTGTTAGCCCAATGTAGGCAAAAATCTTGACGAACAAAATAACGTTTTTAAAGGAAAGGGGTAGTCGACTTCCGGAACATCCCTTGGTTCATGAAAAACATAACAAAAATTTCCAATTACAATTAATAGCTACTAGCAACAAGTTCCAGACAATAAATCTTGCTACGCCAGACAAGCGTTTCGTCATTTCAAGACTCATCAGAAAAGCAATTGTTTAAATTTGATACAAATAAAATAACTTACCTTAAATAACTTTAGATTCACTTCATTCTCCATATACCTGACATATCGTGATAATAAATCGGAAGGTCGACTATAAATTATCTCACCATACAAACATGAACTTTTCTAAAGCAAACACAGTTTGAGATAACGGTATTATCTGATAGAGTTTTATTACAACTATATGATAGGGACACTAAAATCAATAGCCAACAATTTTAAGTTTGATTTGACCTATATAAAATTTGCATATGATTATAATACTCATTTCTATGCTTATCATAATGTGTTAAATCAATTAATGAATAAATTTGCTTATTTTTTCCTTTTTTTAACAAAACAAATCTGAAAATTAAACGGTAACTCTAGGTTCCCTGCTCTGTGTTGTTTAATGAGGCGACATATAAGTAACTTCCACAAAATATTCATACAGTTCTTGTACAATGATTGTGTGTTTTAATTTCACTTAAGGTGAGATCACGGCGCATTTAAGGCAGATTATGACTCTGTCCATAAAACTCTTTCTGCCCATCTGATAACCCATCAAAATCAATTAAGTAATATCTATAGGTATTTGTGATATGTAGATTTGGGTCGAAATATATGAGTGACGAAAGGGGCAAATGCATTGGGTGAACAGAATACATAGATTGGGGTTTATTGGTGTTAGGTAGTGAGAAGTTTGGATGGCTATGTTTATAAGGGGTACCTATAATCTATAATTATACTCCTGCTTCGAAGAAGAGGGGGTATACATGTTTACCTCTGTCTGTAACATTTTTCATATCACAGGGACTGGAAGTTAGGTATATGAGGTCCTTTATCGCCAGAACCGAAAAAAGGTCTGTCGGATATCTACTTCCTGTTTACCGAGTCACTCAATTTTCAACATCACACGTCAACTTTTGAAAATGTCCTAACATTCTTCTCAGCAGCTCCATATCACAGAGACTTGAAATTTGGTATATGGCTTCAGTATGAGGTCCTTTATTGCGAGTATCAAAATTAAGTTTGTTTTATATCTACTTCCTGTTAACCGACATAATTTTGGGGGTAGTGGGTGAATACTGAGTGAGCATTAGCTCACATATTTCTTATGGTACATACCTTGTTTATCAGTGGCACCTATAATCGTTAGTTGTTTATGCCTTGTTTATCAGGGGTATCTATAATCGTTAGTTGTACATGCTCAGTTTATCAGGGGTATCTATAATCGTTAGTTGTACCTGCTCTGAATATCAGGGGGTACATTACATCAATAGTTGTGCAAGCTCTGTTTATCAGGGGAACCTATTTTCGTTAGTTGTACACACATTGTTTACCAGGGGTACATATGATCGTTAGTTACACATGCCTTGTTTATCAGGAGTACCTATAATCGTTAGTTGTACATGCTATGTTTATCAGGGGTACCTATAATCGTTAGTTGTACATGCTATGTTTATCAGGAGTACCTATAATCGTTAGTTGTACATGCTATGTTTATCAGGAGTACCCATTAGTGTTAGTTGTACATGCTATGTTTATCAGGGGGTACCTATAATCGTTAGTTGTACATACGCTGCTTATCAGGGGTACCTTTAATTGTTAAGTATACATGCTGCTGTTTGAGATAACGGCATTATCTGATAAAGTTTTATTACAACTAGATGATAGGGACACTTAAATCAATAGCCAACAATTTAAAGTTTGATTTGACCTATACAAAATTTGCATATGATTATAATACTCATTTCTATGCTTATTATAATGTGTTAAATCAAATAATGAATTAATTTGCTTATTTTTTCCTTTCTTTAACAAAACAAATCTGAAAATTAAACGGTAACTCCAGGTTCCCTGCTCTATGTTGTTTAATGAGGCGACGCGACATATAAGTAACTTTCACAAAATATCCATAAAGTACTTGTACAAGGTATAAAATGAAACATTGTGTGTTTTAATTTCACTTAAGGTGAGATCACGGCGCATTTAAGGCAGATTATGACTATTTGTCCATAAAACTCTTTCTGCCCACCTGATAACCCATAAAAATCAATTAAGTAATATCTATAGGTATTTGTGATATATTGATTTGGGTCGAAATAACGAGTGACGAAAGGGGCAAATGCATTGGGTGAACAGAATACATAGATTTGGTTTATTGGTGTAAGGTTGTGAATCAGTCAAGAAGTTTGGATGGCTATGTTTATCAGGGGTACCTATAATCTATAATTATACCCCTGCTTCGAAGAAGAGGGGGGTATACATGTTTACCTCTGTCCGTAACATTTTTCATATCACAGGGACTTGAAGTTCGGTATATGAGGTCCTTTATCGCCAGTACCGAAAAATGGTTTGTCGGATATTTACTTCCTGTTTACCGAGTCAGTCAATTTTCAACATCACACGTCAATTGTTGAAAATTTCCTAATATTCTTCTCAGCAACTCATATCACAGTGTCTTGAAATTTGGTATATGGCTTCAGTATGAGGTCCTTAATTGCGAGTATCAAAATCAAATTTGTCTTATATCTACTTCCTGTTAACCAACATAATTTTGGGGGTAGTGGGGGAATACTGAGTGAGCAGTAGCTCACATATTTCTTATTGTCTATACCTTGTTTATCTGCGGTACATATAATCGTTAGTTGTACATGCCTTGTTTATCAGGGGTACCTATAATCGTTAGTTGTACATGCTCAGTTTATCAGGAGGTACCTATAATCGTTTGTTGTACATGCCTTGTTTATCAGGGGTACCTATAATCTTTAGTTGTACATGCTCAGTTTATCAGGAGGTACCTATAATCATTAGTTGTACATGCTCTGATTATCAGGGGGTACCTTAAATCGATAGTTGTGCAAGCTCTGTTTATCAGGGGTACCTATATTCGTTAGTTGTACACACATTGTTTACCAGGGGTACCTATAATCGTTAGTTGTACATGCCTTGATTATCAGGAGTATCTATAATCGTTAGTTGTACATGCAATGCTTATCAGGAGTACTTATAATCGTTAGTTGTACATGCTATGTTTATCAGGGGTACCTTTAATAGTTAGTTGTACATGCTATGTTTATCAGGAGTACCTATGATCTTTAGTTGTACATGCTATGTTTATCAGGAGTACCTATGATCTTTAGTTGTACATGCTATGTTTATCAGGGGTACCTTTTATCGTTAGTTGTACTTGTTCGTTTTATCAGGGGTACCTATAATCGTTAGTTGTACATGCTATGTTTATCAGGGGTACCTATAATCATTAGTTGTACTTGTTCGTTTTATTAGGGGTACATATAATCGTTAATTGAATCTCAGAAAGCGTACCTTCGATCCTTCTGATATTTTATATAGTGGCTCCAGACAAATTGAAAATATGTACTAACCATTTTAAAGTGGTTTGTACTAAGTAAAATAGTGGAGGACTGTAAAAACCTTGATTTCTGCTGATTTACTTTCCTTTTTGTGTGTGTCTGTTTGACTGCATGAAATATTCCTATATCGACTTCTGGAAAAGTGGGTGTCATTCCGTCCGTCCGTCAGTATCTGTGCTTCCTTCCATTGCACCTTTGGGTACTCATTTTATATCTTCAATTCGCCATAATCCCTTGATGATTTTTATTAAACATTCACACAATCTTGTCACATAATGTAGATGTGTGTCTACTATTTTAACATTTGACCAATTTGATCAATGTCAAGACGACAAACAGCGACAAGTGGCAACATTAAATTGTTACAGGTTGTGTCTTGTACATCTTTTCAATTTCTAATTATCTGCTATGCTATATAAAATTATTGTATGAACGTTTATTAACGAAATGTAGTTTTAACAGCTGTTTAGTTGACAATGTAAGCTCTGACATGAGAAAATAACCGCCGGGCTGCATTAATCTCAAATGTCCAAGACACAAAGACCACCGGTCCTGATGTAATAATAGGTATTCACCATTGACTTTCTTCTGAAAACAATGTTAGACAAATCATGTTTATTTGTATGATATTTTTTTTACAAATATGTAAATCTGTTAATCTAATAGTATAAACATAATAGTTTGACATTTCAGGAAAAATGATACTACAGAAATGAAATTGGAAGAAATTCGTTTTAATATACATCTTGAATATATAGCGATAAAATATGGTCAATCAATGAGGACATTCCATTGTCTTAATTTTGTTTCATTATCACAGCTTTACCACCGATGTACTGAGCGACTAAAAGTTTGTCATTGACTTTGTCATAATCTAAATATGACATTTTCTTCAGTTCACATTTGACTTCTTTATGTTTTTGTCCATCGGCAGAGATTATGACTACATTGTGGGAGCCATATCCTGCTACATACAGGTTCCCATTACTGTCGTTAGTAATACCAAGGGGACCACGGAGAACACTTTCATCTTTAAAAATCCATTTCTTTTCACCATTGATATCATGACATGTCACGGTATTAGTTTCATTGTTGGTATGTATAACAAAATCACCAAACGATGTAACGTAGCAGCTATCAGGCATATTCTCATTGATTAAATAAGTGATGGTTCCATCAGAGATGCGGACCATCCGGACTCCGTTTCTTCGCTCACAATAAATAAGATGATCCTCATCACGAACGGTTATACCCTCTGCCGTATGACCTCTCAGTAATGACTTGGTGACTTCTCTTCTATTTATATCAACGAGGTTGATACCATTACCAGAGAAAGCTAGTGTTGTATCATTGACTTTTGTAACGTCGAATGGATAGCCAGGTGTTTTGATACGGACTTCTTCTGTTCCATTGGTATTGAATATTCTTATTATCGAATTATAATAGTTTGTTAACGCCATTTTCCCGTCGGTAAGTATACAACACCCATGACACGGGGATCCAATATTATAAATTGTTTCATCCACAGTTAAGTTGATATCCCCTATCTGTCTGGTCATCGGTCTAGAGATCATCAACTGGGCTTCATCTTCCTTTCTTCTTCTCAGGACTACTGAAGATGGTGTAGTGTTGACTGCTACATCTCCAAAACGTTTTATTTGGTCCGTAAGCATATTTAAGGACGGTTCAAATTCAACGTGGATCTTGAACATATCTATACTGAGTCCAAGAAGACGGGTTTCTATGGAATGGACTTGACTTTCAAGCTTTGAAGAATACAAAAACGCCTGTAAGTCGGAGGCGTATTTTCTCAAATTGGTTAACGTTTGGAGATTGTCATCAATTAATGTTTCGTCTTCATGTAGTGAGGACAATAAGTGCGAAATTTTATTCTTGGTTCTCTCCTCTTTTTGCTTCAGCTCTGCCTTAATGTTATCCTGTAAGATGTCAAGGTGTTTGTTTATCTTGAGACGAATATTTTCTATTTTATCCAGAGCTTTTTTACCATCTTCTTCTATTGCTTTCAAATTATTTTGGCGATCTGATTTGACTCTTGTTAAGGTTTCGATGGATTCTTTCAATGAAGCTTCAAGGTCTTGTAGAGCTGGAGACGATTTGTAATTCTGGACGACGTCTTCCAGGTTAGCTAAATCTTTAAAAGTCTTGTGCTTCCTTACTATGCAGCTTCTACAGCAAGGTTGTAAGTGGTTCTGGCAATACATAACGCACTTGTCATCGTGTTCCGGACAGATATCGCTGATCTGTAAAATTTCGCTCGGTAGTTTCTTATAGTCGGCTATAGGAATGGTATGATGGTTTCTGGTCGCTTCAAATGAGTCATGATTTATTTGGCAGGTCTCACAAAGCTGCTCTGAACAGTCGTGGCAATATATTACCGCTGGTTGAGAGTTTTGACGTCCGTTACAGATTCCACAATTCATAGTCGACTCTGCCGTAACTAACAACCTGGAAATTAAAAAAAATTATTACAACATATAGTCATGTCATAAAATGTTCAACCTTGAGTCAGTTCACACATTCTAAGTATTTTCTTAAATGAGAAAGTACCATATGCTGGCCATGTTCTCATCAAAATCAAAAAGGCATATGAATAAAAAATTCTTTAAATGATGATTGTTTAAGTTTAAAGTCCAAAACGATTCAGGAGATGGAGGAAAGGATGGCTTGCTTACCCTAAAATCAAAATAAAACAAACCAAATTTTCGAACAATTAATGATAAATTAAAAATAACCAAGATGAAATGACAAGCATGCCTGAAAAACAAAAGTTGCATTGACCCAACCTTGGTACTCTTCACTGGTGTTGATCAGAAAAAAAGGTATTTTGCAATAAGGCCTTATTTAACAAATAAGTTCGTAGAAAGCAAAAACCATAGCAACCTTCAATTTCTTAAGTTTGTATTTACTATGTATAATCTCCTTAGACATTTGAGGTTGATTACATTTATTGTATCCCTATTGAATAATCTAAACTTGATGTTACCTAAAATGATCGACTTGATTTTGTTTTTGTCTCGGCTGCGACGAATGTCGCGGAAGCCGAGACTCCGACGGCGGCGTCCACAATTGTTAAAGTTTTTGCTTAAGTCTGTTGTATGTGAACAAGTTATGGTACACCATTGATATTTGGTATGCAGTTGCATTGGCATCAGTACAGATCAGTTTTAAAAGCATTTTATCTGTATGCTCCTGCAGTCACGATCTACTGACTTTGAGATTTTATATTGATTTGGTCAATGTTAACCTTTTTTCTTAAGCCTGTTAAGCATGAAGCAGTCATGTTACACCATTGATATTTAGTATGCAGTTGCATTAGCATAAGTACAGATCAATTTTAGGAGCATTTAGCTGTTTGCCCCTGCAGTCACGGTCTAGTGATTTTTAGATTTTATACTGATTTAGCTAAATGTTAGCCTTTTTTCTTTCGACTGTTAAACAAGAAGCAGTTGTGGTACACCATTGATATTTGGTATGCCGTTGCACTAGCATCAGTAGAGACCAGTTTTAAGAGCATTTTATCTGTATGCTCCTGCAGTCATGGTCTACTGACTTTGAGATTTTATATTGATTTGGTCAATGTTAACCTTTTTTCTTAAGCCTGTTAAGCATGAAGCAGTCATGTTACACCATTGATATTTAGTATGCAGTTGCATTAGCATAAGTACAGATCAATTTTAGGAGCATTTAGCTGTTTGCCCCTGCAGTCACGGTCTAGTGATTTTGAGATTTTATACTGATTTAGCTAAATGTTAGCCTTTTTTTCTTTCGACTGTTAAACAAGAAGCAGTTGTGGTACACCATTGATATTTGGTATGCCGTTGCACTAGCATCAGTAGAGACCAGTTTTAAGAGCATTTTATCTGTATGCTCCTGCAGTCATGGTCTACTGACTTTGGGATTTTCTACCGATTTAGCCAAATGTTAATATATTTCGTAATCTGTTTTATGTGAATAAGTAATAGGACATCATTTGAATTTGGTATACAGTTGTATTTGCATCAATACAAATATATTCTTTGAGTAATTACCACTGCTGTAGGCACTTAAAGTATTTGCATTTCTAACTTTATTTTATACAGTGTCCAGCTGGGACAGGCGAGACATATCTCTGTGTTAACAGTTTATTTATAAAAGTCGGACCGACTATTTTTAAAAACTGGAGAGATTGCCTTGTTTTTTTTTCTAGTCAGATATAGTTTTTGCATATTTCGCCGACATTTATCACATCATGGTAGCAACCTTTCATTTAAAAAAATTTTTTCTTTGAATATATTTTTTTCTAAATCGTTGCCGCGAAAATATTTCTTTAACAAAAATCAGATTAATGAATATACACTCCCTCTGTAGACTTTAGGTTTGCATCCCCAAGACTGCTTTATTTTTTTTAAACTCAAAGGGTTATATTTAGGTATTGGATATGTAAACTTCAGCTAATGGAGTTTAAATATTACAGCTCACTCGTTATTCAGAACTTGTTGGACAAGAATTGATTAAAAGGGGGATTCAAGATTTTTCATATGTAGAAATTTATAATCCATGTTAGTTTTCTGAGAGGGGCTTAATTTTTGTTTATAATACTAAGTACAAAAGACAACCAAAAACAGCATTTAGATATGCTCTATGTATTAAAATATCATTAATAATCTACATATACTAATAAAACCATTTTGTTATTTTGGTGCTTTATATTTTGGTGTTTCTCTAATTTTTACAAGATTAAAAAGATGGCGATTTTAATTTTGGCGATTTTTCCTTGCACGCCAACATAGCCAAAATTACCATCACGCCAAAATAACCCGATATAAGGTATATTGTTAGGTAGGTGCACCTAGTGATGTTAAGCACAATGCATGGTTCGGATGCTTGCTGTGACCTATATTTTCCGCATGAATGACCACCCATGGAAGAATGGTTAAAGTCCATTCCTTTTTACTCACATGTGCCACATCAACTATATTGGTATGGTAGGTGCACCTAGTGATGCTGAGCACAATGCATGCTTTGGATGCTGGCATTGACCTATATTTACCACATGATTGACCACTTATTGAAGAATGGTTAAGTTGAAGTCCATTCCTTCTGATTGACAAGTGCCTTAATAGCAACCATGTTGGTGCTTTAGTGAATGCAGAAAAAATAAATGTTGCGAGATGGGGCATTATGTCTTTTGGACAAATTCTTGTTAGTCTTGGGCCAATGCAAGACAGCGAGCAGTGACCTTTGGTCATGTTGAAGACTGCTGGCTGTTTTCCATTGTGATTTTTTAAATTGCCGTTTCTTTAATGTTGGTTGTGTCGCGTACACTTATTCCACATTTCTTTATCGTCTATGGACTTCACTATTACACGACAAGGGGGTACCCAGATCTTATACATCTATTCAATATCTAATTATTTTCTATGCTATATAAAATTATTGTATAAACGTTCATTAATGAACTGTAGTTTTTACAGCTGTTTAGTTGACAAAGTAAGCTCTGACATTAGAAAAATAACCGCCGAGCTGCATTAATCTCAAATGTCCAAGACACAAAGACCACCGGTCCTGATGTAATAATAGGTATTCACCATTGACTTTCTACTGAAAACAGTATTAGACAAAACAGGTTTATACGATGATATTTTTTTTACAAATATGTAAATCTGTTAATCTAATAGTGTAAACATAATAGCTTGACATTTTAGGAAAAATGATACTACAGAAATAAAATTGGAATAAATTCGCTTTAATATACATCTTGAATATATAGCGATAAAATATGGTCAATCAATGAAGACATTCCATTGTCTTAATTCTGTTTCATTATCACAGCTTTGCCATTGTCGTATTCCGCGACTAAAAGTTTGTCATTGACTTTGTCATAACCAAGAGAATGAATATTATTTATTTGACATTTGACTTCTTTATGTTTTTGTCCATTGGCAGAGATTATGACTACATTGTGGGAGCCATATCCTGCTACATACAGGTTCCCATTCCTGTCTGTAGTAATACCAAGGGGACCACGGAGAACACTTTCATCTTTAAAAATCCATTTCTTTTCACCATTGATATCATGACATGTCACGGTATTAGTTTCATTGTTGGTATGTATAACAAAATCACCAAACGTTGTAACGTAGCAAAACGAGGGCAGCTTCTCCTTAATTATTTCTGTGATGGTTCCGTCACTGATTCTTACCATGCGGACTCCGGTTCCATGCTCACAATAAATAAGATGAACCTCGTCACGGACTGTTATACCATGTACCACATGATCTCTCAGTAATGACTTGGTGACGTCTCTTCTTTTTATATCAATGAGGTGGATACCAGAACCAGAGACGGCTAGTGTTGTATCATTGACTTGTGTAACGTCGAATGGATAGTCAGGTGTTTTGATACGGACTTCTTCTGTTCCATTGGTATTGAATATTCTTATTATCTGACTTAAATAGTTTGTAAAAACCATTCTCCCGTCGGTAAGTAAACAGCAACCATAACACAAAGAACCGATATCATGGACAGTTTTATTCACAGTAAGGTTGATTTCCCCTATCTGTCTGGTCATCGGTCTAGAGATTAATAGTAGCTATTAATTGTAATAGGATATTTTTGTTATGTTTTTCATGAACCAAGGGATGTTCCGGAAGTCAATTACCCCTTTCCTTTAAAAACGTTATTTTGTTCGTCAAGATTTTCGCCTACATTGGGCTAACACATCCCCGTTTTCGTCCTCAGTAAAATTTTGGTTAAACCCCACATTTTAAAATGTGTGGATACGCCCCTGATTTATGCCCGTCGTATTGCTGATGGTTATCTCAAATCTGGCAACAGTGACATAAAAACTCGTAAACTCAACTGAGACATATGGGAGGTAAGAATTCCATATTTGGCTATGCGCGCAATGTATTTTCCATAACATTTCTAAAGTGAAGACCACATAATCATGTGTTACCAATTTGCTTGTCAAGTGGCGTTCTTTTAAGAAAATCAATGCTTGTCCAACAAGTTCTGGAATAACGAATCAGCTGTAATATTTAAACTCCATAAGCTGAAATTTACATATCCAATACCTAAATAGAACACTTTGAGTTTGAAAAAAAATAAAGCAGTCTTCGGGATGCAAACCTAACGTCTACAGAGGAAATGCTGATTTTTTAATCTGATTTTAGTTAAAGAAATGCTTTCGCGGCAACGATTAAGAAGAAAAAATATATTCAAAATAATTATTTTTTCTTAAATAAAATGTTGCCAATTCATTGAAAATTATTCATGATATAATAAATTTCGGCGAAATATGCATAAACAATATCTGACTAGAAAAAAAAACAAGGCAACCTCTTCAATTTAAATAGTCGGTCCGACTATTATGAAAAAATTATATCAAGTCGAGTTCGATAACTTTAGGTAACATCAAGTTTAGATAACCCAATAGGGCTACAAAAATGAAATCAATCTCAAATGTCCAAGAGGGTTATACATAGTAAATACAAACTATAGAAATTGAAGGTTGCTAAGGTTTTTGCTTGCTACGAATAAAGGTAATAACAAAACTACCGAACTTGAATGATCAATCTCATAGTCCAGAGAAAATGACAAAAACGAATCAGTCATACCGGCGAATCGGTGGATCGCAATGGTCCTGACTTGGTACAGGCATTCCATACGAAATGGTGGGTTAAACCAGGTTTTATGGCGCCAAACCTCCCTCTTCCATTGCGATCTAAGGATCTGGTAATGACCATAGAACACAACATAGTTGTGAGACACAATAGGGATATTGAGGTGATCATCTCAGTACAGCAGACCAATCAAACACTAATTAAAACAATTAATCACCATATCTTTTAACTCAATTTTGAACTTTTCTACTAGTGGTTGATAACGAAGAAAGAATTTTTCAGGGGTCGTATGACACGTTTTTTTCTTATAGCTCTGCTCCAAAAGTCGGGCACAAAGAAATTGGTGTCTGATAAAAAAAAATCTGTGAAATGTGTGCTTATTTGTTAAATAAGGCCTTATTGCAAAACACCTTTTTTCTGATCAACACCAGTGACCAGTACCAGGTCTGGGTCAATGCAACTTCTGTTTTTCATGCATGCTTGTCATTTCGTCTTGGTTATTTTTAATTCATCATATTAATTGTTCGAAAATTTGGTTTGTTTTATTTTGATTTTAGGGTAAGCAAGTAACAAAACTCGCACCATCTTTCCCTTCATCTCCTGAATCGTTTTGGATTTTAACCAATCATCAAAAAGCATTTTTGATTCATATGCATTTTGATTTTGATGAGAACATGACCAGCATATGGTACTTTCTCATTTAAGAAAATATTAAGGTTTGTGTGAACTGACTTAAGGTTGAACATTTTATGACATGGTTACATGTTGTAATAAAAATCTGTTCAAATTTCTAGGTTGTTAGTTACGACAGAGTCGACTATGAATTGTGGAATCTGTAGCAGACATCAAAACCCTCAACCAGCGGTTATCTATTGCCACGACTGTTCTGAGCAGCTTTGTGAGACCTGCCAAGTACCTCATGGATCATTTAATTCGACCAGAAACCATCATACCATTCCTATTGCCGACTATCAAAAACTACCGAGCGAAATTATACATATCAGCGACATCTGCCCAGAACACAATGACAAGTACGTTATGTATTGCCAGAACCACTTACAATCCTGCTGTAGAAGCTGCATAGTAAGGAAGCACAAGACATGTGAACATTTAGCTAACCTGGAAGACGTCGTCAAGAATTACAAATCGTCTCCAGCTCTACAAAACCTTGAAGCTTCATTGAAAGAAATCCAACGAAAACTTAAAAAGAATGAAATCAGATCGCCAAAATAATTTGAAATCAATAGAAGAAGATGGTAAAAAAGCAGTAGCTGAAATAGAAAATATTCGTCGCAAAATAAACAAACACCTTGACATCTTACAGGATAACATTGAGACAGAGCTGAAGCAAAAAGAGGAGAGAACCAAAAATAAAATTTCGAACTTATTGTCCTCACTACATAAAGACGAAACATTAATTGATGACAATCTCCAAACGTTAACCAATTTGAGAAAATACGCCTCCGACTTACAGGCGTTTCTGTATTCTCCAAAGCTGGAAAGTCAAGTCCATGCCGTAGAAAACCGACTTTTAGAACTCAGTATGGATACGTTTAAGATTCACGTTAAATTCAACCAGTTCTTTAATAAGTTTTCGGACCAAATAAAACGTTTGGGAGAAGTAGAAGTCAATACCACACCATCTACAGTCGTCCTGAGTAGAAGAAAGGAAGGTGAAGCCCAGATGATGATCTCTAGACCGATGACCAGACAGGTAGAGGATATCAACCTGACTGTGGATAAAACATTTGATAATATTGGTTCTGCTTGTTTTGGTTGTTGTATACTTACCGATGGGAGAATGGCTTTTACAAACCATTTAAGTCACATAATAAGAATAATCAATACCAATGGAACAGAAGAAGTGAGTATCAAAACACCTGGCCGCCCAATGGACGTTACACAGGTCAATGACACAACACTGGCAGTCTCTGGTTATGGTATCATCGATATAAATAGAAGAGAAATCACCAATTCATTTCTGAGAGGTCATAACATATATGGTATAACAGTTCGTGACGAGGATCATCTCCTTTATTGTGAGCAAGGAACCGGAGTCCGCATGGTAAGAATCAGTGATGGAACCATCACAGATATAATCAAGGAGAGGCTGTCTGATAGGTGCTACGTTACATCGTTTGGAGATAATGTTATACATACCAACAATGAAACAAATACCGTTAAATGCGATGATATCAATGGGGAGACGAAATGGTCATTTAAAGATGAAAGTGTTCTCCGTGGACCATGTGGAATTACTACAGACAGGAACGGGAACCTGTATGTCGCAGGACGTGACTCTGGCAATGTAGTAATAATTTCTGCCGATGGACAAAAACATAAAGAAGTCAAATGTGGACTAAATTATATATATTCTATTGATTATGACAAAGTCAATGACAAACTTTTAGTCGCGCAGTACATCGATGGTAAAGCTGTGATAATGAAACAGAATTGAGACAATGGAATGTCTTCATTGATTGGCCATATTTTATCGCTCTATATTCAAAATGTATATTAAAACGAATTTATTCCAATTTCATTTCTGTAGTATCATTTTTCCTACAATGTCAAGCTATTATGTTTATAATATTAGATTAACAGATTCACAGATTAACATATTTGTAAAAACAATTGTCATACAAATAAACATGTTTTGTCTAACAATGTTTTCAGAAGAAAGTCAATGGTGAATACCTATTATTACATCAGGACCGGTGGTCTTTTAGTCCTGGACATTTGAGATTAATGCAGCTCGGCAGTTATTTTTCTAATATCAGAGCTTACATTGTCAACTAAACAGCTGTAAAAACTACAATTTATAAATAAACGTTCATATGTATAGAAGATAATTAGATATTGACAAGATGTACAAGACACAACCTACACAAATCGATTACAAGTTAAACCTCCACATCGAAAAACATCCAATGGTCATTATTGTTGCCACTAGTCGCTGTTTGACATCTTGACATTGGGTCTGGTCAATATATAACAACCATGATTCAAAACCAATCCTTAACTTATCATCTGAAAACCTCCTCTCTACTTAGATCTAGAACACCTTACATAAAGACGACATGTAGGATTCCACAATTTTATAGGATTACACATTCACACTTCACCTACCAAACCTAAAAGCTCATAGTTTTTTGAGATTTCATGAAAATCCATTGAGGGGTCTAAGATGAGTTAGGGATAAGATATGGGTACCCCGTTGTCGTGTAATGGACTAAGTCCATCTTTTTAATGGGAAACCCCAAAATCCATCAGATCAATTTTTACAAGAACGGAATTCCTGAGTCCCCCACCGAGTGTCAAAAATTATAAATCAGCTCGCTAAACAGGAAGTAGATGAGCAACAAATCTGGAAACACATCCCACCATATGAGACCCCTACCTGATGCTGCATACTAAGTATCGAAAGCTTACGAATAATAGTAGCTGAGAAATCAGTTATGAAATATGTTCCATTCTTTACCCTAACAAAATCTAAATCGGCTCGCATAACAGGAAGTAGGTAAGCGACAGAGCTAAAACCGCATCCAATCATATAAAATCGCTACATGAAGTTGGATACCAAATACCGAAAGCCTAGGATTAACAGTAGCTGAGAAATTTGTAGCCACGGCAAAAGTATGACGGACGGACGCATGCACGCCTGATATTTATATGCCCCCGCTCCACGTAAGGACGGGGGGAATAGCAGGCGCACATCTACACTAATACACGAAAATTGAAAAAAAGTTTCATGAAAATTCTTCGAAAGGATTTAGGAGGAAAAAGGATTTTTTACACATAAACGATGTGTTCTACATGTAATGGTGGTGAAGTCAATGGTGAAGGTAATATTTACACTATGTTACAAAGATTGTGTGAATGTTTCATGAATTTCTGTTTAGGGGTTTAGGAGGAGTTGCGGATAAAGATGTGTACCCCTTGTCATGTAATGGCTTAGTCCATGTTTATTGTAAGCCCCAAAACTCCACGGCAGATCAAATTTTAAAATAGTAGGCACACATCTACATTATGTAACAAAGATTGTGTGAATGTTTGATAAAATTACATTAAGGGATTAAGAATGAGTTGTAGATATGAAATGAGTACCCAAAGGTGTAATGGAAGGAAGGACAGACACACTGACGTACAATGGACGTGTGATGTTGACAATTGAGTGACTCGGTAAACAGGAAGTAGATATCCGACAGACCTTTTATCGGTACTGGCGATAAAGGACCTCATATACCGAACTTCAAGTCCCTGTGATATGTAGTTGATAAAAAAAATGTTATGGACAGAGGTAAACATGTATTCTTCGAAGCAGGGGTATAATTATAGATTATAGGTACCCCTGATTAACATAGCCATCCAAACTTCTTGACTGGCTCACTACCTAACACCAATAAACCCCAATCTATATATTCTGTTACAAAGTAACATTTTAAGACATTAGAAAGTCTTTCAAAGTAAATAAAAATCTTTGCCGAGCGCAGCATGATAAACCACAAGTTAAACCGTATACGTTAGAGGCCCAATATGGATAGTCTATTGCTTTGGTCACATGCAGCCCGTGGTGGACTTACAAAGCATTGTGACCAATGCATCCTGTGGTGGACATGCATGCATCATTTGACACCTATATATTTACATCAACATCTAATAGATCAAGACCAATCGATGTCTGGCCCTGCGTCGCACGGCAAAACGGTGAACCCTGTACGTTCTAAGCCCAATATGGACAGTAAATAGTTTTTGACACTTGCATCCAATGGTGGACTGACAAAGCATATTTGTCACATGCTACCCAATTTATAGACTGACAATGAATATTTAGAAAACAAGAATATGTCCAAAAGACATAATGCCCCATCTTGCAACATTTATTTTTTCTGCAATCACTAAAGCATCACTAGGTGCACATACCATACCAATGATTGCTTTGGCACTTGACAGTAAGAAGGAATGGACTTCAACCATTCTTCTATAAGTGGTCATTCATGCAGAAAATATAGGTCATAGTCAGCATCCGAGGCATGCTTTGTGTATAGCATCACTAGGTGCACCTACCATACCAATATAGTTGATGTGGCACATGTTAGTAAGTTGGAATGGACTTTAACCATCATTCTGTTCGAGCTCATCCATGCAGAAAACATAGGTCACATCCAGCATCCGAAGTATGCTTTGTGCTTAGCATCATCATAGGTGCACCAACCATCCCAATATGATTTGCTATGGCACTTGTCAGTAAGTGGGGATGGACTTTAACCATTATTCTGTAAGAGTTCATCCATGTGGAAAATGTAGGTCACAGTCAGCATCCGAAGCATGCATTATGGTTAGCATCACTAGGTGCACCTACCATACAAATATCGTTGCTATGGCACTTGTCAGTAAGAAGGAATGGACTTTAACCATTATTCTGTAAGAGTTCATCCATGTGGAAAATGTAGGTCACAGTCAGCATCCGAAGCATGCATTATGGTTAGCATTACTAGGTGCACCTACCATACAAATATGGTTGCTATGGCACTTGTCAGTAAGAAGGAATGGACTTTAACCATTCTTCTATAAGTGGTCATTCAGGGAAAAATATAGTTCACATCCAGCATCCGAAGCATGCATTGCGTTAAGAATCACTTGGTGCACCTACCATACCAATATGGTTGCTATGGCACTTGTCAGTAAGAAGGAATGGACTTTAACCATTCTTCTAAAAGTGGTCATTCATGCAGAAAATATAGGTCACAGCCAGCATCCGAAGCATGCATTGTGTAGCTACTCCAACAAAACATTTCATTAAGAGATTTGTTATTTTGTAGATATTTCACTTCTAAAATTAATGGTGACCCTATTGAAGATAAAATGAGAAGTGGTATCTCTCATATTTTTCTGTGCAATTTCTGTCAAAATGCCAAATTTAAATTTTGTGTGTTTTGCTATTTTTTTTTACTTTTTATAGAATTTTTCTGAAATTTTATTGCTACCAACGGCCAAAGCGTCATAACTCTAGGCCATTTGAATTCGGGATACAGTTTAAATCCATTATGAGGAAAGGGAGAAAAAATTCGACTGACCGGATATTTAAAAAAAGCGCAGGAAGTGAAAATTTTCATTTTTTTAACAATTCTGTACTCCGTGCATAAAAATAAAAATTATATTTTCCTGTTTCTGAAGCAGATACCTATCCTTTTAAGCTGCTTTCATGAATGAATTTGACAATCAAAATTTTTAGTTGGAGTAGCTACATTGTGCTTAGCATCACTAGGTGCACCTATCATACAAATATTGTTGATGTGGCATTTGTCAGAAAGTGGGAATTTGGAAATATGGGGAGACCTAAAAATCATGCAAATCAATTACTTAATGGTAATGAACATTATTGAAAAAATTCATAGCAATCAGTCAACAAGAACTAAGTTATTGTGGTAAACTGATAATAGAAGTTTCATTTTTTAGCCCCTTTTTGGCCCCTTATTTCAAAACGAAAAAAGAAGGGACACCCAAAATCGTCCCCATCCTTCCTTTTATTGTAAGTAACATTACTATAAAGCATTTGGTACACCAGAACAAAAGCTATTATGGAAACAATTGAAAAAGTTGCTTTTTTAGCCCGTTTTAGGGTCCCTAATTTCTTAAAAGAATTATAAAATGATCCCAAAAAGGGAGGTGCACATCTTCAATATATATGTAATCACTGTGGAAAATTTCAGAAAGATGTAGTGTTTGGTTTTTGAGATTCAGATTACAGACAGACAGACGGACAGTGTGACCTGACTCCTGGACCTGCTTTCGCCTTTGGCGACACAGGTAAAAAGTCTTATTAATCCCCTACCGACGAAAGCCGAAGGGGACTATAGGTTTGCGCTCTGTCTGTCTGCCTGTCCGTCCGTCACGCCTAGTTTTCCGCACTTTTTTTCTTAACGCTTATAGATAATGAATTGATTTTTGGTATGTGAGTTTACCATGATAAGTTACAGATTAAGTTTGAGTTTCATGCTGGTCCACAAATTTTTACGGGAGTTATGGCCCTTTGAAGTTTGAAAATCCATTGCAATTTTCTTTCCTACACTTATTTATTGTTCCTTGTAGATAATAAACTGATCAAGTTAAGGTATTCATTTGTTTGACAAATTGTTACCAGTGACTGAAATATGAGGCCGGTAGGGGACTATGTATTGTTTTGCAATACTCTCAGAATGCTTGTTTATATATAAACTGACATTTTATGCCATTTGACCCCTAATTTCTTTAAAATGGTACGAACTATTGTAAATCTTGTTGAAAAATACAGACAGGGATTTACATCGATTCCAATGAAAAAAAATTTAAATCGGACAAATATATAAAAGTTGATTTTATGGGCGTGGATCCTCTTTGGTCCCCTGTAGCGATGGAACAGTGAAATATATATCAAAACCATTGACACATTTGGTTGACAGAATTTAATGAGCAATTAAATGAAAAAAAAAATCAAAATTGAAGGAATTATAAACATTCCACGACAGTTTTGTCAATACACCCGTTTTAGCTCCTTTTGGCCTTTTTTCTAAAACAGAAGGGGCCACAAACCCCAAATACAATACCAACCTTTTTTAAGTGGTTACAAACATCATATCAAAAATTCATAACAATCAGTCAATATTTACTCAAGTTATCGCAGGGAAACCAAATGTCCACATACCACAACGACAACAATGACGATGAGGACACTGCAATAAAATTATAATAATATTTATACGATCAAAAAAAAATGGGGTCATATAAAAATGGCTGCATTTCACTAAACAGGATGTAGTCGAGACCTGGCCCAAGTTTTATAAAACATCTCAAATTTGAGATTTCCTCAAATCCTTCCTCAACTGAGATTTCTTGCAATTTCATTGGTCAATATTTGAGTTGAGGACAGATTTGAGGAAATCTCAAATTTGAGATGTTTTATGAAACTGGGGCCTGAAATTGACTTGCACAGTATGAGACCCTGTGCTATTGAGGGTCTGTGATAAGGAGTTGCAGAGAAACTGTTAAGAAAATTATTTTTGAGCCTGCCATTCACCATTCACATTTTATAACCTGGAGTGAAAAAATATTCGTGAAATCTGGGTAATAGATTAGCCATGTTTTAATACAAACAAAAGGCTCCCAGAAACCCAAATCGCTCACCTGGTCTTGATGCCAACCCTATATTTTGTAGAGCTAAATGAGCTGAACATTTAAGCAAGCAACAGTTTTTCTTTATCTTTTATAGTTATTATTCTATAGTTTTTATCTGTAGGCCAAAAACACGAAAAATCGTTATTTTAGGGGCCGTATCCCCTATAAGGGATTTTCTGACAACTTCAACCCTATGGAGACTTTTGTAGAGCTTTCTGTGCTGAACATTTAAGTAAGCATCTGCAACAGTTTTCATTTTAAAGGCCAAAAAACATGAAAAAGATTATTTTAGGGGCTGTAACCCCTATTAAGGGTCATCTGACAACTTCGATCCTATTGAGACTTTTGTAGAGCTAAATGAACTGAACGTTTAAGCAAGCAACAACTTTTCTCTATCTACAATAGTTTCTTTCTATAGGCCAAAAACATGAAAAAGATTATTTTAGGGGCTGTAACCCCTTTTAAGGGTCATTTGACAATTTCGATCCTTTTAAGGGTCATTTGACAATTTCGATCCTATGAACAATTTTGTACAGCTAAATAAACTGAACATTTAAGCAAGCAACAGCTTTTCTCTATCTGCTATAGTTTTCATTCTATAGGCCAAAAACATAAAAAAGGTTATTTTAGGGGCTGTAACCCCTATAAGGGGTCATCCGACAACTTCGACCGTATGGAGACTTTTGTAAAGCTAGATGATCTGAACATTTAAGCAAGCAACAGCTTTTCTCTATCTGCATTAGTCTTCATACTGTAAGCAAAACACATGAAAAAACACTATTTTTCACCTTTAAGGGGCTGTATCCCCTATAAGGGGTCATCTGACAACTTGGACCAAATAGAGACTTTTGTAGAGCTTTTGATGCTGAAGCAGTAAGGTGGCATCAGATTTCATCTATCTCTTATACTTTTTGATTTATAAGCCAAAAAACAGTAGTCTGACTCCCCTGGTCTATTTTTAGCAACGGCGACCATGTTTTTCGACAAATCAAAAATCCCCACGCAAGTTTTGTGCAGGATACCCTAAAGTACCACCAGACCAAATTTGGTTTGAATCTGTCCAGTAGTTTGAAAAAGTTTACAGACGACGACGACGGACACAAAGCAACATTATATACCAAATATATTGAAGGAGTGTTTGGCTGATTGTTGTACTTTCACCTGTGTACCTATTACGTCTTGTGTTGTGTTTCGTGTTACTACCTTTCCTTAGAAAATGCATTGAAAGAGGGAGGTTTTCCATGCCATAAAACCTGGTTTAACCCACCATTTCTTTCAAAAGGCCTATACCAAGTCAGGACCATTGCAATCTTCAATTTTTCAAGTATTTTTCCTTTTTTTTGTCTTGACTCTTTGACTTTGAGATTGATCCAATTGATCCCAAAAGTTCAATATTTTGCTATTACCTTTAAATACTACATATATTTCATGTATTTCATCCAATTTCATGTATTGGGTAACTACAAAATACACAAAGTAAGTTGATAAACTATTTAATTCTTTCTAGCCTCGGACTATAAAGACAAAGCTTATAATCTAAACATATATATTAAAATTAATTGACAATGTCATAAAAATTTGTTACAAAATGTTTGTAGGGAGATTCCAATATTGAAAATATGTAGCATGGTAACAAAGAAAATATATATTTTTTTGTTCTGATACATGTAAATAACTTCAATTCTATTATAATATTTTATATTTTTAAAACTGATTTTAAATTCATTGCATTTAAATTGTTTTCATTATATACTGAATCATAAGCTGAATTATTTTTCCATGAAGAAAAATATAAAATTACCCTTTTGGGCTTCAAATCCTTAAAATAACTTTAAACCCATATCCTTTTTATGACATTTTTTTTATAATTATAAGCAGTGGAGATACAACCTTTACATGCAACCAATTATTAAATGTGAAAAAAGTTAAAAATAAATATTGTAGTTTGTAAAATGATTTGTAGTACATTGCACACAATAAATGTCCCTTATAAGTTGTATTAGTTAATAAACATGGATTCCGTGAAGTCCGCGTAGTCATATGCATCTGGTACGGTACGTCCCGTCTTATCCACGAATGGTTTCATACGCTGTAGACAATAATCTGCCTGTTCTTTGGTCAAGTTCTGAAAAAATCAAAATTAAAAATGTTAGTTTTGTTGACGAATATCAACATTTTAATTTAACGTAGTAAAAATAAGGGTTTGGAAATCAGCTTTGATCTCTTATTATTGCAAATCAAGTTACTTCATTTTTGCCTTATACAATTGTCACTAGTTTGTTTCAAAATTCTATGTTGGATAGAAGTGTGTATATCTTTGTTACTGCAGATGAATACATATAGAATATTATGTACTTTCCCTTTTGATACTATCTATATCAAGGTGAGTATCAGACGAGTCCGGTAGGACGAGTCTGATACGAGACTAAATGTAGATATTATCAAAAAGGAAAGTATATAATATTCTTTTTATCTGTAATGACGTCACAGTTATCAAGCGCTCCCACCTGATATTTTCTTGTATCGCGGACTGTCCATGATACTAAAAAATATAAGGCAGATGAGATCAAAGGAAAAAGCCGCTTATTACCGATAAATGAATGTTTCTAACCATTTTTTTAAGGCATTTGTATACCAGCTAGTATTAAATTATTTTAATGTTCTTTATTAAAGAAGTTTATTTTTATCAATTTCAAAAAAACATAAAAGAACAAGAAGACTGATTTAAATGTTAAATCTTGATTAAAGATGGAATAATTTGTGAAATTTAAACCTCTTTATCATACATGTGTACATCAAACAGAAAAGCACTCGGAAATACCCCTTTAAAACGTAACTGTTCCCCTTATTATACATGTACATACCGTGAATAGTTCTTGGGCAGTGATAGAAACTAATAAAGCATAATATTTTTTTCTCGTTTTTGTACTTACAGCATATAATTCTTGGGCAATGATAGAAACGAATAAAGCATAATATTTTTTCTTGTTTTTTGAACTTACGGCATATATTTCTTGGGCAGTGATAGAAACTAGTAAAGCATATTTTTTCCTGGTTTTTGTACTTACGGCATATAGTTCTTGGGCAGTGATATACGGTTTGTCTCCAGAAGTCAATGCTCTGAAAGCTTCTACAACCTCTGAACTTGACTGAACATTCTCCGTTTCTCTACTGATCATGAATGCCATGTATTCTTGTAACGACACGTGTCCATCCCTGGAAAAGTTATAAAAAAAATATATAAAATACTGTATATCATCATGATTATAAATTCCTTTTATTTTTGTGGGGATAAAAATTTTAAGGATCTTTCTACTTAAATTGGAGATTTTGTTGCTTAGTTGTGTTTACGTCTACTGTTTCAAAGTTTTGTTTTACTTTCTCTGAACTTTAACATTTATAATCAAAAAGCCTTCTTCATATTTTCTTTACTTCTCTTCTACCTAATAAAAGATATGAAATATTTACCTATTAGGATCGACCATATCCAGAATGGCCTGGAATTCAGGATCCACCTGGCCTTCATCAACGACTGGCAAGTCATAACCCAGAGCTCGGAGACACGATTTGAATTCTTGGTGGTCAAGTTTACCAGACTTGTCTTTGTCAAAGTGTCTGTAATGAAAAGAGAGATTGCATGGGTGAACCGGTGAACCTTGGAGGAATATGTGAAAACAGTTAAACAAAATTAATGTTTGTTTCATTTCACATATTTTTCAGTATGAACTATACTATTCACAATTTCATTTTCACAGATTATATGATGCACTTAATATTTCTGTGGAGAGCAAACTTTTCTGTTATCATCCTGTATTAAATAACTACTAAATTAGTCGATAACAATTTACTCTTTTTTAAATTCTACATTCCATTAAAATAAATTAAGGAATACAAAGATAAAATGATTGGAATCAGATGAAAATAAATGTTCTACAGAAGTTTTGTTGATACATCCATTTTGCCCCCTTTTGGCCTCTTTTTCTGCAATGGTAGTGACTACAAACCCAATAACCAATAGGGAGCTTCCTTTAGTGGACAGACACATGTTAAAATTTCACAACAATGCATTAAGTTTTATGTAAAAGAATTGCAAGGAAACCAAATGTACCCATACAACATCGCCTCAAGATAATATAATCACAAATTTTGTTGTGGTTGTATAAAAAGTCTGAAAAAAATCAGACCCCACGGAACTTTCCATAAAATTTCCACATTGACAGTATTTCTGGACTTATTTAAGCTAAGGTGTAAATTGTAAAACATGAATTATTTCAAAAGCGTTTCAAGACTTACTTGAACATCATGCTGAACTCACGCAGGGCATCTTCTGATACACCACTTCTGTTTCTGTAAACAAAATATAACAATACAGATAAATATGAACAGCATGGTGATTGCTTATTCTATTCAGAAATTTTTTTTAAAGCATTACAAGACTTACTTGAACATCATGGTGATTGATTATTCTCTTTGGAATATCTTTTTGAATGCTGTGAAGTACTTTTAAATGATCATATCTCATTAAGAAAAAATGCTTAATTTCATGCTATACCCAAATTCATGATAGCAATTACTGTAAACCAATTGGTTCTGTGACTACTTTATTTCACGTCTTTAAGTCAGAGGGCGATTTCCCAGCTTTTTATTTTTTATGATTCTTTGTTAAAATTATTATAAATATTAATATAAATATTTGCCAAACCCAAGAAGCCACAACAAATAACTCAACAAGAATTTTCACATTACTTTTTATATTTTTGTCCAACACCTACCTAGCTTGTATTTGTTGTTCCAAGTTATGTTGCATCCTCATGCCTAACTGGTCAAGCTGATCCCACTGCTGAGCTAAACCAACGGTACTGTGTTCTGTATATCTGTTAAAAATCAATATAATTTTTATTGAATGTAATCAATTTGATCATTCCAACATTTAAAGTATTTTGTATCATTTTTTCTTTAACTTTTTTTACCCCCAGAAAAGTATTTTCTGCAAGTTTGTACTGTAACCTTTTGCAAACAGTTCATCTTAAAGTCGTATATTAAGGTTTATTATATTATATTTTGTAATTACAGTGTATTGACATCTTTAAAAAGTACTTTATGTTTATAGTATCCTGGAATTTAGTATAGTCCACCTTTTACCTTGATGAACGTAAAATCTATTTAGTTACGATCAGAAACACACACACATTTTAGTAAGTGTACACGTCAAGACACAAAATAAGCTCTGTGTGACTTTTTCATACCTAAGGAGAAATGAGCATCATTTGATATATATGTATAATGTCCTCCCATGTTGGACAGGCTTTGGTAGAAAATTTCTGGTATTTCAAGCAGTGAAAACTTGTGATTTTAAGTCCAAATGTCTCAATCACACCGCCACACAGTCCAAGAGTACATTTCTCATTATTAGTTTTAAATGGTTACCTGTTGTCCAGAATGAACCTCTCTTCCATAGCAGCTCCAAGGTCTTCTATGCGTTTTAACTGACCCTTCTGAGCCCTTACTTCAGAAGATTTCTGCTTCGTAGCCTCCAACTGATCTTCTAGTGTTCCAGACCCTTCCATCATGGCAGACCTAAAAACAATGATGAATTTCTTATTACAAATTACGTTTCTGATAGTTTTACTGTTTTACGAACAACTTCTTAACCGACTGTCTGAAAGTATTCAAACTCTGGACTTTCCTAACAAAGTATAAGAATTGCTATATTTTGCCAGAAATAATTTGTTTTTAAACTGTATTGCACTTTAACTTGTATTTTGTAAATTGGGATATCTCTGCGTGTTATTTTATGGAGTTTATATGCTTTAAAATGCTAATCATAGTTTATTTTTTGTGAAGAAGCTGATCTTTTATTGGTAGTTGAACAAAAATCAATTTTGGCATGGTTATATTTTCCAGAATAAAGCATGGGAAAATAAATTGTAAAAATACCTCCTCACAAGTATTTTTCACTTTAACAGGAACATCCAAAGCAATGTATAAGTTACTGGTGCCATTTAAAATGTCTTATCTATAGATATTTGTTTAAGAACCTTAAAAGCATGCATTACAACACAAAATAAAGTTTCTAACTTATCAAATTTGATTTGCTAAGCCATAAAATCAGGCTTCTAAAAGTTGTTAATTCAATTCCTGGGTCCACACGCTAAACTGCTGTAAAGAGCTAGAAACTTCAAACATGCATTAATTTATATGCTATATTTACAGAGGGAATTCTGAACACAGCATCGAAGCAGTCTAAACTCCAAAGACCCCTTCAATAAACAACTGGTACAGAAAGCTACCATTTATATAAAGGCTTGCATGTTATCCTAAAAGTTTTTTAAACAGAACTGGGCAGATATCTAACAATAAAAGTTTTGCATTCTAATGTTATTGAGGGGAAACACTCAGCTAAAACTGTGTTAATATCATGTCTGGAGGAAACAACAATAAAACTCCCATGCCTAAAATAAATAAATATCAACCCTTCAAGTAACCACATTCTGTTGAAATGGAAAATAAACAGTTAAAATTAAGATTGTCGAAGCAATGCGTGTGAAGATAAAAACAAAACTGAAACTAGAATCTAATGTAAATGTAAGTTCTGATTTGGTTGTCAAACTATCGAATTCCAGACTTATCCAAGGATATATCTTTTTAAATTTTAATTCACTGTCTTTTCCAGGACCTTCAATTGTCAAAAGAAATATAAGGGTTTTTCCAGGTTTCAATGATGTGTGACAACCCTGATTGTTTGCTTCCTGCAACTACTAAATGTATTGCTGTAATTAATTATTTCTATTTTATCTGTATTGATAATTGTTCTCTTTTTTTATGAAAGAGGCACAAATTTTATAGTCCTACTAACCTTGTGGCAGTGAGCCACTGGTGGAAATTGAAGGTTGCTATGGTTTTTGCTTGCTACGAACTTATTTGTTAAATAAGGCCTTATTGCAAAATACCTTTTTTCTGATCAACACCAGTGAAGAGTACCAAGGTTGGGTCAATGCAACTTTTGTTTTTCAGGCATGCTTGTCATTTCATCTTGGTTATTTTTAATTTATCATTAATTGTTCGAAAATTTGGTTTGTTTTATTTTGATTTTAGGGTAAGCAAGCCATCCTTTCCTCCATCTCCTGAATCGTTTTGGACTTTAAACTTAAACAATCATCATTTAAAGAATTTTTGATTCATATGCCTTTTTGATTTTGATGAGAACATGGCCAGCATATGGTACTTTCTCATTTAAGAAAATACTTAGAATGTGTGAACTGACTCAAGGTTGAACATTTTATGACATGACTATATGTTGTAATAATTTTTTTTAATTTCCAGGTTGTTAGTTACGGCAGAGTCGACTATGAATTGTGGAATCTGTAACGGACGTCAAAACTCTCAACCAGCGGTAATATATTGCCACGACTGTTCAGAGCAGCTTTGTGAGACCTGCCAAATAAATCATGACTCATTTGAAGCGACCAGAAACCATCATACCATTCCTATAGCCGACTATAAGAAACTACCGAGCGAAATTTTACAGATCAGCGATATCTGTCCGGAACACGATGACAAGTGCGTTATGTATTGCCAGAACCACTTACAACCTTGCTGTAGAAGCTGCATAGTAAGGAAGCACAAGACATGTAAAGATTTAGCTAACCTGGAAGACGTCGTCCAGAATTACAAATCGTCTCCAGCTCTACAAGACCTTGAAGCTTCATTGAAAGAATCCATCGAAACCTTAACAAGAGTCAAATCAGATCGCCAAAATAATTTGAAAGCAATAGAAGAAGATGGTAAAAAAGCTCTGGGTGAAATAGAAAATATTCGTCTCAAGATAAACAAACACCTTGACATCTTACAGGATAACATTAAGGCAGAGCTGAAGCAAAAAGAGGAGAGAACCAAGAATAAAATTTCGCCCTTATTGTCCTCACTACATGAAGACGAAACATTAATTGATGACAATCTCCAAACGTTAACCAATTTGAGAAAATACGCCTCCGACTTACAGGCGTTTTTGTATTCTCCAAAGCTGGAAAGTCAAGTCCATGCCATAGAAAACCGACTTCTAGAACTCAGTATGGATATGTTAAAGATCCACGTTGAATTCAATCAGTTCTTTGATAAGTTTTCGGACCAAATAAAACGTTTGGGAGAAGTAGAAGTCAATACCACACCATCTACAGTCGTCCTGAGTAGAAGAAAGGAAAATGCCTGAAAAACAAAAGTTGCATTGACCCAACCTTGGTACTCTTCACTGGTGTTGATCAGAAAAAAAGGTATTTTGCAATAAGGCCTTATTTAACAAATAAGTTCGTAGCAAGCAAAAACCATAGCAACCTTCAATTTCTTAAGTTTGTATTTACTATGTATAATCTCCTTAGACATTTGAGGTTGATTACATTTATTGTATCCCTATTGAATAATCTAAACTTGATGTTACCTAAAATGATCGACTTGATTTTATTTTTGTCTCGGCTGCGACGAATGTCGCGGAAGCCGAGACTCCGACGGCGGCGTCCACAATTGTTAAAGTTTTTGCTTAAGTCTGCTGTATGTGAACAAGTTATGGTACACCATTGATATTTGGTATGCAGTTGCATTGGCATCAGTACAGATCAGTTTTAAGAGCATTTTATCTGTATGCTCCTGCAGTCACGATCTACTGACTTTGAGATTTTATATTGATTTGGTCAATGTTAACCTTTTTTCTTAAGCCTGTTAAGCATGAAGCAGTCATGTTACACCATTGATATTTAGTATGCAGTTGCATTAGCATAAGTACAGATCAATTTTAGGAGCATTTAGCTGTTTGCCCCTGCAGTCACGGTCTAGTGATTTTGAGATTTTATACTGATTTAGCTAAATGTTAGCCTTTTTTTCTTTCGACTGTTAAACAAGAAGCAGTTCTGGTACACCATTGATATTTGGTATGCCGTTGCACTAGCATCAGTAGAGACCAGTTTTAAGAGCATTTTATCTGTATGCTCCTGCAGTCATGGTCTACTGACTTTGAGATTTTATATTGATTTGGTCAATGTTAACCTTTTTTCTTAAGCCTGTTAAGCATGAAGCAGTCATGTTACACCATTGATATTTAGTATGCAGTTGCATAAGCATAAGTACAGATCAATTTTAGGAGCATTTAGCTGTTTGCCCCTGCAGTCACGGTCTAGTGATTTTGAGATTTTATACTGATTTAGCTAAATGTTAGCCTTTTTTTCTTTCGACTGTTAAACAAGAAGCAGTTGTGGTACACCATTGATATTTGGTATGCCGTTGCACTAGCATCAGTAGAGACCAGTTTTAAGAGCATTTTATCTGTATGCTCCTGCAGTCATGGTCTACTGACTTTGGGATTTTCTACCGATTTAGCCAAATGTTAATATATTTCTTAATCTGTTTTATGTGAATAAGTAATAGGACATCATTTGAATTTGGTATACAGTTGTATTTGCATCAATACAAATATATTCTTTGAGTAATTACCACTGCTGTAGTCACTTAAAGTATTTGCATTTCTAACTTTATTTTATACAGTGTCCAGCTGGGACAGGCGAGACATATCTCTGTGTTAACAGTTTATTTATAAAAGTCGGACCGACTATTTTTAAAAACTGGAGAGATTGCCTTGTTTTTTTTCTAGTCAGATATAGTTTTTGCATATTTCGCCGACATTTATCACATCATGGTAGCAACCTTTCATTTAAAAAATTTTTTTCTTTGAATATATTTTTTTCTAAATCGTTGCCGCGAAAATATTTCTTTAACAAAAATCAGATTAATGAATATACACTCCCTCTGTAGACTTTAGGTTTGCATCCCCAAGACTGCCTTAATGTTATCCTGTAAGATGTCAAGGTGTTTGTTTATCTTGAGACGAATATTTTCTATTTCATCCAGAGCTTTTTTACCATCTTCTTCTATTGCTTTCAAATTATTTTGGCGATCTGATTTGACTCTTGTTAAGGTTTCGATGGATTCTTTCAATGAAGCTTCAAGGTCTTGTAGAGCTGGAGACGATTTGTAATTCTGGACGACGTCTTCCAGGTTAGCTAAATCTTTACATGTCTTGTGCTTCCTTACTATGCAGCTTCTACAGCAAGGTTGTAAGTGGTTCTGGCAATACATAACGCACTTGTCATCGTGTTCCGGACAGATATCGCTGATCTGTAAAATTTCGCTCGGTAGTTTCTTATAGTCGGCTATAGGAATGGTATGATGGTTTCTGGTCGCTTCAAATGAGTCATGATTTATTTGGCAGGTCTCACTAAGCTGCTCTGAACAGTCGTGGCAATATATTACCGCTGGTTGAGAGTTTTGACGTCCGTTACAGATTCCACAATTCATAGTCGACTCTGCCGTAACTAACAACCTGGAAATTAAAAAAAATTATTACAACATATAGTCATGTCATAAAATGTTCAACCTTGAGTCAGTTCACACATTCTAAGTATTTTCTTAAATGAGAAAGTACCATATGCTGGCCATGTTCTCATCAAAATCAAAAAGGCATATGAATCAAAAATTCTTTAAATGATGATTGTTTAAGTTTAAAGTCCAAAACGATTCAGGAGATGGAGGAAAGGATGGCTTGCTTACCCTAAAATCAAAATAAAACAAACCAAATTTTCGAACAATTAATGATAAATTAAAAATAACCAAGATGAAATGACAAGCATGCCTGAAAAACAAAAGTTGCATTGACCCAACCTTGGTACTCTTCACTGGTGTTGATCAGAAAAAAAAGGTATTTTGCAATAAGGCCTTATTTAACAAATAAGTTCGTAGCAAGCAAAAACCATAGCAACCTTCAATTTCTTAAGTTTGTATTTACTATGTATAATCTCCTTAGACATTTGAGGTTGATTACATTTATTGTATCCCTATTGAATAATCTAAACTTGATGTTACCTAAAATGATCGACTTGATTTTATTTTTGTCTCGGCTGCGACGAATGTCGCGGAAGCCGAGACTCCGACGGCGGCGTCCACAATTGTTAAAGTTTTTGCTTAAGTCTGTTGTATGTGAACAAGTTATGGTACACCATTGATATTTGGTATGCAGTTGCATTGGCATCAGTACAGATCAGTTTTAAGAGCATTTTATCTGTATGCTCCTGCAGTCACGATCTACTGACTTTGAGATTTTATATTGATTTGGTCAATGTTAACCTTTTTTCTTAAGCCTGTTAAGCATGAAGCAGTCATGTTACACCATTGATATTTAGTATGCAGTTGCATTAGCATAAGTACAGATCAATTTTAGGAGCATTTAGCTGTTTGCCCCTGCAGTCACGGTCTAGTGATTTTGAGATTTTATACTGATTTAGCTAAATGTTAGCCTTTTTTTCTTTCGACTGTTAAACAAGAAGCAGTTCTGGTACACCATTGATATTTGGTATGCCGTTGCACTAGCATCAGTAGAGACCAGTTTTAAGAGCATTTTATCTGTATGCTCCTGCAGTCATGGTCTACTGACTTTGAGATTTTATATTGATTTGGTCAATGCTAACCTTTTTTCTTAAGCCTGTTAAGCATGAAGCAGTCATGTTACACCATTGATATTTAGTATGCAGTTGCATAAGCATAAGTACAGATCAATTTTAGGAGCATTTAGCTGTTTGCCCCTGCAGTCACGGTCTAGTGATTTTGAGATTTTATACTGATTTAGCTAAATGTTAGCCTTTTTTTCTTTCGACTGTTAAACAAGAAGCAGTTGTGGTACACCATTGATATTTGGTATGCCGTTGCACTAGCATCAGTAGAGACCAGTTTTAAGAGCATTTTATCTGTATGCTCCTGCAGTCATGGTCTACTGACTTTGGGATTTTCTACCGATTTAGCCAAATGTTAATATATTTCTTAATCTGTTTTATGTGAATAAGTAATAGGACATCATTTGAATTTGGTATACAGTTGTATTTGCATCAATACAAATATATTCTTTGAGTAATTACCACTGCTGTAGTCACTTAAAGTATTTGCATTTCTAACTTTATTTTATACAGTGTCCAGCTGGGACAGGCGAGACATATCTCTGTGTTAACAGTTTATTTATAAAAGTCGGACCGACTATTTTTAAAAACTGGAGAGATTGCCTTGTTTTTTTTCTAGTCAGATATAGTTTTTGCATATTTCGCCGACATTTATCACATCATGGTAGCAACCTTTCATTTAAAAAATTTTTTTCTTTGAATATATTTTTTTCTAAATCGTTGCCGCGAAAATATTTCTTTAACAAAAATCAGATTAATGAATATACACTCCCTCTGTAGACTTTAGGTTTGCATCCCCAAGACTGCTTTATTTTTTTTAAACTCAAAGGGTTATATTTAGGTATTGGATATGTAAACTTCAGCTAATGGAATTTAAATATTACAGCTCACTCGTTATTCAGAACTTGTTGGACAAGAATTGATTAAAAGGGGGATTCAAGATTTTTCATATGTAGAAATTTATAATCCATGTTAGTTTTCTGAGAGGGGCTTAATTTTTGTTTATAATACTAAGTACAAAAGACAACCAAAAACATCATTTAGATATGCTCTATGTATTAAAATATCATTAATAATCTACATATACTAATAAAACCATTTTGTTCTTTTGGTGCTTTATATTTTGGTGTTTCTCTAATTTTTACCAATGACAAGATTAAAAAGATGGCGATTTTAATTTTGGCGATTTTTCCTTGCACGCCAACATAGCCAAAATTACCATCACGCCAAAATAACCCGATATAAGGTATATTGTTATGGTAGGTGCACCTAGTGATGTTAAGCACAATGCATGGTTCGAATGCTTGCTGTGACCTATATTTTCCGCATGAATGACCACTCATGGAAGAATGGTTAAAGTCCATTCCTTTTTACTCACATGTGCCACATCAACTATATTGGTATGGTAGGTGCACCTAGTGATGCTGAGCACAATGCATGCTTTGGATGCTGGCATTGACCTATATTTACCACATGATTGACCACTTATTGAAGAATGGTTAAGTTGAAGTCCATTCCTTCTGATTGACAAGTGCCTTAATAGCAACCATGTTGGTGCTTTAGTGAATGCAGAAAAAATAAATGTTGCGAGATGGGGCATTATGTCTTTTGGACAAATTCTTGTTAGTCTTGGGCCAATGCAAGACAGCGAGCAGTGACCTTTGGTCATGTTGAAGACTGCTGGCTGTTTTCCATTGTGATTTTTTTAAATTGCCGTTTCTTTAATGTTGGTTGCGTCGCGTACATTTATTCCACATTTCTTTATCGTCTATGGACTTCACTATTACACGACAAGGGGGTACCCAGATCTTATCCTCAACTCCTCCTAAATCCCTCAATGGATTTTCATGAAATCTCACAAACTGCATGACCTGTGAGCTTTAAGGTGTGAATATGTAATCCTATAAAATTGTGAAAACCTATTTTTACTTGCCGTTTTTATGTAAGGTGTTCTAGATCTACAAGAGTAGGTTTTGAGTTGATAAGTTAAGGATTGGTTTTGAATCATGGTTATTATATGTTTGACCAGAGCCAATGTCAAGACGTCAAACAGCGACTAGTGGCAACATTTAAGACCAGTGAATGCCCGGAGTGAATGTTTGAATTGATACAGGTTGTGTCTTGTACATCTATTCAATATCTAATTATTTTCTATGCTATATAAAATTATTGTATAAACGTTCATTAATGAACTGTAGTTTTTACAGCTGTTTAGTTGACAAAGTAAGCTCTGACATTAGAAAAATAACCGCCGAGCTGCATTAATCTCAAATGTCCAAGACACAAAGACCACCGGTCCTGATGTAATAATAGGTATTCACCATTGACTTTCTTCTGAAAACAGTATTAGACAAAACAGGTTTATACGATGATATTTTTTTTTACAAATATGTAAATCTGTTAATCTAATAGTGTAAACATAATAGCTTGACATTTTAGGAAAAATGATACTACAGAAATAAAATTGGAATAAATTCGCTTTAATATACATCTTGAATATATAGCGATAAAATATGGTCAATCAATGAAGACATTCCATTGTCTTAATTCTGTTTCATTATCACAGCTTTACCATTGTCGTATTCCGCGACTAAAAGTTTGTCATTGACTTTGTCATAACCAAGAGAATGAATATTATTTATTTGACATTTGACTTCTTTATGTTTTTGTCCATTGGCAGATATTATGACTACATTGTGGGAGCCATATCCTGCTACATACAGGTTCCCATTACTGTCGTTAGTAATACCACGAGGTCCGTGGAGAACACTTTCATCTTTAAAAATCCATTTCTTTTCCCCATTAATATCATGACAAGTCACAGTATTTGTTTCCCAGTTGGTGTGTATAACATTATCACCAAACGATGTAACGTAGCAGTCGATAGGAAGTTTCTCCTTGATTATGTCTGTGATGGTTCCATCAGTGATGCGGACCATGTGGACTCCGGTTCCATGCTCACAATAAATAAGATGATCCTCGTCACGGACTGTTATACCATTTATATTATGACCTCTCAGTAATGACTTGGTGACTTCTCTTCTTTTTATATCAATGAGGTGGATACCAGAACCAGAGACTGCTAGTGTAGTATCATTGACTTTTGTAACGTCGTTTGGATAGCCAGGTATTTGAATATTCAATTCTTCTGTTCCAATGGTATTGAATATTCTTATCATCGAATTATAATGGTTTGTAAACGCCATTCTGCCGTCGGTAAGTATACAGCAACCATGACAGTAAGAACCGACATTATCAATAGTTTTATCTACATTGAGGTTGATATTCTCTATCTGTCTGGTCAGCGGTCTAGTGATCATCATCTGGGCTTCACCTTCCTTTCTTCTTCTCAGGACTACTGAAGATGGTGTAGTGTTGACTGCTACATCTCCAAAACGTTTTATTTGGTCCGTAAGCATATTTAAGGACGGTTCAAATTCAACGTGGATCTTGAACGTATCCATACTGAGTTCCAGAAGTCGGTTTTCTATGGCATGGACTTGACTTTCCAGCTTTGGAGAATACAAAAACGTCTGTAAGTCGGAGGCGTATTTTCTCAAATTGTTTAACGTTTGGAGATTGTCATCAATTAATGTTTCGTCTTCATGTAGTGAGGACAATAAGTTCGAAATTTTATTTTTGGTTCTCTCCTCATATTGCTTCAGCTCTGCCTTAATGTTATCTTGTAAGATGTCAAGGTGTTTGTTTATCTTGCGACGAATATTTTCTATTTCATCCAGAGCTTTTTTACCATCGTCTTCTATTGTTTTCAAATTATTTTTGCGATCTGATTTGACTCTTGTTAAGGTTTCGATGGATTCTTTCAAGGACGCTTCAAGGTCTTGTAGAGCTGCAGACGATCTGGAATTCTGGACGACGTCTTCCAGGTTAGCTAAATGTTCACATGTCTTGTGCTTCCCTACTATACAGCTTCTACAGCAAGGTTGTAAGTGGTTCTGGCAATACATAACGTACTTGTCATCGTGTTCCGGGCAGATGTCGCTGATCTGTAAAATTTCGCTCGGTAGTTTCTTATAATAGGCTATAGGAATGGTATGATGGTTTCTGGTGGAATTAAATGAGCCATGAGGTACTTGGCAAGTCTCACAAAGCTGCTCGGAACAGTCGTGGCAATATGTCACCGCTGGTTGGGGGTTTTGACGTCCACTACAGATTCCACAATTCATAGTCGACTCTGCCGTAACTAACAACCTGGAAATTTTAAAAGATTTTTATTACAACATGTAACAAGTGTGGACTCTAATGCATATTGCCTAGCAAGCCGCTATGGACACAAAAAGCAAAGGTCTGCTTTAGTAACATAAAAAAGACTTTATTATTTCTAGGTCCTGCTAAGGTTTATTGTTGAATTCTATATGTATCCTTTGCTGTACACACACTATAAAATCGATCTAAAATTAAGCCATGTCGATGAATCTAAGTCATGTAAGTGTTTATCCTAAACATTATTTGTTGCGTTTAGATCCAGTATAAGCATTGTACTATCTCCTATTTAGTTTAAAATAACTGCATCAAAGTTTGGTTATGTTAGTGGAGGAAATAGGAAACTATTGCAGATAGAGAAAAGCTGTTGCTTGCTTAAACCTTCAGCTCATCGAGCTGTACAAAAGTCTCCATTGGATCATAGATGTCACAGTCTGTTGTTCATATATACTTATAAATCAGCTTAATGTTAAAGTTTAAAAAGGTTTCAATCTTAAAATTATTCTGAGAACAAAAGCTACCAACGGGATTCTGGGAATACCGAAGAAAAAAATCAAACATATATTTTGCGCCTAGAAATTTTTACAATTTTCGTTTTATAATATTATTATTTTCAACATTTAGTTGCATTCCAAGCATGCGGAGATGTAAAAAATTTGTACATTGTTATTTTGACTTTTTTCTAAGTGTGACCAAAAAGGAAACTGGACTCATCCTCTTTTGTATTTTTAGTCTTGGGCCAATGCAAGACGGCAAGCAGCGACTTATGGTCATGCTGAAGACTGTTGGCTGTTTTCCATTGTGATTTTTAAAATTCACGTTTCTTTATGTTGGTTGTGTGGCGTACAATTATTCCACATCTAATTATCGTCTACTTTAATGATTATCATTTGTCAGATCAGCCTATGATTTTGAAGCATATAATATTATATGAAATAAGTTTAAACCCAATTGTAGATCTCTTTATGAAAATTTGCAATGTACATGTATGCCTTTAAAATTTTTACGTCTAATAGCAATAAATTATATCATAACTCAAACAGGGCCAGATCCAGAAATTTTTGAAAGGGGTTGGTCCACATAAATTCCGCTGTGGACGAAGGACGAAAAGGGGGTGATTCTAGACAAACCTACACGTTACTTGCGAAATTTTTGTAAGGAAAGGAGGAAAATTCCAACCTCGGAACCCCCCCCCGGATCCACCACTGCTCAAATATTTTTGATTGTCACCTATTCAAAGATTGTCCCTCCCTTTATGATAGAGACTAAAGCAAACTTATACACGAACGTTGCAATCCATGTTCCGCACACAGGGGCTTGGATTCTGGTCATTTATATTGACTTTTAAGTCGCCCCCTACTCTATAATCCAAGCCCCTGTGGTTCCGCACAGTTAAAATTATTTTTCTGACATGTTTGTAGTTGTGGCGACAATGGTCTCTGTGTGGTGAATCGACAAAATTATCAAGCAATGATAACATTTTCCAACAACCAATAACTTGTGACAAATAAGTTTATTTTTCCGGATCCCGCAATTAGATAAAATTATTTATCCTATTAAAATGACCTAGATCAAGACAGACGAATGACCCAATGTGGCTATTTTGTCATTTTCTAAAAATTAATAAAATGCTTGAATTGTGTGTGTCTGATTGACCTATTTTGCATAAGCATTATTTCTGTCTGTGATAATAAACTTTATTCAATGAATTAACATTTTGCAGTCAAAAATTTATAAGAAAGTACGCTTAAACATGTGCACAACCTGATAAAGTGACTACGCCATGTACGCTACATGATCTAGTTGAATCGCATTGTTGCTTTAAAACACCGCCACATAAAAGCATGAAAAACGAAGATGCTGTGTCTTTTTTGCAAGATTTAACTTATTTTTGGTGTCCGAATAGTATTTTTGTACTTTAAACTTTATTCAATTAAGTAAATTTTCGCAATCCAAAATCAAATATCCATTACGCTAAAGCTACGCAAGATATGCTACACTGACTAAAATATAATCCGAAGCTACTGGTCGCGACCATATTGTCTTGATGGAAATCCGAAGATTGAGAATCCGAATATAGCCCTCGAGTGAAAAGTGAAAGTATATACATTGCAAAGAGCTTTTGTAAATATAGAAACGACGGAAACAAACGACCTAATTTCAGTATCTATGCATTTTTATTTATAATAGGTAGTAATCATGTCATAAAATGTTCAACCTTGAGTCAGTACACACAAACCTAAATATTTTCTTAAATGAGAAAGTACCATATGCTCGTCATGTTCTCATCAAAATAAAAAAAGGCATATGAATCAAAAATGCTTTAAATGTTGATTGTTTAAAGTCCAAAACGATTCAGGAGATGAAGGAAAGGATGGTGCGAGTTTTGTTACTTGCTTACCCTAAAATCAAAATAAAACAAACCAAATTTTCGAACAATTAGAAATGATAAATTAAAAATAACCAAGACGAAATGACAAGCATACCTGGAAATCAGAAGTTGCATTGACCCAGACTTGGTACTGGTCACTGGTGTTGATCAGAAAAAAAGGTGTTTTGCAATAAGGTATTATTTAACAAATAAGTTCGTAGCAAGCAAAAACCATAGCAACCTTCAATTTCTTAAGTTTGTATTTACTATGTATAACCTCCTTGGACATTTGAGGTTGATTACATTTTTTTATCCCTTTTGGGTTATCTAAACTTGATGTTACCTAAAATGATCTAACTCGACTTGATGTTATTTTTGTCTCGCCTGCGACGAATGTCGCGGAAGGCGAGACTTAGGTATGGTGATTCCGACGGCGGCGACGGCAGCGTCCACAATTGTTAAAGTTTTTGCTTAAGTCTGTTTTATGTGAACAAGTTATGGTACACCATTGATATTTGGTATGCAGCTGCATTAGCATCAGTACAGATCAGTTTTAAAAGCATTTCATCTGTATGCTCCTGCAGTCACGGTCTACTGACTTTGCGATTTTATATTGATTTTGGTCAATGTTAACCTTTTTTCTTAAGTCTGTTTAGCATGAAGCAGTCATGGTACACCATTGATATTTATTATGCTGTTGCATTAGCATCAGTACATATCAAGTTTAAGAGCATTTAGCTGTATGCTCCTGCATACACGGTCTAGAGTGATTTTGAGATTTTATACTGATTAAGCTAAATGTAAGCTTTTTTCTTTCGTCTGTAAAACAAGAAGCAGTTTTGGTACACCATTGATACTTGGTATGCAGTTGCACTAGCATCAGTACAGATCAGTTGTAAGAGCATTGTATCTGTATGCTCCTGCAGTCATGGTTTACTGACTTTGAGATTTTCTACCGATTTAGCCAAATGTTAATGTATTTCTTAATCTGTTTTATGTGAATAAGTAATATGACATCATTTAAATTTGGTATACAGTTGTATTTGCATCAATACAAATATAGTCTTAGAGTAATTACCACTGCTGTAGTCACTTAAAGTATTTGCATTTCTAACTATATTTTATACAGGGGCCAAGTTGGGACAGGCGAGACATATCTCTGTGTTAACAGTTTATTTATAAAAGTCGGACCGACTATTTTTTAAAAACTGAAGAGATTGCCTTGTTTTTTTTCTAGTCAGATGTAGTTTTTGCATATTTCGCCGAAATTATCACATCATGGTAGCAACATTTCATTTAAAAAAATAATTCTTTGAATATATTTTTTTTCTAATTCGTTGCCGCGAAAATATTTCTTTAACAAAAATCAGATTAATGAATATACACTCCCTCTGTAGACGTTAGGTTTGCATCCCGAAGACTGCTTTATTTTTTTTAAACTCAAAGGGTTATATTTATGTATTGGATATGTTAACTTCAGCTAATAGAGTTTAAATATTACAGCTGATTCGTTATTCCAGAAACTTATTGGACAAGCATTGATTTCCTTAAAAGAACACCACTTTGACAAGCAAATTGGTAAAACATGATTATGTGGGTCCTCGATAGTTGTCTTCACTTAAGAAATGTTATGGGAAACACCATGCGCGCATAGTCAAACATGGAATTCTTACCTCTCATATGTCTTAGTTGAGTTCAGATGATGTATTTATTTGTCGTCGAGTTTTTTATAGAAGAAAATGAGATGTGGAATAAGTGTACGCGAAACAACCTCTCATATGTCTTAGTTGAGTTCAGATGATATATTTATTTGTCGTCGAGTTTTTTTATAGAAGAAAATGAGATGTGGAATAAGTGTACGCGAAACAACCTCTCATATGTCTTAGTTGAGTTCAGATGATATATTTATTTGTCGTCGAGTTTTTTTATAGAAGAAAATGAGATGTGGAATAAGTGTACGCGAAACAACCTCTCATATGTCTTAGTTGAGTTCAGTTGATATATTTATTTGTCGTCGAGTTTTTTTATAGAAGAAAATGAGATGTGGAATAAGTGTACGAGAAACAACCTACATTATAAAGGTAAATTTAAAATATCCACAATGGAAAACAGCCAGTAGCCTTCAATGTGACCAATTATGTCACTTTTGCCAGATTTGAGATACCCATTTGCAATGCGACGGGCATAAATCAGGGGCGTATCCACACATTTAAAAATGAGGGGTTTAACCAAAATTGTACTGAGTAAACGGGGATGTGTTAGCCCAATGTAGGCGAAAATCTTGACGAATAAAATAACGTTTTTAAAGGAAAGGATTAGTCAACTTCCGGAACATCCCTTGGTTCTGCCATTGCATTAAACATGAAAAACATAACAAAAATATGCAATTACACTAAATAGCTAGTTCCAGACAATAAATCTAGCTACGCCAGACAGGCGTTTCGTCTATTCAAGACTCACCAGAGAAGCGATTGTTTAAAAGAAGCAAAGATGTACCAAAGGGGTAATCAGTATCATAAAACCGTAAAGACAAAGACAAAACCGGCAGACAAAAACTCATCACAACAAAACAAACCACATAACAACATAAAACACACACACACATAACAACAAAACCGCATTCAGCAACGTGAACTCAAGTCGAAACGAGAGTGAACTCATGTGCTCCGGAAGGGTAAGCAGTTCCTGCTAAATTTGATACAAATAAAATAGCATACCTTAATATCTTTAAATTTACTTCATTCTGCATATACCATATATATCGCAATGATAAATCGGAAGGTCACCAGGTAACACGAGACTATAAATTATCTCACCATACAAACAGATAACGGAAGATAGAATTTTATTACGACTAGATGATAGGGCCACTTTTATCAATGGCCAACAATTTAAAGTTTGATATATCGTCAGAATTTATGTTTTCTTCCTTAAGATGGCTGGGTAAAATATCAAAAAGCAATTTTAATGTATAAAATTTTGAACGATCAGGTACCTATTAATTTACAGAATTTGGGATCTGTATCAAATCAAGATTTATTAATTCCAAAACAAAATATTAATTTTTACAAAAATTCTTTTTATCATACATGTCATTCAGCAGTAAAGGACAAGATATGATAAGTGCTAAATTTGGCCCCCTATTTAACCATTTTTTTTAAATAATTAAATTGAGGTAAAATTATTCTAGATCAGTTTTTGAATAAACAAGGTATGGTCAAATAACATTAATTTTAAATTAATCTTGTTTTTTACGTCACAATGACTTCATAAAATTATGTGAAAATGGCATTTTTGTGAAAAAGTGTTAAAATCATGCAAATTTTGAGTAGTTTTTGGCAAATTTGACTATGAGCCACACGGAGTACCAGAAAGATATTTTTGTGGTTTGTTTCTTTATTAAAAATGATTATCTACATATATTATTGTAGTGGTACTCTGTGTGGCTCATAGTTAAATTTGCTGAAAACCACTTCAAAATTGCAGGTTTTTTACACTTTTTCACCAAATCACGATTTTTAAGCCACTTTTGGTAACTATTTTAACATTTATAACGGACAACTTAAAACAAAATCATGCTGATAAAGTAAAGTTTAACTAATTTAAAGTATATATTACATTCTTTTAGCTCATTTTGATAATTTTTAAATTTGGGGGCAAAATTGGGCCCTTATCATACCTTGTCCTTTATGGAATGAAATGCCAAATGACATAAAACTCTGTAAAAACCTAGAAGTTTTTAAATCAAGATTTTTACTTTTCTAAAAAGGAAATGTGATTATTTATTTTAATTTAATACATGTATAACTTTTGTTTCACAGCATACCTTTTTGTATATATGTTTTTGTTTTTATGTATTGTGCATTTGTTTTTATTTATATAATATAATGTATACCTTGATATTTATTAGGCCCCAAATGAAAATTAGACTAGTTTCTTTATATAAATCATTTACTTACTTACTTACTTACTTACTTACCTAAATAGGGTTAAAGATATAAATATTTGTATATATATGGCTGTTTTCTGTTGACCTACTCTAGTTAACTTGAGTTAACCCGAGTAACAAATAAACGACTAGAGTTCGCACTCGGATAAACCCCGATGACCTTTAACCCTTGCTCGAGTTTAACTCTTGCAAAAGCAGGGTTGGTAGAGTACGTGACGTCATGAGTAAAGTGTACCTGCTACAATGTGACTGGACTTTTAAAATAATAGTCATAATACGTTTCTAAAGTTTCATTTACTTAAAGTTACATTAGAAAATAATGTTTTTTATTTTAATATTTTAAAGTCTTGAAGTTTTATTGTTATATTGTTGTCGCTATGTTCAACTCTATACTAGAGTACCCCGTTTTATTGAGAAAAAGTACACGAATAAACCCAACCCTAGAATAATTTGTTCAGTTGAAAAATCAAGTGCGCATGATCCTAACGAGCTATTAATAGAAAATTACTCTACCAGGGTTAACTCGAGTAGGTCAACTGAAAACAGCCATAGATACTCATTCCTATGCTTATCATACGATATCAAATTAAATAATGAGTTAAATATATGCTAATTTTTTCCTTTTTTAAACAAAACAAATCTGAAATTAAACGGTAACTCTAGGTTCCCTGCTCTGTGTTGTATAATGAGGCGACATTTAAGTAACTTCCACAAAATATGCATACAGTAAGTGTACATGGTATAAAATGAAACATTGTGTGTTTTAATTTCACTTAAGGTGGGACGTTACGTTAAAAACGTCGCTATACCGATAAAATTTACCCGTACACTGAAACAATCCGTCTGAACGTCATGAAAAGCAACGACAATTTTAGTTGGATTCTAATGCTCCCGGCTCTTGCTTTTTTCACGTATAGGCAATGTTAACGAAACTGTTCCTAAAAACAAAGTCCGTGACTTATCAATGCATCGCATGCTATGTTAGTTTTCGGTCATAATTTGGATATTGTTAGTCTATTTTTGTTAACAAAGAGTAAAACTAAATGGTAGTGTAGCTGTGTTTTTCTTTCATATATATCTTTGTTTATTTCCCGCTAAAGTCGCGGATTTCAAATTCATTTATTTAAAAAACGAGGTTCGTGACCTTCATGTTTTATTTCATATATGGATCTATATCACTAAGAACTATGTATACATCTACCAATTCTCATTAAGATCTGGATATAGGTCATTTGGTATCGTCCCACCTTAAGTGTTGTGTCGGATTTAAAATCGATATGTTTGATTTTTTTTTACATCAATCGATTGATGATTCTCAGCTAGCTGTCAGTAACAGTGAGTGTTCTATGGAGAGTTCCTTTACCGTCTTTTCGTTTGTTCTTGTTGTCTTTTGTCTAAGGCTCTCTCTAGTGGAATTGAACTGGGATCGATTTGATTTTTATTGTGTGTTTAGTTTTTGTGCTTTGTGTACGAAAATTGATAGATTGAAAGTTGGGCCAAAAAACAAGTTTAACCCCGCCACATATTATATGTGCCTGTTCTAAGCCAGGAATCCTTGACAAAGCTTTTGTTTTTACTTGTCTTTTTTGATGTTTTCTGTTTCTTGTTTAAGAAGGGAGTTTATCTATGACTATTTCAGGATATGAATCATATGCATTTTATTTAGACACTGGGCCAATTGCATAACCGCGTACACTTATTGTACATCTCATTATTTTCTATTATCATTAGTAACATGGGAGAGAAGGCTGGTCAAAATGTAGGGGGCGCTCATTGTTTTTGCCCTTTTTAAAAGGTGATTCAAGATTTTTCATAAGTAGAAATTTATAATCCATATTATATTTCTGGGAGGGGGGTTTATTTTTATTTATAATACCGGTACTAAGTACCAAAGACTATCAAAACAGCATTTATATATGCTATATGTATTAAAATATCATTAATAATCTACATAATTATAAAACCATTATGTCTATATAATTGTATGTTTTCTCTGTAATTTTTCTTGTATTTCCTAATAACCTCTCAGGGTTTAATGTTTTGCAAGTAAAGTTATTACAATGCACATTTTAAGGAGTTACATTTCGTCTATCACCAGCATTTGCAAATTTAAAAAAATGATTAATTTACTCGTTCCCGGATAGTTCAAATATGAAACCAAAATCCAGTACCGAGGATATGGGCCATGTGAAGTACAAGTATTTTAATTAAAGATTTAATATGGAGTAGGCATTGCCTAAATGCGAGCATAGCTAAAAGGGACTACGTTTTTTTTGGTTCTAAATGTCGACATTCAGGGATATCGCTATCATTTAATTTCCAATATTTCCATTTGCTTATTTTGGGGCGAGATGGTATGGGGCGATTAAGCTTCGAGACACGTTAGTTTCGTACGTGCATATAACCAAGACGAAACGAGCAGCTTATGTGTATTTATTATTTTAAGAATATTATTTTCTTGTAAAAAACGCAATTTCTTATTTTTTTAAGCATTATTTCTTTTCTTATAAATTATTTTAACATTCACTCCGGACCTGTAAAAATAATAACCCTTTCCGGACCATAAAAAATCTAAATCAGCATTAGCAAATTTCTCGCGGAAACAAATACCGTAGAGCTCTCCGCTCGAGCGGGCACTTCGTGCCCGCTTGCGAGCTATGCTCGCTATAATGATATAGATATAAACTTAATGAAATTTATTTTATCATCTCAGTTTTGATATTGTCACTAATAAAGCACAAGTCACACAGCATAATAACCATTTGTAACTTTATTGAAGGTTTTATTTTGTGCGGAGTATCTTCATTCAACGTCCGGTTTAGCACGCGCTTGTTTTCCCGTACTTTCGGCGTCTTTTTTACGTTTTTATCTTTGAAAATTTCAGACGTCATTAAACGCTTACGTAACCCACAAGAAAAGCTAGTTTGTTTTTATTTTCGAACTAAAAAAAAATAATTAAATTAATTGAAAATAGGGAGCGTAACAGGTTTTACCTGCCTCATATTAATTATAATACTGAACACTTCATGTAAAGATTCATCAAAGAAAAATGCGCTTAAGTTAAAATCGGGACCGACAAACACAAAAACAAATGAAATATAACAAAGCGACTGAAAAAATATAATTTGATTTTTTATATTAAGCATATCACTAAAATGCTACATATATCATCAGACAAAGACATCTAAAATACAAATGCAAAATAACAATAAATTCTTAATCTGTTCCGTCCACAAACATCAGCCAGCCAGAAAATGTTGTCCTTGTTTGATTTTCCTTGCTGAGTATTCTCCCTTGGTGATCGTATATATTCCGAAGGAAGACTTCTTGGCCTGCTCTCACATGTACAATCACAAAACCAGTAGAACAGTCGTCGTCATCTTTCCTTTCGGTGTCCACCTGTAGTTTTCCATACACAGAAGAGCTTACAACGAGTTCGGATCCAAATTCCCCGTAACCACCTACAATATTATAATAATGTTTTATGTTTACTTCGGAGGCATTGTTTGGGGTTGACTTTAAGTATTTCTCAAGCATGAAAATAATCATCCATTTTCAATTGAATAAGTAAAGACCGCGAAAATCAACAACAAATTGCATAGCAATAGCCAGTTGAGATCGTAGATTAAAAGACATTCTGCTATTTCCGCGTTATGTGACATGCTTTTCTACAATAAAAACATAAAGATTGAACAACAAAGAAAAGCATAAAAAATACGTACCATCATTTATTGTAGAATCTGCACAAAGGGTCCAAGTGAAGGCATACGTTCCAGAAGAGGGCGCTTTAAACTTTCCTGTTCTCGTGCTGTACGCCCCACCTTTATTGTAGACAGTTCGGTCAAATACAAACGTGCTTCCTTTCTGAATAAAGTTCGAAAGTTTGGCTGCACTTTCCGAATAGTAGACAGAGAAAGCCGCAAGTCCTGAAAGAACAATGACAAATGACTAAACAAGTTACAACCTTCAATCATTGCAGTTATATAAACGGTAGCGGCTAAGTAAAAGAATCACTGTGACACAACAAGCATGACAAGTGCAGGAAATGATGCGACGACGCGGAAGCTCACTCATCAGAAACGTTTTGACAAAAACACCCTTAGAAACCTAAGGGTTCTTCTCTCGTTTACTCATTCATTACGCCTAGGTCACTTCGTACAATTTTGTTCGTTTGCGCTTTCTTGATCTGATCTTGACCTTTATAAAACTTCAATAAAGAAACATGTTAAAATCGCATTAGAAAAAAGTGAATCGTCCAATCAGAACTATCAAAAACGAGGTATTTCATGTGTAATGACCCAGGGGTAGTGAATGAGTAAGGAAGAAAGGAATCCCTGGGTTTAAGAGGATGTGACTTAAATGGTAGGGTGAGTTCTTACAAAAAAAATGATGACTTAAAGTTTTTCATATAGTTTAAATGACAATTGTTCATAAAGTGATAAACTATATTAACACTTTAATCCGATAATAATCTAAATTTAATTCTTTTGTCGTTTGTTTAATTTAGTGCTAACGTTACTGTTAGTGTGATTACACTTCACCGAATCAGTATTGTTTGAAGTGTTGTGTCGGATTTAAAATCGATATGTTTGATTTTTTTTACATCAGTCGATTGATGATTCTCAGCTAGTTGACAGTAACAGCGAGTGTTCTATAGAGAGTTCCTTTACCGTCCTTTCGTTTGTTCTTGTTGTCTTTTGTCTAAGGCTCTCTCTATAGTGGAATTGAACTTTGATCGATTTGATTTTTATTGTGTGTTTAGTTTTTGTGCTTTTTCTAGGAATATTGATAGGGGGAGGTTGGGCCCAAAAAACTAGTTTAACCCCGCCACATTTTAAATGTGTCTGTCCTAAGCCAGGAATCCTTGACAAAGCTTTCGTTTGTACTTGTCTTTTTTATGTTTTCCCGTCCTTGTTTAAGAAGGGGGTCTTTCTCTGACTATTTTAGGACTGGATTTGAATTATATGCATTTAATTTAGACCCTGGGCCAATTGCATAACCGCGAGCAGCACCTACTGGCATCGTTGAAGGCTGCTGGTGGTAGTCCATTGTAGTTTTTTCTGATTGCCGCTTGATTGCAGGCTGTGTCGCGTACACTTATTCCACATCTCATTATTTTCTAATGTAGTTGTATTGCCAATAAAATTCGATTGAATTCCAGACACACAAAAATGTAATCGCTTATTCCCTTAAATTTGTCGTACCTGTCCCGTCTTCAAATATCAGCCAACCAGAAAACGTTGTCCTGGTTTCCTTTTCCTTGCTGAGTAATTTTCCTTGATGATCGTATATGTTCCGAATGAAGACTTCTTGGCCTGCTCTAACCTTGACAATAACAAATCCAGTAGAACAGTCGTCGTCATAGAGATATTCGGTGTCTACTTGTAACTTTCCTTGAACTGTAGAACCAACTACGAGTTCGGATCCAAATTCACCAAATTGATCTAGAAAAATGACATTCATTGGTATATTACTTTATGTACTTTCATGTTGCACCCTGCACCTTACTCCAAGTAGTAACTTTGGCATTTTCCACCGTATCTGACCTTGGATAGGTACATGTAACTGACAACTCTAATCACGTACACATGATACAGGTGGTAACCGCTTTAGTTATAACAACCTAGGGCTCGGTCAAACAGCAGCTAAAGAGGTAATTTATAAGTGATCTAAACCAACGCTCTAGTGAACTCGGTCAGCCAGGCCCCAATGTTTTGCGCATTTAAGGTTGCTTGTGGTTCTTATCAAATGGAACATCTTTCTGTTTTCTTGAAAATTTTTAAGTCTTAATTCCAATTTAAAAGAATTGTAATAGCATAAACGGTGTGACATTTATTTCTTCATTTAGTTCTATTAACGATAACTCGGTAATAACAATTAGAGTCAACCCAAATAATTCAGGTATTAAAGTATACGTACCACCTTCCTTTATTCTTGAATCTGCACAAAGAGTCCAAGTGAAGGCATACGTTCCAGAGATTGGCGCTCTAAACTTTCCTGTTGCCGTACTGTAATCTCCGCCTTTGTTGTAGACAACTTGGTCAAACACAAATGTACTTCCTGCTTTTATACGCTCTGTATAACTTGCCGCTCTTTCCGAATAATATGCAGAGAAAGCTGCGGACCCTATAAGTATATTTATAAATGATTGTTTAACAACATTTTTTAAAATAATATAGGCAACGATAAAACGAAAAAAGTTCTATGTCCTTCCAATCCGAATCAGAAACGCTTAAAACTAAGTTCAAGACATTAAGTTTTCCTAAGCCTGGTGCGTGTTTCGGCTATTCAAATATGAAAATATTGGGTTTTACATTTTTAATTGCAAGTTCTAAATAATTTACCAACTTTTTGAACTTCCGACGGTTGTCTGAGGACCAAAAACACTTGATTCCAATGCATCCAGTCTATCCAAAATAGTCTTGAGTTCTGCAGAGGACCCCAGATCTACCGCCTTGCACACGAATGTCCCCAGATAAACACAAATCAAAAGTGTTACGAAAAAACTGTCAAATTGAATGGCCATCTACAAAATATGAATAAATATGGAACGCCCTAGCTGTCATATATTAGTTAGACATAAAATGTAATGTAAAACAACAAAATGTACAGTTAATCTATCATGACGTCGAGTCAAAATAGCATGATGTTCAGTCCAGCTTATATGACGTTGTGTCAAGATTTCATGATGTTAAGCCCAGATTGTATGCGGCTGTGTCAAGATATCATGAAGTATTGTTTAGCTATACCGATGTAATGTCCAGTTTTCCGATCGAAATGCTAATTTGATAAAATTCATTTTACAAACTACACAACGTAAGGCCTAAACGACAGGAAGTAAAGTTAAATAAATTGATGGAAAGGTTGTAAATGTGGAATGTAATGTTAATCAACAAAACGTGATGTTAAGATATCATGATGTTGAGTAATGAAAGCGCAATGTTGAGTTCAGATTTAAAGATGTTATGCCTAATCTTCATGACGATATGCTCGTTAATAAAGCGCCTTTTTAATATAACAAAATTTAAAGCTTAATCAGAAAGAAGTAAAAGCTGAATAAACCTATGGCATGGTTGAAAAAAGATTTTATAGTTAAACCACAGAATGGGAGGTTGGAAAGCATTGTGTTGTGTCAAGATATCAAGAAGTCAAGTCCAAATGTTGTGATGATGAGTTCCGATACAAAGATGTAATGCAAACTCTACCTGACGACATGCTCATTTGATAAAATGCATTTGACAAATTACAAAATTTAAAGCTTAAACGGGAAAAGGTAAAGTTAAACGGACTGATCGTACGGCTGTGAAAGAAGATTGTAATGTTAAACAACAAAACGTGATGTTAAGATATCGTGATGTTGAGTCAAAAAAGCGTAATGTTGAGTTCAGATATAAAGATGTTATGCCGAATCTCCATAACGATATGCTCGTTAATGAAATGCGTTTTTCAAATTACAAAATGTAAAGTTTCTGAATTGATGTTCATTGCATTTTTTGGGGGGAGGGGGAGGTGTCGGTGTGTCTCTTCGTGATGTTATTATTTGTGTTTCCTGTGATTTTGTCTTTTCCCATTCGGACAGCCCCATTGTAACTCCTTTAAATATCGACAGGTGTAGAGATAGTGTCGGATATAATATGTAATGGGGGGTTCTTTTAAAAATGTTGCTAAATAGACTTTCCAGTCCATTTTTTTTATTTGCTTGAGCAGATATTATTATTTCATTCTAGCAAATCTAATTTTGGGGGTCTATACAGTGTTATGCTGTCTGTCTGATCATCTAAGCACCACTCATCCAGAGCTACCAATTTGATTTCACGAACCATTTTAATGAACACAGACGTTGATGTCTATAAATAACTATATTTGCATTTTGAAGTCATTCTTCTGTATCTACAAATACTTTTCTATTTGGTTTTTGTAAGGGTTACTGCTAAATTCCTTCATGGAATGAGATGAAAATTTGTATAACTAGAAAATGTGTCTATGAGCCACAGGATGGCCCTCCCGTTCTTGAAATATCATTGACCCTCAATGTGTATTACCTGGGATATGGACCTTTACCAAGAAATTGATCAAAAGTGTTCATGTGTAAAATATAGGTCGCTGTGACCTTATTTCTAGTGGGTGGTGCCATGTTACCAAGACTCATCGAGAAGTGGAATATTATTGTCCCCTAACATGTAGTATTCAAGATATGGACCTTAACCCATAACTTAACCAAAGTCATTCATGCGTAAAATATAGGTCACAGTGACCTCATTTCTAGTGGATGGTGTCACCTTACCCAAGACACATCTAGTGGTGAAATATCATTGACCCCTAACATCTAGTATCCAAGTTATGGACCTTAACCAAGAACTTAACCGAAGTCGTTCATGCATAAAATATAGATCACAGTGACCTAATTTTTATTTGGTGGTGTCATGTTACCCAAAACACATCTAGTGGTGAAATACCATTGACCATTAACATGTAGTATCTGAGATATGGGCCTTAACCCAGAACTTAACCAAAGTCATTCATGCGTAAAATATAGGTCACAGTGACTTAATTTCTAGTGGGTGGTGTCACCTCACCTAAGACACATCTAGTAGTGAAATATCATTGACCCCCAACATCTAGTATCCAAGTTATGGACCTTAACCAAGAACTTAACCGAAGTTGTTCATGCATAAAATAGGTCACAGTGACCTAGTTTCTAGTGGGTGGTGTAGCCCTACCCAAGACCCATCTGGTGGTGAAATATCATTGACCCCCAACATCTAGTATCCGAGTGATGGACCTTAACCAAGAACTTAACCAAAGTGTTACGGACGGACGTAAGGGTAAAACTATAATTCCGATCCACATACGTGGTCGGGCCATAAAAATGATTTTCTAACACTAAAAGATAATGAGATGTGGAATAAGTGTCTGTAACACAACCTCCTACTATAGTTAAGCGAGCATGGCCTGACAACAATAGCACAGGGTTTCCCCATTCAATCATCAGGGGCTAGCATCCCAGTTACAGATGCGATCGAAAAAACGGTGGACGGAAATACCAGGGTACTGAGCACACTTTAGTAGCATTTTACGACAAGATAAGCGCTGCTGTGATCAATCTATTCTTTTGCCATCCGTTATCTGCATGGGCTCATATGGAATGGCAAGTTTATCTCTACTTATCCTTAGTATGTACCAGTTAAAATTGTGAAAAAAAACTATAGTGAAATGTGTTTTGGACATCTTTCGAGAATTTGCGGGCATACTAATTTTTACATGCACAGTGAACAACGTGCAAAATAACTATTTTGACAGTTTCAGGGGCCTCGATTCCTTTTTAGGAGTCATCTGACGACTTCGAATAATTGGAAACTTTTTTTAATTTAATATGGTTTTTATTGTATAAATCAAAAGAATAAAAATGCAATCTCGTACAGTTAAAGGACAATCCCGTTAGGGGAGAGGTGTGTTTTATACTCCAGGTATTATAGGGTATTCGCCTGCTAGAAAAAAGCATCCATCCAAATATGCAGACATAATGACCGATGCAATTGCATGATCTTTTGTAGCGCTTTTAATTCTGAAGAGGGCAAGAACTTTCAGATTTTTTATTTATAAAAGTTTTTGAAAAATTATATAAAAACTACAATTTCCCTCTATGTTTAATTGTTTAAATTTAAGCAATGATGGCCACGATTGAAAATGAGGTTTCAGTCAAATTGGTTCTGTGGTTTTCAGAGGATTTTTCAAATTTTTAACCGATAACGGACACAAAGTGATGACATAAGCTCATAGCCTTTGGTCATGTGAGCTAATATTGCAACAAAAATTTGTAATGCGTAAAATATTTTTTTTTTAAATCAAAGCTTGGCAAAAACATAAAGTATTTAAGACATACAATAGATCACATAAAGTCCACATACTAAATATGAATCTAATGTATGTTTTAAGTAAAGCGTGACGAAAATTTTGTACGTACGTACAGACAAACATATACCTACCGACGGACAAGAGTAAAATTAATGCCTCGACATGTCGTCGCAAGGACATAAAAAATTAGTTGCTACAATAAGTTTGTTAATAAGTAGCCTTTGGTGGAAATCATTTGCAATTCAAAAGAAAGGAATCTGTGGGCCACTTGTCTGCTAAATATACCCTTGCTACCCCTCAAATTGACTAAATCAGTTAACAGGAAGAAGATATCTGGCAGACCTATTTTTGGTACTTGCGATTTTAAAGGACCTCACACTGAAGTATATCAATTCCCTGTAATGAGTATAGTTGCCAAGAAAACTTTTTTTTAACAGGAAGTCGATATCTGACAGACCTAATTTTAGAACTCATAATGTCCCTGTGATGATTAGTTGTCAAGAAAACTGGTACGAATTGACCAGCAATGTTGAAAGTTGACGACGTCGCTAAACAGGAAGTGGATATTCGATAGACCTAATTTCGTTTTTTTTCTGCAATAAAAACATCATACTGAAGCCATATACCAAATTTCAAATCACTATGATAAGTAGCTTCTGAGAAAACTGGTACGAAAGTTATGTTGCGAACGGACAGATAGATGGACGAAAGGAAAGAGCCTCCTTTTTCTTCGAAGCAGAGGTATAATAAGAAATATAAAAGTACCAACAGGGCATTAGAATGTTAAACGTCCGAGTGGGCAAAGACAACATCAATTAACTCAAACGGCACGAATAAACAGACAACATAATAGAAAATAATGAGATGTGGAATAAGTGTACGCGCCACAGCTCAAATAACAAGCGGTAATTTAGAAAAACAACCCATGCGGGTCCCGGGTGGCGAATATGCCCGCAGCGGCGCTAAGCTTGTCGGTAAAAGTCCACTAAAGAGCGCTCAGAAACCTGACATCGGGTCAGGCCGCTTTGCCCACAAAGCGACTGGGATGTGTACCCCAGGTGGTTGAATGGGGAAGCCCTGACATCGAAAGATGCGGGTTCGCCAGGCGATAATGCGGAAAACCTGACTGCATACCATAGTGTTGCACCGTGTTGGGATAAATGTCACGTTCATCGCACGTTAAAGAACCCTGCTGCAGGTCTCGTTAAGTGTAGGACCCGTAGGATCCCCATGCAGGAGGCTAAATTTCCTGTCCCTACCAATCTCTCCTTTTTCCAGTGGCAGTCAAAACTCTCCTACCCGATTGACCTTGTGTCCCCATTTCCTCCACTTCATCATCATTTCATGTTCATTGCATCACCATTTTCATGTCCATCTCCCGGATATAGCCGAAATCGTGCTGCTTGGGAGTAAAGCAATAACTAACTAGCTAACTAAGAAAAAAGAACACAATGAAAAACTGTCGGCAGCCTTCAGCAAGGCCAGTAGGCGCTGCTCGCATTTCTGCAATCAGCCCAAGGTCTAAATAAAATGTACATAATTTAAATCCAGTCCTGAAACAGAAGCTTTTGTCAAAGATTCCCGGCTTAGGATAGACACATTTAAAACGTGGCGAGGACAAACCAGCCTTTTGGGCCCAACCTCCCCCTGTCATAATCTCAGACAAAGCACAAAAATAAAAACACAATAAAAATAAAAATCAATCAACGTTCAATTCCACAGAGAGAATCTTAAACAAAAGACAACAAGAATAAACGAACGGATGGTAGAGGAACTCTCTATAGAACACTCGCTGTTACTGACAGCTAGCTGAGAATCATTAATCGACTGATGTAAAAAAAATTCAAACATATCGATTAAAAAACCGTTCCCCCAACTGAATAGCAACAAACAATTCAATTTAGAATCTTTTTTTAACTCATCATCATGACGTTCGGACCTAACAACACGATATCTCAACCTCTTGTTCTGATGTTGTACATTACAACCTACAATGTACAATTACAGCTTTGTCATTAGTTAATTCAACTTTACTTCTTTCTATCTAAGCTTTACATTTTGTAATTAGTAAAAGGCATTTTATTAACGAGCATATCGTTATGGAGATTCGGCATAACATCTTTATATCTGAACTCAACATTACGCTTTTTTGACTCAACATCACGATATCTTAACATCACGTTTTGTTGTTTAACATTACAATCTTCTTTCACAGCCGTACGATCAGTCCGTTTAACTTAACCTTTTCCCGTTTAAGCTTTAAATTTTGTAATTTGTCAAATGCATTTTATCAAATGAGCATGTCGTCAGGTAGAGTTTGCATTACATCTTTGTATCGGAACTCATCATCACAACATTTGGACTTGACTTCTTGATATCTTGACACAACACCATGCTTTCCAACCTCCCATTCTGTGGTTTAACTATAAAATCTTTTTTCAACCATGCCATAGGTTTATTCAGCTTTTACTTCTTTCTGATTAAGCTTTAAATTTTGTTATATTAAAAAGGCGCTTTATTAACGAGCATATCGTCATGAAGATTAGGCATAACATCTTTAAATCTGAACTCAACATTGCGCTTTCATTACTCAACATCATGATATCTTAACATCACGTTTTGTTGATTAACATTACATTCCACATTTACAACCTTTCCATCAATTTATTTAACTTTACTTCCTTTCGTTTAGGCCTTACGTTGTGTAGTTTGTAAAATGAATTTTATCAAATTAGCATTTCGATCGGAAAACTGGACATTACATCGGTATAGCTAAACAATACATCATGATATCTTGACACAGCCGCATACAATCTGGGCTTAACATCATGAAATCTTGACACAACGTCATATAAGCTGGACTGAACATCATGATATCTTGACTCGACGTCATGATAGATTAACTGTACGTTTTGTTGTTTTACATTACATTTTATGTCTAACTAATATATGACAGCTAGGGCGTTCCATAAATAAATACTTTCAAAGTAAACATTAAGTTCTATTTTATAATTTTGATTATCCCACTTCAGATAGTAAAGAGGCATTTACCGTTCGGAACTATTCGTTGCGCTAGCCGTTCCACATTGTTTATGTTGCAAGATGGGGCATTATGTCTTTTGGGAACATACATTTATTTATGTTAACTATTCTGAAGTCGGTATAAAAATGATAGAAACAACAAAAATGAACTTTGTTAATATACTCTGCATTATCATCTGTGAAATGCTGATCTGAATATTGTCATTGTTGTAAGAGTGGAACAAGTTTTAAAAGGGTTGGTAAAATTTTTAAAACTGACAAAGGGAATTATACATGGCCAGTAATTTGTTAATATTTTGATAGGGTATAGTGCTCTGCCAGCAATTGAATGTGGAGTTTAGACTGAACCAATACTGAAAAAGACGTAAAATGTCAACCATTTTTATTAAAGTCTTAACTTTTTAAAGATGGAATCTTAAGGTTGTTTCCCAATCCAGGATGAATAAATATGTTTAAAAAAGGGAAAAACAAAAGTACCGAACTTGGAGAATCAATCTCAAATGTCCATAAGACGAGACAAAACAAGGAATACATACCGGAAAAATTGAAGATCGCAATGGTCCTGACTTGGTACAGGCATTTCAAAAGAAATGGTGGGTTTAACAAGGTTTTAAGGCGCACCAAACCTCCCTCTCTCATTGTCAAACTTATTACGCGTGGCGTTAAAAAAAATGACAATCAAATATAATTTATATTAAAAAGAAACTAAGTTATATCAATAGACCCATTGAGATAACATCAAAAAACATTTTTACAACTGTGTAATTCGTTTTTGAATTACAATTACATTTTTTTACATTGACATTTACATAAATGTAATTTCGCTGTTAACATTTACAAATGAGGGGGCGGACAGGGGGGTGGGGGTACGGGGGGTTTAAGAGGCGGGGAGCAGGGGTAGAAAGGCCGGGGAACGGGGGTGGAAGGGGCGGGGAGCGGAGGTACAGGGGCAGACAAGAGGGACGAGGATACGGGGGTTGAGGTGGCGGGGAGACGGGGTGAAAGGGGCGGGGAGCGGAGGTAGAGAGGGCGGGGAGCGGGGGTGAAGGGGCGGGGAACGGGGGAAGAGAACCCCCATGTCCACCCCCCAACAAATGTTATCTACATCTTAAAATTGACTCCAAAGGAAAACTTTCAACAAAGCTCTATGACAAACGTGATGAATTCAACTTTCCAATCGTTAACTTTTCTTCTTGTGTAGCATCATCCCGTCCGCTCCAGCTTATGGACTTAACGTATCTCAATTGATTCGTTACTTCAGAGCGTGCGGGACTTACATTGATTTCCCTGACAGAGCGTCATGTCTGACGCAAAAGTTGCTCACACAGGGTTATATTGCTCGTCGGTTGCTGTCTTCACTCAAGAAATTTTACGGAAGACATCATGCACTTTTAGACAAATATGGGAAGTCGATCTCTCAGATGAGTGCAGATATTGGTTTATCATAAGGTTTTGTTTTGTCTTCCTTCACCGGATTTTACACACTGAATTGACTGTTGGCAACGCGACGGGTGTGCTATAGCAAACAGGAACTGCTTACTCTTCTGGAGCACCTGAGTTAACTCGCGTTTCGACTGGAGTTTGCGTTGTTGATTATTATTCAGTTATTTTTGTGTTTCAATGTTTTACATGTTGTATGTTTTTGTCCCGTCCTTGTTGGTGTTTACTGGTTTTCAAAAAAAAATCAACAATGTTTTGCTATTTTGCTTGCTGCAAGACAGTCGCCTCAATAACGATGATAAAATTGGTTTACTTACATTATATTATGCACTACCATGTCAAATTCGAATACAAAACGCGAGTTTTAAAATATAACTGACAGATCAACATGGACGTTATTCAGAATATCAAACGTTTTACCTTTTGGACTCACTGTGCTGTTATATTATATCCTTTTCCATATCGCTAAAGCGTAAAGAGAGTGTGCGTAGCAAAATCTATTTGTCCGTTTAAATAAGACAACGGTGCGCACTTTGGGAATTTCGATCATTTTCATTTTTCCTGTTTGTGTTTTTAACAAACAATAAAACACCTCATGTTCCGGTCTAGAATGTAGAAGCGTAATAACAAATAGTGCTACATGGCAATTTTTAACAATTAATTAAACCTCAAGTTTTGCGGTAAATATGTTTATATATTATAAGCAAATGTCCTTTCCAAGGTTAGGATATCGGTGTCCACTTTAGGTATTTTGGGCATTTTATGGGTGTTTCAGAATTCAGAACTGGAACTAGAAAGGATGTTTAGTTTGGGTATGTGGATACTTTTAGAAAATAGATAGAAACTTAAAGTTTTCTGTTGTTATTATGTAATATTCAGTAGCACCACGCTGTACTTATAAAAACAAATGATTATCCAAAGTTTACTGAAAATAATTAACCAGCTTTCAATGTTATATAACAGCTAGGTTTGTGGGAGATTCCCGTTCGGCATTGATCCTTAAAACTTATGACCCAAATATTCCTGCAAGGGCTGTTTTCATAAGTTTGAAAGGGCAAAGACAAATCTCTATCAAATTCTGTCATTAAAATTATAATATAGATTTAACTTATTTTTTTTGTCAACTATCAAGAAATAGAAACACAAGCGATTGTATTTGAAGAACTGACCGTATTCTACAGATAAATCAACACAGTATTTCAGTTCATCAATATTACGGAAAGTAAGGTAAAAAGACATGAAAGAGGGAGCAAGTCTAGAAGTGTTTGAAAGAAGTATGCTTGTATTTCTTGATAGTTGACAAAAAAAAAAATAAGTATTATAACATAAATTAAATCTCTATTATAATTTTAATGACAGGATTGGATGTTATCAATGATATTTGCATTTATATCTCAAATTCAGCAGCCAATTCTAGATAAGTCTATACTTATGATACTGGATTCGTCTTTTAAATTTTATTATCTTTTTTTAAAACGATTCCTGTTATTTTTAAGTTCAATGCAAACGCGACGGTGTTGTAACTACCTTACCATACGGAGCACATGAACTCAATGCAAACTCGTTAAGGCTTGATTTCCCGTTTTTTATTTCTAAGTTGTTTTTGTGTGTTTTGATATTGTCTGATTCTTCGTGCTGTTCTCGTTGACTGATTTGTCTTTGTCCTTTCAAACTTATGAAAACAGCCCTTGCATATAATAGCTAGGCCTAAAGGCAGTTGAGGTTATGGTCTACGCAACTGTCACCATGCCGTTTGACCCTGATCCCATTTTCACACTCCAGTGACTCTGTGAACTTATGTCTTTTTTTTCAGGCCCAAAACTTTTTTGTAAGACTTTTGTTGACGATGATTTGGTGGAAAAGTATAATAGCTAGGCATCTGATATTATACATACAGACAGTTGAGGTAAAGGTCTACGCAACTGTCATCATGCAGCGTAACCCTGACCTCATTTTCATGCTCTAGTGACTGAACTTAGGTCCTTTTTTTGTAAGACTTTTGTGGACGATGAATTCCTTGAAAAGTATAATAGCTAGGCATCTGAAGGTTATGGTCTACGCAACTGTCACCATGCCATGTGACCATGACCCCATTTTTATGCTCAAGGTACTCATTGAGCTTAGGTCTTTTTTTTCAGGCAGAATTTTTTTTGTAATAGTTGTGTTGACAATGAATTGCTTGAAAAGTGTAATAGCTAGGCATCTAATATTGGGTATACAGACACTTTTTGTGTTTATATCTAGAAATGAAAGCTTAGGTAGTTGATTTTAGTGATGGTACCAGCAAGCGAGACATACTTTTAGTGGCCACACTTGTTTAGATGTTTAATTGCTGCAGTTACTTAAGATTTTGTTATTTTCCCCGGTGTTTATGTTTATCTCATCTGTCTTTTCTATGTTAGGTTGGATTGTAGGAGGAGGCCGATTTAACGCCTCTTGGAAATCTTCTTGCCATCTTTTCAATTGGTCTTCTGGTTTTGAAATATTTGTACCGTTTTTGTCTTAAACAGGTGCATTTAGGCTGGTGTTGTATGTACTTCCTCTAAGTAGTCTGGTTGTATTGCACAGGGCCTTTAAATCATCTTTTCCACAGACTGGTTCTGCTTCTCTTGCCAGATGCTCTACATAGTTTCTTTTGTCTTGCTTACATTCTTTATTTACCTCCTTGTCTTTCTCGTTATACAGATTTAGGGTTTGTCTTTTTTGATCTCTTATGGTGCCATTAAGAAAATTTTCTTTGCATTTTCTCCTTTCTTCAATTTTTATCCATAATTCGTCCGACATCCAGTTTTTCCGCTTTTGCTGTATCCTATAAAAGGTTTTTTCACATGTTGTCAAATATTTCAAAACCAGAAGACCAATTGAAAAGATGGCAAGAAGATTTCCAAGAGGCGTTAAATCGGCCTCCTCCTGCAATCCAACCTAACATAGAAAAGACAGATGAGATAAACATAAACACCGGTGAAAATAACAAAATCTTAAGTAACTGCAGCAATTAAGCATCTAAACAAGTGTGGCCACTAAAAGTATGTCTCGCTTGCTGGTACCATCACTAAAATCAACTACCTAAGCTTTCATTTCTAGATATAAACACAAAAAGTGTCTGTATACCCAATATTAGATGCCTAGCTATTACACTTTTCAAGCAATTCATTGTAAACACAACTATTACAAAGAAAATTCTGCCTGAAAAAAAGACCTAAGTTCAATGAGTACCTTGAGCATAAAAAATGGGGTCATGGTCACATGGCATGGTGACAGTTGCGTAGACCATAACCTTCAGATGCCTAGCTATTATACTTTTCAAGAAATTCATCGTCCACAAAAGTCTTACAAAAAGGACCTAAGTTCAGTCACTAGAGCATGAAAATGAGGTCAGGGTTACGCTGCATGATGACAGTTGCGTAGACCTTTACCTCAACTGTCTGTATGTATAATATCAGATGCCTAGCTATTATACTTTTCCACCATATCATCGTCAACAAAAGTCTTACAAAAAAGTTTTGGGCCTGAAAAAAAAGACATAAGTTCACAGAGTCACTGGAGTGTGAAAATGGGGTCAGGGTCACACGGCATGGTGACAGTTGCGTAGACCATAACCTCAACTGCCTGTATACCCAATATCAGATGCCTAGCTACTAGTATTATACTTTTCAAGCAAATCATCGTCAACAAAAGTCTTACAAAAAAGTTTTTGGCCTGGAAAAAAGACATAAATTCACAGAGTCACTGGAGTGTAAAAATAGAATCAGGGTCACACGGCATGGTGACAGTTGCGTAGACCATAACCTCAACTGCCTTTAGGCTTAGTTAATATACGTTTCCAGCATTTCATCGTCCACAAAAAGTTTTCGGCCTGAAAAAAAAACCTAAGTTCACAGAGTCACTGGAGCATGAAAATGGTGTCAGGGTCACACAGCATGGTGACAGTTGCGTAAACCTAAACCTGAACTGTCTGTATACCTAATATTAGATGCCTAGCTATTATACTTTTCCAGCAAATTATCGTCCACAAAAGTTTTACAAAAATGTTTTCGGCCTGAAAAAATACCTAAGTTCACAGAATCACAGGAGCGTGAAAATGGGATCAGGGTCACATGGCATGGTAACAGTTGCGTAGACCATAATCTGCACTTTCTGTATACAAAATATCAGATGCCTAGCTATTATACTTTGCCAGCAATTTATTGTCCACAAAAGTCTTATAATAAAAAGCTACGCCGAGCGCAGCATGATACGACCGCAACAAATTAAACCCTGTACGTTGGAGGCCCGATATGGATAGTCTATTGCTTTGTTCACATGCAGCCCATGGTGGACTTACAAAGATTTTAGACACATGCATCCTGTGGTGGACTTTAAAATGCATATTTGACACATTCATATATATCTACATCAACATCAAATTGAAAAAGTTCTGTTATTATATAAATTGATATGTCTGGCCCCGTCTTTGCCCCCCACGGTAGCGATCTAACGGTGAAATATATATCAAAACCATTGACACCTCTAGTTGACAGAATTTAATGAGCAATTTAATGAGAAAAAAGAAATTTCAAAATTGAATGAATAGTTAACATACTACAATAGTTTTGTCGATACACCCATTTTAGCCTCATTTGGCCCTTTTTTAGCTCACCTGGCCAAAGGCCATGTGAGCTATTGCCATCACTTGGCGTCCGTCGTCGTCGTCGTCGTCGTCGTCCGTCGTCGTCGTCCGTCGTCGTCGTTAACTTTTCTTCAAACTTCTTCTTCTCTGAAACGGTTGCACAGATTCAAACCAAATTTGGTCTGGTGGTACTTTAGGGTATCCCCCACAGAACTGATGTGGGGATTTTTGATTCGTCGAAAAACATGGCCGCTGTTGCTAAAAATAGACCAGGGGGGTCAGACTACTGTTTTTGGCTTGTAAATCAAAAAGTATAAGAGATAGATGAAATCTGATGCCACGCTACTGCTTCAGCATCAAAAGCTCTACAAAAGTCTTCATTGAGTCGAAGTTGTCAGATGACCCCTTATGGGAGTTATGGCCCCTTAAAGGTGAAAAATAGCATTTTTTCATGTTTTTGGCCTATAGAATGAAAACCATTGCAGATAGAGATAAGCTGTTGCTTGCTTAAATGTTCAGCTCATTTAGCTCTACAAAAGTCTCCATAGGGTCGAAGTTGTCAGATGACCCCTTATAGGGGTTACAGCCCCTTAAAGGCAAAAAATAGTGTTTTTGGCCTATAGAATGAAAACTATTGCAGATAGAGAAAAGCTGTTGCTTGCTTAAATGTTCAGCTCATTTAGCTCTACAAAAGTCTCCATAGGGTCGAAGTTGTCAGATGACCCCTTATAGGGGTTACAGCCCCTTAAAGGCAAAAAATAGTGTTTTTGGCCTATGGAATGAAAACTATTGCAGATAGAGAAAAGTTGTTGCTTGCTTAAATGTTCAGCTCATTTAGCTCTACAAAAGTTTCCATAGGGTCAAAGTTGCCAGATGACCCCTTATAGTGGTTACGGTCCCTTAAAGGCAAAAAATAGTGTTTTTGGCCTAAAGAAAGAAAACTTTTGCAGATAGAGAAAAGATATTGCTTGCTTAAATGTTCAGCTTAATTAGCTCTACAAAAGTCTTTTAGGGTCGAAGTTGTTAGATGACCCCTTTAAGGGGTTATGGCCCTTAAAGGGCAATAGTTTTCATTCCATAGGCCAAAAACACTATTTTTTGCCTTTAAGGGGCTGTAAAGGTGAAAATAGTGTTTTTTGCTTTGGAATGAAAACTATTGCAGATGGAAAAAAGCTTTTTATTGCTTAAACATTCAGCTAATTTAGCTATTCAAAAGTCTTCAAAGGGTTGACATTAAGACCAGGTGAGCGATTCAGGCTCCTGGGAGCCTCTTGTTCCTAAAATCGTAAGGGGCCAAAAACCCTAAATACAATACCAAATTTTTTTCTGGATATAATCATCATATTGAAACTTCATAACAATCGGCTGGTCCACTAGAACTATTTTTTTTTTGTGTAAAACTATTTGCTTAAACAAACTTTTAAATAATGACGTTTTTTGCCCCTTCGACCCCTAATTTCTCAAAAATGGTAAGAGATATTGGAAATCTAATTGAAAAACGCAGGCAGGGATTATCACAAGGTTTCTAATGAAAAAAAAATTTTGAAAATCGGACCACAAATAAAAAAGTCGATTTTTGGGGTGTGACCCCTTTTTGACCCCTTGTAGCAAAGTAACGGTGCAATAAATATCAAAATCATTTACACATTTAGTTGACAGAATTTAATGAAAAATTCAATAAAAAAAGAATTTTCAAAATCGAATGAATAACAAACATTCTACAACAGTTTTGTCAATACAGCCGTTTTAGCCCTTTTTGGCCCTTTTTTCTAAAACGTTAGGGGCCACAAACCCAAAATACAATACCAACCTTCCTTTAAAGGTTACAAACATCATATCAAAATTTCATAACAAATGGTCAACATTTACTCAAGTTATCGCACGGAAACCAAATGTTCCCAGACGACAACGACGACGACGACAACGACGACGACATCGCCATAACATTATGCGATCGCAAAATTTTGCGGTCGTATAAAAAATGCAGTTTAACCCAATGTTCTATTTTTAGCCACAGCAGCCATGTTTTACGACCAATCAAAAATCCCCACATCAGTTCTATACACCTAAGGCTATTAAACAACTATACTAAGTTTGGTTCCATTTGGACTTAAAGTGTCAGAGGAGTTAACATTTTCAATGTAATGAGGAAATGCTGTTAAAATGCTCAATTTTGACGTTCTAAGGGCAACAACTCCTAAAAGGAAAGGTCCTACAACGTTGACCCTAGTACATATTTTGTAGATCTTGATGTGCTTAACAATATGCAATTTAAATTTCTCAAATATCTAGTATAGTTTTCAAGATATTGAGCTAAACAGGTGCAAAATTTGCAAAAAATCCACAAAAAGGGCAATAACTCCTACATGGGTCGTTGGATTTTCTTCAAAATTTCAGAGCTGGTAGATCTTCAGGTGCTGATCACTTTTGTTCCCAATCAATATTTTAAAATCTGTCACCGTTTTAGAGTTATTTGCAAAAAACTGCCATTTACCCCTATGTTCTATTTTTAGCCATGGCGGCCATGTTTTACGACGAATCAAAAATCCCCACATCAGTTCTAAGCACCGAATGCTAATGAACAACCATACTAAGTTTGGTTGCAATTGGACTTATGGTGTCAGAGGAGTTAACGTTTTAAAAAATTTACGGACGACGGACGACGGACGCCAAGTGATGACAATAGCTCACATGACCCTTCGGGTCAGGTGAGCTAATAAGAGATAGTTGATAAAGTGGAATCCACTGTATATACTGAATAATACATGGCAAAATCTGTATCATATGCTGTATTTACCTGAGACACCTATATCATGCAGAGGGCCAACGGCCTGAGGTATGATATAGGTCGAGGGTTAATACAGCATGGGATGCAGATTTGCAATGTAATGTTCATTTCACATAAAATAAAATATTTATACTTTGTAGAGATGCGATATAGGGTATGCAATATAGGGTAAGGAGTCCAATATAGGGTAAGAGGTGCAATATAGGGTGTGCGATATAGGTCATGTGCTTTGTCCTATAATGCATTTTAAAAAAGACTGTATTTATACTTTTAAAATATATGATATAATATTATATTATCTTTTACAGAGTTTATACAGTAGTGTAATAGTTACTGGTGGCAATACATTACTACAAGGATTCACCGACAGACTGAACAGAGATCTTAGTGCAAAGACACCACCTGTAAGTATTTTTAAAATATATGATATAATATAGAATGGATATGGTGAGCTGCAAAGTTAGAAAGGGGTGTCCGTGTGCCAACAGTGATGAAAATCATCTTTTTTAAAGCCGTTGACACCGGAAAATCCGTATGGGGTTGAGCTGGAATCAAACCCATACTCTGTCATCTATGGCAACTTCGCCTGCACTGTGTCCAGCGCCCTAGACCACTAGACTACCTAGGCTAGATAAAGAATCTAGCTTTCGGTTGCCTAGTTAAGCCTCCTCGTAGACAATCTAAGGTTGTAACACAGTACGTACACGATGAACATTAGGTGGGTAGGGAGAGAAAGATAGAGAATTGGTCACAACTGGTATAGTAATATAAGTATATATATGATAAATGGTGTTGCGCACAGCTCTGTAAAGTAATTGATATAATATAGAATGGATATGGTGAGCTGCAAAGTTAGAAAGGGGTGTCCGTGTGCCAACAGTGATTTTCATCATTGTCAAATCTGTCATTGTTTTTGTTTTGTTTTTTATTTAAAGATGATTTATAAAAGATAGGGGTTAACATGCTATTTTTAAGATATTTGCAAAATATTGCTGATCATATATATAGCTGTTTTTAAACATTTTTTGTTAAGTTATTTTTGCAATTTTCATGACTTTACACTTTGAATACAGCCATAACATCATAACTCAGTTACTGTATCATATGCCCTTGAATGTGCTAGATGTGAGAACCAGTCGAATAAGTTGTAAAATATTCAAACCATGCATTTGCTGGGCGGCAAAAAAGAAATGACATATTTTGCCAGAAAAATATTATCCCCCTTTGAAAATTCCAAATTAGAGAACTATAAGAATGTATGCTTGAATAACTTTAAAATTATTGAATAAAATATGTATCAAAATAATTATATGATACAAATGCTGTTATAAAACCTTTCCATTCTGTAATGATTTTTTATTTGCATCAATAATAAAAGATAAGAACTGTTGTGCTTACACTATTACTAAAATAAGAATAAGATTTTAAAATCTTACTGAGTGAACGTTTTCTCAGGTTGAGGTATCTCAAATCCCCCTACCATGCACTGTTCCCAGCTCTGTGCTGGGGTGTTTTCACACATTTTTGGTGGTCATCGGTAGGAAGGTGTAGAGGGAGACACCTGATTTGAGATATTTCACTATATCTGCATGGCCAGAGTTATCTGGTGAAATAAACAATAATAACAAGGTGTATGCATGTAAATGTTAATCATAAACATTCTCTAGGGCTTTTGTTCAATTTTAATGGACATGGAAATCTTTGGATTCATTAATTTTCGGGTATCAAATTTTCGAGAATTGCTGAAAATACTTATTTGTAAGGTTTTTCTCTAGTTTGTTTGTTTGTCCCTTGAGGTTCGTCCTCCTTGAAAGTGACCAATGGAAATTTTTTTTTTTTTTCAAATTTCATGAATTTAGCACTAGCTTTTACAAGGGAAGCTGTGCCACCTTTACAAGGCAAGCTGTGCCAACTTTGCCCTACAGGCCTGTCTACTTCATGTTTCCAGAGATCGTTTTAGGGCTACTTTTTTGGTCTAAAATGTGATATTTTTTATAACAGGTTTCTAAGCTTCTGTAAAGAATGGTTTTATTTCTGATGCGGTTCATAACTGAGTGAATGTCAATGAGGTGTACTTATGAACTACTCTTTCCAGGTTTATTATGTTTCCCCCCACCCAATGTAAAAGGTCTGAAAGGGCAGAGACAAAACCAGTAAACACCAACAAGAACAGGACAAAAAACAGACAACATTTAAAACATGGAAATACAAAAATTACTGAATTAACAATACAAACTCTAGTTGTAATGAGAGTGAACTCAGGTGCTCCAGAATAGAAAGTTGTTCCTGCCTGCCATATTACACCTGTCACGTTGCCAACAGTCAATTCAGTGTGTCAAATCTGGTTAAGGACACAAAACAAAACTCTATGACAAACCAACATCTGCAGTCATCTGAGAGATAGGCATCCCATATATTTGTCTATAAGTGCATGATGTCTTCTGTAAACTCTCAAGAAAATACAGCATATGAGGAGTAACTTAACCCTGTGTGAGCATTTTTTGTGTCAGACCTGACACTCTGCTTAGGAAATCAATGTAAGTCCCTCAAGCTCTGGAATAAGGAATCTATCAAGATATGTAATCTCCATAGGCTGGAGCGAACATGGTGCTACACAAGAAGGGACTTCTGAAAGCCTTGATACACATTTGATGAAATTTGCACACATTTAACACTGAAAGTAAGTCATAACATAACATGTGAAGGTTTTGATAGATTTTAATGAAATTATCATACATTTATAGTACATGTATAAGCATATATGTGATTTGGAAGAAGCCTATTGATGTTTGGCAAATTATAGGTGGAAGGTTTCCCATCCAGGAGATCTGGACCTATGCTCTTGTCCTCATTAGGTTCTAAAATAAAAGAAACTATTCCTCAGGATTTTTTATCAGAAGCTTTAAAGTTGCCAATTACCTAATGTAAAGATGAGATAAGAAATCTTGATGCAAAAGTTATCCTTTTTCCTGTAAACCCTCTACCACTGATATTCAGGTTTATACATGTTTCAAACTAGATTATATACAAGGCTTCCCAGACATGTAACTGTAAAAATTTTAAATAATAAATTGCTTCAATTAGCAAATGTAATTGGAATAAGTCCAAATTTAACTAATATACCACTTTAACATGCTTGTTGCCAGATACCAGTTCCATTATTAGCAAAAAATTACCCAGATTGTACCTGCTGGTGTATCTGAAATCTTCAATTTCATTGAATGTTACATCTACAACTGTAGGTTTCTTATCACTGAAAACTGAAAGATTATACAATTTTTATTCCTCTGTTAATAAAGTAATTTGATAATATAGTAAATAAAAAATAAGGACCCCACATAGAGGATGTGGAGGACATATATTTTTGACTTTGTCCATTAGTCTGTCTGCACATCTGTCTGTCTGTCAACAATTTCTTGTGATCAGTAAAAACTCAAATGTATCCAATACAAAAGTTTACAAAGTTAGTACTTATGAGGAATTGCATTAAAAAAATTCATGAAAATCAATTGAATATTTTTGGAAAATCTTTTTTGCTGATGGTGCCCTTCCTCAGCTTTTTAGCTCACCTGACCCGAAGGGTCATGTGAGCTATTGTCATCGTTAAGCGTCCGTCGTCCGTCCGTTCGTTAACTTTTCTTCAAAGATCTTCTTCTCTAAAACCACTGAAGGGATTGCATTGATACTTGGTATACATGATCTTTAGGATGTCCTCTACCAAGTTTGTGAATTATATACATGTCGACCAACCAACATGGCCGCCGTTGCTAAAAATAGAACAGGGGGGTCAGACCATTTTTTTTTTTGGCTTATAACTCAAAAAGCATAAGAGATAGAGAAAATCCGAAGCAACCCACCTTGTTCAGCATCAAAAGCTCTATGAGCCTCTCCATTGAGTCAAAGTTGTGAAACGACTCCTTATAGGAGTTATTGCCCTTTAATCATCAAAATTGACCATTTTTGCAGTTTTTGGACTATATCTTGAAAACCGTTAGAGCTAGAGGAAAAGTTAGCATTGCAGAATTGTTAAGCTCATTGAGATCTACCAAAATGATTTCAGGGTCTAAATTGTCAGATCAGCCGTTTAAGAGTTATTCCCCTTTAACTGTTTTTTTCCATTAATTTACACTGATTTTCAAAAATCTTCTTCTCTAAAAACACTGAAGGGATTGCATTGAACTTGGTATACATGATCTTTAGGATGTCCTCTACCAAGTTTGTGAATTATATACATGTCGACCAACCAACATGGCCGCTGTTGCTAAAAATAGAACAGGGGGGTCAAACCATTGTTTTTGGCTTATAACTCAAAAAGTATAAGAGATAAAGATTTTTTTGTTCAGCATCAAAAGGTCCTTACAGGAGTTATTGCCCTTTAACTGTTTTTTTCTATTAATTTAAACTGATTTCCAAAAATCTTCTCTGAAACCACTGAAAGGATTGTTTTGCAACTTTGTATACTTGAAAGTTTGTGAAATTTATTCAAACTTTGGCATAAGAGATCTGGTGAGCGATTCAGGCTCCTGGAAGCCTCTAGTTTCTAAAACAATAAGGGTCACAACCCCCAAATACAATACCAACCTTCCTTAAGTGATAACAAACATCATATCAAAATTTCATAACATTTGGTCAATATTTACTCAAGTTATTGCACGGAAACCAAAGAGTCCACAGACGACGACAACAACAACGACGACGACGACGACGACATTGCCATAACATTATACGATCGCAAAAATTTTGCGGTCGTATAAAAAAGATTACGCCGCCTACCGCCGGAATGTCATACCAATGTCTCGCCTTCCGCGACTATTCGTCGCAGGCGAGACAAAAATGGAAAAGCTGGAGGAATAAATTAAATGATTCAATTGACAACATCCAACCAGAAGCTATGAAGACAATGAATTACATTTCATTGACAAATTCTGAAGGACATCGTAAAAGAGGTAGACAAAAGAATACCTGGATCTAACATCCGACCTTCAGAAAATTGGTAAAACATGGGGAGAGGCAAAAACAATAACCAAAGACAGCAAGAAATGGAAAGCATCAGTGGTCTCCCTTTGTCCCCCATGGGATGAAGTAGATTAAATCAAGTAAGTCAATGCTGATGTTCTATATGTATACCAGATATCAAGAGGCTGTGATGCTGAGAAAAATGTTATGACAATTTTTTCCCTATAAGTCTTGACATTTTTATTATTTTTTTATTATTAATCTTTATTTTTTAAATATGGTGTACTTGTGTATGAGATTACTGTGTAAACTTTGTTTATAACCATTTTCTAAATTTATGTTTATTCTAAAACCTAAGGTTTAATTCCCTCTGTCATAATTTTGTCCTTAGCTATATTATGATTTCATGCATTTTTTATTTAAAAACATCTTTTGAAATGGTGAATTTCCTTTGTTTGGGTTCTAGTGCTGCTGATGAGGAATAATTTTCCGAAGTGGCCATACAGATCTTTAAAATTACTTACAGATAGAGTTAACATATGTGTTGTGGTCTCATGTTCATTTTCTCCATACCCTTGCATAAATTATTCACCATATTTTTTCCCATATTTTCACTTTTGTGAAATCAGCCAAATACAGACAAAAGACATGGAAGACCAGACCTTCATAGAACTTTTTATTTCAACAAAATAGATCAACAATTATTGACAGATTGGATGTAAAATGAATTAACAAACTTTGAATAAGATAATTTACAAATCAGAATGAGCTTACATTAAATTGATGAAAATCAAATGTCATCATACATGTAAAAATAAGGCATGTAATGGGACATTATATGAGATATGATCCCCAAAAATATTTACTCCCCCCTCAGATTCCCCAACAATTACCATCCTCCCTTTTCAGTGAAATTGTGTTTGCTTTTTATCTAACTAAGCCAAGAAAAAAAATTACATCTTTGTAATTTGAACGCTCTTTTTACAATCAGGAAAATACATGTACATTTTGTGTATTTGATTTATTTACAGGAAAATACATGTAATTTGATTTATTTAAGTGGCCAAATAAAAAACAAAAACAAAAAAAAACCAACATAACAATAATCATTCCTTGCATTTTGTTTGGAAATTAAAACAGTATCATTTCAGTGTAGTTATATTTGAAAAGAAGAGAAAATCCTATTTAAATTCCTTGAAAGTTTATTTTTAGGAAACAAAAGGAGAACAAAATGACACAGAATGAAAAGAAGATTGTGTAATTTTTATCTTGCCATATAAATTATAAAAATGTACATATTAATAATAAGGTATTAAAATGAGTCACCATTACAGCTTAGGTACTATTTTGATGAAATTAAAACAATGACATTTTTGTGAACCTGCACAAATATTTCCTGAGTAAAAACAATAAAAATATGTTCAAGATAATAAAAAATCGTAAATTACCAACAGACCCATATGTCCTATCTTTAAAACCCCCATGTTTCCATCAGACCCCCTCCTTTCAAAGAAACATCACATGTCCTATCTTTAATACCCCTTGCTTCTATCATCCCAATCTTCCTTTAAATTTAACATTAAACAATCTTTAGTCATGTTAGTAATACAAATCCAACATCTGAATGACACAGACCCTATAATAGTAACAAACTTCACATATACATGTACATGTCAAATATCCGATCCGTGTTTCAGCCAAATACGCTAGCTACTTCAGTTCTTTAAGTTTCTCTTTCAACAGTTCTACATCTTCATCTTTGTACAATCTTTTAATACCTCTTGGAAGATTTCTGCAGGATTCCAGCTGTATGTATTTCAAGTTTGGACACTTTTTCAACAAGGACCTGTAACAAAATTGAGAAATAATGTATTTTAGGCATAATTCTTTTTAAAACAACATTTCTACAACTCATAACGAATGCTTAAGCCATGTACCAAATGTGAAACCAACCCCTTCAGTAGAATTATATGAATAATTAATTGGGTCAACTGAATACCCAAAATATGATCAAGAGTCATTGAAAGCATCTGATTTAACAAGTTCCGCACAAAAGTTGCGCATGAATAAAGACAGCAGCAGTCATGCAAACAGCGCAATACAATCAACGATGTCATAATTGAGTTTCACCGGAAAGGACATAGGAGTGAAAATATTTTGGTTATTTCACACTGTGAATTTACCAGATTTTATTTCACTGGGAAAAATTGGTATTTCATATGCATCTATGTAATAAGCATAAAAATCTGTTAGGAAATTTTTATAGCAGATGGACAGATTGATAAACTGACAAAGTGTCATAGCAATATAGCCCCCCTAACCCTCTCTTTCAAGTAGGGGTAAAAACATTCAACAAAATTTGTCAAATAAAGAGTTTAATTAAGACAGGTTTCGATTTGGTGACTTTCTCCATCTCATATATCCACAGGAGCTTGAGATAAAGGACACAACGGATTCTAGGAAGTCTGCTTCATATTTAGATCTACATCTCGAAATTGACTCTCAAGGAAGACTTTCAACAAGGCTCTATGACAAACGTGATGACTTCAACTTTCCAATCGTCAACTTCCCCTTCTTGTGTAGCAATATTCCGTCAGCTCCAGCTTATGGAGTTTACGTATCTCAATTGATTCGTTACTCCAGAGCGTGCGGGACTTACATCGATTTCCTTAGCAGAGCGACACGTCTGACGCAAAAATTGCTCACACAGGGTTATGTTGCTCCTCGGTTGCTGTCTTCACTCAAGAAATTTTACGGAAGACATCATGCGCTTATAGACAAATATGGGATTTCGATATCTCAGATGAGTGCAGATGTTGGTTTGTCATAGGGTGTTGTTTTGTCTTCCTTTACTGGATTTGACGCACTGAATGGACTATTGGCAACGCGACGGGTGTGCTATAGCAAGCAGGAACTGCTTACTCTTCCGGAGCACCTGAGTTCACTCTTGTTTCGACTGGAGTTCGCGTTGTTGATTGATATTCAGTTGTTTCGTGTTTCCATGTTTTACGTGTTGTCTGGTTTTTTTGTCCCGTTCTTGTTTGTGTTTACTGGTTTAGTCTCTGCCCTTTCGGACTTTTGACATTCGGATACCCCATTGGTACCTCTGCTTCTTTCATCACTGTACTCACTTCAGATCTTTGATTTCTATATTGGTGGCTGTCAATGTTAGTTGTTGTAATGGTATCAAGCTGCTGGGACCACTTATCAAATCACGAATGCCAATCTCAACATTCTGCATCTTGGACATGTCCAATGTTTTCAGACTGTGACGCCACTGTAACATACACAATAAACCGTGAAATTATGAAATGATTTTGTTTGTATATTAGATATTAATGGAGTGCCTTCTGCATTATTCTGAAGATATTTGAAAAATTGACAACAGACGACAACTGACAAGGACGACGCCAAGTAATGGTACCCTTTGGTCCGGGTGAGCTAAAAAGGATCAGTTCTTGGATTCTTAAATTCGTGGTTCTTCAGTCTGCAACATATAGATCAATGTTATATTTTCTATTTACGGGTAGGCCAAATATATTAAATTTTAAGGAAATTATGACAACTAAAAACAAATCAAATTTATTGCATCTGTGCAAATTTATAAAAATAATTAATAAAAGAGTCGAAACTCCTGGCTAAACCATACAGTGTGCATTTTTATATGTCTTGAGTTTGTGTATGTTTTCTCTGTTTTGCAAATATTGTATATGTGTTTCTTCTCTGTACCTATGTATTTGGTGATGAGAATAAAGAATTGAGAATTGTTGTTGTGGTATCAAAGCGACCCAAGAAAACCATGAAAATTGATACTCCACAAATAATTATGAAATCACAATAAATGTGTACTTGAAGAGTAAATTTCTGCAGTCAGATTTCAATTGCTAAAACAAGTTGATATCACTCAATTAATTTGAACAGATTTCATTGATGAGACCTGTCATAAATTAGCATTCTAAAATTAAAAGATTTCACAAATGTGCAAATCCAAAAAGTAGTTTCAGAAAATGCTCCTACAACTGACCAAGGACCAATAACTAGTCCAATTCAGAAATCATTGTGTCATAATAGCGAGCATTGCAGATGCGAGCCCAACGGTATTTGCATGTTTTGAGATGTGCCAGAAATATACTGAAGAGAAAACCGGAACAGGTTCACTTTTACGGAGCGAATATTTAATAGGCACGGAGCAAGTAGAACAATCAACCCTCTGGGCTTAAAATATACATCATAATCTGTTATGCAAAAATGAAAAAATAGATATGCAAAACAAGTGATAAAACCCCTCATTCATCCACTTGTTTATTTTTACACAAAGATTTTTATTTAAACACTACTCGTTTTTTCAGCTGAAAAACGATTTTCCGGAAATTACCGAGCTAGCTTTGGGCAACTGTTGAAAATCGTCCCATTGAATGACTTAACAACAATTTTCTCAAGTGCATATGATTTGGGTGGGTGGAGTCAGACTAAGACTGCTATCTAATTCTTTTTTTAAAGATTCCCTCTTAGACTTAGCTGGTTGAGCACATGGATATAATTTTAAAAAATATATAAATTTTTTATGCTCGCTAAAAAGGCAGGGCCTTAATCATATTATTTTTATAGGTATCCAAGGGCAATACTTTAGATGGTTAGTCTAAAATCTCTCTTAAGATGTTCCCTGGTCAGTTTGAAAATAACAAAATATCTTAATGTATATGATGAATAGACCATAGGTTAAAGAACAAAATAAGCTTTAAAAAAATATAATAAGCGTTCAAAATTTGGCCGGAAAAGGTTTTTTTTCCCGTCCATTGAATATATATAAATTTTCAAACTTCTATCTTTTTTTAAATCTAAATTCTATCTTGTCTTATATACTATAGGAATAATATAATCATTGACTTGACATAAATCAAACAAACAATCAATCAATTTCGTACTCTAATATACCGTATAGCAGGATATTTTCGCGGTGCTTAAATTTTTGCTTATTTTCGCGGGTCGACGGAAACCGCGAAAATAAATCCGGCAAAATTATCTATCTAACGTAAATCCTATACAAGCACATTTACAAACCACGAAAATAAAACCCACAAAAAATTTCCCTATACCTTATGACACAAAAACAGCAAAAATTTACCCCCGCAAAATAACCCGCTATACGGTAACAATTTAAGAACCAGCTTATTAAAGTTGTTCAGATTTGAGCTCACACTGTTGATTGCGCTTTAGTTTTAATATGTGTTTTTGTAAGTTGTGTGGTTTGTTATCATTATGATTATCAAATTATATTGTCTTAGCCATTTTTGATCAACTTTCGACATTGGATGGCCCGATCACAATAACACAATTGTTTTCTACTTTGTCCTATTTTCTAACTTTTCCTAGCATGTTGACATGTGCAGTATCATATTGGATTTTCTAACCTTTCTTAGCATGTTGACATATGCCACGTCATATTGGGTAGACTGTAAACCAATGAGCAAGCTTTCGACATGTGTGGCTGGAATTTCACCGATTACTGAAATCGCTTCATTACAGCGCCCTCTTATGTCCAAGACTTTCAATTTTGGTGCTTTGTGTAAAATTCTGCAAAACAAAATGGAAATCTTATCCACATACTATTTTGCAATGATATGACATGTAGTTTTCAATGACTTTTCAAGATATATCCTTTTTAAACAATTGAAGGTTGCAATTGGAGGTTACTCACAATAAACAATTTGTAAGGATATGGTTCATGGTCTTAAGGGCTTATGTTCTTGTTATATGACTTGTCAACTTTAAATAAAGTTTATTGATTGATTGATTGATTGATATTGATGATTGGAGCTTCCACAGGGTATCCCATCATGCTACAAGGTCAAAGGTCATTTTAGAATATTTATAGGTCAAAGAGGTCACAACTTGTGGTTTTCAATGAAATTTCAAAGAGGGTCTTTTTAATCAAAAAGATATTGAAATTCACCCCTTAAATCCTTCAAAATGACATAATGCCTTACACTTCAACATGGAGAAATAACGTTTACCTCATTTTGGATGGACAAGGAACCCAAACGCTAGACATTATATGCCCATCTACTTTCATAGGTTTGGTATAAAACCGCCAAATCACATATAAACTGCACCCGCAAGAAAAAATCCCATACAATAGGCGTCAGTGTAACAATTCCACATGATCTGATGTCGATCACAATACCTGACAAGCGATAGATCTGCATCATGATACCAGATGATTATAGTACTCTTTGCATTTATATTGAAGAAATGTTCATTGCATACATTTTTGAAAATGCTATTCTTTATTCCTTTTAGTAGTTATTGTGAGTGCAACTCACAATTTAAATTCGACTGATGAGGAAAGAATTTTCACCATGTCTTTACAAATCTTGGATTTGAGTTACTGTTTCTGATTTTCAGACAAGTGATTTTGCAGAATCAATTGGTATCAAAGAGTCAAATACAGCATGGCTCATGTTTGTCTGGGGCTGAAGGGTAGACCTTCCAGCTTGTTTTAACATCCAACCCCTTTGTTTTTATGAACACAATATTCAAAACCCAGCCAAAAACGGTACATCTATAGATTACCCGTAGAATACATCATAGAGAATGGCCTCGTTCATGTGATTCTTCTCTGTCAGATCGTACATTCGGAACTCCTCTAGTTCAGGAAAGCCTGGGGAAGCTTCCTAAAAAAAGAAATTTTTTTAGTTAGAGCTAAGGCTTTATGAAAACAAGGTCTTAAGTCACTAAGAAATTGATTTTTCAAATACTGTGTCTGTGGGTACCAATTATCATGAAGTAAGGAACATATAAAGTCCAATTATCTGCCCTTGATTGACTTTTAGAGCAAATATGCATATGATGCACTCCCTTAGGGCAAGAAATTCTCTTAAAAAGTTACCAGCCCCATATTGAATTCTACCTGTTTTTAATATATGGCCAGTCAAATTTTTGGGAATTTTCTGCCAAAAATTTGCCAGTCTTGGGCTGGGGGTCGGGCTATTATATTCAACTCTGCTCCTCCTTCATGTAAAGTTCATGAAAAGCTATCAAGTTGCATTGGAGAAGTTGTGCTTACAAGATATGTGGACAGACAGACAGGGAGATTCCTATATTCCCCAAACTTTGTTGGCAGGGGTACAACAATTACCATTTCTTGGTCTGTTTTAGGAACTGCCTTATATCTATTATTCCCCATCCTGAGTATTTTCATCTTGGGACAAGATCTATGGAACTCTATAATGTCAATGGTTATAAATGTTGGTGTATTCTCTATGTTTGAAATATCCAGAACTGTCAAGTTTGGACATTTCTGAAAAATAAAAGACATAACGAAATAAGCAATTAGACTGACTTGGACAATAATTATGGATTTCTACAATGTCAATGGTTTATATAAAATTTTGGTGTGTATTTTTTATTTAATATATCCAGGACCTGTCAATTTGGGACATATCTGAATAGAAACAAATATTTCAAAAAAAAAGAAAAAAGAAAAAAAAAGGCCAGCATTTATATAAGATTGGTTAACAGTAAAATATAACTTACATATATGTAGATGAGTAAGTTCTTGGCATAATATTCCTTTATACCATAATGTACTATAAGATGAAGCTACAAGAATGCAGCTTAAAAAAAACTAAGCCAAATATTGTTTATGCTGTTTAACATGCATGATTATTGATAACTCATAAGTTAGCGATATATTAAAAATGTAAAAGTTAGTACTACATGTATATGTATCTTTGTAACATGAGAATGTAAATCAAAGTCCAGAAATATACATGTACACTGTGTATAGCGAAAATCTGCCAAACTTAAAAATAGCCAGATTTCTTTAAGCTAGAAAGAGGTAAGAGAAACGGAATCTGTGATATGGGACCATTTGCCGATGCTGCATACCATATACCACAAGGCTGTGATAAGTAGATTGTCTGGAAAGGTATGAAAAATTTGTCTACTCTGATTGGTTGTTCAAGGATGAGGGGCATTAAGACCCATAATTGGCCCAAGAAAATGTAGTTGGGTCATATATTTTGATACTTATAAGAAATAACAACTTATATGTGGCTACAAAGAATACACATCAAATTAGGCAAATTGCATTCATTGTGATATAATAATGACACCACATTTAGCAGTCCGTTAGACAAAATGGAGAAAATCTGTAATTTTGAATGGTTTTTCAGTACATATTTTCCTTGCAAAAACATTGGGTGCATGAAAACAATAACTTCAAAATTTTAGAAATGACATAGTCCATCATTTTACACATTTGTGGCAAGTATGAAGTTGTTTAGACATGTTAGATGTGCCCACCTTCTTCCAGACTATAAAGTGTGTGAAAATCAGCAAATGAAATTAAGACAATTTCTTTTAATTAGTATGTAAATTTTTGAGTCAACTGATTGGCATGACAACTCAACTGATCTGACAAAAGCTTATAATTTTCATCAAGCCTAATATTTGATCAATGTCTCAGCAACTTAGGTATTCTTTATACTCAGTTTTAATTTCATGGAAAATCTTAGGCAAGAAATGGGTCTCTTTGCCACTTATTATTTGCCTATTCAGCAAAAAGGAAAATCTGCATGTACATACCAAGATAGACTGGAACACTACAGAAAATCCCATCAATTTAGCATTGTAACTGATATCAATACGCTTTAATTTATCACACCTTTTCTGCAGGAAATCTTTAAGAGCTGAGGAAGTGATCTGAAAGAAATAAACATCTTAGATTCATTAAAAAGAAAATCTTTTAATTTTTTTACCGTAAACTAATAAAAGAAAAGATGAAATAACATATAATTCATAATTTGGAATTATAATTGATTAAGTTCATCATTTACCCTATGAAGTCCAATATATAGTATGTGTGCTATAGCAAGCAGGAACGGCTAACTCTTTCGGAGCACACAAGTTTACTTTCTTTTTGACTGATTACACATTGCTAAATGTGAGTTAGTTGTAATGTGTATTGTTTGATTGTTGTGTTGTTTGTTTTGTTATGGTGAATTTTTGTCTATCAATTTTGTCTTTGTCTTTTTGAAAGAATGATTTTTGATTACTCCTTTGGTACACCTTTGCCACTTTCAGCATTATTTCCAGGTACTCCAGTTTCATTCATCATTAAAACTGAGTGCTCTATTTCACCCACATGAGTCCATAAAAGATGTATCTTTAAAGTTACATTTTATCTAAACACTTTTTGGAAACTTATCAGCATAACCACTCTATATACATGCAAAAGATTTGTTTTTTTTTAATTCACAAGAAACAGATATTTGTTTCAATTCATTGTTCAGTCATAGAACATTTAAATCCCTCATCTTGTATATTGACAGTGCAAGTGCACCATATATTGAAAGAAAAAAAATTATAAACAATCCACTTGGGCACTTACAGTTGAAAAAATTGTTCTTATATAAATGGGGGCTTAAGTCCCAAGTAACTCACCCCTGTCCCAGAGAAATCCACATCTACCAGCTCTTTGCAGTTATCAGCAAGGGACATCACTCCTTCAACATTTAGTTTTTTACAGTTTGACAAATGCACATTTTGAAGATGGGGACAATTTTCAGTGAGAACTTTGAACCCATTTGACAGTGTCCACCCAGATAAATTGATATCTTCACACTGGGAAAGTCTGTTTTCACTCAGCCATTTTAAGGTTTCTTCTTTATGTTTTATCCAACCGAAAGCTAGGTCTATCCGTTTCCATAGCGATGGTTTGATGGCTATATCTCTCCACTGGCTACAAACTTTTTGTGCCCTTTAAAAATTTTCAAGATAAATCATTTAACATTATGTGTAAAAATGAAGTGGCAAAAAAAAAACATAAAACAAACTTACACAAAAATATACTATTCATGTATTCTGTTATGCCCAAAACTTGTTATCAATGTAAATGTTAAAATATATTTTTGACGATTCTCCCTTGGTACATTGTGAAATTTAGAGAGATCCGAATGGTTATTTTGATGTAAACACGTAAATTTTGCTCTGTGAATTTGGTGGAAATATTTCTAAATTGGTAAGTGTTTTGTTTATAAAGATTATTTTTATTATAATTAAGCATTATTAAGTTTATCTATGTATTTATATTGTTTATACACGTCCGATATATTTAATTTGTAGTTTAAATTACAAGTCAGTCGATCTATTTATAGTACTTTATTACCGGTGTGTTTGAATTTTATCTTAATCTCACTGTAGTTTAACTGCGAATCGATATATTTGTATTTTTATAAAAGAATTTCTGAAACTTATACTTGAAACAATAGAACAAAAAACATACATACATGTACACATCTTAATAATTATTTTTGGTTTATGAATATGTTTATTTGGTCTTCTACTACTGTAATTGATATGATTATTTATGATTTTGATAATTTTTTGAGTTTCATTGTACTTAGTAGTTTTTCTTTTTATCTTTTCAGTAAATCGTAAATCGTTTATCTTTCTACGTATATATTCAAAGGATTTTCTCTGTGTTATATGAAACAATGATGTTTTTCTATGATATGATTACTAGACTCTCTGGAATAAACGTTCGATATTACGCATTTACTTCATTTTCCACCACCATTTCCTAGGCATCACAGTATTTACAATTTAGAATGAGTGGAAAGGACGAAAAGACCAGCGATAAACGTGAAAGGACAATGACGGACAAAGGTTATGAATATACTATAGATCTAAAGAAGAAAGAACGTTCAAGAATGATAAATGCATTGAACAATACAAGCAAGACGTTACAAGATAAAATTCAAAGTTCTACAGATCAAAGTGAAGTGAAGACAATTTACACCAAATGGATGTCCGAATACGACCAGTTGTTAGAGTTTAACGTAAATCTTCAGAACATGATAAAAGATATGAACGAAAAACACATTGACACTGCGTGGTTCGAAGATTACAACAGCAAATTCCTTGGTTTAAAGCAATCAGTACAACAGTGGTTTTTGTTACACAAAGTACAGACAGTTCCTGAAAAACCTAAGACAACAACACAAGACGACGCCCGTTCTAATATCAGTGCAAGAAGTGCAAGGTCACGTGGAAGTTCAAGATCCAGCCAGTTGTCAGCTGCGAAACTGAAAGAGGAAACCCGAAAAGCCGAATTGTTAGCTCGTGCTAAGTCTTTAGAAGAACAGAAAAGCCTCGAAGAAGCGAAGCTCAGGCTTAAATTCAAGGAAGAAGAGTTAAAGCTAAAGACAGAAATTCAAGTTAGTGAGGCAAAATCCAAAGTTATTGATGAAATAGAACGAAGTGTTCACGACGACCGGGAACAACTAGAACGATTAGTGTTAAATGCACCTACAAATGAAACTACAGTTAAAGCCGAGCCTAAACCTCAGCAAACTTTTTCCTTTCTTGATCCTACCGTTCCAGCTTGGAATCCGGGAAGTACATTTGTTGCTGATACGCACGCGCCCGTAGGTTCGACACAGACGCCAATCGCTCGTGAATTGAACAAACCAAAAGCTGACATTCAAAAGTTCGACGGAAACCCGATGCACTATAAACGATTTCTACGTCAATTCGACTCTAGAATAGTGGCTAACACCGATTCCTACGAAGAACGACTTAACTTTTTGTTACAGTTTACGATCGGTGAACCGCACAGAATAGCGATGGGATTTTCACATCTAGATGCTAGTGTTGGCTATGATATGACATTTCGAGAATTCGAGGAACGTTACGGCGATCCAGACGTTATAGCACACTCATACGTGAAACGAGCGATGGATTGGCCGCAAATAAAACCGGAAAATGCTAAAGGTTTGGACGAATATGCAATCTTTCTTCAAGAGTGTTTATATGCCGTTAATTGTGTTGAAGCTGCAAAGGTACTTGAATATTCAGAAAACTTGAAATATCTTGTTATGAAATTGCCGTACAGCTTACATGAGAAGTGGCGAAACATCGTGTACGAGACGAAAACTGCTAGGAATACTGTAAAGTTTGAGACACTCGTGAACTTTGTAAAACGAGAGGCTAAAAAGGCAAATGATCCAGTTTACGGACGAGAAGTACTAAGTGCATCATCGGCTAAGAAACAAGACTCAAAAGCTAAATCAACAGGTGCTTCAAGGAAGTCTTTCGCGACAACGTCAAGTGAGACAGGAAAGGTCAGTACAAGTAATGAAACCCTAGGAATCGAGAATGCTGCGACTTATTCAAAGAACCCTTTCTCAACTCTATGTTTATTTTGTGAAGGATCGAGTCATTCTTTGAGCAAGTGCACCAAATTAATGGAAAAAAGCTTGAAAGACAGATATGCTTTTCTGAAGTCGAAAGGACTTTGCTTTGCGTGCTTAAAGTACGGTCACACGAAATCTTTCTGCCGATCGAAACTCACATGTTCGAAGTGTAGTAAAGGACACCCGTATATTCTACACGTAGATCCACGCGTACAGAACAGCGATACCGGGAATAGTAGCGCCACAAGTGATCATTCTCTGAAAACCGCAACTAACTCTACCACGTGTATGAGGGCTGGTAATACGTTGGTACAAGCACTGCCGATCTTGCCAGTTCGTGTAAAACACATTGACAGTGACAAATACGTTGAAACTTATGCGTTTCTAGATTGCGGTAGTAATGCTACTTTCTGTTCTGAAGAGATAATGCATCAATTAAATCTAAGAGGTAAAACAACTAAACTAAACTTGACGACAATGGGTCATCAGGACGTTAGAGAGAGTACACTGTTTCGCGGATTAGAAGTTAGCGACCTTAACGGTGAAAATTCAATACAGCTTCCTCCGGTGTATTTACAGGAAACATTACCAGTGTCCGAAAAAGATATTGTGTCTGTAGAATCTGTAGAAAAGTTAACATACTTGCGAGACGTCAACTTACAGCGTATCGAAAATCATCACGTAGGTCTTTTGATAGGAATTAACGTGCCGCGGGCTATGGAACCCTGGAACGTCATTCCGAGTGTTGATAATGGTCCATTTGCCGTAGAAACGTTACTAGGTTGGGTAATAAACGGCCCAATTAGCACGACTTGTGACGACGAAACCGAAGTACTTGCTAGAACGTGTAATCGTATTAAAGTTTCGCCTTTTGTGTCGTTGGACGAGCAAATCAAAAATCATTACAACCATGATTTTAATGAGCGGATTATAGATGATGTGGAATCACCGTCAAGAGAGGACAAACAATTTCTAGGACTTGTATCGGAGTCAATTCATTTGCAAGATGGACATTATATCATAAGCCTTCCGTTTAAGTCATCGGATAACGTAATGCCGAATAATAGAGCTCAGGCTAAGCAGAGATTAGCGTTACTCGGTAAGCGGTTCGAAAATGACAATAGCTTTCGAGAAGATTACGGAAAGTTTATGGATAAATTGATTAGTGTCGGTCACGCGCAGAAAGTACCGGAATCCGAACTTTCTAGGGACGACGGTCACGTTTGGTACTTGCCGCATCACGGGGTATACAACCCTAAGAAGAAAAAACTTCGAGTAGTGTTCGATTGTGCCGCAAAGTTCAAAGGCGCATCACTCAACGAGCGTTTATTACAAGGTCCGAATCTTACCAGCTCACTGGTCGGAACGTAATTGAGATTTAGACAAGATGAGATAGCCGTCATGGGAGACATAGACAGCATGTTCCATCAAGTGCGCTTACCGAACTGCGACTCAAATTATTTGAGATTTCTCTGGTGGGAAAACGGAGACACGTCTAAGGAACCGATCGAATATTGGATGACCGTTCAAATATTTGGCGCCACGTCATCTCCGAGTTGCGTCAACTTTGCGTTGAGGAGGACAGCGGAGGATGGTATAGGTCATTTCGGTCAAAGCGTTATTGACACGGTTTTGAACAATTTCTATGTTGATGACTGTTTGAAATCCGTTAAAAAGGTCGATGAGGGCATAGCGTTAGTGAAAGATTTGCGATCCCTTTTGCATAGAGGAGGTTTCAACATCGCTAAATGGATTAGCAACAGCCGTGAAGTTGTGCGTTCCATTCCGTTATCCGATAGATCGAAGGAGATAATGGACATGGATCTCGATCATCAGGATCTACCAATCGACCGAGCTCTCGGTGTAAGCTGGTGCGTCGAAATGGACAAATTTGTGTTCAAGGTCTCAGTAAGCGAGCGTCCGAAAACCCGTCGAGGAATTCTTTCCATGTTGAGTAGTGTTTACGATCCTCTTGGATTTCTAGCGCCTTTTATGCTCCGTGCTAAGTTGATACTACAGGAACTTTGCAAATTAAATCTTGGATGGGACGACGCTATTCCTACGGAGCTAGAAGCTAATTGGTCAGCATGGTTTAACGACTTGAAATTGTTATCCGAATTCAGTGTTGATAGATGTTTAAAGGTTAGGGGATTCCAAGACGTGCGTTGCGCTGAATTGCATCATTTTTCAGACGCCAGTGAAATAGGTTATGGAACCGTCTCGTATTTGCGACTTGAAAACCAGTACGGAGATGGTCATTGTTCCTTTTTGATTGGAAAGTCACGTGTTTGTCCGTTGAAACAAACAACTATCCCAAGACTCGAGCTCACAGCCGCAACCGTTGCCGTTAGAACTAACAGACTGCTATTCAACGAGCTAGAGATACCGATACAACGATCAATTTTTTGGACAGATAGCATGTCGGTTTTGAGGTACATTTGGAATACAGCGGCTCGATTTCAAACGTTTGTAGCAAATCGACTTGCGGTAATTCATGAAGGGTCAGAAACAGAAAACTGGAGGTACATAAATACGAAACTCAATCCCTCAGATCATGCGTCTAGAGGTATATCGACGATCGACACACTTGAAAAGGAGTGGATACGAGCACCCGAGTTCTTATGGCAAAGCGAGGATTCGTGGCCGCAACTGCCGTCAGACAATTTCAAGCATGTATCGAAAAGCGATCCCGAAGTTAAGCAGATAGTTTCTATAGCACATGTTAGTGAAGTAGGCGAAAACAACGATGCGAGTTCGATTATAATGAAAGTGATTGAGTACCATTCGTCATGGATAAAACTGAAACGGAATGTCGCTTGGCTTTTGAAAGTGCGGGAAATGTTACGCCATCGTGTCCGTCAAAGGAAGCAAAACTACACAAAAGATTCAGCTAAAACAACTAGTAAAAGCCACCGTGAAAATAAGCTCTCTGTTCAAGATTTAGAAAGTGCTGAAAAGTCGATCATAGTTTTCATTCAAAAGTGTGAATTTCAAGATGAAATAAATTCTTTATTGGAGCTAAAGGTGCTAAAGACAAGTAGTAGTATTAGAAAACTGGATCCGATCATAAATGAAGGGTTGATTCGTGTTGGTGGTCACCTTGTTCAATCGAAAATGCCGGAAGAAAGTAAACATCCTCTGATAGTTCCGAAAACGAGTCATGTAGCTACTCTTATTCTTCGACATATTCATTTGGAATTTCTTCATTGCGGACGGAATCAGATGCTATCACGTCTCCGAGAGAAATATTGGATACCCAACGCACCGTCATTAATTCGAAGTCTAATTTCTAAGTGTGTCACGTGTAGACGTGTAAGTAAACCATTATCACAACAAAAAATGTCAAACTTACCTGAAGATCGCGTAAGACCCGATGAACCGCCATTCACAGTTGTTGGCGTAGACTACTTTGGACCGTTCGAGGTTAAGCAAAGACGATCACGAATAAAGCGTTATGGTGTGATTTTTACGTGCATGGCAAGTCGCGCAGTACATCTAGAAGTAGCAGCATCGTTGGACACAGATTCATTTATAAACGTTCTACGGAGATTCATTGCTAGACGTGGTCAGGTTAAGAAGATTCGATCCGATAACGGTACCAACTTTGTCGGTGCAGAACGAGAGCTCAAGCGAGCGCTGGATGAATGGAACATTAACCAGATTGAACAATGTATGTTGAGTAAAGGCATCGAATGGCAGTTCAACCCCCCTTACGGTTCTCATTTTGGAGGCATTTGGGAAAGGTTGATCAGGAGCATCCGAAAAGCGATGAACAGTGTTCTTCGTGAACAGATACTTGATGACGATGGACTACAAACATTAATGTGCGAAATCGAATCAACTCTCAACGATCGGCCTATAACGATGAATACTGATAATCCGAATGACATTGAGGCTCTTACACCAAACCACATCCTTCTTTTGAAGCGAAAGCCGTGCTTACCTTCTGGACTTTTCGTGAAGACTGACAATTATTGCCGTCGTCGTTGGAGGCAAATTCAATACATGTCTGATTTGTTTTGGAGTCGTTGGATGAAAGAATACCTACCAATTCTACAGGAAAGACAGAAATGGAACAGAGAACGACGTAATCTTATGGTAGGAGATGTTGTCATCGTGGCAGACTCGAACGCACCCAGAAACTCTTGGCCCGTTGGTATTGTGCTAGAGACTTTTCCAGATAAAAACGGACTTGTGCGTCAAGTGAAGATTAAAGTAGGCTCTAACACTCTTACCCGCCCAGTAGACAAACTCTGTACAATTTTAGAACATGATGTCTAACTATGTCTTATAGAATATTTTCGTACTGATTAGACTTTTGATATCTTTTGAGAGAGATAAACTTTGTGGGTTATTATGAAGGTTTTTGTACTTGTTACATTTTTGTGTAGGGAACACATATTGTTATTTTTTCTTCAGTTTCTATTTTTTTTCATTTGTCATTATTTTTGTAATTGTTTTGCTTTGCTCCACAATTAGAGGGCTGGTGTGTTATGCCCAAAACTTGTTATCAATGTAAATGTTAAAATATATTTTTGACGATTCTCCCTTGGTACATTGTGAAATTTAGAGAGATCCGAATGGTTATTTTGATGTAAACACGTAAATTTTGCTCTGTGAATTTGGTGGAAATATTTCTAAATTGGTAAGTGTTTTGTTTATAAAGATTATTTTTATTATAATTAAGCATTATTAAGTTTATCTATGTATTTATATTGTTTATACACGTCCGATATATTTAATTTGTAGTTTAAATTACAAGTCAGTCGATCTATTTATAGTACTTTATTACCGGTGTGTTTGAATTTTATCTTAATCTCACTGTAGTTTAACTGCGAATCGATATATTTGTATTTTTATAAAAGAATTTCTGAAACTTATACTTGAAACAATAGAACAAAAAACATACATACATGTACACATCTTAATAATTATTTTTGGTTTATGAATATGTTTATTTGGTCTTCTACTACTGTAATTGATATGATTATTTATGATTTTGATAATTTTTTGAGTTTCATTGTACTTAGTAGTTTTTCTTTTTATCTTTTCAGTAAATCGTAAATCGTTTATCTTTCTACGTATATATTCAAAGGATTTTCTCTGTGTTATATGAAACAATGATGTTTTTCTATGATATGATTACTAGACTCTCTGGAATAAACGTTCGATATTACGCATTTACTTCATTTTCCACCACCATTTCCTAGGCATCACATATTCTTTAGTACTAAATATAAGTATTATAGGATATTTGATATGCAATGGCATGAAATTTGCTATGCATTTTTAGGCAGAGCCTTGTGTAGTCATATAGCTATCTGATTTTCACGTTTTTATATACATGTAGTCTAGACAGAAAATCGGTCAGGCAATATTCCTACTAGAGGTTCAATAATAAAACATTATTCTTGAGTATTTAATTTGTTTCAATGTATTATATGTTATACAGATTGTCTAAACTAATAGGTATATTTTTATACCCCTATATAAATGCGATATAAATTTGCACAATATTTCATGTATCAATATGCCAGTTGATGTATAATTAAGCATTGTTAACCTTTCACCTTTAACAACAAATATTCAGGTGGGTGAAGCCAAATAACATGAATAACAGCTTTTGTAACAAATGTTTAAGTGGGAGGAGCCACATTATTGTAACAGCTTTCTTAACAAATGTTCAAGGTGTATAATAAATGCTCCCAAATTCAAACGAGAACCTCCACATGGGTGGAGATGGTTCCTGCTTTTCAGCCTGAAGTCACGACTATAAAAACCTATCAGTCAGAAAATTGTTTCTAACGTTTCACCCTAGACATGTTTATTCTTTCATTTTATTTTATTTTCATTTTCTAAGATGTAATTACTTATGGCGAGCAAAGTAAACATGGTCATTTTATAGTGTTATTTTTTTAAGTTTGTGAAAAACCTGTCGTTCTTTATTTTCAGTGCATTAATAAAGTTAGCTCTGCCTTTTAAGGCTTTAGCGCTTTGATTTTAATGTCTGTTCTTTCATTATTTAAAAATCTTATTCTGACAGTGTTAAATTTAATGTTTACTGATCATGGTAAAAAGGGGTAACAATGAAAGTACTGAACTGGGATGATCATTCACATATATCCAAGAAGAAAATTGACACTTTTGACTAGAACACATCTCATGAGTCTTCAGGGATAAATTCTATCATAATCATGCAAATATATTAAAAATTTCATAAATGTAAATTCAATAATTTATTTTTACCCCTTTAACAAAAATATGTCAAAAACACTTAATGCTAAATCTCACAACATTTAATTTGGATACAGATGAACAAACAGACATGAGCAGTATATGCCCCTTACTTTCATAGATGGGACATATAAAACAAGATTATGTTTTACCTGGATAAGAATGGAAGGGGTCCTGCCGTTGAAACTACATCATTAAAAATCTTCAGCCAGATTTCTGTGGGCAATGGTGGGACAGCGACTGAAGATTTACAACATAAGTCTACATTGTTATTCTCCTTACATCTCTTGGTCTCACACTTTTTAGCTTTCTTTGCCCTTTTCTTATTGTTTGGTTTTCTGATAAAAAAATTAAGAAAATGTTTAATTATTTAAAGACTTTTAATTGAATATACAAAAGAGGTTGTAATCTTATTAAGAGCCTGTTCATGAGAAAACCATGCAAAATCGTCCAGTAGCAATGTTTTCATTTTTGTAAAAGGTATATTGCAACTGAAAGACCATCCTATAAGACTTATTCAGGCAAATTTTTTCCTTCGAAAAATCAAAGATGGCCGCCCTACAGGCCTAATTAGCTATATATAGCATTCATCTGATTTTTCAGTGATTTCAATATTTTTTTTTATGAAAATAAGACATTTTCATTGTGATTTTTTTTAGTTTACGTATATTGAATGACAATTGTAACAATATTTTTTTAAATAGTGATGTTTTGTCTTTCAAATACAGTGCAAATTTCGTAATTCATAATTTTGGTTCCTCTGGTACCTTTAGGTAGGACTTGGGCAGTATTCCAGACTGTTCTAAAATGCTAAAATTTGTTATTTTTAAGGGCACTTATTGTCCAAGGTAACGCTTTTTTATCCTAATCTTTTAGAAATTCAAAAACAATAACATATCAAGACAAACTTATCAAAAAGCCGAGCTGGGATTTTACATTTTGACTTAGCCACAGCCTCGGAAAACAATGACATGTTTTGATAATTCTTCATTAAATCTACTTTTTGGAGGATTCAGTTTAAAAATCTGAATGTGTTTGCTATGAAACAATTGAAAATACATTTAGAACATTTGATACAACAGATGATCACAATACAAGTACCATTTAAGGGTCGAGAAAGACATATACTTGGGGATTAAGGGTGAAAGATGGGAATATTTTGTGTATTTTGATGAAATGTACAGAAATGACCAACTTTAGGGGACTATTTTTCATGAATGAAGGGTTGGACTATTAATATGGAATATCTTTCCAAAAGACTGTTATATGGTCTGTACAAAAACATATTTGTAACTTTGCTTTCGGTCATCCCTTACATGTTACAACATTACAAAAATTGAGATTTGGCCATTTTACCACATGGCTAAAATGGGCTTCAGGGGCCTAATAGTGGCATCTTTTTGAAGTAATTAAAAGATGAACAGAACAGCAGTCTTTATAGGCCAAATGTATATAAATTGTTCTATATAAACAAATAATATTGTAGAAATCAAACAAAAGAGCACTTTCAACATGGTGGTCCAATATGGCTCCCATGGCCATTTGGCGAAATAGTCCCTTGTCCTCAAGCAAAAACTAACATTATTTTTGGTCGGGATCCACCATACAAAATGTTTTATTGTGCAGAAAATGATCGAATTTTACAAATAAAACAATTTTCCTGGTTCATATTTTTTTTCACATTTAGGTCTGACTTTGCCATTTTAAGGTGGCTAGAGACTTTTTTGTAAAAAGGCTCTGGGGGCTATAATAGACCACCAAGTAAAAAGTGCTCTTTTGTTTGATTTCTACAATATTATCTGTTTATATAGAACAAGTTATATACATTTGGCCTATAAAGTCTCCTGTTCTGTACATCTTTTAATTATTTCAAAAAGATGCCACTATTAGGCCCCTGAAGCCCATTTTAGCCATGTGGTAAAATGGCCAAATCTCAATTTTTGTAATGTTGTAACATGTAAGGGATGACCGAAAGCAAAGTTACAAATATGTTTTTGTACAGACCATATAACAGTCTTTTGGAAAGATATTCCATATTAATAGTCCAACCCTTCATTCATGAAAAATAGTCCCCTAAAGTTGGCCATTTCTGTATATTTCATCAAAATACACAAAATATTCCCATCTTTCACCCTTAATCCCCAAGTATATGCCTTTCTCGACCCTTAAATGGTACTTGTATTGTGATCATCTGTTGTATCAAATGTTCTAAATGTATTTTGTTTCATAGCAAACACATTCAGATTTTTAAACTGAATCCTCCAAAAAGTAGATTTTATGAAGAATTATCAAAACATGTCATTGTTTTCCGGGGCTGTGGCTAAGTCAAAATGTAAAATCCCAGCTCGGCTTTTTGATAAGTTTGTCTTGATATGTTATTGTTTTGGAATTACTAAAAGATAAGGATAAAAAAGCGTTACCTTGGACAATAAGTGCCCTTAAAAATAACAAATTTCAGCATTTTTGAACAGTCTGGAATACTGCCCAAGTCCTACCTAAAGGTACCAGAGAAACCAAAATTATGAATTATGAAAATTGCACTGTATTTGAAAGACCAAACATCACTTTTTCAAAAAAACATTGATACAATTTTAATTCCTTCTACGTAGACTGAAAAAATCACAATAAAAATGTCAAATTTTCAAATAAAATTTGATTGAAATAAGCGATAAATCAGATGAAAGCTATATATATCTATTGAGGCCTGTAGGGCGGCCATCTTGAATTTTTCGAAAAAATAAATTTGCCTGAATAAGTCTTATAGGATGGTCTTTCAGTTGCAATAGACCTTTTACATAATTAAAAACCTTGCTACTGGACAAAATTTCCATTTTTGCATGGTTTTCTCATGAACAGACTCTTAAAAGAAGCAGAAAATCAATAATCATACACAATATAAAATTTCTAATAATATGAGCTAAAGAAACATATGTATGCATTCAGGTGTCATGTTAATGTAAAAATTGTAAATAAGAACTATAATATGATTCAGAACCAACAAAATTAAACAACAACAAACAGCCTGCAAAAATTAAAATAAACTTAATATGCTTATATATATATCATGTATATAAGAAACTGATAAAAATCATGAACATTAATTTGAATATTCATTTGTCAATAGGTTGATCATCTTAGTAATAATTTGCTTCCCCAGTTTTGTATTTTTGGGTTTTATTGTTCTATGCTCTTCATAATAATATAGGTTTGGCATTTTCAATATTTTTGGTAGAGTGCCTCTGATGAGTCTTGAATAGACGAAAAGCGCATCAGGCAAAGCAAAATTTATTGTCTGGAACTTTGTTGTCATTTTTATTTCGAACATCGGTGATGGTTAGCACTGCTGGTGGAGTTTTTATTCCCCGAGGTTAGCAGTACGTCTTGATCTTCATTTTTGTACATACACATGTATATTCAAGACTATCAATGCACACACCACTACCTTTTTACAGGTACATACATTGTATTTCATTGCAGATTTTTCATTCAAGGCATTAGAATAAAGAGGTTGTGCCATGAAAATTTATTCCACATTCAGACATTTCGTTTTCATCTATCTAATTATATACATGTACGGTGGATTCATGTACCTGTCTTCATCTGAAGGGAGATAATCTGAATCTTCAGAATCATCTGATGGCCAATCTTCATCATTACCGAAAAATAAAATCTGGTTTTTAGGATCTTTCTTCAATCCAAATATTCCTCGCTCTCTTTTCTGTTTTGGCATCGTTTGTTTATATTTCAAACTCTTGACACTAATAAAGGCATGTCTCTACTGTCTTAAATTTCTATTGAAAAAAATCAAAAATTTAAAAAATAATGACAACAACAGCATGAAAAATATACATGTACAAACATGTATGTGCTTCAATTGTATCTTTATATACATGTATGTAGATGTACATGTAGGTACATTCTCTAGCCATTAAACATTTCAATTTTTTTGGTAGGTCATGTAGGTACATGTGACAAGTGAAACATTTGAAAGTAAAAAAAAATTCTTCCTTCTCATTTTTTCTGACACAGTCATGACAGTTCTTGTAATGTAGATTCTTGCCATTACAACATGTATCATACTGCTGACATCATGAACAAAACAGTGGCTCCTGACCTCCTGTTTTCTCAAATCTTTAAGGAGTTCCATAAATGTCATTATGTGTATCCTTAAACCAATTTTAGAATATTTGTTAGGCCAAAAAAAATATATGTCTGTTTCCTGCTTCCCTACCCTAAAGTTTTTATTGGCATTTTAGAACAAGCACCTTTATTAAAGTTGGGATTGCTTCCCGATTGACTCAATGTAAAATAATTTTGTAAAAAAAAAAAAAAAATTCCTACCTACCTACCATTATTTTCAAAAGTACATTGTAGGAAGCAGGAAACAAACATATATTTTTGTTTTGGCCTTATCATTTCCTTTTGTGTAAAAATCTGACCTGACCATAACTGCCAGGCCTGCTTGCCCCCCCCCTCCCTTTCAGGACACATATGATACGAATTTCCTCTGCTAAACTTTTGTTTTTTAAAACAGAAATTATAAAGTAAGAAAGTGGTTTGATTTGTATGATTCAAAATTTTCATTGAAAAAAGCAAATCTCGTTATTTAAGACTTTGACATGCCATGATTTATACACTCCCGAAGGGGGCAATAATGGTAGAAATGTCAATATTTTAGTTGTACTATGAGCTGAATTTTTCTTCACATCCAGTTTATCACTCTAGTTTTCCTGAACTTTCGACCAAAAATTTTAAACGTCATTTCAAAATGCAAGCATAACCCCCAAGAAAACCTAGATTGTTTTCGTTTTCGAACGAAAAATGACTAAAATAAATTATAGCGAGCAAAGCTTGTAGCCGGCACGAAGCTCTACAGCAAGTTCCCGCGAAAAATTTGCCTAATGCTGATATTGATTTTTTTGTCTGAATATCAGGAATATGCTTCTCACAATTTCATGTGCAGAATTTGAAAATAATTACCAATATTGCTAATCGCCTTCCAAAATTTTTCTTTGTGAATATAGTAGAACAAGGAGAAAAATATTCTGATGACGATGAGTTACTTCATTTTTTAAGTGACAAATCTTATTCATTTTTTTTACATTTTCTTTTTTACGTTCATTCGCCCCAAATAACTCATCCAAAACTGAACATTCTAGAAAATGAACTGATTAAAATAAAAATAAATACAGATAAAAACAGTGCATCAAAAGTGTCCACGTTTTTTCGGGAATGAGGTCCTCTAGATCATATATTCTGAATTCTAAATGATTTTATTCCTCAATTGAGGCGTGGAACTCCGTCATATGAGGGCAAAAAAGAGGATCCATCTTTAACATGTTTAATGTTTCATGGTCTAAGGGGGGGGGGGGGGGTGGGGGGCTTTCTTCAACTCAAAAGGTATGTAATTTAAAATAACATCAGTAAAAACATCACAATTAAGCTTCATTGTCATTGACATCTTATATTTATGCTGTGCTCGCATTAAGGCAGGCTTTCATGGTACATCACATAAAAGTAAATCCTAGCCATAAATACATGTACCAACATTCCCACCAGGACTCAATTTACTCACATGACGCCATAGAAGGAGTGAACATATACTTAACAGAATGCCTTAGTAACCCAATTACACCAACAACACAAACTTACTCAGCCAGAACACTCAATCACAAGAGATAGGAGTTCACAAAGACTCTTGCTACTCTTACTTAGTGGCTTAGAAACAAACCCAGGCCCTAGACGACCAAGATTCCCATGCACAATCTGCCAAAAAGCATGCAAATTAGAATCAATAGCCTGTGACGACTGTGACAAATGGACACACAGAAATTGCATAGGAATGTCTACAACAGAATTCAGCAATTTAGGCAAGAGCGAAGACACATGGACATGTCCATCATGCTCAAAACCCAACAACTCTTCGACAAAAGTATATTTTATACCAAGTGGAGAAGACAGCAAAAATACCTCCATGAATATATCTACTAATCCGTTATTGCTAGACAGTATATCAGATTCAGACATACCATCAACATCAGGATCAAGTATTAACTCACCATCTTTCAACACAACATCATTCAGTGCAGATATTCCATTTATGACATCATCACCTAAACCGGCAAAAACGAAACCAACCCCTAAGAAACAACTAAGACTGCTGAACATCAACTTCCAGAGTCTAAGAAAAAAGGGTAAACTTCTAGAGGCAATTATAGAATCAACTGATCCTGACATAATATTGGGCACAGAAACATGGCTAGATCCAAGCATTAAGTCCAGTGAAATATTTCCTGATTACCTTCAATACGACATCGAACGAAGGGATCGCCCAAAAGACCCACATGGGGGAGTATTGATAGCAGCCAAACAATCATTACAACTAGGGAACATAATAAAAAGCAGTGAGATAGAACTATTAACTGGCACAATCGCCTTAGAAGGAAAAAAGAAAATGCTTATTGGTGCATTTTATCGCCCTCCTGATAAAACAGATGACACCTACCTCAATACCGTTAAAGAAGAAATAAGCACTATCAGATCAAAAAATCAAAAAAACATCTTCTTGATTGGAGGCGACTTCAACCTACCAGATATAAATTGGCAAGAACAGATCATCACTCATAGACAGTACCCCACAAAAACCAGTCAAGCAATTTTAGACATCGTAGCTGATAACGGTTTAGAACAAATCGTAGACTTCTCAACACGCAAAGAAAACACTTTGGATTTAATACTTACCTCTCATCCATCATTCAAACTAAGATGTAAACCTTTACCATCAATAGGAAACAGCGACCACGACATCGTCTTACTTGATATAGCATGTAAACCTCTTAAACCAAAACCAGCTAAAAGAAAGATATACCTGTGGAAAAAGGCAGATATATATAAGATAAAGGAAGACCTCGAAACGTTCAAGACATCTTTTAAAAATACCTGCAACAGAACTGTAGAATCCATGTGGCAAAGCTTCAAATCTGAAATTCAAAAAACCATTGAGAAGCGAGTACCAACAAAAATGACTCAAGGTAGACACACACATCCATGGATGAACACAGCAATAAGACGAAAGATCAACCGAAAACAAAAGGCGCACAAGAAAGCTAGGAAAACTAAAAAGAAAAGAGACCAAGACAGATACAAGAGACTAAGAAAAGAAGTACAATGGGAAGTACGACAAGCCAATAAGAAATACATGGAAGAAGTCAGCTCCAACTACAAGGACAACTCCAAGAAATTCTGGTCCTATATCAAAAGCAAAGGACAGGAATGGACAGGAGTAGCACCATTAAAGAACAAACTGGGTTTCCTTCAAAGCGACAACAAAAGCAAAGCTAACATTCTCAACGACCAATTCCAGTCAGTATTTACAAAAGAGAACCTGAACAACTTCCCAAATAAAGGGAAAAGTCCATATACCACCATGGCTGACATACATTGTACAAATCAACGTAAAAGGAGTCCACAAATTATTGAAGAACCTGAAACCACATAAGGCAACTGGACCAGATGCTATACCATCCTTTATACTAAAGACAGCAGCAGACCAACTTTCTCCTATTCTTACAGAACTGTACCAAGCATCCCTTAACACTGGAGAAGTCCCTCAAGATTGGAAAGATGCAAATGTAGTCCCACTTTTCAAAAAGGATGAAAGACATTTAGCATCAAACTACAGACCTGTATCACTTACCTCCATTACATGCAAAGTCTTGGAACACATTATACACAGCAGCATAATGGACCATTTCGACAGACACAAAATTCTTACACAGCATGGATTCCGCAAACGACGATCTTGCGAATCCCAACTAATCATCACCATCCATGATATTGCATCAAAATTAAAAAGTAACAGCCAGGTAGATATCATCCTACTAGATTTCGCTAAAGCGTTTGATAAAGTGCCACACAATCGCCTACTACACAAACTTGAGTACTACGGAGTAAATCCTAAAGCAAACAGGTGGATAAAATCTTTTCTACAAAACAGAATGCAAAGCGTTATTCTGGAAGGAGCAGCGTCTGAACAAGTACCAGTACTCTCTGGTGTTCATCAAGGAACAGTCCTTGGACCCCTACTGTTCCTGGCCTACATAAATGACATGCCAGAAACAACAACATCATCAGAGACCAAACTTTTTGCAGACGACAGCCTTCTCTACAGAACTATCAGTAACCAAGCGGATAGTGACCTACTACAGAAAGATCTCACATCATTAGAGGACTGGGAAGATAAATGGCAAATGAGCTTCAATGCAAAAAAATGCATTGTAATTAGAATACATCCCAAGAATCGTCCTGTAATACCAACGAATTACAAATTACACGGACACACACTGGACACGGTTGAAGCAAGTAAATACCTAGGAGTTACCATCAGCAATAATTTAACTTGGGACAGACACATCGACAATATAGTGGGAAAAGGAAACAAAACACTAGGCTTCATACGACGTAACCTTAAAGACTGCACTAAACCGGTTAAAGCAGCAGCATATTCAACAATAGTAAGACCTTCGCTTGAGTATGCTTGTACAGTATGGGACCCCACGAAACAGGCTTAAATAAAATCAATCGAACAAGTACAGAAAAGAGCAGCAAGATTTGTTAATAACAACTACACAGACCGCACACCTGGCTGTGTAACAAAAATGGTATCATCTTTAAAATGGGAAAGCCTGGAAGACCGCAGGAAACAAAATAGGCTATGTATGCTGTTCAAAATCCAACATGATCTAATAGACATAGATAGGCACCAATATCTGACGCCAAACGATAGCAGGACCAGAGGTAAAAACCGCTTCTACCAAGAAAGGGCCACAACAGACGCCTTCGGACAATCATTCTTCCCAAGGACCATTAGAGAATGGAACCAACTGCCAAATTCAGCAACATCCGCTGACACAGTTGATGGATTCAGAGCTGCCCTTAAGGCATGCTCTGTAAACATTTAGACAATTACACCCTGTACATAGTTTTAATTGTAATATATAGAGAACGTTTTATCCTGTAAATAGCCAGAGAAAACTTTCTGTGTTGTCCGACATTGCGATAGTTTTCGCGGAACCTCCTACATTCAAAACTGAATTCGGTTCCTTACCCGGAAGAAGAAGAAGAAGAAGGCAATGCCTAGTATCTCATATTAACTTCGGTAGTATCACAGGTTAACCTGCCTCATTTGTATATATATGACAATAAAATTTAATGACCAGTCACAAAAAAAAAAAAAACAGACCCGGCATGCAGGGTTAGGGGAAACCAACAATTTTTTGTTTGCCTGGGGCTGGAGTACGGATCCAGACAGTGCAACATTATTCCAGGTAACTGGTATGCTCGCTCTTTGGTCAAAATATTACTGGATAAAAAAAACACTGACAAACTTGCAATAAGGGCAAAATTATATACATTTAGTAAGCTAGATCTACCGGTGATTTCAAAACTACCAGAAAGTTTGTTTACATCCATGTCAACATTTTCTTGAACTAAGACGGCGCAAAACGTTACTCCAAACGCTAAACTAACCATGATTTTACAATGCCTATTGACTCGTCCCATACTTTAACACTTCTTCTCGTCCCTTTAGTACTAAAGTGGATTCAATCACTGACTTGCAAAGATAGACTACCTGCTTCAGTTTTAGAATGGAATATACAGGTCTATGGATATTTTGATTCAAGTGGGGACTCAAGTTTGAAAAATTTTGACTGAATGTTGAGTCAAGGATCAAAATACTGGACCGGTGCATTTGTATACTGGGCACATAGTTTTTTTTGCACTTTACAAATGCTGGGCGAATAGATTTTTGTAAAAATACTTCCGCTGGGCGACTACTTTTTAAGGGTGATAAAATGTAAAAAATGCACATTTATACATTGTACATAAAGAGAAGGACATAAGAATCAAAAGTCTGATAAAACATCATACTAGTAACGATAAAGTAGAAGATGAAATGCTATACAATAATGAAATTGTTGCATTTTTTCTGTGATGACTTGCATTCATATATATTGTCATATTTATGTACATGTACATTTATTAATGTTTGTGCTGTATTTGATTACACAATTTATGACATTATGCAACTGTGTTTGTATTCATGACTTGACTATGCTTTATCCAAAAAAATATTTGAATTTGAATTTGAAAAGGCTCTTGCTGGGCTGTTTTCGTACAGTATTTTGTCTTAGGTTCTCTCTTGTTGAATTGATCTTTTGTCGATTGAGTTTTACAGTGTGTTTTATATGTATGCTTTGTGCAAGCTTATCAGTAGGGGGGAGGTTGGATCCAAAAAACTAGTTTAACCCCGCCACATTTTATATGTGCCTGTCCTAAGCCAGGAAACTTTGCCAAAGCCTTTGTTTGTCCTTGTCAATCTGTGTTAACTGTTTTATGTCAAGAATTGGGTCTTTCGTTGATGATTTAGGGATTGGTTTTGAAACTTTTGTATTGTATTATAAGTCTCGGGCCAATGCAAGACGGTAAGCAGTGACCTATGGTCATGTTGAAGACTGCTTGCTGTTTTCCGTTGTGATTTTTTTGAATTGCTGTTTGTTTATGTTTGTTGTGTCGCGTACACTTATTCCACATCTCAATATCGTCTAATAGCTGTTATTTTTTGTTATTAAAATATGGTAAGAAAATTGCTTGGCAACAAGATTTTTTTTTACTGTTTAGTGACTGGGTCTATACTTTTTTCTCTATTAGGCTTTGCTGGGCAAATAGAAATTTTGACGATGAAAAAAAAATTTGCACCGGCCCAGTATTTTGATAAATATTGAACAGTCCCTAATGACTAAATTCAGTAATACATGTTTTTAAAATATTTATCTTTTTCTTTTTTGATTCAAGTTCAACTGTTTTTGCTACAAAGGAAAATGTCTAATAGATCATGACTTTCCTATTCAGTCTACCTAGTACAAAAGTGGTGTCAAAGACCTGTATAAGTTAGAATTCCATAGAAAGGCCTAACTGAGTTGTTAGAAAAATAAACATTTGTCAAACTCTCATTCATAAACCAGTGATATATTATTACACATAAGCTAGACAATTAACAAGTTGCAAATCTATTTTATTACTAACAGGTCTTTTATAGTGATGTCACTCAGTAACCCGGCTAGTTTAAGTATTTCTTATTTTTGTTCTATTTGCATGAAAACACAACACACTTTGGATTTTTTTAAGAAGGCATCCTATTTTACATACTTTTGCTTTTTTCCCCTTTTTAATTATAGTCACTCCATATAATATGTGAGTACACTGATCACATATGTCTGCATTTGTAAATGCCCCTTGTGGGCCCATAATTGGATAATAAAATATTGTATTTGTAATTTGTATTTGTATCAAGCAGTATATGTTGGAATTAAATTGAATCATTTGATACAATTTTTGAAACAATATCTTGTACGAATTGTGGAATCTATATTTGAAAGGATGTAATATTTTATCTTATTTTCAATTTAGGTAATAAAAGATTTCATTTTATTTCCAAAACTCCGATACTCTTAGATTACCACTTTGTGTAAGACATCTTGCTTTCTATTTTAAAAGAACGTATTAAATCTAATATCTGAATTTGGTAATTGCAAAGTCAGACATTCCTTGTCTTGGAATGCTTCAACTGGGCAAAATAAAGCTTCGATGTGTTCGCCAGTTTGAGCTTCAATTCTATCTTTAATATTAGATAAGCATATTTATAAAATTCATACTGAATATATTTTTACATAAAAATGTTTCGCTATACTCTATATCTTAAAGGTTTAGTAAGTTAAATACTTACATTTTAATTCAAAGATGTTAGGGTTTGAAAAGTTTTCTTAGATATAAAGCAAAGCCAGTACCCAAAGTTTCGTGCAGTACTGATATCTAAAACAACATTTGAAATTATTCGAAATACATGTACATGAAAATTGTATTTTCTGAGCTGCATTTTTATTTTATTAGACCAGGGCCTTGGATTGAACCAGAAGGACCAGGACCAACATCAACCCTTCGTCATCTTGGAAATGCTGGTCTGTTCAATAACAAACGTCCACTTAAGATGACCTGTCATGACCCTATACAACAAGCAGTTTAACACATTTATCACAAATCTCACCTAGAAACAAAAACGTAAATATCCTTATTGTTCAATGTATTTGGCGTTATTGTTGTTGAAATTATTCAAATTATACCCGTCCGTTTGTCTGTTCGTCATACCAACTTTCTTATTATATTTCTCATCTTCTGCTCGGAAAGCATTGGTTTTTGAATTTGGCAGACAGCCTTGGCTAACCCATGAGTTGTATACTGTGCCTCCCTTTTTCCAGATCAGTCGGTAATCAATTTTTTTGTTTCCCGCAGGGTCAAGTGAGGGTAAACGTAGCATGACTCGGTACACCTCTTGCCCTTCCCCTGGGTATTTTTTTAGAATCAACTGTCTTCTCTAGAAATAGATGTATGGCTAAACCTGTTTCATTGCTCATACGTTTTATATCTGAAACATCTTTACAAAAATCAGAATGTGCGACCATAATACAACCACAGAAAAGGGCAGATACTTAAAACTTCATAGAGAGCAAGAAATCCCACAGACTCGTTAATAAAAATACTTCTAATGAAATAAATTACAAATTAACGTTCCAACATTGCCATCAATAAAGTGCACATGTATATAAGCTTTCTGTAGTTACGAGTATCTACATTTAATGCGTTTTATTCGTATGTTCGCGTTTAAAGAAGGAATTTTTAACAAAAAAGGAAGCTCAAACATCTCAAAAACCAAGACCACCTTCTCTTATCGATCGTTTTCAAAGTTAACACACATCGAACGTATCTTAAATTGTATTTTTTTTTGTGGCCGCTTGATATTCAACATTAAAAAACAAATGCACTTACAAAGCAGATATCAATCATTTAGTGTAATCTTTGATTTTGTCTCAAAATCTTGAAATCAAAAGTGAACGGGTAGCGTCAAGTCAAGAAAAAAATGTATGAACAGGTAGCGCCGAAATTAACAGTTTATTTTTGGAGTAAAAAATACATAAAACATCTCTAATTTCTCATCACCAGTTGCTGTAGGAATATACCTAAATATATTCTGATATAACTGAGCATTTGGTAACTCTCTTCATGACTTTGTGGCATTAAGTTGTACAACTAATTTCCATGCAAGCTTTGAAGTCCTCGTCCATAATTTTCTAAGCCTTGTGAGGTAAGCCCCCCCTTTCCCCTGTCTAATCATGTTGTACCCTTGTTCTAAATGATATTGTGTCTTTGATTGAAGTTGTTGTTTTTACATTTACATTTCAATACAAAACTATCAAGAACGAGGTATTTCATGTGTAATGTCCCAGGGCTGATGAATGAGTAAGCGAGTGAAGAACTCTTGGGTTTCCGAAGATGGGTGACCCCACATAGGGCCCTAATGACCAGGTGAGCGATTAATGCTCCTGGGAGCATATTGTTCATGTTTTTGTTCTATAGAATGGCCCTAAATGTCTCTATTGGATTACAATTGTCAGATGACATCCTCGTGGCCCTGGCGACCAGGTGAGTGATTCAGGTTCCTGATAGGCTCTTGTATGTTTGTTTTTCCATCAAAAGAAGCGCAAGAAATGTTTGTCTATTTTATTTGTTTTATGCTTGTCGGCTTTTCTTGTATAAATTTAGTGGCGGGTCTCTAGAGAGCTGCCCGCCCTCCTTTGTTCGAACCCCATATCAATTAAAATTTTAATACTTTCGTCATGATTTTCGGCAACCTAGCGAAGGCTATAGATGATTCTGTTCTTTTTATGGATCTGCCCCTGATTAGCATTTGTTTTTGGCAGAGCTCTATGTAGTCATGTAGTTACATGACTTTCGCGTTTTTTTATCGTCTAGACAGGGTAAATCGGTCAGGCAATATTCCTACCAGAGGATCATTATAGAATATTCATCGTGTATAATCATTGTTTCAATGATTTAAATGTTATACAGATTGTCTTAACTATAGGTACATCTTTATACCCCTATAATAAATACGATATAAACGTGCACTACATTTCGCATATCGATACACTAAAGTTGATGTACACTTAAGCGTTGCTGACCTTGTACCTTTAATTTAATCAATACGTCATTATATTCAAGTGGGTTGGACCAAATTACGGATTTCATAACAAATGTTTAAGTGGGCGGAGCAAACGAACAAAATTGATATGTTTCAAGTTGCATCTTTATTTTAGTGCTTAGATTTAGCTCTGCTTTTTAACGCTTTAGCGCTTTGATTGTTGGTGCAACGGAAGATATTTGATAGGCAATACAATGATATTGTATGAAAAAGTTCTTGCAGATATATTAACCTAATTGGCAGCATTGTATACTTAGTACCTAATGCCTGTTTTTTGTCGTGACCACTGTTCTTTTAAAACTGCTGCATGACTGATTTTTTTTTATAACGGCTTGACTTGTGGAGGTTGGATGGTGCACATTTATGTTCAACACCTCCATATTATGTAGACGTAAAGAAATGCTATCTTTGGGAAATACTTTTTATACCCGCAATCGCAAGAGAGGGGGCTATATATAATTGCAATTACCTTGTCCATCCGTCACAAACTTTCGTACCATATTTCTCGACTTCCACTGAAGGGTTTGGTTTCAAATTTGGTACGGAGCTCCAGATTTGTATGTGCCTCCCCCTTTCAGTTCAGTTGCACATCTACTTCCTCTTTCTGAGACGACTTAAACTTTTTAAGGAAAAAAATAGAAAATGTTTCGTAACGGATTTCTCAACTTGTAATAAATGGTTTGATTCACAATTTGGCACACATTGCAGCCTTATAACGATCAGTTATAAAGTCTTCCCGTTTTCAGTTCAGTCGGGAATCTACTTTTTGTTTTCTGAATGATTTGGTGGCGGTACATATGATTAGCACGACTCACCGCAAACTCTTGTTATGAACTTTCTACCCTGAGCCGAGTCAAATAAGTCAGTGTTTAATTGGGAGCATAAACCAATACATCGAACAAGGATTTAAGAAAAAAATGATGTTTTCAAAATGCCCACAAAAGACACAAAAGAGGGTGGTCTGGTGCCGTAAACCTGGTTTAATCTACCATTTATTTTGAAGTACATGTATCAAGTCAGTACCGTTGCGGTCATAATGTTTTGTGGTATGTCTGCCTTGTTTTGTCCATTTTCTCGGTGGAGTAGATGCATCTCTTACTAAAATGAGTAGGTGCCTAAGTGACCTTCATTCGGAAATTAGTATAACTCTGTCATCAGTCGGTTTCGGATTATCGGAACAAAAAACATGGTTGTAATAACTGAAGTGCGTTACGTATATTTAAGACTCATAAGAGATGCACTATACACAAACTGAATGGATGCATGTAATTGTTTACGTTCTTTTCGATGCACATAGATCACACAATGCGGCCAGTTTTAATTGCAGAGTACACCGGATTATCCGGAAACCTGTTCAGTGCTCAATACGTTCTTATTAAATTTCTGAAGTTTTAAGGTGCTGCATAAAAAGACAATTTATACAATGAAACGTGACCAGAGGACAATTTAATAATGATTAAATATAAATAATAAAGATCTGCATTGTTCTTTATAGATATAAAAAAATCAAAGCATATGTTTCAAATAGACTTACTGATGTTCACAAAGTATAGTATAGTCAGCAATTCCTAAAGATCCGTCGACTTGGATTTATCAAGATTTTTTTCTTAGCATTTTTAACGTAGCAATCAATTTAAAAAGAGCATTCCAATTCAACATCGATTCGGTATAGTGAGTTTATTTTTATTTATTTTTTTGTTCATAACTTCCCCATTTTATATGTTTTATTGCGCTATTCAAATGAAATATTTTGTTTTTAAATTGTGAGCTACCCGTTTGCAAAAAAATTTGAATTTTGGAGCTACCTGTCAAAACATTGGACGCTACCCGTTCAAGTGTTGAAATTTAGAGGTGATATAAAAAATGCAATAATACAATTAAAACACAAAAATATCACAACATTTTTATAATGTTTTGAATCTTTTTCGATTGATCTGTTGATTGGCGTATTAAACTAGGTCTAGATTGAAACCGATTTTATATCAGACCCCGAAAAAGACAAACCATGTCACATTTTTCGTCTACTTCTCAGTGTTCGAGGTTTAAATAGTCAAAAACATGTCCGATTGTAGTATTAGTTACAATTTTATTGTTTTTTTTCTCCATATTGCGCTTGTAACATGACTGCTAATTCTCGTGTTTTGACATTTTTGAATCTGGCGCTACCTGAAGCAGCAAATATTCTCGCTTCGCGAACGGCGCTTCCGGAAACTATACAATTTCCGTTCGCACCCTGTGATGCTTTTTATGTTAATTGATATGTATTTCTACTGTTGTTTAATTATTTGTTTTTCGTTACAAACTCTGTTTACATGTTAATATGTCAATACTTTTGATTTTATTTTTATTTGCGTTAATAGGAGTGCCAAGAACGGCGATAACAGAAAATTGGGAACTTGGGCTCGCGTTGACTTTGTGGTTATAAAAAAAGAATATCAAAGTTACCGGACTAGGATGACCAATCTTAAGTGTCCAAGAAGAAATACAAAACAGGACATTGACATAACGGAAAAATGAATGATCACAATAGTGATCGACCAACGGTCCTGACTTGGGTATTTCATTCGTTGAGTTTTGAATCTTATGTATTGCATTTTTAGTCTTGAGCCAATGCAAGACGGAGAACAGTGACCTCTGGTCATGTTGGAGACTGCCGGCTGTTTAACTTTGCGATTTTTTAATTGTCGTTACTTTGTGTTGGTTATGGCGTGTACACTTATTTCACATCTCTTTATCGTCTTTTGATACAGGCACATCAGAAGAAGTGAAAACTAGATTGTACAAGGCAATTAACTTAACTTTCCATTTTCCATAATGACACCCTTGAGACATAAATTCCATTCAGTATTCAACAGCGGATAAGCGCATTCATGAATATGAATTCATTTATCGTTTTGTCATCATGTACCAGGCGCGGATTTACGGGGGGCGGACCCGGCGTACGCCCCCCCAAAAAAAAAAAAAAAAAAAAAAAAAAAAAAAAAAAAAAAAAAAAAAAAAAAAAAAAACCGCAGAGAGACAGAGAGCGTCAGAAAGAGAAACACAGGGAAATCTTAGTTGCATGAATGTAATGCAATGATTGATGTTGGTTTCCCCACATTATCTTTAAGGATGATTATGACCTGCGTCGGTCACTTTCTAGCATTATTTCGAATTGAAAAAAATATTTGTCGGTTTCCGAAAATCCCGAGTTCTAAAAAGAGATTAATTAGTTGCATCAAGTCCATGATTCAATCTATTTTGTAAACATGAAGTAAGACGGACTTATCATCGTAAAATTCGGCCTTTTTATAACTAAGCAACAGTCATTGTTTGAAGCATTTTCGGCTCCCTTGTAAGTAAAAATTTTAAAATTATACAATTTTATTATAGTGAGCGCATCTTCATGCCCGCGAGGGCGGAGAGCTCTACAGCAAGTTCCCGCGAAAAGTTTGCCTAATGCTGATATTGATTTTTTTTTCGTCCGGATATGCTTCTCACAAATTCACGTGCACAATTTATACAGGTTCGATGTGAATTTGAAAATAATTACCAATTTTGCTACTCGCCTTCCAAAATTTTTCTATGTAAATATAGAACAAGGAGAAAAATATTCTGATGACGTTAATTTTATAAGTAAAACAAATTTTATCATTGTTAAATACACTGATTTTCTTTTTTTTTTACGCATCAAAAGTGTCAACGTCTTTTCGGGTAGATCTTGTATTCTGAATTCTTAACGATTTTATTCCTCAATTGAGGCGTAGAACTCCGTCATATGAGGGCCAAAAAGAGGATCCATCTTTGATGTTTCATGGTATAGGGGGAGCCTTCTTCAACTCAAAAGGTATGTAGAAATACAATTAGGTTGTTCGTTGACATCTTATGTTTTTGCTGTGCTCGCATTTAGGCAATGCCTACCTCATATTAGGCTTTACCACAGAGCATCAGATTAAGTCCACTTTATCATGTCATAGGGCCATCTATCAACAGGTGTTGGGATCTGCTTGGAAAGGGGGATTCCGCTTTTATAAGGGGTTATAAAGGGACGATCTCATCTTTGAAAAACGCAAAAAGGAAACGTGATAAATAAAACTCGCCATACACAATAATTTAAGTTACACGAGAAATAATAAATTAATCACAAAACACGTAAAACAAAAACGAAAACGTTGCACGAAATTCAAAATAAGTTAACCCTTTCCCCACCTTTACCACACTCTTATTAGAAGGATCGGTTTAATACATTTTTCTTAATATTGGTATTAATAGAATATGTATTTCAGTAGAATATGTATTTCAGTGACGAGTCGGCACCATAAAAAATGAAACGGTCAATTCGGCTGACTTCAGACAGGGGCAAATCCAGAATTTTTTTTTACATGGATGCCCTCGGAAGAAGAAAGGGGTCCACAGCTATGACGAATTAAGTCAATGTTTTGCACGAAAATCACAAATTTTGCAACAAAATTTAAAGGGGGACTCTCCACCCTTTGGATCCACCACTGTCAATTAAGCAATATGATATTGCAATATGTACAATATTGTTGCAAACAAACTGAGTAACTGTTTGAATTGTCTTGGCGCGCCTCAACTGAGTTTTCTCCTAAAAACAGTCTTCTCCGTCTATAGTTAAACCAGTAATGCATTTTACAGGAAAAAAGAAGTTAAACGAAAGAAATAAAACAAAACAAAAAAGCACAAAACACCCCCTCCATAAAACAAATAACAAGGGGAAAAAAAACACAAAACGCGAGAAAAAAAAAACAAACAAAAACAAAAAAAAAAAAAAAATATAACAATAGATATGGTAAATGATGAATGTTATATGATTAAACAATGAACACAAAAAGAAAAGACACTTGTTGATAGTTGGTTAATTAAGAAGCCATAAGCTAGTCTATGTAAATATTTAGGTGCATTTTGGTATGAAAGCGTACTTTGTTCATGTGAACTGATTTCACATAAAAAATTTGAAAAAAAAATGGATTTTCTTACATTTGTTGCTTATAATATTGAGTTTTGTTTTCACAAAATAAGTGTCGGGAAAACGCCAGAATTCAGGATTTTGCACCATTTACCCCAGAGCTTCTGGGGGCCTTGAGCGGCCCCCAGACCCCCTGCCGATTTGTTTACGCCCCCCCTAACTCAAAATCCTGGATCCGCGCCTGTGTACAACAAAGCAGATTAAAATCAATTTGTTAAACATTTGAACTTTATTATATTCACATTTCATATAGAAGAACACCCGAAAACGTATTGTACGTTTCATTTGGTCTGCCATAAAGAGTTAAATAGTCTTGGCTAAAATAACGTCGAACCCAAATTTTGTCATTCATTTCCAACAAAACCACGACTGTTTGTGTCGCCATATTATAATCATCACTATCTAAGTATACGGCACCTATCTGAATTCCGTGCTTTACAAGCTCAACAAAGTGTCGTTGGCCTTCTTGGTTGGAGACGGTAACAGATAGTAAATAAAGACCTTTCGTTGGTACGGTAAAATGGCCATCTGTCGTGTCGTAAGCATTGCCAATGTTTGTAAGAACCTTGTCATATAGTACTGTTTGGAGATTTCCGAGTGTGATATCATGTGTTAAGGCTGCCGAGAACGCTATCTTGTGAGATGTAAATTCAGGAACTAGAACAAAAATAACGATAGAAAATATGTGAAACCAAAGCTTACCAGTAAAAACAGGGCAAGTTTGGTTAAAATCGTGGAATGAGCTTAGCAAATGTGGAGCTTTAAAGGAAATAAAACGCGGTTTCTTAGTCTAGTTTTATTTCAATGTTAATATGTGATTTTGTGCCGTACATATTTACCTCGTATCCCTTTTTTTTTTCTGTATGTGCATTAGCAAACGCTGATAAAATAGAATGTAGAAATTAAAATGCTATCAGGTAACTTGATGAATCAGTTCGTCAGGATATTTCCGTTACAAATGATTGTTACGAATTTTAACTAAGCACAAACAAAAATGTCGAGCTTATATCTATTTCAAGGAGGCCTAACCGTTTATCGAGGCATTTTGTCCGTTACGTGTTTCTACCATAGGTTAACATTACGGTTTTGTCCGTTACATGTTGCACGAGGCAGTCCGTTAAGTAGTTTTATGAAAAAAAAATCATTTATTTTTACGAAATTAACTCTGAGGCTAAAATATAGTAAATAAGTGAAACTTGTGATAGATGTGTCCAAATGGTTGTTATTCACGAAAAACTTCCCGCAAAAAACATTTTGGTTTGATTTGACACTTCTTCGCAAAACAGAAAGGCGGAGACCTACCCTCTGCAAAAATGTGTTCTTATAATGACGAAAAATGCATTAAAATACGTTATTTTCGTCATTGAAACATTTTTTGTAGTAAGTGTTGTGCTACTTGCACAATAAAAAACATAAAAGAAGGATTTTCTGGACCAAAATATTAATATTGGGACAAAAATGCCAAAATTGGTATTACTTTGAGAAACATGGTCCGTTAAGAGGCACGTGACACCTTTTTGGTCCGTTAATGATGCATGTCTCACATTTTGAAAATGCAGGTCTGATGGAAATAAACCTTAATATAGCGAATCCCAATTATTAATTAAAATTGGCAAAATCGATGATATCTTTGTCAGAAGATTGTAATGATTGGTTTCCCAGAATTATTGTTTTATTTTTGATATATTATAAATGCCTAAAATATTTACACGAGTTTGTGGCAATGGAAATAAATCTGAATACAATTATTAATTTCATTTAAATGTATTTTATTTGGATATACTTACATATATGATACAAATAGAATAATTTAGTGTTACATTTATTTATGAAAAAATTATAAAAAGCGACAGGAGAGATATTGAAAAAAAATATTTAGTGCAAATACTATGCTCTTGATTAAAAACTAAAATAATTAGTTAGATTTATTATTGTAGATAAAAAAAAAGACAAAACAATGAATTAATGAAAATTTTAAATTAAAATGTGGAAAAATATATACGTACATCAACAACCATGCACAACTAAGAAACATAATACACTATAAAAAAATATCAGTACGGTCTAAAGTTCCAGAAAATGTGTCTATGGTACAAATTCCTTCATATTAGATATTTTTCTCCATTTATATTTTTTATTTCCATAGTTTTTGTTTTCTTTTTTCTTTTCATTGCCTAAAATAAATAACCAAAACAGACTGTATTGAACCGTTTTCATTATATTTATTAATGATTAGTAGCTTATTCCTTCTTTCATGTATTATATATATACACATGTATTGTTTGTTTTCAATACCGTTGTTTCGTAGAATGACCAAGAATGGTGTTACAAGTAAAGGCTTTTGACAATTATGGTTCATTTTTTGACGTGTATATTCAAATGTATATATGTATTTTAGTTTCGATAAATCCACATGAATTTTGTATTTTCTTCTGTATACAAGCGTTCAGTCCTTATAGTAAAATTATGATATGTCATATCAAACAAAACTATTTCATTCTTCTGTCTATTTATGTTATTCAACGTCATAATATTTTGTCATAGGCACTTAACGGACCAACTTAACGGACAAAATAATATGTCATCAGCCCTTAACGGACCATATTTTATAACTTTTCCTCTATTACAAAATTATTATATAACATAGAGCATTGAAAATTAAACTGAATGTTGATACATTATTGTACTTTCTATGGATATCAACCAAAACATATGTTTTGTTATATAAAAAGAGAAATTGATAAAAATGAGGTAAACATGTTTACATTTGCGACCTTTAAAATACTAAGGAGCCACACGCCTTTTCATTTTATGAAGTTTTATAGAACTATTTTTACACAAATGCAAATCGTATCGAACAGTCATTCATTTTCATTTTGACAGATGTAATTTTTATAAATCTAAAATGCGTATTTGTTATGATATAACAAATTAATTACTGACCTTCAGTGTTTTTTCTCGATTATACCTGGTTAACGGACTGTCACGGCGACTTTAACGGACCACAAAAACCGTGAAACACCTTTTAACGGACCATATTTCTCGATAAACGGTTAGGCCTCCTTGTATTTCCACTGTTGAGTAAACCATTTTTAGCTCATACTGATTACTATTACCCCCTGATTCAAGTAGACGTTTCTGTTTACTATTAGATTTTGGCCACTGTAAAGCAGCATGAAGCCTTTCATCCGTGACTTTGTCCTGTAGTGCGTCAAGTTTCGCCTGGTTGCGTTCATCGAACTCCGTCATTTCGAGGACTTGCTGCTTCAGTATTTCGTTTTCCCGTTTAAGCACACCGGTATCATATTTCAGCATATTGATGTCATGTTTAAACCCACCATTATCCCGTTTCAGTGCATTATTTTCCTGTTTTAGGATGTCAATTTCTTTTTCAAGAATATTGAACTTTTCTATAAAAAATATAGAAGAATCAAAATGAAGCCAGTTTTCAATAATTTATTTAAAGACAAAAAAAAAAAAAACAAAAAAAAACAGAATGCACTTAAACCTAAAAAAACTATCTATCTATTCGTTCGTCGGTCCGTCTGTCCCAAACAGGTTTATATTTCATGCTTAGATCATTTACAATTATGAATTAGATACAACAATATAAACAGAATATAGGGTCATAGGAGACATCAAAATTCAAATCAACCTACCAAGGATTTCCCGTGTTTCAATATCACATCCTAGACCAAAAGATGGAACACCGACACAGACCAAAAGGACACATAACATCCAATTCATAGTTATAAGGAACTTCACCTGATGCCTTACGTGTCAATCCTAAATCTTCGTGTCTTATTACAGGTAAATCTTATTCTTATCATTCATGCCTGAGGTTGGTTAATATCCAATGTTCATCATTCACCTTTGAACTTTTTATTTTTTTCTTTGTTCATTATTGAACCTATGAAGTTCGAAGTCTGAAGTATAAAGATACCTCGCGCGCTTACCGTATGAAGCAGATTTCAGTTTAACGTTCATGACAGCATTGAAACTTTTTCGAATGTTTAACGTTTAAACTTAAATATGGTTCAAAATTGAACCAAGACAAAAGAATCGAAAACAAATAGATAACATTTTGAATGTTGCATATTGAACCAGCATGACGCTGGTAATGTAGAGTTTTCCGACCAACAAAGCCAAGGTCCTTGTTTTGATCCTCGTCAGGTTTGAAAATTTAATGGTTCACTTTACCAATCCTCCATTGACACCATCGAGAGGATGATCTCATTGAACGATGCAAGTCCTTTTAAAGGGACGAAAAAATGCTGCCCTGTGTATGGGGAGAATTTGTGTCGTTTTATAGTCATTTTGGCATTCCTTTCTGGTTTAAATGGTGAAAATCTTACAAATATAACGCATTGAGGATTTGAATCTTGTGTTTTAGTCCTTTGTTCTTGGTTCCAATAAGTGTCTTCATTTGCCTACTGTTGGTTTAACTCAGGCCAAAAGTTGAAAGGCAAAGTTAAAAAAATTGAAAGATCAGGATTATTTCAAGTGTTTTATATAACTAATATTTGTTTTTTGGTTTTGTTTGTATTTTGTTGTTTTTGTTGTTGTTGTTGTTTCTATTTTTGTTGTTGTTTATTCTTTTAGTTTGTTAAGGTTTTGTTTTGTTTTGCATGAGTATGACCAATACAACATTTAATAGATATGAGAAAGTTTTATCAGTACAATTCAGTCACGAAGATTTGACATTGCATTGTTGGTATAGTTCCATATTTACCATGAATTGGATTCTACGTGCACTTTTTGTCTGTGTTGTTTTTCCTTCTACAATCCTAGGATGTGATATTGAGACCCAGAAAATCATTGGTATGATGACATATTTTTAAGACAAATAATCTAATTTCTTATACATATTTTTTTAATTATAAGTTATCAATTGTCTTTTCATTTCTCCGGGAAAAAGACAGTTTATAATACATACATGTACAAAAGAAATGGTTAAATAGGAGTTCAAGACCACAAAAGTTCTGACCTGGTACATGTACAGGTATTAGAATTATGGTGAGTGAAACACGGCTTTTATGGCACCAAATTTCTCTGTGATCTAAAAAAAGGCCAGGAAGTAACACAAACTCAACGCAGTTTTGAGACACGAGTTGCAATGGGCAGGTCTCTAGAACGTTTCGCACTTGATTACCCTTTTATAGAGTCGTTATATCGACTCGTCCAATATCATGTTTACAGTCGTGCGAGACAACTATATGAAGCCCTTCACCACCCGTCACTTCAACAGTAAATTCAATCTATAAAGCAGGTGACCAACACCTGTAGCCCAATAGTAAATAGCTTGAATTCACACGGTGCGTTAGTGTCCTACATGTTAATGAAAGCCTTAGCTGTCATTTCTAAGCATCTTAAAGATACTAACGTTCAACGTGAAAACTCTTTACTATTGGATAGCAGGATTTGCACACCTGCTTCATTGACCGACTTTATGACTGGAGTGACAGGGGGTGAAGTGCTTCATAATTGTTTCACATAAATGCATTTATGCATTTTGGTATTGGACGAGCCGATATAAACAGACAAAGTAATCGGATCATCAAGTGCAAAGTGTTCTAGAGACCTGCCCATTACTACCATGACTACTGCGTGAAGTTTATTTAAGTACAGAGGACAGTCTATGTAAAGTTTACTGTCATCAAAGGATTACGATCTATACCACCTGTTAAAAGTTTTAATATTTCTGCCAATCGCTGATATTAAAGAATTGAGTTTACCAAGATGAGTTAGTGGTGATTTTGATTCATCAGTTTCTTGTTCTGAAGAAAACTGATGGAGTCCATCTAACAAATACAGCGTTAATGACTGAGAGAACATCATCAATATACATGTTTCTAAAAGTGAAAATTAAAAAATCTCGCGTCTTTAGGTTTTTGTTCTTAAATGAGACTCTTGAACTTGAAAGACAAAAATTCAAAACGTATATCGAATGTTTTTAAACATTTCATTGATGTTTACCCCGAGGACCTTTGGTCAGTCAGAAGCGGTTATAGACCTAATGTTTTCAATATACATTTACGTTTGATTTCTTTTGTAAGAACTTGTTTTGTTAGACGCCGTCGCCGAAATGTCGAGGTAATATCTTGTAACCCTGCGTTTGATTCGGTTTACAACCACCTGTTGAGTTGCCCTATGAATAATAACTAAAATCATTTATCTTTTCTTATAGAAAAATTTAGATTTCTAGAAGAAGAAATCAATATCCTTAAGCAGAACAACGGTTTATTAACACAGTACATCAATGTCCTTAGACATGACAACAATGTGCTTACACAGGACGTCAATGTACTTACGCAGGACATCAATGTGCTGCAACATAAGAGCGACGTTCTGGAACTGGACAATGGTATGCTGAAACAAGACATTAGTGTCCTGAAGAGGGACAACACCATTTTGAAGCAACAACTGGTTAACAAAACGGGTGTGGATGAAATTATTGCAGACCTTCAAAGAACCTCACCAAGTAGCCAAAAACGACTACTGGAATCAGGCGGTATCTTTTTTAAGCACATGCTTATATGTATATATATAAAGATCTATTTATGAGGGTGTCACAGCCCTTTTGGTACGCGGTATTCCGTGCTTTTTAAAGGGTATTCGGTACGCCAAGGTGTGGTACGCGGTACGCGATGTTCCGAATTTTTAGGCTTTTGGTACGCGTACGCCGTGATCTTTAGAGTATTCGGTATTCCAGTTTTTTTTAACTGTATTCTGTCCTTTTCGTATCCGGTATTCCGGGGGCTGGGGCTGTGACACCCCCATTCATATATGCAAAGCAAAGCAAAAGATGCAATTATAAATAATGCAATACAAATGGGTAGTCACGCACCACTAACATAACATGTAAACCGTCTATCATTGTTTTTAAATAATGAATAAAACGTAACCACATGTGTTTTTATGGCCATAATGCAAGTATCTTCATCATTTCATAGTTCATTTACCTCAAACGTTATGGTTCACCTCCCATTGTGATTTTCACCTCATGCAATTATTGTGTTTCCATTCAAAACGTCATTATTTCATTTGCCGTGCATATAATTAAAACGCAGTAATTTCATTGGTTAATTTACACCTTTAATCGTCTTTCCCACCTCGATGAAATGTCACTTGTTACACGTGGCCGTAGCAGGTTCATGGTCTTACTATATATATGCGCACAACTAAAAACTTGAATTTGCATTTGGATATTAATGCGCAAATAAAAAATACAAAACATACACCATAATTTTTCATAAAACGAAATGAAAAATCAAAAAACAAATAAAAAAAACATTGAAATTGAAATGATTGTCTACTACGTTTTTGCACTCAGATATTTAATTACAATACTGATTAACTTTTAAACAATATCCTTCAATGTTTGGATAATAAAATTGTATCTTTTACATTGTATTTGAGCACTGTTTGCTAAGTCAAGTTTCCAAGTCAGGAGTTTTTTATAGCTTATAGTTTTCTAGAATCCCAAACAAAACATGTGGTTAGATTATTTTTTTTTTTATAAAAGTACTAAAAATTATTTTGATGACAACAACAGTTATGTTAAGTTATTTAGAAATCAAAAGCAGACTTCTAATAATGTTTTTTGTAGCTTAAACGTCGTAAGTTGAAAGGTAGGATTTTACTTGAAAGTTTTATTTATTTTAGCACTGCCTGGGCAACTATCACACAAGATTGCGTTCTCAGTGGCCTTGACTCACCATTCTGCGATTGGTTATCATCAGTTCATAGAGTACAACAAAGTTCTGACAAACATTGGCAATGCTTACGACACGGCAGACGGTCATTTTACAGTACCAACGAAAGGTCTTTATTTATTATCCGTTTCCGTTTTCAATAACCAAGGTCATCAACAAACCGTGGAGATGGTCAAAAATGGTAACCAGATATGTACCGTGTATTTAGACGATGACGATTATAACATGGGGTCTCAAACTGTGGTGGTTGTGTTGGAGATGAATGACAAAATTTGGGTTCGACGCTTCCGAGACCAAGGGTCTTCCAGTCTCTATGGAAACCCTGATGAACCGTACAATACGTTTTCGGGAGTTCTTCTATATGAAATGTGAATATAATAAAACTCAAATACATAAAAGGTTGTTTTTTAATGAGTTAACATTTTTTGGTGACAGAACTACCCGACCATTTCTGCAGCAAAAGAATGATGATTCTTACATGTCTTATAAGAATTCTCTTGATACATTTGTACTCCAGATTACCACTAAGACTTCAGAAAATGAAAGTTTGCTAATTCTTCAACAATTTTAAATCTTGATGTTCCCAAACAATATATCCATGTTTTATTGTAATAAAATTACAAATACCAAAACGCGGGTATAAACGGTTAATTTGGATATGCTATATATCGATATTTCAAGGAGTAACCTCTCATCAGTAGCATTTAAACCAAAACATTGGAAGATCAAATTCCAAAACAGTTGAAAACGAAAAGTACTCAAAACCAAAACGTTCGAACAAGGAAGCCAAATCCAGCACCGAGGATATCGACCATGTGCAAAATGTGTAAAATTCTGTAGAAAATAAAAACCCAATGGACTTTCAAATAATACCTAAGTCCAAAAAAAGACGCATACAAAATCTATAGACATAAAGACAAGACAAGACGGATAAAAAAGAGGGTAACGGACAAAATGACCAAAACTTCACTCAACAATTTAATGCAACTATCCAGGAAAAGATATAAAATTCGCCTCTACTTTTAATTTTTACCGTCTGCTGTATACCCCCTTCCTCCCATCAAAATCTATTTATCTCATGAATGAATGGTATGCCAATATATTGACCTACATGTGTTTATGGTAGGGGTAGATATTTATTAGAAAGGGTAACAGTATTGTAGTACAGAAATAATACATTTAAGTGGGCGGAATAAATTTTAAGTCAATGACAAAATGAAAGATGATAGCTTATTTGCATTCTAAAGAAAATATCAATTAAGTTATAAATATTTCTAATGAAAAGATAGGATTCAAATATTTAACCAAAATGCTCATCTCATATTCTTAATATGAAATATTTTGGCGCCAGTTTCGTTTCCAAGGGATTGTTTGTAACTAATGTCTTTTATAAACAACGTTGCCATGAAAATTAAGTTGTGGTATTCCTTTCACTATCAGAAGCAGTAGACGTTAACAAATACATTTTTCAATCAGATATTATAGGTACACAGGAAAAATTGCAACGTATGTTAAACATATATTTGCAAAAACATAATGATATCATTATGTTAAACATATGTTTCCCTTATGTTTGGTGCACATATGTTAAACATATGTTTCCCTTATGTTTGGTGCACATATGTTAAACATATGTTTGAAAACATATGTTTATCATATGTAGCATGTTTTCATATGACAAACATATGTTTTAGAAAATAATGAGGAAAAACCGTTTAAAATGAATTGTCAATGCATAACTCACATTTTAGATTTTAAGAAGTTTTGTAACCATATGTTTACCATATGTTCGTCATATGTTAACATACACTGCAAAAAATGCCACACATGTGAAAGACATGTAAAATGCCACACCTGTGTCACATGTGATTCACATGCGTTCCACATGTGTGTCACATGCGTTTGTAGACTCGCATGTGACACATGCGTGTATTACATGTGTGTCACATGTGTGAGGCACATGCGTTTCACAATTGTGAAATACATGTTGAAATTTCACATAAGCACGATGCATGCATAAAATCATATGAATATATTTCAAATTATTTTAAAATCTACACATGTGATACATGTGTGGCAAGAAACATCTAATTCACATGCGTGTCACACATATGTGAAACACATGTGACACATATGTATCACATGCGTGGCATTTTTACCGGTGTATGTTTGAAAACAAAAACATATGATTTTCATATGGGCACCAAACGTAAGGTAAACATATGTTTTCAAACATATATTGCAATATTTCCTGTGTACTTGTAGAAGAATTTCGAAAGAAAGTTTTGGCTGAATTGTGGTGTCGATAGCCTTTGTTTTAACATTTTTTTTTCTGTAATTCAACAGTTTTTATTACCAAATCATTTTCAAGAAAAAGAATAAATAAATGCGGAATTTTTAGTCGTCACGCTTCCCAAATACTTTGGTTTGCAATTTGCCATTGATAATATTTACAGCTTATCATTGTTAACTCGATAGGTAACATAAGGTAGGTCAAGCATGATTGCGTACTGAAATTTACTAAATACGTTTATAACTTTACAACAGGTGCTGTCACCCTTAAGTTGTTTTAAACACCATTTAAAGCGCTGTTTTATTTCAATATTTATAATGTGAAACAGCCTCTGACAAAATTATATATTGAAGCTTAAATATTATTTAGTAAGCTACATGTATGTCTGAGTCACAAGAATAATGTTTCTCGTTTTAAAACCAACATACCCCCTCCGTTTCGACGGCCTCGTTCTCTGTCACTTAATTCCCAGGATTATTGCTCTTTTTATTGTGGAAGGAATAATTTCCACTCATACTATATTACCTCCACATTCCAATAAACTTTTCTGTTTACCAGTCTTTGACCACTTTGTATCAGTATTAGCCCTTCCATCATTAAGGTTTTTCTGCATCGCGCCAAATTAAGCCTGGTTGCGTTCCTCGAACACCGTTATATTAAGCATCTACCGCTTCAACATTTCGTTTTCCTGGTCGTCCGACTTGTCTGACACGATTTTACCAACAAAATTCTAATATTTTTAAATTGCAGATTGTTAAACACAAAATTGTTTAAAACATCAGGTTTCTTTCCTTGTAATGCATGCACATGGTCGATATCCTGGGCGCTGTATTTGGCTTTCCTGTTCGAACTCTTTGGTTTTGAGAAATTTTCATTCAATATTTTTGTTTGTTATCTTCCAATATATTTGATTCAAATACTGCTGATGAGAGATTACTCCTTGAAATATCGATAAACAGAATTACCAAATTAACCGCTTTATACCCGGTTTTGATTATGTATTCAGCAAATTGAGGTCATGTTTGAAAATAACATTGTTCCGTTTCAGTACATCATTCTCCTGTTTAAGGGCGTTGATTCATTTTCAAGAATCCTGGACTTTGCTAAAACGATACAAAATTCAATTTAAGCCCATTTTCATGATAGCATAACACTGCCAAAGATGATAAGCACGTTGAATTCTAAAGTATAAAAATATTCTCAAGAGTTTACAATGCTAATGAACGAATTGCAACAACCTGTGATTCAAGTTTATCGGTAATAAGCGGCTTTTTCCTTTGATCTCATCTGCCTGATATTTTTTAGTATCATGGACTGTCCGTGATACAAGAAAATATCAGGTGGGAGCACTTGATAACTGTGACGTCATTACCGATAAAAAGAATATTATATACTTTCCTTTTTGATACTATCTACATCTAGTCTCGTATCAGACTCACCTAGATATAGATAGTATCAAAAAGGGAAGTACATAATATTCTATATATAATATATAATTAACAGTCAAAATACCAAGAATTTCCTGAGTCTCAATATCACACCCTACCAACACAGACCAAGAGAACATATAAAACCCAAGTTATTGGTATAAAGTCTTGTAGTGCGTGCCAATCCTAAATCTACGTGTCTTATTGCAGGTAAAACTTATTCTTATCTATCATTAGGACTACATTTGTAACAAAGATTGATCCTCATCAGGTTTGAAAATTTCATTGTTTAATTTACTAATCCTCCCTCCCGAGAGGATGATCTAAACGATGCTAGTCCTTTTAAAGGGACGAAAAATGCTGTCCCGTGTTTGGGGAGAATCTGTGTCGTTTTATGGTTTAAATGGTTAAAATCAAACAAATATAACACATTTTGATTTGCAACCGTATATTTTGTCTTTGTTCTGGGTTCCAATAAGTCTTAATTTGCTTACTGTTAGTTTAACTCGGGCAAAAATTTGAAAGGCCAAGTTGAAAAAAAATATGAAAGGTCAGGGTTATTTCAGGTTTTAAAATTTGCTTTTTGTTTCGATTGATTGTGTATTTTTGTTTGTTTAATTTTGTTATTTGTTTAGGTTTTGTTTTGTTTTGCATGGCTATAACCAATACAACATTTAATAAATATATGAGAAAGTTTTATCAGTACAATTCTGTTGCGAAGATTTGACATTTGCATTGTTGGTGTAGTACCATTATTACCATGAGTCGAATGTGTACTTAAACACGGTAACACAAAAATAAATGAACATCAATCAACAACGCGAACTCAAGTCGAAACGAGAAGGAACTCAGATGCTCCGGAAGAGTAAGCAGTTCCTGCTTGCTATAGCACACCCGTCGCGTTGCCAACAGTCAAATCGGTGTGTCAAATCCGGTAAAGGAAGACAAAACAAAACCCTATGACAAACCAACATCTTCACTCATCTGAGAGGTCGAAATCAAATATTTGTCTATAAGTGCATGATGTCTTCCGTAAAATTTCTTGAGTGAAGACAGCAACCGATCGCGAGGAGCAACATAACCCTGTGTGAGCAATTTTTGCGTTAGACGTGACGCTCTGTTAAGGAAATCGATGTTAGTCCCGCACGCTCTGGAGTAACGAATCAATTGAGATACGTAAACTCCATAAGCCGGAGCGGACGGAATGTTGCTACACAAGAAGGGAAAGTTGACAATTGGAAAGTTGAAGTCATCACGTTTGTCATAGAGTTTTGTTGAAAGTTTTCCTTGAGAGTCAATTTCAGGATGTAGATCTTAATATGAAGCAGACTTCCTAGGATCCAGAATCTGTAGTTTTCCTTATCTCAAGTTCCTAAGGATATATAAAATGGAGAAAGTCACCAAATCGAGAATTCATCAGTGAAAGGACATCATCAAAATAACGGAAAGTGAGATTTAAAGAGAGAGCTTGTCTACGATTTTTTTGTTTTGTAGTGAATATAAGAAGTCTGCTTCATATGAATAAAGAAACAAATCAGCAGGCAAAGGTGCACAATTAGTGCCCATTTCATAGTTTATATTTTTAGGCAAGCACAGCAAAGCCTTATGTAGTCTGTAGAGTATTGAAGATTTTCGCGTTTTTATTTTAGTCTAGACGGAGTGATCTTCCTGTTTCTGGTCTGGAAAAGTGCTTTATATTCAATGTTACTTTTCAATATTTGTTAACATGAATCAAACTTTCTTATATCTCCTTTTGTTGGTATTTGATATGATTGGCACAAGTTTTTTCTATTATTTTGTATTTTACAAAATGAACTATTTAATTGTAGGAGAAAGGATATACTTTATTCATCTATTATTTGATTTCTTTGATTGGTTTGTGCACTTTACCTATAATTGTTTCTGTTATCTCAATGGTTTGTGCAGGGGTTCATTTTGGTTCATTCATGAAACTATGCTGGATGAGTGTTTTAATTGAAGGGGTGTTTCTATCGATACCGTTTGTACATGCATGGCATCCAAAAGTTTATAAATTGATGAAATACACGTGAGATTTATCTATTGTTAAAACCTTATGTGCTCAATGGAGAGGACAATAGTATATTCAACTTTGCATGACCATCCTGTCCTCGCTAACAATAAATATTTCGCCCACGTTTTACGGCAAAATCATAGAAAACAGTAATTGACGTATAATTTGGAATAACAATCTTTGTATATCATAAATAGGTAATGGCTGTGCCATTTGATTTAATTAGCGCGAGTGCCATTATGTCTGAAATTTGCGAATTAATCTAATTAATTAGTACAATGCACAGAAACGCAATAACCGTCGTTGTTCCGGAAATTACACGTGTTAACAAGTTTCTGTAGTTTATGAATTGTAAGCAATTCCTGGAAAATCCTGTGAGATCCTTCGTCAGTACATTTATATACGGGTATATCTAAACTCCTCACAGCTCCAGTTTCCACCAATAACGGTCCATAGACTTACAATGCCTCGTGTTCGTGTTCAAATCCAATTATTGCAATATTCTAATAATATATTTAAAATTTGAATACATTTATCTATCATGAATCTTGATTGCATTCATACATGTGTGAGTAGTGGAATAGTAAGGTTAGCTGAGGTACCAATGGAGGAATGAATGTCAAAAGTCAGAAAGAGTAACGAAAAACCAGGCAACACGAATAGGAATAGTAAAAAGAAACAGACAATACAAAAACACAAAAATACTAAAAAAAACCCAACAGAATAGCAATCAACAACTCGCACCATTTCTCTCAGTATGGATAAGCCTATGAGTGCAAAAAAGTCCAAAATATTTAGATAAGTTATATGACACAAAGTTTAATATAATCTTCTTTGAAAATTAACTAGCTATAATTTCAAACATTAAACATTATTGATGATAAGACAATCAATAGCTGGTGTCTCTATTATCGACCCCGGTGGGGGGGGGGGCTACTTTCTTATTTTTAGTACGGGGACGTGCGGCAACATGTCTGAAAATGGTACCCACAAACATTCTAAAACATTCTGGATTTTAATACCCAAATGAATAGTTTGATTGATAATACTGCCCGTAAAAACATAGGAGATAGAATGCATACTAAATTTCTATGTAGTCTTTTTGTCTCATGTTCCCTCTTGTTGAATTGAACTTTTATTGATTTGTAATATGTTATTTTGTTCGTTGTTAAGGATCACCAGTAGGGGGGAAGATGGTCCTAACCAACTTTGTAGTTTAATCCCGCGACATTTTATATGTCTGCCCTACACCAGAATCCTTGTCAATCTTTGCTTTTATGTTAATTTTTCCATTACTAGAAATGAGTTTTAGGAGACGGATATAAAAAAGCTTGCCTTGTTTCGGAATCTTCATATTGAAATATCATATTGCAACCTATTGTAGTGTTTTTATAAAAAAAATACTGTTTAAACGATTGGTATTAAATCTTATGTTTTGTACTTTCAGTCTGTAGTCAATGCAAGACGACAAGCAACGACCGCTTGTTATGTTGAAGACTGCTAGCTGTCTTCCAGTGTGGATTATTTTAAATGCTGTTTGTTCAAATAGGTTGTGCTGAATAAAATTAACCCACATTTTATGGTCGTCCAAACAACATATACTTTTATTTTAAAGGTTTGATTTTATATTAAAATAAAGGTTATAACAAAATTACCGAACTTGGAGAATTAATCTCAAATGTTCATAAGACGAGACAAAACAAGGAAGACATACCGGAAAAATTGACGATTGCAATGGTCCTGACATGGTACAGGCATTTCAAAAGAAATGGTGGATTAAACCGGGTTTTAAGGCGCACCAAACCTCTCTCTTTCAAAATTATTTTTTTTTAAATAAAATTATTTTATCCTTATCATCCTATTGGAATTTGTTTTGGTTACGACACTAGAGGTACTAAGTTGTAAAGCTGTTTATTTGAGTAAAAAAAAATCATCGTATCATAGATGTATGTTCACTTATTTAGTCTATAAAATTGAACCGACCGAATTATTGCGTTTACAGAAAAATTGTTAATTACAAACACAATTATATACATGTAGCAATAAAATTGTTACGTACTTAATATTTGAAATCTGTTGAAATTTAATATTAATTGATCATTGATGAACGTCTATGAAAACGTTTTTTGTTTTAGTTTTTGTTTTGCAAGTTGGGAAATTTAGACAAGAGTTCTTTGTATAAGTAACTATATACCACGTACCTGATACTATTGAAAGTGTTCACAACATGTTGTTATACAAATAAAGAAGAAATATTATGCCTTATTATGAAAAGATAAACCAGAAAGTTCAAATAGGGTATTAAAGTTAAGTCTCAACATGAATCTTCTACAAACATCAACCAGCCAGAAAATGTTGTCCTGGTTTGATTTTCTTTGCTAAGTATCCTCCCTTGGTTACCGTTTACGTTCCGAAGGTAAACGTTTTGGTCTGCTTCTATGTGTACAATCACAAAACCAGTAGAACATTCGTCGTCTTCACGTGTCACAGTGTCCACTTTTACTTTTCCATACACAGAAGAACCTACCACGAGCTCGGATCCTAATTCACCGTAACTCACTAGAAAATTAAGCATACATTTCTGATGCATACATAGTTGTCATAATGATATGAATTACAAATACCAAAATGCAGGTATAAAAGGTGAACTTGGATATGCTATATATCGATATTTCAACGAGTAACCTCTCATCAGTAGCATTTAAATCAAACATTGGAATGTAAATTTCCAAAACTGTTGAAAACGAAAAGTGTATATCTCAAAAGCAAAACGTTCAAACAAGGAAGCCAAATCCTGCACCGAGGATATCGACCATGTGCATGCTTGATATCATTAAGGACCTTTTACGGAAACACCAAAGTTGAACATATCTGTCGGTTTTTAATTTTTGTCATTTTGAATTGTTATTTGTAAATATAGCCACCATGTAGTCAAGATTTAGTTATAATTTTTTGGTTCATTCCAAATACAGGTAATAATAAAATTACCGAACTTGGAGAATCAATCTCAAATGGCCATAAGACAAGGCAACACAAGGTAAACATACCGGAAAAATTGAAGAATGCAATGGTTTTGTCTTGGTACAGGCATTTCAAAAGAAATGGTGCGTTAAAACAGGTTTTAAGGCGCGCCAAACCTCCCCAATTCCATTGCGATCTTTGGGTCCGGTAGTTAGTCATATTAGGGATGCTAAGGGGATAATCTCAGTATATCAACCAGCCAAACACTAATCAAAGCAAGAACTAAAAAAAACATTTATCAGTTTGATAACTTAAACTTAAAAATTTTCATCAATTTGATAAAGGTCGCATCAATAGAATATAACATGCTAAAGCAATTGACAATTGAAGTGTACAAATAACGAGTGTTCCCATTATATGAATTTCACAGAAATTAGATTGGACGAGGAGGAAAATCTAATTAAAATCATCATGTACCCTCATCCATTCTTGTTTCTAAACAAAGGGTCCAAGTGAAGGCATACGTCCCAGAAGACAGCGTTCTAAACTTTCCTGATGTTGCATTGTAAGCTCCGTCTTTGTTCAAAACTGTTTGGTCAAAAACGTATGTACTTCCCTCCTTTATATTTCCTATTAAGTTTACTGCCTCGTCCGAATAGTATGCAGAAAAAGCCACTTGTCCTGAATATAAAAACTTACAGTAACAAAGAGTACGTCTAATATGGTTTGGTTTTGTAAGCCAAAGTTTCCGTGACTTAATGCAACAAATTGATTCTTCAAATAGGAAAAATGTAAACTACTTCCTTCTCAAATACTAGTAGTACGTCACAAATGTTTTTCATTGATAGACGACAATAAGATGCGTCGTAATTGAACATGTCGCGCACAACCTACATTAACAAGCGCCAAATATAAAATCATCAATGAGAAACAACAAATAGCCTTCAACTCCACCTGCGATTGATGCGGACCGTCATCAATTGGCACAAATATTAAAGAAATATAAAATATAAGATTCAATATATCCACCAATTATTACCGAAAGACCCATTTCTAGATGTAGAACAAATTTTAAAAACAGCACAGGAACAAACAAAAACTTTGACAAGAACTGCTGGCTAAGGACCGACAAATTGAAAACGTGACGGTCTTTTGACGGGGTTTTGGAGACCAACCAATGTCTATATACTTACTGGGCTTTTAATTGAATATACTGCTGTTTGCATTAACAAATAATGATGTTCCACAAGATAATACCTAATATTATATACTCATATAAAAGTCTTTATTGTGATTCGCTTAGACGCAGTCACGTGACATGTGATATTTTGCTGGGTCAAGCGGCAATCGTTGGGTCATATGGTAAGGTCACCCTCTCATGAGATTTTGCACGTGAGCCCCACATGTTTTCTTTAACATTTAATATGCTGTAATTTTTCCGATGCAAAAAGGTTCAAATGTCCGTATGATTGATTTTTTTTCATTTAAATATTCGATATAATATAACAGTTATCACCCTAGATGATATGTGACCCGGCATTTCTTTCCCCTCGAAAAGTAAGGTCACCCTCGGGGCAAGCCCTCGTGTGACCTTACTTTCTCGGGGAAAGAAACCACCGGGTCACATACCAACTAGGGTGATAATTGTATAAGGGTCATCAGAACAGTTCGAACTTTTTGGAAAAAACTCTTAGTATATGCACAGCACTTACGATATATTATCTGGACAAATAAAGTAAAGTAGGACCTAGATATGGACACATCTTATTACATTGACACACTTTTTAATTGAAGATTGCGCAGTTCGGGGTCTTTTTTCGTACAAAATGGGTTTTGAAGAAGGACAATATTTATAGTTCAATTTAGGTTTTCATTTGTTGTTGAAATGAACTCTATAGTAAGACAGAGCTCTCTAACTTTGTTTTCTTTAGCAAACACGTTGATGGAATTTCTAATTTTTTGTGAGTGCTAAATTTCTACATGTGAATCCTGAAGAACTCCAAAAGAACTGAAGGAGATTCTTAACTCTAAATCAGTTTCCTCTTGTAACAGTATCAAAACTTTCGATGTCACCACACTTCTATTACACATGAACAACTGAAATCACGATTGGCATAACTTATTAAACGCAGTTTTGACAAAAAGAATGGAAAACGCAGGTACAAATGTGTGGTAGTCGATTACACTATTAAAGACTTACATTGTGATCAATGAGTCTAAGAAAAAGAACAAATGTACTGAAGACCAAATAATCGACATGCTCAATTTTCTTATCCACAACATATTTGTTCAGTTTGGTGGTCGTGTTTTTCAGCAAACAATAAGGATTCCAATGGTACTAATTGTGCACCTTTGCTTGCAGATTTGTTTCTTTATTCATATGAAGCAGAATTTTTACATACACAAAAAAGATCGTAGACCGGATTTCTCTTTTAACCTCACTTTTCGTTATATTGATGATGTCATCACTGAACAATTTTCGATTTAGTGACTTTTTACATCTCATATATCCTTTAGAACTTGAGATAAAGATACAACAGATTCTAGGAAGTCTGCTTCATATTTAAAACTTCATCTCGAAATAGACTCTCAAGGAAAACTTTCAACAAAACTCTATTAAATTGTCAACTTTCCCTTCTTGTGTAGCAACATTCCGTCAGCTCCAGCTTATGGAGTTTACGTTTCACTACTGATTCGTTACTCCAGAGCTTGTGGTAATTATATCGCTTTCCTTGACATAGCGTCATTTTTGACACAAAAATTGTTATCCATAGTTATGTTGTCGTCACTCAAGACATTTTACGGTAGACATCATGCGCTCATACACAAATATGGGATTTCTCTCTCTCAGATGAGTGCAGATGATGGTTTGTCATAGGGTTTTGTTCTGTCTTCCTTTACCGGGTTTGACACACTGAATTGGAAATTTACAGCGCGACGGTTGTGCTATAGCAGGCAAGAACCGCTTTCTCTTCCGGAGCACATAAGTTCACTCTCATTACGGCTAGAGTTCGCATTGTTTATTGATATTCAGTAGTTTTTGCGTTTCCGTGTTTTATATGTTGTATGTTTTTTCGTCCTGTCCTTGTTTGTGTTTACTGGTTTTGTCTCTGCCCTTTCGGACTTTGACATTCGGATGCCCCATGACACCTCTGCTTCTTTATGCATATCAGTCCATTTTCAAATGTGTAATATATATAACTCCTGACTTGGTCTATACTCGCACCTTTATTTTGTTAAACTTTGTGCCCCCAGGATTTAATTTGAATTATGGAACGTACACATGCAGTTATATAAGAAAAAAGTAAAGAGACACCAATGGAGCATTCGAGTGACAAAATCTGAAAGGTTAACGACAAAACTGGTTAACACAAACAAGAACAGCATGAGGAAACACAAACACAAAATCAACCGAACGTAAATTAACAACGCGAACTCAAGTTGTAACAAGCGTGAGCCCAGGCGCTCCGGAAGTGTAAGCGCTTCGAAAGTTCGAATAAATAATATACCTGTATTAGAAATAAATTTGGTAAAAAATGCAGTATCAAGGGACCCACATTTTCAATTTTTGTCTTTTTACGGTAAATTGTTCAGTTCAACTTTTTTCCAAAATTATCATTGTACATGTAAATCTGTTTTTTTTTTCTATTTTTGTTACTTTTGTTAGTACATACTTACCTAAAAAATATTCATTTTCATATAAGTTTTGATTTTCTTGAATTTGGTAAACTTCTAATGTTTTGTTCATAATTTGTTTATGTTTTGAATTAAATGTTTATTTTCTTTATATCGTTCATACCTGTCTCCTCTTTAAACATCAGCCAGCCAGAAAATGTTGTCCGAATTTCATCCTCCTTGCTGCGTATCCTCCCTTGATGTTTGTATATGTTCCGAAGGTAAACTTCTTGGCCTTCTTCTACGTGTACAATCACAAAACCAGTAGAACAAGCGTCATCATATCGTGCTTCAGTGTCCACTGCTAACTTTCCGTACACAGACGAGCCTACCACGAGCTCGGATCCAAATTCACCGTAACCGTCTAGATAATGAAGCAATTTGATAAGATTAATATATTTCGATATATACACTAGGACAAAGGTAAATAAAGGTAATAACAAAACTACCGAACTTGAATGATCAATCTCATAGTCCAGAGAAAATGACAAAAACGAATCAGTTATACCGGAGAATTGGTGGATCGCAATGGTCCTGACTTGGTACAGGCATTTCAAACGAAATGGTGGGTTAAACCAGGTTTTATGGCGCCAAACCTCCCTCTTCCATTGCGATCTTAGGATCCGAAAGTTAGTTCCAGAATATGTCTAGGATTAAATCATATATTATCAATTACGGTGTTTACTCTCGTTATGACTTGAGTTCACGTTGTTGATTGCTATTCAGCAGTTTTTGTGTTTCTGTGTTTTATTTTGTCTGTTTATTTCGCCCTCTTCTTGTTGGTGCTTACTGGTTCTGTTTTTGTACTTTCGGACTTTTGATATTCGGATACCCGATGGTACCTCTGCTAATTTAAAATACCACAAACTGATGTTAACGTTCGATAAGTTCTCTTTTGTTCAATTTGTACCCCCTTAATAAGCAGTTATGAGCGTTGAAGGCAACGTGTTTGTCCCTTAAGTGATATTAATTTCTAACTTAAAACCATATACTAAATATTTATTTTTGTAGACATCAAAGTTCGTGGTTTCCATAAAAAAGATATTTCATTGAATTTAAATATCCTTGTTTGCACTTGTTCCTATAAGGAATTATATAACATTTACACTGTGTTTGATTCTTATTTTCTTATTAGACTTCAACCATCAAAAACAACAACAATTGTTACACCACGAAAAACATTGAAACCACCTTGACAGTAGATTGTACACCAAACATCTAAGGAAAACATAATTTATAAAGCTTGTACCATCATATATTCTTGAACCTGCACATAGGGTCCAAGTGAATGCATAAGTTCCAGAGCACGGTGCTAAAAACTTTCCTGTTGCCGTACTGTAAGCTTCGTCATTGTTGTACACAGTTTTGCCAAATACATATGTACTTCCATGCTGGATATTGTTTGAAAGTTCGGCTGCACTTTCCAAATAGTATGCAGAGAAAGCTACAGGTCCTGAAAATGACAAATAACACACTCATCTTCCAAAGTAAAATTGGTCTATTTGTTTACGTGAAAATAATACGAATGAAGATTTTCAATTTAAAAGCTGTTTGTAACAGCTTACTCAAGATATTTCTCTCAATTATAAAATTGCTCAGTTTTGCATGAGTTTGTCTAATTGAACTTGTTGCTAAAAATTGTTTCTACTGCAATATGCATTTCAAACAAAAAGCATAGAACACTCGATATTTTAGTTTATAAGGTCTTGTTTAAATATATAGAACATATCAATTTGGCATTCTTATAAACTGAATGAAATACACATACATGAAAAAAGGCCTTATAAAACTAACTTTAACCGACATAAAGTCCATTTTTAATTCCAGCTTTTTATAAAATAATCACCATTAACTATTTGCGTTAAAAAAGTGTTGTCCAGCATAAATAGAAAAATTTGTGATAAACCACTGTTCACATGACCTTAAATAAACACAGTAAACCTAGGTAAGGTGAGTTTTTTGTCAGACGGGAAGCCCTTAAAGATGTTCAAATAACATTTTTTTTTAGTAAAAATGTTCTTACAAAAAGGAACACAAACAATTCTGAAGTACTATTAAAACATTATAGATTATATTTTATGACAGAAAGCAGTTTTTGATAACACGATATGCAGATATTTTTTGAGGTATTAAATTATATATGATCCAGCTCACAATGCGAATGGGACCAGCATTTTACACTCAATAATTAGTCTATCCTCTTTTTGACTGCATTATTTCTGCAGTTTTCTCTAGACAAAAATACTTTCCGTTTACATGTTCAGCTTTTATTTTTGTTTTGCACTATATTCTTCTTAAAGTGTGAATTTCATTGTGTTTAAAAAACAAAATGAAAAATGAAAGATTCGTTGTCTTTTAGTCCCTCCTTGTTAAGCGTCTTTGAATATTATAAATTTCGACCTGTTTATTGTGATAAATTTGTCGTTTAACGCCATGTATATGATTAAGCCTGCTATATTTTTAATTTATGAGTACAAAAAGTACTCAGTCATCAACACCCTGATTGATCAGCAAAGAATTAATATAGTTCAATTCTAGCTCTTATATTCTCGTCATGAATTAATCAATTAAGCGTGAATTTTTCTATGATACATCATACCTGTCTCGTCTTTAAACATCAGCCAGCCAGAAAATGTTGTCCTAGTTTCTGAGTCATTGCTGAGTATCTTTCCTTGGTGCAGATTTGTGTTCCGAAGGTATACTTCCTGGTCTGCTTCTACATGTACAATGACAAAACCAGTAGAACAGGCGTCGTCTAAAAGAACTTCGGAGTCCACCTGTAACTTTCCGTACACAGAAGAGCCTACCACGAGTTCGGATCCAAATTCACCGTAACCGTAACCGCCTAGAAAAATGGACATCTTATAAAACCCTTCATCGACCCGATTCTAATAAAATGTTTATTTTAGTTGGTGCTATTCGGATTTGATATCTATTTATTGTATTAAACAGAAATGACTGCGTGAAATTTTATTTAAAGCAGATGAAGCGTTTACTAGCAAGTATCGTAGAAATTTTCCGTAAACATAAGGGCATAATACCACAGGAAATTATTGATACCCTTCAGCCTATGGAATCTACAAATAAAAACTAACTAATACATGATTTGTTTCTGGGGACCTTGGAATGCACCATGTTGTTATATCTGACACACGAAAAATGTTATTTAGCAAAAAGCTTTGCTGTTGCATTATTATTGTCAATTTTCTTTCATATGGGTGCAGATGTTTGTCATAGGGTTTGGCTTTATCTTCCTTTACCACAGTTGACACACTGAATTGGAAATTAGCAACACGACGGGTGTGCAACAGCAATCAGACACTGATTACTCTTCCGGAGCACCAGTGTTCACTCTCATTACCACTGAAGTTGGCGTTGATTATTGAAATTCAATGGTTTTGTGCTTTCGTGTTTTGTACGTTGTCCGATTTTTGTCCTCTCCTTGTTTATGTTAGCTGGTTCTGTCTCTACCCTTTCGAACTTTTGACATTCAAATGACCAATTGGTACCTTCTTCTAATAGAAAACATTTTTTTACTTGTACTAATATAGAAAAATACGAAACTTCTAAAGGTTAGATGAGTATAATTGTTGGTCTTTCATTGAGTTTTGCTTGGTCCTCGAATTTCCTATTTGATATCAACATGTGATTGGTGTCAGGTCCCCTTTTATAAGCAGATCTGATCATCAGAGCAGACTGCGGTCTCCTTTGACCTAATTGAATTTCACTCTTTTGACAGCCAAAGCTGGCCAGAATAGCTGACGTAAATATAATAAAATAAGTTTACTTTGGTACAGATAAGAACTAGACCGACCTGTAAGTTGTGAAATATAAACCGAATATGCAGATGATTTTAAAATGTTCGTTTCCAAATAAGTGGGGGTGGAAAGGGGGGACGGTGATACGGTGGCTGAAGGGGCGGGGAGCGGTGGTTGAAGGGGCGGGGAGCGTTGTTAGAATAGACGGGGGACGGTGGTGGAACAGGCGGTGGTAATCTAGCATGGTCGGTGGTGTAGCCGTTTTAGACTTTTGTACATGCTTCATAATTGTGTCATTATTGTATGTTCTTAATCTATTATGATACAATCTGTATTTTGCTTGCCAAAAGTAACATTAAGTGATGTTTTAATGCCCGATTTTTTATATTATCGGAATCGCAAGCTACCAGACGATCACATCAAGGCACTTTTATGCTTTAGGGAACAACACGGAAAGGGTGTTAGGCATAGAAGTGTAAGGTCATAAATTGTGATTCATAAAAATTGTAATTTTTGTGAACACTTTAAGTACAAAATTTTTACGTATTTTCACATGGAAGAGGTAGGTTTTATGCCATAAAACTTGGTTCAACCCAACGTTTCCTTTGAATGCCTATTCCAAGTCAGGACCATTGCGATCCTCCATTTCCCCGTTGTGCTTGCCTTGATTTGTCTTTTCCAATGGACATTTGAGATTGATCCTTCAAGTTGTAGTTTTTATTACCTTTATTCTTTAAACAAGAGGCTCCCAGGAGCATAAATCGCTCACCTGGTCTTGATGTCAACCCTATGTTTGGTAGAGCTAAATGAGCTGAACATTTAAGCAAGCAACAGTTTTTCTTTATCTACTATAGTTTTCATTCTGTAGGCCAAAAACACAAAAATCGTAATTTTGGGGCCGTAACCCCCTATAAGGGGTCATCTGACAACTTCGACCCTATGGAGACTTTTGTGGAGCTTTATGCGCTGAACATTTAAGCAAGCAACAACTTTTCTCTATCTGCTATAGTTTTCATTCTAAAGGCCAAAAACATGAAAAAGGTTATTTTAGGGGCCATAACCCCTATTAAGGGTCATCTGACAACTTCGACCCTATGGAGACTTTTGTAGAGCTAAATAAGCTGAACATTAAAGCAAGCAACAGCTTTTCTCTATCTGCAATAGTTTTCATATTATAGGGCAAAAACATGAAAAAACGCTATTTTTCACCTTTAAGGGGCTGTAACCCCTATAAAGGGTCATCTGACAATTTGGACCAAATGGAGACTTTTGTAGAACTTTTGATGTTGAAGCAGTAGGGTGGCATCAGATTTCATCTATCTCTTATACTTTTTGATTTACAAGCCAAAAACAGTATTCTGACCCCCCTGGTCTATTTTTTACAACGGCGGCCATGTTTTTCGACGGATCAAAAATCCCCACTCAAGTTTTGTGCAGGATACCCTAAAGTACCACCGGACCAAATTTGGTTTGAATCTATTCAGTAGTTTCAGAGGAGAAGAAGTTTGAAAAAGTTTACAGACGACGACGACGACAGACGACGACGACGACGACGGACGCCAAGTGATGGCAATAGCTCACATGGACCAGGTGAGCTAAAAAGTGACATCAAAATCCGAACACACAGTCGCATAAAATACCACCGGACCAAATTTGGTTTAAATCTATTCAGTAGTTTCAGAGGAGAAGAAGTTTGAAAAAGTTTACAGACGACGACGACGACAGACGACGACGACGGACGCCAAGTGATGGCAATAGCTCACATGGACCAGGTGAGCTAAAAAGTGACATCAAAATCCGAACACACAGTCGCATAAAGAAATATACATGTATGTCTGCGATATGTGGGTTTAATTTTGACATGTTTTACGAAATTATGAATATTAAATAGTGGATATACATGTTGAAATAGAACAAACAACAACAAATATTTCTTAAATAAACTGTTTTTTATGTATATTGTGGGCATTGTGTGCATTTTTGTTACGCACAATCACTCCATATATATCCTTCTTTTTTCTAACGGTTTATATTGATAAAGAAAAAGAAATCCGTTGTTATGAAATCTGATGGTTTATCTACGCTCTAAGGTTTTTCCTAGCCCAAACATAGTTTGACCTTAGTCATAATTTCTTTTCACGTTCGGCATTTTTTGTTTTATTGTTATATTACGCTCTTTACATTCGTATAGTGTTCGGAATTTTCAATTTGGATTTTTTGGTAGAGTGCCTTTGCACGATGAGCCTTGAATAGACGAAACACGCGTCAGACGTATTGTCTGGAACTTAGCTGCAATTTTTATTTATTTTTACTATAATCAACTAAAGTCATTTATTTACCGAAAATGGCTAGCGCATATTAAGGCAGTCTTGGTTGATAGACTGTCTTATATTGGTATCCTTGAAAATAGTGGCAGGTAACAGTGTAGTTTTCGGTCAAAGGTCATGATCATCTAGAGAATACCGTTCGGGGTAGATCGAGACTTGAGGCAAGTATCTGCCACAAATAGTTATCATGTTCCAAGCGTTTTTATCATGTTTTAGGGACCTTTATATAAAGTCTTATAAGCAAGGAGGCCTAACCGTTTATCGAGAAATATGGTCCGTTAAAAGGTGTTTCACGGTTTTTGTGGTCCGTTAAAGTCGCCGTGACAGTCCGTTAACCAGGTATAATCGAGAAATAACACTGAAGGTCAGTAACTAATTTGTTATATCATAATTAATACGCATTTTAGATTTATAAAAATTACATCTGTCAAAATGAAAATGAATGACTGTTCGATACGATTTGCATTTGTGTAAAAATAGTTCTTTAAAACTTCATAAAATGAAAAGGCGTGTGGCTCCTTAGTATTTTAAAGGTCGAAAATGTAAACATGTTTACCTCATTTTTATCAATTTCTCTTTTTATATAACAAAACATATTTTTTGGTTGATATCCATAGAAAGTACTATAATGTATCAACATTCTGTTTAATTTTCAATGCTCTATGTTATATAATAATTTTGTAATAGGGGAAAAGTAATAAAATATGGTCCGTTAAGGGCTGATGACATATTATTTTGTCCGTTAAGTTGGTCCGTTAAGTGCCTGTGACAAAATATTATGTCCTTTAAATAGCATAAATAGATAGAAGATTAAAATAGTTTTGTTTGATATGACATATCATAATTTTACTATAAGGAGTGAACGCTAGTATATAGAAGAAAAGACAAAATTCATGTGGATTTATCGAAACTAAAATACATATGTCCGTTAATACTGTTGTGTATCATTAGTTAATATTTGTGTTGAAATTAATGCTTTATAGCTCAGATGCTCTATCTGTTGACCAAAATAATGAACTACTCATTAAGGAACAAGACTTTGTATTAAGAGGTAAACGTTTTATTGATCAGTAATTTAAAGCATTTCAATTTATTATACTTCAGTAGATTTTTTCTATATAAAATACAGGTTAACATTTTAACTATTACATTTTGAATTTGTTAAAAGAACTATTTCCCTAGGGATATAGCAAAAACTATTTCCCTAGGGTAATAGTACCGTAATACAATTTCGCGGGGTTTTTGTATAATTGGCAGTAGGTGTGGCTAGAGTATACGGTATACAAGGTTAAGATTGAGCAGTAGGCGTGGCTTTGGTTAAGTTGTTTACCGATTCAGTATAATAAAACAATTGTTCACTGGTCATTCGGAAAACAGTACATTTGTTTCCCCTCGGTACTTACCATTTCCCTCGGCGCTGCGCACCTCGTGAAATAGTAAGTACCTCGTGGAAACAAATGTACTGTTTCCCTCATGACCAGTCAACAATTGTATAATGTATATATCCCAATTAGCAAGGTTTACCCTTTATCTATTTTTTTCAATATCTCTCCTGTCGCTTTTTATATTTTTTTTTCATAAATAAATGTAACACTATATTATTCTATTTGTATCATTTATGTAAGTATTTCCAAATAAAATACATTTAAATAAAATTAATAATTGTGTTCATATTTATTTCTTTTGCAACAAACTCGTGTAAATATTATAGGCATTTATATTATATTAAAAATAATACAAAAATTCTGGAAAACCAATCATTACAATCTTCTGACAAAGATATCATCGATTTTGCCAATTATAATAATTGGGATTCGCTATATTAAGGTTTATTTCCATCAGACCTGCATTTTCAAAATGTGAGACATGCATCATTAACGGACCTAAAAAGTGTCACGTGCCTCTTAACGGACCATGTTTCTCAAAGTAATACCAATTTTGGCATTTTTGTCCCAATATTTATATTTTGGTTCAGAAAATCCGTCTCTTATGTTTTTATTGTGCAAGTAGCACAAGACTTACTACCAAAAAAAAATGTTTCAATGACGAAAATAACGTATTTTAATGCATTTTCGTCATTATAAGGACACATTTTGGCAGAGGGTAGGTCTCCGCCTTTTCGTTTTGCGAAGAAGTGTCAAATCAAATCAAAATGGTTTTTGCGGGAAGTTTTTCGTGAATAAAAACCATTTGGACACATCTATCACAAGTTTTACTTATTTACTATATTTTAGCTTCAGAGTTAATTTCGTAAAAATAATTTTTTTTTTCATAAAACTACTTAACGGACTGCCTCATGCAACATATAACGGACAAACCGTAATGTTAACCTATGGTAGAAACACGTAACGGTAACGGACAAAATGCCTCGATAAACGGTTAGACCTCCTTGATAAGGCTACGTTGTGAAAATAACTGGCCACGGGTGAAACTATAGGGACGGGGTGCGGGGAGAAACTTCAAAGGGGGCGGGGAGCGGTGAGCGGGGAGATAGGGGGCGGGGAACGGGGGGAAAGGAGGCGGGGAGCGGGGATTCTATACCCCCCTTTCCACCCCCCCAAATAAAGAAAAGTAAGAACTTGAAATCATTGTCAGCCCATTTGAATGCTTATTGTTTGTTTAAGAATATCAAAATGTGCCTGGGGTATGTTTTTGCCATTCATAACAAAAGTTTCCAAGTGTTTGACATTGCATGTCGTGTAAATTTTGTTATCGGCTGGTAGTTGAACTTTTGATGCGAGTTTTCTTATCATTTCATTTGTTTTACGTTTCTTTAAAATTTCTTAGATAAAACAGGTAAACTTGTATGATAAGTCTTGAATTGAACTATTAATCAACCTTTCAAAAAGTATTTTTATCATAACGTATGTAACAAGCTCCCCATGCTTGCACGTTGAACAAAAACAATATCCTTGGGAGAATATAGTTTAATCACCTCCTTACTTCAGAAGAACCTATATTTTATCAAAGCATCTTAATTTATAACTGAAAAGAAAAAGGACACGAAGACATTGAAAAGAAACAACAAGGTAAATCTTTATCTACAGTACCGTCGTTGAAAGTTGAATTTGCACAAAGGGTCCAAGTGAAGGCATAAGTTCCAGAGGACGGCGCTCTAAACATTCCTGTTGTCTCACTGTAAGCTCGGTCTTTGTTGTAGACAGTCTGGTCAAATACATATGTACTTCCCTCTTCTATATTGTCTGTTAAGGTAGCCGCCTCTTCCGAGAAATATGCAGAGAACGCAACTGGTCCTGAAAATGAAAATGATCAATTTAAGTTATTAATTTAATACTAATTGGACATCCGAATTCCAAATGTTCGAAAGGGCAGAGATAAAACAATCAAACACAAACAGAAAGAGCATAACTTATAACACATAAAAAGAACTGAAAAGGAATCAACATCGCAAAATGAAGTTTTATCAATTTGATCTCAGGGGGGAAATGATATTCATTACTTTATTGCCTTGGAATTCGAATGTCCAATTAGTATTAAACTGCTTCTTTTATATTTGTACATTCATTTGACATATGATTTAATAATAAAAAGAAATAATGGAGTCCATGGGCACAAAAATCATTCATTTACAATAAACAAAAACAAGATGATCTGATCAAAAGCTGAAAAATATGAGGAACAAACTTTATTGTATTAATAAAGTGAAGGTTTTAGTAAAATTGTATTTGAACTAAAAAGTCCCAATAGATAAAGTCTCTATTTTTCTATTTCAAATGCAGTTATCAAGAGAAAACAATGGGTCCGGTCCTATAAAAAACTAAACTAAAACCACACTTTATGTCCACTTTAGCAGTGGAACGGGTGTGCTATAGCAGGCAGGAACTGCTTACTCTTCGAGGGCAACTGAGTTCACTCTTGTTACGACTTAAGTTCGTGTTATTGATTTCCGTTCATTTGAATTTGTGTTTTGTTTTTCTTCGTGCACGTAAACCAAACTGAACAAATATGTTGTCGATAAGAAAATTGAGCATGTCGACTATTTGGTCTTCTGTATATTTGTTCTTTTTCTTAGATTCATTGATGACAAAGTAAGTCTTACTGTAATCGACTACCGGATATTTGTACCTGCGTTTTCCATTCTTTTTGAAAAAAAAACTACCTTTAATCAGCTGTTTCAATCATGATTTGAGTTGTTCATGCAGAATAGAAGTGTAAAGAGTAGAGAAATCGAAAGTTTTGATGCTGTTGTATGATTGAACTGATTTAAAGCTAAGAATCTCCAATAGTTCTTTCGAATTGTTCAGATTCCACATTCGATCGACATAATTTCTAGAATTACACCAATCGTAATATTTCTGGAGGCTGGATTTCATTGCCGTTAGTTTTGAAGTCAGCAGGACTGAAAGAGGTTTAGTTGTACATTTTGATGACCCTGCAATGAAGCGCTGTCTGTATGGATTTTTATGTAATTTAGAAATCCAATACATGGATGGAACATCATCATTGTCAGCACCAACAGAGAGCCCAAGGAGGAAATGACAAATTTGTGATTGTCAATATTTTCCTCCCTAAACAATGTTTTAGCTGTGTATTTGGTTCTACTGCTGGTACAACCAACCCCTTTTTCAGCTGTCAAGCAGTCAATATAGTGTTTCTTGCACACAAAAATGATGTTATCTGGTGCTTAGTTTGCAGGTACATCAACATATTAGTCATGGAAGGTGGACAGTGTTTCTGTAACATCAGCATTGTTAAAATTGGATGTTGCTTTAGTGCTCATTAAGCCATTCAAAGAATTGTTTCTTTTCAAATCAATGACCTCACAGCTCAAAAAACTCAGACAACGCGACATTTTCATTCTCCTTTTTTATCTAAGCTCATTTCCTGGCATAGTCTTCAACTGAATCCATAATTGTTTTAAAATTATGGTTCCTGTCCTCACGATATTTTGCAATTGGTCCTTTAGCAAACACATCGCTTTTGATATATTTACATTTCTTCTTAATAAAATGCATTGTCTCTACCAGATACATGTAGATATATATCGAATCATGGAAATATTAAGGGGGTTTGCTCCTGTATATAAAGGTAATAACAAAACTACCGAACTTGAATGATCAATCTCATAGTCCAGAGAAAATGACAAAAACGAATCAGTCATACCGGAGAATTAAAGTAAATAAAAATGGATAAAATTGCATCTTTTGTAAAGAATATGGACAAATGATCAAAATAAACAAGAAAAAAATGTAGGTCCATGTGCTCGTTTTTATGCTATTAGCGTTTTTAATTTTGGCGGGAAATATGTTCACTAGATTTTTCATTACTTTTGCATTGTCACAGATTGGTATCTTTAAACTCTATAAAATGTATGACAGAGTAAATAAAATTTCATAACAAATTGTGAACTGCATATTTGGTGGACATATTTTTGAATAAGAAAAAGAAAATAGGGGGTTCATTGGCAAAAAAAAAACCCCGAGGATCTCGAAAATCTGACAAAAATCTCAAAATATGAGGAACAAACCTCCTAAATACTTCCATGATCGAATCAAATGAATTTGCTTCCAAGTATTACGACATTAAACCTCTAAGTTAATTTTATAACGACACAAGAATAAACATATTGGACTCAAAACGCCTATGTAAATAAAGGTAATAACAAAACTACCGAACTTGATTGATCAATCTCATAGTCCAGAGAAAATGGCAAAAACGAATCAGTCATACCGGAGAATTGGTGGATCGCAAGTATTAGGAAAAATTATTGAACTGAAATATCTTGTCATCTTGTCTGGTATTTCTATGACGATTTTACTTACCAACATTTTGTCTGTCCACGTTAATAAGTTTCATTCCGTCATCTGTCAGGTTTGAACTCAGTGTATCGTAGCAGTATAGTGAATAATGTTTAGAGACAGGATGGTAACTGCCTAATAGACATTTCTTGTTCTGAAAACAGGTCAAGGAACAGTCAATTGTGGACTCTACTAATCCTTCCCAAAGTTCACTTTCTGTATAAACTACGCTCTGTTGACGAACAATCGAATACGAAGTTTGCGCAGTGCCGACAAGGGAATGCTAGACAAACAAACATATCAAATGCAACAAAGTGCTTATTGGAAACATTCTAATTCCTGTACCCACTACAGGTGCAGGAGAAGTCACATTGAACTAGTTAATTTGTATGACTTATTTTGCCAAGGTGATATATATTGATTTAAAACAGAGGGCGGGAATGATTTTATTCCTTTTTACTTTCATAAACAATTCATAGGTCAAAGATATCATTTTTTCATAAGATCTTATCTCATAAGAAATATAATTTCTTCTAATCTACTACTGTAAAGCTCTTATCTTTGAAGAATTATCATGAAAACAATCTATATTCAAAGTTCTGAGGACGAAATATATATGATAAAGGTAATAACAAAATTATCGAACTTGGAGTATCAATCTCAATGTCCAAGAGAAAAGACAAAACATGGATAACACACAGGAATAGTTATAAATCGCAATGGTCCTGACTTGGTACTTGAATTATTCCCTTACGTTCTAATAAACAGACATTACAGTCATGATCAGAGTATGAGTTCTGTAAAACATGCAAAGTAATGGTGTCGACAAAACTACCGAACTTGAATGATCAATCTCATAGTCCAGAGAAAATGACAAAAACGAATCAGTCACACCGGAGAATGGGTGGATCGCAATGGTCCTGACTTGGTACAGGCAATTCAAACGAAATGGTGGGTTAAACCAGGTTTATGGCGCCAAACCTCCCTCTTCCATTGCGATCTTAGGATCCGGTAATGACCATAGAACACAACATAGTTGTGAGACACAATAGGGATATTGAGGTGATCATCTCAAAGTAATGGTGTCGACAAAATATATGTAATGTATAAAATCTTAATATCAATACATTAAATCTCTAGAAAAAGTAGTTTAATGATTTTTAAATAAAAGATAAAAAAGGTAAAATTCTGATAAATAGGCTTGATTTTCAACATAGCTTTTTACATTGTGGCTGTTTGTGTAATTTTATATGTTGTTTGCAATTGGTACATGTAAACGTATCTTCCTTTCAGTCGTTCATTTTTACTGATTGTGTGATAACGTTGTCAGGGAGATAAAGGACACGACGGATTATAGGAAGTCTGCTTCATATTTAGATCTACATCTTGAAATTGACCCCCATGGAAGACTTTTAACAAAGCTTTATAACAAACGTGATGACTGCAACTTTCCAATCGTCAACTTTCCCTTTTTGTGTAGCATTATTCCGGCAGCTCTTGCGTATGGAGTCTTCGTATCACAGTTGATTTGTTACTCCAGAGCATGCGAAAATAACATCGATTTCCTTGCCAGAGCGTCACGTTTGACACAGAAATAGCTGACACCGGCTTATGTTGCTCCACGCTTGCTGTCTTCACTCAAAATATTTTACGGAAGACACCGTGCACTCGTAGACAAATATGGGATTTCTATCTCTCAAATGAGTGCAGATGTTGGTTTGTCGTAGAGATTTGTTTTGTATACTTTTACCATATTTGATCCACTGAATTGGAAATTAGCAACACAACGGGTGTGCTATAGCAGACAGGAACCATTTACTCTTCCGAAGCACCTGAGTTCACTCTTGTTTCGACTTGAGTTCGCGTTGTTGATTTCTGTTCGGTTGATTTTGTGTAATGTGTTTCTTCGTGCCGTTTTTGTTCGTGTTTACCGGTTTCGTCATTACCCTTTCGGACCTTTGACACTTGAATGCCCCATTGGTGCCTCTTTGCTTCTGCAATTGGTCCATGGTCTAAATAAAATGCATAATATTCAAATCCAGTCCTGAGATAGTCACAGATAGACCCCCTTCTAAAACAAGGAACATAAAACATAAAAAAGACAAGTACAAACGAAAGCTTTGTCATCGATTCCTGGCTTAAGACAGGAACATATGGAGTTTGGTCAGGTTTATGTCAGTCTGTAGTTAAAAAAAAAAACCTTCACAAACAAACAAACAAATAGAAGAAAAGACATACTAAAGTTCCAATCAAATATTGTTATCCCGAAAAGACAAAAAAAAAAAATCGTCACAACAAAAGAAACAGCAAAACAGAACCAAACAAAAAAACACATATAACAACCAAACTGCAGTCAGAAATGTGAACTCAAGTCGAAACCAAAGTGAACTTGGGTGCTCCGGAAAAGTCAGTAGTTCCTACTTGCTATAACACACCCATTACGTTGTCAGACATTGATTTAAAAGTGAGGCAAATCCGGATGCTTAAACATTATTGTAAATTGTGTTAAATGACATAATGTTTACCTGTTTCGTCGTTACCCTTTCCATGGTTCAACCCACCATTTCTTATGAAATGCCCGTACCAAGTCAGGACCATTGAGATCTTTAATTTCTCTGTTATGTATATATTTGCCGTGTTTTGTCTTTTGTTCTTGGATATATAAGATTGATCAGTCCAGTTCGGAAGTTTTGTAGTTACCTTTATTTGCTATCTGCCGCACGGACATAATACAACCTTTTAGCAACATAAAATATAACACTGTTTTATACTATCTTTCAAGTTTTAACTGTGCATAAAAAATGCGTAAAAGAAGATATAGTGGAAGGATTATAATATATTTTAAAACAATTACTCATGATATTACATTTATTTCAAATGGAACAACTTCACGAAGTAGAATATGAGTGAAACTTAACAAATATCTTTGTTCCAATCACAAGAATATCATTATTTTTGCGCACAAATTTTACCATAAATACCTTCTGATTATTATAAAATATGATTCTTATTTTCTAAAAACTGAAGAAAAAACTATTTTGCAGCACAGAGTATTTTGTAATTAATCGGTGGATTAAATGCTAGGTGCGGTCATTAACCTGATTTTCTAATTCAAGACTAATTTGGTTTCACAGTTTGATATTTGTTATTTCCCCTGTTCTATAATCTTCATAATCATATAGTGTTTGGTATTTTATACCTTGGGTAAACCATCTCGGTTGAGTCTTGAATAATCGAAACGCATGTCAGGCGTAACAAAACTTATTGTCCGGAACTTTGTTTTATTTTCTTTAGAAATAAATAAATAGATATGATAGGCAACATTTATTACCAACTTTGAATCTAATTATGAAATTAAAAAAAAATAATATAGATGTTGCATAGGGAAAATCTTGATCAAACTATATACATAGATTTATTTTCTATAATGGTAGAGGAACAGAGAGGGAAAGTCGAATTATGAAGAATAAAGACTTGTATATATATATATATGTTACAGTCATTTTCTTAATTCAGGCATTTTGTAAAATGCCTTAATATTTTCAGGCATTTTATATAATGCCGATAGGACTTAGTCATTTTATAAAATGCCTAAAATATCAGGCATTTTACAAAATGCCTGATTTTAGAAAATGACTGTTTTTATATATATATATAAAGATATCTCAGGTTCAAGTCGAAGAAAAAAGAATATTAATAGACTCTTCACTGACAGACAGAAAATGTAAGATTTTGACCAGTTGTCTTTCTTGTTAAGTCTTAAAATGTGTCAGGTGTAAATTTCATTTATAAAAGACTTTTTGAAAGAAACTAATTAATTATATATATTTATTAAAATCAATATAAAGCCTTATCAAGAAAAATGTGCTTTAGAGTTTTATCGAAACCGATAATCAGACCGAAAAGAGACAAAAAAGAAATGCGGTATAAGTGTGCGCGACTCAACCAACATTAGGAAACTGCAATTTAAAAAGTCACAATGGAAAACAGCCAGTAGTCTTCAACATGACCAAGGGTCGCTACTCGCCGTCTTGCATTGGCCAAGGACTACAAATTCAATACAAAAGATTCAAAACCAATACCTAAATTATCAACGAAAGACTCATTTCTGGACATACAACAAAAACAGATGGATGACAGGGGCAAGCCAAAGCTTTGACAAGGGTTCTTGGCTTAGGACAGGCACATATGAGATGTGGTTGTTTAGAGCCCTACCTTCCCCTGTTGCTAATCATGTACAAATCACAAAAAATAACACACACTTAAAATCTAATCCACAAAAGTTCAATGCATCAAGAGAGAATCTGAGATAAGAGAACTATATGAGAACACTTGCAGTTACTGACAGCTGGTTAAAAAACATTTATCGACTGATTTTAAAAAAAAAATCAAAAATATCGATTTTTTTAAAAATCCGATTAAACACTTGAAACAAATAATGATTTTGTGTTATAATTTCACACAAAACCGCTATATTTGATCACTTTAATTCTTACAAACAATACAATAGTGAAAATGTAATAGATTAATGGTTCAAAGTTACTATCAAATTATCAATATTTCTACCAAAAAACACCAAATCAAAATATTTTACTAAAATATTGAAACTGCAGAAATAGAATAAAGCAATAATAAATTTACAATTATGTAAATAAGCATATCGCTAAAACTGCTACAAAAACGAAGATTTTTAAAAGTGAAAATGAAAAATAACAATAAATTTTCATTCTGGTACGTCCACAAACATCAACCAGCCAGAAAATGTTGTCCTTGATTCTTCTTCGTTGCTGAGTATCCTCCCACCATGGTCGTTTATGTTCCGAAGGTAAACCTCTTGGTCTGCTCCTACGTGGACAATCACAAACCCAGTGGAACAGTTGTCGTCATATTTCATTTCGGTGTCCACCTTTAGTTTTCCGTACACAGATGAACCTACCACGAGTTCGGAATCAAATTCACCATAACCACCTACAGAGGGAAGCAAACTTTTTTTATGCATATACATTGTTATAATGTTTGGGATTATTGATAACGTTAAAACACTTTTTATGGAAAGAGCAGTGTTGATCATAACGGTCGTTTTTCAACTTGTAATTTATCAAGCGGATTTTTATTTAAACATTGCCTGTAAATGTATATATATTCAAAAGTTTCGTAATTACTCTACATCGCAGTCCGAAAACCGGTGGTATTTAAACAATAGAATGTGAGCTCTTCATCGGAAAAGATAGGAAAGTCAATTCGAATGTTTATCCTGGTTGTCAAGTGAATCAAAAGTTCTTTTTAGTACAAAATTTCTTCCAATTTTAAGTTATGCTGATAAAATAAACTTTTTTGAATTAAAAAGAGTTTTTAAAAGTAACAGATTGCATTTTAATGCATGTTATTATGTGGATATTTATGAAATGCATACGGTGCAAACTGAAATGGATCGCACAACTTTAACTTTTATATAAAAAATTGAAAAAAATCACACTATTTGTTTAAATGTATATCTTCCCATCTGCAAATTTTCAGACATGTACTGCAAGAGGTAAAGCCAAAATAAAATTAAGAAAAAGACCTATTTTTCTAGTCCGTCTTGACAACCTTCTTTTTAAAAGTACACGATTTACCTGTTGAATTCGATTATGTCATAGAACATGTTTACCTTTTTGACCGGTATCCGTAAATTTGGATCAACAGTTTGTGAATTTGCATTGTATTGGAGTAAATGTCCAATTCAATATTCAGTCATCCGTTTTAAAAATAGGAATGCCTCCCATTTATCATGTTTATAATTTATTAAAGATAGAACTTGGTTGTGTCCCTTGAAAGTTTTTCATAGTTACACATTGAATTCAAATGGATCGTTATATGATAACAGTAAATTATAATTTTCAAACTAATATCTGTCGAAAGAAAAGGTAATAACCTAACTTTCCCACAAGTTTCGAAAATGTACTGCAGGTATTACGCCTTGTGTGATTTTTTAAAGGTTGAGTTGACATTTTAATTTTTTCCAACGGCCAATAAGTTTCACTCGATTTGTTAAAATATGCACTTTTGTTGACCTTATAAACAACTGTTTACGCAACAGAAAAGATTCGTTAATAACATAACATGTCCAACGTATATGATAGTAGTCAAATCCATGCGTAATAAATGAAAATTGAAGATTGTTTATATGCCGTCGCCATCGTTGTTGTCATCGTTAAAAATTTAAAAACACATAAGCTGTTTTCTGCAGGGGAGATAATTGAATACCACTAGATATTAGACTGCATCGGACATAATAGACCAACTTCGAGTTCATCAATTTCGGATATTTCCAGATGTTAGAACGCACAAAAATCAAAGATCATCTGGAGTAAGATCAGACGTTATTTTTTTTTCAAAGTGAGCAATAGAAGGAAACTAATTTATTTTAAGCAAAGATTTAAAGAAAATTGACTGAAAAGTATTGTAAGTCAATTTGTCACGGTTAAAGAAACTTAAAAACAGAATAATTCCCAGGAATAAGAGAGAAAACATTACTTAAAGTAATAATAAAGCAGTTTTGGAAAAAAAAATGCAATGTAAAAATAATCACTTAACTGTTGCATAATCATATAATTAGAGCTTTCGCGCTTTTATGAAGACGAAAATTTTAATAATGTGCGTGTACCGGCTAGACATTTAGCTGATTTTTGAAAGAAGTTTGATACCAATGGCCACTTATTAACTTTCGTGAACAACATTCCGATTTTTACCGAACATATCAAAACAAACAAAAATGCATTTTGAAGTAAGAGCATGTAAAGCTCTGGGTTTAATATAATTTTATATTTCTTCTTTATTTGACAAGTAAAACCTTTCCGCTATTAAGAAAAAACTGATTAAAAAGTGTTCAACATGTAAATAATAACAACACACACGGCCTGCTTTCCTTTTATCGTGCTATATATTAACCGGGCCTATTTAATTGAAAACTCGATTAATTCAATGACATAAGATTCTCATTTGGGGGATTTCTAAACCACTTATTATGTTATTGGTATCATTTTAATGGGGAACGAAGTAAGGAAAAAGCAAAACAGTTACAAAAGCCATATATGCAGAACATACCTTTTCAGACCACGTTTGTTTACATCCATTTCCTAAAGTATTTTTAGATGGGCTTGCGCGGGCACTTCCGAGTGAGTTCAAACTTGGGTCGTATGCATCTAGTTTGCATAATACAACTCGGGAAGCAAATGATTTTTAAAGACATTATTTTGTTAAATTCTGCAAAAATCCCACTGTTTTATGGACTTTTTGTAGCTTTAATAAAAGTTTTTATTAACAATTTATATTTTTAAAGCTTAAAAAGACTGTTAAAATTTTTATAATTTTATAATTTTTTGATTTATTATTACTTTAATTTCGGATCCAGTAGTCTCCCGTGTTTTATTTCTTAATTTTACTGGACACGATCTTATCTTCACTTGATTTACTGCCAGGGAAATATACTGGACTATACTGAAGCTCTTAAAAGTAAGTAAATTAAGTAGTTGTAAATTAAGTATATTTTGTCTGTCTGTTCCAGTAGCCATATTTAAATTCATTGGAGGAACGATATAGAAAAACAAATCTTTAAATAAGATTTACCATCATCAATTCTTGAATTTGCGCAAAGAGTCCAAGTGAATGCATACGTTCCAGACGTGGGCGCTCTAAACATTCCTGTTGTCACACTGTACGTTCCGTCTTTGTTCAAAACAGTTTGGTCAAATACATATGTACTTCCAGCGCTGATATTCCCTGTTAAGATTGCCGCTCCATCCGAATAGTATGCAGAAAAAGCCACATGTCCTGAAAATGAAAATGACCAAAGACATGGAGTGCTTCCAAGTGGAGTGGATTTAAAGCTAAAGCTCACATATGCATGTTAAAATGTGACAAAGTTTATCTTCAAATAGGAATACGGTATGTTAAAACTTACTTAGGTAATATATCACTCCGTTGTGCATGAATTACTATTTCAGTTTTTATGATTCTGGTTGTTGTTTAGAACTTGTACTGCTACTTGCATTTACTTGCAGATGGTACTCGGCACTCACGAGTACCTATAGTCTTGTTTATTGCAGCTGTTTATAGCCTTTTCAAATTTTGATATTTTTTATCTTTTCTTTTGCCTCTACTATTATCTTAACGTCTTTAAAAAGGTGGTTTCAGTTGCCCAAAGATTATTTTCTCAAACAAAGTGTCCAGCTGCTTCATTCATTAAAATAAGAGGCAAAGAGGCACCAATGAGCCATTCAAGTGTCAAAAGTCCGAAAGGGCAACGACAAACCGGTAAACACGAACAAGAACCAGCACGAAGAAACATAAAATCAACCTAACAGAAATCAACAACGCGAACTCAAGTCATAACATGAGTGAACTCAGGTGCTCCGGAAGAGTAAACGGTTCCTGCCAAACAAGGAATCAATGTATTCATTATTGTGGTAATTTTAAAGTTGATTCGTTAAACGTTGTTTTTCTTCAGATGAATTGTACCTTTCTCGTCTTCAAACATCAGCCAGCCAGAAAATGTTGTCCGAGTTTCATCTTCCTTGCTGAGCATTCTCCCTTGGTGATCGAATATGTTCCGAAGGTAAACTTCTTGGCCTGCTCCTACGTGTACAATCACGAAACCAGTAGAACAATCGTCGTCTGTATAACGTTCGGTGTCCACTTTTAACTTCCCGTACACAGAAGAGCCTACCACGAGTTCGGATCCAAATTCACCATAACCGCCTAGATAAAGAGGCAATCTAATTATAAAGCTTTTAATATAACAGTTATGTATGTTGGCGCTGCGAATTAGTGAAAATGATGAAATTAATTCTACGGAAAGCGCAATAGGAATTTATATTGTTTTAAAATTTGTCATTTAACAAACGATTTTCTACTGAGAAATTTTCTCGTAGTATTTAACTGTACATAAAAGGCATAAATGGGACGACAAAACCATGCCATTTATAAGCAGGTGCCTTTTATACAAAGGTTCATTTTGGTTGTATTTTACATCAAAGGGATATTTTTAGGTGCCCTTTATTGGCATTGATCTGCCATATGCAGGTGCCCTTTAAGGCAGGTAATGGCAAGAAGCTAGGACCTTTGAAACTAACTTCATCAAAAGAGGCTGATAAATCTTTTTCATTTTCCACTCCCGAGAAAGTAGAAACAGGGAGTACACTACTTACTGGCCTGACAAGAAAATGCACGGTAAAACCCATAAAGTTTGTTTGTATATATAAAAATTACATTTTGTTTGAGTCATCTTTTCGTAGCTCACGACAAATAATGAAGCCACTATGAAAGAGGACGGAACAACGAACAACAAAGTGAAGTATGATAAATAAAGCTTGTACCATCATATATTCTTGCATCTACACAAAGGGTCCAGGTAAATGCATAGGTTCCAGAAGACGGTGCTAAAAACATTCCAGTTGTCGTACTATAAGTTTGGCCTTTGTTGTACACAGTTTGGTCAAATACATATGTACTTCCGTGCTGGATACTGCTTGAAAGTTCGGCTGCACTTTCCGAATAGTATGCAGAGTAAGCTACAAGTCCTGAAAATGACAAATAAAGCACTCATCTTCCAAGGTAAGATTGTTTTGTAATTGCTTTGCATTTATGTAAAAAAATTGGACGAATGAGATCCTTAAATTAAAAAACTATATGTACATGTAACAGCTTTCTCGTGTAGTTCACCAAATAATAAAAAGTAATAACAAAATAACCGAATTTGGAAGAACAATCTCAATGTCCAACAGGAAAGACAAAACTGGGAAGACATCCCGGGAAAAAAATGAACATTGTAATGTTCCTGAATTGGTACAGGCATTTCAAAAGAAATAGTGTCTGACACCAGGTTTTCTTCCATTGCAATCTTATTGATTAGTATTCATGAGTATAACTGTTCTGTCCCTAGCACTTCAAGTTGTTTGTATTGCTATTTGCTTTAAAAAGAATGATATCAAATAGCTGGTATACTAATACATAAAGTCTTGGTAAATGACCTAGTTTATAGGTATCTAAAATTTGGTTAGTTGTAACCTTTTTACCTCATCTGACCTGGTCATGTGAGCTATGATCATCACTTTGCGTCCGTCGTCCGTCCGTTAACTTTTTAAAACGTTAACTCCTCTGTCACCATAAGTCGAAGTGCAACCAAACTTGGTATGATTGTTAATTAGCATTCGGTGCTTAACTTATGTGGGGATTTTTGATTCGTCATAAAACATGGCCGCCGTAGCTAAAAATAGAACAAAGGGTAAAATGCAGTTTATTGCAGATAACTCCAAAACGGCTACAGAAATCAAAATTCTGGTACAGGGTAAAAGTGATCAGTACCTCAAGATCTACCTACCCTGAAATTATGAAGAAAATCCTAAAACCCATTAAGGGGTTGTTGCCCTTTTTGTGGATTTTTTTTTGCAAATGTTTCGCCTGTTTAGCTTAATATCTTGAAAAGTATAGAAGATATTTGAGAAATTTAAATTGTATACTGTGGATTCTTTTTTTTTTCGTGTGTACAAATTTTTGTGGTTTTTTGAAAATGAATCAATTTGCGGATTCTTAATTTCGTGGTTCTGATGTTCCAAGCATACGGATCAATGATAAATTTGTTTTTGAGTATATAAAGATCTACAAAATATGTAAAAGGGTCAAAGTTGTAGGACCTTTCCTTATAAGAGTTATGGAAGAAGCAAAGGTGTACTAAAGGGGTAATCAGTATCATAAAACCGTAAAGGCAAAGACAAAACCGGCAGACACAAAATCATCACAACAAAACAAACCACATAACAACATAGAACACACACATACATCACAACAAAACCGCATTCAGCAATCAGTATCATAAAACCGTAAAGACAAAGACAAAACCGGCAGACAAAAAATCATCACAACAAAAAAAAAACACATAACAACATAGAACACACACACACACATAACAACAAAACCGCATTCAGCAACGCGAACTCAAGTGGAAACGAGAGTGAACTCAGGTGCTCCGGAAGAGTAAGCAGTTCCTGCTTGCTATAGCACACCCGTCACGTTGTCAAAGATCGATTAAGTGTTGGTCAAATCCGGAAAGGATAACATTACAAAACTCTATGTCAAATCAACATCTGTGCTCATCTGAGAGATAGAAATCCCGTATTTGCATACAAGCACATGATGTCGTCCGTAAAATTTCTTGAGTGATGACAACAACCTTGGAGCAAGGTACCCCTGTGTTAACAATTTGCTTGTCAGCCGTGTAGGCTCTTAGAACCTCGAAATTGAGCATTTTCACAGCATTTCCTCATTACATTGAAAACGTTAACTCCTCTGACAATTAAGCATTATGCATTGAACTGATGTGGGGATCTTTGATTGGTCGTAAAACATGCCCACTGTGGCTAAAAAATAGAACATAGGGGAAAATCTCAGTTTTGTTGCAAATAACTCAAAAAACGGTGAAAGATTTTAAAATTCTGATTTTGAACAAAAGCTCTAAAATAGTGAAGAAAATCCAAAAACCCATGTAGGAGTTATTGCCCTGTTTGTGAATTATTTGTTAAATTTTGCACCTATTAAGCTCAATATCTTAAACACAATATAAGATATTTGAGAATTTAAATTGCATATTGATAAGCACATCAAGATCTACAAAATATGTTATATGGTCAACGTTGTAGGACCCTTCGTTTAAGGGGTAATTCCCCTTAGAACATCGAAGTTGATTATTTTCACAGCATTTCCTGATAACATTGAAGCCGTTAACTACTCTGACACTATACGTCTAATTGAAACCAAACATATTATGGATAATTATAAGCATTATGTGTATAGAACAGTTGTGGGGATTTTGATTGGTTGTAAAACATGGCCGCTGTCGCTAAAAATAGAACATTGGGGTAAACTGCATTTTTTTGCTAATAACTCAAAAAGGGTGACAGATTTTTTAATTCTGATTGAGAATAAAAGTGATCAACACCTCATGATCAACCAGCCATGAAATTTTGAAGTAGATCCAACAACCCATGAAAAAGTTTGCTATTTTATCTGGATTTTTATGAATTTTGCACTTACAATATTGTATTTAAGCTCAATATCTTAAAATCGTTATGATATATTTAAGAAATGTAAATTGCATATTGTTAAGCACATCATGATCTACAAAATATGAAATAAGGTCAAGATTGTAATACTATTCATTTTACAGGTAATTCCTCTTAGAATGTTGAAGGAAAGAAAATTATTAAAAGGTTTCAGTTGTCAAAATATTACTCTGTACAATCATTACTACATAAATTTAAACAATATTGTCAGATGACCCCCTTATTAAACTTATGACCCTTTCAATGTCAAATAGATTTTGCCTAATAACCTTTGCCTCAGGCACATGTGTCAGGTGAGCGATTCAGGCTCCTTGGAGCCTCTTGTTTGCCCTTTTTTATTCCTTTTACGTTTTATAATTATGTGGTTTAACCTGTATTTTCATAATTTCATAAAACACAGTGTCCATTTTGTTTAACAAGATATCAATGTACGTTAATTCACTTGCTTTGTCAATGCTAAGGTTCATGTTAATGATTTATTCATTAATCATTGTTTTTTCTTAGAAGTAACATACCTGTCTCGTCTTCAAACATCAACCAGCCAGAAAACGTTGTCCGAGTTACTTCATCATTGCTCAGTAACCTCCCTTGGTGACCGTATATGTTCCGAAGGTAAACTTCTTGGCATGCTCCTACCTGTACAATTACGAAACCAGTAGAACAGACGTCACCATATTTTACTTCGGTGTCCACTTGTAACTTTCCGTGCACAAAAGAGCCTACCACGAGTTCGGATCCAAATTCACCGTAACCGCCTAGATAAAAGAACATCTAATAAAACCTTTTGTCAACCCCGAAAATGATAACAAAATGTTTGTTTAGTTTATATAGACTGTTAAAGTTAAGCATGGTTTAGCAATTATTCGGAACCCTTATGGGACAAGGCAGCGGACATAGCAATAAATGATAAAACATTGATCGGCTCCAGATTATTGAGCTTAAATCCAAAAGAGATTGATAAAACTACGACACGTACGATCTCAGTAGTCAATATCTATAACAGCAGATAATACCTTTTGAGCTGATAGCTCTGAACATAATGAACATTCCACTATATACCTCTCATTGTATAAATTTTCGTATTATAATGTTCTTTCATTAGTTCAGTATTAAAATGACATACAAAATTGAAATTTGAATATTTTTTATATTGTTATATCATTCAAAATATACTAAATCAGCATTATTTTTTCTAAAGAAGCAAAGAAAAACGAGTTGGGAATTCGAGTGTAAAAAGTCCGAAAGGGCAACGACAACGAACACGATCAAGAATAGCACAAAGAAACACAAAACAAAAAAACACAAAATCAACCGTACTTTTGTCAACATAATTATGCATTGCGTACTAAACTCCAAACAAAATGACCTCAGGTGCTCCTGAACAGTAAGCAGCTTCTGCTTGCTATAGCACATCCGACGTGCTACCAATTTCCGAATCAGTGTATCAAATCCGGTGAAGGAAGACAAAACAAAACTTTATGACAAATCAACATCTGCTCTGTTCTGAGAGATTAGTGCATGATGTCTTCCATAGGAAGGTAAGACAACAACCGAGGAGTAACATATCCATATGTTAACAATTTTTTTTTGTCAGACTTGAGGCTCTGCCAAGTAAATCGATGAAAATCCCACAAGCTCTGAAGAAACGAATCAATTGTTATATGAAATGTTATTCAAATGCTGCTGATGAAAGGTTTCTCCTTGAAATATCAATATACAGTATAACCTATTTGTACCCGTTTAGGTATTTGTATTACCTAAACTCCATAAACTAGAACAGACAGAAAGTTGCTCCTAAAGAAACTATACCTTGTTCCCCTGAGAACTTATCTAGAATCAGTTTCATCTAAATTTAATAAGCTCCCGCGGGAGTTAAATTGCCTGAGTATACGTACTATGATGCATTTAACCGGAATAGGTATAAACTAGTCGACATATCCGCACCCAATGGCACGGAATGCAAAATTAATTTTCTAGGGAACCCTACTTTGTAATTTGTATTTCTAAAATTAAAATTCTAAAATCAAAATACGTAAAGATTGTATGAATATGAATACTTTAAATATTTCTAGCTATAGAGATGAATCTAAAGATTTTTTTTATGAAGGCGCTATATATATTTCATTCACGTCATGATTATTCAAAACAAAATGACAGAATGGCGGGTAACTGTCAATCTAGTTTTCGTGGAACAACACAAAGTCAAAAAGCGTAATGTACAGTCATGTCAACTAAATAAATATTCTGCCGAAATATTTCTGCAGTCATACATTTATAAACTTGTCCATGTAGTGTCTCAGAAAATGATATTAATTCTTTTTATCTAAACATAAGTTTACATTCGAAAATGAAAGTAGAAACTATTTAAAAACAAAGGCGTCCTCTATGACGTCCGATACAATCATCTTTTTGTCATATAGTGTGACGTCATTTTAATTTGAGAAAAACACTTCCTTGTTCTGTTTGCAGATACACTCTTTTTTTAAACCGTGCAAAAGCTTCGAGAAAAGCTTGCAGTTCTTGTTGTTATTTAAGAAATAATGCTACAACCATTTGATTCTGAAAGGGGGGTCTGCAGTTATGGTCAAGTGCGATTATTCATTTTAAAAACTTTTGCGGGTCAGAAAAATTACTTTTCGCCGTTTTGTACCGAAATTATTTATTTTTAGGGAGCAACCATTTGATTTTTTTTTTGGGGGGGGGGGGGGGCTATGGATATTTTCTTCGTCCTGCCTTTTTATTTTCGGGAAAGTCGAGCCTGGATTTTATTTTGTGCAATTTTTAAATTTTTTTAAGCAACTATACATTTTTTAGCCAAAAATACCATCCTGCCTGTTTCTTTACTCAAAGCACTGTCGTGCCTTTTTATTTCTAGATTTTTGCCATTCTGCCTTTTTATTTCAAATTTCACCATAGCCCCCCCCCCCCCCCCCCGCCACCATAAAAATCAAATGGTTGCTCCCTTAACATACAAAAGAATCTTGGGACAGATGTTTTTCTCTTGAAAGTAGAGGCCAGATAAACTATTTCCAGGCCAGGTTATTTATTTACAAAAACTGCCACCCATCCCACTCAGAATATTCATCCCCTACTAAATATCTGAGGGAGCTTATCATGTTGAACATGCGTCATATTATAATATGGGACGCAGTCCCACATATGTAGACACTTCCAAAAGTAATGGTTATTTGTGTTTCTAACCGGATGTGCCGGGTGCACGCTGGCCAGAAATTTGATCTTTTTTTTTGGAATAAATATTTAAATTGACAGATTTGATAACCTTAGTTAAATTTCTTTTTAAAAAAAATACAGGAGAATACGGATGGAAAGTCAAAACTAAACTCTCTTAATATATTTTTCAAGGAAACTCTCGTTGTCAAGAGATGAAAAAATCTCGCAAAGTTATCGCGAGAATATTCATTGTAAACAAGTGCGCTGTCAATCATGATTTTCTAAAGCTGCGTCCCATTTTAGGTTGCACCTATTATCATATTAGTTTCGCCTTACTTTTAAATTAATAGAAAATACAGTCAAACCTGGGTTAACGACGGACACCTGCTTATTTCAGACATACCGGCCCCCAGATGCATTTTTTCCTTTTTAATAGGTCTTTATATAACGGGCACTGTCCAACGCGGGCATAGGGCAATGATACTTTTCTACGAACTGGCGTAACAACATAAATGTATTACGGGCTTTTCAACAATTTGACATTCGGAAGGCAAATATTTGCTTTTGGATTTCTTGACATTTTTCCATATTCGGGGATGAAATCGTATTGACTTTTGATTAACGTGTAAATAAATCGTGTTTGAATAGTTTTGATTAATGTAAAGATTAAAATCTCCCGATTTGACAATTTAATTGTTATAAAAATAATTGTACATTGTATAACTTGAAAGTAAGTTAATTTTGTTAAGATGTGACTTACAAACAAAACGTATATCGTGTTTTTTGTTTTTGATTTAATACTTTTTAAATTATTAACACAGGAATTAAGTTGTTTAAAATGCTACCAAAACGGATGGCTCTTTCCAGAACAACAAATCGAAGTCATTAACCAAAATCCGAAAAAAATGACAAACCATGCAACAGAAAAATTGTTTTATAGATGGTATTAAGTGGGTAGAACTGAAAAAAAGATTACGTGCATGAGTGGAACACTGATAAATTAAAGCAAATTAACAATTTAAAAAACAAAACAAAAATATTTTATTTCTTCATCTACATTATCATATCCATAACTAGAATAAAAATTAACATACAAGAAGGAAGATGTGGAAAAATGATTCACCATACATGTTTGCTTTTTAATCTTAATATAAAGGGCACCTGTCTATAGAGGGAATATTTGCGATTTCCCTGCCTTGTCCTTTATAGACAGGCTTGACTGTAATGAGATGTGGAATAAGTGTACGCAACACAGCCCACAATCAAGCGGCAATTCAGAAAAACCACAATGAACAATCGCCAGCAGCTTCAACGAGGCCAGTAGGCGCTGCTCGCGGTTCTCCAATTGGCCAATGGTGTAAATAAAATGCATATATAAATTCAAATCCAGTCCTGAAAAAGTCTTTTGTTTCTATATTTTAGATATAAATCATTTAAATAAACACTAATACATAAAGCTAACAAAACTATTGATTCATCCGAGTTTGGCATCAACACTCTCGCATAAACATTTCTATTTTGAAGAAAATATCAAAGCTATACGTTAAGTTTTCATAATTCACAAAACCTAAGGTTCTCACTACCCTAGACATACGCTGATCTCAGTCATAATTCGTTTTGAGTTGGCATTTTAGTTTAACTGTTCTGCGTTATTTACATTCTTATTGTGTTTATCATTGTCAATCTTTTGTGTAGAGCGCCTTTGATGAGTCTTGAATTGGTTAGACGCGCGTTAGGTGTCGTATAATTTATTGTCTTTGTTGGAATTTTGATGTCACATATTCAAGAACAAAGGCAAAACAAGGCAACAATATACTTGAAAAATTAAATATTGCGTTGGTTCCTATACGTCTCGTTGTTCTCGTATAGTACTCTTGTCTCAGGTTCTTTCTTGGTATACTTAACTTTTATCGATTTGATTTTTAAAGTGTGTTATTTTTTGTGCTTTGTACAAGATTAACAATAGGGGGAAGGTTGGGCCCCGTTTAACCCCGCTTCATTTTATATGTGCCTGTCCTAAGCCAGGAATCTTTGTCAAAGCTTTTGTTTGTCCCTGTCAACTATATGGGTTTGTGTTTTATATGTCCAGAAATGGGTCTTTCGTTGATAATCTAGGGATTTGTTAGAATGTTATGTATTTGTGTTTTTTTCGTCTTGGGCCAATGCAAGACAGCGAGCAGTGACCTCTGACTGCTGGGTGTATTCCAGTGTGTGATTTTTTTAAATGCCGTTTCTTCAATGTTGGTTGTGTCGCGTACACTTTTTCCACATCTCTTTATCGTCTATTGGAACAGACATTTCAAACGAATTTGTAATTTAAATCAGGTTTATTGTTCATGACCCCTCCCACGGTAGCACAAAACACAACATTAATATGAGATAGGCATTGCCTAAATGCAAGCACAGCAAAAATATAAGATGTCAATGAACAGCCTGCTGTAGAGCTCTCCGCTACGAGCTGTGCTCGCTTGCTATTATAGAAATAAAATTAAAATCAACCTTTAATTGTTTAATAAAATATAGGTTCTTAATCGCACGAGAAAGTCGTAGCTTCGATCGCATTTATGATTAAATACAAGTTTTTTGAAATAACAATATGTTTTCCAATATATAGCAATTGAGTATCAAAGTGATTAAAATTACACGTGCAAATTAAGTAATCGGGCGACAGTTATACATAAGATGCATTTTTTTTTCGCCATTTAGAATTTTATTACGTTTCTCCAAAATTTCATGGAAGAAACAGGTATTACTATAGAAAATGTCGTAGATTAAATTATTGCTGCACCCCTTGATAATATTTAAAACATGCCCGCAAATGCTAAACGTTGAAAAGAAACAAAAAAAGACAGTCCAAAAATAGTTTAAATCAATCTTGACTGAAATAGAACCTATAATTCATTAAACAATATCATAATAACTAAATAGTTAAAGTACCATCGTATATGTTTGAATCTGCACAAAGGGTCCAAGTAAATGCATAGGTTCCTGAATAGGTAGCTCTAAACTTTCCTGTAGATGTATTGTAAGCTCCGTCTTTGTTGTAGACAGTTTGGTCAAATACATATGTACTTCCAGCTTTAATATTCCCTGTTAAGCTTGCAGCTCCGGCCGAATAGTATGCAGAGAAAGCCACATGTCCTGAAAATGAAATTACCGGTGACGAAGAATACTTTTTAATGTGAGTTGATCTTGTTAGCAAATGTAAAAATGCGGACTGCACATGGTTGATATACTCGGTGATGGATTTGGCTTTCCAGTTTGAACTTTTTTGGTTTAGAGTACTTTTCGTTTAATACTTTGGTTTGTGACCCTCAAATGTTTTATTTAAATGCTGATGATGAGAGGTTACTCCTTGAAATAATCATATACATCATAACCAAATAACCCGTTTTATTTCCGTTTTGGTATTTTTATTGCGAATAATATAATCCTCAAAAAGGAAATGTATGTTACAAGAAGCAAAGAGGCATCAATGGGACATTCAAGTGTTAAAAGTCCGAAAGGGCAACGACAAAATCAGTAAACATGAACAAGAACAGCACAAGGAAACACAAAACACAAAACCAACTGAACAGAAATCAACGCGAACTCAAGTAACAAGAGTAAACTCGGGTGCTCCGGAAGAGTAAGCGGTTCCTGCTTCCTATAGCACACGCGTCGCGCTGCCAATTTCCAATCCAGTATATCAAATATGGTAAAGGAAGACAAAACAAAACCCTATGACAAACCAACAACTTATTAAAAGAGTACTCTAGAGTTTTTGTTAGCTTAATTTTGCAATGAGTGTCCCCTAGTGCTGAAATTGCTTGAAATGCTATTTGTGGTATTACACACTCATGATCAATAAAGTCTTGTTATTACAATCTTTTATACTATTTATTACTTTATTAATTTGTAACCTTTTTCTATTGTCATTGATTATTATTGTCATGCCTTTTAAAATATTATATATGAGACGGTGGATGGGAAAATATTTTTGTTTCGAAACTACCTCTAGAAGAACTTTGTAATACTGGAATGGGCAAAGTCTTTTCTTACTAAATTTTCTGTACTCTCGTAGTGTCCAGTATTTTGAAAATTTCCGTACAAATCCAGTAAATTACCCTTGCCGTTAATTAAGAAAAAAGAAGATCGTGTTCAGTAAAATCAATAGATAATACACTGGACACCACTCGATTGGTGTTGATGATTATGTACTAAATTTAAACTCAGACACTAACAAGTCAAATGTTTACAAGAATTACCAAGTAAATTATGCCTAATAAAGAGATTATTGCATTGCTAGTGTACTCATCACAACATCTTACTATTTGGTATGCAGTATCAGTATCGGGTCCTTTATTTTGATATATGATTTCAGGTCTGACTTATTTATTTTTGTTTCACAAAATCTGGACATTTTGACTTTGACAAAACATTTTATCCCTAGTTTGTACCCTAGTTTTGCTACCTCAAAGCAAAACCTCTAGACTGTACCTGTGAAAAATCCCCGTTCAAATATGGTCCCTCTTGCCACGTTATCACTGTCGACCTCAACATCGTGGAAAATGACTTACTTCGCGATGTTTTGGCTAAAGGACCTAAATATCGTGAGCCAAGACGAATCAACTGGAGCTATAATTTCAAAACAATTATGGATTCAGTTGAGGACTATGCCAGAAAATGGACCAAAAAAAACAGGAGAAAGAATTTGACGTTTTGTCAGAATGGATAAAAGCTGTGAGGTCATTGGTTTTGAAAAGAATCAATTCTTTGAAAGGCTCAATGAGCACTAAGGCAACATCTATTTTCAGCAACGCTGATGTTGCCAAAACATTGTCCACCTTACATGACAAATATGTTGTTGTACCTGCAGACAAAGCACCAAATAACATCATTTTTGTGTGCAAGAAACACTATATTGACTGTTTGACAGCTGAATTGGGAGTTGGTTGTACCAGCAATAGCACCACATACACAGCTACAACACTGTCTAAGGAGGAAATCATTGACAATCACAAATCTGTCATTTCCTCCTTCGGCCTTTCTGTTGGTGGCAGTGATGATGACATTCCATCCCTGTATTGGATTACTAAATTACATAAAAATCCATACTAACAGCGCTTCATTGCAGGGTCATCCAAATGTACAACTAAGCCTCTTTCAGTTCTGTTGACTTCAATACTTACTGCAATTAAATCCGGCCTCCAGAAATATTACGATTGTTGTTATTCTAGTAAAGGTGTCAATCAAATGTGGATCCTGAAGAATTCGAAAGAACTGATGGAGATTCTTAACTCTAAATCAGTTTCTTGTAACAGCATCAAAACATTCGATTTCTCCACACTTTAAACTTCTATTCCACATGAACAACTGAAATCGCGATTGACACAGCTGAATAAGCGCAGCTTTTTCAAAAAGAATGGAAAACGCAGGTACAAATTTCTTGTAGTCGATTATACCAACATCAATGAGTCTAAGAAAGAGAACAAATTTACAGAAGACCAAATAATCGACATGCTCAACTTTCTTATTGACAACATATTTGTTTGGCGGACGTGTTTTTCAGCAAACAATAGGAATTCCTATGGGCACTAATTGTGCACCTTTGCTTGCTGATTTGTTTCTTCTGTCATATGAAGCAGACTTCTTACAATCTCTTCTAGACAAAAAAGACCGTAGACTAGCTCTCTCTATTAACCTCACGTTCCGTTATATTGATGATGTCCTTTCACTAAACAATTCTCGATTTGGTGACTTTCTCCATCTCATATATCCCCAGGAGCTTGAGATAAAGGACACAACGGATTCTAGGAAATCTGCTTCATATAAAGATCTACATCTCAAAATTGACTCTCAAGGAAGACTTTTTTCAACAAGGCTCTATGACAAACGTGATGACTTCAACTTTCCAATCGTCAACTTTCCCTTCTTGTGCAGCAACATTCCGTCCGCTCCAGCTTATGGAGTTTACGTATCTCAATTGATTCGTTACTCCAGAGCGTGCGGGAGTTACATCGGTTTCCTTAGCAGAGCGACACGTCTGACGCAAAAATTTCTCACACAGGGTTATGTTGCTCCTCGGTTGCTGTCTTCACTCAAGAAATTTTACGGAAGACATCATGCACTTATAGACAAATATGGGATTTCGATCTCTCAGATGCGTTCAGATGTTGGTTTGTCATAGGGTGTTGATTTGTCTTCCTTTATCGGATTTGACACGCTGAATGGACTATTGGCAACGCGACGGGTGTGCTATATATTCAAAGATAATTACGTTTTAAAGTTAAAATGAAACAATTTGAAAATTGTCGAAATGCCCTACAAAAGTACTCAGTTTTAAACAAGGTTCCCGTCTTCCTAAATAGATCATTTATGTTTAAAATTCATTCTCAGTCTTTGTTATATAATACAAATAATTGTTTCCTTATTTGCAGCTAAGTTACTTTTTCTTATATCTTTTATTGATTACTAAAAACGCTTGGGGTGCTCCAGGGGAATGTAAAATTGCCCAAGAAAATATAAATGCACAAGCCATATGAAGTTTGGAAATGAAAACGATACTTAGGTGTAAAGGGCAAAAAGTTTTAGGTTTGAATAAATTATTCCTAATGGTCCTGTCACACTATAACGTTTTAGCCAACGTGTGCCGACGTTTTAGAATATATTTTCAACACGTTGGTGTGCGTTGCGTAAGTTTTGTACACGTTATGAACACGCTACAAACACGTTAGCGAACGTCAGCGTGCGTTGGTGATCGCCGATTTTTCCACATGCTTAAAATTTTCAACGTTCACTAACGTGCACGTGTTAGAAATAAATTATTCGAACGCTACGCATAAGTTAGAAGGACGTTATACACACTCTGATGTACGCTATGTGGTCGTTGTGCGCACGTTGAAATGCGTTTGACGAACGCTTAGCTAAATGGAAACGAACGTGTCTAGCGATAATGCAGCGCACGTCTAGCGTCAGTCTAACGACCAAGAAACCTATTCATCGTGTTTAAAACGTGTGCAGAGCGCACAGAGCGTCATTGTAACGAACGAGTAGCGTATCAACCCCAGAATTTTATAAGTTCGATTGAATTACATAGGGGGAAAAAGTGCTATAAAAAGGATGCTAGGCAAAATCTACAGATCGATATTACTTACATGTATATACTCATTTGGGATTTTGAGAGTTTGTTAACAAGCGCATGCATTCCTCTCTATATTTTTGACATATCAAAATATAAAATCTACACTATATTTTATTCTGAGTGCATAAATCATCACTATTGGTTAAAAAACGGCTTTAGAATAATTATACACTGATATTACCAGAACGCTGAAAACCAATATTTTTATATTTATTATATTTCTATAATTATTAATTAATTCAGCGATACATTTAAGCCAGATAATAGATCTATCTGGCTTATGATGAAATAATACTAAGAAAATTAACAGAAATCTTAGGTCTCCCCACCGATAGAAAAAAAAATATAAAAGAAGCAAAGGTGTACCAAAGGGGTAATAAGTATCATAAAACCGTAAAGACAAAGACAAACCGGCAGACAAAAATCATCACAACAAAACAAACCACATAACAACATAAAACACAAACACACATAACAACAAAACCGCATTCAGCAACGCGAACTCAAGTCGAAACGAGAGTGAACTCAGGTGCTCCGGAAGAGTAAGCAGTTCCTGCTTGCTATAGCACACCCGTCACGTTGCCAAAGATCGATTAAGTGTTGGTCAAATCCGGTAAGGATGACATTACATTATAAGTTAGACTAACGCTATGAATGCGTTCTGCAGTCGTCACACATGCGCCAGGCAAACGTCAAGTACGCCAGACAAACGCTATAGATAAGTTTTGAATAAGTTTGTTGTGCGTTGCAAGTAGTTAGTCTGACGCTCTGTGGTCGTTCACCGAGATATTTTTTGAAACTTTTTACAGCGACTGCCAACGTGTTCCAACGTTTTAGAAAATTATTCGAACGTTCGGCACACGTTGGCTAAAACGTTATAGTGTGACAGGGCCATTAACACCATTAACAGACTCAAGATCGAAGAATAGAATATTAAATTGTCGAACGCAAAAATAGCTACTATTGTTTAACAGGTCGAAGATTTTACCTTTTAAGGATAATGTTTACGTCAAACTTTCGAACAATGGTTTTTTTTTAGAGATTTTAAATAGCTACGAACACCAACACGTGCTATTTATGAAATAATTAAATAAAACATGACTCGCAAAACATATTTTTAAAATGAGCGGTGAAAAAATAAGTTGTTGTATTGGAATCAATATCATATTCAAAATAAACATATTAAGGATACCATTCCCCCAAACAGCTTCGACAAGTAGGGAGATTTTATGGTCATATTTACCTATTGATTGTCTATTGACCGATACACTAAATTGAATAAAAGTCAATATGTCATTGCTTTTAAGGAGAATTTACTCATGCCACATAAAATAACGTTTAAAACCAATGATACTTGGTATTAGCGAAATATGAGCGAGGAAGTTAAAGAATATATGTTTTTGTTAAGAACTTTTCTATCAAACCGGGAGAAACGTTTTGCTATTTTTCCCCATTTGAAAGGTCCAATTTTAAAAATTTGATTGATTAATAGGTCAAACGACATCTCGATTACCTGACCCGTTTAATAAGTGCGTGGATGAGGTATAGAGATAAAGTAAAAAAATAAGAAATACAAAATAACTGACCAGAAAATAAAAAAGAATCTTAAAGTGAAAAGAATAATGCGAAAGGTGGCATAATAGTAAAAGAATAGAGGACAAAGGGGTAAATTTTTAAAATACAGGATTGAGGACATCCGTGTCCATACAAGATAATGATATGTGGAATAAGTGTACGCGACACAACCTACAACATTGACAACAATTTTAAAAATCCACAATGTAAACCGGCCAGCAGGCTTCAATGTGACCAACAGTCGCTGCTTGCTGTTTTTTCAATTTGCCCTGGATTGAAAATAAATATGATTCAAGCCACACCGTTTTTAATTATCGATGATGAGGAGATAAAAAAATACAAGTTAAAAACTGAACACAGGTATTCTTAGCTATTGTAAAGGAAATAAAGGTATAACAAAAATAACTTAACCGAACTTGGATGATCAATCTCAACTGTCCAGAAGAAAAGTCAAAACAAGAAAACATACCCAAACAATTAAAGACCGCAATGGACCTGACTTGGTACAGGCATTTCAAAAGAAATGGTGGGGCAAACAAGGTTTAATGGGGTGCAAAGCCTCCCCCTTCCATTGCGATCTTACTGTCCGGACACGGTTGTGAAGATATATTAGGGAAATTACAAATTGATAGAAATATGATCTTGCTGTTCCCTTTTTTTATTTTTTTTTAATTTGGATTATTCAATTGAAAAGGTCACAGAACCATCAAGTTAATGTATTTGTGGTATTGTATTTGAACACTCACATAAAATTGATAACAATACATATGTATTTTTATTTCTATGTCTATTCCTAAAAATATAAATTGAGTGGTTTGAAATAAAGGTTATAAAAACTATCGAACCAGGATAGCAATCTCAAATCTTTAAAAAATATGTTTGTTGCTTGCTGATAATTTTCTTTATTGTTGTTGTTTTGTTGTTTGTTTGGAATGTGGGGGTTTCTTTGTCTTTTGTTTTCTTTTTTGCTTTCGTTTTTTTTATTAATGTTTTACTTAAGGCCAAACATGATATTTTTATTCTAAGGTTTTGTTTTCGAACATTACTTTGAAAACAAAAAATACCAAAGCGACAATTAGATGTAAGTTGGAAGAAAAACTTTTCATAATGCAATACCAAAAAATCAAAGGTGTACCAAAGTGATAATCAGTATCATAAAACCGTAAAGACAAGGACAAAACAGGCAGACAAAAAATCATCACAACAATACAAACCACATAACATAAAACACACACATACATAACAACAAAACTGCATTTAGCAACGCGAACTCAAGTCGAAACGAGAGTGAACTCAGGTACTCCGGAAGAGTAAGCAGTTCCTGCTTGCTATAGCACATCCGTCACGTTGCCAAAGATCGATTAAGCGTTGGTCAAATAAGGAAAGGATGACATTACAAAACTCTATGTCATAACATCTGTGCTCATATGAGAGATAGAAATCCTGTATTTGTATACAAGCATATGATGTCGTCCGTAAAATTTCTTGAGTGATGACAACAACCTGGGAGCAATTTGCTTGTCAGCCGTGCAGCTCTATCAAGGAAATCGTTGTACTCCCCACATGCTCTGGAATAACGAATCAATTGCGATACGTAAACTCCATATACTGGAGCGGACGGAATGTTGCTACACAGAAAGGGAAAGTTAACTATTGGAAAGTTGAAGTCATCACGTTTGTCATAGAGCTTTGTACAAAGCCTTCCTTGTGTGTCAATTTCGAGAAATAGATCCAAATATGAAGCGGACCTCCTAGAATCTGTAGTGTCCTTTATCTCAAGTTCCTTCGGATATATGAGATGTAAATGGTCACCAAATCGAGGATTGTTTAGTGAAAGGACATCATCAATATAACGAAATGTGAGATTGAAGGATAAAGCAAGTTTGTGGTCATTTTTGTCTAGAAGTGATTGTAAGAAGTCTGCTTCATATGAATGAAGAAACAAATCGGCAAGCAATGGTGCACAATTTGTGCCCATTGGGATACCTATTGTTTGCTGAAAAACACGTCCACCAAACTGTACAAATATGTTGTCGATTAGAAAATTGAGCATTTCTATTATTTGATCTTCTGTAAATTTGTTTTTCTTGCTAGACTCTTGGATGACAAAGTAAGTCTTTTTATAACCGACTACCAAATACTTGTACCTGCGTTTTTCGTTCTTTTTAGGGTATAAAACGGGTATAAAAACGGTTAATTTGGTTAAGCTGTATATCGATATTTCAAGGAATAACCTCTCATCAGCAGCATTTGAATCAAAGCATTGGAAGGTCGAAACTAAAACTATTGAAAGTACTCAAAGCCAAAATGTTCAAACAGGGAAGTCAAATCAAGCACCGAGGATATCGACCATGTGCAGTACAAGGAAAGAAACCTGGTGTTTTAAATAATTTAGAATTAAACAATCGGGAATTTTTATTAAAAAAAAATTAGAAATTCAATGGTAAATTCGTGTCAGACTACCAGGCATGTGATTAACTTCGGTGACCTCTGGTCCACCAGCAGCGGTTATCGACTTAGCGATATAAAAATACAAAAACGGGTATTAAAACGGTTCCTTTGGTTATGCTGTATGGATGATAGTAAAACACAAAACGGTTTTGAAAGGTCGCAATCAGCAGGCTACTACAGAATCTGTTTTTTTTTTCTTTTCTGTTTTTAAATATTTACCAATAAAATTTGAACTCTGTATGCATTAGCAGCATTTGAAAAAAAACAATTTGTAAGGGCGAAAATGCAGCTTAAAATAATAAATTGCTTCAATAAAAATTGACAACCAACAATTGGTGTTGCACGTATAAACTACTATGAACAGGAGAAGACATTCTTAGTTGTAAAATATGTATCTAATTCATTTGTCTGGATTTTTTTAACAATAAAATAACGAATAAGCGGGGTTTTTTTTGGCAAATTTCGCGTTTTTCTTGATATAAGCGGTGTTTTTATTTTTGCGTAATATAATTTTCGCGATTTCATATCCAACCAGTTACTCTAGATATATAAATAAATAATTCGCATGTTCTAGTTTTCGCGTCCGGATGCGTTCCGGGAATAAAGCGAAAATTAAATCACCGAGAAAAAAAAACCACTTATACGGTATATGCAAACTAGGAACACGCGAATCGAGCATTTTAACTCATTTCGATATATATATCTCTCGGATTAATCACTCTGATTTAAATAATGTTCTCATAATAAATACATGCATATTTCATACATGTAACTGTATCACATTATGTACTACTTGGCTCTGCCCCTGTAAAATCATTAAGTTGTTGTTATTAATAAATCTGTTATAATGTTATTTACTTTCACAAATTGTCATAATCACTTATATGTAATTGTATGCTCTAATATAGGGCCCTAAATTGGAATAAAGCTATTTCTATTTCTACTACATTATCTCTACAAGATAGACGCTTGTCTAGAAACCTAATGTTTAACCTAAGCAATATTGCTGATGCCTCTTAGCTAATTGGAATAATTCTAAAAACCCTTAACGACAAAAGAAGATAAATGTTGGTCTCAATACGCCTACATAAAGAAGTAGTAAACATGATTGAACTCTTTTCTCTTGTCCATAGGAGAAGAACAGCTATGTTATATGTACTTACCAACATTTTTTCTGCCTTCGTTGATAAGAATAATTCCATCCTCTGTCGAGTTTTCTACCAGTGTATCGGAGCCGTATATTGCACAATGTTTGGAAACAGGATGATAATGTCCTAATAGACAAATTTTGTTCTGAAAACAAGCCCTGGAACAGTCAATTTCGGACAGTACTATTCCTTCCCAAAGTTTACACTCAGTATAAACTATGCTCTGTTGGTAAACAATAGAAAATGTAGTAAGTGCAATGCCGTCATGGGTATGGTTCACAAGTATACACATTAAACACAACAGAGTACTAACTGGAATCATGATCACTCCAGTACCTGCCGCAGGGCTAGCAGAATTCAAACCAAAGAAGAATATTAATAGGACTTATATAACCAAGGTGACATATATTGATTTCAAACACAGGGCGGATACATTACTTTTTATCTTTTTATACCGACTTTTTAACTTTCATAAACAATTCATATAATTTTTTATACATTTTATTACCTAGGGAATATCTATCATAAATTGATAGTATATGATTTTTATCTAAAAAGAGTTATTATTAAAAATAATCTATACAAGGTTTTGAGGACGAAAATATTTATGAACCATCTCCTTTTAATTTTATAAACAGTTCATACAGTCTGAAAGAAGCAATGAGGTACCAATAGAGCATCAAATGTCAAAAGTTCAAAAGACCAAAAACAAAACCAGAAACCGACAAAACGAAAACACATCAAATCAACAACTGTACAGTTATCAAGCAATCCACAACGCGAACTGAAGTTGTAACGAGAGTGAACTCGGATGCTTCGGAAGATTAAGCAGTTCCCTCTTGATATTGTACACCCATAGCGTTGTTTATGGTCATTACAGAATGTCGAATTTGGTAAAGGAGAGCAAATAAAACCCTTTGACAATTAACATCTGCACTCATCTGAGAGATTGAATTTTTCAACACAAAATTAGCATTCTATTGGGTAAAACATTTGCTCCTCTCCTCGTCGTCGAAGACTTGTTTGATTCTCTTAGGTTACTGAATTTCTTCAGGAACTCGTAAAGAACAAGACGATGAGAGTGGCCATATCCATTAATAATATCAATAGGTATATTGGTGGTGTTACCTCTTTTAGCAATGCTTCATTTGGCAATTTATCCTCCAGAGTTAGAGATTAAAGAAACAACCTTATCTGAATTTGATACGGGTGGTCATCTCAGTATAAAATTTCACAATAAAAGAAGACATTACTTTGGATAGACGAAACGCTCGTCTGGCGTAGCAAATTTTATTGTCGGGAACTTTGTTGGTTATAAAATCCCCCATTTATGGCATGGAATAAGCAGAGGCACCAATGGGGCATTCGTGTGTCCAAAGATCGAAAGGGCAAAGACAAAACCGGTTAACACGAACAAGAACAGCCATTTCTAATTCAGTGTGTCAAATGAGGTAAAGGAAAACAAACCAAATTTCTACGACAAACCAACATCTGCATCTGAAAATCATGTCTCTGACCGAACATTGAGTACACTGTAAAATATAATTTAACGATTCGTCCATACTCATTATAACAGAGAACATAACGAAATCCTTAGACATATGTTCTCATCATCCAATACTATTATTTGTTTTTAAATAAACCAGTATTTGTTTTCTAGTGATCAGAAAAGCGAGTGAGTAAAGCAGTAATGGTCTAGAAAGCCATATCCATCAATTTTACCACTTAAAAGGTCTAGGAACCAGCAATGGTTTCAACAAATAAAGGTAATAAAAAAACTACCGAACTTGAATGGTCAATCTCATAGTCCAGAGAAAATGACAAAAACGAATCAGTCATACCGGAGAACTGGTGGATCGCAATGGTCCTGACTTGGTACAGGCATTTCAAACGAAATGGTGGGTTAAACCAGGTTTTATGGCGCCAAACCTCCCTCTTCCATTGCGATCTTAGGATCCGGTAATGACCATAGAACACAACAAAAGGAGGATTGTATTTAAATTTTAGGGGACGGAGATTTCAGGACAGTCTTGGCTTTTCTTTTGTCATGACATAATCAAAGTTAAGAGGGTCCTGCCGTCGATAATCCGCCCCATCCCCAATTCTTCAATTAAGAATAGTAGTACTTAGACGCTTCATCTATTTATATTGAAACAAATATTGATTGAAAAAGGTATTATGGAATGTCGAATTAAACTTTTAAAAAACTAAAAAATTGTCACCTTTTTCCGTAAAAAACGATTCTCCGATTTTAACATAACTTTATATACTGGAGAGTTGAGGGGCGACGTTAAATATTTTGACAAATTCAAAATGTCCGTAATTTCCTGTACATGTATAAAAAAAAATATTCTAAATTAATGAAACTTATTATTTAGAAGTTTTGAAGAAGAGCGGAGTAAAATATTACAAATAGTTTCAAATGACCGCCTTATTTTGCTAAAAACAACAATGTCGGATATATTAAGGATTGCAAGTTGCAATTGAAATATCAAAGATGTCAAAAAAATCAATAATGACCGTATGATAAATAAGAAATAAAATCCAATTAAAAAAAAAAAAAACTACTGTATAATCATTTATTTTCGTGGGGATAAAATTTCGTGGTTAATTTAGTATTTTGTAAAAAACTAACCTAAGACACATTAATAAACCTTTTTATCTGGTAATATTTGCATTTTCGAAAATTAAACTGCCATCAAAGGTATTGCAATGAGAGAGTCAAATATGCATTTAATTTTAGTCAAGGTGAATTAGCTATTGCTTGGAATGAAATTCAAGTTATTGTTTTTTTTTTACTTTATATTTTTTTTCTTTCCTTACTTAATTTTCCGCGATATTTCTTGAAAGTAGAATTTCCAATCAATTTGAGACTTTTGGAATATATTGATGGTTATTTGAAAAATTGCCCTAAATCTAACTCTAACCTGGAATCAGGAAAATGTCTTTTTATTTTACATCGTGGTTTCTAATTTACCTGTAGGTGGAACGGGTGAAAGGCTGCAAATTTGTTAGTAAATACAACAAAATGTGTCTTTCAAAAACAATACAAAATAAATTGAAGCGATATTAACAGTTATCCTGTTTTTAACAAAACAGTTACTTTTCGGGTCCAACGCAATTCTCAAATTGTCAAAGTGCAACATTTTGAATAATAATTGGTAAATGTAATTAGAGGCCTTCAACTATGGGGTCTTAGATATGATATCACAGTTTCAAAAAATTGCCATCTTGAAAATAGCGGGTCTCTCTTTTTTTGTCTTGTTTTATTAGTTTTTGCTTTTTTTTTCATTTACATGAAAGTTCGTATCTATGTAGAGTTTAATAATCTGATGGTAATAGGGGTTCGTTTGGTAGACAGTTGGCAGTTCGGTTGCGTATTTTGAATAGTTCTATCTTGAACATGTTGAAGGTGTTTGTCCTGGTTATGAATGAAATTTTGCCTACAAAACAACCCACCGTCACTGTATGATAACTAGGTTAGTATGCCACAATTTCTCATATACATATATACATAGAACAATATTTTAAGTTAGGGTTATAATCATATAGTGTTTGGCATTTTCAATATTTTTGGTAACGTGCCTCTGATGAGTCTTGAATAGACGAAATGCGCGTCAGGCGTATCCAAATTTATTGTCTGGAACTTTGTTGTCATTTGTATAAGAATATTTTTAATACGGACCATACAATTTATTTTCGACTCGATATCGATTTCAATATTCCAATGTTCATTTATTTATTGGCATTATAAAGAGATAAAAAAAAGGTATCTAGTATGTATTTAATTATAAATACCTTCATAGAATATTTATTCTAATGTGTCAGAAACGTGACTAAATTCTAAAGATATCGTTCACTAAGATCTAACAACGCAGTTTAGTTTTTAATCGAAATGCTAGTGAACAATAGTAAAATCAGACTATAAATGGTTGGAAAAATATTTAAAAAGCATACAAGGCTTTAATTGTTTCGAATACTCTCAGGACCCATATATGAAAATAATATTCATTATCTAAAATGATGTGACATGAAATAATAGCTGAGCATCAACAATGCAAAAAAAGGCTGTCGATATATATTTTAGGTACAATAAGAAAATAATGTGTTAAGTTTGTCTCCTAGGCAATTAATTTATAACATATTCTAGGCAATAATACAATAATATTTACAGTTGTTTTATTTCATAATCTTACACCGAAGAAAAAAATGCACAAGATATCTTAACCATTGAATTAAGAAGTGAATATTGTCAATGGAATATGTTTAAGCATAAAAACAACATTTAGATTTTAACTGTATCAAATATTTTGGTTACCGTTATCAATGGGTCCTAAATGTTTATCGAGATTTGTGCACTTTAATAATAATTAACCAAAGTTCGGTCTAAGAATAGCACGTCAATCGTTCGTTGAGTCGGTGTGTTACGAGTAAAATCGTCTAGATTTTGTACAAAACACAGTTTTGATAAAATATATGGATGCTTTGAAAACAATAAATGCACCTGTCCAACTAGTAGCTATTCCTAAAGCCTGTGATTTAAAACAAAAGTTTGTGTTCAAAAAGGGACGAGTTGCTACAATCATTTTTTAAGATGCATCAACTTGGAAAAAATATTTAACTTCAGACCCTATTTTACCGATAACAATGATTTTCTGAGTGGTTCCGATTGCAAAAAATCAACGCACCATGTTGAGTCTAAAACACATGCACATTTGTACTAGATAATTGTGATTTTTGTTCATATTTATATATAGTTTAAATTCCTCAAGGTTAGCCCGCTCCGGCACCAACACTTTTGAGCTGGAGAATACATCAAAGCCTTAAATTATCCGTCTAAATTTCAAAATTGTCTAAACCCTAAGGTTCTTCCTACCCCAGACATAGGTTGAATATCTTAGTAATAATTTGGTTCCCCAGTTTGGTATTTTTGGTTATACTGTCTATGCTCTTCATATTCATACAGTGTTTGGCATTTTCAATATTTTTGGTGGAGCGCCTCTGATGAGTCTTGGATAGACGAAACGCGCGTCAGGCGTAGCAAAATTTATTGTCTGGAACTTTGTTGTCATTTGTATTTCGAACACATGTGAAGGTTAGCACTGCTGGTGGAGTTTAATTCCCCGAGGTTAGCCCGCTCCGGCACCAACACTTTTGAGTTGGAGAATACATCAAAGCTTTAAATTATCCGTCTAAATTTCAAAATTGTCTAAACCTTAAGGTTCTTCCTACCCAAGACATAGGTTAAACTCAATACTTTGTACAAGGAATGTCTAGAAAATCCGGTCACTGACCCTCAGTCTAACAATTATAGACTCACTGCTATCGTTCTTGATATCGGTTACAACCGCTTATTCAAACCTGTTGGAGTTCCACACGAAAACAGTAAAGACAATCGTTCCTTTCTTTCACTTCCATTTTTAAACAAGGGGTTAGATGCTATTAATTTAGGAAATATTTTACACCACAAATCTGTTACGGAACATATTCCTCCTTACTTCAAAGATAAAAGCATTCCCATTATCTCTTATTCCTACACTTCCACCATTGCACCTAAGGTTTTCAACTATAAACAAGTGTTGCGGGATTTCCAAATCAATGACCTCAAAGCAAAACCTCCAGACTGTACCTGTGAAAAGTCCCCATTCAAATATGGTCCCTCTGGCCACGTTATCACTGGTGACCTCAACATCGTGGAAAATGACTTACTTCGCGATGTTTTGGCTAAAGGACCTAAATATCGTGAGCCAAGACGAATCAACTGGAGCTATAATTTCAAAACAATTATGGATTCAGTTGAGGACTATGCCAGAAAATGGGCCAAAAAAGAACAGGAGAAAGAATGTGACGTTTTGTCAGAATGGGTTAAAGCTGTGAGGTCATTGGTTTTGAAAAGAATCAATTCTTTGAAAGGCTCAATGAGCACTAAGGCAACATCCATTTTCAGCAACGCTGATGTTGCCAAAACATTGTCCACCTTACATGACAAATATGTTGTTGTACCTGCAGACAAAGCACCAAATAACATCATTTTTGTGTGCAAAAAACACTATATAGACTGTTTGACAGCTGAATTGGGGGTTGGTTGTACCAGTAACAGCACCACATACACGGCTACAACACTGTCTAAGGAGGAAATCATTGACAATCACAAATCTGTCATTTCCTTCTTCGGCCTTTCTGTTGGTGGCAGTAATGATGACATTCCATCCCTGTATTGGATTCCCAAATTACATTAAAATCCATACAAACAGCGCTTCATTGCAGGGTCATCCAAATGTACAACTAAACCTCTTTCAGTTTTGTTGACTTCAATACTTACGGCAGTAAAATCCGGCCTCCAGAAATATTACGATTGTTGTTATTCTAGAAATGGTGTCAATCAAATGTGGATCCTGAAGAATTCGAAAGAACTGATGGAGATTCTTAACTCTAATTCAGTTTCATCTTGTAACAGCATCAAAACATTCGATTTCTCCACACTTTACACTTCTATTCCACATGAACAACTGAAATCGCGATTGGCACAGCTGATTAAACGCAGCTTTTTCAAAAAGAATGGAAAACGCAGGTACAAATTTCTTGTAGTCGATTATACCAAGACTTACTTTGTCATCAATGAGTCCAAGAAAAAGAACAAATTTACAGAAGACCAAATAATCGACATGCTCAACTTTCTTATTGACAACATATTTGTTCAGTTTGGTGGACGTGTTTTTCAGCAAACAATAGGGATTCCAATGGGCACTAATTGTGCACCTTTGCTTGCTGATTTGTTTCTTCATTCATATGAAGCAGACTTCTTGCAATCTCTTCTAGACAAAAAAGACCGTAGACTAGCTCTCTCTTTCAACCTCACGTTCCGTTATATTGATGATGTCCTTTCACTAAACAATTCTCGATTTGGCGACTTTCTCCATCTCATATATCCACAGGAGCTTGAGATAAAGGACACAACGGATTCTAGGAAGTCTGCTTCATATTTAGATCTACATCTCGAAATTGACTCTCAAGGAAGACTTTCAACAAGGCTCTATGACAAACGTGATGACTTCAACTTTCCAATCGTCAACTTCCCCTTCTTGTGTAGCAATATTCCGTCAGCTCCAGCTTATGGAGTTTACGTATCTCAATTGATTCGTTACTCCAGAGCGTGCGGGACTTACATCGATTTCCTTAGCAGAGCGACACGTCTGACGCAAAAATTGCTCACACAGGGTTATGTTGCTCCTCGGTTGCTGTCTTCACTCAAGAAATTTTACGGAAGACATCATGCACTTATAGACAAATATGGGATTTCGATCTCTCAGATGAGTGCAGATGTTGGTTTGTCATAGTGTGTTGTTTTGTCTTCCTTTACTGGATTTGACACGCTGAATGGACTATTGGCAACGCGACGGGTGTGCTATAGCAAGCAGGAACTGCTTACTCTTCCGGAGCACCTGAGTTCACTCTTGTTTCGACTGGAGTTCGCGTTGTTGATTGATATTCAGTTGTTTTGTGTTTCCATGTTTTACGTGTTGTCTGTTTTTGTCCCGTTCTTGTTTGTGTTTACTGATTTAGTCTCTGCCCTTTCGGACTTTTGACATTCGGATACCCCATTGGTACCTCTGCTTCTTTGAATATCTTAGTAATAATTTGGTTCCCCAGTTTGGTATTTTTGGTTATACTGTCTATGCTCTTCATATTCATACAGTGTTTGGCATTTTCAATATTTTTGGTAGAGCGCCTCTGATGAGTCTTGGATAGACGAAACGCGCGTCAGGCGTAGCAAAATTTATTGTCTGGAACTTTGTTGTCATTTGTATTTCGAACACACGTGAAGGTTAGCACTGCTGGTGGAGTTTAAATTCCCCGAGGTTAGCCCGCTCCGGCACCAACACTTTTGAGTTGGAGAATACATCAAAGCTTTAAATTATCCGTCTAAACCCTAAGGTTCTTCCTACCCCAGACATAGGTTGAATATCTTAGTGATAATTTGGTTCCCCAGTTTGGTATTTTTGGTTATACTGTTCTATGCTCTTCATATTCATACAGTGTTTGGCATTTTCAATATTTTTGGTGGAGCGCCTCTGATGAGTCTTGGATAGACGAAACGCGCGTCAAGCGTAGCAAAATTTATTGTCTGGAACTTTGTTGTCATTTGTATTTCGAACACACGTGAAGGTTAGCACTGCTGGTGGAGTTTAAATTCCCCGAGGTTAGCCCGCTCCGGCACCAACACTTGAGTTGGAGAATACATCAAAGCTTTAAATTATCCGTCTTAATTTCAAAATAGTCTAAACCCTAAGGTTCTTCCTACCCCAGACATAGGTTGAATATCTTAGTAATAATTTGGTTCCCCAGTTTGGTATTTTTTGTTATACTGTCTATGCTCTTCATATTCATACAGTGTTTGGCATTTTCAATATTTTTGGTAGAGCGCCTCTGATGAGTCTTGGATAGACGAAACGCGCGTCAGGCGTAGCAAAATTTATTGTCTGGAACTTTGTTGTCATTTGTATTGTTAACTCAATATTGTCCGTTAATGAATTCATCCGGCGTTTTAAACTCGTTTAAGAGTAACCGAACATTTTATAATGATCGATTACAATTTGCTTTGTCTTGATGGGCGTTTTTCATCAAGGTTAACATCACGGGTTTTTTAAGAAACAAAGAGGCACCAATGGGACATTCAATTGTCAAATGTCCGAAAGGGCAACGACGAAACCGGTAAACACGAACAAAAACAGCGCAAAGAAACACATAACACAATTTCAACCGAACGGAAATCAACAACGCGAACTCAAGTCGTGACAAGAGTGAAATCAGGTGCTCCGGACGAGTAAGCGGTCCCTGTCCGCTATAGATCATCCGTCATTTTGCTAATTTCCAATTCATTGTGTCAAATCCGGTAAAAGAAGACAAAACAAATTTCTACGACAAACCAACATCTGCACTCATTTGAGAGATATAAATACCATATTTGTCTTCTATTGCACGGTGTCTACCGTAAAATTTCTTGAGTTAAGGCAGAAACCGTGGAGCAACATAACCCTGTGTCAGCAATTTCTGTGTCAAACGTGACGCTCTGCCAATTAAATCGATGTAATACCCGCAAGCTCTGAATAACAAATCAAATGTGATACGAAGACTCACATATTTTTTCTGTCCGGTCCTGTTTTGTCATTTAACATCCCTTTCTCTCCTTACAACCTTAGTCATGATTTTACAAAATGGTAAAAAATACAACAACTCAAAACCACAAGGTACATGTAGGATATACACATCCAAGAATAACCTTCAATCTAATATAATTAGCCACTCTTCCTATACCGTAAATTCTTTTAAACCATCAGTCCAATCATCAAATACCAAACAACAAAAGAATCTGCATAACACATGCAATACGTTTAATAGCTCTTTTCGTGGATATCCTAAAGTCTTACCCTGCAGTGCTTCTAAATGACAAACGTGAAACAGGTTAATCAGAAACACCACTGTTACATCTAGTATAAATGGACGAACTTTCTCTACTAAATTGACCCAAGATGTTAACTGACGCACAGCAAATTTAATTCATTTAATAACTTGATCCGAACCTAATTGTAATATTCAGTATGTCGGGGAGACTGGTAGGTATTTGTCGAAAAGAACTTCTGACCATCTGTATCGCTTTCGTCGCTTTAAAAAATATAAATGCTATCTTTATCAACACTTACATAAACACAACCACAACATTAAGTATATTAAAGTTCAGCCGCTTGAAATTATTAATAGAGATTTAGATTTAAGTAAAAGACAGTTTCGTAAAGAAAGACGACTTGCTGAACTTTATTGCATAAAAAATTACAAACAGCATACCATCTGGGTCTTAAAGATAACATCATGGGACAGGGTAGCATATCTAGATCATCAAACGTAAATGTCATGAATTTAGTGATTCCTCGAACGGTCGCATGGTAAACTATTAAATCGTAATGTCAGAAAACAACATCGCTCTGACTCAAGTATTACTGATCTTATTTAAATCTTTAAAAATAATGGACGTCATCATCTGTTTTGTAAATTATTTTCAATTCCCATTTCTAAATTACATAGTATCCATTTGGAATGTAGTACTATATCTCATGCAAGTCCATAATATGAAGGTGCACTCATCAACTCTTCTTTTTGTTACTATAAACTGTTTCCCAAAATTAAAAACCCAGAAGATCACATTCGACATTTTATAAAATTAGCCTACATTAATAGAAGACTTGACTTCATAAACATATCTAGTATTTATATATTCAAGATCTCATTCCACATTAATAGGCAAGCGCCAGCGAAGCCTTATGGAGTGTATAGAGTAGTGATTATTTTCGCGTTTTTTTTTCAGTCTAGACGGAGTGATCTTCCTGCATCCAGTCTGGAATAAAATGCTTTATTTTCTATATTACTTTCCAATATTTGTTAACATGATATACACTTCTATAAATCTCCATTTTTATTGGCATTTTATATGACCGGCACAAGTTTGATTTATTCCTTTGTGTCTTATACAGGAACTATTAAGTTAAAGGCGATAGAATATACATTATGTATTCATCTATTACTTGATTTGTTCGTATAAATATTTCTGTTATTTGATTGGTTAATGCAAGGAATATATGTTCTCCATTCATAAATTCAGCATTGGGACGAGTGCATTTTAATCGAAGGGGAATCGATACCATTTTTACACGATACCTGTCTTGTGTGTGCAATTGTCTTTTGAGGGCATCTGCGTGACGATCCTTTCTTCGCTCACCAAAATTAATATTTAGCAAACATTTTGAACAATATACTTTAGTAGAGAATAAATGTATTATAGTTCTTTTATATTTTGCTTGCTTTTAAACGCTTTAGCGCTTTCATTTTTCTAATACCGAACCACCTATTGTATATTACCTACACGTAACATTATTTTTAACTATATAACAACTACAACTGATGAAGAACTAGACACGAATATTCGTGATCATGTTGTATCCGGAGACCTTTCAATCGTCAATGAGCCAGAGGTTATGAATTTCTTGAAAAAAAGGACCAAAGTTTAGACCACCTACTAAAATTTATTGGAATTCCTGCCTAAACTGTATCAAAACTTCCCTTCTCTCTTATTGCAAATCTTGGATCAGGAGAGAAGGGCCGACTTAAAATCTCTAAATCGTTTTATTAATAAATTTATGACAATTGTTCAACTCAGAATCAGCCAATTTCAAAATTCATTTGTAGATTTTAGGCCTAATACTTACCTTAATCGAATAAAGTCAAAAATCCTTTTACTTGGTTTGCGATACGTGTTTGTTTCCGCCGATAAAGCAGCTAACAATGTCGTTGTGGTATGAAGAAAGTATTACCTTGAGGATTTAATGCACGAAATAAAAAAATTCGAACACTTTCGTTCCTGTGCATTCGACAAAATCAGGTATCATTGACGATTATATCATAGCGACCACAGCACTTCGAGTTGCCCCGACATACTTTAAGTTACCTACTATGTACTGGATACCTAAATTGCACAAAAATTCATATAAATCTCGTTTTATCTCTGCTTCAAGTAAGTGTTCTTTCACCCATATTTCCAAAGTTCTATCTCTAACTCTAACTACTATGAAGGAATTTATTATTTAATACTGTGAAAGGGTATTCAAAAACAGTGGAATTAATTATTTTTGGAGCGTAAAAAATTCTCTTGATGTTTTGGACAAGCTTCGTGCAATATTTTCATACCGTTGATAGTTACGATTTTTCTACTTGATATACTAACCTTCCACATGATCTGATTTAAAGGAAATTTGAATATTTGGTTAAATTGTGTTTTGACAAATCTAAAAGTGTTTATATCTGTTCTAGAGTTTCAAAATCATTTAGTAAATCCTTTTTTAATTACGAGACTCGCTATGTGCCATTGGTCGTCCAGCACATGACACACCACCGCCAGTGTTAGCTGCTCCATAGTATCCTTTGTTGTCGATGGATGCAGGGCCCGTCTTTCACCACGAGGAGGTACTGGTCGGAATTCTGGAAGACCACCGCCTGCACTATGTTTGGAGCCTTTAATAGACCACTGGACAATTTCGGAATCAGAATCGGGATTGCATACATAATTAAAGTTTACCCTTTACAAACACGTGCTTAGCACAATACATGACATGGCTGTGACCTACATTTTCAGAACGAATGACACTTTACTAGCGTCTTTTATTGACAATGCATGTTTCGCAAACTGGCTGTAATTAAGAAGCAAGGATGCACCAATTCAAGTGTTTAAAGTCCGAAAGGGCACCGAAAAAACCGGTAATCACGAACAAAAGCAGCACGAAGAAACACAAAACACAAAATCAACTGAACGGAAATTATCAACTCGAACTCAAGATGTAAGCAAAGTTTACTACCTGATGACCATTTACAATTAAGCAACGATCTCGAATTTTGGAAATATCTAAATTTCTCTTAACCCGCTCTTATTTTTGAACTAAAAATGGTGAAGCAGCTATGGGACGGCTAGCTTTAAAGACAAGCTAAACGTGTTCTTACATAAAGCTGTAGTCTATTCATTTAAGTAATTTGATATCTTCGTGTTGCTGTTACATTTCGGATATTTTTTCTCCATTTGCCTGGTGTAATTTGTATCGTTGCATATCTTGTGAATTTCTACGATTAGGAGTGCATTAAAAAGTAAAATTGCCTGCAATGCGCTGCCGTGATTGTATACAATCTTAACCTTGTGCGTTATTTTAAATATTTCATAAAGAAGTTCTTATTTCTCCTTTACTTCTAAAACATACCGTGCTTGTATTTATTTGTAACAATCTTTATTTATTTACATTTCAAAAAGTAGAACTCCTGAGAATGTATTGTACGCTTCGAGTGGTCTGTTATAAAGTGACGCAGAGCTTTGATCTCGGAATCGTCGAACCCAAACTTTGTCATTCACCTCCAATACGACCAAAATAGTTTGTGATGACATGTTGTAATCGTTGTAATTACTGTATAAGGCACAAATTTGAATTCCATTTCTGACCATTTCAATGGGCTGTATATCAGTTAAGGCATTAAAAATTGTTACAGATAAAAGATACAGTCCCTTCGCTGGTACAGTAAAATGACCGTCTGCTGTGTCGTAAGCATTGCCAATGTTTGTCAGAACTTTGTTGTACTCGATCGTTTGGTGGTAGCCAAGTGTGACATCGTGGGTCAAGGCAACTGAGAACGCTATCTTGTGGAATAGTTGTTCAGGCACTGTGAAATAAAAATTAAGTTATTAAAAGGGTTATGCTTTTATCGAAATAAAATACTGTTATAAAAGAAAATTACGCAAGAACAAACCATTTACTAATGTAACTATTGTAGATCGACATACAAGATCTGTATGAAACAAATATATTAAGCCGTAAAAAAGGTCCCTAAAAGACGAAACAACGAAGTAGCAATGGTGCATTTCAATGTCGAGGGTCCAAAAACTCATAGACAAAATCAGTCGACACCAAAAAGAACAACAAACAACAAATACCAAAGAACACACATACATCCCAAACAAACTGCAATCAAGTTTTACTGAGAAAGATCTCGATTGCTCTAAAAATAAACAGTTCCTGCTTGTTGCAAAACATGTCGCGTTGTCAACGATCTATACAGCGAATGTGAAATCAGGAAAACTGAGCTTCATAGACCATAGAAAAGTTTGGAATAAAACATGTTTGAATCTATTTCAAATAACTAGAACACGATATTTCACCTCATTGTTGAAATAAAACTGACAACAAAGCTCCAGACAATAAATTTGCTACGCCTGACGCTCGTTTTGTCTATTCAAGACTCATCAGAGGCGCTCTACCAAAAATATCGGAAATGCCAAATACTATATGATTACGAAGAGCATAGAACAATAAAACCAAAAAATACCAAACTGGGGAGCCAAATTATTACTAAGATCATCAACCTATGTCTTGAGAAGGAAGAACCTTAGGGTTTAGACAATTTTGAAATTTAAACGGATAATTCAAAGCTTTGATGTGTTCTCAAACAAAAAAGTGTTGGTGCCGGAGCGGGCTAACATAGGGGAATTAAAACTTCACCAGCTTTGTTTGCTTAGGTAAACTGAGACACATTTCTCATAGACAGAATCTTGTGTTTATAGTTGTTATAGTAAAAGCTTGATTTGATAAGTTTTTCAAGGAAATGTTTGAATAGATAAATTCTAAATTTTAATAAAACACAAGTACCTCCAGATTCCAGTAGGCGCTTTCGGGTACTAAACGCTTGCTGTGAGTCATGTAAAATCACTTCTTCTTGTATTGTGCTATGCAATGCGTCTAGTTCTGTCTGCAAACTTTCTTCGACATTCGATTTATTGGTCAGTTGTTGCCTCAAAATGGCGATGTCTTCCTTCATTAAACTATTGTCATGCATTATTAACATGACGTCTTGTTTAAGCAAATTATCGTTCCGTGTCAGAATGTCGTTGTCCCGTTTCTGCAAACGGATCTCTCTCTTTAGAACAGCTTGGTTACCTTTCAGGACATTGATGCCTTGTTTTAGAACACCACTGTCCTGGCTCAGTACGCCAACCTCTTGTTTCAGAACATCATTGTCAAGTTTCAGAACACCATTGTCCCTTTTCAATACACCGATTTCTTGTTTCAGCTCAGTATTGTCTCGTTTCAAAATGACATTGTCTCGTTTCAAAATGTCATTGTCCTGCTTCAGCGATCTGATGTCGAGGATAAGAACATCATTGTTCTGCTTAAGAATATTGATTTCTTCTTGAAGAAATCGAAACTTATCTACAAAATTGTAAAGCATAAAACCCATTATAAAATCGTTACAAATTGATCATTGTATTATCAAGAGTGCTTACAATAATTGTATTAAAAATGTGCCTTAGCTTTTAATGAAAATTCGACCTGACTTTTAAAGGCATATTGTCTACGAAAAATTATATTTGTTGTTAAACCAAAAACTTGTCGTCAGACTATTCGTTTTGTTTATTTAGAATAAATATTAATATTAATATTATTTCAGAGTTTGGCTTTAGTGTGGAGGTCGTAGAAAGCTTCCCCGTGCTTCAGTTGTATGCTGTTATATATTTTCGAGTACTGGAATATGTGTTGGAAAGACACAGTTTACATATTTCCAAATTTTGACAACGTTTGACTGTTTCTTTAGAAATCGATCAATATATATGTTTGGTCATTGTTGTAATATTTTTTTGGCATTTTATTTTAATCAAATCTAATATTCTACCGGTTTTCCAGGTTTTCTACACCTAGCGTGTCTGATGACGGTTAATTCAGAAAAGCGCTTCACACGCAGTGAAATTTTGCTTTTGTACATTTATTAAAATCATTTCAATATGTGGATCGTGTCTTTTTGGCACATATTCCATATTCTTTCGTTTTTAATATACACAAGTTCAAAATACCACTAGGGTACCTTATTAGTTCAAAATTTAAAAAATATATAATATTTGTAAAGATTTACAAAAATTCATATTTATGAGATGTAGATGAGCTGAAAGCATGCGCACTATACTTTCTTTGATTGAAAACTTCCATAGTTCTTGGACGTGGTGCATAATCTGTTTCTCGAAGTTTTAGCTCGGACGAAAATTAAGACGGCAACCGAATATTAGAGCAACTTAATGAATAAAACTGGCAATTATTGCCTGTATTTAGTTTTGAATGTGATTTGAAAGGTAAACACGAAAATTATTGGTATTTTTTCAACATATCAATGTATTCGGGGGACAAAACCCGAGTTTCCGATTAGGGTCCCCGTTAAAACTACTCAGTCTTAATTTGTGTCAATGTGACGTAATGCAGGTAAATAAAATATCAATCAATATTCTCGAGCTATTTTGATCAAAATAAACTACTTTTGAGGCAAATTTTGTAGCAAATTTGTTTTTCAATATTCAGTTTATTGCATTTCGGTCTAATTTACACCAATAAAATTGGGGGGGGGTAAAAAAAATGAGTTTGCCGTAGACAATATGCCTTTAACAGATTGTAGTTTAAAGATGTTCAAATGTTAAATCAAATCCGTTCAAGCATTTCTTACTTGCCAGCATGAAACCAATTGGTAGATTTATACCGAACGGAGGATATTTATAGATTCTCCTCCAGTCAGATGTTGATAAAGTAAGCACCTCATGATCAGTACGGTTATTTTGTTTCTCGTGTTGGTCTTTGTGAGAATGATTTGATAAAAAAAATTATTTTCTTGATGAGAACCTGACACTCTAGGAAAAATGTATAATTTTTTTAAATGTTGAATATTAAGCTATAGGTATGACACTTAATGTGCACGATCAAGTTTAACCACTTGGATACAGTTACTTAAAATGGGCAAAATAGTACACCATTTCATGATTGGTTTCCTCACAAGAAATTTTTCATTGTTTTAAAAGCATGCTATTATACATGAATAACTTACAAGGAACCGACCATTTAACTTGAAGGGGATGGCCTTTGACATTTTCTTTTAAAATATTTTGAAAATGATTTTAGATGAAAATTATAGTTTGGCAACAGAGGTTACGAAAACATTATTATGAGGAAGGGTTTATGATTTATTAAATAATGTTAAAAATGAAAAAAATCTGTCATGATGCCTTCAAGCAAGAAACTTTTTAAAATGCTGGCCACAACTAAAAACCAAGGCGACCCCCTTCAAGTTAAATGGTTAGTCCCTAAGATGTTCAATAATTCTAATCTTACAAATGTATGACGTGTATCACTTAGAATTGATATATGTCTTGATCGTGAGAATAAAGGTAATAACAAAACTACCGAATTTGAATGATCAATCTCATAGTCCAGAGAAAATGACAAAAACGAATCAGTCATACCGGAGAATTGGTGGATCGCAATGGTCCTGACCTGGTACAGGCATTTTAAACGAAATGGTGGGTTAAACCAGGTTTTATGGCGCCAAACCTCCCTCTTCCATTGCGATCTTAGGATCCGCTAATGACAATAGAACACAACAAAGTTGTGAGACACAATAGGGATATTGAGGTGATCATCTCAGTACAGCAGACCAGTCAAACACTAATTAAAACAATTAACTATCATATCTTTTAAGTCAATTTTGAACTTTTCTACTAGTTGCTGATAACGAAGAAAGAATTGTTTAGGGATCGTATGAGACGTATTTTCTTATAGCCCTGCTCAAAAAGTCGGTCACGAAGAAATCGGTGTCTGATAAAAAAATCTGTGAAATGTGTGCAAGCTCTGGCATATCGAATAAGTTGTGAAATATAAACACCGTATGCAGGGGAAGTAGGAATATTGCTCTGTAGATTAGGAAAATTAATAATTTGAAAATTATAATCGTCTCGTTTATCGTAAATTTTTGTACTGAGATGACCACTTGGGTCAAATTCGAGGTGCAAATCCAAGAAAGACGTGAAGCAATTTGATTCAGTGGTCTCTTTAATTCCAATTCTGGAGGATATATTGAAGGAATCCATCTACCAAATGAAGAGTTATTAACAGAAAGGAGATCGTCAATATATCTGAATGTATAAAGGTTAAATGACCTTGCCTCTTTCATCTTCTTGTTCTTTACGAGTCCCTGGAGAAATTCAGTCTCGTAAGAGTATAAAAACAAATCGGCGAGGAGAGGAGCACAGTTTGTGCCCATTGGAATGCCGATTTGTTGTTGAAAAATATCTCCTCCGAAGGTGACAAATATGTTGTAAATGAGGAAATCAAGCATACTGCAAATTTGTTCCAGTGTGTAACAAATTTTATCTTTGAAAGATGTTTTGGAAAAGAATGTAGAATTATAACCCAAAACAACAAAATTTCTAGAGTTTGAAAAGGCCTTTTCGAGAAGTTTTTCAGGTGACATTTTAGTTTTTCGTGTGGCAAGGTAGTGTATAAAGTTGAAAAATCGAACGTTTTCAAAGAGTGAACCTCAGAAAATGATCTAGATTTAAAATGATCTAACAAATCTTTTGAGTTCTTCAAAATCTACATATGGTACATATGTGGATACGATACGTTTCATCAAGAAGAATGAAACTAATATACTCAACTTATCTTATAGTGAAAATCAACATACCAATGATATCCTTGGTCTCTTCATCATATCCTCTACTGCAAGAAGAAAAACTAACCAAAGCAAAAAGGACAAATACTATCCAATTCATTGTTACCAAGAACTGCACCAAAAGTGCCAAGTTCAAACCTTTGTATATACAGATAATACTTATCTATAGAATATATAGGTAAAAATAAAACTACCAAACTGGAATAATTAATCTCAAATGTCCAAGAAGAAGTGATAAAACCAAAGGTGGTTCAAAACAAAATTGGGCTAAACTACGTATGATGTTTTTAGCTAAGAGGTACCAATGGGGCTTTCGAATGGCAAAAGTCCGAAATGGCAAAGACAAACTAAGTAAACACGAACGAGAACAGCACAAGAAAAAAAAAGAAAAACATAAAATCATAAAAACACACACACAAAAATTGGATAACATCAACAATTCAAAAGCAAGTCGTAACAAGAGTGAATTCAGGTGCTCCGGAAGGGTTAGCAGTTTTTGCTTGTTGCAACTTACACCTGTAACCGAGTAGAAAATGTATGACGACTTCTAATCTAATACATATGTTGTGTTGTCATTCTTAATGGGTTTTCATAACTTTGTAGTACAAAAACTTCTTATCAATTGGTATAAAGGACCATGTGGCATATTCAAGAATTAGTTTTCAAATTTCTGGTATATATTTTGTGTGCCAGTTTTATCTTCTTGTATTATTTTAGGTTTAAATTTACAAACTATGTTAGTTCTGGGTAACGGATTAGTATCAATTTCAGTATATAAGTTAGATACGAGGACATAATAATAAAAGTTTAATTTGTTGTTGACAGACTTATTTTTTACAGAGAATAAATTACTTACAACATCTGATTATTTACAAGTCTCTTTGGTATTAATTCTGATATGAATTTTATTTATATATATATGTGGGTAGTATTATCATTCATACTATTTATTTTGGTATCAGACCCAAAGAGTCTTAGTATTTTTTCGGGTACCATAATCAGATTTTGCCGCACGCCACCGTACGAAGAATAAGAAAGTACCCCCTGAGGTAGTACCTAACTGTTTTAGTTATTGTATTTATAACAATTATATAAAACACATAACAATTTGAATATTTTTAACGACATTTATAATAAATAAGGACAACGTTCAATTGTTTAAATTCCTCAACATAAATCATCCATCAGTTGCAGACGGCATACATAGTCAAACTATGAACAGTCTACTAAGTAAATGGCTTTCTGCTACTTCCAAAAAAATGTTGTAGCATTATTTCATGTATATATCTGACAATATAAAGATGGTAATCATCTTTTTAATATAATTGACATCGGAAAATTCAGTATAGCGGTAGCTGGATTCGAAACCTTGGTAAGGTCATCTGCCTCAACTGGACTAATTGATTTTCCATTTCCGATAACACTAACATTATTGCTTGTAGATTTATTTCTATAAATATTCTGTACATGTGTTATAGCTTTCTTCAAAGCTCAGAACCTTTTCTCTTTACAGTTTCAATATCGGGTTGGGTTGTGTGATTAAATTTTCCGTAATTTAGCAAACCCCGAAAAACTAGGAGGTATTGGTGATCTGGCCAGGAAATAATCCCCAAATCTGCATCTTGGAATAAAGTCAAAATTTTAGGCTTCTCTTTTCACTTGAGCATAATCCATTTAAAGTTTTAGCTTCCATAGTAATTCAGCATTCCAGAACAGTTATCGTTTTGTCACTTGGTCTAATATTGAGTGTGAAATAGTATCAAATATGCGGGAGAAATAACATGATTTTATGGACTATTTTTCTCTATTTTTCCTCATTGGGGTTCCAATTGGGGATCTTGGTCCATCTATGTCGACACCGCATGCACTGTGTCTGGCTACTTAGGTCACTTGACCATTTCGGCTAGACTTGCATCGGAATAGCATACAAAGTTTGTGTTTACCTTTAAAAACACAAACCAATGGATGTTTAGCACAATACATGACATGGCTGTGACCTACATTTTCTGATTGACATTTTAACAGCTTCTTTTATTGACAATGCATGTTTCGCATACTGGCTGAAAGAATCAAAGATGCACCAATTCAAGTGCTAAAAGTCCGAAAGGGCACCAACAAAACCGGTAATCACGAACAAAAACAGCACGAAGAAACACAAAACACAAAATCAACTGAACGGAAATCATCGACTCTAACTCGAGATGTAAGCAACGTTTTCTACTTGTGTAACCACTTGATGACCATTTACAATTAAGCAACGATCTCGAATTGTGGAGCTATCTAAATTTCTCTTAACCCGTAATTATTTTTGAACTAAAAATGGTGAAGCAGCTATGGGACGGCTAGCTTTAAAGACAAGCTAAACTTGTGTTCTTACAGAGCTGTAGTCTATTCATTTAAGTAATTTGATATCTTCGTGTTGCTGTTACATTTCGGATATTTTCTCCATTTCCCTGGTGTAATTTGTATCGTTGCATACCTTGTGGTTTTCCATGATTTCTATGATTGTATATAATTTGGCAATCTCAACGATATGAGTTTTTTAATCTTTTATAAGAAGTTCTGTTTTCCTTTCCTTCTTAAACATACCGTGTTTTTTGTTTCATTCTTTATCTATTTATATTTCAAAAGTAGAACGCCTGAAAATGTATTGTATGGTTGATTCGGTCTGCCTAAAAGTGTAGCAGAGCTCTTATCTCTGAATCGTCGAGCCTAAACGAACATGTGATGACATGTGATAATCGCTATAATGGCTGTACAAGGCACAAACCTGAATTCCATTTTTGACCATTTCAATTGGCTGTATATATTAAGCAGCTTCATTTAAAATTGCCGCAGATAAAAAAAATAAAATGGCCGTCTGCCATGTCGTAAGCATTGCCAATGTTTGTCAGCACTTTGTCGTACTCGATTGTTTGGTGATAACCAAGTGTTACATCGTGGGTCAAGGCCATTGAGAACGCTATCTTGTTGGATGATTGTTCAGGCACTGAAAATTTATCGTTAAAAGGATTTTGCTCTTATCACCATTAAATACTGTAAAATCACAAAACGATTACTTGTTAATATTTGGCTCTATATTACCAAGAAACCCCAAGTCAAACTAATCTTCTGAATGATATTCCACCATGAATATATCCATTTATTATACGTCAGTAGATTTTTTTCTATATAAAATACAGGTAAACATTTTAACTATTTCATCTTGAATTTGGTTAAAGTACTATTTCCCTAAGGATATAGTAAAAACTATTTCCTTAGGGCAATAGTACCGTAGTACTATTTCGCGGGGTTTTTGTATGATTGGCAGTAGGCGTGGCTAGAGTATACTGTACATAATAAAGAGTGAGCAGTAGGCGTGGCTTTGATTAAGTTGTTTACCGATTCAGTATAATAAAACAATTGTTTACTGGTCATTCGGAAAACAGTACATTTGTTTCCCCTCAGTACTTACCATTTCACTCGGCGCTACGCGCCTCGTGAAATAGCAAGTACCTCGTGGAAACAAATGTACTGTTTCCCTCATGACCAGTAAACAATTGTATAATGTTTTACTTCTTTGTGTAAAGTTTCATCAAAATCCATTCAGCAGTTTCAGAGACATTATGCTTTGGATGTCTCTCATTTAACACTTTATTTAAAATACACTACGTCTAATTATCCCACTGAATGATATTCAAATGCGAGGAAATTTCTTCATGCACATCACCATATGTTCTTCTTACATATAAAGTTTAATCAAATTTCCTTCATTGGTTTAGAAAAAGTCGGGCTTATATATTGACGGATGGATAGACAGACAGGATATATTGATGATTCCTATTTACCCTCCAAAATTTGCTTGCTGATAATTACTCTTCGTGTAAAATACAACAGAAAAATACATTTACTAAACGGAACTATTGTCGAACGACAGACAGACATAGTATACAGTTTTATGAAAGTTCCCATTTAAGCATGCTTTAATCCATGTCAAATAGCTAGACTACGATGTTTTCACCTCATGGTTTGTTGAAACTTAAGCTTTGTTTACTTTGATATTGTGCATTTAATCTTTATAGGCAGAACCCTGTGTTAACAACTACCTTCTAAACGTTTGCTGTGAGTCTGGTAAAATCGCTGATTCTTTTACTTTGCCCTGTAATGTGACTAGTTCTGTCTGCAAATTTCCTTCGACATTCGATTTTTTTACCAGTATCTGTTGTTGCATCAAAAAAGCAGCGTCTTCTTTCGTTAAATTGTTGTCATTTTTTACTTTCCTGACGTCTTGTTGAAGCATTTCATTGTCCCGTGCCAAAATATTGATTTTCCTTATCAGTACTCTGATGTTATGTGTGAGAAAACCGTTGTTCCGTTTCAGCACATCGACTTCTTGTTTGAGAACACCATTGTCCAGTTTCATTACCTCCTTTCAGCACACCGATGTCTTGCTTCAGCATGTCATTGTCCCGTTTACACTATTGTCTCCTTTCAGCACACCGATGTCTTGCTTCAGCATGTCATTGTCCCGTTTCACCGCACTGATGTCGTGAGTTAGAACATAATTGTTCTGTTTTATTATCTTTGTTTTTTCTTCAAGAAACTAGCACAGCATGTGGTCATCATAATGTAGTAAGAAGTCTTGATGATATATTAAAATGTCTTCATGGTATAATGATTATGTCTTTGTGATATATTAAAGTACCGCAAAGGTTAAGTAAGATGTCTTTATGAAATAACCAACTGCCTCAATGGTATATCAAGATGTCTTACTAATCTAGTAAAGTGTCTCTGTGATATACATATATGACGTCATTTTGTAGTAAAGTGTCTTGAAGTTCATGGTTTATTAAATGGTCATCATAATATAAGAAAGTATCTTAATGTTCTAGCATTATCGTCAAATGGTGCATTCCAAAGTCTTTATAGTTTTAAAGAGTTGCTTAGTGATGTTTGTTAGTGTCAATATAGTTTAACAAAATATCTTAATGGTGTAGAATAATGGCTAAATATAATGTTTGTTGCCTTAATAATATGTGTTTGTGTATCATAAGGCAGCTATGGCGTTCCATAAAATATAATTATAGGTACGGAATAAATGAACAAATCAGACAAAAAACAGGAAATTTAGTTTCAGTTGACTTCAGTGGTAATGGGAAATTGAATTGTCTAAGTAATATATCATAGCAATATAATGGTCTTAGTGAACTCTTTCTTTGTGACATATTAAAGTACCGGAATGGTTAAGTAAGATGTCTTCATGAAATATCCAACTGCCTTAATGGTATATAAATGTCTTACTAATCTAGTAAAGTGTCTTCGTGATATAGAAATATGACGTCATATTGTGGTAAAGTGTCTTCATGATATATCAAATGGTTATCATAATATATGACTGTATCTTAATGTTCTAGCGTGATCGTAAAATGGTGCATTCCAAAGTCTTAAGAGGCTGTCCATGTAGAAATCAGGCAAAAGCCTATAGAATCTGGCACATGAAGAATTTTATCCCAGCAAATTTGTTGTTTTAATGTATTGTTGTACTCGTATGTAAAACAAAAATCACAAGGATTCGTTTGAAAGCAACACGGATGACTTGTGATTCAGCCTTAAAGTTCATGAACAAAGCAACCAAATTTTGCAAATATGTAAGAGTTATCTCCCTTTTTCTGCATATTTTCAATGCATTCTATATAAAATATATCTAAGTTATCACTTCAATAAACTAAAAGTCGGCCTTTGTTTTGGGGAATGGATGTTAACCTGATGTGGAATCAATGAAAATTTTTGAAAAACAAAATTTGTCATGTGCCAGCTATTGCCTGGGTTTTGCTTGGACAGCCTCTTAATAGTTTAAAAGAGTTGCTTAGTGATGTTTGTTAGGGTCAATACAGTTTAACAGAATGTCTTAATGATGAAGAATAATGGCTAAATAGGATGTTTGTTGCCTTAATGATATGTGTTTGTTTATCATAAGGCAGCTATGAGGTTCCATACTTTTGTACTAATATTTTGGAGTAGTTGACCCAAAGGAACATTGTTGAACCCAAGCAATGTATCAATCGTATTATAACTTGCTGACGTACATGTTTTCATGGAAGGGTGTAAATATTAATTAGTATGGGTCATCTACAGTATTGTTGTACAGGATTAAGTACGATTTAGTGGGAGGAATTTGAAAAGATTTATATAAGTGACACAATAAGTGAATTTAAAAGTCAAGAATAAATAAGAATTAAACAGATTTATTTAAGGTCATATTAATTTCAAAACTAGAAATTTTATTTCCATTTCGGTCCATTTAAAGTACGTTTAAGTACTATTGATATACAAGCCAGCCTTTGGTTATAGCGAGCATCGCAGATGCGAGCCCTACGGCATTGTGCATGTTTTGAGATGTACCAGAAATATACTGACGATAAAACCGGAACAGGTTTACTTTTACGGAGTGAAAAAAAATAATAGGCACGGAGCAAGTAAAACAATCAATCCTCTGGGCTTATAAAAAATACATCATAATCTGTTATGCAAAAATTCAAAAATTGAAATTCAAAAACAGTGATAAAACCCTCATTCATCCACTTGTTTATCTTTACACACATATTTTTATTTAAACAGCACTCGGTCTTTTCCGCTGAAAAAAAATATTTTCCGGAAATTACCGACCTAGCTTTGGGCAACATCGTCCGATCGACTAGTCATACCAAATGCATGATACTGACCAAGCTTTGTTAAATTCTAAGTAAGATAAACTAAGATAAAGAAATACATAAATTTACTGAATAAAACCTACTCATAAATAAATAAAAGGTTCTTACCTGAAAATGAAAGAAGAGTCCCATCAGGATCCTGTGGGGTTTCACTCACTTTCCTCAATCCTGCATGATATTTTTACTTTACCGTTTTTTCCGTCACGTTTCTTAATGTGCCTTCTGTTACCAATGCTTCAAATATAACGCTGATACTCAGAAAATCTCACAAAACCTGACAGAATCTGAATGTTGTTTTGGTCTGCTGAAGAAGCGCGAAATACTCTGTCAAGGAAATGACGTCACGTAATCCATAAAATGGATAATTTCGTCCCAACTAAATGTCGTCCCAGAATGTTACAGGATTTATTATTTGCACAAATAATTGAATTTTTAATTAGAAGTTATTGATCCCAGATATTTTAACAACAACTTTCTCAAGTGCATATGATTTGGGTTGTTTGGGGTCAGACTTTGCTACTATCTAATTCCTTTTTTAAAAGTTCCCTCTTTACATCAAACTTAGCCGGTCGAGCACATGGATTTATTTTTAAAAGGTATATAGATTCTCGATGCTCGCTAAAAAGGCAGGGCCTTAATCATATTATTTTTTAGATAAGTGCCCTTCTCTGTGAGAATCAGGCAATGGGTGAATCATGATTAAAAAAACACATGAGTTTGACTTAAAATACTGTTCAAAATGCTTAAAAAGTTAAAAAAAAATGCATTGGCACGTTTTTTTTTAAAGTCAGTAATTTGAGATATATTTTGGTTGAAATGCATACAAAATTTGAATCTAAGGGAGATAACTCTGTCAAGTCACACTAACTTCCTATCATTTTAACAGAATTTTTTCTCCATCCTCTGACACTCAAGACACCAACTATTATTTGTTTCTTCATTAGAAGGCTATTTTGAATGACAATTTATTGTCAAAACCGTGTGTTTTTAAAATCATGGTTCAAAGTTTTTAAATTTTGCCTGATTCTTACAGAGAACTGCACATTAGTCATAATGCTATATTGGGTAATATTGTCTACTCTTTCCACTTGTAGACATTTCATTGTATTTACTTAGAAGACGCTCACTTATTTATAGAAGAAAATGAGATGTGGAATAAGTGTATGCGACACAACCTACAATATCAGCGTAAATTTAAAACATCCATAATGGAAAACAGCGTGACCAGCGGTCGCTGCTTGCTGTTTTTCAATTGGCCCCTGGATTGAAAATAAACTACATATGATTCAAGCACAATCCTAAAGTGCAATGAAAGACCCTCGTCTTGACAAAAAACAATTTACATAAGTTCGACTGAATCCAAACATAAGCTTTGATATGGATTTATGGCTTAGGACAGGCACATTAAAAATGTGGCGGGGTTAAACTAGTTTTTTGGCGCCAACCTTCCCCCTATTGATAATCAATAACAAAGCACAAACTAACACACAGTAAAAATCAAATCGATAGAAGTTTAATTCAACAAGAGAGAACCTGAGACAAAAGGACAACAATTAATTGACGGGACGTGTGGATACTCTTTTGATAACACTCAAAATTACTGACAGCTAGCTAAGAAGCATCCATCGACTGATATAAAAAAATCAAGTATGTCGATTTTAAATCCGACACAACACGTCATACAATTCATGATTTGATGATGCATCATCACACAAAACCGACACACTTGACCGCTGTAATGCTCAAAAATGACATCAGTATAAAAAGTATAAAAAAGGCAATTAACATTTTAAAGTAAGTATCAAATTATCAATATGTTAAATATTCGGATCAATTAATACAACCTAAACCTAACCCTAACCCTTACTTTAAAATCTATTACGCAAATGATATGAATTAAAAATTTTGGTTAAATCTTTGAATTTAGTGTTTTTGGTAGAAATATTGATAACTTAATACTCGCTCTAAAACCTCCATAAGCTTTCTAGCTAATTGTCATTTTTAAGCGATCAAGTATGTCGGTTTTGTGTGATGACAACACTCCACCAAATCATTCATTGTTTGAAGTGGTGTGTCGGATATGTTTAATTCTTTTACACCAGTAGATTTATGATTCTCAGCTACAGCTAGCTGTCAGTAAGAGCGAGTGTTCTGTGTATATATAGAGAGAGTTCCTGTAGCGTCCGTTCGTTTGTTTCTCTTTGTCTTTTGTCTTAGGTTCTCTCTAGTGGAATTGAACTTTGATCGATTATATTTTCATTGTGTCTAATATTTTGCTTTGTCTGCGATTATTAATAAAGAAAAGGATGGGCCTAAGAAACTAGGTTAACCCCGCCACGTTTTATATGTGTCTTTTCTTAGCCAGGAATCTTTGACAAAACTTTTGTTTGTACTAAGTGAAGGCTGCTGACGGTTGTTCGTTGTGGTTTTTCTAAATTGTCGCTTGTTATGTGAGCTGTGTGGTGTACACCTATTTCACATCTCATTATTTTCTATATAAACAAATGGGCAAAGTTCTATAATTAATAAAATATCATTAACCTAGTATATAATGTTGGTCCATTGAAGAAACGATGTCCCTTTCAAGGTTCAAAGATGTTCGATTTAGAGTTGTTTAGAATTATTTGTCAAATGGCAATGTATTTTACCATGTGATACGTCTAGTGGTTCATTTTGAGGAGTCGTAATAAGCAACGAGGTATCAGTTGGGTATTCGAATGTCAAAAGGTCCGAAAGAAAAAAGCACAAACGAGAACAACACAAGAAATAGACAATACAAAAAACACGTAAAAGCAACTGAAAGCAATCAACTAGAAGTAAGCGGGCAATTCAGGTAGTCCGGAAACAAACCTGCAATTATGACATGTCTTTCACCCGCAGTCATTTGTGTCCAAAATCACGGGTCAGAAACTGATAGAATAATTTTTCCGGTCACCCCGGAACTTAGCCCTCTTATTGTTGGAAACCGGACATAACAACCGCTTCAGTCATGACAAGGTAGGACATTTCTCTATTTTAAACTACTAGCGGCTCATTTATTTCAATACAAAGTATGCCTATTCTACGGAGAACGGTTATTAGATTTGTCCAGTGTTGTAACTTTTTCACTTTGTTTAGTGTAGTTTTCTTGAAAAGCGGACAAAAGTGGAGTTTTTCGATAAAATTCTGAACTATGTGTCAAAGTATTTGAAAAAGAAATAGATCCAAAGTCCCCAAGCGTCAAATTTATGTATTTATATCATAAAAATTTACAAATAATTACAATCAGGTTGTTTTTTTATTTACATTGTTGAAAGTTCTAAATTATGACTGTATAAGCAGAAATCTGTTGGAAAATGTTCGGAATAAGCCGTTAAGAATTGGGGAAAGTTATATATCAAAATAGTTTAGTTTTTTCCCTCCTCGACGATCGTCTCGAAAGACGAAACCAAGGTAATGTGATTCCGGTGGCTTCGGCGTCCACAATTGTTGAATTTTGTGCTTAATTAAGTTGCATTAGCATCAGTACAGATAAAGAGCAATATATGTGTATGCTCTAACAGTCGCAGTCTATAGACCCTATAGAGATTTTTGGTGATTTGGCCGATGTTAAGGTGGTTCGGGGGTATAAAACTGAGCAATTTTTAGTCTGCATTTCAATTAAAGTGGTTTAAAATAACACAAAAGGTGCAAGATTTGTTTCTATTCTAAATTTTATTTTATAAATGAAAAAATATAACATAAATATTGAAAAAGCTTTTTCTGAAAAGTTCTATTTTCAGGAGAAATAATTGGCATGAGAATGTGTAACAATTTTTGTATAGAAATGTTTAGGAAAAATTACTTTTCTTAAATATCTAGAAAAGAAGGTCCGCGGCCCGAAGTTTTTTTCATGCTTTTCAGAAGAAAGTATGAATGGCTTGCCATTTGTGAAATATAACTAAAATCTTATGGGTTTCCAGCTCACAATGACGTTAGATAACCCCTTTATAATATATCGAAAAACAATACTATAGGTCACCAATTTTAATAATAATAATAAATTGATATTATACCGCTTTTCACAACAGTTAAGTCGACTCAAAGCGGTTAACAAATTTTCCATTTTGCAAGATCATAAATCCATTTTTGGGATTTTTTATGTGAACTTTAATTCTGCAAAATAAAAAGAAATCTGATGGATTTTGCTTATACCCCCGAACCATCTTAACCTTTTTCTTGTCTGTTATGGACACTATTAATATTTGGTACTACATGTAGTATACAGTTGCATTTAGCTTTATTACATGTAAATTTCAATAACTACTCCATCAGAATGTTGACAGATAAGAACCATCCGATGATAAAACAATTTACCATCACATGACACATAATAGAATAACTAAATTACTGAAACAACTTTGCCCATATAAAGCCCAGGGTTGGCAGAAGAAATTGCACCAATCCTCCATATATGTATGTACATCTGTTAATGGATGCCAGCAAAGTACCAGCTGACTGGCACACAGCCAACGTGTCACCAGCCTACACGAAAGGAGCTTAAATAAGAGCAGAAAATTATACACCAATATCCCTAACATCGATATGCTGTAAGGTTCCAGCAAACATCATAGCCGGCAACATCAAGAATCATGGAGGATCCAACAACCTCTCTTCCCTCTTTGGGTAGAGACCCAACTGATAGAACTGGTTGACGACAAAGTCACTTATGATAAAATCTACAGTGAGACACAACCGAACATACTCATTATGGACTTCGCAAAGGCATTCGATAATGTTAACAATTGCATTCTCATACATTAACTCAATAATTATGACATTGTAAACAAAACCAAAAAATGGACCCAAAGCTGATTATCAGAAAGTAAACAGTTCGTAGTAACAATAGCAAACGGAGTTTCATCCGATCCAGTCACTGTAGACTGTGGGGTCCCCCAAGGTTCAGCATTAGGACTTATACTCTTCATCTACTATATCAACGACCTACAGTCTCGCCTTAGCTCCTTACCATACTTGCCAATATCAAATGCTCAATACGCGGAAGCATTACAAGAGAACCGAAACCAACTAGACCAGTGGAATGAAAACTGGTGCATGCAGTCCCACCCAGATAATGCACAGGCATAATTATCCTCAATAAGAGGAAAATTAATTAAATTATAAACTTCAATAGTACGAGCACATGAACAACACCTGTAACAAAGGTAACAGAACCATCAGCTTCCTATGCGAAAAATCTGATATCATAAATTGATATCAAAAGGCATATATTTCACTTGTCAGACACCTAGTTAAATACTGTTTTGACCCATATATGAACAGTGCAATATAAATCAAATTGTGTCTATACACCAACAGTTACAGAGTAAGATCCAGTGTACGCAATATCATATACCGTATAACTTAAAGTGGTAAACCCTACAAGACCATAGAAAGGACTCATTCTCCGCATAATGTATAAAATTGATCGAGGGCTTGTAGTCATACAAAAACTCAAAAGGCCTACACCACATCTTAGAACATTAAGAACATGGAACAACAGAGCATTCCAAATAGAAAACAGCTGAATCGATACCAGGAAAATGAATGTCTTCCCCGGAACAGTTCGTGATAGGAATGCACTTCCATCCGACATTGTAGAACTAGACATTATTGAAGGCTTCAAAGCCAAGATAGTGTCCATTTGAACTGCCTGACTCACCTGTAAATAGTTTTAAACAATTTTTAAAATTTTGATAGCTTTCTCAAATTTATTCTTTTTATAAGAACAAATCATCCACATGTATTAGAAACCCCCTATAACTTTCAATATTTAGAATAATGATGTATGCGCAGCAGCCAACATTACATAATCTTCGAAACGACGAAAGGGCAATTAAAAGGCAGAAGAGGCAGAGTTATCAACCACATATGATTACAAACGATCCTACAAATTTTCAGCAAAATCCGTTGAGCAGTTTCAAAGGAGATGTGTCTAGAAAAGATGACTTACTAAGTCCATCCGTCGTGGTTCGGCGGTGGACCTTTATATGAATCATTGATTTTGATATCTCTTAAACCTATAAATTTCATGGTGGTGGACTAGCATCTGACTATCCGTTTTCCATATCCTATGGGCTTATCATGGCGTTTCTCAAACTTATAATGCTTATGTTGTTTTATTGTTCAATAGATAATATAAAATATATATAATTTGCTTGAAAGCAATCAGAAACCGTCACAATAATCATTGCATATATAGAATATACCTGAGGCCACTTCAAAAATGATAAATATCTATAAACTTACCTTTAGGTGTGTGTCTGGGCAACCTTTGTCCTCGTTTCACTGGGTAACCAATGGACCCAGATTTTCCATGTTTGATCAGTTACTTTTTAGAACTTGTTACCAAAGCTTGCATATGGTTTTATTTTCATATGTAACCATTTTGATGTGTAAAATGCATTTTTTAGAGCCGAATTAATACGTTTTCCAAAAATTCAAAGCTTAACAAGTCATTTACCAACAAAGTAATTCTTTCAGTTTCTCCCGCGTGAAAATTGACTAATTAAAACAACCGATACCTGGTTCCATGTGATTGAAATCTGTACCAGGACAAGTCTGGGTTGTAAAAAAGAAAGCACAAAGTTACAGAAAAGGAAAACGTTTTTTTCTGTGGTTTTGTGATCCTTAAAGTCTAGTAGGCACTACAAAACATATATAAAACATAACAAAAGACCTAAAATCAGGAGGTATTCGCAGAACAACACAAAAATACAAACCGCAAAGGTTAACCAGTAGAGAAATCAAATGTCATTACGCTGAAAAGGCAAAGACAAAATCGCTCGACATCAAATCATAATAAAACAAATCGTACAACAACAACAACAAAAACACATTACAAACAGAAAAATAATCTGCATTGTGAACTCAAGTCGAATCTCGAATTAGCGCGAATACACAGGAAGAGTAAGCAGTTCCTGCTTGCTATCCACATCCGTGCTACGGCAACGCATTTTAAACTAATGTTACTTAATTTATTAAGTAGAATTTCTATAGAGGTTGATAATTTTTTAAACTTCTTTCTGAAAACTTCATCTTAACCTTTAACCTATTCAGTTTTATGACTCATAACCAAGCTATGTGTAAGACAAAACATTTAAAAACTATGGAGCAAATATTTCTAACTGAAAATTCTGCTTTTATAATATCTCTTAGTTCAAATACAGATAAACAAAACCTACAGTATATAAATTTACAAATGTGACTAATGCATTTCACAAAAAATCCGACTTACTAAACCAATCTACGTTGTCATTTTAACCCACCATTTCTTTTGAAATGCCTGTACCAAGCCAGGACCATTACGATCTTCATTTTTTTCCGGTATGTCTTCCTTGTTTTGTCTTGTCTTATGGACATTTGAGATTGATTCTCCAAGTTCGGTAATTTTGTTATTACCTTTATTTGTAGGTTAATGCTTAAAGCTGTAAAGTCTATAGTGAATTATGAAAAGTCTAAGTCTAGTAAAAAGACCAAATTGACAGATAATAAAAATGCTCAACTTTCTTATCGATAACGTATTTGCACAGTTTACTGTACGTGTTTTGGCCATGTAGAGCGGTCACTTTGAATTGAGGAGGACACCGTAGTACCTTGAGGAAACCACCGATCTTGGGCAGGTTTGTCAGGTCGGTGGTTTCCTCCGGGTACTCTGGTTTCTTCCACCATATAGCAATCAAGCAGGAATTCACTTTTATTTCGACTTGATTTCACGTTGCTGATTGAGGTTTGGCTGCAGTGTTTCTTGCATGCTATTTAAAGTGTTTTTTGGCCGGGATTATCGCTGACGTGATTAACAACGGCTATAGATACCATAGCCTTTCAGTAACTGACCAATAAAAAGCTACCTAGTGGTCGTGTTGCTTCATCATATACCAATTCACATATCACTACACCCTCGCAATGTAATTAATTTTCCAATATCCAATTACTTCTCTCTTTTGATACTCTTTTAAAGTTGTAGATTATCCTGGCTACCAGTACTTTTAGTACTTTGATTTGTTGTTGTAATGATCTTATGTCTACCTTTTTTTGTCTTTTCGGATTTAAGACATCTGAATGCCTCAATATTTTAACTTTGCTTCATATAGCGGCTCCTTAATGCTGGCTTTAGCATTGATATCCGCTGGATTTGGCTTCCCTGTTTCAACTTTTAAGTTTTGAGTACTTTTCGTTCAATTCATTGGATTTGGATCTTTCAATGTTTTGAATCAAATGTTACTCCTTGAAATATCGAGCATTACCAGGTTAACCGTTTTATACCCGTTTTTTTTTTTGCATTTTGATGCAATAAAGCTATACACTGCATGAAAGCTTTAAAAGACGCAGAGGTACCAATGAGGCATCCAAATGTCAAAAGTCCGAAAGGCCAGAGAATAACCAGTAAAAACCAGCGAGAACAGGACGAAACAACAGTGAGACAACATAAATCACAGAAATACAAAAATAAACGAATAGAGAAGAAACGAAAAGAAACTTTCATGATTTATAATTTAGTGTCCTTAGTGAACAAAATGGCAAATGAATAAATACGTTATTTTGTGCATCTTAATAAGTTGCACTATAAAGCCTTGTCTGCAAATGTGACTTACATACATTAAAGGAATAGACGCATTACCTAAAAGAGACCAAGGTTCATCGAAGTTTATCGATTCCGCTCTGTAGAATAGATCAGATAGGCTGACAAGGATTCAAGTTCTGGTTTTTGGTCAACTGACTTTTTGGGTTTTTTTTTTAATTTTCGATTTGTGTTGTTTGGTTATTGCTTAATCTTATAAATTGATTGATTCCGTTCAATCTAATAATTTGATCCCTGGTATTGGTTGCTGTAAGTTTTTTAATTTGCTACTCTCGATGGATTTTAACTGTTTTTAACGACGTTATTTTCTGAATTCGTTCTAAAACATACTAATATTTCATTTTAGTAACTATTGATTTATTTACATTTCAAACAGAAGAACTCCCGAAAATGTATTGTGTGGTTGGTCTGGTGAGCCAAACAGTTCACCGGAGCTGTGATCCCGATAGCGACGAACCCATATTTTGTCATTAATCTCCAAAAGAACCACGATGGTCTGTTATGACATATTATGTTGGGTTTTAAAATTGTATACCGCACTTATCTGAATTCCGTTTTTGACGACCTCTATAACCTGTAAAAAGTTATATTGATTGAAAACAGTAACCGATATTAGATAGACTCCTTTCGTTGGTACGGTAAAATGGCCGTCTGCTGTGTCGTAAGCATTGCCAATGTTTGTTAGAACGTTGTTGTATTCGATCGTTTGGTGGTAACCGAGTGTTACATCGTGGGTCAAGGCCACTGAGAACGCTATTTTGTGAAGTAGCTGTCTAGGCACTATAAAATATTAAAAAGGAAAAAAAATAAGCATAGCCGTAAGTACTATTGTGGCATGCTGGCTTCTTATGACGAATACTTTTTGCACATTCTATTTTACAAAACAGTCTTATGTTTTGCGATGTTTTCTAGAATTGTAGAAAAAAGGCTTTTGAAGTTTTAATTGGTCATAAAACCTGATTTAACTTTCCATTTCATTTGGAATGTCTGTACCAAATCAGGACCATCACAATCTTCAATTGTTCATGTATGTCTAGATCTTCATTGTTGTGATTTGTTTTTTTTTCTCGGCCATTGGGATTGATCCTCCAAGTTAGGCCATTTTGTTATTATGTATTGATTTAATACCCCGATATATAAGTCAATATATATTTTTAGTATTATTAACGGATTTTTTTCTTCAACGTCCGAATGAACATTCCAGTTTTCCGATCGTTCATTGTTGTTCACACGGTTTTCTTTTTCGTTTTGTTTTTGTTTTGTTTGCTGTATATAAAAATTTCCTTTGTCATTAAGCATTTACGTGACACAATGAAAAATTCAGTTTTGTATTATATTCGAAAAACAAGAATTAAGTATATATTGTTTAAATTCATCGCGTTATAAACATTTTTAATTTATACCTTATAAGATATTTAAAGAAACATTGAAAATTGGAAGCGTCACAACATGCCTCAGGCACAGGGACTTGCTCCTCCTCTATCAATATTTTGTAAGAGCCAATATGAGGTACGAGGGTTAACCCTTTCGTACCACACATTGACCCAAAAAAATATTGATAGAGGGGAAGTCCATATGCCTCAGGTTATAATATGAGGTTGCAATCTGTTATCGGATATATCGTAAATTTAGGTTGAGAAAGTAAGATTTTAGCGCTTAAGGATGGTCACTCCTGAACTTGTTTATATCAAAGATTTTATGATTTGTGATGGAAAAGATAGAAAAATGTCCATTTAATCAAATGACAAAAAGAAAACTGTAGGTCAGTGTGCTTGTATCAGAGATATATGACATCAAAACTAGACTCCTCTAGATTTAACATAGCTTTACCATTGTGCCATTTTTTGGCTTAATAACCTATGAAGTTGTATTAAAAATTTCCAAAAAATTGTGCATTTCATTTTTACCGGCTATATAATCAGAAAAGTCATAAAAAGTAGGGCTCAAAGTGCAAAAAAATCTTCAGTACCTGAAAGTAAAGTCTAGAGGAATTCCTAAATTAGACAGAAATTCTGAAACATGACGAGTGACCATCCTTAAAAGAAAACACCATGTATCTTTTGATGTATCGCAACAAGAACAAAGATGTGGCCTCCATTGCCTTAGAGGTTTAGGTTTGTTGATAGCACATGACCGATCCTTATCCGGATATCGAAAATGGCAAAAGGTTATATTTCAAATGAACTTATTAATAAATATATGCATATGTGTTCCTTAAATAATTACCTCTGGAATTTAAAAGTACTGCTTTGCGATAGGTCTTCTCTTCTAAACCCCGTTCTTCTTCTCCCTTAGCCGGAAATGTATTAGGCTGAGTCTGGAAATCATCAACTCCCCCAGTTTTCATTAAAAACTGTTGTTTTATTATTTTGTTATCATGCTGGAGCAAAAGGATGCTATAATTAAGCACATTAGTTTCCTGTATCAGTGCATCATTGGCTTGTTTTAGCACTTCAATGTTTTGTTTCAAAACATCAATGTCCTGTTTAAGCACATCATTGTCCCTTTTCAGCACAACATTGTCCCGCTTTAGCAGATTTATATCTTGATTGAGCATATTGTTGTCTTGCTTGAGAATATTCATTTCTTCTTCCTGAAACCTGAACCGATCTACATGAACAAACAAACAAGAGGCTCAAAAGAGACTGAATCGCTCACCCTACTTTAATGCATTGATTTGAGACCATAAGGTAAAAGTTGACATTTAAAGGGCCATACGTTTTTAATGGGGTTATAACCAAAAATCCTCACCGTTCCATTTCCCCGTCCGTAACGGTCCGCACACTAATCACTGCATCAGGCTTTCTGGTCTTCTTTTCAATGACCTCTTTTTGGCCCCTACTCTCTAAGTTACCTTTTGACCCCTACTCTCTCTTTCTTGGATTAGCACCTCGAATTTGACCCAGGTGGTCATCTCAGTACAAAAATTTACGATAAAAAAGACGATCTTAATTTTCAAATTAATCTACAGAGCAATATACCTACTTCCCCTGCATACGGTGTTTATATTTCACAACGTATTCGATATGCCAGAGCTTGCACACATTTTGCAGATTATCAGACACCGATTTCTTCGCGACCGACTTTTGGAGCAGGGCTATAAGAAAATACGGTTCATACGATCCCTAAAAAAATCTTTCTTTGTTATCATCCACTAGTAGAAAATTTCAAAATTGAGTTAAAAGATTAAAAGATATGGTGGTTAATTTTTTTAATTAGTGTATGACTGGTCTGCTATACTGATATGATCACCTCAATATCCCTATTGTGTCTCACAACTATGTTGTGTTCTTTGGTCATTACCGGATCCTAAGATCGCAATGGAAGAGGGAGTTTTGGTGCCATAAAACCTGGTTTAACCCACTATTTCGTTTGAAACGCCTGTTCCAAGTCAGGACCATTGCGATCCACCGATTCTCCGGTATGACTGATCCGTTTTTGTCATTTTCTCTGGACTATGAGATTGATAATTCAAGTTCGGTAGTTTTGTTATTACCTTTATTAAGTTCACTTTAAAATAGTGCCTTATCATTTGAACCAGTTTAACGACAAATTATGAAAAAAAAAATATTACAGAAAATCTGATGTTTTCATGACTTTCTATAGCAATATTTTGAAAATTTATTGAAATACTTTTTTTTATCAATAATCTTGATAGAATTCATACAAGCCTGTAGCAGTGGGATAATCCTGACCTATTTTTGTCGGGAAGGATAAGCCTACTGCAAAGGAGTTTGGGTTATAACACCTGGTTAGGCTCTCCTGAATGAGTTCATGAGAGATGAACAAAACTTTTCAAGATACAAAGAAGTCAAGGGGTTGTAAATTTGTTATAACCTCGTGGCAGATGTCACCAAATTATTTATACCCCTCTCCTTTATTTATATAACTGCGCATTACTTGACCGCCATAGGAAAATTGTTCATGATCATTTAAGCCGATTTACCGATTCTCCCCTGTGAACAAATAGTATTTAAATAGTCTTGTAATTTATTTTACATACAGAAAATTTTACTTTACATACACACTTTTAGAAAAATATCTCCTACATATTACTTGTATTCAGTTCATGTTGAGCCGACGCGGACATTGATATTTCGACTTAACCATTTATTCGGGTATGATCACAGTTCCCGGGATAGCCAAATGAAGGTTGCGACTATCCCTGATATCGGGGATAGTCGCAGTCTGGGGATAGTAGTATAACACATGTTAAATCAGTTTCGGTAATTTAATGGCATTTAAATATGTCATGTTTTGTCCGGTAAGGAAAAAGTAAACATTTTTGGATTCTGTTTTTATAATTTGGTTTACTAATTTGGTGATTTGAATTCACGCACCGAAACCAGTACTTTATAAACCATTTTTTTAAGTGAATTCACCTTACTAGTTACCTGACAACTTTAAATGCAAAAAAGTAAAAACTGAATATTTACATGAAAGTAAGCAAAACTGCCGGCTATTACTATATTTTAATAGTTTTCAATCTAGTGAGTGAGTGAGTCAGTGAGTATGTTGGTGTTTTACGCCCGTGCAACGCTATATAGGTTATTTGCAGGCGATGAACATGAGACGAATGATAAAATGAACATGAAATGATGATCAATGAAATATGGGTGGGATGGGAAACAAAAGACCGGTAACAGGAAAAGGGGGGAAGTGGGTAGGGGCGGAAAATTAAGTCTATGTGGTGCACTCCTTGGTGGTCCACAAAGGGGTCTTTTACGTGCATGAAGCGTGGCACTCTCCACACACGATGGCCCACTATTGTCAGTGGTCAGGGTTTCCGTATTATAGACCTGACAACCCCCGTGGACGAGGGTCACCTATTCAGCCACCTAGGGTACACACTTGGTCACTCTGTGGGCTGAGCACTGACCCGACGTCAGAATCCCAAGACCTTTAGTCGCCTTTCACGACAACCTGCTGCGTTTTCAATCGAAAAAGCAAAACAACTTTTTTCACCTTAAAGATCTGATACGTTGAAAGGTGCTCACTAGTCCAATTTTAGGATTTCTGTTTTGTATTTTGGTTTTTTTTTCCGAAATTCTCAAATTTTTACCATTTTTTACCTATATCTATTAGATTCAGGCACTAATTTTGAAACTTGTTTAAGATAAAAAAAAATAGTAGAGAATATCCTTAAAAGTTTTTCAAACATCTTAATAGTTCTAAATCTTGATATGGTGATCACTTAATTCTGATATATGTTGTCGTAATAAATATTTGCAAAAACCACGATTTATCCCCCTTCGTTCTATTTTTGCCACAGCGGCCATTTATTCATGGTAAAAAATTCCTTACATCAGTTCTTTTCCGCTAATACTAATAAATAAACATAGACTTGTACTTATGGTGCCAGAAGAGTTGGATCCGTTAACGGACGACGGAATACGTACGGATGGACATGCCTACGACGGACATCAAGTGATGGCAACAGCTCCGGGACAGGTAAGCTTAAAATGATATTTCATTAAATCCCTACAATGTATAGAAAAATAATGTTTGCAAAAAACATAGCCTCAAATAAAAATACTGGAAATGAATTTGAACCTTTATTTTTTGTTAATAACAGCTGTGCGTTCCACTTCTAAAGTGTTTTCAAGTTTCTATTTAAAACAAACAGTCGGAAGGACAAAGAGCCCAACGGAGGGTATATTATACAACACATAATTAAATTCAGTCAGCATTATGATCATGTTTTGGTTATGATTTGGGAGAAACAGACATAACATTTACGAGAGAAAAAACTGGAAACAAAAATCAAGTTTCAAATCACGAGAAAAACATACCAATGATTTTCTGAACCTCATCATCTAGTCCTAAAGAAAAGTTAGGAATAGTATAACAGACAAAAAGGACACATAAAACCAAATTCATTGTTAGTAAGCAATGCACATGTAGTGCAAACTTACAGTCTACTTGACCGTATTGTGTAGATAAATCTTGTTCTTATCTTTTGAATGAAATGTTGGTCATTGGAATTAAGCGACACACCAAACAAAATCAAGACGAGGAATACTGCGAATGAGCTAAAAATACACATCCGTTCCATATTGGACACTATTTTGGGAAAAAAAAACACAAGTCCAATCATCTTCCCTTAATGATATCCGAGAGAAACGAAATTTCTTCATGCACATTTCCATATGATGTGCTTCAGTCCTGCAATGCTTCATCAAATCCACTAATGGGTTAATGAGGAGTTGAGAAAAGTCTGCAGGCTGACGGACAGACTGCCGGACGGACGGACGGACGGATGGATGGACAGTGAGACAGCGTGATTACTATATACATCCAATTATTGTTTGTGAGGTATATGACTAAACAAAGCAAGCTCCTCCTACTCCTACAAAATAGAAAGGAAACAAATACGAAAAACATTTACAACCATCTTGAAAAGTTCGGCAAGAAGCAAAGGTGTACAAAAGGGGTAATCAGTATCATAAAACCGTGAAGACAAAGACAAAACCGGCAGACAAAAAATCATCACAACAAAACACACCACATAACAACATAAAACACACACACATAACAACAAAACCGCATTCAGCAACGCGAACTCAAGTCGAAACGAGAGTGAACTCAGGTGCTCCGGAAGAGTAAGCAGTTCCTGCTTGCTATAGCACACCCGTCACGTTGCCAAAGATCGATTAAGTGTTGGTCAAATCCGGAAAGGATGACATTTCAAAACTATGTCAAACCAACATCTGTGCTCATCTGAGAGATAGAAATCCCGTATTTGCATACAAGCACATGATGTCGTCCGTAAAATTTCTTGAAGTTAGGAATAAATGTAATAACAAATCTTTACCGAACTGAGAGCATCAATCTCAAATATTAAAGAGAAAAGACAAATCAAGGAAGACATACCGGAGGAATCGCTAACCGCAATGGTCCTGACTTAATGCGATCTTTGGCAACGGCGGGGCATACTTTAGTGTTGATTACTGATTGTTTTGTGAGCTGTGTCGCGTACACTTATTTTCGATCGACATCTCATCATTTTCTAATATTTTGTTCCGGTAGTTACACAGAACGCAACACGGTTGTAAAGACATAATACGGATGTTGAGGTGACCATTTCGGTACGACAATCAGCCAACCATTAATCAAAGCAATAACGTACCATTTCGTCTAACAAACTTTTCTTCCAGTGGATATACATGTATATAGAGTAATAGAGGTATTAAATTCCCCCCTCCATTCCCTTTTTGACTGCTTACTCTTCCGGAGCACCCATACAGTTTACAGTACCCCAATAGTTTAATTCAGCGTTGCACTGACTAGACTTAGAGATTAAAAGTTCATTGTAGCATTTCGTACTTTAATTAATCTATGAGGACATTAAGTTCGTTTCTCTTTATTAGATTGTTCAATGACCTTAAGCTTTACCGACGTACGTCAGAAGAAAGTCTATGAAAACAAAAGAATATGGTTTTTCATTCAACCTTTTTACATTGTATGGAAAAGTTCCAAGACTTTTGGCACTAACAAGGTATTTACCGTATATTAAACATGACGTGGGAGGACAAGCCATTCTAAGGTCAAAAACAAGAATTGTTACAACATAAACATATGGGAAATTTTCTTGAACGATTAAACAATCATTGACTGATAATAATACAGATTGGTCCAAACCTAACCTGTATGCCAACCAGACTTACAAAGCGGACCAGAAGTCTGGTCCAGGTCTGCTTTTTGCTGGTCTGGTTTGGTTTGAGTGAACCTAGGTCTGCTCTCAAGTTCACTCCATAGCACTTAGGCAGACCAGACCTATATAGATATGACCAATCCTTGAGTGGACCAAACTTAGAGCAGACCAAGCTTAGGTCTGGTCCGCTCTAGGTCTGGTCCACTCCTGGTTCACTATTTAAAGCAGACCAGACCAGACTTAGAGCAGACCAAACTTAGGTCTGGTCTGCTCTAGGTCTGGTCCACTCTTTGTTAATTATTGAAAGCAGACCAGACCAAACTTAGGTCTGGTCCGCTCTAGGTCTGGTCCACTCCTTGTTCACAATTTAAAGCAGACCAGACCAGACTAAGAGCAGACCAAACTTAGGTCTGGTCCGCTCTAGGTCTGGTTTACTCTTATATTAGTTCACTATTAAAAGCAGACCAGACCAGACTTAGAGAAAACCAAACTTAGGTCTGGTCCGCTCTAGGTCTGGTCTACCCTTGGTTCACTATTGAAAGCAGACCAGATCAGAATTTGGACTGAACCAGACTTGCGGTAAAGTTTGGTCTGCTTTCCAAAACAAACCAAACCAGAAAAGTGGTCCTAGGTCTGCTACTTGATTTGGTCAAGTGAACCAAACCAGACCAGAAAACTGAACCTCGGGTCCGCTCTAAGTTCATTTTTGTACAGGTTAGGTTTAGTCTCATCTGTACTTATACTTTTCTCTGGTAAAAAAACTGTTAGCGAAGACAGATTCTTTTTTTGATAAAATTTGTAAAAATCTTAAGATTGAAAATATCCACAGAAAGTTTTGTAAATATGTGTTAGAAGTACCGAAGCGTGCATCTAATTCTGCAGTTATGGGAGAACTTGGGAGGTATCCATTATATTTAGATGTTTTTATTAATATGATAAACTATTTTATAAGACTACATAATTGTGAGGATAATGAGGAGCTACTACCAAATGCTCTTTCATTATCCAAAGAATTATTTGACAATGGAAAAAACTCATGGTATAGTAGCATTGATGCACTTCTTTCATACCTTGACATTAACATCAAAACATTATTTCAACCTAAACTTAATATTAAGAAGTTTATTTTTAATAAATTAAAAATTAAATATGAATTTATTTGGCATCAGGAACTATTCAAAGACAACCCATTAGAGGGCAAGGGAAACAAACTTCGCACTTTTAGACTATTTAAAAACATCTTTAAATTTGAAAATAATTATTTAAAAATTGGAAACTATGATCAAAGAAGACTATTATCAAAATTTCGCATTAGTGCACATGATTTAGAAATCGAAAGAGGTAGATGTACCGGAACCCAACAGCAGAAAAGAATATGTAAAATTTGCAAAAATTATGTTGAAGATGAGTGTCACTTTCTACTAAAATGTGAACCGCTTGAAAATGAAAGAAAAGAAATTTTGCAAATACTATCCATTAAATATAAAAATTTTAGTTCATTAAATATTGATAACAAATTTGTTTGGTTATTGTCATCTGAGGATAAATTTGTAATAAGTAATTTATATAAATTAATTAAAAATTAAAAAAAAAACAAAAAGGAGGCTTTACTGAGTGTAAATAACTAGCAAACCTGTTGTATATGATTAATATTGTCATTGTGGGCCATGTCTCTTGCTGCAGTTACTGTTATATATGATATAAAGTGGTCACTGTGCTTGTTGAACCTTTATTAACACTCTATTATACATTACTTCATTCTGTTTATTCTATTTTATTTTATTTTATGTTTTTTTTTTTTTTTTTTTTTTTTTTTGTTTTTTTTTTTTTTTTTTTTTTTTTTATATTATTCAATCATTGTACAATCACCCATAATCATTGTATGAAATTAACACTAATTGTACTGCCTGAAAGGGCGATTTAATTATCAAATAAACATATCTTATCTTATCTATACGTTTATTAAAGAACCCTGTGATAGACATTCTATAAGATTCAACGATGTTGACATCATGACTATCGGGGTTATAACAAAGAAATAAGATGTAAAGGACCATTTAATTTGTTTTTTTTTAATACTTAAATATGAATTTTATGAAAAATATACTTTGGAAGCAGAGGTTAAACGATAAAGGAAATAACAAAACTATCGAACTGGAATGATAAATCTCATTAATTCAATTCAAAAAGACACAAAAAAGGACAAAAGAAGACAAACACACACTGGAGAATTTGAAGATTACAATGGTCCTGACTTTAAACAGTATTTTTTTTTAAATATTGGATTAAACAAGGTCTAATGGTGCCAAAATCTCTCTTCCTTTGCGATCTCAGGGACCAGTAGTAACATAAAACACACTACGTCTGTCAGACACGTGGACTATTGAGGTGATCATCCAAGTACACCAGACAGCTGAAAACTTATGGAATAATCACCAACCATTTCGTCTGAGATTATTTTAACCTTTTCTACCAGACTTTTTCATTTATTGTTCTTTAAAGTCAATCCGGTTATAATGAACTTATATACATCAACAAAACAACTGAACAAAAAAGACAAAACCACAAACAAACACAATAAAACTACTTTTCAGACCAAATGTGAGTTGTCTCAAAAAATGACCTGTCTAATTTTTTGCACATTTAAGGCTTAGCAGTTTTATTTTAAAAGATGTTGAAGCATGATTTAGTATAATCTGTTTTTCAAAAATTCACAATAAGTACTTTCAACGTTTATCTCTGTTTTTAGAATTTCTCCTAGTTCATATATAGATTGATTAAACCTAAACATTGTGATAAATATGACTAAATATGGACTTTCCAAATGCAGGTTACTAAAAATCCACCTATTCCAAATAAAAATGAACTGCCATCGGATTCCATATCAAGCCTGCCGTCTACGTTGATTTGGTGTAAAATTTCTATAAAATATGCTTACTTACCATTTTTAAAACGTATTTGCTTAATGTTTATCTAAAATCAAATCGAATCAAAATGGACTTTTAGCTTAGAACTTATGGGTAATTGAGATCTTTACCTTTCTGTTTTGGACAGCTTTAAATATTTCAATAGTAACTTAAGGAGCGACTATTTTAGGGGGGTGACAGAAATCCAGAATTAAAAAGGCAAGACAGTGCTTTGAATTAAAAAAGGCAGGATGGTAAAATACAGTTTAGATTTTTAAACAAGACCGATCGATGTCTTGCCCTGCATCGCACGGCAAAACGTTGGACCCTGTACGTTTTAGGCCCAATATGGACAGTAAATAGTTTATGACACTTGCATCCTATGGTGGTCTGACAAAGTACATTTGTCACATGCAACCCAATTTATAGACTGGCGATGAATATTTGGAAAAAAATATATAAGATCCTTATACCTAACAAGAACAGAAAATAAGAACTAAAGTTATTGTGGAAAACAAATCAAAGTATCATTTTTGGCCCTTTATTTCTAAACGAAAAAATAAAGGACACCCAAAATCAACCTCATCCTTCCTTTTATGGTAAGTAACAACTTTAAAGTTTCATGGACTTTGGTCAACCTGAAAAAAAGTTATAATGGAAACAAATGTAAAAGTCTCTTTTTTAGCCCCTTTAGGGCACCTTATTTCTAAACGGGTAAAGAGTGGACACCCAAAACAAGCCCATTCCTTCCTTTTGTAGTAAGTAACATTACTGTAAAGTTTCATAGCATTTGGTCAACAAACACAAAAGTTGTTGTGGAAACAAATAAAAAAGTCACTTTTTTGGCCCCTTTTGGGCACCCAATTTCTGAACGAAATTATAAAGTGATCCTAAAAGGGAAGATGCACATCTTCAATATATATGTAATCACTGTGTAAAAATTCAGAAAGATTTAGTGTTTGGTTTTGGAGATTAAGATTACACAAGACAGGCATCCCGAAGCGCGACGGACAGATAGACGGACGGACGGAGTGACCCGACTACTAGACCTGCTTTCGCTTTCGGCGACGTAGGTTAAAATATGTGCGTGCTAGTGCCAAAAATATAAATACAGGCTCGGCTTATTCCGAATATAAAAAGACAGTACGAAATAGAAAATTTCTGCAAAGCAAGGGAATATGGTTTTTCATTCATTCAAACATTCTATGTTGACTGGAAAAATTCCAAAACTTTTGGCAATAACAATGATTTATCTTGTATAAACCGTGGGAGGATAAGCCATTTTTAGGTTAAAAACAAGGATAGTAAATACCTTATAGTCTAGTACGCAGATGGAAAAATTCTCTTAAACGATAAAAAAATATGTGTAATGACTTTATATAGCATTAGTATAGGTAATGACGAAAATAACAAACTGTGATGCTTAAGAAGAAAACAGACAAGGTACCGACGTTGCAGAATATTTAAATATCTAAAGATGACAAAGGCAATAGCTAGGTCCAAACATTTCAAAAGAAATGCTGGGTTAGACCTGAGGTTTAATGGCACCAAATTTCCCTCTTCCATTGGCATTTGCGATCTGAGAGTCTGGTAGTTACGGTTAAGAGGCTCAATAATGATAGTGAGTAAATCATCTTTTTACAACAGACAGCTTAAAAGTTATAAAGTATTTGAATTTTTCTACCACTGTTTATTATCGAAAGAATAGATTATAAGTTAGAAATTAAGAAGATGCGATCTTAGTCTTCAGAAGTAACATTGACACTGATCATATCAGAACATTAGACAACCAAACATAAATTACCAGTTTAAAAACAACCATAAACTGACATGCTTCAGGATAACTGTTATAAGAGTAGCAAATGTTTGTGACATTTCAATGAAACTCGAATTAAATTGTATTTTATATATTTCCACCATTTTTACAACACTCCTTCCCTCAACTCTCCCACTAAAAAGCAAAATAAAGAAGAAATGTGTCCATGGGACACGGATGCTCCGGCTAGGCCTCAAACAAGAAGTAGAAGTCGTACAGGTCTGAAAGTCGCTTTTCCATATTGACTCATCCTACTAAGTTTCAAATCATTCTGATGAACGATTTCTGAAAAAAGCTTGACGGCAATTTGCATGTAAATTTTTATATCGGTCCATTCCCAAATAGAAAATAGAAGTCTGACAGGTCTTAAAGTCGCGCTTAGGACATTCAGTTTGTCAAAATAAACCATCATGCCAAATTTCAAATCATTCTCATGTACGGTTTCTGAGAAGAGCTTGACGGAAATTCTGACGGACGGACTGACAGACGACATGAGTGAAACTTGATGCCCCCGACATGTCGTCGCGGGGGGCATAAAAACATCGACATTCAAAGACCAACTACGTCGACTGATGTACATTTCCTAATTATGGCGTTTCTACTTTTTAGCATCGAAACAAAGTATAAGAAATGACGGACTTTTAAAAATTCCAGTTATTTGCAAATATAGATTTTAGACAAGTGCGATAATAGATACATGATATTGTTTACGTCTTTTGGGAGTGACTTTGGCAGCTGGTGATCAAGGATAAAACAAAATCAATATATATCTAGATGTAATGTACTGATGTGGATTAATATTTTAATACTAAATACCGAGGAATGAACGTTGAGACAATTATTTAAAGTGTAGACTTCGCAGAGACTGAGTTGACGAAAAGACACAAACAAACAAACAAACAAATCATACAAACAAAATCATAACAAATTGACAAACACAAATATTGACCAAAACGAGCGGTAAACCAATACAAAAAGGACAAAATTATATTAAAAAATAATATTCGCAACCTTCAGGTAAATTTCAAGAAATAGATCAGGAATGATAGGCAACTGAATGTAGTTTTTTAATGTTAAATCTTATAATTTTAGTAACAGAGATCGGAGCTATAAAGTCCTAATATATAAATTTACAATTTGTCATTCTTTTCAAATTCAGTACAACGTGACTGCAGGGGCATAAAGATAAAGTCCTCTTGGAATTGATCTGTACAGATGCTAATTCAACTGCATACCAAATATCAATGCAACATCATAACTCCTTCGTGCTGAACAAGGTTAACATGGGCCAAAATCAGTGTAAAATCTTAGTCAGCAGACCGTGACTGCAGGAGCATACAGATAAAATTATCTTGGAATTGATCTATACTGATAGTAATGCAATTGCATACCAAATATCAATGGCGTACCATTGTTCACATGAAAAAGACCGAAGAAAAAAAACTTTAACAATTGTAGACGCTGCGTCGCCGTTGCAAGAATCACAAAACCTAACTCTCGCCTTTCGCGACATTCGTCACAAGCGAGACAAAAACGGAAATGAGCAATAAATATGACGCGAGCATATTCATTCGTGACTTTTTATCGAAATAAACGATTTGCTTATACATATTATATTTGTATAGGTTTGGAAAACAAAGTACTAAATTGCGTACTTGGATCTATACACTGTCGCATAGATTTGTGTTTTTTTTATCAGCACCAAATTCTACATTTTACCAAATCTGATGTAACTTTTTTATGTCCTCGCGATTAAATTTATATTTCACGCATGTTTTTCCTTATGTCCCTCCGTACGAAAAAAAATCAATCAAGCTTTCTCCAAAAATCTTTCAAGGGACTTTTAAATTTAGCAAGATGGTTCAGTTCATATGAGTAACTTTGCGATTTTTTATCTTTTTAAAATCTATCGGTTGGCTCCTGTCTGATATCGGGCCATCCGTTCCCACTGACGTATTCCTCTATTTTGTTTCCTTTACATGCGTTTTGGCAGTTACATGGGTGGTAAATGTAGTACTGGTTCTATGTCCTATCCTATATACCAGGAACTGAGGGTTACCGAAAGTAATAAGGTCCACGGAGCCGACTAGTAGAGATATTGACGGAAAATGCAGAAATGAAAGTTTAAACATATATCCTTCTCCAGCTAGCAGCTTTTGTGTGTGACCTTTGTAGCAGCCTTCTTTGAGCCAACTCATTTCGAACATCGATGTCTATATACAAAGGAGTTTTTAACGTGCATTCATTTTGGGTATTGCTCTTCCGTAAACGGGACAACTTTTTCATCCCTTCTGAAGAACTAGCAACAATCCTTGGGCCATCCTCGCCAATGCCATTATGGTGTCAAAAGAGAGTCTGAAAATTGGTTTATTAAATTTCATCCCTGACGAGGATCGAACCACCAAGGCCCACGCGGTAACCGGTTCTCTGAAAAGGGCATGTGGAAAAGTTATCTAGTTTATGGGGTTGATGTAGTACATCAAAATATTTACAAGATCATGAGGATTGTTAAGAGTTGTAAACAAAAATTTAGTTTTAGGTCACCGTGACGATATATTCATTCTTGATAAGAAATTATTTTTGACAGGATATAGTAAGAAATGTTGACAAACCCGCTAGGTCTTATAGTGCAGATTTTTAAATGGAGTTTTATTTCAATATATCAAATCTACAAAATTTAATATGGTCAGTGCCCCATAATGGCGATAATGGCGTTTGATTATTAGGGGGGGGGGCTGTGTGGTGATTTTCAAAATAACAAGGCGGGAAAGGGCAAGCAAAACCTTTTCTCTTTCTGCTATAGTTTTTATTCTACAGGTCAAAAACATGAAAAATTGTAATTTTAGGGGTCGTAACCTCTATAAGGGATCATCTGACAACTTTGACCCTATGGGACTTAATGAGCTGAATGTTTAAGCAAGCGAAACCTTTTCTCTTTCTGCTATAGTTTTCATTGTACAGGTCAAAAACATTAAAAATTGTTATTTTAGGGGTCGTAACCCCTATAAGGATCATCTGACAATTTTGACCCTATGAAGACTTTTTTGGAGGTAAATGAGCTGAACATTTAAGCAAGCAGCAGCTTTTCTCTATCTATCTGCCTTAGTTTTCATTCTATTGGGCAAAAACACTATTTTCGTCCTTAAGGGGCCGTAACCCCTATTAGGGGTCATCTGACAACTTCGACCTATGGAGACTTTTGTAGAGCTAAATGAGCTGAATATTTAAGCAAGCAACAGCTTTTTTCTATCTGCTTAAGTTTTCATTCTGTAGGCCAAAACACATTAAGAAAACACTATTTTTCACCTTTAAGGGGCTGTTATCCCTATAAGGGGTCATCTGTCATCTTTGACAAAATGTGGACTTTTGTAGCGCTTTTAATGTTGAAACAGTAGGGTGGCATCAGATTTCATCTATCTCTAATACTATTTGATGTATTAGCCAAAACCAGTAGTCTGACCCCCTGGTCTATAGTTAGTAACGGCGGCCATGTTTTTGACGGATCAAAAATTGAAACACAAGTATCATTAAATTCAGTAGTCTAAGAGGAGAAGATTTTTGAAAAATTGTTAACAGGTGACGACGACGACAGACGACGACAACAGACGACGACGGACGCCAAGTGATGGTAATAGGTCATCTGTACCAAAGGTCCAGGTGAGATAAAAAAGCAGGGTGGTGTTTTCTGACGTAAAATAAGTAGAGAGTAAAGAACTTTTTTAAAAAAATGTACCCATAATTGCGAAAAAACAAAAATTGAGAACTCTGACTGTTCTGGCGTGGTTATCAAATAATTTGTCTAATCACACGCCAACTGGTTAGTCTGTTAAATAAATAGGTGTAAATAAAGGTAATAACAAAATTTACAGAACTTGAAAAACAAAACAAGGAAGACATACCGGAGAAATGAAGATCGCACAGGTCTTGACCTGGTACAGGTATCTTAAAAGAAATGGTGGGTGAAACCAGATTTTATGGTGCTAAACCCCCCCCCCCCTGTCCCATTGCGATCCTCAAGATATATGACGAATATGTGAATGTAAAATATGCTTGTTCAATTTAAAAGTTGAAAATGAAAGGGTTGATAGAACGCTGATAAAAAAAATTCGAAAACTTCCTAACTTGGAACCCAACTCAAAAAAATTAAAGTGCGAAAGACAAGAAAAAACAACTAGACACATACTGGAGAAATTAAGATCGCAATCTTCCTGACTTGGTACAGGTGTGTGTTGGTGTTTAACGCCCTCTGTCGACCCACCTGGACCATGTAGGGCGGTCAGTTTTAAAGGTGGAAGAAACCGGAGTACTCGGAGGAAACCATCGACCTTGGGCAAGTAACTAACAAACCTACACTAATCACATACAGTTGGGGAAGTCATAAATACAAACGGGACTAGAACACCAGCTGAGAGGTGATCTGCTAGTGATCAATAGTGTGGTATTTTAACCAGCCCCTTCGACCACTCGCCACCCAGGCCCCCGACTTGGTACAGGCATTTCAAAAAGAAATGCCTGTACCAAATAACATCAAAATATTCCAAAAGTAAGTGGTCTTTCCATTGTTGATAAGCAATTTATGTTTGTCATTTTGTGATCTATAGCTGTTGATTCTCCAATGAAATTATAAAAAAGTAGACATGTGTGAAAATTTTCCGTTTGTCAAAATTTTAAATCATATAAAACAATAGGCCTCATCGGGTGTTCTCGAAACTGTTTTGAGACTTACCATCTAAAGACTCGTCTAAGTCTTAAGTTATATTATCGAAACTTTCCCATTTCTTACTATGAAAGCTATATTATGTTCGTATGCAGGAGTCACTGTATGACTCGAATGAAGTCATGTTTAATTATAGCACCGTCAAAAGACACAAATGTTTCATTATTCAACATGATAAATTGTTTTAGATGTTCATTTAAAATACTTAGATAATAAATAACCAATTTATGTGGTCTGCGCTTGTCACAAGAGCCAAAATTAGCCCAATTAATAAACAGGATAATATATTTTGACCTTGGTATATGGTACATTGCTTATTTAGAGCTAAAAGCAGAAATAAATCCTTTTATAGACTTTGTCATGTGACAAATTAGACACCAGGGAAAAAACATATTACAGTTAGTGTAAAGTTGACAAAGGACATTTTTCTCAAGCTCTTGCGGTTTTGTTCTTCGTACATTTGTGTTATACCTTTAGACATAATGGAATAGCATGTTGTTTTCGACGTAAATGACAAAAATAACATTTTTCTTTGTGAACTTGTGATAACCCCTTCAACAAACGTTTATAGACAAAAAACAGGTGTGAAAAAAAATATATATACAAAAAAAACAATAAGAATCCTTAAAAATCTACAAAAACCAATGACAAAAATAAAAGACAAATAACAAACAAACATAAATGCAATTACAAACAAATTACAAGCAAACAGAACTAAACTAGAACATGAGTAAATTCAGGTGCTCCGGAAGGGTAGGGAGTTCCCGCTTGTTGCAAGTTATGTCTGTCATGGTAGGTCAATCAGGTTAAGGAAGAAAAAAAACGACCGAAAGTTCAATGGCAAAGTTTTGGTATTAAGTTAAAAATGAGTTCCACATATTAATTGTTGATCAATTGTTCCTTTTCATCGCACATGGACAATACAGATGATCAGTTTTAATGGCGAAGGACCAGGATACCAAGATGAAACCATCGACCTTTAGGCATTACGCTGAAAGTTATTCAACGGGTTTGATCTAGTGAGGAAAAAAAGTACGCAAGATTTTGGCTTCGAGTTATTGGGTGAAAATCCTAAAGCTACCAAATTTACGTGATAGATATAAGAATATGTACAGTTTATAAATTTTGCCAGGGGTAACTAAGGCGGCATATTATAATGCCAAATACAAGGCTGTAAACTCTCTTAAAGTTAACTTCTTTCAAATTCTATTACATTACGTAACAAAATGCAAATTATATGTCTTCAAATAACGTAAATATGAAAAATTCGATGACATTTACAGTCAGTGCCAGTATAAGCAAACTGTAAAAGGGAATGTCGTATATTTTGTTAATAAGTATTTGTTGTGACATATGTTGTGTATTGACAACCATACAACGAAATTCAAATTGATGAAGAGAAAAATTCCATGACGCAAGGAACTTTAAAACATAAAGAATTTAGTGAATGATGGCCGATTGATAAGATTGATCAGGCTAAAGGAGAACTTGAATGTTAATGTAGTTTTTGGTCGTTAAATATTCTTTAGAATGTTTAATTTAAACATATTAATTTCTTTATCCTGAATAAGGTAACAAGCTTAATGCTTATGTGAATCTCTCTCCAGCTAGCAGCCTGTTTGTGAGTGTGACCTTTGTAGCGACCCGGTCCCCATTGAGCCTATACTCTTATCGAACTCTACAAAGGGTTTTATAACGTGCATGGGGTATTGCTCTTAGATACACGGGACAACCTTTTTTCGTCCCTTCCGAAGTTCCTTGAGACCATCCTAGCAAATGGTGTCAAGAAAGAGTCGGAAAATTGGTTCATGAAATTTTCACCCCTGACAAGGATCGAACCACGAAATTTATGAAAAAAAACTCCCGCTTAGTTTATATATTGAGGAAATGTAAAGGCAAATCATTCCCAATGACCACTGTTATGCAATGTTCATAAAAAAAAAGAACAAGACGATTCCTTTTCAAAGACACATCATAGGACGCAACAAAGCAACAGCAGGCATAAATTAACTAAATACAATGTAACTGGAAAGTAAAACACAAATAACTGGCCTGAATCGCGTACCTGGTCCATAAGCTATAAGGGTATGATCTATTAATATTACATACTCATATAAAAATCTTTTATGTGATTCGCTTAGACGTTGTCATGTGGCATGTGATATTTTGCTGGGTCAACCAGTAATCGTTCGGTCGCATGGTAAGGTCACCATCTCGTGATAATTTTCACGTGACCCCACGATTTTTCTTCATCATTGAATGCGCTGTATTTTTTTCCATGAAAAAAAATTAAATATCCGAAATATGTTCAAAATTTAATATTTTTAAACTGTTTCATTTAAATATTCGATATAATATAACAGTTATCACCCTAGATGATATGTGACACAGCATTTCTTTCCCCTCGAAAAGTAAGGTCAACCTCGGCGCATGCCCTCGGGTGACCTGACTTTCTCGAAGAAAGAACCCACCGGGTCACACACCAACTAGGGTGATAATTGTATATTTCAATAAGGAGTCAGTTGATAACTTCCATCCAATAAAGACTTTTGTAGAGCACAGTAAGCTGAAGAGTTAAGCAAGCATCAGCTTTTCTCTATCTGCCATAAGTTTCATTCTTTATGCCAAAAACATGAAAATACGTCATTTTTACCGTTAAGGGGACACATCCCATAAAAAGGAGTCATCTGACAAATTCAACCCAGAGACGACTTTTGTAGATCGTTTAATAGACGACGAAGAAGGAAGGTAGCATCATATTTTCTTTTGAAATTACCAGCCAGCCAAATACAGAAAGTGTGACCCCCTGGTCTAATTTTAGCAACGAATTGCCATGTTTTTGACAGATCAAAAAATCGAAACACAACTTCTATAGGGATCAATCATATCAAGTTTCATCAAATTCTATTAAGTAGTTTCAGAGAAGATTTTTTCTCTGGGTTGAATTTGTCAGACTTTTTTTTTCATAACCACCACCCCCCCCCCCCCCCCACAAACAAAGTTTGTTCGGTGTAAAGTAACATCCTGTCTGTCTGTCTGTCCACATATCTCGTAGTCGCAACTCCTCCTCTTTCGATGAAACACTACACAAAGAAAGTACATCAAATGAAAATGCTAAAGTGATTTCTTAGCCCTTGAATATCATTCAGCGGCTATAATTGGTCAAACAGGAATTTAATGGTTGTCCAATGAAGAGTAAAATATAAAAAGGTGGTATATACTTTTATGACTTGTGTTGGATCAGTTTGGATTACTGGAAAGATGATGGAACGCTGTTCGGTACTTTTTGGTTCTACAAATGACAGAGTACTGGACTTTTAAAACATGCAAACACATAAAAAAATTGATTTATATTTTTGGAAAGTACATTCTTTTCGAAGTAGAATCACTTCGAAATCAGAATTATTTTCCTTTTACATTTTTTACCAGCATGTCCTAGTTATTAATATACTTTCATAACCACATTTTACAAGCTGTATGAGAGCTATATATCGCTGACATAACGGGTTAATTTGTTCTGTCAAGTGTTTTGACGTTTTACATTGTCTTGTTGATGTATTTTGTTTATATTTACTTATAAACAAAGAAGGTCAAAATTAACTTGAAATGTCAGTTATATGTATTTTTCTTAAACCCCTCTTCAGTTTGTAGAAGTAAAGGGGCACTCGAGTGTCACAAGTCCGAAAGGGCAACGACAAAACCAGTAAACACCAGCAAAAACAGCATGAAAAAAACACCAAAACAACCGAAGAAAAATCGAACCGAGAGAATCGTAACGAGTGTAAACTACGGTGCTCCGGAAGAGAAAGCAGTTCCTGCTTGTTATAGCACACCCGTCGCGCTGCCAATTGTCAATTCAAAACCGGTAAAGGAAGACAGATCAAAACCTAATGACAAACTAACATCTGCACTCATCTGAGAGATAGAAATCCCATATTTGTTTTGGGGCATGATGTCTTCCGTTAAATTTCTTGATTGAACACAGCAACCGATGAGCAACAAAACATTTTGTTGTAAGACGTGGGAGGGCCTTGTCAAGGAAATCGATGCAAGTCCCACAAGCTCTGGAATAACGAATCAATTTCGAAATGATACGTAAACTCCATAAGTATTTCTCGCATGATGGCACCACCGCAAAACGCATTAAAAGTCTACCTAGGCCTTAAGCTCTTGAGATCAGAGGTTGATAAAATCAAGGTCATGTAGCATGTGACTGAATTGAAGTTAACCACCAAAAGGAATCCGTGGACCAACTAAAGTGATTCTGGATATCATAGTTATTTAGAAACTTAACATCAAAGACTGAACACGAAAAAAAAAACAATACAATATGCACAGTCATTTAGTGTAAAATGAGGTCAAGGCCATATGATATGGTAACATCCACAAAGACCATAATTTAAATTATTTATATTCTAAGTTTCAGATGCCCAGGTATTATTCTTTTCAAGTACACAAGTAGTCATTATTCCACAAAAATCTTACAAAACAGTTGATGCCTCAGAAAGACTTAAAGTTTACAAAGTCATTAAATCATTAAAATGAGGTCAATGTCACATGGCTTTGAAACAGTTGGGTAGACCCTTAACCCCAAATGTCAGTATACTAAATATTAGATGTCTAGCCAGTATACTTGTCAATTAATTCATCTTCCACAAGTCTTACACAGAAGTTTATGGTCTGAAAAGACCTAATTTGACATGGTCAGTAAAGCGTACAAATGGGGCCAGGGTGGCGTAACATGATGACAGTTGTGTAGACCATAACCGACTTTTTTTACCCCATAAGCTTTTTTAGTAAATATCAGATGACTAGCAATAATACTTTTCAAAGTAATTCATTTTCCACAAAAATCTTACAATGAGGTTAAAGAAAAAATAACTGAAGTTCACAGTCACTGAAGCGTGAAAATGAGGTCAGGGTCAAACGGCTTAATGTCCAAAATGTCTGTATACCAAATACCAGATGCTTAGCTATTACTTTTCAAAGAAGTCATTTCCATAAAAGTCTTACAAAGATGTTTACAACCCCCCAAAAAAGATCTAAGTTCACAGAGTCGTTAACTTGAAGCGTGTTAATGGGGCCAAAGTCATACGGCATGGGGCATTAATAGCGTACATAGCAACCCAAAGGGTCTGTATACCAAATATTAGATGCCCCTCTATTCTATTTTTGCCACTAAAATCTTACACAAAAGTTTACGCCGCCGCCGGAAAGTAATATTTATGTCACGCCTTCCTTGACTATTCGTCGCAAGCAAGACAAAACTAAAAGTAGAAAATAATGAGATGTGGAATAAGAGTACGCGACACAGCCCACAATCAAGCGGCAATTCAGAAAAACCACAATGGACAACCGCCAGCAGCCTTCAACGAGGCCATTTGGCACTGCTCGCGGTTCTGCGAACTTGTTACGAGTTATGAAAAGTTACAAACATGCATAATATAGAACTAATAACTTTAGAACAAGAGGCTCCCAGGAGCCTGAATCGCTCACCTGGTCTTGAGTCAACCCTTAACATATAAACACTTTTCTAGAGCTAAATGAGATAAACATTTAAGCAAGCAACAGATTTTCTTTATCTACTATTGTTTCATTCTATAGGCCAAACACATGAAAAAACGTTATTTTAGGGGCCGTAACCCCTATAAGGGGTTGTCTGACAACTTTGATCCAATGAAAACTTTTGTAGAGCTAAATGAACTAAACATCTAAGCAAGCAACAGCTATTCTCTATCTACTATAGTTTTCATTCAGTAAGCCAAAAACATGAAAAAACGTCATTTTAGGGGCCGTTACCCCTATAAGAGTCATCTGACAACTTCGATCATATGGAGACTTTTGTAGAGCTTTGTGAACTGATCATTTAAGCAAGCAACAGCTTCTCTCTATCTGTAATAGTTTTCATTTTATAGGCTAAAAACATGAAAAAAAGTTATTTTAGGGGCCGTAACCCCTACAAGGTGTCATCTGACAACTTCGATCCTATGAAGTTTTTTTGTTTAGCAAAATGAGCTGAAAATTTAAGCAAGCAACAACTTTTCTCTATCTGTAATAGTTTTCATTCGATAGGCCAAAAACATGAAAAAATGTTATTTTTCACCTTTAAGGGGCCGTAACTCCTATAAGGGGTCATCTGACAACTTCGACTCGATGAAGACTTTTGTAGAGCTTTTGATGCTGAAGCAGTAGCGTGGCATCAGATTTCATCTATCTCTTATACTTTTTGATTTACAAGCCAAAAACAGTAGTCTGACCCCTTAGTCTATTTTTAGTAACGGCGGCCATGTTGTTTAGACGGCGGTCACCAGTTGTGCAATCTTGGTAGAGGACATCCCATAGATGAAGTGTGCAAAGTTTCAAAGCAATCCCTTCAGTCGTTTCGGAGGAGAAGATTTTCAAAGAAAAGTTAACGACGACGACGGACGACGATGACAGACGACGACGGACGACGACAGACGCCAAGTGATGGCAATAGCTCACCTGGACAGAGCAAAATATGACGTCATACATTTGGGCTTGTAGGTTAAGGGTCGTTTAAGGAGAAAACAGTCATTTGAAATTATGCAAAATCTATCTTATAAGACGATTTTCCGAATTTGTATTTTCAAAACAAACCGATTTCGAACAAAAATGCCAGTATTTAAAAGACTGTTAAGTACATTCAGAAGTGAATTAAAAAGAAAAGTAAATTAAAGTAAATATATATTTATGGTTTTTAAATGGTTTTAAGCCCACGTAATAGCTTTAGGGGTGTACATGTACTAAAGTAAATACACCCAACCAAAAAAAAAATAAATAAAATAAATAAATGTATAAAAACTTCTATGGCTATCATGAACAACAAAAGCTTATGAGTATGCATTTGTATATTTTGAATAGTAAGTGACAGTCACTGTTATTGAAAATATATCTAAAAACTATGTTAATGAAGGGTCAATGAACATTTCTAAATCTATGCTTAGACAAAAAATATTAAATATTATAAACGCATTTGAACAGTGAATGAAAACTAATTAAAGGGAACGATAAAGGCTGAAAAGTAAAAAATAAACCTAAAAGCGAACTGAAAAATAAACTTGAAATAAAGAAAGAATGTGTCCATGGGGCACGGATGCCCCCGCTGGCCCCAAACAGGAAGTAGATTTCTGACAGGTCTCCAAATCGCGAAGGACATACAGTTTGTCATACTGATCCATCCTACCAAGTTTCAAAACATTCTGGTATACAGTTCCTGAGAAAAGCTTGACGGAAATTTTCATAGTCATATTCACATATTTTAACATTGACCTAAGTCCCAAACAAGAAGTAGATGTCCGACAGGTCTCAAAATCGATAAGGACGTAAAATCTGTCATACTCAACAATCCTACCAAGTTTCAAATCAGTTTGGCATACAGTTCCTGAGAAAAGTTGACAGAAATTTTCATATCATGTTCACATACTTTAAAATTGGTCTAAGTCCCAAACAGGAAGTAGATATCTAAAAGGTCTCAAAATTGCTTAGGACGTATAGTTTGTCATACTCAACCATCCTACCAAGTTTCAAATAATTCTCATGTATGATTCCTGAGGAAAGCTTGACGGAAATTCATACTGACGGACATACGTACGGACGGACATGAGTAAAACTTAATGCCCCCCCCCGACCTGTCGTCGCCGGGGCATAAAAAAGTCAGAAGCAGAGATTTTTTAACTTAAACAACAGAGCAAAAACAGTATAGTAGTACATTTACGATCAGTCAAAAAAGTATTCCAATTTTACAGTAAATAAAATTTGAAAGAATGAAGCGTACATATTAGAATTTTAAAAGTTGTAAAGCATTAATTCTAAAACTATTTATTGAAGCTCTGAAATTTAAGGTATGAAAAACTTAAACCGCCATAATAAATACAAGAAAAGAATTTTGTATAACAACCAACCCTGTATCGTTAGCAACGTGACAGATGTGTTGCTTGCCCTATACTGGGGAACCGGGGTTCTTTTATTACTGGTATCTGCTTCGTGGTGGTGAATGCAGTTTGTTGTGTTTGTGTTTTCAGTGGCGGTTCCATGATTTTTTAAAAGGGGGGGTCCTCGGTAGAAAAGGGGGGTCCAAAACTATAATTTGATGATTTTTGCCCAAATTTTGCATGAAAATCAAACGAACGAAAAGGGGGGCAGACCCCCTGGACCCCCCCTTCTGGATCCGCCACTGGTACTTACATAGCGTCGTTGTCTTCAATTTCTCTTGATTTTGCCTTTGTATTTTTTAATGTACGATTAGAAAGCTTCTTAACGTGACAATTTCACCACACTTGCATCAATACTTGTTATTTATTTTTCATAAAACAAAGTAATAGCTGTGTAAACTTCATGGTGCGACCAATATACTGTACAGATTTGGCTATATAGATGTGTTTCTCACATTTATATATAGACCATAGCAAATACCCTGTTTACTACATGTTATTGTGTTGACCATGCTATTTTCATGCGATAAACAATGTACATAGGTCATTTTTCGGCCATAGTACGGAATACAAAGACTTATCTTATAAATATTCGAGCAATGCCAAACATTTACAAGAGTTGATCTGCAATGTGCTGGATTCTGCTGGATTTGTCTTGCCCAGATCATCTTGATGCTTAATAATTGATCATTTAAATGTTCTTGTATTTAACATGTTTAAGTCAAAGCAAACCTTTGGTATACGCTTGCAAAAGAATTTGTTTTGACTAGTACATTTTTCATTTGACAACCGGCTTCACGTGAAGAGTAAATTGAATTTTTCCACTTTTGATTGCTTACCTATTAAATTATACATAAAATAACTATATCTGTTATTCAACTTTATTTTTATATCTTTTAAGATCCTGCTGTTAGAATAAAAAATGTTGTACATAATTTCGCAACATCATTGACATACTGAATTAAATATAATTATTAATCGTAGTATCCTGCTGTTTGGGTTTTAAATTGCATGGTTTACAATTTTAAAACATCTTTGACAAACTAAACATACAAAATTCAAAATAAAAAGATGATATTTCAACCATGATTTGATGGAAGCTTTGAATGAGAACCTAAAAGTTCTTTCAAACGAAAATAAGTAAACAACAAAGTCTAGTAGAGGCAACAGTCGTGTGTTTGTTGAACTTTTTGAACGCAGAAAAAATCTAAGTTTAAAACTTATAAGAAGTGTAAACTGCAGGCTTTGTGTAAAATTGGTGTACGGACACGTAAACAAGCGGAAATTTATAAACCACACTGAAAAAACACCAAGCAAAGCAGTCTCCAACGAGGCCAGTAGTCAATACCGAAATTCGAGAAGGTTTCATGATAATCCAGTTAATAGGATGAGTGCTGTACCTAAACGGTTTTTAAATTAACTGGCCGTATAAACAATTAAGGAATGTTATTCCAAAGAATCTAAAAATATGACTAGTAAAAAAGTCCATTGATTATATGTAATTGTCATGATCTTCAAGAGGACTTTTGATCAATAGCTATAGATATTTACACCAAGGGGAAGCGACATGATTTGGATTCCTAAGTTTTTTCTATTACTGCTAATCAAGGACTATAATCCCCGTGTTTATATTGGTACTCCTTAATGAAATTAGGTAAACTACAACTTAATCCCTCTATTGAAATTTGCAACAATGGAAGTTGATTACCGTGATCAGTTAAATTGACATCTATACAGAGGAGATTAACTTGTTACGGGTATGAATTTTTTTGCTTGAAGGAAAAAAACTCCTACACTAAGGAAAAAAACTCCTACACTGTAGGAAGAAAACTCCTACACTGTAGGAAGAAAACTCCTACTCTGAAGGAAGAAAACTCCTACATCAAAGATGGTAATATGACCATCGATTTGATAGTTATTTACTTTTCAAATCAAAATCTGTTTAATATAATGTTACACTAAGGACAAAATCTTTTTACTTATGCATCATTTACATTTTACACCATCAAAGACCATACCATTTGATTCACATAGAATTGAAAATATATAACATGAAGCAAATATGGAAACAGCTTCTGCTCATATTTTATTAATGGGAAATTTCAATCCTGATATGGGATATTGGCAAACACTTTTTTTTCGGACTTGGAATAATTGATAAAAGAATGGGGGGGGGGTATGGAATATTGGTACCCCTTCTAAACGAGCCCAAAAACTATATATACAGATAGACACTTAAACATTCAATGTAATCTAAAGTCATTAAACAGTATACTTTCGATAACAATGACTACAAATGTATAAGAAATCTGAATAATCAGTAATATCAGATATTTCAGATATATCTGAGGACAAACTATGATGAATCGAGTTGTAAAAACCATAAAAAAAATTTGATTATTAATTAAAGCATTTCATAAAAAAAATTATTTTTGATATGCTAAAAGTACACCGATATAAAAAAATAGTTTTTAATAATAAGTATTTCCTAAAAAAAAAAACATGTAACCTACTACAGGTACTCTGTATAGCATTTCATCAGTTCAGTTCGTACTATTCAATTTCTACAGGTAAATTTTTCAAACGGGTAAAATTTTCATACAGGTAAATTTCTCTTTCCTAAAACAAGATAATCTTGTTTGTATAGCTGTTAATTTAACTGATCAAAGAGATCAAGTTCCATTGTTGCAAATTTCAACAGAGAGATTAATCTCAAGTTTACCAGAGTTCACCGGGGTCATGCAACCCAAGGTCGTGGATTGTTTGACTTTACTTGCTATAAAAATATGAACATTGCCCCCAACGCCGGACGGAAAGAGCCCCTGTGGTTATCCTGCGTTGTAACGGACGGACATCTCTCTAACTCTATCAACCACAAACTTTATAATGATAAAATTGATAATTAATTTAATTGAGTAACACGTGTTTGATTTAAAAGTGCAGTGATCACCATGCAGTAATATCTTATTTCCTATATGAATTAATAGAACGTAATCCGGAATGTCCTATATCTCTCCATCAAAACTGAAGGGGTTATTGGTTGTAAAAGTTCTACTAAAATTCGTTCATTGACCAAAATGATTACATGTACTTAAAACACAAAAATTAGAAAAGCCTGACGAAGACATTATCGATGCAAACTTTTTTATATATTTTTTCCGTTTTCGGAAACCCAAGGAGGGGGGGCTCCTTTAGTGTCTTATTATATCTGTGATCTTATCATAGCGATTCTCCGTCTATCCAAAACATTACTAGCGGGTGGGGTGCACTCGTTTTATAACGCTAGCGGGAGGCGTGCACTCTTTTTAAAACGCTAGCGGGAGGCGTTCACTCTTTTTATAACGCTAGCGGGTGGGGTGCACTCTTTTTATAACGCTAGCGGGAGGCGTGCACTCTTTTTAAAACGCTGGCGGGAGGCGTTCACTCTTTTTTTAACGCTAGCGGGAGGCGTTCACTCTTTTTATAACGCTAGCGGGAGGCGTTCACTCTTTTAATAACACAAGCGGGAGGGTGTGCTCTTTCACGCTAGTAGTGGGAGGGTTGCACTTTTCATATCACGCTATTGGGAGGGTTCATTCTTCTTTATATCACGTTAGCGGAAGGGGTGAACTTTTTATATTGTGCTATCTGCTTTATCATTCAATGTTGTTTTTCCCTTAACATCTAAATATGTGATTGTAAAAATTTCCTTATTTTTGTTTTGAACAGATTTTTGTTTGGTACATTATGAAAGGTTGTAGGTAAATCATTCCATAAAATTGAACCAGAATATAAGAATGATTGATTGTACATCTCAATTTTTGGTCTTGGAACAATCATTTTTTCCATTGAGTCATTATTTCTTAAAAGGTATGGGTTATCAGAAAAAATTAAACATGCTATGTAAGATAAACTGGAGCATCATCATTTATAATTTTATGCATAAGCAAGAATTTATGATACTACTTGATTCGCTTGTCGGCAGTCATCCAGCCTTGGTTTTTTTAATAAAGGTTCTGAGGATGCAAAGGGATCAGCATCTAGAATTACTCTAGCAGCTCTTTTTTGAAGTTTAACTATTCTTGACAGTAAATCAATTCCACACCCACCCCACACAACACAGCAATAGTCAATTAAAGGGAGGATATATCCATTATAGAAAGTATTTCTAGCACTCTTTATATCACGCTAGCGGGAGGGGTGCACTCACGTGGGTGTACTCTTTATAACCTATATGTACTGGTAAAACCAATATCGACTATTCATTTTTCTTTTATTTCAATTCTTTTTATCACAGAATATTTAAATTTAACATTTTGCATAATTTTAACTCCTTCAAATCGGTGTGATTTTTAAAAGATCAAATTTTCTTAAATGCTTCGTTGGTGCTTATTGTGCTTCCATTTGTCAATGCTTTGATGTGATTAATGGTCTGTCTTATCTTAAGCATACTTGAATGAACCCGTATTATGAAATATAGGGATTCCACAAACATGCATTATCTTGTTATTGATTGTAGACGATGTTTAAAAATCATTATTTTGAAAAGTCTAAAAATGTATTAACCATATCCCCGGCATCATTACCATGTTCAAATTGTTTTAAAAAACGGATTTTTTTTATTTTAAAAAACAAAAAATATATACTATATCGATTGTTAAAATGCAGTCGGGTATGAAAAATTTTCACAAGATATCAATTTAAAAACCTAAATACTAAATAATTAGGAGTTTAAATATTCAAACAATATGAATGAAAATATGTTATAAAGGCGGAAAAAATGTTTGTAACTCCATCATGTTTATTCATGAACTCCTCCTTCGACCTTTGAACTCGTCAATAATTGGCTGAAAACATGTGCTTTCTATTTCTGCTGCATGGAAATATTGTAGAAAACTTCCATGACGCATTGAATTATTGATAAACGTGGTTAAGGCAATGTTAGGACGAATATTCATTAGATTCAAGCATTAGCTACCATCAGCAGTATATAGAACGCAGCGTGTTAATATTTTACTTTCTGTTGTACTGTATATGTGATTAAAAAGTTTAAGTTAGTGTTTTAAAACTCTTACATCCCTTGTTATTTTGTTTATATGATGAAAAACATGCCTCTTGAACAAGGTTACGAAAAGGGGGCATTCTTGGACAATGGAGTCGTAGATGGAGGAGAGAAACCATATATTTTCCCTGGTGTTAAACTGGTCGAAGTAGTAAGTAAAACTATATATGAAAGATGCATGTGTGAAAAATCATAAGGTGCATAATGGCTAGGTTTTTCATCAATTTTAATGTTTTTTTTAAATTTTAATCATGCTTATCGGCTTTTATTAGTAAGATTAAAAACAGGGATAGGGTTAAAATATGCAAGCTCGTTTTTCCAATTTTATATTCTTTTAAGAATTTCTTTAAAAAATTCATTGTTTAAATACCATAGTTTTTTATTCAAATCAAATATTTTGGCGGTTTTTAAGGTGCGTCCTGTTTAGAATCCTAAGTACACTTAACGATTGAATTACAGTTTAAAAGACTCTTCTTCCTTTTAACATGTTTTATCAAGAATTATAAATTTAAAGTACATACACTTTATTCTATTAAGTTTGAACCTAGTTTCTATTTGGTAAATACATGTATGTGGAAGGGGGGGGGGGGTGCCCGATTCCATCTTTTGTCTATCTTTTTGTTGTTTTAATAAAGCGTGATAAGACCCCGGTCTCTCTTTGGTCAGACAATGATGAATCGTTCATTATCTAAAACTTTTTTTAAACATTTTTCACATTTTTGAGATATTGTGGTAACTTTCCACTGAGCTGTAGCATGTGGTGAATCATTCAGACAGATGTTGATACCAGCCATGTGTTTCCCTTTGAATGATTAGTAAACAAATAGATTTGGATAGATATATCATTGTAAAACGACAAGTTACTACCAAGGACAATACTATAGGATAAAGACTTAACATTTTGTCAAATATTTTTCTACCTGTTAAGTTCGTTTATCGGTTTTGTTGTTAATCTTAGCAAAATTAAAAACGTCACCTCTTACAGCATGGGATTAGTGTTTACTAGAAGAGCGTTTAGTCCTCATAAAATTAAGTAGGGGTTTAGGCCTACCCCGCCCCCCCCAAACCCCCTCCCCCCGCAAAAAAAACAAGAAGAAATTCTTATTTTATCATGTCTCCCTTTTATTAGCTTTCATGAAGTTGGTTGTATGCCTTTTTTAACCATTTCATTCATTCATTAACATAATTTAGATGCGTGTCGTGTTAAGACCAGATATATCATTATCCTCATTAATCTTTTCTGTCTGTAGATTTAGCCGTAATCAGAACCAAAAATCCATAATAAAACAATATGTCTTTTTATCAAGAATCGTGAAACAGACTTGAGAACTCAATAAACCAGTTGCCATAGCTTCTGAAGTAAGAAGTGGAATTTTCCATTGGCATCAACCTAATCAATACAATCGACATCAGCTGCAGCGTGTTTTATGCGATTTGCAGCATAATCAACCAAAACAACCTCCCCGAATTCATGTTCTGTTAATTAGGAGCAAACAGAAATCATGTAAAAGATAAGGCGTCACGCTATCTGCAGCTGAAGTACGAAAAGGGCGGGAAGCAGGCAAAAAAAATCGGTCATTGATCATTTTTTTAAATTCTATTTTTAAGTTTCCTTGACTCCATGACGTTAGATAATTAATAAATAAATCTAAAATCGAATTCCTTTTGTAAATGGGTTTTTAAAATTTCTATTTATTCGAAAGTTTGAAAAATAATTATTCGATAAAATCAACATTTTGTATTGACTTGGTAAATATATTTAACCGATATATTGAAGAATTTTAATTTAAAAAATGGTTCTATGATAACACAGAAAATTTGCTTCAGATATTGTGACGCTAGTTAGTCTAGTTTATTTAATTACAATCAACAAACGTAAAGTTCGTCATTAAAACAATATTACTTTTCATTACAATGTACAATAATTGTTTTTAAAGCTAACAGGTTCATTTATCAAATGTCCTTTATGTCCTCTCTATACTAGGGTTTTTTATTTATTTCAATTATATAAAACAGACATGTTAAATAAGAAATGCCATAAAATACCCCCTTTTTCTTCTTTCCAATAAAACAAACAAACAATTTCGGTCACGGTCTGTTTAAAGTAAAAGAACCCAAAATATTTATTTAAGTCTTTAAAAAATGTTTAACGATTTATAGTGATCTTGAAGTTTTATCATAAGTACAAGTCATTGACAATTTTTCCGTCAGTATTTCCTTTTATTAACTGATATGGACTTGTTGACAAATATCTCATTTATCTGATAGCTAACATCCTGTTCACATTTTTTCGCGGTAAATACATATATATCCAATTTCCTTGACTATTTCATTTCAGAGTTTAGTTTAAAATACTTTTGAAAATTCTGCATGTTTATGACAAAGACTTCAGTTTCCAAGACACAAACAATGTTAAGCTTTTATAAACACACGGGTAATTATCGGCCTATTTAGTTTACAGCTGCATACTGAAGATTTTTATACTGTCCTTAGTTTACCAGTGTTAACCGTAGCTTGTAATGCCCCCTTGAAACATACAACTGATGATCTGCCAAATAAAGCTTTAGAAAACCCGGTCTTTTTTATTTTCTTCGTGGCATAATACAGTTTCTTCGTTTTTACTTTATTCATGTCGCAATTTCTCAAGACTTAAAAATGTACACTTATTGAAAAGGTGAATTTTCCTTTATAATTAAAGGCAGAGCCACAACTCTTAATGTAATAAAAACCCAAGTCCTTGAAGTTAAAAAATAAATTCAGAGAAAAAAAATGCAATTAAGGTTGAATTACCAAAATGTAAAATATTATCTTTTATCAAATGTAAAAAAATTCTACATTTTTCCTAGATATAAACATGTATACCTTTATAAATGTAAAAAAAAATCAACATTTAGGGTTGCGATATGGTTGACAACTTTTGGTTTATAAACAGGTTGCTTGATAAATCAGCGAATAAATATGGAAAAACTGAAGTAAAATGCACTACTTATAAATTATTGAGATTCATCTTAATTATAACTTATTGGACAAAAATACGACATTCATCTTAGCTCCACCTAATCTGAACTTTTGGAATTTCATATACTCAGTCAAAGAAATGCATATCATGCATTCTTCACTGACTCTATTGTTACCTGTTATATATTGAACAAAACTCTCTAGACTCTTTGATACTAAGTAAATAAACCATTCTTATAAAACCATTTTACTTTACAGAAAGAAGTAGACGGTCCGGATTATGAATGCCAGTCTGAAGGTTCTGATAGTCAAGACAGTGGAAGTTCCGGAAATAACATTTCGGCGGAAATTGACGGAAAACCCCGAGCAGCATGGGGTGGTCAAATTGAATTTATCTTGACGATGATTGGTTATGCTGTTGGACTTGGAAATGTTTGGCGATTCCCGTACCTGTGTTATAAAAACGGAGGAGGTATAAAATTTGTAATATAAAACTAACTTTCTAGGTAGCGGGGGAGGGGGTGAAGTTGAGAAAATGTTTTATGAATGTCTCTTCAACAAGTAATACCTTTGGAAGAGAGTAAATATCTATATTTCATTATTTTAATTGAAATGGATAAAACAGTAGCAAATAAAGAGCGTTGCGAAAAGTCAAACACTAATATAAATACTAGTATATAAGATTTATATGCAATTCATTTCTTTTCTTCCCAATTTCTAGCCATTCTTTAAATAACCAACCAATTTATTTTGTTATTGTAGGCGCTTTCCTCTTGCCATATACTATCATGTTACTCATCGTGGGACTGCCTCTTTTCTTTATGGAGGTGGGCGTTGGCCAGTATGCCAGCTTAGGACCATTATCTATATGGACGATGAACCCATTAATGAAAGGTAAAAATAGGGTCATATAGACAAATATAAAAAAAGAACTATTTCATTGTAATTGTCATGTGAGAAGCAATGCATAAATCATGTGGTCAGTTGTCACAGTTAATTTTATGGTAAGGAACATTGGAGCTATTTATGAAATATAGTTGTCACTGAAAACTTACAAGTTAAAAATATCTTATATTTAGCAAAAGAGAGAGAAGTTTATCATAAATCAATAGTTTATCATTTTTTATTCATAGATGCTTTATAGCTCAATTGCCATCGGTCAAATACTACCCAAGCAGACTGAATTTTTTTAACCATAATGGCAGAGCCTTAGAAGCAACTCTTGGGAAATTTGAAATATCTGTCCAGATTTCCGGCGTTAAAAGTGACCTGGAATCCCCTGATTACTTCATTGTTTACATCTACTTTGTTCTTGCAGTTGGCAGTTATTCTTTCTATCTTCACTATCTTCAATCTATTATATATTCTCATCAATTTCTTGTCAAATTTTTACACCTGATGTCTGTCAATCATGTCAATGTACTGTAACAGCTGAGCCAAAAATATCGGGACCATTTTCTGACTGTTCTTAATTGATCTTTTAATTTTAGGTCTTGGGTATGCCATGGTCATAGTGTCATGGCTGATCGGACTGTACTACAACGTCGTTATCTCGCACGTGCTGTATTTCCTGTATTCATCATTTACGTCAGAGCTACCATGGGCAACGTGTAATAATCCTTGGAATACGGCCAACTGTCTAGCAGCAGATACACAAACTGTATCTTCAAATGGTAAGGTTTCCACTTAATCTTTGACAGTTTATCAGACGATCTTGTTCTTTCTAAAAATATTCAGGCAAATAAAATTTGTAGCTCTTCTACCGGACAACGTGTGCTTCATCTTTATCTTAAATTGTGCCTAAATAAGTTGCTACTTGAAGAACAAGATCGTCTATCCTAATATATCATCCATATTATGTCATTTGATTTCCCTTACTTGGTGTGTGGACTGAACCCAGTGTACATTACTAGACATCTTTATATAAATAATTGGCGCCATTTACCGGAAATGACGTATGAAAATAATAAAATTGTCACACTGGACCTGGGTTCAGACCGATGCCACAAATCATCTAACATGGAAGGGCATCTTAATATTGTTCAAGATCTAATCTGTTTATATTTAATTTTCTTACAGACACCCTTTTAAATACTACAATGGTTACCACTGAAAAGTCGGTTCACTTCAACAACACTCGGACTCCAAGTGAGGAATTCTATAGGTGAGACGAATGTACATTTAAATAGATGATGAAATTCGTCTCCAATGACCAAAGTCAATTTACTCAATGACAAAGGTTCTGGTCGCTGAACCCTTGAAATCGAGAAAGATATTGTATGCTATGAACTTAACAAATTTTATTGCAGTTAAGATGCTGGTCTCGATTTAGTTTCTTGGTTCAGTGTTCCAGTAGAAGCCTTTGCATTGTGTCATCTGATGTCATAAATGGCCTCTTAGATACGGATCATAGAAAAATATGTGTGATGTGTATGTGAAACGCTCCCAGCTTCCTCTAACATGCCTTGACCAGTTTTGATTTTGATTGAACAAAGTTCAACTATTGATTCGAAAGAATTATTCCAGCATGACCCTATCAGACCACATACATATATGACATATTTCTGCTATGATCTGAGCTTAAAGATGAAATTCGAAATTCGAAACCACAAACAACTTTTGGTTGACTTTTAATACCGCCATTTATGACAGAACTTTGCCTTCTTGGAGACGAATTTATCTACTAATATATCTTTTTTATTGAAGGTACTCATGGATTTCCCATTTTTCACATTAAGCTTACTAATGTTTTAATCTTGTAGGTTTCACGTATTGCAGCAGACTGATTCTATAGATGATTTTGGTGGCCTCCAGTGGCATCTGGCCTTGTCGCTGTTTGTGGCCTGGGTTATTGTCTTTTTGGTTCTCCTGAAAGGGATCAAGACTCTCGGAAAGGTAAGAGATCAGAAACTCATTCTAAAGATAAAATATTAAATGGTATAGGGTTAAATTATTAATTAAGGGTGGAATAAAAAAGTTGTTAGGGTTAGGGTTTTATAGATTTGATTTAAAAGAAATCTTCAAAAATCTTTCGTACTAACACTTTTTAGGTCTTTTTTTCTCCTTCGTTATAAGACTAGCATTCATACAACCAATATCAGAAAATATTTACATGTAGCAGTGAATTATCAAATAAATGTAATTAAAAAAAAAAAGACTAAAGACATTAATTTTAGATTCGCAAAATGTATGATATATTTAAATTCATTTCATATGGTAACATAAGATTATCCAAGTTTAACGAAAAAACTGTTTTAGAAAACGTGATTCAAGCCTAGTCCTAAGAAAATGATCTGACACCTTTGCATAGTGACACATTTGTTCATATGTAGTCTATTTGAGACTTCCTTGACTGTTTAAAAGCGGAAGATTTACGCGTTATACTAGTATTTCAAGGACATAGTTTTAAAGTCATTATATTTGATGTGGTTTAAATATAATATTCTTGGAAAATAAAGTGTTAGGTACATGGAGTAGGTTGCCATTAAACACAATATAATAGCCAAAAATCAATCGGTATTGGTAATTGTGTGTTACATTAACTAGGATGTCAGTAGTAGATATAGCACTGGGTGTTGACATTCCAGTGTAAGATCACCTGCAGGCCCGTAAAACCAACTGGAAAGGGGGGGGGGGGGCTCATGTATAACAAAAAATCACAAGAACAGATTCCAGGTCCCCCGCCCGTTGAACGTTATATTGTTGAAGGGGCAAACTGACCTGAAAATCACTTACACCTTAGGGGACCCCTATAGGAGTCTGCATACAAAATTTCAGAACCCTAGGATTAGTAGTTACTGAGAAAAGTGTTACGAAAAATTTACCATTGAGCCTATGGGAGAAAAAATTACTAAGTCGTAAAACAGGAAGTAGATGTCAGACTGACCTGAAAATCACTTACACCTTAGGGGACCCCTATAGGAGTCTGCATACAAAATTTCAGAACCCTAGGATTAGTAGTTACTGAGAAAAGTGTTACGAAAAATTTACCATTGAGCCTATGGTAGAAAAAATGACTAAGTCGTTAAACAGGAAGTAGATGTCAGACTGACCTGAAAATTACTTACACCTTAGGGGACGCCTATAGGAGTCTGCATACAAAATTTCAGAACCCTAGGATTAGTAGTTACTGAGAAAAGTGTTACGAAAAATTTACCATTGAGCCTATGGAAGAAAAAATGACTAAGTCGTTAAACAGGAAGTAGATGTCAGACTGACCTGAAAATCACTTACACCTTAGGGGACGCCTATAGGAGTCTGCATACAAAATTTCAGAACCCTAGGATTAGTAGTTACTGAGAAAAGTGTTACGAAAAATTTACCATTGAGCCTATGGAAGAAAAAATGACTAAGTCGTTAAACAGGAAGTAGATGTCAGACTGACCTGAAAATCACTTACACCTTAGGGGACCCCTATAGGAGTCTGCATACAAAATTTCAGAACCCTAGGATTAGTAGTTACTGAGAAAAGTGTTACGAAAAAAAAGTGTGACGGACGCACGGACGGACGGACGGACGGACGGACGGACACCGGCATTTCCAAGTCCCCGCTCCGCGTTGCGGCGGGGGACAAAAATAAGTGTGATATGGCTAGGATGATCCATCTCAGATCCCCCTGGTTAGAACAATAGATTAGGAGGGGTTTTTAACAAATTTCCTCTTCTAAAAGCTATTTTTTTTATTTCCTTACTTATCAAATATCGATGATGTTGTTGAAATGAAACATTCACCACAAGATCAGGACACCAGTTGGACGATAACTATTAGCCTTGCTTCAAAATGCATTTTTCTTATTTAAGGTTGTCTACTTCACTGCTATTTTCCCCTACATCATGCTAACAGTCTTGTTTGTGAGAGGGGTTACATTACCGGGTGCTTCCGTGGGAATCGAGTATTACTTGAAGCCAAACTTCGAACGTCTTCTAGATCCTCACGTGTGGAGTGACGCAGCTACCCAGATCTTCTACTCTCTCAGCGCATGTACGGGAGGTCTTATTGCAATGTCTAGTTACAACAAGTTCCATAACAACGCCATGCGAGACTCCCTTATAGTCTGTTTCATCAATTGTGGCACCAGTGTGTTTGCAGGTCTAGTTATATTTGCCGTCCTTGGTTTCATGGCAACGGAAAAGGGTGTCGACATTAGTGAAGTGGCAGAAGGAGGTAAGGCTTTATTGTCTCCCTTTACCCTACTCTACACGTCTGATTTTTGCTGATGAAAATTGACAAATTTCAAGAAATACATGCATTCCATTTGGTCGATGAGAAGCTTGACTTCTACTTTACTCGAATACTAACATAAAAACGTTCGAGTGAGCCTTACAGTTATCTCCCTTCGGTGTTCTAAAATTAATTAAGTGTTTCCCCATTTGAAATTATGAAATCGGAGATTCAAATGCCCCTGTTTTCTTCGAAATATTTATAGCAAGCTAGTTATAAGTTCTTTGTTAAGCTAAACAAACAAACACGAAACCGAGATGTTATTAACGATTTAATTTCCATTAGTTACTTAAAGATCTGTATTGAAGAATAAATTATGTTAAATGAATCAATCAAGTGCAGCACATCAATAATTCATTGACACATCTTGCTTTGGCTGGTTTAGGCGTGTGGTGCAATAGATATATGATCAATAAGGAATCTTAATGAAGCAGAAGTATTGTTAAAGCTGCTAAGCACATGAATTGCGTCATATTTATCAATATTGAAAATTCTTGTCGATGCTGGTTCAAGCCGGTGATGTTTATATTAAATCATTCAAAGATCAATAGTAGACGGAGTTGATCGGGAAATCTGTTAATAAATTATCACTTTGTCTAAACTTCAATTGGTCACAATTTGATGGGTTCAAATATATATACAACCATAGTACATTGAACCGATATGAAATATACTGATGAGACTTAGAAACAGAAAACGTGAAGATCTTAGTCTGAGACTTTTGTTGTCTTTTTCGAGCTGAATTCGTATAAGATGATAAAGGTAATAACAAAACTACCGAACTTGAATGATCAATCTCATAGTCCAGAGAAAATGACAAAAACGAATCAGTCATACCGGAGAACTGGATGATCATATACCTAAAAACGACACGTACCTCTTAGCATGATATTATATAATGATAATATGTAGAACAATTTCATAACTCAAACAGAACGATTGTCGTATAAGATTGATTTTTTGTCTATTCCACAATATGATGTGTTGAAAGCATCAAGGGAAGCCAAGGGGGTATCTACTATCAAAATATTAAAAGTCTGAACAGACAAAAACAGATTGGTCTCAGGGGAAGAAAAAATATGCATTTCTAGTATTATAAACCTATATCTATAGACTGAAATTAAAAACATTTTAACAATTCGGGGAAATATTGAAATTTAAAACATTTTAATACTTCGGGGAAATTTTTATACAATTTTAAGAATGTTGTAACAATAAAATTCTATTCAGATGCATTCTTCTGTGACCAGTTTCGTTTAAGATACGAAAATGTCATTCTCGTACTAACCAGCTCTAATCTGGATTTGACATTTTCATTAAAAAACAGACATGCATTAAACATGTCTTTTGTCTTAGAGAATTACATGATTCTATTTAGAGTAGACAAGTTTTTAAAGTAAATGTCAAACGTCTTTTAAGTAAAAATGAGCGTCTACGGTCTAATGAATGTTATGTAAGTAATTTGGGATGACGTAAAACAAAGATTGCCAAAGAAGATCAAGTTAACTTAGTCTTAAGTTCACTCTTAATAAGATTACAATTTACCCTTGGTCTGCTTTGTCCTTGTATGAACTGATTAGAAGTTTAATTGTGTTGCCGGTATGGTAAAACATTAGGAGATTAATAAACTCTCATACCAGTTTGAGGAAACTACATGTATTTTAAAGTTTGATTTCTAATATCTTCCAGTGATTGTACTGAAATTGAACAATAAAACCTACTAACCTTTCCTGTTAAACCATTTAAGGTCCAGTTTAAGCTTTTGTTTATCATCCTTTCTTTTGACAATTCAGGTCCAGGTTTAGCTTTTGTTGTGTATCCAGAAGCCTTGTCCAGGATGCCAGTATCTCCAATGTGGTCTGTCTTCTTCTTCATCATGATGGCCACTCTTGGTTTTGGATCTGAGGTAAGACACATGGATGTAATTGATACAATTAAGCAAATGACGAACAAAAAGATCACCAAAGAAAAAAGCCAAAAAATAGAGATTTTAACTTTTGAATATTTATTTTTCTTGACATATCGATTTAAGATAACATTTTTCTCCCTTAATTCACCAAGAAGGTGTGCAGAAATTAAGTGTAAAAGACCCTTACAGATCAAGCATCATGTAATTATAATAACTTCACCAGGTTATCCAAATCAAATTGAATGATCTTTTTATTTTCAGTTCTCCTACGTGGAAACATTCTTGTGTGCTATCGGTGATGAATTTCCCCAATATCTAAGAATTAGAAAGAACAACATTATATTTAGAGCTGTGATGTTAGGAGCAGCATTCCTGCTGGGTCTACCAATGGTCTGTGGTGTAAGTAATCATATCATTTTCCATTTTGTCTATAATAAACTTATAGTAATAGTGTATAGCTGTGAGCATTTTGTTAATGAATATTTTAAGAAGACTTCTACAGATATAAAAATCTTTTTTGATTTTCGTTTTCAAGTGAAAAAAAATGGTAAAGTAAAGTGAAATAAATGCAAAAATATTTACCACAAACAAATATTTATAAATAGTCAATTTTAAGGATTACACCATTTAAAGGTAAGGTCATTTTCAAATCTTTTTAAATTTTGTTTACCACAGAGACGACTAACGCATTTATCTTCTATAAGAATGAAAATATGTAAACTATATGGTTGTGAGGACATTCCAATGTCTTTATATTTTCATTTAATGTTTGAAATCCTGCTGAAAGTCATTTGTTATGTTTTGACAAATTTAATTCATTCAGCATGAGACGGACGTTGACATTCTATCAAATATATTCACCTCCACTATTTATCCATAAACTTTTATTTTTTCTTGTCGTTTTAACTTTTTTTGTGATGAAAATCTAGTTAATGTCATCTTTTGTTGACTTTAAAACCCATTAACAAATCAATATATATTAAGGAATGAAAACTAGACCATTTTCTTTAATACATTCAAGATATAGATTGTTTTTTTTAACTTTCGGATACCCCATTGGTACCTCTGCTTCTTTCAATTTTTCATCCTTGAATTCTTGTTCTTCCTTTGAGATTGTTTACCCCAGTTCTATAATTTTGTCCTTACCTTTAATTTGTTCTTGCAATGATTTGATTTGCCTGATATATTATGGAAAAATTAACGTTTTATTTGTTCATTTGAATAATGAGCATTAATTTTACATCACTTACCTGTATTAAAGGAGTTCTGATTGCAAGATGTGCAAAAAATATATTTAGGTATCCTTTTTATGGCTCTTCTTCAACAACTAACTCGCAGGAGGAAAGCATTGGACGTAGAACAAAAGCTCGCACCGCCCTGCAAATAAAGACGAACAATACAATATTAGATTATTTTTTCTTCTTTCTTTAGGGTGGTATTTACCTGTTGAACCTTGTTGACTTCGCTGTTGGTGGTTTCCCATTATTGGTTATTGGATTTGCTGAATTAGTAGCAGTCAACTGGATATATGGTACGTCTTTTTTCTCTCCATCATGGTCATGACCTGATTTAAATAAAAATTTAGAAACCAATAAATTGTTTATACATGAGAGTATTCTTTGTATTTTTAAACGAATATTGTACAGGCTATCTTTGATATCTATCAATTTCAATTAATGTGTTCAATCGAAATTCTTTAGGCTTTATTATAAAAACAAAGCAATGCTACAAGTCATCACAAACAATTTCAAGGGAATTATGCCAATTATAAATGATAAGTAAGGATATCAATACTGGCAATGACAGCCTGTTTGCATGAGTTCATGTCACTAAGGACCCTTAAATCATATATAAAACATTTATTTTGGCAAATATCATCAAAGTGATTTATGTCTAACATCAATTCTATTTGAGCTAGTGCCATATGGCTGACTTTTGGTGACCCTATACAATAGAAGAAGAAAAAAACGATGCTGATATTTACAATCTCTGACTATTACTAGTATCTTATTTTGATTATAGGGCTCTCAAAATTCTCTGATAACATTGAGATGATGATTGGGAGAAGACCTGCTATTTATTGGAAGATTTGCTGGAAGTTTGTGTCCCCATTTGTAATATTGGTAAGTATACACAGTTGTATTGAGTTTCTTCCTTGCAATTGTTTTATTTTGAATGACGCCCAAGACAGACTTCCCCTATAATTAACTCAATCTACAAGAAATGCTAGACAAGAAACTTTTCTTAATTTACTTTTATGGGACAAGTTCCCTTGACATATAATCCCACAGTACTAAAGTAACAACTGTTTATCTTTATACCCACTAAACAAAACTGCACGAGAAAAGTACACACGTGCCAATCGTGCTCTTTCTGCATGAAACTTATTAATTAACTACACGCGAGAATATCTCGTGCTCTTATAAATTACACGTGAGAATATCTCGTGATCTTTTCACAAATACAGTTGTTTAAAGACAGATCTACAATTAGCTTTTGATCTGTTTATTGTATTCATTAAGCCTTCTTAGATCTTGCCAATATTACTATCAGAAGTTGGCTAATAATACTGCTTAACCTTGGGGTTATTTATACAAAAGCGTTGGTGGTTGACCGACTTTTCTTGTAACTCTAAAATCTTTCCTTTGTTCAAAAGATTTAAACCTTGACGCGTTTTACCAATTTACATCCGGAAGTGGTTAAAAGTTCACCATTTAATAAAGTGATTTAAATCTTAATACTTAACAAAGCTTGTGCAAGGTTGTTTGACAAGGAAATCATTATTTGAAAGAATTGCTGAAATATTTGTCTAATATGAATACGGATGCAGCTGCTGGTTTTAATATGGTGTAGTTATTTATGAATTTTAAAATGCTTTTAATATCATAAAACATCTTTTAAATAATAATTGCAATATTTCCATATGGGTTCAACTAGTTGAAAGAAATGGATAACAATTAAAATCCCCAATCATTAACTTCTAAAATGATGTCGGTTTGAGTATACGGCTCCTTATATGTTGCATGCTAGTGGACTTTGGTTAGCTCATTTCTCTGTTCAATAAAAACCAATAATGCTAGCTTACATTTATATAAACAACCTTTCAAGCCAGCACCATGTGTAAGATTATTTTATGTTATATTTTTCAGTTGACGATTATTTTATGTTATATTTTTCAGTTGACGATTATTTTGAATATTGCCATGTATAAAGAACCGGAAATGGACAAAAAGGCCTATCCCGCATGGGCAAATAGTCTCACGTGGTGTATCTCCATGTTCCCCATTGTTGCTATTCCAATCTGGTTCCTGTATAAATATTGTGTTTCCGGTGGATATGAGGTGAATATTCATAATTTTTGTTGTTGTTGTTGAAATAGCTACTGGTAGCCAGCTCCCAATTTCACAAAGAAGACTAAAAAAGAAAACAAATATTTGCAAGGAGTTTTCGTCAAATGCAATTTTAAACAAATATATTTGGCTTGTGCATGTTTTAAAGTAAACGGCTCCTAAAGACAAATTTCACAACCTTAATATTTATTGTAAAAACACTTTGTCTAACTGAGCTATTACATGTATGGTTTTCTTTAAACATTTTACTTTAAAACTATCTGAATGGTCTTTGAGATTAATACAAATGACAACAAAGTTCCAGACAATAAATTTTGCTACGCCTGACGCGCGTTTCGTCTATTCAAGACTCATCAGAGGAGCTCTACCAAAACTATTGAAAATGCCAAACACTGTATGAATATGAAGAGCATAGAACAGTAAAACCAAATATACCAAACTTGGGAACCAAATTATTACTAAGATAATCAACCTATGTCTGGGGTAAGAAGAACCTTAGGGTTTAGACGATTTTGATTTCTTGGTTTTGCTAAATAAAACATATGATGTTTTGTTAACAAAATCATTTAATTTTATTTACAGGTCCTTAAAGAACAGTCCAAACCTCTGCCATCATTTGGGCCAGTGAAACAACAGGATTTTAGTGATATAGAGTCCGCAGTCAATTCAAGACTTAAACCTCAATTTAGTAAATTAATAGGAAGCCAGATGTCAAATGCAACAACAGTCACCGAATTTTCACAACATACTTCAACCATGAATTTGATCAAGCCAAAATCAAATAGCGAATCTAACGTCTGATCAGCACAAAATCATGTGACTAAACGATCTAACAATTGGAGCTGCGGGACAAAGGAAGATTACCCGCCAAAATGAAAACGATATGTGGTAGATGTGCCATGTCACGTGTTTGCTTTGAACAAACCACTGAATTCTGTTACAGAGTTTTTCATTGGACATTAACCAACACGTGATTAGATCATTCTTCCCTATTATGACACTCGAGATTAGAAAAAAAATACATATCTAATGTTTGATATAATGGTATTTAACCGGTGAAGTAAGGAAAAAATAAGAACTCCGGGTATTGCTTCACGATTTTGCTAAATCAGCCTAGTAAATTAACGAGAGTATGAAATATTGATTGGAACAAAGCAAAAGATGATCTATAATAATTGTATGTATGAGTGGTCCTTGTAGAAGAGATTGATTGTGTGTTTGATTGTTAGTGATAAGTTATTATGAGAGTGGTCAAATGAATCACAGGGACTTGCTCCCCTCTATCAATATTTTGTTAGAGTCAATGTGCGGTAGGAAAAAAACACAAGGGAGATACTACTTTCACCACCCCCCTTTTCTTTAATTCGATTTTCTTTTAATATATCATTGATCTCGTACCTTTTCTTATATAATTCGTTTCACAGATGATTTTCCTTTCCAAAACACCCAAATATATCTTCATTCATTGCGTTTCAGCCTCAAAATCGGGCTTTGTTCGGACAACTTTGTAAAATTTGGCAATCGCTTGGACATGAAAAGCATTACGTCAAGGAAAAGTCTCGAAACTCGAAAGAAATCCGAATGAATTTTAATGACGTTTTTACTTTCGTTTTACGTTACATTTATTGTTTAAGTCCCGAGAATGTACTTTCATTTTCATGTCCAAGCGATTGCCAAATTTTACAAAGTTGTCCGAACAAAGCCCGATTTTGAGGCTGAAACGCAATGAATGAAGATATATTTGGGTGTTTTGGAAAGGAAAATCATCTGTGAAACGAATTATATAAGAAAAGGTACGAGATCAATGATATATTAAAAGAAAATCGAATTAAAGAAAAGGGGGGTGGTGAAAGTAGTATCTCCCTTGTGTTTTTTTCCTACCGCACATTGACTCTAACAAAATATTGATAGAGGGGAGCAAGTCCCTGTGAATGAATTAAAAGAGAGAGAGAAATAGCGATATAGAGAGAGAGGATGTGAAATACATAACAATAGTGATATTCAATGCTTCTTTTGTGAGGTTGTGCAAACAAATTCATTATGGTTTCTCTGCTATTCTGAAGATATTGTGTTAAATCATTAGTTCAATTTCTCTATTTAATGCTGTCTTTCACACGGCTTACTTCAGATTTTAATCCCCTTGCACTACTCCTGGTCAGTCGTAAACAGCTGAGCAAAATTAACCTTGCCTGTATTATAAGTGAATAACTTCTATCTCTTATAAACCCTTGAATATCAAAGGAAAACATTCATTTCATATGATCCGACGTCTCTATTTTACCGTTTGTCTTTCATTTCTTTAATGCTTCTTGTGTATTTTTCTGACCTTGTTTAATGCTATGTAATAAATGTAGGTGCTATCAGTATAAAACACCTTGCAATTCCGTTCGAATATTTGTAATGAGCTGAAACTTGTTGCCAAAACCAAGATGTTTTTTCATGTACAAATAATTTTAAACAACTTGAACAATGAACATACTGGTGGAATTAACGTTCTGACTTCTAGCATTTATAGAAACAGCATTTGAGCTATCAATAAAAGCATGTTTACCAACAGATCAGCCAAACAAAATTTCTAACCTTCCAAAGTTATTTTTGAATCATTTGTTTTAAATTTGGTGCGTAACACATACTTCTTAACAAATGCATTTTATTTGTAATAACATTAAAAAGAAACAGCATTTATAATAATTTACACCTAAAACATCGAAAACAATTATCATGTTTGTACCAATTATATGCCTAATGCTCAAATACACTATTTTGTTCAAATATAACAAGCCATTATGTTTAAATATCGCCAGTCATTTCAATGTAACTTATTCCTCTTTCAATCCAATTAAGTGTAGTTGTTTATTATTATTTTTTAATTACTTAATTTACTCCACAAAGTGTACAATGCAGTGTCTTTGTTCTGTTGAAAATAAAATATTTATAAAAAGAACAAGTGTTTTTATTTATTCAGGAATACAGTTGAAAATTTAATGACAAGCTTTCGAACTCTTTCATGGTCTAGATTACAAGAATCGGTTCTTAAGGCCGTTCAAGGTTGTTGTTTGGTTTCCACTGTATTAAGATGATACCAAAATAGCTGAGCGATGTTAATTAAAATATACATGTAAGACAAAATAAGATAATTGCCTACTGGAGAAATATAGACCCATGTATTTTAAGAATTTGTAGGTTGGATATTTTATGGCACCAAATGCTCTTCTCGTTGGAGAAGCGGTGAGGTACCAACGGGCACTCGAATGTCAAAAAGTCCGAAAGGGCAAAGACAAAATCAACAACAGAACGAGAAGATAAGAAGAACTTGTGACAGACAACAGAAAAAACAAATGGATTTCAATCATTAACAACAAAGAACTATTTCACTAGCACAACTCATAATCGTGATTAGTACAGCTGATCAAACGAAGTTTTTTATATGACCGCAAAAGTATTGCGGACGTATAATAATGGCACGCCAGTTTAACCAAAACCCTGGTATCTATAGGATACCTCAGATAACTGGGGGTTTACTGGCAGCTAACTGAGAGATTTTCCGGACAAAACTCTCAATAGCATCAGGTATTAAGAGTTTTCTTAATAACTGGGGGTTTGCTAAATTAGGATGTGCAGATATTGCAACACACCAACATGGCCTGGTTGCTCCAACACTTTGATTCAGGAATTTGAAAATAGTACTATGAGACTATGAGAATGATTAAACCTTCCTAAAAGAAATTGACCAGCTATAGATAAATAAGAGAGTTAATATCAATTTTTCTTTCTTTTCCATTAAATCTATTGAATTTGTTACTGTTGTAACTTTCTTTCCTGTCATTTTGCCATGTGCTTTTGTTTACAAAATATTCTGATAAGTTTAATAACATATTCTGATTGGTCAATTCCCGTCAAAGTCCATCAAAGTTTTCAAAAATATAGGATGAAGTTCTATTCCGTCAAAGTCCTTCAAATTTCTTTGTCAAAGTTTTTGATGCAGGTTAACATGGTAAAAAACGTTTTTCAAAGAAAACTTGGACAAAGTTTTTGATGAAAAATTTTGATCGTGTAAACGGGTCTTAACATATCAAATAACATATATGGAAAAGAAAGAATATTTGTTTTGGTTTCAGTTTGAAAAAGATGTTTGGTCCCATAAAATCGGCTCGTGATGAATAGTGTGGTGTACCGTGATTTTTTGCTCGTGATGGAGGTAAATTGACTTTTCTACTGGGGTATATATACTCATAGACCTGTATATTAAATATAAATATTCTATTGTGGTTATATATATATATGTTATATATACATTTATCTCAAATAAAACTGTAGAGGGTGTGGAAATTTTTCTGTTGTTAACTAATAGACATGCAACAACCAATTATATATAGGATATACATTTTGACACTTAAGATATATCGGAAAAACATAATTGATAAAAAAATACACACACAAAATTCCAGACAATAGATTTAGCTACGCCTGACGCACGTTTTGTCCATTAGAGACTTACCAGACGCGCTTTACCCAAAGATTGAAATAAAAATAACAACAAAGTTCCTGACAGTAAATTTAGCTACGCCTGACGCGCGCGTTTCGTCTATTCAAGACTCATCAGAGGCGCTCTACCAAAAATATTGAAAATGCCAAATACTATATGATTATGAAGAGCATAGAATAATAAAACCAAAAATACCAAACGGGGGAACCAAATTATTACTAAGATGATCGACCTATGTCTGGGGTAGGAAGTACAATTTTGAAATTTAAAGGGACCCTAACCTTGGCGGATCAAGACTACGCCAGCAGCGCTAATTTTTCATGAATCCAAAAATAAATAGTACAACAATGTCATGAATGTTCTAGACAAAATATTTTGTTGACTTTATCATCAACAAAAAAGTAGGTTCAAAATGTGGGTTCCTTTAAATGAAGGAAGTAGAGCAGAAGACAGAGGACATGAATATATCTATTTAATATGTTAACTTACTTTTACTTTCTGTTTTTCGTATTGTATATTTGTCAATGGCTATAAATTGATTTGATGTAATTTTGTCCTCAGAAAAGCTGCTATCGGGGACTCGTCTGGAGTTTTCAAACTATGTCTATTCAGCGATTTAAAACAGGGATCTTGAAATAACTCATGTACCACATGTTAGCAACTTCGTGCAAGACACAAGCTTTGAATATATTTTATTCATAGAAAAAGTACAAAAACTATATACGTTTAAGGAAATGTTTGTATTGTTTAATGCTTTCCTGGTCTCCAGTTTGCATTTAGAAATAAATGGTAATTTATTGATAACTGTTTATGATTTTTTTTTTTGGATTCCGAGCTTTTTGTGGGTTGGAATACGGGTTTTGAAATATATATTAGCTGCAGCCGTTGGGCCAGGTAAGTAAAAGAAAATAATGAGATGTGGAATAAGTGAACGCGACACAGCCCGCAATCAAGCGGCAATTCAGAAAAAAAAACACAACGAGGCCAGTAGGCGCTGCTCGCGGTTTGCAATTGGCTATTGGTCAAAATAAAATGCATATAATTCAAATCCAGTCATGAAGTAGTCACATATAGACCCCTTTCTTAAATAAAGGAACAGAAAACATCAAAAAGACAATATACAAAAGCTTTATCAAAAATTCCTGGCTTAGGACAGACCATATAATATTGTCGGGGTAAAGTAAGGGGGTTTTTTTTGTCCAACCTTCCCCCTATCAATACTCCTAGACAAATGAAGTTTTTTTCTAATTTTAAGAAATTTGAATATTTGGTTAAATGGTGTTTGGACAAATCTAAAAGTGATTATATCTGTTCTAGAGTTTTAAAATCATTTAGTAAATCATTTTTTAGTAACGAGACTCAAAAGGGTTACATTAACTGGACTGATGCAGAAACTATTACTGCTCAAAATTATTTATTAGATAATATTTACATACGTTTTGGTAAACAAATTTATCGCCAAATTATTGGTATTCCTATGGGTACTAATTGTGCGCCACTTATAGCCGACCTTTTCCTATACTGTTATGAATCACAATTTATGGCTAAATTACAAAAAGACCCGAACAAACAGAACCTAATCGAAACTTTCAATTATACTTTTAGATATTTAGATGACATTCTTGCACTCAACAATCCTTCATTTTCTAATTTTATTACAGATATCTATCCTTCTGAATTAACCTCAAACAAATCTAACGTCGACGGTGATAGATGTCCTTTTTTAGATTTAGATTTAAGTATTATTGACGGAAAATTACATACCAAAGTATGATAAACGTGACGACTTTACCTTCCCTATTATAAATTTCCCTTTTCTTGAAGATGTTCCACTAGCGCCGTCATACGGGGTTTACATTTCACAGTTAGTAAGATATGATCGGATCTGCAGTTGTGTTTCTGATTTTAATAATAAAAACCGTTTTATTACTGAAAAATTATTAAAACAAGGTTATCGATACCACAAATTAGTAAAATCTTTTTCTAAATTCTTCCACAAGTATCGATCTCTTATTGAAAAATTTAATTGTACAATATCACATCCTGAATTTTATGGTAATGTTTTTTTAAAAAGCTCACAAATTTAAAAGCAATCCATTAGAAATGAAAAATTGGCTTAAAATTTATTACGGAAAGGATATGAATTGAATATCTTGGTTAAATCTTTGAATTTAGTGTTTTTTGGCAGAAATATTGAAAACTTGATACTTGCTTTAAAACTTCCATAAACGTTTTTACTATTGTCATTTTTAAGCATTAAAGCGATCAAGCGTGTCGGTTTTGTGTGAAGACACTTCACTAAATCATTTAAGAATTAACTGTAATTATTTTTTGGTTTATTGAACCATAAACTTAATTTTTCATGGTGCACATTCGCGGATTATGTTAAATGTGCACCATGAAAAATTCAGTTTATGGTTCTATAAACCAAAAAATTATTACAGTTAATTCTTATAAATAAATTTTATAATACATTCCGCTTAAAAAATATTAAAAATTACATTCTTAATCAAAAATATTTTAAAATTAGTTAATCAATCTAGCGCATTAATTTTTAAACCTATCAATCAAAAAGCACGCGGAGCCCGTGCAACTGCAAAGTCAAAATTCTAAAGTTTGTATTCCGGTTTAATCAAGATTTGAAATTTAGGTTCTGGGCTTTAATTGCACTATAAAAAATCCGCTAAAATTCTTCTGTTTTCTTTAAAGTTAAAGTTAAAAAATCTTTAAAGTAAATGCAACTAATAATTCTTTATTTTTTAATTATTATTATAACTTTAGTTAAGAGAAAATTTTGCCAAATGATAAAGTTGTGTATTCGATGTTGTATTGAGATTCGGAAAACCGGTTTAACTGGTTTGACAGTAGATTCATTTGGGCGGAGTTTGCCATCAAGTATTAACCATTTGTATTTTTAGTGGGCGTACATTAATAGCTGTTTAAGCCAATTGAATTCTTTGCATGCTTTTGGGTTCATTGGAAAATGGCCTAAATTTCTGAACAACGCAAAAGATACTAAAAATACTCTCAAATTTATTTATCATTGTTTGAAGTGTTGTGTCGGATTTAAAATCGATACGTTTGATTTTTTTACACCAGTCGATTGATGATTCTCAGCTAGCTGTCAGTAACAGCGAGTGTTCTATAGAGAGTTCTTTTACCGTCCTTTTGTTTGTTCTTGTTTTTTGACTTAGGTTCTCTCTTGTAGAATTGGACTTTGATCGATTTGATTTTTATTGTGTGTTTAGTTTTTGTGCCTTGTCTAGGAATACTGATAGGGGGAGGTTGGGCCCAAAACTAGTTTAACCCCGCCACATATGATATGTGCCTGTCCTAAACCATAAATCTTTGACAAAGCTTTCGTTTGGACTTGTCTTTTTGATGTTTTCTGTTCATTGTTTAAGAAGGGGATCTATCTGTGACTATTTCAGGGCTGGATTTGAATTATATGCATCTTATTTAGACCATGGGCCAATTGCAGAACCGCGAGCAGTGCCAAATGGCCTTTTTGAAGGCTGCTGGCGGTTGTCCATTGTGGTTTTTCTAAATTGCCGTTTTATTGTTGGCTGTGTCGCGTACACTTATTCTACATGATATTGGCCCCTGTTCTGTAGTAGCAAAGAGTGCTTTTTCAAACTCATATGAACTCGTAAGAAAATCTCCTATATGTGAAAGGGGTATAATAAAAAGATATTCATTTCAAAATTTATTCAAAATATAAATTCCAGCGTATAAAAAAGGTAAAATATCAAATTATTGAAAATACAGAGTTACATAATAAAATAATATTTTAACGCCCAAGAATGTTTGATAAACGTGAAAGGGGTAAAACAATTTTTAAATGGTGTGTGACGAGAATTACAAGCGTTACGGTTTGTTAAATAAGAATTTGAAAGTGTAGTCATGGTAATGAATTGTTTTCGTTTTATGAGCAGTCGTGAGCAAGTGGGTCATTTTAAGCTGGTGTGCACATAGCGTGACTTATGTCTTTACAATAATCTTTTACACATCGTAATACAATAAATACAATATTATGAATTAAAAAAACCTATAAAAGCTTTCATTGTAAAATTTAGGTTTGCATAAATGTTCATATCTGTGATGTCACGTGATAGACTCAACCGTAAAGTATTTTAATTGTTATAGACACCCCTACTAAGGTTGTGAAAGTCCAGTGAAGGATTCACGTAAAGTTGTATTTGGTAAGACGATTCAGTTTTGTCGGGTTAAGGTTCTTCTAAAAAAAATGGCTACCATGCATTGTCAATACAAAACTTTCAAAAAATACACAGCATAGATGAAATAAGTATTTTGCTAAAATTATATTGAAATGAATGTTTTACAATCTTATATACAGCAAGCTGGAAATAATTACACATAAAAACTGTCTTTAATGGTAAAATATTAAAGTAATATTAAATCAAAAATCAGAAAATTTTAAACAGTCTCTTTAAGCTTAAAAAATATAAATTGTTAATAAAAACTTTTATTAAAACTACCAAAAGTCCATTAAAAAGTGGGATTTTGGCAGAATTCAACAAAAAATTGTCTTTAACAATCATTTGCTTCCCGAGTTGTATTATGCAAACGAGATGCATACGACCCCCTTTGAACTCACTCGGAAGTGCCCGCGCAAGCCCAATTATTACCCCATCTAAAAATACTTTAGGAAATGGATGTAAACAAACGTGGTCTGAAAAGGTATGTTCTGCATATGACTTTTGTTTATACTGTTTTGATTTTTCTTAACCCATTCCCCCTAAAAATGATTCCAATAACAAGAGAAATTCCCCCGTTGAGGGTCTTCATGTCATTGAATTAATCGAGTTTCCAAGTAAATAGGCCCGGTTAAAATATAGCACGATAAAAAGAAAAAAGGTACGTGTGTATTGTTGTTATTTACATGTTAAACACCCTTTAATCAGTATTTGTTAATAGCAGAAAGGTTTACTTGTCAAATATAGAAGAAATATAAAATTATTTAAAACCCAGGGCTTTACATGCTCTCACTTCACAATACATTTTTGTTTGTTTTGATATGCTCGGTAAAAATCGGAATGTTGTCCACGAAAGTTAAAAAGTGGCCATTGGTATAAAACTTCTTTAAAAAAAATCAGCTGAATTTCTAGCCGTTACGCGCATACTACTAATATTTTCGTCTTCATTAAAATGCGAAAGCTCTAATTTTATGATAATGCGACAGTTAAGTGACAATTTTTTTTTCAAAAACTGCTTTATTATTACTTTAAATATTTGTAAGGGTGTGCTCGAATAGTAGGATAGTAATCAGGCGCACATTACATGTTTACAATAAAATTATAAAAAGACTCATTGTGGGATTTTAAATACTAGCTTGCACTGGGTATTCGTAAGTTAAATCTAAGTAGACAGGTTTTGAACAAAATACATATGTATTTTTTGAAAGTGCATGGCAGCCATTTTTCATTTAGAAGAACCTTAATAAAGAAAAAAGTAAACAACTTTGTTTTGTTGCAAAATTTATGTTTTTGGAATGATAGATTGTGTGAAATGATTTTTGTCTCCACATATGTTGCACAAATAACTAAAAAGTCGTAAAAGTATATACCAATCTGTTGAAAAATAAAGATATCATTCACGCAAAACATCAAGGAAAATTATTTTCTTGACGAAAATTAGAGGCGTTTTTGTTTGCATAAAGTGTTTTTATTTTTCGCCAATATCATATGTACTTTAAACACGTCGAAAATCTCTATCGAAAACATTGAGTATACCTTAAAACAAGAAATGTAAAATTTTGATGGATAATGGTTTGGTAATGTGTGGAGTTCGGTTTTGTTTCGGTTTTCTAAAATTAAATTTACTGAATTCATATGTATTAATATTTGTGGGCAAACGCTAAATTACAAGAGAAAATCATAATTAATATGTTAATTGAGGCCAATTAAAGTGGTTTTACTCAACGACTGTAGAAAAATCACCACATTACAAACACCAAAATGCGGGTATAAACGGTTAATCTGGATATATATCGATATTTCAAGGAGTAACCTCTCATCAGTAGCATTTAACTCAAAACATTAGAAGGTCAAATTCCAAAACTGTTGAAAACGCAAAGTACTCAAAACCAAAACGTACGGACAAGGAAGCCAAATCCAGCACCGAGGATATCAACCATATATGTGCATTACAAGGAAAGAAACCTGGTGTTTTCATCAATTTTGAATTTAACAATCGGAATATGGTAAATCGTGTCAGACAAGTCTGACGACCAGGCTTGTGATTACCCTCGGGGACATTTGGTCTACCAGCAGCGGTTATCGCCCAGTGGTTTCAAAATTACAAATACCGAAATGCGGGAATAAATGGTTAATTTGGATATGCTATATTTCATGATGGACATTAAGAAACGATCTCGAATCTTTTGTGTCAGAATAAATATGTTATATAGCAAAATGAATAAGACCAGATCAATCAAAGACTTCTTAAAAATATAAGTTGTTTTAATAAATAGTATTACTATTTGACGTGATGTTTGAAAATCACTACATGAATGAAGAATCTTTTTAATTTTTGTAAACTTCACAAAACTTTTCAAACCAATAAATGTTATGAAAATACAGATTTGACTCCTGTGCTGTCAAAAGTAGTATATTTACAGAAATTATCAACCATTCAAAAGAAAATATAAAGTCTCGTAACCTTTTTTATGTGATGAAGGAACTTTTAATATCCTATTAGAACAACTAGATGGGTATATTCCGGCTGAAATTAAATCTGATGGAAATAAATAATGTCAACGACTATCGATTCATTATAGATAAAAACTGATTCATATTTAGTTATCAGAATCGTGAATTCTTTGTTTGTTCGAATGTAACACCAGAAAAAATACGCACCATAGGCATTTGATAAAGTAGTTGATTCTATACTTCACAAACTTTTTATATCTGAAGATATATGTTCAAATTCATTAGAAAAAAAACCAAATAGCTCCCAGGAGCATGAAACGCTGTCATCGTCCTTCGGCTATAAGCGTCGCTTCTATGAGCTTTAATAGCTGTTTAAGGGGTCATTTTGGAAGTCCCACCCACTAAAGACTTTTGTAGAGCTTAATAATCTGATGGATCAAGCAATACGTTTAATTTTCTTATCATTCTATAGTGCAAATTATAAAAAAAAACGTTAATTTTGCCTCAACTCCTATAAGGGTTCATCTGACATCTTCGACACAATTAAGACTTTCGAAGAGCTAAATGAGCTGAAGATTTTAGCAAGCAACAGCTTTTCGTTATCTGCAATAGTTTTCAATCGGCAAAAACTCGAGAAAAATATATGTTTTACTTTTAAAGGACCATAACCCTTATAACTGTCATCTAAAACCTTCGGACCATTTCAGACTTTGGAAGAGTTCAAGGAGCTCGAGGTTCTAGAGCAAACAACAGCTTTCCTCTTTTCGCAATAGTTTTTATTCTATGAAAATCAGGAATTTAGTAATCTCGGTCATTTTTTGTTTTTTCTGAGTTATGGTATCTTAAGTGATTTTATCATATGTTTGATTTGTGGTAACAGCAACTATGTTTTTATCGAATCTCTACAAAAGACAATCGTTTGTTGTCAACGTGTAATACATCATTAAGTACTGCAAAGTTTCCGTCAAATTGATTCAGTGGTTTCAGAGGAGAAGATTTTTGAAATGACTACGGACGGACAACGACAGACGATCTCCAACGCACAGTGATTGCCGGTGCACTTCATTTGAGCGAATTTATATTTCAATTGAGCGAAAAAAAGTTTCATTAAAGTGAAATTCTTTTTTTGTTTGAGCGATTTTTTCTGCAGGTAAATAACAGGTAATTTTGCTTTTACGGGTAATTCTGGGGAATATTATCCTTAAGACAAACATGTACTATGCAGGAAACATTTATAGATAGAACAAATATGCAAAAATATGTTTATTGAAATAATGTTTCACATGTTAAAAAAGTTAACGGTAGGTCCCGTGTCCGGCGACAGGATTGTTTTTTCGAGAGTGATTTACAATTGTCCTGGTTTTTTCAAGAGAATAATCAATAAAAATGTAAACTTTGGTGATATTTAGTGATTTTTAACTGAAAGCGAAGAAAAAGTGCTACCAACGGGTAGGCATATTTTAGTTTTATCATATTGTATAACAACACCAATTCCTATTAAAAAAATGTGATTCCTAAATAAAATTGTGGGCTGTTTTTTGAATTTTTACCTTTTTGCATTTTTCGCCCCTTTAAAATCAAAAATATTGAATGAGATTGCTAATCGTTATAAGTGAACATCAATGTTATATTATGGCATCCTGAACATTGATGCCAAAAAGTTGCGTCTTACATATTTTTAGATTAAAATGAAATACATGTCCTGGCTTTTTCAAGAGGCGTCCAGGTTTTTGCAAGAGAGGTCCAGGTTTTTTCACACTTTAGATAGGCAAGTTGTGCATGTTGTTTACCTCTTAAATCATATTTCAAAAGACATTGTATGTTCTTAAAAAAATAAGAATACGGTACTATCATTTCAAGAGTTTTGGACAAGAATACGTCAGTTAAAGTCAAGAATTCAACCTTATATAGCCTATATAAACAGACAGGCACATTTAATTGACGCCTACAACCAGAACCCATGAATCTATTGTCTAAGTATAACTACCAACTGTTATAAATTGAAAATAGACTCCTTGAATAAGTGGCTGGAAACAAAATGTTTGTGTTGCGACAAGCAGAAAATGATTATAGTTCTTGGGTTACCTTCTTTTAACTTGACTTGTAGTTGTTTCTTGGATGTGTTTGTTTGTATCATAGAGTCGTCTTCTTTCATGTATGCTGTTTTATCCGTTTTATCCAGGATTATATAGGACTCGAATGCCCTTTCCGTACGTCTTAATTTTTACACATAATTTATGTATTTATTGTATACATTATAGTTTCAACAAAAAACTTCATAAGAGTATGCTCCCGTGCGGTACCCAGAAGGCGAATAGGTTAACAGCAGCGCTAAGCTTGTCGGTAAAAGTCCACTAAAGAGCGCTCAGAAACCTGTTATCTTTCCAGGCCGCTTAGCCCACAAAGCGACTGGGTGTGTGCCGCAGGTGGTTGAATGGGGCAGCCCTGTCATAAAAAATGCCGGTTCATCAGGCAATACGAATGCGGAAACTTGACCGTAAACCATATTGGGCCAACGTGCGTGGAGAATACAAAGGTTCATGCACGTAAAATATCCAATTGTGCACCGCCACAGGCTAAATTTTCCGCATCTTCCCACCTCTTCCCTTTTCCAGTGATCTTCTAAATTTACAGATCCTTTGTTTCCCACTCCAACCCCTCTTCTCTCTCTCAGTGAGTAAAGATTCTTACAGGATTCAGCATTGTATTTTTGCCAGATAAAGGATGGTTATGTGAAACTGGGTTAGAGTTGGCTATATCCACACAGGTAGATGTTCCATCTAGTATGACCTCATTTCGGGTAAGGGTTCTTCATTGTCAGTCACCATATAGAAGGGTTCCAAATTGTGCGAAACTTTTGAGGAAGGATTTCGTCACTTTCTGGATGCATTGGCCTATGGTGCCTTAAGGGTACATTGGCCTATCTTGTGAGTTGGTTCGTTTCACTTCTGGTTTGTGGTCGTGCATGTGTCCTTCGAATGGCATACATGGATTTGTGTCCTGGGTGGGTCTACAGAATTCATTTTGGTGTTTCAATTAGCTCTTGTCCTGCTGATTATGACTGAAATAGTGTCGACTTGACATAAAACAAACATAAGAGTATGAGATTCAAATGCTATTTAAGTTTCTGTATCTTTACACACATATTTATACGTTAAGGGGTTCCAATATCTCATATTCCCTAATGTTTTTATCAATTATCCCGTATCCAAAATAGAGGTTTTTTTTTCTTATCCCATATCCCTGTAAATAGAATAGATTTAAATACCAGTATTCTATATCTTAGTTTGTTTTGCCTCATATATCCCGTATCCCAGGAATAAATATGTAAAAATATCCCATATTCCAAAACACCCTTAAACTTTTGAAATAACAGAATGTACCAGTTGAATATGCTCTTTTTGTATTTATTTGTTTCTGACATACATGTAGATTTTATAGTTTCAAAGACTTGAAAAGGCACAAAAACAACTTTCAAAATTTTGCCCACCGTGACAATCGCTCTTTTTGAAACCGGTAATTTATTAAAGCACATCAAGAAAGTCACAAATGTACAAATGTACTATAAAACTAATTTTGTCAAAATACTAATTTAGTCTTCAAAGATAATGCATTTGGTCAGCCTACTTATGCTTTAAAGTTAGTAACAAACTTGATATTTTGCATGTAATGTGTTTAAATGTATGTTTATTGAGTAGGAGGGATATTAGTTTCCATTTAAGTCGTATAGTTTCCACAAAACCCAGTGCCTCTCTTTAGTCAAAATTTTCAAAAAACCAGGACACCTCTCGAAAAAACCGGACAAGTTGTTGTGCCTCTCGAAAAAACCTGGTCAATTTTAATAAATCATTAACTGATGCTTCTTTACGGACTTTTTTGGAAGAAACGTAATAATTCGAACATTTTGAATACCTTTATTCCTCTTTTTTGTTTTGTTTCACTTACAATTGAGAATTTAAGCATTTTTGTAAACAGACAAGCGAAAAAACCTGGACCTCTCTCGAAAAAACTGGACAATGCCTCTCGAAAAAACAATCCTGTGGCCGGACACGGGACCTACCGTGCAGATACCAACTTGAAAATGAGAGCACTACGTGTTAACGTCTAGACTGACTTTATTACTTTACAAGTCAACGCAAGCACCCGGGAAGCTTAATAAATTCGAGTCTAGTAATTTGGTCAGTAGTGTATTTTTTATTAGTGTCCATCGAAAATTCAATCTTTTCTAATACATAGAAATGAAAAATAAATGAAATCATCAAGGTATTGAAACTGTGAATACAACCACTACAACTGATTTTACGTGTACCATAAAAATAAAATATGTTAAATGTTATTAAAGTATTATATGTATATGCAAATTTAAGTCATCTTCTCACTTTCTCTTTTGTTTATATAAACTTTATAGTCATTTACCTATATTTACCTGTTTTACCTGGAAAAAAATATTCGCTCAATTGAATTAGAAAAAATTCGCTTAAATGAAAACAGGGGTCATTTTCAAATTGTTGTTCCGAACATACTTTCAGCGGAAATTGTGAAACCCGAATAATAAGACATTCACTACTCACTTAAACTTACTAGCGTTTATTTCCACAAAGGTAATTGTTTTCTACTTCTTTTATGCACCAGTGTTGCTTAAATACCCATTAGAAAATACTAAAGACTTATAAATTTTATTTTTTATCGTTTTAGTATTTTCAACATGAAGATAGTAAGCTCTCACAACGGATGGGACCCGTTGGAAGAAGTGATCGTCGGTGTTCCCGACTTTTATTGTATTCCACAGAAGGAGCCAGCATTTGATCCCCCGTTTAGGTAAACAAACGCATCTTTTGAAGTTTATGGTCTGTTATACTATTTCATATGTCTCAAGATGGACACTCTAAGACAAGGGCGGATCTGCATGAAGATATCAATTTTTTTCAGTGAAAGAAGGGTTCAAATCTTTAGACCCCGGCCTCCTCCTTCTTAATCCGCCTCGTTAAAAGTTTATAAATGATACCTATCCAAAAGAATTAATCCTTAATAAATCCAACTCGACCGGCGATAGATGTCCATTTGTGATTTAGATTAAAGCATTGTCAGTGGAAAAATGCACACTAAAGTATATGATAAACGTGATGACTTTTCTTTTCCCAAGTGTAAATTTCCCTTTTCTTGAAGGTGATGTACCTCTAGCTCCCTCTTACTGAGTGTACATTTCACAGTTAGTCAGAAATGCTCGAATTTCAGTGGTGTTTCTGATGTAAATGGAGAAAAAAAATTCATTACAGAGAAATCACTAAAACAAAGTTATCGATACCACAAATTAGTCAAATCTTTTACTAAATTCGTTCGTAAATATGGGTATCTTATTGAAAAATGTAACTGTACACGTCGTTTTTTTTATAGTAACTCTAAAACGTTGATCTTTTACCTTTTGAGTTCCTCAAAACGTCTCGTTGTTCTCGTATACTACTCTTGTCTCAGGTTCTCTCTTGGTGAATTGAACTTTTATCGATTTGATTTTGAAAGTGTGTTATTTTTTTGTGCTTTGTACAAGATAAACAATAGGGGGAAGGTTGGGCCCCAAAAAACAGTTTAACTCCGCCATATTTTATAATGTTTAATTACATCAGGTATTGAGACTTATTTCAGGAAACTGTAAGTTTCTTATCAGCTATACCATGCATAACACAAAAACTCCTGTTTTCAAGAGTTTTTAAAAATAATTCATTTAAAGCTTAGCTTTGTATTAGTTTTTGAGGTATTGATAGTTTTCAGCTTTACATTGATAAATTCTGCTTTCAGTGAGTTAAATAGCATTAACTTGCAATATCTATTGGTAGAAAGGGTTTAGCAGTCTTTAGATGAAAACAAATACATTGCATCAATTTTAATGGATTTAAGTAAAGCTTTCGACTGCTTACCCCACAATCTTCTACTACAGAAATTAAAAGCCTATGGTTTATCACAGAATGCTCTCATTTTGATAAAAGACTATCTATCCAACAGAAAGCAATCAGTTAAACTTGGTACAGCGTTAAGTGATTGGCAAAACATCTATAAAGGAGTACCACAGGGCTCGATTCTCGGACCTGTTTTATTTAACATATTCATAAACGACATTTTCCTTTTCACACAAAATAGCACTCTTTACAACTACGCAGACGACAATACCTTATCATATGCTCATCACGATATTGATACAGTCATCAAAAATCTGGAATCAGACAGTTACGCACTAATTGATTGGTTTTCCAGTAACCAAATGAAAGCTAACCCAGAAAAGTTTCAGGTTTTGGCCGTGGGCAAGAAAAGTAGGGACAAAAATATCAGTTTTAATTTGGCTGGAAACACAATACAGTGCGAAAACGAAGTAAAATTGCTAGGAGTCACAATAGATTTTGAGCTCAAATTCAACACTCATATATCAAACATTTGTAAAAAAGCATCAAAACAACTTAACATTCTTAAAAGAATTGGAAAATATCTAAACCGACTGGGTAAACTTACCATATACCACTCATATATTCTTTCAAATTTCAATTTTTGCCCTCTCAGTTGGCACTTTTGCCGCAAAAGCAATACAAAAAAAGATAGAAAATATTCAAGAACGATCACTTCGATTTATATATGATGACTACCACAGCAACTACGAACAACTGCTACACAAATCAAAAATGCCAACATTAGAAATTAGACGTATAAGAACCATGGCTATTGAAGTTTTCAACATCGTAAACCAACGTAGTCCATCATACCTACACGATTTAATAAATATAAAAAACACCAAATATTCTTTCAGGTATCAAAATTTGGCAACTGTTCCATCAGTAAAAACGACTACATACGGAATAAAGTCATTTAGATATACCGCTGCAAAGCTTTGGAACGAGCTGCCAAACCACTTTAGAACAGAAACTTCTTTTAACCAATTTAAAAGTCTCGTCAACTCATGGAATGGCAGCTCGTGCCACTGTTCAGCATGCAAATAATTACTTTTCATTGCTGCAAGTGCTAATTTGAAACTCCCGTCTACTATACTGTCTTTCAGATATTTTTATTACTCCATGTTTTATGTTTAGATGTCTACTAATACGATTGTATGATGTCTTATGTACATTAAATTTGTGTTTTATGTTTTATATGTAACTGTGTGTATTGCATGAAACTGGTTTGTCTTATTGTAACTGTATATGTCTTATGTGTACTGTGTTGTTATATGTTATGTCGGTTTTAAAAGCTCACTAGAGCTTGTGTTTTATGTTATGTATATGCACCGACTTTACATAAAGCTTTTGTATTTGTATTTGTATGTGATAGCTGACAGCAAACCTCCAGTTATCAAGATAACTCTTAATATCTGATGTAATTGAGAATTTCGTCAAGAAAACCCCCAGATAGCTACCAGTAAACCCACAATTATCTGAGGTATCCTATAGATACCAGGGTTTTTGTTAAAATGGCGTGCAATACATTAATCATTATAGTCATCCCGGGGGGGTCACTCTCATTATAAGATGAGATAGGGATGAGCCGCTGGAATAGGTACCTTTTTCATGCTTTGTAATATATGAAAAGGGCGTGAAATTGAGATGAAAATATCCAATAAGGATACAAATTTGGTAGGATTATATGATAAGGTCACAATATTGAACCAAATCAGATGCCAATTAGCTTTTGACATCTTTAAGTTACAAAGGTTACAAGCCACATGTAATTTATTACTTAATCTTAGTGTGTGTTCTGTTTGAAACCGCTAATCTTATTGTTTATAGGGTAAACTATATTGTTCAAATATATGATTAGGGATGATTTTCAGCAAAAATTATGTGATAAGGTATACTTTTTCAATATTCCTGTTATATGATAAGGGTGGGGGTCCTTGTGTGCCAGCGGGTCACCCCTACCAAAACATATATGGAGTGACCCCCCCGGGATAGTCATAGTTTATTTCGTTCTATTATTTGCCCTTACACTATCAAACACTTGAAAGTGCGGGGATATGCAGCGTGGCTGCTTCGACTAGTTCATAAATAACTTAAACAATTTGGCGCGATCCAATCAAAACCCGTGAAAATAATGCAATGAGATTTATCAAATGACCAAAAACACAACTTATGACAACAGAACACCATAATGCACCATCACTTTGATAAATTAATTTAACCATAAGGCTTAAATTTTATTAACGTTAAAGCAGATTGCCTGTGTATAAGCGACAATTTTGGTAATTTTTTTAAAAGCTTTGCTAAATCTCTGTTGCCATATGTAGAAACAACACTCAAAGACCAATCTTATTATGATTATTTTTTCACTCCGGATCCTCATTTTAGGTCGGGCAGACACAGTGATGAACATATCAACGCAGCGGCCATACAGTTCGACAACTTTGAAAGAGTACTTAAGAACCACTGTAACGTTACGGTCCGGAGACCAGAAATAATTGACTGGACGCAACCAATCCAAACGCCTCACTTTTCCATTGATTATCAACATGGCGCTTCTTGTCCACGCGACACTCTACTGGTCCTTGGTAATGAAATCATCGAGGCCCCAATGAGCAGGCGATGTCGATATTTTGAATCGATGGCATATAGGTAAAGAGCACATGTACAACTTCCACCTGTTCCGTTTGTTAAACAGTCGGAAAACCGGTGGTACATGTATATAAACAATAGAATGTGAGCTCTTCATCGGAAAAGATAGGAAAGTCATTTCCAGTCTGATTAAGATACAGCCCCCCCCCCCCCCCGACTGTATTCATGAAAAGGTCAGGGGGACTGTATTTTAATCAGACTGGTCTATTTGTACCATATATGTGGTTGTAGATAAAATCATTTCCTTGTTCTGTTTGCAGGTGTGCTACTTTTTTTCAAATCATACAAAAGCTTGCATTTCTTGCTGTTATTTATAGATAATGAGTTCTTGCTTTAATTTAAGTTTGAGCTACCATATATGACTATATATAAGAAAATGAATTTTGTCTGCGGGAGCTTATCAGATTAAACCTGCATCATACTAAAAGTTGCAAACATGATAACAGTTACACGATTTGATAATTGAATATTTTAAGTCCATTTGCTTGTAATTCAAAAAGATTACTGAAACACAACAACATTTAAAAAAAATACTTTAAAATAGTTTTTAAAAAGTGGGCTAGTATAATTTTTTATGCATATTCAAGTGGAAGGTCTATTAAAACAAAAATGCTGATTTACTTAAATCTTCTTTCACTATAGAAGTCGTTAGTTTCAATCATTTTTGTCTATGAATTAGATCTGTACATATAATATAGCTCCTTTCTCTATTTGTGATTTTGAAGCTGCATGGTCATTATATCAGCTAAGCAGACAGGCTACGACACAATATCAAAAGATTAAAACCTGTTTGAACAACATGTTAATTTATTTTGTAATGTTTTGCTTTTATATTTCTATTTTTAATTTTCATATGTGTTTTGATCTCAATATGAAATAAAAAATTTCTGATTTCATTTCGGTAAGCCACACACTATCTTTCATATAGCAATTATGACAATGTAACAGTTTTCCATAGCTCATTTGTGGCGAGCATGAATTTCAATAATTTTGAAAACCATATACTTTTTGTCATATTGACAATTTGTCTTTTTTTTTTCTAGGAATATTTTATCAGAATATATGGACAAAGACCCAGAAATGCGCTGGACTTGGGCCCCTAAACCAACAATGGAAGATTCCATGTACAATATAGATTTTCCTTGGGACGAAAAGTTACAAGAACGAAAAGATTGGATTCAAAATAGAAAATTTCAAATTAAAGAGACTCAACCGGTATGCTGTATTGTAAATGTTTATCTTTACACTTCCCCAAAATTCCACTAAACCTCCATCAGTTTTTGCGGACGTCAATGCTGACAGCAATAAAGCTGGCCTTAAAACATTATCAAATGTATTTTAGAAATGGTGTCAATCAAATTTGGATCTAATAGAATTCGAAAGAACTAATGGAGATTCTTGAGACTTGATAAGGGTACACATGTATTTGGGAATCGGATATTTACATATTTTATTCGAAGGATATCTAATATTTGAGGGGGACTGGGATGTGGAATATTTATATCCATTTTATCTACATGGATACTAGTTTTAGAAAAAAAAACTTTTTGGATTACGGAATATTTGATGCAACATTTACGTTGATATAGTATACTGATAACCCTCCCTGAACAAGCCCCATTCTTACCCCTTTAAATCGTTTAAAAGAGTTTCATCAGCGTCAAAACGTTTGATTTAGAAAAAGAACAAATTAAAAGAGGACCAAAAAGTCGACATGCTTAATGCTTTTCAAAAAAAATTTCATTTTATACAGGTCTTTGATGCAGCGGAGGTTCTCCGACTTGGGAGGGATTTGTTTGTACAACAGAGTATGACGACAAACAGGAAAGGGGTCGACTGGTTACGACGTCACGTCCAATCCAGGGGTTATCGAGTACATGAAATCAACTTTCCGATGGACTTAAACCCTATACATATTGGTACGTATTTGTACAAGTATTTAACTTTAAATGTTGGTAGTTATCATTCTGTAAAACGCCTAAGGTTAAACGTCAGTTGTGATTGTGGTTTGCCGTCTCTTTGTCTGATAGAGTTTACGTTGTTCACTTATTTTTGTTCCTTAATTTAATTCTAACATTTCTTAAAAAGCATGTTAAGTCTGTTTAATGATAACTGCTTTTAATTATCTTTTGGACAAGATTGATATTCGTTTCGGGAAACAAATTTATTGATAGGTAATTGGTATCCCTATGTAAACTACTTGTGCTCCACTAATTGCTGACCTTTTCTTATACTGGTATGAATTCCAAATGTTGGCGAAACTTCAAAAAGACCCAAACAAACAACATATCATTCAACCTTTTAATAATACAGACAGATATTTAGACGCTGACATTATTTTACTTAAAAATTCAACATTTTTAATTAATTATATTACCGAAATATATCCCACGGAACTAACCATGAATAAATCTAACCTTACCGGTGATATATTTCCATTTTTAGATATAGATTTAAGTAATATCAATGGAAAATTAAAATATATGATAAACGGGATGACTTCTCATTTCTTCTTGTTAATTTTCCTTTTCTATCTGGAGATCTGTACCACCTACTCCGCCTTACGTCTTACAATAGGTAAGATATGCTCGGATCTGCAGTGGTGTGTCTCATTTAATGGGAAAGAACGGTTTATTAAAGAAAAATTACTAAATCAAGGATATCGTTACCACAAATTAGTTAAATCGTTTACCAAGTTTAATCATAAATATCTATACCTTATTGAAAAAACATGTACACGTCGATTTTTTGGCAAGCGTTACCTGCCTCATGTAGTCATAAGGTTACTGCTGGCTTTCGCGGTTTTTTTCTGTCTAGACGGAGTTATCTGCCGAGTGTAATTCTTTATCTTCTATATTACTTTTCAAAATATGATCAAATATGTTAGAATTTAATGCATTTTTATATATCTTCATTTTTAAACGACACACAACGAGTTTTATTAATTCCTATGCAATTTACAAAACGAACTATTTAATGATGGGCTCCAGAATATACATGAATATTTATCTGTAACTTGATTGGTCGTGCACTCTACCTTTAAACATTGCTAGCTGTTATTTCATTGATTCCTTTCTGATTCATTCCTAAAATTCAATACACAATAAATACACTAGTGGGAGGTGGGCCAACAAAAACTTGTTTAACCCCGCCAAATTTTAAACGTTCCTGTCCTAAGCCAGGCATCTTTATCAAAGCTGATGTTTGTATTCATCGAATTTGTGTTTGTTGTTTTTGTCTAGAAGAGGGTCTTTCATTTACACCTTAGGATTGGGGCTTGAATCATATGTAGTTTATATTCAATAAAGGGCCAATAGCAAAACAGCGAGCAGCGACCGCTTGTCACATTGACGGCTAATGGCTGTTTTTTTGTTGTGGATTTTTTTCAATTACCGTAAAAATGTAGGTTTTGTCGCGTACACTTATTCCACATCACATTATCTTCAATTAACTTGTCATGTTTTGCCTAACTAGTTATAAGTGTAATAAAGTATTGCATACTACGATCAGCCGACAGTTACTTTATACATGTACATATGTATGCTCTTATATATTTTCAAGTACTGGAATATGTGTTGGAGAGACACAGTTTACATATTTCCAAAATTTGACAACGTTTGGCTATTTCTTTAAAACATGATAAATTTATTTGTTTGGTCATTGTTGTAATATTTTTTGGCTTCTGTTTTTGTTTTATCAAATCTTATATACTACCGGTTTTCCAAAGTTTTTACTCCTAGCGTGTCTGATGAAGGTTAATCCAGAAAAGCGCTTCACACGAAGCGAAATTTTGCATTGTACATTCATTATGTGGATCGTGTCTTTCTGGCACATATTCCATATTCTTTCGTATTTAATATTATTTCAGAGTTTGGCTTTAGTGCCGTGTGGAGGTCGTAGAAAGCTTCCCCGTGCTTCAGTTGTATGCTCTTATATATTTTCGAGTACTGGAATATGTGTTGGAGAGACACAGTTTACATATTTCCAAAATTTGACAACGTTCGGCTTTTTCTTTAAAAATTGATAAATTTATTTGTTTGGTCATTGTTGTAATATTTTTTGGCTTCTGTTTTTGTTTTATCAAATCTTATATACTACCGATTTTCCCAAGTTTTTACTCCTAGCGTGTCTGATGAAGGTAAATCCAGAAAAGCGCTTCACACTCAGCGAAATTTTGCATTGTACATTCAATATGTGGATGGTGTCTTTCTGGCTCATATTCCATATTCTTTCGTATTTAATATTATTTCAGAGTTTGGCTTTAGTGCCGTGTGGAGGTCGTAGAAAGCTTCCCCGTGCTTCAGTTGTGTGCTCTTATATATTTTCGAGTACTGGAATATGTGTTGGAGAGACACAGTTTACATATTTCCAAAATTTGACAACGTTTGGCTATTTCTTTAAAAATTGATAAATTTATTTGTTTGGTCATTGTTGTAATATTTTTTGGCTTCTGTTTTTGTTTTATCAAATCTTATATACTACCGGTTTTCCCAAGGTTTTTACTCCTAGCGTGTCTGATGAAGGTTAATCCAGAAAAGCGCTTCGCACGCGGCGAAATTTTGCATTGTACATTCAATATGTGGATCGTGTCTTTCTGGCACATATTCCATATTCTTTCGTATTTAATATTATTTCAGAGTTTGGCTTTAGTGCCGTGTGGAGGTCGTAGAAAGCTTCCCCGTGCTTCAGTTGTATGCTCTTATATATTTTCGAGTACTGGAATATGTGTTGGAGAGACACAGTTTACATATTTCCAAAATTTTACAACGTTTGGCTATTTCTTTAAAAATTGATAAATTTATTTTTTTGGTCATTGTTGTAATATTTTTTGGCTTCTGTTTTTGTTTTATCAAATCTTATATACTACCGGTTTTCCAAAGTTTTTACTCCTAGCGTGTCTGATGAAGGTTAATCCAGAAAAGCGCTTCACACGCAGCGAAATTTTGCATTGTACATTCAATATGTGGATCGTGTCTTTCTGGCACATATTCCATATTCTTTCGTATTTAATATTATTTCAGAGTTTGGCTTTAGTGCAGTGTGGAGGTCGTAGAAAGCTTCCCCGTGCTTCAGTTGTATGCTTTTATATATTTTCGAGTACTGGAATATGTGTTGGAGAGACACATTTTACATATTTCCAAAATTTGACAATGTTTGGCTATTTCTTGAAAAATTGATAAACTTATTTGTTTGGTCATTGTTGTAATATTTTTTGGCTTCTGTTTTTGTTTTATCAAATCTTATATACTACCGGTTTTCCAAAGTTTTTACTCCTAGCGTGTCTGATGAAGGTTAATCCCGAAAAGCGCTTCACACGCAGCGAAATTTTGCATTGTACATTCAATATGTGGATCGTGTCTTTCTGGCACATATTCCATATTCTTTCGTATTTAATATTATTTCAGAGTTTGGCTTTAGTGCCGTGTGGAGGTCGTAGAAAGCTTCCCCGTGCTTCAGTTGTGTTCTCTTATATATTTTCGAGTACTGGAATATGTGTTGGAGAGACACAGTTTACATATTTCCAAAATTTGACAACGTTTGGCTATTTCTTTAAAAATTGATAAATTTATTTGTTTGGTCATTGTTGTAATATTTTTGGCTTCTGTTTTTGTTTTATCAAATCTTATATACTACCGGTTTTCCAAAGTTTTTACTCCTAGCGTGTCTGATGAAGGTTAATCCCGAAAAGCGCTTCACACGCAGCGAAATTTTGCATTGTACATTCAATATGTGGATCGTGTCTTTCTGGCACATATTCCATATTCTTTCGTATTTAATATTATTTCAGAGTTTGGCTTTAGTGCCGTGTGGAGGTCGTAGAAAGCTTCCCCGTGCTTCAGTTGTGTTCTCTTATATATTTTCGAGTACTGGAATATGTGTTGGAGAGACACAGTTTACATATTTCCAAAATTTGACAACGTTTGGCTATTTCTTTAAAAATTGATAAATTTATTTGTTTGGTCATTGTTGTAATATTTTTTGGCTTCTGTTTTTGTTTTATCAAATCTTATATACTACCGGTTTTCCAAAGTTTTTACTCCTAGCGTGTCTGATGAAGGTTAATCCAGAAAAGCGCTTCACACGCAGCGAAATTTTGCATTGTACATTCAATATGTGGATCGTGTCTTTCTGGCACATATTCCATATTCTTTCGTATTTAATATTATTTCAGAGTTTGGCTTTAGTGCAGTGTGGAGGTCGTAGAAAGCTTCCCCGTGCTTCAGTTGTATGCTTTTATATATTTTCGAGTACTGGAATATGTGTTGGAGAGACACAGTTTACATATTTCCAAAATTTGACAATGTTTGGCTATTTCTTGAAAAATTGATAAATTTATTTGTTTGGTCATTGTTGTAATATTTGTTGGCTTCTGTTTTTGTTTTATCAAATCTTATATACTACCGGTTTTCCAAAGTTTTTACTCCTAGCGTGTCTGATGAAGGTAAATCGAGAAAAGCGCTTCACACGCAGCGAAATTTTGCATTGTACATTCAATATGTGGATCGTGTCTTTCTGGCACATATTCCATATTCTTTCGTATTTAATATTATTTTAGAGTTTGGCTTTAGTGCCGTGTGAATGTCGTAGAAAGCTTCCCCGTGCTTCAGTTGTATGCTTTTATACATTTTCGAGTACTGGAATATGTGTTGGAGAGACACAGTTTACATATTTCCAAAATTTTACAACGTTTGGCTATTTCTTAAAAAAATGATAAATTTATTTGTTTGGTCATTGTTGTAATATTTTTTGGCTTCTGTTTTTGTTTTATCAAATCTTATATACTACCGGTTTTCCAAAGTTTTTACTCCTAGCGTGTCTGATGAAGGTTAATCCAGAAAAGCGCTTCACACGAAGCGAAATTTTGCATTGTACATTCAATATGTGGATCGTGTCTTTCTGGCACATATTCCATATTCTTTCGTATTTAATATTATTTCAGAGTTTGGCTTTAGTGCAGTGTGGAGGTCGTAGAAAGCTTCCCCGTGCTTCAGTTGTATGCTCTTATATATTTTCGAGTACTGGAATATGTGTTGGAGAGACACAGTTTACATATTTCCAAAATTTGACAATGTTTGGCTATTTCTTGAAAAATTGATAAATTTATTTGTTTGGTCATTGTTGTAATATTTGTTGGCTTCTGTTTTTGTTTTATCAAATCTTATATACTACCGGTTTTCCAAAGTTTTTACTCCTAGCGTGTCTGATGAAGGTAAATCCAGAAAAGCGCTTCACACGCAGCGAAATTTTGCATTGTACATTCAATATGTGGATCGTGTCTTTCTGGCACATATTCCATATTCTTTCGTATTTAATATTATTTCAGAGTTTGGCTTTAGTGCCGTGTGGAGGTCGTAGAAAGCTTCCCCGTGCTTCAGTTGTATGCTCTTATATATTTTCGAGTACTGGAATATGTGTTGGAGAGACACAGTTTACATATTTCCAAAATTTGACAACGTTCGGCTATTTCTTTAAAAATTGATAAATTTATTTGTTTGGTCATTGTTGTAATATTTGTTGGCTTCTGTTTTTGTTTTATCAAATCTTATATACTACCGGTTTTCCAAAGTTTTTACTCCTAGCGTGTCTGATGAAGGTAAATCCAGAAAAGCGCTTCACACGCAGCGAAATTTTGCATTGTACATTCAATATGTGGATCGTGTCTTTCTGGCACATATTCCATATTCTTTCGTATTTAATATTATTTCAGAGTTTGGCTTTAGTGCAGTGTGGAGGTCGTAGAAAGCTTCCCCGTGCTTCCGTTGTATGCTTTTATATATTTTCGAGTACTGGAATATGTGTTGGAGAGACACAGTTTACATATTTCCAAAATTTGACAATGTTTGGCTATTTCTTGAAAAATTGATAAATTTATTTGTTTGGTCATTGTTGTAATATTTGTTGGCTTCTGTTTTTGTTTTATCAAATCTTATATACTACCGGTTTTCCAAAGTTTTTACTCCTAGCGTGTCTGATGAAGGTAAATCCAGAAAAGCGCTTCACACGCAGCGAAATTTTGCATTGTACATTCAATATGTGGATCGTGTCTTTCTGGCACATATTCCATATTCTTTCGTATTTAATATTATTTCAGAGTTTGGCTTTAGTGCCGTGTGGAGGTCGTAGAAAGCTTCCCCGTGCTTCAGTTGTATGCTCTTATATATTTTCGAGTACTGGAATATGTGTTGGAGAGACACAGTTTACATATTTCCAAAATTTGACAACGTTCGGCTATTTCTTTAAAAATTGATAAATTTATTTGTTTGGTCATTGTTGTAATATTTGTTGGCTTCTGTTTTTGTTTTATCAAATCTTATATACTACCGGTTTTCCAAAGTTTTTACTCCTAGCGTGTCTGATGAAGGTAAATCCAGAAAAGCGCTTCACACGCAGCGAAATTTTGCATTGTACATTCAATATGTGGATCGTGTCTTTCTGGCACATATTCCATATTCTTTCGTATTTAATATTATTTCAGAGTTTGGCTTTAGTGCCGTGTGGAGGTCGTAGAAAGCTTCCCCGTGCTTCAGTTGTATGCTCTTATATATTTTCGTGTACTGGAATATGTGTTGGAGAGACACAGTTTACATATTTCCAAAATTTGACAACGTTCGGCTATTTCTTTAAAAATTGATAAATTTATTTGTTTGGTCATTGTTGTAATATTTTTTGGCTTCTGTTTTTGTTTTATCAAATCTTATATACTACCGGTTTTCCCAAGGTTTTACTCCTAGCGTGTCTGATGAAGGTTAATCCAGAAAAGCGCTTCACACGCAGCGAAATTTTGCATTGTACATTCAATATGTGGATCGTGTCTTTCTGGCACATATTCCATATTCTTTCGTATTTAATATTATTTCAGAGTTTGGCTTTAGTGCCGTGTGGAGGTCGTAGAAAGCTTCCCCGTGCTTCAGTTGTATGCTCTTATATATTTTCGAGTACTGGAATATGTGTTGGAGAGACACAGTTTACATATTTCCAAAATTTGACAACGTTCGGCTATTTCTTTAAAAATTGATAAATTTATTTGTTTGGTCATTGTTGTAATATTTTTTGGCTTCTGTTTTTGTTTTATCAAATCTTATATACTACCGGTTTTCCCAAGGTTTTACTCCTAGCGTGTCTGATGAAGGTTAATCCAGAAAAGCGCTTCACACGCAGCGAAATTTTGCATTGTACATTCAATATGTGGATCGTGTCTTTCTGGCACATATTCCATATTCTTTCGTATTTAATATTATTTCAGAGTTTGGCTTTAGTGCCGTGTGGAGGTCGTAGAAAGCTTCCCCGTGCTTCAGTTGTATGCTCTTATATATTTTCGAGTACTGGAATATGTGTTGGAGAGACACAGTTTACATATTTCCAAAGAGCGACACGTCTGACGCAAAAATTGCTCACACAGGGTTATGTTGCTCCTCGGTTGCTGTCTTCACTCAAGAAATTTTACGGAAGACATCATGCACTTATAGACAAATATGGGATTTCGATCTCTCAGATGAGTGCAGATGTTGGTTTGTCATAGGGTGTTGTTTTGTCTTCCTTTACTGGATTTGACACGCTGAATGGACTATTGGCAACGCGACGGGTGTGCTATAGCAAGCAGGAACTGCTTACTCTTCCGGAGCACCTGAGTTCACTCTTGTTTCGACTGGAGTTCGCGTTGTTGATTTATATTCAGTTGTTTTGTGTTTCCATGTTTTACGTGTTGTCTGTTTTTGTCCCGTTCTTGTTTGTGTTTACTGGTTTAGTCTCTGCCCTTTCGGACTTTTGACATTCGGATACCCCATTGGTACCTCTGCTTCTTTGACAACGTTTGGCTATTTCTTTAAAAATTGATAAATTTATTTGTTTGGTCATTGTTGTAATATTTTTTGGCTTCTGTTTTTGTTTTATCAAATCTCATATACTACCGGTTTTCCAAAGTTTTTACTCCTAGCGTGTCTGATGAAGGTTAATCCAGAAAAGCGCTTCACACGCAGCGAAATTTTGCATTGTACATTCAATATGTGGATCGTGTCTTTCTGGCACATATTCCATATTCTTTCGTATTTAATATTATTTCAGAGTTTGGCTTTAGTGCAGTGTGGAGGTCGTAGAAAGCTTCCCAATGCTTCCGTTGTATGCTTTTATATATTTTCGAGTACTGGAATATGTGTTGGAGAGACACAGTTTACATATTTCCAAAATTTGACAATGTTTGGCTATTTCTTGAAAAATTGATAAATTTATTTGTTTGGTCATTGTTGTAATATTTGTTGGCTTCTGTTTTTGTTTTATCAAATCTTATATACTACCGGTTTTCCAAAGTTTTTACTCCTAGCGTGTCTGATGAAGGTTAATCCAGAAAAGCGCTTCACACGCAGCGAAATTTTGCATTGTACATTCAATATGTGGATCGTGTCTTTCTGGCACATATTCCATATTCTTTCGTATTTAATATTATTTCAGAGTTTGGCTTTAGTGCAGTGTGGAGGTCGTAGAAAGCTTCCCCGTGCTTCCGTTGTATGCTTTTATATATTTTCGAGTACTGGAATATGTGTTGGAGAGACACAGTTTACATATTTCCAAAATTTGACAATGTTTGGCTATTTCTTGAAAAATTGATAAATTTATTTGTTTGGTCATTGTTGTAATATTTGTTGGCTTCTGTTTTTGTTTTATCAAATCTTATATACTACCGGTTTTCCAAAGTTTTTACTCCTAGCGTGTCTGATGAAGGTAAATCCAGAAAAGCGCTTCACACGCAGCGAAATTTTGCATTGTACATTCAATATGTGGATCGTGTCTTTCTGGCACATATTCCATATTCTTTCGTATTTAATATTATTTCAGAGTTTGGCTTTAGTGCCGTGTGGAGGTCGTAGAAAGCTTCCCCGTGCTTCAGTTGTATGCTCTTATATATTTTCGAGTACTGGAATATGTGTTGGAGAGACACAGTTTACATATTTCCAAAATTTGACAACGTTCGGCTATTTCTTTAAAAATTGATAAATTTATTTGTTTGGTCATTGTTGTAATATTTGTTGGCTTCTGTTTTTGTTTTATCAAATCTTATATACTACCGGTTTTCCAAAGTTTTTACTCCTAGCGTGTCTGATGAAGGTTTATCCAGAAAAGCGCTTCACACGCAGCGAAATTTTGCATTGTACATTTAATATGATGATCGTGTCTTTCTGGCACATATTCCATATTCTTTCGTATTTAATATTATTTCAGAGTTTGGCTTTAGTGCCGTGTGGAGGTCGTAGAAAGCTTCCACGTGCTTCAGTTGTATGCTCTTATATATTTTCGAGTAATGGAATATGTGTTGGAGAGACACGGTTTACATATTTCCAAAATTTGACAACGTTTGGCTATTTGCCTGTCCTAAGCCAGGAATCTTTGTCAAAGCTTATGTTTGTATTTAGTCGAATTTTTGTTAATTGTTTTTTGTCAAGAAGAGGGTCTTTCAATGCACTTTGGGATTGGGCTTGAATCATATGTATTTTATTTTCAATCCAGGGGCCAATTGAAAAACAGCGAGCAGCGACCGCTGGTCACATTGAAGGCTGCTGGCTGTTTTTCATTGTGGATATTTAAAATATACGTTTATAATGTAGGTTGTGTCGCGTACACTTATTCCACATCTCATTTTCTTCTATTCTTTAAAGATTGATAAATTTATTTGTTTGGTCATTGTTGTAATATCTTTTGGCTTCTGTTTTTGTTTTATCAAATCTTATATACTACCGGTTTTCCCAAGGTTTTTACTCCTAGCGTGTCTGATGAAAGTTAATCCAGAAAAGCGCTTCACACGCAGCGAAATTTTGCATTGTACATTCAATATGTGGATCGTGTCTTTCTGGCACATATTCCATATTCTTTCGTATTTAATATTATTTCAGAGTTTGGCTTTAGTGCCGTGTGGAGGTCGTAGAAAGCTTCCCCGTGCTTCAGTTGTATGCTCTTATATATTTTCGAGTACTGGAATATGTGTTGGAGAGACACAGTTTACATATTTCCAAAATTTGACAACGTTTGGCTATTTCTTTAAAAATTGATAAATTTATTTGTTTGGTCATTGTTGTAATATTTTTTGGCTTCTGTTTTTGTTTTATCAAATCATATATACTACCGGTTTTCCAAAGTTTTTACTCCTAGCGTGTCTGATGAAGGTTAATCCGGAAAAGCGCTTCACACACAGCGAAATTTTGCATTGTACATTCAATATGTGGATCGTGTCTTTCTGGTACATATTCCATATTCTTTCGTATTTTATATTATTTCAGCGTTTGGCTTTAGTGCCGTGTGGAGGTCGTAGAAAGCTTCCCCGTGCTTCAGTTGTATGCTCTTATATATTTTCGAGTACTGGAATATGTGTTGGAGAGACACAGTTTACATATTTCGAAAATTTGACAGCGTTTGGCTATTTCTTTAAAAATTGATAAATTTATTTGTTTGGTTATTGTTGTAATATTTTTTGGCTTCTGTTTTTGTTTTATCAAATCTTATATACTACCGGTTTTCCAAAGTTTTTACTCCTAGCGTGTCTGATGAAGGTTAATCCAGAAAAGCGCTTCACACGCAGCGAAATTTTGCATTGTACATTCAATATGTGGATCGTGTCTTTCTGGCACATATTCCATATTCTTTCGTATTTAATATTATTTCAGAGTTTGGCTTTAGTGCCGTGTGGAGGTCGTAGAAAGCTTCCCCGTGCTTCAGTTGTATGCTCTTATATATTTTCGAGTACTGGAATATGTGTTGGAGAGACACAGTTTACATATTTCCAAAATTTGACAATGTTTGGCTATTTCTTTAAAAATTGATAAATTTATTTGTTTGGTCATTGTTGTAATATTTTTTGGCTTCTGTTTTTGTTTTATCAAATCATATATACTACCGGTTTTCCAAAGTTTTTACTCCTAGCGTGTCTGATGAAGGTTAATCCAGAAAAGCGCTTCACACACAGCGAAATTTTGCATTGTACATTCAATATGTGGATCGTGTCTTTCTGGTACATATTCCATATTCTTTCGTATTTTATATTATTTCAGCGTTTGGCTTTAGTGCAGTGTGGAGGTCGTAGAAAGCTTCCCCGTGCTTCAGTTGTATGCTCTTATATATTTTCGAGCACTGGAATATGTGTTGGAGAGACACAGTTTACATATTTCGAAAATTTGACAGCGTTTGGCTATTTCTTTAAAAATTGATAAATTTATTTGTTTGGTCATTGTTGTAATATTTTTTGGCTTCTGTTTTTGTTTTTTCAAATCTTATATACTACCGGTTTTCCAAAGTTTTTACTCCTAGCGTGTCTGATGAAGGTTAATCCAGAAAAGCGCTTCACACGCAGCGAAATTTTGCATTGTACATTCAATATGTGGATCGTGTCTTTCTGGCACATATTCCATATTCTTTCGTATTTAATATTATTTCAGAGTTTGGCTTTAGTGCCGTGTGTAAGTCGTAGAAAGCTTCCCCGTGCTTCAGTTGTATGCTCTTATATATTTTCGAGTACTGGAATATGTGTTGGAGAGACACAGTTTACATATTTCCAAAATTTGACAGCGTTTGGCTATTTCTTTAAAAATTGATAAATTTATTTGTTTGGTCATTGTTGTAATATTTTTTGGCTTCTGTTTTTGTTTTATCAAATCATATATACTACCGGTTTTCCAAAGTTTTTACTCCTAGCGTGTCTGATGAAGGTTAATCCAGAAAAGCACTTCACACACAGCGAAATTTTGCATTGTACATTCAATATGTGGATCGTGTCTTTCTGGTACATATTCCATATTCTTTCGTAATTTATATTATTTCAGCGTTTGGCTTTAGTGCCGTGTGGAGGTCGTAGAAAGCTTCCCCGTTCTTCAGTTGTATGCTCTTATATATTTTCGAGTACTGGAATATTTGTTGGAGAGACACAGTTTACATATTTCCAAAATTTGACAACGTTCGGCTATTTCTTTAAAAATTGATAAATTTATTTGTTTGGTCATTGTTGTAATATTTTTTGGCTTCTGTTTTTGTTTTATCAAATCTTATATACTACCGGTTTTCCAAAGTTTTTACTCCTAGCGTGTCTGATGAAGGTTAATCCAGAAAAGCGCTTCACACGCAGCGAAATTTTGCATTGTACATTCAATATGTGGATCGTGTCTTTCTGGCACATATTCCATATTCTTTCGTATTTAATATTATTTCAGAGTTTGGCTTTAGTGCCGTGTGGAGGTCGTAGAAAGCTTCCCCGTGCTTCAGTTGTATGCTCTTATATATTTTCGAGTACTGGAATATGTGTTGGAGAGACACAGTTTACATATTTCCAAAATTTGACAACGTTTGGCTATTTCTTTAAAAATTGATAAATTTATTTGTTTGGTCATTGTTGTAATATTTTTTGGCTTCTGTTTTTGTTTTATCAAATCTTATATACTACCGGTTTTCCAAAGTTTTTACTCCTAGCGTGTCTGACGAAGGTTAATCCAGAAAAGCGCTTCACACGCAGCGAAATTTTGCATTGTACATTCAATATGTGGATCGTGTCTTTCTGGCACATATTCCATATTCTTTCGTATTTAACATGATACTGTAGTATCAAATATCATTTTACACTTACTTTCAGATTGTACGCTAGTGCCTATTGTTCCACCGACCAATGAAAGAAAGGGAATTATAATGAACTGTCCGTCACGACCGTTACCAGAATGCTATAAGAAATCGTTGTTTGAAGGTTCTAAGTTTGAGGTTCGCAACATTTTAATTAAGAAAGTTCTTTACTTATTTCTCATTCTCACTGTTCATGAGATGCAATACAGTACGTCGGAAAATGCCATTATATACCTTTTTGGCATTTCCCTTCAACTTTGTTAAGACATGATCAATGCGATTTCAATATTTGCTAGCTAATAGCTACATGAAGCTATCAGATTCAAGCTTTTGTTTTAAAAAAACAACCAGGCACCCTTTGTAAGCAAAAAGCCATATATCAGATTCTCGATCAAGGATCGATAGCTTTTTAAATAGATTATGCTGATAACAAAAAGTGGTTTATTGTTCCGCACTGATGCTATGTGTTCCTTATAAAAAAAATTACGATGAAAACCCGTTTCCTATAATATGGTGCCGCAAAAGGAGCTACTAGTATAGGCATGACTTAACAATTTTTTTCTTCTCTTTAACATGAAAAACGCTTAAGGCGTTTCCATGTACTATGAAAGTCAACAAATACATAGTAACACATTGTTTTTAAAAACGACAATTTTTGTAGATAGTTGAAGCTCCTTGGCCAGATACGAAAGTTCCCGAGTTGTGTCAATCTAGTGCCTGGCTTAGTATCAACTTTCTGATGATTAGCCCAGAAAGGGCCATTGTGGAAGAGAAAGAAGTTTCACTCATCAACTTTCTAGAATCGTATGGTAAGAAATGTTCATTATGATATGTTTCTATATTATCCGCAATAAAGTATATTATCATTAGCCTCGGGTAGACACAAAAGTGCTGTAGTCATTTCTGGTGAAATTTCTTTTATAATCAAACCTATTAAGACTATTTGCCCGAAAATTGGCCAGATTTGGAACAGTATAGTGACGTATCCAGGATATATTATTACACATGCCATAAATTCATGTAGACTTCTTGCTTTTTGTGTTTTTTTTTTTTGTTTGGTTTTTTTTTGTTTTTTTTTTGGGGGGGGGGGGTTCGTGTGAATTTCTTTGTTTATTTGTTGTTTGTTTTGATTCGGTTTTTTTTTCGAATCTGGAGAATTATTTGTGTCTTTCACGGTCGGTCATTTTGATTTCGTATACTCGTGTGTACAGAATGCACTGTTCCAAAAAAACGTTCCGTTGTAAATAATGCTAATTTATATAATTTCATATTTTTCTCTCTTATAAAACCTAAAATTTCAAGTTTTATTTTCTAATCATAAGAAACTAGAATGTATATATATATTTTTTACCAGGTGCGAAACTTATATGGTCCCATGGCTTTTCCGGGACGTTTGGAAGGTACCTGAAAATTCTCATATTTTCCTTTATTAATTTCAAACAAATAAAATGCGTTCTAACATTAGTGTAAATAATTTTTTCTCACGTTTCGTATGTCTGATAAAAACGTTTTTTGTTTGGTAGCATTTCTACCAAAAATGATATTTTTTTTTGACAACCACATGCAGAAAGCGCTGTATTATCTCCTGTATTGCATCTTCCTTCACAGGCGATGACTTTGCGCACGTACATATGGAACCTACACATCTGATACATAAATACTGATTTCCTCTTTATTTTAGGTATAAAATGTATCCCGATACCTCATAGAGACTGCTACAGATTCGGAGGTAGTTTACATTGCCACTCCGCAGACGTGAGAAGGAGAGGAGAGTGCCATAATTACTTCCCAAACCTTGACTGACGCCCGGGGACTGACGCTCAGCTGCGATTAAAATACACATGCAAGGATATAAGACCACACCAGACCAGTCTGATTAAAACACAGCTCCCTGAAACATTTCATGTAGGGGGTTGTATTTTATTCAGACTGTCTTTTGGAAAAGTACAAATTGACTTAAATAGACTAACTATGTAATTAGGAATTTTTAATGCAACTTCGCTTGATATGTGTATGTGTGGATTTGTGGCAGAAAATACAAGAAGCTTTAAGCAAAGAAATATTGTGTTGTATTGAATTCTTTTAAAGATAATAGCTCTTTGGGAGTAATTATTTGATTATTAATTATACTTATACTAACATACTTTCTTATATTTACTCGTTGGAGAATGTTGGTTATGTTAATTTGTTTTGTTTTGTTTTATTTTGGGCTATTTTAAATGAATAATTGTCTTTAGGAAAACCGGGTATTGTAAGAAAGATAACTCTATTTCTCCATCTCATATATCCTCAATTCTAGGAATAGACGATATTGAGATGTGGAATAAGTGTACGCGACACAACAAACATAAACAAACAGCAATTCAAAAAATCACAACGGAAAACAGCAATCAGTCTTCAACATGACCATTGGTCACTGCTTACCGTCTTGCATTGGCCCAAGACTTATAATACAATACAAAAGTTTCAAAACCAATCCCTAAATCATCAACGAAAGACCCGATTCTTGACATAAAACAGTTAACACAGAATGACAAGGACAAACAAAGGCTTTGGCAAAGTTTCCTGGCTTAGGACAGGCACATATAAAATGTGGCGGGGTTAAACTAGTTTTTTGGATCCAACCTTCCCCCTATTGATAAGCTTGCACAAAGCATACATATAAAACACACTGTAAAATTCAATCGACAAAAGTTCAATTCAACAAGAGAGAACCTAAGACAAAATACTGTCCGAAAACAACAAGACGAGGAGGAACTCTCTTGAAAACACTCGAAGTTACTGACAACTAGCTAAGAAACATTTATCGATTGATGTAAAAGAATCAAATACATCAGTTCTAAATCCGACAGCCCACGTCAAAACAATGAATGATTTAGCGTTGTATCACCACACAGAAACGACATACCTGATCGCTGCGGTGGTTATAAATAATACAGTGGATACAAAGTGAAAATTTAACGTTTTAAAGTTACCATCAAGCTATCAATATTTCTGCCAAGTCTGCTTCATATTTAGATCTACATCTCGAAATTGACTCTCAAGGAAGACTTTAACAAAGTTCTATGACAATTGTGATGACTTCAACATTCCAATCGTCAACTTTACCTTTTTGTGTAGCTCCGTCCGCTCCAGCTTATGGAGTCTTCGTATCACAGTCAAGCTTACGGGAATAACATCGACAGAAATTGCTGACACAGGGTTATGTTGCTCCACGGTTGCGGTCTCCACTCGAGAAATGTAATGGTAGAAACCGTGCACTCGTAGACAAATATGGGATTTCTATCTCTCAAGTGAGTGCAGATATTGGTTTGTCGTAGAAACCGTTGTGTGTTCCTTTACCGGACTTGACTCAATTGAGATGCACCGCTTCATTCCCTATTGTGACCTGTTCAAAATTAATATTATAACAGATTCCTCTTGCCAATGTGGCTTTGCTTTTAAAAACTCCAACCATTACTTCTTAGAATGTCCCTTATATAACGAACATAGAGCAATACTTGTCAGCGATCTAAGTTGGCTTCCAAATAGCACTACTTTAAACGTTGCTCTTCTTACATGTGGTAGTACTACATTAAGTCAAGAGCAAAACGAAACTATTTTCAAACATTCATATGATTATATCAAACGGACTAAGATTTTTGATAGTGTAGAGGGCCCACTCATCCTTTCCTTCCAACAGACACCAACCACTCTTTTTGGCCGGATTTCACTAGTGAAAATCCGGGTTATAAAATGGTGAATTTGGGGCGGGCGGCGTACTTTCGTAACAGTTTTCTCAGCAACTGCTAATCACAGCCTCTTGATATTTGGTATGAAGCATCAGCATGGGCTCCAATAACGTGGGTTTCGATTTCAGGTCTATCGCTCACCCACTTTCTGTTTTCCGACTTGGTTTTTTTTTACACTAATTTCAATAATAGAAACTTTTCGTAACAATTTTCTCAGCAACCACTAATCACAGCCTCTTGATATTTGGTATGCAGCATCAGCATGGGCTCCCATAACGTGGGATTCGATTTCAGGTGTATCGCTCACCTACTTCCTGTTAACCGACTTGGTTACTTTTTTACATTAATGTTCAATAATAGAAAATTTTCATAACAGTTCCCTCAGCAACTACTTATCACAGTCTTTTGATATTTGGTATGCAGCATCATTTCTTGTACTCCTATTGCTGTTTTTTTTTCTATTCTTAATTAGCAATAATGTTTTTTCTTTTGTCTTGTTACATGTATTTATACATGTAACTTGCGTGTATCATATGCTCAAATTGTATATTCATTGTAATGTCAAAATATGTTTTGGAGAAGACTTTATAAGTATTGTGCTTGTGTCCAATCCAATCTATAAATTTTACAAATAAAATATGTTTAAACTAATCGGATTTGGAGACTAGCAACACGACCGGTGTGCTATAGCAGGCGGGAACCGCTTACTCTTCCGGAGCACATGAATTCACACTTATTTGACTTGAGTTCGCGTCAGGTTGATTTTGTGTTTTGTGTTTCTTCGTGCTGTTCTTGTTCGTGTTTGCCGGTTTCGTCATTGTCCTTTCGGACTGTTGACACTCGAATGCCCCTTTGGTACCTCTTTGCTTCTATTATAATTTGTGTTTTAAATGGACAGGGATGCAAAAATGATAAAGTTATACATATGGTTGGGCAATAATGTGCTTTCCAAAACCCGACAATATTTGACACATGAACCTTGTGTTGTCTTAAATTGGTAAGAAGAACGTACGCAGATGAAATGTGCAACGCATGCGAAATTTTCGTGTCGTTTTTCACAACGTTGCACATTGTGTTGCATTGGACTATAATAACAATCAGACCTTAATATCACTAATGGAAGAGATAGGCTGTATGACATCTATAATTTGTCGTTTGCTGTTTTTTTTTACACAAACTAAATTGATCATTGGCAACGTAATGTAACAAACAGAAACTGTTGACCCTTCCGGTCAACCTGAGTTTACTTTCGCTTTTTGAGTTCATATGATTGGTTCTACTACCATAACGAATAGTGTCGCATGATGCTTGTCCTTCTTCGACAGGAGACAAGATCTTAATGAGTTGAACACGTTGCTACATGAACATGATGGAGATCAACTAAATATAAACCTTTTTGCATGGATTTTTGTAAGTAAGGGTAAGAGGAGAGATTTTCACGCTTGAAGATACTTTTCGCTTCCGTACAACTTCTCGTGTTCCATCTTCAATAAGATATCAAAAGAGGGCATGAAAAAGTTATGGTTAGCAATGATCTCATCGTTGTACAATGAAGACCGAGTCTATGCATGCAGCACTAGCGAAATAAATACATCCATGCCTTGTTCTTTCATTGAATCAGACAATTGTCAAGTAATTTACGTACAAAAAATATAGTATTGCATGGGATTTTGTGACGACATATTTGTATAGAAAGAAGCAGAGGTACCAATGGGGAGTCTGAAAGGGCAGAGACAAAACCAGTTAACACCAACAGGAACGGTACAAAAACAGACAACATGTAAAACATGGAAACACCAAAATAACTGAATATCAATCAACAACGCAAACTCCAGTCAGTTCAGGAAGAGAGACAATCGAGCACTCAAGTTCACGATCTCTAATTTCTATACGGAACGAAGCCGAGGGTTAAAACATTTACGAAGTTTGTCCATTCGGCTTCGTACAAAAGATCGGATAGAAATACTTCTTACCCAGCCTGACAACGTTTCCAGTGCTGGCTCTTGGTCCACCCCCTTCCCGTTTTATCCAGGCTCTGGCATATATATATACCTCCACCGCGTTCATGAGAATCTAAAAATTATGGTTTACGATTTGAAAGTAAGTCATCGCTTTTGTCAATGGTTTTTGATCATGCGCATCCCTAGAATGTAAATCCAAGTATGATAATGATGGTACAGACATTCTGGACTCTTTATATCCCTTCATCTGAAATTCTCGGAATAAAAAATGAGACGAAGAAGTTCACCAAGTAGAGGATTGTCACAGTTAGTAAAAGCACTTGCATCTGTAGCCATGAAAGTTATAATAGTCAAGAGCTCTGCTTCAAATGAATAAAAACATAAAATAGCAAGCAATGGTGCATAATTAGTACCCATTAGGATAGATATATATTGTAGAAAACTCAGTGTCAGTATGGGCAGTATGGATAACAGGGTGTGACTTAGTTAGTGACTAGCACCCAACGGTTTAAGAGCTTAATGTTAGGTCATTTTGCACAAAATGGTTGCGTTTTGTTATGCTCAGGGTAACGCTGTTGTTAAAATGAAGAATGGGGTCATAATATGGTGAGAAAAAATCAGAGAAAACTGAAGCTCGGAACTTAATCTAACATGTTGAAAAAAAAAAATAGATGTAGAAAAACTTGAAAAATCGGGATCTTCACAGAAATATATGCAAGATAAAAAAAATCGACATCGACCCCCCCCCCCCAACTCTGGCTTTAAATTATCTCAGAAAAAGGTAACTCCACCTAGGCGAAAAAAATCAGTATCCATTACCTCCATTTTACAAATAAAATAGAAAATCTAGTAAAACCTACATGCACAAAAATTTGCCACAAATTATCCTGGTGATTTAAGCTACAATTAATAAAGTCAATACATGACATGGTATTATTACTACTCAATTGTGTATTGCGTTAAATCGATGTCGAAAGCCATCTCCGTGTAGACCCTCATGTAATCAATTCTCGTTCACACAAGTGCGTGGGAGGGTGACAGGATGCGCGCGCGTTACATCTTTAACCAAGTACCGGATAGGAAGAAGCAACAAGTATTTGTTAATTTAATTGGAAATAATAATTTAGAATGTTTAAATGACAACTTTTATGCTTAGATTATAATTAGGTAAGGTTGCATCACATCATCAATTGCATTCCATCGCACACGGTTAATAATTATTGTGTATTGCATGTAAATTTTGTAGTACAAATTTTATGGGCTACTGACCTTGTCTCGTAAAATTTTGTTTACATTGGAAGTCATAAAACCGTGACCGTTTTTAGAAATTTACTTTTCGTAATTTAACAGACAAGATTAAGCAATTAATTATAATTAGATTAGCGCACGTGTTTGTGTAATCCATAACGTTTGATGTCTTATTTTACAGAGCGCAGCGTGTGTTATAAATATATTCAGGAAAAGATAAAAATCTTCAACTCTCGATTCGTGTGGGCGTTCAGTCTATTTTTAATAACATTAATGTGAAACAGCTGTAGGAATATTCACGAAATGTTTGTTTTGTGCATTTAATTTACTTGTAATTACTGGATTACCAATTAAAGATTCAACTGGCAGATTCAATTATGATTTTATGACCATGTGCATTTAGGAGCTCAATTAATGCTGCTCACTTTTAAGTTCTCAAAATGACTCTATCCTAGAGTATGCTTCATGCATATGTTATAAATATGTATGTTTAAATTATAAATAGAAATAATTGAGGGTACATGTATTGTAATAATTATGAAATGTAAATTTATACCATGAAGTACAACCACAGGCACTTGTTGACTATCAAAAATAAAGGGGGTACTTATACATACTACCCCCTTTATTTTTGATAGTCAACAAGTGCCTGTGGTACAATATTGCTGAGAAAATCATATCAAAGAGTATTGAATCATCCATATGAAATGGCTGAAAATAACAGTGTCGTTCTTGTTATGATCTAGTATCCTCTCGATTAAACCAGTATATTCTAATATAAAAGTATCTTTAGCTGAATTTCTCGTACATTGTCTGATATAATTTTCGAAGCGTTTTATTTATTATTTTGTTTGTAATTTAATGAAATCTGAATGATGGTGAAAAATAAAAAATCAAACACCACGTAAGCAGACTGATATTTGTCACAATAAACAAATTTCCTTATCGAAAGTTATTGGCCAGCAGGCGTCCTGTTAAAACAGGAAATTGACCAATTTCAAACTGTTAATTAGTTGACCTGAATTTATCAAATTACCTACAAATTTCACCTGAATATTCTTGAATCATTTTGCTATTAAAGGGAAAATTCGCAAAAAAATAATTTTTACATATGTTTTTCATCACATTTTACTAAACATAACTATACATGTAAAACTCTTCAATCTTCACTAATAAGCGAGTATGAGAGCGTTTTGTATTGATAAATTAGAACGATGGGTGCGGCCATTTTGTACGGCTAGTAGGCCCTATTGTCACGTGACCATCACCTAATATCCAATAACCACAAAGTACCAAAACGATAACAACACGCAATGGTCAACTCTATCGGTCTTGCGTGATCATGATGATAGTTTCGTTGTTCTACTCAGCGTAGTAACGGTTAAGTGTTATTCCGTTTTCCTGACCTAAAGAAAAAGACAGACTTGCATCTTAAATTTTTGTCCATAAAAAATGTTTATATCTATCTATATTCGTCAAAAATAATTTCATTATTTCTTTAGTCAAACGTTTCTTACATGTTAGATTATTACCTAGTATGCCCCGGGCTAGTATGTAACGGTCAGAATCTTTGCTATAAAAATCCACAAACCCACAAGACCAAAATATTAGTTTTGTTTAAAAAAAAGAATTATAACGGGTGTGCGTAAAATTAAGAATAATAAAAATTATCTTTTTGTTTTGTATTTTTTAACACTTCAGTTATAACTGTGCATTTATTCAGAATATTTGTTTAATAACTAGTAAATATACATTTTAAAACAGACAACAATTTTTTCTTCATTTTTTTATCCATTCCCTATGCATTCCTTAAAAATGCGCAAATGTATTTTTTTTATCTTTAAAGGATTTCTTAAACGTTCATTATATAGAAGATAATATTATTTTTACCTATATGAAGATAGTAATTCACAGTCGGGGGCAACGTATTTAAACTTGTGACACCCCCAGGTATTACTTACTTCCTGGGGATGGTAATTAACAGGTGGTTGTGTAATGGTTTATGACAGAAAAAGAGATCATTTGTTTCTGTTAATTATTTATTACAAAGTGCAACAGAAGACCTACAATTTATCACTCGTGTCTTTGATTTTTCGACATCTTTATCTGTGTAAAAATAGTAAATTTGTTCTTCTTCGGGTGATTTTTGAAGGTTTTTTTACATTTCTCTTTTAAAAAGTAAAACAAAAACGCACACTATACGGAAAACGCTTCGTGTTACCTTCATGTAGACAGCCGTATGAGTATATACCACAATCTTGTGTTCGTAAGATTATAAAACGTATAAATATTTTATCACTTGTATTTCTCTGCATAAGAGGCCCAAACAATAATATATCCAAAAGACATAATGCCCGATCTTCAAACATTAGGACGTACGGACGGACGTACAGAACCAGACACTATATATCCTCCTACTCCTTCTTTCGTAGATGGGGCATAAGATAGACAACCACACCAAAAACTTTAGAATGAAATGAATGTATAAAAGTTCTACATGTCAAACTCTAAACTTTGTCTGACGCCCGTTTCTAATATCTAATATGTCAGATCGGTTCCAAAGTAAACTGAGAATGCGAAGTGTACAGTAAAAATAAAAGTGCCAATACAAAATTAATAATTTAGAGCTTGCGTTTCGTATGAAAGTTAGAATATTTGACTTTTTTTTAGGGAGGGTGGCTTTATATATATATATATATATCACTTCGTCCTGTCTTTTTATTTTCGAGAACACTGGAGCCTGGATATTTTTCTAACTATAAAATTTTCAGCCAAAAACAACATCCTACCATGCCTTTTTATTTAATTTTGACATCCTGCCTTTTTATTTTTAATTTCACAATAACCCTCCCATGAAAATCCAATGGTCGCCCCCTTATAATCAGCAACAACAACTAAAACATGAAATGAGTTTATATGAGGTTATGCTAATACATTTTATAAGTTATGAATGGAAAACAAATTTTAACTAAGCTTTGTGTCACCACTATAAAAAAGTATCAGTCATTGAAGGAAAATCCATTCAGAGTCTGTGTCACTAATACACTCTCTAAATCCTTCGTATTGTCCATCTGCAGAAGGACACTCTTTTCTGATGACAGACACAACACAAGCTGGCAGCACAACACGATGTTTTCTTCCTAAAGGTAGACATATTCTGACCCAACATACAAACTGTCTGTATGCCATAAGTCTGCTCTGGATAAAATCAAATAAATGAATGATAATGTATATAAAAAGTGGTATTTAAAGTTGCCTTTACATTATTACTTCCTTGTTTTGTATTGTTAACTTTTTGTTGGCTAAGAATATATATAACTTTTGTTTGATGGGTCAAGAAAAACTCAATGTTTTCAATCAGTGAAATCTTCGGCAATACCTTATCACTCTGAAAAAAAAGGTAAACGTCTATTCATATACCTATTTAATAGGACGTCTGTTGCTCTCCCCCGGTGGCGTTTGTACCACAAGAAACTAATATAACTAGTTTTCAGCACAACCGCGGGTTTAAACAAACTATCTTGAAGTCGTGGTTGCACCAGGGTCGAAGTTATCGGTGAATAATGTAAACTCGTGGCAGCATAGGCATTCTGCGAGAAAGGACTTTGGCGCACAGCAATCAGAACATTTGCACCATTGAGTGTCAAATTGGGTTGCTTTGAAATTCAGTCTTACTAGCGATTTATCTCTAACTTTTCTATCTACTGGATTTCTTCTTCCGTATATTCTGGTTCATGTTGATGCCCGGCCTCCTGACCAAATTCGACCAAATCTGCAGATCTAAAGCTGCTAGCAGACACGTCACTCACGTAATCAGACATTACACTTATTAAGAAGGGATATTGGTGCAAGGTATATTATATAGCAATTATTTTTCTCATTCTCTCGAAATTCCGATTAATCTTTTACAAAACCAAAAACCTTATTAAACCCTGTTTAACAATCAGGAGACGAAAGAGTCTAAGAAAAGGTAATACCCAGCTGAAGATCACCGTCTCTTCTTTGATCTTTATGAGGTGACCATTAGACATGGTTAATTGATTTGAATTAATCCGTTAAACTGATAGCCTTTCAAGGATCAGTTAATCAGTTTAATAGCTGTCTAATGAGATTAAAAGGCCGGGGAAAAGGTTCACATCGAATATACAAAATTCTTACCTGGGGCAAATTACGTAATCACCAATTTGCAATTAACACCTGGGATGTCTGGCCAGGTGACACCTTGTTTTAAAAAGCGTGATTATCATGTGAAAGGGAAAATTTTCAAATTATTTTAACGATGTAAATCAAAATAGAGTAATTCATGGAAAAGATTAGAACTATGTAGCAGAATTTTGATTACTATCATGATTTCATTATTTAATATTGATGTTTAAAAAATCACTAATTAAAAATTTTGTTCGCAAATAATGATAAAAATACTTTATATTTGAAAGAAATCTTCATAATAATTATGTTATTGCGTATCGGGTTATCGTTATTAAATATTTTCCTTTGTTTCCCAATTAGACCACGCGTCACCACTGTGTTTTATTTAATATAATATCGATATCGATTATATAGCGTTAATCGGATAAAGATGTAATACACAGATATCCGGTCATATCCCACAATGCACTCGAGACTATCTCACTGACGTCACTGAGTTACTTTTGAAATCAGAAAATGCCAAATATCTCTGTTATAAATAAGAATTTTTTGAAAAAAAATTGGATATATATTTTTGATGACATATTCTATCATTTAAGACCATAAGTCAAAATTCGTGAATTTTCCCTTTAACAGTACTAAATAAGATACTATAAGGTAAGATTTGATATGAAATCTAAGTTTGAATTTGGAAAAAAATGTATGATTGACTATAAACTGTTCCTTTGGAAAAATGTGGGATAAAAATGAAAAGAAAAATAGTCTAAACAAAGCAGCAAAATATACTCTTTCCAACAATGTATATATTTCATATGTTCGATTTATTATGAAAAAGTTTATTGGCTGGTAATGCAAGTGGCTATTTCAACAGGCTGAATATGAATTTACAAATTAGCCCAGAGACACTGTTATTTTGGATTATTTTACAATTAAAAAGTACTTCTATTCAATGGGCTGAGAGATGCACATTATCAATGATTATGTTTTTATAGAGTTTATGGTAAAATGGATATTATTATACATGCATACATGTATGTACATGTATCTTCTGCAAACAAAGTTTTATGGTTACAATGTCCAGTACATGTATGCTCAGAGGCGGATCCAGAGATTCTGAAAAGAGGGGGCCCACTGACTGGCCTAAGAGGGGGCCCGCTTTGGTCACGCTTCAATGATTTCCTATATATATATGCAACCAAATTTTTCCGCCAAAAGGGGGGGCCTGGGCCCCCCCTGGATCCACCTATGATGCTGTATATATAATCCCCCTGTTCTTCTGTCTGTCAAGATACAAGTACATGTATAGGATCTTTAGATTATGTGGAGATGTGCATGTACATAATGTAGAAATTACATTACATTCCCATATCACAGAGGGGAGAAAATTGGACTAGATATTTTTTCAGCATATAGTTCAATTTGATCAAAATTATAATATTGAAGTTTCTCATCAATCTAATTAAAATTACATCCCTCACTCCGCTCCCCCATCCATTTGATACAAATATTTTAAGTTACATGTACTTGGGCCAAAATGAAAATTAAGTTTGTTTGCCCAAATGCTTCCTACCAAAAAAAATCCTGCATACTCAAATTCTTTTTTTGATAAAAGTTTTTAGATTTCTTATTTTATAATCATTCCTTTGAGTTATGATACCGAAAAATTCAGTTTCTGATCTCCCAAAGAAAAAAAAAAGAAGAATTTTCCTACTGATACCTTGGTGACATGGGTAGGGTTTGGGCAAATTGAACTATTTCTAACTGGGGCCTTCGTCATGAGCATATTAATGAAAAATTGAATGTACACAAAAGAAGTTTCAAGCATAGAGGTACTAATGGGTCATTCAAATGTCAAATGTCTGAAACAGCAAAGGCATACATGTCATCAGTCAACACAAACCTGTTCCATCATGTCCATAGTACCAATTACATGTACATGTATAGATGACGTGTGAAGTCATGGCCTGTGAATGGAAGATGCAATACACGTTACAGAAAATAACATGTGGTTGTAAATAAAAATCATTTTTAGCAGAAACGCTGCAAAAATAAATAGTTTTTATTTCACAATCTTGTAATTACATTGTATCATTGTTAAAATACATTTTATTTTGTTGAAATTCATAAAGGAAAAAATGAGAAATTTCAGGTACCTTGTAAAACCTTCAATGTAGAATTTGGTCCTGGAAAAGTCATTGGACCATATAGTTTCGCATCTGAAAATAATCATGATTAGAAAATAGAACTTGAAATTTTTTACATAGAGAAAAAATATGAATTTCTATAAATTAGCATATTTTCAATGGAACGTTTTTTGGTATAGTGCACTTAACAATAACATCACACAGGAATAAACAGACAACAAAAAAGCACACAAAAGACACCTTTCAATAGCAATGAACTACACATATGACACAGTCTCGAGGTGTAATTGAGAGTACTGAGGTGCTCTGGAATGGGAAACAGTTCATGCAGATTTATTTTATCGCACTTGTACATGTATGTATTTGGCATAGCCATGGCAAATTTGTGTCAAGTATAAAATCTATTGTGGTTTAGTAAAATTCTAACCTCTTGCTGGAATGACCTTTTCTTATGGAGTTTCCCAGAGAACGTAAGCGGTCATTGATATTCGTTGGCGTCAAGCTTCTAATGTATCATATTTTTGTATCACGTTTCAATTATTTCTTGTCATAACGTCAGAACGGATGATTTCAATGAATATCATTAGCTAAATTTGACTATAGTTAATAATTAAGTCCTGAAAATAGCGAAAAATAAATATCAGTGATTAGCGCATAATTCTTTTTTTTTTCAGTTTCCATGGAAACATATTGATCTGTTGAAACTTATTAAGAGATTAAAAAAGTTTGGATTTACATGGACTTAGTGAACAGAAAGTGTTAGACATATTAAATTTGAAAGTTAGACAAATATTAAAATTTGGAAATTTACCTACAATGTATATGTGTAGTTAACATTTTTTAAATATATTTTTTTTCTTAAGTACAGTTGACTAACGTTAAAGAGAAGTACAATGTATGGATGGTTACAATTTAAAAAAAAAAGTTTTTTACTTTTAAGTACAATTGAGTTTAAAGAGTAGAAACCAACTTGTTAAATTTCAAGAGTCTCCAATCTTGATTTCAGAAATAACTTGAAAAGAATAGACAATGTCAAGTGTCCAGTCCACTCTTAAGTTACATGTATGCTAATGATTTTTAGGCAAGCGCAGCGAAGCCTTATGGAGTCTATAGAGTAGTGATGATTTTCGCGTTTTTTTTCAGTCTAGAGGGAGTGATCTTCCTGCATATAGTCTTGTAAAAATGCTTTATTTTCTTTAATACTTTTCAATATTTTTTTCCATGATACACACTTTTATAAATCTCCATTTATTTCGGTATTTTATAGGATCGGCACAAGTTTTATTTATTCCTTTGCATTTTACTGACGAACTATTTGGTTTAAGGCGATAGAATATAAATTATGTATTCATCTATTACTTGATTGGTTCGTATAAATATTTCTCTTATTTGACTGGTCAACGCAAGGATACGGTATTGTTCATTCATAAATTCAGTATCAATACACATCAATGGGACGAGTGCATTCACATCGCAGGGGTGTTTCAATCGATATCGTTTACACACGATACCTGTCTTGTGCGTGTAATTGTGTTTTAGACCAAAATTATTATTTCGCAACAATTATACTTTAACAGAGGATAAATCTTTTACAGTACTTATATATTTCGCTTGCCTATAAACGCTTTAGCGCTTTGATTAATGGTAGAAGATGAACTACATTTATTTCTTCATTGTCAAATAAATGAAGCACTTAGATCAAAATATATCTACATGTACATGTCTACGTGTCTACAATTTATATAATGATATTCAATATAAACGAACTAATGAAACCTATTTTATATTTTAAACCCTATCAACACCTGATGATATGAAATCCTGATTTTTTTTCATTAAACAGTCATTTGAACTGAGGAAGGGAGAAAAATAAGTTGAATTAATATCTGTTTTTCTGGTCATGTTTTGTAATATCCCAACAGGGATTTTTGTCTACAATAAAATTTGAAATGAATTGAATTGATATAATGGAGTTTTCAAATATTAAAATGATTACTGGGTTGATCTTGAATACATGTATATAAAACTAGAAATTAATGGTTGTCAATACCCAAATATGTAGGATTTACATCATGTACATAGAAATTGGACTTGAAATAAAAGCTTTGAGCTAGTACAAGTGTCTGGTCTGACATACTTACATGTGTATGTGGGTGGTGCATAGATTTAAAGTTTTCTAGTGTTACAATTAGGACATGCAAAATGTTATTCAGACACCCACAAGTCTTCTAATATGAAATATGATAAGTTTTACAATGTCGTGAATTTTGTGCATACATGAACATGTAATATTAGATTATAAAGTTTTATTTAAAGGGTGTAAGGGCATGTAAAAAATGTACGTTTACATTTATATGTAAGTAAAGATTTCCCTTTATACCGTGTCAATTGCTAGGAGTGGAGAATTCTAGTTGGGTAATGTTTGAATAAAGTATACAAATCCAAAGGCCTGCATATTTGACTTTGACTATATTTCCATGGTCATAATTTTTTAAAATTTTCAAAATATTCCTTATTTAAATAATACTTTTCAAAAACAGAATTTTTGGTTGAAAAAGGTAGTGCTATTTTAATGTTATCTTAATTGCCAATTTTATGTAAATAAGAGCATTGTGCATGCCTTAGGCGACTGCATAATTTCATTCCTGGTATTTTTCAAAAGCTTTCTCAATGTTTTAACATCTGTCATGTCTACATGTACATGTATGTTAATAGACTTACATGACAAGGTGATGTTTACTAGATTAAGCATAGAAATTAAGATATCTAACTTTAATAAAAGTAAAAGGATGTTAATGAGTTGTGGAATAAATGTAAATGTTTGCAACACATGTTCTTATGGTAGTAAATGAAGTTACAAGTTGTCCTCTGTTTGTGGTCCAAACATGTAGCTTACCGTCAGTTTAAAGCGCTCAATCTACCTGTTATTTCTGTTGTGTTTTGACGAACTGGACCCCAAGAGCACACTTAAGCTAGATGAGGAAAGTCTTGCACCATGAAATCTAGCTATATTCATTATTTCTTTTAAAATGGCTGTACCAAGTCAGGACCATTGGGATCTTCATTTTCTTCAGTACAATGTATGTCTTTGCCTTGTTTTGTCTTTTCTTCTTGTTGGACAGTTTAAGATTGATCATCCCAGTTTATTAGTTTTGTTGATACACCTGTACCTTTCTTTCAAACTACTGCAGGTGAGATTGTTACAGTCCTTTTAGTTATTTGAAAAATGACTGTCTTTACAAAAAAATTTCTAGGTCCATCAGTAACCTGAAGATAGGCTGTTTTCTTCTCCACTCGCACCATTGTTTCTTTGACTATATTATTCTCTTAACCGTATGTAGTCCATGTTTTATAAAAGTGTTAATTTAACTCAGATTTCCAAACACTTCAACAGGGCCATCAATAGTTGTTATACCGTACTATAAATTCAAACAACTTATTAGGTTGGGATACATACATGTAGGATCACCCTTCCTGTATGTCCTTTTGTCTGTCCATTCATTGGCCTCCCTGTCTTATGTGCACCTTCTCCGAAACTGCTCAATGAATTTTGAAAAAAAAAATTATATGGAGATTTACATGAGGAATGAGGAAATTTCATAGCTCTAAGATATCAATTGTACTTCAGTATTTTTGTTGTCGCAATATTGAGTTTTGTGAGCTCACTTGCATTATTTCTTTTATATTGATTCGATCAATTCATACATGTATAATGTACATGTATTTACATATTTTTCAGGTATTTTTCATTGAATATATAAGAATATATAAGAATTTGTATTTCTCCCCACATCTGAACAGTCGCGGTACACTTTATTAAAAACATAATTAGATTGGTAGTGTCACATTTGTGTTGGTAATAAAATTTGATAAATGTCCCATTTTTAATATAATTTTTTTCATTTCTCATCAATATGAGGGTTTTAGCACTCACAGATGTTCTTTAATGTTTGTTTTTATCAAATATCCTGTGTTTGATGATCCAGAGGGTAAAAAATACATGTACATGTATAAGCATGTACTTATTATAGAACAGTAATGATAGAAATGATGTTCTTTATGTTGACCTATGTGAAAGGACTTAGGGTTTATACTTCTACAAATGCAAGGTATGGGCAAACTTTTATTTAAACCAAATTTTATGTGGTTATATGAGCGAAAGTGAACCTTACGAATATAACCTAACAAAGTGTTGTTTCATGTACAATGTATATACATGTACATGTACATATGTTGGCTTTACATGTACATGTACATATGTTGGCTTTACATGTACATGTACATATGTAGCCTTTACATGTACATGTACATATGTTGCCTGTACATGTACATATGTAGCCTTTACATGTACATATGTTGCCCTTACATGTACATGTACATATGTTGCCTTTACATGTACATGTACATATGTTGCCCTTACATGTACATACATGTACATGTGTTGCCCGTACATGTACATGTGTTGCCCGTACATGTACATATGTTGCCTTTACATGTACATGTACATATGTTGCCCTTACATGTACATGTACATATGTTGCCTTTACATGTACAATGTACATGTATGTTAATTGTTCTATGCCCAAAAAGGGGTCTTTCGTTGATAATGATAGGATTGGTATTTAATCATATGTAATATATATTTATAATGTAGGGCCAAACGCAAGACAATGACTGAAGGCTGCTGGCTGTTTTGGGGGATTTTTCAATTGCCGATTCTTTTTGTAGGTTGTGCCACATACACATATTCAAAATCTCATTATCTCCTACATGTATCATTCTGACCATTTTGTTTTCTTTTTCAGGTTAGCAAGCATGTTTATATTGCGGAACATTTTATCAAGGGAGATCATTTCCTGATTTGTGTTGTTCTTTTTCTGGATTTTAATGCACAGATTTGACTAATTCATATACATGTACATGTATTTTAAAGACTTTTAATAGGTAAGTTGAAGTAAGGTAAGAGAAATAAAATACATATTGTTCAGAGGACATTGCAAATAAAGTTAAAGTGAAACCTGTCTAAATCAAACCTTTTTCAGGACCGAAAAAAGTACTTGGTAATGACATGTGTGTAGTTTTTACAGGCTACAAATGCATAGAAATTGAAAGAAGGAGCTTTAAACCAAACATAGATAAAATCAAACTCAATTTCTAAAGCTCCTTTTAATTTCTGTAAAGGTTTCACTGTAAAAATAAAATTGATGGTTTCCCAAGGCTGTCAAGTTTTGATGAGATTAGCAAAAAAATTGAAAGATCAAAGGAAAAAAAAAATTAAAGAAATTTGCCACCAAATTGAAGAATAGATGCACAAGTCTCACGGTACTAGCATGAAACTTGATACATGTGTGATGTAGGTCTGTTTTCCTCCATGTACTCTGGCCATGGTTGCCTTTTCCAGTAATAAACCTGACCCTCAGGTATTGCCCATGTGCCTCACTTACTTGCTCACTCAAAAATAAAAAGGAATTGAAAAAGCAAGTTTGGTTTAAAGTGAGAGCTGGTTTTCAGATTTAAATTCAGGGTTTGCAGGGTTTTCAAATCTTTGAATCCTGAAAATCTGTTATGTCTATGAATTTCATTTTGAAGATCCTTGAAAAAGACACCTTACATTTTGAAAATTTTTAAATTATCCTTTGAAAACCTGTGGAGTATGAACTTACATGTAGATGACTATTTCCTTATTGAAAATGGCTAGAATACCCTTGAAAAGTCTGTTAAAGAACCTTGAAGTTTGCACGAGTTGTGACAAAGTGATAAAAGCAAAATTGGTCTTCATTAGAATGGTTTAACTGTAGTTCTTGAATAAAAAGATAAAAAGTTACATGTCTTGGTTTTCTCTCAGTGAACACAAAAACTGCTAAGATAATTTGAAACATTCATGTAGAAATCTAAGTTATGTCACGTAAATTAATTAGGCCAGAAAAGAAACGTGATTGACTTATAATGAACAACTTCATCTTTTGTGAATAAAAACGTAGGGAACATGTCGAGAAATTATATCAGAACAGGCAAACTCTGTGTTGTAATCAACTCAGAATATTCTCACAATTTAGGTTACAAAAATGTTTTGAATTTTTTTGTTAGACGATCGTATTGGAACATGATCAAAAGTTGTATGAAAGTTTCTTGCCTTTGAGAATGAAAAAGTTGTTAGATGACGGTTATCAAAGTATTAACCCAGTGTTAACTTTCTTTATTCTTTTCTTCTCATATTTGTTCTATCAGCTGACAGCAGAACCATGGAAGAGGGAGGTTTGGTGCCATAAAACCTGGTTTAACCCACCATTTTGTTTGAAATGCCTGTACCAGGTCAGGACCATTGCGATCCACCAATTCTCCGGTATGACTGATTCGTTTTTGTCATTTTCTCTGGACTACGAGATTGATCATTCATTAGTTTGGTAGTTTGTTATTACCTTTATTTAATGACGTTTGTTTGAATTTATGAAAATCATTTTGTGTTTTAGGAAAATTTTGGTTATAAAATGACTCCCGTGTACATGTATCTAGGTAAACTCTTGTTGCAAATCAGGAATTAGTTTCATTTTTTCCAAAATTTCTCTACCTGATTGTGTTGTAGCCACTTAAATATTACTTTTCTTTAATGTTGTATAATGATTAATGAGTTTATAGTTTTTTTAAACCTTCCCTTTTTTTTTTGTTTTTTTTTTTTGGGGGGGGGGGGTTGTAATTACATCAAAATATTCATGTGGTGAGTTAGTCATTTGTTATGGCACTCATTCAACATGTTCAATGCATTTTTTTTCTAAAAATACTGTAAACATGGAAATTTTCGCAGGTGAATTTTTCATGTTTTTGTTAAGCATTCATGTGGAGGATATATTTGGTGGATATTTTGTGATCGAGAATTAAGCCAAAATAACCCCCTTAGAATTAACTTTCCACATTTACAGTAGATGAACTATAGGACTAAGGATTTATCAGATTTTCAATAACATGTGATGGAATAAAATACAGGTTTTCCAAATCAATACTCATGTTACCAGTCAAAAATCTGTTTTTGATAAGCTCTTAAAGAACTTCATTTCACTGACCCAGGCACCAGATCAATACGGCACGATCAATCATGCAGAAACTTGATCAGTCAACCATGAAAACATGATGTAACTTTGATGTAACCAATCAAAAACTGGAATATTAGATGATCATTGAAAGTATCGTGTGTGATCAGTGAAGCATGAAACATTAAATAGGGATTATAGGATAGATCAATATATGATGCCATGAGAGAATGGTTTATTTACTTTGTGAATTTGCAGCTTTAATGGACTTAGACTTACTCCAATAAACTTAAATAACCCCTTCTGCTAGGCATGTAATTCACATCTTAAAAGGAACATGTTGCACTTCTAATTTAAAGGTTAAACTGGTTAAGAGTTCTGTTGCTGGAATTACATTTGTGTACAACTCTGAGGTAGGTCCTGCTGTATTTATTTTTCTTACATTTGTTCACAAGGATTTTCTTGTTTTCAAATGTGTTAATCAATGCTGAAAAATGTCAGGTGTAATAATTTGAAAAAAGATAAGCAAAAATTGAGTCGAGCCTGGCATCTTTGTTCCAAATTTTCACAAATGCATATAATCTCTGATAAAACAAGTCAAAACTATATATATTCACCAGTTCAAGAGCTACATAGTAACAGTCATTTCAGTTACTAAAGCAACATATTGCCTTCCCATTTTCTTTCTCTTTTCTGAAGTTGTGTGCTTTGAATTGAAAACAAAATTGTGTGGGAGTTATGCCCCTTCAATATCATGATCTGGCCTTGGTTTATGAACTTGAAACTACTGCTCAATTAAGAAAACAGCTAGCTATTCATTTATTGTAACATTTATGCTGTGGAAGGTCTTCAGATTTTCAAATAGGGGACGGGGAGGGGATAGGGCGGGCATTGTTAAACATCTTCTGGAACATCCTTAGTTCCTTCCAAATGATCATTTTAATTTTGTTAAAATCTACAAATAATAACCAAATTTTCTATGGAAGGCACATTAAAGAACTCTGCTGAAGGTCTCCATATTTAAGCATAATGACCTGTATGATCCCCATGCCAGAGGCTATATTGTCCCATCCTAACTATCCATTCATTTTCCAGTGGCATTCCTGATCATACATGTAATTCCATTGTCCTTCTGTCTCCTGATTCCTCCCCTTATCATCCTGTTCATTATATCACACCTTTCATGTTCATCTCCCTGATATACATGTACAAATGTAGACATGTTTCCTTAATTGGAAATTAATTATGTCTTATAAAAATAAAAAGTCAGGGGGGGGGGGGGGTGACCTGAAAACAGCTGTTTGATTTTACAATTTAATAAAAAAATGTTCAGTGACTTACATGTAACAATGACTTTTTAAGGAAGTTACTTGTACCATTGTAAGTGTGACAAGTATTTTACCTCGTCATAAGAGAGGTGCTGGGTCAATGCATATTTGGATGACATAATAATGTATTTAAAAAGATGACGATAAAATCTTATTGGTTGTAACTTTTTAGTCATCAGTATATAAATTAAACTAAGATTTTGTTACTGTATAATTAGTTTGCAGCAATACTTGAACATTTTTTTTCAAATAAGTTGGGCATCAAACCATTAATTTAGGGAAAAACAAAGAAAATAAACCAAAATTTAACTGATATGGCCAGAGGTGTCATTCAGGTTTACTGTAGCCTTTAAAATGCTAGAATGGAAAGATGGAATTCAAGGCCATTGGAAGGGGTGCTTTGGGTGTGATAATACACCCCCATTTTGCCCCCCCCCCCCCAAATGAAAAACTTTCTAGGAATGTGCCAAAACTCACCAAAATGTGTCCGATTTTATAAAGAATTTATCCAGCCCCTACAACACCCTCCCCTGCATCCCCATGCCGAATACCTGGTCACGGTCCTTTGATTTAAAATGCTGTTTTGCTAGGTTTCATTAACAATAAAAGCCACTGAGAAATTTTCCACTTCATTTAGGGGGGGATTAATATTTATTCAGTTTGCATGCAAACAATTCCGCCTTCAACAAATTGAGAAATCATATCGTTCTTACAGTATCTACATGCAGGATTTTATTTGATTTCTTGATTAAAATTACCCATTGTTTTTTTTCCTAAAGAAAAATTTGAGTTTGATTTATTCCTAAAAAATATTTTGAAAATGATTTTTGAAGAAAAAACATTCTGAAGAAGGATTTCTGCTATATAAAATAATTGCTAATAATGAAAAAAAATTCTGTTGTGACACCTTCGTAAAATAAAAATTCTGTCTGGCCTAAACAAAAACCAAGCCTTGAAGGCGCCCCTTTCAAGTGTAAAATGGTCCATCCCTTAAAACTTGCAATGAGGTGAGAGTAGGTTAAGGCTACCTTGTAACATAAGGGTGCTCTGTTCATTTTTGTCTCGCCTGCGAAGCAGAGCAGGACATAGGTGTTACTTTACTGGCGGAGGCGACGGCGGCGTTAACTTTTTGGAAAAGTTTTATGAGCACCTCCATATCTCAAGAACTATAGGTCCTGGGTTGATGAAACTTGGTATGCATATGCCCCAGTAGTAGCTTAGCACAGTTGCATCCCCATCTTTTGACCTTGACCTTGATTTTCCAGTTGAGTGACTTTGACAATTTTCAATACATATAATAGCAATGGAAAAGTTTTGCGAGCACCTCCATATCTCAAGAACTATAAGTCCTAGGTTGATGAAACTTGGTATGCATATGCCCCAGTAGTAGCTTAGCACAGTTGCATCCCCATCTTTTGACCTTGACCTTAATTTTTCGGTTGAGTGACTTTGACAATTTTCAATACATATAATAGCAATCGAAAAGTTTTGTGAGCAACTCCATATCTCAAGAACTATAGGTCAACTTGGTATGGGTATGCCCCAGTAGAAGCTCAGCACCCTTGCATCCCCATCTTTTGACCTTGACCTTGATTTTTCGGTTGAGTGACTTTGACAATTTTCAATACATATAATAGCAATGGAAAAGTTTTGCGAGCACCTCCATATCTCAAGAACTATAAGTCCTAGGTTGATGAAACTTGGTATGCATATGTCCCAGTAGTAGCTTAGCACAGTTACATCCTCATCTTTTTACCTTGACCTTGATTTTCCGGTTGAGTGACTTTGATTATTTTTATTGCATATTTTTGCAATGTTTAGGTTCTATAAACATCTTTTGATCTCAGAAACTGAAAATCCATGTAAATTCAAAATATAGTGGAAGTAAGAAAGAATAATTGTTTCTGATGGTGCCGGCAGGCGAGACATACTTTAGTGTTAACTCTTGTAATAATTATAGTGTGATTTTGTGTCATGCATATAGACTCAATATCCATTCTTTTGTACCATTTAGATAATTTAAAATACTGATCTCAATAACATGGTTATAACAATCAGTTCTGAGATCCTGATTGGAGCCTCAGGCTCAGTACTGATTTTGTTGGAATATTTCAATATTTTGTAGAAATTGAAGTAAGAATTAGAAATACAATGTAATCAAGTGTGAACAATAGTACATTGTACTAGATACTGACAAAATTAAAAAAGCCTTCCTCCTCACAAAAAGTCACCACCAATATAAGGCCACTTTTCTTTGACAGAAAAAGTAGCCTTAAAAAGGGGGAGAAGAGCAACTTTACAAATAAATTACAATAATGAAAATAATATCATGGTAATATCATTCAGATTCTGATACTATCTCCCATGTTATACCTTCAGGGTTTATAATGATTATGTTTGAATATTTCAATATTTTGCAGTAAAATTGACGATCTTTCAAAATATTGTTGTATGATGTTTTTGGGAGCTACATGTATGACTTAAAATTCCCAATGTCAAAGAATGAAAAAGGTATGTTTTTTATGGGCTGTGGAAACATGTATACAGAGCTTCTATATTTAGCTATATCTACATGTAACTGCTTTTAAAAGCTTTCTACATTTCCAATGAGTATAACTTGTAACGTCACCTGGTAGTTTGCTTTCTAACATGTAATGCTTAAAGCCGTTTGGTTTAGAATATACATGTACATTAAGTGAACATCTTAAATATAACATTCATGCACATTTATGTAAATAGCAGTAGATCTTTTAACTTATGAAACAACATTTTACATTCAAGACCCTTTTGTAAAGTTAAATGCTTAATATGGGGCTGCAACAAATACTTGCAAACTCAATTGGGGAGGGATTTACAGAAGCATAAAGGTTGTTTTCATTTCAAGGGTTAAATAAACCTGTTTTCCCTTTGAATTTTGACTGTTGTACAAAAATAATTTGCAGGAAAACAAATTGAGGGTCAAAGGATTGCACTTCACATCATAAAGTATACAAAGCTAAATATTTCTGTTTTCAAAGCAGAGAATGTAAGCACAAAAAGATGTTGAATGTTTACATTGGCTCCCAAATATTTTTGTTGAACTTATTAGCATCCTTTGAACCAGCTGTGTTGATAAAAGTTATTCTAAATTTGTGTAATACGCCAGTTAACCTTTCTCAAGGTTTAGTTTTAAGTCAGAAATCTAGTCTAAAGCACAAGGACTCTCTCTCCACTATTTTGTTAAACCCCCGCTTCGAAGAAGAGGGAGGTATACTGGTTTACTTCTCTCCGATCTTCCATCCTTCATTTGAGTACCGAAATGAGGTCTGTCCGATATCTACTTCCTGTTTACTGACTAAGTCAATTTTCAACATTACTTGTCAATTGTTGAAATATGCTGCATTCCCTCCTCCTCCACCTCTTGTATCAACTTTATTTTCTCTCTTTTTAAATCTTTCAATGAGCTGTATGGCTGTCTCTAAAATTGTTGTAAGTGGCTATGACCCTGTGGCTAAAAACAAAAGAGGGAAAATTCTGGTCATAAGATTGTGAATGTCAAGCAGCATGGGTTTGTAGCTGGCATGCAGGGAAGTTGCAATTTTTTTTATTCCTCTGTAAAAATTAATGAGGATGTTTTCTGAGTAAATATGTGTCAAAAGTATTATACTTTTCGTTTTCTTTTTAACCTAAAAAAGATAGATATATAAAACATCTGTTTAGGCAAGTATAATTTCTATCCTAAATCAAGTTAACATAAAAATGTACAAAATTCTAAGGCAAATAAAAAGATCATAGGTTTTGAAAGTGAAATGTTTAAACATTAGACAAAAACAGGTGTTACTTTCCTCCCCCACATGAAGGTCTGGAAACACGCCAACTTACAATGGTTTTAAATGTGAAAAGAAAATCTAATAGTTTTACATTAAAGAAGAAGATAGAGTTATATGTTAACAGGTTTTTAAAAGCAAATGTGAAGATAATGTCCTGATTTTTATACGACCGCAAAAAATTTGCGGACGTATTATGGTATGATGCTGTCGTCGTCGTCGTCGTCGTCGTCGTCGTTGTCGTCGTCGTTGTCTGTTAACTTTTTAGTGTTTCCACAATAACTTTAGTTCCAGTTATCCCATTGCTATGAAACTTTACAATGATGTTCCTTACCATAAAAGGATGCATGGGATTGATTTTGGGGGTCCCCCCATTTTTCGTTTAGAAATTAGGGGCCAAAAAAGGGCCAAAAATACTACTTTTTTGTTTGTTTCCACAATAACTTTAGTTCTAGTTATCCAATTGCTATGAAATTTGACAGTGATGTTCCTTACCATACAAGGATGAATGGGATTGATTTTAGGGGTCCCCCCTTTTTTTGTTTCGAAATTAGGGGCCCAAAAGGGGAAAAAATTTCAAATATTTTACTTGTTTCCACCATAACTTTGGTCCTAGTTGGCCTATTGCTGTGAAATTTGTCAAGAATGTTTCTTACAATAAAAGAATGAACCTGATGAATTTTTGCGCCCCCCTTTTTCTCCGTTTTGTAATTAGGGGCCAAAAGGGGCCAAAATAAAAACTTTTTTATTTGTGGTCCGATTTTGAAATTTTTTTTTACATGTTTGTTCTTGTCAAATAGCGGATACAAAATTAAGAATTAATTTTTGCATCCCCCCCTTTTTCCCCTATTACATAATTAGGGGCCAAAATCGAAACTTTTTTATTTGTGGTCCGATTTTGAAAATTTTTTTTGCAAGTTTATTTTTGTCAAGTAGCGAATCCAAATTTGAGAATTTATTTTTGCGACCCCCACCCCTTTTTCACCTGTTACGTAATAAGGGGCCAAAAGGGGCAGAAATTGAAACTTTTTTATTTCTGGTCCGATTTTGAAATTTTTTTTTGCATGTTTGTTCTTGTCAAATAGCGGATACAAAATTAAGAATTAATTTTTGCGACCCCCCCTTTTTCCCCTTATTACGTAATTAGGGGCCAAATGGGGCCGAAATTGAAACTTTTTTATTTCTGGTCCGATTTTGAAAATTTTTTTGGCATGTTTGTTCTTGTCAAATAGCGAATACAAAATTAGGAATTAATTTTTGCGACCCCCCCTTTTTCCCCCTATTACGTAATTAAGGGCCAAATGGGGCTTTTTTATTTGTGGTCTGATTTTGAAATTTTTTTTTGCAAATTTATTCTTGTCAGGTAGCGATTCTAAATTTAAGAATAAATTTTTTGGGCTGTAATCATTATTTAAAAAAAATTCTGGTTCGATTTTTAATTTTTTCCCCAAACATTATTCTTTTAAAGAGTAGAATACAACATTCAAAATTTATATTTTTAGCCCCTGGGTTGAAAGTCCATCAGAGAATCATGTGTCAAAAACCTTTGTCAGTCCACCATGGGCTGCATGTGTCCAGAGCAATAGACTATCCATATTAGGCCTAAAACGTACAGGGTTCAACATGTTGCGGTCGTATCATGCTGCGCTCGGCGAAGCTTTTTATTCACTTTTCTTTCTCTGATTTGTAAATCACTCTATACATATGATCTGGTATGAATACAAAATGAATGGAGGAAAGAATTATATTCTTGTAAAAGACCGACTGATCTTTCACAAGTGATAGAATTTTTCAGTCTTTTTGCGAGTGGAGCGAGTCAAAAGACCCCAAAAATTCTATCACAAGTAAAAGATCATTGCCTGTTTTTCAAGAACGCTTGTTCTGTAAAAACTAATTTTTTATATACTGAAACCTTAGGTGGCTTCATTGACCTTCATTCTAAAAACCGAAAGTTTTAAATAACATTGCATTTCATTGGTCGACATCATCGATCAATATCAGTAACGTGGGTTATTATTGGTTAATTGACTAGTGTGAGATTGCTGCACATGCTCGCATCTCAACCTGGTCATCTCACACTGAAAAGAGTCGTTTACCAAAGAAGAAATGTTTGTCTATAGTTTTTGTCACAGTTTTGAAGTTTTCTTTCATATAGATCTGTATTAACCAGATCACTATACAAAATAAATACATTTTTATTTAGGTTCCCCCTTGATTTTGCAGGAGCACCATAGTTTTTACTTTGTTGGTCTGTCCCTCTGTTCACAAACTACATGTGCAGTTGTTTTACACAGTGATTCGATAACTGTTCTACCTGACTCATAAGAGAGGGGCTATTGTACACAGCTTTAGCATTATGAGTTGTCATGTGCCTCTGTTTCCTTAGTCGCTTTATCTATACATGTATTAAAATGTACTTTTGAAATTCAAAACCGCAGTGACATTGACGTCATAAATTACACATGTAATTAATACAGCAAATTTTTATAAATATGTTATTCAAAATGACCTGGTTTGGGTCTTTTTAGGTCCTACACAAATAGCGATTAGGAGTTGTGAGTTACATAAAAAAAACCATCAAATTGCATTTGATTCCATCACCTGATTTGTTCTATTTTCTGACCTTTTCCAATGCTGAACTGGTCACTTGTGTTTACTTGAGTGGTTTACATGTTTCACTAATCCTTTTCATCTTAATGTAAATAGTTTATTTAAAAAGTCTTATTTTTATCTTGTTTATATTAACATATCTCTGGTGAGCTTAGAAAGAACAAAATGTAGAATTTAAAGCTTGACTTTCTGGCTATTTGGGGCTCCCTCAGCCCCCCCCCCCCCCCCCCCCCAGGCCACATATAAGGCATTTTTTTAAATTAAGGCTGCGTTTGTTTTTCAATGAATTTTCAAGGATCATGGAGGTTGTTTTTTCACCCAAGTCAGAAGAACTCACTCAGCCCTTATGAAGCCTATTAAGTCTCAAGTCATTTCAGACCCTGCTTGGGCCTCTTATTCAATTTATTCAAAAGTAAAAAACTCATGTTATTGTTTGCTAATTATCTACAATGCCATAATTATAACAAGTTTAATAAGTTTTTGTCAATTACTATGAGGCAGGTTAATCCTGTGACGCTCCCCAAGTTACAATTAATTACTTTGAAGGAAAATTCAGCTCATAGTACAACTATAATATTGAAATTTCTACCATTATCGCTCTCTTCGGGAGCATATTATCAATATGAAAATTTAAGACAAAACAAATGAAAGCAGCCGCTATAGATAGAATTGATTTACATGAATAAAGTACGATGTATCTATTCCAAAATGGGCAAATTCAAATCAGCTGCTAAAAAATTTACATGAATAAAGTACAATGTATCTGTTCCAAAATGGTCATATTCAAATCAGCTGCTAAAATATGACTCTTGATGGTGCTTTATTTCAGTTGGATTTTTGTTAATGCAACAGCTGATTCTCAATCTTTAGTTTTGTATTTGGATAATTATTTTATGTGAAATTTCGTAGTCATAATCATGATAATCAACTATTTAGGGGTATTGGTTTCTTATTAAAATCATTAAAGTACCGTGACCATGCAGGATACAAGGACCTCAGTAAAACTCCCCGCCCTTATTTGATGTATGTTTGGATCTGAGCACTTAATAGGTTTATAATTAGGGCCCCGCAACTTTGTTGCGGACGCCCTATAGTAATCAGTCCGTCCGTCCGTGCCTCCGTCCGTAACAAATTCAGTTTTCCAGACTTTTTTTCTAAACGCTTAAAGATAATGAACTGAATTTTGGTATGTGAGTTTACCTTGATGAGTTACAGATCAAGTTTGAGTTTCGTGCCGGTCCACAAATTTTTATGGGAGTTATGGCCCTTTGAACTTTGAAAATTCATTAAAATTTCAGTTTTCCGCACTTTTTTTCTAAACGCTTATAGATAATGAACTGATTTTTGGTATGTGAGTTTACCTTGATGAGTTACAGATCAAGTTTGAGTTTCGTGTCGGTCCTAAAATTTTTATGGGAGTTATGGCCCTTTGAACTTTGAAAATTCATTAAAATTTCAGTTTTCCGCACTTTTTTTCTAAATGCTTATAGATTATGAACTGATTTTTGGTATGTGAGTTTACCTTGATGAGTAACAGATCAAGTTTGAGTTTCGTGCTGGTCCACAAATTTTTATGGGAGTATGGCCCTTTGAACTTTGAAAATTCACTAAAATTTCAGTTTTCCGGACTTTTTTTCTAAACGCTTATAGATAATGAACTGATTTTTGGTATGTGAGTTTACCTTGATGAGTTACAGATCAAGTTTGAGTTTTGTGTCGGTCCTAAAATTTTTATGGGAGTTATGGCCCTTTGAACTTTGAAAATTCATTAAAATTTCAGTTTTCCGCACTTTTTTTCTAAATGCTTTTAGATTATGAACTGATTTTTGGTATGTGAGTTAACCTTGATGAGTAACAGATCAAGTTTGAGTTTCGTGCTGGTCCACAAATTTTTATGGGAGTATGGCCCTTTGAACTTTGAAAATTCACTAAAATTTCAGTTTTCCGGACTTTTTCTCTAAACGCTTATAGATAATGAACTGATTTTTGGTATGTGAGTTTACCTTGATGAGTTACAGATCAAGATTGAGTTTCGTGCCGGTTCACAAATTTTTATGGGAGTTATGACCCTTTGAACTTTGAAAATTCACTAGAATTTCAGTTTTCCGCACTTTTTTCTAAACGCTTATAGATAATGAACTGATTTTTGGTATGTGAGTTTACCTTGATGAGTTACAGATCAAGTTTGAGTTTAATGCCGGTCCACATTTTTTTATGGGAGCGGGGCCCTTGGAGATGGCTATCATCTCCCTGGTATCTAGTTAAGCTTGAGAATAAGTCCTTTCATACATACCTTTCATGTGGCGGTTGATTTCATGGATAATTTAGCATGAAATTTCACCAAAAAATTTAATTTACATAACAAAATTCTGAAGGAAAATAAGTATTGGTATATTATGTATACTGTATAGCGGGTTATTTTCGTGATTTCTGTCTGAAAAAGTAAGTGAACAATTTTTGCGGATTTTATTTTCGAATTTTGTGGATGTTCTTGTTAGTGATTTGCGTTAAAATAATATTTTTGCAGGATTAATTTTCACGATTTTTGTCGACCCATGAAAATAAGGGAAAATAACCCGCTATACAGTATTCTACAAAGGACTTCCTAGTTTTGTCTAACATTCAAAGTACCTAATATTGAAATTCTATTACAAGTATAAGCTAGTAAAAAAATGTTTTATTGTCCTTATTGGTCCTTTTACATTTTATAAATCACATCTTTTTATTCTCCTGAAATTCTGAGGCAAAAAAGAAATGCAGCATATATGGTGAGCTAATGTCTGTTTGTCACCCTCTTGTGTTTTAGAATTGGCAGTGTATAAGCATGATAAGACTGTAATTGCTTATGTCAAATTAACAGTTAATGAGGCTCTCTTAGAGTAATAAAGGAATACCTTTTCATTCTATAGCAACAATTATGAGAGTCAAAAGTGACCTTGCCATTGTATACTGTGTGAAAGCAACAATTATCAAGGCTCTTGCAGAGTCAAAAGTGACCTTGGAACGTGAAGAAAAAAATGTGGAGCATTAGTGTCATTGCAATAGTTCCTTCCCCATTTTATTTTTGTAACAATTAAAAGTTTGACAATGACAGACTTTTGAATACCTATAAGCACATTAGAAATTTTATTAAGATTATTATTTAATGTCACGTCATAACACACCTGTTGCTTGTTATGATCTTAAATTGTCCAATCACAAACTTGATTTAATCAGAAAGTCACTACTATTGGATGATACATGATGTAGTTCATTCAATGGTAACGCATGTATAAAATTATTTTGAATATGATTGGTTCGTAGTGAGCTTACCAGGGGGAAGGAATGATTAAAACAACTAATTATGTTCCCCAAACGAAGTTCGGGAACATATTGTTTAAACAACTAATCAAGATACTTACTTACCCTTGTACTGTATATGTATACGTAAATGCTGTGTGAAATCAAAAATGATTTTTTTTTCCTTCAAGTAATTCTATGCATTTTATTGTAGCATTATGCAATGGCAATTCAAGACAGATTAAGGATTTCATGTTTGATTGACTTTCACAATCATGTGACTAAAATTATTTGAGTGTTTTCTCCAAAAAATTTACTACAAGTTATTGTATTGTTACCTTTCTTGTTTACATCTAGCGGGGAACAACCTTATTGTTACACAGCAAATAACCTTTGAACTCTACATGTAGGGAGCCAATACTTTTGTGCCACTCTTAAAAAATCAAAAATGTAACCTCACCATGTACCTAAACTATTATAAAACAATTGTGTCCCTTTTAAGAAGGAAACATCCGAATTGTAATCCCTCGGGGTTGTTGTTTTCCCTCGTGCAAGACCTTGTGAAAACAACACATCCCCTAGTGGTTACAATTTGGGATGTTTCCTTCAATTGTATAATGTTGTTCATATGACTTGAGGACTGTTCAGCAAATTATACTTATATTATGTCAATTGACAATGTACACATGCTGTATTTCATGACTGAGGGAAAGTTTATATAATCCTTTCTGCACTTGCAGAACATGTAGAACAAACAACTGTATAATGTTAGCTATTACATTATATTTATTGCATTTTGATATTATAAATACCTTTAATAATTTTGAAGATGTAACGATTCATGTTATAAAATATTTAAGTTTAAGGTTGACTTATTTGTTGAACAACATTAGATCTACACTCTACAGATTGTTGAGGTATAAAGTTCCTAAGGGTACTTAAATGTAGGATGTACAGTATTTGAAAAGTTACATGAATATATCACTTTGTCCCAGTTGTGAGAGAGGAGCTATATAAAAATCACCTAGTACAATTGTCCGTCCGTCTGTCTGTCCATTCAAACTTTTGTTATTGATTTCTCTGCTTTAATGAATAACCTACAATGTTCAAATATGGTTCAAAGCTTTAGTGTAATGAGTTATACTGTCCCTTCCTTTCAAAGTTGGTCTGTCTGCATCTAATTCATATCAATTGGTCAAATGGAGGAGTGGAGTTACATGAATGCTTCTCTCTCAAGACTTGGTGCATCCCCTTGTTGAATGTTGATTTATTCATTAAACATGTTAAATATATATATATTTTTTTTATTTCAGCCCCCTTGATTTGGAACTCTAAAATCAGAGATCATGAAAAGATGGCGTTTCAGTGGCAAAAGTTGAGCCCAACAGAGTTTCACCAACTACAGGAATATATATCATGTAAGAACAGAAATTTTATCCATTTTAGAGATGTTTTCATTTTTAATACGGTACACTGCAGTAAGAGGCAAACCAGTGACAAAAATCGAGCTAAACATATAAATGCTTATTTACAGAATTGAAGAGTCAATTTCTGATGCAAAAGCCAAAAAAGTCACAAGTGTTATAATACATGTAGATATTTATTGCAAAATAAACTTCGTTGCATAGAATACAATGATACCATATTATAAAAGCAACACCAAAAATGTTTAACAGAACACAAAGGACAAATTATAATAAAAGTCAGCAAACCAAATTCCTGTTCCAAGTCTTTAAGTTGTAACACTACAGTACTAACTTGATCATATTGACTAGAATATAATGAGATGTAGAATAAGTGAAACAGACATATCAATGAGCTGCAATTAAAAAACATTCTTTGAAAAACAAAAGAAACTGAACAATAAGTTGAAAAGTAAAACAGGGTATTCCAAGGAATGATCTGCCTCAGATCACCCCTGTAAGGACAAAAGAGCTTGGAGGTAAAGTTTTGGTTAGACCAATCCAAATGTCAGTTGTTTTCTAGAATACCTACACTTCAAATTGTCAACAAAGATATATAAAAAAAAAATTAGAAAATGATTTATGTTGCTGGGATTTCCTTACATCTGTGCCCAAATTACAATAACATTTTTTTAGCACAAAAGTAAATTCATGTTAAATTTTCATGGATGTAACAGTTTTCATGTTGTGAAGACTACATGTGCATGTCAGTCATTTTACTCATCAAACAACAAAAGTTGAAAACATGTGTGGCAAATGTTAGATAGAAGTATGCATTATACATGTTATATATTAATATATAATGTACTCTAAAATAAGGCCTAAAACTTTAAGGCTCGCTTGATTTTGAATAGGTTTTGACTCTATGAAAGTAGGTGGCATACAGTGTTCTGGTCTGTGAGTCTGTCCATCTGTTCGTCCCAATTGTTGCTAGATGGGGCATTATGTCTTTTGGACATTTTCTTGTTTCTTGTTGAATAGTAAAAAAAGTTGCCACTGGCTAGGTGAAAATCCTCTCCTTAATGAAATTGACAATTCACACACTTGTAACCTGTTTTGCCAAAACTATATGAAGAGGTATTTGCTAGTAGTGACCTTAGGTTCCATAAGCACAAGTGTTAGTTGGAAATGTTTTAAGTAAGTAAGTACATATAGTCACTAACATCTTTTTCAAAATTAAGTCACCATGACCTACATTTTCTGACAGAATGACTTCACTTCAAATTTTGGTCAAGGTCCATATCTCAGAACCCACAAATGGGTCAGTGGGTATATCTTAGTTTGTAACTAACATCCATACCAGAATTAAATGAATTAGTTGAGCTTGACCAACATTTTGACGTAAACCGTAGAGGGGATTAGCAGTTGTATGCGACTGGTTCATTTCTTTATAATCATGATAATAAATATTGAATTTTTTCCTTACAGATTCCTCTAAAAAACTGAAAGATGTTCTTGAAGAATTCCAGGGCTCTTGTGAAGAGGTAATCATATAGTTACATACTGAATACAAGGTCTAAAGATGACCAGAAAAACTGTTACTTAAACCTTAATGAAGACAGGATTTTACCTGGTCTGCTTTTAGGTTTAGAAAAAAAACAATAAAACCTATACTGTGGTTTCATTATTATTCGTTGGGTATCAATTTTCATGGTTTTCGTGGGTAGCCTTGAACCATGAAATTTGTAATCCCACGAGAAGGAGATTTAACATTTGGGTGTATGCTGCAGGCTAAAGAACCACAAATTTAAAAATCCAGGAACTGATACTTTTTCACCAAACCATTAAAATTGGTATCCACGAAAATAAATGAATCCGCAGTATAACAACAAAATCTTAAAATCTGCAAAGAGAAATTTACTGCAACCTAATTAAAATCAGTAAGATAATAGAATTTTAATTAAAGTCCTCAATTGTTCTACAATATTTGAACAGGCTACCCTAATGACAGCATGATAAATCTGTAGTTATTTTATGAAGCCATTCAGGGTACTTATCTCTTATAATTAGTCATACCAGGTTTAAGCAGCTTTAATCAAGTGTTTGACTATCATATCCTTTGTTTTAATAACACTGATTGTAAGTGGCTTTGTTTTCAGTAAGGGCATTGTTTACTGGGTGTGATGGATAGAAGTCAGGAAATGTATATTGGTTTTATGTTGATATATTTATAGCCCCACAACCAAAGTTTTGGGGTAGGCTTATGGGATTAACCTTGTCCGTCCATATTTCTTTTTAGCACCACTCCTCTTTAAATTACTGGACAGATTTTGATGAAACTTTACATGATGAAAAAATATCATCGTGATCATGCCTGAAATTTGCATAAAAAAATTTCATGACTCTTATTGAAGATTACACCTTTGCAATGTTTTTTCCTGTATAGGGGATCTATTTAGATTTAAAAATGCCCAAAATTTTTCATTACTGAACTGGTATGACTAATATTTGGTTGAATTTGTCTAAGTGAAAATCTGGGTTAAAATGGTGACAGTTGGGTGATAAGTCATGAAATCATAAAAGTTACAGTTTTCTCAAGAACTACTGATCATAGCCTTTTGATATTTGGTACACAGCATCAGCATGGGTTCCTCCTGTCTAGTTTGATTTGATTTCAGGTCTGTCGCTTATCTACTTGCTGTAGGAGGAAGTCTAACACATAACCAACATAACCAAATCGTTTGTTTCATCATGATTTGTGAAAATCCTACTTATTTGCACCAAATACCCCAGAGACCCACTTCATGTTGGCAAGCTTAGTTTGATTCAAAGTGCTTTATAAATAATTTACAATATGTCAATAAATGTTCAAACCCTTGAATAAATTAACTACACAGTTTTTCATAATCAAAATTTTACGTAATTTTCAAAAGCTTATCCTGCTACAATTTTCACGTAGATATTTGTTTAACTTCTAGCAGATATTTTTTTCAGCTAGACATTGTTGAGATTTGTTGTAAATAAAAATCAATATGACGGTACACTACGTAGCAATCTGTATTATAAATCGTCTTACAATAGCAGCAGAAAAACTCTCCTAAGGAATAATAACACAATATTCTAAAATAATGTTTCACAAATCATTTCTAAATGTAGTGTCTGTGGTTTGTGTCTTATATATCGACGTGTGGTAGAATTATATTCCTAGGGGACTTCAGGGTTTTCCTAGATCGTAGTTAGGGTGAAAATATTTAAGCAAGGCTGGCATGGATGGCACAAAGCTTATACTGTTGTTTCATTATTATTCGTGGGTTACCAATTTTCGTGGTTTTCGAGGATGGCCTTGACCCAAGATATTTGATACTTCGCAAAAATGCAATTTAGCATTTTTCCCTATGCTGTAGACTGTAGAACCATGAATTTAAGAATCCATGAACTTGATACCTTGTTATCAACCCACGAAAATTGGTACCCACAAAAATAAATGAATCCACAGTAGCTAGGTGTATGTTGAGAATTTAGATTTTTCTCAAACATCTTAGAAATCAAATACAAGTGTTGTGATTCAATGATTTGCCACTGCCTTTAGTTGTAAGAATTTCATTGTTTCAAATCCTATACATGTATATATGTAATTTAAACCTTGGCTAAATACAGAGCCATTCAATTATGAATGTTCTGAAGATTGTGTATGATCCATGTATTATGAAATACCTATGACCTGCATACAAAAGTGGTGGGACACAGTCATAGATATTAGCACAGGGCTGAGCAAATACCATTAATAAGTAGCCCACCTGAAAAAAATTGTTTAGTCCTGTTAATTTTAGCAACTTTTGTAACACATTCTTAATAGAATACTTCAAAATCATAGACTGAGTCCTGTAAATCCAAATCCTACCTTCCATAAAACACGGGACAAGTAGTTTGTTTTTGCTGTTTGTCCATCACACCTTGTGTTTGGTTTTAGCTAATTTCTTGAAACCCTTAAGTCAAATCTTCATGCTCATTTCTACATTTATTGACTATAACAAGCACAAGACACTACAGCAAAAATTACACAAATGCAGCAAAGAAAAATGTATTATTAAAGACAGGTTTTCATTTAAAACCGTTTACAAAACGCTCAGAAATGTAGAGGAAAGACGATAATGAAAAATGGAATAAGTGTACGTGACACAACCAACATTAAGAGACAGCAATTTAAAAAGATTTCAATGGAAAACAGACAGCAGTCTTCAACATAACATGAGGTTGCTGCATTGGCCAAAGACTTAAAATACAATACATGAAATTCACTACCAATTCCAAAAGGAAACTTTAAATACACTCTAGATTATTAAGGGTTGGTTAAGACAGTTTTTACTGCAATTGAAATGTTGTGTTCTTGATCTTTTTCAGCCCATTGCTTACGATGGATTTAAAAAATTCATGGATATATACATGGAAGCAGAAATCCCTGAGGAGCTGTGCAAACATTTGTTCCTCTCCCTAATGAAGAAGCCACACACCATCCCTCAGCCACCTACTGCCACCACTGGTAAGGACTTTCACCATGTCAAAGACGTAGCCGCCGTGACGGCCACAACAACAGTGTGTGCCCCCATAACTCATCTGGGGGCAGACATGCATATGGATAAAAGTGATAAACACCAAGGTTTTGTGGAAAAAATTCACGGTTTGACAGAAAAGCTTCACGGATTAGGTCACCATGGCGAAAAAGGTCATAGTCGCCATGACAGCGGAGAGTCTGGGAAACGTAGTCGTGCAGGTATCCCAAGATGCAAATCTGACAGCATGTTCTCTAGATGTAGTCGACATACAGATATATACATGTGTACTTTCTTACTTTGAGGAATGGGTGTCTTTCTAGCCTTTTTTTCTGTTGTATATTTTTCAATTTTCTGCATGGCTGTTTTGGAGTTTTTTATAGAATTTTTTCATATCATTTGAAGGTATTGAGTCTTTTAGATGTAACATTCATTTTGCATGTTTGGAATTTTATAAAACTAGTTAGTGCTCAAATATTCATGGAAAAGGGTATCTGGCACCAATTCAAATATTAATGCAAAGAAATCAAAATGTCTATTTAAATATTTTACTGTCATTAAAACCCCCAAAACGACAAAATTTGAAGACAGTTGAAAACATTGCATATTACAAGAATAAAACAAACAGCCAAATAAAATGTGGGGATAATAGGATCTTAATGTTGGGATAATAGGATCTTAATGTTTTGGTATTTTCAAGCTCTGCCTCTACACTGAAAATTTAACACTTGTCATAAATTTTATGATTGCTGGTTATTACTCTTGAATGAATTCTGCTCCACTATTTACTAGGTTCAACTTCGGCATCAACACATCCAGCGGTAGCAGTCACTGCCAACCCTGCAATCGAGAAATCTTTGGCTGCTGGGGATGACTCTACACCTGATGCCTCTAATCACTCAAGATCTTCATCTAAAAAGTCCAACCATAGCGTCAATACAATTCATAATGGTGAGTCTAAAGTCCAACCATAGAGTCAATACAATTCATAATGGTGAGTCTGGAAAGTCCAACCATAGCGTCAATACAATTCATAATGGTGAGTCTGGAAAGTCAAACCATAGCGTCAATACAATTCATAATGGTGAGTCTAAAAGTCCAACCATAGCGTCCATACAATTCATAATGGTAAGTCTGGAAAGTCAAACCATAGCGTCAATACAATTCATAATGGTGAGTCTGGAAAGTCCAACCATAGCGTCAATACAATTCATAATGGTGAGTCTAAAAGTCCTACCTTAGCGTCAATACAATTCATAATGGTGAGTCAGGAAAGTCAAACCATAGCGTCAATACAATTCATAATGGTGAGTCTAAAAGTCCTACCTTAGCGTCAATACAATTCATAATGGTGAGTCTCGAAAGTCCAACCATAGCGTCAATACAATTCATAATGGTGAGTCTAAAAGTCTAACCATAACGTCAATACAATTCATTTGGTGAGTCTAAAATCTAACCATAGTGTCAAGACAATTCATAATGGTGAGACTAAAAGTCCAACCATACGCCAATACAATTCATAATGGTGAGTCTAAAAAGTCCAACCATAGCGTCAATACAATTCATAATGGTGAGTCTAAAAGTCCAACCATAGCGTCAATACAATTCATAATGGTGAGTCTAAAAGTCCAACCATAGTGTCAATACAATTCATAATGGTGAGTCTAAAAAGTCCAACCATAGCGTCAATACAATTCATAATAGTGAGTCTAAAAAGTCCAACCATAGCGTCAATACAATTCATAATGGTGAGTCTAAAATCCAACCATAGTGTCAATACAATTCATAATGGTGAGTCCCGAAAGTCCAACCATAGCATCAATACAATTCATAATGGTGAGTCTAAGATTCCAACCATAGTGTCAATACAATTCATAATGGTGAGTCTCGAAAGTCCAACCATAGCGTCAATACATTTCATAATGGTGAGTCTTAAAAGTCCAACCATAGTGTCAATACAATTCATAATGGTGAGTCTAAAAAGTCCAACCATAGCGTCAATACAATTCATAATGGTGAGTCAAAAAGTCCAACCATAGCGTCAATACAATTCATAATGGTGAGTCTTAAAGTCCAACCAAAGCGTCAATACATTTCATAATGGTGAGTCTGAAATCCAACCATAGCGTCAATACAATTCATAATGGTGAGTCTAAATGTCAAACCATAGTGTCAATACAATTCACAATGGTGAGTCTTAAAAGTCCAACCATAGTGTCAATACAATTCACAATGGTGAGTCCTAAAAGTCCAACCAAAGCGTCAATACAATTCATAATGGTGAGTCTAAAAAGTCCAACCATAGCATCAATACAATTCATAATGGTGAGTCTAAAAAGTCCAACCATAGCATCAATACAATTCATAATGGTGAGTCTAAAAAGTCCAACCATAGTGTCAATACAATTCACAATGGTGAGTCTTAAAAGTCCAACCATAGTGTCAATACAATTCACAATGGTGAGTCTTAAAAGTCCAACCATAGTGTCAATACAATTCACAATGGTGAGTCCTAAAAGTCCAACCAAAGCGTCAATACAATTCATAATGGTGAGTCTAAAAAGTCCAACCATAGCATCAATACAATTCATAATGGTGAGTCTAAAAAGTCCAACCATAGAGTCAATACAATTCATAATGGTGAGTCTAAAAAGTCCAACCATAGAGTCAATACAATTCATAATGGTGAGTCTAAAAAGTCCAACCATAGCGTCAATACAATTCATAATGGTGAGTCAAAAAGTCCAACCATAGCGTCAATACAATTCATAATGGTGAGTCTTAAAGTCCAACCAAAGCGTCAATACATTTCATAATGGTGAGTCTGAAATCCAACCATAGCGTCAATACAATTCATAATGGTGAGTCTAAATGTCAAACCATAGCGTCAATACAATTCATAATGGTGAGTCTGGAAAGTCCAACCATAGCGTCAATACAATTCATAATGGTGAGTCTAAAAGTCCAACCATAGCATCAATACAATTCATAATGGTGAGTCTCGAAAGTCCAACCATAGCGTCAATACAATTCATAATGGTGAGTTTCGAAAGTCCAACCATAGCGTCAATACAATTCATAATGGTGAGTCTCGAAAGTCCAACCATAGCGTCAATACAATTCATAATGGTGAGTCTCTAAAGTCCAACCATAGCGTCAATACAATTCATAATGGTGAGTCTAAAAAGTCCAACCATAGCGTCAATACAATTCATAATGGTGAGTCTAAAAGTCCAACCATAGCGTCAATACAATTCATAATGGTGAGTCTTAAAGTCCAACCAAAGCGTCAATACATTTCATAATGGTGAGTCTTAAAGTCCAACCAAAGCGTCAATACAATTCATAACGGTGAGTCTAAGATCCAACCATAGCATCAAAACAATTCATAATGGTGAGTCTAAGATCCAACCATGGCATCAATACAATTCATAATGGTGATTCTAAGATCCAACCATAGCATCAATACAATTCATAATGGTGAGTCTAAAAGTCCAACCATAGCCTCAATACAATTCATAATGGTGAGTCTAAAATCCAACCATAGCGTCAATACAATTCATAATGGTGATTCTAAGATCCAACCATAGCGTCAATACAATTCATAATGGTGAGTCTAAAAGTCCAATCATAGCGTCAATACAATTCATAATGGTGAGTCTAAAATCCAACCATAGCATCAATACAATTCATAATGATGAGTCTAAAAGTCCAACCATAGCGTCGATACAATTCATAATGGTGAGTCTAAAAAGTCCAACCATAGCGTCAATACAATTCATAATGGTGAGTCTAAAAAGTCCAACCATAGCATCAATACAATTCATAATGGTGAGTCTAAAAAGTCCAACCATAGAGTCAATACAATTCATAATGGTGAGTCTAAAAAGTCCAACCATAGCGTCAATACAATTCATAATGGTGAGTCTAAAAGTCCAGCCATAGTGTCAATACAATTCATAATGGTGAGTCTAAAAAGTCCAACCATAGCGTCAATACAATTCATAATGGTGAGTCTAAAATCCAACCATAGCGTCAATACAATTCATAATAGTGAGTCTAAAAAGTCCAACCATAGCATCAATACAATTCACAATGGTGAGTCTAAAAAGTCCAACCATAGTGTCAATACAATTCACAATGGTGAGTCTTAAAAGTCCAACCATAGTGTCAATACAATTCACAATGGTGAGTCTTAAAAGTCCAACCATAGTGTCAATACAATTCACAATGGTGAGTCCTAAAAGTCCAACCAAAGCGTCAATACAATTCATAATGGTGAGTCTAAAAAGTCCAACCATAGCATCAATACAATTCATAATGGTGAGTCTAAAAAGTCCAACCATAGAGTCAATACAATTCATAATGGTGATTCTAAAAAGTCCAACCATAGAGTCAATACAATTCATAATGGTGAGTCTAAAAAGTCCAACCATAGAGTCAATACAATTCATAATGGTGAGTCTAAATGTCAAACCATAGCGTCAATACAATTCATAATGGTGAGTCTTAAAGTCCAACCATAGCGTCAATACAATTCATAATGGTGAGTCTAAAAGTCCAACCATAGCATCAATACAATTCATAATGGTGAGTCTCGAAAGTCCAACCATAGCGTCAATACAATTCATAATGGTGAGTCTCGAAAGTCCAACCATAGCGTCAATACAATTCATAATGGTGAGTCTCGAAAGTCCAACCATAGCGTCAATACAATTCATAATGGTGAGTCTCTAAAGTCCAACCATAGCGTCAATACAATTCATAATGGTGAGTCTAAAAAGTCCAACCATAGCGTCAATACAATTCATAATGGTGAGTCTAAAAGTCCAACCATAGCGTCAATACAATTCATAATGGTGAGTCTTAAAGTCCAACCAAAGCGTCAATACATTTCATAATGGTGAGTCTTAAAGTCCAACCAAAGCGTCAATACAATTCATAACGGTGAGTCTAAGATCCAACCATAGCATCAAAACAATTCATAATGGTGAGTCTAAGATCCAACCATGGCATCAATACAATTCATAGTTTCTGAACTAAAAACAGATGCACATGAAATTATAAGAAAAGATATTGATTTAGCAAATACATTTAATAATTTCTTTTCATCGTGCATTGAAAATTTAAGAAATAGTAAAGGCAACCAAAATATCTCATTCACAAATGAAAGTCTTGATATGTTTATTAAAAGAAGGCTAAATCAATCTAATCATGATAAATTTGTAATCCCTCCTGTTCATACAACTGAGGTTTTCAATGAGCTTACAAAACTAAATGTTAATAAGTCTTCAGGAACAGATAATATTGGTCCCAAAATATTGAAGTTATGTGCTGCGCATATTGCCTCTCCGTTAACATATATTTTTAATAGAATAATTGATACAGGTATTTTCCCATCTGTGTTAAAAAATGCTAAGGTGACTCCAATTTATAAAAATGGTGACAAAAAACTTCCAACAAATTACCGACCAATTTCTGTTTTACCAACAATCTCAAAACTTCTAGAGAAACATGTGTCAAATCATATGTATAAATATTTGACAAAATACAAATTATTACACCCTGCTCAGTCAGGTTTCCGCCCAAACCACTCTTGTCAAACAGCTCTTATCAATATTGTTGATAAATGGTTACATGAAATGAACAATGGAAACATCAATTTGGCCGTATTTCTGGATTTTAGAAAAGCATTTGATGTTGTTGATCATACATTATTATGTCAGAAACTTAAGTTATATGGGTTTTCTCAAAATGCTCTCATGTTTTTTAAATCATATTTAACCAATAGAACCCAGCAAGTAAAGATTGGAAGTTCTTATTCTGAACAGAACCTTATTAAATATGGTGTTCCTCAAGGCTCTATTATTGGGCCCCTTTTATTTGTTATTTACATAAATGACCTCCCATTATCAATTAAAAATTGTATAACGGATTTATATGCTGATGACACCACCTTACATAAGTCTGGTAAAGATCTGGAAGATCTTCAAGCCAAAGTCCAGCAAGACTTGATAAATGTTGAACAATGGTGTGAAAAAAACAACATGTTTATTAATACTGAAAAAACCAAATGTATGCTTATTGGCACTAAACAAAGACAGATCTCTTTAAACAACCAGCCATTGGCGCTTTTAATTAATTCTGAAATTTTAAAATTTTCAGAATGTGAAAAACTGTTAGGTGTGAAAATTGATAAAAATCTTAGTTGGAAGGGCCAAATTGACAATATTTGTAAAAACATTTCTTCAAGAATTTACCTATTAATAAAAATAAAGAAATTTTTAAACCATGCTGCTAGAAATACTTTCTATAATGGGTATATCCTCCCTTTAATTGACTATTGCTGTGTTGTGTGGGGTGGGTGTGGAATTGATTTACTGTCAAGAATAGTTAAACTTCAAAAAAGAGCTGCTAGAGTAATTCTAGATGCTGATCCCTTTGCACCATCAGAACCTTTATTTAAAAAACTAGGCTGGATGACTGCCGACAAGCGAATCAAGTATCATAAATACTTGCTTATGCATAAAATTATAAATGATGATGCTCCAGTTTATCTTACAAGCATGTTTAATTTTTCTGATAACCCATACCTTTTAAGAAATAATGACTCAATGAAAAAATTGATTGTTCCAAGACCAAAAATTGAGATGTACAAGCAATCATTCTTATATTCTGGTTCAATTTTATGGAATGATTTACCCACAACCTTTCATAATGTACCAAACAAAAATCTGTTCAAAACAAAAATAAGGAAATTTTTACAATCACATATTTAGATGTTTAGGGAAAACAATTAACTTTTGTATTGCATTGAATGATAAAGCTGATTGATTGTATTGTTCTTATCATAATGAATATTTTAATGTTCACTTTTATATTATAAATGTACTTTTGCAATTTGTATTGAGGGCCTCAGGGAAGATTGGTTGTAAAACTAACTGTGTAACCCTCTTGAAATAAAGAATTTACTTACTTACTTACTTACTTACTTACTCATAATGGTGATTCTAAGATCCAACCATAGCATCAATACAATTCATAATGGTGAGTCTAAAAGTCCAACCATAGCCTCAATACAATTCATAATGGTGAGTCTAAAATCCAACCATAGCGTCAATACAATTCATAATGGTGATTCTAAGATCCAACCATAGCGTCAATACAATTCATAATGGTGAGTCTAAAAGTCCAACCATAGCGTCGATACAATTCATAATGGTGAGTCTAAAAAGTCCAACCATAGCGTCAATACAATTCATAATGGTGAGTCTAAGATCCAACCATGGCATCAATACAATTCATAATGGTGATTCTAAGATCCAACCATAGCATCAATACAATTCATAATGGTGAGTCTAAAAGTCCAACCATAGCCTCAATACAATTCATAATGGTGAGTCTAAAATCCAACCATAGCGTCAATACAATTCATAATGGTGATTCTAAGATCCAACCATAGCGTCAATACAATTCATAATGGTGAGTCTAAAAGTCCAATCATAGCGTCAATACAATTCATAATGGTGAGTCTAAAATCCAACCATAGCATCAATACAATTCATAATGATGAGTCTAAAAGTCCAACCATAGCGTCGATACAATTCATAATGGTGAGTCTAAAAAGTCCAACCATAGCGTCAATACAATTCATAATGGTGAGTCTAAAAAGTCCAACCATAGCATCAATACAATTCATAATGGTGAGTCTAAAAAGTCCAACCATAGAGTCAATACAATTCATAATGGTGAGTCTAAAAAGTCCAACCATAGCGTCAATACAATTCATAATGGTGAGTCTAAAAGTCCAGCCATAGTGTCAATACAATTCATAATGGTGAGTCTAAAAAGTCCAACCATAGCGTCAATACAATTCATAATGGTGAGTCTAAAATCCAACCATAGCGTCAATACAATTCATAATAGTGAGTCTAAAAAGTCCAACCATAGCATCAATACAATTCACAATGGTGAGTCTAAAAAGTCCAACCATAGTGTCAATACAATTCACAATGGTGAGTCTTAAAAGTCCAACCATAGTGTCAATACAATTCACAATGGTGAGTCTTAAAAGTCCAACCATAGTGTCAATACAATTCACAATGGTGAGTCCTAAAAGTCCAACCAAAGCGTCAATACAATTCATAATGGTGAGTCTAAAAAGTCCAACCATAGCATCAATACAATTCATAATGGTGAGTCTAAAAAGTCCAACCATAGAGTCAATACAATTCATAATGGTGAGTCTAAAAAGTCCAACCATAGAGTCAATACAATTCATAATGGTGAGTCTAAAAAGTCCAACCATAGAGTCAATACAATTCATAATGGTGAGTCTAAATGTCAAACCATAGCGTCAATACAATTCATAATGGTGAGTCTTAAAGTCCAACCATAGCGTCAATACAATTCATAATGGTGAGTCTAAAAGTCCAACCATAGCATCAATACAATTCATAATGGTGAGTCTCGAAAGTCCAACCATAGCGTCAATACAATTCATAATGGTGAGTCTCGAAAGTCCAACCATAGCGTCAATACAATTCATAATGGTGAGTCTCGAAAGTCCAACCATAGCGTCAATACAATTCATAATGGTGAGTCTCTTAAGTCCAACCATAGCGTCAATACAATTCATAATGGTGAGTCTAAAAAGTCCAACCATAGCGTCAATACAATTCATAATGGTGAGTCTAAAAGTCCAACCATAGCGTCAATACAATTCATAATGGTGAGTCTTAAAGTCCAACCAAAGCGTCAATACATTTCATAATGGTGAGTCTTAAAGTCCAACCAAAGCGTCAATACAATTCATAACGGTGAGTCTAAGATCCAACCATAGCATCAAAACAATTCATAATGGTGAGTCTAAGATCCAACCATGGCATCAATACAATTCATAATGGTGATTCTAAGATCCAACCATAGCATCAATACAATTCATAATGGTGAGTCTAAAAGTCCAACCATAGCCTCAATACAATTCATAATGGTGAGTCTAAAATCCAACCATAGCGTCAATACAATTCATAATGGTGATTCTAAGATCCAACCATAGCGTCAATACAATTCATAATGGTGAGTCTAAAAGTCCAACCATAGCGTCGATACAATTCATAATGGTGAGTCTAAAAAGTCCAACCATAGCGTCAATACAATTCATAATGGTGAGTCTAAAATCCAACCATAGCGTCAATACAATTCATAATGGTGAGTCTAAAATCCAACCATAGCATCAATACAATTCATAATGATGAGTCTAAAAGTCCAACCATAGCGTCGATACAATTCATAATGGTGAGTCTAAAAAGTCCAACCATAGCGTCAATACAATTCATAATGGTGAGTCTAAAAAGTCCAACCATAGCGTCAATACAATTCATAATGGTGAGTCTAAAAGTCCAACCATAGCGTCAATACAATTCATAATGGTGAGTCTTAAAGTCCAATCATAGCGTCAATACAATTCATAATGGTGAGTCTAAGAGTCCAACCATAGCGTCAATACAATTCATAATGGTGAGTCTCGAAAGTCGAACCATAGCGTCAATACAATTCATAATGGTGAGTCTAAAAGTCCAACCATAGCGTCAATACAATTCATAATGGTGAGTCTAAAATGTCCAACCATAGCGTCAATACAATTCATAATGGTGAGTCTAAAATCCAACCATAGCGTCAATACAATTCATAATGGTGAGTCTAAGAGTCCAACCATAGCGTCAATACAATTCATAATGGTGAGTCTCGAAAGTCCAACCATAGCGTCAATACAATTCATAATGGTGAGTCTAAAAGTCCAACCATAGCGTCAATACAATTCATAATGGTGAGTCTAAAATGTCCAACCATAGCGTCAATACAATTCATAATGGTGAGTCTAAAATCCAACCATAGCGTCAATACAATTCATAATGGTGAGTCTAAAATGTCCAACCATAGCGTCAATACAATTCATAATGGTGAGTCTAAAAGTCCAACCATAGCGTCAATACAATTCATAATGGTGAGTCTAAAAAGTCCAACCATAGCGTCAATACAATTCATAATGGTGAGTCAAAAAGTCCAACCATAGCGTCAATACAATTCATAATGGTGAGTCTGGAAAGTCCAACCATAGCGTCAATACAATTCATAATGGTGAGTCTGGAAAGTCCAACCATAGCGTCAATACAATTCATAATGGTGAGTCTAAAAGTCCAACCATAGCGTCAATACAATTCATAATGGTGAGTCTAAAAGTCCAACCATAGCGTCAATACAATTCATAATGGTGAGTCTAAAAGTCCAACCATAGGGTCAATACAATTCATAATGGTGAGTCTAAGATTCCAACCATAGCGTCAATACGATTCATGATGGTGAGTCTAAAAGTCCAACCATAGCGTCAATACAATTCATAATGGTGAGTCTAAGATGTCCAATCATAGCATCAATACAATTCATAATGGTGAGTCAAAAAAGTCCAACCATAGCGTCAATACAATTCATAATGGTGAGTCTAAAAGTCCAGCCATAGTGTCAATACAATTCATAATGGTGAGTCTTAAAGTCCAACCATAGCGTCAATACAATTCATATTGGTGAGTCTAAGATTCCAATCATAGCGTCAATACAATTCATAATGGTGAGTCTTAAAGTCCAACCATAGCGTCAATACAATTCATAATGGTGAGTCTAAAAGTCCAGCCATAGTGTCAATACAATTCATAATGGTGAGTCTTAAAGTCCAACCAAAGCGTCAATACAATTCATAATGGTGAGTCTCGAAATTCCAACCATAGCGTCAATACAATTCATAATGGTGAGTCTAAAACCTAATCATAGCGTCAATACAATTCATAATGGTGAGTCTTAAAAGTCCAACCATAGTGTCAATACAATTCATAATGGTGAGTCTAAAAAGTCCAACCATAGCGTCAATACAATTCACAATGGTGAGTCTAAAAAGTCCAACCATAGCGTCAATACAATTCATAATGGTGAGTCTAAAATCCAACCAAAGCGTCAATACAATTCATAATGGTGAGTCTAAAAGTCCAACCATAGCGTCAATACAATTCATAATGGTGAGTCTAAAAAGTCCAACCATAGCCCCAATACAACTCATAATGGTGAGTCTAAAAGTCCAATCATAGTGTCAATACAATTCATAGTGGTTGGGTTATAATCAGAGATACATGTACTTGTACATTTTAAAAGGTCAAAAGATACATGTACATTTAAAAAAGGTCAAATCTTAGTATTCATAAAATATTTGAACACCACATGTACAATGTATGTACAAGTTGCATTTTTGTGTTAAAGAAATAAGTTCACAATGGACAATTATGGTCCTGAATTTGATCAGGTATTTAACCAGGTTTTATAGTGCTGATTTCAAGCAATCATAAAATAAGAGGACAGTATAATCATGATTATGTTAAAGTCTCTGTGTGTTTGGTGATGTTTCTTTCTGTCTGTCTGTTAGTCTGTTCACTAATGGTTTCCAGATAGAAGCTTTAAAATGCTTTTATGGAATTTAATGAAATTAAATTTCAATTGCAAATCTGTTTGATTCTTCGCAAAATCAAAGATCTAATGCTCTTAAATAATCCAAGTCAAGCATATGATAATCTTGGTAAATATGGCAGTGTCAAATTGATGACAGGTTTTTTTTTAATGGAAGAAATGGGTTTCTTTTTAAAAGTGTTTTCTTTATTTTGAAATTCTATATTCTATATTTAAAAGGAATAGCTAGATTTTTTGTCAACAAAGTGTTTCATTAAGTTTATATAGGGAAGAAACAATTTGTTTTCAAGAAATGTCTTAACAAGAAATTAAACCAATCTAATATATCATGTATATATATTCTGTGGTAGAACAACACATTTTGTGGACAATTTCTCTGTAATATCAATGTTCAATAATCTCCACTGACCAGAATACAAAACCAAACTGTCATCGCAGATTTCTATAAATAGTAACCAAATCGGTGTGGATTATGGGATCTTAGGCCTTTGTTTTACTACTGTTAACAAACTGGATTGCTCTAGTATTGATTTCCGATACGTCAAGCGTCATACGGTACGGCAGAAGTCAGAAGTGATACAGTATTCACTAGGGTTAACAAGGAATCAAATCGTTGGTAAATGAATGAACTCCCGTTTAAGATAACGAATTGTCCATTTATATCCTTCCCTTGTCATAATTCTGACAACTTTACTACGAAATTAACCGTCAATTTCCTGATATTCATATATTGGAGATGAAATTGGAGAACTCAAATTAATACCAATCTGATCTCCAATGTTTTTAGTCATGGCAGCAAACGTAAGAATTATTTGGTATGGAATTGTCTTTTTGTTATGATGATTTATGAGGTCACATTGTTTACCAATTAATTACTTTGAATTTCTGTAAAAGTATAAGAAATTTAAAGCAACATGAATGAAATATTTTCGTATTTTAATTGGAGTTTTAAAAAGAAATCTTTAGTTTTGAAACAAATTTTAATGTTATGGACACAATAAACTCTTTGATTACATATAATGACCCCTGCATGGAGGATGCTGAAGGTCTAGCTATAGTTTATACTTAGTCTGTCTGTCTGTCCATCCATAATTATAATGAATCCCTTTAATTTCAAAACTATTATAGGTACTGTGCCAATCTTTAGATTTTCACAGTGATGTAGTAAACATACTTTTGGAGGATTCTCATATTCCCCTTTTTGTCTGTTTTCTAATCAGGGGCTCATATTAACATATGAGAGCAAAAGGTCCAGGACTAGTTCTATGTGAAAAGTCCACCAGACGTTATTAAAAAAGTCCTCAATATAAGCTAATGTAACTGCATGCTAGTCTAGGACTTTTGTAAAAAGATTTTGAAAGGTCTCTGGTCTCAGAATGAGTGCTAATTATTACCTTTGTTTATTATTACACTGAAATAAATATTGGGTAGAGTGTTCGGGTAGCTCTTGTAAATATTTTTTTTTGTAAAAATGACCCTGCCTGCCTGCATCTCAAAGTTTTTCTTGTCTGAATTTGAAATCAACTGGAGCATCTGATGGTTATTTATATATGACAATCTGTATTCAGATTAGCAATATTGATTGTAAGATATAGAGCTAATGGCAGATTTATTACCATCGTACATGGCGATTTATTTAATGTAAATATTTGTAATTAACACTCTCTTCTAGTCTATATTAGGGTGACATCCCTAATCAGTGTTATTGTCTCTCCGTAGCATTATTCCAATCTGTTCTGTATAGAAACTACACAAGTCAAACACCATTGGTAGACAAAGGTTAGAAATTAACAGAATCAGAATGAGGGTCTTGTGGAAATGTCTGTGTATTGATCTTTGCTATCATGATTAAATGTTACTATTTATAGAAGTCATGTTAAGCAATCTGTTTTTATGATCATTATTCAGTATCAATTCACAATCCTAGTGCATTTTGAACATAATTGTAATAAAAGTTGGTTGAATCCCTTTATGATAATTGTTAGAGCTTTGTTAATCCATCTGTTGTGAACATTAGAATTTTATATTTTATGCAAATCCACCATTTTATTTTGGAAAAACTCAGATTTATGCCTTTTTATCCTCAGATTCTCTTTATGTTCAAGCTGACAATTTGAAAACTTGAGAAAAAAAAACTAACTTTGTTAAATTTATTTTACAATCCAAAGTTGGTGGGCTTAGAGGGGGGGGGGGTGTCGTCTGGCGGGCAAGGAAAAAATTTGCGTAACAGTTTTTCTCAGCAACTTCTAACCACAGCCTTTAGATATTTGGTATGCAGCAGCATTATCATGGGATCCCATAACGTGGGATTCGATTTCAGGTCTGTGGCTCATATACTTCCTGTTAAACCTAATCCGGCCATTTATGTCTTTGACCCATTTTCTAAGAATTGTTAAGTTAAAGATTACTATATAATCTTTAATAAGTATACAATACACATCCTACACGGCAGTAATATAAAAACCACAATGTAAAATATCCAGCAGCATTTGATGTGATCAGTGGTCACTGCTAACCATCTTGCATTGGCCTAACCTTGAAAGAAATATCATTATTCAAATTAAGTTCTAAAATTATCCATGAAAGACCATTACTGCTAATGGAGAACATCCAGCAGCCTTCAATGCCACAGTATGAGAGCCGGTGGTGTAGTGGTTAACACGTCGGGCTTCTAACACCAAGGTTCGTGGTTCGATCCTCGTCAAGGGTGAAAATTGCATGAACCAATTTACCGACTCTCTCTTGACACCATTTGCGAGGATGGTCTCAAGGAATGATGCTAGTCCTTTGGAAGGGACAAAATAAAGGTTGTCCCGTGTATGTGGAGAGCAATAACCCATGCATGTTAAAGACCCCTTTGTAGAGTTCGATAAGAGTATGCTCAATGGGGGCCGCTGCAAAGGCCACACTCGCAAACTGCTAGCTGGAGAGGGATTTACATAAGCATTAAGCTTGTTTCCCAATCCAGGATAAATAAATATGTTTAAACTAATGCCACAAGTGGTCACCATATTACAAAAGCAATCCTAATCATAACTGATTAATGAACATTTTAACATTAAGGTATAAAGGCCGATATTCTGCTGTTGTTTTTAATATTTTATTCATATCTCCTCAGGGCTGTGTGAATAATCTATATCAAGTTATAAATATATGGGCAGTAATTACATATTTGAATTTAGATATATCTTAACATCTAATAATTTGACGCCCCTGCATTTTTAATGTCAGCATGCAATGTTACAGAGTTGGTTAGAGGGTGTTTAATCAATTATTTTTGTTTCGTTTATAAAAGTTAAAGAGAACAAATTTTATTGGTCCAGTCTTAAAAATTCTGTCTAACATTGGGATATTTAACTGTGTTAAGGTTAGAATTTTTTAGAAAATTATAGCCAGCCCTGGATTCCTTTTCTGCCAGTATTCCTTGAATGGTAGTCAGTTGAGTTATTGGGGGACGTACTGTTTTAATGATGTTTATCTGTCTGCCTCAGTTTTTCTTTCAGCTTCCCTGAAACTACTCAACAGAATATGAAAATTGGTATGACAAGCCAAAACTCCATCTAGTAGTGCATATAACAAGGAAATTTTGAAAAAGTTATTGTCCTGATCTTGGACATCCTTTATGTGCATTCTTGCCCTAGTTTCCCATCAAACAGGAGGGTGCAGAGCACCTGCACACCAATCTGTATCTACCAAGTACTTTTGAAGTTATTTCCTGCTACCATATTTCTGTTTAATATAAAATTTAGGAGTATTTTTGGCCGGATACCACTAGTGAAAATCTGGGTTATAATATGGTGAATGTCGGGCAGGCGGGCAGGCGGGGAAAAAACTTTCCTAACAGTTTTTTCAGCAACTACTTATCACAGCCATTTGATATTTGGTATACAGCATCAGGGTGGGGTAACAGTGGGATTCGATTTCAGTTCTATTGCTCATCTACTTCCTGTTTAACAAAATCTGGCCATTTCTGTCTTCATTTTCCTATATTTATCAACCCCTTTATCTTAGCTTGTTGTTCTTGGTCAGATTTTGACGTTTATGGAATACAAATACATGTTATAATCCTACATTATCTGTATTTTTTGTACAATAAAGCCCTGATCTGGTCAGAATTTATCTACTTAATGATGATTTTAGTCGTATAAATACAAAAGATCATTTGTAATTTACATGTATATAATAGGGATGAGCTTATACATGTGACTTTTTTCATCCTGTGTTAGTGGAAAAATAAAAATCATCTAATCTAGTTTTATAATGAAACTTTATATTTATCTTTTATTTTATATGGATAGATTTGTGAACATGTGACTTTCCTTCAATTTGTGTTTGAAGAAGGAAATTAGATAACTTTTAAATACAATGTATTCTTGGCCAGATTTCATAAAGTAAAATTCAAGGGTTATTAAATTAGATGTTGGGCAGCAGTGGCGGATCCAAGGGGGGGGGGTTCCAGGGGTCGGAATCCCCCCTTTCCTCCGATTTAAAAAAAAATTTATGTAGATTTTCAGCAAAATTGAAAATTGGTCTGGAACACCCCCCCCCCCTCCCCCCCCCTCTTTGGCCCACAGAACCCAGTATGTGGAACCCCCTCTTTCGAAAATTTCTGGATCCGCCCCTGGGCAGTGTGGGTGCAGAAGAATATTTTCTCAACAGTTTTCTCAGCTGAAGTTCAATCACAGAGTCCTGATATTTGGTATCTTACATTATCATTTGGTCTCATAGCATGGAATTCATTTTCAAGTGTACATGGAATTTGATAATTTTAATTCCAGGCCTTGAAAAGTCATGGAATAAGTAAATTCAGGCAAAAGTCATGGAATTTCTGACAAGATATGCATGACAATAAACAAGATGGATCAGATTTCTATTAAGACTACATTTAAGTAATAGATAAGTTATAGAAATGAATTTTTAATAGCAATTTTTTTTAAACGAAGAGTAAAAATACACATAATTAGATTTATACTAAAACCGCTATGATAATTGTTAGAAATGGGTCATGGAAAATGGTTAAAACATCGTTGAAAAGTCATGGAAAAGTCATGAATTTTTGGAAAGAAAAAAGGGTGGGAACCCTGTAATGAGCATGCACTACTTACAGACTCAATTTGATTTGTCTCTCATATATGGAATGGTAAAACACCTCCTGAGCTCATTTAATGAGATTTTATTGAGTAAAAGTAGAATTGATCTGGGATTTTGTCATCTTAAGGTTATGAAGCTTGATACATATGCTTATAGCATGCATGTCAAACTTATGTCTCTTGTAAAACTGTGTGTTGTAAAATGTGGTTCCAGAGTTGAAATAACAGCCTGCCCGCCAGCCATAGACTGGTAACTTTTAGACAGGATTGAAATTCATGAAAATTTGACTGGCTATATAGTAAAAACAGGTAGAATTTCAATTCAGGGCTGGTTACTTTTTCAGTGAATTTCCTACCCTGGTGTTTCCTATTTGTTAAATGAAAAGGTCCATAGTAATACATGGATTAAAGAATTGAATTGGTCCTGGTCTTACATACATAAACTTTAAATGTTGGATGTTGAATGAATATAATTTACTGTCAATTGTAATATTCTGCACAAAATTCCATTTCTTGAATCCATGTCTATTCTTCAGAGCAGGTTTTACAATCTGGCCAATATCTGGTCATAGTTAGACAAATGTTAATGATTTACTGTCAATTGGTGATAATATGTGATAATGATTGGGCCATAATTCCTGGTAAAATTGACATTTGTTGGCTTTTTAATGCTATAACTAGATGATGGATCCAACCATTATTAATATTAGAAGTATTTTAGGGCAGCTAAGTTAAATGTCAAGAGAAAAGTTATGATAGAGATAGGATAAATGCAGGTACTGGGGTTCAAATAATCATCTTAAGCAAAATGTTGTAAAAAGGACTATAAAGTCCTCAAATTGCATTTGTAAATCATTTTGACCACCTGACCTTGAATGAAACAACCAAGGGAAAGGGAAAACTTGTCAAAACCCTAAACTGATAGCTAAACTGGCACTTGTTCCATATTCTTTTGTTTTTAATTTTAATATATTAGCAAATCAGAAAAGCATGTGTGGCTTCTGCATGGTCAAAAGTTACAGCCTGAAGACTTTTTAGGGGCAATGACTTACCTTCATTTTGTTTAAAATGACCTTACTTGAAAATTCTTTGAAAACCACCTGCGATGTTAATAGAAATATGCCTTATAAACTACCTAATAAAAATGTTTTTAAAAGCAACTCTGTGACTTTGTATATTGTATGTCAATATATGTCATTAATGGTATAAGTTTTATTCCTGGCTTGGTTCTCGTCCATTCTACTCCTGTTCTCCTGCCGCCTGTCCACCCCCTCTTCCAAACTGGGGCTCCTAAGGGTAAGGATGCTTCTAAAACACATTATGGTCAATTTTAAAGCATATTTTTTATGAGGTTGTGATCTTATACAATGAATTTTACAAGACAGGTTGTTTTAAAATAAAGAGAGGTCAGAAGTTGTCCCTTAAAAGCTGTTAAGGATGGTCACTGTTCATGTTTCAGGATTTCAGTCTGATTTCGGAACTCCTCTAGACTGCCTTTAAATATCGAAGAATTTTTTGGCACACTGACCCCTACTTTTTATGATATTTTCTGATTAAATAGACCTTAACAACCAACTGTATGAAATATTTTGAAATTCTTGATACAACTTCAGGGTTTTTAAGGCCAAAAACGTCACAATGTTAAAGTAAAATCTAGAGGAGTCTGATTTCCCGCCAAATTTTTGAAGTCATTTATCTCAAAAACGAGCACACGGACCTATCATTTTCTTTTTGCTATTTGATTAGGTAAACAATTATCTATCATTTCCACCACATATCATAAAATCTTTGATATAAAAAAGTTCAGGAGTGACCATCCTTAAGTCACAGGTTGCAGTTTTCATGAAGTCAGAAATTCCTTTTTCACTCAGGCAGTTCATTTAGCACCATAGGACCAAAGTCAGGCAAAATTTGGGATAAAATAAATAAATAGGATGAAGGTCATGCAGGAATTAGTCAAAAGAAATGTTTCAAATTATCTGATGAGTCAGGGACAGTCAGAAATTTTGAACTTTGGCGATGACTGAGGTTGTATTTGACCCTGCGAGAGCCTCAAATCTGGAATCAGAGTGGCAGAGCATTGAATTGGATTGATATTCTAAGATATGTTGTTAATGGTATTAGTTGATTAAGCAGAAATGGATCTTTTTTAGAAGAGCATTAGATAATGAAGGTTTTTCCCTCGAAGTTTATGTGGGTGGATAAATCTATACCTTGTACATGTTGTATTCCCTGGATTGTAATGTTAGGCTGAATTTTATAGGGTATAATTCACCATAAAAGCCAACGTAAGGATATTACTTTGAAAAGTGATGTGCTTATCTTTTTGCAATCGGGTAAAATCTGAGCCTTTTAAGCTGTAACTTGTGGGAGGATAAATTTAGAACGACACGTCTGGTTTTCATCATCCTGGGACGTTCTGTCAGATTTATCAATATTTATTGACGATTATTTTTTTGTCTCGTTCCTTGTAATTGAATATCTAAAGTATTATGATATTGTATTTTACCTAAGAAATATATCTTTGATGACATTAATAAGTATGCTGTGCTTTGCTTGTGGACAAGTTTGATATTTGAAACGCATAACATTCGATTTCCTTGTAGTGACTGCAGAGGCTTTAAGAACAGTGAACTTCCATAATTTGCCTGTATCGTTGGTATTTTTGAAATTCCCATTGGTATTTTGGAATTTCAAATTGAGTATTTGGAAATTTGGATATATTTTATTATTGTTTAAACTAACAATTTTCTGATGATACTTGGATGCATGGAAAAGCTGGATTTTGCACAAAAAGCTTAATGCAGATGTGTAGCACAGCAGAAGAATTTCTGAAAAAAATTAAAAACCTTTAAGTATTACATTTTGATATTGAAATTCAATAATGGCAACTGCAACTTCATCACCTAATAAAAGACCTCTGGCTCTAGTACGTAGCCATTTCTATGGTAAGTTCAAAAAGTTGCTGTATCATTAGTATGTAGCCAGTTCTATGGTGTATCATTAACCTCTGTCATTAGTACATAGCCATTTCTATGATAAGTTCAAAGTGTTGCTGTATCATTAACCTCTGTCACTAGTTCATAGCCATTTCTATGGTAAGTTCAAAGTGTTGCTGTATCATTAACCTCTGTCATTAGTACGTAGCCATTTTTATGGTAAGTTCAAAGTGTTGCTGTATCATTCAGTAAAATTGACTATTGCAAATATACTAGAAGTTATGTTGAAATTTTTAGCCAAATTTCACTGAGTGAAAAATCCAGGTTAAAAAATGGTGAATGTCGGGCTGGCGGTGGGTGGGTGGTCACGGGTGGGCAGGGAAGAAATTTTCCTTACAATTTTTTCAGCAACTACTAATCACAGCCACTTGATATAAATATTGGTATACAGCATCAGGGTGGGGTCCCATAACTTGGGATTCGATTTCAGGCCTGTCCCTCACCTACTTCTTGGTAAACGAAATCCGGCCATTTTTGACTTTGACTTAATTTTTTATGCTTATATTTTGTATACTTCCTGTTTTAATAATTTTAAAATTTACTAATTAGATTTACAATTATTTGTTAATAAATAAAGGAAATAACAAAACTACCAAACTTGAATGATCAATCTCATTGTCCAGAGAAAATGACAAAAACAAATCAGTCATACCGGAGAATTGGTGGATCGCAATGGTCCTGACTTGGTACAGGCATTTCAAACGAAATGTGGTGGGTTAAACCAGGTTTTATGGCGCCAAACCTCCCTCTTATATTGCTATCTTAGGGTCTTAGGAAGAAGTAATTGAAATACTGATTACAATGGGCCATTCAAATGTCTAAAGTCCAAAAATGATAGGCAAAACCAGATACCAGTTAAAAACAAAATACAACAACATGAAAAAGCAGTCAGAATATAAAAACACTAAAAGACTGCTTTTATACCATTATTCTATAGTATTAGGTTTTGGTGTGATGTATTTGATTTTAAGTATCACACAAGAGAAATATTAATTGGTCCCATGAATAGGTCATGATGGTTAAAACTGTATAACTGTCATTTCTTACTGTTACCTGATATTTATGGGGCGTTATTTATGAACTTGACAAAGTCGATGTACTTAGTAAATGTCACCATTATAAGGTTTAAAAGAGATTATTAAGTTGCAAATTTTCCCCACCAGTACTGCAAGTTGTGGGTTTTTTTGTCTATCTGTCCATAAAAAATCAGGTTTTCTCAGAATGCAGCCAATTATTGCAATTCTAACAAATATTAGCTAAGCAGGCTATAAGTTACTTAGAAGACATTTTCTTGTGAAAATTTTGCACCAGTTTGGATATTGAGCATGTCTATACATTGAATAGAGCTGAAGTAAATGATCAATTGTAAAAAAAAAAAACTTTTTCCAAGAATGGTCTGTTTTTTTAGTTGTTAAAATTTTATAGCATTGATTCCTTTTTTTTCAGGTCATTCTATAGACTCCTTAGATCCATGGGTTCGCCAGTCCAACTCCTCCCTGTTGAAATCCCCTGTGGAGCTGAAAGCCGTGCGGAATCGCTCCAGTAGTAATGACATTAAAAATGGCCACATGTTCCTCAAAGACCTGGTGTGCTATCTGTCCTTGCTGGAGGCTGGAAGACCAGAGGATAAGCTGGAATGTATGTACACTATATATGTTAGGTCAAAATAAAGGGAATACAGAATTAGAAAACTGGAATGATCAATCCATAAAACTAGACACAAAAAATAATAGTCACAATAAGGCAGACATACCAGACCAGCTGAAGATTGCAATGGTCCTGACTTGGTACAGGAATTTATAAAAAATAATGATATTAAGTCCATGGGACACAGATGCACCCACACCTAAAACATGTAATAGGTCTTGGAGTTCTACATATCTGAAAATTGGAACAATTATGTACAGCTGTATATATGGACTTAAAAGCATGACCCTTTAAAACATGCCCCTTAAGCCACACCAAATTATTTCATAGTTGGTCGGATTTGTGGCGTCTATTTTGGACAAGACTAAAATTATTATTTTCACCACTCCAAACTGATAAAGGCCCACATCCAATTCCTATTTTATTTAAAAAAAATATTAGTCATCTGTCTGTTAACAGAAATGTATCTGAACAAGAACCAGATGGTTTAAATTTGATCGAAAATGACACAGAAAACCATCGGTTATATTCACATGTTGCTGAGGGGAATTAATTTTTTTGGAGACCACTAAGGGGTTATACTTCAATTACCCAACAAACCTTGTTGTCATATTTTATAGTACAGTAAATTTTAAAGGTAACAACAAAATTGCATAACACTAAACATAATAAAACAGGGATAAGAAAAACAATACCAAAAGTCTAAGAACGACAAAACAAGGAAGGCTGTGGTCCTGACTTAGTTCTGACCTTGTCAATAATAATTGTGGGTTTCATGATATCTTTGTTTGGTTAAGAACAATACAGATTGCTTAAAACTTGAACAGATCAAAATTTGATTAATACAAAAGTGGATTTAGCACTTGCCCCCCCCCCTCCACTAAGTGTTTCAAAACAAAATTAGGACCTGTAAAGAACAGCGTCCCAGAAGTTGTTAACGGAAGCACATCTCACAAGTTGAAAATTTCAAGATCCTCAACAGATTACAAAATATTTTAAAATTTGCTGATATGTACCTATACAAATCTGACCCAGAAAATGGACAAACAATATACAATGCCTGCCTAATGACAGTTGACATGTGTTAAAGGCTATTTTTAGATTCGGTGGTCAAGTTTTCACACAATCTAAAACCTTGCTAATTAGATCACATTGTGTTTTGTCATGTTATGATCTATAAACGGGTGAAAAATCTGTCTACTTATGTACAATGATGGTTGAAGAAATGTTATGATTCCATGAGTGTAAAAACTGGACGACAATTGGATCTGGAACAAATAAAAATATTACATTGTTGAAAACATTGACAAGTATGCTTAGTGGATAATGAGATGTGGAAGTAATATGATACACAACCTGCATTTGATAGACAACACTAAAAGCTTAAAAAAATAACCAGAGACCAGACAGCGGTCATCTACCCTTTAAGAATTTTTAGTTTTTTAGCTCACCTGGCCAAAGGCCATGTGAGCTATTGCCATCACTTGGCGTCCGTCGTCGTCGTCCGTCGTCGTCGTTGTCGTCGTTAACTTTTCTTCAAACTTCTTCTCTTCTGAAACCGCTGAACAGATTCAAACCAAATTTGGTCTGATGGTACCTTAAGGTATCCCCCACAGAATTGATGTGGTGATTTTTGATTCGTGGAAAAACATGGCCGCCGTTGCTAAAAATAGACCAGGGGGGTCAGACTACTGTTTTTGGCTTGTAAATCAAAAAGTATAAGAGATAGATGAAATCTGATGCCACCCTACTGCTTCAGCATTAAAAGCTCTACAAAAGTCTCCATTTGGTCCAAGTTGTCAGATGACCCCTTATAGGGGTTACAGCCCCTTAAAGGTGAAAAATAGCGTTTTTTCATGTTTTTGCCCTATAGTATGAAAACTATTGCAGATATAGAAAAGCTGTTGCTTGCTTAAATGTTCAGCTCATTTAGCTCTACAAAAGTATCCATAGGGTCGAAGTTGTCAGATGACCCCTTATAGGGGTTACGGCCCCTAAAATGATGTTTTTTCATGTTTTTGGCCTATAGAAAGAAAACTATTGCAGATAGAGAAAAGCTGTTGCTTGCTTAAATGTTCAGCTCATTTAGCTGTACAAAAGTCTCCTTAGGGTCAAAGTTGTCAGATGACCCCTTATAGGGGTTACGGCCCCTAAAATAATGTTTTTGGCCTATAGAAAGAAAACTATAGCAGATAGAGAAAAGCTGTTGCTTGCTTAAATGTTCAGCTCATTTAGCTCTACAAAAGTCTCCATAGGATTGAAGTCGTCTGATGACCCTTAATAGGGGTTACGGCCCCTAAAATAAGCTTTTTCATGTTTTTGGCCTTTAGAATGAAAACTATAGCAGATATAGAAAAGCTGTTGCTTGCTTAAATGTTCAGCGCATAAAGCTCTACAAAAGTTTCCATAGGGTTGAAGTTGTCAGATGACCCCTTATAGGGGTTACGGCCCCTAAAATAACGTTTTTTCGTGTTTTTGGCCTTTAGAATGAAAACTATAGTAGATAAAGAAAAAACTGTTGCTTGCTTAAATGTTCAGCTCATTTAGCTCTACAAAATATAGGGTTTACATCAAGACCAGGTGAGCGATTTAGGCTCCTGGGAGCCTCTTGTGTATAAAATTGATCCAGCTTCATCAAATTTTCATAAAAAGTTTTATAGCGAGCATAGCTCACAAGCGGGCCCGCACGAGCGGAGAGCTCTATGGTATTTGTTTCCGCGAGAAATTTGCTAATGCTGATTTAGATTTTTTTTGGTCCTGAAAGGGTTATTATTTTTACAGGGCCGGAGTGAATGTTAATATAATAAGAAAAGAAATAATGCTTAAAAAAATGATAAATTGCGTTTTTACAAGAAAATAATATTCTTAAAATAATAAATACACATAAGCTGCTCGTTTCGTCTTGGTTATATGCACGTACAAAACTAACGTGTCTCGTGGCTTAATCGCCCTATACCATCTCGCCCCAAAATAAGCAAACGTAAATATTGGAAATTAAATGATAGTGATAGCCCTGAATGTCGACATTTAGAACAAAATATGAATAAAAAATATATATGAAAAAGATTGTTAGAAATGGGAAAACTTGTTTAGCAAATAAACTTATGAATTTTGTCATTTTACACATCAGTTTTTATTTTTTCACATATTTTCAGGCTATGCTCGCATTTAGGCAATGCCTACTCCATATTAATTTTAGCAATAATGTCTTTTATGTCACTCTGTAACCACTCATGTTAAGGGAGCAGCTGAAAAGGTGGTTAAAACATTTATTACCTCCCATGAAAATTCATTATATAAAAATGCACGATGATTGTCACAAACCCTGATTCAAAACACAACCAAATTTAAAAAACAACCCAACCAAATGCAACTGAATAAAATGCTTAAAAAATTACTTAAAAAAAAAAAACAAATCCAAAACATCAGAAACAAATTGTTTGATTTTAACTGAATTCATTTTTTTTTCAGTCATGTTTCGGTTATATGACACTGATGGTAATGGATTGCTGGACAGTAGTGTAAGTTTGAATCTATATTATTGTATGGAATGAAGAGGGATCAGACAACAAACCATATTAGAATGTCAAAAACCTGAAAGGGCAAAGATTAAACTAGTGAACACAAACAATAACAGCAGGAAGAAACAAACAAAATAAAACAAGCAAAATACACAATCGTATAGCAATCTACAACACAGACTCAAGATGTAAGGACAGTGAACTCATGTGCTCAAGAAGAGTAAGCGGTTCCTGTATGCTATAGCACACCTGTCATGTTGCTAAAGGGCCCATATGGTTATAAAAAAGCAAAAAAAAGAACCAATTTAGTCATTTTATATATCAGAAAGACAAAACCAGTAAACACAAACATATGCAACACAGAAAATAGGTGATATTTGGAGACATTACCATAAAGCTAAGATCAAATAAGGACTCAAAAGTACATATATAAGAACACACAAAAAGAGCAGGAAAATTGATGAAAAGCTTTTTTAAAACAAACTTGAGAAATCATGAATTAAAATTAAACAACATTAAGTTTCAAATTCAAACAAACACATACTAATGTCATAACAAATGATTGTTTTCACATACTTATGATCAAAGAAAGCATTTAACATTAAGGTCTGTTTGTCTGTTCTTCCTTCAGGTTTACGTAACTTTTCCTTGAAGGCAGGGCATTTAATGTCTCTTGGACACGTTCTTGTTGTATGCTTGATATCTTGGACATTTCGCAGTTTATACCTCTTTGATAAATCTTTTGATACTTTATGAACTGCTGTACAACCATGAAGTAATCTATCTTTATTTTATATTGAACAGGAGCTTGACTGTATCGTTAACCAGATGATGTCTGTCGCTGAATATCTAGGATGGGACGTGTCAGAATTAAAACCTGTAAGATTGTAGTCACATGATCATGAATTATCCAATCAGAAAGTAACAATTTTTTTTTAAAAACCTGTTATTTAAGCTTGTTGTCACATGATCATAATTTATCCAATCAAAATGTTACACTTTACTACAAAGTGAATACCAAGGTTCTTCAATTTGTCATGTTTTCCAGTCATTACAAATATTTTGTTTTGAGTGACAGATTTGTGCTTGTAATTAGTTATTATTCTTAAAATAGTTGGTCAACCATTAATAATTACAAAGTAGGAAAAAAGCTTTTCTAATAAAACTTTAGATCTAAAATTTCTTAAAGACAAGTTCATCAACCTAAATTTATGCTTGAGTTTGTTATGCAACTTTGCAAATATATTATATGAGGTATCAATTTAAAGTCCTATTTATTCTTTAATTCAACAAACTAACTTCAAGACACAAATAAGATTCCATCTGAAAACAATTGATTTTGTAGTTAAGTAGCAGAGCATGGAAGAACCTATAAAAAATCTTGTAAAGTTCAACAATCTTTTAATATTTCACTTCAGTTTGTTCTGCCACTATACAAATTGTGTTTGTGATCATATAATACTGTTTATTTGAATTATCATTTGAAATCCTATTATTTTTTAACTCCTGACAAACAGAGAGTTGAAGTAAAGATATTTGTATACACTCGACCACCATGGAACTATTGATTTTGTCAAGTTTAAAAACAAAGTACCGAAGGAACCTCAGATTTCTTAGAGAGAGGGATCAATGAATGAACTTGGTACTGTCTTCTTATAAAGTCATTAACCTTAGATAAAGATTAAAGATCGTCTGAAGTTTGTTGACTTGTTTACCATGTGTACTTTATTTAGGAATATCTTTGAATTTCAAAGGTGATCGTTATAATAAGATATAAATACTGTGGTTTCGTTATTATTCGTGGGGTATCAATTTTCTAGGTTTTTGTGGGTAGCCTTCATCCACGAAATTTGATACCCAACGAATAGGAAATTTAACATTGATCTGTATGCTGGAGACATCAGAACCACAAAATTAAGAATCCACGAACTGATCCTTTTTCAACAAACCAAGAAAATTGGTATCCACGAAAATAAATGAATCCACAGTAGCAACAAAGGTCATATCTAATTTAACCAATTTGGCCATAGGTAATTTATCAAGCAGGAATCTAACTTCTCTAATAAAGTTAATATGACTTTGACAATGAAAACAAGAAGAGTTTATGCATTTGTTTGGCTCTGTTTTTAAAGACTCATTTGTTGTAGGGAGTCATTGTTTTTGTCCTGTCTGTCTGTCAGTCTGTCATTGTGAGTTATTTCTCTAGAAATACTCAACAGAATGTTACATAACTAGGTATTAGCACTACAAATATATAATATGCCTGGAAATTAAGATATTCAAATCATTTTGGTTGTAATGACCCTTTGAAATTAGAATTTCGCGATGTTAGGGGAGGGGTTTAAAAACAAAACTAATTTTTACATTGGTTCAGTTCAAAAACAAAAATATATATTTTCTTTGGTTCGTTTCATAATTACTTTTATGGATAATGTGCAGTATTGATGAGCCAGCTGTTACCTCATAGACATAGTTTCTAGTTTTACTTAAGGCCAAAACAAAATACAAGCGTCTTTCCCTGATACCATGTGTACAAAAATAGGCTCGGTTTTATTTAAAAAAATAATTTACTTAGAGTCAAAAGGGAAATAATTTAGACTTTCAATGGTCATGACAGTAACTCTGCCAAAATGTCAAAAGGATGTTAAAGTAAAGGTGCCCCCCTAAAAAAAATAGGATAGGTTGGGTAGCAGGAAACAAAACTATATTTTTTTGCCTAAACATCTAAATATATTGAATATGGATCTTCAAACAAGTTTATTAGTATTTTATGTCCAGAAAATATTGAAATTTACGTTGAAAACCAGCTAACATCAATATTTATGACATGTTTTGTACTGATATTGGTTTGAAATTCGTGGTTTGTTTACTTTTTGATGCCAGTGCAAAAAGGGTAACTTTGTTTAGTGCAAAAAGGCAAAACACTTTGTAATATCTAATTAGAATCAGATAAAAATTACTAGCCAATAGATTTTCAACTTCAATTAATATAATCTAATTTGAAACTTTCCATAATGGAAACACAACATAAACCTTTCATCTGAATTCCTTTTGATGGTAATTGAAATTGAAGATTATATTCCTTGTTCACATCAATGTAAAATTAGGATTAATATTTGTAATCAGTGTATTATGAAGAGATTATATATAGGATCATTAGGAAATATGTTTCATCTGAGGGCTGTTCCATTTAAATTGACATGGTAAGGGAATGCATTTTATTTTTTTTTTCTCTTTGGGGGGGGGGGGGGGGGGATGGGGTTAAAAGCATTTTATTGCGGGTGTGATATTTTTTTTATTTGTTATGTTTGTGAGTGGGGGTGGGGGGGATGGGGGTTGTTGGTCTCAAACAAAGTGTGCCCCCTCCCATATAAATTTTGATCTGAACTAATTAAACCATGCAAAAATTTCTAAAATAAGTTTGTCATTTGGCATTGGATTTTTCCAGTTGACTAAATTTTGTGCCATGCTGCTTGGTAAGGTAGGGACCTGGATTTGGTCCCCGTCTGAATGTCTGCCTCACATTTACTTTGTGAAAGCATTTGTAAGGAAACTGCCTATTGGATTTTGTTAAGAAGTATTGTAAGACTGTTTTTCAACATTAGGTAAATATCATGACACACTGCAATGTATGATTTCAGCAAGATGTGAGTCCATGTTTTGTAAATGATAAAATGAAAACTGTAAAGGGTACAAATCTGATCATTTACTCAGAGATCTACTAACATTTGAGAATTTGAAGATTTAGATTACATGTAAACCCATTAAATTTTTTGTAAATATTTGGCAATTTGGCTGGTGATAGCCAAAGACATTTTGCTCAATTTTTGAACTTGTTCCCACTGACTTAACTCAGTCATCGTGAAATGTTAACCAGCAGAAAATAGTCAATTGACTCTGTTTTTTTGGGGAACTTTCAATGGACATGTCAGTCTGGCAGTAATTGTGTAAGGTCCAAAAAACGAAGAGTCTGCTTAACTGAGTTACTAAAACATGTATTGTTTTATTTCCAGATATTACAAGACATGATGATAGAAATTGACTATGACTCTGACGGTACAGTGACACTAGAAGAGTGGAAGAGAGGGGGGATGACAACCATACCATTACTGGTCTTACTAGGGCTAGATAATGTAAGATATACAAAATAAAATCAGGATATTAATATCTTAAGGTAACCTAAGGGAAATTTCATTATCAAAGTCAATGAAAACTAAGAAAAAAACAGGTGACATGGAATACAATGAAACTATGGATAAAACACAAAAGCTAAACTAGGCTGAAGTCAGCAATGAAATATTCTTATAAAAGAAAAGGGAAAGCATGTGTTCAAGATACATGTAGGTAAGCAGTTCCTGTCTGTAATAACAAATCCCTGGTGTTGCTAATGACTTGTTTGGGATTGAATTGGTTAAAAGCAGTAAAGAAAAACAATACAAAAATCACTTTATTTCAGCCCCCATCAAGAATGTGGAAGCTTTAACTTCTGTCTGTCTGTCCATCTGTTCACAATTTTTTGTGCAGTCTTAAACTCCAAAATATAAGTCTTACAGACATGACAGATCTGAAATTGTGTACAGTAATTATTACCTTTTGAGGATTTCCCAAATCCATCCAATATGGAAAAAGATTCTTTGGCAATGGATCCTTCCTGTCTTTGTGAGGTAATGTTGTATTCTTTTTTGTAGAATGTTCAAGATGATGGTACTCATGTGTGGAGATTGAAACATTTTGGGAAACCAGCTTACTGTAATATGTGTCTAAATATGTTGATGGGACTTGGGAAACAAGGGTTGTGTTGTACATGTAAGTATCTGTACCAGCTTACTGTAACATGTGTCTAAATATGTTGATGGGACTTGGGAAACAAGGGTTGTGTTGTACATGTAAGTATCTGTACCAGCTTACTGTAACATGTGTCTAAATATGTTGATGGGACTTGGGAAACAAGGGTTGTGTTGTACATGTAAGTATCTGTACCAGCTTACTGTAATATGTGTCTAAATATGTTGATGGGACTTGGGAAACAAGGGTTGTGTTGTACATGTAAGTGTGTGAAAAATATGACTTACTTATACCCTTACATACAAATCTTGGAGTGGATAAACCGCATAGCTTAAACCGATGGTTTAATTTTTGCTTATTTTCCTGAGTTCAGTGGAAAATGTTAAAATAAATCTTGTGAAAATATCCATTCACAAACCACTAAAATAAAACCAGCCAAATATTTGTACATACCTTATAATAAAAAAAACCATGAAAATTTCCCCCTGTGAAAATAAACCACTATACGGTACAGAAGAGTAAAACATCCTGTCCATTTGACTTTTATCTATCAAGCACAACACATATTTTGTCAGAACAATTGCTCTTAAACTGTGAAATGGATTTTGGTGAAACTTTACATGAAAGAAATTCATAAAGGCCTCAAGATTTTACTAACTTTATTAAATGTCGGACTTAAAGCAGGGGTATCAGCAGTGAGCTTTCTATCAGTTCTACTTGATTCTTCAGCAAACATTTTTCATACTAACAATTATAAGAAAGGTGGCTATATTTTTGCCTTTTTGTCTGTTCACAATTTTGTAACAGATTTCTTATCTTCTGAAGGGATTGATTTTTAATGAGAGATTTCCTAACAAGGTGCCAAAAGTAGGTTGTACATGTACTTTATCTGATGATTTTCACATATGGCCCGATTTCACAAAGTAAAAAATCCAGGGGGGGGGGAAAACAAATTTTTTTAAATGTTTTCTCAGTAACTACTTAACAGAGCCACTTGATATTTTGTATTTAGCATCAGAGCGGGGTTTCATGATATGGGATTTAATTTCTAGTCTGTCGCTCACCTACTTCTTGTCATAAAAGCTGGCCATTTTGACTATGACAGATTTTTCTGTTTTCAGTTTGTAAATATACAGTTCATGAAAGATGTGTACAGCGAGCTCCTGCTAGTTGTATTACTACATATGTCAAATCTAAAAAAACTTCACAGGTAATTAAATGTATTGTGTATTACTACATATGTCAAATCTAAAAAAACTTCACAGGTAATTAAATGTATTGTAAGAAATTTCTTTTTTATGCATATGACAATATAATTTTACTATTAAAAAGAAGAAAAAGGACAACAACATATTTTCCATTTACTTTTATTAAAAAGATTTTATTTTTTCAAATGATAATGTTATGGTTTTGATTTATGAATGTTGAAGCTTGAACTTTGAGTGTAATTATTCTCAGTAGTTAACTAGCAACTCATCAGAAATGCTCTAGTTTATACACAGGCAAAATTTAGACATACCTCTGACATACGTTTGTAAAAACATGCATCTGACGTAGTGTATATACGTATGTTAAACATATGTTTCTAACCGCTGTACAGTAAATGTACCTCAAATAATTGTCAAAATATACGTCAGACGTACCTTTTTTAAACGTGAGTCAAACAAACGTTTACCATACGCCAGACGTATAGTTTCTTAAAATGAATGAAATTAGTGAGTTATTTATTTAGTGTGTTTTATTATGAAATAAAAATATTGCGAAAATAAATTTTTAACGTGCGTCAAACGTATGTGGTTAGAAACGCCAATTTAATATGCATCAGATGACATGCGTTAAACGTAAGCCAGACGCACGTTAAACGCAGTCAACATTTTGCCTGTGTAGGTCAAAGTCATATAGCCATAACTTTTGAGCATGAAGCCAATTCACAAAAAAAAAAGACATAGATTCTCTCATGATCAGCTTTAATACTCAAATTTTAGGCAGAATACTCTACCACTATACAAAAACAAAACTTTTGTAGATATCCAGCATGTATGTGTAGCAATAACCAAAAAATCTTTTTAAAAGTTCAATAAATAGTTGAATTAATTATTACTCTTAATTAAGTTTACTTTATTTTCTCTCTTTGCCTACAAAAATACAAAATGTTGCAAAATAATCATTATATGGTGTAAACAGACAGATTATCTGCGAAAATAAACCACTTTACAATTCTGAAAAGTAAAACATCTGTCCATTTGTCCATTTGTCTTTTATCTATCAAGCACAACACATATTTTTTCAGCACAATTGCTCCTAAACTGTGGAATGGATTTTGATGAAACTCTACATGAAAGAAATACATAAAGACCTCAAGAGTTTACTAAGTTTCATTAATAAATAAAATATAAATATAACTGTCTTTTTTTTCAGGTTATGAACCACCATTGGGTTGAGGGCAACTGTCCTGGTAAATGTGATAAATGTAAGAAATCCGTCAAAACATTAAATGGCATAACTGGTCTTCACTGTCGCTGGTGTCATGTTACAGTAAGTTATTTATAGATACTGTTTATGTTAGCTACATGTCAAAATATTCAATTGCATATGAGACATTCACTGTTGCTGGTGTCACTTTAATAATAAGTTATTTATTAGTTACCGCCGGGTCTTGTATATAAAAGCACCAATAATGAATAGGGCATTTGAAGACCATGTCAGTTGATACAGAAAAAAACAACATGAAAAGGCACAACCATACTCAAAGCAACCAATCTGCAATCTGCAATATACAAATCAATATTCAGAATCCACTAATTATGATTTTATAAGAGTTAATGAAAAAAGAAATAAACCTATTTACTGTGTAAGTGTTGGAAGTTCATGGATTCATAAAAAATGGTTTGTGATTTTTGAATAACTTTCCAGACTGGACCTTTTTGGCTGAAATAAGTTGTTGTGAAATCAAGATAAGGCAATTCACCATTAATTATTTATTGCAGCAGGTTACTCTATTTGGTTTGATTTTAACTATCAAAACTGTTCTGACAAGTATTTATATGTCAGAGACTTTACGTACAATCAAAGAAAAAGAGGGGGTATAAACTGGTTCACCTCGATCGGTCCTCCTGTCCGTCCCCAACATAACTTTTGTAACATTTTTCTCAGCAACTACATATAATAGTGACTTGAAATGTGGTATATGGCTTCAGTATGAGGTTCTTTAATGCCAGTACTGGAATAAGATCTGTCGGACATCTACTTCCTGTTTACCCACTTAGTCAATTTTCAAGATTGCTCGCAATTGTTAAAAATATTCGTATCTGTTTTTTCTGCCTCTTTTCATCACAGGGGCTTGATGTTTGGTATATTACAGTATGCTTGTTAAGCACCATAAATTGCATGAATTGGGACACACAGCAAACATGCAATAGTATTTTCACTGTACATCAGTAAACATTCATTTCCATCTTTGCTTCTTGTAAAATTTTTATCTATCTATTTTTTCAGTTACATAACAAATGTGCACCGTTGGTGAAGCCGGAGTGTGATCTTGGTGAATTCCGTGAACATACGCTACCTCCCACATGTGTATGTCCCTCAGTCTTAGTAAGTAGTCAAAGGGGCATAACTATCATTCAAAGGATGTAACCCATGTCTCCCCCCAATTGAATTGTACTAATTCTGCCAATGTTGTCCATTGTATGTAAAACAATGCATGTTTTTTGTTAGGAATATTAAAATTTTGCATGTTGTTTTATTTTGTATTTTATTTTTTTGTAAATAATGGTTTGTATACAAAAATATAACATGTATTAGAGGGGTGTAAGTCTTATATGAAATATTAAGGTGGGACGTTACGTTAAAAACGATGTTACCGATAAAATTTACCTGTACACTGTAAAATCTGTCTGACCGTCGAGAAAAGCAACGTCAATTTTAGTTAGATTCTATTGCGTTTTACACGTATAGGCAATGTTCACGTGTCCTTACCTTAAAAACGAAGTCCGTGACATATCCTTTATTTTACATCAATGCATTGCAAATTTTACAACGAATATTATATTAGTTTTTGGTCAAAATATGGATATTGTTTGTCCATTTTTTTGTATAATTGGTGTTGAAACTCTTTTTTTCCTATATGTCTGTTAATTTCCAGCCAAAAATGCAGTTTTCAAATGCATGTATAAGAGATAGATGAAATCTGATGCCACCCTACTGCTTCAGCATTAAAAGCTCTACAAAAGTCTCCATTTGGTCCAAGTTGACAGATGACTCCTTATAGGGGTTACAGCCCCTTAAAGGTGAAAAATAGCGTTTTTTCATGTTTTTGCCCTATAGTATGAAAACTATTGCAGATAGAGAAAAGCTGTTGCTTGCTTAAATGTTCAGCTCATTTAGCTCTACAAAAGTCTCCATAGGGTTGAAGTTGTCAGATGACCCCTTATAGGGGTTACGGCCCCTAAAATGATGTTTTTTCATGTTTTTGGCCTATAGAAAGAAAACTATTGCAGATAGAGAAAAGCTGTTGCTTGCTTAAATGTTCAGCTTATTTAGCTCTACAAAAGTCTCCATAGGGTCGAAGTTGTCAGATGACTCCTTATAGAGGTTACGGCCCCTAAAATGATGATTTTAGCTCACCTGACCCGAAGGGTCATGTGAGCTATTGTCATCACTTGGCGTCCGTCGTCCGTCCGTCGTCCGTCGTCCGTCGTCCGTCCGTCGTCCGTCGTCCGTAAACTTTTTAAAACGTTAACTCCTCTGACACCATAAGTCCAATTGCAACCAAACTTGGTATGGTTGTTCATTAGCATTCGGTGCTTAGAACTGATGTGGGGATTTTTGATTCGTCGTAAAACATGGCCGCCATGGCTAAAAATAGAACATAGGGGTAAAATGCAGTTTTTTGCAAATAACTCAAAAACGGCTACAGATATCAAAATTCTGGCAAAGGTTAAAAGTGATCAGCACTTCAAGATCTACCTACCCTGAAATTTTGAAGAAAATCCAATGACCCATGTAGGAGTTATTGCCCTTTTTGTGAATTTTTTGCAAATTTTGCACCTGTTTAGCTCAATATCTTGAAAACTATACTAGATATTTGAGAAATTTAAATTGCATATTGTTAAGCACATCAAGATCTACAAAATATGTAACAGGGTCAACGTTGTAGGACCTTTCCTTTTAGGAGTTATTGCCCTTAGAACGTCAAAATTTAGCATTTTAACAGCATTTCCTCATTACATTGAAAACGTTAACTCCTCTGACACTTTAAGTCCAAATGGAACCAAACTTGGTATAGTTGTTTATTAGCATTAGGTGTATAGAACTGATGTGGGGTTTTTTGATTGGTCGTAAAACATGGCCGCTGTGGCTAAAATAGAACATAGAGGTAAATGGCAGTTTTTTGCAAATAACTCAAAAACGGTTATAGATTTCAAAATTTTGATTGGGAACAAAAGTGATCAACATCTCAAGATCTACCAGCTCTGAAATTTTGAAGAAAATCCAACAACCCATGTAGGAGTTATTGCCCTTTTTGTGGATTTTTTGCAAATTTTGCACCTGTTTAGCTCAATATCTTGAAAACTATACAAGATATTTGAGAAATTTAAATTGCATATTGTTAAGCACATCAAGATCTACATAACATGTAATAGGGTCAATGTTGTAGGACCTTTCCTTTTAGGAGTTATTGCCCTTAGAACGTCAAAATTTAGCATTTTAACAGCATTTCCTCATAACATTGAAAACGTTTACTCCTCTGACACTTTAAGTCCAAATGGAACCAAACTTTGTATAGTTGTGTATTAGCATTAGGTGTATAGAACTGATGTGGGGATTTTTGATTGGTTGTAAAACATGGCCACTGTGGCTAAAAATAGAACATTAGGTTAAACTGCATTTTTATGCCCCCGCGACGACATGTCGGGGGGCATTAAGTTTTACTCATGTCCGTCCGTACATACGTACGTACGTCCGTACGTCCGTCCTTACGAATTTCCGTCAAGCTTTTCTCAGCAACCGTACATGAGAATGACTTGAAACTTGGTAGGATGGTTCAGTATGACAAACAGTACGTCCTAAGCGATTTTGAGACCTGTTGGACATCTACTTCCTGTTTGAGACTTAGGCCATGTGAAAATATGTGAACATGACTATGAAAATTTCCGTCAAGCTTTTCTCAGCAACCGTACATGAGAATGACTTGAAACTTGGTAGGATGGTTCAGTATGACAAACAGTACGTCCTAAGCGATTTTGAGACCTGTCGGACATCTACTTCCTGTTTGGGACTTAGGCCATGTGAAAATATGTGAACATGACTATGAAAATTTCCGTCAAGCTTTTCTCAGCAACCATACATGAGAATGATTTGAAACTTGGTAGGATGGTTCAGTATGACAAACTGTATGTCCTAAGCGACTTTCATGTCTGTCAGACATCTACTTCCTGTTAAGGGCCTAGCGGGGGCATCCGTGTCCCATGGACACATTCCTTCTTTATTTTGCAAATAACTCAAAAAGGGTGACAGATTTTTTGATTTTGATTGAGAACAAAAGTGATCAGCACCTTTAGATCCACCATATTGTCAGATGACCCCCTTATTAATCTTATGACCCTTTCAACGTTAAATAGATTTTGCCTTATAACCTTTACTTCAGGCACATATGTCAGGTGAGCGATTCAGGCTCCTGGGAGCCTCTTGTTTCATGGTTTTGGCCTATGGAATGAAAACTATTGCAGATAGAGAAAAGCTGTTGCTTGCTTAAATGTTCAGCTCATTTAGCTCTACAAAAGTCTCCATAGGGTTGAAGTTGTCAGATGACCCCTTATAGGGGTTACGGCCCCTAAAATGATGTTTTTTCATGTTTTTGGCCTATAGAAAGAAAACTATTGCAGATAGAGAAAAGCTGTTGCTTGCTTAAATGTTCAGCTCATTTAGCTCTACAAAAGTCTCCATAGGGTCAAAGTTGTCAGATGACCCCTTATAGGGGTTATGGCCCCTTAAAGGCACAAAATAGAGTTTTTGGCTTATAGAAAGAAAACTATTGCAGATAGAGAAAAGCTGTTGCTTGCTTAAATGTTCAGCTCATTTAGCTCTACAAAAGTTTCCATAGGGTCAAAGTTGCCAGATGACCCCTTATAGTGGTTACGGCCCCTTAAAGGCAAAAAGGAGTGTTTTTGGCCTAAAGAAAAAAAACTTTTGCAGATAGAGAAAAGATGTTGCTTGCTTAAATGTTCAGCTTAATTAGCTCTACAAAAGTCTTTTTAGGGTCGAAGTTGTCAGATGACCCCTTTAAGGGGTTATGGCCCTTTAAGGTGAAAAATAGTGTTTTTTGCTTTGGAATGAAAACTATTGCAGATAGAGAAAAGCTTTTTATTGCTTAAACATTCAGCTCATTTAGCTATTCAAAAGTCTCCATAGGGTCGAAGTTGTCAGATGACCCCTTATAGGGGTTACAGCCCCTAAAATGATGTTTTTTCATGTTTTTGGCCTATAGAATGAAAAATATAGCAGATAGAGAAAAGCTGTTGCTTGCTTAAATGTTCAGTTTATTTAGCTCTACAAAGTCTCAATAGGATTGAAGTTGTCAGATGACCCTTAATAGGGGTTACGGCCCCTAAAATAACCTTTTTCATATTTTTGGCCTTTAGAATGAAAACTATAGCAGATAGAGAAAAGCTGTTGCTTGCTTAAATGTTCAGCGCATAAAGCTCTACAAAAGTCTCCATAGGGTTGAAGTTGTCAGATAACCCCTAATAGGGGTTACGGCCCCTAAAATAACGGTTTTTTGTGTTTTTGGCCTATAGAATGAGAACTATAGTAGATATAAAAAAAAACTGTTGCTTGCTTAAATCTTCAGCTCATTTAGCTCTACAAAATATAGGGTTGACATCAAGACCAGGTGAGCGATTTAGGCTCCTGGGAGCCTCTTGTTTCATATATGTTTGTATATCACTAAGAACTATGTGACTACCAATTTTCATTAAAATCTGGATAAATGCCATTTGGTATCGTCCCACCTTGAGGGACTGGGACTACTTAGGAAATATATCAGTTAACTCATGTTCTAAGATAATTTTGATGTGGCCTGCACCATGTTGCAAGGAGACATAAAGGAGTCACTACTGTCTTCATGCCTTCTCCATCAGCTCCTCAAAAATTTCCATCACAGTCACTGCCTCAAACCTTCTTACTGTAGTACTATATGTAAAGAGATTTTATGCTCAATCACAGTTTTACAGGTGACAACAGGTCACAGCCTCTAAATATCTGGAATGTAGCTTCCTCCAATAGTACTATATGCTCTCAAATCATCTACCCTCTGTTAACAGGATATTTTAACGCGCAGGCTACATACATCTTCCATGGAAGACTGCCATTCTAGTTAAACGTTTTTATTCCTTTACTTTTCTTTAAAGTGTGGGTATACACTTGATTTGTTTGATATGAATCATTTGTAAAATAAGACAGTGAAAATGAAAAGTTGTTAGATTTTGGTGCATTTTGGAAAATGTATTAGATGCATTTTGAAAATCACTAATTTCAAATGTCATTCAGTCCTCACACTACCCATTGTATAGAAGAAATCCATATTGGGAAAAACATTTTTTTGGTTAAAAAATTATTACTTTATCAATTCATCATTCTTTGCAAGGTTGCACAAGATGGAAACAGAATGTAGTATGGTGCATTTCTGGTGATAGGCAGTTGGGAAAAGATATCTTCGTTATTGTTTTCTCAGCAGCAGTTGATTGCAGCTTCTTAATATTGGGTGTGCAGCACCAGAGTGTGTTGGTTCCAATATTGTTCGAATTCAGATCTGTTGCTCATATGTTCCTGTTTGCCAAAATTGTCAAAAATGTAACTTGGCCATTTTTGTCATTTACCAATTTTTGTTTATTTTATAATATATGTAAATTATATTCATATGTACAATATAAAGTCCCTATTTATTAAAACGGTTACGATATTACAATAATTAACTGGTAATAAAGTCCATGTTATCTCCCCTTGTAGAATTTAGTTGAATGGAAGCTTTGCATGAATTGATGTCGTGACATGCATGATTGATTTTGTTTATTTGTTTACAGAGGTACTGGGTAAGTTATATTTACACCATGCCTTGCATGTCAATAAATAGAGCGTGAAAGAATCATTGTTCATGAGGGAATTACTATTTAGTTTAATGAAAGACCTTTCTCATAATTTTTGTCAAAAGTTCTTCATTGTAAAATGTCTGTTCTTTTCAGAGGCATTTGACTTTACTTTCAAGAAGTTTTGATAAATTAGATGTTTTTTATCTCTTTTTTCCCATTTTTTTTATCTTTCTTCCAATTTAACTAATGGTGATTAAGAAGAAAGTTCAGGATCTAAAAATTCATATTGAAAATTGTCAAAATATATGAACAAATTTGAATCCAGTTTACAAAAGAGAAAAAAAATGAATGATAGGCATGGTTTGTTTTTGTTTATGTTTTGGATACCTCAGAATGCTGATTCCTTCACGTATTACATCTTTGTAAAAAGTGTCTTTGACTGAAATTATTCTTCTGCTACTTACTATGTTAACTTCTGAGACTTCTATGCTCCATAGATTTTATAAAATGTTTTATTCTTATTTGAAAATACCACCCATTAATGTAGCTCCCACAGGCTAAACGATCAAGACACAAGAATGTTCTCAATATAATGACTCTAAAGCATATCTTCACTGCTGTTTTATTCTTATTTAAAAATACCACATTATTGTAGCTTCCAACAGGAAAAACTTCTAAAATGATAAATTTTGCAAGTATAAAAATTAGAGTTATTTCTCTTAGAATACATGGAGAAAAGATATAATTTCACATTTAAGATGATGTTATTTATATCCCTTTGTAACAATTTTTGGGTTTTTTATGCACAAATCCTAATCTGATAGATGGATTTTGATAAATCTTTTACACATAAATTGTACGCATTTGTACGCATAAGAGGGAGGGGTATATTTATTGAGCTTGTTGGATGGTACTTGTTTATTTCTTACTACACAGGTCAGCATCTCTAGATCTATGTAAAGACATTAAAATTTTCTTCTATTTCTTATCTTTTCTTGTGATATAGAAGACACTTTTTCAAGATCGTTGGCTTAGTCTTGTGATTTTTGTTGTTGCTTCGTTTGGTAGAAGAAAGAGTTATTTTCACAAGGGATAAAGTTCAATTACAGAGAAATGTGAAAAGTGAATTATATGAGCTGTTCCAGGAAAAAAATACATGGGTGTCTGAAGGCACTTATATATATTATAAAGGCTTGATTGGGTTCATGAGAAAATTAAGTCATGATTTAAAAAAAATCAAATTGCTAATGTGTATGGGTAATTTGGTCTGTAAAAGTGACTTTTAACCCCTTTCATACATTTATTTCTGACAAAGTCCTAAGAAAACTGAACTATAACCTCAAAACTTTCTACTTTAGTTTAAACTTATTTATTTATCCTGGTTTATTGTGAAGATAACTCTTGCGGTATTAGACTATTTATATTTTAGTTGCTTTACATGTTTACCACTTTAACACTGTCTTCACAGTTTGCTTTTTGAATCACAGATCTTGAGCATGTATAATAAGTTATATATTTTCTTCTTTCTCTTTTTGAAATGCCTTTGCAAGGGTTAATTTTTTTGCAAGAGATCAATCCTAGTATGGTTTTGGTTTTGCAAAAATTTACCTATGACACAAAATTTGCAAAAATAAACCCATTGCAAAACTCAAGAATGTGGGTGCATTAAGTTTGCCTTATAATTTTCGACATTCCAAAGAAATTTCAGATATATGTCTTTGTTAAACAGTTAATTGATGTCATGATATTTCATTACTTTTTTGCCCCACATACCAAAGTACAGGGGGTATATACATTTATCGGTTATCATTACCTTTTTCCTTTGATGTTTGCCGCTGATAAACCCTGTATCATGAACAGGTGTTTATCATCGAAATTATCGGATCAGTACGATGACGTAGCACATTGTAGCACGTGTTTTATCAGTGCACACACAAAAAAGTTCCTTATCAAAAAACATTAAAAGACCCCATTTTAACAAAAAAATCACATTTTGTTGCTCGGGGATTACCGATAAAGAGAATATAGGACTTTTTAAATCTTGAGATCTAGTTTATCACTGGTTTATTGGTTCACCCTTCGGGTTCACCATAAACCAGTGATAAACTCGATCTCAAGATTCAAAAGTCCTATATTCTATATGTATATGTGTTTGTATGTCCATCCATCCATCTTAAATCAGGTTTACTCTCAGGCTGAAGTTACTGGAGTTGGGCATTGTGCCTTCTGAACAAAAACTTGTAATGTATCTGTGACAATGGTTAAATCTAATGAATGAGTTTTAAAAAAGAACTATATTGTTTCATAAAAGGATTTTTATTTTGTTTTTAATCCTTTCCAAAAAATCTGTATTCTGAATTAACAAGAATAAATAGAAATTTGGATAAATGTGAGGGAAAAAAGATTTTTTGATAACAGTTGTCTCCCTTTGTCCCTCATTAAAATTCATGTGGTAACTTAGACAGCTTTTCAGTCCTTAAGAGTTGTCATGAAAACATTTAAAATAAAACTTCTTATGTTTTATGTGCACATGTTCCAGAAAGTTGTTCTAAATGGATTTTAACAATATTTTTTTGTATAAACATGAAAAGTGAGGTGTTTATTCTGTGACTTTTTAAACAAACTTATTGTTTTAGTGCAGTGACGTTTATACCTGCAATATATCATTATCTTACCAAATTATACAAATTAATATCAAATTTATTCAAGGTACAAAATGAGAGTTGTTGTGCTAACCCGATTCTAATCTCAGAGATCAAAGGGAGGAAATCTAGGTCGAAGTAATCGTATTGAAATAATCGTTATAATTCGTCAATTAATTTCCCCAATCTGCACTTAACTGTCTATAACATTAATGGTAATATTTTGCAAACACATTTCGTCTAAAATGGAATGCTAAACTTTGGGCCGTGCAGTCCTTCACTTGTTATTTATAGTAAAAAGAGAGAGAAATTTACGATGTTTAAACCAAAACATTTATCTGACTTTCACAAACTGAGATGTGAAATTGGAAATTGATTACGTTTTCGTGTGTGTTTAGACAAGACCAAAATTTACAAACCAGCCAAAGTTCAGAAGACGAAAATTTATTTGAAATTAACTATAAGTGTACAGGTGCATTGAGTGAATGTAGAACTTGATTTAAAAGCAAGTTTAATTTGGTTTTTTGAAAGTTTTTTGATATTTTGAAATTGAAAATTTTGTTTTCAAAGAAATACTGCACTTCTAGCACTTGGTTGACAGAGAGATCTTTTAAATTAAAGAAACATCACATCTCTATACCTCTGACCGAAAAATTATTTTCAGCACAGTGTAATTGTAATTGTTTGTGAGTGAGTTAACTTGCTCTTATAAACGAACACTGTGAAGAAAACCAAGGTTTAAGTCTTTGCTATATTTATTTTCAGCTGTGTGTAGTATTGTGTTTCAGGTAAAATAGTGTCCCATGAACAATAATTGTCACCAGACATTCCTGTATTAATTTTGATATTCACTAGCTCATAAGTACACATTGCTGTTTAAGACTCATAAATTGCTGTCTTAAGGTTCATTTAATAGCACTTGATTTTAGATTCAGTCCTCAATATCTTTCCTTAATCCTAATCCTTCCTGTTATGTTAATGATTCTTTTAATCTACCTCACAGTAAGTTATACACTTTTGTTTGGTAACATCTTTTACATTCTATTCCAATTATAAGGTGTATAGTTTAAAATCATGAATCTTTACATCATTCTGTATACTTGGCTTATTATTGTCTCTCCTTGAAGAGAATTTGGTCTGTTTTATGCTAATTTTGTGTCCCTTAATATAATCTCAGTAAACTTTTAAAAAAAATTGTGTAGATAGAGTCAGGCTTCTGGACATCCAAACATTTTTTTTATTCTAATTTTAAATGCAGTTCATGATTATTCATCATAAGTTATAATTCCGTAGAAATATGAATTCTAGATTGACAATTTTTGCCCATCTTATAATGATCACTTTGAGGGTGTGAGGTACATTGTAACATTTGTTTTTGTGAGGTACATTGTAACATATTAATGCTGCATATTCCTGTGAGCTTTGTTCTTCTGATTTTCATTGCCAACAAAAATACTGAAAATTAGTACTCACCAAAAACCACTGTTGACAGTATTCAGGATATTTCCAGGAGGCCAAAAAGATTATGAACATAATTTAATTTGTCATAATTTAGATGATATTATTGATATTGTGGATTTTTTTTATTTTCATGCATACCAACTTTTGAGGTTTGATGATAAAAGGATTATTTTTTTCAAATCTTATATTTGAGGTTCTGAAGTCTGCAGCATTCAGAATAATGTTAAATTTCCTTTTCGTTAGGTATCAAATTTCGTAGGTGAAAGCAACTCACGGAAACCACGAAAATTAATTTCCCACAAATAATATTGAAACCACAGTATAGCATCATTTCTAATTAACTTGTTTTCTTTGCAGGAAAGACAGCAGAGAAATTCCGAGGACAGTAAAGAGAAGAAAGGAATGACACAGTCAGATTCTACCACATTTGATGGCCCGGTAAGCTGAGAAACAAAAAAATGTCCCAAACTTTGTTTTCTTTTTTTGTTCATGTCTTGAATTTACTTGTTTGCCTTATCCTATTATGTTTACAATGAAAAAAGTAATTTGTGTGTAATAAAATACCTTGATAGAGTTTCCTGTGCACACATTAAGCCTTTAACAAAATGTCAAGAAGCAAACGTTTAACAATGGGCCAGTCAATTGTGTAAGTTTTTGAATTGGTCAAGACATTATTGGTAGACATTAGATCATTTCAAAAAACATACCACACGCATCCAAATGGAAATGAACTCAGGTGCTCTGGAAGGGTACACTGTTCCTGCTTGCTGTAGCACACCCATCCTGTTGCCAAGTATGGAATTAGTGGGGGGGCAACTAATTTTTGTGCTCATTTATAACTTTCATGATATTCTTCTCATATTATACCCCCACACGTAAGAGAGGGGGCTATGTAACGACCTTGTGCGTCCGTCCATCTGTCCATCAGTAACAAACTTTCGTAACAGATTTCTCTACTGAAGAGATTGATTTCAAATGGGGTAAACAGCTTTATCGTGATGAGTTGTATAGTGCCTCCCCTTTCAAGGTCAGTTGCGCATCCGCTTCCCATTTTCTGAGCTAACTTAGACTTTTTTAAGGGTCATAAATAGACAATTTTTTTGTAACATATTTCGCGGCTTCTACAAAAGGAATTGATTTCAAATTTGGTATAGAGCTTTATCATGATGAGTTGTATCTGACTCATCTTTCAAGGTCAGTCGCGCATCCACTTCCTGTTTTCTAAGCCGACTTAGACTTTTTTAAGGGTAAAGAATACACAATTTTTCGTAACTTTCTCGGCTTCTACAAAAGGGATTGATATCAAATTATTATGCAGCTTACGCATGATGAGTTGTATTGTGCCTCCCCTTTCCAGGTCAGTTGTGCAGTGACTTCCTGTTTTCTGAGGCGACTTAGACTTTATAAAGGATAAAAATTTGGCAATTTTTCGTAAAAGACTGCTCATATTTATAACTTTGGTGATATTCTTTTCAGGGCTCATTTCAAATCACTCCATTACCAGGCACACATCCATTGCTCATATTTATAAATCCAAAAAGTGGAGGAAAACAAGGTGCTAAGTGAGTATAAATTACAGAGTTAGATATTTTGAGCAAATGTCCACAGCACACCATCCTAAAAACAGCTATTTAAACGTTAACAAAGAAAAAAAAAAGCTGGGAACCATCAAAATTAACCAGATCTTTCTGATGTATGTTTAAGAGCTTTATGTGAGCATAATGTGTTGTTTAATGTTTTAATGTTAATGATATTTAGGGGTCACTTTGGTTTTATCTGTTGTTTTGTGTCCTACAGCATCCCACAAAATTCTGTCAGAGTTTTCAGGAGTCGTCAACATGTCACAGCTTCCTGATGTTTTGCATGTAGCTTCCTTCTATAGTACAATACTTTATGATGTAAAGCAATTTTAGGCCGGATTTCAGGGAGTGAAAAATCTGGGTTATAAAATGGTGAATGTCGGGCGGGCAGCAGGTTGTGAGCAGTGGGCGGGGAAAAATTTTCGTAGCAGTTTTCTCAGCAACTACTAATCACAGCCATTTGATATTTGGTTTACAACATCAGGGTGGGTCCCATAACGTGGGATTCGATTTCAGGTCTGTCGTTCATCTACTTCCTGATTACCGAATCCGGCCATTTCTGTCTTTGACCCATTTTATGACCATTATTCATCTGCTTTATGTTTATGGAATATTTTGAAATGCAGGTGACATACATTTTCAAAGGAGGATGGTCCTTCTAGTTCTTTTTAATCCATTGCATATCCTCCTGTTTGCTGAAGACTTAGTTTTTTTTGTAGATTATGTAAATTTTATGATTATACAGATTTAATGAATCTTGTTTCAGATTGTTGAGAAAATTTCAGTACCTGTTAAATCCAAGACAGGTGTATGATATGTTAAAAGGAGGTCCTGCTCAGGGGTGAGTACCATTTCTTCTTACATTGTCCTATTTAGATAAATCCAAGACAGGGGTATGATATGTTAAAAGGAGGTCCTGCTTAAGGGTGAGTACCATTTCTTCTTACATTGTCCTATTTAGATAAATCCAAGGCAGGTGTACAATATGCTAAAAGGAGGTTCTGACCCAGGGGCAAGTAGGAATTTGTCAGAAAATGCAAAAAGGTGTATTGTATTACTTTTCATCTTAACAACTTCTATGAAAGAGCATTTACACCTTTGTTACAAAACTTATACTTCATAGCAGATACAAATTTGTTGCAAAACTGATACATAATTGTTCAAAAATTACATTGATTCAGTGTTTTGACCAGAAGCCTTCTTCAGTTCCTTCTGAGTTTGAGCTTCTGCATCCTTGCTTTCTTGTATTTACTTTTAAATGTGTTGCACCTATCTTTATGTTGACAAAGCGGATAGAATAAAAAGTTAAATGGCCCATTCATAGTCAGAGGTCAAACAAGGCAAATACAAAATTAATCAATATAAATTGTAAACAATAAAAAACAAAAATCAACTTACATGTAATCATCTGATGGTTACAGTTTTGTACATTTACATTGATTTTGATTTGAGTGATCAAACAATAAAATCAGGTTTTTTTTCAGAAAATTCTGTAAAACATTCATGACATGTATTTCAGACTTCAGTTTTTCAAAGATGTCCCAGGGGCCAGGATATTAGCCTGTGGGGGTGATGGGACGGTCGGCTGGCTCATTGATGCTATGGGTAAGTTCATGCAAAATGTAAGGTTATGGTCTAGGCAATTGTCACTATGCCGTGTGACCCTGACCGGATTAACTCCTTCCAGACTTAGGTCTTTTTTCAGGCCGAAAACTTCTTTGTAAGACTTTTGTGGAAAATAAATTTCCTGAAAAGTATACTAGCTAGGTATCTGGTATTCAGTATGCAGACAGTTGAGATAAGGTCTACGTAACTGGTACCATGGCGTTTGACCTTGACCCATTTATATGCTTTAGTACTGACTTTGTGAACTTAAATAGGTCATTTTTGAGGTTGTAAACTTCTTTGTAAGAGTTTTTTGGAAAATTAATGACTTGAAAAGTATAGTGGCTAGGCATCTGGTATTTGTTATAAAGTCAGTTAAGGTTATAATCTATGCAACTGTCACCATGACATGGGACCTTGACCCCATTTTCAGGCTTCACTGACTTAGGTCTTTTTTTCAGGCTGTAAACTTCTTTGTAAGACCTTTGTGGAAAATGAATTTCTTGAAAAGTATAATAGGATGGTATTTGATTTTTGGGATATCAATGAATAAGATTAGGGTGTTGCATCTGTCACCATGTCATCTTACCTTGACCTTATCTTTACACTTATAGACCCTTATATGTGTTTTTGTGTTCAGTCTTTTATATTTAGTCTGTTTCTCAATCACTATGATATCTATAATCACTTTAGTTAGGCCACAGAAAAATTCATTCAGTCACCTCAGGGTAGGCATACTTAAGTGTAAACTCTTCTTAAGAAAAATGTTGTCATTTAGAAATATACATGATACATTCACTGTCAATTCATCAAATGTAGAGTCCAAAGTGAGGAAAGTACATCGTAATCAAGCAGTACTCGTTATGTGAATGACAAATGTTTTTTTGGAGAGGTTTACCTAAACATTTCAAGTTATACTTAAGCAAGAACCATTTAAAGTGGGATGGCCATGTGTGATTTTTCTTTCAGACAAAATGAATTATACAGAGCGACCCCCAGTAGCAGTTTTACCTCTGGGAACAGGAAATGATCTCGCCAGGTGTTTACGATGGGGTGGAGGTAGGCAAATTTAAGGGGGGGGGGGGCATATACTCTTAACTACATTGATGTTTTTCCATAATACTTTATTTCATGATTTTGTTTATTTGGAAATTTTTGTGGCCACTAATCATCCTTAGACAATATTTAATTTGTTAGGAAATATATTATTAGTTCTGGTCAATGCAGAATTTGCGGGCATAAATGACTGTGAAAAGATTAATTATCATAGGGTGCCAATTTTCGTGGTTTCTCTCAATCCATGAAAATTGATACCCATGAATTTAAGGGTTTAAAAATCACACTATAATTTTCCATCACAATTATCTAAGTAACTACATTTAGCACAGGTCTGATATTTTGCATGTAGAAAGGGTTTATGCAGGGCATAATTTTGGGAGCAGGGGTATCACTATTGAGCATAAGCTCACAGATTTACTTGTTTATTTTGTAGGTTATGAAGGAGAGAGTTTGAACAAAAGTTTATTCCGTGTTGCTCACAGTATCCCTATAATGATGGATCGCTGGAAGATCGAATTCAGTAAACCCGAGGAGGGAGAAGACGAAGAGGGGGACCCCATACCTTATAATATAATCAATAACTATTTCTCTATTGGAGTCGTAAGTCATCAATATAAACTCTATCGTCCTCAATTCAGTAAACCTTAAGAGGGGACCCCACACTTTATAATATTCTCTATTGAAGTCGTAAGTTATCAATATAAACCCAGTAAACGTGAAGGGGGACCCCATACCTTATAATATAATCAATAACTATTTCTCTATTGGAGTCGTAAGTTATCAATATAAACCCAGTAAACCTGAAGGGGGGACCCCATACCTTATAATATAATCAATAACTATTTCTCTATTGGAGTCGTAAGTTATCAATATATACCCAGTAAACGTGAAGGGGGGACCCCATACCTTATAATATAATCAATAACTATTTCTCTATTGGAGTCGTAAGTTATCAATATATACCCAGTAAACGTGAAGGGGGACCCCATACCTTATAATATAATCAATAACTATTTCTCTATTGGAGTTGTTAGTTATCAATATATACCCAGTAAACCTGAAGGGGGACCCCATACCTTATAATATAATCAATAACTATTTCTCTATTGGAGTCGTAAGTTATCAATATAAACCCGATCCTCCTTAATTCAGGGGAGATGATATTTATAGTATTTAATGGGAGACCTGGTAAAAGCAAGTCCTCCCCTTGAACAGATTTTGATGAAACTTTACATGAAGGAAGTAAATCACCTGTACATTTGCATGAAGAATTTTCATTGTCTTAGATATCATTGAGAGGAGATAACTGGACTTGAGCTTTTTGGTCATCATAAAGTGTGAGGTATTTTTTTGTGAGCATGCTCACAGTATTACTTGTTTATATTGTATAATGCTAAGTATGCTAGAATCTTAAGAAAACATTCCACTCTCTCTCTTTGTGTTCAATAAACTTGTCAGACTTAGGAATGTATAGGAAGGTGACCATACAATATAATTACTAACAATTCCTCTATCGGAGTTGGAAGTGGTTGATTTCAAATTTGTATGGAAAAGGGTCTTACAAACCAATGTCCTTTTCAGTTAAGTAAACTTAAAGTTTTGCATTAACCATTGTTCTTTTCAGTCAGCTATAGTTACCCCCTCTAGCATCAACACCTTGGTATTGAAGAACACATAAAAGCTAAGAAACTATCCATGTAAATTTCATAATTGTAAAAACTCTGAAGGTTCCTCCTAATCCAGGCTTAGGTTGATCTTAGTCATAATTTCGGTTCCAGATTGTTATATCTGGGTTTTATTGTTCTATGCTCTTCATATTCATTTTGTGTTTGAAAATAATTTTGATAGAGCGCCTCTGATTAGTCTTGATTAGATGAAACACATGTCAGTCATAGCAAAATCTAGTCCTGAGCTCTGTTGTAATTTATTTGTAAATCTTATAGATAAGCTAACAGTTACCTCCCTTTGTTTACTTTTAGGATGCTTCCATTTGTCATCGGTTCCATGTCATGAGAGAAAAACATCCAGAAAAATTCAATAGCAGGTAATATTATATGTAGGAAAAAAATTCGATATTTAAACAGTAAGACATCTTAACAGTTATTATATTAAGTTAAATACTAAAAAAATTGAATTTGAATTTGAACATTTAATGCATTATCTTGACCAATATTATAGTATCTATAGACTTTTGACTTTGACAGATATATATTTTGACATCAGTATCTTTGAGTTGCATTTGTTTATTCTATGGTGATTATAGCTGGATTTCATGAAGCAAATATCCCCTGGGTTATAAAATGCTGGTTGACAGGGACAGGTAGGCAGGGTGGTTCCATTAATTCAATATATATCCTCTGTCAAGCTTCATGTTGAATGAAATCCAGCCATTTTACCAGAAAAATTGTATCTGTGCATAAATTCAGGAACAAATTATCATTTAACTTAAAATTCCATTCAACAACTGAAAACCCAATTCGTCATGGGAGTTCATAGATGTTGTAATGTGCATTAAAAGAAACATTTCAGTTCTTTCTTTGTTCTATATTTCAAAATGAAAAATAAACTCTGGTATTTTGAATTTGGAACTGTTCAAAACCGTATCTTGTTATGTTTTTATGTATTTCAGAATGAAAAATAAACTCTGGTATTTTGAATTTGGAACGTCCGAAACTTTATCTGCAACTTGTAAAGCTTTACATGAAAATATTGATATTATGGTAAGTTTGCTTTACAGTGAATCCTACTAATAAACTGTTATCTGTTTTAAACAAAACTATTTTTTCAGCCTGCATTGTGTGGCAAAGCTACCTGCAGGGGTTACTTTGGCATTATCCATTGTCTCGTATTGTCATGTGTCCTACATCAAGCATCCTGTGGCGTCACAAAATTTTTTGTTAGTTTTGCAGGCAACTACATGTCTTGCCTACTTGATATTTTGCATAAAACTAAACTACCTCCTAGGTGTGAAGTGATTTTATGCCTGTATTTCATTTACTTCTAGTTTATCTCATATTTTGAAATGCAGGTGACGTGTATCTTCCATGGAATTTGTCATTCTAGTGTCTGTATATTTTAAATCTGTATAAATCTTAAATAACCAATTGCAAGTACCAAAGTGTGAATCAATTAATAGTTATTTAGTTATGTTAACCAAAAGTATTGAAAGAAAAGTACTTAATCTAAAAATTTAAGCTAAATTTCATTTTAATGTTAAGTAAAATTGCCTGTTTGTTTAAACTGTTTTTTGTCTTGAACTCATTTTCTCGCTCTCTCTTTACACCAATTCTAAGAATAATTTCCAGGAACAATGCTATACCTTTGGAAGGTATGAAAGAAGGTTGTATGAGGATGAAATTATCCCATACACTTAAAAAAACGATTTGTAGAGTTCGGAGTTGGCTAAATGGAGACCGCTAGAAATCCCATACACTTAAAAAAACGATTTGTAGAGTTCGGAGTTGGCTAAATGGAGACCGCTAGAAAGGCTACAAACTCCAAACTATAGATGGATACACATAGGCATCAAGTTTGTTGATAGATAAAAATGTTTAATCTAAAGTAAATTGTTCATTCTTTGTTTTTCAGTGTAATAGTGTATTTCTAGACTTAGTGAATGGCCCACTTCTTGAGGCCAGAGGGCATTGCTGTTCTAAATATTGACTATTCTTTATTTTTCAGTGTGATGGTGTTTCTTTAGACTTAGCCAATGGCCCACATCTAGAGGGCATTGCTGTGCTAAATAATTGACTATTCTTTATTTTTAGTGTGATGGTGTTTCTTTAGACTTAGCCAATGGCCCACATCTAGAGGGCATTGTTGTGCTAAATATTGACTATTCTTTATTTTTCAGTGTGATGGTGTTTCTTTAGACTTAGCCAATGGCCCACGTCTAGAGGGCATCGCTGTGCTCAATATTCCAAGTATATATGGTGGTACTAATTTATGGGGAGATAATCCCAGCCAGAAGAAAAGACGCAAAGCTCAAAAAAATGCCAAAAAAGACAAAGACAAAGAATTTTCTACAAGTAGCATGTCTTCTGCAGAACTAGCCATTGCTGTTCAAGGTAAGTGTATGGTGTTGTCCAGGGGCAGATCCAGAGGTTTTTAAAAGGGGTATTGAGAACTATAAGAGCAAGGAAAATTTTGCTGAAAATTTGTTCAAATACTGTGTTTTCATAATTATTTGTTGGGTATCAATTTTCCTGGGTGGCATCGATCTACAAAATTTGATACCCCACAAAAAGGATATTAAACAGTGACCTGTGCACTGAATACTTCAGAACCACAAATTTAAGATTCATGAAATAGTCTTTTTCATCAAACAAACAAAAAATTGGTACCCACGAAAATAAATGAATCCACAAAAAGCTACTTTTGATATAAATGAAGGTTAATTAAAAGTCAAATTAGCATTTGTCTGCTGGTCTGTTGGCACATGTCCAGTAATATATAATCTGGGGCATGTAAAATTTCCACAAAAATTAAAATTTTTGGAAAAAATCTTTACTTTTCTAATATAAATGTTAATTTTTCTTGTCTGTTAAGTATATTAAAAATCTAATGTTTAGGATTCAGAAAATGAATTGATGGTAACAGTGACACATACACACAGGCAATAAAAATTTTGTGCCTTTTTTCAACAAATCTATCTACATTGAACACCTGGAATTGACATGAACATGTTTCAAATAATTTTGATGCAAATTTTGAATTAAAAAAAAAGATAAAAGTTTCATGTGTTGTTTATTTAATTCGAATATCTTGCAAATGATATTCACATATTATATTCATGTATGATATTCATGTATTAAATTTTTTGAATCCTATTTAAGTGAACGGACTCAACAAGTGAAGATTGGTAGTGCCTATTCTAGTCAAAGGGTTATTGAATATGGTGTTCCACAAGGCTCTTTTATTTGTAATTTTTATAAATGACCTTCCATTATCAATAGAAAATTGTGAAACAGATTTATATGCAGATGACACCACTTTGCATAGGTCAGGAAAAATAATCAGGACATTCAATCTAAAGTTCAAGATGATTTGCAGAATGTTGAACAATGGTGCAAAGATAACAACATGTTTATAAATATTGACAAAACAAAATGCATGACAATTGGAACTAAACAAAGACTTCAGTCAATTAACAATCAACCATCCCTGTTAATAAATTCATCCTGTCTACAAAATTCTGATTGTGAAAAAACTTTTAGGTGTAAGAATAGATACAAACCTTACTTGGAAGAATCAAATTGATTATTTATGTAAATGCATATCATCGAGAATACACCTTTTAACCAAAATTAAGAAATTCTTAAACTTTGATACTAGAAATGCATATTACAATGGCTATATTCTCCCTTTATTTGATTATTGTTGTTCTGTATGGGGAGGTTGTGGAATTGACCAATTGTGTAGGATAATAAAACTACAAAAGAGAGCTGCTCGAGTCATCCTAGATGCTGATCCGTTAGCACCATCAGAACCTCTTTTTAAAAAACTAGGATGGATGACTGCAGACATAAGAATAAAATATCATAAATATTTGCTGATGCATAAGATCATAAACAGTGAAGCACCAATTTATCTAAAAAATATGTTTAAATTTTCTAACAATCCTTACCAATTATGAAACAATGTGATAGAAAAACTACTTGTTCCTAAACCTAATATTGAAGTATACAAACACTCATTTTCCTATTCTGGTTCACTGTTGTGGAATGATTTACCTATGATATGCATAATGTAGCAAATGACAACCTTTTTAAAACAAAAATAAAGACCTTCTTACAGAGATAAAATTATTGCTAGACAGTGTCTATATCTGTACGATAATAAATATACAATATTTGTTATTATAATCAAAATGTATATACCGTATTTTGCCGTGTATAGTGCGCAGTTTTTTACAATTTTTTCATGAATCTACCAATGGGGTGCGCACAATACATCCCTATATGAGATTTTCATCCATTTTCATGATCATCGGCAATGGCAAAAGATCGATGTTTGTCAGAATTTGGACACAAGATTCATCCATGATTGAACACAAGTGTCATTAATCACACGATTTCTATTGAATCCTGTTCATTATAAGATTCTCTAAATCAAATTTATCATGCTTTTCTGAAATAAAACCTTAATTCCAGTGTCTTCATGTGTTTGTTTATTAATTCATTTTCATATCGACCGCCATTTTGTCACAACAAGTTATTGTTGGTCATTGTTTAGTTTGGTATAAATATCTATGTTCTAAAAAATACTTCTATCCAATTTCTTTTTTCAATAAAAGAATAATTAAATATGATTTTCATTTATTTATTCATTCTCCCTTTACTAGTTTCATTTCTGGATCAATATTGTGTATTCCCCCTCAGTAACCTTATGTAAATAAATCTAAAAATAGAATGGTTTGTTTACATGATTGTGTATTTTCTTTCATGTAATTATTTGAGCAACTTGAGCAACAGATATCCATTTTCTTATTGTTTTGTGAATAAGTACTCATCCCAAGCTGGAGAAAATTTAGATTTACCGGTAATTATTTGTTTTGACATCCAGGCTTGACCCCCTGAGGCCAATTTGAACAACATCGATATTTTGTCAAACTGGCTTGGACAATTAACAATTAAAGCCATTCAGCTGTAATCCTTCTGGATTGTTTGAATAGTAATCTGTTGATCACCACTATTTTGACACCTATATTGTTTTCATCAAAAGATGTGAGCTTGGGTTAACACTTGTTGTTTGTTCATTGAAAAGGGGGACCATTACCGGGATTTACGATCTTGCTGTCATAATAGAATGCACAAATAATACAACAATTTATTTTACAAATAATAACATAACAATTTTATTTTAATTAAAAAAATCTTCATCTGTAGTCTTTCTACCTGAAAAAAGAGACAAATTTTGAGGGTTTTCTGTCATAGAAAATGATCACCCATTTTCACAAAACTTCGTTTTTTTCCCCAGATTTTCATCATGAGAAGGGGGTGCGCATTGTACATAAATGCGCACTATACACGGCAAAATACGGTACATGTATTTTGAGTACATATTGTAATATTCCATATTATGTGTTGTTTTGATATTTGCTTTAATGAGGGCCTCAGGGAAGATTAGCTTTGTAAACTAACTGTGTTACCTTCTATAAATAAAGAATTTATTATTATTATTATTATTATTACATGAAACTACCATTTACAATTTTCATGTCATTTTGTACATTCATTTGTCTGTACAAATTTCCATCAAGCTTTCATGATAATGATTTGAAACTTGATAGGATGGTTCAGTATGACAAACTGTAAGTCCTAAGTGACTTTCAGGACTTCCTGTTTGGGCCTGGGTTGAGATGACAATTTATGTGCAAAGGAGTAGGTTCGCGAACCTTCATATTTGGCCCTAAAATATAAAGTATTAGATAATCATGTCATATTTGTTGTAGATATAGTACTATGGATATATGTTAGACATATGCATTTGAAAGTTTGATTTGTGACATAACTACGTCACAGTGACGTCACAATCTTTGGCATTTTGCAAAATATTTTGAAAATCTTTAGATTTTGCCTTTTTTCAATGCACATTTGTGCTTTGGAAATATAGAGCGCACTCAAGGACACCCTTCATAATTAAGTAGATTATAAGTATGACCACATTAAAGGTTTTCTGAAAATATGAAGGGTGTCCTTGATTGCACTCATATTTTTCTTGACCAATTTACAACCAAATAGTAGCAAAATATGGTACAATTTGGGATTTTTCGTTTAATTCCCAAAGTTTGACCCCTATGGTTGAATTGTTCTTTTATAATATGTCAAAAAAAAGTTCAGAATTAGAGAAACCAAGCACATGACTCTACTTACTAAGAATTATAACAAGAAATATTTAAGTTGAGATTTTTGCCAAATTGTAGGCCAAATAAGGGTGTTCGTGAACCTTCTCCTTTATAACACTTTCTCAGAAACTGTCCATTAGATTGATTTGACACTTGGTAGGATGGTTCAATATGCCAAAGTGTATGTCCTAAGCAACTTTTAGACCTGTCTGACCTCTACTTTATGTTTGGGGCTAGTGGGGCATCCATGTCCCATGAACACATACCTTGTTCATTTAGATTATTTTGTACCAAACTGATCTTTTAAGAAAAGCTATTTTTATCCTCATTTTGTTCTAACCTGTTTTAAACACCTTTCTCGAGATCAAGGTTACACATACAATGTAGAACAAATTTCACATTTTTCTCCTAATAAGTTCCTTTTTCCTACGTGTGGCATTCTTCCGAGAATCACATATCTTTTCCTGAACTTGTTTAGTCCAATGTCACATTTTACCCATAATTCACCTGGTGTTGTTTGCACTGATGAGCTGTCAATTAGGAAGATTTACTAAGTGTCTACATCAATTAGTTCTTAAGGAAACTGATATTAAAATGCTTTATGTGAAACGCAAAGGTGATAATGAATTTGTTCCGAGAAATTTAATGATCATTAAGTCAGGATTTTATTCTTAAATCAGTAAGATTTCACTTTTTACTTTATAATTATAAAGAATTATAAAATTCTCAAATATTCTTTAATAGAGATACTGTTTTGTTTACGATAATTGTGTCAGATTTTTATATTTCTAATTGGGTCATAAAGTTTGATTTAAGATGTTTTTTCATGTTTTAATTGTGTCATGAATCATGGTGACGATTTTGGTACATTGTATATTATTAGTACATGGCTTGACATTGGGAAGACGGTAGATGAAAACAAGTATGCAGGACTTTGATCATGTTTTGTCCTGGGCATCAATTTATGCCGATTTGGCAAATATAACTGTTTTATGTTTTTTTTATTGGGGGGCATATAGTTTTTTGGTCCATTCGTCTGTCCTTCCGTCCGTCACACTTAAGTTTTCAGCACTTTTTTCCACATCCTTGCATATATTCAAAAGAATTTTGGTATGTCAGTCTACCATGATGAGTTACAGGTCAAGTTTGAGTTTTGTTCCGGTCCACTAATCTTGACCTAAATTACGACCATTGAACTTCAAAACGCTTGAGATAAAGGACACAATGGATTCTAGGAAGTCTGCTTCATATTTAGATCTATATCTCAAAATTGACTCTCAAGGAAGACTTTCAACAAGGCTCTATGACAAACAACTTTCCAATAGTCAACTTTCCCTTCTTGTGTAGCAACATTCAGTCCGCTCCAGCTTATGGGGTTTACGTATCTCAATTGATTCGTTACTCAGGAGCGTGCAGTACTTACATCGATTTCCTTAGCAGAGCGACACGTCAGACGCAAAAATTGCTCACACAAGGTTATGTTGCTCCTCGGTTGCTTAAAGACAAATATGGGATTTGGATCTCTCAGATGAGTGCAGATGTTGGTTTGTCATAGGGTTTTGTTTTGTCTTCCTTTACTGGATTTGACAAGCTGAATGGACTATTGGCAAAGCGACGGGTGTGCTATAGCAAGCAGGAACTGCTTACTCTTCCTGAGCACCTGAGTTCACTCTTGTTTTGACTGGAGTTCACGTTGTTGATTGATATTCAGTTATTTTGTGTTTCCATGTTTTGCATGTTGTCTGTTTTTGTCCCATTCTTGTTGGTGTTTACTGGTTTTGTCTCTGCCCTTTCGGACTTTTGAGATTCAGACGCCCCAATGGTACCTCTGCTTCTTTCATAACAGTTTTCTCTGCAACTCTTAATTAAATACATGTAATTCTACCGCTGGGAGACATTTTGATCCATGTCCCGTTTTCCTGACTTTTTATGGAATTTCTCGCATTTTCAAGACTTGACAAAATTTATATTTTATCGACATTTCATTTTTTCTAGTCATAAAAAATTTCTGGTGATTAAGGGGTTTGTTAATTACTCAGACGTTATTTCACAGGTAAAGGTGTTAATTGAAGGTTTATTGTCATAATTGACATAATATTTGTATAAACAGTTGTGAAGCCAGGTGTATTTAGCACACACTAGTGCCTAAATTACCATTGAAATGAAATTTTAAATGGCATTGAAAATCTCCTGCTTTTTTTGGCCTGCTAAAAAAAACTAAATCTCCAGCTTTGTCATGACGGATCACATGTATGTAATTATATGTTTTTGACATTTCGAATACAGCTTCAGGGAGGTGTCTCATATGGTGGGATGCATTTTCAGATCTGTCCCTTATCTACTTCCTGTTTAACGAGCCGACTTAGATTTTTTTCCATGCAATGGGCGGGGGACCTAGAATCTGTTCTTGTGCTGACTTATTACATCAGTGTATTATTTGCACTTTTCTTTTCTGTAGAAATTAATACCCTAAATAAAAAATAATGTAAGAAAGGCTATAGTCTTCCTGGTTGTCTGAATTGCCAATTAAATGTGTATCTCCAGTGTTTTATTGATTTCAACTGAAGGTCACAGCTGACTAATTGTTCCCTCATCAGCCATTTATGTCAACTAAGATGTGATACAGTGACCTACATTAACTTAGCTGTTAGAGTACCATGAAACTTGACACACTGACAGGCAATTAACATGTGACTAGGTTCTATGACAATGACCTTTAAAGTATCATTAAACTTTTTGCTTGTGATTGTTATTGCTAATTAAATGTTGTGAGTTATGGGTTTGGTACTTTGTAGAGTAGAGTCCCAGTTGTGTTATAAAACCTTGTTCATTAATGGATAGGTTTTGACAGCTATCTTGATTTCTTGTTGATTCACAGGAAAAGTGTGGTTAGCTTTTAAAGATGTCGTCTAAAGTTCAAGGAATTCTAATAGTGCATAAAAGGTGGTTAACATATTAGAATATTAACAATTTTAAATGTACCTTGTGCTAATAAACCCTCTTTAGCTAACCTGGCCATATGAGTCAATGCCATTGGTATGCGCCCATTGTCATCTGTTGTCTGGCGTATCTACCAAGAAATATATAAATGGTTTCATGCTTTTTTCACCTTTTAAAGCACAAGATCAAAGAAACAAATGTCAGGTTTGGTCCATGATACAGTACGAGTTGTTAATTTTCATGGGAGCTAAATTTTCTTGATTTCTATAAAAATGAAAGATCTTTTTTTGCAGAATTTAATTTTGAGATTACTTAATGTACAAATACTATTAACAAGATTTGTGTGTTTGTGTTTTTATTGTTTCAAGTTGCAAACTCCTGCTGGAGCTTGAATAATAGTACATCTAGATCATATTCATAATCCTTATGCTTGAATATATTCAATACTACTTGAAAATGACCCTAATTCTTTAATCATGTGTGGCTTGATTTTACAAAGTGAAAATTCCCCAGTGCAACCAATTCTACTATATAATTGTGTCCACATAAAAGAATAAGATGACTAATTTTAAAATAACATCAGTACTTTTGAGGTGATCTTCTATTATTATAGAGGTGCATAGGCCAAACAAACAAAAATATGAGTATCCCTAACTACCCTAGATTTTTTTATGCCAACCCTAATCTTTTATTTTATGTTAGTTTTGCTTAAGTATTTTTAAACTTCAAATCCACTCCCCATTTACTTTTGGTCGCAAATAAATACCTTATGTAACTTGTCCTATTTTTGCCAAGCAAGAAACCAGAAACAAATATACCTCATTTTTGGCCTGAACCATCTTTTAAGCTACCAAGTAATTACTAAGAAATGTCCTAGTGTTTTCTTTGTTTTACCTGAAACAAAGCTTTCACATTACCATGATTTAGTTTTTATAGAAACGGAAAATAACGGATGTCAACCATCATTTAAGCACCATAGCTCATCGCTATTATAAAGGGACTTGTCAAGAATCGTTTAACACGTAGCGTTAATGAATGCATGGTTTCCATGGAAACTGGTAATTAATGATGACAGGTATTTCTATTCAGGTGAATTTGTGATTGTTCTAGAGAGTAATAAACAATTAGTAGCTGAAGGTATCATTAGCGATGACACAATTACAAGTTCTTCCTTGATTCTTAAAGGGGTTCAGAAAATCTTCTGTGTTGGACATAGAAAAATGACAAGATTAAAAGATTAAAAGGAATGTTGTCAAACTTGGGCAGTGGACTCTATCATGCCAAAAGTTAAAAACATAAGACGGAACTTATCGACACTCGCTCAGCGACAAAATCTTCTTATAAAAAGGCAATATAAAAATCCACAATGATTTACAGTGAGCTACTTCAACCTGACCAGTGGTTGTTGCTAACTGTTTTAAAATGGCCCAGGATGAAAATATAATACGCAAGATTCAATGCCAATCCTAAAAATGTCAAAGAACTATGCCCTATTTTTAGAATTGCACTTAACATTTTGGTTGGCAGGTTTTTGAAGTTTTTGTGAATAATTTTATTAAATCCGGTCTTTAATATTATTCTTAAGTAAAATAGTTTGAAACTCATAATAACCAAACAAAGAACAAACAAAAAAAGATTTGAAAGATATACATTTTTTATGATGTCGAACATTGAATTGTAGGAACATTTGATCCTTAATACAGACTGTAATATTCATATCATTTATATTCTTTTGAAAATAAATACTTTCTTTGTTAAATATGACAGATATTTGAAATTTAAATAATTATGGTAATTATGATTTTTTTTCTATGAAGATGAATCTTTCAAGACTTCCTGTCTTTACGGTACGATTTTATGCAATGATTTATAATCAATAGCCGTATTTAAATTTAGATGTTGAAAATCAAGATAAAATGGTAATACAAAAAAATGGGTGTTTTACAGTGCAATGCTAATTTTTATGGATAAAATTATTTTATTCTGAATTGAAGAAATTGATTGGTAGAAATGGACTTATTTCTTGTCAAGGGAGGTCATGAAACAGTCATTTTGCAATATGTTTTCTTTATAGAATGAAATACATATTGCATGTGGTATTGATGCATGACAAATATCAATGAATACTTTATTATTGGGGAAATAATTTAGGTTTTTGGCATATAAACCATTCAAATTTAAAGAGTTAATTACAGAGAGGCTTTGAGATCATTAAATTTACTTTAACCCACCTTCTTTGTATCTGTCAAGACATATCTTGTATGTTTGTGATATTGATATCAAATCTGGATTTATGCAATAGACATAAACCATATTTAAAAGTGTTATTTAAAAGCGTTATGTCCAAAATTATATTTTAATTGAAGATTCATTAGCATCGTTATAGACTTTTATGATGCTAATGACTCCTCTGTTAAGTCCTTCTGCATAATGCATACTTCTGTGTACAGTATATTTTTTTCATGCAAAATTTAATACAGTTAAAGAGAAATAATTTAATATTCAATAAAGGTTAAATTCTTCCTTATATTTCATATATTGTTAATTAAGTCTGTACAACTACATTTTATAGACTCTATCTGAAGGTCACAGCTGACTAATTATTCCCAAGTCAGCCATTTATGTCATCTAAGAAATGGTACAATTACTTTCTTAAACTTGGCTGTAAAAGGACAATGATAATTGGAAAAAGAGCACTGTCCTTAATCTAGTCCACTTTATAATGAACCCAAATCTTTAAAAAAAATCTAAATTGGCTATTCAAACCTTGGCCTTTAAGATATGAACAAAATTAGGCATTAAATACACTGGTTTGACCAACTAGAACATTAGCAAATAAACATAATAACAAAACAACCGAACTTGAATGATCAATCTCATAGTCCAGAGAAAATGACAAAAACGAATCAGTCTTACCGGAGAATTGGTGGATCGCAATGGTCCTGACTTGGTACAGGCATTTCAAACAAAATGGTGGGTTAAACCAGGTTTTTAATGGCGCCAAACCTCCCTCTTCCATTGCGATCTTAGGATCAAAATCATTTTATAAAACACAAGTTTGGCAATTGGAATTTGAAACTGCTGACCACTTAGCATTTTATTCTAGTTCTTACAGCTGTGTCAAGTTTCACTTAGTCAGTCTTACAGCTGTGTCAAGTTTCACTAAGTCAGCTGTGAAAGGGTTGCAAGTATGTCTATGTATTAAACTTTTTTTTACTTTCAGATGTAGGAGATTGTATGATTGAAGTTGTGGGTCTGGAAAATAGTATGCACATGGGACAAGTGTATGCCGGTCTTAGGTCCTCGGGAAAACGTCTTGCTCAGTGTAACCATGTTGTCATTAGGTATTCATTAAATGAAAAGTCCTATTAATAGTACATGTACTTTGTAATAGATAGTATGGACTTGCACCTTTATATGAGCTAGATAAACAATACCTGTATGAGTTCTTATGCTAAAAGAATAAGACAATAACAAGTGAAAAAGAAGTGAAAAAGTTACCTTATACATTAAAAGAGCAAATGTGTTCCATATTGAACAGTAGAATGTCTAAATCAGAAAAGGTTGAGACAAAATAAGACGGCTCAATTCATTAAAAAACCAAAGCCCACAACATAAAAAAAGATACACCTATTACAACCAAACCACAAACAGCAATGTAAACTCGTGTTAACTCAACTCTGGATAAACAATAGCATTTTATTTAGACCTTGGGCTGATAGCAGAAAGTCAAGCAGCATCCACTGGCCTCATTGAAGGCTGCTGGCAGTTTTCCATTGTAGTTATTTTCTTAATTACTGCTTGTTAAGTGAACTGTGTTTGATACATTTATTCCACATCTCATTATTTTCTATAGATAGAACTCAGCAATTGTTTTTTTATTTTTCAGGACCAGAAAAAGGTTTCCAATGCAGATAGATGGTGAACCGTGGTTACAACCTCCTTGTACTGTAAGTAGATTTGACAGTGTACTTTTCTATGTATAAGAGGTTGCTTAAATCAAAAGTGCAATGACCACAAAGGTACATTTTAATTATCTGAAAAGAAAGTTTGATATAACATGTTTGTAAGTAAAGTTACTTCCTTGAAAAATATTGTACATTTTGAAGAATATCATCTTTTATTGTTTAAACTTTTGTTTAATGGCTTCAAATGATTTATTTTTTGTTTGTTACAGATAAACATAACTCATAAAAACCAAGTTCCAATGCTATCTTTTTTTGTTACAGATAAACATAACTCATAAAAACCAAGTTCCAATGCTAATGGGACCCCAATCTAGTAAGAAGTCACCTCTTTTTAAGTTCTTCAAGAAATGATACCCATAAAGTGAGTATTAATAAGTAAAGTTTACTTTGAATTTTTACACTTTTAATAGATAAAAGAAAAAAATTCAGATATACAGTGTTCTTGAGTGTCCTGGAGAACTATTATTATTGCATAAACATTTGTGATATAGTATTTTTTATTGTTAAAAAAATGATTTTGAATACATATAAAAGTTTAATGAGACTAATTGTTTATAATTATATCTTTCTATTAAGAACTTTGGTGCCAGTTACTTAGAATAACAAATACCAAAATGCGGGTATAAGGACCTTGGTGGCTGATTGGTCAAAGGCGCTGATTAACCACACTTTTGATCACTAGCCAATCACCTCTCAGTTTGTGTGCAAGTCCTGCTTGTTATTACAAAAATGTGACTTCCCACCTGTTTGTCTGTTACCTGCCCAAGGTTGGTGGTTGTTACCTCTGGATACTCTGGTTTCCTCCACCTTTATGGCCCATGTGCATCAAAAAGGCTGTTAAACCCTAACACACACATGCACAAACACATAGAATTTCCAATATTTTTTGTTGATTAGATTGTCAAATAAGTAACAGATTTAACATGCTAATTTATTTACGATCAATCAATCAATCTTGTCTCTCTATTTCAGGTGTTCATCCACTGATTTCAATACTTGAAACAAGGGCAGCATCATGAAACATTCTGTGTGCTGTAACATTGTGTGCCGCTGGTCGGCAATAACTGGCATCACGCCAAAAAGTAAGCCAATGGATCCATAGAAACCAAAACTGGATAACTTGGAATCTGATCTGATACATAACTTTTCATTCATTTAATAGTTAATATCTGCTGATTGGCAATCTTGAAATATCGAGCCAGAAAATGAAGCCATCTGAAGAGCAGAAATGGCAAACTTAAGCTTGGTATCAGAATTGTTTTACAGTAAATTTTATTCATTTTATCAATTTAACCTGGTGGTTGGCAATACACAAAATCAGGCCAAATAATAAGTCTCTGAAACAGGGACAGCAAACCCATAGATCTGTTTAACATAGAGTAAATTTTATTTATTTTATTAATTTTTCTGGTGGTTGGCAATACACAACATCAGGCCAAATAGTAAGTCTCTGAAACAGGGACAGCAAACTCAAAGATCTGTTTAACATAGAGTAAATTTTATTCCTTTTATTAATTTGTTTCTGCTGGTCAGCAATCTCATGGCAATTAGGTGGAAGAGTAATTCATTGGAGTAGTACAAATGGCAAACAGAAAAAGAAATATCTTATTGTCTTTTTTTATGCCCCGCCAACTTTGTTGGGGGGCATATAGTTTTTCGGTCCGTCCTTCCGTCCGTCCGTCCGTCACACTTTAGTTTTCCGCACTTTTTTTCGACATCCTTGCATATATTCAAAAGATTTTTGGTATGTGAGTCTACCATGATGAGTTACAGGTCAAGTTCGAGTTTCGTTCCGGTCCACTGATTTTGACCTAAATTACGGCCCTTGAACTTAGCAAATTTTGTAAAAATAGGTTTTCCGCACTTTTTTTCCACATCCTTGCATATATTCAAAAGATTTTTGGTATGTGAGTCTACCATGATGAGTTACAGGTCAAGTTTGAGTTTCATTCCGGTCCACTGATTTTGACCTAAATTACGGCCCTTGAACTTAGCAAATTTTGTAAAAAAAAAGTTTTCCGCACTTTTTTCCACATCCTTGCATATATTCAAAAGATTTTTGGTATGTGAGTCTACCATGATTAGTTACAGGTCAAGTTCAAGTTTCGTTCCGGTCCACTGATTTTGACCCAAATTAGGGCCCTTGGACTTAGCAAATTTGGTAAAAATAACAGTTTTATTTTATTTGCCAGCGGGGCATCAGTGTCATCTTGACACATTTCCTTGTTTTATCTATGTTTTTTTATTATTACTATTATTTTTCTGCTCTATGGTCATACTCACGGTTCTCAGGAAGCTATTTATACCCACCGTCAATAGCATTCAGGGGGTATATACTACTCATTGTCTGTCTGTCTGTCTCCTGTAAGCACATTACTTTCAGAAACATTTAATTAAGTTAGGTTGACATTGAAGGTATGTTTTCTTAAAATAAAAATTACAACAAAGATTCTGAGGGTATCATTTCGTAAATACCCTACAATGTATGCAGAAGCAACATGAATGCGTCATAAGGCTCATTCCATAAGAAAAAATTCCTTAACAGGTTTTCATTGTATTCTTATTTGCCAAATACTCTTAAGATGTGGGTCATATAAATGTTCCATATAATACCTTAATTCTGCTAATCAATATGGTTACCTCTTGTGTAAGAAAGCAATACCATAAGTTCCATTCAGTACAATTCAAATCTTAAAGGGGGTAATCCTTTTGAAAATACATGTTTAAGTACAAAGATATTTACTCTTTGAGATCACTCAGCAATTGTTGTTGAAGTCATAAAAATGCTGGACATTTAAAAAAACATTATTGATAGATTTATTCTCTATTTATATGATTTTTATTTTATTTTATTGATTAAGTATTCTAGATTTCTAAAGTTTTTGATTTTTGTAAGATAGTTTTTTTTTCAATGTTTGCATTAATGATAAATAGACTCGATACTCAGCAAAACAAATAACGCACCATTTCTTTCCTTCCAGGATTCTTTTAAAATTTTGAAATTTAGTAATTTTTTAGGCTTAATTATAAATCAAACAAAATTCAATAAAAAACCAAGCCACTATTTCTGAAATTGATACCAGTGGGCTTATGTCAAGAGGTAGAAAAAGCAAAGTCTAAGATTGATCAATTCAAAAATGCAGAATTCTGAAAAGTTTGGACGGTTTTTGGTAAAAATTTAAGCTTTGTATCCCATTTAATTTTTTGGTTACACTTTTGGATGGGCAATAAATGTTCTAGAAATTGATGAATTTTTCATTTTTTGGTTAAGAAATTCATTTCCGAAAATTTTTAAAAGGAAAAATCAGAATTTTTTTAAATTTCCAGAGAATGGTGTTAAGGACCCCACCAATGCTGTGCCAAAATTTCAGATCATTCCGAGGACAACTTAAAGAGATATTAGCTATTAAACTTTTAAGTCTATGGAAATGAATGGAAGTGGTGCGTTTCTTATGATGTTTAGTATACTTGGAATCAGTTTTTGGTATGTTTATTTTGTTTTGAACTATTTGAGCAATATGTGAAAAGAGGTTTATTTATTGTTACATTTTATTAGGCTGCCTGAACAAAGAAACATACTGTGGTTTCATTGATATTCGTGGGGTATCAATTTTTGTGGGTGGCCTTTATCCACGAAATTTGATATTCAACGAAAAGTAAATGTTATATTGATCTGTATGCTGGAGACATCAAAACCATGAAAATTTGTGATTTTCATCAAACCACGAAAATTGGTACCCACTAAAATAAATGAATCCACAGTATTCTTTGTTTTGGGCATATTTATTTGTAAAATAGGGAAAGCTGGTTTTTTTTGTAAACACGAAGAATTTCAAATTTTCATTATAACAAGAATGATTTTTACAAAGAATATATTAACTCCTTAATGGATTCCATAAAATATGAAAATAATTTTCTAAGCAACATGTTCTATCTTATGATTTTCTGTCAATATCTGTGTTGAATGGCAAGATTTAAAAATCAATTATGAGTGAACATTTACTGAGGCTGGACTAGATTTCAGTTGATTTTGCTTAAACTGAATATAAAAATTCATTGATTCAATATCTTAAAAAGTTTTAAGATGAGCATAAAATCACAGGGAAAGGTTTGAAGTTGGTTGAAAAATGGAGATAAAACCCTGCTGTTTGTTTCAAATAATTTTGTTTTAAATGAAGGAAACGGTTTTATGAAGAAATTAACACATTTCACATTCATTTGTTTTTATTACTTTACTTATAAACCTTGTTTTTGTTATTTGAATTTGATTATATAGATATAAACATTTCAAATTTTTAATTTATTATTATTAATATATTTGTCAAACCTTAAAATATGGCTTCCTCTGATGTAGTGCTTATGTATTCATTTTTTACTCTTTTCTTTATGTGTTTTATATTAGTATTCTTCTTAGAGTTTATATTGAATATTTTGTGTGTTTTGTTTTCCAATATATGTAATAGATAAGAAACTATTCCTACTATAGGTTTCATGTTTCTGTGTTTTTCATTTGTGCTTGTCTTTAAAAAGGCAGATATAGAACAGGGGCGCCAGGAGCACCCTCATGATTGACAGGAAAATTTTGTTAGGAAAGAAAAGGTTCCAGAAAATTCTTGTAGATTGTGCTCTCTCTTAAAAATTTCTGAATCAACCACAGGTTTTAAGAAAGTAAAGATGTTTTACTTATTATTAGACATTTGTACTATGACAAGTCAACATTTATATATTTTAAGATAAGGCCATAGTGAAATAATTCCTAGATTCTCATCCAAATTTTTTGAAAATATGGGGTAGGCCAGCGAATTTTATTATTGATCCATTTTGATAGAATATTCTGCCATTTTAAAGAAAATTAGCAAAAATTTCACAAAAAATCAAAATAAAATTTTTTGAGAGGGCTGTAAAAATTGGGACGGGAGGGTATGATAATCTAGGATTTTTTTTTTTACAATGGCCTAACTAACTACTCTGTATTATAGAGTTTTGGCATTTATACTACTTTAATATGTTTTAGATTGGATATTTTTAGATCTTTATGAAATCAATTTCATATGTTAGTTTTTCTTTTCTTGTAGCTAAACCCAGTATTAATCAAAATATGTTTAAAATATTTTAAATCAATATTTTTAATATCTTGACATCTCTTTTCTATGTTCAAAAGGGTAATGAAGCTAGGAAGATAGATGATAAAGAGCATCTTTTGAAAGCTTGTTTAAAATTATTAAAATCTGTTTGGCCATTTTAGGCCTACTTTATTACTTTTGAGAACTTTTTAGTCTTATTAGAGTTGCTGAATAAAAAATGAAGATTTTAGACATTTGTTAAGCAAATGAAAAATTAATTTAACAGGAATATATCCTAACTGAATATACAATCTGTTGATCATACTTGACTAAAATAAACTTTCATCTATGTAATTGGAGCAAGAGTTTAGAATGTCATTCCATGTGTTTATACTTCACACTTACATTTACACTTTCACACAAACAATTTTCAAATGAATAAAACTATACAAACTGTACCATAAATACCATTCACGACTTGCTGACATTTGTTTTTAAAGTTATGCCCCTTTTATCATTGATAGTTATGCCCCTTTAGTTATAAACATCAAATTACAAGGATTGAGAACTTAAAGCAGCTATCTACTTTTTACATGTTAATGGAAGGCAACAGAAGAAATATCAGTTACTATGTGTATAACTTACAGACTATGATCTACAAGTTTCTTAATTTACTCAAATATTTATGAATAAAGTGTCTTTGTTGTATTTTCAATATGCAAATTTGTCATTGCTCATTATTTGTGCATTTACATGTCGGACTTATGTAGTCATTTTATTAGATGAATATTTTACAAAGTTTTCAGCCCCCTTTATTTAAACCAAAGATAAAGACATCCCAGGCTGTAATTCTTTAAATCTCAAAGTTCTAGGTGAACCTCCCTTTTGTTTTTTGCTAATTTATGAATTACAATGTATATGTAATATTTTTTTCTGTCTTATTGATGTTGTAAAACTGTTTATAAAAGATGTATGTAATAAATTTAAATTGGGATGTTTCATTTTAAAGATATTGTGATTTTATTACAAACTTTATCTGCATACAGTTAGTATATAGATTGTTGCTTTGATTTGTTTTTACAACTTAATATGAAGGAAATTATGAAATAACTTGTGTAATAAAGTAATGCCCTTTAATAATAGTATTGTTGGGGTTCCAAGTCTCATGATTTTTGATAAATTGAAAAATCATATTCATATGAAAGACAGTATACAATAACTTCTTTTAAATTCTTGTTTAAGCAATGTCCTGAAATATTAATGTTGCACTATTTTCAAATTCTGTATATGTTTTGATAGTAATGAAACAAGACCAATATTTAACAGTATTTTCCCGCCAAACATAGAAAATTGAAACCCATCAAAAGTTTTTTTTTAATCATGGTAGACAATTCTGAATAATTGCAAGGCAATAGATTGATGTTACACCCAGTTTTTTGGGTTTCGATTGTTTTTATACGACCGCAAAATTTTTGCGATCATATAATGTTATGGCGATGTCGTCGTCGTCGTTGTCGTTGTCGTCGTCTGTGGACATTTGGTTTCCGTGCGATAACTTGAGTAAATATTGATCGATTGATATGAAATTTGGAAATGAAGTTTGTAACCACTAAAGGAAGGTTGGTATTGTATTTGAAGTTTGTGGCCCCTACTGTTTTAGCAAAAAGGGCCAAAAGGGGCTAAATCGGATGTATTGACAAAACTGTTGTAGAATGTTTATTATTCATTCAATTTTGAAAATTCTTTTTTTAATGAATTCATCATTAAATTCTGTCAACTAAATGTGTCAACGGTTTCAATATATATTGCACCGTTATATTGCTATAGGGGGTCAAATGGGGCCACACCCAAAAAATTGACTTTTTTATTTGTGGTCCGATTTTCAAAATCTTTTTTTCATAAGAATCCTTATAAAAATCCCTGCGAGCGTTTTTCAATCAGATTTGAAATATCTCTAACCGTTTTTGAGAAATTAGGGGTTGAAGGGGCCAAAAACGCCATTTTTCAAAGTCTGTTTAGGCATATAGTTATATACTAAAAATAAAGTTGTAGCGGGCCAGCCAATTGTTATGAAGTTTTAATATGATGATTATATCCAGTAAAGGAATGTTGGTATTGAATTTTGGGTTTGTGGCCCCTGCTTATTTAGAAAAAAGGGTCAAAAGGGGCTAAAATGGGTGTAATGACAAAACTGTTATAGAATGTTTATTATTCATTCAATTTCGAAAATTCTTTTTTTATTGAGTTCATCATTAAATTCTGTCAACTAAATTGTCACTGGTTTTGATAAAAATTGCACCGTTACATTGCTATAGGGGGTCAAAAAAGGGGCCACACCCAAAAAATCGACTTTTTTATTTGTGGTCCAATTTTCAAAATCTTTTTTTCTTTTGAATCCTTGTTAAAATCCCTGCCTGTGTTTTTCAATCAGATTTGCAATATCTTTAACCATTTATGAGAAATTAGGGGTCAAAAAACACAATTTTTTAAAGTTTGACTTATACCAAACATTAAGTTGAAGTGGGCCAGCCTATTGTTATGAAGTTTTAATACACTAAATAAATGTTGGTATTGAATTTGTGGTTTGTGGCCCCTTTTGTTTTATAAAAAAAGGGTCAAAAGGGGCTAAAACGGGTGTATTGACAAAACTAATGTAGAATGTTTATTATTCATTAAATTTAAAAAAAAAAATTGGTCCAATTTTCAAAATCTTTTTTCATTGGATTCCTTATGAAAATCTCTGTCTTAATTTGAAATATTTCTCTTACAATTTTTGAGAAATTAGGGGTCAAAGAGCAAAAATGTCAATTTTAAAATACATGTATATAAATAAGGCTTATTTTTGTACTAGATCATAGATGTTAAAGTAAGTACATATGTATCAAATATGCATTTTAAAGTCCACCACAGGATGCATGTGTCAAAAAATTTTGTAAGTCCACCATGGGCTTCATGTGACAAAAGCAATAGACTATCCATATTGGGCCTCCAACGAACAGGGTTCAACTTGTTGCCGTCGTATCATGCTGCGCTCGGCGTAGCTTTTTATTTTTTTTTAGGATTCCATGCCAAAGACATTAATATTCATCTTCTTGCCATTTGAACCACCTATAGAATATTTTAACTTGCTAAACATTGTCAGTTAAAGTGAATTGCATCTAGATTTTTTCTACAATGGCTGTTTCCTCTGCATTAAGAAGGAATAACTAAGGCAACACTTGCTTTTCAATCAATCGGGGTTTGTCAACAGAAAAAAAGATCAAAATTTCATATTTAAGAAACATCAAGGTATTTTAAAATAAATATATTTTACCTTTTTGCTTATGGAAAAACAATTATTAAACAAGAAATGTTCAGAACATATAAACTTTTGTTTTGTACACTTTACCAGTTCTGTAACTGCTTTCCCAATAAAGCAGGAAATACATAATCTGATATAAAATCAATTAAATGATTTGCTCAAAATGTATTAAGGGCTATTCCAGAAATAAATGTATGGGCGGGGGTCAGAAAGCACTTTTTTTTTCAACCCACCATGCATAAAATTTTATTTTTTCCCTTTATGTTGCATTTGAGAAATATCTAAAAATGCCACCACCCATACAATTTTAATTTATAGTGGCTTTCAGACCCCCCCCCCAAACAATTGATTCTGAAATAGCCCTAATGTTAATTGTATGTTAACTTGCATTTCCCCAAATTGTTTTTAGAATTTATTAAATTTTCATGTTAAATCCATTTTTCCTGTTTGTCCATTTTTTTTATTAAAGCATTTATCAAATCATTGAAAACCAAAGCATAATGATAAGTTTACTTTAAAGATTGAAAATGAAGTTAAGGACTTGAGAAAATTGACTTAAGATATAAATATATGACATTTAAAATATACTTTTTTTTATTGTTTGAAACATTTGAGGAAGAGAAAATAAGTGATTCTTCAAATTCCCTAAAAAAATTCATATTACAAAATGTAATGTTCAAATCATATTCAACATGCCTAAATTTGGCAAGCTCTTAACTATGTCAGTAATCATAAGAACTTTTGATATATGTTTTTCACTCCTAACCAAATGTTTTTATTCATCTATTAACTCCTTTTAATAAGTTTATGTGTATGTGGTATGGTACAACCGTTTATATACCTTTACTGTGTGTTTTTATGTCATATAGAAAATTATGTTTTGTGATATAGAATATAATGTTAATTCAAATCTATATGTTGACTATATATACTCTTTGTTATACCCCCGCTTCGAAGAAGAGGGGGGTATACTGTTTTACCCTTGTCCGTCCGTTCGTCCGTTTGTCCGTTTGTCCGTTCGTCCGTCCGTCCGTAACAAAACTTCCGTCACAGTTTCCCAAGCAACTACATGAGATAGAGGTCTGATATTTTGTATACAGCTTTATCTTATAGTCCCATATGGTGTATACCGATTTTATGTTCCTAGGTAGTCTACTTCCTGTTTACCGAATACTAAGGTTTTAACACATAATAGACATAAATGCAAAATTTTCGTCACAGTTTCCGAAGCAACTACATGAGATAGAGGTCTGATATTTTGTATACAGCTTTATCTTATAGTCCCATATGGTGTATACCGATTTTATGTTCCTACGTAGTCTACTTCCTGTTTACCGAATACTTAGGTTTTAACACATAATGGACATAAATGCAAAATTTTCGTCACAGTTTCACAAGCAACTACATGAGATAGAGGTCTGATATTTTGTATACAGCTTTATCTTATAGTCCCATATGGTGTATACCGATTTTATGTTCCTACATAGTCTACTTCCTGTTAACCGAATACTAAGGTTTTAACACATAATAGACATAAATGCAAAATTTCCGTCACAGTTTCCCAAGCAACTACATGAGATAGAGGTCTGATATTTTGTATACAGCTTTATCCTAAAGTACCATATCGTGTATACCGATTTTATGCTCCTAGGTTGTCTACTTCCTGTTTACCGAATACTTAGGTTTTAACACATAATAGACATAAATGCAAAATTTCCGTCACAGTTTCGCAAGCAACTACATGAGATAGAGTTCTGATATTTTGTATACAACTTTATCCTATAATCCCATATGGTGTATAGTGATTTTATGTTCCTAGGTCAACTACTTCCTGTTTACCGAGTATTTAAACTTGTATGCATGGCTTAGTTTTTGGAGCGGGGGTATCACTAGTGAGCATTAGCTCACAGATTTACTTGTTATTTATGAAAATTAAAAATATTTAACCATACTATGTTTGTCTTGTGACAGAGATGCTGACACTAATGGTAGACTGGTTTTGATAGTTTGCTTCTAACCACTCAAAAGGTTTGCGGATGTTATTTTCACTTTGTTTTGTTTGTTGGTCACATAGTATTGATATTTTTTTCTGTTGGTTTCAATTGCACAAAAAATTCAGTACAGGGTTCCTACGCATCCTTGAAAGCTGGAAAAACCCTTGAATTTCATTTTTAAGTTCAAGGACTTTCAGGTCCTTGAATTTAAAAAAATGAAACATATCCTTGAAAACCTTGAATATTATTTTATGACACTTTGTTGGCTGATTTGGGAAAATGGTGTATACAAATATCAGGATCTATCATTTTGACAACTATTTTCATCCTTGAAAATGACTAAAATACCCTTGAAAAAACATGGAAAAACCCTTTTGATTTTAGTCATGAAAGAAAGTTGGAACCCTGTCAGTATCCGACAGCGTTATTTAAAAATTGCAATACTACAAAACTGAATAATACAGAAACTATTAGAAAATACAATCAAAAATGTAAAAGAATCAGACAATATTACAATTGATAAAATATTTTATGAAATAAATCTGGACAAAATAAGAAAAAGATTTGATCAGCATGATTTGATCAGGAAGACATTTCTGAAATAAAATGTACAACTTACAAACATGTTTGTAAAAGTTTTAATTACATTTAAATATTTATCATGTTATAGTATGTTACTTTCAACCATTAAATCTCATTTTAAAAGCATAGTACATGTAGTACATTACATTCAAAATATCTCATCATTAAATTACATTACAACAAAATTACATTTTATATATCATATTACATTTTATTACATTGACTTAACTACAATTACTTGAGAATTACATTATTTTAATTTCATTTATTACATTATATATCTGAAACCCTTAGATGATACATTTTGTATATGAAATCTATACATCTTACCAACATTGCATTACATGATATGATTTTACATTCATTTCTTACAAAATAAAAAATGTCATTCTTATAATATACTCTGCAAAAAAAGTTACGCATAGATTGAAAATTCCCCGTAGGTTTAATGTAAATCGAAACAATTTCAAAACATTATTGCCGAGCTGTTCTGCAACCGATTTTCACGAAATAAAATCCAGTAAAAAGAAAACAAAATGAAGATTGTTTCGTTTATTAAGACCAAAATTCTAACTTCAATGGTTTTTAAGACATTGTGAGTAGAACACGACTAATGTTTTTCACGGAACATTTTGCATTGATTTAAACGGGAAATTAAATCGTAAAATGTACACTTGAGTTCCACTTGCAATATCTTAAAAAGAAGCGATGTTACAATTTTACTCAAAATTAAACAAACAATCTCTATTTTGTTTTCTTTTTACTGAATTTTATTTCGTGAAAATCGGTTGAAGAACAGCTCGGCAATAATGCTTTAAAATTGTTTCGATTTGCATTAAACCTACGGGGAATTTTTTATCTATGCGTAACTTTTTTTGAAGAGTATATTTAACATGAAATATTAGTATCTGACAAATACATTTTAATACTAAAAGCCTTGTTTCATTTTTTTCTGTTGGTTTCAATTGCAACAGGACCATTGCGATCCACCAATTCTCCCGTATGACTGATTCGTTTTTGTCATTTTCTCTGGACTATGACATTGATCATTCAAGTTCGGTAGTTTAGTTATTACCTTTATTTAATCAGTTCTTTATATTATGTAGATATAACTATATGGAGCTAGTTATAAAACAATGCATTTTATGATACAATACAGTAAGTTCTAAAGTGCTGGTCTAAATACCACACTATTGATCACTATCCGATCACCTCTCAGCTACAGTTCGAGTACCGTTTGTTTTTAACAAAAAAGGGACTTTTCCACTGTATGCATGATAAGTTTGGCAGTGACCTGACCGATGTCGGTTGTTTCCTCCTTTACTCCAGTTTCCTCCACCATTAATACTGACCGTCCTATATGGCAAGGTGCGTCGATAAAGGGCGTTAAACACCAACACACACACACAGTGCATTTTATCATTATATTACTTATTTAAAACATTTATGATGAAACAGCTGCTTGTTTCCTATTTAAATTTAAGGTACTGGCTAACGATAAAAGACTTATATTGAAATTTCTTGTTATTGTAACATTTAAGATTTATTTGTTAAATGTTAATTTACCTAGATTTTTTTGTAATTTTTGATTTTGTACTTGAGTAGAACTATTTTGTTTTGTCAAATATAAGCCAAAGAATGTCTCAATACACAGTCTTATAATATCTCTCGTGACTTTAAACATAATTTGCATCTAATTTTGTATCATCAAAATATGAATTGTGTACAATTTATTTGTTCATTGACCACTTTATGAAAACATTCATACAAATCTGATTATCAAACTAATCCATAAGAAGACTAATATAAGTTTCATCAGTTACAAACAATTGTGATTTGATCAATTTATTTCTTTGACCAAGTCAAGTTAACAAAGCTGAATGCGTGTTAACTTTCTGATTGAAATATTTATAACAAAAGGGGATTAGAGTCAAGAAAAGTCTTTATAAATATCTTGCATGTTCTTGTGTTAAGTGACTACACGCGACAGCTTGTTCTATTCGTTATTTTTATGTTCATCTGACAACAAATTAAAACAGATTTGAGGGATTTTATGACAAATGTTGTAATTGTTGAAGATTTTATGACAAATGTAGTAATTGTTGACTTTTCAGCTTTTTATCTAACATGCTATTAGATTTTTCATATCGGGTTTCACCAGATAACCTTATTAAAATGTGGATTCTTAAACAAAAAAGATTAAAATTATTCACTCCAAGGTATTTTCACCTATATATAAAAAAAATGATTTTTACACATTAAAAGGTGGAATAATTTTATAAAACGTAACCAACTTTTATATTCGACAATTTGTGCGCCTTTACCTTTTTGTTTTCTTTATTCAGTACAATCATTGCTAGACATCAATGTTTCTATCCTATTATCTAACGTTCCATTGTATTGATGATGTGCTTTCAATAAACAATCAACAATTTAGGACACTTCATTTGAACATGTTCTAAGAGGTCTTTTTCATATAAGGATTTGACAACAGAGGAGCTGTAAAACTAGCGAGATGACTTAACTTTCCCATCGTCAACTTTCTATATTTCAGTAATTCTCATCTTACAATAACATAAAAACTTTCAATTTCTCCAAAAATACACGCTAACAAAAAAAAAAAATCCCGTTTGTCACAGTCCAACAGTGAGCAAGGAGAGGCTATATATCTACACTTCTATTCCGCATGTACAATTCAAAGCTGAATAAACGCAGCTTTTTCAAAAAGAATGGAAAACGCAGGTACAAATATTTGGTAGTCGATTACAGTAAGACTTACTTTGTCATCAATGAGTCTAAGAAAAAGAACAAATATACAGAAGACAAATAATCGACATGCTCAATTTTCTTATCGACAACTTATTTGTTCAGTTTGCTGGACGTGTTTTTCAGCAAACAATATGGTTTCCAATGGGCACTAATTGTGCACCTTTGCTGGCTTATTTGTTTCTTCATTCATATGAAGCAGACTTCTTACAATCTCTTTTAGACGAAAAAGATCGTAGACTAGCTCTGTCTTTTAACCTCCCGTTCCGTTATATTGATGATGTTTTTTCACTGAACAATTCTCGATTTGGTGACTTTCTCCATCTTATATATCCACAGGAATTTGAGATTAAGGACACAACGGATTCTAGAAAGTCTGCTTCATATTTAGATCTAAATCTCGAAATTGACTCTCAAGGAAGACTTTCAACAAAGCTCCATGACAAAAGTGATTACTTCAACTTTCCCTTTTTTGTAGCAACATTCCATCCGCTCCTGCTTATGGAGTCTTCGTATCTCAGTTGATTATTGATTTCCTTGGCAGAGCGTCACGTTTTACACAGAAATTGCTAACACAGGGTTATGATGCTCAACAGTTGCTGTTTTCACTCAAGAAATTTTCGGTAGGCACCGTGCACTCGAAGACAAATATGGGATTTCTATCTCAAATGAGTGCTGATGTTGGTTTGTCTTAGAAATTTGTTTTGTCTCCCTTTACCGGATAATTGGAAATTAGCAACAAGATGGGTGTGCTTTAGCAGGCAGGAACCGCTTACTCTTACAGAGCACCTGAGTTCACTATTGTTACTTGTTTATTTCCGTTCGGTTGATTTTGTGTTTCTTCGTTCTGTTCTTGTTGTGTTTAACGGTTTCGTCGTTGCCCTTTTGGACTTTTGACACCCGAATGCCCCATTGGCGCCTTTTTGCTTCTCTCAAATTAATGCAGATGTTGGTTTGTCGTAGAAATCTGTTTTGTCTTCCTTTACCGGATTTACACACTGAATTGGAAATTAGCAACACGACGGGTGTGCTATAGCAATCAGGACCCACTTACTCTCCGGATCACCTGAGTTCACTTTTGTTACGACTCGAGTTCGCGTTGTTGATTTCCGTTCAATTGATTTTGTGTTTTGGTGCTGTTCTTGTTCGTGTTTACCGGTTTTGTCGTTGCCTTTTCGGACTTTTTACACTAGGTGCTTCTTTGCAAAATAGTTTTATTTCATGTATGGTTACATTTTTCTGCTATAGACAGTTCAATAAATTACTTGACAGTATTCTTAAAAGTTAATGCTCTACGGAGTGAAATGACCGATAATCAGTAGCCCTCAAAATAAGTAAAAGGCATTGAAAAATGACGGAACAATATCGGTGATGGATATGGTTTGAATCTCCTCTATTTGCATCCCAATGAGTACAAATTGTGCACCATTGCTCGAAATTTGTTTCTTTATTCTTATGATCAGAAGCGAATTCTATACAAAAAGGATTGTAGACTTGCTTTCTTCTTCAATCACACATTTCGTTACATTGATGATATTCTTTTACTAACCAATTTCGAATCTCGATTTGATGACCAATTTACATCTCGTATAACTCCAGTAACTTATGATAAAGGACACAACAGATTCTAAGAGGTCTTTTCATATTAAGATCAAAGATTTATACCTCGAAATCAACACGCAAGGTTGATTTTGTGTTTTGTGTTTCTTCGTGCTGTTTTTTTTTTTCGTGATTGCCGGTTTCGTCTTTGTGTCATCTGAACTTCAAAAGTCCGAAAGGGCAAAGACAAAACAAACTAAAACGAGAACAGCATAAAAACGAGATTTCAAGATATCCGTGATAGTCACTTCTGACGCACAACTGCTTACTCATGATTATGTTGTTCCTCGATTATCGTCACACAAGTTAGATGGTGCCGACAGGCGAGACATACTTTAGTGTCAACTCTTGTTGTTCGTGTTTACCGGTTTCGTCTTTGCCTATCGGACTTTTGACTTTTGAATGCCCCATTGGTGCTTCTTTGTTTTCAATTACGACGTTTGATTGCCCAATTTGTATACCTTTGCTTCTTTAGTATATCAGGGACATCAGAAGCAGATGTACCAATGTGGCATCTGAACCTCAAAAGTCCGATAGTCCAAAACAAACAAAAACGGGAACAGCAAAAAAAACAGATTTCAAGATTTCAGTGATAGTTTGTCACTTTTGACACACAACGTCTTACTCAGGATTATGTTGTTCCTCGGTTATCGTCACACAAAACTTTACAAAGGACATTATATGATAAATACGAGGTTTCTACCGCTCAGAAAAAGTACAGATTTTAGTTTGCCCAAAAGTGGTTTCAAACACTCTTAGCCGGAGAAGACGAAATACTCAAGACCTAGGTAAATAGGGAAAATTTGAGTCACCACGTTTGTATTAAAGCTTTGTAAAATACTATTTTCCAGATTCGTAAATTTAAATGTAATGCAGACTTCATAAAAGTTATGTCCTTCATTTCAAGCTCATGGGGATATAAAAAAATCGAGAGGTGTTAAGTGATCATCATCAGTATACCAGAACTTCAGCTTAAAGAATATCAAAAGTCTTTGGTCTTTTTTGTATAAACGTGATTGTAAGAAACCTGCCTCATATGACTAGAAGAATAAATTAGCAATCGGAAGTGCACATTTATTTCCTATTGAAATGTCGATCTCTGCTACAAACAACAGGGCCACCAAAGTCAATAATTCTTGTCTCTTTCCAAGGCTCATAAATGACAAAAAAATTTTAGTAGATACACTTCCTACGTTTCTGATATTGTGGAAGAAAAAGATTGAAATGTACAAATCGATATTTCTTGTGTGCATGGAAAGCGTAGTGCAAATAAAAAAAAGAAATTTTGAATGTTTTGTGGCTCTTGAATGCTTCACTATTAATTCTACGTCTTTCTTTGTTTTGAAAGGTAAAAAGGGGGAACTTCAATTAGTTCTTTTGAATTTTATATATTCACATTTTATTGGCATTATTTTATAGTTCGAAGATGAAATTGCGATATTTAAATGCCAGGTTTTAAAAAATGCAAACTTGATGTCAACATAACTGAAAGATGTTTACATTTGGATGAGCTAGGAATAAAAAAATGTTTAATATTTTTAGGAGCGACTTCTGCTCAGTAGTATTTGAATAAAAATAATCGAACTATTTTCCTTTACTTTTGTCATTATTCTGCAGTTTAAACTTTCCTATTTTCTACATCAAATATTGACAATAAGAAAAATTATAAACAAAATTGCTAGAAGTTTTATTTGATTTGCAGTCGGAGGGGGTAAAAGAATACGAAAATCACGTTATTTTATTTCTACTAGTATATCATAGGATAGAAAATAATGAGATCTGGAATTTCCACATAAGTGAACGCGACACAGCCCACAATCAAGTGGCAATTCAGAAAAAAACACAATGGACAACCGCCAGCCCACAGTCAAGCGGCAATTCAGAAAAAAAAACACAATGGGCAACCACCAGCAGCCTTCAACGAGGCCAATAGGCGCTGCTCGTTGTTCTGAAATTGGCGTTTGTTTTGACTCCTTAACTTTTAAGTGAAAACAGAAATTCATTTTGGAATGCACAGCGTCTTTCTGTTACCTCAAGATGCATTAAGTGTTATTAATAAATAGGACATGAAATGGTGATATAAACCGTCGACCACCATTATTTGAATCAAAATGATCTTTTATTTTTAATTAACTATTTATTTGATTTGCATCTCGGATATGACAAGGATGGTCATCTCAGTACAAAAATTTACGATAAAAGAGACGACTTAAATTTTCAAATTATTAATTTCCCGAACCTTGAAAGTAACATTACCTGACTCACCTGCTTACACTAATAACAGTGTTTATATTTCACAACTTATTCGATATGCCAGGGCTTGTACAAATTTTTCAGATTTTTTTATACGACACCGCTGTCTCCGTGACCGACTTTTAGACCAAGGTTACAAGAAAATGCGTCTCATACGATCCTTAAAATATTCTTCCTTTGTTATCAGCCACTGGTGTTAAAATTCAAAATTCAGTTGAACGTTTTGGTTAGTGATTTTTTTTATTAGTGTTTTGCTGATTGTTGTTCTGAGATGATAATATTATTTTCCCTATTATGTCTTCATTACCGTGTTGCGGTGTGTGTTACTACCGGTCCATAAGATTGCAATGGAAGACGGAAGTCAGGACCATTGCAATCTATCACTTATCCGGTGTGTCTTCATGTTTTGTATTTTCTCTTGGAAATTGAGATTGATCCTCAAAGTTCGATAATTTTGTTATTACCTTTATTTCCTTGACTTTGTCATTATTCGGCATTTTTAAACTTTCCTATTTTCTGCATCAAATCATGACAATTTGAAAAAGAGTGAAATATGCTAGATGTTTTATTTTATTTGCAATTGGGTGACAACAAGAATACAAAATCATGTTTTTCGTTCAAAGAAGCAAAGGTGTACCAAAGAGGTAATCAAATATCATATTATACCGAAAAGACAAAGACAAATTCATTAGACAAAAAAACCATCACAACTAAACAAACCACACAACTAGAACAAGACAAAAAACCCGCACACATAACAACAAAACCGCATACAGAAATGTGAACTTCAGTCGAAACAAGAGTAAACTCAGGTGCTCCGGAAGAGTAAGCTGTTCCTGCTTGCTATAGCACACCCGTCACGTTTCTAAAGACGGATTAAGTGTTGGTCCTATCCGGAAAGGATGATATTACAAAACTCTATGTCAAAAAACACCTGTGCTCATTTGAGAGATAGAAATCCCGCATTTGTCTACAAGCACATGATGTCTTCCGTAAATTTCTTGAGTGAAAACAACAACCTAGGAGCAACGTACCACTGTGTTAACAATTTGCTTGTCAGTCGTTTAGCTCAATGAAGGAAGTCGGTATACTTCCCACATGCTCTGGAATAACGAATCAATTGTGATACGTAAACTCCATATGCTGGCATCATCTATTTCTACAGTTTATTTAAGGAGTTTGTTTTAATACCTGTACTTTAAGTGAAAATAGTAATTTATTTGATATGCCACGCGTCTATCTATTACCTCAAGTTGATTTTTGTGTTATTAATATATAGGTCATGAAAGGTTGCTATAGACAAGATGTTAGTTTTTAAACAATACCACCTCTCATTTCCAGCCTAAATAACCAATTCATTGCGATTAAAGTAATTAAATTGTCCGCCATTTAAAAATCAAACGTGTTACGTCCCTATCAGGCTTATGTTGAAATAGATGAGCCTGTTTACCTTTTGGGTACTTGGATGTATCATTCCGTGTAAAGAATGTCGCCATTTTCCGGTACAGTGACGTCAATTAAAGAACAATTAACTTATTTTACAAGAATTACATTGACAAGTTGATGGGGTACTTTGCTTTGTTTTTATTTTATCTATAAGTTATAAATTCTAATCAAAAACCTGTAGTCGTTGGTACCTGCGTATTATAAACAATGTAATTTGTTGTTTTACATCAATATTCAATAAGGACTAGTCATATTTAAACAACAGTAAATGAAATAATAAAATTTGGTCCGAGAGAAAAAAAACGACACAAGAGAGACATACCGAAGAAATCAAAGTTCTGATTTTGTATCGCCATTTTAACAGAAACGGTGGGTAAAAGCAGGTTTTATGGCGCGCCAAAACTGCCTCTTCCGTTCACATTGGGATCGTTGGTTCCAGTAGTAACACAAAACACAAGGTTGTGTGACATAATATGGATATTGAGCTAACCATGTCAATATAACAATTATCAAAACACTAATAAAAAAATCACTAATCATTTCGTCTAAAATAATTTTGTTTTGTTTTTCCTCCATAGCGAAGATAGTTCTAAGTCGTTTAGGGATCGTATTAGACGTATTTTCTTATAACCTTTGTCTCATTGAAAAACAAGTTGGCGAGGAAATGAGCATATAGTATGTGCCCATTGGAATACTAATTTATGGTTGTAAAAATATATCGCCTTCAAACTTAACAAATATGTCTAAAACAACAAAGTTCATAGATTTTGAAAAAAAGTTATCAATCATTCTATTTAGACGACACTTTTTCTTGTGACAAGGTTGTGTATAATTTTGAAAATAGAAAGTTTTCTAAAGAAACAAAACAAAGTAAACATTCTTTAAAAGGCACACTTAAAATTTTCTGTGGAAAAAATAGTTCTAGTGTCAGCATCTGTATTTTAAAATTTCGTTCGTTTATTATTCTCTGTGCGAGAAGCAGAGGTACCAATGTGGTATCCTAATGTCAAAAGTCCGAAAGGGCAGAGACAAAACAAGAAAACACCAACAAGAATGGGACAAAACAGACCACATGTAAAACATTGAAACACAAAATAAACTAATGTCAATCAACAACACGAACTCCAGTCGTAACGAGAGTGAACTCAGGTGCTTCGGAAGAGTGGGCAGTTTCTGTTTGCTATAGCACACCTGTCGCGTTGCCAACAGTCAATTCAGTGTGTCAAATCCGGTAAAGGAAGACAAAACAAAACCCTATGACAAACCAACATCTGCACTCATCTGAGAGATCGAAATCCCATATATGTCTATAAGTGCATGATGTCTTCCGTAAAATGTCATGAGTGAAGACAGCAACTGAGGAGCATCAAAACCCTGTGTGACCAATTTTTGCGTCAGACGTGCCGCTCTGCTTAGGAAATCGATGTAAGTCCCGCACGCTCTAGAGTAACGAATCAATTGAGATACGTTAACTCCATAAGCTGGAGCGGACGGAATGTTGACGATTGGAAAGTTGAAGTCATCACGTTTGTCATAGATCTTTGTTGAAAGTTTTCCTTGAGAGTCATTTTCAAGATGTAGATCTTAATATGAAGCAGACTTCCTAGAATCCGTAGTGTCCTTAATCTCAAATTCCTGAGGATATATAAGATGGAGAAAGTCACCAAATCGAAAATTTTTCCGTGAAAGGACACCATCAATATAACGGAAAGTGATGTTAAAAGATAGCTAGTCTACGATCTATTTGTTAAGAAGTGATTGTAAGAAGTCTGCTTCATATAAATGAAGAAACTAATCAGCAAGCAAAGGTGCACACAATTAGTGCCCATTGGAATCCCTATTGTTTGCTGAAAAACACGTCCACCAAACTGAACAAATATGTTTTCAATGAGAAAGTTGAGCATGTCGATTATATGGTCTTCTGTAAATTTGTTCTTTTTCTTAGACTCATTGATGACAAAGTAAGTCTTGTTATAATCGACTACTAGATATTTGTACCTGCGTTTTCCATTTTTTTTTTAAAGCTGCGTTTAATCAGTTGTGCCAATCGCGATTTCAGTTGTTCATGTGGAATAGAAGGTTAAAGTTTGGAGAAATCGAATGTTTTGATGTTGTTACAAGATGAAACTGATTTGGAGTTAAGAATCTCCATCACTTCTTTTGAATCCTTCAGGATCCACATTTGATTGACACCATTTCTAGAATAACCAAAATCGTAATATTTCTGGAGGCCGGATTTTATTGCCGTAAGTATTGAAGTCAACAGTACTGAAAGAGGTTTAGTTGTACATCTGGATGACCCTGCAATGAAGCGGTGTTTGTATGGATTCTTATGTAATTTAGGAATCCAATACAGGGATAGAATGTCATCATTATTGGCACCAACATAAAGGCCGAAGGAGGAAATGACAGATTTGTGATTGTAAATGATTTCCCCCTTAGACATTGGTGTAGCCGTGTATGTGGTGCTATTGCTGGTTGACCAACCCCAAATTCCGACATATTCTTTATATTTTAATGCAAGTTTAGATCTAGTCTGATTCTTGTGGGTTAAATTTTCTTGCTTTCATTTAACAGAGTTTATTTCACTTACTTCTGAAATGTTGAAGCCAGGAAATAGTGACAGGAAAATATCGAAATTCGTAGGAATGATAATGCACTTTATTCAAATAAGGAGGGCGTACATTTTTGGTTCAATATAATAATTTCAAGTGGACTTCTTACATTTAGATCCTAGCATTACTGGAAATAAGATAAATTCTCGAAACGGCCACATGGATAATATTCTACCTTCGAGTTTGACTTTAAAGTTTGATAATTTGTTTAATATTTCTAAATATTTCATATAGTTGCACAAAGTACATGTATATACTGTTTTTCTCTAGCCCGACGACAGGTAGATTCCACCATCATAAGTGATAGAAGGGGCCCATAGAAATGGATCAATCGAATGTCGGAAAGAAAAAGTCAAAACCAGTAGACATTAAACCATTGCAAAACGCATATAACAATCAAACCACAATCGGGACCGCGAACTCTGCTTCGGAAGAGTGGGCAGTTTCTTTTGCTATAGCACATCAATCATGTTTCCATCGATTTGGTGTGGTAAATAACACTATACTCATCCGAGGGATTCCGTATTTGTTTAAGAGCATGTGATGTCTTTCGTAAAATTTTGAGTGACATCAACATCAGGGGAACAATATAACCCTTTGTTAGCAATTTGCTTGTCAGACGTAAAACTCTATCAATTAAGGAAATCACAATATTCACTACGATCTCTTGAAATAACGAATTAGTTGTGATTCACAAATTTAATAAGCTGGGGCAAATGGAATTTTGATACACAAAAGGGAAAGTTGAAGTTAGCATGTTTGTGATAGATCTTGGTACAGAGCCCTCCTGGTGTGTCGATTTCGAGATCTTCGTATATGAAGTCGATTTTCAAAAATCTGTAATGTCCTTTACCTAAAGTTCCTAGGATATACGAAGTTATGATGTAAATAGTGACTTTTTGTTTTATTGGTTTCTGTGTTGTTAGCGCTTCCTTTTTCTTGAAAATTTCTTTGGAAAGATTGCACTACTGACTGTAATGTTGTTCTAAAACCTTTTTGCATGACATTTTAAAATCTTTGCAGAACCATTTCATTGAGAATCTTATCTCCTTATGGTTCCTATAAGATTGTTTTGGGTACACTTTATAAAAAATACTTTTGTTTTCTTCTAGTATTCCCTTTCAGAATTTAAGAAACATAACAATTTAAGTTAAGATTAAAAAGCTTTTTAAAAAGCTATAAAAAGAATATTCAATATTCCCTATTGATCTTGGGTTAGAAAAAACAGGTACTGATCCATTTACTCCTTCTTACAGACTTACTAGCATTATTTGCGACGTTGCACTTTTCCGTCTTTTTAAGCCTGTAAAAAGTGAGCCTCTTACTACTGAGGATAGGAAATTTCTCCATATTCCATTTAAGAACAAAGGGATAGATGCTATAAACATCAGCAATATTTTAAATCGTAAGGAAGTTACATCTCAAATTCCTTCATATTTCAAAAATCAGTCAACACCAATTGTTTCCTACCGCTACACTAAAACCATAAGTAGTAAATTTCAACCACAAAAAGGCATTGCAGGACCTAAATATTGAAGAATATCTAAAGTCCCCTCTGACATGTGATTGCTATGCTTCTCCCTTTGTCTATGGTCCATCTGGTCATGTCATCACGGGTGATCTTAAGATAATTGAAAATGATTTATTACGTAATGTGGTTTCCCATGGACCTAAATTCAGGGAACCCCAACGTATAAATTGGAATCACAACTTTAAGATCATCATGGACGCTCTGGGGGACTATGCTAGAGCCTGGATAAAGAGGGAAAAGGACCAACAACCAGAGCTTGAATCACTGTCGGACTGAGAAAGGACTATCCGATCTCTTGTACGAAGCCGAATAGACAAACTTCGCAAATGTGTGAACCCCCGGCCTTCTGTATTTAGAGATCATGAAGCTCTCAATTGTCTCTCTTCCTTACATGACAGGTATGTTGTCACGCCAGCAGACAAGGCTTCCAATGATATAGTTTTTGTATGTAAAGCACACTATTATAATTGTCTAATAAAAGAACTAGGCATTGATGGTAATACTTCCGCTAGTGCTACATACACACGGACTACATTTAACAAAGATGAAATCATAGCCAACCATAGCTCTTTTATGTCTTCTTTCAATATTCCAATGAAAGAGGAACATAAAGAGTTACCATATTTGTACTGGATACCTAAACTTCACAAAAATCCGTACAAAGAAAGGTTTATAGATGGATCTTCATCATGTTCAACTACAGAGCTGTCCGTTCATTTAACTAAAATCTTGTCTGCTGTCAAAGAAGGTCAACAAGCATACTGCGACACTATTTATAATCGAAGTGGAATTAACCATATGTGGAGTTTGAAGAACTCAAAAGATTTGTTAGATCATTTAAAATCTAGATCATTTTCTGAGGTTCACTCTTTGAAAACGTTCGATTTTTCAACTTTATACACTACCTTGCGACACGAAAAACTAAAATGTCGCCTGAAAAAACTTCTCGAAAAAGCCTTTTCAAACTCTAGGAATTTTGTTGTTTTGGGTTATAATTCTACTTTCTTTTCCAAAACATCTTTCAAAGATAAAATTTGTTACACACTGGAACAAGTTTGCAGTATGCTTGATTTCCTCATTGACAACATATTTGTCACCTTCGGAGGAGAGATTTTTCAACAACAAATCGGCATTCCAATGGGCACAAACTGTGCTCCTCTCCTCGCCGATTTGTTTTTATACTCTTACGAGACTGAATTTCTTCAGGGACTCGTAAAGAACAAGAAGATGAAAGAAGCAAGGTCATTTAATCTTACATTCAGATATATTGATGATGTCAATAACACTTCATTTGGTAGTTGGATTCCTTCAATATATCCTCCGGAATTGGAGATTAAAGAGACCATCGAATCTAATTGCTTCACGTCTTTCTTGGATTTGCACCTCGAATTTGACCCAGGTGGTCATCTCAGTACAAAAATTTACGATAAACGAGACGATTTTAATTTTCAAATTATTAATTTTCCTAATCTACAGAGCAATATACCTACTTCTCCTGCATACGGTGTTTATATTTCACAACTTATTCGATATGCCAGAGCTTGCACACATTTCACAGATTTTTTGATCAGACACCGATTTCTTCGTGACCGACTTTTGGAACAGGGCTATAAGAAAATACGTCTCATACGATCACTAAAAAAATTCTTTCTTCGTTATCAGCCACTAGTAAAAAAGTTCAAAAGTGAGTTAAAAGATATGATAGTTAATTGTTTTAATTAGTGTTTGACTGGTCTTCTGTACTGAGATGATCACCTCAATATCCCTATTGTGTCTCACAACTATGTTGTGTTCTATGGTCATTACCGGATCCTAAGATCGCAATGGAAGAGGGAGGTTTGGCGCCATAAAACCTGGTTTAACCCACCATTTCGTTTGAAATGCCTGTACCAAGTCAGGACCATTGCGATCCACCAATTCTCCGGTATGACTGATTCGTTTTTGTCATTTTTTCTGGACTATGAGATTGATCATTCAAGTTCGGTAGTTTTGTTATTACCTTTATTTAGAATTAAAGACTTGTTCGACTGCTCACCATATTCTTGGTTTTAAATCTGCAATGTGACTCAGTCATTCAATTTTTTATGCAACAAACGGCAAATGTCATTATTCTAATATAATATCAATAGTTTTCACCGAATCCACCGCAACCGATTGCTTCACGTCATTCTTGGATTTGCATCTCGATTTTGACCAGGACACTCATATCTCAGTACAAAGATTTACGATAAAAGAGACTTCAATTTTCAAATAATCGATTTTCCTAACCTGGAAATTCACCCGTTTATGATGTTTATATTTCACAACTTAACCCCGCCACATATTATATGTGCCTATCCTAAGCCAGGAATCTTTGACAAAGCTTTCTTTTCTACTTTTATTACGTTTTCTGTTCCATGTTAAGAAAGGGGTCTTTCTGTGACTATTTCAGGACTGGATTTGAATTATGTGCATTTTATGTAGCATCCATATTTCGATCTGATTTCGATATCGACGAAAATAATGTGTGATATCCTTACGGTTTAAGACAAAAACATTTTATAGACCCGAACACCCTAGCTATCATAGTTTTTTTTTTCTTCAGAAAACAATATTTATGCGTACCAAAGGGTCCATCGAATATTATAGGTCAGAGAGGGCAAAATCGTTTAGATGTAAATTTAAGCATCACAGTTCATTGGTATAAAATTTAAAACACAAGACGTGTATAGATAAAAAGTGTATTTTCATTTTTACTTCATTTAAGAAAATCTTTTCAACATAATTTGTACATTTATAAAACACAAAATATGTAAAACGATAACAAATAAGGTACTACTTTGGTTTAATATGTACTCATAAAAATAAAATGTGTATTTATCTGACGTAATATGCAGTCATTAAAATAAATTGTGAATTAATTTCAACGAAATTCTACAGAATGCCTTGCTAACGCTTTTACAATGCGTCTCGCTCATGCTTTGTCTACTACAAGCAGTTCAAGGGACTCACCTTAGACAGAGTGAATAAAATTGTGAAAGCTAAGGCCGCCAAATTGAAGACATTTGATAAAGTTTAAGCATGAAAAAAGTTGAAAATTTACATTATGATGGCGCTTTTAGATACATTGTACAAGCGTTATCTTAATACCACTAAAATAGAAAATAAAGAGATGTGGAATAAGTGTACGCGACACAGCCCACAATCAAACGGCAATTTAGAAAAACCACAATGGACAACCGCCAGCAGCCTTCAACGAGGCCATCTGGCACTGCTCGCGGCTATGCAATTGGCCCATGGTCTAAATAAGATGCACATAATTCAAATCCAGCCCAATTGCAACAAAAATGTACGTGTACAACGGATGAGAAATAGAAATCTTGCCATTTTTTTACATTTGCGCGAACTTTAAATCGAGGACTTTTCAAGAGCACAAAATGACCACTCCTAGGAGCATGCGAATCGAGTTCAATAATTTTCACTAATACAATATAATGAGATGTGGAATAAGTGAACGCGACACAACCTAAAATATAAACTTTAATTTAAAAATCCACAACGGAAAATAGCCAGGAGCCTACAATGTGACAAGCGGTCGCTGCCCCCCTTTTTGCAATTGACCCTAGATTGAAAATAAAGGCTTTATATAGACACATATTTAAGTAAGTTCCATACAGTAAATTTAGCTACGCCTGACGCGCGTTTCGTCTATTCAAAACTCATCAGAGGCGCTCTACCGAAAATATTGAAAATGACAAATACTATATGATTATGAAGAGCATAGAACAATAAAACCAAAGATACAAAACGGGAGAACCAAATTATTACTAAGATGATCAACCTATGTCTGGGGTAGGAAGAACCTTAGGGTTTAGACAATTTTGAAATTTAAACGGATAATTTAAAGCTTTGATGTATTCTCCAACACAAAAGTGTAGGTGCCGGAGCGGGCTAACCTCGGGGAATTAAAACTCCACCAGCAGTGCTTACCTTCACGTGTATCCGAAATAAGAATAACAACAAAGTTCCAGACAGTAAATTTAGCTACGCCTGACGCGCGTTTCGTCTATTAAAGACACATCAGAGGCGCTCTACCAAAAATATTGAAAATGCCAAATACTATATGATTATGAAGAGCATTGAACAATAAAACCAAAGATACAAAACGGGGGAACCAAATTATTACTAAGATGATCAACCTATGTCTGGGGAAGGAAGAAAAGAAGCAGAGGTACCAATGGGGTATCCGAATGTCAAAAGTCCGAAAGGGCAGAGACTAAACCAGTAAACACAAACAAGAACGGGACAAAAACAGACAACACGTAAAACATGGAAACACAAAACAACTGAATATCAATCAACAACGCGAACTCTAGTCGAAACAAGAGTGAACTCAGGTGCTCCGGAAGAGTAAGCAGTTCCTGCTTGCTATAGCACACCCGTCGCGTTGCCAATAGTCCATTCAGTGTGTCAAATCCAGTAAAGGAAGACAAAACAACACACTATGACAAACCAACATCTGCACTCATCTGAGAGATCGAAATCCCATATTTGTCTATAAGTGCATGATGTCTTCCGTAAAATTTCTTGAGTGAAGACAGCAACCGAGGAGCAACATAACCCTGTGTGAGCAATTTTTGCGTCAGACGTGTCGCTCTGCTAAGGAAATCGATGTAAGTCCCGCACGCTCTGGAGTAACGAATCAATTGAGATACGTAAACTCCATAAGCTGGAGCTGACGGAATATTGCTACACAAGAAGGGGAAGTTGACGATTGGAAAGTTGAAGTCATCACGTTTGTCATAGAGCCTTGTTGAAAGTCTTCCTTGAGAGTCAATTCGAGATGTAGATCTAAATATGAAGCAGACTTCCTAGAATCCGTCGTGTCCTTTATCTCAAGCTCCTGTGGATATATGAGATGGAGAAAGTCACCAAATCGAGAATTGTTTAGTGAAAGGACATCATCAATATAACGGAACGTGAGGTTGAAAGAGAGAGCTAGTCTACGGTCTTTTTTGTCTAGAAGAGATTGCAAGAAGTCTGCTTCATATGAATGAAGAAACAAATCAGCAAGCAAAGGTGCACAATTAGTGCCCATTGGAATCCCTATTGTTTGCTGAAAAACACGTCCACCAAACTGAACAAATATGTTGTCAATAAGAAAGTTGAGCATGTCGATTATTTGGTCTTCTGTAAATTTGTTCTTTTTCTTGTACTCATTGATGACAAAGTAAGTCTTGGTATAATCGACTACAAGAAATTTGTACCTGCGTTTTCCATTCTTTTTGAAAAAGCTGCGTTTAATCAGCTGTGTCAATCGCGATTTCAGTTGTTCATGTGGAATAGAAGTGTAAAGTGTGGAGAAATCGAATGTTTTGATGCTGTTACAAGATGAAACTGAATTAGAGTTAAGAATCTCCATCAGTTCTTTCGAATTCTTCAGGATCCACATTTGATTGACACCATTTCTAGAATAACAACAATCGTAATATTTCTGGAGGCCGGATTTTACTGCCGTAAGTATTGAAGTCAACAAAACTGAAAGAGGTTTAGTTGTACATTTGGATGACCCTGCAATGAAGCGCTGTTTGTATGGATTTTTATGTAATTTGGGAATCCAATACAGGGATGGAATGTCATCATTACTGCCACCAACAGAAAGGCCGAAGGAGGAAATGACAGATTTGTGATTGTCAATGATTTCCTCCTTAGACAGTATTGTAGCCGTGTATGTGGTGCTGTTGCTGGTACAACCAACCCCCAATTCAGCTGTCAAACAGTCTATATAGTGTTTTTTGCACACAAAAATGATGTTATTTGGTGCTTTGTCTGCAGGTACAACAACATAAGAACCTTAGGGTTTAGACAATTTTGAAATTTAAACGGATAATTTAAAGCTTTGATGTATTCTCCAACACAAAAGTGTTGGTGCCGGAGCAGGCTAACCTCGGGGATTTAAAACTCCACCAGCAGTGCTAACCTTCACCTGTATTCGAAATAAAAATTACAACAAAGTTCCAGACAGTAAATTTAGCTACGCCTGACGCGCGTGTCGTCTATTCAAGACTCATCAGAGGCGCTCTATCAAAAATATTGAAAATGCCAAATACTATATGATTATGAAGAGCATAGAACAATAAAACCAAAGATACAAAACGGGGGAACCAAATTATTACTAAGATGATCAACCTGTGTCTAGGGTAGGAAGAACCTTAGGGTTTAGACAATTTTGAAATTTAAACGTATAATTTAAAGCTTTGATGTATTCTCCAACACAAAAGTGTTGGTGCCGGAGCGGGCTAACCTCGGGGAATTTAAACTCCACCAGCAGTGCTAACCTTCACGTGTATTCGAAAGTCCAATAGTTTTTACTAACCCTTTACGGATTTCTCCTCATTTGATTTTTCTATTAGCCCTATGAGTCATAAGAAATAAGAAAAAGACAAAAATCATTCGATTCGCTTCTGTCTTGTAGAGATATTGCAGGTAAGTTAAGAATATAAATATTTAGCGGCGGTGTTAGCCTAAATTATTGGAATCGATACAATGTAGGCTTGTGCATGTAGTGAGGACTGTACAGTGTTGAGAAACATGACTAAAAGTAGCAAAGAAGTGCCAATGGATCACCTTAATGCAGTAAGTGCAAAGGCAAAGACAAAACCAGTAAACATGAACGAATGTTTGTTTTGGTTTTTATGCATTTCAATTATGTTTCTATTTTAGTATAAAAAATCTTTTAAAACTTTTCCAGTCAAAAAGTCAAAGTGAATGATCGTGATTCATAATAGATTCAAAGATATCAAGCAACAACTTTCATATAAACTTAAATTGTTTTTTTGTGTTTTGTTTTCACACCTAATCATGAATAGGACAAGATGTTGCACTAAACATATATCAGCTAATAGTTGTCGGTTTTAAGATGGATATTGGTGTTAAGTATTTCCAGTCACGGATTCACTCTGACAGCTTGTTGATCGTTCGTTGTTTGTTTATTGTAAATCGACGATACTATAGTTAGGATTTATTATAACACCAACACAAATCAAGCATTGTTAATATGAATATTTATTTCTGCTTGAACATCACGTGACCTTGCATAACCAAATTAAACAACTAACCGTTTTTATACTCGTTTCGGTATTTTGTATTTTTAAACCACTAGGTCGATAACCACTGCTGGTTGACCAGACCAGAGGACCCGATGGTAATCACAAGCCTTGTCACGAATTTACTAATAAATTTCTAATATTTTTTGTGATATAAATTTTCGATTGTTAAATTAAAAACTCTTTAAAACACAAGGATTCTTTCCTTGTACTGCACATGGTCGATATGCTTGATGGTAGATTTGGCTTCCCTGTTGACTCTGAGTACTTTTTTATCAATACTTTTTGTTTTTGACCTTCCAATTATTTGATTCAAATGCTGCTGATGACAGGTTACCCTTGAAATATCGATATACAGCATAAACAAGACCGTTTTGATACTCGTCTTGGTATTTCTATCTTAAATCTAATATATCAAAAAAAAAGAAAAGACAAAACAAGGTAAAGATATATCAGAGATAGGTCTGATTTTGTAAAGGCATTTCAAAAGAAATGGTGGGTTAAACAATGTTTTATGGCACCAAGCTCCTCTCTTTTATTGCGATTTTAGGGTGCGGTAACACAAAACATTAGATGTTACTCCTTGACATATGTATTTACGCCATAACCAAATTAATTGTTTTATTGATACCGGCTTTGTTTTTATTTGTATAATGGATATATTCTGAATCAATCTTTAATTGTACTATAGTTAAACGTAAATAAAAAAAATTATATCTACGTTATCCTTTTTGCCTTCAACATCTTTAGTAATATAAATCACAAAGTAGAGCTTATTTAGTGTAAATGAACTTAAAAATTACAAAATAAAAACACAAAAATATACAAACAAAAAAATATGGATGTATTTTTATCATAATTAAATCTCAACAACGAAATATATGATTCAAAAGTTGACAAAGGTTGATATTTATACAATCGCCACAGATTTCATTACAAATTATCTGTACCGTCATGATATACAACAAATGCGAAATATCAAAGAAAAAATGGAGCCAACTTTATAATTAAATTTGAATTTGTAACAATTTAAAGGTAGATTACCTACCCCTAGTAATCCCTCAGATCTCATACATGCCTGCATTACATGCTATCATCTCAGCAACTGGTATTTAACAAGACTATTTAGCTTTCTGTCCACTTGAACTTGAGCAAATCGTTATGTAAAGAGGTCAAGATGGAACTAGAGACACCACTCTGAAAAGAAACAGACAGTTTATAATCATATTTTTATAATGATGCATAGACTTAAGATAATGAAAAGTATATTTAAGTATGAATATTAAATAAAGATTTACATTATATCGTTGTAGGTTTTAACCGAACGAAAGAAATATAATGTATACTAATGTTTTATAAAAACGTTAGTTTTACGTTGCATGTTGGGAGGCCTTTTTAAAGTTGATTTTAACTTTTAAAAGTATATGATTAGTAAATAAAACAAGCAATATATATTTCTAGTATCTACCCGAGATGGTATAATGGTCTGATGCACTAGACACAGTGCAGGCGATGTTGCCATGGATCACCTAAGTATTGGTTCGAATCCAGCCACCATCATACCGGATTTTCTAATGTCAATAGTATTAAAAAGATGATAATCATCACTGTTGACTTTCAGATATGTACCTTCTTCTTTTGAAGCTACCTTACTATCTCTTTATTGCCAGCAAATGAAACATACTGCATTCAGGACAAATATGTTGTAGGACTTGGATATTGAAAACCTTGAAATATTGACACATTTTCCTTAGGTTAAGGAACAGCAGTTTTTTCCGAAACAATCTTGAAACTGTTGAATTATATTTTGTGAATAAAGACAAAATAAATACATGTACATCTTTTCTGATTAACATTAACATGAAAAATAATCAAAATCAATAATAACAATTTTTTTTTGGATTTTATATGCAGTTTATTCTGTACAAATAAATTTAAAATTAAACCATTTAAAAGGATTTAGAATGATAACAAAGTTCCAGACAATCAATTATTAAATATATGATAAAACCTAACAGTGAAACAAGTGTATCCAGCGTTTCTATTATGTCAACAAGGCTAAGTTACCGTCTTGTGTGATCTGTGATATGTGTTGGCATGTTTGGCTTTCTAGACTCATTTGGCTTAGTTCAAATAGTAGAAAATAATGAGATGTGGAATAAGTGTACGCGACACAGCCCACAATTAAACGGCTATTTAGAAAAACCACAATAGACAACCGCCAGCAGCCTTCAACGAGGCTATTTGGCACTGCTCGCGGTTCTGCAATTGGCCCATGGTCTAAATAAAATGCACATAATTCAAATCATCCAGTCCTGAAATATTCAACGATAGACCCCCTTCTTAAACAAGGAACAGGAAACATCAAAAAGACAAGTACAAACGAAAGCTTTGTCAAAGATTCCTGGCTTAGGACAGGCACATGTAATATGTGGCGGGGTTAAACTAGTTTTCCTGTGCTCAACCTTCCCCCTATCAATACTCCTAGACAAAGCACAAAAACTAAATCGACATGATTTTTTTAATAGATGCGTTGACATGGAATTCAACAAACATTACATGTGAGTTAAGAATGGTCTACATATTCGGTCTGAACATTTCATATTATGTTTATGTAATTTTCATGTTAATTGTTTGATTTTGTCAGAATGGCAAGAAAATTGATCGTAGCAATTTAATGCAAAGTTGTACTCTTGTTGAAAATGGAATAAATTGATAAAAACATAAAATTCATATTATTTTTGCATTCAAAATTTATGCTTAATATTTTCCCTATGAATTCTATGGTCTGCTGTACTGAGATGATCACCTCAATATCCCTATTGAGTCTCACAACTATGTTGTGTTCTTTGGTCATTATCGGATCATAAGATCGCAATGGAAGAGGGAGGATCGCAATGGAAGAGGGAGGTTTGGCGCCATAAAACCTGGTTTAACCCACCACTTCTTTGGAAGTGCCTGTACCAAGTCAGGACCATTACGATCTTAATTTCTTCTGGGCATGTGTTTCTCTCAAATAAAAATTACAACCAAGTTCCAGACAAAAGCTTCTGCATTTTGTTCATGTTAATTTTCATATCCTACATGTCCTATTACATGTATGTTCGACTTATAAAACCTAATTCCAAGAAAATTTTAGTGTCACACTATTCTATGTAACTATGTATATAATGGACTTTAAGATCGCAATGGAAGAGGGATGTTTGGCGCCATAAAACCTGGTTTAACCCACCATTTCGTTTGAAAAGCCTGTACCAAGTCAGGACCATTGCGATCCACCAAATCTCCGGTATGACTGATTCGTTTTTGTCATTTACTTTGGACTATGAGATTGATCATTCAAGTTCGGTAGTTTTGTTATTACCTCTATATTCCATGTCAACGCATCTATTTAAAAGATCATGTCGATTTCATGTGTATCTCAATTTGCTGAAAAATGCCTGGACAAACTTTTCATGAACTTTGTGCAGGACTCACGAGCCTGTGTTGATATGATTTAGCCAATTCTTGCATCGGAATACGCATTGGTAAACGTTTAGACATAACATAAATTTTGTGTCAATTTCTTTACAGAACTTGAATTTTGGTCAATTTCTTCTTCTACAGAATTATTATATTTGGGTTAAAAGATTATCCGTGTCTTTTAAGTTTTCCATGCCATAAATAAAACACTTATCACTAAATATAGATCGACCGAAGATAATAATATCACAGTAATTGTCTATTTCTTTAAAATAGATCTATCATTGACAAGATATGAATTTGAGCACTTTATTATAGAATATGATAGTTCCTTGACAAAACCCTATATATGACAAATGTCTATTTATACCATTATAGATATAGGATGAAGGTAAAACATTTGCCCAATAATTAGCAATCATTGAAATCATTTAAATAGTATTTCAATATTTTGTGACGTTTTTTAGCTATATATTAGGAAAAGGGAACCGAAAGACAAATTTCAAAGCTAAGATTTACAAAAATTTCTTCTATAAATAAATATCTAAACTTTTGAGGTAAATTTCCTAATAATGTACTCAATCAGTTTTTGTGAATACTCTACTTTTTAATTTTAGTTATGATGTATATCGATATTTTAAGGAGTAATCTCTCATCAGCATTATTTGAATCAAAACACTGGAAGGTCAAAAACAAAAGTATCTAATTAAAAGTACCCAGAGCCAACAGGGTAGTCAAATCCAGAACCGAAAATATTGACCATGTGAAGTACAAGGAAAGAACCCTGGTGTTTAGATTTTGAATTTAACAATCGTGAATTTCAATTACAAAACAATATTTGAAATTTAATGATAAATTCGTGTCAGACAAATCTGACGACCAGGCTTGTGATTACCCGAAGGTACCTCTGGTCCACTAGCATTGTTATCGGCTCAGTGATTTCAAAATACAATACAAAAGGGTATAAAAACGGTTAATTTGGTAATGCTGTATATTGATATTTCAAGGAGAAAGTTCTCATCAGGAGCCTTTGAATCAAAACATTGGAAGATAAAAAAAAAACAAAAGTATTGAATGAAAAATACTCAAAGCCAAGAGGTTCGAACCGGGAACCCAAATTCAGCACCAAGGATATCGACCATGTGCAAGAAAGAAAATTGGTATTTTGAATGTTTCTTTAATTTAACAATCGGGAATTTCAATAACAACAAAAATATTAGAAATGTAAAGGTAAATTGTGTCAGACAAGTCTGACAAACAGGCTTGTGATCACCCTCGGGGACTTCTTGTCCACCAGCAGCGGTTATCGATTCTGTGATTTTTGAACACTTATCAAAAAATGTAATAATTATTTTTTATTAATAATGGTAATTTAAAATTGAATAATTAGATAAAGAAACATGTATCATTTAAGTATGTTCACTGGTCAGTTTAAAATTAACAGGGAATCTTAATTTACATATTTGATGAATAGATCATAGGTAAAGGTACAAAATAAGCTTTAAAATTTCATAGGTTGCCAAAGCGTTCGAGATATAAAGCCTTCAAAGGTGGACAGGAAAAGGTTTTCTCTGACTTTTTCATAGGTTTAGCATTTAACTTGTTTTTGTGTAAAAACCTATGAAAAATAACAAAAACAATTTAAAACTTTTTAATTAGCTCTCAGTGACCCAATAAACTTTTTTATCAAAAGCAAATAGGGGTTACTGGGCAAAAAAGATATCCTTATTGTAATGGTAAAATCAAGAGGATTCCGAAAATCTGACAGCTTTGTCTGAAAGGTCTGCAACTTTAAGCTCAGGGCAAATCTGGTTTTTTTTTATCATGACCTTAATTTTTTTTATCTATTTTTTAGTTTCTGTGATATTATTCCTTTTTCTTTCTGAAAATATTGCAACGTGCTTAACTTATTTGAACCTTTAATTCAAGATATTGGAACGGCGAGTTTTATTTTTTTGTTTAGCACTATCTACTTTTTGTTCTCTTTGCTAGCAAAATCTTTGGCATAAATGCGTTTAGAGATTGTAAAACTTTAATTTTGAAGTTTTAGACAAATTGTTCTCAAAATGTTGGTAAATTTTAAAAGGACCCAACCCTTAGTGTGACATAGATAGGTAACTTGGTATCCCTTTGAATTGCTTTGCTAAGCAATATGTACTTTACTATTGAAAGCAATGATTGTTGCAAAAAGGTAACAAAATGACACGAAGTCAATATCCCTATTGTGTCTCACAACTATGTTGTGTTCTATGGTCATTACCGGATCCTTAGATCGCAATGGAAGAGGGAGGTTTGGCGTCATAAAACCTGGTTTAACCCACCATTTCGTTTGAAATGCCTGTACCAAGTCAGGACCATTGCGATCCACCAATTCTCCGGTATGACTGATTCGTTTTTGTCATTTTCTCTGGACTATGAGATTGATCATTAAAGTTCGGTAGTTTTGTTATTACCTTAATTCAATGAAGGCTATGTCCTATATTATTGACATATATATCTACATCAAGAATAGAAAGGCTAACTGTAGCATCATTGAAAGTAAAACTAGCAATTATGTCGTGGACCATCAGCCACTTAACGTGCTATCTGATTCTTCCTTCACTTAATCCTATTTATAATGTCTATAAAGAAATAGCATTGAGGATCGAATGTAGTTGGATAATTAACATTTTCATAGAAATAAACGTTGTATTTCAATATTTGTTGACGTAGCAACGTCTTAAAGTAGAATTCAAACGCAGTTCGCTATCAATTAAGAATTAAAAAGACGATTTTGATGCACAGATTATCAAATTTTGGTACTTTGTTGAAAGCTGTATGCGTCAGACTATGGTTTTCCACGTGTTGGGTGCAAAGTTTTGTTAGTCCTCTTTTCACTTATATTAAATATACCTCTAAATAATTGAGTATTATGACGTAGAAGAAAGGTGTCCAATCAAAATTATATGCATGCTTTAAATACTCTTATTATTAATATGTCTGATTTATTACTTATAAATGAGTGTTAAACATTGATTTATTATTAATATAAATGAATGTTTAACATTCAAATTAATATGGATACTTTTAATATTTTAGGGTAAGCCATACTACAAAATATTTTGATGCATGCTTTATCCCATGTTTCCTTTAAAATCTTGTAAGAGATTTATTTTTCCTTTTTGCTTACAGTTTTGGTTTTCAATTGCTGTGTACAACGTTTTAGATATTGAATAAGATGACATTACATGTTACATGAAATGTTCTGATTTACTAAATCATGAATTATTATGATAGATTATCTATATTTTTTTCATTTGCACTAATAAAATTAGTAGAAAGATTGTAACAGTTTTGGGGTCTGTCTTTAAGTAGTTAAAGTGCAATCCCATTTTTTTTGTTTACCTATCCATTGATATGTTGTTTCATTATTGTTTCATGCAAATGTTTTTATTGGTGGAACAATGATTTTTATTTATTATTTCCAGTTCAGCCTGATGATTGTTATTATTTATAGAAAAAATAATATTGCAACTTCCATATTTAAACTTATGATACAATTTTTTTAGTAAATAAAAAAAACCCTCTTTCTTCTTAGTACTTTGTGGAAGCTTTTATAGGCAATAAATTCTTGTTCGGGACCGTCCATTTAACTGGAAATGGGGGCTAAAATATTTCTTTTTCTTAAGGCGTAACGTAACGACAGAATTTTTTTTTCATTATTAACATTATTTATAGCAGGAATCCTTCTTTAGTTTTTTTTCTTACCATCTGTTGCTAAAATATTTTTTTCTAATAAAAAATCAAATTTATAATATTTTTTAGATAAAACCAAGACTGTCCGTTTCCTTATTGATAGAATTAATATAAAGTATTTTGGAAAAAAATGATTATTTTTAGTTACAATCTTTTTAGAATCTTAAATATTTTTTTAATAAATTGTTGAAAAAAAGTATTTTTTAAAGAAAAACTCCTACTCCTGTTCAGTGCTTCTACAATCTGACAACTGGTTTCTCTAGCCGCCCAGACGGGTCATATATAAAGAAGATACCCACTTCATATAAACACCCAGCTATCATTTGATCACAGCAACCATTGACTTTGAACTCGTCAAGTTTTAACTTTAAAAAATAAATTGAGTCGGGTTTTAAGAACTTAATACGTTTGTTTGTACGAGATCAAAGAAAGTCTAATTTAAGTGAAATTTACAAGTAATCAACGACTATAAACATCATTAAACAAAATCTACATTTTATTCGCAATTTGACTGTTTGGCATACACGTAAGCTGTAGGTTGTGTTATTTGCATTCATCAACTTTAAAACAGATGATGCATTGCAGTGCTTTTAAACATTTTTAGATTTAGTTTTATACATAAAATGGTCACCGTTTTAATTGTTCGAAACTTTTATATGACATATACTTTCAAACATACCAATTTCCTTCAGCTTTTAACTTGTGTTGATATCATATGATTAGAAAATATTTTTATTGAGATATGCTTCATTTGTGTCAACTAATTTGGTCTTTGCTATTTTATCCTTTGTAGTTTTTTTATTTATTGAAAAAGGAATGATATTCAAGATTAATATGATTGTTGGTAACACACAATATATATTTAAAAAAAACAACAACTAAGAATTGCTTTATTTTCACTCCTGTTTATTTTTTTAAATTATTTGAAATTTTAAAAGAAATCATATACTTGAACACATAACATGAGACAGATTGCTTAAAGGTACGCTTTAACAACATTTTGTAACACACATTTAAGAAAAAAGTTATATGTAAAATATACTGGGTCATTCTGGTTTTTATGTAATGGCATGTTTTTGTGACAGATAATTACGATGTATATTTGTTAATGCAGGACCTATCTATAAAACCTTGTCCATTCCCATAATTTCTATCAAAATACCTCACAAAGTATACACAATAAAGGTAATAACAAAACTACCGAACTTGAATGATCAATCTCATAGTCCAGAGAAAATGACAAAAACGAATCAGTCATACCGGAGAATTGGTGGATCGCAATGGTCCTGACTTGGTACAGGCATTTCAAACGAAATGGTGGGTTAAACCAGGTTTTATGGCGCCAAACCTCCCTCTTCCATTGCGATCTTATGATCCGGTAATGACCATAGAACACAACATAGTTGTGAGGCACAATAGGGATATTGAGGTGATCATCTCAGTACAAAATACCAGTCAAACACTAATTAAAACAATTAACTACCATATCTTTTAACTCAATTTTGAACTTTTCTACTAGTGGCTGATAACGAAGAAAGAATTTTTTTAAGTGATCGTATGAGACGTATTTTCTTATAGCCCTGCTCCAAAAGTCGGTCACGAAGAAATCGGTGTCTGATCAAAAAATCTGTGAAATGTGTGCAAGCTCTGGCATATCGAATAAGTTGTGAAATATAAACACCGTATGCAGGAGAAGTAAGTAAATTGCTCTGTAGATTAGGAAAATTAATAAGTTGAAAATTAAAATCGTCTCGTTTATCGTAAATTTTTGTACTGAGATGACCACCTGGGTCAGTGATTGTTTTTACCGTTATACGATAAATTATTTTTAAAGAAGTAAATGGTAGAAGCGCAAAGACAATATCACTAAACAGGAACGAGAATAGCACGAAGGAACACAAACTTAAAAAAAACAACTGAATAGCAATCAAAAGTGAGTTTTAAAGAAATGGTTTCTTTATTTTCCTTATATCGAGATTTTTGTATGAAATGCATTTTTGTACATACATGTATTGTCACCGACCAAAATAGATAAATGAAGCTGTGTAATTGTAATCGGGTTTTATTGTGCTAAAATTCACAAGTACAAAGACCAAGGAAACAGAAGTTCAATATAAGCATTTTACAAGATAACATGTAGTATATGTTTACTATTTGCTGACAGAATAAATCCTCTCTAATTCCATATCAAAGAGATACTACAGACTTTGTTTTCTGACTTGACTATGCTGTTTAAGACCATCTATTTAGACATAACGCATGCAAAAGATGGAGGTTATATTTGGTTGTACATAGTTCTACAATTGATCGCATTCTCAGACACGGTAAGACAGAATTGTGACTTGATTTAGTTTAGTTTTAACATATTTATTTATCCTGGATTGGGAAACAAGCTTAATGCTTATGTAAATCCCTCTCCAGCTAGCAGTTTGCGAGTGTGGCCTTTGCAGCGGCCCCCATTGAGCCTACTTTTTTCGAACTCTACAAAGGGGTCTTTAACGTGCATTGGGTATTGCTCTCCACATACACGGGACAACCTTTTTTCGTCCCTTCCGAAGGACTTGATTTGCTGCTTAATCTTTCTGTTAATGATATAAAGAAGGACTGGCTAGGCTAGCTAATAATATGTACCCATGCTAGTAATTTATTCAAATCGTTTGAGTCTAAACAAACACCAAACAATTAAAGCACTTTTAAAGATATTTTAAAACATCACGAATAACTTTCATATACATATCAACTGCATTGTGTTTCGATACGTTTACCACAAACGAATAAACAAACCATTTTTAATTATAAGCAAGGTATTGGAAATTTTGAATGTCAATAAGGAAACATACAACAGGGAAAAGATACACGCAGAAATGGCAACGTTATTAGAAAAAATGTGCTAAAAAGACTAATTCTAGCGAAGCCGAAGAAAGTTTATTCGTAATGGAGATTTTTAAATATATAAAAAAACATATCCCTATTCTTTAGTGGATGCATGCTTTATTTGATATAGGATTGGTGTTTGGTTAACATAGTCATATAAAATAGAAATATATCGTAATTTTTAATAATATGATCATGTGAATGACACAAAGTTGTCGTTTGAAAATGTAGATAGCCTTTAATCTTATTATTTGGTGTTAATCACTTTCTTTTTACTCTCTTGAAATGATGAAACAAAATTAAGACAAGATCGTGAAATAACATTCTTTCAGGTCAATATTTTATACCTTTATGATTTTGGTTGATGTTGGAACGACAGCAAACAAATTGCAGCAATAACTTATGATGCTTAAACCATAGTTAAAGGGCAATTATCAATATAACTACATTTGTATCAAAATTTCATTTAATTTTTTATACAAAAGGTTTTGTAGACATTATTAAAATGCATTGCAAATTACATGCTTAGAATCCACATCCATATTTTGTTCATTGAAATGATAACAAACTATGTTTCTACTAAGTCTAATTGTGCTTTAATCGCTATAGCTATGTTTTGCATTAGCTAGCGCTACAATTCTGTTGTTACCTTGTTTATAAGATAGCCAAATCTAGATACTCAAGCAAAACTTGATGTTGCTAAAATTAATACCAAAAAGGTCATGGAAACAAAAGCCAAATATGAGCATTTTACAAGATAACATGTAGTATGTGTTTACTGTTTGGTGACAGAATAAATCCTCTTTAATTCCTGATCAAAGAGTAACTACAGACTTTGTTTTCTGACTTAACTGTGCTGTTTAAGCACATCTTGGTATTTTCAATTTAGACTATGCACTGCAAAAGATTGAGGTTATATTTGGTTGTAATTAATTCTGCAAATGCTCGCGTTTTCAGACACCATAAGACAAAGCAAAATTATGGCACGATTTACAGCTCAATTTTACTGTTCAAAAGCTAACGAAAAACTGACCAGACTCGCTAACAATAAGCCACCCTAAAAAATTATTCCTTCGTTATCAGCCACGGATAGAAAAAATCAAAATTATGTTGATTGTATTGGTAAGTGTTTATTTTGTTGATTGATGTACTGACAAGATCATTTTCTTATCTTTATTATGTCTTCACAACCGTGTTGCGCTATCATGTTGTACTCCCAGAACCTAGGATCGCAATGGAAGAGGTAGTTTTGCACGCAATAAAACCGGATTCAACCCAGTTTTTCATTTGAAATGCCTATACCAAGTCAAGACCATTTCGACCTATAACTTCCATGTTTTGTCTTTTCTCTTTGACATTGAGATTGTTCCTCCAAATTCGGTAATTTTATAATTACATTTATTTACCACATAGTAGTTTACATAAAGAGCTTTGATCCTAAGAAAAAAATCAAAAACTTTTTACTACTTTTGGCGGTATTTTAAAACAGCATGAAAATACTTTCTAAGCAGTCTTATTTTTTATACCATATCAACTCCATTGTGGTTTTGAGTTCATATCAAATAAATTTCACCAATTGAAATTCCGTAAATATTTCTAGCATTAAAGTTAAATATGATCCACTGCTTACTTTATCTATTATTCTTGAAGACTGCTAGCTGTTTTCCATTGTGATTTTTTAAATTGCCGTTTCTTTAATGTTGGTTGTGTCGCGTACACTTATTCCGCATCTTTTTATCGTCTATTTGCAAGATATAATCAAATCAAGACAAAGTGTGTGTTACAATGTATAAAAAAAAATGAAAAAAAAACATCATTCTGAAATGAATAATACAAAAAATCATAGAAACAAAAGTCCAAACAAAACAACATTTTCGTTTTAGATTTGGAAAAGGTCATGTAAACAAGTCAAATATGAGCATTTCATAAGATAACATGTAGTGTATGTCCCCTGTTTGTTGACAGAATAAATCCTCTTTAATTTCTTATAACAGAGTTAACCAAGACTTTGTTTTTGGCTTAACATCTTGGTATTTTTTTAGACTATGAACTGCAAAAGTTGTAGGCGTTGGTTTGCACTGCAAAAGCTGTGAAAATAATTACTAGTAACATTCTAATTTCACGACCCCAAGTTCGCAATTGAATAGGAAGGTTTAAAAACCTGGTTTAACCCACATGTGTGTCTTCCATGTTTTGTCTTTTTCACTTTGACATTGATATTGATCTTCCAGGTTCGGTAATTTTGTTATAATCATTATATTGAAATAAACATTTAACATAGAAGTACTATATATTTAAATAGTGTAGTTAGTCAAAGGCACTTAAGTTGTGGATTACAATCGAAGATATATGATACATTTTGATAAAATGTACTTTAATGTGATAAATGTGATTCTCATATTAGAAGAAAATCGAACCATATTTTTTTCAGGAAATTTTTCAATAAATAAAGGTTATAAAAATTTATCAGACTTATGAGGATCAAACTAAATAGCCCGTGAGAAAAGACAAAACTAGGCAGACATACATGTATTACTAACCCCCAAGTTTAAATTGAATAGCCGCTACGTAAGAGATAAATTAAGAAATACTATCAAACTATCTGTGACTGTTTCAGTAATGGATTTGATTTATATGCATTTTATTTAGACCATGGGCCTATTGCAGAACCACAAGCAGCGCCTAATACCCTCGTTGAAGGCTGCTGATGGTTGTCCATTGTGGTCTTTCTAAATTGTCACATGTTTTGTGAGTTGTGTTGCTTACACTTATTCCACATTTATCCTATATTAAATGTGAGTTGTCATAACAGAGTTTAAACAACATGTGATGTCGGTACAAGTGTACAGGAATTAAAAGCAGCAAGCAGTTCCTAAATGTTACGACACAAGACAACCGTTAAATATAACGAAGAACACGGGTTTATAGTAAACATGGTTGGTCTCTGACTATACTGTGCTTTGTTAGCAGTATTATGATTTAATAAAAAATTTAAAATATCTACTATAAGATATTTCGTCTGGACACCAACAATATTTATATATTTTGGTTTTAATGAAGCATCATTATGTGTGGTAATTATTTTGAAACTTATTTTATATTCTACTGATTTGGTCGTAAAGCAAAGCATTTCATTTTACAATGGTGTTTATGATCAGCAAATTGTGTCATAAATTTGCGGAAATGATAATTATCTTGAAATCCGCGAGAATTATAATAACAAAAAACTTTAATTAATGTAAGTTATTGGAAAATGTAAATTATTATGTTGTTCTATGAAATTTTAATTACACAATTTAACTATTTTGTCTTTTTATGAAAACAGAGGTGTTATTGAAATAACCACAGCACAATTATAATAGAAAAATATAATTCCTAATGTAAAAGTGCTTGACGTGGGCAAAGGGTACTATGATGTGCGACCTGCGTCACTGAGATGTAGGAGCTTCTATCATGAGTGGTCTGTCTCCACCCATAACGTTTTCCCCTTCTTTTTTTTTGCAATGCTTAGTCACATAGAGAGAAAAACAAACCAGTTACTGATTTATAAAGAAATCGTCTTTATTTTTTTTTCTTTCTGGCATTTTGCTTACTCTAAAAAAATGACCTGTCGAGAGATCCAGATAGGGGTGTCCAGTCGTAGTCTATTGAGTAAGAAAGAGAGGAGGTTCAAGAAAAACGCACTAAATCTTCACACAAAAAATCCAAAGTAGAGGGGCCATCAACCCCGGGAACATGCACCCCGCTCCCCTCACTGGATCAGCCAGTGCTTTTAAAGGAAAAGTCTTCAAGCGTTAGTTTCTTCGGCGAGAATGGTTCCACCTGGTTTTGTCTGTATTTGCAGTTTCTAGATTGAAAGCTCTATGCAATAATTTTGTTGTTGTTCTCCTTTTTGGTATGTCTTTTCCTTTACATTTCTTCTTGGACATTTGAATTTAATCAGAAAAGTTTGAGAATTTTGGTATAATCTTTAGGTACATTGTACATTTTTTCTTCATTTTATTTTACTATCTATTTCTTTTTGATTGAATATTTTTAGTTTGTAGTAGTGTTATTTGAATTTTTAAGACGTATAAGGCGTACTTTCTCTTACCATCCTGTAGTTTCTGAGTTAGGACTATTATCATGTTGTTGTTCTATTTGTAGTCATAAAACGCATAAGGCGTACTTTACAGAAACTATACATAAATGAGGATAAACTGCTATTTCAAATTTGTATAATCATACTACTTATCGTTCAATTAAATTTTATGCCTGGAAACTATTTTTGGCTGTCCTTACAAACTAATTCGATTTAACATATGCATGATTATTTATAGGATCATTCTTCAGAAAGGTGTGGATAAAATAATTTCGACACCTTCAAGAAAAAAGCATTTGCGAGTATGATAATTGAAAATAAAACTTTCGGAGGTTGGAGAAATCACTTAATGCATGACATTGTTAAAAGGGAACATGTTTCTTAGGAAAAACTTCCACCCGGTTTGATATCATATCATGTAATGGAAAGAACTTCCGTATATTTAGTCACATAATATTATTGTTTTAAAACTTTCATCACAAAGCTTCATTGACAATAAAACTGAACTTGTTTTTGTATCTTTTTTATTTTATAAGTACGACGATAAATATATCATTCTTAATTCGAAACTCCATCTTAGCACTGATTCGCTGCAATCTAAATGTAAGCGAAACCCCGACAGCAAAACGATTTTGAAAGTACTTAATTGGGCAATACATAATGTACAACTTTATTGTTGATGCTTCTTGTCGAGTGGCAACGCGACTTCAGGGCGTATTAATGTAAAAACTCGGGGCACCCGCCATCATAACAAATCTTACACATCAAAAGCGCTGGTCGAAGTTTTTGTCAAGTTTTAATTCACTTGTATACACAAACATAACAACATCACTGAAGTTAAAGATAAAACTAAACGTTCATGACAGAAGCAGACGGCCAATTCATTGTTACCTTCTGCTCATCGCGGTAATGGCGTCTCTTATGTTGTTTTGTCTTTTTAAGGGATAATCAAACAACGAAAATGACTTTATTTTATCTTTGTAATTTTTTTAATCATTTACACAACATCGTTACCATGAATTTAGTTTTAAAATGAAATTGGTGCAACATCAGTGACACATTGGTATTTCGCTGCTTATTCTATATATGAAAATATAAATGAAATAAAGTCGCATTGTAAATACCTTAAATATGGTACATGTCATTGTAATTAATAAGCAAATATTATTTCCATAGTGTTCTTTGATCATTAAATACTAGCGGAAAAATTGCTTTTTGTGTTGAATTTAAAGTTAAAACAAAAAAAATATATATTATACTTCCTTTGAAATGCCTATACCAAGTCAGGACCATTGCAATCTTCGAATTCTCTGGGATGTCTTCGCCTTGCTGTGTCCAAGATTGAAAATCACATTTCGGTAGTTTTATAATTTCTTTTATTTGTTACTGTGTGGGTATTATTTATTGTTTATATTATAAGCATGAGTTTTATATTTAACTAACACATTTGTGAGGTGATATTTTAGCCAATCCATTTTATTTATATATATGAACACTTTGTCAGATACATTCATTTTTCAAGTTAATGTCTGTGGGTTTTTTTCGAAACCATATCTCTTATAAGATTTCTTTTTTTTTCATCACCGTATAAAACATTGTCGCTTTTTCCCATCGATGGAAAACAAGTTCGATTGCTGCTGCTATTTGTTTTTGTTGTCTTAAGACAAGAACAAGATTTGTACAGAAGCCATAGATATGCTAATACTGTGAAGATTGATGTAAATTGTCCTGTCTTTTTATTGTATGGGATATTGATCTGTCAACAGACTGTTGGACACTTTTATCTTTATAGATTCTGTCACTAAATTATGACGAAAAATGCACTGTATATGTAATACAATTGCAAAATGTTTGGTTTTTGAACTTCCAATGTTTTCATTCAAATGCTATGCTACTTATGAGAGGATACAATTTGAAATATGCATCTACATCATAACCAAATTAACTGTTTTATACCTGTTTTGGTTTGTGTATTTTACTCTCTGTATATTTTTGTTTAATTGATAAAATGATATTTTAATACTTTGTAAATTTTACCCAGTAGCATTGATGACTTCTAATGATATAAACAGAACTTCATTTTTTTCTCACCTCTTATGGGTCCTTAAAGATGAAAAGTGCGTTGAGCAAGGCAAAATCTGTTGTCTGAAACTTTTGTTTAATTTATATGGTTTGCAATATTGTTTTTGTTGTATCTCATAAATTGCTTAGTAAATCTGAAAGTTTATATCCTTACAGTATGTGAGAAAGAAGGAACTTTTGACCGTTTAAAGAATTGGAGAATTATTAGAAATATACACCAGAAAATTGAAGACCACAATGCTATTAAAAATACGTTTTGTAGGAAAGAATAATATAAACGAAGGTTAATTATGATTTTTTTCTCAAAATGATGTTTTCATATAGAATTTGCTATGAATAAATAGACATATAATATAATAATGTATACAATTTTTCAAGAATAAGATCATCTTGACACAAAATTGTCGCTGTAAAATTTAGATTTAATTCCATTTTTATCTATTAGTGTTTATCACTTTCTTTTGACTCTACTGGAATGATGAAACAAAATAAACAGCTAAATATCAAAACAGTATTAGAACGTATTGAAATAAAGATAAAAACTAAAGAAATTGCTACCTTGTTTTAAATCAAGCATGCAGATATTATCTGTTTGGTAGACCACGTTGTTTAATTAGTGATTTAAGAGTATTTTCTTCAATACCAGATACTCAACCAGTTATTGTCGTTTGGAACTGCCCCCCACGTGTGGCAAATTGAACCAACCAATGAGAAAAGAGATAGTATAAAGATGGAGATGATAGACCCATGCTTTACAAACTTTGAATCATTTATTGATAATCTGAAGTACTGAATAATTCCAAAGATTTCCTTGGATTATACTAATTGGAAACAATAATTTCCTAAACAGAATTCCATGTGAGTACAATTGATTTTAATAACATTTACGTTTACTTATTACTAAATAAAAATTGAAAGGGGCAGGAATTTGGAAAAAAAAATGTTTTTGTTGCTCTTTTTAATTTGATACTTTCTGATTGCTTTTAAAAACAAAAACAAAATGTATACATTTAAATAGTTTTTGAAGTAAGGACCCAAATTGGAATTAAGGCGAATAACATCAAGTATATTTTATATGATTGTTTAAATCATGTACTCTTTTTATAATATATGTTTTTGTTGTAATTTTTATTTAAAATGCTGCTTATTTAATTATTTATGTTCTTATTTCTTTCTCTTTTTTCATTTTATTTATTCTTTTTATCTATTGTACATCAAATTTGAATATTAATGGGTAGACAAATTTTGTAAAAAAGATTCCTTTAAGAAGTTAAGAAACTTTCAAAATTTATATCATATTTTAGAATACGGGTTACTTAATTCAACTTGTTTTAAAACAGAAAATGGAAAGTACAAACGTAATATTTTTGTTTCAGATATGAAATGTAACATTTCAGCACTTTATACAATTTAATGCAAATGGAAACATGAACTATCAAAATGAAAAAAAGAAACAACTATTCCCATTCCTGTTACTTACAATTATGATTTTAAATAATAGATTACATTATGATAAAACAAAGCTCTGGCCTCTGTTAAAACTATATACAAAGTTTATATATACACAAAATTAAATGCAACATATAATTCTTTTTATTCTATCATTAAAAAGATAAGCACGGCATTCAATTGCCTTATTTGCGCATTAAAAACATTAACGTATGCATGTTCTGCACATGCGTTTTTTCTAACATATAAAACGCATCTTCCTCATATTTTGTACTGTTTTGTTCTTTTTGAAACACTAACCTTAAAGTAGATTGGCTATAGGATAACATGTTATTTTACTATTTTTGAACAAACTAACTCGGCAAGTAATGTTTTAATTGTTTAGTCATTTGAAACTCTCTTTTGGCATCATGTTTTTACTTTTAAAGACAAACGCGGAAGCTTGCTCTTCCATTAACATGAATATTGTTAGAAGATATCTTAAATGCGTAAATTCATAGCAACATTGAGCCTTTGTTTCATTAAAGTAAATTAGAAATGAATATCATACCGTACGTTTGTAAAAGGATACAAAAAATGCTAAAGTGGTCAAAAAAGGCAACAAATTATAGAAATGTTAGACACAACAGTTGTTTCGTGTTATTTATTTATTCATTTATATTCCAAATTTTGATGTTACCTTAATCACAAATATCTAGAACTGAATTTTTGTTTTTCCTTTTATTGAAATTCCCTTTGATTTGTCATTTTACAGTTTCTACTCTAGACGCAGCGAAATTGTTAAATTGTCTGGAACTTTTATTGTAATTTTATTTTGCACTAAATACATTGATAGCATTTACAGGGAATTATACCCCTTTCTCTCTGAAGTTTGCTGGTAATTCAGTATATTTGAATTCAGTTGATAACAAAGACAAAACAAAACAATCCTGATACACTATAAATACATTCATCAACATATCCCTAAATTTTGAATATAAAGCAATGACTTTAGATACAAATAAAAATATAACTATTTTCCGCATAACCATATTAAATGTATATTTATTTCAAGAGTTGTTGTATAATAACGAAAGTGCAACCGTATATTTCTGACTATAATGCTTGTAAACATTTTGTTATATTTGTATTTAAAGTATGAAATTAAACTTATATTTATGTTTATATATAATATATGAATATAATTATGGCAAGTTTTTTTCTGTCAACGGATTTAATTTTTTCTCATGAAACAAAATGGTGAAACAACGGTATGTTTTCTTTGACAAATGCAACCTTAGATGAACATGTATATGCACATTAAATTCACTATTGTTTCTTAGTATTGTTTTCTTTCTCTTGTGTAAAGGAGGGTAAATGTGATGTATTTGAATATATAACAAAGTATATTTATATATCCATAGCAATATATAGTCATAAAGCAGATTTGTATTGTATGCTGCTTATTTATTTCCTTTGCATAATTTCAAATAATTTCCTAGATAATTTGTCTTACTCATTCATCTCTTTTAAAAGTTATTATTAGAATCTAATACACCATTTTCTTTCCATAGTGGTTTTAAACTATTGCTCTTTACTTTTTGAGGTTTTATTCCCTCTCTTAGATAATTTCTTTCTCGTTAAGCAAGAACTCATCAGTGCACTTTTCGCCAAACCACTGAAATAGAATCATCGAAATTATCTCGAAATGTGATTAACAGACTGACAATACTTAAAGCCAATGTGTTTGTTCCTACCACCAACCTGCTCTACTGATAAAGCACTTAACAAATACTACATCTATTTTATCACAACGATAAAAAAGGACAATCATAAAATGTTCTTAACCGCCATGTAATGTACGAGACCATTTAGTCCAGAGTAAATTGAACAATAATATGTGTTTCTTCTTTCTGCAGGAAATTGTTAATAAAATATGACAAATATTAGATTTTCATTAAGCATCTTGTCCCGTCAATTAAACCTCCCGACACAATTGTTATAAAAATAAAAGAATAGCAGCATCGTGGACATAATAGGAGTTTGAATAATTCATAGAAAAATACAGGTTCTGAGACTGCGGGAAATCGGAGGAATAATGGCTCTTGGCTAAATTGTCACTGATATCAATTTACAATATCAATATAAAATAAGATATAATTTTGATGGGTTAGGGGAATCATGTTGATAAAGCAAGATCGAGAACTGGGAAGATAAATTGTCAAGAAAATTTTAACAGGGTTCTTATGTATATTTTTAGAATTCAATTTGTTCATTATATAATTGGGAGGTAAGGAATGGCGATTTTTATTATTTTTGAAAATTATAAAAATAATAAATAACAAGAGGGTTGTTTATGTTGTTCAATATTTTATGATGAATGTTGTCACTGCCTAATAGTTTTCATACATAGTAACGTATATTTAAATTCACATTTTATTAAATTGATTTGCAATTATTGATACAAAAGTGGAGGGGTAGTCAAACTATACATATATGAAGTTTCATATTTTGTCAATTGAAAGTTCTAAAATTTTGCCTTAATGCCAAAGATTCTAGTGAGTGCTGATTGCTATTTGCTTGTTTTTGTACTAGTGTTTTCTGTTTTATGTTGTCTGGTTTTTTTCCGTCCTGTTCTCGTTGGTGCTTATTAGTTTTGTCTCTGCCCTTTCGGACTTTGACATTTGGATGCCCCATGGGTACCTCTGCTTCTTTACCTAACATTACTGATTTTATATCTTACAATATAGTAGCAGAAAACAGAGCATAAAGACTTTCAATCAATTTATTAAGTTTTACATGTTCGATTGGTCGATCAAGTTATGGGATAAACACGGGGATGCTTAAAGTACAATGTTTTGTACTAAATTTGTGGTGTTTTATCTGAATTACACGAACTGAATAGAGGTGACCTAGACCTAGTCTTCAAAATTGATTACAAAATATAACTAAATACAGGATTATTATTGCTTAACGCCTATAACTATTGACCAAGTCGCGTGCAATTTGGCGGGAAACCCCATGCCGCGAAATAGATTACCATGTCAGGAACAGAGACTGCAGAAAAAGACGGCCTGTTAATGATTTCATCACGGAGACACTTTGTCATTGTAATGAGAGCAAAATGAAGAATATCGTACGTTTTGTATATCTAGTACGCTTTGTAATTTGTCATGTTTGTAGTTAACAAGGATACTTTAATGTTAGACTGTTTTACATGTGTCTTGCAGCTCTGTTTGAAAGTAAATGCAAAATGCGAGGTCTAAATATAACACCTTTAACATTCAAATCCTAAAATCAGACTTTCAAATGTTATTTCTTATCCATGATAACTTTTGACTTTCCTTAATTGGCAATATCTTTGCCTTCAACCTATCCTTTAGGGTTAGAAATTCAACCTGAACTTTTCCTCTCGCACATTGTTTTCAACTTGTGGCTGATATAGAAAGAAACCCGTTTTTGAAGACCGTAAAGGACATTTTTTTTACCCTGGGCATCTCGAATTATGTGCAAAAATGCATGAAATATCTTGGTGAGGTAGATATATTACTTTACAAGTAAGGAAAGTTATTAATTGTAAATCAAAATATTTTTTGGTTTCTTATGCTTTTTTAATGTGATGACCACTCAAGTCAAATTCGAATTGCAAATCCTAGAATGACATTTAGCAAGAAAAACTGGTTTCATTAGTTCCTTACTCTAAAACATAAATATGGAACTATACATATGAGATTGATACTTCACGTTCGAAAATTTTGTTTTATAAGTCTTTTGTTATACTCATTACGGAAAGAAGAAATCTGTATTTCTAACAATCACCACAAAATAAGAATGGCATTAGAAATGACACGATCTTCTCTTGTGACATGGGGTTATTTATATTCCAAAGTTTTTTAAATTCCGTTTTTTAAATTCAAAATTGTTTAAAGCACAAGGTTTCTTTCCTTGTAATTCATATGGTCGATATCCTCGGTGCTGAGTTCGCTTCCTTGTTCGAACGTTTTGGTTTTGAGTACTTTTTGTTTTCAACAGTTTTGGAATTTGACCTTCCAATGTTTTGATTTAAATGCTACTGATGAGAGGTTACTCCTTGAAATATCGATATATAGCATATCCAAATTAACCGTTCATACCCGCGTTTTGGTATTTGTAATTTCGAAGTTGACGATGTACTCGGATGCGATTAAATACCATATAATTTTCAGAATATCTTCAGATATTTGTTTGTTGTGGAACGTTGTATTTACGGTGTCCAATTGCATATAAGAACGTTACTGAAAGAATAGTTAGTGCTTTTATAAATAAATTGTATAGATCCACAACTAAAATAAGTCAAAAACCTTTGTTTAAAAGTGTATAAATGTTTTTGCCAAACTTGGTGTTAAGATGTTGGAATTTTATTAATAAATAAAATAGTTTGCATCGTTTCTTTGCAAAACTTTTTTATATCAGTCATTGACAGAATTTTCATGCCATGTCATTTCATTTGTCGTCTTTACATTTATTTACTAGCAAACTAAAATGGTGCTTTTGTTACATTGGTAGATTTTTTCTTGATTGTTGTGTTTAATATTGGTGGTGTAAACAAAACCTAGATTTTGTTTATTTGCTCTTGTAAAAAGACTGATAAAGAATATCTCATTATGTTATTTTTATACTTTCAGTTACCAAGAAAGAAGTCAATATTCAAATGTGTCATTTCCCATCCATCGGGCCATGAGTAGAGAGACTGGCACACAGGATCAAGAAGTACCATACCTAGATATAAACGTAGTAAGTATTACTGTCTGTCGGGCAATGAGCGGGGGCCATGAGTAGAGAGACTGGCACACAGGATCAAGAATTACCATACCTAGATATAAACGTAGTAAGTATTACTGTCTGTCGGGCAATGAGCGGGGGCCATGAGTAGAGAGACTGGCACACAGGATCAAGAAGTACCATACCTAGATATAAACGTAGTAAGTATTACTGTCTGTCGGGCAATGAGCGGGGGCCATGAGTAGAAAGACTGGCACACAGGATCAAGAAGTACCATACCTAGATATAAACGTAGTAAGTATTACTGTCTGTCGGGCAATGAGCGGGGGCCATGAGTAGAGAGACTGGCACACAGGATCAAGAAGTACCATACCTAGACATGTACGTAGTAAGTATTACTGTCTGTCGGGCGATGAGCGGGGGCCATGAGTAGAGAGACTGGCACACAGGATCAAGAAGTACCATACCTAGATATAAACGTAGTAAGTATTACTGTCTGTCGGGCAATGAGCGGGGGCCATGAGTAGAGAGACTGGCACACAGGATCAAGAAGTACCATACCTAGATATAAACGTAGTAAGTATTACTGTCTGTCGGGCAATGAGCGGGGGCCATGAGTAGAAAGACTGGCACACAGGATCAAGAAGTACCATACCTAGATATAAACGTAGTAAGTATTACTGTCTGTCGGGCAATGAGCGGGGGCCATGAGTAGAGAGACTGGCACACAGGATCAAGAAGTACCATACCTAGACATGAACGTAGTAAGTATTACTGTCTGTCGGGCAATGAGCGGGGGCCTGAGTAGAGAGACTGACACACAGGATCGAGAAGTACCATATCTAGATATAAACGTAGTAAGTATTACTGTCTGTCGGGCAATGAGCGGGGGCCATGAGTAGAGAGACTGGCACACAGGATCAAGAAGTACCATACCTAGATATAAACGTAGTAAGTATTACTGTCTGTCGGGCAATGAGCGGGGGCCATGAGTAGAGAGACTGGCACACAGGATCAAGAAGTACCATACCTAGATATAAACGTAGTAAGTATTACTGTCTGTCGGGCAATAAGCGGGGGCAAGGAGTAGAAAGACTGGCAAACAGGACCAAGAAATGCTATACTTAGACAGAAACGAATTTAGTTCCATTTTTCCCGATTATTTTATATCAGTATTTTCTTTTTATTATCACTTTCCTTTTTTTATCATTATTTGGTTTTTTTCGTTTTAGTTTATCGTTTAATGCGAGTAATTACTAATTTGGAATAAGAATCAAAAGTTTAGAAGGATATGATATGATTAGGATTGTCGTCCGTCACATAATTTGATGATTGGTTTTCCATGTACAAGATGCTTATTTAGTTCCATTGTTGCCCAAAATATCATTTTGCACATTGATATAGTGCAGCATGCTATATTCATAAAGTATCACCAACGTATTCTTTTTTCCTTTACCTTTGAAAACTGATCAAGTGAGTGAACGTACTTCTTTTCAAATTTCTGACACGCATCATTTTTTGTCCCTTCAAAGTGTAATTATAATGACTATTATGAACCAACCTTTCCTTTGATGGGACGTGCGTCCTATTATTTTGCCCTACTAGGGGGTTGCACGTGCAGCCGTATTGTGGCTAGAAATTGTTTATTTAGGAAATATTGATTTAAGACAAGTTTTAGCTTTTTCAATAATGACAAGATCACAAAGATGTGCACTCATCTTGCAAAATTGATTTTATCAGTCTTCAATTTTTATTCTTAAATGGGTATAAACGGGCACAGGCTTTTGAATTTTTTCTATGTCTTTTGAATATATAAATATATGGAATATTTCAATCTCATATTACACAAATATGTTTGACATTTATAGTGTTATGAAACATGTTATGGCGTCATATTCAAGGCCTTTCAGATAATTGTTTCACCTTTTGCTTCAAAATAATAATTACATTTTTCTTTTTCTTTGTACAGCTCGGTAAAGACCTTTCTTGTTCTAGCTCTGACTCAGAAGACAGAACAAGCTATAAACCTAATACTTGCAGTAAGAGGGCAGTTAAAAGAGATTCTGAGCTATCCCAAGTTTCTGACGGTAATTTTGAGTTTGATGCTAATTTTAAGTTTTTAAAAAAAAAAATCATTTGTTGTATTGCAGATAAGTCATCATGTTGTGTTGTTTTTAAATATTTTTTTCAACTTTTCTTCTGTTTAGTTTAAAGGTCTTTAAAGTCTTTAATCAAAAGTCAGCTAGATATGGCCATGCAAAAGTTTATAAAAAAACATAGATAATTAAAGGTCACACCCAATTCATTGGACAATATGCTATCAACGTTTCTTTGCAAAGCAAAGTTTTGGCCAGTCTATTATTTAATATATTTTTCATTACAGAATTATTTCAAGACCTTAGCCAGATGCAAGAAACGTGGCTTACAGAGGGTATGTATGACGTTTCTATCCCCTACTGAAAACATCCCCCTTTGTAAATTTGGTTGAAAAAGTGTCAGAAATAATTAATGCAGTGAGACTGGTCATTTTAGAACATTTTGAACATTAAAGACACATAATAGTTACAATGTATCTGGTGTACAAAGTAAAACTACTTAGTTTCTTCTTAAATTGTTCCCGCTAATTGTATTTAGTCAGTTTTATATACAGTACAGCTTTATTACTTTTAGTTTTGTTACAATTTCTACTTTTCCACTACTGTGTCAGTTGATAATGTCAGTTATGTTATAACATCAGTTAACTTTGTAGACAGCTATCTTATACCCTAAACCTACAATAAAAGGAGGAATACGACAAGTTCTATGCATCCTAGATATTTGTCTCGTGTGATTAAATCCCTTGCTTACAACCAGTAGAATTTAAATAGAAGAGTTTGTCTATAGATTTAGTCATGGATTAGCATTATCCTTTGAATTGGTTTTTATCATTGAAAGTCAAACAACATTTCAATGCAGAGAAATGAGTATAAAAGGGAGGGTGGTGCAGACACAGAGCTATCTATGTTTATAGAGTTGACTTGTGTCATCGGCAATTCAAACGATTTCAATGGTTTACACACACAGCTTGTCATGTCATCGTGGACTGACTTTATATTTCCGTAATCTTGTGATGTAATCTTTATGTATACATACATTTTGTACTTATCATGCTTATTTTTTGACACAATTTCATCAGCTTTGATTAAGTACAAACAGAAATTTTGTTTCTAAGAGTGTGAAATTTTTATGCTTTCAACAATTTCCGTTGGGTTGTCTAAGGTCAAGAAGTTAGAAACATGAATGACATAATTGTCTTAAAGGCTTTGTACTGTAGTCCATTTACAAATTTTACACTTAATAAAGGTACATAACAAAATTACCGAATTCAGAGGGTCTGATTTTTTGCACCCAATGGGTGTGTTGCAACAAGCAGGAATGCTTACTATTAGCAGCACCTGAGTTTGCTCTCATTAGTGGTTAAAATTTATCTTGTTAAAAATGTTAAAGATCAGACATTTCTTTTTAGAGACTTCTTATTAAAAAAACAAACAAAAAGAAACCAACAAAAAAAACCCCAGTGTATTTCTTATATCTGTATATTCATATTTTATGGAGAAATCTTTCATCATCAGAATTTACCAAGAAAACCAATTGGTAAGAAAAAAGTGCTTTAAAATATTATATAGGATTTAAAATTTGAAATCTTCACAAATTTGTAGATTAAGTATATGTCTGGAAATAAATGCCGTGTGTGGCTTCATGTTTCACTGTGTGGCCTCTGTGTCTTTCAAACACATTTTCTTCTGTTTTAAGCTCCACTTAAAAATAAACTATTCTCTATCCATTACAGCTAGTCAGACTGACGAGCGGGAACAGTTTGTCCCGGGCTGTAATACAGGAATCAAGGGGAATAACTATGGTGAGTGCTTTTATTTTTACACTGCCACACAACACTTAGTTCTGTTTATATGGTGGACACAAAGTTCAACCCACAACACCCATCCCCTGATGGTTACTGTATAATACCATGAAACAAATCAGTGGATTTGAATAAAACTTTTCACAACAATTAGCTATATATAGTTTGATAATGTAAACATGGTAAAATGAAATTTTTGTACAGTATTGATTAAGTTACTGATGCTTCAATACTTTGAAATAACAGGAGCATGGGGCACCTTGAATTGTTGAGCAGGGCAACCTAATATTTTAAAGAATTGTCATATTTGTCAAGATAATAGAAAATTAAAATATTAAAAATTTGAATTTCAAACAACTGACTTTATAGGTGACTTTGGAGAACATTGTATCATTTAAATTGATATTGAATGCCATTTTAAATTTTTTGTCTCTGCAGTTTATTTCTTTTTCTATAAAAAAAGAGTTAAATTTCATCAGATTAATTACGTTTGATGAATTATGGTTAATTAAAAAATTATAAAGTAAAGTACCAAATTTTTCATTGAAAAACTGATAAACAAATTAAAATATAGAAAAAAATTCACCACATTTGAATGTAAAGAACTTCCAACAGATTTCAAACAAAAACCAACACTTTTGATGACACTGTTTACTAAAGGATCAAATGCTCAATTATACCCCAATAATATGTTTGTATCGACTTGTTTGTATCAACATTCTCTGGATTGTCCATTGATATCTCTATCATCTAACGGAGTTATCTTCCCTGATATCAACGTTTAGAGTCGTCTTATCACGTGTATATAATTGAACAGATTAACAGGTACTTTCAACACTCCTCCCCATAAAATTATTGTATATAGGTCTATTAGTCCAGCTTAAATTGTCACTTTCTCCGTGAAATACATTTAAATTTGCCGTAGGCCCTTTACATAATTGTCGTCCTCACAAATTGGTTGGATATGGAGGTATCTTAATTCAAACTTAATCTCCCTGGATTATAATAAAGATATATGAGGTTGTAGACTATGCAGTCATTCTGGTATAAGTGTTTGTGTAAGGGCATTTGTCAAACATGAAAAGAAATCAGCTAAAGCTATTATTTACATTGTATTTACTTTGGATTGTCCATAACTTTAACTGGTGCTCCTTTGTTTATTTACTTAAATGCTGGTGTTGTAAAAATAAGTACTTTGCAGGATTAGGGAAAAATATTTTATTTTTTAAAATATTTTTTTCTTTTCCTCCTGTTCATTTATTATTATTAGGCTTTTTTGTAAGAAATAGGAAAAAAGTTGACAATCTTACATATTATCATACAAGTATTGGACGGTTTTTTAAACAATTTTATCAATAAAAGTGTATAATACAATGGTGCAACAATTTCATACATCATAAGCTGTAAACAACATCATTAAAATAAAGTAATTCCCTTTAGATTTTTGTATGCTTTTTTAGGGCAATAGCAGGATTCAAAATAGTTTAATTTTAAGAACATAATTTTTTCCTAGCCTCTACTCCCCTTTCAGAATTATATGTCTGGGGAAAACTGTCCACTTTCACGTAACCTTGATAATTTTGGTCACTGAGCTAAAAACCTTCCCACACACAGATTCACATCATATGTTTTGGAATGTAACTTCGTGTCATGGTGCCCCATTTATTTTGTGTTTGTTTGACCATGTCAAAAAAGTTTCCTAAAAGGAAAAGTTAACTTGAAATTATTATTTCAAAAATATCTGACATTCTGAAGAAACACGCTACTAGACCTTGACGCAGGCACGGGAAGGGAAAGATGAATACTGACACCTAGGCGACTCTGAAATGTAGATAGGTGTCGCCACAAACTGTAACGATAATTAGATAGTAATATACAAGATGTGAAAAGGTTCCTTTTTAAGTCAACAGATTCACATTAAATGAAAAAAATTAATAGCGTTGGGTGGAAAAAGTTTAACGAAAGTTCATAAAAAGTTACAAATACTATTTGTACAGAGTTAAAATATTTATTTAAATGATCATGCAATATATCCGCTAGATTTTAAAATACATGTACAGCTTTGTCGGGTATTTATACGCATCGTGTATTTATACGCACATGGTAATTTGTAAACACAAACATGAGATCGTTTTCACTTCTTTATCTTAGAATGAAGAAAAGTAATAAAAAATGAGATTTTATTTTTATTTTGAAGCAATATTCCTTAATTAGGGCCCCGCATCGAAGATGCGGACGCCCTATAGTTTTCACTTTGTCCGTCTGTCCGTCCGTCTGTCCGTCCGTCAACAATTCTTGTGAACACTAAAACTCAATAACTATTAACACCACAGTTCTGAAACTTTGCACAGCTGCTAAGTAGCATGTCATGATGTGCATATTAAAATTTTGTGAAAATCGGATAAAAAATTTTGTAAAAAATCTTCATTTTTTATCGAAAATCACAGATTTTGAGAATTGGCCTTTTGAACACTAAAACTCAAAAACTGTTAACAATACAGTTCTGAAACTTTGCACAGCTGCTAAGTAGCATGTCATGATGTGCATATTAAAATTTCGTGCAAATCTGTTGAATATTTTTGGAAAAAACTTCATTTTTTATCGAAAATCACAGATTTTGAGAATTGGACTTTGTGAACACTAAAACACAAAAACTGTTAATGAAACAGTTCTGAAACTTTGTTCAGCTGCTAAGTAGCATGTCCTGATTTGCATATTAAAATTTCGTGCAAATCTGATTAATATTTTTGGAAAAAACTTCATTTTTTATCGAAAATCACAGATTATGAGAATTGGACTTTGTGAACAATAAAACTCAAAGGCTATTACAGTATTAACAATACAGATCTGCAGTTTCATATGCATTCCTTAGTGGTTATAATTAAAGTTCGTATGATTTTGAAAACACTTAGATATTTTGCGGGGCCCTTTCTGACTTTGTCAGTATTCTAGTTTTGAATAATTTTGGTACTTTTATATAGTTTACATTACTTCTGCTATGACAAAGTACCACCTTGTCGGTAAAACTAAAAATTTTCCAGGCACACTTTTTGGAAACAGCCTATATTTTGACATGTTTTCCGGAAATGACCAAAGGTCAATACAAAGTGTGCCATGACTTCATTTGCATAAAGGGGGATAAATTGTGATTACCTAATTTTTGACTGCGTACAAAAAGCCGACATGTTTATGATGACAAAAAAGTTGGTTGCTCCTGTTCAGTACCATTTTTTAGAGCTTTATGTTATGTAATTCAAAAAATGAAAATTATGCAAAATAGAGGAAACATTCAGCTATTTGGTAGTGAACTTTTATTAAAAAAATATTACTATTAAAGAAGTTTTTGGCAATTATAACCCTTAGGTGCGTAAAAAAGGCCGACAGCATTGTACATTGTTTAATACTAGATTCTGTTTAGTGTTAATGAATTTTGAAAATGATCAGCTTCGATCAGCACAATTTATGACTATGAAAGAACATTAATGAAAGAATATTAACTATAGAAATGAATAAAATTAATTATTAGGTTACTATTGTCATAATTTTTTTGTTTAACGAGATTTAAAAAAAAAGAATAATTACGACAGGATAAAAAAAAGCATAAACTTCACATTGTTTTTTCCATAGACAAACATTATTGCTCTATATCTATTAATATAAGATAGAGTTGTAATATAGTAGATAAACATTTCATTTGTTTAAATGTATGTTGAACTTGTTGAAAGTTTTAAATTAAGTCAGAGGAAAATATAGATCTTTAGATTTAATTTTTATTTCCCATCTACAAAACTAAGAGGCGTATAGTATTCAGGTTCCTTAGTGAGTTTCTCATTCCTTACTGAAATTATGTTTTAAAAAATATTAAATGTATAGCTTTAAACATGATAAATGCTACCTCTTAGAACACTATATACAAATGTTTCTGATAAAATTATATTTATAACATTGGTCTATTTTAAACAACTAAGAATCTGCAGGACAAAAGCTATCTAATTAGACCCCAAACCGATGACGACAACTGTGGACAAAGGACGACATAATTATGATGTGTAGTGCGAAATCTAATGCGGACTTATCTCCCCCTGATCTGATGATCACTAGAGGGTGTAATTAATTGTTCTCTGATGTCCTGCGGAATACCACCGCTCATAGAAACACAAGTATACACGGCTATCCAAACGGCCGTCAGGAATTCCTTTATCTTGACAATGATAATTTTCTCTCTCGTTTAATGAAAGAAGTAAATATGAACGAAAGTAAAGTTGATACTTTCATCATAGAAGAATGTTTTTAAAATACCGAGTTCCATATCTGAAATGTATAACTAATAGGTTTGACAAATGATAAGTGCCTGTGATAGAAGTTTTATTTGATCTAGCCAGTTACCTCCCTTCGATGGAATGAGATGTCAATTTTTTTTACAAATGTATGAAACATTAGAGAGATGAAAAATTGGTGAAAGTAGAAAATACCCAGTGTATGTGTCAATGCAAATACTTAGTTTTGGATGTGCTGAATTTGTCAGTGGAATTTGTATTTTAACATTGAATGGAATCAATTGTTATTGTAAACATTAAGAGACCGAAACAATTTGGAGGTAGAAAAACAAAATGTTCTTATGCATGTAAGGTCAACCAGACAATCAAACTTTGTCAAATCCATTTGAAAAAATAATCTATGATCAGCATTAAGAAAAAAATAAAGATTTCTTATTTTCTTCGTTTCATACAGAATATCAGAAAATCCTTTTCATGTTATATTTTTATTATTTTTGTTAAAAATTTATTAAAGACCACTATCCTAATTCAATTGAATAATAAAACATGTAAAAGACACATGCATGTACATGTATGCATTTGTATCTATTATTCAACAGCCACTTATTTTAATCATGTAAACAAAACCTGTTTCATTCACAAAACTTTTCATGAAAGAAATTCCTTCAAAATGAATTCTGGTGTCTGGTATATTTCAACGTGATGCAATGGTTCTGTTTTCTGAAATAAAACACAAATTAAGCCATTTGCTCATGGTATGTTTTTTCTACCTATTAAATCATAACATTTTTGTTTCTAACAGGTGGTCAAATTAAACAATTCAGGGCAAATTATGATGTAATTTTTCAAATCATATTTTCTTATAGTATTCAAAGGAAGTTTGCAAGTTTAATTGATGTAGATATATTGTGACGGATGTTAATTTTTATAAGGGTTAAATTTTTACAGTCTTTTAATTACACACAGGATATTTGTAATGTTTTAATTAATAGATATGTTTCAAATATTTTTAGTTTAATATTCTTTAAATGTTTTGAACCATAAAGCCTGTTTTTGAAGGTCAGGATGCTTTCTTCTGTTTTGTTTCTAATTTCTGATTTATTTTCTTTGAAATGTTCAAATTCATCAGAAACATTTTAAAGCACTTTCTTTAACATTGAAATTTTTCTTAGTTTAAACATATTTGTTTATCCTGGATTGGGAAACAAGCTTAGTGCTTATATGAATCCCTCTCCAGCTAGAACTGTTTACAAGTGTGGCCTTTGCAGCGGCCCCATCGAGCCTTCTCTGAGGGGTCTTTAATGTACATGGGTATTGCTCTCCACTTACATGGGACAACCTTTCTTCATCAAAATTTTTTTTGCTAAGGGAGATAATTTATTTAATAAAAGATAAGTCTAGCAGCATGCACTCATGAAGAAGACATATGCCCAAATAAATGTGTTTTTAATTTGTTGTTGTGAATCAACCTTTTGCTAAAGGTGGGAGGGGAGGTTTGGCTGATCTTAATGTGGGCCTGGGTAACATTTGATAAGCCAATAAATCTTATACATGTATTCAAAATGAAATTGAACTGTACAGTTCTTTTAAAATTGTAATGCATGTGGTTTGACATTACATTAACTTCCTTAATTTAACGTCTTTTTAAGACTGAAATTAAGGCCTGGTCTCTCCACCTCTATATAGACCAGACAAGCACCACTTTACTTTCTTCAGCATCAATGAACTTTTAATGTTCAATTACTGTTTGTTCAGTTTTTTACCTTCAGAGATCAATTCCTAGATTGCATGCATGTTTAGGCTATATTGAATAATTGGACCTTTTACCATGTTTTAGTCCCTTAATTATGATTGGTTAAGTTCTAACAGGACTATTAGAGGGTGCAGAGGAGGGTTTCAAGGATCAGTATGATGGCCAGAAAAATTAAATGATCTATAATAATGTGCCAAAAATAGAAAAAATGAATATTTGAATAGATAGAATAATTTGTCCCTAAGATAAAAAGAATTATGAGAATAAAGGCAAATACATGTAATACAAGAAGAAAAAGAAAAGAAATAGCAAATATTTAACATGTTTAAATAATGCAGAATTAAGGACCCCTATCCATACCCTCAATATTATTACTTTATCAAAATGCAATAATTTCATAAGGTGTGCTTTCAACAAATTATTCTGTAAATGTGCACAAATATAACAAAGTGATTAACAGAAAATGCATTAATGAAATTATTAGCCATAGCGATTTCGTAAGCCTGACTTAAAGTAAACATGATATTATCTCTTAATAGTGGCCTTTGATCATTATTTTCTTGTATAGATTTAGTCGGCTTTTTGCCAGTGATGGTGAAATGGCTTTAAAAATCAAAGTTTGACGATTTATAACTTCCGGTTTTTTATACGATATGCACCATTAGTTATTTAACAACATTCATTGTGTAATAGATCGCTAGATAAAAGATGCTTGTTTTCACCAGATGCATTTTAAATTGGCTATTTAGATCTTATTGAAGTTAAAGGTATCAATTGGAGGTGGTTGCAGAATATAAATTTATTTCTTGAGTTTTTGTTAGGACAAGGGTCTGGTATTATCGGCCATTTTTGCCACTGATAAGCTTATACGTCATTATATTTATTCATCGCTCAGAGGAGTTGTTTTTTTTTGACTGAAGGGTCTTGGTTGTTTGTTTACATGTACATAGGTATCCCTTGTAATTTACAATACTAACCATTTGATGACCTCTTTGTAATTTGATATGTCATGATCAGTAGCCTGCCACCTCATCTTCAAAATTTTTCAAGTCAGTTATAATTATAACAGATAATTTTCAATTTCATCTGGTGCCTCCTTTGGCTATTTTTATGTTCATGTTGACATATGTTTAGTGTCATCATTAGCCTTTTTCTGCTTTTCAATATCTTTATCAAAACCTCTTGTTGTGTAATTAGAATCCAGTGCCCTCATCTTTTGACAAATTTTTAATCCTTTTGAAACTGAAATTGACTAAGTTAGCCTAACCTTCTGTAAAAATTCCCCAATAAATAAGATGAGACAAAAAACTTCCCCATATGGTTAGATTTCATTGTAAACAGATGAGACAATAGTCGAGGATTGTGAGAGTGCCTTGCCAGCGGTTGTATGAACAAGCAATTTGATAATCGTCTATTATAATCGTTTCCCCATGAGGTCAGTCGAGAATAAATTTGAATAACCATGGTGTTTAGGGCCTTGGGCAGGTGTATGACAGATACTAGCCAAACCCCCATTATTTCTATAATTTTGACAAAGTCGGCAGAGGTGAACAATTATGAAGTATATTGTTTTTGATTCTATCTTTAAAAAAAATTATAAGTGTTGCAATTTTTGAAGTTTAAGAGAAAATTTCATGAAATTTTGATATAATTTGATATTTGTTATTTTGCTCAAAAGTATTACATGTATTCTAAATATTAATTTTTTAAAAGTTGTATTATTTTTTTTTAAACCAAATAAGCATTAAACACATTGTAAAATGTTTGATCTGCAAACCTAACTGGACTTTGATAATAGAAACTTACACAATTAAATTAAAAGTGGGTTTTGCTTTCTACTGATGCATTGTCTAAAAGTAGTTATGTTTTCTATTCATGAAGTTTAGCATTCTTTGATGAACAATGTCAACTTAATGTTTGATTGTCCTTACAATTTCTGCTACAATAAGTCGCAACAACCGGCTTTAACATTTCACAATAATTGCAGCGACTTAAGGATCAAACGTCTATGAACTCTTCTGTCATCTTTCCATTAAGGAAATCGCCAGGTAGAAATGGACTGAGACAAAGACGTAGATTTACCTGAATCTTAAAGTCGAGGGTTTATGTTAGATGTTATTTACATCAAATGACTGGTCTGCATTATGAAGCGATGGCATAGGCCTGCAAGCAGAGTTTCTTTATTGTTTCTATGCTATAGGAAAAGCAAAACCCATTTCTAAAGGCATCATATGATGAAAATAAGAAAAGCAAAACCCATCTTCTAGAGGCATCATATGATGAAAATAAGAAAAGCAAAACCCACTTCTAAAGGCATCATATGATGAAAATAGGAAAAGCAAAACCCATCTTCTAGAGGCATCATATGATAAAAATAAGAAAAACAAAACCCATCTTCTATAGGCATCATATGATGAAAATAGGAAAAGCAAAACCCACCTTCTAGAGGCATCATATGATAAAAATAAGAAAAACAAAACCCATCTTCTATAGGCATCATATGATAAAAATAAGAAAAACAAAACCCATCTTCTATAGGCATCATATGATAAAAATAGGAAAAGCAAAACCCACCTTTTAAAGATTAATGTAAGGTGATTAAGATTTTAGAATATAAATGTTGAAAATATTAGGTTTTTTTCTGTGTTTATCAAATGTAGCATTTTAAAACATGGATTTTGGATTTAATTTTAGCCTCCACTCTTTCCTAAAAAAAAAAAAAAAAAAAAAAAAAACCAAAAGAAAATTATACTGTCAAGTAAAACTTTAATACAGCTTTCAAAATTAGCACAGGTCCTACAAGTAATCGCCTGTAAAACTATCGCTCCTGTGAATTTAAGCAAATTTTGAAACATAGTCTATATAAAAAATTGCAAATAATGGATTTGGACCTGTAAATCTTAAACCCTAATTTCTTTGACTGTAATACCAATTGAATATTACGTCTTAAAAAAGATCTAGGTTAATGTATAAATACAGAATTGTTCTTACTGTAAAATAGCATCTAAATCTTTAAGACTTATGAAAAAAGATAATAGAAATATTGACCAAAATCTGAATTCATTTTCTTCAGACTTAATCAATCATTATTAAAGACGAAGATAAATATGCATGAATTTCACAGTACTGTTGGGTTGTTCGTAACTATTGAATAGAAATTTCACCATTAAAAATGAATTTAACATCAAAACAAGGGTGGTCTTTTATACATTGATAAAAAATGAACCAGTTCACAGTCAAAGAACGCAGAGTCAAGTAGTATTATGCAAATATTTCCACCTAATAATGATATCATAACGGAAATATTAAATGGTAACAGTGATGATAGATTTCTTGGCATTTATTTAACAATTGCCGTTGTTTTGGAAGAAAATTCAAATTTCAAAGAAACTGATATAGATTATCACATGTTCTTTGTTATGGGCAAAATATCTCCTAGCAGGGAACAGGTAGGTAATTTTTACCGTTACATCCTCTCAGTATTTTACCCAGCATGCAGTTCATGCATTTATTTATAGGCTCGCTCTTTGTTCCAGTGTGTTTGAGAAAGGTCGACTTTATGGGTGGCGTATTGAATTTGAGTAGCTGTCAATTAAATCATTAAAATTGAAAAGTGATAGTATTTAATACACAATTTAGTTATTTGTAAAAGCCATGGTACATAACACATTGACCATTTGAACTTTAATTGATAGTAGAAAAAAGTAAGTTCAAAGTTTGTATTATTTATAATGCCTGCCAAAACTATAAGACAACGGTCTCTATTAGTATGAACTGAGGGCAATTATTTGCAAGTTTATTGATTTTGTCCTGAAATGGATACATATGATATATTATTTTCAATTTTGTTATGCTTTTTTCTATGAATTTAAATCCAAGTGTTTTTGGTTTTTTTTAACATGATGATTATATAATTTTTTTTCTTCATGTTTTAAACTTTTTGATTAGAGTTTCAGTCAGTTTCTCGTTTGCTTTTTATGTCCGTAAGTTGATCATCCTTTTGAAAGTCTCAACACTGAGATTACAAACTATCGGATGGATTACAATATCGACAAAAATAACAATTCTGGAAAATTATCAACAATAGAATAAGCAATAAAGGAGAAGTTTAATTCACGGTTCAATATTGCTCGTCTTAAACCGTAGCGTCTTTGATAAGATTAACGGACTTTAGATTTAACTTTTGTGATCAGCGTATTTTAATGTTGCGACAATAGCTTCTGGCGTATTGAAATTGTCAATGAGAAAAGGTGTTACTATTGATCTAATTCAATCAGGCGTTTGTTATTATACAATTACGATTCATCGGTACTTTTAATTGGAAATGCAAGAACATTTCTCTAAAGGATGAGTCTTTTCATCTTTCTAAATAAGATTGGAATTTTTTTATTTTGTTTAAAATTTATTTTTTCTAGAAGTAAAAAAAAGCTAGAATGTATTCAGTTGTATTTGGTATAATAATCTAAATGAGCCTTTTTGGAATTGTTATATGATTAGTATGTCTTATCCTATCATATGTAAGATTCAAGTTGTTAAAAGAGTTTTATTATGATATTTGTGACATTAGGCTTAGTTTTAATTATTATATTTTTCTTTTTTTTTGTCTTTTTTTTTAGTATACATGTAATTAAGGGAATGGGGCAGATTTTCCTTTAATTTAATTTTTATTATTTCAAAATTGCATTAAAAAGATTTCATTTACAAAAATATCACTATTTTTTTAAATGCTTAAAAGTTAAATAAAACTTGATGGACTTAATTTGATTAACATGATTAATGATTGATAAATAAAAACTGACTAATGAACCATTAAAAAAATAACAGTCTTAAATTGTTTCCATGTTAATTCTGTAAACTATGAGATGTTTCGTGGCGATTTAGACGATCGAGGAGACAATTTGTCTTTCCTTTCAAACACGTTAATGACTAGACTGTCTGTCCTTAGTTCTAACACATTATTATATCCCAAATGATGTCTCTTTAATTATTAAAAATGATGAAATCGACACCTCCGAAGTAACAAAATCAATTCCCTAACGTTTTCAATAACAGTTTTTTTACAATGTGAAAACAAATTATGAAGGCTCACAAGACTCAATTACTCTTACATGTTGGGGCCTTTAACCCCTTCGACACTCAATCTTTTTACTCCATGAATAATTTACGTGGTACGTCAAAGAAGAATTTGAGCCTCGTCCCAATTAACTAAGCCAACGATCATTGCAGTTTTTGTGTATTTTTGACAAAACATGTAATTGACGGCTGAGAAATGAGATGTTATTAAATTTTAAGATTTAATGATCCTCTTGTCTTTGTGGTTGTCGACAACATTGTAATTCCATGTTCGACGTGTTATTGTCTTTAGTAACGACATCTTGGGAAGGATTCTTAAAGCTGTAGTAGATGATACATTGAGTCCTAAAATGTCATTCAAATCTGGATATAATTGCTTTTTTTTGGTGTTTAACTGATTTTTGATGCCATTTTGTGGGAATCTATTTTATCAATTTCAAGGGCTTACACATGTTATAACTGCTTTTTGTATCACTAAAATAAATCATAGTTTTTTATTATGAAATTAATATTGATAAAAAATATTTGTTAGAATATTATCTGCGACATATCAGGTCTTGGGCTGTCTAAGTACATTCAATTATTTAAAGAAATATATGTCAAATTAAGGAATAGTCAGGTTTGCTGTATACAATGATGTTTGGTGAAATTCGTCATTTGTGAATATCTATTTTCATGGCTTTTGCAATAAAAAGTCTTTGGAAGAAAGAGATTTGGCATCAGAAAATTAAAAAAAAACATACAAAGGCAATTAAACAAAATCATCTTTAAAAAAGTTCTATTCTACATTTAGGTATGAATCAGGGTGATACCAAAATCCTTATTCTGCCATTTAAGATTTAACATTAACCTTATGCTTTAAATCTTCATGTCTTTTATTTTAGTCACCCAATTCACAAAGATCAAAACAGAGCCTAAGGCAGTGTCCCCAAACTGTTGTGGACCACAGCCAGTCCAGTCAACTCTTGCCAAGGTCAACACAAACTGTTGTGGACCTCAACCTGTACAGTCCACCCTTCACAAAGTCAGTAGTCCATCTAAATATAACTACACAGACAGGAGGTACCTGGGTGGAAGTGACCACACCCCCTCCTCTCCGTCGGAGTCCTCATGTTCCTCCATCTCCTCCACTAAATCGTCAAGCCTGTCCCCATGTGGAAAGGAAGTCGGCTCATACCCTGCCGTACCCATAGACCCAGGGTGCAACTATATGAACAGAAACAATGAAAGGTAAGGTCATTAGTTTAGAGGTCATAATTAGAGGTCAAAGTGTGCAAATGTGATTGGATATTCTAAAGTTTGGTTTGTGTGCTGGTTACTAAGTGTAAAGAGGTCAAAATGTTTATAGTAGGTAGGGGGTCTTCCTTCACCTGTGTAGAGGTCAAAGAATTTATATGAAGTAGGGGGTCTTCCTTCACCTCTGGGTGGTGTGCTCAAAGTTATTTTCTGGACAAGATGTTTGCATAGAGGTATAAGTGTTTACAGTTAAATCATGCACAAATTCAGGAATATTTTTCAAATATGTTGTATTTGTGCATGTACTCTCAGTTATAAAGTATTTGATGGCATGTCTGTTTTTGTTTGCATCACAGTTGTTAATTATTTGATATATATATTTGTTGCTTGCTGGAATTTTTTGAAAATTACTTCAAAGGACAGTTTTCTTGTTTTTACTTAGGTTTGAATAGGTAGATTTAATAAATTTTAAGAATGGAGGCATTTAAAGCTAAAACTTTACAAATACCACAAAAATGAGAAGTTAACTATTTTTACTCATATTTGTAAATTTTTCCTAATTTGTACCTTGCTTTTGAGAAGGTGTTACTTACATTTTTTTTTTATGAATATTAAATCTTGACTCAGTTTGGTGTTTTTTTGGTTTATATAAAGTCTGTTTCACAGATGTATCCAGGTGTTTTTATTTAATTTGGACTTATGCTTTATTCAGATAATTTTCAAGTCATGCAAGTTTTTATTTCTTGATTATATTTTCTTCTTATCTATTTGATTATTGTTTTCAAGGTTTGTCTGGTCTCTTTGGCTGAAATTATTCGATATGGGTTCATATTTAAAGATCTACTCGACAGAGAGCACAATAGTTCCTCTCAAGTTTATGGTCAAGGTCAAATACAAGGGTTAAGGTCAAAATACACATTATGATATGACAGTGAAACCAAAGGCCGAAATAGAACTGTGCGCCCTTCCTTTGACAGGTAAATTTGGTTAATTAGGAACTGAATGAAACAAGAAGTTCCAGAAGATTTATTTTCACTGCATGCCCTACGATGAAGAATGAAAATCTATTTAAACCAGACTGTCTTTATATTTCTAAGCATTTTAAACCTGCATGACTTTTGAAGACTTGTCAGTTTCAAACAAATTCTTGAGTCCCAGAGGTATTTTGGTTTCACTGTATTTCATATGAACTGTCAAGAGAATAATATAAAGTTATGTCTTTTCTTCAATACTTTGACCATTACTTCACTAAATCTTTGTTTCTTTTTTAGTCTTTATTCTATTTTATTAAATTTTCAACATGCACTATACACAACCACTGGATGGAGTATGGTATCTCTTGGTAACCTGTATATGTTTGTCTAATACCTTATTTCTGGTGCCTTTTCCCTTTGTCTGTTAGCTAACTTGGCCTTTGGCTCGGTAAGCTTATGCTATCACTAAGCACTCGTCATTTGTAAAGGCTGTTGTAAATCTTACAAAAAAGGCTATTGAATTCAAAGCTTTGTATGTATGTTATAAAGTTCTAGCTTTTTGAAAAATTGGAAAAGATATTGACTTGAAGAAATATTTATAAGTTTTTCCTCATTTCATTATTTCTTCCTATTTATTGTAATTTTAATTAAAATAGAAATGTGGAATGTCAATTTTAATATTTAAAGATAATGTCAATTCATCAAGGACTCAATTATTCAACAAAAATCAAAATGGTCAAAATAAAGAACATTGTTTTAACCATTGAAATTAAAATTTAATGTTATTATCAAAAATTCTTGTAAAATGTTTTATACATTTATACCTTTACCTGAATTTTCCGTTGAAAAATTAACATATAATTTTGACTCAGTGAGCTATACAGACTTGGGGTAGTCTGATGTGTATTTCATTGATTCTGTGGATTGTGTCGTCCCTCGAGTTTTAGCTCCATGTCAGGTCTGTCCGTCTGTATTTAACAGCCTTCTATGAGATGGTTTCATTCTATGCTTGATGTATTTCGAGAGTTCTTAATCAAACTTTACACACAGTAAACGTAAAGTGGCTGCTGATTTTTTCAAGGTCAAGTCTCAAAGGTCAAGTGCTTCCTGGCATAATGAGTTTTATCATTAACCTTGACTGTTCAAGGTCACCATTTAGTCCTTGGCCTTTGTCCTTTGACCTCTCCATATACTACCTGTGTATAAAGTTTAGTTAAGATCCATCAAGGGATGTTCGGTGTAGAGTGTCCTCAAAGGTTGTTAGAAATAGACAAACCTTGTGACCTCCAAGGGAGGTAATTCAATGTTTTGTAAACTTTAAGTGTCAAGGTCATAGGTAAATAGGTTAAAGGTGAGTTTAATGGTTGTGTAATTTTTGCATGATATTTGAGTGAATTTTATGTGATCAATATTTTGTTGTCAGAGTTATTATCATTCTTGAAATATATATTATAAAAGCATCCTCATACTGGTCTAAATTAAAAATATTAACATCCTAAAATTATGCTTTACCCTATTTTGATTTTACTCTACAGTTCATTGTCATCTTTATTTTATTATGTCCCAAATAATCATTCACATAGTTATTTCAAACTATTTAAAATCACCCTCACCAACATTTGAGTGAAACCAGTTAGAGTAAAACCATGCTGAGCTATATTCAAGATGTTCCCTAATTGACATGACTGATTTTGTCTTTGTCATAGTTTTGACTTCATACATCTGAATGTCCTATTTGTACTCTTTGCTTCTTTGAAATGAAATGTTAAGTTTTACCAAAAATTCTCTAATTTGAAATGATACAAAAAGTCATGATTTTTTAAGTTTTCAAACTTTTGATAGTTTAAAATGAGTTAAAAAGCTTTATCGCATGAAAGTCAATAAGTGACTTTTTATAACTTTGCCTAAATCTGAAAGAAGTTGGGAAAATTATTTGATTTAACAGTTTTACCTCTTTCTTGAGAGGCATCTTAGTGCACTTTTTATATGCCATACATGCACTAAATCATTTAATTTTCCAATCATTATTGGAAGAAAAGAAATCCTTTTTCATACATCAAAGATAGAGTTGACATTTTTTTTTTTGCTTTAATGCTTTAAATAAAAAAGTTTTGAAAAAAAACACCTTTAAATTAATAAAATTTAAAAAATGAAACAGTTCCAGTCTTTTGTATTTTACATTAACAATTAATAAAAAACATCTGACAGAATGAGAATTGTTACACGGCAGATAAGATTATTAGCAAACGGAACTGTCTCGTTTCATCGTAATATGTGTTATGTTCTTAATTGTCATAGTCGTAACAACACTATTAAGAAGTTTTAAAAAGCTTGGGCAAATCTTCTGTGCGTTTAAATCAATGTCGAGATAGATTTATGATCAATATAGTACTTTAGCGCTTGATGATATAAATTGGGACATATTTTATATGCTCAACATGCAATTCACCTTCAATAATTTTTGTTGTCAGGTTATGCTTTTTGTTGCTATGGCAACACGATGGTAAAAGGTTGTCATATTCAGATATAAATTTGATGTCTTATTGTTATAAGGATGTCATAATTCATCTGACGCTGGCGTACCTGGTTTATGGAATGAAACAAATAGCAATTTCGCATGTTAGTCGACCATTTAACCGCGTCAACAAGTCTTTAATGGTCATAGTCATTGGGTGACAAAATAAAAGATAATGGGAAAAAAACTTAAGGAATTAATCAACAAATATCTTCATCATTTTAAAAAAGAAATTAATTTTTAAAGAAACTTTTTTATTGGTTTATAGTGTGTCAGAATATATTTTACTTCCCCTTAAACGAGAGTTTAAGACCTGAGTGTGTTGTGCAAAGAATCATGCAGTTGATTTTTAATTATAGAGCATACTGATTATACTAGTAACTTCACAGGGAAGGGCATTAAGTTGTAGCTATGTATATTTGTCTGCACTGTTTGATACTATTTCAGCAAAATTATTAAAAAAAACTGAAAGCACATTTCTGTACATTTAATTAAAGTTGCATTTTGAGCAATAACTAGAATTAAGTTTAAAATTAAGACATGACATCTAAGAATCATTAAAAACTGCAATGTTCTGAAGGCATAAAAATGCTGTTGACTGCCACAACCTAAATGAATATTAATAATAGTCCATTATTACTGTTGTTCAAATTCAACGCATCCAAAACAATTAAAGACTAATCAAGATTGTGGATTTTTTAAATTTACGTTTATATTTTAGGTTGTGTCACGTACACTTATTCCAGATCTCATTTTCATCTCATCTATTACTTTGCTCTGATAATCATCCTCATTTTGAATACTCTTTGAAAAGTAATTAAATCAATTTTTTTTGGTCAAAACAACTATTTAAAGAATTTAAATTTTAAGAAAAATATTTCCTATTACGTTAGTTTTTCATTTTTTCTTCATTTGCCACTGATTGTAAATCATCAACACATTACATTCACGTTCATACATGTATTTTTCATTATTTTATGTAAAAAACCACATGTTATGCATGTTAAGTGTTAATTGGTATTTACATATATTGTTTTTTTTTCACTTCAAGCCTTATACAAAGATGATATATTTCTTGTGCCAGGAAGCCTTTAGCATTTCTTAGCATTTGAAGTTATACAGTTATAAGATTTGTCAAAAAACATCATTAATACCAATGTAAAAGCATGATTTTTGTTTGTAAAATAATATCTTTATTTACAATCCTATAATTTTATACTTTTGCTTGATTTTATTTCTTTCCAACTATACTTTTATCCAGTTTTACCCTAAAACGCTTTATTTCTTTAAACAAAAGACGAAACATTTTGTTTTTTCTACCTATAGAATTTCCAGGCCGAGCTCGGCACCACAGAAAGGCTACTTGACACCTGATCCACAAAGCAACTATTGTCGTCTGATGTCATCCACGTACGCTCATCATATCTTCAAGCAAGAACTCTACGATCGTAGCTATGACATTTCAAGGAATCATGGGTACACCACACTGCCATCTGCTGGCCAGCCTGCGACTATCAAACAAGAACCGAGAGAGTTTACATTTGACAATGGTAAGATAAGAAAGGAGAAAAACTAATTAGATTTTAATTCAATGGGACTTGATTTTAGATCAAAATGTGGAATAAGTTTATATTTTTAGATCAAAATGTGGAATAAGTTTATATTTTTAGATCAAAATGTGGAATAAGTTTATGTGATGCAAATTCCTAAAACTGGCTGCAAATTATTCCACAATGAAAACAGCCAGTCGGCTTCAGTGTGACCATGCAGTGGTTATCACTGCTTGCTATGTTGTAATTGGCTGTTGATAAAAAATGTAATGCAAATGATCCAATATCAACAAAGACATCTTTTTGGATATCATGGATATAGAACAAAAAAATATAAATAGACGATAAAGAGATGTGGAATAAGTGTATGTGACACAACCAACATTAAAGAAACAGCAAATTAAAAATTCACAATGGAAAACAGTAGTAGTCTTCAACATGACCAGAGGTCACTGCTCTCTGTCTTGCATTGGCCTAAGACTAAAAATACAATACATAAGATTCAAACAAATCCCTAGATTATCAACAAAAGACCCATTTCTGGACATAGAACAAAAACAGATAGTTGACAGGGACAAACAAAAGCTTTGAAAAACCACAATTGTACATGTATCTATGTTAATTTTTCTTTCCATTTCAGGATTTACTTGCCCCTATGAAAACCCCATGAGATTTTTCTGCCATGAAACGACGGAGCCTTCATACTTAGACAGAATAAGAGAAAAACATCGTGGATTTGAAGGTAATTGTTTTGTATAGGGTACTGGAAGAAAAATAGTACCAGGGGGGGGGGGCATTTGAATCTTAGACCCCCCCAAAAAGGACAGCTGTACAAAAACAGAAAAAAGAAAACATCCCAGCTAATATAGCTATCAAATAACACATTACTATCTGTATTACAACAAGAGGTGCTTACAGTCAATAATTGAATATGGTGGTTCCAATGGGACCCATCACATTCTCAGGCCACACGGTTGCTTTTAAAAGCTTGATATGTTTAAAACTAAGAGTCTTTAGGTTGTTTTTGGCCTTTGATAGCTTATAATATGATTTCAAATGAGATGAAAAATGGTGTTAATAAAAATAATTTCTATGAAGCAAAATTTGACAAATATTTGCCAATATAATTGTGTTCAGAATATTGGTATTAAACATATTAAAGTAGACCTATGATAAATGTTACTATTTATGAAAAGCAAATGAAAAAAAGATAAAACTTCATTACAATCAATTACTAAGAAAAAACGACATGCAAAATATTTTAACTTGCTCTATATCCCAAAGGCATGAAATGAAATATTTCAGAGCAAATTTGTATGCCGTTCACATCGGCTCCCAATGTGACTGGTGACAAAAAGGAGTTTGATTAGCTAATTTAAATAAGAATAAAATAAAACACAATCAGGATCGCGTTAGATATCTTATTTAAACAGAGTCAGGAGACTTTAGTTAGTAATAGATTCCTAATCATGGGCATCCCTACCAGAAAAATCAACTCTAATTAACTCCCCAGCGAAAAGACGCGGCTGATCAAATTCAATTAGAATTAACACCATTCCTTTACGTTGGGGATCAAAAACTCTTTCTGATGCTCGGTGCGCTAATCCAATTTGTAATTACGTTGACCAGTGGAGGAATTTTGAGTTGATCTTTTAAGAATAATGAGACCTTAAGCTTGTTTGATGAAAAGATCTGGGGAAGCTATCAAGTTGTAGGATCGTTGACGTTCCTCGTTAGCCGAGAGGTGTCGTACGCTAGACATAGGTCAAACATCTTAGATGATAGATCTAACTAGTGGATTAAGAGGGGCTTTATCGTAATCTGATGAAGAGGTTCTTGTCATCTGATGAAGCCTGGGTTGTTGTCCTTCTTTGTCACATGTATGGGCTGATGATGTTCTATTTTGGTTCTGGTGTACTGGGGTGTGTTTGTCATTAGATGTGGAATAGATCTACTCGATGAACTTATTATAAACCTAAGAATATGGGTTCAAAAACAGCCAGCAGCCTTCAGTGTTACAACCAATCTTAAAAGTATCAATGAAAAACTTTTACCTTCTACATTTAACACAGGGATTACCACAGTTCTAAATCCAAGGGTGGTGTCACTGAAATTTTAGAGTGATATCTATTTATTCAAAATAGTGTTTCGTATGTATGTATCAGTCTTTGTTTTAGTTTTCCCACTTGTGTTTTTGATACCAATCACAATATACATGTAGTTTTTTATTTAAAAAACTTGATTGTTTTAGGAATAAAGTCATATTTTAGTCATTTTTGTATGGAGCTCAAAACTCAAGGGTGGAGGAAATAAATTTAAGAGTGGAGAAGCACAGCCCCCCCCTTTTGAATAGCCTGTGGTGAACCCTGTAACGTTTACATTTAACTTAAAAAGGACAAGTACAATATAAACTTTGCCCAAGATTTATGATTTTGATTTTAAAGCACAAATTGAGAATACAGACATGTCTTGCTTTAAACTTTTAAACAGCAAGCCAGGACATTCTATCATCAATGATGTCAGAGTATTTCAAATTATTTTGTCAAGGTCTGTGTCAAAGCTGGTTATTGTTGTACTCATTGTCTTTCTGTTAGGTGTTCTTGGTTCAGGTCAAGATCGGCACTTGTCCATTTTCCCAGCTCTTTCAGCAGCAGATCAATACAATAATGAATAATTCATAGAACTTTGAGAAATCGTTGACTTTTTGTCAGCCATTACTCTATCTCTTCTTGTTTGAGTAAAGCCTTTATTGACACAAAATTAGTGATAATTTTTCTAAGGATAATGAAATTGTCATCGGTAAAAGTTAGAAAAATGATGTACAAAGTTTATAATTATTTTCCCTTCACCACGAAGAGTAGAACTCTGATAGGCAAATTGATATTCTCTATAATACAAGCCATTCATCAAAAACATGTCGTAGCGTTATTAGACGGCCATGTTCTGTCTGGTCCGGATGTTGTTGTCCCATAAAATACCATATTGTTAAATGCAAGACGTTCCCCCTTGAAGCTGTGGTTAAATTGTATTATATATCAAAATAGGGTACTTGGCAGTCATTCAAGTTTTTTGTTTTGTTTTTGTGGTATTTTAAGGGGGAATGGGGTTCACTTTTTTGTCAGAGAACTGAAGAACAGTTGAAAGACACCAAACATTTTCTGTACCAAGGGTAGTGGGACAGCAAGACATATCTGTAGATATATATTTTATATACTGAATCTATGTCCAAATCTGTACACCATGCAGTTATAACCTGAGACATCCATATCACTATGAGGGCCATCAGCCCCAGGGGTGATATCGGTCAAGGGTTTATACAGCATGTGGTACATATTTGGATTTGTAATATTAATTACATCATATATTTACATCGTAACGTTTTTTAATTACTTTCGTGTGTTTTTGTGATAAGGTGCGATATAGGCTATGCAATATAGGTCATGTGATATAGGGTATGCGAAATAACTAATGTGTTTTGTCTTATACTACATTTTCAAAAAGACTATGTAATTACTTAAATATATGATATAAAATTATTAGTATCAAAAGCAGTAACAGTTTGATTTTTAAATTTAATTTTTAAGATTTAACAAAATAGATCATTTAAGAAAGAAAAAAAATGTTCTATAGTATAAAGTATTAAGTTAAATCTAAGATACACTTTCTTTATTCCTTTAACTTGGTTTTGTTTAAAGCTTTATATTGAAGATTGTTTTTACTGTATTTGCAGGAGTATATTAAGTTCTTTATTTTCATAAAAATATTGATTGAGTAAAGAACAATGATTACCTTCAGTTTGGTAATAAAAAAAAATATTTCAATGAAAAGAAGATAATAATTGAATATTTTTGTTTTAATTACACACTAAAGTGTTGAATCCTTTACATCATAAAAAGATAATCACAACTTGCAGAATTTTTATTTCATTCAATCAATCATAATATTAGATTCCATTTCAATAAATCTTTTTTTTTACCTAACGATTGATTTAAATGTCAAACCTTTCATTTCTAATCAGAGTCTTGGCTACTATTTAACATTTCCCGATATTGTGTCTTTTATTCTCGACCATTCATTCCTCAGATGTCCATTTTACATATAGAGTCATCTCGATCATCGTGGATCAAAGACGCTTCCGTTGTACTTTGAATTCATTGTGTTCGATTGTAATAACGCCGTGTTAGTTAGTGTAATTAATTTTTGATTATCTGAGTTAATAGTCTTATTAATTCAGTCGAGGCTTTCACTGCGTAAACAGTTAACTATTGTTCATTTTCTTAAATTAGCCCACGATTCTGTTCAGGATCCACAATTTAAGAGTAATGAGAGTCATTTTGTATAATTTTGACAAAAGCGTATATTTCAAATCACTAGAATTTCAGTTTCTATTCTATGAAAATGGTCGTTAGATTTTTTAATGGTTGGATTTCGCTACTGTTTATAAAGTAGAGGGTATTTTGACTTGTCTGTTATAGTGGAATTTGTCTTCAGGTTGAAAACTAACTGTGAAATAATAGAGGAAAATATGAGATTATTACTGTGTTCTCTGAAGGGAAATAGAAAATTATTGGATATTTAAAATAATTGTGAATTTTTTCTTTCTTTTTGAATGAAAATTATTTGTTGACTATTGACTCTGTATTTTTTTTAATATTGGGCAAAAAATTAAATTAAATTTAAAAGAGGAATGAATCCTTCTATGTCTGGTATATAATTTGTGAAAATTAACACCCGTTATTTTTTTATTTCTTCAAATGCAAGATTTGACAGTTTTGTAAAACAAAAAGTCTTCAACTTTTAGACAAAGGGAGTTGATAATTTTCAATCATTGTAAGTTTGCAAATAATAAGTTTAGAAAAATACGGAAATTTATAGAAAATTAAGCATGATACTTTTATTTTACATGGAATTAATGAAGTGGACATGCAGAAAAGAATGTAAATTAAAATCTTACAATATTCTTTGAATTTTGACATTCTAATTGACACTGAAATACAAATCAGTCAGAACTCTAGCTTTCTCCGTTAACCATAATCACGACCTACAGAAACAATATGTTTAACATTCTGATCTTGTATCCACGACTTTATTTGTCAGGACTAACAAGCCAATTCCCCGCTGAGATCGTATTCAATATTTCTTATTTCATTAGGGCCATGGATCAACCTCTTTATTAATTGAGCATCCTTAAGTGTAGAAAATAGCGTTTTAAAATGCTCAGGCTAAACAGCGAGTGTCCCATGAGGCCGAGCTCTGATTGGAATCTATCACTCGCTTCATTAACTCGGTTTTTATGATTAAATTGTTGTTCATTTGTTTGTTTTTATCCAGATTTATACTAATCTGATTAGAAATATTAAATTATTGAGAGGTTTAAGGCTAATATTTAACTTTTATTTGATTAGCTAAGATAATAGATCATTATTGTAAAGATTGTCAATAAAAAGGGAGGTGTTTTAGAGTATTTTTCTAGTTTAAAGCAAAAATTTGAAACTTTAGTGATGACAATTAAATACCTAGATAAATATTTTTGATTTTTGAAGATTTAACAAATTTTGATAGATCTAATATTCATTAAACTATGAATTATATATTTAAATATTCAATATTTTATAAAAGGATATGGATATGAACATGAAACTATAACTCCAACTGCAATTAATTTTTATGAGCTGTGTGGCCATTTAGGGTTGTCATTAAAATCATGAATACAAACAAATGATTGTATTATTTACATTAGATATGTGTAATAATTGAAGGTTTACCTCATAATTATAGGTATATATTTTTAAATAGAAGACTATGAGATGTGGAATAAGTGTACGAGAAACAACCTACAATTTTAAACGACAATTTGAAAAATCCACAATGGAAAACAGCCAGCAGCCTTCAATGTGACCAGTGGTCGCTGCTCGCTGTTTTTCAATTGGCTCTGGATTAGAAATAAACTATATATGATTCAAGCCCAATCCTAAAGTGCAATGAAAACCTTTAAAAAGGAAAAAAAAAGTCCACACAATTGTGTTGAGTTCCATTGAAAGCTGTTGATTGGGTATAATGTTTTCACTTTATAATTTCTAGAGCTTCCCATCACTTTAATAGCCAGCAAAACAAACCAAAAATGATTAATAATCTAAATATTATGAAGAAAAATACCAATTTTGGCTTCATTGACTTTACAATTTCATATTTGTTTATCGTTTAATAAATGTCCACTGTGCTACTCGATGGGAATGATAGTTTAGAGAAACCTTGGATGTTTTAGGAATGACCAGAGATCTCGCTGGATACAAATGATTAAAGCTCCCGATACGACAATAAAAAGCAATACCACACGACAATGGCTTCCAATGATGATGTAGGGTGCGCTTGATTACTACCCTTAAGATCACGGTTTACTCTATTCTAATCATTTGAAGCCATTGAAATGAAAATAGAAACAAGACGATTTAATCATCATTTGTAGGTTGATTATCTTTAAGAATAGCATAAAATTTCTGAAATTCTACCCTGTATGAGGTATCTAGCTAATTGACTTCTTTTGAAACTATGTACGCAGTAATTAATGATTTTTGTAAAATTGAGCATTAACATGCTTGGAAATTGAGATCGTAGTATGCATGTTTTAAAAGAAAACATCGTCTATGGTTGTTTACTGCTTAAAAATGTTGTGTGATCTTATTTCAACATTGTTTAAAACCTGATATTTTTTTATGAGAACACATTTTATGATTCCTTTATCAATGGGATAGTTTATTTATTGTAGTAAATTTGATCTACAATTATTCAACCTTATTGAAGAAACATAAACAAAATAGGTTTTAGTTTTAATGGTGCTATTGACTCATATTCATTCATTATATACTAAATGCACTGTAGCAGGACTGACAAACCCAATGAATGTTGGATCCATTTAATCAGTGTAGGTAAATTTTTCTCCTGCAAAGGGGGCTAAACCCCCCCCCCCTTCTCCAGCAAATCTCTTGTAGTCTGTGTTTTGCCTTAATGTCTTAAAAGTTGCTAAGTAGAAAGCATTGTTCATGCAGTTGTTTATTAAAAAACAGAAAACTACCGGTATCTCTTTGTCTTAAAATTCTTAGACTGAAAAGTTGTGTACAGGTCACTCTCTATGAATAATTTCTTGTCTTTTTCAGGTATTGATATGAAGACCGACTTCTACCGAGATTTTTACCTAGATCGTTACCATAGAGAAGGGCACCACCCGACCTACCAGAGGCGTGGCTCACTACAGCTGTGGCAGTTCCTGGTGGCCTTACTAGATGACCCGTCAAACTCATCTTTTATTGCTTGGACTGGACGGGGGTTAGAGTTCAAGTTGATTGAACCAGAAGAGGTCAGTTGATCTGAGGTTTCATGGCATGAATTATCTCCAAAATGATTAATTTCATTATATTTTTCTCAACAATTTAAAGGATGTAGCAAGTTGAAAATAATATAAAATGTCTGTTTTGTATGACAATTGTACTTGCTATTCTTATAAATGAAGAGGAATTTAGCCACCATTAACCTGGGTCAACCCACCATTTCTTTTGAAGTCAGAATCATTACATTTCTCTGTTATAAATCTGTATTGATATCTTGGATGCTTTGAGATTCATATCTTTGTTGGTTTTTTTGTTAAGATCTTAATAAAAGAAATAAAAATGATTTTCATTGTTCTTTGCAGGTTGCAAGACGTTGGGGAATCCAGAAGAATCGACCCGCCATGAACTACGACAAATTGAGTCGTTCACTGAGATACTATTACGAGAAGGGAATCATGCAGAAAGTTGCCGGAGAACGTTACGTCTACAAGTTTGTGTGTGATCCAGAAGCCTTGTTTTCAATGGCATTCCCAGACAACCATCGTCCTATCCTAAAGACTGATTGCTCAAGGGATGAATATTTCGTCCGGGATTCCAATCACAGTTTTGAAAATCCACAACTTACACTTCATTCAGGTCACATGACAAACGGTCACATGACATCTGTTTATCCCTCCTCAAATATGACCCCATCAAACATGGAGCCGCGATATCACTCATACATGCAGGATATGCAAAGAGTGTACAGCTCAGGACCCTATATGGAAAACTGTGTTTATTGACACGTGCTCAATGGATGCCTCTTGTAAGGTTTGGTTTTCAAGATTCCAGGTTTGACGGAGGTTTGGTTTGTTCATCAGGAGAGTTATCAGATACAAACGTTTTAAAGACTTGTGTGTTTTTGCAGCACTGAAAAGTGTCTTGTTTGTTTTATTTTGAGATATGGTCATTTTTATTATTGTATAAAAATTTGATTTGGTCTCTAAAATGGAAAAGAAAATTCTCTAATCTTTATAAAAACTGTATATGAATTAAACTTTAGAAGTTGTTATCTCTAAAGTTGAAAATTATAGAGTACACATTTATTTCACCATAATGAATAAAATTCCCATTTTTACCATATATATATACATCTTTATTATTAATAAACCAAATGGTACCATAAATCAGTTTCATTTTAAGTCATTAATAGATCAAACACTTGTAACACTACAACCAAAGTCCATATATGCAGCAAACAATTTTAGCAAATACATTAGAACATGCATACAAACAAATCTATTTTTTGTGATGAAATCCTTTGTAGTAATGTTGTTAAACTTTGTACATAGTTGTAAAATAATGGGCTTTTATGTAAAGCTAGATGGATTTGGTGGTCACTGAATCAGCAAGTGTTAAATCTGCCCTTAATACCAATGTATTTAATACTTTGAATTTAGTTACCGTCATTATCATGAATAACCATGCAGGGGCCAGTCTAGAATTTGTTAAGGGGAGAGGGTTCTTCCCAGAATCCAGAAAAATGGGGGTCAAAGGATCATTTTTGCTGAGAAACTGCCCCCAAACATAACAATTTCCCATGTAACAGTTGTGATTTAAACCCTTGGAACATCCCTCGTGGTCAGGCACTGCAAAGAACCTAATTGCACAACAATATGATTTTTAAAACTGTTCCTAGTTGGCGACTAATAGAACCTATTTTTTAGAACCTTTAACTGACAAAGGAAGGGTAACTGTTATGCCTTGCAATGTTTCATGTATATTAAAATCCACATGACAGAAAAACATACTTGTACAGTAGGTATATTCATATTATTAACAAATTTCATTTAATGTGAAATCAGTTTTACCCAAACTTTAGATTTTGTTAATTTTTAGGTTTAGAGATCAGATAAAGGGGAAATTATTTATTGTACATATGGTCAGGGAAAGGGGGATAACTTATTTTAATTTATTTGACTATCATGATGTCACACCCAGTTTTCCTTACCCTGGTCCCCCATATTTCAAAATAGGGCTTTTAAAGTGATTGTGTGTAGTTTGTTAATTTGTTAATTAAATGTATTTCTGTTTGTCAATTTTTGTAAAAATCTTATAAACTGTAAAGAAAAAAAAAGAAAGACTTAAACTAGCCAATTACCAAAAATAAAACGACTTTTGATGATTGAAATCTTCAGATCAGATGATGGAAAGTAGTTTTCTTTCTTGACTATTGAATTTGATTGGGGCTGTTCAGAATTAAATGTGAATGGGGGTCAGGAGGAACATTTATTATTTAAATCTTGGTGATGGGTGGGCTCAGAGAAGATTTTTGGAAAGAAGCAATAGAGAAATATCAAATTAATTTTTATGGGTGGTTGGAAAGTAAAAAAAACCTGTCCTTTAAATTCACCCTACATTTTATTCTGGAATTACCGAAAATGTTTGAAAAAATCACATATATTATAGAAAAGGGATTTGGAGTTTGATCAGTCCTTTAGATCATACTTTTTTCACTGTTTTAGGGGTGTACAATATCACATTTTTTTCCCATAATTTATTATTTAATCTACATTTTTTATGTTGTTTTAAATTTTGTTATGACAATGTGTTTCACTGTAATGAAATGTACAGAAAGATGCCACCTATTTTGTTTGTTATTATTTTTGTATATAGCTTTATTTCATATTTGTATTTTGTTGAACCTTACACTGCAAGACAATTATAGAAAATCTTGTGTTGATGATGATGAAATATTTGTGTAGTTATATTATTTGTAATTGTAATTGATTTAAATCAAGATTTTGTTTTGGTTTTTTGTTTATGACAATTTTAATTTTGAACATCTTTATATAAAACATGAAGTCATTTTCTAATTGTGCCATAAAATTGAATTGTATAGTTACATATTTTTCTTTCTAATAAACTTACTTAAGTGTAATTAAATCCATATTGCACTTGCAAAAATGAAAATACATATTTGTCAAAACATTGTAAATACTTTGAAACCTGTTCAAACCGAACCGACTGTGAAAAACCTCAGTGTAATCGGCATGTTTTAGTTCAATAAAACTTGTCTAATCTGAACTGACTGAAAAACTTAGATTTGATAGAAAAATTCTAAGTTCATATAGATCAAATGTAGGTTGGAAATATACAGATTTTAAAGGTGACTAGAAATGAGTTAAATTTAGGCAGGATTTCAGTTTGTTTACCGTTTGGTTTAGATGGTTTCACTGAGTAATCAAAATGGCACCTTTTACAATATGCTCTGCTATACAATATGAGGGTTAAATCATAAATAATGCTGAATTTTTGTCCCAGAGTCACTTCAATGACTTGGTGTCATATTTCACATCATTTATGACTTGACCTTTAACCTTACAAATGGAAACTGTTGTGTTGATATTTTTTTTACTTTGTTGTTTTTGATGTTTTGGTTATTGTCAATAGCATAAAGATGTCAACATAAATTGTCAAAGTCGTTACAAGGACGGTCTTTGTCTCGTTTTAAGAAATCGTTTGGATCTCGCTCATAAAATATGATTTACCATACCATCCATTATATCTATAATTTGATGTGTTCCAAGTTTTGATTTTCAGGGATATTCTACATATACCCCTGTACCTAATTTACTTTCTCTATAAAGGATATTTATTCATTAATGTTTTATTTTTTTCTTGCATATGCATTTAACATTTCAACAACTTTTTAACTCTATTGCACTTTCTTAATAAAGAAAAATCTCTCATTTGACCCCCACGATTGAGAGGTTATTGAGAAACTAAATTATTTTTCATACAAAGATTCAAGGTTTTGCTAGAAATAATGTTTTATTTTTTTATTAAAAGATAAGATACAAAGATTCAAATCTTTGTAAAAAAAAATGTTCTAGTTAAAAAGACTTTTCTTTTCAATTATATATTTGTAAATTTTTGTAATATAAATGAAGTGCCATAATCTATAAATTGTTATATTTTCTTATGTTTTCTATGCTAAGGGGAGTAAGCCAAACTAAAACTTGTTACACTCCCAACTTTAATATGATAGTATTACAATTTTATTTTAAAATCAACCCAATTTGGAAAAGTAAGAAAGGTTAAATATATTTTTATATAGAAAACTTTCAATGATATTCAATAGTGTTATAATCAATTATGATTTTAAATAACTTTATATCCCCCTGACCATACATTACATATTATCTGTGATTTTATAATTCATCGTGGTCATATTTCTTATATGGACCTTAAAAAATTTATAAATGTATATGATTATTTAATACTAATAAGAATAATTGGAGATCCAAAATTATAAAGACCTTTAAACCATGTTTAACTGTTCATTAAAATGTGCCTCAGTTTAACTCCATGACCAAATATTAATTCTGAAGACAAAGACTTTTCCTATTTTATAATTATGATAATTTTGTGTTCAGATTTTTATTTTATGTTGATAATTTTTACAAAATGTTACACGACAGAATGATATTTATCTGTTCTAGTCAGACTGTTGTATATTGTGATTATGTTACTATGACAAAACATATTTAATATTGTTGTTGCCATGACAATAAAAGTAAATTCATAATGCTTTTGTGTTTTTTTTTTCTGCACTTGTATTTTTTTTAGCTTTTAAATCTGAACTACTACAATGTATAAACTTGTGTGTGTTACTCTTGCCGGACATTTGAATGTCAACGTCCAGAAGGGACAAGGACAAAATCAGAAACACAAAAATACAACCGAAAAAACGCATAAAAAATATCACAACAACAATCAGCAATGCCAAGTTAAACTAGTTTAACCCAGCCTCATTTTAAATGTGCCTGTCCTAAGCCAGGAGTTTCTATCAAAGCTTATGTTTGTATTTTGTTGAATTTATGTTAGTTGTGTTTACGTCAAGAAGAGGGTCTTTCATTGCACTTTAAAATTGGGATTGAATCATTTGTAGTTTATTTCAATCCAGGGCCAAATGAAAAAAAGCAAGCGGCAACCACTGGCCACATTGAAGGCTGCTGGCTGTTTTCCATTGTGGATTTTTTAAATTGTTGTTTATATTGTAGGTTGTGTTGTGTACACTTATTCAACATCTCATTATTTTCTATTGTAACAAAAATGAAGTCAGGTGCTCTGAAAGAGTTAGCAGTTCCTGCTTGTTGCAGCACGCATGTTTCATTGGTAATGGTTAATTTTGAATGTAAAATCTGGTGAAGGACGAAAAAACAAAATTAACAAACCAATATCTAACTTCAGAAGCATTCAAGCCAACAAATGTATTAATGTATAACAGAAGGAAACAAAGAAAAACATGTTCCAAATAGGTTACGAATCTTTTAAGTCAAATACAAAAAAAAAACTGACTGCAACACTAGGAAGAACCATACAACTAACTTGGATTCCACAACACTAACTCTAGTTAACAAGAGGAATCAAATATTACTTCATACTGAACTCAATGTTAGGAAAAGAAACTTAAGTCCATTATCTTCTTTTAATGATATCCATGTAAATAGGAAAAAAAATTCTCAAATTCATGCATCTCATTTAGTAAAGTAGATACTATAAAGACAAAAATACAATACAGATAAAAAACAATGTCATGGAATGCAATATTTTGAATGGTGGACAATGAAACTAACAGTGCTTTTATTACAGCGATTGAACAAGTAGCCCAATGTACATACTATCAATATTAGTGCACATGTACATGTACAAATAGTGTTTATCTTACTGTTATTATGTTACATAAGTAATTGTCTCAGTAAATGACCTTTGACACTAAACATCATGTATGGTAGGTGCATCTAGTGATGCTTAGCACAATGCTTCTTCGGATGCTGGCTGTGATCTATGTTTTCCGTATGAATGATCACATACAGAATGATATTTGTTTAAGTCCATTTTCGCTAACTCACAAGTGCCACATCAACCATATTGACATGCACTTAGTGATGCTAAGCATAATGCTTTCTTCGGATATTGGATGAGAATAATTTATCATAATGGATGGCCATTTACAGAAGAATGGAAAAAGTTCATATCCACTTACAGATAAGTACTACATCAACCATATTGGTATTGTAGCAAGGTGCACTTAGGGGTGCTAAGCACGATGCATGCTTCAGATGCTGGCTGTGAAAGAAGCAAAGATATAGGAATGGGCATCCAAATTTCATAAGTCTAAAATACTAAATTACTAAATAACAACGATCGAAATATTTCTAGAAGCCTGATTTTATTGCCGTCAGTTTTATAAGGATTTTTATGTAATTAAGGAATCCAAAGGTAGAATGAATGTCATCCTTTGTAGCACCAACAGAAAGGCCGAAAAAGGAAAGGACCGACTTGTACGGTACTGTTGCTGTGTACGTGGTGCTTTTGCTGGTACAACCTAACCCTGGTTCAGCTGTTAAACAGTCAATGAAATGTTCCTTGCACACAAAAGTTCTGTTATCTAGTGCTTTGTTAGCAGGTACGACAACATATTTGTGATAAAAGGTGGACAATGTTCTGGCAACATCAGCAGTTAAACAATGGATGTAGCCTTAGTGCTCATAGAGCCTTTCAGAGAATTGATCTTTTTTTTCAAAATCAAAAATGAAAAACGGAGAGGAAAATGGGTCATTTTCCTATTCAAAATCGAAAAGGAAAATGAATGACGAAAAGGAAAATGAATAATGAAAAGGAAATTGGGTCATTTTCCTATTCGAAAGCGAAAATTAAAGTGAAAAACGAAAAGGAAAATGGGTCATTTTCCTATTCAAAATCGAAAAGGAAAATTAATGACGAAAAGGAAATGGGTCATTTTCCTATTCGAAATCTAAAAGGAAAATGAAAAACGAAAAGGAAAAGGAAAATGGGTCATTTTCCTATTCAAAATCGAAAAGGAAAATGAATAACGAAAAGGAAATTGGGTCTTTTTCTATTCGAAATAGAAAAGGAAAATGAAAAACGATAAGGAAAATGGGTCATTTTCCTATTCAAAATCGAAAAGGAAAATGAATGGCGAATAAATTTTGCACTTATTTAGCCATTTATCTTAAAAACTTTATAAGATAATTGCATATGATTAAGCACATCAAGATCTACATTTCATGTAATTAGGTTAAAGCTGTAGAACCATTTCTTTTAGGAGTTATGGCCCTTAAAGCGTCAAAATTTACCATTTTTGGCCGAATTTCACGAAGTGAATAATCTGGGTTATAAAATGGGGAATGTCGGGTGGGCGGGCGGCGGGCGGCGTGGGGGCGGGGAAAAAAATCGTAACCAATTTCTCAGCAACTACTAATCACAGCCACTTGATATTTGGTATACAGCATCAGGGTGGGACCCCATAACGTGGGATTCGATTTAAGGTCTGTCGCTCACCTACTTCCTGTTTAACGAAATCTGGCCATTTTTGACTTTGACAGATTTTTCATTAATTTTCCCCTGAATTTCAAAGATTAACTTGTCTGACACCATACATCCAACTTCAACCAAACTTGGCACAGTTGTTTAATAGCATAAATGCTACATTTCTTTAGTTCAGATTTTTGATTCATCAAAAAAACATGGCCACAATGGCTAAAAATAGAACATAGGGGTCAATTTCATTTTTTTTGCTACTAACTCAAAAATGGTTTCAGATATCAAAATTGTGCAAGAATCAAAAGTGATCAGCATATTAAGATCTACCTGTCCTGAAATTTCGGAAAAGATTTGACTGCTTATGTGGGAGTTATTGCCCTTTTTCGATTTTTATGCCAAATTTTGCACTTATTAAGCCCAATATCTTGAAAACTAACCAAGATATTTCAGAAATTTAAATCGTATGTGTTTAAGCACAATAATATCTACAAATATATGTATCTGTGTAGTTCAGGTGAGGAATTCAGGCTCCTGTGAGCCTTTTGTTAGGTACAAAATAGCGTTTTTTTCATGTTTTCGGCTTATAGAATGAAAACAATTGCAGATAGAGAAAAGCTGTTGCTGGCTTTAATGTTCAGTTCATTAAGCTCTACAGGTCACCATTAGGTCAAAGTTGTCAGATGACCCCTAATAGGGGTAACAGCCCCTTAAAGGCAAAAAATTGATAGTGTTTTTGCCTATAGAATGAAAACTATTGCAGATAGAGAAAAGCTGTTGCTTGATTAAAAGTTCAGCTCATTTAGCTCTACAAAAGTCTCCATCAGGTCAAAGTTGTCAGATGACCCCTTATAGGGATAACAGCCCCTTAAAGGCAAAAAAAATAGTGTTTTTTGCCTATAGAATGAAAACTATTGCAGATAGAGAAAATTAAAGCTGTTGCTTGCTTAAAAGTTCAGCTCATTTAGCTTTACAAAAGTCTCCATCAGGTCAAAGTTGTCAGATGACCCCTTATAGGGGTAACAGCCCCTTAAAGGCAAAAAAATAGTGTTTTTTGCCTATAGAATGAAAACAATTGCAGATAGAGAAAAGCTGTTGCTTGCTTAAAAGTTCAGCTTATTTAGCTCTACAATAGTCTTTGTAGGGTCAAGGTTGTCAGATGACCCCTTATAGGGGTTATAGTCCCTTAAAGGTAAAATTAGTGTTTTTGGCCTGTAGAATGGAAAGTATTGCAGATACATGTAGAGAAAAGCCGTTGCTTGCTGAAATGTTCAGCTCATTAAGCTCTACAAAAGTCCCCACAAGGTCAAAGTTGTCAAATGACCCCTTATAGGGGATACAGCACTTTAAAGGCGAAAAAAAGTGTTTTTGGCCTATAGAATGAAAACTATTGCAGATAGAGAAAAGCTGTTGCTTGCTTAAATGTTCAGCTTATTTAGCTCTATAAAGGTCTCCAAAGGTTCGAAGTTGTCAGATAACCCTTATAGAGGTTAAAGCCCCTTAAAAGTTAAATAATAGTGTTTTTGCCTATTTAGAATGAAAACTATTGCAGATAGAGAAAAGCTGTTTCTTGCTTAAACATTCAGCTCATTTAGCTAAACAAAAGTCTTCATAGGGTTGACATCAAGACAATGTGAGCGATTCAGGCCCCAGGGAACTTCTGGTTCAAATAAGAGTAATGCAGTCCAACATGTTAAGCGTGTGCACGATCGGTTACAGAACTGTCCACAATAAAAATGCTGGTAATGCCATACATTTCCGTTCTTTAAAATACAGTTTTGCTGATACAAAGTTTTTGTATATTATTTTTACAAACGCCAGGGGCAGATCCAGAATTTTAGGTTACAGATCCGAAAACCGAAAAATACAGTTACATTTTAGCGACAAAATAGCTTAAAACGATTCTTACTTTGAACAATTAAGGTACGAACCGAGAACAATAATGGAATCTGCCAGATTTGTTTGACGCAACGTTTGGGCGATTCCAGAAATAGTCTTTTCCCCCTCTGGAAGATACTTTAATTTCTAAAAAGATTATTGGTCTTAAACCCAGTGAAAGATAATTGATTTCAGGACTTTTATCGAGTTTCGATATAGGTGGAATTCCAAGGATATTTTTGATCCATTATTTCCTGGACCTCTTTCACCGTGGGTGAGGGAGTACATGCAAAGCAAATCATGGTCGCGATTCTCGAAGTTTGTCGGAAACTTGGGATTAACCTTACTTTTTAACACGACATACTTTATAACGCACCATCTGCTTTTTCAGTCTTTTATAAATGAAAATATGATTTTTTTTTAAAAATCTTTGACAATCTCTGGCGGAATCAATTCTTTTCAGCAATTTATGACGGAATACACGACCTTTATTACAAAGATATTGCTTCTATCTATTTTGTGTTTTGAAACACGTGTGACAGAGTTAAAATAGACAATATTATTTTTGGACATTTTGATTTATGTTGTAATTTTATTTTCTTTATTTTGTTTCACTTTTTGTTTTATGTTCTTTTAATTGCTTGTTGGTAAATTATTTTAATATATTTTTAATCTTATTAATTAGTGTAGACACTTTTGATCAACTCTGTCACAAGTCACAATTGCTTTTAATCAATTAAGTTTTTCTGATTTCATTAATTGAGTCGAATATTCTTTCATGTCAAAATTTAATCTTTGTAACTCAAATTGAGTAAGATAAATATGTCAAATAAGTAAGGGTATAAATTGTAGGGCAAACTTGTATTTCATCAATTAGTAAGTTCAGTTAGAAAAGTTAAGTTACATGAGTTTTTGAGTTGAGTCAAGTTATCATTATTTTAAATTATTAGTTAAGGACTTTGAGTCAATCACATTGACAAAATCATTGTTCCGTAGTGAGCCAGAACATTATCTGACATTATCACTTAAATCATATGTGCTGTGTTCATTGTTAAAAAGGATTAATAAATTGTTAAAGCTGATTCCTCTGCTGTTTGAATCAAGTGTGGCCACAGAGAGTTCATCGACGATTAGACAGTCAGTCAGTTTGTGTCGTCGAAGTGGTGGACGGAGGATAGTCTAGCCGAGGAAGTCTGCAGATATCACTCAGTGCCCTTCGACCAAATAATTCATATTTCATATTTTCCTGTGTTCCTGTTGTGACCCCGTTTGTTCCCCGGTCACAAGTTGGTGGAGTTAACCCGTGGCATATCAACTTCTTAGCTGATATACGACCCCGAGTACCTCTGTGAGCAGTATTCTTCAGGAAAGGGACACTACATCAGCAACAGCAGTAACCAGCAGCAGAAACAACAATGGAGTACAGCTTCAGACCCCAATGGCAATGGAGATTCCAGACCAAAATGGTACAACAGAAACCGTCTTGCCGTAAGTGTGGACTTTTTCATCCCTATGGTCATTGTGCAGCTTCCAATCAGAAGTGCTACAAGTGTGAAAAACTAGGACACTATGCAAGAATGTGCTTCGCAAGATTATCTACAAATATATCTTCATTGAGACCTGCCATTACTCAGAATCGTAAAGAAAAATCTAAATTAAGTGAAAGGAATTTAAAACGTCTTCAGACCTACTATGACAAAAAGAACAGTTTAAGGAATTTACCGTTTAACAACATAAGAGACACCGCCCTTCACAACATTTTGGACATTTCTAAGGCCGTTAAAACAGAGCTCAACTCAGTGAAGGAGAAATTGAAATTGAAGAATAGGACTATAGAAGACTTGCAAAAAGAAAATTGGAACCTAAGAAAGACCGTCTGTGAATTGAAAGAAAGTCAGCAATCCATTGAGGAAAGAAACAGTAAATGCAAAGAACATACAGAGGAAATTGAGAATTTGAAGAAAGAAGAGAAGAGATTGATAAACTTTGTCGGTGAAGCAAAGGATCATTTTCATAGACAAGAGAGAAAGCTAGAGCTAAAAATTGAAATGTTGAGCAAAGATAATGCAAACCTTTTAGAATTACAAGACAATTTAACATCTAGATTGAATAGTGCTTTGAGTGAAATAGAACGTTTGAAATCCCAACAACAGCATCATGGACAATATAACACCTATCATCCGCACCACCAGAACTATAGACCAAGGAGAGGACAATACAGATGATCTGAACTCGGGGAAGGAGGAGGCAATTGTGACAGAGTTAAAATAGACAATATTATTTTTGAACATTTTGATTTATGTTGTAATTTTATTTTCTTTATTTTGTTTCACTTTTTGTTTTATGTTCTTTTAATTGCTTGTTGGTAAATTATTTTAATATATTTTTAATCTTATTAATTAGTGTAGACACTTTTGATCAACTCTGTCACAAGTCACAATTGCTTTTAATCAATTAAGTTTTTCTGATTTCATTAATTGAGTCGAATATTCTTTCATGTCAAAATTTAATCTTTGTAACTCAAATTGAGTAAGATAAATATGTCAAATAAGTAAGGGTATAAATTGTAAGGCAAACTTGTATTTCATCAGTTAGTAAGTTCAGTTAGAAAAGTTAAGTTACATGAGTTTTTGAGTTGAGTCAAGTTATCATTATTTTAAATTATTAGTTAAGGACTTTGAGTCAATCACATTGACAAAATCATTGTTCCGTAGTGAGCCAGAACATTATCTGACATTATCACTTAAATCATATGTGCTGTGTTCATTGTTAAAAAGGATTAATAAATTGTTAAAGCTGATTCCTCTGCTGTTTGAATCAAGTGTGGCCACAGAGAGTTCATCGACGATTAGACAGTCAGTCAGTTTGTGTCGTCGAAGTGGTGGACGGAGGATAGTCTAGCCGAGGAAGTCTGCAGATATCACTCAGTGCCCTTCGACCAAATAATTCATATTTCATATTTTCCTGTGTTCCTGTTGTGACCCCGTTTGTTCCCCGGTCACACACGGAAGAAAGTTTGAAAAATAAGTGGGCCAAAAATTTACTAGCAACGTAATTTATTTGCGCTTTTCGTTGATTTTTGAACATTGAATACGGTATATCGATGATCGAAGTAAATAAATGTATTGTCAACGTCATTATTCAAAATTTAGAGTGAAACGTCACGCGCTCACATGCGCCTTTACGGAATCAACCACAGAATTCATAGCGTCGTTTGCAAAAATTTAATAGATCATATGAAAGAATCATTTTATGATTATCAAGTTAAATAAACATTTCTTCATCTTTCATTCCTTTCAAATGAAGAAAATTGAATAATTATGCTGTGCTCGCAATCATATTACTAATCTATTACCCAGAATTTACATAATTTCCTTCCGGAGCATCAGGGTTCACTCTTCTTACGACTTGGTTTCGTATTGTTGATTACTATCCAAATGTTTTTGTGTGTTTTTATGATTTTATATTTTGTTTCTTATGCTGTTCTCGTTCGTGTGTATACTTAGTTTGTCTTTGCCCTTTCGGACTTTTGACATTCGATTGCCCCATTGGTACCTCTTAGCTTCTTTTTAAAACCATAAAACCTAGTTTAAGATATTTTTTTTTTTGAAATACCTTTGCCAAATCTGGATCACTGCGATCTTCAGTTTGGTTTTATCACTTCTCCTTGGACAGATGAGACTAATTATCCCAGTTTGGTAGTTTTATTTTTACCTGTTTATTCTATAGATAAGTATTATCTGTATATAGAAAGGTTTGAACTTGGCACTTTTGGTGCATTTCCTGGTAACAATGAATTGGATTTTTGTCCTTGTTCTGGTCGTTAGTTTTCCTTCTAAAGGTAGAGGATATAATATCGAGACCAAGGATATGATTGGTATGTTGACTTTCACTTTAATTTGTATAAATATGAGAAAATGAAGATCTGTAATGGTTTTTATTACCGTCGCTGCAGACCCTACCAGGTATAGTCACGACGTTAAACTTCCACAGTCAATCTGTAATGAAAAAAAATCATGCACGGTGTAGCATATTATCTAGATGTTAATCCGTCCGAAACGGTCCGTACACTAAACACTGACCCAGGCCTTCCGTGTTTCTTCTCTTATTTATCCCCTTCTCTTTAAATTAAAAAGTTTATAGTAAAGGCTTAATACTTCTACTATTCTTCTAATAGTACGCATTCACTAGAGCAGGTTTTTGAGTTCGCGTTGTTGATTTGGTTGATTTTGTGTTTCTTCGTGCTGTTTTTGTCCGTGTTTATCTGTTTCGTCGCTGTCCTTTCGGACTTTTGACACTCGGGTGCCACATTGGTGCCTCTTTGCTTCTTAACAACAAATCGATTCGATTTTTTTTAGAAAAAAAAATGTCATATTTGCATGATATTATTTAGCAATACCTTGATAATATATTCAAATTATTTTTATTTTTTTATCATGAATCTTACCGGGAAGGATAAGTCTACTGCGAAAGAGTTTCGATGGCAACTTAAAGATGATCAAACTTATTTGATAAACATGTCCACACCTTTTCCAGTACATTAAGTGTAAAGCAAAGTTGAATTTTCCTTTTAATCTAATTATTTAACTTAAAGTGTCCAGTGATCTTTCATTTAAAAGGTACATTGTGTACCATTAAGTGATATTTTGTCCGTATTCAAAATACAATTTGAACGGGGAAAATGTACGGGAAAACATGTGCTTTCTTCAACTAAAACAGTGTGTCAATATAAGTAGTAAAATTTCAACCACAAAAAGGCATTGCAGGACCTAAACATTGAAGAATATCTAAAGTCCCCTCTGACATGTGATTGCTATGCTTCTCCCTTTGTCTATGGTCCATCTGGTCATGTCATACGGGTGATCTTAAGATAATTGAAAATGATTTATTACGTAATGTGATTTCCCATGGACCTAAATTCAGGGAACCACAACGTATAAATTGGAATCATAACTTTAAGATCATCATGGACGCTGTGGAGGACTATGCTAGAGCCTGGATAAAGAGGGAAAAGGACAAAGAACCAGAGCTTGAATCACTGTCGGACTGGGTAAGGACTATCCGATCTCTTGTACGAAGCCGAATAGACAAACTTCGCAAATGTGTGAACCCCCGGCCTTCTTCTGTATTTAGAGATCGTGAAGCTCTCAATTGTCTCTCTTCCTTACATGACAAGTATGTTGTCACGCCAGCAGACAAGGCTTCCAATAATATAGTTTTTGTATGTAAAGCACATTATTACAATTGTCTAATAAAAGAAATAGGCATTGATGGTAATACTTCCGCTAGTGCTACATACACACGGACTACATTTAACAAAGATGAAATCATAGCCAACCATAGCTCTTTTATGTCCTCTTTCAATATTCCAATGAAAGAGGAACATAAAGAGTTACCATATTTGTACTGGATACCTAAACTTCACAAAAATCCGTACAAAGAAAGGTATATAGCTGGATCTTCATCATGTTCAACTACAGAGCTGTCCGTTCATTTAACTAAAATCTTGTCTGCTGTCAAAGAGGGTCAACAAGCATACTGCGACACTATTTATAATCGTAGTGGAATTAACCATATGTGGATTTTGAAAAACTCAAAAGATTTGTTAGATCATTTTAAATCTAGATCATTTTCTGAGGTTCACTCTTTGAAAACGTTCGATTTTTCAACTTTATACACTACCTTGCCACACGAAAAACTTAAATGTCGCCTGAAAAAACTTCTCGAAAAAGCCTTTTCAAACTTAAGGAATTTTGTTGTTTTGGGTTATAATTCTACATTCTTTTCCAAAACATCTTTCAAAGATAAAATTTGTTACACACTGGAACAAGTTTGCAGTATGCTTGATTTCCTCATTGACAACATATTTGTCACCTTCGGAGGAGAGATTTTTCAACAACAAATCGGAATTCCAATGGGCACTAACTGTGCTCCTCTCTTCGCCGATTTGTTTTTATACTCTTACGAGACTGAATTTCTTCAGGGACTCGTAAAGAACAAGAAGATGAAAGAGGCAAGGTCATTTAATCTTACATTCAGATATATTGACGATGTCCTTTCTATCAATAACACTTCATTTGGTAGATGGATTCCTTCAATATATCCTCCGGAATTGGAGATTAAAGAGACAACCGAATCTAATTGCTTCACGTCTTTCTTGGATTTGCACCTCGAATTTGACCCAGGTGGTCATCTCAGTACAAAAATTTACGATAAACGAGACGATTTTAATTTTCAAATTATTAATTTTCCTAATCTACAGAGCAATATACCTACTTCTCCTGCATACGGTGTTTATATTTCTCAACTTATTCGATATGCCAGAGCTTGCACACATTTTACAGATTTTTTGATCAGACACCGGTTTCTTCGTGACCGACTTTTGAAGCAGGGCTATAAGAAAATACGTCTCATACGATCACTAAAAAAATTCTTTCTTCGTTATCAGCCACTAGTAGAAAAGTTCAAAATTGAGTTAAAACATATGATTGTTAATTGTTTTAATTAGTGTTTGACTGGTGTGCTGTACTGAGATGATCACCTCAATATCCCTATTGTGTCTCACAACTATGTTGTGTTTTATGGTCATTACCGGATCCTAAGATCGCAATGGAAGAGGGAGGTTTGGCGCCATAAAACCTGGTTTAACCCACCATTTCGTTTGAAATGCCTGTACCAAGTCAGGACCATTGCGATCCACCAGTTCTCCGGTATGACGGATTCGTTTTTGTCATTTTCTCTGGACTATGAGATTGATCATTCAAGTTCGGTAGTTTTGTTATTACCTTTATTTATGAGGTTTGTCCATAGTAAATTTTATTTGTTCTTGTAATATGTTGTTTCTGCTGCACATATACCAAGGAATTATTTTAATTAAAATCAATTTATTCTAATTACCTTTGCATGTACGTATGTTTTTATTTTATGGTGCTCTTTTGTTTGTTTATTCTTGTAGAAAGGTTCAGATTTCTAGAAGGAGAAATCAAAAGTGTTAAACAGAGCAACGATGTTCTAACTCATGACATCAGTGCGCTAAAACGGGACAATTACATTTTGAAACGGGACAATGATATGCTGAAGCAAGACATCGGTGTGCTGAAAAGAGACAATGGTGTTTTGAAACTAAACGATGGTGTTCTAAAACAAAACATCAGAGTGCTTAAAGGAAACCAAGATAATCTAAAGCGAGAGATCGATGTGCTGAAAGGGAACCAAGATGATCTAAAGCGAGATATCGATGTGCTTAAAGAAAACCAAGATGTTCTTAAGAGAGAGATCGGTGTACTGAAAAGGACCAACGACATTCTGACTCAGAACAATGATATGCTTAAACAAAACTTCAGTGTGATAATAATGAATGAGAAAAAAATAATGAAAGAAGACTTCGTTATTTTGAACCAAAATCTGGTTAACAAATCGAATGGCGAGGGAAATTTGCAGACAGAACTAGATGCAATACAGGCTAAATTACATGGGGCAGCGATTTTACCAGACTCACAGCAAACGTTTAGTAGCCAAAAACGTCTACTGGAATCTGGAGGTATTTGTTAACACAAGGTTCTGCCTATAAAGAATTGATATATTCAAGCTAACAAAGCTAAAATTTCAAGAAACAATGAGGTAAGAACACCGTCAGGCGGTCTAGTTCTTTGAATTAATTTAAATCGTGTAAAAGTGGAAATTTTTCTTGTGATGAAGTTGCTCAGTTCCCGATTTGTAATGCACTGTACATATATACTGGTCGTTAGCGAACGGACGTGTGTGTTGCAACAGGCGGGAACTGCTAAATTTGTCGGAACAACTTAGTTCACTCTCGGTAAATCCTGAGTTTGAAATATGTTTGAACTGTTTGAATGTATGTATATGTGTGTGTGTGTGTGCGTGTGCGTGTGCGTGTGTGTGTGTGTGTGTGTTTTTCTGCTTGTCTCCTCTTGTCTTTTGTTTGTGTCGAATGATTTTGTTTTTTCCTTTGTGGACTTTTGAAATTCAAATGCACCATTTGGTAATTGGTTTTGTTTTTTTCAGTGACCTTTTTGGATATCTTTATTCTCCAACTGCATTATGTTTTTGACCGTTCGTTTAGTAAGTGGTTAGTGCTGGAGTTTGCATAAAACAATTCTTTAGTAACAATTTTAAATTGCGATAAAAGGATAAATGCTTATATGCATATATTTTTTTAAATTTTACAGTGTCTGGACAATCATCCAACAAGATAGCATTCTCAGCTGCCTTGACTCACAGTGTTACACTCGGTTACCACCAAACAATCGAGTACGACAAAGTGCTGACAAACATTGGCAATGCGTACGACACAACAGACGGCCATTTTACCGTTCCGACGAAGGGACTGTATCTTTTATCTGCAACAATTTTTAATGAATATACTGATGTACAGCCAATTGAAATGGTAAAAAATGGAATTCAGATTTGTGCCTTATACAGCCACAGTAACAGTCATTCGCATATGTCATCGCAAACTATTGTGGTCGTATTAGAGCTGAATGACAAAGTTTGGGTTCGACGATTCCGAGATCACAGCTCTGCTACGCTTTTCGGCACACCAAACCAACCGTACAATACATTTTCAGGCGTTCTACTCTTTGAAATGTAAATAAATAAAGGCATATTGAAAATAAGAAATCGAAATAAAAGTACGTTTTAAAACAAACAAAGAAAACATAACGTTGTTATCATTGGTTTAAAAAACACATAACACCGACATTGATGCAGCAATAAAAACACGAACAATGCAAATCACCAGAATTGATTAAATGACATTTTCTGTAATATTGAGCAGTAAAATGTAACAAAATATGTTGGTTGACCAAAAACCAGTACTTGAACCGTTGATCGATATATAGGGAACGAACACTCATCTCTTGTACGGAACCCAATGGATATTTTTCTTTTCGGTTACCCTCTGTCTCGTTAGCTATAAAGAGATCGGATGTGTCTCCTTTTTAGATGCATGTATATGCTATCATCTTTTTTTCAGGCATAACTTTTAAGCTGTAACACCAGCGTTTTAAAGGAGATTCGAGGGTCTAGATTTAAAATTACAGATTTTTCTGCAATTTGGTACACTTACAGTCCTTTATGTATTTATCAAAAATATGCAAATAAAAATGGAGACACCGTTCATTTAAGCCCGCTATTGGGGTTCTAAAAATAGGCAATTTTCCATCTATTTCCTATATTTAGATTATTAAGACAAATGCAAATTTTTCAGACAAAATATAGAGAATAAGAGGATTTTGAAGTAAAACATGACATACAGATAACTGAACAACAAATACTTATAAAATTTGCATAAAATGTGTGTTTTGATGCAATCTGCAATTCTCACGGTAGTTATACTTGTCCTGGGACAACATGTTTTCTACCGATTTTTCTGCTTGTTTTCTACCGATGATCCTTGTTTTCTACCGATTGTTTTTTTAGAAATATGAAAAATAACGCTTATTTTTAACATTTGAATACATCCTATGGGAGAATATGCAATAAATGATCGTTTATTTGTAAGAGCCATTTGCTGTTTCACATAACTAACAGGTTTAAGAAATTTGATATGTCCTGGTTTTCTACCGATTAGGTATGTTCTTTACTGTGTTTTCTACAGATGAGTCCTTGATTTTTACCGATGATCTAATTTCATATAACTACACACTATCGTTGTTTCTAAAGGCATACATACACCGTAAATGCTTGTGTTGTACAGTAAAGCTTTATCATACTGTTGTATGGAACGCCATTTAAACCAAAACCTTGGTATCTATAGGATACCTCAGATAACTGGGGTTTTACTGGCAGCTATCTGGGGGTTTTCTGGACGAAACTCTCAATTACATAAGGTATTAAGAGTTATCCTGGTAACTGGTGGTTTGCTGTCAGCTATCACATAGGAACCTTATTAAACCCCTTCTACCTACAGATATTGTAGTCCCGTTCGGGGCCCGGGTGGCGACTAGGCCCGCAGCAGAGCCTAGCTTGTCGTGAGAGGCGACTAAGGGTATTAGGATTCTGACGTTGGGTCAGTGTTCAGCCCACAGAGCGACCAAGTGTGTACCCTAAGTGGCTGTATAGGGTGGTCCTCGTCCGCAGGGATTGTCAGGCCTATAATACGGAAACCCTGACGGCCGACCATAGTGGGCCAACGTGTGAGGAGCTAGAGTACCACGCTTCATGCACGTAAAAATCCCTTTGTGGACCGCCAAGTAGTGCACCACATAGGCTTAATTTTTAGTCCGTACCCACCTCTCCCCTTTTCCTGTGGTTCTTCAAAATTTGCAGTTCCTTTGTTTCCCACCCCAACCCCATGTTTCATTTATCATCCTCATTTCATGTTCATTTTATCATCTTTTAAATGTTCATCGCCTGTAAATAACCTATTCAGCGTTGCACGGGCGTAAAACACCAACTCATTCACTCACTCACTCACAGATATTTTAAGTTCATGCTATTTTTAAACTCTTTGAAAGCAGAATTTATCAATGTAAAGATGAAAACTATCAATTCCTCAAAAACGAATACAAAGCTCAGCTTCCAATAAATTATTTTTGAAAGAAGCAAAGGTGTACCAAAGGGGTAATGAAAACTATTAATAGCAAGAGTTTTTGTGGTATCCATGGGATAGCTGAAAGGAAACCCTCAGTTACCTGAAATAACTCTCCATACCTGATGTAATTAAGAGTTTCGCTCTGAAAACCCCCAGATAGTTGCCAGTAAACCCCAAGTTATCTGAGGTATCCTATAGTTACCATGGTTTTGGTTAAAATGGCGTGCCATACTGTTGTATATGTACAGATCAATTTCAGCCCGAGAAATGCGTTCATGCCTCAGCCTCAGCAATTCTAGATATAACAGTGAAATCTGGTATATGAAGGATTATTTCCCATTATATATAAAGCACTTCACAAATCTCATATAAGTGGAAGAAATGTTGATATACTATCATTTTCTGATAGCCAGCTATTGAGAAAATACACATTTATCTAAATTTTGTAAAAGTGTTCTTGGTGTGCGCAAAACAGTTTTTGCTCATGAACCTCCACTTTCTTTTTATCGTCAATATTATGTGTTCAATAAAATATACAGTTTTACAATTTGTCATGAAATGTCATTTTATATATCACATCATCACATCGGTAGAATGCCAAGACCATCGGTAGAAAACCAGGACACATCTTTAGAAAACCAGGACCATATTTTTTTGAAATGATCGAAAAATCAAAAATACGCCATTTGTAATGAAAAGTGATATGTCTTTAAAAATGTCCGACTATTTAGAACATGGAGCATAATTTTCAGCCCAGTGAATGGTATTCATGATTATCTGAAAAAAGGGAAATTGTCTCTTGCTGGAAAAAATAAATAATACCCTTACTGTAATTTTATGCACATACTTAAAACAAAATAATCGGGTATCATTGTTTGGAAAAAATCGTCTGCCAGGTTTGTTTTTTTATCATCACATTGGTAGAAATCTAGGACATCGGTATAAAACGAGCAGAAACATCGGTAGAAAACATGTTATCGCAGGACAAGTATAACGACCGTATGGTGGCATAGTTCTGCCTCCTACTTTCTAGATAGTTTAGACGACTTATCACACATTTGAGTCAACTTTCCAGATAGTTATGTCGACATATAAGATATGTTTTTGTCGACTTGCCAGATGATATTTTCATGTCAATTTTCCCTATGACGCCTTTGTCTGACATGAAATAGTATGGTGGCATATATCTGCCATTACATATCACATAATTAAGTCTTCATAATATTCGAAATATGTCGACCTGCTACTTTATGAACTCAACATAACATAATTGTTTAAGTCGTCATAAGAAGTAATGAAAAATATGGTGGCATATATCTATGGAAACGTATTTGGGTCTTGTATTTAAAATTCAGTTTTAAAAAATCGACTTATTTAACTCAGCAAATTGATATAAATAATCTGATTTTTCATTAATGTATTTGTCATGTCGACATAAATTTGTATATTTGTTGTTTTCAATTCAATGACTGGGAGTGATAATTAACATGACATATTTTATTTCAAAATAATTAAGATGAATTAAATTATCAACATGACTAAATGACATAAAAGTAACTGGAAAGAAAATAATACTTTTACATTAAGTCTTTCTTAACTAGAAATAATACAACAAGTCAACCATTGTTACATTGACTTGTCAAGATGTTTTTAGTATATTGATATTCGGTATGACCTCTTATTTGCATTATTTTCAAAATTCTAAATATTTAACATGATATGATTGAAAGGCGCGAAATCTTACACACATATCCAGTTATGGGCACTTTTTTAAACGTTCATCGGAACTCTTAAGAATGGCTTAATACATTGCTATTCATAGCTTAAATTGTATGATTAGGAATTTCAATCCGGTATGCGTAGCCCAGACTTCATTTGTTTATCATTTCCTCTATTTTTTTAAGTATTTTTAATATTTCAGTAGCCCAGCTCAAAATTTAAAAAGTAGCCATGGGCGACTGGGTTACTGCCAACGTACATGTAGCTCTTGAGATTGCTTTTTTTCATTTGGATTTTTTTAGTTGCAACCAAAGAGTTGGAAGTTAAAAATCCAAATGAAAAAAGCAAACCTCAAGAGCTACGTTTTTGCAGGTATCCCTGTATATGCTTGTAAATTAAATATGTCACATTTGTTTAATGTTTGATGTCATTTTTCCTCCCTTTGACATAAGTAGATTCTAATCCAGGCATTACACTGTTACGTTATATACACATGCGTGTACACTAAAAACAGGAAGAAGAAAGTCATATACAGTCATTAGAATATTGGTTAAAATCATGTGAAAAACTGTTGCATACGTGTAGACTCCCCTGACCAGTGATCGATTACAGACTTAACTGAAACGTATTTTTTTATCAAATGAACTTGTTCTTTCAAACAAATGTTTAATTTTTTTGTAGATCATGTACATGTATATGGGTGAGTTTTAGTGGCCTAATTCATTTTAGTTCAGCAAATAGCACAGGAGGCCACACAGCAGACGAAATTTATTTAAGATGAAATTGAAAAATAAAACATCTGGCCGGCTTTTAATTTCTTGCAACAGACAGTAGGTATTTACCTTAAACAGAATTTAAAGAAAATGTATTATTAATTAAGAAAATAATATTCTCACCAATATCATGCAATGTGAATCAATTTAAGTATAAACATATATGCCCTTAAATCACGGGGGCTTGTATATAGTATAAAATATATACCCCTTCTATCCCTTTTTACATGAAAGGGATAGGGGGTACATGTATATATATTTTTTTACTATACACAAGCCCCTGTGCTTTAATGGTGCATTCTTTTTTGGAATTGTTTTCTTTGGTAAACACTTCTAAATGAAATAAGCTTTTATGTGACAAAACGAAAGTAAATACAAATGTGACATATTAAATTTACAATCATATACAGGGATAGCTGCAAAAACGTAGCTCTTGAGGTTTGCTTTTTTTCGTTTGGATTTTTGAACTTGCAACTCTTTGGTTGCAACTAAAAAAATCCAAATGAAAAAAAAGCAACCTCAAGAGCTACATGAACGTTTGCAGTATCCCAGTCGCCAATGGATACTAAATTTTGAGCGTGGCTACTGAAATATTAAAAATATATAGTTGAAAATATAGAGAAAATGGTAGAAGTCTGGGCTACCAGATTGAAACTCTTAATTATACAATGTAAGCCCTAAATAGCAATGTATTAAGCCATTCTTAAGAGTTCCGATGAACGTTTAAAAAGTGGCCCATAACTGGATATGTGTGTAAGATTTCGCGCCTTTCAATCATATCATGTTAAATATTTAGAACTTCGAAAATTAAGCAAATAAGAGGTTATATCGAATATCAATATACTAAAAACATCTTGACAAGTCAATATAACAATGGTTGACTTGTTGTATTATTTCTAGTTAAGAAAGACTTAATGTAAAAGTATTATTTTCTTTCCAATTACTTTTATGTCATTTAGTCATGTTGATAATTTAATTCATCTTAAGTCCCATTTACATGCACAAATTATACATACGTAAGTAAATATACACATGTGCAAATTTACACACGTATGTATAAGCAAATTTGCTAAGCATTTACATGAGTTTTATGCTTAGTGTGTATTTTTATAAATTAATTCAAAAGAGTTGGCTGGACCAATATAAACTATACCTATACTGGTATGTGATGTCATTACTGTCATTTTGTATACCCCTAGCTTTGCTTATGAAAGTAACCCGTCATAAATTTATGGTCTTCAAAATTTACAGTCCCTTTATTTCCCACCCCACCCCCGTTTTTCTCTCTCAGTGAGTGTAGGATCAACCAGAATTCAGTATTGTATTTTTGACAGATAAGGAATTGCTTATTTGAAACTGGGTAAGGGTTTGGCTATATCCCACACAGGCAAATGTTCATAGTAGTATGACTTTCTTTCAGGTAAGGCTACTACCATTTGATTTCAGGGGGGAGAGGGGCCTTTGATTTAAAAAAAGAATATTCTGGCTCTGACTTTTGGCCAAATAAATAGTCTATCCAGCTTATAGGGCGAAAAAAATAAAATCTGGTCCTCATTTTGCGCATGAGATTTTCTGAACAAAATTTTCTAGCATTGAGTGTAAGGGAAAGAAAATAAGCTGGCCCGCGCAGCGGTCGAAAAAAAATCCCGGCTCGGGTGAAATCCCAGGCCCCTCCAGAAAATCAAATGGTCGGTCCCTAAGGGTTCTTCATTGTCAGTCACCATGGCATAGGTATGGGTTCCAGGAAGGGTTGGAGAAGGCTTTCGTCACTTTCTGGGTGCATTATATATACTGGCCTGTTTTGTGAGTTGGTTTGATTTCCTTCTGGTTTGTGGTCGTACATTAGCCCTTTTTGCATGACATGCATGGGTCTGTGTTCTGGGTGGGTCACACAATTCAATTTGTTGTTTCAATTAGTTTTTGTTCTGATTATGACTGGAATATTGTTGACTGGACATAAAACAAACAACAAACAAACGAACAAACTTATAAAGACCAATGCAGCAATACAACAACTTTCTGTTCTTTATGGTGTCAAAAGATTAAAAGTGAAAGTCACATTGATGCAACTTAGCTACCAGGCCATGCTCTAGTTTTCCCGCGACTTTCTCAACATACAATTTCGAATTATATAGACTAGAATATAAAATTCAGCTTTTCGTCCGTCCGTCCTCTAAAATCCAAATCGAAGCTTTCGACTTAAGAAATTAGGAAGAAGCCTGTAGCTATTGGGTAAAAAGGTCAAAGTCCAAGGTCACAAGTTATGAAAAAAATAGAAAAGGTAGTGATATTGGTTCCCAAAGCATAATTTTACTCAGAAATACTCACAGTTAAGTTTATGGTGTATGAAATATGCCAAAAGTGTTAGAGGAATTAGGAGTTAAGGTCCCAAGTTTAGAAAAAAGTTTGATATTGTAAAGTGATATTGGTTTCCCATGCATAACTTCTAAACGCCTTGGTATAATTTCATAAAACTTACACGTCGTAGAGGTTATGATGCACGAAAGATGCATGTGGATTCTGGAGTACATAGCTTTAAGGTCAAAGTCACAAGGTCCACAGGAAGGAAAAAATCGAGCTATGCATTTGTTTGAATTGCGTTTACATGCACAAAATTTAATTAAAAAGCATATGTAAATTTACACATAAAGATTTACATCTGGTCCTGAGGTGATGTAAATTTACACCATGTGCAAATTTACATACGTATGTATTTGCATTTACATGCAGTATTTACACAAATGTGTAAAATTACATACCTATGTAAAAATGCATACGTATGTAAAACTGTGCATGTAAATGGGGCTTATATTATTTTGAAATAATATATGTCATGTTAATTATCTCTCTCAGTCATTGAATTGAAAACAACAAATATACAAATTTATGTCGACATGACAAATACATTAATGAAAAATTAGATTATTTAAATCAATTTGCTGAGTTAAATAAGTCGATTTTTAAAACTGAATTTTAAACACAAGACCCAAATACGTTTCCATAAAATGGGGTTCATCTTCCAAATTAAAGAATAAATTTATATAAACTGATGTAATTTTGCCAAATTTTTAGATAAAATTACCATTTTTTAGTAATCATGATATATAGAGTAAATCTAAACAACATAATACTTTCAACTTTCCACAGAATATTTAAGGAGGTGCATGACTGTGATCACATGACCAGCCAAAATTTAACTTCAAATAACCGTTTTACTTTGTTTAACAAGGTTTCTTAAATTAAAGTATTTTTTTTAAATTCTTTAAAACATGCTTTAGACTTTGTGAATGATTTTGAAATTATTTGAATAATCTGTTTTAGTAAATTTTTGGTTTTTAATTTGATAATAAATATCATAAAACCAAATAAAATTGTGTTTTCTGCATCTTTGCAAAGGCAGATAATTTGTGTCAAAATATACAATTTTGGGTCACTTTTTAGCATACTTTACTCTATATCAGAATAAAAGAAATGGGATGCACCCTTTGTCTTTTCATTGTTATAATGTATTGCATTCCTACAAAATTTGTAACTTTCTTTTACATTTAAATGAAAATCAACCCGACTTTGGAGTCAAAAGCATGTCCTTTTTTGTAAAGTTAAATTTTGAAATAACATGTCATAGCGCATTCAATAAAAAAAAGAAAATTCATTGACCGGAAAAATGCGGTGCATGTGGCATGTACCTCCTTAAATTGATTTAACAAAAATTGGGGTTCACAATACAAATAAAGAAAACTAAATTAAGAAAAATTGTCATTTTGTCAGTTTTTTTACAGATATATACAATTCAAATAATAGCAAAGATGCTTTAATTGCAGTAGTTTTAACCAAAAAATAGCAACTAGGACTTACATTTTTTAACCTACTAAGCATAAAAAACCATTTGATGTTAACAGAACTTAACAGCTTTGGGTTTGGGTCAGAAGCAATATTACATATTTGATGCTCGGCTACACGCCTATCATTTATAGAGGTAAAATGTTTATGCGAAACAAAAGATGCATGTATAAAAGTCCACGAATCAGTTTTATTTGTTTCTATCTAGAATGAAAAAATGACAATTTACACAGATGTACTAAAGACAACGTTTTAGAGTTGTACTTTTCAGGAAATACAAATGACAACAAAGTTCCAGACAATAAATTTTAATACGCCTGACGCGCGATTCGTCTATTCAAGACTCATCAGAGGCGCTCTACCAAAAATATTGAAAATGCCAAACACTGTATGAATATGAAGAGCAAAGTACAGTATAACCAAAAATACCAAAACTGGGGAACCAAATTATTACTAAGATAATCAACCTATGTCTGGGGTAGGAAGAACCTTAGGGTTTAGACAATTTTGAAATTTAGACGGATAATTTAAAGCTTTGATGTTTTCTCCAACTCAAAAGTATTGGTGCCGGGGCGGGCTAACCTCGGGGAATTAAAACTCCACCAGCAGTGCTAACCTTCACTTGTGTTCGAAATACAAATGACAACAAAGTTCCAAACAATATATTTTGTTACGCCTGACGCGCGTTTCGTCTATTCAAGACTCATCAGAGGCGCTCTACCAAAAATATTGAAAATGCCAAACACTATATGAATATGAAGAGCATAGAACAATGAAACCCCCCAAAAAAACCCCAACTGGGGAACCAAATTATTACTAAGATAATCAACCTATGTCTGGGGTAGGAAGAACCTTAGGGTTTAGACAATTTTGAAATTTAGACGGATAATTTAAAGCTTTGATGTTTTCTCCAATTCAAAAGTGTTGGTGGCGGAGCGGGCTAACCTCGGGGAATTAAAACTCCACCAGCAGTGCTAACCTTCACTTGTGTTCGAAATACAAATGACAACAAAATTCCAGACAATAAATTTTGCTACGCCTGACGCGCGTTTCGTCTATTCAAGACTCATCAGAGGCGCTCTACCAAAAATATTGAAAATGCCAAACACTATATGAATATGAAGAGCATAGAACAATGAAACCCCCCAAAAAAACCCCAACTGGGGAACCAAATTATTACTAAGATAATCAACCTATGTCTGGGGTAGGAAGAACCTTAGGGTTTAGACAATTTTGAAATTTAGACAGATAATTTACAGCTTTGATGTTTTCTCCAACTCAAAAAGTGTTGGTGCCGGAGCGGGCTAACCTCGGGGAATTTACACTCCACCAGCAGTGCTAACCTTTACTTGTGTTCGAAGTACAAATGACAACAAAATTCCAGACAATAAATTTTGCTACGCCTGACGTGCGTTTCGTCTATTCAAGACTCATCAGAGGCGCTTTACCAAAAATATTGAAAACGCCAAATACTATATGAATATGAAGAGCATAGAACAATAAAACAAAACAAAAAACCCAACTGGGGAAGTAAATTATTACTAAGATAATCAACCTATGTCTGGGGTAGGAAGAACCTTAGGGTTTAGACAATTTTGAAATTTAGACGGATAATTTAAAGCTTTGATGTTTTCTCAAACTCAGAAGTGTTGGCGCCGGAGCTGGCTAATTTCGGGGAATTAAAACTCCACCAGCAGTGCTAACCTTCACGTGTGTTCGAAATACAAATGACAACAAAGTTCCAGACAATAAATTTTGCTACGCCTGACGCGCGTTTCGTCTATTCAAGACTCATCAGAGGCGCTCTACCAAAAATATTGAAAATGCCAAACACTATATGAATATGAAGAGCATAGAACAATAAAACCAAAAAAAAACCCAACTGGGGAACCAAATTATTACTAAGATAATCAACCTATGTCTGGGGTAGGAAGAACCTTAGTGTTTAGACAATTTTGAAATTTAGACGGATAATTTAAAGCTTTGATGTTTTCTCCAACTCAAAAGTGTTGGTGGCGGAGCGGGCTAACCTCGGGGAATTAAAACTCCACCAGCAGTGCTAACCTTTACTTGTGTTCGAAGTACAAATGACAACAAAATTCCAGACAATAAATTTTGCTACGCCTGACGTGCGTTTCGTCTATTCAAGACTCATCAGAGGCGCTTTACCAAAAATATTGAAAATGCCAAACACTATATGAATATGAAGAGCATAGAACAATAAAACCAAAAAAAAACCCAACTGGGGAACTAAATTATAACTAAGATAATCAACCTTTGTCTGGGATAGGAAGAACCTTAGGGTTTAGACAATTTTTAAATTTAGACGGATAATTTAAAGCTTTGATGTTTTCTCCAACTCAAAAGTGTTGGTGCCGGAGCGGGCTTATCTCGGGGAATTAAAACTCCACCAGCAGTGCTAACGTTCACGTGTGTTCGAATTACAAATGACAACAAAGTTCCAGACAATAAATGTTACGCCCGACGCGCGTTTCGTCTATTCAAGACTCATCAGAGGCGCTTTTCCAAAAGATACAAGAAAAACAAATCTATGAGCTTATGTTAACTACTAATAACTCCGCATAAATCAAAATACCGTTGGTACCGAGTACTTTGAAGTGACATAAGAAATAAAAAAATCAACAAAGTAACAGAAGAAATGAAACATTTTGATTCAAGTGGACAAAGGAAAATTGTAATCAATTGAGCATGGATTATGACTATGCTTAGAATAAACTTTGATTAAAAAAATAAAATTAAGTACTATTCCACATAAAGATCGGGCAGGGGGTGGCACATCGATAATTTCTACTTTCAGATTTTGGGGTATAGATGCATTCATTTTACCATAAAAACAAACCCAATGCAGATTTTACATCTTAGTATGTATTTGGTGCCTAGATATTTTTTGACTGTTTATATAGGAAAAATATATGGCGGGAAATTTTCCCGTACTTTTCACTATACAATGTAACTAAATTTTGACTGTTTATATCTCCTAAACCCAAGATACATGTGTAGACGGAAAAAATAAGTGGTCAAAGCAAAGTTTACTGGGGTTGCTTAACCTAATTCTGTTGATTTTTTTGTGCATTTTCTATCGATGTGCCACCATATTAATGGTATCTGCCTGATTCTTAGAAAAAGTAGTACTTAAAAAGAATATCTAAAAACAATATGAACTGTGAATGCAAAACTGCATAACCAATGTCATAATGGCAAGTGTAAGAATTAGGGTTCGTATGTATAATGCTGCAGTTTCGTTTCGTCTGTCTGTTTGTCTGTTTGTTCATTAATTAATATGGCCTTATTGTTTGAATTTTAATGAGAGAGGGGCGATAATGCTATAATATAACACGAGTTAACACAAAAGTATGTCTTGCCTACCTGCACCATCAGAAACAATAATTCTTTCTTACTTCCAGTATATTTTGTATTAAAAGGATTTTCAGTTTTTTCAGATCGAAAAGTGTTTATAGAACTTAAACATTGCTAATATATGCAACAAAAATAATGAAAGTCATTCAACCAGAAAATCAATGTCAAGGTCAAAAATGGGGATGCAATTTTGTTAAGCTACTACTGGGGCTTATGCATACCTAGTTTCATCAACCTAAGATTAATAGTTCTTGAGATACGAGTACTTTTCGTTTTCAACTGTTTTGGATTTTGACCTTCCAATGTTTTGGTTTAAATGCTACTGATGAGAGGTTACTCCTTGAAATATCGATATATAGCATATCCAAATTAACCGTTTATACCCGCGTTTTGGTATTTGTAATTTTGAAACCACTGGGCGATAACCGCTGCTGGTGGACCAGAGGTCCCCGAGGGTAATCACAAGCCTGGTAGTCAGACTTGTCTGACACGAATTACCATAAAATTTCTAATATATAGTCGCTGAAATTTCCGATTGCTAAATTCAAAATTGATGAAAACACCAGGTTTCTTTCCTTGTAATGCACATGGTCGATATCCTCGGTGCTGGATTTGGCTTCCTTGTTCGAACGTTTTGGTTTTGAGTACTTTTCGTTTTCAACTGTTTTGGATTTTGACCTTCCAATGTTTTGGTTTAAATGCTACTGATGAGAGGTTACTCCTTGAAATATCGATATATAGCATATCCAAATTAACCGTTTATACCCGCGTTTTGGTATTTGTAATTATGAAGGTGCTCGCTAAACCTCACCCTTGCTATAATATGTATTGAAAATTTTCAAAGTCACTCGGCCGGAAAATCAAGGTAAAGGTCAGAAGATGGGAAGGCAACTGTGCTAAATTACTATTAGGACATATGCATACCTAGTTTCATCAACCTAGGACCTATAGTTCTTGAGATGTAGAGGCGCTAAATACACCTAACCCAAAAAGTTAACGCCACCGCTGGAAAAAGTAACACCTATGTCCCGCTCTACTTCGCAGGCGACACAAAAACGATCTGAAAGAAACACTTGTCTTTTTTAAAAAGCAATGACAAATCGGCATTAAAATAAGTATAGTTTTATATTTAAAACAAATCACACTCAATTAATTAAGAAAATCAGGGGACTAGTATAATAGCCAAATTTGTGGTTTTGAAAAGGAAATGTCTTCAGTTTAAAATACACGGAGGTCAGTATTCCATAGTTACTTTGTTTATCTTTAGCTTATTCTTAGCATGGATACTAAGGGCATATTCCTCAAGCGTCTTAATTATACATCAAATATCTCTATTTTTAAAATAAATATCGCCTTATTAATTTACTGTTAATGTGAAAATGACAAGGTTCTACAAGTACAAGAATCTTCGACTTAATTAATGAATACTCAAATAATAATCAATGTAATGCAAACTTTTATTTTAATATTGTATAGAATTGAAAACTATATTTAAATATTTAAATGGAAATTTTGCAGAAGGGTCCATAGGGTCCACAACCTACATGGTCCCTATCCTTACCAACTTCCAGATTGTAGGAAAGTCGGGACCAAAAAGGTTGTAGATTAAGCATAGTGGTATAAATATGTTCTCCCACCTGTGGAAAAAAAACCAATTTCTCAGCGCCAATGGGACTGAGCTAATTTCAATGAAGGGTTCATGATGTCCACAACCCATATAGTCCCTATCCTTACCAACATCCGGTTTGTAAGAAATCCTGGTCCAAAAAGATTGTAGACTAAGCATAATGGTATATATAGGTTCTTCCCCCCTGTTGAAAAATCCCCAACCTTTCAGTGCCAATGGAACTGGGCTGATTTACATAAAGGGGTCCATGGGGTCCACAACTCACATAGTCCCTATCCTTACCAACTTCCGGTTTTTAAGAAATCCCGGTCAAAAAAAAGAGAATAGATTAAGCCTATGGGTCTAGGTTCCCCCTGTGGAAAAATCCCAAATTTTTCAACGCCAATGCGACTGAGCTGATTTCGAAGGAGGGTTCATCGGGTCCACGACACACATAGTCTCTATCTTTACCAACTTCCGGTTGGTAAGAAAACCGGGCCCACAAAGAGTGTAGATTAAGCCGAGTGGTACAGGTTCTCGCCCAATCTTTTAGCAAAATTTGTAGTGTTGAACGTTGAACCAAAATCTGGTTCAATATTACACTAAGAACATTTTGAATATTGAACGTTGAACCAAATTGAACTAAGAAAAATTTTCAATGTAGAATGTTGAACCAAAATCTGGTTCAATATTTAACTAGGAAAAAATTTGAACCGAATTATGGTTCAATATTGAACTAAGAAAAAAATTGAAATCTTAACGTTGAACAGAAATCTGGTTCAATTTTAAACTAAGAAATATTTTGAATGTTGAACATTGAACGAAAATCTGGTTCAATATTGAAATAAGAAAAATTTTGAACGCTGAAAGTTGAACGAAAATCTGGTTCAATATTGAAAAAAAAAATTGAATGTTGAACAATGAACGAAAATCTGGTTCAATATTGAACTTAGAAAAAATTTGAATGTTGAAAGAAGCAAAGGTGTACCAAAGGGGTAATCAGTATCATAAAACCGTAAAGACAAAGACAAAACCGGCAGACAAAAACTCATCACAACAAAACAAACCACACAACAACATAACACACTAACACACATAACAACAAAACCGCATTCAGCAACGTGAACTCAAGTCGAAACGAGAGTGAACTCAGGTGCTCCGGAAGAGTAAGCAGTTGTGGACCAAAATCTGGTTCAATATTGAACTAAGAAAAATTTTAGAATGTTGAACGTTGAACAAGTATTTGGTTCAATATTGAACTAAGAAAAACTACGAAAATTTTTGAGCGTTGAATGTTGAATGAAAATCTGGTTCAATATTGAACTAAGAAAAAAATTGAAACTTGAACGTTGAACAGGAATCTGGTTCAATATTGAACAAAGAAAAAATTTGAGCGTTCAACGTCAAACGAAAATCTGGTTTAATATTGAACTAAGAAGAATTTCGAATATTGAACGCTGAACCAAAATCTGGTTCAATTTTGAACTAAGAAAAATTTTGAATGTTGAACGTTGAACCAAAATTTGGTTCAATATCGAATTAAGAAAAACTACGAAAAATTTCAAGTGTTGAATGTTGAACGAAATCTGGTTCAATATTGAATTAAGAAAAAGTTTAAATGTTGAACATTGAACCGAATTCTTGTTCAATATTGAGCTAAGAAAAATTTTGAATTTTGAACGTTGAACCAAAACAAAATCTGGTTCAATATTGAATTAAGAAAAATTTTGAATGTTGAACGTTGAACCTTATGACAAAAGGAAATGTCCTTCAGATTTTGAGTTGATTCGATATGGGTGTTGCTAAAAGGCAGAACGGAAAAACCACCCGATTCTATAGTAGGAATTCTTCTTTAGATGCCTCAATAGGATTTGTCCGTATATATTCTATATGAAATATTGAAACTTTTATATTATTAGAAAGCTGATTGCACTCTTTAATGAACGACGACCTCTCCTTTTTATTTGATTTTTCGTTTGTATTTCTGAAAAGGTCACTTAGTGACTATAACTGGAAACCTATCCGTAACTTATGGATAGGTTTCCAGTTATAGTCATGTAACATAACTCGTTATCAGTCATGACAAAATTTACATAGAGTTATTGCCCCAATTTTGTAAGGATTTTTGGATGGATTAAGAGCTAGTCTACGATATTTTTTGTCTAGAAGTAATTGTAAGAAGTCTTCTTCATATGAATGAAAAAAAAATAATCGGCAAGCAAAGCAAAATAAGTGCCCATTTGAAATGTCGGGGATTTTCCCCGAGTGTTGAGCAAATTTTTCAAAATTTCAAAATGTCGAGTTGCATACCTGTTAGCTTTATGTATACCAGTGGGTAAGCATTTTGGATAGTATAAAACAGCAATATTTTGACATAATATAATATGTTTAGGAATGACAAGAAAAGACTAATTAAATCATTTTTATCGAAATTTTATTTTGTTAGGAGTTTAGAGAAAAAAGGGGTCATATAAGAAATCCATTCTCCAAGTGCCTGTGTACACGAGTAATACAATAATCAATATCAACAGCGTGCCTTTGAAATTATGAAATTTGATTTTTTTAATACTTTCTCTTCTTTAACTATTGCACCTATGTCATTGTCTATTCCACTAACATTATGAACAGTCTGTCCTCCTTAGGAGTTCTTCTCTCTCTAACTTCCCCGCGTTAATTATCAATTATCTCCCTTGCGAAATTTCTGGCTTGAGGGAGAACCTATTTCGTAAAGCAGTAAACCACACCCATTGAGAACGTCAATCATGCAACCTAGCAACGATTTCACGGTCTAGAAATGTAAATGTAGAAATGAAAATGTTTGAATTGTTTTGTTGTAAAATAGAAAAGGATTTTTTTTATTGTGAAAATTATTGATGTATTTTTGTTATGTACAAAACTTATATTTTATTTCAATTTGAAAATCTGGAAGACTTTTTTTAAATATGTCAACTTAAAAATCAATGCGTGTTCGTGTTTTTGTAATATTAATATCTTTTTTCAATATACTTTTATTAAATATGTAGTTTTTGACATTAACATTTCATTATCTACATGTAAAACGTTTTGACCATCTATCCCCTCCATAATACTGAGATTGAATGTCATCATTTTTAGCACCAGTAACAGAAAACCCAAAATGTGAAAATGAAGAATTTATAATTGCCAATTATTTTCTCTTAAGACAGTGTTGCTGCTGTGTATGTAGTGCTTTTGCTGTTTCAATGTAATGTTTTTTGCACACAGAAATCGTGCTTTGTCTGCAGGTACAACATATTTGTCATGTAAGGTTGATAAAGTTTTGGCAGCATCAACGTTGATCAGATAAAAATGGACGTTGCCTTCTGGTTCAATATTGAACTAAGAAAAAATTTTGAATGTTGAACGTTGAACGGATATTTTGAATGTTAGACGTTGAACCAAAATCTGGCTCAATATTGAACTAAGACAAAAGTCGAATGTTGAAAAAAAAATGAATATTGAATGTTGAACGTTGAATGTTGAACCAACTTGACGCTGGTTCAACATTATATTGTATAAAAATAAACATACAATTGAGAGCAAGTAGACATTATGTTCATTGGAAGTAGGCATGTTATCAAAAGTCTTCTGTCCTCAGTTCACATATAGTTAACATAACATCGTTTTTGTTCATACATTTATATGTTTTGTTGCACATGGTTCAAATCAATTAATTTGTATCATATCAAAGACCTACATGTATTCCAAAATGAATTGTTTTGTCAGTGAGTAGCTGATAAAAACCAATGATAGTGTCGACCGTCATTGTTACTATTAAACAGAGATAAGAATGTTAAAAGTAATTTATTTTATGGACAGAAAATATCTTCATTCGTTTCCTTACAAAGAGGGGGAGTTAAACCGTATTTGTGCAAAGAAATCTAAGTAAATTATTATTTTTAGAAAAAATATTGAACAATTCTTGAAATTGAAGCAAAGTATAACTAACGTAAGGGAGATAGTCAAAATCTTTCCTTCAAGACAACAATGCTTATATCCCCTGATTGGGCTTACCACACCGTGCTTGAGGAATTTTCATGAAAACGTAGCGATATGTACAATGATATGTTATTAGAAAGATTAATGATTAATAGATCGTCGAAGCTTAAGTTAAATGGCCATAAACGATTTAGAAAGAAATAGTTTGAGGTTGAAGGCTGAAATTGTGTTATTTTACCATTTATCCGAAAAAAATTTCGTGTTCCTTTAAAAATTAAAATTTTCTTTTGCTGTTAGTATTGTTCAACACATTTTAGCCTTAAAAAACATTCATTTTAAAAGAGGTCGAAGATTGTTTCTAGAAAAGATTTCCTTATATTATTGTATACTCTAATTTATAACCGAATACACCAAAGCTATAAATTATCCGTTTAAATTTTAAAGTTGTCAAAACCCTAAGTTTCTTCCTACCCCGGACATAGGTTGGTCTTAGTCATAATTTGGTTTTAGTTTTTGACATTTTGTGGTATAATTGTTCTATGCTCTTCATATTCATGAATTGTTCGGCATTTGAAATTATTGGTAGAGCGCCTCTGATAAGTCTTGAATCGACGAAACGCACGTCAGGAAAATTTATTTGTCTGGAACTTTGTTGTAATTTATATATTACCAACGCTATATTACAAAACACAATAATATAAAAAATTACGAGATATTGTAATTTAAGCCTCATATTATTCCCTACAATAATATTATAATTTGTTGTAATTTAACGTACCATAGTAATATTACAACAAATAGTTAGTGTCTGAACTGACTACAAAAGCAAAATTTGATGGGTCTTACATTGAATTATGCAGTATATAGCTTCCAAATCATACGTGAAATTCATAACATGTAGTACAATTGGTATATGTAATCTAATAGGTTTTGACTTGATCTACTCATATCTTAATTTTGATTGTTATTTATGTCCTCAATATTGACCTTTCTATAGGGTTAAATTCAGTTTAATGAAGGACCTATGTACCAACATAAAAAATATCCGAGCTGCAAATTAAGTTATGACTAACATCAACAAAGATTTAGACATGTTAAATTTTATCTTAATTTAATTGTTTATTTCAGAATAAGTAACTCAGGTCGAGACTACACCATGGTACTTAACCAATCAGGATACGGATATAAACAGTGAGTGTATACATTTCCAGTATAGAAATTTTTCACGTGCCCAGATTAAAAGAATGTGACATAATCAACTCACCAAAAATAGTTTTATAAGAAGAATTTAGTTTGCATTCCAAAAATTATAGTAGAACTGTATATTAGTATATTATTAGTATAGATGTATATTCTAATTTACAGTCAGTTCCTTGGCTATATATGATTTTTTTTTACCAATTATCCCCAATAAAAGGAACGTTTTGGCCGGATGCCGCAGCGTCACTTTAGCTAGGCCTATCCAATATGTGTATTCACGACGTTTTAAAATTCCGCAGTCAGGACAAAAAAAAGCTGTTTGAGGTAAGTTGATTTTATCATAAACCTGTATATCAAAATATACAGGTCAACTATTCTTATTTTTTAATTAAAATATACAGGTCTTAAGATTTTATTTTTTTCTATTTTTCTGATTTTTTTATAAAAAATGTTTTTTTTTAATATCTTGCAAATCTGACTGAATATATAAACATGTAACGTGACGGTACCCAAATTGCAACAACTTTGACAGTTTTTGTCTCTTATTTTTATCTTAACCTGTTTGCTTAAAATTTTGGTGGGCTGTGTTGTAAGAGTAAGGTTTACTGTATTTATCCATATAGAAAGAATTTTAATATTTGATACACAAATGTTATAAAACAGATTTAAAGACACCTTGGAATGACCCTTTTTTTCACAGCAGCGGTACCCAAATTGCACATGGGGGTAAAAAAATTAATCTTAAAGATTTCTCTTAAAAATCTTGCTTAACTGTTTAAACCAACTACTTCAATTTATTGTAATTTAAAAATCCACTCAAAAAAGGTAATTCTTTTTTTAAAGACATTTTATGACTGCTGGTCAGATTTTTAGACAATTGCACTGTATTTCCTTAAATAAGGCTATATAATTATATATTTTCGTGTTTACAGCTAAAACAACAATATAACCATGCACAGTCTGTTGTTAATGAAGCATTTACATCTTTTAAATATTTAAAAACAACAAATACAAACATAACTGACCTGAAAACAAAGTTAATTTTAAGTCTAAATTTGGGTCTTCATCACGTCATCTAATGCGGGCGTGATAGAAAGCACTTTTATATTAGTTCCGGGTTAAGATGTTGGAATGTTCATAAATTTTGCTGTCTGAATAATTTGGTAACAAATGATATAAAGAAATTGAAAAATATACAACAATTGTCAAAATTTTCAACATCGTCTGTCGCACGGCACTTTTCAATATGGAGACATGTTGGATAAGGTATGCCCCAATCAATATAATTGTATTTTTTTTCTTTCAGAAATTGCTTTTTAATTTATATGTTCGTTGAAAACTTTAGAAAATAATCAAATATTAATAATATCATAGAAAACTACTCTTACTTAAAAATCATGTTACTTTAGAACAATTTATCTAGAGTGTTGCAATTTGGGTACCTATTGCAATTTGGGAAGTGTTACGTTATATATTTAACTTTTCTGTAATTATCTTAATTTCTTCTTTGTGTATTCACACATCTTATTTTAATTTGTTTGCTTTTGGAACAATTATGGAAAAGCGTTCCGTTTACGGAATTGTAATAACTAAGTTAGATTCATTGATTTAAAGGGAGATAATACATTTGATTTTCTATTTGTTTAAGGGAATCAAATAAGTAATACTATGAACAAGTCTGATATAGAACTTTTAATTAAGATAGTTAAGAGGCTGAGATCTCACAGTCCGTCGTATCATACAGTGTTCCGTATCCAAATAATGAACTTGTCAGCAGTGTTAACAAACTTGTGCTATTAACTTTACTTCGTTGGCATATCTTTAGTGCTATATCTGTATATCAATAACATTTTAGAATATTGATTTTCAACAACAAAAGCTAACATTATATATGTCTAGTGCTAGAGAATAACAATGCCGCAATTATAGTGCTTTCCTTTCGCTCGCTTTTAGTATAACCGAGTTGGTCCAATGTATATAAGCCCTTCGCATGCGTATATACTTAGATATATCGCAACATTACATTCATGATGGAGGATATTATCATATTTATCAACTATAATTACATTGGTGGAGGATTATTCTATTCTTAGTTATACTGGTAACCGGATCGACGGTTGTGCTGAAAACAAATGAAAGAAAGAAAGAAAAAAAGAAAGGTAAGACTCATTTCTATTGTTTTGTTTGTGACTAAATAGCTTACAATAAATTAAGCAGTATATGTCTTCCAAATCATAGGTAAAGTTCATAACATTTAGTTCAATAAGTCGGCGGTATATTAAATCTAATAGGTTTTCATTGATCTACAAACATTTTTAGCTCAACTGGTCATATGCCATAGGAGCTATTGCCTTCACTTGGCGTCCGTCGTCGTCGTCGCTAACTTTTCTTAAAACTTCTTCTCCTCTGAAACGGCTGCACAGATTAAAACCAAATTTGGTCTTGTGATACTTTAGGGTATCACCCACAAAATTAATGTGGGGATTTTTGATTCGTCGAAAAACATGGCCGCCGTTGCTAAAAATATACCAGGGGGGGGGGGTAAGAGTACTGTTTTTGGCTTGTAAATCAAAAAGTATAAGAGATAGATGAGATCTGATGCCACCCTGCTGCTTCAGCATCAAATGTTCTACAAAAGTTTCCATTTGGTCGAAGTTGTCAGATGACCCTTATAGGGGTTACAGCCCCTTAAAGGTGAAAAATAGCGTTTTTTTATGTTTTTGTCCTATAGTATGAAAACTATTGCAGATAGAGAAAAGCTGTTGCTTGCTTAAATGTTCATCTCATTTAGCTTTACAAAAGTCACCATAGGGTCGAAGTTGTCAGATGACCCCTCACAGGGGTTACGGCCCCTAAAGTAACGTTTTCTTCATATTTTTGCCCTATGAAATGAAAACTATTGCAGATAGAGATAAGCTGTTGCTTGCTCAAATGTTCAGCTCATTTAGCTGTACAGAAGTCTTCATAGGATCGAAGTTGTCAGATGTCCCCTTATAGGGGTTACAGCCCCTAAAATAATAATTTTCATGTTTTTGGCCTATTGAATGAAAACTATTGCAGATAGAGAGAAGCTGTTGCCTGCTTAAATATTCAGCTGATTTAGCTCTTCAAAAGTCTCCATAGGATCAAAGTTGTTAGATGACCCCTTATAGGAGTAACGGCCCCTTAAATAACTTTTTTTTATGTCTTTGGCCTATGGAATGAAAACTGTAGCAGATAAAGAGAAGCTGTTGCTTGCTTAAGGGTTCAGCTCATATAGCTCTACAAAAGTCTCCATAGCATCGAAGTCATCTGATGACCCCTTATAGGGGTTAATGGCCCCCTAAAATAATGTTTTTCATGTTTGGGGCCTTCAGAATGAAACCATAGTAGATAGAGAAAAGCTGTTGCTTTCTTAAACATTCAGCTCATTTAGCTCTACAAAAGTCTTCATAGGGTTGAAGTTTTCAGATGACCCCTAAAAAGGGGTTATGGGCCCTAAATTAACGTTTTTTTCACGATTTGGGCCTACAGAATGAAAACTATAGTAGGTTATAAGAATCAACTATTAAATTAGTTTTCGGTCAAATGCTTTTTGATACCAACGGTCGCCTTAACTTATATTTTCCTCCGGACGCTTTTCATGTTCTGCCAGACGCTTTTATGTACTACCGGACCCATGCTACCGAAGCAGCCGGACGTTAATTAGTAGGGCCCTTTTATAGGGTTGAATTCAGTATAATGAAGAACACATTTAATTTAATGCACCCATGTCATTATTCATACCAATTTAAAGAAATTGCCGAGCTGCAACCCAAGTTATGACTAATATCAACAAAGATTTAGACATGTTAAGATTGTATCTTAATTTAATTGTTTATTTCAGAATAAGTAACTCAGGTCGAGACTAAATAACAGAGCACATTTACACCATGGTACTTAACCAATCAGGGTACAGATATAAACAGTGAGTGTATAATTTGCAGTATAGAAATTTCTCACGTGTCCAAATTAAAATGTGAATATAACATATTTAAAGCTAACTGACCAAAATATAGTTTTATATAAAGAAGAATTTAGTTTGCATTTCAAAAATTATAGTAGAACTGTTTATATAAGTATATTATTAGTATAGTAGTATATTTTAATGATACAGTCAGTTCTTTGCCTATAGGTTTCTTTTTTCGTGATGTCATAGGTCATATGACACAGGTGAAGTGGTAGGTAGAAACCATTAACAATCTAATGGGGTTTTCTCCTTTTAAAACTTGCCGTAACTTTTTTTGTTATTTCAGATAAATTAGAAATTCTTTTGGTTCCAGAAAATATGAAATAAATCCTAAATGATATTAACTATAATTTTGAAAAAAAATTCTTAGGATTGAGGGCATGGCGAATTTTGAAAACTGATGTCCCATTTTCAAAAAAAAAATGTTTTTAAAAATCAAATTATATGAAAATAGGTTAAAATATGAAAAGATCTATTAAATTTTATTTTCCATTTTACAGAACCAAATTCAATAACAAATAAAAAAGTTATTAACGTTTAAAAATTGGTATTTTTATCAGGAATGTGTATTACATTGTTAATTGTCCACCAAAATTGTAGTTAATGAGATGCAAATTAGTGAATATGACACATGCCGCAGCGTCATTTAGGCCTATCCGATATGTATATCACGACGTTTGAAAATACCCCAGTAAGGACAAAAAAGCTGTTTGAGGTTAGTTGATTTTTTCATAGACCTGTATATCAAAATATACAGGTTTATTATTTTAATATTTTTTTATCAAAATATACACGTCTAAGATTTTATATTTTTTCTAATTTTCAGAGTTTTTTTTTATAAAAAAGGTTATTTGATATCTAAATTTATTTTGCAAATTTGAACTACAATGAATATATATATAATTAACTTTTCTGTAAATATCTAAATTTCTTCTTTGTGTTTTCATACATCTTATTTTAATTTGTTTGCTTTTGGAACAACTATGGAAAAGCGTTCCGTTTACGGAATTGTTATAGTCAAGTTAGATTCATAGATGCAAAGGAAGATAATGCAATTGGTATTCTTTTTTAGACGTTTTTGTGATGAAATAGCTTACATTAAATAAAGCAGTATATGTCTTCCAAATCATAGGTAAAGTTCATAACATTATGTACAATAAGTCGGCGGCATATTGAATCAAATAGGTTTTGATTGATTTACAAATATTTTTAATTTTGATTGTTATTTATGTCCTGAATATTGACCTTTTTATAGCGGTCCCGGCTTCGTCCTGATACGCATGGCAAGTAATACATCCAGCAGTTCATAAAAAAGCGCATATAATGCCTCTGGCAGAAAAAAAACGTAAGATAACAATCTTATTTCAGGTTATGAATATATATTTATAATTATCCTGGTTATACACAACATGTACATCATTAACTATAAATATAGTTAACATACATTTACATGATTAAAAGCTTGAAAATAATAATTAAAACTGTTTTCATTATTATTCTTAATCTTTAAAAAATTAAATGTTAAAAATTTATCTTATTTTTTTTTTATTTCAGGCTTTTATCTCAGGTCAAGACTAAATAGTAGCCAATCAGGGTATACAGATTTAACAGTAAGTATACTAATAACTGGTTAATAAGTCACTGTTGATTTAAGGGACAATCATGTAAACTGGTCAACCTGTTGTTTTTGATTGGTCACATTTAACATGTTTAATGTCGAAAATGACATTTCCAAAAATGACTGGAAAAAGTGAAATATTTTGGAAATTTTTCAAAATTGCCTGATTTTTTAACCTTTGGTCATTTTTCTAATCTGTCTTTTGTTATATAATTTAGAGAACACAAACTTGTTTATTTTGTAAACATTTGTTGATTGCAATAATCGGAATAAACCCTTGAATTGGGTTAAAAAGTAATTCTATGCAAATTTTTAATAAGTTCAGTGAATAAAAGGAAATTTAGAAAAAGATATTCTGTTTCTTGTTTAAGAAAGGGGTCTATCTGTGACTATTTAAGGACTGGATTTGAATTATATGCATTTTTAGACCATTGGCCAATTGCAGAACCGCAAGCAGCGCCTGCTGGCCTTGTTAAATGCTGCTGGCGGTTGTCCAGTGGTTTTTCTGAATTGCCGCTTGATTGTGGGCTGTGTCGCGTACACATAATCCACATCTCATTATTTTCTATTTCTATTGCAATTATTTTGAAATTTTTCAATGTTGTTGGTTTTTTGTTCTGTTAAAGAATGACATTAAAAAAATAAGTGGTCAACTGGGTGTTGCTAAAAGGCAGAATGGAAAACGGAACGGAAAACCAAAACGGAAATGGAAAAAGGAATTAGAAATTAGTTTATGTATTTAAATTTTTAGTTTTACCTAGCAATGTTGTTATTTTTCAATGCAAATAACGATTTTTCATTACCTGACGCATTTACTGTCAGCTGATTGAGCTCTACAAAAGTATCCATTTGGGTCAAAGATGTTAGCTGACCCCTATAGGGTTTATGGTCCTTTAGAGGTAAAAAAATATTATTTTTTCAAGTTTTTGGCTTATAGAATGAAACTTTTGCAGATGGAAGAAAAGCTGTAGCTTGCTCAAACATTCAGCTGAACGAGCTCTTCAAAAGTATCCATGGGTCAAGGATGGCAAACGACTCTTTTTATAGAAGTTATAGCCCTTTGAAGGTAAAAAAAACATTTTTTTTTCAAGCTTTTTGTCTATAGAATGAAAAATATTTTAGGTAGAGAAAAGCTGCTGCTTACATGTTTTCATACGACCACAATTGCGGAAGTAAAATGGTAATATGATGCTGTCGCCATCGTTGGCGTTGTCGTCTGCGTTATCTGTTAACTTTAGTGTAACCAGGATAACTTTAGTTCTAGTTATCTGATTGCTGTGAAATTTGACAGTGATATTCCTTAGCATAAAAGGATAGATGGGATCGATTTCGGGAGATCTCCTTTTTATTTAGAAATGAGGGGCCCAAAAGAGGTCAAAAACGCCACCTTCTTGTTTGTTTCCACAATAACTTTTGTTGTGGTTAACAAAATGCTGTGAAATTTACACTAATGTTACATATTATATAAAATTGAATGGGAATGAATGTGCAGGCCCCCTTGTATTTTTTTTAGAAATCAGGACCCAAAAGGAGCAACAAATTTAAATATTTTATTTGTCCCCACAATAACTTTGGTTCTGGATGGAGAAGCGTAAAGTTGGTTACTTATTCCCTATTCCTTATTCCTTATTTAAAGCTTTCTAGAATAAGGAATAGGTAACCAGTTTCTTATTCCTTATTTAAATAAGAAATAAGGAATAGGGAATAAGTAACCAGTTACTTATTCCCTATTTAGTGCCTTTTAGAATAAGGAATAGGTAACCAGTTACTTATTCCTTATTCAAGGGTAATCACAAGCCTGGAAGTCAGACTTGTCTGACACGATTTACCATAAAATTTCTAATATTTTTGTCGCTTCAATTTCCGTTTATTAAATTCAAAATTGTTTAAAACACCAGGTTTCTTTCCTTGTAATGCGCATGGTCGATATCCTCGGTGCTGGATTTGGCTTCCTTGTTCGAACGTTTTGGTTTTGAGTACTTTTTGTTTTCAAGAGTATTGGAATTTGACCTTCCAATGTTTTGATTTAAATGCTACTGATGAGAGGTTACTCCTTGAAATATCGATATATAGCATATCCAAATTAACCGTTCATACCCACGTTTTGGTATTTGTAATTTTCAAATAAGGAATAGGGAATAAGTAACCAGTTACTTATTCCCTATTTAGTGCTTTTAAGAATAATGAATAAGTAACCAGTTACATATTCCTTATTTTAGTAAGGAATAAGGAATAGGGAATAAGTAACCAACTTGAAGCTTCTTCTGGATGGCCAATTGTTATAAAATTTGACAATTATATGTCTTACAAATAATCCATAGATTGATTGAATTGATTGGGGGGGTTCCAATTGTTTCAATTTACGATAAGGGCCAAAAGAGGAGGGAAATGGCTAACTTTTTACTTCTGGTAAGATTAAAAAAAACATGCAAGTTAAGTTAAGCACTTGTCAAGTGGTGGATACAAATTGAAGGATTAATAATTGCACACCCTCTACTAAATTAGGGGCCAAAAGGGGCAATAATTGAAATTTTATTTATTGTCCGATTTTAATTGTATTTTGATGACTAGTTCTTGTAAGTACAAGAAGTGGATTTACAAAATTAAGGATTAATTTTTCACCCCTTTATGCCCCACCAACTTTGTTGGGGGCATATAGTTTTTCGGTCCGTTTGTCCGTTGTCCGTCTTTCCGTCCGTCCTTCTGTCCGTAACACTTTAGTTTTCCGTGCTTTTTTCGACATCCTTGCATTTATACAAAAGATTTTTGGTATTTTAAGTCTACCATGATGAGTTACAAGTCAATTTTTAGTGTCATTCCGGTCCACTGATTTAGACCTAAATTAAGGCTGTACTTAGCAAATTTTGTAAAAAAAAACAGTTTTCTGCACTTTTTTCGACATCCTTGCAAATATTCAAAGAGTTTTGAAATGCGAGTATACCATAATGAGTTACAGGTCAAGTTTGGGCTTCGTTCCAGTCAACTGATATTTGCCAGCGTGACAAAAGTCTCCATTTGGCCAAAACTGAAAGATGACTTTCAGGGGTTTTTGTTCCTTTAAAGGTCAAAATTGTGGTTTTCTTGTTTATGCCATATAGAATGAAAACCATTGCAGATAGAGAAAAGCTGTTGTAGCTTAAACTTTCAGCTCAGTGAGCTGTACAAAATTTTTATTGGGTTGAAGATGTCAGTTGACACCTTATTTGGGGGTTGGCTCTTTTAAGGTCAAAAATGGTGTTTTTCCCTATAAAATTAAAACTATTGCAGATGTAGAAAATCTGTTGTTATATTGAAACTTTACCTCATTAAGCTCTATAAAAGTCTCCGTTGGCTCAAAGTCGTCAGATGACCACTCACATGGATAACAGCTCATAGAAGAGCCCTTATAATTTAATGACCAGGTAAGCAGGCTCCCTTGAGCCTTGTTTCATATATTTTTCCTTCATTTTTAGACGACCCAAATTTTTGCGATCGTATAATGTTATGGCGATGTCGTCGTCGTCGTTGTCGACATCAATTAATCATTCCAGTTCGGGTAATGCTAATTCTCTAATTTAGGAAATACTTAGTTTTGTGTGGTCTAACAATAGGTTGAACTTCATCAAAGCTTTTTTATATTAAATTTTTCAGGTTGATAGTTATGGCGGAGTCTACGAACTGTGGAATCTGTAGCGGACGACAGAACCTCCAAACAGCGGTTATCTATTGCCACGACTGTTCCGAGCAGTTTTGTGAGACCTGCCAAGAAAATCATGAGTCATTTAAAGTGACTAGAAACCATCATACCATTTCTATAGCCGACTATCAGAAACTAATTAGCAAAATCATACAGATCAGCGATATCTGTCCAGAACACAACCAAAAGTATATCGTGTATTGCAAAAATCACTTACAACCCTGCTGTTGGACCTGTGCAGAAGCAACTCACAAGAAATGTAAAGATGTAGCTAACCTGGAAGCAATCGTCAAGAATTACAAATCGTCTCCAGCTCTACAAGACCTTGAAGCTTCATTGAAAGAATACATCGAAAACTTAACAAGAGTAAAAACAGATCGGAAAAACAATTTGAAAACGATTGAAGAGGATGGTAAAAAAGCATTGTATGAAATAGAAAATATTCGTAGCAAAATAAACAAATACCTTGACATCTTACAGGATAACATTAAGGCAGAGCTGAAGCAAAAAGAGGACAAAACCAGAAATAAAATTTCAGAAAGCCTGACTTTGCTATACAAAGACGAAACGTTCATTGGTGAAAATCTTCAAATGTTAACCAATGTGAGAAAATACGCCCCCGACTTACAGACCTTTCTGTATTCGTCAAAGTTGGAAAGCCAAGTACATGCCATAGAAACCCGTCTTCATGAACTCAGTTGGGATACCTTTAAGATCCACATTGAATTCGAACCGTCTGTGAATAAGTTTATGGACCAAATAAAACGTTTTGGAGAAGTAGAAGTCAGCACTACACCATCTTCTGTAGTCTTGAGAAGGAAAAAGGAGGAAGGAGCCCAATTTATGATCTCTAGACCACTGAGCAGACAGATAGAGAATATCAACCTAACTGTGGATGAAACAATTTATAATATTGGATCCCCGTGTCATGGGTGTTGTATACTTACCGACGGGAGAATGGTTTTTACAAACTATTTTAATGATGCAATAAAAATAATGAAACCAAATGGAACAGAAGAAGTGAGTATCAAAACATCTGGCGGCCCAATCGAAGTTACACAGGTAAATGACAAAACGCTTGCATTCTCTTGTTCTTCTGGTATCCAACTCATTGATATAAATAGAAGAGAAGTTGCTAAGTCATTACTGAGAGGTCGTGCTGTGGTACATGGTATAACAGTCCATGACGAGGTTAATCTTATTTATTGTAAGGAAGGAGCTGGAATCCGAAAGGTCCGCATCACTGATGGAACCATCACAGATATTGTGAAGGAGAATTTGCCTTATAACTGCTTCGTTACATCGTTTGGTGATACTGTTATACACACCAACAAAAATACTAATACCGTAACATGTCATGACATCAATGGTGAAAAGAAGTGGATTTTTAAAGATGAAAGTGTTCTCCGTGGTCCCCGCGGTATTACTAACGACAGTAATGGGAACCTGTATGTAGCAGGATATGGCTCCGACAATGTAGTCATCATCTCTGCCGATGGACAATATCATAAAGAAGTCAAGTGTGGACTAAATGATATTTGGTCTCTGCATTATAACAAAGTCAATGACAAACTTTTAGTCGCGCAGTTAGGTTATGGCAAAGCTGTGATAATGAAACAAAATTAAGACAATCGTAGGTCTTCATAGATAAACTATATTGTGTATCCCCATATTCCAGACATATTAAAACGCATATATTTCAATCATTTTCTTCTGTGTACTAATTTTTCTTCAGCATTGTAAACTTGTATGTTTGTATCGCTATTAATTCAATTAATGTATTGCATTTAATTTTTTGTTCATAGAAACATATGGAGGTTTAACAAAAACAGTTATTTTGTATGCATAAAACATGAAACAAAGGGGTTATCTAACAATGCTCTCAATGTGCTCCGTAAGGGAAACAGTTCTTGTGTAAACAAAAAACATGTTTGAAAAAAAACCAATGGATTTATCTAAAGATACAAATGTACTACGAAGGGTAACAGTTTCTATATTGCAATATACACAGATTTTAAACAACGGTTTATCTTATGATGCAGTCAATATGCCTCGGAAAGAGTGTACAGCAAGCTGTTCATTTATTAAACAATAAATAGGTTTGAAAAAAGCGAGTTTGTCTAGCAATGCTTTCAATGTGTTCTAAAATGGTAAACAGCTTTTGAATTAACAAATTAATATTTTCAAAAAAAACACCGAGTTAGTGTAGTAATGCTAAAAAAAAATATATTCTGTAGTGTAGTCTGATACTTCAATACTTACGGCAATAAAACCGGCCTCGAGAAATATTAAGATTGTTGTTATTTTAGAAACGGCGTCAATCAAATGTAGATCCTGAAGAACGTTATATTGATAATGTCCTTTCACTGAACAATTCTTGATTTGGTGACTTTCTCCATTTCATATATCCTCAGCAACTTGAGATTAAGGTCACTGCATTGAAATTGACTCTCAGGGAAAACTTTCAACAGAGTTCTATGACAAACGTGATGACATCAACTTTCACTTCTTGTGTAGCAACATTTCGTCCGCTTCAGCTTTTGGAGTTTACGTATCTTAATTGATTCGTTACTTAAGAGCGCGCGGAACTTCCATTGATTTCCTAAGCAGAGCTAGCGTCACGTCTGATAAAAAAAATTCTCACATAGGGTTATGTTGCTCCTCGGTTGCTGTCTTCACTCAAGAAATTTTACGGAAGACATCATGCACTTATAGACAAATATTTCGATCTCTCAGATGAGTGCAGATGTTGGTTCGTCATAGGGTTTTGTTTTGTCTTCCTTTACTGGATTCGACACAATGAATTGACCGTTGGCAATGCGACGGGCGTGTTATAACAAGCTAAAACTGCTTACTCTTCCGGAGCACTTGGGTTCACTCTAGTTTCAATGGGAGTTTGCGTTGTTGATTGATATTCTGTTAGTTTTTGTGTATCCCTTTTTTACATGTCTGTATTTTGTCCCGTTCTTGTTGTTGGTGTTTACTGGATTTGTCTCTGCCCTTTCGGACTTTTGACATTTGGATACCCCATTGGTACCTCTGCTTCTCTGATCTAAGCTTTTATCGTTTGATAATTATTAGGACTTCTACATGTTCTATGGCTGTTTTCAGTTGACCTACTCTAGTTAACTCGAGCGAACCCGAGTAACAAGTAAACGACTAGAGTTCAGACTCGGGTAAACCCCGATGACCTTTAACCCCTAATCGAGTTCATCCTGGCAACAGCAGAGTTGGTAGAGTACGTGACGTCATGAGAAGAGTTAACCTGCGACAATGTTTCTCGATTTTTAAATAATACGTATAGATGTTAAATTTACCTAAAGTTACATTAGAAAATAATGTTTTTTATTTTATTTTTTAAAAGTCTTAAAGTTTTATTGTGAATATTGTCGCTATGGTCAATACCCTGTTTTATTGAGAAAAAAGTACACGAATAAACCCGACACTAGAATAATTTGTTCAGTTGAAAATCAAGTGCACATGATCCTACCGAGCTAATAATTGAAAATTACTCTACTAGGATAAACTTGAGCAAGTCAACTGAAAACGGCCTATGATTTCTGTCACGATACGACTTAACTTCTCCATTTAAAACCAGGTATAGCCGTTAAAAATTACTGAATTCATGACAAAAAAAACCAACACCAGAATAGATAATAATGAAATTGAAAATATAAAAAATAGTCAGAAAAATATAGAAACATTAACAGAATGTAAAACAATTGACAGAAAACAAAATTGTCGTAAATACATGTAGTTGTTTTTGATAGTTTTAGAATATATTATACTTAGTCGTTGCGTTCTGTGGAAGGTATGTCTACAAGAACGCTATAGTAACGTGTGAAACGCTTAAGAACAGTAAGAAAAACTCAGTATAAAATATCAAAATATTAACCAGTGCCTAAAAAGCGCAAGAAGAAGAATATGGGGTTTTATTTGCAATTAATGTTTTAACAAAAGTGAGGGGGGCTTATGTGATACCACCGGCGTCAGCGTCTGCATCCACTTTCAGAACAATGGTTAAGATCCATACAGTCACGCTTACTGACAAGTGCCACATCAATGATATTGGTATGGTATGGTAGGTGCACTTAGTGATGCTTAGCACAATGCTTCGGATGCTGGCTATTACTTATTTTTTCCATGCATGGATGATCACTTACAAATTTTTGCTGACTGACAAGTGCCCCTTCAATGATATTGGTATGGTAGGTGCACCTAGTGATACTTAGCACAATACATGCTACGGCGCCTGGCTGTGACCTATATTTTTTGTCATGGATGACCACTTACAGAAAGGCAAAAGCCATTCCCGCTTACTAACAAATGAGACATCAATGAAATTGGTATGGTAGGTGCACCTAGTGATGCTAAGCACAATGCATGCTTCGGATGCTGGCAGTGACCTTTATTTTTCGCATGCATGACCACCTACAGAAGAATGATTAAACTCGATTCCTGCCTACTGACAAGTTCCACAATATCTAAACTGTATGGGAAGTGCACCTAGGATGTTTAGCAAGATGCTTGCTGTGACCTCTTTTTGCATTAATGAGCCCATACAATTTTGAAAAGTTATAGTCGATTCCTGCATTGTGAAAACAATTCGTAACAAGGTGAACTTCTTAGTCGATAGATTACTAATGTTTATCAAACATGCAACAAGAAACAAAACAAGTAGCAACTTTAAAAGCAGAGCCAATCATTCAGTTGATCTTAAAACCAAATTGCAGCTAAAATTTTGGCAACCAATTTCAAACAGAGTCCAACTCTCAATCACAGGAACCGCCTAGCAAAGAGTTTTGATGACACAGTTATTAAGAGCATTGAAATGAAACTCCGTCTACGGTCGGTTCCGTCCATAAATGACGTATAAGAGGCAGTAAGGCAAAAGTTACAATGATTAAATTAACTGAGAATAACAAGTATATGTTATGTAAAAACGGATAAAATTATTGAACGTTGAAAATACAATAATTCGACCTTTGACCTTTATAAAAAATACACTGAAATGTCGAATGAATTGCTTTAATGTACCTCAAATAGAAAGTTGTTCACTGTTTGAATCTAGTAGAATCATGATCTTATGTTCTAATAGAACCTACTATTACAGGTAAACAACATTTATAATTACAATAAGATTCCAGGCGACAAATGTTAAACTGTGTAAGAAGCGTGTTTTGTCCATAAAGGCTTGCCAGAGCCAGTTTTATCTGACAATTGGTGGTCCAATAGCCATTATTGACCCCAAAAAGTATTGGACAAGGTTAATAAATTGTCACAAATCTAAGACAATAATCAAGTACAGAAAAGATTTCAAATGATGGTATTTATTAACGACGCTACAATGCAGTGTACGAAAAGGGTGTAATCACAGTACACAAACCTGATGTATAATATCAAGTAACAATAAAAGATATGTGCTTCAAAGCACCCGTTTGCCTGACTCGAACTCTTAACCCCATGAATAATACAATGTTTACGTTCAGTTTAAAACGAGGTCATGAACTTTTGTCTTTTTTCATTTCCAAGTGCAATCACCTCTTTCATTGAATCAGTTTTAAAAACGTCTTTAAAAAATAGTAACAATCATTTTATTTTTCAAGCGGACTATAATAAAAGCAAACCACATATTTCTATGTAATAAGGATATATTTAGATTAGAAATAAGTCTTCCAATATAATCAATTATAAGGATTCGGAAACAAGACTGTATTGTGTTTATTTGTATCTTGTATACCAAAAACGATCATCATGATATAAACCCTGCACTTTATTGTCAGTTGTACAAAGACTGGTGGATTATTTAAGTATAACAGATCAACCAGAAACAAGAATTTATATCGTGAACCCTGATTTACGTCAGTAGACATAAAAGGTTGTGTCTATTGGTTTTAAAGTTTTTAATATTCAATTTACTCGATAAATATTTAAAAGATAAAGCCGCTGTCAAAAATGTATTGAGAAACATTGTACAGCAGATAGTTTAAAGTGTCACATATTACTTCCTTAAATGCAGTTTTAATATTCGATATGCTGGTATACATAGGATAAATTGCATTCAAGCTAATCTAAGGTAAGTAGTATTCATTTGTGCCATATTTATCTTCTATTTCCTTAGTTTTCGTTGCATTGTTATTTAAATATTATGTGGGTTTTGTCAACGAGGGCATATGTGTATGCTTTATATTGAAGCTTCGTTTTGTTATTCATAGGGTTCCCGTAAGGGGTACCCCAAAGGTAGCCCGAAGGTTGCATTTTAAAGTCCATTTTAAGATCCCTGATAAGGTCGCAAATGCATAAAGCCAATATAAGCATCAATTTTATGCAGAAGACACCTTGGGACGTTGCATATAAACATTGTGGTAAATCCATTATTGATATAGATATATATATAAAAAAGAGAAACAAATAAATAAAAAATGAAGATTATTATTTTTTTTTACACTATTATTAAGCAAATGTATATATCTGGTGAGGACTATACCCTGGACAACTGAATAGGTGCAAGTGTTGTTAATATTAGATATGGACAAAATTTTAACTTAAATAAAAACATAGACTCTTTAATATATAAATATATTTACAGTTCAATAACCACAGAAGTTTTTCTGAGGTCTGGAGATATTTATAATTTGGGCAGATGTTATTTATAAAATTATCAAGATGAAAGCGAATATTTGTATGAATTTTTTTTATTTCAGGCTGATAAGAAGAGTCTCGTTTCATGACTTAATAATATAAAAAAACACCACAGTAACAACACAGGTAGATATACATGCAAACAGTTAAGTATAGTAAAAAAATATTTTGTGTCTATTGATTGTACGTCATTTTTATAACTTTAATTCAATGAAGAAATACCCTAAACAAAATGTCCTTTCACAATAACTGATAGATAAGATTTTAAGAAATTATTACAGAAACAGAAGACCACAATGATCCTGACCTGGTAGAGGCGTTTAAAAACTAAAATGTTATTGCGCTTACTAATTTTCCAACCCACCATTGTTTCTTAAATGCATGTACTTCGCCATTGTCATGATTATTTTCCAGGTTGTAAGGCATGGCTGAAACAACTATTAATTGTGGAATTTGTAGTGCACGAAATAACTTCAAACCAGCGATTATCTATTGCCACGACTGTTCCGAGCAGCTTTGTGAGACCTGCCAGGAACACCATGACTCGTTCAAAGTGACCAAAAACCATCATACTATTTATACAGCCGACTACAAGAAACTACCGGGCGAAATTTTACAAACCATCGACATTTTCGCAGAACATGAAAAAAAGTATGTCGTGTATTGCCAAAATCACTTACAACCCTGTTGTAGGATCTGTGCAGTAGCGTATCACAAGAAATGCAAAGATTTAGCTAAACTGAAAGACGTCGTTCAGAATTTCAAATCTTCGAGAGCTCCACAAGGCCTTGAAGACTCTTTGAAAGAATCAATCGAATACCTAACAAGAGTGAAAAAAGATCGGGAAAATAATATAAAAACAATTGCAGAAGATGGTAAAAAAGCCCTAGATGAAATAGATATCATACGTCGCAAAATAAATAAACACCTTGACAACTTACAGGATAACATTAAGGCAAAGCTGAAATATAATGAACAGAAAACCAGAAATGAAATTTCACATAGCCTTACCTCACTACAAAAAGAAGAAACATTTATTTGTGAAAATCTCCAAACGTTAACCACTGTGAGAAAATACGCCTCCGACTTACAGGCGTTTTTGTATTTTTCAAAACTCGAAAATCAAGTTCATGCCATAGGAACCCGTCTTCTAGAACTCAGTATGGATACGATAAACATCTACGTTGAATTCGAACCGTCCTTGAATAAGTTAACAGACGAAATAAAACGGTACGGTGAGGTTAAAATCAGCATTTCACCATCTTCCGTAGTCCTGAGTAAGAAAAGGGAGGGAGAAGACAGACTGATTATCTCTAGACCCCATACCAAACAGATAGAGGATATAAACCTGACAGTAGAAAAAACTATTGATAATATCGGTATTCTCTGCCAGGGCTGTTGTATACTAACAGATGGGAGGATCGCTTTTACAAACCATTTAAGTAATGTTATAAGAATTTTCGATTCCAAAGGGAGAGAAGAAGTGAGTATCAAAACGTCTGGCTATCCATTTGACGTTGCACAAGTGAACGACAGAACACTGGCAATCTCATATCCAAATTCTGGTATCCACCTCATTGATATGAATAAAAGAAAAGTTACAAAATCTCTGATTAAAGCTCTTGGGATACACGGTGTAACAGCCATTGGCGAAGATCATCTTATTTATTGTGTGAAAGGAATCGGGGTCCGAATGGTCCGCATCTCGGAGGAAACCATTAGCGATATACATGATATAGTCAAAGAAAATCTGCCAAAAGACAGCTACGTTACATCGTTCGGAGAAACTGTTATATATACAAACTCACAAACGAATACCGTAACATGTCATAAAATCAATGGTAAGAAGGTTTGGTCGTTTCAAGATGAAAGAGTTCTTCGTGGACCACGTGGTATAGCCACAGACAGGGACGGTAACTCTTACATTGCTGGACTTAACACTGTAGATATAATCTCTACCGATGGACAAAAACATAAAGAAGTCAAATGTGAATTTGAGTATATTTATTCTCTTGATTATGACAAAGTCAATGACAAACTTCTAGTCGCGAATCTAAATAAAGCTGTACTTATGGAACAAAATTAAGAATAGAACGTGTCTTTTACCATATTGTTTCTCTCTATTCCAGATATGTTGTAAATGCTTTTGTTGAACTTTTTTCTTTTGTGTTAGATTTTATATTGCCATTATATAATTATGTTCATACTGCCACTATTAAATTCAAAAAATCATTTCCTAATTTTTGAATTTGTTTCTCATGAGATATCTTTATTGTTCTACACGGTTGTCAGAAAAAAGTCAATTATATGTTTAATTCCCTTGTTCTTATTAAATGTTTTTCACATCTTATTATCTTCTATGTGGTAAAAACAAACTTATTAGCAGACTTATACATGTGTTTTTAGTTGTAGATCAAATAAATGGACTTTGTGCATTGGTCAATCTTCTTAATTTCTTTTGCGACAATTTGCTGCTTATCTTCACTAATTGAGATTTGAAAATTTAATTTGTTGATGCATTTGATAACATAAGTAGTCATTACACTTAAATGAAAAAAAAAAGGTTTGACTTGACTTGTTACTTCTAACACGTAAAATTCATACAATACAAAAGATATGATTCTTTTCCAGCTGTTTTTTGTTGTTGACGGTATAAGCCTGGCTGTGCAGAAGTGGGTTTATCGAATGTTGGTAACCCCAGAAGGCAAAGTTTAAATCGGTAGACATAAAATCATCTCAAAAACAAACAAAATAAAGCCAAGCGGAAACAAAACTTTAACCCTGATCTACGTCAAAGCCGACAAAAGTTTGTGTCTATTGATTTTGAAGTTTTAAATATTCAATTCACTCGAGAAATGTTTAAAAGATAATGTCGCTGTCAAATATGTATTTTAAGAAAAGTTTATATTGGAGGAAATCATAATCTCGCATATAACCTTGTGACGTCCCGTTTTAAATCTTGGTATGCCTGGTATATGCAGGATGAATCAAATTAAAAAAAAATAAGGTAAGCTATATTCATATGTGTCATTAATTCTTTTCTTTCCTTGGTTTTCGTTGCATTGTTACTTAGATAATATATGTTTTCATTTTGTCAAAAAGTCATACATGTATGCTTTACATTGAATCTTCGTTCTGTTTTTTATAGTGCAACCGTAATGTATACTCCTCAGGTGGCACTAAGGTGGCGTTTAAAAATGATTTTAATGAGTTTGCAAGTCGTTTTCATTGAACTTTTGTGTGTGTGTGTGTTTTCGCAAACTAGAGGTCGGAAGTGGTCTCCTACAGAACCTAGATGGCCAATTTATCCTGCAGGAAACTCAGTTGTATCTGCCTCCATCTTCAATTGTTAACAGAAGCAGAGGTACCTATGGGGTATCCGAATGTCAAAAGTCCGAAAGGGCAGAGACTAAACCAGTAAACACCAAAAAGAACGGGACAAAAACAGACAACATGTAAAACATGGAAACACAAAATAACTCAATATCAATCAACAACGCGAACTCCAGTCGAAACAAGAGTAAACTCAGGTGCTCCGGAAAAGAAAGCAGTTCCTGCTTGCTAAAGCACACCCGTCGCATTGCCAATATTCCATTCAGCGTGTCAACTCCGGTAAAGGAAGACAAAACAAAGACAGTATAGGAACAGAATTCAAAAATAGAAATTAACATTCTTCGAGCAAAAAAGTTAACATTGCGAATTGGTATTTTACCTTTGAAACCAATATGAAAGATATCGTTAGCTTCAGTGAGTTTTTTTTTATAGATAACTAGGCTGTGATAGTATTTATCATCCATTTGCTGCAGTTTTATTATTATACGTGGTGTATAAATTTTCATGTGCAGCCTTGATAAACGAAATTTGATATTCTACTATTTTTTTTATTAAACAATGATGTGTATGCTGCATTCATCAGAACCATAAATGTACGAATTCACAAAGTTATCAATTTTCACCAAACCACGAAAATTGGTACCCACGAGAATAAATGAATCCAAAGTATATTTTTTTTATTTCAGGCTAAGAGTTTCATGTTATGAGTTTATAATAAAAATATACACCACAGTAGCAACACGTACATATATAAACAGGTAAGTTTAGGAAACCATTAGGGTTATAATATAATGTTGAAGAAATACTTCAAACATAGCGCCCTTTCGCAAACTGTATTTACTTTAGAAAATGTATGTTTGTTTATTAGCATTCGATTAATCATCCGATTATACCTTGTAAAGTACGGTTTTAAATCTCGGTATAAGAAAACTTTTTTAATCTATACCAATATATAAAAAGAGATTATATGGGACGCAGTCCCACATATGTAGAAACTTCCCAAAACTAATGGTTTGTTTTTTCTTCCAAACCGGATATGCCGAGTGCGCGCAAGCGCACTAGGCACGAATTTCTATGGGGCCAGAAATTCGATGCTTTTCTTGGAATAAATTTTAAAATTGACAGATTTAATAACCACAGTTAAATTTCTTTTTAAAATAGACAGGAGAATACGGATGGAAAGTCAAAACTAACACTTTAAATATATTTTTCAAGGAAACTCTCGTTGTCAAAGAGATGCAATGATCTCGCCAAGTTCTCGCGAGAATGGTCATTGTGAACAGGTGCGTTGTTAGGAACAATCTGTTTACCAAATTGAATTTATGGCGATGTTTAAACAATAACAATAAAAGATATATAAAGCTTTACAACACTGAATAGTAAAAAAGAAGGTCTTACCTTAGGCTTAGCTGATCATGGAGATTTTTTAATCAATCCTGTGCATGTTTTTTTCCAAAATCCTGATTGAAACAAGTCGTCATTTTCTGCCAGGTTTTTATATCGATCTTCTCCACCCAATACTTCTAAAAATATATATTGGTATACAGAAAATCACCCAAAACCTGACAGAGAAAAGGTTGCTTTGTTTACTTCTGCAAAATTCTGCTGAGGCGCGAAATACTCTGACCTGGAAATGACGTCATGGATAACGTAACACCAAAAGAAGGCTATTTCGTCCCGTCAACGTCATCCTATTATATTTTGAAACTATTTCAGAATGTTACAAATATTTGTAATTTGCACAAATAATTCGAGATTTGTAATTATTAGTTATTGATCAATTAATGACATTTTTGGCAACTATTTTCTAAAGCTGCGTCCCATTTTAGGTTGCACCTATTATCATATTATGGGACGCAGTCCCATATATGTAGAAACTTCCCAAAACTAATGGTTTGGTTTTTTTTCCACACCGGATATGCCGAGTGCGCGCAAGCGCACTAGGCACGAATTTCTATGGGGCCAGAAATTCGATGCCTTTTTTGGAATAAATTTTAAAATTGACAGATTTAATAACCACAGTTAAAAGAATTCTTTTTAATATAGAAAGAAGTATAGGGATGGAAAGTCAAAACTAACCCTCTAAATATATTTTTCACGGAAACTCTCGTTGTCAAAGAGATGAAATGATCTCGCCAAGTTCTCCCGAGAATGGTCATTGTAAACAGGTGCGTTACTAGGAACAATCGTGATTGTTTACTATTGTAATTTAACCAATTTATGTTTATGCCGGTGTTTAAGACAATAACAATAAATGATAAAACTTAACAATTTACTGCTTAGTAAAAAAGATGGTCTTACCTTAGGCTTAATTGATCATGGAATTTTTTTATCAATCCTGTGCATTACAGTGCATATTCCAGTGTTTTTTTCCCCAAAATCCTGATTGAAACAAGTCGTCATTTTCTGCCAGGTTTTTATATAAATTTTCTCCACCCAATACTTCTAAATAGATATATTGGTTTCCAGAAAATTACCCAAAATGATTTAAATCTGGCAGAAAAAATGTTGCTGTGTTTACTTCTGCTGGAGCGCGAAATACTGTGACCAGGAAATGACGTCATGCATAACGTAACACCGAAAGAAGGTTATTTCGTCCCGTCAACGTCATCCTATTACATTTTGATACTTTTTTAGAATGTTACAAATATTTTGTAATTTGCACAAATAATTCGATATTTTTAATTTATATTAGTTATTGATCAATGTCATTATGAAATTTTGACAACTATTTTCTAAAGCTGCGTCCCATTTTAGGTTGCACCTATTATCATATTAATTATAATTTTATCAATGTTCGTAATCTGGATTGTAATACATGTATAACAATTTCACAACTTATTCGATGTACCTGGGCTTCCAATTTTGTTTTTGATGTTTGATCCGACGGCGTTTTGTATAGGTGTTTCAAAAGATATTGTTAGTTAAACAAAATGTTTAATTGCTTAAGCATTCCTCCAACCCAACACAGTTTCTAAAATGTATGTATAGTTACAAAGTCAATTTCAATTCTTTTCTTCGTGGTATTTTGTGATTGATAAATAAATGGATGGTGAAGCCACATTTAAAAGGTAAAAACTAAATAAGAAATATAAATAAATAAAACCTTTAAAACAACTAAAACAAGAATGCCCAAATTTTGGACATAAAGTCTTTTTTCAGGGGCTGAAAATTAAAAAGATGTTGACACATCGACTGACGAGGACAGAATGACAAAAAATTGACTCGAAGAACATCACGTGGTATCTAAATCCTGAACCTGATGACTAATTTATAAAAATTAAGAAAAGGTCTGTCTTTTTACATTTATACAAAAGGGTTGAAAAGTGCTTAAATAAATTATTATTCTTTGCTCAAGAAACTGTCTTTGCTTTTCGCCGGTGCATGTTTCAAGGAGAACGGTTACCTGCATATCCTGGACGCTATGGTTTGGCAATCAAAAGTGCTGGCCGACTGGGCAATCGTCGCATTTGAGAACACTTCTTCTGTGTTCAGCAAATCTCTCACCCAGTCTACGATAGGTTTCTCTTAAGTAAATTTTAAGGCACTTAGCACAGCGGATGGCGTAAATGACATTTTTGGAGATGCAGGTATAACCGTTCTTCAACTTGAAAGTGTTGGAGGGTCCAACTATCTCTTCAGTCTCCCAGGTAAAGGCACATGTGACACAGATGGATCGACCACAACCCCTGGTGCCTGAAAAGTCAGAGCGAGGACGTCTCTTGGATTTGTCAAATGAACTGGAGACAAGATGTTGCCTCAAACTCTTGCCTTTGCGAAAAGCAGTCAGGGGTGGCGAGTCGAACACTGTCGACATGTGTTCGTCCTTCAAGACGATGGACTTGAAATTCCGCAACAGAATGTTCCGTATAACGATGTTACATGTATGAGGATGGTATGTAAGTACCAAAGGTATACGGTCATTATTGCGTCTTGACCTGGGCTCCAAAGCCTTGGATCGTGTCATCCGGGAAACTGAGTCGATAGCTTTATCCAAGATGTTGTTAGGATATCCCCTTTTGACAAAGAATGATTTCATAGTGCTGCTTTGAACTTTAAAATCATCCTCATTGCTGCAAATACGTTTAAGTCTCAGAAATTGACACCTAGGAATGGCATTTTTGCAGCTCTGGGGATGACAGAATTGATAGTGCAACAAACAAACCAATGTATCAACATCCCAAATATGAGAAAATTGACAGCAACTGTGCCTGCCTCGTTTTAGGTAATACTTAGTTTTACATAGTTATTTACCCTTACCCAAACGTTTTATGTGATTTATTATATAATTTAAAATGTTCAAATCTGTTTATATAAACATTTTCCAGGTTGTTAGTTATGGGAGAGTCGACTACTAATTGTGTAATCTGCATTGCACGCAAGAATTTCAACCCAGCAGTTATTTATTGTCACGACTGTTCCAAGCAACTTTGTTATTCAGAAACCATGATACCATTTCTATAGCCGACTATCAGAAACTACCGAGCGAAATTATACAGATCAGCGACATCTGCCCGGAACACGATAACAAGTACGTTATGTATTGCCATAACCACTTACAACCATGCTGTAGAAGCTGTATAGTAGGGAATTACAAGACATTCTTATAGCCGACTATCAAAAGCTACCAGCGACATCTGTCCGAAACACGATGACAAGTACGTTATGTATTGCCAGAACCACCTACAACCCTGCTGCTGAAGCTGCGTAGTAGGGTATCATAAGACACGTTAAGATTTAGCTAGCCTGGAAGACGTCGTCGAGAATTACAAATCGTCTCCAGCTCTACAAAACCTTGAAGCTTCATAGAAAAAAATCCATCGAAAACTTAAAAAGAGTCAAATCAGATCACATAAATAATTTGAAAACAATTGAAGAAGAAGTACTAGTTCAACATTATCTGGATGAAATAGAAATCATCCGTCGTAAAATAAATAAACAGCATGATATCTTACAGGATAACATTAAGGCAGACCTAAAACAAAAAGAGGAGAGAACCAGAAATACAATTTCAGACACACTGACCTCGCTATGCAAAGACGAAACATTTATTGATGACAATCTCCAAACTTTAACCAATGTGAGAAAATCCGATTTACAGGCGTCTCTGTATTCTTCAAAGCTGGAAAGTCAAATACATGCCATAGAAAATCGTCTTCTAGAATTCAGTAGAGACTTTTAGGATCCACGTTGAATTCAAATCTTCATTGAAAAGATAAACCGACCAAATCAATCGTTTCGGAGAAGTAGAAATCAGCACCACTACACCATCTTCTGTAGTCCTGAGTAGGAAAATGGAGGAGGTTGCCCAAGATATTAAGAATAGTTAATACCGATGAAAGTTAGTATCAAAACACCTGGCCGTCTAATCGACGTTACAAAGGTCAATGGTACAACTCTGGCAGTCTCTTGTTATGGTTCTGGTATCCACGTCATTGATATCAATCAAAGAAAATTCAACAAGTCATTACTGAGAGGTCAAACGGTATATGGTATAACAGTCCGTGACGGGGATCATATTATTTATTGCCAGGAAGGAACCGGAGTCCACATGGTCCGAATCAGTGATGGAGCCATGCCATATATTATTAGGGAGAAGATACCCTCGTTTTGTTACGTTACATCCTTTGGTGATACTGTTATACATACCAACTAACACCGTGACATGCCTTGATATCAACGGAAAAAAGAAATGGACGTTTAAAAATGCAAGTGTTCTCCGCTGACCACGTGGTATTACTACAGACAGGAACGGGAACCTGTATGTAGCGGGACGTAACTCTTACAATATAGTTATTTTCTCTGCCGATGGACAGAAACATAAAGAAGTCAAATGTGGACTAAATTATTTTTTATTCTATTGATTATGACAAAGTCAATGACACACTTTTAGTCGCTCAGTTGACTGGTGGCAACGCTGTAATAATGAATCAAATTAAGACAAGGCCATATTACTAGTAATGATTGACCATTTTGTATCGTTGTTCTATACCTTTTATAATCGCATATATATGTTTAATCTTCTGAATTTTCTGTGCTTACTTTTAGATAGCCTTACTATTATGTTTATACTGCCAATAATAAAATCAACAAGTTTATTACATAATGTAACTTTTCATCAATATTAACTGATTGACATGTTTTGTCTAACACTGTTGCTAGAAAAAAACAATTAATAACATGTTACCAAACATATTCATGTATTCTTTTTTAAGTTAAGTCTGCTTTTTGACATCTGAATTCTGTTTATTTGTTAATCAATTTATAATCTGTCACAAACTGCTCTTTAGCATATGTTTGCTGATATACCTAATACCTTCATAAACTTTTATCTCATGTATGTAGCAATGTACCATTAATAAAACTCTGTTTTCATTCAGATATTTTCTCCTGCTTTTGATGTTATCTTTATCCTGTACCTATTTTCTAATAATGTTTTGCGCCAATGATATGTTATTAATCAAAATAAAAAACGTTCCCGTCAATAAATGAAGCAAATGTGTACCAAAGGGATAATCAACATCATTAAACCGTAAAGACAAACTTAAGACAAAACCGGTGGACAAAAATCATCATACGAAACAAATCACACAACAACATTAAACACACACGCACACATAACAAGAAACCGCATTCAGCAACGTGAACTCAAATCGAAACGAGAGCGAACTCAGGTACTCCGGAAGAGTAAGTAGTTCTTGTTTGCTATAGCACACCCGTCACGTTGCCAAAGATCGATTTTGTGTTGGTCAAATCCGGAAAGGATGACATTATCAAACTCTATGTCAAACCAACATCTGTGCTCATCTGAGAGAAAGAAATCCCGTATTTGTACATGTATACAAGCACATGATGTCTTCCGTAAAATTTCTTGAGTAACGCACCCCTGTATTAACAATTTGCTTGTCAATCGTGTAGCTCTATCAATAAATACCTCGCCTTATGCACGTTTTGTTTATTCAATAATCCTCAGAGGCGATCTACCCAAACATTTAGAAATGCAAACACTTTACGAACACGAGGGTAGAACCAAAAAAAACCCCCAAAACTGGAACTGGAACAAATTTTGACGACAATCTATTCCCGTGATAGAAAAATTTATACGACCATTTTATGCTTTAATATGGTCAGGAGTGGACTAATCTCGGGGAAATTAAAATCCTCCTTCTACGCTAATAAACAATAATGTTCGATATCATGATACAAATCCATGATATCAAACCTTTATTGTTTTATGCTCTTCATACTTATATACCTGTAGTGTTGGACTTTCTCAAACCTACAAGTCTCAACGAATGTATGTGAAAGTACATGTACATAATGAAAAATAATAAGATGTGGAATAAGCGTACGCTACACATCCTACAATATAAAGAGCAAATGGAAAATCCACAATGTTTGGAATAAAATATCCTGAGCAAGTATGACATTTTGTGGAAGTCATCCCCCTTTGACTGATAAAATAGAATCCTGATCCGCCAATTGTGTTATCACTCCTTCAATTCTCAACTTGACAGACGTTAGTGAAATTTAAACATAGTACTTGTGTAGGGGTGCGGGTGTAGGTTATCATCGAGTTAGAGTTCCCCCTTGTATGATGCCTTCAGCTAGTACTGTATGACTATTTTTGCTGGAGCAACTCGTATGCACTATTAAACGTTATACAGTACCAATCAGAGGACTCCAAACAGTTGTCTAATTTTATAGATGTGTTATTGAAATTCTGGCAAGACATTCTTTTAAATGCGTCGCCACAAAATATCTTTTTATTGTTATGGGAAAAATCTTTCTATATAATTTTATTTAACCAATTTTTGTTCTTCATCACAAATCAGATTCACGAACATTAGTGAAATTTAAACATAGTACTTGCATAAAAGTGTAGGTGATCATCGAGTTTGAGTTCCCCCTTGAATATTTGATGCCTTTACCAAATACTTAATGACATGTAAACATCCGCTTCAGAATGAAGAGGGTAAGATAAAATTATAAATTTCAACTCCAGGTAAAATAACATTTTTTTCATGTTTTTGGCCTATGGAATGAAAACTGTAGCAGATAGAGAAAAGCTGTTGCTTGCTTAAATATTCAGCTCATTTAGCTCTACAAAAGTCCCCATCGGGTTGAAGTAGTCTGATGACCCCTTATAGGGGTTATGGCCCCTAAAATAACGTTTTTCATGTTCGGGGTCTAGATAGAGAAAAGCTTTTGCTTTTCTCTATCTACTATAGTTTCATTTTGTGGCTTTTCTCTATCTATTATAGTTCATTCCGTAGGCACCAAACATGAAAAACCATGTTTTCATGTTATTACATTACGGAATGAAAGCTATAATAGATAGAGAAAAGCTGTTGCTTGTCAGCTCATTTAGCTCTACAAAAGTCTTTATAGGGTTGACATCAAGACCAGGTGAGCGATTCAGGCTCCTGGGAGCCTCTTGTTTGTTTTGTTCCGGCCATATTTTAAAGTCATCGCGACAAAATATTGTTCTTATCACCATTTCTTTATATGGCAGAAATCCATCTTCGGAATATTATAGAAAAGAAGAAAATGAGATGTGGAATAGGTGTACGCGACACATTTACAATATAAACGTACATTTAAAACATCCACAATGGAAAACAGCCAGCATCCTTCAATGTTACCAACGGTCGCTGCTCGCTGATTTTCAATTGACCCCTGGATTGAAAACAAACTACATATGATTCAAGCCCAATCCTAAAGTGCAATGAAAGACCCTCTTCTTGACAAAAAACAATTAACATAAATTCGACTACATACAAACATAAGCTTTGATAAAGATTCCTGGCTTAGGACAGGCATATTAAAATGTGGCGGGTTTAAACTTTTTTTGGCGCCAACCTTCCCCATATTGAAAACGCATAGACGCATAGACGCATTTTAGTTTTGTGGCGACACTTTTAAAAGAATGTCTTGCCAGAATTTGAGCACAAAACAAATTATCACACAGTTAAAAATCAAATCGATAGAAGTTCAATTCAACAAAAGAGCATCTGTGACAAAAGTTCAATAATTAATTCACGGGACGTAGAGAAACTCTCTTAAAAACACTCGAAGTTACTGACAGCTGGCTAAGAAGCATCCATCGACTAATATAAAAAAAATAAGTATGTCAATTTTAAGTCCGACACAACACGTCAAATAATTCATGATTTGATGATGCATCATCACTCGAAACCGACAGACTTGACCGCTGTAATGCTTAAAAATGACAAACGATTCATTGTTTTCTTAAGCTCTACTATCTTACTTTTTTTCATCACAATCAAATTTAGGCAATTTGAAAATGAGTAATTAATATTTGTGTCTTTAAACCTAATTTGGGTAAAACTGAAAATGATGTGGCCATTGATTTAATCATCCAGTCTTAATAAAATTCAGTAAGATAATGCAATTATCACAAACTGTATTCGCTTTAGAAATGTCTTTGTTTGAATAGTGAGATATAGTTTATTATCCGGTTACCCCGTGACCCACCGATTTAATATCTCGTTATGTCTGGTATATACATGCTGTACTAACGTGAATGTACAGTAAGTAAAGTTATTTCATTTGTGTCATTTAAACTGTCGTTTGCTAGTAGTTAATAAGTGTGCTTGCATGTGTTTGTTAAGTTGATGCATGATTAATTCAGTGATATAACCAGGGGGGTGTGATTCGGCGCTTTCGAAAAAAAATGTGCTTTATAGTGAGTCTAAGTGTTTTCTTTATTTTTCATATATACGGCGTTTCAACTTTCATTCGGAATTATGTATATCAGATAGGAGAAAACATTCAAACCACAACAATCTAAAGAATTTATTTTAAAAAATACTGTTAGTTGCATCATACCAATAATATTCCTACATTTAAAACTATTTATGGTTTAGTTAAAACTTTGGTGGAACTTTACCAATGCAAATCAAAGGCACTTTACTCGAAAATTAAAACTCTTTAAGTATACCAGTGATGATACGCCTGGTGAGCGTTACGTCTATTCAGGACTCATCAGAGGCGATCTACTCGAAAAATTATAAATCTTTAAAAATACAAGTGATGATGCGTCTTTTGAACCTAAGACAAAAGCACTAAGGAACACTCTTGAGAACACTCACAATTACTAACATCTGGCTAAGTAGCATTTATTGAACATAATTATATTGATGGTAAAAAAGCTTAAATAAGATAGAAAATATTCGTCACAAAATAAACAAACAACTCGATATCTTACAGGATAACATTAAAGCAGACCTGAAACAAAAAGAGGAGAAACAAGAAATACAGTTCCAGACACCTTGACCTCGTTCGACAAGGACGAAACATTTATTGATAACAATATCCAGACGTTAACCAATGTAAGAAAATACGCATCCGACTTACAGGCGTTTCTGTATTCTTCAAAGTTGAGAAGCCAAGTGCTAACCACAGAAAAACGTCTTTTGGAACTCAGTATGGATACGTTAAAGATTGACGTTGAATCCGAATCTTCCTTGGAAAAACTTACAGACCAAGTACAACATTTTGATAAAGGAAAAGTTAGCACAACACAATCTTCAGTCTTCCTAAGTAGGAGAGAGGAGAAAGAAGCCCTACTTACGATATCTAGACCCCAGAACAGACATATAAAGGATATCAGCCTGACTGTAGATATCACTCTTGATAACATCCGTTCCCAATGTTTAGGTTGTTGTATACTTACCGACGGGAGAATGGTTTTTACAAACTCTGATTGTAAGGTTGTGCGGATAATCAATACAAATGGAACAGAAGCAGACTGTATCAAAACACCAAACAGTCCATACGACGTTACACAAGTCAATGATACAACGTTAGCTGTCTCCTGTCCCTTTTCTGGTATCCAACTCATAGATATAGAACGAAGACAAGTTACCAATACACTACTAACAGGTCATTCGGTACATGGTATAACATTCCGCGACGATGATCATCTTATATATTGTGAGATCGGTGTCGGAGTCCGCATGATCAACATCAAAGATGGAGCCGTTACATGTATAGTCGATGAAAGCCTGCCTTGGTATTGCTATGTTACCTCGTTTGGTGATTTTGTTATACACACCAACTGGAAAACAAATACCGTGACATGTCATGATATCAATGGTGAGAAGAAATGGTCGTTTACAGATGAAAGTGTTCTCCGTCGACCACATGGTATATCTACAGACAAGAACGGAAACGTCTACGTCATGGGACGTGGCTCTGGCAATGTAGTAATAATTTCTGCCGATGGACAGAAAAATAGAGAAATCAAATGCGAACTTAATGATATGTATTCTCTTGATTATGATAAAGTCAAGGACAAACTTTTAGTCGCAAATCTAAAAAGAAAAGCTGTACTTATGAAACAAAATCTATGAGACGAGAATGTGCTTTTACTGAACATATTGTATCCCTATATTCCAGACATATTATAAACGCTTTTTTTGAATTTTCTCTTTTGTGGTGATTTTTAAATTGCTATACTATGATTATGTTTTGCTGCCAATAATAAATTCAACAAATTCATTTAATAATGCCGGCTATGAGCTTCCGTATTCCTAAAATAATGTATTCTTTGCCAAATTAAGAGATAAAAAATGTTTGACTTATTCAGGTGTCAAAGGAAAATCAATAATTTGTGGAATATTTATATTCTTATACACTTATTCCACATATAATTATCTTTTATGAGGTATTTGAAAAACAAACCGGTTTGTAGTCTACTTTAGAGAACTTGTTGCATTGGTTAATTTGTTATTCTTTGACAATTTGCTCCTTATCTTCTCTTATTGAGGTTTGAAATTTGAATTGGTTGATGAGTATAATATATCTATAACATATGCAGTCATTTCCCCCAAATGAAAAGATTAGTTTCGACTTGACGCATTAACTTAAACGCGTAAATTCATACAATACAAAAGAAATGTTTGTTTCCAGCTGTTTTTGTTGAAGGTATAAGAATCAAAGAGGCACCAAATGACCCATTCGAGTGTCAAAGGTCTGAAAAGGCGACGACAAAACCGGTAAACATGGAAAAGAACAGCACGAGGAAACACAAAACACAAAATCAACCGTACAGAAATCAACAACGCAAGTCGAAACAAGAGTGAACTCGGGTGCTCCGGAAGAGTAAGCAGTTCCTGTCTGCTATAGCACACCCGTCGTGCTGCCAATTTCCAATTCGGGGTGTCAAATCCGGTAAAGGAAAACTAAACAAAAATCCCATGACAAACCAACATCTGCACTCATCTGAGAGATAGAAATGTCATATTTATCTAAGCCCTGACTATCGAAGAAGTGGGGTTATCGAATGCCGTAGCTCCGAAAAGGCAAAGACAAAATCGGTAGAAATAAAGTAACCGCAAAACAAAACCAAAGAAAAACATACAAAAACCAAAATTACTACCAAACCGCATTCAGCAACGTCAACTCAAGTCGAAATCCAAGTAAACCCAGGTACTCCGGAAGAGTAATAAATTCCTACTTGATATTGCAATCCTGTCATGCAGTCAACAATCGATTTAATTTGGGTTAAATTCAATAAAGGACGGCAAAACCAAACACTGTGTCAAACCAACATCTGTTTTTATCTGAGATATAGAAATCCCATATTTCTATACAAAACAGCTACCTTTGCTACTTAAATATGTAAGGCTGGGATGTGTATTGAATTCGAAAAATTCTACCTATACAGATCAAAAATCAGTTCTTTTTTTATGAGTTAATTTGCTACAATATATCTTGATATACTCTTTTTTTATTAATTAGATCGAGCGATTTTGCCTTTGACCAGTGTTATTTCATTACTTAAGTCTTACATACTTTTTTTCTAATATTTGTACAAAATTATACAAATTGAACAACAGGTATACAGGTTAACATAATCTGAATTTCTTTACTCCGTTGGTTGTTAAGGAGTACACTTAACACAAAAGTAAAAGCAGCGAGTTAATGTCTGAGTTTCAATTTGAAATATAAGTACATAAAATATTTTCTTATATAATAAGATGTAATGTGATTTTCTAATAAGTGTACACGACACAACCTACATAAATAAGCAACAATATAATCATACACAATGGAAAAAAGCCAGCAGCGGTATATGTTGTGACTTGGCTTCTTGTCGTGTTGTGAATAGCCGAACTATAATTGTTTTGGGTTACTGAAACTGTTGTCTGCCCTTATATTAAAGTTGTAAGTTAACACACAAACAAAGACATATCTAAGAAACAGAGGTATATCAATGAAGCATCCGAATTTCAAAATCCGAAAGGGCAAGGACAAAACAAGTAAAACAATCAACAACGTGGACTCGAGTCTTGATAAATGAACTCAGCTGCTCTGTAACAGATAGCAGTTCTTGATTGCTATAGAACACCAGTTAGGCTTCTAATGGACAATTCAGCGTGTCAAATCCGGATAAGAAGAACAGAATAGAGTCCTACGACAAACCAACATCTGACCCCCTCATTTTAGAGATAGAAATCGCATATTTGACTATTAGAGCATGATGTCTTCGATACAATTTCTTCAGTGAACACTACAACTGAAAAGCAACGTATTTTTTTGATAGACACGACGCTCTATAAAGGACATTGATGTTTTCCCACAAACTCACGAATAACGAATCAATTGTTATTCTATAAGCAGGAGCGAATTGCATGTTAATATTAAGTTTTTGGGATATACGAGATTGAGAAAGTCACCAAATCGAGATTAGTTCAATGAAAGAACATTATCAATGTAACGGAAAATAAGATTAAAATAATGGGCTAGTCTACGATCTTTTTTGTTTAAAAGTGACTGTAAGAAGTCTGCTTCATATGAATGAGGGAATAAACATAAGTTCTAGATAAGAAATAAAAAAAGTTTGAAATTTGACATTAAATGGTATTCATTCTTTTGTATTGATCTACATACTAAACAGCTAAGCCCTAGACCAAAGAGCAAAACGTTATAACCTGGACACAATATTTTCTGTTGTTAACTTGACATTGAGGTCATCAAAGGTCATAGCTCAATGTATGATAAACATCGTCTAGTGCTGACCAACCGACATAACAAATTTAAGGCCTGTGACGAAAAAGTTATGACCCGGGCAAAAAAATTACGAAAAACGAAAATTGTATTTCCCAGATGAACACAGATGCTGGTTTGGCATAGAGGTTGAGTATTTTTAAGGTTTAGTTCTTTTTCCGGAATTGACCCACTGGAAACGTGACGGGTGACTTATAGTTAGCGTAAATAGTTAACTCTAACGAATCCATTACTCGCTTCGAGTTCACATTGCTGATTATGTTTTTCATATGTTGCGTTCTTTTTATGTTGTGATGATTTTATGTCAACCGTTTTGGCCTTTTTCGAACTTACGCCATTCGTTTGTGCTATTGGTACACCTTTGCTTTTTGTCTACGACTGGAAAAATCTTCTTAAATAAAGACACATTCAACCAAAAATTAGAACATCTGTTTGTATCAATGTTATTTGGTTTACTAATAAAATATTGTTTACACTAATGTACGGTATAAGACTTAAGGTATTGAACAAGATACAAAAATTGCAACACATCTAAGACAATACTGTGCATATCGAACAGAACAGATTATTAGTGCTGGTATTTGAAACGAAGTGCATCAGTGTACAAACAAAATTAATTCACTACAGTTAGTTAGTTAGTTATTTATTGCTTTACTCCCAAGCAGCATGATTTCGGCTATATCCAGGAGATGAATATGAAAGTGGTGATACAATGAACATGTTGAGGAAATGGGGACACAATGCCAATCTGGCAGGAGAGTTTTGACTGCCACTGGTAAAAGGAGTGATGGGTAGAGACGGGAAATTTTGCCTCCTGCATGGGGATCCTACGGGTCCTACTCTTACCGAGACCTGCAGTAGGGTTTTTTAACGTGCAAGGAACGTGACATTTTCCCAACACGGTGCAACACTATGGTTTGCGGTCAGGTTTTCCGCATTCGCCTGACGACCCCGCATCTCTCGATGTCAGGGCTGCCCAATTCAACCACCTGGGGCACACATCCAGGTCGCTTTGTGGGCAAAGCGGCCTGACCCGATGTCAGGTTTCTGAGCGCTCTTTAGTGGACTTTTACCGACAAGCTTAGCGCTGCTGCGGGCCTATTCGTCACCCGGAACCCGCACGGGTCAAATTCACTACAGAGCTATTAATATCAACCCTGTAATAATTCAAAAAGAAAACTACGTAAGATTATTGAGGATGCGTACTAGGTGTGTTAAAACAACTACATGCCAGACTCGAACCCAAAATGCCAGTCTAGATCAAATCTATAGGGTTAGTTTACACGAGCTTGTCAATTTTGCTATATTTTATACAAAGTTCTTTAAGTGCAATCACCTCCTTTATTTAATGCATTAGTTTAAAAAAAAATTCCGAAAAGCAGTAGCGAACACTTAAATCGTTTTCAAGAGGACTATAATATATGCAAACCATATATATCTAGAAATAGTGTTTTGGTTTAAATAAATAAAAAGCGAAATATCTTTTTCAATAAAATTAGTTATTAGGATTCGGAAACAAGTCTAAGTCTTATGTTTATCCGTATCCTGTGTACAACATTGGGTTTCAATAACAACAAACTTGAACGTTGTAATATCGGTATAAGTATTCATTCAACTTTTTATACTTTATAGTAGAGTGACGGAATGTCAATTTTGAAAAATTAAAATGACCCATCTGTCACATGGATTTTGAAAAGCTGTTTGATAAGCAAAATCATTCTTCTTTCAGGAAATGAATGTCGTCGCCATAATATTTGGTGCCATCATGTCAAAAATCAAGGTCAAAGGTCATGAGTGGAAAACGTTCCATGAAGTACAGAATAGTTAAAACGCGTTAAAATCTTAAAATAGGGAAACAAAATGAAAGCAACACCAAAAACGCTTAATATAAAGAACTATAAAGCTATTAAAAAATGTTTCAAATGACAGACACAGACGCCACATCCGGTCTGCTAAAATTGTATGTAAAAAGATTGTTTTTTGATACAAAAATAGTTTTTATTTATATTTTATTGACATTTTAGTTTTGTTTTTGTTCACATGATTAGCTGTGTTACCCAGCTTCACTATGGCAAATGATTTTACGGATCTTCATTCACGTATTTTGAGATCTGATCGAGTTTCCGTCACAGGTCAAGTTGCATAAAAAATAAAAATCGAATATATATTGAGAAATTTTTGAAATATTCCATTCAGGATGGCAAAACAAAATAGGATAGTTTAAAATTAAGTATAATAAGGGTTTATTTCACTATTCACGTGTTATGCAAATGGTTTACACTCCTCCCATTTCAGAAATTTTGAACATGCAGCACACATGAATCTATGCTATTTATCTCGTACACGTATATATATCTGACTACATTAGTGTGTCAAGAACGGCAATTACCCCTTAAACAACACTTTAGAGAATCTGATTCTTCAGGCACCTCAACTGCATCAGTTGTAACAACAGTTTGGTGATAGCGACAGTTTTTCCTCATTTTGACAAAGACACAAACATGTGCACGAAAGATTCTAGCTGTTCCTTACAGACACATTTAGTAACACAACATTTTTACAACTGCATAAACAAATCAAGTATCTTAAATAGACTGCAGTGATTATTAAATCGAAAATAACAGGTTCAAAGTTTTATATTAGAAACTCTGGTTATATAAAACTGCAAAAAATCCTTTCTTTTTATAATAGCGTCATGAATGGTGATCGTTTGCTAAGGGAGTCGGATTTGCAAAACGATCCGGATTCGTTTTCATTGCGTTATACAAGGCCTTTTTGAAACAAAAAGTCGTGATGTCGAGTTACAACCACTAAGAGCATGTGCAAAAGGCAAAATCTGAACAACAGTTGATGGAAGATATACCAGAGTGAATGAAATAATAAACCTTCTGCTATCTACATGATCTATAGAATTTTAAAATAGCTCGGTTTGAAACCAGTCAGTTAGTCTGCTTACTTCCAAGCATCATGATTTCGGCTATATCAGAGAGATGAACCTAAAATGAACATGAAATGATGATGAAATGGAAGAATTAGGGACACAAAGCCAATTGGGTTGGGAATTGACTGCCATTTCTAAAATGGATGAAAGCTAGGTTTTGATCGGACAATTAAGCTTTGTACATGGGGATCCTGTGGGTCCTACTCTTATCGAGACCTGCATCAGGGTTCTTTTACATGCAAAAAACTGAACATTTTATCCATTTTTTATGACAGGACTGCCCTAATTCAATCACCTGGGACACACATTTCAGTCGCTTTGTGGTCAAAGCGGCCTGACTCGATGTAAGTTTTCCGAGCGCTCTTTAATGTCCCTCTTTACCGACAAGCTTGCGCTCTTGGCCTATTCCCCACCCACACCTTCACATGTGTTTTCCAACTGAATGAAGGAAATGCACACCTAAACAAACTTATTCGTGTTGTCAGATTTAAAAAAAACAACCTTCCTTTTTCACCTCTACTGAAATACATTTCGTCGACTTGTACAAGATGAAAGCTGCCTTTTCGTGATTACAAGACTAAAGAGGACATATGATCGCATACTGTAAACGTGGAATTTTTGGCGTCTTTTTTGTAAATGTTACTGATCTCTCGAGTGTGGGAATAAAATCGCGTTCCATCTGATTACTAATACTTTATACGCTTGAAAAGAAAGCAATCGCGAGGGGGATATTTTTGCGGATAGTTTGAGTTTGCGAATTTAGGGAAATAATCCCCAGACAAAAATTGTCTCGTTAACGATACTCTTCTGCAATTTTCCAAACTCTTCACTTTTTCCCGGATTTTGGAAGTAACTAGCTAAATACAAAGCATTATTTGGAAACTATGGTTATGTTTTTTTCAGTATTATGAAATTTTGTTGGCCGCCTTACTTTGATTTTTTTTAAAAAAGAAACTACCTTTAGGCAACAGAATCGTAAAAAAATGGTTTTAATTTTCTTTTACTTGATTTCTTTTAAAGCTTGATCTACTCTTTGAACCAAAAGACGCAACTTTAACACTGATACATTCCTTATTCATATTTTTTATTATCAAAGTCAAACACACCAACTATTCAAACGCACCCACAGGTTTTTGTTTGTAAACTTCAAAAACAAACTACATTTTTCATAAATACTTGGTTTTCCGACTGTAAATATTGAATAAATTAACAAAAACAACTATAAACTTAGCAAACATAATTTACAAAGGAAATCAGGTTAATATTGTAAAAAAAATGTAAACACAAATGACCTTGGAGTTAGAATTAAATCCATTTCGTTAAAGTTCTGTATATATTCCGAATAAAGTACGTCATCTGCTCGAAAAAAAATCTTGAACTATTCATTATAACTTTAAGTTAAAAGCATTTCTCTAAAATCTAAATCGGCTATTATTTCATTTTTACTTAATACTTCATAGCTATATAACTTTTTGAATGAAAAAGTGCAAGTTCGCTGTGGGAGAAGAGAAAAACTTCAATGTTTTATGCATTTTTTGGCTGTTATTCGGATACAAATTTATCTACAAAAAACTAAAATTTATTTTGTTTACTGCGTCTAAAATCTTAATTAATCCTCATATTTTTGTTTTCTGATCATGAACTCTATAGGTGATCAGAGGAAATATTTTATTGTTAGGTTAGATGGGGTGTAGGAACGTATGTGCCAAGGGGGTACCTTCGAAAAACGTCATTTTAACGTCAGATGGCACCACATTTTTATGCGACGACAAACATTTTTTGGAAGCTCAATAATCAATCTATCATTTTTGACAATCAATTTTCATGTGACAGGTGGGTCATTTAAACTCGAAAACTAAACGACTTTTTCACGTTTCGTCACTCTACTATTATTGTTCGCTGTACAAAACCAGATAGAATTTAAATGTAAACATAAGTTTTGGCAGAAATATTGATAGCTTGATAGTAACTTTAAAACGTTAAATTTTCGCTTTGTATCCACTGTATTAATTATAAGCACCACAGCGATCAAGTGTGTCGGTTCTGTATGGTGATAAAACTCTTAATCATTCATTGTTTTGACGTGGGGTGTCGGATTTAGAACTGATGTATTTGATTCTTTTACATCAATCGATAAATGTTTCTTAGCTAGTTGTCAGTAACTTCGAGTGTTCTCAAGAGAGTTCCTCCTTGTCTTGTTGTTTTCGTACAGCATTTTGTCTTAGGTTCTCTCTTGTTGAATTGAACTTTTGTCGAATGAGTTTTACAGTGTGTTTTATATGTAGCTTTGTGCAAGCTTATCAATAGGGGGAAGGTTGGATCCAAAAAAATAGTTTAACCCCGCCACATTTTATATGTGCCTGTTCTTAGCCAGGAAACTTTGCCAAAGCCTTTGTTTGTCCTTGTCATTCTATGTTAACTGTTTTATGTCAAGAATTGAGTCTTTCGTTGATGATTTAAGGATTGGTTTTGATACTTTTGTATTGTATTATAAGTCTTGGGCCAATGCAAGACGGTAAGCAGTGACCTATGGTCATGTTGAAGACTGCTTGCTGTTTTCCGTTGTGATTTTTTGAATTGCTGTTTGTTTATGTTTGTTGTGTCGCGTACACTTATTCCACATCTCAATATCGTATATAAGTCAACCAGAAACAAAACGTATACTGTATCTTTAACCCTGATTTAGATCAAAGCCGACGTAAAATTTTGTGTATTGATTTTTAAGTTTTAAAAGATCCAACATTCGAGAAATATTTAAAAGTTGTCAAAAATGTATTTACTTAATAAGAGTTTGTATAAGTGATAATCAATAGTCTTATATTTATTACCTCGTGACGTCGTGTTTTAAATATTGGTATGATTGGTATTTGCAGGTTATATTAAATTTAAAACAATATAAGGTGGGTTCTATTTATTTGTGTAATTAAAAAAAAACTTGTCTTTCCTTACTTTTCGTTGCATTGTTATACAGTAAATATGCATTGCTTCATTTTGTCGCCCTTAATGAATCTTTGGTTATTTATATGAATCCCACAAATTAAAGTTGCAATGTTGCTATAATGAACACATTGAGGTAGGTGTAATAAGGTCACAAGTCGTTGTAAATGAATTTAAATGTATGTCGTTTTAAACCAACCAGAGGTCAAAAGTAACCCACAAAAAGACTTAAGATCCCATATCGATCACCCGATGTCCATAAGTTTCCATTGTACATATTTAAAGGACAATATTTAAACAGGAAAACAACACTCTAAGAGCTATATAAATAGTTACATATAACGTAGTTAAATGATATTTTACCAGTTACAAATGTATTCCAATGGTAAAATACTTAGTTTCTGTGAAGTTTTGTTTGAGGAATGGAGGAGGGGCTTGACTGGAATGGTTATCTTCTTTTTAATTGTTTTAAGAATATTGTGATGTTGTTCTCGTACTTTCTTTTAAATTTTTAGTTCAACAATAAGGGCAAGGTGTATCTTTTACAAGTAAAAGTGTCAAGGAAAATATATTTTACAATGCTATTTATTACAATACAAATAATGAGATGTGGAATAAGTGTACGCGACACAGCCCACAATCAAGCGGCAATTCAGAAAAAAACACAATTGACAACAGCCAGCAGCCTTAAACGAGGCCAGTATGCGGGCTCGCAATTTTGCAATTGGCCCATGCTCTAAATGAAATGCATATCATTCAAATACCGTCCTGAAATAGTCATAGATAGAAACCCTTCCCAAACAAGGACCAGAAAACATGAATAGAGACTCAACCTGGATAAATAATGGTATCTATAATCATATTAATTTTAGGGAGTTAAGAAAGAAACTGAGGTTATTACAAAAAAAAAACGTTTACACTACAGTAAGGGACGGACCATTTAGCTTGAAAGAGGGGCTTGGCTAGAATGTTTTTCCGTGCTCGTTTTTAAGGCGTCGCGACAGAATTTTTTTATTAATATTATCATTACATTTTATGTATTTTATAAAGTAGAAATCCTTCATCAGAATATTGTTTCTCTTAACCTCTGCTGCCAAAATATTTTTTTTCATCAAAAATCGTCAAAATATTTTTAGGAAAAAAAAACAAGGCCCCTTCCAGTTAAATGGTCGGTCACACACAGATTTGAACATAATAAAGATAATGTCCTTATCAAAAACTGCATTTGCTGTAGAAAAGTTTATGCTTGAAAATTGTGAAAAAAAAACAGTCTTAAGGATGGTGACAAAATATTATCTTCCCTGTAAATATTTTATATGTTTATTTGAAGCTTGAATAGCTGAAAAAGATGAATGAAATTCCTGTATCTAATTAATAAAAATAAAGCAATTAAGTGCTATTCCACATGATCAGGCAATGTGTTGACCCTCTACATGCCGAACTTATTTTTATATTCAGCAACTATATAATCTCAATATCACATATATATCGAGGATGCCCTTTCTGTCAACAACGCTTCGTTTGCTAAATGGCTTCCTTCAATTTATCCTCAAGAGTTAGAGATTGAAGAATCGAATCTACTTGCTTCATGTCTTTTTCTTGGATTTGCATCTCGAATTGATCTGATTTTTATCCAACATGGTTTCCTATTGACCGGCTTTTATACCAAAGTTATCAGTAAATTCTCGTACGGTATCTAAAAAGTTTTTCTTTCGATATCAGCCATTTGTAGTAAAAGTCTAAATTTTGTAGGATGAAATAATTCGTAACTGTTTTCAAATAGTTTTTGGTTGTTTGTTGTTCTGAGAGGATCACATCACTATTCCTTTTGTTTCAAGCAACCATAGACGATATTGAGATGTGGAATAAGTGTACGCGACACAACAAACATAAACAAACAGCAAGTCAAAAAATCACAACGGATAACAGCAAGCAGTCTTCAACATGATTGTAGGTCACTGCTTACCGTCTTGCATTGGCCCAAGACTTATAATACAATACAAAGTTTCAAAACCAATCCCTAAATCATCAACGAAAGACCCAATTCTTGACATAAAACAGTTAACACAGAATGACAAGGACAAACAAAGCTTTGGCAAAGTTTCCTGGCTTAGGACAGGCACATATAAAATGTGGCGGGGTTAAACTAGTTTTTTGGATCCAACCATCCCCCTATTGATAAGCTTGCACAAAGCATACATATAAAACACACTGTAAAACTCAATCGACAAAAGTTCAATTCAACAAGAGAGAACCTTAGACAAAATACTGTACGAAAACAACAAGACAAGGAGGAACTCTCTTGAGAACACTCGAAGTTACTGACAACTAGCTAAGAAACATTTATCGATTGATGTAAAAGAATCAAATACATCAGTTCTAAATCCGACACCCCACGTCAAAACAATGAATGATTTAGAGTTGTATCACCACACAGAACCGACATACTTGATTGCTGTGGTGCTTATAAATAATACAGTGGATACAAAGTGAAAATTTAACGTTTTAAAGTTACTATCAAGCTATCAATATTTCTGCCAAAACATACCAAATGCAAAGATTTTACTAAAACATTGAATTCGTAACCTTTTTTCAAAAGGTTTTTAAGCCAGTTTTTAATTTCCATAAGGTTGTTTTTGAATTTTTGTGCTTTATAAACTACATTGCTATAAAAATATGTTGTGTTTAGTGTTACTACAAGCTCCTACGATCGCATTGTAAGAGGTAGGTTTTGAGCTATAAAACCTTACTACAAGCTCCTGCGATCGCATTGTAAGAGGTAGGTTTTGAGCTATAAAACCTTACTACGAGCTCCTGCGATCGCATTGTAAGAGGTAGGTTTTGAGCTATGAAACCTTACTACAAGCTCCTGCGATCGCATTGTAAGAGGTAGGTTTTGAGCTATAAAACCTTTTAAAAAGTCATGACCATTTGGATCGGTATGTATACGGTATATGCTTGCCTTATTTAGTCTCTTCTTGGGCATGACATTGGTCATCCCAGTTAGTTGACGTAATTACTTTATTGAAGATATACTTAGTTTTGTGATCTAACAATAGATTGACCTTCTTCAAATCTGTTTATTTAAGCTTTTCTATATTTTATTTTCAGGTTGTTAGTTATGGCGGAGTCAACTTGTGGAATCTGTCGCGGACGGCAAAATCTTAAGGGGAGACGTTACTTTAGTCAACCATCTTACTTTTCAATAAAAATTTGCATGGTTATACCTTTTACCCTGATACACCAGAATATCAAGTCAAAACATAGTGTTGTGGATCGATTTTTAAAGATATTTAACGTTAAAAACGCCGATTTTGGCAGGAAATTTGTATAGACGTAATGGGAAAACACAAAAAAATGTACCAAAATTTTCGATTAACATCGAATAAATTCCAGAAAACATTTTACCTTGCAACAAAAAACTAACATAGTAAAATTCAATAAATTTCGAAAATAATGATATAATTTTTGTACTAGGTCATGGACCATCTTTTTTCAAGAATTGAGCCCAAAGATTTAGAATTGTGTAGAAAAACAGAAAACGTCGACGTCGTGAGTTCAGTATTTGGACGTAAATAGCTTTTAACGTTACGCAAATAAATAACGTTTTTGCTTTGCTGTCATTTTGAAATAGGTATTTTTCTACAGGATGTACTAACATACGAAATAACGTATGAACGGAAATTTTCTTTTGCGTTGCTGATTGTTACAAAAAGACTGGATCATTAAGATAAATATTATTCATAACTGCAACAGATATACATGATTCTAAACATTTCATTCATTTAAATAATTAACAACACGATCAATAACTTTCTTGGATGCTGTCACTCTCGTGGAACCTTGATTGTTTTTCTCAGAAAAAAGAGCCTTAATTCCATCGAAATGGCTTCTTTTGAATGCTAATTTGATATGTGTAATATTAAGCACCACTTTTTATAAGAACCATGCAAAAAGCGATTCATGGGTGGAAAGCCTACACCACTTTATTTCTGATATGTTACTCCTACTAGCACCCTGATTCGATATTTTGTACTCTTTTTCCAATCAAGCGTTGGTCCTGAGAGAAAAAAAAATATATAGAATGCATTGGAAAATAGTAAGAAAGGGAGATAACTCCTAAAACTGTCAATAATTTCAATACAAACCATTGTAACAAAATGGCAAGATTTCTCCCAGGACCAGACAGTTATGAGCAAATTGTTATTTATTTCTTATTTTGTATACTTTGAACTATCTTTTGTTAAAAATAAACCACTGTAGCCTTTTTATCGATGAATCACTTTTCTTCAATTTTGCATGATTATTAGGTGGAGTACTACTTAAGTCCAGATTTTGCCGCCTTTACACACATGACTTTCGACAACACTCTTTTCCTGATTAGCGGCTGGAAAGAGGACACTCGTGTTTGCCAGCTATTAAAGTATTCCAGATAGTTCCTAAGATATTCTGTTGTAAAGCTATACTTCAGGATCTCTGAATCTTCGATACATAATCTGCCTATAAGTGTTCTCAATGCTCTGACATCAAAGGTTGTTCCTCCTGGTTGAGCCAAGCGTGTTCAAATACTTATAATATTTTACTTGTTATCCTTATATCATTCTATTGTTTTCTCCATCTTGTCATTCGCACTGTGTTAATTGCTTATGTATCATTTGTAAATAATATTCTTTGTACACTGTTTGCACATGGTTTTAAAGAATAAAATTGTCTTGTCTTGTCTTGACATCATCTGTTGCATTGTGTGCATTATATGTCTCTCCAATCTGATCTGTTACAAGTGCCGTTTGAGTGTATGATTTTCTCCTCTGTTGTGTATAGTATTTCTATTCATGTTCGTACCCTAACCCTAACTCTTCTGCTATGAAGCCTTAACCCTAACTCTTGATCTCTTTGCACGTAGTGCTCCTTTTGTTGTTGTTTTGTAAATGTATTATTGTTTGCATTGTTTTTGTTTAACTTCACAAAGAATCAGAAATTGGCGCAAACGTGATATTACAAACCGCTCATGAACAAGAAAAGCAGAACAACAACAAAAGGAGCACTACGTGCAAAGAGATCAAGAGTTAGGGTTAAGGCTTCATAGCAGAAGAGTTAGGGTTAGGGTACGAACATGAATAGAAATACTATACACAACAGAGGAGAATTTAGGTTAGGGTTAGAGTAAATGGTTAAGAAATAAAAAGAGAAAGGGTAAGAGAAGAGAGAGTTAGGGTTAGAGAAAAGACAATAAGGGTTTGAGTTAGAAAATCAATGACAACAAAGGCAAATAGAGTTAGAGTTAGAATGGGGATAAGGGCTAAAACTAGAAGAGAAAGGGTTAGGGTTAGAGAAGAGAGAGTTAGGGTTAGGGTTAAAAATACAATGACAACAAAGACAAAGAGACTTAGAATTAGGATAAGGGTTAAAAAATAGAAATGGAAAGAGAAATGGTTAGGGTTAGGGTTAGTGAAGAGAGCTTAGGGATAGGATTAGAGAAGAGAAAAGAGAGTTAGGGTTAGAGAAGAAAGAATTAGGGTTAGGGTTAGAAATAAAATGACAACACTATCAAAGAGAGTTAGAGTTAGAATTGGGGTAAGGGCTAAAATAGAACTGAAAAGAGAAAAGGTTAAGGTTAGAGATTATGGCTAGGGTTAGGTTTAAGGTTAGGGTTAGAATTACAAACTAGAATAGCTAGGGGTAGGGTTAGGGTTAGGGTTTAGGGTTAGGGTCAGAATTACAAAAAAGCTAGGGGTATGGTTAGGGTAAGGGTTAAAAATAGAAATGCAAAGGGGTAGTATCGGAACGAAAAGAAACCGGTTTGAACTGGTTACAGGTATTGGGTTATCAAGTACAAAATAATCTCAATGGAATAGTTAGTTCCGCATGATTACACACGACTTCATTGCTGAGATCTGGGGGGTGACACGAGTCGCCAACAGATTTAACACAGGGCCTATGGAAAATTAAAAGTATAAAGTGGTCTGGATTCCCTGCTTGTACAAGTTAACACAGGAAAGGAAAAACACAACTAGAAGAGAAGGGAAGAAGGTAAGGAATCGGCTGGTGCTGCATAAGTGAAAGGGGAGAGGAGGGTAAAACGGCTGCTGCTGCTGCTGCTGCTGCGTAAGTGAAAAAAAGGGGGGGAGAAGGTCTTAAAACGGCTGCTGCTGCTGCTGCTGCTGCTGCGTAAGTGAAAGGGGGGGAGGGTAAAATGGCTGCTGCTGCTGCTGCTGCTGGGTGATCAAATTAGTAAGAAAAGCAGCAAAAGAGCAAGATGAGCAAGGTAAATGAGCAAAATGAGCTGCAAAAGAGCAAGATGAGCAAGGTAAAGAGCAAAAAAGAGCTGCAGAAGAGCAAGATGAGCTGCAAAAGAGCAAAAGGAGCTGCAAAAGAGCAATTGGAGCTGCAAGAGCAAAAGCAGCTGCAAAAGAGCAAGATGAGCTGCAAAAGAGCAAACTGAGCAAGCAAAAGAGCAAGAAGAGCAAAGAGTAAGTCACGTGATAAAATGCTGAGAGATGATTGGACGATACAATTTTGGAAAGGCAAAATGAATGATCAATGTTGTCAGTGGCTCAAATGTATTCGAACAAGACGCACGTAAATGTAATGGATTATCTTCTAAAACTCATAGAAAAGAACATTGAAAGTGAGAACGGGGAACGTGTTTGTCGTAAATGCGACGAGAGGAAGCCAAAAGATCAGTTTTATAAATCGAAACAAAATTTAATTGTGCCGTGCATAGAATGCCAGCAAATATTTAAAGAATGGCGTAGATTCAAAGCATTGAAGCTTGCATACAATAGAAAGAGCTTAGCAAATTTGAGGAATGCATTCTTTGCCTATGTATGGAAAAGAAAGAAAGACAATTTAACAAGACCCGATCAAATCCGCACCGGCAATGAGGGTTCTGTTAACAACATGTTATACTATTCAGAAGTGATAGATAAATTTACACGGACGGAACAAAAATCATCAGATAGAACCCGGCCGTCGAGAAGGAAAGATGTACCATTGCGACGTATGCGGATACACAAGCCAAAAGTTGTTCAATCTACAGAGACACAAAGAACAGAAGCATCAAAGAAAAATGGAGGAACCGGAATGGTTGAAGGAGGACCCGGAATGGGAAACTGAGGAAGAGGAAGAGGAGGATACGGAATCAGAAAAGGGTGACGACTTGTCTGAAGACGAAGAAACTTACCCCGGAGAACAGTTCGATCCATAGGGTGGCTTTATTGGACAAGTCATGATCAGCTACAAAGACCAACACGAAAAGAAAGTGGATGAATACACGGAAAAAGGTCACCGCGAAAAAGAGGCAATATCAAAGGCTGACCTGGATTTGCTCCCGCTCTATAGAGAAGCTTTAAAAAATCGCTACGTCAATAACATTATGTGGCAAATGGAAATGGCACGAGATCCACTCCACAAGAAGATCAAACAAACGCCAAAACGACTGAGGGACGATGAAGATTATGAGTATGAAGAGTCTTGGAAATACGCTACAGAGAAGAGAAAGTACTTGCTGGATGAGAAAATAAAACAGTTCAGTCCTGACGAGGAGAGTGAAGAAGACGAGGATGAAGACTGAAACCTATTACTGTGTTCAAAATAAAGTATCGAAACTTAAAATCGATTTGTTATCCCTAAAGCCCTATAAAAAGAGATCGAAAGAGTAGCTAAAGCCTACCCCACAAAGCCCGACAAATTCCTTTTAAAACAGACCTTTAAACACAGTAGAAACCTAGAGTTACTTCCTCTCAGATTATCACAAAAGAAAGAATATAAAACTAGACCTCACAAGCTTTACAATGACATATTACACGCTTAGTAAACAAAAAGAAGAAAAAGGGATCACCTAACGGTCAAGCCCTGACAGACCACTGACCACATCCGACTCAAACAACTCAAAAATGACAACTACACCTTGCGACCTTTCCAACGATATACCACAACCCCACCTTTGATAAGAAATAGGAAATGGTCACCTACTGGTCAAGCCTCTAATGACCAGTGAAGACCACAGAGAAAATCATCAAAGAGACATTGTCTTACTTAAGACAATGAAACAAACCCGAAAGGAATTGGTCAAGTAATAACTTAGTTACAAGCCTTTTACCGTGCGGTGACTTTGTTGAATTACCTCCCCTTAATTACCGGATGTTGCGTCACCGGAAGCAAGATGGCCGACCGGAAGCAAAATGGCGGAACCGGAAGCAAGATGGCGGACCGGAAGCAAAATGGCCGACCGGAAGCAAAATGGTGGAACCGGAAGTGGATATGACGTCACAGACCTGCGCAAATGCTGTTAACCTCATTAACCTCCCGAGAAATGCGAGCTAATCGGTGCTGATATACTACTAACCTTGATCGATTCCATTTTTAGAATGTGTCATTTTTTCGCTTTGTACAAGATTATCAATAAGGGGATGGTTGTAACAAAACAAAATCTTGTGAAAGCCCGCCACATTTTAAATGTGCCTGTCCTTAGCCAGGAATTCTTGACAAAGCTTTTGTTTGTCCCTGTCATCTTTTTGTTTATTTTTCTATGTACAGAAATTGGCGCCTTTCGTTGATAATTTTGGATTGGCTTTGAATCTTATTATTGTATTTTTAGTTTTGGGCTTATGCATGACGGCGAGCAGCGACCTCTGGTAACGTTACTTGCTGTTTTTAAATGTGATTCTTTAAATTGTAGTTTCTTTATGCTAGTTGACTTACACTTATTCTACATCTCTATTTCTTCCATTTGTATGATACGATTGTTTCACATCTCATTATCTTTTAAACTCCTTTGTTGTTGTAATAGTATCTATACTGACACATATAGACCTACACGATGGTACATTGGTAAGAGAGCAATTTGTCCAACATGGAAACGACAACCCAGCTGGAACTGCATAATTTTTAACCAATGCTTCAAATACTTATCATAATGTTTTCTGAAAATTTCTCTGACCTCAACAATCATTCGAGCTTTTAAAACAGTAATAGTATTCTGTAACTGGTAGTCAATTCTTGTTTTGTAAAAAAAACCTGGCTATTATAGAGAAATTTAAGTAAGTACTCTTCATTAATAGACGAAACGCGCGTCAGGCGTAGCAAAATTTATTGTCTGGAACTTTCCTGATTAGCGGCTGGAAAGAGGACACTCGTGTTTGCCAGCTATTAAAGTATTCCAGATAGTTCCTAAGATATTCTGTTGTAAAGCTATACTTCAGGATCTCTGAATCTTCGATACATAATCTGCCTATAAGTGTTCTCAATGCTCTGACATCAAAGGTTGTTCCTCCTGGTTGAGCCAAGCGTGTTCAAATACTTATACTATTTTACTTGTTATCCTTATATCATTCTATTGTTTTCTCCATCTTGTCATTCGCACTGTGTTCATTGCTTATGTATCATTTGTAAATAATATTCTTTGTACCACTGTTTGCACATGGGTTTAAAGAATAAAATTGTCTTGTCTTGTCTTGACATCATCTGTTGCATTGTGTGCATTATATGTCTCTCCAATCTGATCTGTTACAAGTGCCGTTTGAGTGTATGATTTTCTCCTCTGTTGTGTATAGTATTTCTATTCATGTTCGTACCCTAACCCTAACTCTTCTGCTATGAAGCCTTAACCCTAACTCTTGATCTCTTTGCACGTAGTGCTCCTTTTGTTGTTGTTTTGTAAATGTATTATTGTTTGCATTGTTTTTGTTTAACTTCACAAAGAATCAGAAATTGGCGCAAACGTGATATTACAAACCGCTCATGAACAAGAAAAGCAGAACAACAACAAAAAGAGCACTACGTGCAAAGAGATCAAGAGTTAGGGTTAAGGCTTCATAGCAGAAGAGTTAGGGTTAGGGTACGAACATGAATAGAAATACTATACACAACAGAGGAGAATTTAGGTTAGGGTTAGAGTAAATGGTTAAGAAATAAAAAGAGAAAGGGTAAGAGAAGAGAGAGTTAGGGTTAGAGAAAAGACAATAAGGGTTTGAGTGAGAAAATCAATGACAACAAAGGCAAATAGAGTTAGAGTTAGAATGGGGATAAGGGCTAAAACTAGAAGAGAAAGGGTTAGGGTTAGAGAAGAGAGAGTTAGGGTTAGGGTTAAAAATACAATGACAACAAAGACAAAGAGACTTAGAATTAGGATAAGGGTTAAAAAATAGAAATGGAAAGAGAAATGGTTAGGGTTAGGGTTAGTGAAGAGAGCTTAGGGATAGGATTAGAGAAGAGAAAAGAGAGTTAGGGTTAGTGAAGAAAGAATTAGGGTTAGGGTTAGAAATAAAATGACAACACTATCAAAGAGAGTTAGAGTTAGAATTGGGGTAAGGGCTAAAATAAAACTGAAAAGAGAAAAGGTTAAGGTTAGAGATTATGGCTAGGGTTAGGTTTAAGGTTAGGGTTAGAATTACAAACTAGAATAGCTAGGGGTAGGGTTAGGGTTAGGGTTTAGGGTTAGGGTTAGAATTACAAAATAGCTAGGGGTATGGTTAGGGTAAGGGTTAAAAATAGAAATGCAAAGGGGTAGTATCGGAACGAAAAGAAACCGGTTTGAACTGGTTACAGGTATTAGGTTATCAAGTACAAAATAATCTCAATGGAATAGTTAGTTCCGCATGATTACACACGACTTCATTGCTGAGATCTGGGGGGTGACACGAGTTGCCAACAGATTTAACACAGGGCCTATGGAAAATTAAAAGTATAAAGTGGTCTGGATTCCCTGCTTGACAAAAGTTGTACAAGTTAACACAGGAAAGGAAAAACACAACTAGAACAGAAGGGAAGAAGGTAAGGAATCGGCTGGTGCTGCATAAGTGAAGGGGGAGAGGAGGGTAAAACGGCTGCTGCTGCTGCTGCGTAAGTGAAAAAAAGGGGGGGAGAAGGTCTTAAAACGGCTGCTGCTGCTGCTGCTGCTGCGTAAGTGAAAGGGGGGGAAGGGTAAAATGGCTGCTGCTGCTGCTGCTGCTGGGTGATCAAATTAGTAAGAAAAGCAGCAAAAGAGCAAGATGAGCAAGGTAAATGAGCAAAATGAGCTGCAAAAGAGCAAGATGAGCAAGGTAAAGAGCAAAAAAGAGCTGCAGAAGAGCAAGATGAGCAGCAAAAGAGCAAGATGAGCTGCAAAAGAGCGAGATGAGCAAGAAAAAGAGCAAGATGAGCTGCAAAAGAGCAAAAGGAGCTGCAAAAGAGCAATTGGAGCTGCAAGAGCAAAAGCAGCTGCAAAAGAGCAAGATGAGCTGCAAAAGAGCAAACTGAGCAAGCAAAAGAGCAAGAAGAGCAAAGAGTAAGTCACGTGATAAAATGCTGAGAGATGATTGGACGATACAATTTTGGAAAGGCAAAATGAATGATCAATGTTGTCAGTGGCTCAAATGTATTCGAACAAGACGCACGTAAATGTAATGGATTATCTTCTAAAACTCATAGAAAAGAACATTGAAAGTGAGAACGGGGAACGTGTTTGTCGTAAATGCGGCGAGAGGAAGCCAAAAGATCAGTTTTATAAATCGAAACAAAATTTAATTGTGCCGTGCATAGAATGCCAGCAAATATTTAAAGAATGGCGTAGATTCAAAGCATAGAAGCTTGCATACAATAGAAAGAGCTTAGCAAATTTATGGAATGCATTCTTTGCCTATGTATGGAAAAGAAAGAAAGACAATTTAACAAGACCTGATCAAATCCGCACCGGCAATGAGGGTTCTGTTAACAACATGTTATACTATTCAGAAGTGATAGATAAATTTACACGGACGGAACAAAAATCATCAGATAGAACCCGACCGTCGAGAAGGAAAGATGTACCATTGCGAGGTATGCGGATACACAAGCCAAAAGTTGTTCAATCTACAGAGACACAAAGAACAGAAGCATCAAAGAAAAATGGAGGAACCGGAATGGTTGAAGGAGGACCCGGAATGGGAAACTGAGAAAGAGGAAGAGGAGGATACGGAATCAGAAAAGGGTGACGACTTGTCTGAAGACGAAGAAACTTACCCCGGAGAACAGTTCGATCCATAGGGTGGCTTTATTGGACAAGTCATGATCAGCTACAAAGACCAACACGAAAAGAAAGTGGATGAATACACAGAAAAAGGTCACCGCGAAAAAGAGGCAATATCAAAGGCTGAATTGGATTTGCTCCCGCTCTATAGAGAAGCTCTAAAAAATCGCTACGTCAATAACATTATGTGGCAAATGGAAATGGCACGAGATCCACTCCACAAGAAGATCAAACAAACGGCAAAACGACTGAGGGACGATGAAGATTATGAGTATGAAGAGTCTTGGAAATACGCTACAGAGAAGAGAAAGTACTTGCTGGATGAGAAAATAAAACAGTTCAGGCCTGACGAGGAGAGTGAAGAAGACGAGGATGAAGACTGAAACCTATTACTGTGTTCAAAATAAAGTATCGAAACTTAAAATCGATTTGTTATCCCTAAAGCCCTATAAAAAGAGATCGAAAGAGTAGCTAAAGCCTACCCCACAAAGCCCGACAAATTCCTTTTAAAACAAACCTTTAAACACAGTAGAAACCTAGAGTTACTTCCTCTCAGATTATCACAAAAGAAAGAATATAAAACTAGACCTCACAAGCTTTTCAATGACATATTACACGCTTAATAAACAAAAAGAAGAAAAGGGATCACCTAACGGTCAAGCCCTGACTGACCACTGACCACATCCGACTCAAACAACTCAAAAATGACAACTACACCTTGCGACCTTTCCAACGATATACGACAACCCCACCTTTGATAAGAAATAGGAAATGGTCACCTACTGGTCAAGCCTCTAATGACCAGTGAAGACCACAGAGAAAATCATCAAAGAGACATTGTCTTACTTAAGACAATGAAACAAACCCGAAAGGAATTGGTCAAGTAATAACTTAGTTACAAGCCTTTTACCGTGCGGTGACTTTGTTGAATTACCTCCCCTTAATTACCGGATGTTGCGTCACCGGAAGCAAGATGGCCGACCGGAATCAAAATGGCGGAACCGGAAGCAAGATGGCGGACCGGAAGCAAAATGGCCGACCGGAAGCAAAATGGCGGAACCGGAAGTGGATATGACGTCACAGACCTGCGCAAATGCTGTTAACCTCATTAACCTCCCGAGAAATGCGAGCTAATCGGTGCTGATATACTACTAACCTTGATCGATTCCATTTTTAGAATGTGTCATTTTTTCGCTTTGTACAAGATTATCAATAAGGGGATGGTTGTAACAAAACAAAATCTTGTAAAAGCCCGCCACATTTTAAATGTGCCTGTCCTTAGCCAGGCATTCTTGACAAAGCTTTTGTTTGTCCCTTTCATCTTTTTGTTTATTTTTCTATGTACAGAAATTGGCGCCTTTCGTTGATAATTTTGGATTGGCTTTGAATCTTATTATTGTATTTTTAGTTTTGGGCTTATGCATGACGGCGAGCAGCGAACTCTGGTAACGTTACTTGCTGTTTTTAAATGTGATTCTTTAAATTGTAGTTTCTTTATGCTAGTTGACTTACACTTGTTCTACATCTCTATTTCGTCCACTTGTATGATACGATTGTTTCACATCTCATTATCTTTTAAACTCCTTTGTTGTTGTAATAGCATCTATACTGACACATATAGACCTACACGATGGAACATTGGTAAGAGAGCAATTTGTCCAACATGGAAACGACAACCCAGCTGGAACTGCATAATTTTTAACCAATGCTTCAAATACTTATCCTAATGTTTTCTGAAAATTTCTCTGACCTCAATAATCATTCAAGCTTTTAAAACAGTAATAGTATTCTGTAACTGGTAGTCAATTCTTGTTTTGTAAAAAAAACCTGGCTATTATAGAGAAATTTAAGTAAGTACTCTTCATTAATAGACGAAACGCGCGTCAGGCGTGCAAAATTTATTGTCTGGAACTTTGTTGTCATTTGTATTTCGAACACACGTGAAGGTTAGCACTGCTGGTGGAGTTTAAATTCCCCGAGGTTAGCCCGCTCCGGCACCAACACTTTTGAGTTGGAGAATACATCAAAGCTTTAAATTATCCGTCTTAATTTCAAAATTATCTAAACCTTAAGGTTCTTCCTACCCCAGACATAGGTTGAATATCTTAGTAATAATTTGGTTCCCCCAGTTTGGTATGTTTGGTTATACTGTTCTATGCTCTTCATATTCATACAGTGTTTGGCATTTTCAATATTTTTGGTAGAGCGCCTCTGATGAGTCTTGAATAGACAAAACGCGCGTCAGGCGTAGCAAAATTTATTGTCTGGAACTTTGTTGTCATTTGTATTTCGAACACACGTGAAGGTTAGCACTGCTGGTGGAGTTTAAATTCCCCGAGGTTAGCCCGCTCCGGCACCAACACTTTTGAGTTGGAGAATACATCAAAGCTTTAAATTATCCGTCTAAATTTCAAAATTGTCTAAACCCTAACGTTCTTCCTACCCCAGACATAGGTTGAATATCTTAGTAATAATTTTGTTCCCCAGTTTGGTATGTTTGGTTATACTGTTCTATGCTCTTCATATTCATACAGTGTTTGGCATTTTCAATATTTTTGGTAGAGCGCCTCTGATGAGTCTTGAATAGACGAAACGCGCGTCAGGCGTAGCAAAATTTATTGTCTGGAACTTTGTTGTCATTTGTATTTCGAACACACGTGAAGGTTAGCACTGCTGGTGGAGTTTAAATTCCCCGAGGTTAGTCCGCTCCGGCACCAACACTTTTGAGTTGGAGAATACATCAAAGCTTTAAATTATCCGTCTAAATTTCAAAATTGTCTAAACCCTAAGGTTCTTCCTACCCCAGACATAGGTTGAATATCTTAGTAATAATTTGGTTCCCCAGTTTGGTATGTTTGGTTATACTGTTCTATGCTCTTCATATTCATACAGTGTTTAGCATTTTCAATATTTTTGGTAGAGCGCCTCTGATGAGTCCTGACTAGACGAAACGCGCGTCAGGCGTAGCAAAATTAATTGTCTGGAACTTTGTTGTCATTTGTATTTCGAACACTCGTGAAGGTTAGCACTGCTGGTGGAGTTTAAATTCCCCCGAGGTTAGCCCGCTCCGGCACCAACACTTTTGAGTTGGAGAATACATCAAAGCTTTAAATTATCCGTCTAATTTCAAAATTGTCTAAACCCTAAGGTTCTTCATACCCCAGACATAGGTTGAAAATCTTAGTAATAATTTGGTTCCCCAGTTTGGTATGTTTGGTTATACTGTTCTATGCTCTTCATATTCATACAGTGTTTGGCATTTTCAATATTTTTGGTAGAGCGCCTCTGATGAGTCTTGAATAGACGAAACGCGCGTCAGGCGTAGCAAAATTTATTGTCTGGAACTTTGTTGTCATTTGTATTTCGAACACACGTGAAGGTTAGCACTGCTGGTGGAGTTTAAATTCCCCGAGGTTAGTCCGCTCCGGCACCAACACTTTTGAGTTGGAGAATACATCAAAGCTTTAAATTATCCGTCTAAATTTCAAAATTGTCTAAACTCTAAGGTTCTTCCTACCCCAGACATAGGTTGAATATCTTAGTAATAATTTGGTTCCCCAGTTTGGTATGTTTGGTTATACTGTTCTACGCTCTTCATATTCATACAGTGTTTGGCATTTTCAATATTTTTGGTAGAGCGCCTCTGATGAGTCTTGAATAGACGAAACGCGCGTCAGGCGTAGCAAAATTTATTGTCTGGAACTTTGTTGTCATTTGTATTTCGAACACACGTGAAGGTTAGCACTGCTGGTGGAGTTTAAATTCCCCGAGGTTAGCCCGCTCCGGCACCAACACTTTTGAGTTGGAGAATACATCAAAGCTTTAAATTATCCGTCTAATTTCAAAATTGTCTAAACCCTAAGGTTCTTCATACCCCAGACATAGGTTGAAAATCTTATTAATAATTTTGTTCCCCAGTTTGGTATGTTTGGTTATACTGTTCTATGCTCTTCATATTCATACAGTGTTTGGCATTTTCAATATTTTTGGTAGAGCGCCTCTGATGAGTCTTGAATAGACGAAACGCGCGTCAGGCGTAGCAAAATTTATTGTCTGGAACTTTGTTGTCATTTGTATTTCGAACACACGTGAAGGTTAGCACTGCTGGTGGAGTTTAAATTCCCCGAGGTTAGTCCGCTCCGGCACCAACACTTTTGAGTTGGAGAATACATCAAAGCTTTAAATTATCCGTCTAAATTTCAAAATTGTCTAAACCCTAAGGTTCTTCCTACCCCAGACATAGGTTGAATATCTTAGTAATAATTTGGTTCCCCAGTTTGGTATGTTTGGTTATACTGTTCTATGCTCTTCATATTCATACAGTGTTTAGCATTTTCAATATTTTTGGTAGAGCGCCTCTAATGAGTCCTGACTAGACGAAACGCGCGTCAGGCGTAGCAAAATTAATTGTCTGGAACTTTGTTGTCATTTGTATTTCGAACACACGTGAAGGTTAGCACTGCTGGTGGAGTTTAAATTCCCTGAGGTTAGCCCGCTCCGGCACCAACACTTTTGAGTTGGAGAATACATCAAAGCTTTAAATTATCCGTCTAACTTTCAAAATTGTCTAAACCCTAAGGTTCTTCCTACCCCAGACATAGGTTGAATATCTTAGTAATAATTTGGTTCCCCAGTTTGGTATGTTTGGTTATACTGTTCTATGCTCTTCATATTCATACAGTGTTTGGCATTTTCAATATTTTTGGTAGAGCGCCTCTGATGAGTCTTGAATAGACGAAACGCGCGTCAGGCGTAGCAAAATTTATTGTCTGGAACTTTGTTGTCATTTGTATTTCGAACACACGTGAAGGTTAGCACTGCTGGTGGAGTTTAAATTCCCCGAGGTTAGCCCGCTCCGGCACCAACACTTTTGAGTTGGAGAATACATCAAAGCGTTAAATTATCCGTCTAAATTTCAAAATTGTCTAAACCCTAAGGTTCTTCCTACCCCAGACATAGGTTGAATATCTTAGTAATAATTTGGTTCCCCAGTTTGGTATGTTTGGTTATACTGTTCTATGCTCTTCATATTCATACAGTGTTTGGCATTTTCAATATTTTTGGTAGAGCGCCTCTGATGAGTCTTGAATAGACGAAACGCGCGTCAGGCGTAGCAAAATTTATTGTCTGGAACTTTGTTGTCATTTGTATTTCGAACACACGTGAAGGTTAGCACTGCTGGTGGAGTTTAAATTCCCCGAGGTTAGCCCGCTCCGGCACCAACACTTTTGAGTTAGAGAATACATCAAAGCTTTAAATTATCCGTCTAAATTTCAAAATTGTCTAAACCCTAAGGTTCTTCCTACTCCAGACATAGGTTGAATATCTTAGTAATAATTTGGTTCCCCAGTTTGGTATGTTTGGTTATACTGTTCTATGCTCTTCATATTCATACAGTGTTTGGCATTTTCAATATTTTTGGTAGAGCGCCTCTGATGAGTCTTGAATAGACGAAACGCGCGTCAGGCGTAGCAAAATTTATTGTCTGGAACTTTGTTGTCATTTGTATTTCTTTTCACTATGATATTTGTTTTATTGACAGCTGCATATAAATTTATAAGAGTTCCGTGAATGTGAAAACATAAATATACAATCAAACAAATAACATATCATATATATTATTGAATATGTTGTCTGAAGATCACTCAGGTAAAACTTACAAATATTCAATGTTGAGTAAAATTTGATATAAACATCGCGATGGTCGATCTATTAGGGTTAAAGCGTTGATTTTTTGATAAGGGTTAAATAATCTCATATTGAAACTTTAATCCATTGTGTTGGTTTCAAATATACAGTACAAAAGTGTCATGGGTAATAGATATTTCGTAATATATACAGTCAGGTATGGTAAGATTGGCCAAACTAAAAAGCTCGTCTGTCATATTGATAACTTTATTGTGCAAATTATCTGAAAGTATGTTAATAGAAAAGAAAGAGACTGAAAGTAACGATCTATATTTGAATGAAAAAACAAGAACCATCATTCACATGACGTTTCATTATATTCGTGTTACATGTTTTGTCCTTGTCTATTTGGACTTTTGGCATTTGGATGTCCAATTGGTACCTCTTTGCTTCTGTAACATAACTAGTTAGAACATTTTAAGGGATATGATGTGTCAAATAATAATAAGTTTTCTTTAACAGTTTTGATTCCAGTTTTCATAAGTTTTTAACTTTTAATTATTGTCATCATTATATATCAGTTTCTTCCAAAATGAAAAAAAAACTATTTTTTAAAGCTAAATAGATCAATCGTGCAGTAGTCAAGTTTAAGAAAAAAATATTTTGATTAGCCTGACCCGGTTATTTTCGATTACAAGTAAATGTAATCGATAACATTCGATAACTTGAAAATGTAATTAATTGCAATCGATTACGATTACCCCATGTCTGAGCCCAGGTACGGTTGAATCTTATTTTATGAAAAAAAGTAATTATAGTCTGATGTTTTCTGTGTTGGAATTTTTCATTTTGAAGTTATCTTTTAAGCCGATGGTACTAGTTTGGTGTTCTCTTAATTAAAAAACATGATTCCATATTACCAATTTTTTTTAGTGCATCTATAGAAATAGTAGACAGCTTAAGGTAGATCGGGTGTCTATCACTGAGCATCTTTTTGCACATCTATCATAATTTTAGAATTTATAATGCTTGTTACTCTACTTGATTTCTAGTGGGCTAGGTAAACATCAAAATTAATAATTACAACAAAAATTAGGATTAAATACACCTTTTTTGCGAATTTCAATATTTTGCCATACATTTTAAGGGGAGATAATTTGTATAGAAATAATAGGGAAAAAACGCATTTTTCACTTTTTTCAAAAATTTTGATGGTGAACTTTATTTTTTATTTAGTATATTTAAAAATCATTCGAAAACAAAGATTTTCACAATTTTTAAGAAAAATCTATGGAGTGGAATTTTTTAGGTAAAAGAAATTTGAATTTTCTCTATTGATCCTATATAAAAAAGTACTAAAATCATCCATTTTTTAAAGTCGTTCCTCCAAAAATTATCGTTGTGAACTTTTAATTTCATTATCAAGATTTAAAGTACCAGTCTAAGGCTAACTGTGGTCAAAATTTATGAAAATTCTATGGATAACTTTTTAGACACCCCATCTACCTTAAGTTCTCAAAAAAAAGAGACAGCTAGTTTGTTTAATCTCTCTTTGTAATTCGTAAAATGCCAGGACCATGTTTCAGCTTAGTAAAGTAAGATAGGTTAAGTACAAACCTCAAATACGAAGGTTATGTTGCCAACACTTATTCCCTATCTTCTATTTACTCAATTTGTGCTATAGTATATATGATTGAATATCATGTCTGTACGAAAGCCCAGAAGGCCCATTCGAGATTCGAAATTTGAAATTCGATATTCAATATGATTATCACCAATCAGATAGCTTGTTTGAAATATATTGTTCCAATCCAAATAGTTCTTTTAAAACGTTATTATCGAAACTCGAGATTCGAAATTCGAAATTCAAAATACAAGATTCGAAATCCGAGATTCGTGTTGCATATGTACTTGTTAATGATTACTGTATTTTTTATGTTTTATTTTCTTTGTTCACACATTGGCGTTGAAGAATCACAATAAAGCCCACGTTTTACATTTAATTTTGTAACATCACATATACCTTTTACATAGTCGTCTATCAAGTGCCCTGAATTTACTTTACAGTTCGTATTCATACTAAAGAAAACGTGAGATTTAATACATATAACAATGAAAGGAGCCAATATAAATAACAGAACAATAGAAGGAGAACATGTCAGAAATTTAACAATTAACGGAGTTGAAATATGCAGTTCAATAAACACGCTGCTCCAAACGTTTGAATTATAATAAATAGGTCAAGTTCGCTAATCGCGACACTCCCGCACTGAAGTTAATAGAACGATTCTGATGTATATTGGTAATGTGGTAGCGGTCAGTTTGGTTGGCTTGTAATTCAAACTAACGCAGTAAAATGTCAATACTTTATTATTTCGTAAAACAAATCACAGGGTTTGGTACATCTAGGAGAGCCAAGGAAAGGTGTACAATAATAGAAAGGCCCTGTAACAAATAATCTCAATAAGATAAAAATGTCAAATAGAACATACATAGCACATAGCAAAAATAACTGTAAATGCACTTGCCATAATTTATTCAAGAATACCAAGGAAATGAAAATACTTTCATCTCAAGATTTAAAGAAATACGTTAATGTTAACTCATTAAACGAAACTTACTTAGACTAAATCAAAAATGTAAATTACGTTAATCTAAATCTTTACTTTGACAAAATAAAGAAAACTAGCAAAAAGTCAAATAAAAGTTAGCTAATTTACTTCGAAATTATCGATGTATTAAAGCTTTGAAAAACAATAAAAACTATATTACTTATAACAAATTATACCTCACAAATCGTGCAAGTGGCCGTGGTAGTTTAAACCAAACAACTTGGTGGACAATATATACACCTGTCAAATGAATGAGGAGATTTAAATACATGTAGACAGTTATCTGAATGTTTATACTATTCATTTATTTACATTAAAATTAGACAACTTTCGGACATTACCTTATTTGACCTCTGTCTGCACATCTCGCAAACCGGTTTGTTATTTTATTGAAAAGTTTACCAGTTATTAATTCATTTAAAAGTAATGGTGAAAACCACAATGATTTATCTTTTGAACATTATAACTTTAATTGAACAAAACCGGTTGTCATATATACGCACATTCATTCCAAAACTCGCTAACGAATAAAATGGTAAAATATTAATTTGACGCAGTATTAATTGAAATTGTGAAATAACATAGCATGCAAGAAAGTAACTAACCTAATAAACCAAAGGAATGAACTCCGAAATGTAGATGAGTATTATCAGTAAATTCCAAGGATTGAATAGTACATCCGTCTGCTTTGAAATCAAATAGCCGAGAGAGAGATAAACGAGTGCACCTAAAGAATTTAACCGCCAAAAATTATGAACCAATCAGAAACCAAAGAGTGTGCGGTTAAATCAACCATGAAACGAATATAACCGAAGAAAAATCGGAAAGCCGAAAATAAACTACGGAAACCCAGAGTGTAAATCGTAACGCGTCATGTCATTGTCCGAAGTCGCATCGTCTTAAGTTAATTACAGAATGTAATTAACAATCCTCAAACTAATACAAGAATACAATCATATCAAATAATACAAGTAATAACAAATACTAACAAGAAATACAATATGAAATACAAGTCAGTAAAAATACAAATCAAATAGAATAACACACTATCACATACTCCCCCCGGCCGCGAAATGACGACCACGTCATTTCTTGGAAGGAGTATTCCGGACAACCTCCAGGATAGTAGCTGCTGTCTGGTCTTGTACATTCTTGAAAAGTTCCGTGTTGGCCAAGGCGGTCAATAGCTGGGCTTTCTGGAACCATTCTGCGTTGGTATTTTCTGTTGCTGTTGCTGATCTTGCTATCTGGTATTGACCGGATGTCATCCAAGCCGGTGGCTTCTTCACTCTTGTCGATCTTCTTATACGAGGAGACGAAGATGATGATGAAGTCTCTGGGCTATCATCCTGAGTATCATCGTCTGTATCCTCTACAACCGAAGGCCTTATCTCTGTATCTAATTCTGATTCCTCTATATGGGCGTCCCCATCTGAATCCTCTGAAATCGTCGATGGCAAGGTCTCGGATTCTGGTTCAGTGATGACTGAATCATCCGGTCCACACACGATCAACGTTTCTTCATCTGATGACGTCTGATCTTTTGTCTCTGGAGGTGGTATTATGGGTGTGTCTTGAATCTTTTTCTTCCTTGGTCTTGGTATTGGTCTCATATCCGGTGTTTCTAATACATGTCCAACTGGTAAAAGCTGATTCCGATGCAGAGTTCTCCTTCTACCTTCACCATTCTGTTTCTTTACGATGTACACCGGAATCTCTGGGTTGGGTTGTTCTAGTACGATATATGGATCCTCTTCCCACCGATCTGCAATCTTGTGCTTTCCTTCGAAAGCCAGCTTCTTGACTAACACTAGATCGTCTTTGCTGATGGTTGCTCCTTTTACCTTGACGTCGTATTGCTTCTTTTGTCGTTGCTGAGATCGAATGGCTGCTTCAGCTGCTGTTTTGTGGGCATGAGTCAACCTCTCTGTAAGTTCTTTAATGTAGTTAGATCTAGTGGTGTCCTTCAAGAGTCCAAAAGCAACATCAACTGGTAGTCTCGGTTCCCGGCCAAACATCAAGTGATAGGGTGAAAATCCCGTGGATTCATGCCTTGTGCAGTTGTATGAATGTACAAGTGGTCCGACGTACGATTTCCAGTTTTTCTTCTTAGATGGATCAAGGGTACCAAGCATATCCAGGAGGGTTCTGTTAAATCTTTCGCACTGGCCGTTGCCCATGGGGTGGTAGCTGGTGGTGCGTGATTTCTTCATACCCGTCAATGTACACAACTCCTGGATAACTTTGGACTCGAAATTGGCTCCTTGGTCCGAATGCAGACGCTCTGGTATTCCGTACCGCACAATGAAGTTTTGGTAGAACGCTTCAGCTGTAGTTCTGGCTGTCTGGTTTTTCGTCGGTACTGCTTGAGCGAACCTTGTGAAGTGATCTGTGATGACAAGTATGTGTTGCTCTCCGCCTCGGGACGGCTCCAGAGTAAGGAAATCAACACAAACTATCTGCATAGGACTGGTTGTCTGGATACTACATAGAGGGGCTCTCTGGTTGGTGGCAGTCTTGCGTCGTATACACCGCTGGCATTTAGCTACCCAATCTACAGTGTCCTGGTACATTCCCGGCCAATAGAAGCGCTCTCTGATCAAAGATAGAGTTCTGTCTTTGCCTGGGTGTCCCATGTCGTTGTGGAGGGCTTGAAGAATGGTAGTGATGTGTTGTGCTGGAAGGACAAGCTGTCTTTTCACTTCATCGTTGATGGTCACTTCCCGGTACAAAATGTTGTCTACTAACTTCAAATGGCTGTATTGACGTTTAAGTAAGGTGTCCTCTTTGCTAGGTGTTTCCTGGTTTGAGATTACAGAGACCCATCGTCGTATGGTATCATCCTGGGACTGAGCTTTTCTCCAATCTATGATGTCTGATGTTGGTGTTCCTGGAAGATCCTCTGTATCAGTAACTACGTCAGGGCTGACTGGCAAACATTCAACAAGAGGCGATGAAACTGAGTTGCAGATGGCTTTGATGGTTTCACTGTTGATGTCGACTGACTGTGGTAATCTGCTTAAGGCATCAGCGTCGGTGTTGGTCTTTCCTGGACGGTAAACGATGTTGAAGTTGAAGGTGGCTAAGTCCGCTAACCATCTGTGACCAGTGGCATCTAACTTCGCTGTGGTTAGGACGTAGGTTAGTGGGTTATTGTCTGTCAACACGGTGAAGGTTGTTCCATACAGGTAATCCTTGAATTTGTCTGTGATGGCCCACTTTAAAGCAAGAAACTCCAACTTATGAGGGGGATAGTTCTTCTCTGCCTTCGTTAATCCTCGACTAGCATAGCTGATAACCTTCTTGCTGTCACCTTGCTGTTGATAAAGTATTCCACCAAGTCCAGTACCGGAAGCATCTACATGTACCTCAAATGGTAAGCTGCTATCTGGGTAACTAAGGATAGGTGCTGATGTTAAAAGCTGTTTCAGTCGCTGAAAGGCTTGGTCTTGTTCTTCACCCCACTTCCACTCTCGGTGTTGTTTCTTCTTCTGTCCTTTCTTCCCAGTAGGTGCTGGCATCACATCTGTCAATGGTCTACTTACCTGACTGAAATTCCTGATGAAGCGTCTGTAGTATCCTGCTAGACCAAGGAATCGGCGGACGTCTTCAGGTGACGTAGGGGTTGGCCAGTTTGCAACTCTCTCTGTCTTGTCAGGGTCTACTTCAACTCCGTCTTCTGAAACAACGTGTCCTAGGAACTTCACTTTGCGCTGAAAGAATGAACACTTGTTGGGCGCCAATTTCAAATGTGCTTCTCTGATTCTCTGTAATACCAACTGTAGGTTCTGTAGATGTTCTTCATACGTCTTGCCGACAATAATCACATCATCGATGAAGACACAGCAGATGCGTAGGTGGTTATCACTTAGGACGTCTTCCATCAGCCTTTGGTAGGTGGCAGGGCTGTTGGTAAGTCCAAATGGCATCCTGTTATTCTCATAAAATCCGAGCGGTCCAACTGTAAAGGCAGTGCGTTCTTTATGGGACTCCAGGATTTCCACTTGATGGTAGCCGGATTTCATGTCTACTGTGCTGAAATACTTACCTCCTCCTAAACAGTCTAGTAGATCTTCTATCCTGGGCAAGCTGTAACTATCCTTCTTCGTGTTGTTATTAAGCTGACGATAATCCACACATAGTCGAAGAGAACCGTTTTTCTTCCTGGCTAAAACAACGTTAGAGGCGAATGGGCTACTAGATGGTCTGATGATACCTGCATTCAACAGTTGACGTAGGTGCGATCTAACTTCATCGTATGCTGCGGGTGGAATTCTACGATACCGTTGCTTGAATGGCTTTTCATCAAGTAGGTCAATGCGATGCTGAACAACTGTTGTGTGGCCCACATCTTCATCTGCCGTTGAGAAAACATCCATATATCGTCGTATCAGATCTATTCCCTCTTCATACTCCTGATCGGTTAAGTTGCTCTTGGTGATCCTGATTTCGCTCATTATCTTTGTAGTTTCTTCTGCTGTTGGTGGTGATGGTGAGTTTTCAATGGTTACAGGTTGAAGCTCGCAAACAATGGCTCGGGGTGGAAAGCTCAACGTCCGAGTTGTGATATTGGTGACTGTTACTTCAACTGGAATGTTGCTACCATGTTGATAGGAAATCAAAGCAGGCTTGACTTCGAAGTCATCTGTGTTCCGGGCTAGTTTACAGGGATGCAACATAGCAGGCGTTGGATGATAAGGCAACTGCTTTTCAACTAATCCTGTAATGGTTGCACTAGAATTGGGTGGTATTATAACATTACTATGCTCACCATTTTTAACTAATGCTAAACTATTATCATGTTTCAATAATTCTTTTTCTCTAAGTAAAATGCATCTGAAAGCAAAGTACCAAGCTGATTTAAGTGAAGTGTCTTGTAAAAATTTAGTACCTTTAATCTGTTTAAGTGTTTCCATGATAGTCTGTAGAGTGTTGGTTCCAAGTAAGAGTGGTACGTGATGGTTATATCTACTGTCTGGTGTTACTAGAAGTAGGGTATGGTGTGGCTGGTCATAACCTGCTATCTGTACTTCTGCTTCTGTTATACCAAGGTAGGGAAGTTGTTGTCCGTCTGCGCATTCTATGTCTAGAAATCTATCAATCTTCATGAGTGGTGTTGACAAGGTGTGGTTGTAGAAGCTTTCACTTACAGTGGAAACAGTGGAACCGGTGTCTAGTAAGGCGGCTGCTGGTGTTCCATTTATCAAAACTTCAACTTCAGTGGGCGTTCCAAAAAGTCCAGGAGGTGTTCTGACATGGTTAACTTTGGGAACCTGTTGTTTACATAAGCCTATGGTTGTTCCCTCTTCATAGGCTTCTCGGAGTTTAAATCCTTCTTGCTGTGGTCCAGTCTTACTCTACAGCCAATCTTGAGGTGACCTACATCTCCACATCGCCAGCATCTGGGTGGCTCAGACTGTTGACCATCTCTTCTATCTTGATTACCTCTACCTCTTCCTCTACTTCTACCTCTGTAAGGTCTATACTGCTGCTGTTGCTGCCATGGAGGTGTCTGTTGTTGTTGCCATGGTGGTGTTTGCTGTTGCCAATTCTGAGGTTGCCACTGTTGGTTCTGACTCTGTGTCAGCACCTGCTTGATCTGCTTCTCTTGTTCGTCAAACCGTGCGTTCATCTGGTTTACAATACCCTTGATTTCTTCTAGCTCTGATGGTTCGGATGATTCAACAATGGCTTTATTGGTATGTGGTTTGGTTGGTTTCAGTGGCTCTCGATGGCTCTGGTCGCTTTCAATCTGTCGTAGGGCTACCCTCAGATTATCAAAGTCTTTAATGGTGTCGTACTTGTAACCGGAAACGTCTTTCAGGGAAGGTTTGAGGCCAGTCCACAGCATCGAATGAAGCATTCCATCCATGTCTCGTCGTTGAACCAGTCCTCGCTCTACTGCCTTGCCAAGTATACCCTCCAGTCTACAACTCCAGCTCGTAACCGACTCGTCCTCCCTTTGCCTTGAGCCATAAAACTCTGCGAGTACTTCCTCCTTCTTATCCACACTACCATATATAGAGTCCAACTTGTTGATGATTTCGTCAATGGAAGCATCTAGTGGTAATCTTAGTGCAACATAGCCAGCCTCACCACGTAATGATCTCCTGACTGCATTCAATACAGCATCTGGCTCGTAAGACTGTCTCAGTAAGCATTTCACCTCATGTTTCCACAATTCATAAGTTGTTTCTCCTGACTTGACTTCATTTCCAGAAAACCAGGTGATCTTTGGTGGGTGCGTCATAGACATCTTGTTAGACTTGGTATCTTTCTGTACTACTACTGGCTGACTGCTGACTAAAGGTTTGATGTCTGGTACTAATCCCTGAGATCTAAGGTGGTCCATCATCCAAGTATTAAGGTCTTCTTTGGTATCACACTTAGGCTTAACTCCCATTTCCTTAAATGTCTTTAGTAGCTGGATAGCTTTGGGTGACAAGTTCTCTACTGGCCGTGTGTCAGCTCCTCCAGTTGCTCCTCTCTCTGGTGATGACATGATAAACTGTACACCAGACTATACTTACAAATCTTCAAAGTAGTCTAAAGTCCTTGCTTGACTATACTTACACTCGGCAAAATCTATCCTATATATGTCTTACCAAACAATACTCACATGAAACTGCTATAACTATTGTACCTTAAGTCTAAACTGAGTTACTTACCCCTGAAAATCAAACAAATGATAACAAGGACACAAAGTATAAGTGTATAACTTGTCTAATATACAAATCTCTGAAATAAAATGTACACAAATAGAATAATCAAATAAGCGAAACTTTTACGTTCGCTATGAGGGGAAAATGAATACTAAGTGGTTACAATATAAAATATAGAATAAATCTAAGCAAATGAACTTACCAAAATGATGAATAGGTCAGTCTAAGTCACAAGTCTATGGTCTAAAGAAAAAAAAAATATACCTACACAACTAACCTCTGATAGTAGCTAAAGATGAAAAACAAACGAACCTACAACTCCTGCTAAGAATCTATGAAAGTAACTGAAAGCTACAAAAGACTAAGTCAATAGGCTACATGCAAGGTGTGGTGGTAAACATGCAAAAACTAGGCAGCAGGGATGGATTGTGAAGTGTTAGTAGCAAAGCACAGTTAGCAAAACCTACTAGCAAAATAACTATCTCACTGTCCTAATATGTGTTTACTCAATGAACCTTTTATGTAAAATCTATTTAACTTTACAAAAAAAATAAGAAATTTTATAAAGTTTTATCAAGTCACTGAAACAAAGTTAGCTTGAAATCTCAATGAACTGAAAAAGTTTAAGTTATTTATTTGAATTAAATTAAGATTTGATCTCCTCTAAATCAAAGTTATAAAAATAAACTGCAAAGTTGTATGACCAAGTCGCCTAAGCAAAACTAAATAGCTAAGGTTAAGCAAGCAAAACTAAAAAAAAATAAGCTAAGCAACACAAATAAACTAAATAATAAGCAGCTAAATAATGCTAAGCAAACACTAAGTATATAACTCAACACCAACCTATAGTATGTAAAGCTGTTTAAAAATCCAAGTAATACTAAGGCAGCTAAAGAAAAATTAAGGGAAAAATAATCTAAATGCAAAAATAAATAGAAATAATTTAAAGTATCAAAGTGTATGCAAGTTATCCAAAAAGTTTTATGAGTGACTAAGTCAGATTCCACACAAAAATATGGAAAATCTTGAATTAAATGTGTAAGTTTCAATGAAAATCAATCACTCAAAGTGTAAGGCTGTATGTGTTGTGCTAAGAAACGCTTTCTTCCGGTTAGCACTTCCGCTTCCGGTTGACCTTGACCTAGTTCCCCATTTTTTTCGGGAGGGGTGGGGAAAACTTTTAAGTTCAATTCAGTTCACTCAAGTATGTAAAAAAAAAATAAGTCAGAGAAGTGTAAAAATATGCAAGTGTAAAATGACTAAGTGTACCAAGTATCAGTCGCTGTATAAAGTAACTCAAAAAGTAAATGATAAACTTTTTACAAAAAAAATAGCATTCACTTTAAAAAAAAAATCAAAGTAAGAATGCAATAAACACAAAGTAAAGTATTGCCGGCAATGTAAAACAATATAGCAAAAATGAATAATGTTTACAAAGAATGACTTACTATAAAGATTGCTTCTAATTCACTATTCAAATCCAGAATCACTAAATCCTATGAATCCTTTTCCATCCTTGAATAATCCAAAAAGTGAAAATCCAAACAGCTGTTTTGACGTCCTAATTTACGAACCGGAAAGAGTGGATCCAATACACATCACCGGTAAAAGTTTATGTAGAGCTCTACGAATCGAAGTCCAAATCCTCCGTACGGCTTATCCTCGTCTGTCTCCGTTCCGATGGCACCAGTCCCTACGTGGGCGCCATTGTGGTAGCGGTCAGTTTGGTTGGCTTGTAATTCAAACTAACGCAGTAAAATGTCAATACTTTATTATTTCGTAAAACAAATCACAGGGTTTGGTACATCTAGGAGAGCCAAGGAAAGGTGTACAATAATAGAAAGGCCCTGTAACAAATAATCTCAATAAGATAAAAATGTCAAATAGAACATACATAGCACATAGCAAAAATAACTGTAAATGCACTTGCCATAATTTATTCAAGAATACCAAGGAAATGAAAATACTTTCATCTCAAGATTTAAAGAAATACGTTAATGTTAACTCATTAAACGAAACTTACTTAGACTAAATCAAAAATGTAAATTACGTTAATCTAAATCTTTACTTTGACAAAATAAAGAAAACTAGCAAAAAGTCAAATAAAAGTTAGCTAATTTACTTCGAAATTATCGATGTATTAAAGCTTTGAAAAACAATAAAAACTATATTACTTATAACAAATTATACCTCACAAATCGTGCAAGTGGCCGTGGTAGTTTAAACCAAACAACTTGGTGGACAATATATACACCTGTCAAATGAATGAGGAGATTTAAATACATGTAGACAGTTATCTGAATGTTTATACTATTCATTTATTTACATTAAAATTAGACAACTTTCGGACATTACCTTATTTGACCTCTGTCTGCACATCTCGCAAACCGGTTTGTTATTTTATTGAAAAGTTTACCAGTTATTAATTCATTTAAAAGTAATGGTGAAAACCACAATGATTTATCTTTTGAACATTATAACTTTAATTGAACAAAACCGGTTGTCATATATACGCACATTCATTCCAAAACTCGCTAACGAATAAAATGGTAAAATATTAATTTGACGCAGTATTAATTGAAATTGTGAAATAACATAGCATGCAAGAAAGTAACTAACCTAATAAACCAAAGGAATGAACTCCGAAATGTAGATGAGTATTATCAGTAAATTCCAAGGATTGAATAGTACATCCGTCTGCTTTGAAATCAAATAGCCGAGAGAGAGATAAACGAGTGCACCTAAAGAATTTAACCGCCAAAAATTATGAACCAATCAGAAACCAAAGAGAGTGCGGTTAAATCAACCATGAAACGAATATAACCGAAGAAAAATCGGAAAGCCGAAAATAAACTACGGAAACCCAGAGTGTAAATCGTAACGCGTCATGTCATTGTCCGAAGTCGCATCGTCTTAAGTTAATTACAGAATGTAATTAACAATCCTCAAACTAATACAAGAATACAATCATATCAAATAATACAAGTAATAACAAATACTAACAAGAAATACAATATGAAATACAAGTCAGTAAAAATACAAATCAAATAGAATAACACACTATCACAGTAACACTTTATGGCAGGTATTACTTTATACTTATTGACTGGGTATGAGGGAAATAGGTAGATTATTTTCCCCGAGGTGCAACTATTGCCTGAGGCGTAGCCGAAGGCAATAGTTGTCTCCGAGAGAAAATAATCTATCTATTTCCCAAATACCCAGTCAGTAAGTATTTTATTATACCGAAAGAAACAACAGAAAAGAAGGTTTATAATATTTGACTTTTTAAAAATGCATATATAATAATAATTTAAAAAAAATCAATCAATTTAAAACGTACTAAAAAGTTGCATTGAAAGTATTTATAAAAGTTTAACACGGAAAACTCGAGCAATTAATTATTTGTAGTGTGACGTAACATGAATAAAATATATCAATCAAAGTCAAATAAAGAAAACGATTGGCTAAAGGCGGGGCTAAATGACGTCAGAGGGCAAATACTTGTTGCGAGGGCAATAGTTCGGAAACTATTGACCGGTCAATAGTTCAAAGCTAGCAAACAGAAAAAATAGTGAAAATATTGTATATGCATTTATTAAAGAAAAACACTACTGAGGTATAATAATCTATTTTATTGACCGGGTTGGTCACGGGTCAATTATTTCGGGATTCTTCGTTTAAATCTTACCAAAATCACTGAGAAATTTAAGCTTCGCCCAACCTTGTGAATAGAATAGAGTAATATCACAAATGAACAGCATGGTTAACTTTTACCGAATGACAAATTTTAATTTTTCAACTCTCTTTATACACCAAACCTATAGAAATATCTATGAAATGCATGCACAAATTTGGCGCGCATTTTATAAAATGCTCCATTAAGAATATTGCTCCGTTTGAATATTAACAAACAACGCTCCGCTGGACATAAATAGGTATCGAATAATCCAAATATATAAATAGACACAGGTAAATTTAAATATAAACTGTCTACATATAATAAAGTTGACACAAATGTATCCAACACGTTTTGAATAAATAACTACACACAAGCAACTGGAATAGAGTTCATTAATATATTTCTATTTCAATTAATCTTTATACAATTCCTTCATCTTCTGTCATGCTTTCACAGAAGCTTGTCTGGTAGTTTTCATTTCTAATGTTAATCTTTTGTTTCTGTTTCTTTGTTACTTTCTGTTTCCAAGGGGTACAAAAGACACAATGGTCTTCCAATTACTTTTCCAGAAGCTATCTGAATTTTCACTGATCTAACTCCATTGTCGTTACTTGGAGTAAATGAAACAATTTCCCCAAATTTCCATAAACCTCTTGGCACAGAATCTTTTTTTTTTCAGAACAACGTCTCCTATATTAGGAGAAAATTTCGACTGTACTCTTCCACATTTCAAATTCGACTGCATCCTTTCCCGTAGGCCCATCAGGTACTCCTCTCTCCACATTTGCCAAAATGAATCTAATATTCTCTGATCTTTCTTCCATATTTTCAACAATTTATCACTGCTATCCTTGAAAGGAGTATATGAAGGATCACTTAAATCACAATCTACTTCTGGAACACCAATATTTGGATTAAGAGTTAAAAAATGGCTAGGTGTAAGAGTAATTCTGGAGTTTATATCATCTCCAACGTGAACAAGAGGACGCGAATTCACAACAGCTTCAATTTCTTTCACAATTGTTAGTAGTTGAACTTCAGTAAGCAATTTTCTGTTCAAAGTTTTCCTTAACGAACGTTTCACTAAGCCTACTAGTCTCTCATAAAAGCCACCCATCCAGTGAATTGAAGAACTTGCAATATAATTTTGCACATCTTTGCTTTTGATCACTTGTTTCCAAACTAAATTCACAACATCACCACCAAGTTTGAACTGAGTAGCATTATCACTATTGATAGTTGAAGGCGTACCTCTAACAGCAATGAACCTGCGAAAACAGTACAAGAAATCCTCAGTTGTCATATCTTGAAGCAGTTCTAGATGAATTCCACGTGTAACAAGACATGTAAATAGGCATATCCATCGCTTCCTGGTTTCACCACAATGTTTGATTAAAACAGGACCAAGGTAATCTTATCCTATTCTTGAAAAAGGAACTGCTTGCGATACTTTTGACTGTGGAAAGGATGCCATTCTCGGCATTTTATAAGGTCCACCTTCGTGACGTCTACAAATCAAACAATTTTGTATCACGTTTCTCACCATTGTACGTCCTTGGGGAATCCAATAACTATATCTAACCAGAGCCAAAGTTTGAGAGACTCCACAATGTAAATTCATTTTGTGAATGTGTTGTACGAGGAAATCTGTAAACCTCTCCCCACGCGGAAGAAGAATAGGAAACATTGCCCCTTATGTTAGGTCTGTATTCTCTAACCGTCCTTTGCACCTCAAAATGTTTCTGTCATCTATCAGTAGACCCAATTGACGTTGTAAATTGTCGTTCTTTCTGGCGGTAATACCACTCTTCACCTCAGTGTATTGTTTCTTTTGCACATATCGACACCATTGCATCGTAGCACCTTCTATTTTCTTTGCACTTAATTCACAATTTGACTCTGTAGGTAATTTTTGAATTCGTTTCAGAAAACGGTTAATCCACGCTGTAATTCGAATCAATCGTAAAAAGCAGGAAACTTTTCCCAAAAGAATCACAAAAGGTGACAAATTTACCACATTTGATATTTCGCCACTTTCACTTAACTGTAAAATGCTCTCCTTTACAATTTTCTTCAATTCCGATTGATAATTTCTATCAACATCTTCATCTTCGGTTTTGGAGTAAGCATTCCAAGACTTTGGTTCACAATTTAGCCATACAGGGCCATGCCACCACAATGTTTTGGGTTAGTTTTTTTTAAGTTGTTCTTCTTGTTGCAACATCAGCTGGATTTTCCTTTGTTGGGATGTAATCAAATTGGATGTCATCAATTTTTCTTTAATTCAGCAACTCTGTTTTTCACAAACACTGTCAACTCTTTGCTTGTGGAAATCCATTTCAACACACATTGGGAATCGGTCCATATGAATTTCTTCTCAATCTGTAATTTTAATTCACACTCAACAAATTTTAGGCTTCGAACGCCAATCAGAACCGCCATTAATTCCAATCTGGGAATCGTCATTCCCATCACAGGAGCAAGCCTTACCTTTGAAAATATCAAATTACATTTTACAAATTACAATTCTCCGGTATGACTGATTCGTTTTTGTCATTTTCTCTGGACTATGAGATTGATCATTCAAGTTCGGTAGTTTTGTTATTACCTTTATTTGTTACTCCTTCACACATTTCATGAAGATAAATGCAAATTGCATAAGCATTGGCAGATGCATCACAAAAGCAAAGTAAGTTGTATTTTCTGGTTTTCTTCTGTGAACTATCAATTGTAATACACCCAAGCATTGTAGATGGAAATATCTGCATTAATTGTGAATATATGTTTTGCCACCTCAAAGTATCTTCCTTTTCCAATTTATCATTCCATTTAGATTATTTTTCCAAAAGTCTTGTAAAAACACCTTTCCTGTTACTTTCACAGGATTAAAGAGACCGAGAGGACCAAACACTTCTGCAACAATTTTCAATGCTGTTCTTTTCGTTGGTTGATTTTCAAGTAAAGATAATCGAGGTGACTTCAAACTTAAGGTTTCCGTATCAACATTCCACACATGTCCAAGAACATAAATTGAGTCCATATCAGCCTTGTCATTTTCTGGAATGATACTATTTACATCTTTGTTGTTCGAAATCCATTCTCTTAAATTCATGGAAACTCCTCTGAATAATTGCTTGGAATCAGTATACACATTAATGGCTTCACTCACCGAACTTGCTCCGGTAATTAAATTATCTACATGTATGTCATTTCGAATTTTGTCTGCTATAGGTGATTTACTAATATTCAGATGACAGTCAATTGTTGCTTCTAAAAGAAAAGGACTTGATATCACCCCTAAAGGAACACGACAAAAGCGGTACTCGTCGATATTTTCACTACTTAAAGTTAGATTGTCGATATCCTTTATCCAGAGAAATCTCGTTACATCTCTATCCCTTTGTTAAAGACCCACTTGAAGGAAAGCCTTTTCAATATCAGCTACAAGTCCAACTTGGTGAACTCAACCTCATAAGCATACCACATAGATTGTGTAACATGACTGGTCCTCTATGCAAGCATTCATTTAAACTTTTGGCATTACTATCTGTCTTCGAAGAGGCGCCATACACTATTCGAAGTTTCGGGGTTGATTTTTGTGGTGTCACTACTGCGTGATGGGGAATATAATGAACTAAGCTACTTTCCGATTCCTCAGTTTTCTCCACCTTTTCAATTATGTCCCTTTGAAGTTGTTCCTTAATCACATTGTCATATTGTGTAAGATGTTCAGGTTTTTTTCTCATTCGACTCAAACAAGATTTAAGTCTTCCAAATGCTAGGGATATGTTAACAGGCAATTCAGGATTATCTTCCTTCCAAGGCCAAGACACGTAGTATCTTCCATTTTCAAACTTCAAGTTCTCTTTGAAACTACTCATTGCCTTTATATCATCTATTTGGTCATGTTGATCCGTGATTCCAATTTGGTTCTGAAATCATCATTAACTTACATTCTCTAGACAATTCACTAACTGTCTTACAGTTCACATCGCTGAAAGCATGCGATAGAATAAGCAGTCCAGTTTCATTTTTTTACTCGGAAGTATCCTTTGTCCTACCGGTGATGATCCAACCAAGTTTAGATGCAAGTATAGACCTGGACTAATTTCAATCCTTTGTGACAAAACCAAATCTAAATAATAATCACTTCCTATCAGTAAGTCTAGGTTTGAGGACTCGTCTTCATAGGGTAAATCATCTGCAAGTTCAACGTTACTTACAAACTGTTTAAGGTGAGTTATGATCTTTTCATCTAGTTTTTTCCTTTGTACACTACCACTTATAACTGGCACTATATTTGCAAGCACTCGAAAGTATTTGCCATCCCTTAAAAGGAGTCCAAGTGTTGTGCTCTATGTTTTTACTATTTTTGTTTTTTCACTCACAAATGTCACTAATTTGATATCTTCCCTAGTGTCTCTCTTCAGTCCTAATCTTTCTGCTAACTTCTGAGATATATAAGTCCTTTGGGATCCTGAATCAAAAAGAACTCTAGTCGATTCCTTTGCTACTTTATCCATATCCCTAACAATTGTTTTTGCTGTCTGCATCAAGACCATTTCATTTACAGTAATGAACACATTTTCATTCCTTTGAGAATCTCGATTCTCTGATCCTAGGTAATCTGCTTGAGTTACAATTCTACTTTCTGAGTTGTCAATCATTCTGACTTCTTCTGACATGTGAAAACTTGATGTTTTGAAACTGAATTTTTTCGGACACAGGCTTCTATGATGGGAGTTTACCTCCTCACAATAAATACACATCTTGTTCCGTCTACGATCTGCAGCATTGTGGCCTTCCCTAAGACACTTAAAACAACTCCCTTTCAATCTCCGTTTCCGCTCTTCTATTGTTTGGTACCTTTTACATTCGTCACTCCAGTGTCTTTCACCACAATACCGACACTTATCGAAATATGACGGTTCTTGTTTCTCTTTAGTTGTAGCCACTTAGGTTTCAGCGGAACTTGAAGGTGGTTTATAGTTATTCCCCTTTCTATTGAATGAAAAAGATTTTTTCCGCTGTTATTTGAATTGAAACTGTTCGTTCCTTTGTGTTGAGGTTTTTCATCCTTTGGTTTTTCAGCTACAACTGATTTCTCCTTTGCTGTCACATAATCTTTTAATTTGTCACATAAACCGAAGACGGTCCATTTTTCCTTGGATCTCTTTTGAATTTCTAATTGCAATAACACATCCTCCGGGAGTTTGGATTTCACAATAGAAATAAACACGTTTTGATCAACATCCTGCTGCAACACTTCTAAACTTCTCAAGTGTAATTTAACTTTATCTAGAAATTCTCTCAAACTTGATGTTTTCTGTGTAGCACTTGGTAAATTTATTAATCTGTTATAATGTAAATCAATCACATCTTGCTTATTCCCGAATCTTTCTTCAAGAATTTTAACAGCAATATCGTAAATATCATTTGACACAGATAAACCCGATTCTGCCCGTTTTGCTTCTCCTTGTAATTTTCCTTTTAAATAATTGAATTTTTCAATCTTTGAAAAACGTGTGTTTTTGTGAACAGAGGATTCAAATGAATCCCAGAACTCAATCCATCTACTCCTGTCATCATTAAAAGAAATTAAATCTAATGTTGGCAACTTAACAGTAACACTTGTCTTTCTGTTCAATTAGAAATTTAAGAATATCTTTCATTTCCTTTTGAATATTCACAATTTCACTAGTGACCACATTTTGTCTTTTATCTTCATTTTCTGATTTTATATATTCCACTTACCTTTCTTAGAATTGGTTTACATCTAAATAATAATCTATTGCTTCAGAACACAAGGAACAATCCTCTTCTATCACAGAATCTATTCTTTCACTTGCTTCTTCCATTGCACTACGCAATTTACCGCTTTGGGATTCTAACTTTTCAACATATAATTTTATTTTTTCGGCACATTTTGAAGCTTTAATTATAAATTGTTGTTCGTCTGGTTTCTGCACTTCAGTAGATAATATTGCACTTCCGATTTTCATTTCACTTGTAAGAATATTCCTATAACGTGTTCTAACTCCTTTTAAATAGCTTTAGCTCGACATTTTGAAATCTACATTCACTTCCTTCTGAAATTAAATTACTTCACTATTTCATTCCCGGGTTCCGGTGTTACATACTAGATTTCCCCCCATACTAGAATTCCCCCCCCCCCGGAAAAATGAGTATACACTGAGCTTTCCCCCGGAAGATCTAGTATATACTAGATTTCCCCCCGGGGAAAAACTTGTATATACTACGTTTTCCCCCAGGAGAAAATATGGTATATGTAAACACATACTCATTTTTCCGCCATATTGACCTTTCCCCTATTCAAAACCGTTGCAATATTTATGACTTTGAAAGTAAAATGTGCGGTTTTCAATATTTTAAAGATTATTATTAATCAATTTTAATTTATTGGTGTATTTTTTAATTATTAATATATATAGTACATATAAAAGATGTAGATATTTGTAAAGATTTATGTTGGGAAATCCATATTGTCTTGGTGCACGCTAGTGCAAATCGAATTTCTAGCATTATAAAATGCCCTGGTATCCACCCGTCTGTGCATTTGTCACAGTTTATGTATATCAGTAACTGTTATTTGTATGCCTTCGAGTTTTGGTGTGCAGCTTTAGGTAGGAAGACAAAACAAAACTCTATGACAAACCAACATCTGCACTCATCTGAGAGATCGAAATCCAATACTTGTCTATAAATGCATGATGTCTGTCGAAAAATTTCTTGAGTGAAGACAGCAACCGAGGAGCAACATAACCCGTGGGAACAATGTTTGCATCTGCCGTGTCGCTCTGATAAGGAAATCGATGTAAGTCCCGCACGCTCTGGAGTAACGAATCAATTGAGATACGTAAACTCCATAAGCTCCAGAATAGTAACAGTTTTGTCATATGAAATTGATCACATTGTTCCTATTTAAAAAATAGGGTATACACTGATGTTAAACTCATTAAATATTTGTAATCTTTTAACATACAATTTAAGTTTATTGATACCTCAATTTAAGCTTCTTAAAAGTCTTATATCTTTAGAGCAATCCTTACCGCATTTCAGAGCGTCCGACATGAACTTTAGATTCTCGGCAAAACCTTATAAAAGTAAACACTCAAATTAAAGTTATATAAAAAAACAGGATTTAATGTAAAATGTGTGGCTTTTGAGGGGATTTGAAGCAGGGGACAAGACAACAGTGTAGACAAACAGGGTAACACAAAACATATGTGAGCCATTGCTCAATCAGTATACCCCCATAACCCTGCAAAATTGACTACTTTTGGAAACAGGTAGTGGATATGCTGTACACCTAAAATCTATACTAACGATACATGACCTCATACCGAATTCTTTTTTAAATCCCAAGTTAATGTGGAGAAAAGTGTTTCGAAAATTTTTAAATTTTGACTAATAATGTGAAAATTGTCGTGTCTTCGTGCTGTTCTTGTTTTTGTTTATTGTTTTTGTCATTACTTTTGGACTTTTGAAATTTGAATGCCTCATTAGTACCTCTTTCTTCCTTTGCTAAACGGGAAGTAGATATGCGACGCAACAGACCTAATATCAGTATTCGTGATAGCAGACATACTCAAGTCATATACCAAATTTCAAGTAACTATAATAAGTAGTTACTCGGAAACTGTAACGGAAGTGATATTCTAAAGTCCTTGTTTCCCTTTTCTACCAGTGGGGGTATATTAGAACCAAAGTGTTGAAAACACTTTTATAAAATGTGTTACAGAAAATTAAACAATGTTGAAAAATATTGAATGCAATACAATAATATAACAATAAAATAACCCTTCTTAGTGACATACAAGATTTTATTATCTATTGACAACAAGTGCTTGATAAAATTTCTCCCAGTTTTATTACAGAATGAAGTGTCATATATTTTCTTTACGACACAAAAGTAAAAGCGCTTCACACGCAGTGAAATTTTGCATTGTACTTTTATCAAAATCATTTCAATATGTGGATTGTGTCTTTCTGGCACATATTCCATAGTCTTTTGTTTTTAATATTATTCCAGAGTTTGGCTTTAGTGCCGTGTGGAGGCCGTAGAAAGCTTCCCCGTGCTTCAGTGTATGCTCTTATATATTTTCGAGTACTGGAATATGTGTTGGAAAGACACGTTCACATATTTCCAAAATTTGACAACATTTGGCTATTTCTTTAAAGAAATAATTAATTTATCTGTTTTGTCATTGTCGAATATTTTTGGCTTCTGTTTTTGTTATATCAAATCTAATGTTCTACCGGTTTTCCAAGTTTTTTACTCCTAGCGTGTCTGATGAAGGTTAATCCAGAAAAGCGCTTCACACGCAGTGAAATTTTGCATTGAACATTTATCAAAATCATTTCAATATGTGGATTGTGTCTTTCTGGCACATATTCCATATTCTTTCGTTTTTAATATTATTGACTGATCAAATAATTTCAGATGGGAAAGGGAACAAATCTTTTTTTAAAAAACTTAACGGCTATAATCGCCAAATTCTCATGTTCACAGAAGGGTTCGTCTAGAGAATAGAAGGAATTAATTAGAAAAATTGCAAACATATACATATTTGGATTTATTGCACAATTAGGCATGTAAAGCAAACTAAACTTTTCTTTGGTTATTATTAATTTGTATTTAATAAATCGGTTTGATATTTTTTTTTTTAAAGTTCATTTAAGTCCTTATTGTAAGAAGCAAAGAGGAACCAATAGGGCTTTTAAGTGTCAAAAGTCCGAAAGGGCAACGATGAAACCAGTAAACACGAACAGAAACAACACAAAGAAACACAAAACACAATATCAACCGAACGGAAATCAACAACGCAAACTCAAGTCGCGACGAGAGTGAACTCAGGTTGCTACACAAAAGAGGAAGTTGACGATTGGAAAGTTGAAGTCATCACGTTTGTCATAGAGCTTTGTTGAAAGTCTTTATTTTGAACAAGGCTAGTAATCTGTTTGAAACTCTACATGCTTGTACATAACTCTTTTAAATTTATACATTGTGCCCTTCCTAATCATTTTATGGTACACTGGCAATTTTGTTTAGCGTTTAATTAAGGTTAAAAATTAACATTAAATTAGTGTTAATCGTGCTTCGATTGCTAATTTTAACGTTTAAGCTTAACATTTGACGTCGCATAATTCAACAGGAAAATTTACGTTAAGCAGTTAAACAATAAATTAACGTTAATGTTTAACACTAAATGAACGTTAATGATAAACCACTAAATTAACGTTAAAAATTTTAACGTTAAATTACGTTAATTTAACATTAACATTGAATTAGTGTTTAATTAGTGTTAATCGAGCTTAACGTTAATTTAACGTTAAGACAAATTGCCTATGCATCACAAAATTCATATGCAGAAGTTGATGAAAATTGCATAGTTACCCTCATTTTTTGTTTAGTTTTGAAGCTAATGTGTGTCCCACCTCTATGTCTCTCAAACACTACAAATTTAAGAGGATTGGTGTCAAAGCAGTAAACTGGTAACCATTTACTGTAAACATTCAAAGTCAAAATAGATGAAATTGAATCAAATTGGATAGTGATACGTTTAATTTGTTTAAAATGTAAGCTGACTTTAAGCAGACAAAATTTGGCACGAACTTTAATATACTGATACGGTTCCATCATTTGACCATCTAATCATTTGTAATGACTATTTATACAGAATTTTATCTTTCAGATTTTGACATGGCCGCTATCTGCAATGTTTGTCCAGAAGAAAACAATTCTACGCCATCCGCCTGGTGCCCGGATTGTGATGACCTGTTATGTCAAACCTGTACCATTCATCATACACGTTCTTCTGCTTCAAAAGGCCACCAGGTAATACCTTATGAAGATTACCAAAAATTACCACCATTTATTTTGAAGATAAAACCTTATTGTTCTGAACATAACGAAAGGTTCACGGACTTTTGTAGGACACATGACGCGCCCATTTGTATAACATGCCTAAGAAGGTATCATAGAAAATGTGAAGATGTCCCCAAAATAGATGATATAGTACACAAAATCAAAGATTCTGTGCTGTTTGAGGATACAATGTTACAAATTGAAACAAATAACAGAACTCTGAAGCAAATTGCTAAAGAGAGAAACGAAAATCTTAAACAGTTAACCATTAAACACGAAGAAATGAAAGTAGGTTTTAAGAACAAAATTGACAGTTTGGTACAACACCTAAACATTTTTAAAGACAACACACTTTCTGACATGGATACTCTTTATGATGAACTGTTTAATGACATTTCTGACACATTTAAAACAGTCCAATCTATGGAGAAAGAACTTAGTTCCATAATGGAGCAGAAGGAAGAGATTCTGAAGTATGCATCCAATTACCAGACTTTGATCGGAATTAAAGAAATGGAGACCATTCTTTATGAAGTGGACATTAATCTCAATGAACTCTCATATGATGGAAAACTCATGAATTACAACATCGAAATCAATGTGAATGACATTATAGAGGATATCTTAAGTGGTTTGCAGACCATAGGAGACATCAAAGTCACCAATAGTCCTTCAGCTGTACCTTTACAATACACTGAAGCAAGATACCTAAAGGCTGTGAAAGTACTTAATACACAGGTTCCTGTACAGCTCCAACTGCAACAGACCATTGATCTGGAAAGTGGTTTTAATTTTAAAGGTTGCTGCACCTTGCCTAGTGGACTAAAGTTGTTTGCTGGTTTTGATAAAGATGTTGCTAATGCTAAGGTAGTTATACACAAGTCTGATGGATCACTAAGATCCACCATCAAGTTAAATAGGAGTGAGATGATGTGGGATATGACACCAGTAGATAATCATCATGTTGCTGTGTCACATCCTAGGTCTGGTGCTATATCCATTATAGATGTAGATAGTAACCAGGTGGTAAAGAATATAAGGGTCAGAAAGAATGTGAGAGGGTTGTGTTGTAGAGGTAGAGATATAGTATGCTGCGTGTTAGCTGAAGGTCTTTTCAGAGTGAATATTGACAGTGAAGAGGTAAAGTGTGTGAAGAGTGGTTTTGTTACTCTTGACTCACATATACATGTAAGTAAAAGCCTCATATGTTACACATATGTAGACTCGGTAACTGCACTGGATACACAGTACAATTTTCTCTTCAGATACGAAGATGAGTCAGTTCTTAGGTGTCCAAGTAGTGTGACGATAGATGAACATGAAATTATCTATGTCACAGGGTGCTCGTCTCACAATCTATTGGCCATCTCTCCTGATGGTACGATATGTCATCAGTTACTAGGTAAGGAAAGTGAACTCCGCTCACCAATTCTTGTACACTATGACATTATTGCAAAAGAATTGATGGTGGTAAATGAGGAAGGGCCAGCCTTTCTTTACTCTTTAAGGTAAATCTGAGTTAGATATGAAATTGAATGGTATAATTGACTATATGCTCTTTATGGCGGTAAAATTGAGAAAATGGCTAGTGGTGGTAAATTTGTGTTTATATACTTTGTGTGTTATGTATATTTGACTGAACGTGTGGTGTATCGTTGTATTTTACTTATATAAACCATGTGACAATGATACTGTAATTACAGTAAGTAAAACTGATTGATTTTTTACGTCATGTAATAATCATTTGGACCTTGTTCAGTTTGAGAGTTGCCAGATTTTTCCATATTGATATAAAATGATTTTTATTACAATAAATTATGTGAATATGTAGATTGTTTGCAATTTTGAATAAGAATAATTCTGTTTTGAATTAAATGTACGAGTTGGATTTACTTCATTAAGGCCTATGAATTAAGATTTTCCTTTTTTGTACATATTTTGTTAGCTTTGAATTTAGTTTCTGTATATGATATTTCAAAATTATGCCTTACTTTAGCTAATATGTGAAGTGCCATTCTCTGTAAGAATCGGGCAATTGGTGAATCATGATTAAAAAAAAACACGAGTTTGACTTCAAAATACTGTTCAAAATGCTTAAAAAGTAACAAAAAATGCATTGGCACTTTTTTAAAAGTCAGTAATTTGAGATATATTTTGGTTGAAATGCATTTAAATCTAAGAGAGATAACTCTGTCAAGTCACAATAAATTCCTATCATTTTAACAGAAATTTTTCTCCATCCTCTGACACATGAGACAACAACTAATGTTTGTTTCTTCATTAGAAGGCTATTTTGAATGACAATTTATTGTCAAAACCGTGTGTTTTTTAAATCATGATTCAACATTTTCAAATTTTGCCTGATCCTTACAGAGAACTGCACTTAAATTTAAGTCATGTTCTGCCCAAATCAAATGAAAATTTTAGTGACTTCAAAGCATCATTAATTGTACAAAGATTTTTTTTATTTCATGACAAAGTATTTTAATTTTTAGATTTTAAGATTGTTCTGGTATCTTGAAGTTTAAGTGTAAAACCAAAAGGCAAGCTGTTTTTTCCCTGGCCAATGTGTTAAGTTCTAAAATTAATGTAAATATGAGTTTGTTTGAATATTGAGTTTGATTATATGTCTGTACCTTTTTTTAAGTACATGTATAAATTTAAATGGTCACTCTTTACTAGATTGGATCTATTTCTTCCACGTGCAAGTCATCATTTCCTTATAAAATATGAAGTTCACAGACTTTGGGGTTATTTGCTGTTCATTAATATCCAAAGAAACAAGAAAAAATGTCAATTCAAGAAAACAGCAGGACAGTACCAAAACCTTTTACAATCTCAAAATTGGAATATTAGATAATAACCATGCAAAGTTTTCAATGTAGCAAAGAATTGCCAAAAGAATATCCAAATGCTAGAAATCCCAAAAGGCAGACAAAATCAGTTGATACAAAAGTAAACAAACATACGACAAAAATTACACACAAAGTAACCGAACTGTATTCAGCAACAGAAACTCAATAGAAAAAAAATGAGATGTGGAATAAATGTACGCAACACAGCCCGCATAAATAGGTTCAAATTTAATAACCACAAAGAAAAACAACAAGCAGTCTTTGACGAGCCAGTAAGCACTGCTTGCGGTTTTGTGATTGATCCAAGGTAAAAATAAGATCTATAAAAATCAAAATTGAGCCCTGAAATAGTCAAGAGAAAGCTGATAACAGCAGGAAAAATCCTCATCTGTGAGAGGATAAACAAGGACATGTTACACCCACAAAAAGTCCCTGTGACCTAAAACGCGCAAGGTCATATTAATCCTACATTATTCAAAATGGTGCTGATACCTGATCAACTGCATATGGTGACAAGCAATCCTACAAAATTTAGCAATTGGTTCAGTGGTGTTAGAGGAGTTGCCCCCATAAGCTGTTTCAATGTCCTAAAATGTAGTCGCAATTCACATAACTCCTCTTTAATTGTTGAATCAGAATGATGCTGGGATATGATCACACACCCGTGTTGACAGACAAAGAGAATCATTTCAACAGACCCAAAGGAGTGACAAGTGACAGAAAGATGGGCGCAGGCACAGTTGCATGAAAACTTTTACTTTACCCTTCCAGTACTTTGCGACAGGGGACAATAATGGCCCAATGAAAAATGGCCTACAGGTTGATAAGCATTCACACACTAATCCCATAATCCACAATTATTAAACATTATTGAAGCTAGAACAAGGGGATCCCTGGATCATGAATCGTTCACCTGACTTAAATGCCGGACTATTAAGAAACAAGAGGCACCCAGAAGCCTGAATTGCCTACCTGGTCTTGATGTCGACCCTATAAAAACTTTTCTAGAGCTTAATGAACATTTAAGCAAGTAACAGCTTTTCTTTGTCAACTATAGTTTAATTCTGTAGCAATTGGCCCACATCATGAAAAAATGTTATTTTAGGGGCCATAAGGGGTCATCTGACAACTTCGACCCTATGAAAATTTTTGTAGCGCTAAATGAACTGAACATTTAAGCAAGCAACAGCTTCTTTCCATCTGCTATAGTTTTCATTCAATATGCCAAAAATATGAAAAAAACAACATTTTTTTTAGCCAAAAAAATGACAAAATGCTATTATTCACCTTTAAGGGGCCGTAACTCCTATAAGGGATCATCTGACAATTTCGACTCAATGGAGACTTTTGTAGAGCTTTTGATGTTAAAGCAGTAGCGTGGTATACTTTTTGATTTACAAGTCAAAAACAGTAGTCTGTCCCCCTGGTCTATTTTTAATTTGAAAGGCGTTCACCATTTGTGCAATCTCGGCAGACGACATCCCATAGATGAAGTGTGCAAAGTTTCAAAGCAATCCCTTCAGTCCTTTTGGAAGAGAAGATTTTCAAAGAAAAGTTAACGACGACGACGGACCCCAAGTGATGGCGATAGCTCATCTGGACCGAAACCTGGACCTTCGGTCCAGGTGAACTAAAAACTATAAACAACATTTTTGACATTTAAAGTGCCATAAGTTAAACAAGAAGCTCCCAGGAGCCTGAATCGCTCTCCCGGTCTTGACATCAACCCTATGAAGAACTTTGTTCAGCTTAATAAGCTGAACATTCAAAAGTTTTCATTTCTTTATCTGCTATATTTTTCATTATATAAGCAAAAACATGAAAATATGTTCATCTGACAACTTCAACTCTATGAATGTTTTTGTAGAGCTAAATGAGCTGAACATTTAAGCAAGCAACAGCTTTTCTCTATCAGCTATAGGCTAAAACACTATTTTTTTGCCTTTAAGGAACTCTAACTCCAAAAAGGGGTCATCTGACAACTTCAACACTATGGAGACTTTTGTAGAGCTAGATGAGCTGCACATTTAAGCAAGCAACAGCTTTTCTCTATAGTGTTCATTTAAGGCACAGGATACGATTACGGCAAAAACGTAACAATGAGAAACTCTTATTGTAACGGCAAAGACGAAAATCGGGAACGGATGACGGGACATAGACCGAATCATCTACGACCGTAACAATACTATTAAGGCAAATAAAGCATTTAAGATTTACCAAACATAAGATTTTTTATAGCTAACTGCTTCCGGATTTTTTTATAAAATATGCTGAATGGGGTGCTTAAACAGCTTGTCAGTCTAATTGAGGGCCATAAAATCATTACGGAAAACATAGCAAAGGCAACTGACTTGCCGACACAAATTCAAGTTAGACGAAAACATTAACTTTAGTCGAGTAAAGCGGTGTTTTTATACCCCCGAAGGATGGAAGGAGCTTAAAATGCATGTTGATCCAAAGGTGGAACTGATGCACAGTTTATTCAACCCATGTCCACATCGCGGCATCCGTAGCCGAGATGGATGCCTTAAATGGTTTCACCAGAAATGCGCAGGAATAAAATAAAACTCGAAAACAAATTATTCATATTGGTTGTGTCGCATGAGCCATAAGTTATCAAAATTACTTAAAGTTTAATTTAGATTATTAGAATTTTTGACCGCAGCTGTATAAATAAATAGAAAAATGTTATGTCACTCTTCATTTCATATCATCATCACAATATCGATTTGTTGTAATAATAAGTGCCGTAAAAATAAGAAAATTCTTATTGTTACGGTCGTAAATGATTCGGTCTCCGTCCCGTCATCCGCTCCCGATTTTCGTCTTTGCTGTAACAATAAGAGTTTCTTATTGTTACGGTTTTGCCCATATTTGCCGTAACTGTATCCTTTGCCTTCATTTTGAAGGCCAATTAAAAGCTACGTTGAGCGCAGCATGATACGACCGCAACAAGATTAACCCTGTACATTGGAGGCTTAATATGGATAGTCCATTGCTTTGGTCACATGAAGCCCATAATGGACTTACAAAGCTTTTTGACACATGCATCCTGTGGTGGACTAAAAAAATGCATTTTTGACACATATATATTTACATCAACATCTAATACAAAGAGCCTTATTTATATACATGTAATTATTTACAATTTTGGCCCTTTGACCCCTATTTCTCAAAAACAGTAAAAGATATTGCACATCCCGTTGAAAAATAAGGCAGGTATTTTCACAAGGAATCTAATGAAAAAAGATTTTGAAAATCGGACCAAAAATAAAAAGTTGATTTTATGGGCATGGCCTGTCTTAAGCCCCCTGTAGCAATGTAATGGTGAAATACATATCAAAATCATTGACACATTTAGACAGAATTTTATGAGCACTTCAACAAAAAAAGAATATTACAAATTGAATGAATAATAAACATTCTACAACAGTTTTGTCAATACACCCGTTTAAGCCCCTTTACTCTAAAAGAGTCGGGGCCACAAACCCCATTTACAAAACCAACATTTCTTTAGTGGATATAATCATCATATATATATTTAAACTTCATAACAATTGGCTGGCCCACTACAACTTAATTTTAAGAATAAAACTATATGCCTTGACAAACTTTTAAAATTGGTGTTTTTGGCTCCTTTGACACCTAATTTCTCGAAAACTGTCAGATATATTAGAAATCTGATTGAAAAACGCAGCCAGGGATTTTTACAAGTTTTCTAATGAAAAAAAGATTTTGAAAATCGGACCACAAATAAAAAAGTCGATTTTTCGGTGTGGTCCCTTTTTGACCCCTTATAGCAATGTAACGGTTCAAGATACATCAAAGGTGTTGTTACAATTTGTTGACAGAATTTATTGAGGTATACAATAAAAAAAAGAATGATGATCAAAATCGAATGAAAATTAAACATTCTACAGACGTTTGGTCAATACAACCGTTTTAGCCCCTTTTGGCTTTTTTTTGCTAAAACGGTAGGGGCCAGAAACCCAAAAAGCAATACCAACCTTCCTTTAGTGGTTATAAACATAATATCAACATTTTATAACAATTGGTTAACTACAACTCAAGTTATCGCACGGAAACCAAAGTATCTACAGACAACGACAACGACATCGCCATAATTTGATCGCAAAAAATTGCGGTCGTATAAAAACACTATTTTTCGCCTTTAAGGGGCTGTAACCCCTAAAAGGGGTTATCTGACAACTTCGACCCTTTGAGGACTTTTGTAGAGCTAAATGAGCTGAACATTTAAGCAAACAACAGCTTTTCTCTATCTGCAATAGTTTTCATTCTATGGGCAAAAAAACACTATTTTTCGCCTGAAAGGGTCTGTTACCCCTATAAGGGGTCATCTGACAACTTTGACCCTAAGGAGACTTTTGTAGAGCTAAATGAGCTGAACAATTAAGCAAGCAACAGCTTTCCCTATCTGCAATAGTTTTCATACTTTAAGCCAAAAACATGAAAAAAACACTATTTTTCACCTTTAAGGGGCTGTAACCCCTATAAGGGAACCTCTGACAACTTCAACCAAATGGAGACTTTAGTAGAGCTTTTGATTCTGAAGCAGTACCGTGGCATCAGATTTCATCTATCTCTTATACTATTTGATTTACAAGCCAAAAACAGTAGTCTGACCCCCCTGGTCTATTTTTAGTAACGGTGGCCATGTTTTTTGATGAATCAAAAATCGAAACAAAAGTTTGGTGCAGGACACCCTAAGGATCATTCATACCAAGTTTCATTAAATTCTGTTTTGATCAGTAGTTTCAGACGAGAAGATTTTTGAAAAATTGTTAACGGACGATAGACGACGCAAGTGATGGTAATAGCTCACATGGACAACCAAATGTTTTTTATTATTTTCCAAAGTTAATTCGTCATCAATAAGGCTATAAGTAGTTTTTTATATTTAAGGGATCATTTTGATACTTCATTCTAATTGAGTTTTTAATAGAGCTTAACTTATCAGCAATATAGTTGCTGGAAGTTTTTCTCTAGATTTTACAGTTTGCAATGCAATAAGTAAGTGCTATGAAAATGTTCAATTTTGATGTTCTAAGGGAAATAATTCCTAAATTGTATTGTCCTACAACTTTGACCCATTTACATATTTTGTAGATCATAACACATTAGTAGAAGGCATTAACAATACAACAAAACTTTAAATGTCTTTTATATCTTGTAAAGTTTTCTAGAATTCTGACAGCGTAATAAGAGCAAAGTTCGAAAAAAGAACTAGAGGCTTCCAGGAGCCTGAATCGCTCACCTGATCTCTTGTGCTAAAGCCTCTTACCTAGTGTGCAACATCGTCTAAATGTATTGGTAAGTAACATTAAAGAAACTAGTTAGGATAGAAAACACTTTTAAGATAAAGAATACAAAGTTACAAAGCGTTCCATTTGAAAAAACAAAAACAAATTAAATTGATTGAAAACACTTAAACGGGGGATAACTCTTAAAAGGATGATCTGACAATTGTGTCCCTGAAATTATTTTTGTCGATCTTAATGAGCTGAATAATTTTGCAATGCAAACTATTCTTCTAGCACTTACAGTTTTCAAGATAAAGTCCAAAAAGAGGCTCCTGAATCGCTCACCTGAACTACACAGACACATATATTTTGTAGATATTATTGTGCATAACCATATGCGATTTAAATTTCTGAAAAATCTTGGTTATTTTTCAAGGTATTGGGCTTAATAAGTGCAAAATTTGGCAAAAATTAGGAAAAAGGGCAATAACTCCCACATCACCGTTCAGATCTTTTCCAAAATTTCAGCACAGGTAGATCTTAATATGCTAATTTTTTTTATTCTTGCGAAATTTTAATATCCTAAACCATTTTTGAGTTATTAGCAAAAAAAATGCAATTTACCCCCTATGTTCTATTTTTAGCCATGGCGGCCATGTTTTTTTTACGCATAAAAAATCTGAACAATAGAGTTGTAGCATATAAGCTATTAAATAAGTGTGCCAAGTTAAAATGCAGTTGGTCTTACGGTGTCAGACAAGTAATTTTTGAAATTCAGGGAAAAAGTAAAGAAAAATGGTAAATTTTGTTGTTTTAAGGGCAATAACTCCTAAAAGAAATGGTCCTACAGCTTTGATCTAAATACTTGAAATGTAGAATCATATGCAATTTAAATTTTTGAAATATCTTGTATAGTTTTCAAGATATAAGGCTAAATAAGTGAAATTGTTTTGAAAAAATCCAGAAAAAGGGCAATAACTCCTACATCAATTGTTGGATTTTCTTGAAACTTTCAAAGCAGGTAGATCTTGAGATGCTGATCACTTTTGTCTCCATCATGTTGATATCTGTAACCATTTTTGAGTTATTAGCTAAAAACTGCAATTTACATCTATGTTCTATTTTTAGCCATGGCGGCCTTTTTTTTTGACGAATCAAAAATCTGAACGATGAAATTGTAGCATATATGCTATTAAACAACTGTGCCAAGTTAGGTTGAAGTTGGATATATGGTGTCAGACAAGTTAATCTTTGAAATTCATGGGAAAAGTAATGAAAAATGGTAAATTTTGACGCTTTAAGGGCCATAACTTCTAAAAGAAATGGTTCTACAGCTTTGACCACATTACATGAAATGTAGATCTTGATGTGCTCAATCATATGCAATTTGAATTTTTAAAATATCTTGTTATAGTTTCCAAGATATAGGGCTAAATAAGTGCAAAATTTTGAAAAAAAATCCAGAAAAAGGGCAACAACTCCTACATTGGTTGTTGTGTCTTCTTGAAAATTTCTGGACACTGGCAGGTAGATCTTGAGATGCTGATCACTTTTATCCATGCCAGAATTTTGATATCTGCTACCGTTTTTGACTTATTTGCAAAAAACTGCAATTTACCCCTATGTTCTATTTTTAGCCACAGCGGCCATGTTGTTCATCCAATCAAAAATCCCAATGATGATTTTGAAAAGGACATACTATAGAACAACCCCACCAAGTTTAGTTACATTTGGCCATGAGGTTTCAGAGAAGAAGATTTTTGAAAAGTTGGAAGACGGACGCCAAGTGACGGCAATAGCTCACAGGTGAGCTTAAAAGGTCAATAACTCCTCGATGGATGATGACATCTTCAAATTTTCAAGGAAAATAGATCATAAGGTGCTGAACACTTTTTCATATACAATTAGAATTTGGATATCTGTCACCGATTTTGAGTTATTTGCAAAAACCTATAATTTACCATGATGTACTACTTTTAGCAACTAAACAACAGATTTTAAGAAATTCTAAATCATAACGATTGTTTTCTACCACACATACTTATGCAACTACTTTAACAAGTTCAGTTACAATTGAACTTACGGTGTCAGGGCGGTTACCATTTTTCATAAAATGAGGAAAGGCTAAAAATGGTATTTTTTTACGTTCTCTATAAGACAAAAGCCCTACAATTTTGATCCTTTACATATATTGATATGCTTCATAAATGTCATAAATATCTCTTTTTTTTTCTTGCACCCTGAAGGGGATGACAATTTTCAAATTAAACTAGAGGCTCCCAGGAGCCTGAATCGCTCACCTGATCTCTTATGCCAAAGTTTGAATAAATTTCACAAACTTTCAAGTATACAAAGTTGCAAAACAATCCCTTCAGTGGTTTCAGAGAAGAAGATTTTTGAAAATCAGTTTAAATTAATGGAAAAAAAAACAGTTAAAGGGGAATCACTCTTAAATGGCTGATCTGACAATTTAGACCCTGAAATCATTTTTGTAGATCTGAATGAGCTAAACACATCTGAAATGCTAACCTTTTCTATAGGTCCTACAGTTTTCAAGATATTGTCCAAAAACTGCAAAAATGTTCAATTTTGACGATTAAAGGGCAATAACTCCTATAAGGAGTCGTTTCACAATTTTGACTTAATGGAGAGATTTGTAGAGCTTTTTATGCTGAACATGAAAGGTTGCTTCAGATTTTCTCAATCTCTTATACTTTTTGAGTTATAAGCCAAAAACAATGATCTGACCCCCCTGTTCTATTTTTAGCAACAGCGGCCATGTTGGTTTGTCAACATGTATATAATTCACAAACTTGGTAGAGGACATCCTAAAGATCAAGTATACCAAGTTTCAATGCAATCCCATCAGTGGTTTTAGAGAAGAAGATCTTTGAAGAAAAGTTAACGGACGGACGATGGACGCTTAACGATGACAATAGCTCACATGACCCTTCGGGTCAGGTGAGCTAAAAATTATAGATGTAGATAGTCTTTATGATTTTTATCCCGTGCTAGGGAAAGCACAGGGATAATGTTTTGCTGTTCGATGTACTTATGTACGTATGTACGTATGGCCTTAATGTCCAGGATAATATATGTAACCACTGGGAGTAGAAAGATGAAAATTGGGTCATTAATCAGATTGTGGATGGGGACTGTTCTGAAGGTTTCGGAAGTTTGATATGGCCCGTAGGGACTGGGCTGCATAAGTAGCCTAAAGGCATGTTATTCCATTGTCAAGCAGCTCCTCCCAAGTTATTTGGAAAACCGAACTGAAACTTGGCTCAGTAGTTGCACTATTAATGTAGATTCTGCTGAAGGTTTCGGAATTTTGATATGGCCCCTAGATGCTGGACTGCATAAGTAGCCTAAGGGCCCATTCCTTCGTCATGCATAATTCTTTACATTACTATCACTCCCACTACCAGGGAAAAGTCTCATATTAATACATATACATTTGAAAGTACTAGTAATGCTCATTATAGTCATACTTAATTTCTTTCAATTATTTCCCCTCATATTATCAAACACCAGAGTAGCGCAGGGATATGCAGCGTGGCTTCTTCAACTAGTTAACTTTCATTTTTGTTTAAAAAAACTTTTAGTTGCACGATATGACATACTTGGTTTTGAACAGCATTGCACGATTTTCTCGTAGGTTCTTAAAATAGTGAGACGCTCAATGGGCTGATGTTTTAAGCAAGCAAAAGCTTTTTTCTATCTGCAATTGTTTTCATCTTTAAAGGGCCATAACCCTATCAGTAGTCATTAGTCAACTTTGACCTTATTGAGACTTTTGTAGAGCTGTTGATGATGAAGATAGGTTGCATTGGATTTTCTTTCTTGTGCTTTTTGAGTTATTAGCCAAGTTCTGTGCTCCAAAACTTGTTCTATTTTTTGCAACCTTCAGTGGACATGTTTGTTTGGTAGTCACCATTTTGGGGAACATCCTTCTATATTAAACAAAGTTCAGTGATCATACTTGTTCAGTATCATCATTTTTGGGGACATCACAAAGATGAAATGTGCAAAACTTCAAAGCAATTCCTTCAGTAGTTATAGAAGAGAAGGTATTCAAATAAAGTTAATGATGAAGAAGATGATAACAAAGGCTGCCAGGTGATAACTATAGCTCACATGACCTTTGGGTCACGTGAGCTAAAACTATGAAAACATATTTACAGACATAACAAAGGAATACCAATACACCAAAAAGTGAATAAACTACCTTTATTTTTGTACAAATAAGGGATCTAATAAGATGACATAACTTTTTTATAACCATACATCATTTGAAGGTATACCAACTTTACATAAAATGAAATAAGTGTATAATTCTTATACATGTATAACATAAATGTTGCAACAATGTAGTAATTTTTAGAAAACTTCTGTAGATTTTTGGCTTTCAAATCTAACCAACATCTTATCTCATTAAAAATCTTGTTATACAGAATCTCAAATCGGAGTAGAATTCTTGTCCTCTTCATTAACCATTGTTCTTTCATTGGTGTGAAAATCCTGAAAAATGAGTTGTACATATCACACAATTTAAGCTGATTATTTTCGAAGTCTATGTTCTTTAATATTGATCTTTTACTTGGATACAAAATCAATGTAGTACTTTTGCTCAGTTCAAATATAACATTTGTACAATATGGTCTCAGTATTCAATTCAAATGTAACATTTCTATATCGGATTTTCAAATAACTGATACAGCAGCCCATTGTTTGACCTCTGTAGGGCATTGTGGGTACTTTTGAAGGGCATCAGTGATCTGTGAAGGGTGTATCAGGAGAGACATAAGTTTATATTCTTTCTGTATCCTTGATCCTGAACTATCAGCCGATCTAACAAGCTCTAAAGCCAAGAGATGTTCAAATGCCTGAAAGTACAAACAATTAGTATTAGTATGGATTTTTGCATTTATGTACATCATATATTTACTAAGAAATGGAAAAAAAACATATGAGCAATAAATCCAAGTTGAAGGCTGCTGGCGGTTGTCCATTGTGGTTTTTCTGAATTGCCGTTTGATTGTGGGCTGTGTGGTGTACACTTATTCCACATCTCATTATTTTCTTTTATTGAGTTATCTATCAACTGATTTACATGCAGTTTTAGTATCCAAATCCTCAAATGATTTAAAATTGATGTAAATATTTTTACAGCTGTACCCCTGATAGTTTGAGTGTTTTAGCATGTACAGAAAGTATTGGACTGGGGGACAAATTATAAACTAAAGGGCTTCTGCATCCTCCATGAGGGGCCCTAACTTAAGTTTTCTGCCAAATATATATGTTTTGACACTGACAAGCCTATATGCCTATAATATTCATGATGATGTAAAATTTTTTAGCTTTTTGGAAAATGATTCAACAGAGTGTGTCCATCAGTTTACCTTTAATACTACAGCCTTTTCATACACTTGCATTGATGATCTTCTCTGAGCAAACTTGGAATATTCTGTAAAACATGAAACATAAATACAGCAACTGGTATAGTTACAATACATCAATACATTTAAAAGATCCTGTATATATTCCAATGATATAAAAGACTGGCAAAGTCTATTTAACAGTTTGTGACACAGACATTAAATTTAATCTTAAGCTTCCATCAGAAATATAAGCACTTGCAATAGTTACAAACAGGCAAATGCTGATTATATTATAATGGAGACATACAAAATGTCTATAAATAAAATTTAATGGTGTAAGTTTTCTAACTCAAGGAAACTGCATATTTGATAAGTGGGAGGTTACTAGATTGGTTCACAATATAAGCGTTAGCTGTGTAAGCTTCACACATTTTGTACCCAATATAAGCATAGGTAGGCCATTATCAAAAAAGTTTCCTAGATTCTCATCCCCTCCCGCCCAGGTTATTTCAGGCTATTTAAAAAAAATCTTTTGTGATTTGGGGAAATTTTGTTAAATTTGTTAAATTTTGGCCAATTTTCTTAACAAAAGTTAACACTAAAGTATGTCTCGCCTGCCGGCACCATCAGAAACAATTATTCTCTTTTTCTTCCACTATATTTTGAATTTACATGGATTTTCAGTTTCTGAGATCAAAAGATGTTTATAGAACTTAAACATTGCTATATATATATTATATGTATTGAAAATTGTCAAAGTCACTCAACTGGAAAATCAAGGTCAAGGTCAAAAGATGGGGATGCAACTGTGCTAAGCTACTACTGGGGCAAATGCTAACCAATGTTATCAACCTAGGACCTATAGTTCTTGAGATATGGAGGTGCTCGCAAAACTTTTCCATTGCTATTATTGTGAAGTCACTCAAACGGAAAATCAAGGTCAAGGTCAAAAGATGGGATTGCAACTGTGCTAGGTTACTACTTGGGCATATGCATACCAACTTGAGATATGGAGGTGCTCATCAAACTTTTCCAAAAAGTTAACGCCGCCGTCACCGCCAGTAAAGTAACACATACATGTACATGTATGTCATTGTTTTGTCTGTTTACTTGGATAACAAATCTCTTTCTTAAGTGGGATTTAATGATATGTTACACAAAGAAAGTATGTCAATTTCAGGAATTATGCTATGAAATATATTCAAGAGTTCATTAACTGAACTTGAATTTTTTTTTTAAATAGCATCCAAGACGGATCTATGGGTTTACCCAGCTAGATTCCCCTCAGCTTTATTTGACATTGTATTTACATGAGTTAATGTTTCCTCACGTCAGCATTTACAACATGTTGGTCTAAATAAAACCTTAAACACTTTAACATCAATTTACAAATTAAATGTTTAAATCTATGCTTTCTATGCAGCTTAAATTTTAACCTTACCACTATAAACCATTTCAAAGTTAAACGGTTCTCCTTCGTAGATATCAGTAAGGTGTTTCATGGCAATAATCAAGCACAGCTCTAGAATGGATATTCCTTTAAAAGAAACCAAAAGTATTATCCTTCTTTGCATAAAGAAGATTGAAAGGAGTATCACAACAAATATTTCAAAACATCCAACATCAATACATGATTTATATGAGATGAAGTTTTTTACCCTGTTTATGATATGGAATCTGAAACATGTGAAAACTTATTGTTAAGGCCATATAAAAATATATGGTATAATATATGGAAAAAGTATAATTCTTAACTTCTCAGGCCATTTTTTTCAAAAACAGATGAAGCAGGGAGGTTTCTTATTTATTTTTTTATTGGTCCATAAAGTGGATAAGGCAGCTTTTTACATAGTTAATACAACAAAAAGTGGTGAGGCAGGTGATTTTTTCTTTTCATTTTATGAAAAAAGCAATAAAAGGGACAATGAGGCTTCCTCAGAACAGATGAGGCAGGGGCCTGGGAAGCTAAATATTTGCTTTTATTTGCCTAGTTATTAGGTGTATTGGGATTAGTATATTTTTCAAGTCCTTAATTATTAGACATCAAAATTAAAGGTCCTTTAATAACAAATCTGGGCCATAAAGACAGAAGAAGCATTTATTGCTTTTTATATTCTATCATCACCCTTCCCTGCACATCAATTTTTTACTTTTCTTATGCGTTTTTTTTTCCAGTAACTTTTTCCTACATTCAATTAAGGCTATTGTAATACACAATCAGAAATGTTATGAATAGTTTTCAGTCTGCTTTGAAAAGATTGTTAAATATTTGATTGATATTAAATCTAGTTTATTACCATGAAGCATAGCAGATTTACTATCAGTGGTCAAAACCTTCATGGCTTCAACAAAATCCCCAGGGGTGGGATTAGGGTGTGTCTCATTTAGCTGACAAATAACATACATCTGAAATAGAACATAATATTTTACCTTAAATGTGGTTAAAGAGTATCTAATAGGTTTCTGTAACTTTTTTCATCATTGTTTAAATGGTTTAAATGTGAATGATTTATCTGATACATTTGTATGGTTAAACAAGTATGCATCAAGAAGGCAGAAGGCTCAACCCTGCAATCACTGAACCTTGAAGTGGATTTGAAGGGATCTAACATTTTTATGATGATATCTGTTAATTTATTCTCTCATGCATATGTGTTTAAAGTTTAATGATAGTAACACACTTCCTTCATAGAAAACCAACTCAAAAAACTGTTTGCGTCTTTAAGAGAAAAAATCTTTCTTTCACACTCGTACTAAAACTTACTAGTATTTGTTGTAAAGCTCTGATGTCTTTATTGAAATTAAACTGTTGTTTTAGAACATCTCTGACAGCTACATCCTTTAGAAGTATCTATAATGATATAAATAAAGGATTTTGAATTTGTATGCTTTATAAACACTACTATAAACTTATGATGTGATCAGAAAGTTCAATAACTATTTCTCTCTCTATCAAACCAAAGGACAAAGCAGAAAGGGTATCAGCCACTCTGTTAGATGCCTGTAAATTTTATTTTTTCAGAATTTCTTTTTTATTTGTTTGTCAGTCAGGATTTTATAATCCCTGTAATTTTTATAGAGCCATTCCTCACATAGTGCTTGATTAAAGTTTTAAGAGTTATAGGTCTTTTTTTAAACATGTTGCATTACAGCCTGTTAATGAGAGTTTTCTTAAACCATTCGGTAACCCAGTGCTACTTTTTAAAGATATTTGTTACAGTTTGTGAAATTACAAGGAACATCCTGATTTTTCTTATTTTGCATACATTTTCCGAACAGGAATAGAACATCTTTTTTGGTCGCATCATAAAAACAGATTTTTTGGCGTTGGACTGACATAATTTAAAAGTCAGCCTGTTAATTTCTCTAATAACCATTTCTCTTAAAATTACCTGTATCTGTTCATTCCAACCCTTTATAAAGTCTGTATAAGGAGGTCTGGGCTCTAACTGGAGGTAGGAGGAACATATTCCACAGTACGTGTCAAAGTTGAAGTTATTGAGAAAGTAAACTTGTCGATGGGAGAATCTGGACTTGACTCTCTTCTCCAGTAATTCTATAACATCCTACAAAATATATAAAGTATTTCATATATATTAAAGCTGATAGATATGAATGTAGGAACTAAATTTTACAATATAATATGTGCTATGTATAAAAACAGTAAAGCTTGTGTTAAAATTGGTAATTCTTTAACTGAAGACTTTTTTATTAAGCTAGGGGTCCGACAAGGTGACAATTTAAGTCCTGCCTTGTTTAAAATATTTATTAATGATTTTCCAAATTACCTTCAAGCTTGTTCAGATACGGTCAGTTTACAAAGTAAACAAGAGGCTCCCAGGAGCCTGAATTGCTCACCTGGTCTTGATGTCGACCCTATAAAGACTTTAGTAGAGTGAATGAGTTGAACATTTAAGCAAGCAACAGCTTTTCTCTATCTGCAATAGTTTTCATTCTATCGGTCAAAAACACTATTTTTCACTTTTAAGGGGCCGTAATCCTCATAAGGGGTTATCTGACAACTTCAACCCTATGGAGACTTTTGTAGAGCTAATTATGCTGAACATTTAATCAAGCAACAACTTTTCTCTATCTGCAATAGTTTTCATTCTATAGGCCAAAAACACTATTTTTCACATTTAAGTGGCCCTAACCCCTATAAGGGGTCATCTGTCTACTTTGACCCTATGGAGACTTTTGTAAAGCTAAATGAGCTGAACATTTAAGCAAGCAACAGCTAATCTCTATGTGCAATAGTTTTCATTCTGTAGGGCACAAACACAATTTTTCACCTTTAAGGGGCCCTAACCCCTATAAGAAGTCGTCTGGCAACTTTGAACCTATGGAGACTTTTGTAGAGCTAAATGAGCTGAACAATTAAGCAAGCAACAGCTAATCTCTATCTGCTATAGTTTTCATTCTGTAGGCCAAAAACATGAAAACATGCTATTGTTTAGGGGCCCTAACCCCTATAAGGGGTCATCTGAAAACTTCGACCTTATGGAGACTTTTGTAGAGCTAAATGAGCTGAACATTTATCCAAGCAACAGCTAATCTCTATGTGCAATAGTTTTCATTCTGTAGGGCAAGAACATGAAAAACACTGTTTTTCACCTTTAAGGGGCCGTAACCCCTATAAGGGGTCATCTGACAACTTTGACCCTATGAAGTCTTTTGTAAAGCTAAATGAGCTGAACAATTAAGCAAGCAACAGCTAATCTCTATCTGCAATAGTTTTCATTCTGTAGGCAAAAAACATGAAAAAACGCTAGTTTTCAGGGGCCTTATCCCTATAAGGGGTCATCTGAAAACTCCGACCTTATGGAGACTTTTAAAGAGTTAAATGAGCTGAACATTTAAGCATGCAACAGCTAATCTCTATCTGCAATAGTTTTCATTCTGTAGGCCAAAAACATGAAAAAACGCTTTTTTTTCACCTTTAAGGGGCTGTAACCCCTATAAGGGGTCATCTCACAACTTTGACCTTATGGAGACTTTTGTAAAGCTAAATGAGCTGATCATTTAAGCAAGCAACAGCTAATCTCTACCTGCAATAGTTTTCATTCTGTAGGCCAAAAACATGAAAAAACGCTATTTTTCAGGGGCTGTAACCCCTATAAGAGGTCATCTGACAACTTTGACCCTATGGAGACTTTTGTAGAGCTAAATGAGCTGAACAGTTCAGCAAGCAACAGCTAATCTCTATCTGCAATAGTTTTCATTCTGTAGGCCAACAAGAGGCTCCCAGGAGCCTGAATCGCTCACCTGGTCTTGATGTCTACCCTATAAAAACTTTTCTAGAGCTTAATTAGCTGAATGTGTAAGCAAGAAAATGCTTTTTTTCTATCTGTAATAGTTTTCATTTTAAAGGCCAAAAACATGAAAAAACGTTATTTTAAGGGTCGTAACCCCTATAAGGGGCAATCTAACAACTATCACCCTATGTAACTTTTGTAGAGCTAAATGAACTCAACATTTAAGCAAGCAACAGCTTTTCTCTATCTGCTATAGTTTTCATTCTATAGGCCAAATACATGAAAAAACATCATTTTAGGGGCCGAAACCCCTGTAAGGGGACATCTGACAACTTCGACCCTATGGAGACTTTTGTAGAACTAAATAAGCTGATCATTTAAGCAAGCAACAGCTTCTCTCTATCTGCTATAGTTTTCATTCCATAGGCCAAAAATATAAAAAAACGTTATTTTAGGGGCTGTAACCCCTTTAAGGGGTCATCTGACAACTTTGACCCTATGAAGACTTTTGTAGGGCTACATGAGCTGAACATTTATGCAAGCAACAACTTTTCTCTATCTGTCATAGTTTTCATTTTATAAGCCAAAAACATGAAAAAATGCTATTTTTCACCTTTAAGGGGCCGTAACTCCTATAAGGGGTCATCTGACAACTTCGACTCAATGGAGACATTTGTAGAGCTTTTGATGCTGAAGCAGTTGCGTGGCATCAGATTTCTTCTATCTCTTATACTTTTTGATTTACAAGCCAAAAACAGTAGTCTGACCCCCCTGGTCTATTTTTAGTAACGGCGGCCATGTTGTTTAGAGGGCGGTCACCATTTGTGCAATCTTGGTAGAGGACATCCCATAGATGAAGTGTGCAAAGTTTCAAAGCAATCCCTTCAGTCGTTTCAGAGGAGAAGATTTTCAAAGAAAAGTAAACGACGACGGACGACGACAGACGACGACGACGGACGACGACGGACGCCAAGTGATGGCAATAGCTCACATGGACCTTCGGTCCAGGTGAGCTAAAAACATGAAAAAACGCTTTTTTTCAGGGGCTGTAACCCCTATAAGAGGTCATCTGACAACTTTGACCCTATGGAGACTTTTGTAGAGCTAAATGAGCTGAACAGTTCAGCAAGCAACAGCTAATCTCTATCTGCAATAGTTTTCATTCTGTAGGCCAAAAACACAATTTTTCACCTTTAAGGGGCCCTAACCCCTATAAGAAGTCATCTGGCAACTTCGACCCTATGGAGACTTTTGTAGAGCTAAATGAGCTGAACATTTAAGCAAGCAACAGCTAATCTCTATCTGCTATTGTTTTCATTCTGTAGGCCAAAAACATGAAAATTAGCCATTTTTCACCTTTAAGGGGTCGTAACCCATATAAAGGGTCATCTGACAACTTTGACCAAATGGAGACTTTTGTAGAGCTTATGATGCTGAAGCAGTAGAGTGCCATCAGATTTCATCTATCTCTTATACTTTTTGATTTATAAGCCAAAAACAGTAGTCTGACCCCTCTGGTCTATTTTTAGTAACGGTGGCCATGTTTTTTGACGGATCAAAAATCAAAACAAAAGCTTGGTGCAGGACACCCTAAGGATCATTTATACCAAGTTTCATTAAATTCTGTTCAGTAGTTTCAGAGGAGAAGATTTTTGAAAAATTGTTAACAGACGACGACGACAGACGACGACGGACGCCAAGTGATGGTAATAGCTCACATGGACCTACGGTCCAGGTGAGCTAAAAACTAAACTGCTTAATGTATGCAGATGATTTTGTTATATTTTCAAGCTCCTCTCAAGGATTGCAAGAAAGGCTTAATATGTTAGAACAATTTTGTGATGATTGGTGTATTAAGGTCAATATTAAAAAGACTAAAGTGTTAATTTTTAATAATGCTGGAAGGAAAATCTCTGAAAATTTTTCTTTACAAAATAATCACTTAGAATGTGTCTCATGTTATAGATATTTAGGGGTGTATTTCACAGCATCAGGGTCATTTCACCAAATGAGGACTGAACTATATAATAAATCATTAAAGGCTTTTTATAAGTTAAGAAGTGACTTTTTAAGTTTAAATCCAAGTCTTCGTACATGTAAACATATTTTTGACCATACTTTGAAACCTATCTTGTTGTATAACTCAGAAGTTTGGGGAAGTTACTGTGCTTCTAACTCAAAAATGCGAACGTCCTTTGATTTAGATAAGATATTCAATAACATGCCCTGTGAAAAATTACATCTCAAATATTGTAAATGTATTTTAGGAGTTCATAAGAAAAGTGTGAACTTTGCTGTATTATCTGAACTTGGAAGGTTTCCTTTATATTATGATATCATAAAATCAATCATTAATTATTGGTATAGACTAGAAAATCTCTCATCTGATTTTCCATTATTAAAAGATGCATATTTATGTAGTAAAAAATTTGGCAGTAGTAATAGATCTACCTGGTATACTTTTGTATCAAAGCTATTAAAGTACCTTGGTATTAATACTGACTCAAGTAATTACAGCAGATATAAATTTAAAAAGATGCTTGAAAAATTACTAAGGGAAAAGCTTTTGGCCAATTGGTATAATTATAGACTCTCTAAACTAGATGGAAAACTATGTACTTATTTCAAAATCAAGGATCATTTTGGATTTGAACATTTTTCATTGAAGATAAACAATCCTGATCAAAGTAAAGCTCTCTGCAGATTTCAAATATCAGCCCATAGACTTCAAATTGAAATAGGGCATTTCTCCAAAATACCTAGATCTGGGAGAACTTGTACAAACTGTTCTTCTGGGGAAGTTGAAGATGAAACACACTTTTTATGTGTTTGTTCAAAATTTGAAGCAAAAAGAAATATTTTATTTAATCATATTGCCAATAAGTATCCAAATTTTTCTAGTCTATCAAATAATTCAAAAATGATATTTTTACTTAGTAATGAGGACACTGATATACTAACTGCCACTGCCAGATTTATACTGGATAAAGATATTTTATCAGTAAATTAATATTTTCGACAAATGTTATTCAATTTATGAACATTAACATCTTAGTTGATTGTATCACCATGTTGTCTATTGTATTTTATGTGTAATCTATCAATTATGTTCTTTTCCTCTATATGTACAACTCTCCTTGCTCCCAGTGGGCTCCTGATTGGAAATAAAAGATATTGTATTGTATTGTATTGTATTGTATTGTATATAAAGGGTCGCCACACATCCTTGAAACCTGGAAAAACCCTTGAATTTTATTTGTCTGTTCAAGGTCCTGAAAAAGAACTTGAATTTTGGAAAAAATGGAAATATCCTTGAAAAACCCTAGCCTGGATTTTATAGCTCCACAAAAGAAAGCTTGTCATATGTGCATGTCCTAATGAGCATTAACAAAAGTTAAAGCAAAATAGTGACTCCAAAAGTATATTAAGTGGTTTCTTTATTATTTTTTGGGGACAAATTTTGAGTAGTTTTGGTTGGTAAAAGCCAATCATGGATAATATTTAGTTGTGAACTTTTTTAGCAACTTATGCAAACAAAGAAATGTCTTTTGTAAATTGAGAAGCCAAGAAAATTGATACTGATGTCAAGAAAATCCTCATCTAACAAGTTTATGGTCACCAGCAAAGTTAAAATCTCACCAGTCTACATGTTACACCAACAACACACATAGGAGCTTGGTCTGACTGAGCGATATCAAACAGATTATAAGTCAAAATCTCACCAGTCTACATGTTACACCAACAACACACATAGGAGCTTGGTCAGACTGAGCTACAGTCTCGTGCCAAAAGTATTCGCGGAAAAATGGCCAACGTTTTCAGATATTTCACTTCGCGGTGTTTGATTCTATTTTTTGATTACCAATTATCTTGCGATTTTTACTTTGAGAACTTCCCCGTGTACTTTGAAGCATTCCAAATCGATGACGTAAAAATCGTCTGCAATAAACTATTACATTGTAATAATTTTGATGTAAATAAACATGGGTCGGAAATCAAAAGAATTGTCACCGGACAAGAAAGAAGTTATCGTCAATTTAAAGTCTGATGGATATAGAATAAGTGAAATTTCTAGGATGTTGGGAATACCTGAGAGTACCTGCAGATCAGTTTTGAAAACTTATAAAGCACGGAAAAGTTTTGAAATAGGCCATCGCTCTGGACGTCCAAGAAAAGTGTCAAAACGGGGCGAATCCCGATTGAAGCGTCTGGTGAAAAGGCATCGTGGAAAAGCCCTGAAGGATATTACCACCGAATTTAATGTTGGAAATGGTGAAAACCGTGTTAGTGCGAGGACTGTCCAGAGATTTTTGCACAAGAATCAGATTTACCGGCGAGTTGTGAAACAAGAGGCTCCCAGGAGCCTGAATCGCTCACCTGATATATGTGCCTGAAGTAAAGGTTTTTAGGCAAAATCTATTTGACGTTGAAAGGGTTATAAGTTTAATAAGGGGGTCATCTGACAATATGGTGGATCTTAAGGTGCTGATCACTTTTGTTCTCAATCAAAATCTAAAAATCTGTCACCCTTTTTGAGTTATTAGCAAAAAAATGCAGTTTAACCTAATGTTCTATTTTTAGCCACAGCGGCCATGTTTTACAACCAATCAAAAATCCCCACATCAATTCTATACACCTTATGCTAATAAACAACAATACAAAGTTTGGTTCCAATTTGACTTTAAGTGTCAGAGGAATTAACGTTTTCAATGTAATGAGGAAATGCTTTTTAAAAGCTCAATTTTGACGTTCTAAGGGCAATAACTCCTAAAAGGAAAGGTCCTACAACGTTGACCCTATTACATATTTTGTAGATCTTGATGTGCTTAACAATATGCAATTTAAATTTCTCGAATATCTTGTAAAGTTGTCAAGATATTGAGCTAAACAGGTGCAAAATTTGCCAAAAATCCACAAAAAGGGCAATAACTCCTACATGGGTCGTTGGATTTTCTTCAAAATTTCAGAGCTGGTAGATCTTCAGGTGCTGATCACTTTTGTTTCCAATCAAAATTGTAAAATCTGTCACCGTTTTTGAGTTATTTGCAAAAAACTGCCATTTACCCCTATGTTCTATTTTTAGCCACAGCGGCCATATTTTACGACCAATCAAAAATCCCCACATCAGTTCTATACACCTAATGCTAATAAACAACTATACCAAGTTTGGTTCCAATTGGACTTGAACTGTCAGAGGAGTTAACGTTTTCAATGTAATGAGAAAATGCTGTTAAAATGCTCAATTTTGACGTTCTAAGGGCAATAACTCCTAAAAGGAAAGGTTCTACAACGTTGACCCTATTACATATTTTGTAGATCTTGATGTGCTTAACAATATGCAATTTAAATTTCTCAAATATCTTGTATAGTTTTCAAGATATTGAGCTAAACAGGTGCAAATTTGCAAAAAATCCACAAAAAGGGCAATAACTCCTACATGGGTCGTTGGATTATCTTCAAAATTTCAGGGTAGGTAGATCTTGAGGTGCTGATCACTTTTACCCTATGCCAGAATTTTGATATCTGTAGCCGTTTTTGAGTTATTTGCAAAAAACCGCATTTTACCCCTATGTTCTATTTTTAGCCACGGCGGCCATGTTTTACGACGAATCAAAAATCCCCACATCAGTTCTAAGCACCGAATGCTAATGAACAACCATACCAAGTTTGGTTGCAATTGGACTTATGGTGTCAGAGGAGTTAACGTTTTAAAAAGTTTACGGACGACGGACGACGGACGACAGACGACGGACGACGGACGGACGACGGACGCCAAGTGATGACAATAGCTCACATGACCCTTCGGGTCAGGTGAGCTAAAAACGGACGGTTGTCAAAGAGGCGAATAGAAGGAAGCGGATAACATGGTGTTTACAGAAAAGAAGATGGACCGTGAACGAAAACTGGAGACATGTTATATTTAGTGATGAATCTCAAATAGTTATAGGCCAAAACAACCGTGTATATGTGTGGAGATCGTCCCAGGAAGCGTATCGTACAGAATGCATGTATGCAGAGTGTGTGCCTAAGGTTTCTGTTATGGTATGGGGTTGCATCACTTGGTTTGGTGTTGGTACTCTTTGTAAGGTCGATGGAAGTATAAATGCCCAGAAATATATTTCAATACTTGACGATCAGTTATGGCCAGTTATAGCCCGTCATTTCCCGGACGATTCCTACACTTTCCAAGATGACAACGCCCCCGTCCATAGGGCTCGGATTGTGGAACGTTACAAGCATGAAAATAATATCCATGGTATGGTATGGCCGGCCCAATCTCCGGACATTAATATAATAGAAAACTGCTGGCTTAGAATTAAAAGAACTCTACAAATACGTGTTATGAGAATAACAAAACCCCAGGAACTGTTTGATGCAATTTTTGACATCTGGCAAAACTTCACAGTTGAATATGTACAAAACTTATATAAATCCATTCCAAGGAGAGTTTTGGCTTGCATAAGATCCAAGGGACACCTAACAAAATATTAAGGTAAGTCACAGCTTTATTTTAATATTTTTTGCTTGTTTTACTCTTCAAGGCGAGATAACTCCAAGATGACGTCGGCCATTTTTCCGCGAATACTTTTGGCACGCGACTGTATATCAAACAGATTAAAAGTCAAAATCTCACCAGTCTACATGTCACACCGACAACACAGATAGGAGCTTGGTCTGACTGGGCTATATCAAACAGATTATACAATAAGTCATAAATCTCACCAGTCTGCATGTTACACCGACAACACAGATAGGAGCTTGGTCTGATTGGGCGATATCAAACAGGTTATACAATAAAGTCTGATTTAGTAAACAGTCTTACCAGTCTGCATGTTACACCGACAACACAGATAGGAGCTTGGTCTGACTGGGCGATATCAAACAGGTTATATAATAAAGTCTGATTTAGTAAACAGTCTTACCAATCTGCATGTTACACTGACAACACACATAGGAGCTTGGTCAGACTGAGCGATATCAAACAGATTATAAGTCAAAATCTCACCAGTCTACATGTCACACCGACAACACACATAGGAGCTTGGTCAGACTGAGCTATATCAAACAGATTAAAAGTCAAAATCTCACCAGTCTACATGTCACACCGACAACACACATAGGAGCTTGGTCAGACTGAGCTATATCAAACAGATTATAAGTCAAAATCTCACCAGTCTACATGTTACACCAACAACACAGATAGGAGCTTGGTCTGACTGAGCGATATCAAACAGATTATAAGTCAAAATCTCACCAGTCTACATGTCACACCGACAACACACATAGGAGCTTGGTCAGACTGAGCTATATCAAACAGATTAAAAGTCAAAATCTCACCAGTCTGCATGTCACACCGACAACACAGATAGGAGCTTGGTCAGACTGAGCTATATCAAACAGATTAAAAGTCAAAATCTCACCAGTCTACATGTCACACCGACAACACAGATAGGAGCTTGGTCAGACTGAGCTATATCAAACAGATTAAAAGTCAAAATCTCACCAGTCTACATGTCACACCAACAACACAGATAGGAGCTTGGTCTGACTGAGCGATATCAAACAGATTAAAAGTCAAAATCTCACCAGTCTACATGTCACACCGACAACACACAAAGGAGCTTGGTCAGACTGAGCTATATCAAACAGATTATAAGTCAAAATCTCACCAGTCTACATGTCACACCGACAACACAGATAGGAGCTTGGTAAGACTGGGCGATATCAAACAGGTTATAAGTCAAAATCTCACCAGTCTACATGTCACACCGACAACACACATAGGAGCTTGGTCAGACTGAGCTATATCAAACAGATTATAAGTCAAAATCTCACCAGTCTACATGTCACACCGACAACACACATAGGAGCTTGGTCAGACTGAGCTATATCAAACAGATTAAAAGTCAAAATCTCACCAGTCTACATGTCACACCGACAACACACATAGGAGCTTGGTCAGACTGGGTTATATCAAACAGATTATAAGTCAAAATCTCACCAGTCTACATGTTACACCAACAACACAGATAGGAGCTTGGTCAGACTGAGCTATATCAAACAGATTAAAAGTCAAAATCTCACCAGTCTACATGTCACACCGACAACACAGATAGGAGCTTGGTCAGACTGAGCTATATCAAACAGATTAAAAGTCAAAATCTCACCAGTCTACATGTTACACCAACAACACAGATAGGAGCTTGGTCTGACTGGGCGATATCAAACAGGTTATACAATAAAGTTTGGTTCTTGTGGTGGGCAAACATATCAAACTCATCCAGGATAAACAAAATGGGTTTGGAACTCTGGCTTCCTGAAAAACATATTAAAGTCAATTATACATGTATATACAAGGTGAAAAATTCCTTTATGTTTTGAGACTTTTTATGTGTCTTGGTGTTTAGTACCTACGTTTGATAATGTTCTTTTCTATGGAGGCTATTTCATTAGGTACATGTAGCTAGTGCTCACTAGTAATACCCTGCATAGCAACAAAACAATTCTGCAAACAGGAAGTAAAGAAGCTACTTCCTTGAAAATGCACCATATGGTATAATATGAGTAAGCATTATGCAAAATACCAAACTTCTGCATAATGTAGTTGCTTAAAAATCTGTCGTGGAAATCTTGCATGTATGTCAACAATGTGTAAAGTATTCTGTAAACAGATAGTAGATAACCAGTATGGAATCTCTATACACCGGTTATACTAATGTCAGACTTCTGCATTATCCTGAGAATAGTGTGATGACAAGTCTTTAATGGAAAAAAAAACATGGGAAAAACAGTATAGTGTCCTATCCCTCCAAGAAACGGTATAAAAATAGCATAAAGTGTACATAATATTAACAATAATGTCATGAAATGACATCCTTTCTGTTAAAAGAAAACCCTGTATGTATTGCTTTTAAACCTGTGAAATATTTGTAATCTTATCAAAACATACAAATATAAGTTATTAACCATAAGAAATATGTTGCCATTACTCCACAGTTTTACATGTTTGTCAATTTGGAATTTTAATAAAGCATATTTTTAGAGCAATCACTTACCACATTTAAGTGCATCCAACAAAAACTGGAGATTCTCAGCAAATGATCCCTGTAAAATAAAACATCAAAATCAAATGAAACATGTAAATGTAGATACAGGAACCAAATAGACTCAAAATAGACTCCCAAGGAAGACTTTCAACAAAGCTCTATGACAAACGTGATGAATTCAACTTTCCCTTGTGTAGCAACATTCCTTCTGCTCCAGCTTATGGAGATTACGTATCACAATTTGTTTTTCGTTCCAGAGCTGGCCGAACTTACATTGATTTCCTTAATAGCAGAACTGTCATGTCTGACACTAAAATTGCTAACACAAGGCTATGTTGCTCCAAGGTTGTTGTCTTTACTCAAGAAATTTTACAGAAGACATCATGCACTCGTAGACATCTCTCAGATGAGTGGTTTGTCATAGGGTTTTGTTGAAACTTCCTTTACCAGATTTGACACATTAAATTGACAATTGGCAGCGCAATTGGTGTGCTATAGCAAGCAGGAACTGCTAACTCTTCCAGAGCACCTGAGTTCCCTCTCCTTATCACTTGAGTTTGCGTTGTTGATTTCTGTGTTTTTATGTAATCTTTTTTCATGCTATTCTCGTCTGTGTTAACTAGTTTTGTCTTTGCCCTTCTGGTCTGTCGAATGCCTCATTGGTGCCTCTTTGCTTTTTTATGCTACAAAATTGCAAAAGAATATGCAATGTATTAACAACTAAGCCAGAAAGGTATTTTACAACACTTTGGTAGAGTTCTGAAGCAAAAATCTGCAATAGTTTTTAATCTAAATGCAAAGATATCGAAAACTCAATTTCGACCTTTTATGGGGCGTAACTCCTACAGGAATAGGGGTTATCTAACAAGTGTACAGTGTTAAAAGTTTTAGAACAATGCCTTCATTGGTTTAAGAAAAGGTGTACATCTTAAAATAAATTTGACATTTATACAATACTCACAAAGACTTTGTCCCCTACTGAGTTCTCTAATTGAAGCTGTCTGGTGATTTCTTTCAAAGCAATCTTATCGTCTGTTTGTAAAAGTCCTAAAATGACGAACATATGAACAATGTATGTAAGGGACATATAACTATTAATTACAAGAGGCTCACAGAGGCACCTGGTCCTGAGGGCCATAAGGGCTCTTCTTTACAGGGTCATTTGACAATTATATACCAATAGACTTTTGTAGAGCTTAAAATAAGCTGAAGGTTTAAGCAAGTAACAGATTTTCTCTATTTGCAATAGTTTTCATTCTATTGTCAACAACATGAAAAAAACGATATTTTTGACAATTAAAGGTCTATAACTCCTTTAAGGGTTCAACTGACAACTTTGACCCAATTTAGACTATACAGCTTAATTAACTAAAGGTTTGGGCAAGCAACAACTTTTCTTTATCTTCAATAGACGGATTATAACAGATCCATAGTGATGGCATAATTTCACATGGCCTTTGGCCAGGTGATCTAATAATAAAGCAATATGATGTAAAATTTAAAATGCAAAACATAACAAAACACACATATAAAACAACAACTGCACATTGTAAATCTCAATATAAAGCTAACTTTTTCTCGAGAACTTATGATTTTGAAAATAAAGATCAAAACCGGCACAAATAGTAAATTTTTAAGAAATGAGGTGAAATAAATTTGTTACTCATATCAGGATGGATATTTGGACTCAATAAAGAGTTCTGTTGAGATTTTAATGCTGAAGGAAGGTCGCTTCAGATTTTCACAGTGGCATTCATGGTGGTTGGCCAGGGAACATAAAGGATGAGTGGCATTAAGACCCATAATTGGCCCAAGAAAATGAAGTTGGTTCAAATGTTATTATATTTATATGAAATGTAAACTTATATGTGGTTACAAAGAAAACACATCAAATCAGGCAAATTTCATTCCTTGTGACCTAATTATGACATCATATTTAGTGGGCTTATTTGACAAAATAAAGAAAATCTGCAATTTTGAATGGTTTCTGTGTATATTTTCCTGAAGAAAACATTGGGCGCATGAAAACAACAACTCCAAACTTTCAGAAATGATGGATTTTATCATTTTACACATTTTTGCCAAGTATGAAGTTGTTGTTTTGATGCGCCCACCTTCTTTCAGACCAAAAAGTGTGTATAAATCAGCAAAAATCAATGAAATTAGGACAATTTCTTTAATACTTAGCTTTTTGAGTTAACTGATTGGCATGACAGCTTAACTGATATGGCACAAGCTTACCATTTTCTTTAAGCCTAACAATTTATCAATGTTACATCAACTCAAGGCATCTGTATGCTCAGTTTTAATTTCTTGATAAATCTTGGGCCAAAAATGGGTCTTATTGCCACTCATCCTTTTGGTAGAGGACAAATATTGTTGACCAATCAATGAAATTTGATGTTGCATGCACTCAAAGAATTATGCCCTGTTATCTGCAACATGTTGGTTGGGGCCAAACAAGTTTAACTCTGCAATATTTTTTATGTGTCTGTCCTAAGCTAGGAACCTTTATCAACTCTGGTCTGGGTGCCACAAAACATGAAAAATTACTCAAGTCTGAGAATATTCTCAACTCATTGTGACGTCATCAAATTAGAAAGTTTTGATTGGAGTCCCCAAGGAAATTAAGAATATTCTCAGACTTAAGTAATTAATAAGTTATTGCACATTATGTTTTGTACACTTATTCCACATCTCATTATCTTCTATTTTATGATTTACAAAAAAAATCAGTGTATAAACTAGATGACATTAGTGTGTAAAATGTATTATTCATACCATTCAGATTAACCTGCAGTAAATTTTCTTTGATGTTTTGGTCCTGTATTAATTCCTCTGTTATACTTTTCAATGTCTGAAAAAATAGAGCATGACTTTTTATTACTTTCCTCTGTATCTCTTTTACAGCACAAATTACTAATGAAAAACAAGCATTCTGACACTATGACAAAAAGATACATTTTGTACATAAATCCCTACAACCCTATATTTCAAACTACATCATAAAAATCTGTCAAAGTCGAAAATAGCTGGATTTTGTTAAACAAGATATAGTTGAGTGACTGACCTGAAATTGATTCCCACTTTATGGGACCCCATCCTGATGCTGTATACCAAATATCAAGTGGCTGTGATAAGTAGTTGCTGAGAAAACCGTTACCAAAATTATTCCCTGCCCACCCGACATTCACCATTTTGAAATCCTGCCAAAAATGCATTTCACCAAAAAACTAGATAATGTGTCTATGAGCCACAGGATGGCCCTCCCGTTCTTGAAATATCATTGACCCTCAATGTGTATTACCTGGGATATGGACCTTTACCAAGAAATTGATCAAAAGTGTTCATGTGTAAAATATAGGTCGCTGTGACCTTATTTCTGATGGGTGGTGCCATGTACCAAGACTCATCGAGAAGTGAAATATTATTGACCCCTAACATGTAGTATTCAAGATATGGACCTTAACCAAGAACTTAACCAAAGTCATTCATGCGTAAAATATAGGTCACAGTGACCTCATTTCTAGTGGATGGTGTCACTTTATCCAAGACACATCTAGTGGTGAAATATCATTGACCCCCAACATCTAGTATCCAAGTTATGGACCTTAACCAAGAACTTAACCGAAGTCGTTCATGCATAAAATATAGATCACAGTGACCTAATTTTTATTGGGTGGTGTCATGTTACCCAAGACACATCTAGTGGTGAAATACCATTGACCATCAACATGTAGTATCTGAGATATGGACCTTAACCAAGAACTTAACCAAGTTCATTCATGCGTAAAATATAGGTCACAGTGACCTAATTTCTAGTGGGTGGTGTCACCTTACCTAAGACACATCTAGTAGTGAAATATCAGTGACCCCCAACATCTAGTATCCAATATATGGACCTTAACCAAGAACTTAACCAAAGTCATTCATGCATAAATTATAGGTCACAGTCACCTCATTTCTAGTGGATGGTGTCACCTTACCCAAGACACATCTAGTGGTGAAATATCATTGACCCCCAACATCTAGTATCCAAGTTATGGACCTTAACCAAGAACTTAACCGAAGTCGTTCATGCATAAAATATAGGTCACAGTGACCTAATTTCTAGTGGGTGGTGTAGCCCTACCCAAGACCCATCTGGTGGTGAAATATCATTGACCCCCAACATCTAGTATCCGAGTAATGGACCTTAACCAAGAACTTAACCAAAGTGTTACGGACGGACGTACGGACGTACGGACGGACGGACGGACGGACGGACGGACAAGGGTAAAACTATATGTCCGATCCACATACGTGGTCGGGCCATAAAAATTTGTGATGCCACAGAATGCAAGGTGATTGAAATTCTAATAAAAAGACTACTGTATTTGGATGAAACCACGACTAAATTGATATCCACATGAATAAATTAAATGAATCCAAAGAAATGAACTGTGGTTTCTTTATTATTCATGAGTAACAATTTTTGTGATGGAACTTTGTGAGTGCCGTTCAGCAAAGAAAATAAGAATCCCAAGAAGTGATTTTACATTTTTTGCTTGATTTGCAAATCACCTTAAAATAAAAAATGTGTCTATGAGCTACAGGATGCCCTCCCGTTCTTGAAATATTATGACCCCCAATGTGTATTACCTGGGATACATGTATGGACCTATACCTGAAGAACTAAACCAAACTCAATATAGGTCACATTGACCCAATTCTATTGATTGGTATCATGTTACCCAAGACACATCTAGTGGTGAATATCATTGACCCCCAACATCTAGTATCCAAGTTATGGACCTTAACCAAGAAATTAACCTAAGTCGTTCATGCATTAAATATAGGTCACAGTGACCTAATTTCAAGTGGGTTGTGTAGCACTACCAAAGACCAATCTAGTGGTGAAATATCATTGACCCCCATCATGTAGTATCTGGGTAATGGACCTTAACCAAGAACTTAACCAAAGTGTACAGACGGACAAGGGTAAAACTATCCACCAAAACATTTGTTTTGAGGGGAAAACTATGAAAATGGAAAAACCTCAGTGAGCACGTTCAAATACCCCACATGCCCACATTCAGGACACAGATTATCTTTTTAGAGTTAGGAATAAACATGTCTTTCCAAGTTGGCTTGTCAAGCAGCCTGAAAATGTATCCCACCATACACAGGCAAAATTTAGACATATGTCTGACGTACGTTAATAAAAATGTGCGTCTGACGTAGTGCATAAACGTACGTTAAACATATGTTTCTAACCGCTGTATGGTAAACGTACGTCAAATTATTGTAAAAACATATGTCAGACGTATGTCTTTTAAACGTGCGGTAAACATACGTTTACCATACGTCAGAAATAAAGTTTCCTAAAATGTATGAAGTTAGTAAGTTATTTATTTAGTGTGTTCTATTATGAAATACAGTCGAACCTCGTTAACTCGAAGTCGAGGGGACCATTGAAAAGTATTCGAGTTATCAGAGGTTCGACTCATCCAAGTTAAGAATAAACTCGAAGTAGATTCTTCCGTCGTTTGTTTTATGACCATCTTCCATGTCTAGATGCATCTCGTATTTTGTTGTGTTTTGTGTGTTTGAAGACGTGTCATCGTGTCAAGAGATTACTTTGTGTGAAATAAATTATGTTTTAATATAACATGTTTAAAAATTTATTCCAATCTTGAATCAACATCATATGATGCAATCAACCATTCAAACATCGAAAATACAAAATCAGTTACGAAACGAATTAACACGTATGTTGTATGTCACTGGTAATGATGGAATATGAGTTGAGTTTCTTCTTGAGATGACGCCGATTTATTTCATTTTATTAAAAATATCAATTAATCATTGTTATTTGTGTATTGAAACAAAAACATGATTAAAATACCGGCTTTGATGATTAAATTCGTCTACTCAGATTAATCACACAATTTACCATGATGTTTAAAACGCTTGGGTGATCAGATCAATCAGTTAAACATGAACACACACATGTTCAATCATTAAATAAACAACCCATGATTAACACCTTTTGAAGCCATACAGCGGTCACGAATCAATTAAAATGACATCAAAGAATTTGAAAAGTCGGCTTCGAGTAATCAGAGTTAATTACTATTATTTTCAAAGCGTGGGGACTGCTAAAATACCTCGACTTAACCGAGATTTCGAACTATCAGAGTTCGAGTAATCAAAGGTAAAAATGCATTGGGTTAATGGGAATTTTGCCGGGACTTTCAAAATAGTTCGAGTAAACCGGGTATTCGAATAATCCGAGTTCGACACATCGAGGTTCGACTGTAAAAATATTGCCAAGATAAGTTTTTAGCGTGCGTCAGACGTACGCGGTTAGAAACGCCAATTTAATATGCGTCAGATGACATGCGTTTAACATACGCCAGACGCATGTTAAACGTAGTCAACATTTTGCCTGTGTATGAGACCCAAACCAAAGCTACATACCAAATATCAAAGCCTACCATTTATAGTTGCTGAAAAATCTGTTATAATTTTTTTTATTTCGAAATGACAGACAGACGGACCAGTAAAAAACATCATACCTGTCACATAACTTCGTTGTGTGGGCTATAGTTAATCCCCATGAAAAGAATAAATGAATTCAAAGTATATATAGGTCAGTGAATGTATCAGATACATTAGAATCTTGCGTATTACGTACCATAGTTTTACCACTCCCTCTAGGGCCAATGATAAGTACAGAGTTACTTTCCCCTGTTGTTGCAGTTCTCTTTATTAGGTCATAGAGCTGTCTGAAATAAACATATACATGGTCAAAGTCAATATTTTAAAGTGTCTTAGGGTTTAAACAAGAATATGTCCCATCTCTATAATATCGCAACATTTAAGATGGACGAACAGACCTGAACACCATATGCCCCCTACTTTTGTAAATGGTTCATAAACAGTTAAAGCTTTCATCAAGTTCATCAATGTCAAAGTTTATGTTTATACTATCAATCTTTATGTTAGTTGTTTTATCATGTTGATGCACTTATACGAGTTTTTCAGGTAAATTGTGTTTTGTAGCAGAATTCACTAACTGTTAACATGGTTAATGGAAAGCAAGTACATAAAAATATTACATAAAAGTACACATAATTAAATCATTTATAAAATAAGACATTTTTAACAAGAAAATCTCCAAAAAACACAGAATGCCCTATCATGTAACATTTGGGACAGACAGACAAACACTATATGCCTCCTACTTTCATAGATACATGTAGGCATAAAAATCATAACTAAAATAATAATTGTAAAAGCATAACGATCAATTCAATTAAAAGAAAGATTTTATACCTTCTCTCCTCTTCATATCCATGTAGCGCAGGGGAGACAAAGTTCTGACTGTAACGTAACCGTAACTCATCCTTAATCAGGTCTAATCCAGCAGATGGCAGCACTTCATCAGGATTATCTTCTTTGGAAGCTTTACTCTTTCTTCTGCTACTCTTCATTTCTTTAAATCTGTAAAACAAATGCAACTGTGTTCTGATGCTAAATATATGCATGTACATGATATATACTGAACAAGCAAGCAATTATGATGAGTGGACATTTGAGATGACATGTATCATTGATCCTGTAACGAGTTCAGTAATTTTGTTTTTACCTTTATTTTCTACAACCAAGCCATTGTCGGTGCTGGTGGTGTTTATAATTCTCCGAAAGGCATTGCAACTTGGTACAATGTAGCTTTCTTAGCAATTAAGATGAGTGACCTTTTGAGATTTATCTTCATTTTGTAGCTTTGTAGCAGCCCCCATAGACGATCTTCCAAAAGTGCCATTCCAGAACGTTCTGGATGTTAGAATAGGGGTCACGAGAGGTCATTGGGGGTAAAATTGGGGCTGTTTTAGAAGAGAGCACAGGGACTGAATTATTCTATCAATCTATTAAATGTGTTTTCTAAAGGAAAACAATCAAACATGAAACGAATTAATTTGTTTCACTCGGAGGGTCCTTTTAAACTTATTTATTTACACTCAAAAAATGAAATTTTAAAATTCCTTTTTACGCGCAAATGACGTTGGCAACCAGCTATCCAGTAATTTGAGGTAATTAAGATTTCGACAATTACCAAAAAAATCGAAATTGGAAGATCGTCTATTGAGCCTACTCTGATCAATCTCTACAAAGGGGTTTTGACGTTGATGGGGTATTCTGCAGCTATCCCCACTCCGTTGCTTCTTGTTGGTTTCACTGATTTTCCACCTTGGAATATTGGGCTTTCGTCCCACACAAGCCAGGCGACCATGCAAGAGCCTTATATTAGCCAACCAGTCACTTTTCTTAATTTTTTGACTTGTGTACACATCACAACACAGATGTTACATCAATCTTACCTTTTAAAAAAGTTTTATTCATCATGTTCAGTGAAAAAAAAATGAAAACGAGTCCACTAAAAATAATTTTGAGTACTGTATGTTCATCAATGGTCTATTTAATTGAAAATAAAAGGACAACAATGCTTAAACAATGTAGACAGCCGCTATACTCATGATACTTTACATCTTCAACAAAATTCTTGTTTATCTTTATTTCCCGCGATTTTAAAACAAGGGGACATAATTCGATTTGTTTACCTTCCACTCCCATCAGAAGAAATGATCACATGCATGAATTTTCATCTTCAGTCTCAAATGATCGAATAATAACCGATTTAAAGAATCTGAGAACTAACTAAGCTTATCGATAGGTAACATTTGTTAACATCATGTATTGAGCTTTTAAGTCTAAAAATCCGTTGGCATTCTTGAATTTTTGTAGGCGGCCTGGTCCTTGCCCAACCAAAAATATCTCTGAATGCAAGACCCCAAAAGGGATTAGGTTATCATGCTCACAGGCACGATTGCTCTTTATCTGCAGAACCTAGCATTGAAACTCACCCTCTGCGGGGTCTTGTTCTCCCTAGTCAGATAATCTAGCTAGACTTCTTTCTGGGGTTGTCATTTGGACTTTTTTATATCCCCAAAGTCGCAGGAAGGCGTACCAGAAAAGAAATAAAATAGCCTTCCAAAATAAACGGCAGAACTATTTGGACTAGTTCTCCCTCTTCTCAGACTCACCCGCTAGGAGCTACCAGGGTCTAATTGTCCTCTCCCCTCTCTATACCCGTAAAGCAGGAATCACACATCACAAAAATGACTACATTTGTATTTACTCATTACAATGTATGTACACATTCCAGGGGGTGGATCAATCCAAGCACAATGGCTTAATTGAAGTTTAATAAAAATCGATAAAAGGGCGAAATATGGGAAAATAATGTACATTAGGCTTAATTTATATATAATATACATATTATTTCCCCATATTTCGCTCTTTAATCGATTTTTATTAAAACCTCAAGACCCCAGACCCTGCCCCTACTGTACATGTATGGCAAATCACTAATCAGAAGCAGCAATTGGTGCAAAATGGTGCTGGAGGCTCCAAAGCACTGTCCATGGCACCACAGGGTTTGACACACTAAATGACAATATTAATCCTTGCCACCATCAGCCTAGGTACGTATATTGCATGGGAAAATGAGCAGATTAATAAGCGAATGCTTTTTGAAATCACTCCAAGAAATGACAGATCTGCGGTCCTTTTAACAAACATGAGATTTTCAAGTTCATTGCTTTTCCAGAAAAATAACTCAATTATAATGAAATTATTATGTAATATTACCAGTTTGTGAGTCAAACTGGTTTGCTGCCCGGTTTACTTATTTAAAATTGTTTGTGCATGTGGGATAATGAAAAGAATGTGATAATATAAAAAAAAACGAAAATACTGTATAATTATATATTTTCGTGGGAATAAAATTTGGTGGTTTAGAGCACAAAACTGAATTGGTGGGGACAAATTTTCGTGGATTTTTATGATATACACTCTTTAACTAAATATTTTGAATTCGAGGGGATTTAATTTCTTGGATTTTTCATACCCACGAAATAAACGAAAATTTATCCACCACGAATATTTCTGCTTCTACAGTACTACAATTGAATAAAAAAAAATTCTGAGTGGATAGATATTCTTACATTTTTTTGTAAATCTGAATCTTCTGTTAGAACAAATGTCAACATTAAAAGGGGGGATATAAATTGGAATCACTCTCCAATTGATTCTATGAGCATTGAAAATAAGTTATTTTACAAGCTATTACATGTAGTTAACCAGAAAATTGAGGAGTCATTAGATATATATAAATGGAAACAAAAATTTAAAGACATTGACAATTTTTATCTTAAACATCTATACAGTTTCATATTTAATCAGTTGGAAGATAATTAATTAAAAGTTTTTCGATGGAAACTGTTACAGTTTATTATCCTAACTCAGAAACTATTATTTCAATGGAGACCGGCCACTAATGCCAATTGTCTTTTTTGTAATCAACATGAAGATGACAATCATTACTTTTTCACATGCCCGTATATAAGGACATTTTGGGATAAAATTAACCTCGTTTTACAGAGAAACAAGACACCAGTGTTGTTTGCTCTGAAACATATCGTATTCGGATATAAAAGCACAGATAGTAACTATTTTTTTATAAATTATTTTCTGTCTGTATTAGGTTTTTCATTATATAAAGCATACCATACATCTAATCAACGTACCGAAAACGTTGATGTTTTTAAATTATTTGTAATAGAGTTCCAAAAAAGAGTAAACGGTAAATGTAAAAAAAAAAAAAAAAAAAAATCTTACATGTGTAGAAATATTGCCAGAATCAAAAATTCCATCATTAATAAATAACAAAGCAACATTTATTTGGACCTACTGCTATTTATGGTACCGGAAGTTGTCTTGCCTAGATAAAATTATTATAAAAGAACTTTTTGAGATTCACCCGCTAGCTTGCAATTGTTATCCAGAAACTGACGCATTCAATTTCAAATTCTTTATTTTCACAAACTCACATATATTTACATGGTTAAGGCCCAGATGTTGTTACAAACACATTTATTGAGATGCATATACAAATTATATGTATGTACAAAAACAGTACAATTATAATCTTTTTTTTCGTGGTTCTACTTAAAGCACTTTATTATCATGATTATAAAGTTGGAAAACATCTTAAAATTTTATAAATATATTTTACTGTTAAGCAAAAAGTTTGCTTTTTATACCCCCTGCAAACAAAGTTTGTCTGTCTGTCTGTCCGTCTGTCCACATAACTCGTAAGCACTTCTCCTAAAAGGCTTGAAGGATTTTGCTGAAACTCCTCCTTAACCGCTTGAAAGATTTTGATGACTAACGTTTCAAGTAACAATAATATTTCTTCTTGTTACTCAGATTGCTAAAACTAAAACGACTTCTCACTTCCTGGAAGCAGCTTCTTTTCTGTCCATAATTAATATCCTCAATGAGAGACAAGATTAGGATTACTCGACTTATTGAAACCCACATCTTCAATGCCTGATATTGCTGTAATAAAAACATAGAGCTACATGTACATTAGATATTATAGAAATGGTTATGTGGCTGGATGATTTATAATCTTTTACATTAAAAAACTGTCAGCAAATTGTGAAACCTAAGATATGCAACACTACCACCTGAAAACATAATTAGATATATGATACATCATCATGTACATTGTACATGTAAATGTAATTTATGGCAAGACACAAATACCATGAGTACATACATAAGGGTGTAGATGGGGTTTAAAGAATAGAAAATAATGGCCAAATTGATTAGCAGTTTATTAGGAAAATTGAACCAAAAAATGAAGACTAGAGAATAATGACCCTATTAAAAAGTATAAGTAACAACATTCTGAGAGTATTGCAAAACAGTACATAGTCCCCTACCAGCCTCATATTTCAGTCACTGGTAACAATTTGTCAAGCAAATGAATGCCTAAACTTGATCAGTTAATTATCTACAAGGAACAATAAAAAAGTGTAGAAAATAAAATTGCAATGGATTTTTAAACTTCAAAGGGCCCCGGCCATACCTCCCATAAAAAATTGTGGACCGGCACGAAACTCAAACTTGATCTGTAACTTATGGTAAACTCGCATACCAAAAATCAGTTCATTATCTATAAGTGTTTAGAAATAAAGTGCGGAAAACTGAAATTTTAGTGAATTTTCAAAGTTCAAAGGGCCATAACTACCATAAAAAATTGTGGACCCGCACAAAACTCAAACATGATCTGTAACTTATCATGGTAAACTCACATACCAAAAATCAGTTCATTATCTATAAGTATTTAGAAATAAAGTGCGGAAAACTGAAATTTTAGTGAATTTTCAAAGTTCAAAGGGCCATAACTCCCATAAAAAAAATTGTGGACCCGCACAAAACTCAAACATGATCTGTAACTTATCATGGTAAACTCACATACCAAAAATCAGTTCATTATCTATAAGTGTTTAGAAATAAAGTGCGGAAAACTGAAATTTTAGTGAATTTTCAAAGTTCAAAGGGCCATAACTCCCATAAAAAATTGTGGACCCGCACAAAACTCAAACATGATCTGTAACTCATCATGGTAAACTCACATACCAAAAATCAGTTCATTATCTATAAGCATTAAGAAAAAAAGTGTGGAAAACTGAAATTTTAGTGAATTTTCAAAGTTCAAAGGGTCATAACACCCATAAAAAATTGTGGACTGGCATGAAACTCAAACTTGATCTGTAACTCATCATGGTAAACTCACATACCAGAAATCAGTTTATTATCTATAAGCATTTAGAAAAAAAGTGCGGAAAACTGAAATTTTAGTGAATTTTCAAAGTTTAAAGGGCCACAACTCCCATAAAAATTTGTGGACCGGCACGCTACTCAAACTTGATCTGTAACTCATCAAGGTAAACTCACATACTAAAAATCAGTTCATTATCTATAAGTGTTTAGAAAAAAGTGTGGAAAACTGAGGGGTGACAGACAGACAGAGCGCAAACCTAGTCCCCTTCGGCTTTTGCCTGTAGGGGACTACTAAAGAGAACGGTGGCCAAAACACTATTAAAGAATAGAGATTAATGGACAAAAAAAATGAATATAAAGGATATGACACCCCCATTTATACTCATGTACATGTAAATGTCTTGATCATCTTGATAGGTAGAAATATATTGTATCTATGAATTTCATTTGATAAGAACTTGTTTTTAGATTTCAGAAAAATTGAAGATGCAGTAATTTGAGATGGCTTCTAGAGGACAACAAGAAAACTCCAAACTGAGACATAACTTAGAAGAACAACTAGACAGACTTGTCCAACAGTTAGCAGATTTAGAGGAATGCAGGTTAACTTTAATTAAGTCAATTTATTATACTTGTCCAACAGTTAGCAGATTTAGACCCTTGGCTAGTGAAGATGGAAGAATGCAGGTTTTCTTCTGTAAATGACTCTTTTCAGTGTGAGATGACCAGGTTGAGATGCAAGCACGTGTAGCGATTACACATTGGTCAATCATGTCAATTAACCAATAATAACCGCCAATACTGATATTGATTGATGATGTCAACCAATGAAATGCAATGTTATTTGAAGCCACCTAAGGTTCCAGTATACAAAAAAAAAATGTTTTACAGAGGAAATAGGAATTACACACGGTGATAGAATTTTTTTGGTCTTAAGTTTTGGCTAGTTCCGCTATGTTGAAATGGGGAGTTCCACATACATTGTACTGAGTCTTCTATAGATCTGGACAACAGGGATGGGGGTTCTACACCAGTTTTGCCAAAACTCTGCAGGAAAACATAATTTTCAAAGCAAAGGCATGAGTCCCAACCCCCAAAACAGGCCCTCTGGATCAGCCAGTTTGATGCTTGTCTAACAGTTTGCAGATTGAGTAAAAGAACACAGTTTGAATTTGTTAGCCTGAAACTTTGCTACATACTTAAAGTCCACTCTCTTCAATGTTGTCATTTTGGTCTACACTAGTACTGGCCCTGGGTCCAGGTAGCTTATGATGCTTAACATGCCTTGATGTTTGACATACTGATAGCCAATGTTCAATACATGGATCAGGTTTGAAGTCCTTCAAAGCTGGACCTTCATAACTAACAATTGGTTTCTCAAATTTGACTGGGTAATTACACTTCTCAGACTGCCTTTTAAAGTTTTCATGTTGGAGAACCCTCGTTCACAGCTGGCACTACTTAAAGAAATTGTCATTATGCATTCAATAAGTTTAGCAAAAGCAGTTTCTTTTACATCATCCTGAAGTATATAGCTGGACAAAACATCTAGAATATCCTGATTTTTCAGATGTCTACATTTGACTTTGAAATCAGAAAACTGATTTAAAGCTTCCTCAATTTCAAGCTCACTGAAATGTTCATTAAGATGTTGGTACATGAGAGTTCTGATTTCACTAAGACCATACAACCCCAGCTGTTGTATATCATTTGGCCACTTTCTAATATCAAAAATCTGGAAAAGACTTAATGGTTCAGCTTTGAAGTTCTCAAACCTTTTGTTGATATAAGTTATAGTATCTGATATGAAATTGACAATATCAGTGTCATCTGAGTATGACACTTTACAACCCCCAACATGATGTAACTTGACACCACAATGACCATGACTTTCTGCATCAAATAAAGTCTTGAAGGCCTCCATGTTTTTACCTGGCACTGTCTTCAGAGCAGTCAGTTCCATTACAACCCTATCAATCATATCATTAGCATCGAAAATAAGTATGTCATTCTTTTGGAATGACTTTGAAAGTTTTGTAAGAATAGGGAGAACATCTAATAAGAAATGGAGAACTTTGACAAATTTGAATGATGTCATATCATTGTGATAACCTTTGGATTTATTTGCATCATCTGCACAATTTCCTGACTCATAGTTATGCTCCAAATGATTAGAAACCATAGCAAAATTTTGTTGCACAGCCTTTATAGCTCTATCTTTACTTGCAAGCCAGAGGACTTGTTTAACTGCTGAAAAGTGCACAAGTTCTGTGTCAAAGATATCTGCTATTGCTTTTAAATCACGACGCCTTCTGGGTGAATAGTGATAAAAGTTGAAGATGCCTTTAATTGTTGCTTCAAATTTTGCCATGTACGTGTATTTTTTATTAGCATCTAGAACAGACAGTTCAAGTTTATGTGCAATACAGTGAATCCCAAAAACTTTTTCAGAGACTGAATCCTGAATTCGCTTTACAACTCCCGTTTTAGATCCAAAATTTACAGATGCTCCGTCAAAATTGACCATTAACAAATTTGGGAAATTATCATCATCTGGTTTTAATTGGTCTAGTTCTAAATTTATAGATTTTAATCCTGATTTTATAGCCGAAAGAACACCTTCTGCAGATGCAGAATCCAGAGCGACTATATCAATCATACGAACAGCTGGTAACTTCTCAAAGGGGTCCATGTACCTGAAATGAAAATTTCTGTTTTATCTAAAAGGATTCCAAACTAATAAATTTATGGGAGTTTTGTCACGTACATTTATTCCACATCCCATTATATTTCACTTCCATGTTGGATTATGTTACAACTTTGTCACTTATTCAAGTATTTTTTTTATCATTAAACTAGACAAATAAATATTTATTCTAACATATGTAGAAAGAAATTTCAGGAAGTGCAATGTACAGTACGTATTGAGACCATTTTCTGAGCCTGATTTACTTTACTTTTTTGCACATGATGTATGGCAATAACAAATTAGATCTATGGGCAATTTTAAAGAAAGTCCAATTAATTCACCTGATGTAAATGATCTCTTGTTCTATAACAGCAGAGTCTGTTGACCCATCAGCTAAGATACTTATAAAGTTGACCCTTCTCATATCAGCTTTCATCCCAATCCTTGCAACTTGGGCAATAGATTCAATAAAGTTTGTGCAAGATAGAATGTTAATGTAATTTTCAAAGTCAATAAAACCATTCATTTGTTGAACTTCCATAATAAAGACAAAATCTGAAAACGGTTTTCCCTTTTTGGCCACAGCATAGGCAGTATTAAATAAATATTTCATCTTATCTCTTTCCTTTGGTGATAACTTAACTAAAGCTTTGTAAATTTGGTTTTCAACTGGTGTCACTTTCTGTTTGTAACTGCTTTCGTTTTCACTAACGTCCGTTGCACTTTTCGTGGTCAAGTACTTTCGTGCACAAAATAAGTGTTCTTTTGTTTTGTCATGCGAAACCAGGGGATCAAGTCTTATATTACTCGTCCCAACGAACAATGCCGACTTTGTGTTGGCAAACTCAGGAAATGCACGGCAATATTCGCAATGCATTGTTTCATTTTCAGTACCACCGCTATCCTCTGTTAAAACAGATTTTGCCCATGGGAAACGTTGATTCCACGACGAAAGAAAAGTCCGTTTTCTTTTAAATTTGTCATATTTTTTGTCTTTACTATTCGATGGATCGTCGGGGCCATTATCATCCTTGTCGTCTTTTTTCCGTTTGCGATTTTCATCACTACTTGGACCCGTCTTTGAAAAATATTTCAGAATACTATCTTGACTCATGATTGTCATTCGACCATCTCGAAATGTTCATTTTAAATAACCCAATGTGAAATCGAAAGTACGGGATATTGCACTTAAATCAATTGTACCACCCCCCAGTACCAGATAATGACGATATAAATAGACATAGATTAAATCAATTGTGTTATCCCCCCCTACCAGGCAATGACGATAAATTGCGAGACATGAATGATTTGGGTGATTTAATCAATAGTGATATCCCCCAGTACCGGTTAATGGCGATAATAATAGATCTAGGTTTTTCATAGTTTTATTTATAACGCAAATTAAGTCAACCATAATTTTTAACTAGCCCGTCGGGCGTAGGTGGTAGTAAACTTTGGTAGCCTGAATATGATTTTCACTAGCCCCGGGCGTCGGGCTAGTGGATTTTTTAACCCCTGACTTTGTCTTACATTTATGTGAATGATCGATTGTTTCATTTGAAAAACAAAAAGTTTCAAATGTTATTCAACATGTTCAAAAGTTATTGTAAGCTTAAAATTCTTTATTCCCCACCTACAAAATTAGATCAGCATATAGAGTACTGATCTGTCTGTCTGTCCAAAATCAGGTTAAAGTTAATTTTCCATTAATGAATTATGTTGCAATCTTTTAAACTTTATTGTAGGGAAGATTTAGAAGAAGAGGAATATGAAGAAACAAAAAATGAGACTATCGAACAGTTGAAAGAATTTAAAGATTCTCTGGATAAAATGACCAAAGGCAATGTCAGTCTGGTGGATGAACTGAACGGCATGCAGCTGGTAAAGCAGAGTTAGAAATATAACAATAGAAAATAATGAGACATGGAATAAGTGTATACCAAACAGCTCACATAAACAATTAAAAATTTCAAAAAGTACAACAATTTTAAAAAAAAACAGCCAGGAACCTTCAACAAGGCCAGAAGGCACACCTCACCATTTTGTGATTGACACAAGTTGAAATTTTAAGATACATACAATTCAAATCCGGTCTTTAAAACAGTTAGAGAAAGATACCCTCATAATCACAACAAAAAAACCATAAAACTGACAATTTATATAAACAAAATTTGCCTTGTTTTGAGCAGGGCAACACCTTATATTTTCAAAAACTTATACAAACACATAGCAGTCATGAAAAAGCAGGAAATTAAGAATTTTTGGCTGGAGATTTGACAAAAGAGAGGAAATTTTTGACATTTTAAAGTATTTTGAGGATACTCACATGTGCCAAAAATACTTGGCTATACTGATTAATCTCCAGCTGTTTATAGATACAATCATTAGATTAACTTAACATAACAAACTTTACCTGCTAAACTGTCAATCCCATAAACACTGGAAATGCTTTAGACAGAACAAATATCTTATTAAGGTTCATCAGACAATAATGTAGGAAAAAAATGCTCAGACCTCACTGCAAATTTAGCAATACTCCTACCATTGGTTTAAGTGGAATTTTATATTTTAACAATTGATACAATGTTCTTTTGAAGCTCAACATGTATTTACTGTAAATGTAGTAATTAATTCGTTATTGCAAATGCAATTAGTATAGGTAATTTCATATATATATATTTGATAATTGAAAACAGTGAAAATTAATACTTTCAAAATATAAAATATAGACATTTGGATTGAATGCATGAAGCAACCACGAAACTTTAGTTACAATATTTGATAAGGTGAATAAAGAAAATAATATCTAAGTTAATTGATAGCATTGAAACTTTGGTTTGATATTTTTTCAGGCTATACAAGCTGCTATAAGCCAGGCCTTTAAAACACCTGAAGTTATTCGACTTTTTGCCAAGAAGCAGCCAGGGCAACTGAGACAGAGGTTATCTGAGGTAAGCAGCCAGGTCAACTGAGACAGAGGTTATCTGAGGTAAGCAGCCAGGTCAACTGAGACAGAGGTTATCTGAGGTAAGCAGACAGGTCAACTGAGACAGAGGTTATCTGAGGTAAGCAGCCAGGTCAACTGAGACAGAGGTTATCTGAGGTAACCAATCAGCATTTTAGAGATTGCTGTAAACATTATAATTTTTGCTTTTTTCTTGATCAATTAAAACTTGCAAAAAAATGCTTATTCAAAACTTTGGAACAGTTTTTCTTCATTAAATAGAATAAAACATTTTGGCTATTTCATTAATGACCACATAAACAAGACCCCAGGGAAAAAGTTCTAATAAGTGTGACAAATGTACAACAACAATAGGTTTTCAGTTTTAGCCACTTTTCCTGAACAACAATAAATAACAGCTGATGAAACCTAAATACATTAAATAGGTATTATAGATTTAAACAATCAATCAATAACTTAATGTCGTGGAATTCACATTCATGCAATCCATGTTGCTTTTCTACTGCCTGTTACCAGACTGTTATGTTAGTCTGTGATCCATTTGAAAAAGAAATAGATAAAAAAAATGAACTTCAGATTCTTCAAAAACATGCGCATGATGGATATAGAAGAAAATGAGATGTGGAATAAGTGTACGCGACACAACCTACATTATAAACGTATATTTTAAATATCCACAATGGAAAACAGCCAGCAGCCTTCAATGTGACCAGCGGTCGCTGCTCGCTGTTTTTCAATTGGCCCCTGGATTAAAAATAAAATACATATGATTCAAGCCCAATCCCAAAGTGCATTGAAAGACCCTCTTCTTGACAAAAAACAATTAACAAAAATTCGACTAAATACAAACATAAGCTTTGATAAAGATTCCTGGCTTAGGACAGGCACATTAAAATGTGGCGGGGTTAAACTAGTTTTTTGGCGCCAACCTTCCCCCTAATGATAATCAATAACAAAGCACAAACTAACACACAGTAAAAATCAAATCGATAGAAGTTCAATTCAACAAGAGAGTATCTGAGACAAAAGGACAACAGGTAATTAACGGGACGTAAAGATACTCTCTTGAGAACACTCGAAGTTACTGACAGCTAGCTAAGAAGCATCCATCGACTGATGTAAAAAAATCAAGTATGTCGATTTTAAATCCGACACAACACGTCAAACACTTGATTTGATGATGCATCATCACACAAAACCGACACACTTGACCGCTGTAATGCTCAAAAATGACATAAGTATAAAAAGGTAATTAACATTTTAAAGTAAGTATCAAATTATCAATATTTTTACCAAAGAAGACTAAATTCAAAGATTTTACTAAAATATCCATTTCATAACCTTTATTTAATAAAGTTTTAAGCCAATTTTGCATTCCCAAGGGATTGTTTTTGAATTTATTTGCTCTATAAACAACATTACCGTAGAAATCTGGATGGGATATTCCCTTTACAATCAAAAATCGTTGTGTACAGTTAAATTTTCCAATAAGGTATAGATATTTATGATAAAACTTAGTAAACGACTTCACTAATTTGTGGTAACGATATCCTTGTTTTAGTAATTTTTTTGTAATACACCGGTTTTTATCATTAAAATCAGACACACCACTGCAGATCCGAGCATATCTTACCAACTGTGAAATATATACTCCGTAAGACGGAGCAAGTGGAACATCTCCCTCTAGAAAAGGAAAATTCACAATAGGAAATGAAAAGTCATCCCGTTTATCATATATTTTAGTGTGTAATTTTCCATTGATTATACTTAAATCTAGATCTAAAAATGGGCATCTATCACCAGTAAGGTTAGATTTATTCAAAGTTAATTCCTTGGGATAAATTTCCGTAATAAAATTAGAAAATGTCGGATTGTTTAGTGAAAGAATGTCGTCTAAATATCTGTATGTATAATTAAAAGTTTCAATGAGATGTTGTCTGTTGGGGTCTTTTTGAAGTTTTGCCATAAATTGGGATTCATAACAATACAAAAAAAGGTCAGCAATAAGTGGGGCACAATTAGTTCCCATAGGGATACCAATGACTTGGCGATAAATTGTTCTCCCAAAACGAATATAAATGTTGTCCAAAATATAATTTAGAGCAGTTATCATTTCTGCATCAGTCCAATTGACGTAACCTTTATGAGTCTCGTTGCTAAAAAACGATTTATTAAATAATTTAGAAACTTTAGAGCAGATATAGTCACTTTTAGATTTATCGAAACACCATTTAACCAGATATTCAAATTGTTTTTTAATAAGACAGTGAGGAAGGTTAGTGTACAAAGTAGAAAAATCGTAGCTATCAACTGTATGGTAAGTACCTTCAAAAGCGCGAAGTTTGTCTAAAACATCGATCGAATTTTTCACACTCCAAAAATGATTTATGCCACTGTTTTCAAATACCTTTTCGCAGTATCGAATAATAAATTCTTTCATAGTAGTCAAAGCAAGTGATAAGACTTTAGAAATATTAGTGAGAGAACACTTACTTGAAGCAGATATGAAACGAGATTTATAAGGATTTTTGTGTAGTTTAGGGATCCAGTACATTGTAGGTAGTTTATTGTATGCAGGAGCGGCTCGTAGTGATGTTGTATTTAAAATATGGTCCTCAATAATACTACATTCTGTAGATTGTACGCGAATAAAAGTGTTGGAGCTTTTGATTTCTTGCATCAACACTTCAAGGTAATATTTTCGTCATACAATAACGACATTATTGGCAGCTTTGTCTGCAGGAACGAAAACGTATTGTGAACCAAGTGAACGCATTTTTGTCTTAATTCTTTTTAGATATGTATTTGGCCGAAATTCTACAAAGGAGTTTTGAAAATGATTTATTCTGAGTTTAACAATTGACATGAAGTTATTTATAAAATTGTCAAGAGATTTAGTATCTGCTTCTTCTCTCTTGATCCAAGATTTACAGAAAGAGAGAAGTGCAGTTTTGATACAATCGAAGCAAGAATTCCAATTGATCTTTGAGGGGGGTCTAAATTTTGGGCCCTTTTTCAGAAAATTTATTACCTCTGGGTCCTTGACGATGGTAAGGTCACCGGTAACAACATGGTCACAAGGAACATATTTAAAATCAGAATTACTACAGTCGCATGACAAAGGAATATTCGTATCCAGTTCTTCATCAGTAGTGGTTGACGTATAATTAAAAATAATGTTTCGGGTAGGTTTTTTATATTTATAAGATACAATAGGAGGTTCAGTATTAGAAAAATAAGGTGGAATGAGATCTTTGATTTTTGGATCCGCAAATATGCTAGATATGTTTATAAAATCAAGTCCTCTATTAATATATGTTAATTTGATAAAATGTCGAATGTGGTCTAGAGGACTATCAATTTTTGGAAACAATTTAAAATAACAGAATGCACTTATGATAAGTGCACCTTCATATAAGGGACTGGCGTGAGATATAGTTTCACAGTCCAGTTTAATATTGTTTAGTTTAGAAATAGGTATAGAACACAGTTTACAAAGTAATTGATGTCTTCCGTTGCTTTTAAATATTTTAACAAGATCAGTAATGGTAATGTTTGAACGATGTTGTATTCTAGTATTACGATTTATTCGCCTACCATGCGACCGCTTGTTCCGTTTACGAGGAACCGTTAAATTCATGAAATTAAAGTTTGAAGATCTGGATATGTTACCTTGTCCCATGATGTTATCGTTAAGACCCAGAGGGTAAGCCGTTTGGAGTTTTTTAATCCACTCCAGTTCTGCAAGTCGTCTTGCCTTGCAAAACTGGCGTTTACTTAAATTGGGATTTCTTTTAATGATTTCAATGGGTTGAACCTTTATGTACTGAATGTCATGATTATGCTTATTTAAATGTTGATATAAAAGGCATTTATATTTTTTGAACCGACGAAAGCGATACAGATGTTCAGCTGTTCTTTTTGATAAATATCTGCCGGTCTCCCCAACATATTGAATGTTGCAACCAGGTTTTGATCATGTAATTAAATATATCAAATTGTTTGTACGTCAGCTGACATCTTCAGTGAGTTGAATAGAAAATTTTCGTCCATTTACAGAAGATTTGACAGTGGTGTCCCTGATTAATCTATTGCATGTTTGTCATTTTGGAGCATTACATGGAGAAATTTTAGGATGTCATAGAGACATTTTATATAAATTTTCTGCTTATAGATAAAAAGAGATGAAAAGATAGGTAAATTACAAAGTGCAATGGCAACAGCCCAATCAGTGGAGATCCTGACAGCTTTAAAGAAACTAGGAGAAGCCTTGGACCCAGAGGAGGAAATTTATCTACAAAATAATTCTAGTGCTAGTCTGAAACAGTTTGAACAAGTTTCTAGTAATTTAGGTAAGACAGAAATTTACTGTCAATACTTATTATTTTTTGTGGATTAAGAATAAAATGTAAATTCAGGGTTAAAAGAATAAATGGTTTTAACTTTTAACAATCAATCTAAACTTTCTTATATATTGGGAATCAAATTTCATGAAGCATAATAGAAACCAAACAATGAACACAGATACAACTAAAACAACTATGACATTTTACAAAGTCTTTGCAAGTCATTGTCAATTTAGAAATCTCACATCTAATGTGACAAGCAATTGCTGCTCCCTCTGATTGGCTCTCAGATAATAATATGAAAATGATTCAAAAACCAATCCTAGAATTATAAGCAAGCACACATAACATGAGATTGACCAACCAAGGGTTATCAGTTCTTATTTGTTGTATTCCCTATTTTCGTAAATAGTGAGTTATCTCCCATTTACAAGAGTTTCTAAGACTAAGAAACTTTATTTGAAGTCGGGTTAAACAAACATAATAAACGTAAGCTCTGTAGAGCTTTTTGCCGACCAAAACAATTACAATTTGTTCTCCATTACAGTGCAATGAATGGGAAAAATAAGGTTTTATTTTTTTTAAATTATTCAGAGGGCTTAGCAGACCCTATTAAATCAGGAAAACACGTTATATACCTTTTTCAAATTAATCATATTTTACATTTTGACATTTTTTGACAAATTAAATGCAGAAAAACTTATTTTTCCACACAGTATCTAGTATAAAAAACCTTCTGAAAGAGAAGATAACTATGCAAATGGTAGATAACTCACAATATACTTTTAGGGAATAAGTTGGTTGATGAATAAATCATATCTCTTCTTAGAATTTTTTATTGAAAATTTCAGTACATTTGTCATATAAGAATTTGGTTGCTACTTTTATATGATTTTCACAAATTCTTATTATACCCCATGCAACAGTTGCAAAGGATATAATGTTTTTTGACTGGTCAGTCAGTCTGTCCGTGATAAATTTTCGTAACAGATTTTATTAATATTAAAATTCAGATGACAACAAAGTTCCAGACAATTAATTTTGCTACGCCTGACGCTTGTTTCGTCTATACAAGACTCATCAGAGGCGTCTGCCAAAAATATTGAAAAAGCCAAAAACATATATTATGAAGAGCATAAAACAGTAAAACCAAAAAATAATGAATGGGGCAACCAAATTATAACTAAGATGATCAACCTATGTCTGGGGTAGGAAAAACCTTAGGGTTTTTGCAATTCTGAAATTTAAACGGATAATTTAAAGGCTTTTAATATTTGGTATGTAGCTTCAGGTGGGGGTTCCATATGGTTGGATACTTTTTCAGGTCTGTCGATCATCTACTTCCTGTTAAACAAGCCTACTCAAGACTTTTTTCAATAAGTTTTCAGGGTTGAAAATTTTTCGACACAGATTTCTCAGCAACTATCAATCATAGTCTTTTGGTATTTTGTACGTAGCTTGAGGAGTCCAATATGGTGGGATACATTTTCAGGTCTGTCACTCTTTTACTTCCTATTTTACGAGCCGACTTGGAAAGACAACAACTCTGACTTTTTTATTCCTAACTCGAAATAGATAATCTATGTCCATAATGTCAATGCGTGGTGTATTTGAGCATGCTCACTAAGGTTCTTTCATTTTTCTACTTTTATTTCAGCATCTGGTGATAAAGTTTTAGACGTGGCAGGATCACAAGTGAAGAATGCTGACAGATGATAACTTATTATTTTAACATGAACAGGGCAGATTTTTAAACTGTTACATTAATTAATGGTTGTTACAAGACAGTAACTGACATTTTTAAAATATATACATGTACATGTATAAACAATGTATTTGAAGATATATTTAAGCAGCAAGTTTGTATATTTTTGATATACTTGAAGTCATAATATAAGAATACAAAGTTGTTTAATAATATACATTTAGATTGAATGTCTTGTTTGTGTGTTAATTTATAAAATTTGTCTGATTAATGATAATTATATTATCAGAATATTTAGATTTAAGTATTATTGACGGAAAATTACATACCAAAGTATATGATAAACGTGACGACTTTACCTTCCTTATTATAAATTTTCCTTTTCTTGAAGGAGATGTTCCACTAGCGCCGTCATACGGGGTTTACATTTCACAGTTAGTAAGATATGCTCGGATCTGCAGTTGTGTTTCTGATTTTAATAATAAAAACCGTTTTATTACTGAAAAATTATTAAAACAAGGTTATCGATACCACAAATTAGTAAAATCTTTTTCTAAATTCTTCCACAAGTATCGATCTCTTATTGAAAAATTTAATTGTACACGTCACTTTCTTATAGTGAAAGGAATATCACATCCTGTATTTTATGGTAATGTTTTTTATAAAGCTCACAAATTTAAAAGCAATCCAATAGAAATGAAAAATTGGCTTCAAAATTTATTACGGAAAGGATATGAAATTAATATCTTGGTTAAATCTTTGAATTTAGTGTTTTTTGGCAGAAATATTGAAAACTTAATACTCGCTTTAAAACTTCCATAAACGTTTTTACTATTGTCATTTTTAAGCATTATAGCGATCAAGCGTGTCGGTTTTGTGTGATGACACTTCACTAAATCATTATTGCTTGAAGTGTTGTGTCGGATTTAAAATCGATACGTTTGATTTTTTTACATCAGTCGATTGATGATTCTCAGCTAGCTGTCAGTAACAGCGAGTGTTCTATAGAGAGTTCCTTTACCGTCCTTTTGTTTGTTCTTGTTTTTTGTCTTAGGTTCTCTCTAGTAGAATTGGACTTTGATCGATTTGATTTTTATTGTGTGTTTAGTTTTTGTGCTTTGTCTAGGAATATTGATAGGGGGAAGGTTGGGCCCAAAAAACTAGTTTAACCCCGCCACATATTACATGTGCCTGTCCTAAGCCAGGAATCCTTGACAAAGCTTTCGTTTGTACTTGTCTTTTTGATGTTTTCTGTTCCTTGTTTAAGAAGGGGGTCTATCTGTGACTATTTCAGGGCTGGATTTGAATTATGTGCATCTTATTTAGACCATGGGCCAATTGCATAGCCGCGAGCAGTGCCAGATGGCCTCGTTGAAGGCTGCTGGCGGTTGTCCATTGTGGTTTTTCTAAATTGCTGTTTGATTGTGGGCTGTGTCGCGTACACTTATTCCACATCTCTTTATTTTCTATTCTTTATTTATTCGTATGCCATACATTTTAAAGGGGTTTATTCATGAGTAGATAATATGATTGTCCCAACAACTTTTTTGCAGGATATTTTCTTTTATTGTAAATGTAGAAGTTTTTGTACTTTTTATGGTGTATTAGTTTTCTTTAAATGAAAATCTGTGATAAATAGTACATAATTTAATGCAATATATGCTTGTAAGTCAATCTACCATATTGGAAACCATGATAATTGATACTCCAAAAAGTCATCTGTGTGAAAGAAACAACTGTGAAAATTAACACAAGACTCCCTGGCAATAATCTTTTCTGGAATATTAGCTTTATGATTTGGCTATTAAACTACATGGTTTACTCATTTAATCTGACTGCCCAAGGTTGCTGGTTTCCTCCACCAATAAAACTGACCAACCTATATGGCCCAGGTGCTTCAAAAAGGGCATTGTACCCTTACACTCACATTTGATCTGATGTCACTACAGACATATGTTTAGCCTTTAGGTATAGACTTGATGTTAAACTCCCCAGTCACTGAATCCATAGCTGACTTTTCCAATTAGAACTTCGGTCAGTCTTGTATGGTTATCTACAAATAAAATGACTTGCTCACTTGCCTTGTTTAGTTGAACAAGATTGGTGGTTTTATCTTGGTTCTCCTGTTTCAGTTTATTCTCTTGTCTAACAAAAGACCCAACCAAATAGTTTTTCAATGTGAGTTTTGTCTCGCCGATGAAGTAAAGCTGGACATAGGTGTGTGACGGCAGCATTTATTATACCCCACGCAACTTCCAACAAAGTTGCGAAGGGTATAATGTTTTTGACTGGTATGTCCATCAGTCCGTCTTTCCGTGATAAAAATTTTGGTAACAGATATCTTAGCTATTATAAATCGTAGGCTTTTGATATTTGGTATGTAGCTTCAGGTCAGGGTCCCATATGGTGGGATACATTTTCATGTGTGTTAATGATCCACTTTCTGTTTAACAAGCTGGTTTATTTCTATGCCCCCACGAGGACATGTGGGGGGGCATTAAGTTTTACTCATGTGCCATCGTATGAATTTTTATCAAGCTTTTCTCAGAAACCATACATGGGAATGATTTGAAACTTGGTAGGATTGTTCAGTTTGACAAACTATAAGTCCTATGCAACTTTCATTTCTGTCAGACATCTACTTCCTATTTGGGAGTAGGTCGATATGAAAATCAACTTGAACATTTCTGTCAAGCTTTTCTCAGAAATTGTACATGGAAATGATATAAAACTTGGTAGGGTGGGTCAGTATGACAAACCGTACATCCTAAGCAACTTTCAATTCTGTCAGACATCTACTTCCTGTTTGGGACCAGGCCGATGTGAAAATCTATGAAAATCAACTAGCTTTTCTCAAAAACTGTAAATGAGTATGATTTGAAACTTGGTAGGATGGTTCGGTATGACAAACTGTATGTCCTAAGCGACTCACAGGTCTGTCAGACATGTACATCCTGTTTTGGGCTTAGGGGGACATCCTGTCCCATGGACACATTCCTTCTTTATTTCACTAAATTTTCAGGGTTGAACATTTTTTCACAGATTTCCTAGCAACTATTAATTGTCGGCTAGCTTCAGGTAGGGGTTCCATAATGGTGGGATACATTTTTCAGGTCTGTCATTCATCTAATTCCTGTTTAATGAGCCGACTTTTACTAAATTTTCAGATTTGAAAATTTTCGTAACAGATTTCTCAGCAACTATAAATTGTAGTTATTTGATACTTCAGGTAGGGGTCCTAAAATGTGGGATTTGTTTTAAGGTCTGTCGATGATCTACTTCCTGTTTAACGAGCTGATTTAGACTTCAGGTAGGGGTCCCATATGGTGGGATACGTTTTCAGGTCTGTCAATCATTCACTTCTTGTTTAACGAGACAACTTGGAAAGGCAAGAACTCTGACATTTTTATTCCTGACTAGAAATAGATAATCTCACTAAGGTTCTTTCCTTTTTATGAGCACATCCATAACTTAAGAACTTCAAAGTCCTAGGTTGATAAAACAAGGGATGCATATGCCTAGTAATAGCTTAGCACAGTTGCATCCCATTTTTTTTACCTTGACAATGATTTTCTTGTTGAGTGACTTTTAAAATGTGCAATTTTTCATATATGTTAATAATTTTGCCGTGGCCATTTTGTAGTATACAGCAAAATAGTCTATGGGGCTATACCCATATATATTTATAAATATCATCTTTTTTGAGCTTTACAAAGGTATTTTGTAATGATAAAGTTATTATTAACAAAAAGGTGTTTAACATTCAAACAAATTTGAAAAGCCAAATGAAAAAAATTAATAAAATTGGAAAGTACTGTGAACAAGTTCATGAGTTCACAGTGTATAACCGGACAGTAAGCGATCACGGAAGTTGATCACTGTCCGATGGTAAAATCCTAGTTGTTTGTTATTTTTTCGCCAGATTTTTGTTGTTTAAAGGCTGCCTGAACACTCTACTATATCGACTAGGAACAAAAGTAAGTTTTTTTTATACCGTGTTCATTTGTTGAACTTTTTAACGTTTCTTTTGGTATTCAGGACAATCTAAACTGTTAGAAAATTTCAATTGATCATCAGTGGGTGAACATTTTTTCCTTCACCCCGTCCCAAATATTTGGAATTTACTCACAAACTGCAATGAATGCATTGACCCATTTATTATTATCAAAAAGGGCGATTGATAGACTCTCTTAATTGAAAATGATAGCTAAAGATAAAATAAACAATTTTGTTTAAAACATATTTTTTTGCGAAGCAGAGCGGGACATAGGTGTTACTTTACCGGCGGCGGCGGCGGCGACGGCGGCGTGAACTTTTTGGAAAAGTTTTATGAGCACCTCCATATCTCAAGAACTATAGGTCCTGGGTTGATGAAACTTGGTATGCATATGCCCCAGTAGTAGCTTAGCACAGTTGCATCTCCATCTTTTGACCTTGACCTTGATTTTTTGGTTGAGTGACTTTGACAATTTTCAATACATATAATGGCAATGGAAAAGTTTTGCGAGCAACTCCATATCTCAAGAACTATAGGTCATAGGTTGATGAAACTTGGTATGGGTATGCCCCAGTAGTAGCTCAGCACAGTTGCATCCCCATCTTTTGACCTTGACCTTGATTTTCCGGTTGAGTGACTTTGACAATTTTCAATACAAATAATAGCAGTGGAAAAGTTTTGCGAGCTCCTCCATATCTCAAGAACTATAAGTCCTAGGTTGATGAAACTTGGTATGCATATGTCCCAGTAGTAGCTTAGCACAGTTACATCCTCATCTTTTGACCTTGACCTTGATTTTCCGGTTGAGTGACTTTGATTATTTTTATTGCATATATTTGCAATGTTTAAGTTCTATAAACATCTTTTGATCTCAGAAACTGATAATCCATGTAAATTCAAAATTTAGTGGAAGTAAGAAAGAATAATTGTTTCTGATGGTGCTGGCAGGCGAGACATACTTTAGTGTTAACTCTTGTTGCATAATTGTTTACTGTCCGGTTTATTGATCATTTATTTTTGTGGGTGTCCGACTAACTGTCTGCTTTAAATCATCAGAGTTTGAATAAAAAAGTATAATTTTATATTATTCCTCATTCCTTGACATCTTTTTTAGCTCACCTGGCCAAAGGCCAGGTGAGCTATTGCCATCACTTGGCGTCCGTCGTCGTCGTCGTTAACTTTTCTTCAAACTTCTTCTCCTCTGAAACGGCTGCACAGATTCAAACCAAATTTGGTCTGGTGGTACTTTAGGGTATCCCCCACAGAACTGATGTGGGGATTTTTGATTCGTCGAAAAACATGGCCGCCGTTGCTAAAAATAGACCAGGGGAGTCAGACTACTGTTTTTGGCTTGTAAATCAAAAAGTATAAGAGATAGATGAAATCTGATGCCACGCTACTGCTTCAGCATCAAAAGCTCTACAAAAATCTCCATTAAGTCGAAGTTGTCAGATGATCCCTTATGGGAGTTACGGCCCCTTAAAGGTGAAAAATAGCATTTTTTCATGTTTTTGGCCTATGGAATGAAAACTATTGCAGATAGAGAGAAGCTGTTGCTTGCTTAAAATGTTCAGCTCATTTAGTTCTACAAAAGTCTCCATAAGGTCAAAGTTGTCAGATGACCCCTTACAGGGGTTATGGCCCCTTAAAGGCAAAAAATAGAGTTGTTGGCCTATAGAATGAAAACTATTGCAGATAGAGAAAAGCTGTTGCTTGCTTAAATGTTCAGCTCGTTAAGCTCTACACAAGCCTCCATAGGGTCGAAGTTGTCAGATGGCCCCTTATAGGGATTACGGCCCCTTAAAGGCAAAAAATAGTGTTTTTGGCCTATAGAATGAAAACTATTGCAGATAGAGAAAAGCTGTTGCTTGCTTAAATGTTCAGCTCATTTAGCTCTACAAAAGTCTCCATAGGGTCAAAGTTGTCAGATGACCCCTTTAAGGGTTATGGCCCTTTAAAGGTGAAAAATAGTGTTTTTTGTTTTGGAATGAAAACTATTGCAGATAGAGAAAAGCTTTTTTATTGCTTAAACATTCAGCTCATTTAGCTATACAAAAAGCTTCAAAGGGTTGACATTAAGACCAGGTGAGCGATTCAGGCTCCTGGTAGCCTCTTGTTATTGTTCTACAATTTTCTTATTAAAAGGCATAATATTAAAAACGAAAGAATATGGAATATGTGCCAGAAAGACACGATCCACATATTGAAATGACTGTGATAAATATACAAAAGACAAATTTCACTGCGTGTGAAGCGCTTTTCTGGATTAACCTTCATCAGACACGCTAGGAGTAGAAAACTTGGAAACCCGGTAGCATATAAGATTTGATGGAACAAAATCGGTAGCCAAAAAAAATATTTCAACAATGACCAAACACATAAATTTATCAATTTTTAAAGAAATATCCAAACGTTGTCAAATTTTGGAAATATGTAAATTGTGTCTTTCCAACACACATTCCAGTACTCGAAAATATATAAGAGCATACAACTGAAGCACGGGGAAGCTTTCTACGACCTCCACACGGCACTAAAGTCAAACTCTGAAATAATATTAAAAACGAAAGAATATGGAATATGCGCCAGAAAGACACGATCCACATATTGAAATGTCTGTGATAAATATACAAAAGACAAACACTGCGTGTGAAGCGCTTTCATCAGACACGCTAGGAGTAGAAAACTTGGAAAACCGATAGCATATAAGATTTGATGAAACAAAAATTGTAGCCAAAAAAAAATATTACAACGATGACCTGCAAACACATAAATTTATCATTTTTTAAAGAAATATCCAAACGTTGTCAAATTTTGGAAATATGTAAATTGTGCCTTTCCAACACATACAAGTACTCGAAAATATATAAGAGCATACATTAAGAATATATTTTCATATTTTTATGATAAATTATGCCATTGTCCATTTGTTTCATTTATTTCATTTATTTCATTTCATTTATTTACAGAATAAATGTGAGAACTCAAAATAGTCTCTACTGTACATGTCGAGTGATCATTTTGTAACAAAATGGAAACCATTCAAAAGAAGGGCGATTAACAGCTACGAATACATTTAAACCCTATGGATGCCTTTCTGATGTCACTTGTGTATGATTAATTAATGCACATGTGTGAAAAATGTTCATTAGATGCTTTCCATTGACTTTAGAAATTTTGTGAAATAAATCTTTTATCACATGGAAAGCCAGTGTGATAGATATTTGAGTCATTGAATTCACACTTACTTCTTTGATACGAACATGCTCATCACAATAAACATGGTAAAAAGCCTCGTTAATATGTGAAAACAATTTAGATCAAGATCATGGACGCAATGGAGCCGTCATCAGATTTTTTTAGTAAATCCATATCTTATATTAATAAAAAAACAAAACTATGATTTTAGTTAGTTTAAGAAATGCGGTTAAACTTAACGACTGTGATGGTAGGTCAAATTCATGATCACCCAGTCAATAAGGAGTAAAATCAAATGGGAGCATGACAATAAATCTCAGCCAAAATATTGAAGCATTTTAAGATCGCTAATTGAAATCTTTATCCCACTTCACTCCATACAAACTGAAACACATGGATTATGTGATCTTATATATGCCATACATGTATATCCAAAATAAAGTTTGCATCTGATTGTATATTTGTAAGATTCCAGAATATTAATGCACTGACGCAAAGACTTTTTTCAAATAAATTAAATTTACAACAAAGTTCCAGGCAACAATTTGGACGCGCGTTTCGTCTACTCAAGACTTATCAGAGACACTCTAGCCGAAAAGTTGAAAATGCCAAGCTTAATAGGAATATGAAGAGTATAGAGCAGTATACTATCATAAACAGTAAAGTAACAAGACGATAGTGCTGCAGACTGGATTCGAACTCACGACCCTTTGAAGTTAAGGCTAAAATCTACCTCAGTCTGGGGTACATGTAAGAAGAATTTTCATAAATATGGTCGTAATTGACTATACAACTTTGATAGTGCACTTGTGTAGTACAATATTCGAAAAAACAGCGCTAGCTGATATTAAACTCAGCATTGCTTCATTCAATATCGCTTTGTTGCCTTATAAAAAAATCAAATTTAACTCGAAGAGGTCCAACAATATTTGTATCGATTATCATAAAGAAAAACCACAGACTATAAACAAATGAACGTACGTGTGGACCTGAAACATCCGGCGACTTTCATTTGTGGGTCATAAGATATTTTTGCAGAAGAACTTTTCCTACTTGACTAGAAAACTCTATACATTTGTATTTACTTATTTGTATTCGAATGCTGTAATGTGTGTTTAACCCTTTGACAAGAGCCCCTGTGACGAAACTTGAATAGACGAAACACACTTCAGGTGTATCAAACATTGTGCATTTGGGTACAAATTTTAATATTTTTGCATGAAAATTTGCTTGGATGAAATTCGACATACCAATGGACGTCCTCCATCTGCCCTCGCTCTGCTAATAAATGAGGCGCATTTGATGACAATTTCATTTTGCGTTTTTCTACCTTATAATTTCATACATAAACATGATAAAGAATATGATATCGTGTATAAAAAAATTCCTGGACGTTCTACCTCGAGCGTTCTACAAAATTAACGTTGCTTTTAGATTTGAATTACTCGAAAGATGTAATTCGAATTTAATATTGCTCAAAAAGATGCATTGTTGCATTCTGTAGCGATAACCGTCTCCTCTATGGTGATTCGTCGACAAAGTTTGATTGAGATATGTGTATCCAGGCCCGAAGAAAGATATCATGCTATATGTGTAATAGTTACTGACTAGAACAATGTATCTTATGACTGAATATTTCTCGTGATGACCGTTTCTCTTGTAGTTACGACCTTTTACTGTTTTGTCTTTTTGTTTCATTAGGAATAAAAGACTACTTTTAGTCATTCTGTTAATATTCTTTTACTTAGTTTTTTCATAAAAAAATTTTTTGTACATATAAGAGCTAAATTTTATTTTGTTTTTTACAGGCCAAATACGGAAAGACTTGGTTCCGCAATTATATTTTGCAAAATTTGTTTATAAAATACGTAATAAAATCAACATTTATGCACCGTTTTCTATAAAACTTTGCAGAATAGTTGAGTATATAATAACAAAGAGTTCAACGAGTTTTAAAGTTACAAAACACAAGAAACATTTTGATAGCAAACAACTTTTGTCTAAAATGTGATAAAAAGTGAGCATTTTCAAAAGCATCGATTTTGATGAAAAACTCGAGCATAATCTGGCAAAATCTTTACTAACAATAAGATAAAGGGTAATTCTTGATAATTTTGTCCAAAATTTCGATATTTTTATTAAAGAAATATTTGTTTCGAAACTTCACACCTATGGAGAGATTTTTACAAAAATACACCACTGTTAAAAAAAATCGATTTTGCCAAAAAATGTCAGAGACGAATTCGTGACGACCCTCTTAAAATCAAAGCTAAATGGTTGTATAATATTCCCTAGAAAAATTAGCTGTGTGTTATGTCGGTAATTCAACTCTTTAAATAGACGAAGAAACCAAGCCCAGCAATGTCCTAGGCTCTGAGGATATCGACCTAGCATATGCTAATCTAATCCATTCCAACAACATTAAAACTGGCCGCATTGTCTAATTCGGTATCTAAAAAGTCTTTAAAGGCTAACACCTACACCATTTGACTTTGACTTTGAATTCATGTGAAGGTTTTGCTTAGTCCATATATACTAGCCTTCATATACCAAGAACTAAAAGACTTAGGCAGATGAATATTGCTATGCCCATGTTATTCAATTGTTAATTTAATCTGAATCCCTCTTGAATTTAAGCCATATATTTACACGAAGTAGCACACTTGAAGGGTTGCTGCCAGCGTAATATCTGATTCGAACAATTTTGATTGTCTCGCCTGCGACGAATAGTCGCGGAAGGCGAGACATAGGTATTACTTCCCGGCGGCGTAAACTTTTTTGTAAGACTTTTGTGGACGATGATTTGCTGGAAAAGTATAATAGCTAGGCATCTGATATTGGGTATACAGACAGTTGCGTTTATGGTCTATGCACACGTCACCATGCCATGTGACCATGACCCCATTTTTACGCTCCAGTGACTCTGTGAACTTAGGTCAGAAAACTTTTTGTAATACTTGTGAGGACAATGAATTGCTTGAAAAGTAACATAGCTTGGCATCTGATATTGGGTATACAGACAGTTTTGTGTTTATATCAAGAAATAAAAGCTCAGATAGTTGAATTAAGTGATGGTGCCGGCAGGCGAGACATACTTTTAGTGGCCACACTTGTTAATGTTTTATTCTTAAGTACTGTAACAGTTTGTCGATCATAAATATTTGTAACAAAAATTAGGCATATACGGTATACATGAATAATCTTAGTTTGAAAATCCAGCTAGACTTTATAAGAAAGGCAAACTTTTCGAATCCGGAATTCGATAACTAGTATTCGATAACTAGCTGGTACGGATTGTTTTTCAACTTAAGAGTATTTACAAAAATAGTCCAATTTTAGTCAATCGTAATTCTCAATAAACATATGTTGTAATAGAATCTTGTTGCAATACTTTGTTTGGATAAAAATATTACCCTTTATATTTGTTCTATATCATTTTCCCTACCTGAGTAACGGTTTTGAAGGACATCTGTCTTGTTACTGCAACTTTGAACCGAACAATTAATCGGACAGGCAGATTTAGCTTTTTAACAATAATGATTGTGTACAGTGGCAATTAGTCGGACAGAGATGGAGCGAGCAGTGCTCTATTGGGCTTGAATCATGTGTATTTTATTTTCAATCCAGGGGCCAATTGAAAAACAGCGAGCAGCGACCGCTGGTCACATTGAAGGCTGCTGGCTGTTTTCCATTGTGGATATTTAAAATATACGTATAATGTAGGTTGTGTCGCGTACACTTATTCCACATCTCATTTTCTTCTCTATAATAAACAATCAAAACCACTTTCATCAAATAATTTGACACCAATGGATTTTATATTCAAACAGCTTTCATTTGAGATGCACTGCACTATTTCAATGTAAGTGGTTAACTAATAATTTGTTGTGTCTTTCGTCGCAATGAGTTTCCATTATCAAAAATACCAATGATTAAACCACTTTTTTCGAAAATTTAAGTCAAACACACTATATATTAATAATTTGAATCATGATAAATAGCATTGTGAACAAATTGTATGCTTCATTTTTTCTTACAATTAAGTTCCGGTGGAATAAGGGCTAAAATTTATGGCAAAATCATATATTTTTTTTTAAAATCAACTTGGATTTTACCACCGGACAGTGATCAACTTCCGTGATCGCTCACTGTCCGGTTATACACTCTGGAGTTTTAGTCTATGAAATATCATTATATACAAAGTTTTATTGTGTTATGGAGGGCGAAAGCAATGAGAATAGTCTGACTTTGAACCAGACATTTAACTGCTTGGAAGACTTATGAAAAAGATCAAAATGTCCAACTTTGGAAGCTTTTTGAAGTTCCATTCTTTATTTAATATATCAGCACAAAACGAATGTGTTCAATCAGTTATTGAGAATTCACCTAGAAGAGAAAGGAATCTCTCACGGACTGAAAAATATAGACAAGCAACTAGAAAGCTACAACAAGTAGCAAGTCTCATTTCGGAAGCTACAGGGAAAATTTATACACAAAGAATGAAAGTTCTAGATTCCTTGCTTTGTCTCTAGAAAGACGAAAAAATGCAATGGTTTTGGAGGTCATCGAAACCGAAACTGAAGATGAAGTAGACCTCGAAACAGTTACTGAATCTGATATTGACACAGGTATAAGTGATAGAGAGAGGGTGGATTTAACAGACTCGAGGACTGAGGTAGCGTTAGAAAGGGATGTTTTTGAACAGGAAAACCGCGTATTGGATGAGAAACAAACAGAAGTATCCGACATCATTTTGCCATTTTGGTATAGACTTAAAGGAATTACACAAACTGTAATTGGTCTGCCAAAGAAACGACATCGCAAAACAAACAGTGTCCCGTTGGAAAAGAAGTTACCAGAGGAAATAAATTTGATGATTCTAGAATGGTTTGTTGGAAAGGAAATTCCAATCTCTGCAGTGAAAAGTAACCATCTCATCCAAGAAGAACATATTGAGACCAAACTCGAACTTATTTCTACTGCATGTATAGAGCCTTGCGTTGACATTTACCAGATTAAGAAATTCTGCAGTAATTAATGATGCATGGAACTGTATTTTGAAAATAGTTCAATTAAAAACAGAAAATCTACTTTTTTGTGCAGTGTTTGTAAAACGGATGCAGACAAAACAGAAAAAGTGTTATGTGCAGCTCGTGCTTGGAATGGAAACATTTCTCGTGTGTGTGCTCGACTTAACAAGCAACCAAAGGCAAAGTTTTGTGGTCTGTGCAAATAATTGTTGCATTCAATGTATTTTAGTCTATTATATATCATGAATTACTCTGTAAATAACCGAGACTAATTTCAAGATAAACACTTTGTTGTCATGTTTAAAATAATAGTGAAATACGAATTATTTGTCAATCGTTTTATGTACATATATTGCGTATTATGTTTTATTGAATATATTTTCATAAATACGATATATATAAAAATAAAATAAATAAAAATTCTTTATTTCTGCATATTTTGTACATAAATTGCGTATTATGTTTTATTTGAATATATTTTCATAAATACGGTAAATATAAAATAAAAAATTCTTTAGTTTTGCATATTTTCCATTTATTCCATTCACTATTTATAATAGAAATGTTACGGCAAAATAGCCCCAAGGACTATTCTGCCGTATACGGCAAAATAGCCTGGGAGAAAATAGCCACCGCCTAATAATTTACTCTTGGATGCGAGTCGGGAACTGCTTACTCTTCCGGAGCAGTATATTCTCGTTACGACTTAAGGTCGCGTTTCAGTTGTTTTCACATTTCTGAGTTTTGTGTTTTCTGTTTTTTTTTCGGCCTGTTCTCGTTTTATAACCCTCCAGACGAAGTGGCGAGGTATTATGTTATACCCTCCGTTTTAACTAGTTCGTTGCGTTGGGTATAAATAGCTTTGATAGATAAGTATGTGATCACCAACTAGCAAAATGTGAAGAATGAAACAAAACGATCTTTATTTAGTTTATGTTATTATCCTTTTCTTATTCAACACTCTTGAATAATCCCGTGCATGTTGTATATATGTTAGAGAGCAGATAGAATCCAGGGCGATCCGGAATCCTCCTGGATAACTCAATTTGTCCTAGGAGAAATTGGAATTCCGATTTACACTGTATTATATCAAGGGCTATTCAGAAGTCCAGTTTATCCTAGGAGAAATTAAAATTCCAATTTGCCCTAGCGTCTATATATCATATACATTGTACATGCCGAACCTTCTCCTTCAGATTCGGTTCTCGTGCCCTGATGTGTCAGTATCCTCTGTTATTATAGCCCTTGAGGAGGGACTTTTTTGGGCACCTTTAATTCTTTTATTAATCTTTAAGTTTTTATTGTGATTAATTCATTAGAATTTAATGTGGTTTTGTAAGACATAATACTATCCGAACTAAATTAAATCCAGAGGAGAGTATTCAATGTGAAATATTTTCCTTAGGACACTATTTAATTGTAGGAAAGTTTCCACCCATATGAAAAAGTATCCACTGTTTAACCATTCATTCCTCACAAAGAAGTGAAATGTCGGAAAGTATCTTATGAGTATTTAATTTTGTCTACTTGTAAACTAGTTTTTGAGTTGACCATGTGTTGACACTGAACTGTTTGAACGTGTCAAATTAATTTGATAATCTTTATTAGTTGTAATATTTTGATTAATATTCCCATATTTGATCGATTAAATAAGGCTATGACCTGACAAGCAAGGGTATGTTGCATAATTGTAACTTAAACATTATTTTAAAACTCATGATTTTCGCTCATAATGCTGATTGCAACTTTCAGGCAAAATGAGAGTAAAAAGCAGTACATTGTAACATAAATTTTGTCCAGACAAACACTTTGAATATTTTTCTCTTATGTTTTTAGGTTTTTGAAACTATAAAATATTATCCTAGATAACAATTTACAACTAAAACAATCCCAGAAGATAATTCTACTATCAAATATCATCCTGGGGCCTGTTTAACAAAAGTGTCTTATGACTAAGACGTGTCTAAAGATGGTCTATAGACAAATCTTAGTCCTAAATCGGTTTATCGAAGACGTCCGTTATTTTTAGACATCGCAAATTTTTAACTACGAATTAGTTGTCTTATGGTGGTCTTTAGACCAAAAAATGATTTTAATATCTTTAAAAAATAAATAAATCCTTAATATTTATTCCGTATTTTTGTCTTTGGTTCATTTTTATATAGAACAAGTTAGTCTGCTATATATTCAAGTAAATAAAGACTCCTGAACGCAATACTTATTTTGCACGTAAATTACACTAGTGTAACGTAATCATTTCTTAATTCGTAAGTATTTAAAACATGCAAATGTATTGGCCAACTTGATCTTTGTTGATCCTATTGTATCTAAGTTGTTTACTAGGGTCTAGAAAATGTACACAACATTACCAATTGATGTTAAATAATTTAAAGATTATAGATATTTCGGACGTATAATAAACAATTTTCAAACACAATAACGTAATAACCTTACTTAAAAACAGGTCATTCTAAACAAACTAGTCAAAATCGAAGCATGCTGAAATTTGCTGGACAGGTAAATGATCATAAATATAAGAACATATGTACAATGGAAATAAATAGTGAGTGAGTAGGTGTTTAACGCCCCACAGGCCATCCACAGACGACGAACACGAAAAGGACAACAAAATGAACACGAAATGATGATGACAAATGGAAAATGGGTTGGGATGGGAAAATACCAGAACAGTAAATTTTGAGGGGGAAAATAAAACAATACAAATTGCAACAACAGAAACAGATTGAGATAGATATATGTATAATTTAAAACAATTGGGTAGGTGACTTTGGTCACATCAAGAGATGAACACGAAACGGCAGAGACAAATGAATATGTAATGATGGTGAAATGAACACGAAATGATGATGACAAATGAAATATGGAGGTGGGGTGGGAAACAAAAGAAATGATGATGAAATGAATACAAAATGAAGATGTTCAAAGTGAAATGGAAACTGGAATACCGGTATTTAATGATACAAATCAATCCACTATCTAGATTTTCTCGTTTATTCCGTAGGGATTTCTCGTTTCTAATGTTTTAATCCAGAAACTTTCCCGAGCTTGCCTTTCATAGGTTGACCAAGACGGATTGTGGTCAATGATGGTGATGGACAACCTAGAGAAATCATCTGGGCTGTGCCCATTGGATCTGAGATGGCGACTGACAGGGATGTCTGGTTTGCATTTGTAATCGCTGCGATGTAGATTCATACGTTTGTTGAAAGGTTGAACCGTTTCACCAATGTATTGAAAGCCACATCTACACTGGAGGAGATACACTACATTAGCTGTACGGCAATCAACATTGCAGTAAATAGTGAATGTCTTTCCAGTCGACCTGCTGGTAAATGTTTGGGTCCGCAACATTTGCTTGCACGTCAAACATCTCTTACTGTCGCACTTTCTGCAAGATCCAACAGATTTGGGGGGTTCGGGAGCCAGACTGGATCGAACCAAAATGTCGCGAAGGCTTTTTGGTCGACGAAACGCACAGATAGGAGGCTCGGGAAAGATTCTGGAGAGTTTAGGGTGTTTTTTTTATTTCTTCCCAGTGACAACGGAGGAGTGTTGACAAACCACCAAGAGAGGGTTGATATGTCAATACGAGGGGAATTCGTTTATTTCTTTTTCTCTTTTTGTATTGTAGAAGGGATTCTCTGGATGGTCTAGATGCCCTTTCAAAGCCCTTGTCGATGTCATATTTTTTGTAGCCCCGTACAGTCAAATGCTGGCGGAGCTCTCCTAGGCGTTTGACAGCAGTGTCGTTAGAAGAGCAGATGCGCCTGATTCTAAGAGCCTGACTGTAGGGGATACTTCTCGTACAATGTTTTGGATGGCAGCTGCTGGGGGATAGATACTGGTGCTTGTCAGTAGGTTTGCAAAAAAGATCCGTAGATATCATCCCGTCTGATATTGTTGAGGTAGTGTCGAGAAAGGACATTTTAGAGTCAGAAATTTCATAAGTGAACTTTATAGTGGGATGGGCGTTGTTGGCATGCGAAATAAAGTCATCGAGATTCTTTTGAGAGTTGTTCCATTTCATGTCGATGTCGTCAATGAAACGGTACCAGGATAGATGACTGATTATAGCGGTTGAAAGAATCTGCTTTTCAAGTTTGCCCATAAAGATGTTAGCATAGGATGGCGCCATTCTAGTTCCCATGGCAGTGCCGTTGATTTGAAGGTAGTTGTCATTATTAAATGTAAAATTATTACATTTAAGAACGAGAGTTAACAAGTTAACAAGACCTTCAGTTGATGGTTCCAAAACATCTCGAGAGTCCCAAACTTCTCTACACGCCTCGATTCCATCGTCGTGTGGAATGTTTGTGTAGAGAGAGGTGACGTCCAGAGAAACAAGAAGAGTGCCAGATGGGAGTGGGTTCATGGATTCCAATTTCCTCAGATAATCTGTGGTGTCTTTTATGTATGATGGCAGTTTAGTAACGTGAGGTCGAAGATGGTAATCGACAAATTCTGAAATTTTTTCTGTGGGATGGCCGTTAGCTGAGACAATAGGTCTTCCAGGATTATTGGCTTTGTGAATTTTTGGAAGAAGGTAAAATCTTCCAGCTTTACTGTTCTCCGGTTTGAGATAATTAAATTGACTCTCGTCAATGTCCCCATTTTCAACAAGATTTTTAAGTTCCCGAATAATGGTCTTGCTAAATTCAGCAGTGGGGTCGGTGTCTAATTTTTTATAAAAACGGGCATCTGAAAGTTGGCGTTCTGCTTCAGATACATAGTCTGACTTGTCCATTACTACGACTGCACTGCCTTTATCAGCTGGTTTAATGACGATGTCGTCTCTTGCTTGAAGTGAGTGGATGGCATTTTTCTCTTCAGCTGATATGTTACGGGTGTTATGGGTTTGAATTTTTGAAAGGTGTTCCACATCTTGTTTTATTTTATCGATGACATGTTCCAAGGTGGCTGATTTGCTAGGTTTTGGAACCCATGAAATTTTCTTCTTGAATCTTGGTATTTCATTTTCACTCTCCTCTGAGTCTGAATCCGTTTCACTACGATTTTGATCATTGTCAATGATTTTGTTTCCAAAATACTCCTTGATTCTTACGGATCTAGCAAAGTTGTTGAGGTCTGCTTCCAGGACGCGGTCATTGCTGGTATTCGGTGTAGGACAGAAGTTGAGGCCTTTGGAAAGAACGTTAATTTCAGGTGCCGAAAGAGGTGTAGATGAAAGGTTGACCACAGTATTAGATGTGACATCAACATGAGTTTGGGATCTACGTCTTCTTTTAAATCTGCGCCCTCGTGGTTTTTTGGTTTCGGAAATAGTTGAGGTGTGTTGGTGGAAATCAGGACATACACCATCACGTTTAAATTTGTTGTTTTGTTTATGTCTGAGCTTCTCTGTTTCTATACACTTGATGTCAGTAGTGCATCTGTATAAATCAGAGAGTTCAGGATTTGTCAATTTTTGAGTGGCCTCTGTACAAAGTTGTTGAAAATCCGATTTTAATTGTAGAAGTCTATGTTTAGAATCTTTGAGCAAAAGATCCATAAGATCCAAGGAGCAGTATTTTAAAGTCAAATTCCATTTGTACATAAAATTATTAGATTTAAAATCTGTGGTTAAAGGAGAGACCCTTTAACATGAGCCCTTTCGGTATAATTCCTTGAGATGAATACTGTTCTAAATTGGAAATATGGTGTTCAGCTTTGGCAATTTTGATCGTAAGCGATTTGCCCTTTTTAAAAACATCTTTGAAGAACATGTTCACTTGTAAGCAGAAATGGATCGTGTGAAAAATCACAGATACTGACTAAATAAAAAACTAAATAAAAACGATCTTGAAAAATAGTCAACGCTTCTCTCACAATGCGGTAATGGATCGTAAATAAATACAACGTATTTAAAACGATACTATACATAAAAAAACTAATCAATAGGGTCTAGAAAATGTACACAACATTACCAATTGATGTTAAATAATTTAAAGATTATAGATATTTCGGACATTCGTATGTCCTTCATCAGTATAATAAACAATTTTCAAACACAATAACGTAATAACCTTACTTAAAAACAGGTCATTCTAAACAAACTAGTCAAAATCGAAGCATGCTGAAATTTGCTGGACAGGTAAATGATCATAAATATAAGAACATATGTACAATGGAAATAAATAGTGAGTGAGTAGGTGTTTAACGCCCCACAGGCCATCCACAGACGACGAACACGAAAAGGACAACAAAATGAACACGAAATGATGATGACAAATGGAAAATGGGTTGGGATGGGAAAATACCAGAACAGTAAATTTTGAGGGGGAAAATAAAACAATACAAATTGCAACAACAGAAACAGATTGAGATAGATATATGTATAATTTAAAACAATTGGGTAGGTGACTTTGGTCACATCAAGAGATGAACACGAAACGGCAGAGACAAATGAATATGTAATGATGGTGAAATGAACACGAAATGATGATGACAAATGAAATATGGAGGTGGGGTGGGAAACAAAAGAAATGATGATGAAATGAATACAAAATGAAGATGTTCAAAGTGAAATGGAAACTGGAATACCGGTATTTAATGATACAAATCAATCCACTATCTAGATTTTCTCGTTTATTCCGTAGGGATTTCTCGTTTCTAATGTTTTAATCCAGAAACTTTCCCGAGCTTGCCTTTCATAGGTTGACCAAGACGGATTGTGGTCAATGATGGTGATGGACAACCTAGAGAAATCATCTGGGCTGTGCCCATTGGATCTGAGATGGCGACTGACAGGGATGTCTGGTTTGCATTTGTAATCGCTGCGATGTAGATTCATACGTTTGTTGAAAGGTTGAACCGTTTCACCAATGTATTGAAAGCCACATCTACACTGGAGGAGATACACTACATTAGCTGTACGGCAATCAACATTGCAGTAAATAGTGAATGTCTTTCCAGTCGACCTGCTGGTAAATGTTTGGGTCCGCAACATTTGCTTGCACGTCAAACATCTCTTACTGTCGCACTTTCTGCAAGATCCAACAGATTTGGGGGGTTCGGGAGCCAGACTGGATCGAACCAAAATGTCGCGAAGGCTTTTTGGTCGACGAAACGCACAGATAGGAGGCTCGGGAAAGATTCTGGAGAGTTTAGGGTGTTTTTTTTATTTCTTCCCAGTGACAACGGAGGAGTGTTGACAAACCACCAAGAGAGGGTTGATATGTCAATACGAGGGGAATTCGTTTATTTCTTTTTCTCTTTTTGTATTGTAGAAGGGATTCTCTGGATGGTCTAGATGCCCTTTCAAAGCCCTTGTCGATGTCATATTTTTTGTAGCCCCGTACAGTCAAATGCTGGCGGAGCTCTCCTAGGCGTTTGACAGCAGTGTCGTTAGAAGAGCAGATGCGCCTGATTCTAAGAGCCTGACTGTAGGGGATACTTCTCGTACAATGTTTTGGATGGCAGCTGCTGGGGGATAGATACTGGTGCTTGTCAGTAGGTTTGCAAAAAAGATCCGTAGATATCATCCCGTCTGATATTGTTGAGGTAGTGTCGAGAAAGGACATTTTAGAGTCAGAAATTTCATAAGTGAACTTTATAGTGGGATGGGCGTTGTTGGCATGCGAAATAAAGTCATCGAGATTCTTTTGAGAGTTGTTCCATTTCATGTCGATGTCGTCAATGAAACGGTACCAGGATAGATGACTGATTATAGCGGTTGAAAGAATCTGCTTTTCAAGTTTGCCCATAAAGATGTTAGCATAGGATGGCGCCATTCTAGTTCCCATGGCAGTGCCGTTGATTTGAAGGTAGTTGTCATTATTAAATGTAAAATTATTACATTTAAGAACGAGAGTTAACAAGTTAACAAGACCTTCAGTTGATGGTTCCAAAACATCTCGAGAGTCCCAAACTTCTCTACACGCCTCGATTCCATCGTCGTGTGGAATGTTTGTGTAGAGAGAGGTGACGTCCAGAGAAACAAGAAGAGTGCCAGATGGGAGTGGGTTCATGGATTCCAATTTCCTCAGATAATCTGTGGTGTCTTTTATGTATGATGGCAGTTTAGTAACGTGAGGTCGAAGATGGTAATCGACAAATTCTGAAATTTTTTCTGTGGGATGGCCGTTAGCTGAGACAATAGGTCTTCCAGGATTATTGGCTTTGTGAATTTTTGGAAGAAGGTAAAATCTTCCAGCTTTACTGTTCTCCGGTTTGAGATAATTAAATTGACTCTCGTCAATGTCCCCATTTTCAACAAGATTTTTAAGTTCCCGAATAATGGTCTTGCTAAATTCAGCAGTGGGGTCGGTGTCTAATTTTTTATAAAAACGGGCATCTGAAAGTTGGCGTTCTGCTTCAGATACATAGTCTGACTTGTCCATTACTACGACTGCACTGCCTTTATCAGCTGGTTTAATGATGATGTCGTCTCTTGCTTGAAGTGAGTGGATGGCATTTTTCTCTTCAGCTGATATGTTACGGGTGTTATGGGTTTGAATTTTTGAAAGGTGTTCCACATCTTGTTTTATTTTATCGATGACATGTTCCAAGGTGGCTGATTTGCTAGGTTTTGGAACCCATGAAATTTTCTTCTTGAATCTTGGTATTTCATTTTCACTCTCCTCTGAGTCTGAATCCGTTTCACTACGATTTTGATCATTGTCAATGATTTTGTTTCCAAAATACTCCTTGATTCTTACGGATCTAGCAAAGTTGTTGAGGTCTGCTTCCAGGACGCGGTCATTGCTGGTATTCGGTGTAGGACAGAAGTTGAGGCCTTTGGAAAGAACGTTAATTTCAGGTGCCGAAAGAGGTGTAGATGAAAGGTTGACCACAGTATTAGATGTGACATCAACATGAGTTTGGGATCTACGTCTTCTTTTAAATCTGCGCCCTCGTGGTTTTTTGGTTTCGGAAATAGTTGAGGTGTGTTGGTGGAAATCAGGACATACACCATCACGTTTAAATTTGTTGTTTTGTTTATGTCTGAGCTTCTCTGTTTCTATACACTTGATGTCAGTAGTGCATCTGTATAAATCAGAGAGTTCAGGATTTGTCAATTTTTGAGTGGCCTCTGTACAAAGTTGTTGAAAATCCGATTTTAATTGTAGAAGTCTATGTTTAGAATCTTTGAGCAAAAGATCCATAAGATCCAAGGAGCAGTATTTTAAAGTCAAATTCCATTTGTACATAAAATTATTAGATTTAAAATCTGTGGTTAAAGGAGAGACCCTTTAACATGAGCCCTTTCGGTATAATTCCTTGAGATGAATACTGTTCTAAATTGGAAATATGGTGTTCAGCTTTGGCAATTTTGATCGTAAGCGATTTGCCCTTTTTAAAAACATCTTTGAAGAACATGTTCACTTGTAAGCAGAAATGGATCGTGTGAAAAATCACAGATACTGACTAAATAAAAAACTAAATAAAAACGATCTTGAAAAATAGTCAACGCTTCTCTCACAATGCGGTAATGGATCGTAAATAAATACAACGTATTTAAAACGATACTATACATAAAAAAACTAATCAATAGGGTCTAGAAAATGTACACAACATTACCAATTGATGTTAAATAATTTAAAGATTATAGATATTTCGGACATTCGTATGTCCTTCATCAGTATAATAAACAATTTTCAAACACAATAACGTAATAACCTTACTTAAAAACAGGTCATTCTAAACTAGTCAAAATCGAAGCATGCTGAAATTTGCTGGACAGGTAAATGATCATAAATATAAGAACATATGTACAATGGAAATAAATAGTGAGTGAGTAGGTGTTTAACGCCCCACAGGCCATCCACAGACGACGAACACGAAAAGGACAACAAAATGAACACGAAATGATGATGACAAATGGAAAATGGGTTGGGATGGGAAAATACCAGAACAGTAAATTTTGAGGGGGAAAATAAAACAATACAAATTGCAACAACAGAAACAGATTGAGATAGATATATGTATAATTTAAAACAATTGGGTAGGTGACTTTGGTCACATCAAGAGATGAACACGAAACGGCAGAGACAAATGAATATGTAATGATGGTGAAATGAACACGAAATGATGATGACAAATGAAATATGGAGGTGGGGTGGGAAACAAAAGAAATGATGATGAAATGAATACAAAATGAAGATGTTCAAAGTGAAATGGAAACTGGAATACCGGTATTTAATGATACAAATCAATCCACTATCTAGATTTTCTCGTTTATTCCGTAGGGATTTCTCGTTTCTAATGTTTTAATCCAGAAACTTTCCCGAGCTTGCCTTTCATAGGTTGACCAAGACGGATTGTGGTCAATGATGGTGATGGACAACCTAGAGAAATCATCTGGGCTGTGCCCATTGGATCTGAGATGGCGACTGACAGGGATGTCTGGTTTGCATTTGTAATCGCTGCGATGTAGATTCATACGTTTGTTGAAAGGTTGAACCGTTTCACCAATGTATTGAAAGCCACATCTACACTGGAGGAGATACACTACATTAGCTGTACGGCAATCAACATTGCAGTAAATAGTGAATGTCTTTCCAGTCGACCTGCTGGTAAATGTTTGGGTCCGCAACATTTGCTTGCACGTCAAACATCTCTTACTGTCGCACTTTCTGCAAGATCCAACAGATTTGGGGGGTTCGGGAGCCAGACTGGATCGAACCAAAATGTCGCGAAGGCTTTTTGGTCGACGAAACGCACAGATAGGAGGCTCGGGAAAGATTCTGGAGAGTTTAGGGTGTTTTTTTTATTTCTTCCCAGTGACAACGGAGGAGTGTTGACAAACCACCAAGAGAGGGTTGATATGTCAATACGAGGGGAATTCGTTTATTTCTTTTTCTCTTTTTGTATTGTAGAAGGGATTCTCTGGATGGTCTAGATGCCCTTTCAAAGCCCTTGTCGATGTCATATTTTTTGTAGCCCCGTACAGTCAAATGCTGGCGGAGCTCTCCTAGGCGTTTGACAGCAGTGTCGTTAGAAGAGCAGATGCGCCTGATTCTAAGAGCCTGACTGTAGGGGATACTTCTCGTACAATGTTTTGGATGGCAGCTGCTGGGGGATAGATACTGGTGCTTGTCAGTAGGTTTGCAAAAAAGATCCGTAGATATCATCCCGTCTGATATTGTTGAGGTAGTGTCGAGAAAGGACATTTTAGAGTCAGAAATTTCATAAGTGAACTTTATATAGTGGGAAGGGCGTTGTTGGCATGCGAAATAAAGTCATCGAGATTCTTTTGAGAGTTGTTCCATTTCATGTCGATGTCGTCAATGAAACGGTACCAGGATAGAGGACTGATTATAGCGGTTGAAAGAATCTGCTTTTCAAGTTTGCCCATAAAGATGTTAGCATAGGATGGCGCCATTCTAGTTCCCATGGCAGTGCCGTTGATTTGAAGGTAGTTGTCATTATTAAATGTAAAATTATTACATTTAAGAACGAGAGTTAACAAGTTAACAAGACCTTCAGTTGATGGTTCCAAAACATCTCGAGAGTCCCAAACTTCTCTACACGCCTCGATTCCATCGTCGTGTGGAATATTTGTGTAGAGAGAGGTGACGTCCAGAGAAACAAGAAGAGTGCCAGATGGGAGTGGGTTCATGGATTTGTATTGTTTTATTTCCCCCCTCAAAATTTACTGTTCTTGTATTTTCCCATCCCAACCCATTTTCCATTTGTCATCATCATTTCGTGTTCATTTTGTTGTCCTTTTCGTGTTCGTCGTCTGTGGATGGCCTGTGGGGCGTTAAACACCTACTCACTCACTATTTATTTGCATTGTACATATGTTCTTATTTTTATGATCATTTACCTGTCCAGCAAATTTCAGCATGCTTCGATTTTGACTAGTTTGTTTAGAATGACCTGTTTTTAAGTAAGGTTATTACGTTATTGTGTTTGAAAATTGTTCATTATACTGATGAAGGACATACGAATGTCCGAAATATCTATAATCTTTAAATTATTTAACATCAATTGGTAATGTTGTGTACATTTTCTAGACCCTATTGATTAGTTTTTTATGTATAGTATCGTTTTAAATACGTTGTATTTATTTACGATCCATTACCGCATTGTGAGAGAAGCGTTGACTATTTTTCAAGATCGTTTTTAAGTTGTTTACTAGATAGTTTTCTTTTTGAAGAGAATATGTAGTTTTGTGAATTACCTGTGGTTAAAGTTTCAACGATAAGTTGAAGTTTGAAGCTTTATTAATTTTCCATTTATAAAATTATATTTATTTGCCATCATATCGATATAAAATGCTAGAAATGAAATAGAGAAAATGTTTACTTTTATTTTTGATATATTATAACATAGCGAAAAGAGTTACAATCAATTTTTGTCAATGACTTATAATATTAAAAACGATGCTAACATTAAAGTATGACCATCAAAAGTATGGAAGGGGATATCCGCCAGAAATATGTTCATTTGGTCTTTGTAAATTAGTAGAGGTACAATTCCTAGCATGTTCAGTTATTTCTTTGTTCATTGTAAATTCGTCAATTATTTATTCGAGAAATATATTTTCTACGTGTTTTTATTTGTTTTATGTAGTTTCGTTCATTGGTACTTTGTTGATCTATAGTACTACTAGTATTGTTTAATTTGTTCTTTGTATATTTCTCAAATATTTTACTTTAGTTTACTATTATCTTTGTTCGCTTATTGTTATTCCCAACTTTAATGATTGATTAAACATGCACATTTCAAATCTTCACGTTTACAAAGTACGAATTAACATTTTACAAATTAAGAAAGAACACTTTACTCATGAGTGATTTTGTACCGGAAATATTGCTGGCCTGTCAAAACAGAGAGACCTGAGGAAGAGTAAAGAGAATGAAAAGCCGTAGCAAAACTTCAAAGTGTTTTCTCTGCAAAATTCATTGTTTGATTTGTGTTTGCTTTGTGTCCTGTCGGCGATCTTTCAGCCATCATCAGGACAAAAATAAATTACAATATATATAATAAAATTTGAATGTAAAACCAAGTCAAAAGACCGGGAATGAAATACACAAAAAATAATGAAATAAATAGATAAAACCCGAAAAGTAAAAAGTGGGACTCAAACACCATCTGAGAGGTGATCGGTTTGTGATCAATAGCATGGTATTTAAACCAGCGCCTTTAACCACTCGGCCACCCTGACCACGCATCGTATGAGATGCCGCTGAACAAATCGTGCATAGATGCACTGCTGAAATACTTCACACACGTAATGGAGCAACATCAATTCAGTCAAGGAGAACATGCCTAAAAGAAAACCGCGAGTCATATGGTATGCACATGGGAGCCTGAATAAAGGTTGTTTCCATTTAGCTTAAGTATATTTATACCCCCGCTTATGAATGGAGAGTGGGTATATAGGGATAGGGGTATCTAACTGTGTGTTCGCTCGTCCGTCCGTCCGTTATACTTTAGGGTACCTATCTCTTATCCGCAACTCCTCCGTAACCCCACAATGGATTTACGTGAAACTTTTGCACAATCTAGATGTGCACCTTCTACTTTAAAAAATGATCTTCGATGGTATTTATTTGTGAACAGCTTCTCACAGATTTTCTAGTTTGGTATTTATAATCCTTAAGAGGCCCTATAGATCATTATAAATGGTTTTAAACTCAAAGCATTGGGAAATAACGACGTTTGTAGAGAGGAGTAAACTTGCATGTGAATCGGAGAACATGTCAAATGATAGAAATTTCATGGTATTAAGGTTATTATTTACTTACTCAAACTTTATTTTAATGTGTTGTACATGGTAAATCGTCAAAATATCGACTAGCAAATACACGAATGAAAACATAGGTAAGTGTTGGGTCGGTTAGTGGTTGTGCATCAACAATGATAGGAGAAAAACCCAGGTTCCACATATTCCCCCCCCCCCCCGAAAAAAAAACAAAACAAACAAACAAACAAACAAAAACAAAACCAACAAGAACGGAATTCCTGGAACTCCGGCCGTGTGGCAAAAACTTTAAGTCCGTTCGTTAAACAGGAAGTATATGGGACCCCACCATATGGGACCCCTACCTAAAGCTGCATACCAAATATGGAAAGCGTACGAATAGTAGAAGCTTAGAAATCTGCTACGATTTTTTTCCATTTTGACCCCTACCTGAAGCTGCATACCAAATATTGAAAGCCTAGGATAGTAGCTGAGAAATCTGTTACTAAAAAAAGTGCGACGGACGGACGCCTGGCATTTTTATATCCTCACTCCGCGTTGCGGCGGGAGACAAAAAAAAAGGGGGGGAATAAAATAACAAAAACAAACACAGAAATCTAAATTACCGTATAAAAGCGAAAGGCCCTATTCTTGTTGGTAAGAGGAAGTTGCTTAGGAAATTAAGAAAGTTGCTTGATATCGCACGTTATTTATTTTCATCATTTGCTTTGCTACTTATGCACTGTTTTCGAAAGTAAATTGATGTTCAGGTTCGTTCGTTCGTCCATCTGCCCTTTATAAAAATGTCCACATACAGGGTTAAGTTAGTTTTCGATTAAGAAGTATTTATTGTCCCAAAGGTTTATACAAGTTCTTAAGCATCTGTTTAACCTCAATGTTGATTGCATTTATTGCAAGTCTGACAATGTTATGCGTAAATGCAGGAGAATTATTTAAAAATATTTTTCGCCTTCGCTTTTACGTCCCATATAACCTACAGTTATTCATTCGAAACAACATACTAGTACATTTTTGATAAATGTAATCCTTCGAATTGTGCGCCTTCTGCTTCATCAATATTGTCGGAAGACCATTTACTTGAACTAGCATACAAACAAAAAAATATTATTAGCTGTACCTTATGCTAAATCCCTGTACCCAGATTTTGTTTTATTTCAACTTAAACATATTCTTTCAAGTTAAACATATAAGACGCACAAAAGAAACTATCCTTGGACACATTTTTACTCTTAACAGATAACAGATATATCTTAGGCATTTCTTAGTGTCAAGCGACTATTATTCCAGTCGAGGTATTTTGATTTTCTTATGCTAATTTTTCTCCCCCCCCCCACTTTGGTGGGAAGACATATTTTTTTATTTTGTCCGTCCGTCTGTCTATTTGTCATTTCGTCTATCCGTCACACTTATTCCGTTCAATTTCTTAAAGAATGTTGACATGTAGCAAGTACACTATATGTATAGTTGTGCCTTCGTTCCTCAGATATTTGTGGGATTTATTGTCCTTTAAACTTAGACTTTTTCATAACCCTCATTAATAATATATTTCCCCTCAACTCATCAGAAAGTACAAATGAAAATAAAATTATGAAACTCGGTGTGTAGCCAGGACACAATATGTGTATTTGTGCATATTAGTCGGAAATTTTTATCCTCAAAATGTTGAGTGAATTTTGGCTATTTTTACTTTTAAAAAAATTTGCGGGAAATCCTCGTTAATCATTTCAATTAGTTTCCGCTCAACTCCTCTTAGAAACTAAAACAACTCAACCAAATTTTATAAAACTTGGTATATAGCTAGGTATCAGTGGCGGATCTAGAATTTTGCAAAAGGGGCACACTGACTGGCTAGGAGGGCGCCCTTCGGTCATGCTTCAATGTTTTCCTTTATATTCAACCAAATTTTTCCACAAAAAGTGGGGGGCGGGCCCTCCTTTACTTGCCTTTAAAAAGAATTTCAGTAACTTTAATGGTGCTATACTGTAAAAACATGTACATCAAAGCTCGACAGTTTAAGATTTTTGATCAACATTTCTATCTTTTTAAGTTTTCTAAGATTTCTAAGCAACTCTGTGCCACAGAGGTATGATATTTCGATATAAATATAAAAAAAATGTAGCTTAATCCTATAGTACCATATGGTTTATAGTGAGTTTATGCTCCTAGGTCATCTAATGCTTGTTTATCGAATTCTTAGGTTTTTACACATATTGGATATATATGCAAAATTTCCGTCAAAGTTTTCCAAGAAACTACATGTAGAGAAGCCCGGTTGTGTATAAAACAAATAGATTTACTAAAAGTAAATAGAAACAGCGTTTATAAATAGAAACACTTTTAAGTTTACATCTGTATTATTCTCTCTACTTTACACTAGTGCTCTCCGTTTGACTGGCCGACAATACTTCCGGTACAAAATCACTCATGAGTAACGTGTTCTTTCTTCATTTGTAAAATGTTAATGCGTACTTTGTAAGCGTGACAATTTGAAAAAAAAAATATAAATACAAATAACGAATAATTAAGTTCAGGAGTTACAATAAGCGAAAAAAGATCATTGTAAACTAGCTTTGAGAGAGAAATAATTTACTAATACACAAAGAACAAATTAACGATTATAAAAGCAGTAAAGTACCCATGAGCGTAACTACATGAAACAAATAAAACACATGGTAAATACAGGCTACCAAGTGAGAAAATGTACTTCTCAAATAAAAAATTGACAAATTTAAACTGAAGAAAGAAATAATTGAACATGTAAGGAATTGCAAATCTACACATTAACAAAGAACAAATGAACATATTTGTGGCGGATATCCCCTTCCATACAAAAGACCCTATTAACTAAGATACCCATAAGATAGCTTTGTTGTGTGGTTTTAGACATGTAATAAGATGGTCAAAAGACCATCTCAATTCCATCTCTTATGCGCGTCTTTAGACATATCTTTAGATAGTTTTGTTGAATAGGCCCCTGGATAACATTGATGAAATCAAATAATTCTAGATGAAATATGGTTCAAGATAGTATTTAGTGATGAAATATTATCCTGGGGGATACTTAACTGGATAATTTCTAATTATGAAAAATTATCCTGGACATTTATAAATTGAATAATATTATATGGTACTAGATAGTATTAAATGATGAAATATTATCCTGGGGGATATTATTTAACTATTAGATATCACCCCGTATAATATTGACGATAATGTTTCTATGATTCTGGGAATGAAGTTTGGTAATATTTAACTGGATATTTTCTAATTATGAAAAATTATCCTGGATATTATTTGTAAATAAAATATTATCCAGAGAGAAATTCAACAATCAAATATCATCCTTGATTATATTTTTAACTTAGATATAACAAATTATAGGGATAATTTCTAAAAAGAAATCGTGAACTTTTTGTGAGTAATTTGGTATTCAAAAGCTCCATTTCTCATTGATTGTATGCATTGTTTGTACGACTTTACCCCCCACAGAGCTATTCAATTTCAGTACTTTAACGGGTGTTACCGGCCTCTTTTATTTTTAGAACTTACACGGCCTGTTTATCTACAGGTCAACTTAGTTCATGCGTACTTTACGAAGTCAAAGTTGTTAAATTTTGATGAAAGGTAGATTTATTCAACATATTAAGGTTTTTAATTTGTAAGACATTTTGCTTATGCATTTTAAGTTAAAATCGTCTCGAAAAAATCCCTGTCCTGAGCGGGGTTTGAACCATCATTCCTTGTCGTACTAGACTTCAATCTTACCCCACGACTACTGAGGACTACATAAAACTTGGTCCTTTAAATATATATGAACACCAACTATTACGACAATCAATTCATATATTGAATAAATTTGACCATTAAAAGACATCTTCTAGATCATTTGTAAATTTTGCGAACTTGTGAACAATAAAGTTTGTACAAAAATAACGTCCAAAAACGGTCAGCCAGTAAAAAATAAACTTAAATAAGTTCTGGGTGAGATTTGAACTGATTCTGGGACTCCACTTCATGCTATACTCCTGTCTTCAATTATTCCAATCCATAACGGAGGCTTTCCATTACTTAACACAATTTGAAAGTTTCTGCTTGTGTTGAAAAAGAAATCTAATAATAGAGCTTGATGCCATAACAACTTCTCTGTGAATTACCAAAAAATAAGAAGTATTTGTATATCCATTAAAGATATTAAAATTTGATTTTTTAAACTTAAGTCCATGAAGAGATAGCAAAAAAAAAGAAAAATACTTATCAAAAATTGAATATCGTTAGTTGTGCGTTTTGAATAAATAAGTGGATTGAACAGGGTTTGATTGGCACGAAATCTTACTCTACGATTGTTGAAAATAAAACTATGACGGGTTAAAAGATACATTTGCTAACAATTTAGTTTTTTATTCTAAAACCAAAAAACTAAATTGCAAAACTTGTTCTTATAAAATCATCTAGAAGATGTATGTTTCTGTCCTATAATTTGACTTTGATGGAACCTCAATATGAATTTATTTTCATTGAAATGTACTTTATCATATCGTGTGTACTTTACCATCACAAAAACACGGGTGTGCACCTTATCATGGTACAATTTCAAAAAAAACCAAACCAATTGATATGATGATGATGTAAAACACAAGGACAACCTTACGCTTGTAAATTTTGGTTTTAATTGTGTTGAATGTGAAACGTTTCACAAAAAAAACCTGAACCAATCCGTTCAATTACGACAAACAACTTATCAGTGGTACATTTTTATGTTTTATGTCCATCATTTCTTCCTTTAACGGCAAAAGTTTGCTTTTAAGAAAAAATCAATCGATATATATTATAAAGTTTGTTAAAATTTGGAAAAGCTAGATAGCCAGCTGTATGTTTTCAATAACTTTAAATGAAGGCAAAATTAATTTTTTCTTCATTCAGAAACCAAGTCATATATTCACTTCGTTCGCGTTGTTGATTTCTGTTCGGTTTAATTTGTGGGGATTTTTTGTGTGTATTCTCGTGCAGTTCTTGTTCGTGTTTGTCGGTTTTGTAGTTGCCTTATTTTACTTTTGACGCTGGAATACACCATTGGCGCTTTTTTGCTTCTTATATATATTTTTTTTAAATAGATTTCATTTAAAAATGTATTTAAAAAAATCTTACTCTAAACATGTTTCTTTAAAGCATTTGGTAATCTTAGTGTGTTTCTAGGCAAAATAAAACTGACGTTCAAACAATGATTCTGAACGGGGTTTGAACCACCATGCGATGTCAGACTAAACCTTCATCTTTTTTTTTTTTTTTATCTTTATTTTATAGACCGACGAGGATGGGATTCGAACCACTCACTAAACCTTCATCTTCCCACTAGACCACAATGGCTGAGCGCTGAATATGGTGGTTTAAATGTATATAAACACAAATTTTACGGCCATCAATTCATACAATAAATAAATTATTTCACAATTTTAATATATTTTTTCGACGTCGTACAAGTCAGATACAAAACATTTGTAACAGAAAAACAAACCGGTAAACCCATTACTGAACAGTTTTTCCGCCTCGGAATCAGGTAAAATCCTCGGCGCAAGCGCCTCGGACTTTGACCTGATTCCTCGAGCGGAAAAACTGTACGGTAACGGGTGTTACCGGCTTGTTTTTCTGTTACATATGTATTGTATCTAATACATAACCTTCTATATGTAGGTGAACACTTTTCAGACAATATCAAGTTAAGAGGGACACAGGAAAACATTTAATAATAAGAAAGTATCTCTGGAGAATATTTATACATTGAATGTTTTCTGAAGGAAATTATTTCACGGGGGATACAATTGAATGTTACTGTTTTACCTATCTTATTTTTCAATATACAGTCTCATGCCAAAAGTATTCGCTATTTTTCATTTTCTCCATTACTTTCTATGTTAAATTACAAAATTAAAAAAAAATATTCTGAAATAATCTCTTGGCCGATTTTGTTGATTTTTTCACTATAAATTTGTAAGATATTTCAAGTTTGTCTGTTTATTTTTATATAATTTGAAGGTTATTAATTTTTCAATGATATAATTTTAATCACAGAGTAAAATTTAGACGTCAAAATTTTAGTTGCCCATATAAGAAAATTATGACGTTATAAAATTTACTTATTTTAAAATCATTGTCATTTTGAAACAACGCATGTAAAAACTATGTTCAACAACCAATATAAAATTCAAATATTTCTCAAATTTCAGAAAAATAAAAATGAAAATCCACCCATAAACAGCTTCAATATTTATTTTTGAAAATTCATGATTTTACATAGAAACTAATGGGAAAAATAAAAATCAGCAAATACTTTTGGCACATGACTGTGTAGGTTATGAAAAATTGACCACGTTTATGTAAAATTTTTAAAAGTGTGCAATTTTCCATTTACGTAAAGTTTCCCCCAATCCTTTTTTTGTTATTTAAAAGAATATTGGTATATCATCTACAAAAACAATTTCTATAAGACATTTATTAGTTAATGTGTTTATTGTAATGTTATATGAATCAACAGATGTTCTGCTGTTACGAAAATCGGACATCAAACAATTTGAAAGATGATCAAAAACATTTCGGCACATATTCATTTTACATATGTTGCAGTGATTACTTAACTGTAATGAAGTGTTAGTTTGAACACAGGTGTTCCTTTACCGAATTATATACAGTACCGAACATGTCAAATGGTTAATAATTTTATAGCAACTCTGAGAAAATTCAAAAATATGTACATGCGAGAAAAAAAGTTAAAAGGAATACAATATTGAACATAAACCATCCTTTCCTATCCCAGGGTTATTCGATAATCAGAAATTGCTTAGAATTAATTTAATTTACTGCTAATAAAGAATTATAATCCCCGTGTTTATATTGGTACTCCTTAATGAAATTAGGTAAACTACAACTTAATCCCTCTATTGAAATTTGCAACAATGGAAGATGATTACCGTGATCAGTTAAATTGACATCTATACAGAGGAGATTAACTTGTTATGGGTATGAATTTTTTTGCTTGAAGGAAAAAAACTCCTACACTAAGGAAAAAAACTCCTACACTGTAGGAAGAAAACTCCTACTCTGAAGGAAGAAAACTCCTACATCAAAGATGGTAATATGACCATCAATTTGATAGTTTTTTCCTTTTCAAATCAAAATCTGTTTAATATAATGTTACACTAAGGACAAAATCTTTTTACTTATGCATCATTTACATTTTACACCATCAAAGACCATACCATTTGATTCACATAGAATTGAAAATACATGTATAACATGAAGCAAATATGGAAACCGCTTCTGCTCATATTTTATTTCCCGTAATGGGAAATTTCAATCCTGATATGGGATATTGGCAAACACTTTTTTTCGGAAATGGAATATTTGATAAAAGATTGGGGGGATATTGGTACCCCTTCTAAACGAGCCCAAAAACTATATATACAGATAGACACTTAAACAGTCAATGTAATCTAAAGTCATTCAACAGTATACTTTCAATAAGAATGACCTCGTTTATGACTAAAAATGTATAAGAAATCTGAATAATCAGTAATATCAGATATTTCAGATATATCTGAGGACAAACTATGATGAATAGAGTTGTAAAAACCATAAAAAAAATTGATTATTAAAGCATTTCATAAAAAAATATTTTTAATATGCTAAAAGTACTCTGATATAGAAAATTGTTTTTAATAACAAGTATTTCCTAAAAAAAACATGTAACCTACTACAGGTAGTATGTATAGCATTTCATTAGTTCAGTTCGTACTATTCAATTTCTACAGGTAAATTTTTCAAACAGGTAAAATTTTCATACAGGTAAATTTCTCTTTCCTAAAACAAGATAATCTTGTTTGTATAGCTGTTACTTTAACTGATCAAAGAGATCAAGTTCCATTGTTGCAAATTTCAACAGAGAGATTATTCTCAAGTTTACCAGAGTTCACCGGGGTCATGCAACCCAAGGTCGTGGATTGTTAGACTTTACTTGCTATAATTGCGTACTTTGTTAACATACATATGTATGGTTAAAAAGTTTTAGTTTATTGTTATCAGAAAGCTCTGAACAGCCATGTTGAAGTAGGTAAGTATATATTTGGATTGTGTCAGGTATTCATTCTAATTTGTTTAGTATTTCGGTCCTCTTTGTATTTAACAAAGGGTATATAAAGAAAAAAGTGTTTAGAAAGTACGTCCGGAACGCCTGCGACGGTAATAAGTGTACGAACCTAAACTAACGGAACTATAAGGAGTTTGTTCTGGATTCGGCTTTCTTTTTGACTGTTTTTAAATGTTCTAACTTTCTATTGGTAATCTGCCGTTGACAAAGGCTTTCTTCTGCGCATAATACTAACTACAGTAATGTGCATATATTTTCAGTCATTCAAGGCCGACATGTATGGCAAGCCATTTTTACATCTATTCTTCTTTATAGACATCTTATAAACTTTATAAGATATCTCATATACTTTATAAGATATCTCATATACTTTATAAGATATCTTATAAACTTTATGAGATATCTTTAAAAAAATAATTTATAAGATATCTTATATATTTTATAAGATATAATATAAAATTTATGAGATATCTTATAATAAATTTTATAAGATATCTTATAAAATATATTAGATATCTTTAAAAGAAAATGAGATATCTTCTTAAAACAATGTTTATAAGATATCTGGTAAAGTTTATAAGATATCTCATAATGTTTATAAGATATCTTATAAAATATATCAGATATCTTATAAATTATTTTTATAAGATATCTTATAAAGTTTATCAGATATCTTATAAACTTTATGAGATATCATATAAAGTATATGAGATATCTTATAAATTTTATGAGATATCTGTAAAGATGCCTTATGAAAATATAAGATATCTGATAAAGTTTATAAGATATCTCATATACTTTATAAGATATCTTATAAAATATATAAGATATCTCATATAAATGGGAGTTTATAAGATATCTTATAAAACATATGAAATATCTTATAAAATATATAAGATATCTTATAAAACATATAAGATATCTTATAAAACATATGAAATATCTTATAAAATATATATGAATTTTATGAGATATCTTATAAACTTTATAAGATATCATATAAACTTTATTAGATATCTTATTCGTTTTATAAGATATCTTATAAATTATCTTATATTAGATATTTAATAATCTTGATAAGATATCTTAAAAACTTTATGAGATATCTTATATGTTTTATAAGATATCTTATTTGTTTTATAAGATATCTTATATATTTTATAAGATATCTCATATGTTTTATAAGATATCTTATAAACTCCCATTTATATGAGATATCTTATATATTTAATAAGATATCTTATAAAGTATACGAGATATCTTATAAATTTTTATGAGATATCTTTAAAGAGGAATAAATATAAATATGGCGTGCCATAGACATGAACTTAGTTGGGATTATCCCAAATATAGATGATTTAAAGAATGAAAATAAAAACAAAAGATATAAACGGAAATGATATATAAAAACATCTTTATGACTATACCTCAATGAATGTGTACATTGGCTGTCGATATATCGCAGACATCTTTGACGTTTTGTTAATTGTTTTAACATATAAAGTTAAAAAATAAACAGCAATCCACGGGTTTTGTCTATGCCTTTGCGGACTTGCGATATCAGACTGCACCATTTCTTGGGTGTTGACTTGTGTGGAAGCTATAGCCATAATGAATATATAATGATAATCGAATTACTCTCAAATGTTATCACCATATTCTGTTCTTTTGATGTTTGATTAAGTTTATGAACAAAGTTGTGAGAAAAACAGCTTGCTTTTAACATCTTTTCCCTTATTATCGTCACGCCTTTATACTTATATAAACCGGCTTAAAGTCTAATTAAGTAAGATGTAAGATACTCGACATAAAAGGTAAGTTATGTATTGCGACAAAATCGCTAAAACGATCATATCTTTAACATGTAGCTCGATTTTAACGTAAAACTTTTTTTGTTAATTTTCTTGGTTGATAAGTTGACGACAAATGTAAAAGCTTTAACGTCAAGTTAACAACCGACGCTCGACAAACACTAATTTAGCGTTAATTTTAACTGTAAATTAACGTTAACAAAATTGCCAGTGTAGGGAGTAACCATATGATTTTTATAAGAATGTTATGGATATTTTTTCCGTCCTGCCTTTTTATTTTTGGAAAAATCGGAGCCAGGAATTTTCTTTTGCGCGCTAATGTGCGAAATTTCAGAGCACTGTCCTGCCTTTTTATTTCTTTTTAATTTTAAATCAAATGGTTGCTCCCTCACATTGTTTGTAGTAATTTCTCAATGACGGAACGCTCCAGTTCCTTCTTCTGTAATTGATTATGACCTATCTTTGAGAATTTTAAAAGAAAATAATGAGATTTGGAATAAGTGAACGCGACACACCTCACATAACAAGTGATAATTTCGAAAAACCACAATGGAAAACCGCAAGCAGCTCTCAACGAGGCCAGTATAGGCGCTGCTCGCCGTTCTGCAATCGACCCAAGGTCTAAATAGAATGCTTAATTTAAATCATTATAATTCAAGTCTTCTAGAGAGCTTATTTCTACCAGCTAAAAATGATAAACAGAATGTCAGGCAATGAATTTGCTTCGCTCGATGAACTATTTCTAATCTATTCAAGATTTATCAAAGGCGCTCTATCCCAAAGATGAAAATCTTAATCATGTTATGAAAATGATACATACAATATATATACATGTAATATAATCGCGACTGCCATAGGGTCGTTCCGAAGGAGCGATTTTACTTCTTTTTCAACAAAGATTTTATAAATTGAAGTCTCCAGGATTCCGTACGTGGCAACTCCGCCATGAATGTAATACATGACGCTTATAGCCTGACGCTACGGTGACTCCGCCAAGAATGTAATACATGACGCTTATAGCCTGACGCTACGGTGACTCCGCCAAGAATGTAATACATGACGCTTATAGCCTGACGCTACGGTGACTCCGCCAAGAATGTAATACATGACGCTTATAGCCTGACGCTACGGCAACTCCGCCAAGAATGTAATACATGACGCTTATAGCCTGACGCTACGGTGACTCCGCCAAGAATGTAATGCCTGACGCTTATAGCCTGACGCTACGGTGACTCCGCCAAGAATGTAATGCATGACGCTTATAGCCTGACGCTACGGTGACTCCGCCAAGAATGTAATGCATGACGCTTATAGCCTGACGCTACGGTGACTCCGCCAAGAATGTAATGCATGGCGCTTATAGCCTGACGCTACGGCAACTCCGCCAAGAATGTAATGCATGGCGCTTATAGCCTGACGCTACGGCAACTCCGCCAAGAATGTAATACATGACGCTTATAGCCTGACGCTACGGTGACTCCGCCAAGAATGTAATACATGACGCTTATAGCCTGACGCTACGGTGACTCCTCCAAGAATGTAATGCATGACGCTTATAGCCTGACGCTACGGTGACTCCACCAAGAATGTAATGCATGACGCTTATAGCCTGACGCTACGGTGACTCCGCCAAGAATGTAATACATGACGCTTATAGCCTGACGCTACGGTGACTCCGCCAAGAATGTAATGCATGACGCTTATAGCCTGACGCTACGGTGACTCCGCCAAGAATGTAATGCATGACGCTTATAGCCTGACGCTACGGTGACTCCGCCAAGAATGTAATACATGACGCTTATAGCCTGACGCTACGGTGACTCCGCCAAGAATGTAATACATGACGCTTATAGCCTGACGCTACGGTGACTCCGCCAAGAATGTAATGCATGACGCTTATAGCCTGACGCTACGGTGACTCTACCAAGAATGTAATGCATGACGCTTATAGCCTGACGCTACGGTGACTCCGCCAAGAATGTAATGCATGACGCTTATAGCCTGACGCTACGGTGACTCCACCAAGAATGTAATACATGACGCTTATAGCCTGACGCTACGGTGACTCCGCCAAGAATGTAATGCATGACGCTTATAGCCTGACGCTACGGTGACTCCGCCAAGAATGTAATGCATTACGCTTATAGCCTGACGCTACGGTGACTCCGCCAAGAATGTAATACATGACGCTTATAGCCTGACGCTACGGTGACTCCGCCAAGAATGTAATGCATGACGCTTATAGCCTGACGCTACGGTGATTCCGCCAAGAATGTAATGCATGACGCTTATAGCCTGACGCTACGGTGACTCCGCCAAGAATGTAATGCATGACGCTTATAGCCTGACGCTACGGTGACTCCGCCAAGAATGTAATACATGACGCTTATAGCCTGACGCACGGCAACTCCGCCAAGAATGTAATACATGACACTTATAGCCTGACGCTACGGTGACTCCGCCAAGAATGTAATGCATGACGCTTATAGCCTGACGCTACGGTGACTCCGCCAAGAATGTAATACATGACGCTTATAGCCTGACGCTACGGTGACTCCGCCAAGAATGTAATGCATGACGCTTATAGCCTGACGCTACGGTGACTCCGCCAAGAATGTAATGCATGGCGCTTATAGCCTGACGCTACGGTGACTCCGCCAAGAATGTAATGCATGACGCTTATAGCCTGACGCTACGGTGACTCCGCCAAGAATGTAATACATGACGCTTATAGCCTGACGCTACGGTGACTCCGCCAAGAATGTAATGCATGACGCTTATAGCCTGACGCTACGGTGACTCCGCCAAGAATGTAATACATGACGCTTATAGCCTGACGCTACGGTGACTCCGCCAAGAATGTAATACATGACGCTTATAGCCTGACGCTACGGTGACTCCGCCAAGAATGTAATACATGACGCTTATAGCCTGACGCTACGGTGACTCCGCCAAGAATGTAATGCATGACGCTTATAGCTGACGCTACGGTGACTCCCTAAATAAGAGAAGAAGTTCTTATAACGTCATGTAAATACACACCCCGGAATTTAATATTTTTAGTATACTAGTAATAATCGCTATATAGGGTGGTTCCGAAGGAGCAATTTGACGCCGGCCCCGTACAGTTAAGTTTTTATAAATTGAAGTCTCTAGGACTCCGTACGACCAACCCGGTTATATTTGAGCCACTAACGTATTTCATGTAATTATTATAAAGTCAATCTGGTAGAAATTACCGTATTGCCAATTAAGTGTCTACTCTTGATACACTCATTGACTTTTTAATTTTTTTTTCCAGAATTTCATAAAAAAAAAACTGCGATGGAGATCCCCGGAGCGTTTTTGTTTCTATGCTTGGTTCCAATGGTACTGACTGTTGATTACTCTTGGTATAAAATCATCCGTATTTTTGCTGGAATAACAGACGTGGAGTTACAGTTCGACCAAATCATAATCCTTAAATCTACGCCAGCGTTCTTTGACGTGGCGGTTTCCAATGATAGGGCCAGTCTATTTGTTGAAGAACTACAACAGAATAACATTAAATTTCTAATTCAGTCCAACAATTTACAATATCAACTGAACAAACAAAAGGAAGACGTTTCATGTGACGAATTTAGCTTCAGTCAATTCAATACGTATGACGTCATCGAAACGTACCTTTTATCGTTGCAAAATAATACCGGTGGTACATTCCAAACTGATGTCCTAGCTCTAGGGAACACTTCGGAAGGGAGGACAATCTATAAAGTAAAAATGTCCATGAATAACCAGTGCCAGTTTGACACTGGGCCAAAGAGGGTTATCCTAATAGAAGGAGGCATACATGGCAACGAATGGTTATCGCCAGCTGTTATTTTATATTTTATTGACTATCTGTTGAATAATGAACAGGGAGTTTATCTGGTAAAAATGTTTGACCTTCACATCATACCTGTCTTGAACCCAGATGGTTACGCTTACACCATGGCCCCAGACGGAGATCGTTTCTGGAGGAAGAATAGAAGACTGATTACTTCAGAACCAGAATGCTATGGTGTCGACATAAACCGGAACTTCGGTTTTATGTGGGACCCTAAAAATGGCGGTTCATCTGATCCATGCAGCAAAATATACTCTGGTCCTCACCCTTTCAGCGAAATAGAGAGTCAGATAGAAAGAAGAATTATGCTGGAGGCCCACCACTTTGCTTACTTAGGGATCCACTCATATGGCCAGAAATGGCTCTATCCTAACGGATTCACTAATGTCACAGTCTCAGATGTAGATATAATTGCTAAGTGTGGTGCTATGGCCGCCCAGGCAGCATCCCAGACCAACGGGATCACTTATGAATCGGGACAAATAACAGACTTTGTCCCCACTACCGGTGGTTTGGCTGTAGATTATGCTCGTTCAGCAAGTATCAAATATTCCTATGAGGTTGCACTAAGAGCTAACGACACATTTGGATTCTTTGTCCCGGCGGACCAAATAATTCCCACAGGACAAGAAACTGCACAGGCAATTTTTAAATGGTTAGAATGCAGTCTCGATACTGTTAACTATGGATAAAACAGTGGATGGAAACGCCGCATCTAATAGAAAGAGATTCAATGATCACCTTCATTATTGTCTTATTATAATAAAATATAATTCATATTTGTTGGATGTCTTCATATCATACAATTTTTGATACGTAATCATTAGTACAATTAATGTTCATGAATTTACGCGATTATTCCAAAAAAGATTTTTTATTGGACAAAAATCATATCATTCATTAAATTGAATGCATCTTAGAGGGAAAATGTTTGATATGTAAAAATATAATTTGTCATTTATTTGAACATAGAAAACATTTACTATAATTCACAAGCCTTTTCGATATGTCTTCAATTTCATTAAATTTAATTGGGTTTTTTTCGTACATACGTTTATATTTAGAAAAAAAATGCACTCGATGGTTTTTTGTCTTCAATTTCATTAAAATTAATTGAGTGTTTTTCGTACATACGTTTATATTTAGAAAAAAAAATTGCACTCGATGGTATAGTGAGAGAACTGGTTCAACCAACTATTTTAGTCTGGACATAGGAGATATATCAAAATCTAAAAAGTCAACATTGTTGGCTTCTATTTTTTTGTGTTTTCTGTTGCCTCGAAATGTTCTTGTTCGTGTTTATTTGTTTTGTCTTTGCCTTTTCGGACTCTTGGCACTCAGATGCGCCAATGGTACCGGTTTGGCTTTTAATTTCACCTTATGTGTGCTTAATTGATAAATACTCATCAGAGGCCCATATATATGTACCACGTGCGGATAAAAATGCTTTTTGCTGTCAACTACATCTAATTGGTAAGAATTGGCCCACTCTACAGAGGGTCCTTTAACGTGCACAGGGTATTGCTCTCCCCATTCACGGGACAATCTTTATTCGTCCATTCCTCACAAATGGTTTCAACAGAGAATCCGAAAATCGGTCAATGAAATTCACTTGAAACTACGAGCCTCGGTGTGAGTATCCCGACCGTTATCCATAACATCACAGCTGTCTTAATGCTTATTGCCTATTGTTATATGCAGCAGGTGTAGCTTATGACAATGAACCATCTATCGCCATTCTTTACAAATTACTGGTAGATGCTATGGACAACAAACAGGCATTTAAACTTGTACCTGGTACAAACTGGAGAGGCTATGATACAAAACGAATCAGGGTACCTTTAATCCATTTAAAATATATGCATGGGAGTAAGTTGAACATCGCTGCTCGCCGTCTTGCAAGTGGTCCTAGAACAAAGGTATAATGCACATAATTTTCATATCTTTTGCTTAGACAAAGATTCCTAGGTTAGGACAGCGTACTATATAATTTGATGCGTGGCGAGGTCAACTGTTTAAGACGATTGGCCCTAAAAACTAGCACCTGTTGAATAAAGCGCACAAGCAAATAATCAAATCTAACCCTATTTAGAATTATCGATCGTTTTCTTAAATATTATGACAGCATATTTATTCTTTACCATTGTTCCTGTCATCGCTCATGAAATTTTACGGTAGACATCTTGCACTTGTAGACAAATATGGGATTTCCATCTCTCAGATGAGTGCAGATGTTGGTTTGCCATGTGGTTTTAATTTGTCTTCCTTTACCGGATTTGACACACTGAAATGGAAATTGGTAGCGCGACGGGTGTGCTTCATCAGGCAGGAACCGCTTACTCTTCCGGAGCACCTAAATTCACTGTCGTTACGACTAGAGTTCGCGTTGTTAATTCATATTAAGTAGTTTTTGTGTTTCCGTGTTTTATATGTAATCTGTTGTTTTCGTCCCGTCCTTGTTTGTGTTAACTGGTTTTGTCTCTGCCCTTTCGGACTTTGACATTCGGATACCCCATTGGTACCTCTGCTTATTTGATTGCCTTTTCGATTTCATTATTTAAGTAATCAAAGTACAAGATATTCATAGTTTTGAAGAGTTTGCAGAGAGAATAATTTTTTTTTGTCATGTACAATGATGTATATCATTAAACCATGCTTTTGTTAAACAACCTTCGGAAAATTGATGCACCAAATGCAAGTAATTCTATGAATATAAATTTATTGAAGAGCATCAATTGTTCAATCTCCATTTAGAATGATTCATTGAAGGCACCAGGGATATTAAAAGACAATAGATAAAATCCGCATAATACTATTGAAGCCGGGAGAGAGACAAATTGGTCAATATTGAATATTTCGAGGATCTTTTGTTAATGAGAACTTATATGAAGTATGCCGTGTGTCTTCATTAAGCTCTGATCAGCTCGTTATCATCTGAATAGAGAATACTATAGCATTGATACACAAAAGAAAAGCTATTGGAAATTATTATTGGTAAACCATATTTCATATCTCTGGCATTATTGTTAGATCTAATTACTGAACGTACGGGAAGAAAGAGATGGAATATTATGTACTGTTTCTTTGTGTGTTAGTTTTATGTAATATTGGTGAGTAGTTTACAAATAACAGATTTCTGGGAATAATGCCAATGTGCAACATGTTTGAATGCATTTCTTTAGTAAAATAAATTGCTAACTTTTAAATCTTTTACCAGCATGATCAGATTTCTATAAAAAAAACGATTTATTCTTCAATATTTGAGATGATTTGTTTACAATTCTCAGTTATAATTCGCTCTAAAGATGACTTCCAAAACCATTTTCAATTATACGGTAGCTAAAATTTGAGATTTTATGCAATTTTTTACCTTTTTTTAATTTTAACCATGTTAATAGGGTTGGGATTTCTAGACGGACAGTGTTCTGTTGTTGTATTTCGATTGGAATTTCATAGAAATTAAATAGAGATATAAGCACCAATAATCCATGTGTAAAAATGTCCGCATTTAAAGTTGCTTTATAGTCATAAATTTTGCTTTATCTATTGTTTGTTTTGAGTCATGCTATAATGATACCATATGCACCCCGTGTTGGTTCCGGGTGGCAAATAGGCCCGTAGTAGCTCTAAGCTTGTCGGTATAAGTCCACTAATGAGCGCTCAGAAACCTGACATCGAGTCAGGCCGCTTTGTCCTCAAAGCAACTGTGATGTATGCCCCAGGTGGTTGAATGGGGCAGCCCTATCATAATGAATGCCGGGGTTGTCAGGCTATAATCCAGAAGAACTGATAGCAAACCAAAAATGTCACGTTCCTCGCACTTAAAGAACCCTGCTACAGAAGGACCCGTAAGGTCTTTAAAATCCCCTAGTAGGAGGTGAAATTTTCCATCCCTACCCATCACTCCCTTTTGCAGTGGCAATCAAAAACTCTGCTTCCCGTTTTACCATATGTCCCCATTTCCTCCACCATGTCCACTTTATCATCATTTCATGTTCATTTTATAACCCCTTTCATGTTCATATCCCGGATATAGCCGAAATCGTGCTGCAAGGGAGTAAAACAATAACCAACAAACTAATTATTTACTGTATATTTGCTGGGCTATAAAAAATACATGTAGCTAACCTACCCGTAATTTGCTTTCATTGTTTTGCACAGTGCAGTTGTTTTCATTAGATAGTGTCTGTGAAAAAAACAACATTTTTTTTTCTTTATTTTGTACATTTCGTACATGTCATGTTTGTACATTGTATGTTATGAATTAATCCAACTTTAATACATCACTGCAATAAAATCGATATTAATTTGTTCAAATTCTCATTATTGTCTGTTCTTGTATAATCCATTTTATTTCAGATCTAAAATTTGAATTGAATTTCTGGTGATTTCAGATCAAATTAGAAGGACATTAATCAGAATATAATTCTCTAATCATGCTAGCATTCATATGTCATATTGATAACAATAGGACGTGGATCGAAATTAAGATTACAACAAAGTTCCAGACAATATATTTTGCTTCCACAACACGTGCACATCTGACGCGCGTTGAGTCTATTCAAGACTCATCAGAGGCGCTCTATCCAAAATATTGAAAAAGCCAAACAAAATATATTTCGGTTATGAAGAGCATTGAACAATACATGGAATACCAAAAAACCATGTAACACGGAACCCAGATTATGACTAAAATCAGCCTATGTCTGGGGTAGACAAAACCTTAGGATTTAGAACATTTTGAAATTTGAAAATAATTGATTTGATGTGTTTTTCATGACAAAAGTGTTGATGCCGGAATGTTAATGAATGTTCATGACACAACAATTATATATAAACTTTCAAAATGATAAAAAAAACACAACAACTGAGTCCCTGGTTACCATGGTTACCGTTTTGAAAGAAAAAAAAACAAATTCAAATTCGTCCATAATAAAATTAAGTCAATATGGAATACGAAATTGTGAAATTTACATCGTGACAAACATTTTTAATAACATCCAAACAAGCTATAGGAATTCAATAGGCCAACAAACACCATGGCCAGGTGTGCCTTAAAAAAATAATAATTATGCATTAACAAAATCGGTCCATCTGGGATGCATGTCATGAGCAAGGAGCTTCTTAAGTAAAGACCAATCAGAGTGCCGAACCCTCTACGCCTTTGATTAGAATCATCTTATATTTTAATTACGGAGTTTAATTGATTTACTTTTTGATGTTCCTATCTTTTATGTTCAGCTTCTTCTAATCAGAAATGTGAACCCAAGAAGCCCAATATAGAGCGGAAATGTATGAAGCCATGCGTGGTGGAATCCTGCAAAAGCAAGAGGAAGGATTGTCTGTGTGACGGTGATTGTGGCCTTAGCTGTATCAATAAGAGTAAGTCATAAAAGATTTGGTACCTTGTCTTGAAATGAAAATGTATTGGGGAAAACATATGTAAAATCAAAAGTGCATGAAAAGAAAAAAAACTATGACAATGAAAAGTTACAAACGCATTTAAATTATACCGTAAATACTATGAATATCTAGCGATAAATCAAAAGTGATCTAAGTTTTTTTTTTGCTGGTTGTAAGACATCTAGTTCAGATGGAAAAATAACCAAAGCTGCATTTGTAGGTAATGTAAAAGAAATCAAGCACACGTACTAAACAAAACTTCAAAAACACTTTATAGTGTTATAACTGATTATATATAAAACATTACAAAATACCGATGGAGTTTTCAAAATTCTGAAAGTATGTTTTCAAACTGTGCAATGGGTTAAACATTGAAAGAACATTGCTTCAAACAGGTACAATAATGTTAACTGATGGTGATTTGGACTAGCTTGCATTAGATTTACAAAACAAAAGTGAAGGTCTTAACTCCTGATCAATGTTTTGTTTTTCAGATATGAAATGTGAACCTCTAGACAACATATCGCATGGAAACTACACCATTATTCCATACAATAAATTTGCTGCCATAGCAAAATATAAGTGTGATGAAGGTTATGAAATGATTAATAAACATATGAGGATACGTGTGTGTCAGGGCGACGGGAAATGGAGTCTGTCTGCACCGGAATGTAGGATTAATATGAACCAGTCTATGGGTAGGTAAAAGTACTAGAGACACTGAGATGAGTTGGGCTGGCAGTTCAAGGAGACCATTTTTATGAACCAGTCCATTGGTATCTATTGAAGGCCCTCACATGAAAATTACTGCGTCCAACTTAAATGTAATAACCATTTTTTTTTCAGATAGAGAAAAACTTGGATTTTATCCGGAGATAGAAATTTCTTTTTCGGCGAAAACAAAACAAAATTAAATGTTTTCCAGCCTGTTACGAATTTGTTTTTTGTTTGTTTTTGTTTTTTTCTTAACAATTTTGTTATGCAAATCAATATAAACAACCCAAATTGAAACTATTTTGAAAAGAAGACCTCAGTCCCTATTAATAATGAAATGTTTTGTGTCTTACTCGGCCTGTCTCTACACTCGTAATTGTTTCTTTCTCCAGTAAAGAAGACAGAATGTGGGAAGCCGCCAGATGTCAGCAATGCTCACCATGATGGCGACGTCTACCAGACGACATTTGCCATTGGTACTATGCTCATATACACATGTGATTCCGGAAATGAGGGCAATTCAGATGACATACATAAAGCCTGGTGTGTGGGGACTGGAGTATGGGTTGGACCAAAAATGACATGTAGCAGTAAGAATAACTTTTTATACTTTCTATGATGCGTTGGGACTGAAATGTGGGTTGGGCGAAAAATGACACGTAGCAGTAAACATAACTTTTTATACTTTATATGGCAAAATGTATGGTAGGTGGAGACTGGAGTGTGGATTGGACAAAAAAATGGCATGTAGCAGTTAGCCTACATTTTACACCTTATTAAAAATAACATACATGTAACAGTTAGCATTACATTTTTGTACTTTTTTAATTTATCAAATAATGAAACCCGTGACATTCTTTATTAGCATTCATGAATATAGCTACCTAAAAAAGGGGGGTGACGAATCTTATTTTATAAAGAAACCTGCAGTCATTAATTAAGACAGGATGGGGATATAACTAAATTGCAAGCAGCATAACTTAAACTCCTGTGAAATTGAAAGTGAACTCAGGTGCTGCGGAAAATTCAATCTAGAAAGTGTTTTAAAGATGAATAATTAAACATTTTCTTGATTATTTTTTTTATTTAAGGGTTCATTTTCAAGTGTGGCATTCAAAAACTAATATGTTTTCGTTCCCATTTTTACCGGAACCGCAGCTACTTTAAAGATTAATATATAATTTAACAAAACGCTGCAAAGTCAATAAAAATCACATGCGACTTCTTGCTTCGTGTATTGGTTATAATTTAGAAAAAAATATTTACTATCTGTTTTTCTTTTGCCTACTCTATATAATAAAAGATTCAAAACGTGAAAAGAATTCGACAGAATGGTTGTCGATATTTATGCCGCGTTGAATCGACGATTATTTTACAAAATTGTTGAAAACACTGAAAAATTGAAACTTTATTACAAACTGGGTTGCAGCTTCAAAGCTTTGCAAATATTATACTAAACACCTCAAATTAAGTGACTAGCTTATTTGTCAGAGCTTGCTAAGCTGCAGTTTCCTATAGATTTCCTATCTAATTAAGGCATTTTAACCCGTTCTAATTGAATTGATGTAATTTCTGCTGCTCAGCCTTTAATCCTTGTTATTCAGTAACATACTTAATTGTTTCTCATATGAGAAAATTCAACAATTTATGAATAATAGATTTTATCAATGAAAATTTAGCATTATCTTGAAATCTGTATTGATCAATTTGTATGATTTATCTCCTAGCTCTGAAATTGTGATATCAAAGCAATATTTTAATCGAAATGAAACAAAACGCATTGAAATAATCTCTATTCTCTATTCAGATTGATATAACTATGTTAATTCATATGAACTGAACATCGCTGAAAGGAAGAAATGCAAAGTTTCAAATACATGTACATACTGTTAATCCGTTTAAATTTCAAAATAGTCAAAACCCTAAGGATCTTTCTACCTCAGACATATGTTCGTCTTAAGTTTCTAGTTCTGCATTTTTTGGTATTTATGTTCTATGCTCTTCATATTGATAGGTTTGACATGTTCAACTTTTTGTAGAGCGTCCTCTGATGAGTCTTAAATAAACGAAACGCGCGTCAGGCGTAGCAAAATTGATTGTTTGGAACTTTGTTGTAATGTTTTTTTTAATGTGCCTAAAACTTAATATTGCTAGCATTTGAGCAATTTGTTTTGTTGTTCGTTTGTAACTACCATTACATTAATCTTCTATAAAACGACAGTAAACCCAACTTCAATAAACAGGGACTTCTTCATCCCCCACTATCTTAATACGAGGTCGGGGAAAAACCTGGGTCTGAAACGAAGGGATTTGATTTTAAAGATTAAGAAATTTGTTTGAAGCATCTTCTATTTTACGGGAATTTGCGTTAAATTGTGTTTTACTATTTTTGTATGATAGTGGAGGATGAAGGTACACTTACAAAACAACTTTGGGTTAAAGTCAAATAAACAGTTCTTATTGTTATGTTTCAGGCCCTGGTTGTTCCCGACCTAGAAGCATAGATAACGGGAGGATAAAGGAACCCTTCCAGAACAACTTCGGGGACCAGATGGAGTATGAATGTAATGATGGATACTACCTCACGGGTCGAAGGTCAAGGACGTGTTTAGCCAATGGAATGTGGGATGGACAAGAGCCGAGCTGTGAAACAGGTAAAACAATTGAGTTCTTTTAAGGGAATAAAGGCGGAAAGTAAAAAAAAATACCATATTTAGATGAAAGTTACATCAATTATAAATCAACAACGAGCTACAGACGTTGTAACAAGATGCAGAAAAAAGATAATTGGGTTCTCATTTTATGAAGACATTTCAATGGAAAACTAAGCGAAGAAATATACATAATGAAGTAATAATTCTCGGAAGATCATTTTTTGTGTGTGATTCCTAACAACATTTTGCTCTTTCTCTCACGGGATCCGTAATGATTGGATGGGATAAAATATGTTTAAGCCTTTAGTAATTTCTCAACGGTTAAATGATCACCAAGACTCAAATGTGTTACGTATATCTATCGCAGCTGTCCAATGGCATTTTAAAATTTGTATGAAATATCACCAGATGCGATTCTTTTATGAGCCTGGTTGCGATTGAAATGATCAGATATATAAGGGAGTTTGTTTTACCGATATCGATATCTATTCAAAAGTAGTAATTTTGTGAATGTGTGTATTTTTTAGTTACTTGCTCCGAGCCCCCAAGGATACAGTTTGCTGTCCATGACGGTTTTGATGTCTCGAGTCTGTACCCCGCGGGGCGTCAGGTGACGTACAAATGTATAGAGGGCTACAGACAAAATGGCGGACATTCCCGGGCAATGTGTAATGGCGACGGGGAATGGGTCGGACTCAGCATGTTTGCATGTTCACGTAAGATTTTTTTAATCTATAGTCTAGTGTACATGTGTTTGATAAATAAGCCAACTCTCATCCTTGTTTTCAGGAGTGTTGGCAAGAATACCTCGTTTTTAGTTCACCTGGCCAAAGGCCACTTTTTCATGGTTTTCCCTATAGAATGAAAACTATTGACGATAGAGATAAGCTGTTGCTTGTTCAACCTTCAGCTCATTAAGCTTTACAAAAAAACTTCATTTGGTTGAAGTTGTTTGATGACTCCTTACCGATGTTATGGTCCTTTGAAGGTAAAAAAATAGCGTTTTTAATGTCAAACCCTACTGCAGATCTTCTTATCAATTTAGATCGTGTGACGTCCACATGGCTTGATGCTGTATAAAAGTGTTCACGAAATAAGTTTACAGAATAAAGTTGAAAATTTATCCGAAAAGTAAGATTGTATAAAAATTAAACTTTTATAAAACTTTGAAATACAATGGTTGAGAATGTGATAATAAACTTGCTTTTACTTTATGTACACCATGTTCCTTTCAATATTTTCAGCCGTGAATTGTCGCTTTCCTGTTGATATAAAAGACGGATGGCGAGAGGGTCACATCTTCGAGTATAAAAATGAGATCAGATACCACTGTAAGCAGGGCTATAAACTTGTGGGAAATACAATTTTGACGTGTGAAGCTGATGGAAGTTGGAGTGGCGCTGTTCCCGAATGTCTACGTGAGTACCAGCAGGGGTATAATTTGTGAGTAACCACATTTTCACGTGTGATGGAAATTGGAGTGGTGCTGTTCTTGAATGTCTACATGGATCTTAAAAAAATAGTTACTCCAGAGCTTGCGAAAATTACATCGATTTCCTTGGCAGAGCGTCACGTTTGACATAGAAATTGCTAACACAGGGTTCTGTTGCTCCATGGCTGCTGTCTTCACTCAAGAAATTTTACAGTAGACACCGTGCACTCGTAGACGAATATGTGATTTCTATCTCTCAAATGAGTGCAGATGTTGGTTTGTCATAGAATTTTGTTTTGTCTTGTCTGAATTGAAAATTGGCAGTACGACGGTTGTGCTACACAGGAAAAAAATAGCTACGGATGTTTTCATCCGTAAACCATCCGTAATTCATCCGTAAATGTATAGATGAATACGGAAAAATCGAGCACAAGGACGTTTTTCATCCGTATATAATCATCCGTAGTACGGATGGTTTACGAATGGAGTTCATCCGTAACATTTAAAATACTCTGTATTTTTGTTTCCAAATGATCTAGGTCATAACCATTAATTTAAGAGGGGTTTCAGGAAAATTTTCTGTGAAAATGGTATTTTCATGATACGGATGAAAAATTGATGAAATACGGATGTTTTACGGATGGTTTGAGCTACGGATGATAACGGATAGAATGATATTCATCCGTAAATGTTCATCCGTTTTACGGACAGTTCATTACGGATAAAATTCAGACGAACATGGATTAACCGTTTTACGGATGAAAAAACGGATGATTTACGGATGGACTGGGGACCATCCGTAATACATCCGCAGCTTTTTTTCCCTGTGTATAGCAGGCAGGAACCGCTTACTCTTCTGGAGCAGCTGAGTTCACTCTTGCTACGATTAAGTTCGCGTTGTTGATTTTCGTTCGATTGATTTTGTGTTGTTGGTTTTGTGCTGTTCTTGTTCGTGTTTACCGGATTTGTCGTTGCCCTTTCGGACTTTTTGACACTCGAATGCCCCAATTGGTGCCTCTTAGCTTCTTACTTGTATCACCGATTCTGAAAATAGTACAGATTGCAGTAAACAAAGACTTACAGATGCATTATATTCGCTAAGTCAATAGACATAAAGATATAACCAGGAGACAGTGAAGACAATGACATCAAACAGAACACAACTGAAGCAGCAAGACCATGAAAACGGAAGTTAACTCATGTGCTCTTGAAGCGGAAACCTTGTTTGTTGCCACACGCCAGTCGCAAATGATATTGTAAAAAGTAGTCTGTAACAATCAAATCTATATATATTTTTAGCATATAAATGCCTTATCACAGAAATCAGGAAAAAATCACTCAAACAAAGAACATTAATAAATTAAACATCGCTGTATAAACACTGTAGCTCATTTCACGAAAAATCAAGTGTAAAACTTGTTGTATCTGTAGAGCTAATTAAATTCTATGAGATTGACACTAACGAGAATTTTTACACTCAGATTATTATGTAAGAGTAAGCAGTTGTTAATGGAATATATCAATTAAATGTTTACAGTCAATCCAAAGTTATCCTGGTCTCAGATTCTATTAAAGCTACCCTTTTTTATGCATATATGTCTCAATGTAGAAATCATATTGAACTGTCGAGGAAAAGGCGTTGCCATTTTAAATGATGATTAATCAAAGAAGTTTAGAGATTCCGATCGCTCAAATGACTACCAATGATGGTTGCTCATAGAGTTTTTGTTTTGTCTTCTTCGATTTTACTTATCCGTAACAAATTACTGCCAACGCAACGGACTTATATGTAATAACAAGAAGGATCCCGAGCATATGAGCCTATTTTCCTTTTACGGGGGAGTGCGTGGTTTATTGCAGTGTAGCTGTGTTTTATGTTTTCCACATACCGTTTCAAGTGTTTCTTGACTTTATCTTTGACATTTGAACAAGAATTTCATTCCTTTTATTTGCCCTTTTTACCATTAACGTTGAATTAACAGTTTAACGTTGAGCATATAATTGTTACGATTTAGATTTGACAAGAGGGCTTGTTTGTGTTACTGATTGTGATCTGAAATTTCAGCGGTTGAGTGCCCTAACCTTCCTGTTCCACAGAATGGAAAGATAACCGGCTCGGGGAATGCCTACGGCACTGTGCTTAGTTTTCAGTGTGAAATGGGATTTAAGCTTTTTGGCTCTGTGGAAAGAAGGTGTCAGGAGAATGGTCTTTGGAGTGGAATGGACGTCAGCTGCTCAGGTATGGTTTTATTAAGCTTAGAATTAAAGCCTCGGTATGCTTAGGGATTTCTAACAGTTTAAGACAACCATTTTCAAAATGGCCGTCAACACGAGCACTGCCTATGATTCAATTATAGATTGAATACAAATGATTTGTGGTTTTATTTCTTCCGAGGCTTTCACGAATTGAAAAGTTTATGATGCTGAGTTTATTATATTCACCATCCTTTTTCATTTAGTTAGAACATTTGATTAACTATATGTCGTATTTTTACGAAAGGGGCAAAAATTTAATCCACCACTTGTCAATGAAAGGAATTTCTTACTCGATTTGTAAAATGTAATAGTTAAAAGATATTTTTAGTTTGATAAATTACTAATTTTATCGAAATATAGCAAATGGAAGGAACATTATGGTATAGCAACTTATTGATTGTCCTTCCCATGAATATACAGTACAAAATATGACAACGATGTCCAGTGTACATATTCTCTATTGACCTGTTGGAAATCTACTGATTCGGCCTATATATGCGTGTACTTTTCTAAATAAAACAGAATTTACTTCAACTGTTAGTGGCATTTTCACTTCCAACTAGAATATTTTCGATCTTGAAAATCAAAAATTGAATATCGTTGAACTTCATATAAAGATTTATATATATTTTTGTGCAACATGTGTGCTGTTTGAAAGTGTTTGTTCTGTCTTCTTATGTTTAGGAACTTCTAGTACTCCGTCCATCAATAGTAAGAGAAACCAAACTGTATTTAAAGACTTAAACATTGATTGTTGCTTTTTAGCAGAAGTGAATTGTGGCGTGCCAGGTCCGTTTTATAATGGTTTCCTATTAGGAATGAAGTATACAGTCGGATCGGTTATATTTTTTAGGTATAGTCAATTATGTCAATGGAAAGTTATAACGATTAACAATTTATTAGATATAGCACACTGTGTGAAAAGAGAGAAAGGGGAATACGGTTGTTTTATGTGTTGGATAAAATTCATCTGTTTGTACTCTTTATTTGACCATTTCATAATAGATTACATACCTTTTTTCTGATTTTTAAATTCTTCAATACTCATTATCACATGAGTAGTTTTAAAAATTTCAATTCACGTCAAAGAACACGTTGGTGTCTTAAGCAACGATACGCCAATAGCCATTTTAATTATTTAGCCACAAAAACACGTACAAAACGTTGATGTTATAAAGAAACCAGTAATGCAACACATCAGATAACCGTTTTCCCAGTTCATTCTTCTTATAGAGTGTGGCATGGTAGTGGTTTTAAAGGGTTGACTTAAATTTGCTTGTTGCTTTTTAGCAGAAGTGAATTGTGGGTGGCCTGGTCATTTTTACAGAGGAATTCTCATTGGACAGACAACAACCGTCGGATCAGTCATTTTGTTTAGGTATAACTTTTGTCAGTTTAAATTTAAAAATCAGACAAGTTAAACATTGTCCCTTCTATAATATTATGGTCTATATTTTTGTATTTTTAACCCTTTAAAACAAAATCTACTTTTTCGTATATTTGTTTCTAAATGGTAATGAAAATAGTTTTTGACAGTTTGGCCTTGTTATTTCATTTTACAATTCCTGTCCTGTTTTCCAAATTATTTCATTTTAAAAGGGCTATTTTAACCAGATCGAATTTGTTCTGAAAAACAAATACATAATATATTTTGTTGATCTCGGTTTCTATTTTGAGTTCTTCTTGATGTTTTATGTTTTGTACTGTATTTTTAAACTAAAATATTTTAATCGTATTTAAACTTTGTTGTAAAATACTAACACAAAATCTTGATTGTTTAGAGCAGTAACCTCTCATCAGTAAAAATGGATTTGTAGAAAGGTAGAAAACAAACATTATAGTATTACGATTTATTATACTTCATAAGATTTTTTTCCTAACAAATTTTGATTAAACAATTCAATCTATCATATACCATATTTCAAAAATAAAACCAAGCGGGTAATAATTTTTTAACTATCACCCTCGAGGGTGATATTGTTTTATCTATCGCCCTCTCGTGCACCGAGCTCGTGCACAGCCTCAATTTGACATTCTAAATCAGTTGTAAAATTGATAGTATTTAGATTCAACAATATATCGTGCAAAGTGCTCATTTTAACTAACACTAATTAATGCATCTACTAACAGACAAACGCCTGAACAAATAAAGAAAATGTTTTCTAAAGTCATGAAAGTTATATTTCATAGGGCAACATTTTATTTCAGTTTAACTCGGGAAAACAAAAAAAGATTTGAAAATCCGTGTGTTAAAGTACTTAAATGATTCAGTATAATAAATTAAATAACATATATCTGAGAGGGTGATAGAGTAGATTGCTACCCTTCGAAAAGACATTGTCAACCTCGGCTGCGCCTCAGTTGACAATGCTTTTCTCAGGGTATCAATCTACTCTATCACCCTCTCAGCTATATGTTATTTATATAATGTTAACCCAGAGACATACTCCTTGTAATGCATGTGGTTGATAACTTTGTTTTGCTTTCTTGGTCGAACATTTTGGGAGAGTAAGTCCCCGGGAGTAAGTCTCTTTCGACACTTCTTGTTTAAGGCCTGTCAATTATTTTGATTGAAATTCTGATGATGAGAGTTTACTCCTGAAATTATACATATACCTCATAACAAAATTAACAGTTTTATTAACAATCATCTCTAATTGTTCTTTGTTTTTATTCCTACACTGAATATGTAAAGGAAGTGACTTTTAAGGGTAAAGATCGACATTCAGAAACTTCGTAAATATGGTCTTTTTTCTTATAGTTCCATTAATTCTATAGAATATTGTAAGTGTTTGTTCTATACTTCCGTAGACACCTGATTTTCATAAAATATTTCCACTTCCATTTTACAATAGAATTATTTAGTGTCGTTTTAACAGAAATCAAAGCAAGGCAAGCGAAATATGTCATGCCAATATCAGATATTTTAAAAGTTAATGAACACTCTAGCCCCCCCCTCTTTGGCACAGAATATTATTCAATCTATAATCAATCATATTCTAAATTAAAATTATATAAACTTTCAGGCGTGCTTTCGGGTGCACATGCATTGTATTTTACACAAAAGGCATCGATTCAAAACCCCCTTTGATAAAAATGAACTCGTCCAGCATGTATTACATTGTAATAGTGTATTAATTGTGTATTGAATTTTATGAATGGATCAGAAATTAACCTACACTAAACCAATGAAATAACAGCAATATTTGAAGGTATAGTGCACGACCAATCAAGTAACAGATAAATATTCATGTATGTTCTTGAGCCGATCATTAAAAAGTTCGTTTTATAAATTGCAAAGGAATTAATAAAACTTGTTGTGTGTCGTTTAAAAATTGAGATATTTTAAAGAATGCATTAGATTGTTACATAAAAGATAATATTTTAAAAAGAAATAAAGAAGATAAAGAATTACAATAGGCAGATTACTCCGTCTAGACAGGAAAAAAATCGCGAAAATCAGAAGTAACCTTATGACTACGTAAGGCAGCTAACGCTTGCCTAAAAAGTACGGTCTATTTAAATGAATACTGCGCTACAAATTTATGTTCCAGATAACAATACGCAGTAAACTCAGTTGCAATGTTCAAATAATTTAAAGTTATAAAAAAGACAAACAAACTGAAAATGTAAACTAAATTGTCTAGTCTATCGTTTTCTTACAACACAACACTGATAAACATTCATTTGTGTCGAAGTAGCCAAATATTTATTGCCTATTTGTTGTCTTCGTAAGGTGGTTCCTTTGTTTTGTTTAACGCCAAAAGTATGTATATATTGTGAGTTTGTGTTATTCATACTTACTCAGTTTCTACCCGTTAAAATTCTTTTCATTTGACTTTGTGTGTGATTTCCTTTACATCTCTATTCATTTGTACCTTTATTTCAGTTGTGATATTCGGACAAATTTTGAAGGACCATCTCTGAAAACAACTTGTTTGGAGAATGGAACTTGGTCACATCCTCCGCCATTGTGTTTAGGTAGTATATGTTAACCAAATAGTTTTCGCGGTCTATTAACACACGCAATTTTTGTAAGCGTTTATATCTGTTTATATAAATAACTAGGATAGTTTAAAACATAAATGCTAAGCTGTAAAGTACAATATATTTGAATTTGCAATCAAAGGTTAACTAGGCTTTATGCTATGAAAATATCAGTTTGTGTCTAAAGATAGAAAATTATTTTTTTTAGATGTAAATATATCACAAAAACTTTCAGAAAGGATTGGGGTAAGGGTTTATAGATTAGAAAGAAATATTTATCCAAAGAAGGTAGATTACAATACAATTCTTAAGATTTGATTGATATGCATATTTCGAGGACCAACATTTCATCAACAGCATTTGAATGAAAACATCGTGGCAGGTGGGAACCAAAAATACTGAAAGAGAAATATTGGTATTATAACAGTGTAAAATGTAAGCTAAAACTAGCACCGAACAGCGGCACAAGAGAAGGATCTCTGACAGCTTTAATAATTTTAAAAATAAATAATCAGAAATCTTCGACCACATTTCATGGTTATGCACAGTAAATGATACGAAAATTAATTCACAGGGTTAAAACTGTGAAAAGAAGAATTTAGTTGATGCTGGAAAAAAAATGTAAGTAAACACAATTTTAAGTGGAATTCTTTTTGACTTTTGGAAGTATGACACTGAAAGTAATTATTTTACATTTCGTTTGCAGGACAATGCCTGATACCCTCAGTTCCAGACGCTATACTAACAGGCACTCCAGACAAGAGGGAAGGAGAATGGGATAGACACGGTTCTGTACTTAATTATCAATGTAAGCCTGGTCTGGTGTCAGATGATAACAGACCAGTTCGGTGTAACAACGGTACATGGACATCAACACCTAAATGTACACCAGGTAAAGTACACCACTTGCTTGACCACCATTATACCAGCATGGATCTCCTTGTCATATGGACAACGATGATACCAAAACAAGACAATTTTATTCTTTAAAACCATGTGCAAACAGTGGCACAAAGAATATTATTTACAAATGATACATAAGCAATTAACACAGTGCGAATGACAAGATGGAGAAAACAATAGAAAACCGATGATACCAAGAATCGCGGCACGATAAATGCACACACCAAAATCATTTAATAAACAACATCACAATGCAATATCACCGTAGACCACATGTACAGTGATGAGATCGCTGCTTGGTAGATACCAAAATTAATAAAATGTTCAACGTGTTAGTATACGTTCTTAAGGTGACCTCATGGTCAAAAGAGTACACAATGTTAAACAATACATATATTAAATCTGTTTGTTTAACCTAGGTCAATTTTCTATCTTGATTGTGGATATGTTTATTTCATATCTATTTCTTTTTGTGATCTACTATACATATATTAAGTTGGCTGTGAACCCCTACCCAATCGGAACACCACTTGTCTACTTGAAAATGTCTTGACCACTGGTGAAGATTTTCGAGTGGAGTTCCAATTGGCCAAACATTATCAAACCGATAATTGATTGATTGATTATAGCTGGCTGTACAGGTCCACCACCACATATTACCAATGGTCTCAGAGTATTTGAGGGTCTAAAACATGGTGACAGAGCAAAATATATCTGCAGAAATGGATTCCAGCTAATCGGAATAACTGATAATTCACCATATCTGGTGTGTAAATATGGATCATGGAGTGGTGGAGAACCAAAATGTAAAGCATGTAAGTTTGAAACCTAACAATATACATGTATTTCTAGGTAGAAGATTTGTTTTGTCTATTCAATGCGTAATAGAGTCTTTCTAGTCAAAAGATTGCCGATGCTAACCACCATATTCAAAACAATAAAACTTGGGAAAATGCCGAATGAATTCAAAATTATGACTAAGATTAACCTATGCCTGGGGTTGGAAGAATCACTTTGAAAATTGATATTGGAACGGGTCAAAATCATAGAATTAAAACTACACTAGCAACAGCACAATATCTAATGGGCTAGGGTCAATCTCAAAATGTCAAAAAAATCAGACAGAATCTGAAAATAACCTACCGGTAAAACGATTACCACAATGAATCTAAAATGGTACAGGTATTAAAAAAATGATGGGACGAACCAAGCTTTGTAACGGGTGCAACCCTCTTTCCACTGCGATCTAATAAAGCTTCCTATATTATTTAACAACAATTTACAGTTTCTGATTGTAAAAACATCAATATTGACGGCAATAAAATCAAGCCTTCAAAAGTATTTCGATTGTTGTTACTCTAGAAATGGCGTCAATCAAATGTGGATTCTCAAAAATTCTAAAGAACTGATGGAAAATCTCCATTCTAAGTCATTTTCATCATGTAATAGCATTAAAACGTTTGATTTCTCTACATTATATACTTCAATTCCACATTCACAATTAAAATCTCGTTTGGCACAGCTGATTAAACGTAGCTTTATCAAAAAGAATGGAAAACGCAGGTACAAGTATTTGGTAGTCGGTTATAAAAAGACTTACTTTGTCATCCAAGAGTCTAGCAAGAAAAACAAATTTACAGAAGATCAAATAATAGAAATGCTCAACTTTCTAATCGACAACATATTTGTGCAGTTTGGTGGACGTGTTTTTAAGCAAACAATAGGTATCCCAATGGGCACAAATTGTGCACCATTGCTTGCCGATTTGTTTCTTCATTCATATGAAGCAGACTTCTTACAATCACTTCTAGACAAAAAGGACCGCAAACTTGCTTTATCCTTCAATCTCACATTTCGTTATATTGATGATGTCCTTTCACTAAACAATCCTCGATTTGGTGACTATTTACATCTCATATATCCAAAGGAACTTGAGGTAAAGGACACTACAGATTCTAGGAGGTCTGCTTCATATTTGGATCTATTTCTCGAAATTGACACACAAGGAAGGCTTTGTACAAAGCTCTATGACAAACGTGATGACTTCAACTTTCCAATAGTTAACTTTCCCTTTCTGTGTAGCAACATTCCGTCCGCTCCAGCATATGGAGTTTACGTATCACAATTGATTCGTTATTCCAGAGCATGTGGGGAGTACAACGACTTCCTTGATAGAGCTACACGGCTGACAAGCAAATTGTTAACACAGGGGTACGTTGCTCCCAGGTTGTTGTCATCACTCAAGAAATTTTACGGACGACATCATGTGCTTGTATGCAAATACGGGATTTCTATCTCTCAGATGAGCACAGATGTTGGTTTGACATAGAGTTTTGTAATGTCATCCTTTCCGGATTTGACCAACACTTAATCGATCTTTGGCAACGTGACGGGTGTGCTATAGCAAGCAGGAACTGCTTACTCTTCCGGAGCACCTGAGTTCACTCTCGTTTCGACTTGAGTTCGCGTTGCTGAATGCGGTTTTGTTGTTATGTGTGTGTGTTTTATGTTGTTATGTGGTTTGTTTTGTTGTGACGATTTTTTGTCTGCCGGTTTTGTCTTTGTCTTCACGATTTTATGATACTGATTACCCCTTTGGTACACCTTTGCTTCTTGTATGTTAAGTTTTACCTTAAAGGTCGTCAGTAGGTTTAAAACGTTAGTCATATATTCATGACGTTTTGTGCTTTTCGATGATTAGAAATGATTTCTAATTTTCATGAGTTTGGTCAGTTTTAATTCTTCAATATGTGACTGGAAGGATGTTAGCTTTCGGTTAAAAGCACATTTTCGGCTTAAAAAGCGGGAGATAACTCTTTAGGAAATAAGACGCCAAACTGGTAGTAAAAAAACAAGGATTCCAGCAGTCATTCGTGCTAAAGGTGGACATACTCCAAAATGTCTCTTTGACGATACAGTATCAATCTTTTGATTATGATTTACCTTTTCGAGTGCGATTTGACAATTAATTTAGGGTTTCGAGATTCAGGGGACCATACTTTTCGGAGACCATGTTTATGTACAAAAGCCCTTTTTCCATGTCGTGTTTTGTACATAAAAAATCATTTTGTTTGTTACAAAACAGCCACTAGTAGAAAAGTTCAAAATTGAGTTAAAAGATATGATAGTTAATTGTTTTAATTAGTGTTTGACTGTTTTTTTGTACTGAGATGATCACCTCAATATCCCTATTGTGTCTCACAACTATGTTGCGTTCTATAGTCATTAACGGATCCTAAGATCGCAATGGAAGAGGGAGGTTTGGCGCAATAAAACCTGGTTTAACCCACCATTTCGTTTGAAATGCCTGTACCAAGTCAGGACCATTGCGATCCACCAATTCTCCAGTATGACTGATTCGTTTTTGTCATTTTCTCTGGACTATGAGATTGATCATTCAAGTTTGGTAGTTTTGTTATTACCTTTATTCAACTTTTGGGAAATTTCATGTGCCATTTTTTTTTATATTGTCTGAATATTTTTATTTCCCTTTTTAAATAGTTCATGCGTTCTAAACTGTTTTTGAACAGCTAAAACTTTGTAATTAAAGTTGTAATCAATTGTTTTTATTTGTTATAAAGGATCGTAAACTCTACCAGTTCAGAGTTTCAGCTTGTCCGATTCTGATGTTGCGTCTTCTGCAATCTGCCATATGTCACATGAGCGTTATTTGTATCGAAATAATTTTTATTATGAAAACTTTAATGGCAAATGTTTTGGCTGTTCATAAACAGTTCAGAACTCTTGAAATATTTATAAAGGAATAATAAAAATATTCAGACATTTTTTTATATTCAAACAATAAACTAGATACCCAAAATGTGAAATGAATTTAGACTGCCCATATTGGAATTTAGGAGTCATGTGACTCCTGTATGCACTTTAATTTGTGAATACTGTACTGGTAAAGGACTTGCGTTTCTAACAACATATTATTAGTCAAGTCAAAATTGAAAGCAATAACAATAACATTATATTTTGTAGTTTATTGTCCAAACCCAGCCAGATTTGCACCTTTTGAACATGGGCTTCAAAACGGAGTTATTTATAAAAGGGGGCATAAAGGAGGTAAATTTTTATTCCAATCATATATAGAGACCATTGTTCACGGAACGCGACTCATGTTTGTATGCAACCCTGGAAGTATTCGAGTAGGACCTAGTGGCGCCACCTGTATAAACGGGACCTGGAGTCCAAGTATTGTTAATCCCGGGACCAAATGTGTACCACAACAACACCCAGAGTTCCCAAAATTATGGACTGCAGAAGAAGACAAAGAAGATAATGATATTTGATTGAAATCCGAGGTATTGACAGCCGAAGATGATAATTGAACGAAGATTTTAATATCTAGATATGCTACAAGTCCTTTGGTTTCATTTTGTTTCAAACATTTTAATATGAACGTTGATAAGCCACAAGTTTTGTAACATGTAAAATGATACAAGTGGATAACTAAAGGCCATTTGAATTAAAAATTCAATTTTGATAACAAAAAACCCCATTTTTTTACAATGACTTGTAGCAAGAATTTTCGAAGCACTCATGTTTCAAATAGAAGAAGTAGCAAAATTACTCGCATTGACTGAAACTTTTGTTATAGTTTTTATTTCTAAGTGAATAGTGGTAGAACATCAAGTCCAACAGTTCATATCAGTTGTGCAAGTGTGCTAATCCACACTTAGTTCACTTACAGAGAACGGAAAATATATGTATCTCTCTGAATAGTACTTGAATTTGTATTTATATAGATTTTCAAGTAATATTGTAGCTTAAAATTCCAGTATTATTGTGATTGTATATTTTCTTATCTTAAAGTGTTTTTGTAATAAAATATCAATAATCTCAACAAGGTCTATGAGTAATGTTTTAAACTGTGAGGCGATAAATGTCTATTCAAAACTCTCCTAACGACTGGAGTTCGCGTTGTTGTTAATTGATGTTCAGTAATTTTGTGTTTTCATGTTTTACATGTTGTCTGTTTTTGTCTCTTTCTTGTTTGTGTTTACTGACTTTGTCTCTGCACTTTCGGATTTTTGACATTTGGATACCCCATTGGTACCTCTGGTTCTTCCAAATTTGATTAATAATTGAAACATGTGTACAATCAAATGATAACTGCAGATTCGCTCATTTTAGATATTCTTGATTCATTTTTGACAAGTGTATGAATTTTGTTTACATGAGTGTGTGAAAAGGCTCCGTGTGGAGGACCGGAAAGCATGGTAAATCAAAGCCCTAAAGCGTTAAAAGCCAAGCGAAATATGTTAGCACTAAAATAGCAGATATTTTTAAAAATTGAACACACCAGTGCCTCCCCCCTTTGGCACAGAAGATTATTCAATCTATTAAAAATCAGATTTTAAATTAAAAATATATAAACTTTCGGGTGCACATGCACTGTATTGTACACAAATGCTATCGATTCAAAAACCCCTTCGATAAAAATGAACTCGTCCAGCATATACTAGTGTATTAATTTATGAATGAATCAGAAATTAACCTACACTATCAAACCAATAAAATAACATTAGTATTTTAAGGAAGAGTGCACGACCAATCAAGTTACAGATAAATATTCATGTATGTTCTGGAGCCGATCATTAAAAAGTTCGTTTTGAAAATTGCAAAGGAATTAATAAAACTTGTTGTGTGTCGTTTAGAAATGGAGATATTAGAAAAATGCATTAAATTCTAACATATTTGGTCATATTTTAAAAAGAAATATAGGAGATAAAGAATTACAGTAGGCAGATTACAAGCCAGCAGTAACCTTATGACTGCATAAAGCAGCTAAAGCTTGCCTAAAAAGTATTTTGAGCATACACATTCCAGTTTGAAGCTGTACCCTACCATATCCATTATCTATTTAGCATTTTGTAAACAATCCAACTTTGCGAAAAAAGTAATCCTTGATGGTGCATGTTTTATACCAGAATTAGACAAAAAACTTTATTAGCTTCGAAATGATATATAAAATGTGTACCATCTTACCCGTATTTGTTCGAGCAAAAATCTCAAAAATGCAGATTTTAGGCTGAAAATGAATGAAAATGTCAAAAGGGGTTTTTGAGACCTAATACAGGAGTTATATTCCAAGACAGACAGCCAAGAGCTTATAAGATACTTAAGTCCCCCACTATATTCAATACAAAATATAACATCTGCAGAGGTTTACACCTGCCATCTTATGTTTGACTATAATTTAGGTTTAAAATATTTAATATACATGTATTCGTTTGAATTAAATATCCCATGTATCCTTAGACTATTTTCCATTATGACTCCATTACACCTAGAAAGGACCAACGGTATAAGGGACAACCATAATCCAACGGAACTTTTAATGGAAAATATAGTTACACATTGCACCATCATTTTGATAAATGGATGAGCTGTTTTGTTATAACTCGATTTTAAACTACTGAAAAAAATAAATGTAAACTAAATTCCATACATCATTTATTTTACAAAAATTGAGTAAAACTACAAACATCACAACTGTAATAAAAATATCACAGCAATTCAGCCTTTGTTTTCAGCAGTACAAAACAGAAAAAAGTACAAAAGTAAAACAAAAAGATAACACTTTCAGACATTTTGTTAAAAAATAATAATAATAATATTAAAAGACAAAAAAAAATTACTAATGTATATAAAATATCACAGAAATTCAGACTTTTACATTGAATGTATAAGATATATAAATTATAGAAAATAATGAGATCTGGAATAGTACACAGCTCACATAAACGAGCGGAAATCTAAAAACCACAATAAAAAACCAGTAGCCTTAAACGAGGTCAGTAGGCGTTGCTCGCCATTTTGCGATTGGCACAATGCTAAAATAGTTCGACCAGGACTACAGTTTGTGTCATTTTGTACACAGCTTTTTTTACTGCTTTAAAATAATACATATTTTTTGATTAATAAAGCAATATTTTGTTCCTGTAGTATGTCATAAAAAGCTACTATTTCTACAACTAACATCTCACAAAAACATAAATTATAGCTATTTTACCAAATTCAGGGAATCACAGACAAAGTTTAGTGAAAACACAATTCAGTTATATAAAAAATACAGTCGCATAATATTAAACTCATGTTTGACAAAGTATAAAGCCCCACTCACACTGTCACGTTTCAACGTCTTCGTTTTGCCACGTTTTAAACGTCACGAAACTTTTTATCACAATTTGACCTACGGTGTGTGTTGTACCAGGCATATGCTGGGAAAACGCTTTCCTGTGTTTTACCACGAATAACCAGTTTTATCTTTTAGCCGTTTCGGTGAGTGTTTCTAGGTCTAGATCTACGATTAAATGCGCAGGAATTTTACAATGTTGTAGGTATAAGATGCGTTATGGTACGTAATAATATTAGTTATTTGGGATGGTACCACCCAGCTCTACACACCACTACATCAAGTTTGGAGTTGTAGTAGAACAAAGTTTTTATCTTTCTATTGTTATATCCACGAAATAACACGAACCATATCACAAAAATTTTCAACTCAAAGCCAAATGTAACTACGTTTCACGATGTATTTGATAGCATTTACTTGTTGATTTTACGCTTTGAAATACATGTATACTTTGTTTGTTTGTTTGTTGTTTATTTGATGTCCAGTCAACAATTTTTCACTCATAATCAGGACAAGAACTACTTAAAACAACAAATTAAGATGTGTAGACTCATCTAGGACACAGCTTCCATAACACAGACCCATGTATGTCACGGAAAAGGACCAATGTACGATCACAAACCAGAAGGAAAACGAACCAACTCACAAGACAGGTCAATGTACCCTCAACTCACCATAGGCCAATGCACCCAGAAAGTGACGAAACCCTTCCACAAAAATTCTACACAATCTGAAACCCTTACCCATGGTGACTGACAATGAAGAACCCTTACCTGAGGTAATACTAGTTTGAACACTTACCTGAGTGGAATGTAGCCAGCCCTTATCCAGTTTTACATAAGCAACCCTTATCTGTTGAAAATACAATGCTGATTCTTGGTTGAACCGACACACAATGAGAGAGAAAAACATGTTTTAGTACGCATGTAACACATTTATATTTTTGGCCACGTTTGTGTCGTGCATTTGATAAACCGGGTCGAACAAAAATTATGTCCTAGTATATATGTCTGCATAAGTTGAGGTTTTCAACTATTTGACTTCGTTAAAAGCATAAATAGAACGTTTTGAAAGCGTAGTAAAACTGTATGCCCTGAACGCGACAGTGTGACTGGGGCTTTATAATTAAGAGTTTTTTTCTAAATTTTGCTAGTTTTGACAGATGCATAAAAGTAACATTTTCACCTCCCCACATATACGTTTTAAGATATTTACTAGCTTAAATCAACCACAGTAAATATGAAGTAGTTTTAAAACTTCGATATAGGAAAGTCGCAGTTCACCAAAACAAGTCAACAGATTTGATTATACTGAATATTCATATTTTAAAGAGTACACTCTAATCAGCTACATTTGAATGAAAAAGTCGTTAGTTTGAAAATAAAACGGTAAATGTGTACTAGTTATCGTACCCAAAAGATTGAAATAAATAAATATCCAACACCGAGTATATCGGTGTTTCTAGTACAAAGTAAAAACCTGGCGTTTCAAATGATTTTTAATTTAGAAAATCGGGAAGCTCTAAAAAGACTTTGACGATAAATTTGGTTATGGGTTACATGCATATTTCAATGAGAATCCTCGTTAAGGAGGAGTATCAAATTAGGAATGGATACCTTGAGGTTTCCATGACAACCACATTGATGGACACACCTATCACTAAGTGCCTACCATCTTTAAATTGGAGGTAAGCAATTATATTAACAGAAAAAATATTTACAATATAAAATATCAAAGTACAGAAAATTACCGACAAAAAAAAACAGGACGGACTCTCTGACAAACCCCTATAATAATAACACTAGGAAGAAACAAATGACGCATTTTAACTGCTATTAGGAACGTAAATTTAAGTCAAATTGAGTTTGAACTCATGTGTCTCGGATGGCTTCACGATATATCAATGATAAGAATACTGCAATGTACAAGTATTTCTTGAAACTCTTAACAACACATTATTATTTTGGTAATAAATTCACTTATGGCATATTTTGAACTTGCATGCACGCTATGAAATGACACACACTTTTGATTTTGCTTTCCTTAATCGTGCCTCAAATTCTTTCTTCTGTTTTTCCAATACCTAAACAAAAAGACAGACACGTTAATCTGGAAGAAATTTTAAAATATTATCTTGATTTATCAACTGAATTTCTTTTGAAATCGTTTCCCTTAGTTAGGACAATTGCGATATTCTATTTCTGCCTTCGACTTGTTTTGAACGTTCTCCCAAGATATATATTTGTAATATGGTGATTTGATTGTTACTATATTATTTACTTTTTCTACTACGAGCAGTTGAACATGGTCAATCAGGCCACATACAAAAGTATAAAGTGAGGAAAACTATGTTTAAATGAAATTCAATTAGACTCTCAAAGCAACACATCTAAAGACTTGTCTTGTCTTTTAAGGTACTCATATTTTTTTAATGTAAAAAAAATATTTTACAGCATTTTGGTAGAGCTATGAAGCAACAGCTTAAATCAATTTGCAAAAGTTACATTCTAGTAGACAAATCATTATTTTGTCCTGTAAAGATATACCCTGAAATGATTTAAACCAGATAGAGACATTTGTTTGTTCTTTGTGTGATCAATAAATTGAGCACTAGTTTTTTTTACCTGCAATTGTGTGAGGCTAAAACTCAGAAAATAAAAACAAAATGCGATAATCCGACAACTTGAACTCAATGATGATTTATTAACTTATTAACTAACTTATTCCACATCTCATTATTTTCGATTTTGTAGAGGTTTTGGTTCTTGAGAGCCAAAGATGTACTAGATTGTTGTATATATGTTACATTCCATAGGCAGTTGTTACTATTCTACCAAATGTTTTAATTCAAACTAGGGCGGCCATCTTCTTGACATGAAGGACATTCCTAGGGTGAATTTTCATTTTGTCGAGTGAGTTCAGAAAAGAGGTTTTAAATGCTGAACAGACGGAGGTCGACAGCCCTCAAGTTATGTCCCCAGCACGTTTGGTCCTTGCAACGAAACAACTCACAACAAAACGCTGCTTTAAATACACAAACTACATCAAAGAAAAAACACAATGCTAGACCTACATCTGTACCTAGTTTATAGACCGGAAAGTATGTTTATATACAAAATTTCTCTACTGAAATGGATCCATTGGCAGTGCGACGGGTGTGCTTTAACAAACAGGAACTGCTTACTCTTCCTGAGCACCTGAGTTCACTCTCGTTAAGACTTGAGTTCGCGTTGTTGATTTCTGTTCAGTTGTTTTTGTGTTTTTATCTTTTGTGTATTTTTGTTCTGTTTTCATTCGTGGTTTTTTCTTTGCCCGTTTGGACTTTTGACTATCAAATGCCCCATTAGTGCCTCTTTGCTTCTTTCTGCAACTCCACGTTCATTCATACGAAACAAACCTGCTTGTGCCATTGCTGTATAGCCGCTGTTGTTAGCTGTTTGATGCTGCCATCTTTTCTGATAAAAACTGTTTCGCCAGTGGCATGAACTGTGGCATACAGTTCAGTAAGATTGTCAACCTTTTCTACTGTGATTTCCAACACTTTCCAATCTTGTAAGAAATTTTTAAACATACTACTTGGTTTCAAAAAAGGTAGGTTAAGCCAGGTTTTAAGGCGCTAAATTCCATCCCTTCCATTGCGATCTCAGAGTCCGGTAGTTCAAGCTACAACAATACCTATATATGTTGAAAGACACACGCTAAGTGGGAAGGACCTGCACCGAAGTACAACAATCTATTAGACGTAAGTTATATCTTCTTAAAATCTTGATTTTAAAAGCAACCAGGAAGGCAAAGATGTCGGGTACAAAAAGTCAGAAAAATAAACATGCTTTAGCATATATGGACAAATATAACGCATGGCAAATATATTGATACGACTAGTAAAAACCTTAATGCAAGTTAGAAAAGTAAACGTTTTGGCTGTTTGAAGGTCTGTTTATAGACTGTTGAAATGAGGAACTTGCAAAGAACCAAAAGAAAAAAGAAAGGGTGGGATTAATACATGTTTCACAACTATAAGTTATAAAATACGTATTTTTATCAGATCGAGTAAAATATTATTCGAGTATCAACGAGTTTTCTTTTGACACATGTTTAACGATTGTGATAAAAATCCGTATCTCATCACTTATAGTTCTCTAATACATGATTTTCAAGGTCTCATTTGTTCTGATAACATTGTTCCCACTTATATAATCATCATAAACTACCTAAAATATTTAGTATATAAACCTTCTGCTGGGTTTTGTTTGGTCATTTTAATGAAAATTTTTTAACAATATTTTTTAACCAAGCCAACTTACAGAACACACAACGTTTGAAGTGTTTTTTTTCACTTTAGATTTCTATCTCTGACCCATACCTTTTGGTGTAACATTACATCGAAATATGTGTTTTAAGGATACACTTTTAAAAACCTATTTTACAACTACCTGGCATTTGCCTTTTTTACATTGAAATTGTACTTGTAAAATATTTAGGGTGATGCTTAACTTATGGCGGAGTGTATATGTTGTGTACAAGTTGCAATATTGTACATGTTGCAACATGTACAGATAAATTGTACAAGTTAAGACAAAATATGACATGGTTGTCTTCCATCAAGTACATGTAATCCCAGAAAAGACTTATGATATTTTAAACTTTTTGTTGAAATTCTGCATGTCAATTTTGAGAAATATTTACCAAAGTACCAAACAAGTGCGTTTGTGGTGTTGCTGAAATCGAGAAATCGAAGTCTGGGAACTTAAATTGCCATCATTATGCAATGGAAGTTCTTAAAACTTGTTGTATTTTATAGACTTGATTGTCAGTTTTATGATGCACTTTATTTTAAATATTCCAGTCTCATTTATGATTACAAAAAAAGTACATGTAATCCCAGAAAAGACATATGATATTTTAAACTTTTTGTTGAAATTCTGCATGTCAATTTTAAGAAATATTTACTCAATTTTTCCATAAAATCCTTTGTAAAAGTACCAAAGCATTTCTGTTGACAAAAAGAACGATGACGTTCCATCCTTGTATTGGATTCCAAAGTTACATAAAACTCCATACAAGCAACGATTTATTGCTGGGTCATCCAAATGTACAACTAAGCCTCTTTCAGTTTTGTTAACATCAATATTGACGGCAATAAAATCAAGCATTCAAAAGTATTTCGATTGTTGTTACTCTAGAAATGGCGTCAATCAAATGTGGATTCTCAAAAATTCTAAAGAACTGATGGAAAATCTCCATTCTAAGTCATTTTCATCATGCAATAGCATTAAAACGTTTGATTTCTCTACATTATATACTTCAATTCCACATTCACAACTAAAATCTCGTTTGGCACAGCTGATTAAACGTATCTTTATCAAAAAGAACGGAAAACGCAGGTACAAGTATTTGGTAGTCGGTTATAAAAAGACTTACTTTGTCATCCAAGAGTCTAGCAAGAAAAACAAATTTACAGAAGATCAAATAATAGAAATGCTCAACTTTCTAATCGACAACATATTTGTTCAGTTTGGTGGACGTGTTTTTCAGCAAACAATAGGTATCCCAATGGGCACAAATTGTGCACCATTGCTTGCCGATTTGTTTCTTCATTCATATGAAGCGGACTTCTTACAATCACTTCTAGACAAAAAGGACCGCAAACTTGCTTTATCCTTCAATCTCACATTTCGTTATATTGATGATGTCCTTTCACTAAACAATCCTCGATTTGGTGACTATTTACATCTCATATATCCGAAGGAACTTGAGATAAAGGACACTACAGATTCTAGGAGGTCCGCTTCATATCTGGATCTATTTCTCGAAATTGACACACAAGGAAGGCTTTGTACAAAGCTCTATGACAAACGTGATGACTTCAACTTTCCAATAGTTAACTTTCCCTTTCTGTGTAGCAACATTCCGTCCGCTCCAGCATATGGAGTTTACGTATCACAATTGATTTGCTATTCCAGAGCATGTGGGGAGTACAACGACTTCCTTGATAGAGCCACACGGCTGACAAGCAAATTGTTAACACAGGGGTACGTTGCTCCCAGGTTGTTGTCATCACTCAAGAAATTTTACGGACGACATCATGTGCTCGTATACAAATACGGGATTTCTATCTCTCAGATGAGCACAGATGTTGGTTTGACATAGAGTTTTGTAATGTCATCCTTTCCGGATTTGACCAACACTTAATCGATCTTTGGCAACGTGACGGGTGTGCTATAGCAAGCAGGAACTGCTTACTCTTCCGGAGCACCTGAGTTCACTCTCGTTTCGACTTGAGTTCGCGTTGCTGAATGCGGTTTTGTTGTAATATGTGTGTGTGTTTTATGTTGTTATGTGGTTTGTTTTGTTGTGATGATTTTTTGTCTGCCGGTTTTGTCTTTGTCTTTACGGTTTTATGATACTGATTACCCCTTTGGTACACCTTTGCTTCTACCAAACAAGTGCTTTAATGTGGTGTTGCTGAAATCGAGACATCAAAGTCTGGGAACTTAAATTGCCATCATTATACAATGGAAGTTCTTAAAACTTGTTGTATTTTCTAAGCTTGATTGTGAGTTTTATGATGCACTTTATTTTAAATATTCCAGTCTCATTTATGATTACAAAAAAATAAGTCTTGTCTAATAATGTAGATGGAATTCAATATTTTTCTTAACTTGTACAGTTTATCTGTACATGTTGCAACATGTACAAAGTTGCAACTTGTACACGACATATATATAAAACGACTCTAATAGCTGTTTTGAGCAAACCTCTATGCAGTCGTCCTAGCGAAAGCACCTGACAACACGGCGTAAATCGGTTTGTTTATTGATTTGAAATTGTAAAACATCGTTTCTTTCTTGCACATTTGATAAAACGATTACATTAAATTTGAAAAAAAAGTTTTACCTTGTTTTATTTGATCTCCTCGGTATACAGGAACAAATTCAACACAATAGTTTGAGTTTGGACCAGGAAAGATATGTGGTCTTATTGTTTCAATGGCTGAGTCAATTGAAAGGCGAATTGCATCTTCTTTTTTCTGATCGCATTCTATACCGACTACTTTACAACCTGTAAAATATTTGACATATAATATTAAACTCGACATGAATATTCAAACGTGTTAAAGGGATATTGTCAACGAAAATTATATTTATACAAGAAAAAACAAAAACAAGAGGCTCCCAAGAGCCTGAATCGCTCACCTGAACTACACAGATACATATATGCGATTTAAATTTCTGAAATATCTTGGTAAGTTTTAAAGATATTGGACTAAATAAGTGCAAATTTGGCGAAAATAAGGAAAAAGAACAATAACTCCTACATCAGCAGTCAGATCTTTTTTGAAATTTCAGGACAGGTAAATCTTGACATGCTGATCACTTTTGAAACTTGCACAATTTTGATATCTAAAACCATTTTTGAGTTATTAGCAAAAAATGCAATTTACCCCTATGTTCTATTTTTAGCCATGGTGGATATGTTTTTTTTACGAATAAAAATTCTGACAATAGAGTTGTAGTTAAAATTACAAATACCAAAACGCGGGTACAAACGGTTAATTTTGATATGCTATATATCGATATTTCAAGGAGTAACCTCTCATCAGTAGCATTTAAACCAAAACATTGGAAGGTCAAAATCCAAAACAGTTGAAAACGAAAAGTACTCAAAACCAAAACGTTCGAACAAGGAAGCCAAATCCAGCACCGAGGATATCGACCATGTGCATTACAAGGAAAGAAACCTGGTGTTTTTATCAATTTTGAATTTAACAATCGGAAATTTCAGCGACATTATATTAGAAATTTTATGGTAATTCGTGTCAGACAAGTCTGACTACCAGGCTTGTGATCTGGTCCACCAGCAGCGGTTATCGCCCAGTGGTTTCAAAATTACAAATACCAAAACGCGGGTACAAACGGTTAATTTTGATATGCTATATATCGATATTTCAAGGAGTAACCTCTCATCAGTAGCATTTAAACCAAAACATTGGAAGGTCAAAATCCAAAACAGTTGAAAAGCATATAAGCTATTAAACAATGGAAAATGGTAAATTTTGACGCTTTAAGGACCATAACTCCTAAAAGAAATGGTTTTACAGCTTTGACCTAATTACATGAAACGTAGATCTTGACCTGCTTAATCATATGCAATTTGAATTTTTAAATTATCTTGTATAGTTTTTAAGATATAGGGCTAAATAAGTGCAAAATTTTCAAAAAATCCAGAAAAAGGGCAATAACTCCTATGTTGATTGTTGGATCTTCTTGCAAATTTCCGAGCAGGTAGATCTTGAGATGCTGATCACTTTGGTCTCCTTTCAGAATTTTGATATCTGTAACTATTTTTGAGTAATTAGCAAAAAACTTCAATTTACCCCTATGTTCTATTTTTAGCCATGGCGGCCATATTTTTTGACGAATCAAAAATCTGAACGATTCAATTGTAGCAATAATGCTATTAAGCAACTGTGCCAAGTTTTGTTGAAGTTGGATGTATGGTGTCAGACAAGTTAATCTTTGAAATTCAGGGGAAAAGTAATGAAAAATGGTAAATTTTGACGCTTAAAGGGCCATAACTCCTAAAAGAAATGGTTTTACAGCTTTGACCTAATTACATGAAACGTAGATCTTGACCTGCTTAATCATATGCAATTTAAATTGTTAAATTATCTTGTATAGTTTTCAAGATATAGGGCTAAATAAATGCAAAATTTTCAAAAAATCCAGAAAAAGGGCAATAACTCCTATGTTGATTGTTGGATCTTCTTGAAAATTTCCGAGCAGGTAGATCTTGAGGTGCTGATCACTTTTACCCTCTGCCAGAATTTTGATATTTGTGACCGTTTTTGAGTTATTTGCAAAAAACTGTATTTGACCCCCCTGTTCTATTTTTAGTAACAGCGGCCATGTTTTTTGACGTATCAAAAATCCCAACGCAAACTTTTTGCACAATACCCTAAGGAACAACCATATCAAGTTTGGCTGCAATTGGCCAAGCAGTTTCAGAGAAGAAGATGTTTGAAAAAAGCTAACGGACGACAGGCGACGGACGACGGACGACGGACGCAAAGTGATGGCAATAGCTCACCTGACGGGTCAGGTGAGCTAAAAAGGCCAACAGACAATTTGTTTTGTCGTATTTTAAATATATAAACAACAAAAAGAAGATTATGGTACCCAATTAATCTAAAATTCGAAAAACAATCATCACTAAACAATATTTGTAAAGCTTTACAAAAATCCACATTCATGAGCTCTAATCCCACCTGTTGCAGGCACACTGTACTAAGTTTTGTTTATAAACTTTGGTGGTTCATACACGCGGCCAGTAATCTCTATCTCGAAGTTTTAGTCCGTGTTGTAATCTTCATGGCGATAAAAAACATCAAAGCAAACAAAGAAAATTACAATAAAATGAAGTAATGATATGATTTAAATTCTTCACATTGAATATGTTTACGTTTGTCAGCATATTAATGCCTTGGGGAACAAAACATCCGAGAACCCGACTGATGACTGTATTAGATATACCCAGAATATATCTGTCGTGACGTAAGTAAACAAAATAAATAATCAACAGGTCGAATAATTTTGAGCAAAATAAACAAAGTTTAAGGCAAATTTGGTAATAAATATGTATTCAAAGCATTCTTTTATTAAATATTGGTCTAAATGACATAAAATAAAGAAGAAATGTGTCCATGGGACACGGATGCCCCCGCTGGCCCCAAACAGGATGTAGAAGTCCGACAGGTCTCAAAGCTGCTTAGGACGTACATTTTGTCATACTGAATCATACTACCAAGTTTCATATCAATTTCATGTACGGTTTCTGAGAAAAGCTTGACAGAAATTTTCATAGTCATGTTCACATATTTTCATATCGGCCTTCGTCCCAAACAGAAAGTAGATGTTCGAAAGGTCTGAAAATCTATAAGGACAAACAGTTTGTCATACTGAACCATACTACCAGGTTTCAAATGGTTTTCATGTACGGTTTCTGAGATAAGCTTGACGGAAATTTTCATAGTCATGTTCACATATTTTCATACCGGCCTTAGTCCCAAACAGGAAGTAGATGTCTGACAGGTCTGCAAATCGCTAAGGACGTACAGTTTGTCATACTGAACCATCCTACCAAGTTTCAAATCATTCTCATGTGCGGTTTCTGAGAAAAGCTTGACGGAAATTTTCATAGTCATGTTCACATATTTTCATATGGGCCAAAATCCCAAACAGGAAGTAGATGTCCGACAGGTCTGGAAATTGCTTAGGACATACAATTTGTCATACTGAACCATCCTACTTAGTTTCAAATCATTCTCATTTGCGATTTCTGAGAAAAGCTTGACGGAAATTTCGTACGGACGGACGGACATGAGTAAAACTTAATGCCCCCCGACATGTCGTCGCGGGGGCATAAAAATTGGGGACGAACAAAGAGATTTAAAAGAGCTCGATTGATATTTTACCTAGTAAGCAATATAAAGTTGATAACTTGATATTTCATAACAAAATGAAAAAAATATATGTTTAAATTCATTGCTAATAGAACATGTAGACCTTTAAATTGGTTAAATACTTATTAGTGCGGTGACCAAGTCAAGAAAAGGCCTCTAAATTTCGAGTTTAATGTCCCCATGTGACACACGGCTAACTTTTGTTTGCAACGACTAATCTGTATCTCTGCTTCATTTTTAGCCCTGTCGTAAGAAATTCGTATGGTCAGAATCCTATGAAAATTGCGTTTTTCGGGGAAAACCCTAATTTTCGTTATTTTAACACGCATTTTCTTTTCGTGTATAATTTTAAATGGTCTCTCTAAAATGGAACAATTCTTTTTGGACACACTAGATCACTATTAGGAGATTCATGAAAAATAATAATAAGTCATAGATAAAACTTTCTTTTAGGCTAAAAATGGCAAATTACAAAAATGCATTTTTTTGTAGAAAATCAAAATAAATTATTTTTTCTAACTTGAACATTGCTTTTAAAATAAATTTTCTTCATAAAAAATAATACCTTATAGTATTAGGACAAAATAACCTGAGTATGATTATATATGCATTAAATCTATTAAAAATATTAGGATCGATATAGTGTGTGTTGACATAGAGGTAAATAGGATATTTCAAGATTTAATCATTATGACGGATTTTTTTTGTGAGGTAAATATGCAAGTTCCGGATTAAAGTGTTATGATATTTTACTTTGTTTACTCAAGTGTTTTACTATATATTGTTATATTGACTTTGCCATATCAGCAATTTCTTAGGACAACTTGGCGAAGACCACTTTTGTTGCATGGGCCAATATTGCTCTTTCATTTCATGTTGAACTGTATAAGAAGGTAGCATTAATTTTACTTTGTTTATTTGTTCTATTCTGACCTGACCATGCCTAACCTGGCCAATCCAACAACAAAGCCCCACCGAGCCCAAAACGATTTAAGTCTGAAAACTGTGCCATTTGACTTATCTACCCCAGAATCATTAATTCAGCTAATTAACAGAGGAAAGCCTACATTTGTATCTGCTATGAAAAAGAGAAAGGATATTCATGGTTTATCATAGAATCCTAGACCAGGTTATCCCCATCTCACTTGACAGTCCTGAGTTTGATGCATTACACATTTCATATCATCTTTTCTGATACAAAAGCTCTACGAGCAAACAAAACTGTGATGTTTTACTTTCAGGCTTACTTGAACCTCAAGTCAACCCTTATTCGTCCGAACAAGATGTGTTGACGCGTTCAGTTTTTCAGTCGTTTGATTCAAATACTTGCATATTTGGTCACAAAAAATCTTTCAAAAAGACACAAACTGCACAAGCTTCAATCAGATGAGCGGTTACGGAGTTGGGAGTTTAATGTAACTATTTCCCTCAAATTCTTTCCAATGAAAATAATCAGAATCTTCGAGTGTATCATTCAGCCTGCATCACCAAGTATTTGTTGAAAAGAAAAAGTAATCCAATCCCAAATCCCACAGATCATGAAGATCAGCACCACGAATACCTTTCAAATGCTTATTTCTTTAAACAACGACTTGATGGTGAGGAAAAGAACACTTTTGCTTTCAAACTTGAAATGGAGTCCAACAGTAGCTTTTATGGCACCATTCCCCGTTCAAAGTTGTCTACATTTGGTGATCTAATGAAGAAATCAGGTTAAAATGTAGGTCTTGTGATATCCTTAATGTTCATATTAACCCTGAATTATTATTCCGTCTTGCCTTAGTGTTGGCAAATACACGCAGAGATGTTACAGTAGAGCGTGTTTTGTCTCTTCCTAGTGGTCCTATCCCAACGTCTATTTTTCATGATGATGAAACAATGAGAAAGACTTGTAAAGCAGATCTCTGTCACCAACTTAGAGCTGAAGCCTTCACTGTCGCATTCCTTCCCCATTTGACAAATTATAAACAACACTTGAAAGAAATGGTATTGCCCATGTTTAAGCAGATAAGTCTAAGCGTTTTAAACCATTTTGGAACCTTGGTCATGACTTTGTTCAGTTGGTTGCTTAAAAAAACATCTTCAATCGTTTACGTGTATGACAGGTATGACTTCCAACTTTCAATCAAATCACAAGAGAATGACGATCAAATACTGAGCAATCAATTGAGGAGCGATCGATTCCTGAATGGGAGAAATGTCTTGCTGTTAACCAGAATAAACCATTTTTGCTGGGTTTTCTAGGAAAATTTATTTTATCAAAGCAAAGAAAACGTCATTGAAGAAGGCCATGTTCTTACTATGGCTGGTTTATTTGACGATCCCCAAATTGTAAAACAGATTTCAGCCAGTGGTGTTGTTGATTGTGCATGTCTGTTCAGCATCCACGAAGAAGCTGATACACAAATCACTCTACACGTTCTTGATGCTGATTTGAAATACGAATCGAAACAGTTGCAAGGAAGGATAATTGTAAAGTCTCATGATAATGATCTTTTGTTACTCTGCATTTATTACTTTTAGTCGCTTTGAAATACAAAAGAACTTTGGTTTGAAACAGGAACTGTATCTGGACCCAGATGGACGACGATATATTCCAGTTCACGAAATCTGTTCATTACCGAATAATGTCTTCTTGTCGTACATTCAATTACCGGATGTGATTCAACATCATCAATGTTTGGTATCGGTAAAAAGCAGCATATAAAACCCTCAAAGACAATGCAGATGAAGTAAGTACTCTGTCTTCTTTCGGTTTGTCAGATTTTGATGATTCACTGGAAACTTAGCAACTGGTAACGCCACAAGCCTTGCAGAGCTACCACTGTATGTGCGAGTCTACATTTCGGCAACACGCATTACGAGCATGCTTTCAAACTGGTACTTGGTTAACATCACCCATTGCGAAGCCTCTTCCAAAGTCAATTCTTAACCAAAATGTTTTACAGCTTGTACGGTTTGAAGGTCATATGACATCTGATTTTTTACAAGATCTAGTTTGCACATGTTAAAGGCAAACTAGTTTGCTCAAAAGGCTGCGTTTTTCGAACAAAACCTCTCTTGTACCGACCTCTGTCCTTGTTAAGACGATGCTAATTACAAAAACGTCAACATACATCTTATTGAAGAGTAAAATGCGGACCATGCAGCCTGAGTAGTAAATTTAATTGTTATTCAGTTCGTTTGAGATTAAGTTGTTAGGGAAATAGTGTATGTTTTGTTATGTATATATAACCGGGACATCTGAACATTTTTTTTCAGAAGGTCTGTCCATAGACCTACCCGGCGCGTTCCCAGGTTGCAGATAGGGTAATGTCATTTGTTAGGAAACTACTGGGGGTAGTCAGGTCATAAAATGAAATAAAAGCCTGATCGCGGACAATATTGGGCTAAATGTGGCCAAAAAATTGCATCTCTGATGCATATGGCATGAAATCAATGGTTCCTTCGAATTTTGCATCTCTGCTTACCTCCCTTCTATGAAAAATTTCAAACTTTTGTTGATAATGATTACTTAATAACTAGATATTACAAACATATTTCTATTTGTATCATTTTGCACACAAAAGATAAAATGAGAGGGTAAAATCTATATTTTTAAGAATTTTCACGAATTTCTGAAATTGACTTTTATCCCATTTTTGAAAAATCGTGACCACTTCCCATTTTTACGACAGGAATTTTCTGAAAGAACACATATTCCCCTTTCGATTAATATCAAATATAGCCGTGTGTCAGGTAGGGACATTAAAATCAAACTTTTCTACTTGTGGTCACCGCACTATATGTGAAAATTAAGATTTAAAAAACAACTATGATAGTTAGATAATGATAAAATACATACCTTCATCTTCAACTCCTATATAAAGTGTGCCCTTTTGTTGACTGTTCAGAAACCCACAGATATACTTCGACACGTCTTCTTTAAGGATATCTTTAATATAATTACCGCCTCCTATTTTATATTCTGTGTCTATTGACTCGTTTTTAAGTCTTTGACCTTCCTGATAAAATCGTCCGACAGTCTCAATTCCTTGTGCTTCTCGTCCACCACCATTTACATTGTTGACATTGGCTGCGTTCTGGTTGTCACCTGTTTGATCTATTTCAGATTGCTGAACACCTTCTCCATTCTTTAGATTTTTTGGTGGCAATTTCTTAGCGACTTTAAGCGTTTCTCCTTGATTCACAATATCTAAAAACTTAAACCCTGTTGTCATCCTACTTTCTTTTGATCCTAACTGATCTAATACATCTTTCAAGGCCTTTTTCGAAGGGACTTCTATAAATGCATGCTTATGACGATTCGATTTGCCTTTTACATCAATATGTCGTCTTTCTATATTTATATGAAGATATTGGGTAAAAAGATCGTGCAACTTTTTGTTTAGATCACCCTTCGAACAGTTGTGTCGCATATTGCCAATGAAAACAGCATTCTCTCCAACATTGTTGCTCATGATTTCTTAATCTCTGTCAATTAGTACAGATAAAAACTATCATTAACATTCATTGAAAAAACATGATGCAAAACAGATATATATATATATGCAGCACAATTATGATCAATTAATAAAAGGAAATTTACTTAGAATTTAATTGAAACAAGGGTAAAACAGTAAATGGTATTAAGCTAAGGAAAGTAATGTAAAATAGTATCAGTTTCTGGTTGTCAGAAAACACCAAACTAGTATCATTGGTTTAAACGTAACATATAAGTTTGAAAAATATGCAGAAAACTTCGAAAATTTAGTTTCAATAGTACTTTGAAGAACCAAAATATTTTTTTTTTCTAAATCTGAACAAATACATGATTTTTCTGGTAAGCTGAAAGCTAATGTTAATTCGTTTTGAAAGAAACTTATAAATAATGATGAAAATAAACAAAAATAAGAATAAAGTAAGAGTTTATAGAAAACTTAATTAGTTTCAGAAACTTGTTACAACCTGATATTCCTTAAAATGGTGTATCTAATTATGTTTAACTCAGATTATCAAAGACATAGAACCTATCAATTTCGCATTTTTTCATAACATATATCAAAAGTATACATTCTAAAGCTTATCATTACCGACATAAAAACTCAAATTTTTGCAGCTTTATATAAAATTATTCTTCGCGTTGTCTAGCATAAATATTTACTTATTCACATGACCTTTACTTGGTACTGGTAAACTGTGAAACGAAATGAAACAAAAGCGAGACGAAAACAAAACAAAATTGGTAAAATAAGAAAACGACTAAGGTCGGGTAAAATCGATTCAGTTTTCTTTTTTTTTCGGTTTCGCTCGATTTTGTTTTCTATCTCTACAGAATTTGGTTGTTTAATTACTATTACTAAAGGTGTTACTTCTTTTTACGTTCAAATATAGGTCTTTACTTCTAGACGCTATTTAATTTACCGCATTTCTATGGAATTAACACACTTTCACTTTCTTGACATAAGAAAGGGTTCCTTAACCCCCAAAAGTTATCAATATGACAGACTAGTTTTTTTATATGGGCCAATCCAACCATAACTGACTGAACATTTAATCATATATAATATAACGAAATATTTGTTACCCATGACGTGTCAGAGAAATTTTCAGGAAATATAAGAAGAGAATATTTTTGAGAAAAAAAAACATTGGTGTAAAATTAAGCAGCTCCGGTCGGTTATCATTGACTTTGGGGACTTATCAATGTTTTATCTATATGTATCGTGTAGGTCTATCAAGGTACATATGCCAGTAAAGTATATTATTGCAAATACAAATGACAACAAAGTTCCAGACAATAAATTTTGCTACGCCTGACGCGCGTTTCGTCTATTCATTGTCATCAGAGGCGCTCTACCAAAACTTATGAAAATGCCAAACACTTAATGATTATGAAATGCATAGAACAATAAAACCAAAAAAATACCAAACTGGGGAACCGAATTTTTACTAAGATGATCAACCTATGTTTTGGGTAGGACAACCTTAGGGTTTAGACAATTTTGAAATTTGCAACAAAAGTTAGTAAATAGAAGATAGAGTATAGGTGCAAAACCTATATATTTGAGGCTGGTATTAAACCTATTTTTTGTTATGTCTTCCTTTACTGGATTTGGCTCACTGAATTGGAAATCGGCAGCGCGACGGGTGTGCTGTAGCATACAGGAACCGCTTACTCTTCCGAAACACATGCGTTCGCTATTGTTACGACTTGAGCTCTAACTCTACTATGCTAAAATATGGGCTTTGGATTTAAAAAAAAAAAAGGAAAAAGCCTAAGAGACCTCTATCTCTTTGTTTCCTTTTGTTAGGGTTCAAAATATATGTTTGATAATTAGGACGAAATTCGTGTGAAAGGGCAGTCAAGATAACCGATTTCTTTCAGAACTGAATGTTTCTCCTATTTCTATAGATGCCCTTAAACTATAGAAAATGCAAACTCAGAAGTTCCAGACAATAAATTTTGCTACGCCTGACGCGCGTTTCGTCTATTCAAGACTCATCAGAGGCACTCTACCAAAAATATTGAAAATGCCAAACACTATATAATTATGAAAGGAGCATAGAATTAAACCAAGAATACCAAACTGGGAAACCAAATTATTACTAAGATGATCAACCTATGTCTGGGGTAGGAAGAACCTTAGGGTTTAGACAATTTTGAACTTCAAACGGGTAATTTAAAGCTTTGATGTGTTCTCCAACACAAAAGTGTTGGTGCCGGAGCGGGCTAACCTCGGGGAATTAAAACTCCACCAGCAGTGCTAACCTTCACGTGTGTTCGAAATACAAATGATAACAAAGTTCCAGACAATAAATTTTGCTACGCCTGACGCACGTTTCGTCTATTCAAGACTCATCAGAGGCGCTCTACCAAAAATATTGAAAATGCCAAACACTATATAATTATGAAAAGATCATAGAATTATACCAAGAATACCAAACTGGGAAACCAAATTATTACTAAGATGATCAACCTATGTCTGGGGTAGGAAGAGTCTTAGGGTTTAGACAATTTTGAACTTCAAACGGGTAATTTAAAGCTTTGATGTTGTCGGGAATTCGGCGGGTACGTTAGCGCTAACGTTCCGCACCTCTATATTGTATCGTTTATATGTATTGTGACGTTCTCTTTGTTATAGCTTGATTACGATTCGAATACAACGTAGAACTGAACGCACGTCTTTTTCTTCTTTCCACATCGTCCCCACATTTTGGTGCCGTGACCAATGGGGAAGCTACACGCCATTCGACATGGTTATAGATGTTTTACAGAAAAACAGCTCGAGAAAGTGGAAAATATTCGCAAAAGTACACACTTCGACACAGGCTTGCTAACTCGTCTGCTGGAGAGCTTGGTGGAGACTAGATCTGTACTGCAAAAGTAAGATGAAGAGGTTTTAGAAGTCACAGACATTCCTGACATTGAGGAGGAAATCGTGAGCACATCAATGTTTACGTTGGATCTGGATATTAATATTCGAAAACTACGTTCCTTCGTGCTTAATTCAAATGAGATACCTAAACGCAAATTCGGCTTAGAGCTACCAGACTTTAACACTACATGTCCCGAGGAATGTACTACAGAAAATATTTGCATCCCAGCTGAAGACCAGGGTGTTATTTGTAACCAGACAAAAGATGCTAAATTGATTATTCTTCTTCAAAACACAACTAATACCACAAAGAAGGTTAGTGTTAACAGTGCCACTAAAGACTTGCGTACAAAGCTTGGGGTTAAAAAATTGAGAACTAAAACAGCCAGGAAGAAAAAAGGAAAACAGAAGACACAACGCCTAGTAAATTTACGTAGATTGAAAAGAACTTCAACATCACAGAAAATCAAACGGGAAAGAATGTCAAAGAATGTGCAATCCAGTAACAAGATATACAAGTACAACAGAGCAGTAAACGATTTAATCTATCATTGGACATTTGGAAGATTAACATTAACTAAATGTGCAACATGGACAAGGACCTTTTTCGATGGAGGCTAGCTCATACACAGTTGTAAACACGGACGAACTGACCCCTTACAAACACAGATACTGATTATGGACTTCGACTTTGGAAAATGGTAATGTTAAGAAAAGGACTTCCGGACAATTATTTTGGAATCGCATATAGACTTGATTTTGTTAACATCCTTGAACTTGATAGCAACTTTTCGAGATAAACCGCAATTCTTATGAATTCATTTATGATGTGAATGTTTTACGTATTCTTTGAAGCAGGCTTCGAAAGCCTATTCTTGCACTTTTCGTGGCCCGGAGTATGTCGGGAATTCGGCGGGTATGTTAGCGCTAACGTTCCGCACCTCTATATTGTATCGTTTATATGTATTGTGACGTTCTCTTTGTTATAGCTTGATTACGATTCGAATACAACGGAGAACTGAACGCACGTCTTTTTCTTCTTTCCACATCGTCCCCACAGATGTGTTCTCCAACACAAAAGTGTTGGTGCCGGAGCGGGCTAACCTCGGGGAATTAAAACTCCACCAGCAGTGATAACCTTCACGTGTGTTCAAAATACAAATGACAACAAAGTTCCAGACAATAAATTTTGCTACGCCTGACGCGCGTTTCGTCTATTCAAGACTCATCAGAGGCGCTCTACAAAAAATATTGAAAATGCCAAACACTATATAATTATGAAGAGCATAGAATTAAGCCAAAAATACCAAACTGTGAAACCAAATTATTACTAAGATGATCAACCTATGTCTGGGGTAGGAAGAGCCTTAGGGTTTAGACAAATTTGAAATCTAAACGGGTAATTTAAAGCTTTGATGTGTTCTCCAACACAAAAGTGTTGGTGCCGGAGCGGGCTAACCTCTGGGACTTAAAACTCCACCAGCAGTGCTAACCTTCACGTGTGTTCGAAATACAAATGACAACAAAGTTCCAGACAATAAATTTTGCTACGCCTGACGCGCGTTTCGTCTATTCAAGACTCATCAGAGGCGCTCTACCAAAAATATTGAAAACTTGGGAGAACCAAAATACTGCATGGACTACGATTTTAATTTTGATGGATGATCATCAGGGTGTCGTTCATAAAACGATTGCTAATTAACGTGCTCTTTATCCCATGCAAACTAAATGGGCTTACGTGCACGTTATGCTAACAATCGCTTTATGAAACGACACCCAGGATTTCTATATCAAATTAAACACAACAATTGAATATTTGTACGTTTTACCTGAGTGAACTTCAGACTATATATTCAATCAAATTTAATTTGTTATTCATGTGTTTGTATATTTCGTTTTCACATTCGTTGACATACAGATCTCTAATAATTATGTTATCGCATGTACATGTATCTATGTTTATTTACAGTCATTCACATACGAATCTAATATAATTCTCGTTACATATAGCTTTCAATCACTTGTTTTCATAGTGAAAAGAAATCAATGAAAAGTACTTACGAAAATGTTTTCCCTCTGTAAACACAAGGATTTTTCATAAAGCAAATATCGATTACCACAAACAGATATTTAAATGCTCAAATGATTATTGGTGTCAGAAAAATTTTCAGAAAATATAAAAAGAGAATATTTAAAACAACATTGTGGTTAAATTAAGGTAAGATAAGTGATTTTTATCATCAACAATCTATCTATATACATCGAGTAAAGTTCTATCAAGGTATACATAACAGTATAGTATACTCACACTGTAAAATCGACAATACAATTATTCTGTTCTGACTTGGTGGAATTGTATGTCAACATTTCTGACGTGCAAGTTAGAAAATGCAAGAAAAACAAAAAAATAACAGGGTTGTCATTTACTTTGAAAGCAAAATTGATGCCCCGTCTCCGGATAATAACCCATTAAACTGAAACATATATTAATACATACTTTAATGAGCATTACAACTGAGAACAGTGAGCACATCAAGAACTAAACATTTCATCTAACATGATATTGATTTTTTTCTACCAGTGGCTGATAACGAAGAAATCTTTAGAGATCGTATAAGACCTATTTCTTATAAAAGTAAGTTACGGAGAAAGCGGTGCCGGATAAAATAATCTGAAAAATGTGTACAAGCCCTGGCATATCGAATTAGTTGTGAAATGTAGACACTGAATGCAGGTGACATTGGCTTGTTACTTTACAGGTTAGGAAAGTTAATAATTTTGAAATTAAAATGTCTCTTATTTCGTAATTTTTTGTACTGAGATGACCACCAGGGTCAAATTCGAGATGTAAATCCAAGAATGATTTAAAGCAAGTGGATTCGATGATCTTTAATCTCTAGTTCTGGAGGATATGTTGAAAGAATCCATCACCAAACGAAGAGTTGTTGACAGAGAGGACGTCATCAATATATCTGACAGTGAGATAAAAGGACCTTGCTTCTTTCATCTTCCTGTTCTTAACGAGATCCTGAAGAAATTCAGTCTCGTTAGAGTTTAAAAAAAGTCGGAGAGGAGAAAAGCACAGTTTGTGCCCATTGGAATGCCGATTTGTTGTTGAAAAGCTCTCCTCTAAATGAAACAAATATGTTGTCAATAAGGAAATCAAGCATACTGCAAACAAGATGTTTTGGAAAAAAATATAGAATAATAACCTAAAACAACAAATTCCTTGAATTCATTTTTCGTGTAGCAATGTGGTGAACAAAGTTGAAAAATCGAAAGGTTTCAAAGAATGAACCTCACAGAATGCCCGGGATTTATTTAAAATCTAAAAATGATTAATTCCACTACGATTATAAATAGTGTCACAGTATGCTTGTTGTCCTTCTTTGACAGCAGACAAAATCTTAGTGAGTTGAACGGACAATTCTGTAGTTGAACACGATGAAGATCCAGCTACATGTATATACTTTTCTTTTTATGGAGTTTTGAGAAGTTAAGGTATCCAGTACAAATATGGTAACTCTTCATGTTCCTTTTTTAATAATGTATTTAAAGAGGACATGAAAGAGTTATGGTTGGCTGCTATGATATCATAGAAGCAGAGGTACCAATGGGGTATCCGAATATCAAAAGTCCGAAAGGGCAGAGACAAAACCAGTAAACACCAACAGGAACGGGACAAAAACAGACAACATGTAAAACATGGAAACATAAAATAACCGAATATTAATCAACAACGCGAACTCCAGTCGAAACAAGAGTGAACTCAGGTGCTCCGGAAGAGTAAGCAGTTCCTGCTTGCTATAGCACACCCGTCGCGTTGCCAATAGTCCATTCAGCGTGTCAAATCCGGTAAGGAAGACAAAACAACACCCTATGACAAACCAAGATCTGCACTCATCTGAGAGATCGAAATCCCATATTTGTCTATAAGTGCATGATGTCTTCCGTAAAATTTCTTGAGTGAAGACAGCAACCGAGGAGCAACATAACCCTGTGTGAGCAATTTTTGCGTCAGACGTGTCGCTCTGCAAAGGAAATCGATGTAAGTCCCGCACGCTCTGGAGTAACGAATCAATTGAGATACGTAAACTCAATAAGCTGTAGCGGACGGAATGTTGCTACACAAGAAGGGAACGTTGACGATTGGAAAGTTGAAGTCATCATGTTTGTCATAGAGCCTTGTTGAAAGTCTTTCTTGTGAGTCAATTTCTTAATCTAAATATGAAGCAGACTTCCTAGAATCCGTTGTGTCCTTTATCTCAAGCTCCTGGGGATATATGAGATGGAGAAAGTCACCAAATCGAGCATTGTTTAGTGAAAGGACATCATCAATATAACGGAACGTGAGGTTGAAAGAGAGAGCTAGTCTACGGTCTTTTTTGTCTAGAAGAGAATGTAAGAAGTCTGCTTCATATGAATGAAGAAACAAATCAGCAAGCAAAGGTGCACAATTAGTGCCCATTGGAATCCCTATGTAATCATATGTAGTTTATTTTCAATCCAGGGGCCAATTGGAAGACAGCGAGCAGCGACGGCTGGTCACATTGAAGGTCCATTGTGGATCATGTGGATGTTTTAAATTTACGTTTATATCTTTGTCAAATGAAGTCCGAGTGTATATAGCACAATGCCTAATTCTTGAATCAGACATTTGTAGTAGTGTGCTAAGAGGTTCGCCTCTTACGGCCTTAAAAAGACGGAAAAGGGCAACGTCGCAAATAATGCTGGAAAGCCTGCAAGAAGTAGAAAAATATAGCAGCACCTCCTTTTTCCAACCCAAGATCACGAAGGTGACGTTTGGAATGTTGAAGTTTGTCATAAAGGTTTCTTAAGTGTCTATTTCGAGATGTAGATCAAAACATTAAGCATAATCTGTTGTGTCGATTATCTAAAATTCTTTGGGATCTATGAAATGGAGGAACTTACCAAATCGATAATTGTTCAGTGAAAGGACATCATCAATATAACAGAAGTGAAAAGAGAGAGCTATTCTGCGATCTTTTGTGTCTAAAAGTGATTGCAAAAGTCTGCTTCATATGAACGAAATCCATATATGACCGTGCCTACAGGAGCATACAGTTAACATGTCCTCGAAATTGATCTGTACTTTTGCTATTGGATCTGTATAGTACTATAATTGCTTCATGTTAAACGTACTTAAGAAAAAAAAAGGTTACCATTGGCCAAATCAGTAAAAAAAATCGCAAAGTCAGTAGACCTTAAATGCTCTTAAAATTGGTCTGTGCAGATGCTAGTGCAACTGCATTCCAAATATTAATGATGTACCATAACTTGACACAAATGCTCATATAAAACAGACTTAAGTAAAAACGCCACCGCTGGAATCGTCTGGTTTTTCGCTGCATTCGTCGCCGAACGCTTCTTTCCAAGGATAGATTACAGTGTATTTATCCTATCTATATAGCAACTTTAAGGCAGCGTTTGAAAATTAAAAATAACCTTCTAATAGTTTGCATTTTTGCTAGTATTCAACTCAGAATATTAAGTTATTGCAATCTTGAGAAAGGGTATCATTTCTTCTTACGTTTATATATAGGTTGTAACTTATAGACTATTCTTGTTTTATAAAATTTCTTTCAAATTTACATACATTTAGTTTAAACATATTTATTTATCCTGGATTGGGAAACAAGCTTAATGCTTATGTAAATCCCTCTCCAGCTAGCAGTTTGCGAGTGACTGTGGCCTTTGCAGCGGTCCCCATTGAGCCTACTCTTATCGAACTCTACAAAGGGGTCTTTAACGTGCAATGGGGTATTGCTCTCCACATACACGGGACAACCTTTTGTTCGTCCCTTCCGAAGGACAAGCATTGTTCCATGAGACCATCCTCGCAAATGGTGTCAAGAGAGAGTCGGGAAATTGATTCATGAAATTTTCACCCCGGACGAGGATCGAACCACCAACCTTGGTGTGAGTAGCCCGATGCGTTAATAACTACACCACCGGCTCTATTAATTACATACATTTGCTTCTCTAGACATTACCTCAAGACATTTATCAACATCACAGACTACATTGTTTATTTGAACCTATTATATTGTCATCATATTACATTTAACAAAGACGCCATTTTACTGCTGTATTATGTTATTAACTGTATATAATAATATAATTTGCTTATGAATATAACCGATTACTTTCCATGAGCACTAGGGTGAGTTCTCGTTACGACTTTAAAAGTTCGCGTTGTTGATTGCTATTCCCATTTTTTTTATGTTGTTCGTTTCGTCGTGCCGTTCTCGTTTGTATTAAATGGTTTTATCGCCGCCCTTTTGGACTTTGACATTCGAATGTCCAATTGGTATCTCTTTGCTTCTAAATTAAAGATAAAAAAAATCATATATTACACTATTTTTTCATAAATTGAGTTTCAATAAAACTTTAGTTGAGAGAATCAAAATCTATATTTATTCTACAGATGGGTCCAAACCTAACCTGTATGCGCACCAGACTTATAAAGTGGACCAGAAGTCTGGTTCAGGTCTGCTTTTTTCTGGTCTGGTTTGGTTTTAGTGAACCTAGGTCTGCTCTCAAGTTCACTCCAAAAGCAAATTTGCCGGCCCAAGGTCTGGTTCACTCTGACCTCAGGCAGACCAGACCTTTAGAAACTGACCATTCCTTGAGTGTCCAGACTTAGGGCAGACCAAACTTAGGTCTGGTCTGCTCTAGGTCTGGTCCACTCTTGGTTCACTATATATCAAAAGCAGACCAGACCAGACTTAGAGCAGACCAAACTTAGGTCTGGTCCGCTCTAGGTCTGGTTCACTATTAAAAGCAGACCAGACCAGACTTAGAGCAGACCAGACTTAGGTCTGGTCCACTGTTGGTTCACTATTGAAAGCAGACCAGACCAGACTTAGAGCAGACCAAACTTAGGTCTGGTTCGCTGTAGGTCTGGTCAACTCTTGGTTCACTATTAAAAGCAGACCAGACCAGACTTAGAGCAGACCAAACTTAGGTCTGGTCCGCTCTAGGTTTGGTCCACTATTTAAAGCAAACCAGACCAGAATATTTTGACTGAACCAGACTTGTGGTGAGGTCTGGTCTGCTTTCCAACCAAACCAAACCAGAATAGTGGATCTAGGTCTGCTTCGTGGATTGGTCAAGAGAATTAAACCAGACCAAAAAAGTGAACCACAGGTCCGCTCTAAGTTCACTTTCGTACAGGTTAGGTTTGGTCTCATCTGTAGATCCGGACTATTGCATGCTTTATCTAGTGAGCTGAAAGGTAAATTTACATCATTTTTGAAGAAACAAATATATAATTATAAAAAAAAAATAGAATATATTTAAAAATCGTTAAGAACCGAAAATCAGAATGTGTGTAAGAAACTTTGCATTTCTTATTTTCCAACAATTCCAACGTTTGGCTGTTTCTTCAAAAATTGATAAATTTATCTGTTTGGTCATTGTTGTAGTATTTTTTGGCTTTTTTTTATCAAATTTAATATTCTACCGGTTTTCCAAGTTTTCTACTCCTAGCGTGTCTGATGAAGGTTAATCCAGAAAAGCGCTTCACACGCAGTGAAATTTTGCTTTAGTACATTTATTAAAATCATTTCAATATGTGCATCGTGTCTTTTTGGCACATATTCCATATTCTTTCGTTTTTAATATTATTTCAGAGTTTGGCTTTAGTGCCGTGTGGAGGTCGTAGAAAGCTTCCCCGTGCTTCAGTTGTATGCTCTTATATATTTTCGAGTACTGGAATATGTGTTGGAAAGACACAGTTTACATATTTCCAAATTTGACAACGTTTGGCTGTTTCTTCAAAAATTGATAAATTTATCTGTTTGGTCATTGTTGTAGTATTTTTTGGCATTTTTTTATCAAATTTAATATTCTACCGGTTTTCCAAGTTTTCTACTCCTAGCGTGTCTGATGAAGGTTAATCCAGAAAAGCGCTTCACACGCAGTGAAATTTTGCTTTAGTACATTTATTAAAATCATTTCAATATGTGCATCGTGTCTTTTTGGCACATATTCCATATTCTTTCGTTTTTAATATTATTTCAGAGTTTGGCTTTAGTGCCGTGTGGAGGTCGTAGAAAGCTTCCCCGTGCTTCAGTTGTATGCTCTTATATATTTTCGAGTACTGGAATATGTGTTGGAAAGACACAGTTTACATATTTCCAAATTTGACAACGTTTGGCTGTTTCTTCAAAAATTGATAAATTTATCTGTTTGGTCATTGTTGTAGTATTTTTTGGCATTTTTTTTTATCAAATTTAATATTCTATCGGTTTTTCAAGTTTTCTACTCCTAGCGTGTCTGATGAAGGTTAATCCAGAAAAGCGCTTCACACGCAGTGAAATTTTGCTTTAGTACATTTATTAAAATCATTTCAATATGTGCATCGTGTCTTTTTGGCACATATTCCATATTCTTTCGTTTTTAATATTATTTCAGAGTTTGGCTTTAGTGCCGTGTGGAGGTCGTAGAAAGCTTCCCCGTGCTTCAGTTGTATGCTCTTATATATTTTCGAGTACTGGAATATGTGTTGGAAAGACACAGTTTACATATTTCCAAATTTGACAACGTTTGGCTGTTTCTTCAAAAAATTGATAAATTTATCTGTTTGGTCATTGTTGTAGTAGTTTTTGGCATTTTTTTTTATCAAATTTAATATTCTACCGGTTTTCCAAGTTTTCTACTCCTAGCGTGTCTGATGAAGGTTAATCCAGAAAAGCGCTTCACACGCAGTGAAATTTTGCTTTAGTACATTTATTAAAATCATTTCAATATGTGCATCGTGTCTTTTTGGAACATATTCCATATTCTTTCGTTTTTAATATTATTTCAGAGTTTGGCTTAAGTGCCGTGTGGAGGTCGTAGAAAGCTTCCCCGTGCTTCAGTTGTATGCTCTTATATATTTTCGAGTACTGGAATATGTGTTGGAAAGACACAGTTTACATATTTCCAAATTTGACAACGTTTGGCTGTTTCTTCAAAAATTGATAAATTTATCTGTTGGGTCATTGTTGTAGTATTTTTTGGCATTTTTTTTTTATCAAATTTAATATTCTATCGGTTTTCCAAGTTTTCTACTCCTAGCGTGTCTGATGAAGGTTTATCCAGAAAAGCGCTTCACACGCAGTGAAATTTTGCTTTAGTACATTTATTAAAATCATTTCAATATGTGCATCGTGTCTTTTTGGCACATATTCCATATTCTTTCGTTTTTAATATTATTTCAGAGTTTGGCTTTAGTGCCGTGTGGAGGTCGTAGAAAGCTTCCCCGTGCTTCAGTTGTATGCTCTTATATATTTTCGAGTACTGGAATATGTGTTGGAAAGACACAGTTTACATATTTCCAAATTTGACAACGTTTGGCTGTTTCTTCAAAAATTGATAAATTTATCTGTTTGGTCATTGTTGTAGTATTTTTTGGCATTTTTTTTTTTTATCAAATTTAATATTCTACCGGTTTCCCAAGTTTTCTACTCCTAGCGTGTCTGATGAAGGTTAATCCAGAAAATCGCTTCACACGCAGTGAAATTTTGCTTTAGTACATTTATTAAAATCATTTCAATATGTGCATCGTGTCATTTTGGCACATATTCCATATTCTTTCGTTTTTAATATTATTTCAGAGTTTGGCTTTAGTGCCGTGTGGAGGTCGTAGAAAGCTTCCCCGTGCTTCAGTTGTATGCTCTTATATATTTTCGAGTACTGGAATAGGTGTTGGAAAGACACAGTTTACATATTTCCAAATTTGACAACGTTTGGCTGTTTCTTCAAAAATTGATAAATTTATCTGTTTGGTCATTGTTGTAGTATTTTTTGGCATTTTTTTTTTTTATCAAATTTAATATTCTACCGGTTTTCCAAGTTTTCTACTCCTAGCGTGTCTGATGAAGGTTAATCCAGAAAAGCGCTTCACACGCAGTGAAATTTTGCCTTAGTACATTTATTAAAATCATTTCAATATGTGCATCGTGTCTTTTTGGCACATATTCCATATTCTTTCGTTTTTAGTATTATTTCAGAGTTTGGCTTTAGTGCCGTGTGGAGGTCGTAGAAAGCTTCCCCGTGCTTCAGTTGTATGCTCTTATATATTTTCGAGTACTGGAATATGTGTTGGAAAGACACAGTTTACATATTTCCAAATTTGACAACGTTTGGCTGTTTCTTCAAAAATTGATAAATTTATCTGGTTGGTCATTGTTGTAGTAGTTTTTGGCATTTTTTTTTATCAAATTTAATATTCTACCGGTTTTCGAAGTTTTCTACTCCTAGCGTGTCTGATGAAGGTTAATCCAGAAAAGCGCTTCACACGCAGTGAAATTTTGCTTTAGTACATTTATTAAAATCATTTCAATATGTGCATCGTGTCTTTTTGGCACATATTCCATATTCTTTCGTTTTTAATATTATTTCAGAGTTTGGCTTTAGTGCCGTGTGGGGGTCGTAGAAAGCTTCCCCGTGCTTCAGTTGTATGCTCTTATATATTTTCGAGTACTGGAATATGTGTAAGAAAGACACAGTTTACATATTTCCAAATTTGACAACGTTTGGCTGTTTCTTCAAAAATTGATAAATTTATCTGTTTGGTCATTGTTGTAGTATTTTTTGGCATTTTTTTTTATCAAATTTAATGTTCTACCGGTTTTCCAAGTTTTCTACTCCTAGCGTGTCTGATGAAGGTTAATCCAGAAAAGCGCTTCACACGCAGTGAAATTTTGCTTTAGTACATTTATTAAAATCATTTCAATATGTGCATCGTGTCTTTTTGGCACATATTCCATATTCTTTCGTTTTTAATATTATTTCAGAGTTTGGCTTTAGTGCCGTGTGGAGGTCGTAGAAAGCTTCCCCTTGCTGCAGTTGTATGCTCTTATATATTTTCGAGTACTGGAATATGTGTTGGAAAGACACAGTTTACATATTTCCAAATTTGACAACGTTTGGCTGTTTCTTCAACAAGAGGCTCCCAGGAGCCTGAATCGCTCACCTGGTCTTGATGTCAACCCTATGAAGACTTTTGTAGAGCTAAATGAGCTGAATGTTTAAGCAAGCAAAAGCTTTTCTCTATCTGCAATAGTTTTCATTCTATAGGCCAAAAACACTATTTTTCGCCTTAAAGGGGCTGTTACCCCTATAAGGGGTCACCAGACAACTTAAACCCTATGGAGACTTTTGTAGAGCTAAATGAGCTGAATGTTTAAGCAAGCAAAAGCTTTTCTCTATCTGCAATAGTTTTCATTCTATAGGCCAAAAACACTATTTTTCGCCTTAAAGGGGCTGTTACCCCTATAAGGGGTCACCAGACAACTTAAACCCTATGGAGACTTTTGTAGAGCTAAATGAGCTGAACATTTAAGCAAGCAACAGCTTTTCTCTATCTAAAATAGTTTTCATTCTATAGGCCAAAAACATGCAAAAACGCTATTTTTCATCTTTAAGGGGCTTTAACTCCTATAATGGATCATCTGACAACTTTGACCTTATTGAGACTTTTGTGGAGCTAAATGAGCTGAACATTTAAGCAAGCAACAGCTTTTCTCTATCTGCAATAGTTTTCATTTTATAGGCCAAAAACATGCAAAAACGCTATTTTTCGCCTTTAAGGGGCTTAAACCCCTATAAAGGGTCATCTGACAACTTCGACCCCATAGAAACTTTTGTAGAGCTAAATGGGCTGAACATTTTAGCAAGCAACAGCTCTTCTCTATCTGCAATAGTTTTCATTCTACAGGCCAAAAACACTATTTTTCGCCTTTAAGGGGCTGTAACCCCTATAAGGGGTCATCTGACAACTTCGACCCTATGGAGACTTTTGTAGAGCTAAATGAGCTGAACATTTATGCAAGCAACAGCTTATCTCTATCTACAATTGTTTTCATTCTATAGGCCAAAAACATGCAAAAACGCTATTTTTCACCTTTAAGGGGCCGTAACCCCTATAAGGGGTCATCTGACAACTTCGACTCAATGGAGACTTTAGTAGAGCTTTTGATGCTGAAACAGTAGGCTGGCATCAGATTTCATCTATCTCTTATAGTTTTTGATTTACAAGCCAAAAACAGTAGTCTGACCCCCCTGGTCTATTTTTAGTAACGGCAGCCATGTTGTTTGGACGGCGGTCACCATTTGTGCAATCTTGGTAGAGGACATCCCATAGATGAAGTGTGCAAAGTTTCAAAGCAATCCCTTTAGTCGTTTCGGAGGAGAAGATTATCAAAGAAAAGTTAACGACGACGGACGACGACGGACGACGACGACGACGACGACGACGACGGACGACGACGGACGCTAAGTGATGGCAATAGCTCACATGGACCTTCGGTCCAGGTGAGCTAAAAATTGATAAATTTTTCTGTTTGGTCATTGTTGTAGTATTTTTTGGCATTTTTTTTTTTATCAAATTTAATATTCTACCGGTTTTCCAAGTTTTCTTCTCCTAGCGTGTCTGATGAAGGTTAATCCAGAAAAGCGCTTCACACGCAGTGAAATTTTGCTTTAGTACATTTATTAAAACCATGTCAATATGTGCATCGTGTCTTTTTGGCACATATTCCATATTCTTTCGTTTTTAATGTTATCATGGTAATATATAATTTATTTTTAACTCAGGATATTACATTGTAGGTGATAACATAACATAAGTTAGGATTCCTTACCCCCAAGAAAGATATCAACAAGACAGACTTGATTTTTCTTTAGGCTAATCCTACCATACCTGACGGTTAATATAATCATATTACATATAACTCATTATATTTGTTGACGCCTTTGTACCAAATATAACGCTGTTTTTTGTTTTGCATACAAGTGTGGACTCTAATGCATATTGCCTAGCAAGCCGCTATGGACACAAAAAGCAAAGGTCTGCTTTAGTAACATAAAAAATACTTTATTATTTCTAGGTCCTGCTAAGGTTTATTGTTGAATTCTATATGTAGCCTTTGCTGAACACATACTATAAAATCGATCTAAAATTAAGCCATGTCGATGGATCTAAGTCATGTAAGTGTTTATCCCAAACATTATTTGTTTTTAGATCCAGTATAAGCATTGTATTATCTCCTATTTAGTTTAAAATAATTGCATCTAAGTTTGGTTATGTTAGTGGAGGAAATAGGAAACTATTGCAGATAGAGAAAAGCTGTTGTTTGCTTAAACCTACAGCGCATCGAGCTGTACAAAAGTCTCCATTGGATCAAAGATGTCACAGTCTGTTGCTCATATATACTTATAAATCAGCTTAATGTTAAAGTTTAAAAAGGTTTCAATCTTCAAATTATTCTGAGAACAAAAGATATACCAACGGGATTCTGGGAATACCGAAGAAGAAAATCAAACATATATTTTGCGCCTAGAAATTTTGATAATTTTCGTTTTATAATATTATTATTTTCAACATTTAGTAGCATTCCAAGCATGCGGAGATGTAAAAAAAATGTACATTGTTATTTTGACTTTTTTCTAAGTGTGACCAAAAAGGAAACTGGACTCATCCTCTTTTGTATTTTTGTCTTGGGCCAATGCAAGACGGCAAGCAGCGACTTATGGTCATGCTGAAGACTGTTGGCTGTTTTCCATTGTGATTTTTAAAATTCACGTTTCTTTATGTTGGTTGTGTGGCGTACAATTATTCCACATCTAATTATCGTCTACTTTAATGGTTATCATTTGTCAGATCAGCCTATGATTTTGAAGTATATAATATTATATGAAATAACTTTAAACCCAATTGTAGATCTCTTTATGAAAATTTGCAATGTACATGTATGCCTTTAAAATTTTTACGTCTAATAGCAATAAATTATATTATAACTCAAACAGGGCCAGATCCAGATATTTTTGAAAGGGTTGGTCCACATAAATTCCGCTGTGGACGAAGGACGGAAAGGGGGTGGTTCTAGACAAATTTTGCAGAAAACCTACACGATACTTGCAAATTTTTTGTCGGAAAGGAGGAAAATTTCAACCTCGGACCCCCCCTCCCCGGATCCGCCGCTGCTCAAATATTTTTGATTGTCACCTATTCAAAGATTGTCCCTCCCTTTATGATAGAGACTAAAGCAAACTTATACACGAACGTTGCAATCCATGATCCGCACACAGGGGCTTGGATTCTGGTCATTTATATTGACTTTTAAGTCGCCTCCCCCTACTCTTTAATCCAAGCCCCTGTGGTTCCTTTGGTTATTTTCTGACATATTTGTAGTTGTGGCGACATTGGTCTCTGAGTGGTGAATCGACAAAATTATCAAGCAATGATAACATTTTCGAACAACCAATAACTTTTGACAAATAAGTTTATTTTTTCCGGATCCCGCAATAGCTTTGTGAGATATAGATAAAATTATTTATCCTTATTAAACTGACCTAGATCAAGACAGACGAATGACCCAATGTGGCTATTTTGTCACTTTCAAAAAATCAATAAAATGCTTGAATTGTGTGTGTCTGATTGACCTATTTTTGCATAAGCATTATTTCTGTCTGTGATAATAAACTTTATTTAATGAATTAACATTTTGCAGTCAAAAATTTATAAGAAAGTACGCTTAAACATGTGCACAATCTGATAAAGTGACTACGCCATGTACGCTACATGATCTAGTTGAATCGCATTGTTGCTTTAAAACACCGCCACATAAAAGCATGAAAAACGAAAATGCTGTGTACAATTTTTTTGCAAGATTTAACTTATTTTTGGTGTCCGAATAGTATTTTTGTCCTTTAAACTTTATTCAATCAAGTAAATTTTCGCAATCCAAAATCAAATATCCATTACGCTAAAGCTACGCAAGATATGCTACACTGACTAAAATATAATCCGAAGCGGAACACATAATCTACTGGTCGCGGCCAAATTGTCTTGATGGAAATCCGAAGATTGAGAATCCGAATATAGCCCCCGAGTGAAAAGTGAAAGTATGTACATTGCAAAGAGCTTTTGTAAATATAGAAACGACGGAAACAAACGACCTAATTGAAGTATCGCTGCATTTTTATTTATAATAGGTAGTAACTAGTAATTGAAACCAATAGATTTAAACTAAATAATGTATTACACGCATCGTAAAAAATGAATAAAAGTTTTCATTTTGATCGATCCAGAAAACAGCTATTCGCTTTTTTTAAATTTTACATGAATGAAATCCAGTCATGATATTCAATCATATATACTCGTCAAAAAAAGGTACGCATAGATAGAAAATTCCCCGTACGTTTAATGCAAATCGAAACAATTTCAAAACATTATTGCCGAGCTGTTCTGCAACCGATTTTCACTAAATAAAATCCAGTAAAAAGAAAACAAAATAAAGATTGTTTGTTTAATTTTGAGTAAAATCGTATCATCGCTGCTTTTTAAGATATTGCAAGTAGAACTCAAGTGTACATTTTACGATTCAATTTCCCGTTTACATCAATGCAAAATGTTTCGTGAAAAACATTAGTCGTGTTCTACTCACAATCTCTTAAAAACCATTGAAGTAAGGATTTTGGTCAAAATTAATCAAACAATCTTTATTTTGTTTTCTTTCTACTGGATTTTATTTCGTGAAAATCGGTTGCAGAACAGCTCGGCAATAATGTTTTGAAATTGTTTCGATTTGCATTAAACCTACGGGGAATTTTATATCTATGCGTAACTTTTTTTGAAGAGTATATAATATGTTATTTTTGCGTTTATCTATGCTTTTATTGTCAATCTCTCGTTACATGCAGCTTTCAATCAGACTTTTTATTATTACATACTATATACATGTAATACAATAAATAGAGATCGGGCTAATATATGTCGTGTATGATCGTTGAGCGTATGTAAAATAATTGCATAAAGTGTTGAAAAGAATTGATTCCGCCAAAGATCGTCAAAGAATTTTTTAAAAATTGTCCAGGGTTTTAATCAACAAGACACGCTTTTTAAAAATCATATTTTATTTTTAAAAGACTGAAAAAGCAGATCGTGCATTATAAAGTATGTTGTGTTAAAAAGTAAGGTTAATTCCAAGTTTCCGACAAACTTCGAGAACAGCGACCATGTAGTACCCCTTCACCCACGGTGAAAGAGGTCCAGGAAATAATGGATTAAAAATACCTTTGGAATTCCACCTATATCAATCTGTTAAAATCTGCAAAACTTTTATTATCGGCGGATTAAAAAGGATGCATGAATGGACAAGAGCACTTCAAGAAACATATAAGTCTTGACCCAATTATACATGTTAAATCATTGTATTAAATTATTATGTCCCTTGAGGGACCTTAATTGGAATAAACAATCTTATCTTATAAGTGTATTTATGTTGAAGCCGTTGAAAGTTCAGTTGCACGTGACAGCTAACATAAAAGTGAAATTTTTTTGCTCCTTTGGGTCCCTAATTTCTAAACAATCTTCAAGAGACTATGAACCTGATACACAAAATGCAAAAAATCACGAATTTGATCTTTTAATAACAATGTGCAATTTGGGTTACCGTATTTGCAGAGGGGTTCAGAGGAGCGTATGCCCCGTTGAATTGAGAGATAAATGTTTCTGCATTTAATTCCCTCACAATATTACACTTAAGCATAACCCCTCTTTTTTTCAAAGAGATCCGGATAAACCCTTACTCTTTATTGTTTAAATTAGAGAGGTGACTAACTAGCGCACTTAATTGTTTGAAAATATTAGACGACTGAGGGTGTGTGCCCCTCTCAGGATTTTTTTATCCGCCACTGTATAAAACTAGACCCAGCTCGCCCCGTCAAATGTGTAATTTTGTCTGTATTCATGCAGAATAAGCACGGCTCAGAACTGGCTGTATGGTAATAGGACGAAACTTTATAAAATGAAAACAAAATATTCTGAAAACAGTTTCTTTATAACTTTTGAATTATTCTCGTGGTAAGGCACAGGCCATATTATATCCTGATCCCAGGCTTTTGCAAAAACAAATTACCTGTAGTATGTTACATTTTTGTAAAAGTAATCGACTAGCTTTGATTTTGAGAAGAAAAAAATCGTATATTTAAGACTCATCAGAGGTGAACTACCCAAAATATTAATAAGCCTATATGACATAAGACAAAATATCAGTACTTTTTTTAAAAAGAGAAACGTGTATATACTATTATATTTGAGTTATAGTAATACCCCCACTGCTCGATCTGTGTTTCCGCTCGTCAGTGCATGATCAAGATTTCTTTCAAATTTTCTCAGAAACTATTAATCGTACGTTTCCCCCCTATATATACTATTCATTGTAGGCTTTTGATATTTGGTATCCAGCCTCAAGTAATGATTCCACATAGAAAGATACAAAGTTCCAGACAATAAGTTTTGTTACATCTGTCGCGCGTTTTGTTTATCCAAGACTCATCAGAGGCGCTTTACCTAAAATATTGAAAAAACTAAATTTTATATGAATATGAATAGCATAGCCCAATAAAACAAAAAATTGCCGAACTAGAATACCAAATAATGACTAAGATAAACCTATGTCTGGGGTAGGAAAAGAACTTTTGACAATTTTGAAATTTACAACAGTTAAATTTCAAAGCTTTGATTCGTTCGTCAAAACAATAATGTTGATGCCAGAGCGGGCTGACCTCGGGGAATTGAAACTCCCACAGCAGAACTAACCGTCACGGATGTTAGAAACAAAAATTATAAAGCTACAGATAATAAATTTTGCTACGCCTGACGTGCGTTTCGTCTATTTAAGACTCATCAGATGCGCTCTTCCTGAATTTTCGTCACAATCTTATTGTTAGTGAACTGAAAATTTGTATGTAGCCTCAGGTAGTAGTTCCACGAGAATCAATTTTCTGTCTCTTTGACATATACTTCCTGTTTCAATGCATAGGCTTATTATTTCCCTTCCATGGGTCCAAATGTGAACGAGTGAGATAAGTGAGGGTGCTTACGAGGTCGTTAATAATTGTGACGAATTTCCAGACAAAAAAGATGAAAAAAAAAGTTTGTATGACTAAGGGAGCAACCATTTGATTTTTATAGGGGGGGGGCTATGGATATTTTCTCCATCCTGCCTTTTTATTTTCGGACAAAACCGAGCCTGGATTTTTTTAAGCGCTAGCGTGCGCATTTTTTTTAAAGCTACTATAGTTTTTTAGCCAAAAATACTATCCTGTTTTCTTTAACTCAGAGCACTGTCCTGCCTATTTATTTCTGGATTCTTGCCAACCTGCCTTTTTATTTCAAATTTCACCATAGCCCACCCCCAATAAAAATCAAATGGTCGCTCCCTAATGTGACTTTCAAGTGAAAGAAGCAATGAGGTACAAAAGGGGCTAAATATTAACAAGAAAATACAGTTGACTCGAACAACAACAGTACAATAATACAAAGTCACAACTGTACAACAATCAGCAGCGCGAACTTATGTAGAAACTCTAGGGCACCAGAAGAGCAAGCGGTCTAGCTGCAATAGCACACCTGTTGCTCTACTACATATAAATTGCCAATTCAGCGTATCAAACCCGGTGAAGGAAGAAAGAAAAAACAAAGTTTAGCGCATCTGACAGATAAAGATATATTTGTCTATGAACATGAAAGGGATGATACAATGAAGATGAAATGAAGATGAAGTGGAGAAAATTAGGACACAAGGTCAATCGGAGTTGGGAGTTTAGACTGCCACTGGAAAAGGGACTGATGGGAAGGTACGGGCAATTTAGCTCCTGCCGGGGATCCTACTGGTCCTACTCTTATCGATACCTGCAGCAGGGTTCTTAGTGAGAGGGACGTGGAGTTTTTCTCCAACACAGTGCACCACTATATTTTGAGGTCAGGTTTTCCACATTATAACCTAACGACACTGCATCTCTCAATATAAGGGCTGTCCCATTCAACCACCTGGGGCACACATCTCGTACGGGGGATATTCAAAACGTAAAGTCTATTAAAATCAATGACATTAAAGCGACCTGTGCAGATCTAATTGCAGTAGACAAGACCATCCCCACCAAGTAAGGTGCCTTAAATTTATGTTATTTTATTTATAATGCATCTCAAAGATGATTTTTTATTGAATTCTTAACTCAGTGTAACTAGTGTTTTAATGTTTTAACACTTAAACTATTCATGAGTATCAAAGAATTTCAAGAGGGTGAGACATGAAAAGTCTCATTTTGTGCTTAATTCATACAAAAGACATTTGTTGCACACGGACTGTGTGTCCATAGCGGCTCGCTGGACAATATGCGCCTGAGTCCACACTGGTTTCATAGTAAAAAGAAATTAATGAAAAGTACTCACAAAAAGCTTTCCCTCTGTAAACACAAGGATTTTTCATAAAGCAAATATCGATTACCACTAACAGAAAACCTGTGCAGTTTTAAATGCTCAAATGATTATTGGTGTCAGAAAAATTTTCAGAAAATATAAGAATAGAATATTTTAAAAAACATTGTGCCAATGTATTGGACTGTATGAGAATAAAGATATACATCATTTTTAATTAAATTAAGCAGCTCAGGTGGGTTATGTGAGATTTGTGATTTTTATTATCAATGTTCTATCTATGTAAAACGTTTAGGTCTATGCAAGGTTACCGTAAATGTATATGTGTCAATAAAGTATATTTTATAACAACCAAAAGTGAGTAAAAAGAAGATAAGAAAGCTCTGCTATGCTGAAATGTTGTCTTTGGATTTAAGAATTAAAAATAAAATACCCTAGGAGACCGATTTTTTTTTGTTACCTATTGTCAAGGTAAAAAGATTTTTGAGATTAGGAGAAAATTCATGTAGATGGGCAGTCAACATAGTAAGTTTCTTACAGAACTTGATGTTACTCCCATTTCTATAGATACACTTAACCTAAGAACTGGGTATGTTGTTAATTCAAAGAACACCAAACTACTTTCACATTTGCTTATAAATGTTGCTGTTTTCCCTTCAGGAGCACCCGAGTTCACTCTCGTTACGACTTGAGTTGTTGATTTGTTATTCATTCATTTGTGTATTTTTTTCTCTGTTTCTTCCCACTGTTCTCGTTTGTGCTTACTGGTTTTGTCTTTGCCCTTTCGGACTTTTGATATTCGAATGCACGATTTGTTATTCTTTGATTTAAACATGTTTAACAGGTCGGGTTTTCTAGATTTCGTTTGACCTATTAATCAATCAAAATTGTAAAAGATTGACCTTTCAAATGGGGAAAAATGGTAAAACTTTTTCGTCGGTTTGATAGAAAAGTTCCTAACATATGCATGTTTTCTTTAACTTCCTCGCTCATATTGCTCAAATACCAAATATAATTGGTTTTAAACGTTCTTTTGTTCAACATGGGTAAATTCTCCTTATAAAGTAATGTTATGTTCCACTTATTGACTTCTATTTTATTAAGAGTATTGGTCAATGGACAATCAAAAAGGTAAACATGGCCATAAAATCTCCCTACTTGTCAAAGCTGTTTGGGTGAAAAAGTGTTTCTTTAATATGTTTATTTTTAATATGACATTAATACAAATACAACAACCAATTTTTTCACCGTTCATTTTAAAGATTTGTTTTGCGAGTCATGTTATATTTAATTTTTTCTTAAAAAGCACGTGTTGGCGATCGTATTTATTTATACACTCTCAAAAACTATTGTTTAAAAGTTTGACGAAAACATTATCCTTAAAAGGTAAAATCTTCGACCTGTTTAACTTAAAGTTAAAAAAAACTTGCAGAAAACATTACGTAAATTGTCCGTAAATTGAATTTCAATAATTCTTCAGTTGGGAAAACCAAAATACTTTGTCTACCACATGCTTTATCTAGCAAGGGAGCAACCATGTGATTTTTAGGGGGGGTTATGGATATTTTCTTCGTCCTGCCTTTTTATTTTCGGGAAAAAACTGACCCTGGAATTCTACAGAGTGATAATGATCGATAGTTTGCTGCTGGACTCCCCACATTCTACAGAATGATAATGGTCAATAGTTTGCTGCTGGGTCTCCCCACATTCTACAGAGTGATAATGGTCGATAGTTTGTTGCTGCTCTCCACATTCTACAGAGTGATAATGGTCAATAGTTTGCTGCTGCTCACCACATTCTACAGAGTGATAATGATCGATAGTTTGCCTTTGGACTCACCACATTCTACAGAGTGATAATGGTCAATAGTTTGCTGCTGCTCACCACATTCTACAGAATGATAATAGTCGATAGTTTGCCTTTGGACTCCCCACATTCTACAGAGTGATAATGGTCAATAGTTTGCTGCTACTCCCCACATTCTACATAGTGATAATGATCGATAGTTTGCTGCTGGACTCCCCACATTCTACAGAGTGATAATGGTCGATAGTTTGCTGCTGGACTCCCCACATTCTACAGAGTGATAATGATCGATAGTTTGTTGCTGCTCCCCACATTCTACAGAGTGATAATGGTCGATAGTTTGCTGCTGGACTCCCCACATTCTACAGAATGATAATGGTCAATAGTTTGCCGCTGGACTCCCCACATTCTACAGAGTGATTATGGTCGATAGTTTGCTGCTGGACTCCCCACATTCTACAGAATGATAATGGTCAATAGTTTGCCGCTGGACTCCCCACATTCTACAGAGTGATTATGGTCGATAGTTTGCCGCTGGACTCCCCACATTCTACAGAGTGATAATGGTCGATAGTTTGCTGCTGATACCCACATTCTACAGAGTGATAATGGTCGATGGTTTGTTGCTGCATATGCTCCCCACATTCTACAGAGTGATAATGGTCGATAGTTTGCTGCTGGACTCCCCACATTCTACAGAATGATAATGATCGATAGTTTGCTGCTGATACCCACATTCTACAGAGTGATAATGGTCGATGGTTTGTTGCTGCATATGCTCCCCACATTCTACAGAGTGATAATGGTCGATAGTTTGCTGCTGGACTCCCCACACTCTACAGAATGATAATGGTCGATAGTTTGCCGCTGGACTCCCCACATTCTACAGAGTGATAATAGTCGATAGTTTGCTGCTGGACTCCCCACACTCTACAGAATGATAATGGTCAATAGTTTGCCGCTGGACTCCCCACATTCTACAGAGTGATTATGGTCGATAGTTTGCTGCTGGACTCCCCACATTCTACAGAATGATAATGATCGATAGTTTGCTGCTGATACCCACATTCTACAGAGTGATAATGGTCGATGGTTTGTTGCTGCATATGCTCCCCACATTCTACAGAGTGATAATGGTCGATAGTTTGCCGCTGGACTCCCCACACTCTACAGAATGATAATGGTCGATAGTTTGCCGCTGGACTCCCCACATTCTACAGAGTGATAATAGTCGATAGTTTGCTGCTGCTCCCCACATTCTACAGAGTGATAATGGTCAATAGTTTGCTGCTGGGTCTCCCCACATTCTACAGAGTGATAATGGTCGATAGTTTTCTGCTACTCCCCACAATCTACAGGGTGATAATGGTCAATAGTTTGCCGCTGGACTCCCCACATTCTACAGTGATAATGATCGATAGTTTGATGCTGCTTGGTCTTCCTACATTCTACAGAGTGATAATGATCGATATTTTGCTGCTGGACTCCCCACATTCTACAGAGTGATAATGGTCGATAGTTTGCCTTTGGACTCCCCACATTCTACAGAGTGATAATGATCGATAGTTTGATGCTGATACCCACATTCTACAGAGTGATAATGATCGATAGTTTGCTGCTACTCCCCACAATCTACAGAGTGATAATGGTCGATAGTTTGCCTTTGGACTCCCCACATTCTACAGAGTGATAATGATCGATAGTTTGATGCTGATACCCACATTCTACAGAGTGATAATGATCGATAGTTTGCTGCTACTCCCCACAATCTACAGAGTGATAATGGTCGATAGTTTGCCTTTGGACTCCCCACATTCTACAGAGTGATAATGGTCAATAGTTTGCTGCTGCATATGCTCCCCACATTCTACAGAGTGATAATGGTCAATAGTTTGCTGCTGCTCACCACATTCTAAAGAGTGATAATAGTCGATAGTTTGCTGCTGCTCCCCACATTCTACAGAGTGATAACATGGATAATGATCGATAGTTTGCTGCTGCTGAGACTCCCTGCATTCTACAGAATGATAATGGTCGATAGTTTGCTGTTGCTCACCACATTCTACAGAGTGATAATGATCGATAGTTTGTTCCTGCTCCCCACATTCTACAGAATGATAATGGTCGATAGTTTGCTGCTGGACTCCCCACATTCTACGGAGTGATAATGATCGATAGTTTGTTGCTGCTGATACCCACATTCTACAGAGTGATAATGATCGATAGTTTGTTCCTGCTCCCCACATTCTACAGAATGATAATGGTCGATAGTTTGCTGCTGGACTCCTCACATTCTACAGAGTGATAATGGTCGATAGTTTGATGCTGCTGATACCCACATTCTACAGAGTGATAATGATCGATAGTTTGTTCCTGCTCCCCACATTCTACAGAGTGATTATGGTCGATAGTTTGCCTTTGGACTCCCCACATTCTACAGAGTGATAATGATCGATAGTTTGCCTTTGGACTCCCCACATTCTACAGAGTGATTATGATCGATAGTTTGCCTTTGGACTCCCCACATTCTACAGAGTGATAATGATCGATAGTTTGCCTTTGGACTCCCCACATTCTACAGAGTGATAATGATCGATAGTTTGCCGCTGGACTCCCCACATTCTACAGAGTGATAATGATCGATAGTTTGCCACTGGAGTCCCCACATTCTACAGAGTGATAATGGTCGATAGTTTGCCTTTGGACTCCCCACATTCTACAGAATGATAATGATCGATAGTTTGCCGCTGGACTCCCCACATTCTACAGAGTGATAATGATCGATAGTTTGCCTTTGGACTCCCCACATTCTACAGAGTGATAATGATCGATAGTTTGCCGCTGGACTCCCCACATTCTACAGAGTGATAATGATCGATAGTTTGCCGCTGGAGTCCCCACATTCTACAGAGTGATAATGGTCGATAGTTTGCCTTTGGACTCCCCACATTCTACAGAGTGATAATGATCGATAGTTTGCCGCTGGACTCCCCACATTCTACAGAGTGATAATGATCGATAGTTTGCCGCTGGACTCCCCACATTCTACAGAGTGATAATGATCGATAGTTTGCCGCTAGAGTCCCCACATTCTACAGAGTGATAATGGTCGATAGTTTGCCTTTGGACTCCCCACATTCTACAGAGTGATAATGATCGATAGTTTGCCGCTGGACTCCCCACATTCTACAGAGTGATAATGGTCGATAGTTTGCCTTTGGACTCCCCACATTCTACAGAGTGATAATGGTCGATAGTTTGATGCTGCTGATACCCACATTCTACAGAATGATAATGATCGATAGTTTGCCTTTGGACTCCCCACATATTCTACAGAATGATAATAGTCGATAGTTTGCCTTTGGACTCCCCACATTCTACGGAGTGATAATGGTCGATAGTTTGATGCTGCTGATACCCACATTCTACAGAGTGATAATGGTCGATAGTTTGTTGCTGTTCCCCACTTTCTACAGAGTGATTATGATCGATAGTTTGCTGCTGCTGAGTCTCCCTGCATTCTACAGAATGATAATGGTCGATAGTTTGCTGTTGCTCACCACATTCTACAGAGTGATAATGATCGATAGTTTGTTGCTGCTCACCACATTCTACAGAGTGATAATGATCGATAGTTTGTTGCTGCTCACCACATTCTACAGTGTGATAATGATCGATATTTTGCTGCTGGAGTCCCCACATTCTACAGAGTGATAATGGTCGATAGTTTGTTGCTGATACCCACATTCTACAGAGTGATAATGATCGATAGTTTGTTGCTGTTCCCCACTTTCTACAGGGTGATAATGGTCGATAGTTTGTCGCTGGACTTCCCACATTCTACGGAGTGATAATGGTCGATAGTTTGCTGCTGCTGATACCCACATTCTACAGAGTGATAATGGTCGATAGTTTGATGCTGCTTGGACTCCCTACATTCTACAGAGTGATAATGGTCGATTTTTCTGCTCCTGGGTCTCCCCACAATATACAGAATGATAATGATCGATAGTTTGCTGCTCCTGGGTCTCCCCACATTCTACAGAGTGATAATGGTCGATCGTTTGCTGCTACTCCCCACATTCTACAGAGTGATAATGGTCGATAGTTTGCTGCTGATACCCACATTCTACAGAGTGATAATGATCGATAGTTTGCTGCTGGGTCTCCCCACAATCTGCTGATGCTCCCCACATTCTACAGAGTGATAATGATCGATAGTTTGTTGCTGCTCTCCACATTCTACAGAGTGATAATGGTCGATAGTTTGCTGCTGATACCCACATTCTACAGGGTGATAATGGTCAATAGTTTGTCGCTGGACTCCCCACATTCTACAGAGTGATATTGGTCAATAGTTTGCCGCTGGACTTCCCACATTCTACAGAGTGATAATGGTCGATAGTTTGTTGCTGCTCTCCACATTCTACAGAGTGATAATGATCGATAGTTTGTTGCTGCTCTCCACATTCTACAGAGTGATAATGATCGATAGTTTGTTGCTGCTCTCCACATTCTACAGAGTGATAATAGTCGATAGTTTGCTGCTGGACTCCCCACATTCTACAGAGTGATAATGGTCGATAGTTTGCTGCTGCTCCCCACATTCTACAGAGTGATAATGGTCAATAGTTTGCCGTTGGACTCCCCACATTCTACAGAGTGATAATGGTCAATAGTTTGCTGCTGGACTCCCCACATTCTACAGAGTGATAATGATCGATAGTTTGCTGCTGGACTCCCCACATTCTACAGAGTGATAATGGTCGATAGTTTGCTGCTGCTCCCCACATTCTACAGAGTGATAATGGTCAATAGTTTGCCGCTGGACTCCCCACATTCTACAGAGTGATAATGGTCAATAGTTTGCTGCTGGACTCCCCACATTCTACAGAGTGATAATGATCGATAGTTTGCTGCTGGACTCACCACATTCTACAGAGTGATAATGGTCGATAGTTTGCTGCTGGACTCCCCACATTCTACAAAGTGATAATGGTCGATAGTTTGCTGCTGGACTCCCCACATTCTACAGAGTGATTATGGTCGATAGTTTGCTGCTACTCCCCACAATCTACAGAGTGATAATGATCGATAGTTTGCTGCTGGACTCCCCACATTCTACAGAGTGATAATTATCGATAGTTTGCCGCTGGACTCCCCACATTCTACAGAGTGATTATGGTCGATAGTTGCCGCTGGACTCCCCACATTCAACAGAGTGATAATGGTCGATAGTTTGCTGCTGCTCCCCACATTCTACAGAGTGATAATGGTCGATAGTTTGCTGCTACTCCCCACATTTTATAGAGTGATAATGATCGATAGTTTGCTGCTGATACCCACATTCTACATTAAATTTCGCGATAGAGTAATGGGCGCGGATATAGCAAAAATTAGAACCTCACGCAAATTTCCCGCTATACGGTATACAGAATTTGATATGTTGATGCAAATCATGGTAAAAAATACCTTGGCATCAAATTTCAAAGATCTTTTATTTAAGTAAGGGTTAAACTATGTATGGCTTAATTAAGATCATGTAAATGTTCCATTTGAGTTAATAAAACAGCGTATTTCAGACCAGTATTATCAGGGTTGGTTGCCATTAGTTGATATTAGCAAAAAGTTGTGTATATATAGTACATATAGAAAATAATAAGATGTTGGATAAGTGAACGCGACACAGGCCAAAATCAAGCGGCAATTCAGAAAAAAAAAACACAATGGACAACCGCCAGCAGCCTTCAACGAGGCCAGTAGGCGATACTCGCGGTTTTACAATTGGCCCATGGACTAAATAAAATGCATATATTTCAAAGCTTTTCCGGAAATAGTCACAGATAGACCCCCTTCTTAAACAAGGAACATAAAACATCAAAAAGACAAGTACAAACGAAAGCTTTGTCAAAGATTCCTGGCATATGTGGCGGGGTTAAACTAGTTTTTTTGGGGGGCCCAATCCCAAAATTTGCAATAAGCATGATAAGAGAGAAGGGAAGTTTTGATACAGTTTAGGCAGGAATTCCAATTAATTTTTGTAGGTGGTAGAAATTTTGGTCATTTTTTCAAGAAAAATTGTTTTACTATAAGTATATTTCTTGTATTAAAATATGACGGACTAACTACGAACAAGAGGCCAGATCAACTAAGGGACGGACCTACCGTAGTACAGACGGACCAACCGAGGACGAATCAACCTGAGGACGGGCCGGGAGACGGGCTCACCTGCGACCTTTCTTTTGAATAAAGATTTTGTGATATGTACATGTCATGTTTAATGGACAGGAATATTTTGAAATGATTGTTTTTCAGTGTTTATTAAAAATTTAATTTGAAAACGGTTTTCTATATCAAAATATGAAACTGACATAAAATCGCCAAGGCCTGACACTAGCTTTTTTAAAAAGCTAATTAATCTTGTATATTTATAAGATACAATAGGCGGCTCAGTATAAGAAAAATAATTAAGATGCATGGAATGAGATATTGAATATTAGGGTCCATAAATATGCATGTACTAGATATATTTATGAAGTCAAGTCCTCTTTTAATGTATGTTATTTTATAAAATGTCTAATTTGGCCTTCTTGGCTGTCAATTTGGGGAAACAGTTCATAGTAACAAAAAGAAAAGATGATGAGTGTACCTTCATATGACCTCAGTTGCATGAGATATAGTAACTACATTCCAAACGGATACTATCTAATTTAGAAATGGGTATTGAACAAAGTTAAAATAAGAATTAGAAACTGGTAGTTTTAGTTATACTTTGAGAGAAAATAGAATTTGAACTGTATTGAAAATGAATACCATTTTGTACTTGTCTGTCTAGTTTTTAGATTATTTTATTTACCAAAGTACTATTGTTCTTGGGCTAATATGAGAAAACTTACAAATTTTCTTTAAGGAAAATCTGTAAACCTAACAAGGAAATTCTGTAACTATTCAAAACATGCTTGGAAATTAAGAGCTGGTATTCTTAAGTAGATGTAATCGTATATGTAATATTCTCCGTTTTCTGTATTGTTTGTTCATTGTTATAACATGTATTTGCAAATAAAGTCATTTATTCATGAAAAATTTAGTTTATGGATCAATAAACCAAAAAAAAATATTTCAGTTAATTCTTAAGATATTTTTGACCCTTTTTTATTGGTTCTGAAAATTTATTGGAATCATGATTTTGGAACTTGAAATTACAGGGATATATTTGTGGATTTTTAAAGGAATATGTGCATATTTTCGGTTAAACTTGTTGTAATATAGAATATTGATACCCCCTCTCCCCCTCCCCACAAAGCCTCATAATGGCGATCATAATCCGGGAGGCCTCCACTTTTTCAACAACAAAAATCCGGAAATGAACAGAAACTCTCCTATGTTTTCTTTGTTTAGTTTTATTATCATGGTCAGCAAAGTGTTTTGTGCAACATTCAATCTTGGAATAATCATAAGATAAAGAAATACACCGCACAAAAATTTTAATTTGATTGTAAATATTTTCCCTGTTTTGCTAATTGTTATTTCTCCCTTCAACGAGAAAATTTACGCTTACAAAATGGTTACATGGAAGGATATAAAACCAAAATCAAAGCCTGATGCCTTGTCGATGATCTACTGCTCGTTAATGGTTCACTCTGCTTACATTTATGGAGAGGTGATCCTGGTTCCGTGGCTGAAAGAAGAATATCAAATTGGCACAGCAAAAATGTGCCTGTACCAGTTTTTGGCCTTTTATTTTTACTTGAATGTTATTGGCAATATTTACAAAATAGTGACAACAAATACATCAACAGCAGGGAAAATGTTACCAACTCTGCTCAGACCAGGTGTGTTTCAAGCTAGATCTTATAAGTCTTACCTTATTTTAATTGTACAAATGCACCTCTAAATCATGAAAACCAGATTTTTTTTCTCACAAAAACCTCGTTATGAAATGTGTTTTTTTTACTATAAAGCTCTTTTTGTTTTGTTTTAATATATGTCAGAGAAAGACCACAGGGACTTCCTCCCCTACATCAATATTTCTTAAGAGTCAATGTGCGGTATTTAAACATGTTTTTTTCGTACCGGACATTGACCCGTACAAAATATTTTTAGATGGGAGCAAGTCCCTGTTGAAAGACATTGCCTTTAAAGCTCATGTCATGCATGTAGATACATTGTACCAAAAAAATCCATTCCATTGATAACTTGGATCAATGGGACAAGATGATTTGGGGCAACGTGTTACTATTTCCCGCCGTTTTTGTGCATGCACAGACATTTCTTGGAAAACTTCTAAAATCTTAATGTTTCCTGCGACAGAAAGAATTTTCTCCATAGTACTTTGAGTCTAGTGCAGAATTTCTACATTTCAAAAACACCCAAATATATCTTCTTTTATTCCATCTCTGCCTCAAATTGGACTTTGTGTGGCAAATTTGCAAATTTTTTTAAAACTGTGGTATCTTCAATTAGGGGTAAATACATTGTACATTTTGTAAATGTTTCAATTTAATTCGGTGCGTCCTTATAAACATGATATACTCTATTTGTCCTGATAATATGCCATTTGACATGTTTGAGCTGTACATATACTAAGATTTTCTTTAAAAAGGTTCAAACTGTCCTGATGACCCTTAAAGCTTACACAACATGCACAATGAACATGTATATTGTATACATGTGTACAAATGTACATGCCCTAAAATTCAACAGTAAACACAACTACATGAATTACAGACAGACAAAAAGAAAACTTTAAAGTTTTATAATATTATTCAAGATTTAAAGTTATATGTTTTCGGGCTGGAGATATTGTTTATTCAGATTAAAAGTTTTATATTTTCAGATCTTTTCAGGTTGTAGATATTGTATATTAAGATTTGAAGTTTTATATTTTCAGATCTTTTCAGGTTGTAGATATTGTATATTAAGATTTGAAGTTTTATATTTTCAGGCTGGAGATATTGTTATGGTTGTGAAGCTAACTCACCTCCAAGATCCTTTCACTGTATCATATGCAAGAAATGTATCCTGAAGAGAGACCATCATTGTATGTTCACCAGTCAGTGTGTTGGTCACTTTAACTTCCGTTATTACTTCTGGCTGCTGTTCTATGGCATGTGTGGAACTGTTTTATGCATGTCCATGAGTCTACCCTATGTTTATCAGCTCCTTGGGGGATTTTCATCATGGTGGAACATATTGTACTTTTTCTTACCCCTATTTTGTTGCATGTTTCAGATCATTCCGTTTTGGACTGCTGTTACCACATTTTTGACCCTGATGTCTACCATTTTCACATTTGCTTTTTTGGGTCTGTTTATATGGCACTGTAGTCATGTGTATAGAGGAACGACAACCTATGAAAGTCACCGTCAGTTGAGAGAGTTTGATTTAGGACCAAAGGAGAACATTGTACAATTCTTTGGAAGAAGATGGTATTTAACATGGATCTGTCCTTGGATAGATTCTCCTTTACCAAGTGATGGATTTGAATTTAAAACCAATATACAGATTCTAGATTCCAAAAACCAATAGCTTTACTGTTTTCTCATTAGAATTTGATAGTTTTCTATGCTGATTAGGCCATAATAAAATAATTCCTAGATTCTCATCCAAATTTCTTGAAATATGGGTCAAGTGGTGATTTTTTATCCATTTCGATTAAATATTCAGCCATTTTACAGAAAATTAGCCGGTATTTAACAAAAATAAAAATAATTTTTTTAGGGGCTGAAAAAAATGGGGCAGGAGGGAATGAAATTCTAGGAATTTTTTTAATCTTGGCTTGATTGTAATTGCTTGTTTTATAAGCATGCTTGTATAGTTCTACTATAGTCAGTAGGTTGTATTATATTAGGGCCCTGTATTAAGGATGAGAAAGCCCTATAGTTTGTATTATATTAGGGCCCTGTATTAAGGATGAGAAAGCCCTATAGTTTGTAGGTTGTATTATATTAGGGCCCTGTATTAAGGATGAGGAAGCCCTATGTTTGCACTTTGTCTGTCCATCCACAATTTTTGTCTACTCTATAACTCAAAAAACTACATGTCTAAGGAGTTCACATCTGATATTCTACATGATGTAGGACCATTCAAGGATGGGCACATTAAACATGTTAAAATTTTATGTTCATGTACACGATGTAAATCGGTCAAATATATTACTGAAAATTTTGGTTACATGTATTTTGATGAAGGGGCTCTTCCTGGTCATGACTTTGTCAGTATTCTAGTATTTTTCTGTTTACAATTGCTGTATTTTTATTATTTTTTTTTACTTTTATAAATTTGCATTGTGCTTCATGTGCTTAGTATTTTTTATACTCTGCCACATGAATACCCTCTGTTTGATAGGTGTCTGTTTGTTCATCCCCTGAAGGTTTTCGTATGATAACTTGAAAAAAATGTTAAGGGATTTAAATATTATTTTACAAAGCTGTTTTAAAAGTACAATAACATAAAGGTCAAGTTTAATTTTTAGCATGATCTGAAAAGAACTTTTTGAAACAGGCTAGGTCCCTTTGAAGAATGAAATTTAATTAATTTCTGAGTTTTCGGATGATAACTTGATACAGCTCTTGTTGAGGGATTTGAATTATATTTTATACAGCTGTAAAGTACAGTCTTTTTTGTGTTAAGCCTTTTCAAATATTTAAATATCCTTTATATCTGAAAATTTTGATAATAGTGTCTGAAATTTTCTGGTGTAAGAAGAACATCTCATCAATTGTTTGTTACTGTTTTATGACATTCTTTTTCAATCATCTTGTCATTTAATGTCGCATTAGTTCCCCTATTTTGTAAGTATGCCGTGTGTACTCTATTTGTATTTCTTAACGTGTGTAGTACATGTACATGTTGTATGATTCTTTACACTTTTATATTTTTCTGTTTTTTACTTAGAACAAATGAATATTACATGTTTTCCTACTATATATAATTACTAACAATGACATGCAACCTACACCTTCTTTTATGCATTTGTAAACTTTAAATGTAAATATTGGAATTTAAAGACGCAAGCTTGCCTTATATGCAGTCGTTGAATTTTTACTATCTTGGCGGGGTTAATCAGTCTACATGTAGAATTCTGGCCTTTCGTCTCACTATTTTCTAACTAATTGATCTAAGATATAACATTTATATTTGTATTTTGACTATTTGAATGAATTATTATTATACATTAATTACACACATACATGATGTACATGAGGTATATGGTACATGTATTTGGATATTCTATCACATGACCATGAAATTTTCATGCAGAGTGCATTATCTTACACAGAAAAAATGTATGAATCGTTGATATTAATAAAAGAAAACTAATCTCACATTGTGGTAAATGATTTTCTGAAACAGAATGAAGTGAAAGTTGAGTTGGTTTTTTTTAAGAAACAGCTGCAGAATTAAAAAATCAGTTAAAAATTACGAGAATCATATTTATACAATTTTGTCAAAATTAACTGGATCTTTATTTTGTTTCCTTATTTTTTTACTCTGCTTTTGATTTGATGTTAGCTTGAACTTTTGACCTTCCCAGGTTAGGGGAATGTCCATATTAGTACTCATTTTCAGTTATGTATTAATATATACCAGTACATGTATAATTATAATACTTTTTTATATTTTTTTTGTGTTGTGATTTTTATATGTTTATAAGTGACACATGTAATGATTAAATGAGTCAAAGACTGAAACATTTTCTTTTTCTGAAATCTTTATAGAGAAGGTTAAAATGGACTAGGAACAGATATAGGTTGAAACAAGGTTATGGTTTATTAAAGATGACTGGTTACACCTTGACATAACAAAATATAAATGTTTTATGATTGAAACACCCTGATGAGTGAAAGAAGGGGGCGGTTTTATTAGAGCCGAACAGCATTTGTACTTCATTTTTAGCTTACCTGGACCCAGGTGAGCTATTACCATCACTTGGCGTCCGTCGTCTTCTGTCGTCGTCGTCGTCGTTGTCGTATGTTAACAATTTTTCAAAAATCTTCTCCTCTGAAACTGCCTAACAGAATTTAATGAAACTTGGTATGAATGATCCTAAGGGAATCCTGCACCAAACTTGTGTTTTGATTTTTGATCTGTTAAAAAACATGTCCGCCGTTACTAAAAATAGACTAGGGGGGTCAGACTACTGTTTTTGGCTTATAAATCAAAAAGTATAAAAGATAGAGGAAATCTGAGGCCACGTTACTGATTCAGCATCAAAAGCTCTACAAAAGTCTCCATTTGGTCAAAGTTGTCAGATGACCCCTTATAGGGGTTACGGCCCCTTAAAGGTGAAAAATAGCATTTTTTCATGTTTTTGGCCTACAGAATGAAAACTATTGCAGATAGAGATTAGCTGTTGCTTGCTTAAATGTTCAGCTCATTTAGCTCTACAAAAGTTTCCATAGGGTCGAAGTTGTCAGATGACCCCTTATAGGGGTTATGGCCCCTTATAGGTGAAAAATGGTGTTTTTGGCCTATAGAATGAAAACTATTGCAGGTAGAGAAAAGCTGTTGCTTGCTTAAATGTTCAGCTCATTTAGCTCTACAAAAGTATAGGGTCAACATCAAGACCAGGTTAGCGATTCAGGCTCCTGGGAGCCTCTTGTTTTAAGTAAGACCTGAGTTTCACTCTAATTTTTTGTTTTTGTTTGTTTATAAAAAAGACGCTCAAGTATTTTAATTATTAGCATGTCTGGTCAAAAATGTCATGTGAGCTATTCCCATCCATCTAATGTTGTCTGTAATCCTCATGTTCAATGTATTGCCCTTTTTCTAGAATTGTTATTTTTGTTGCACTTATTTAAGCATTAAGCTTTTCATCTGAGAAACTATGTCAACATGTATGTGTCAATTTTTAGCAATTTGATATGTATGTTGTTATGCACATCAATTTATACTTGGACCTTATGTTTTTTAAATTATTCCCCTTCAAATGCCAGCATTGACAAGTTTCACTTTATACCCCAATTTAGTAAAAGATAGAGAACAACTTTTAATAACATCATTTAAAAGTCAATTAAGGTCTTTAAGAAGCTCCATTGGAAAGAAGTTGTCAGATGACCCCCATATATTATGTCCCCTTATATTTTTATACCCCACGCAACGAAGTTGCGAAGGGTATAATGTTTTTGACTGGTCCGTCCGTCCGTCCGTCCGTCCGTCCGTCAGTCCGTCCGTCCGTCCGTCCGTCCGTCCGTCAGTCTGTGATCAAAGTTTGTAATCGCAACTCCTCTTAAACTACTGAACAGAATTAAATGAAACTTGGTATGCAAGAAGAACACCATATGTAGTTGTGCATATTACCGGGAATTTTTGATTCGCAAATTTTTGTGGGAGTTATGGCCCTTTGGACTTAGAAATTTGCAGAAAATCATGATTACAGTTTGTAATCGCAACTCCTCTTAAACTACTGAACAGAATTAAATGAAACTTGATATGCAAGAAGAACACCATATGTAGTTGTGCATATTACCGGGAATTTTTGATTCACAAATTTTTGTGGGAGTTATAGCCCTTTGGACTTAGAAATTTGCAGAAAATCATGATTACAGTTTGTAATCGCAACTCCTCTTAAACTACTGAACAGAATTTAACGAAACTTGGTATGCGAGAAGAACACCATATGTAGTTGTGCATATTACCGGGAATTTTTGATTCGCAAATTTTTGTGGGAGTTATGGCCCTTTGGACTTAGAAATTTGCAGAAAATCATGACTACAGTTTGTAATCGCAACTCCTCTTAAACTACTGAACAGAATTTAACGAAACTTGGTATGCGAGAAGAACACCATATGTAGTTGTGCATATTACCGGGAATTTTTGATTCGCAAATTTTTGTGGGAGTTATGGCCCTTTGGACTTAGAAATTTGCAGAAAATCATGATTACAGTTTGTAATCGCAACTCCTCTTAAACTACTAAACAGAATTTAACGAAACTTGGTATGCGAGAAGAACACCATATGTAGTTGTGCATTTTATCTGGAATTTTTGATTCGCAAATTGTTGTTGGAGTTATGGACCTTTGGACTTAGAAATTTGCAGAAAATCATGATTACAGTTTGTGATCGCAACTCCTCTGAAACTACTGAAAAGAATTAAACAAAACATAGTTTGCAAGAAACATAACATATGTAACTACTGTGTATGTTATATCATATTTTTAATTCGCAAAAAGTTTACGAGCTCCAGGTTAATTTATATAGGCAAATAGCAGAACGCGTGGGGTATGTGAGCGTGCTCACTAAGGTTCTTTCATTGTTAAACAGTTTATTTGCCTTAAAGAATGAATACCATAGCAAAAACCGCATGAGGTTGAAACTTCAAATGTCAAAAATGGTGTGTTTTCAGTTTAACCATCTGCTTGATTTAACATTCCGTTCATTAAACTTTTCCAGTCAATGCCCCATTGGATGATGTCTTCATTCAAGATTGCACAAACAATGGCTGTCAGCCAAACAACATGGCCATGCAGTGTTTCAGAACAGGGTCTTAATAATATTGGTCTTGACTAATAGGTAAAAAAGTACATGAGATATGGGTGAATTGCAACCTCCTTGGGCTTCTATTGAACGATCTACAAAGTTTTCTATTGATTTGAAGTTATCAGAAGACCCCTTATTAGCTCACCTGGACCGAAGGTCCATGTGAGCTATTACCATCACTTGGCGTCCGTCGTCGTCGTCGTCTGTCGTCGTCGTCGTCGTCGTCTGTCGTCGTCGTCTGTCGTCGTCGTCTGTTAACAATTTTTCAAAAATCTTCTCCTCTGAAACTACCAAACAGAATTTAATGAAACTTGGTATGAATGATCCTTAGGGTGTCCTGCACCAAACTTATGTTTTGATTTTTAATCCGTTAAAAAACATGGCCGCCGTTACTAAAAATAGACTAGGGGGGTCAGACTACTGTTTTTGGCTTATATATCAAAAAGTATAAGAGATAGAGGAAATCTGAGGCCACGCTACTGATTCAGCATCAAAAGTTCTACTATAGTCTCCATTTGGTCAAAGTTGTCAGATGACCCCTTATAGGGGTTACGGCCCCTTAAAGGTGAAAAATAGCATTTTTTCATGTTTTTGGCCTACAGAATGAAAACTATTGCAGATAGAGATTAGCTGTTGCTTGCTTAAATGTTCAGCTCATTTAACTCTACAAAAGTCTCCATAGGGTCGAAGTTGTCAGATGACCCCTTATAGGGGTTACGGCCCCTTAAAGTTGAAAAATAGCCATTTTTCATGTTTTTGGCCTACAGAATGAAAACTATTGCAGATAGAGATTAGCTGTTGCTTGCTTAAATGTTTAGCTCATTTAGCTCTACGAAAGTCTCCATAGGATCGAAGTTGTCAGATAACCCCTTATAGGGGTTACGGCCCCTGAAAAATGGCATTTTTTCATGTTTTTGGCCTACAGAATGAAAACTATTGCACATAGAGATTAGCTGTTGCTTGCTTAAATGTTCAGCTCATTGAGCTCTACAAAATTCTCCATAGGGTCGAAGTTGGCAGATGACCCCTTATAGGGGTTACGGCCCCTGAAAAATAGCGATTTTTCATGTTTTTGGCCTACAGAATGAAAACTATTGCAGATAGAGATTAGCTATTGCTTGCTTAAATGTTCAGCTCATTTAGCTTTACAAAATTCTCCATAGGGTTGAAGTTGTCAGATGATCCCTTATAGGGGTTACGGCCCTAGAAAAATAGCCATTTTTCATGTTTTTGGCCTACAGAATGAAAACTATTGCAGATAGAGATTAGCTGTTGCTTGCTTAAATGTTCAGCTCATTTAGCTCTACAAAAGTCTTCATAGGGTCGAAGTTGTCAGATGACTCCTTATAGGGGTTATGGCCCCTTATAGGTGAAAAATGGTGTTTTTGGCCTATAGAATGAAAACTATTGCAGGTAGAGAAAAGCTGTTGCTTGCTTAAATGTTCAGCTCATTTAGCTCTACAAAAGTATAGGGTCAACATCAAGACCAGGTGAGCGATTCAGGCTCCTGGGAGCCTCTTGTTAAAGTAACAGACATTTAAAGATCAAAAAAGTATTTTTATTACACCCTAATCTGAGGATCAGTTGAGCTATTTTTTCTTGAGGATTAGTTCTGAAACCAATAAAGGAACTGCTGATTATGGTTTATTGGGGCTAATACTGAGTAGAAGGCAGAAAGGTAATGTTTGCTTAAGGTAAGTGGTCAGCTTAAGAAGCTCTACACAATGTTTTAGCTTATTGAACAAATTTCACCTTTGGAGTTAGAGAAAATAAAAATGACAACAAAGTTCCAGACAATAAATATTGCTACGCCTGACGCATGTTTTGTCTATTCAAGACTCATCAGAGGTGCTCTACCAAAAATATTGAATATGCCAAACACTATATGATTATATATGAAGGGAAAAGCTATTGCTTGCTTTATAAGCGTTAAGTGTTCAGCTCAAGAATTTCTTCAAAATATCATCTCTTTGGGTCAAAGTTGTCAAAAATCCCCGTTTTAGGGGTTATGGTCCTTTTAACAAAGGTCAGAGATTGTGATTTTTGGTCATATGAAAACAAAGATAAAATAAACCTGTCGCTTGAATAAACGTTAAGCTTTTATAAAGATTTTTATGGGGTCGAAGTTGCCTGTTTTTGTGCTAACAGCATGGGAATTATTACAGATAGAAAAAATCCTTTGTAAAATTTTCAACTATGCATGATGCAGCATCATAGACTGAAAACTATTTCAGATTGTCGCTTCAAGTATCTACCAAGTGCTGTAAAAGTCCTTTTCATTACAAGATTTTACTTATCACTGAAGATGCTCACGGGGGCCTCTTAATATGGTATCCTTGTCAAGTTTGTGTGGTATTTTATGCCTGCCGAACAACCAATATATGACATTGTGGCCAGACAAATCTGAGATTCTAGTCTGAGACTAAGAGATGCTGAAAATCTGAAGCAACCTTTCTTTGACATTATTTTAAGACCTCTTATAGACTTCTTATATATAGGAGGTACTTTTCACCGACTTTAACATTCTTTATCTCTAAAGCCAGAAAAGAGATAACTTTGAAACATATACAGTATATATTAATCTTTGGGTATGTTCTGTCCAAATTGATATGAGTAATACGTTATTACATGTTATGTTATGTGAGAACTTTTACATGTAAATGCCAGGTGAGCGATAAGCCTCTCGTTCCATCTTTTGCCTTTTAGAAGGAAAACTGTTACAGATTAGGGAAACAACCGGTTAATATAAAAATCTCTAATGGACCAAATATGTCAGGTGCCTCTTATAGGATTCATTACTCTTTAAAGGTCGGAAAAAGCGTTTTGCCTTCTTTGCTGTTAAATTGAGCTAAAGTTAGTAATGGTGTTCTATAGATTGTCTTTCACTAAACTATTGTTCATGTAGTTACACGCCAACAAACGTAGCTGTTAAAAAATATAGAGAAAATAATCACATTAAAAGGATTATAACACAAGAACTGTGGGTCAGTAACCTGCCCAAGGTCGGCGGTTTCATCCACCATTAAGACTGACCGCCTATGGCCCAGGGTGCCGTTACGTAAGCCCATTTAGTTTGCATGGGATATAGAGCACGTTAATTAGCAATCGTTTTACGAAACGACACCCTGGGTGCGTCGAAGAGGGCGTCAAACACACGCATATATACAAGCACATAAACTGTAGCGGCTTGAACATGATGATCTTAGGATCTTTAGAATCAAAATCTGTTACAGTACAAAAAGTTTCTAATTGAGTCAAAGCTGTCAAATGGACCCTTGAAGGGGTGGTCAAATCATGTCTCTTCATGCTTTTGCTTGATTAAATGCGAACTTTTGCAAAGAGGTATTAATATGTTATTCGAATAAAAGGACAAAAATGGATCGGTCAACACAAAGAGATAACAACAACACAAGTGAAATTGCTAGACATCATGTGTTCGTTGGCAAATACTAGTATTGGATTTCAATCTCTCAGATGAGTACAGATGTTACATCTGTACTCATCTGATTGTTGGTTTGTCATCCTTAACCGAATTAAATGTTATCAAGGCTTCGTGTGTGTTTGCTTAACCTCCCGGAGCACCTGAATTTACTCTCGTTACGACTTGGGTTTGTGTTGATTTTTGCTGTAACAGTTGAACCTTAAAATTTATAAACTCGTGTTACCACCAAACTAGCTGCACCTTGCTTAGATTTTCAGTCCAGGAAGCTCTACAGGTCTACATTGGTTATACACTGTCAGATACTATTAATCCCCTTTCAGGAGTTTTGCATGTAAAAAGGTCAAAATTCGTGTTCTTTTTAACAGAGAAAAGATGCTGCTCGCTGAAACCTTCAGTTTCTTAGGCTCTTCAAAAGTCTCTATTTTGTCAAAGTTGTCTTGAAATTTTCCGATGAAAAGAAAAATAACATTCAAACTAAAAACACGTATGTCACGGTTTTATTTTTGGTGTTAGTTCAAAACCCCATTAGAAAATGCTCAGTGGCTTTATGGGGTCCACTCCGGCTTTCCATATTAATGATATCAACATATCCTTTTTTTTATATGAATACAAATACTTACTGTAAAAATCGGAGGTCTATGCGTCGTACTGTCGAGAAAGTCAGAGCCTTTGCGAAATTAACAGACAGTTCTAATGACTGTGACTATATGTGCTATTTAGTATGAATAGAAAAGCGAACATGAACACAGGGTTAAATCAAGAAATTCGAGAAATTCTGCATTTTCAGGTCTTATATGATCTTTTATCCCAATTAAATCAAAATACAGTACAATGTATATTAAAAAATGATAATGAATGTCCCATTATAAACATATCTGACTGACTTATGTAAAGGTCTCTAACAAAGAGGAAATTTAAACAAATGAATTGATATGTAAAAATAACTGTCAATAAATGATGTAATGTTTTCTTTCAATAATCCATAAACCATGAACAAATAAGTTTTGCCCAGCTGTGACACAAAGCTAGCTTATAACTGAAATTGAATGTAGCTGGCATAATTCCATCTTTGTGTGCTGTGGAGTATTTTTAGAATTCTTTGTTTTACGTAGTTTTTACAATTTGTATGGTAGTTGCAAAAGTTGATTTGATATGTTTGGTTTATCTATGTAAAAATTGAATACAATTGGACAATGTTTTTGCGATTCGTATATATACTTAGTCAACAAAATTGATTCATTAATCATTGATAAGAAAAAGGAAAAAGTCAGTCATGGCTGAAGTGGAAAGTACTAGAGTGGTAAGTCAGTAAGCATGCCACAGTTTGTATATTAGAATAAACATGCAGGTCTACATGGTAATAAAATAAACAGGTCTATGGGATTTTTTTGTACATTAGAAGAAACAGGTATAAGGGATCATTAATAATATTGGTTATAAACAATAAGTCAAATGTATAATGAATTAAAATGCAACTAGAAAGCAGTTTGACATTAGTTTGTTAACTGGGATTATCAATCTCATATATCCAAGAACATAAGACAAAACAAGCGGCAAATACCTACCAGAGAAGTTGAAGATCGCAAGCTATTAAAGTATACTGTGTTGAATATATACTTTAGACAGGGTGCCGGTTCAAAAAAAAATCGTGTATATTATGATGAAATTCTATTCTTATAAAATGTCAAGCAATTTTGAGCACAAGATGTGCCTCGATGTGTCACAAAGAAAACAAACTTTTTTATATACATGTAGGGATTTTTTTAAAAGAAATTGCTTGTGGGAAGCCGTTGCTTGCAAAACTTTCTTTCGAACTTTGGGGATATAATGAGCCCTTCCGTCTTCATAATTTGATCGACCTGTAATCCAGTATTTGCTCAAAGACCCCATCGTATATATTGGCTATGGTTTGTTGAATACAGTAAATAGGGCGATCCAGACTACTTGGTGATTATTTTTTATTACTACTCTTAGTAACATTTTCTTTGTAAGCTTAGATAGCTCACTAAACTGCAATTCTATTCTAATAAGTCTTCCTGATTAAGCCAAATCATCAAAGACCATGACGTTATAGCGAAGCTAAAATCTAATATTAATTTTATAGATTCTACAGGTGTATGGTCAAATATAATGTTTTCATTTATTCATATAAATGTTTGTTTTAAGTTATCTGCAAGGGATTTGTACCTCCTTCTGCCTTTTAATTGCCTCTGTTCATCGTTCCGAATATTATGCAATGCTGACTTTCTTTTCTCTGTATATTTTAAAGCTTCCAATTGTAGGAACACACTTCTATCCGAAGTTATTAAAGTGAATATCCGTCACCAACAAATGAATAAATATACTCCACATAGAAGTGACTTAAACAGAAAATTATAAAAATTAAGAGTTTATCTAATATTCTAGAAAATGAATTGAACATAAGTTCCATTAATACTGACAGATGTGCAACAGAACAGTCAATGAGACCCATGCATGCATGTGCTACAGTGATATAACCCATTCATGAATGAACAACACTGGTGTGACCCATTCATGAATGAACAACAGTGGTGTGACCCATGCATGCATCGGCTACAGCGGTGTGACCCATGCATGCATGGGCTACAGTGGTGTAACCCATTCATGAATGGATAACAGTGTTGTAACTCATGCATGTATGGGCTACAATGGTGTGACCCATTCATGAATGGGTTACACCACTGTAGCCATGCATGCATGCATGGGTTACACCGATGTAGCTCTGATGTTTAACTGAACATCTTTTGCATTGCGAAATAAATTATAAAATGTGGTTGTTTTTTAATATCCATAAATATTGATTGATTATGGGACCAACCCTTTCAACTTGAAAAGGGGGCTTGGTTTTCCATTTAAAAAATTTTTGAATCTGATTTTGATGAGAAAAATACTTCGGTAGCAGAAGTTAAGAAAAAATTCTTCAGAAGGATTTTTGTCATATAAAATTGAGCTAATGTTTGAAAAAAAATTCTGCAACACAATAAATCTTATTACATGTGGAAAAATATACCAAGCCCACCCTTCAAGTAAGAGGCTGTAAATTATTTTGTCTCAATTCTTCTAATTGATAAAAATGACAGAGTTCACAAACATGACAAAAGCATGTTAATTACTTGGTAATTAATTTTATCTCCACAAATTTGCATCCAATTGATAAGCCCACGCAGAGTGAAAAGACCCTACACCCCATATCTCTTGTATTCAATAAGACATAAGAAGTTCAGTACACAAAGGCAAATACTGTTAGTACATAAAAAAAATGTACATGTAACTTTTCTGAAACCGTTATGAAGTTTTGTATAGGGTAGACGAATAAGTGTATGCGATGCAACCAACATTAAGAATCAGCAATTTTAAAAATCACAATGGAAAACAGCCAGCAGTCTTCAACATGACTAGAGCAATATTTAACAAATATAGGTAACATTAGCATGTTTGTTGTATGTTTGTTTGCATGTTTAAATATGAATATGTTTTTAGATAACTTGTTTTTCACTAGTCAGAAGAAAATGTTGCATTCAAATTTAAAACCATAAACTAAGACCAGACAGGAAGATACATAATACAACCCACTGAAACTGGAAAGATGAATGATGGATCTCCTATTTAGTATAAGAACGCTGACAAGCGAAGAAAAAATCAGTTGACAGAATTACTACAACATAAAGAACACACAACATAACATGCATGCACCATTGTAATAGTGATACACGTCAAACAAATGGACAGCTGTCAACAGGACTGATGTCAAACAATTTGAAAACACACAAACAAATTCTTTAAAAATCCATAGAATCCATTGAATATGACCATAAAAATAGGGAAGTGAATAAAACATTTATTATTTTTAAAAAACATATGCATACATATACATTTTATTCATGCACCATTAAGTATGAAAACTTTTTTATGTTTGAAAACCAGAAACTTCACGACTGAAGTGTCTTAACTTTGACAAAAAGGTAATCTTGATGTTTTTCATATTTTGAACAAATGACACAGACAAGAAAGTGCAGTTCGTCTTCTGTTATACATGTATAGTTAAGATTTAATGTACACATTATCCACAGTCTTTGTTCAGCAGGAATTTGTTTGATAAGCATCCTTAATCTTAATTCTCTTCTCTTGACGGAAAAGTCAAACATCTCATTCATGTCATTCTTGAGATTGATCTTTGATGTCAGTATAAGCATTGGTTCAGTTGGACATTCTGTTTTACATTATTTGTATACATGTACTAATCCATTACTGCATGGTTATCTTCTTCAGCTAATATATGGTTCAATCTCACAGAGGCACGTGTTTACTTAAAATGCAGGTAACCCCAATGCACCAAATGTACAAATACTATTTCAGAAATATTCACAAAATTTTACATGTGTATGTTGCAAAATATTACACTTTCATATGGTATATAGACATTCATTCATTTGGTGGTTGTCTGTCAACTTGTGCTAATCATCATCAGACAGCTGTGTCTTGTTCTGTATCACAATAAATGGACTTCTTTGCTGCCTTAATATATGTTTCATATTGTTCGCAAAATGTTTTCATTTATTTTATTCAGGGTTCCACAAACTGACACATCTTTCTTCAAAGGAGTCTGTAAATAACATAGGGTGTGTCTCTTGTTCTTTGCCGTGCATTTTCTGCATTCAACTAAATCAACAGGAATTTTGTTGTTATTTATTTCCAAATCTGTAAAAATATAAAAGCTTTGTTTTAGAAAATAGCTGGCAGACATCATATGTAATTGATTCAGTTATAATTTAGAAATCAAAAACAAAACAATGAAAAGGAGTTTAAAATTAAAAACTTGCAAGGAATGGATATGCATGCATCTGTTCATGTGACATGCACAGATGCCCCCATGATGGGCCCCATACAGAAAGTAGGAGTCTGACTGGTCTAAAAGTCGCTAAGAACATTACACATATTCTCATTCCATTATGTTACTGAACATTTCAAATCATATCCATGCATGTACAGTTTCTGAGGAAAGCTTGAACATTTTTATATTGGCCTGGTTCCAAACAGGATGCAGATGCCTGTCAGGTCCGAAAGTTGTTTAGAACATATAGTTTGTCATACTGTACTACCCTTACAAATTTCAAATCATTCTAATGTACAAGTTCTGCAAAAAGCTTGACAGGATTTCATATTGACACACAGACACGAGTTAAAATTAATGCAACCCCCTTCTCTCGCATGACTGATGTTCGGGTGTTGCTTATTCTAAACATTATGCTTTAAAAACATGTTATACATGTTATATTGGCCTGGGGAAAATTTCATGAAGGCCTATAGCTATTATTTTTCCGACTTTTGATTCATATGAAAGCTTTCTAGGTACGTATTAAAAACGAAAGAATATGGAATATGTGCCAAAAAGACACGAGCCACATATTGAAATGATTTAAATAAATGTACAAAAGCAAAATTTCACTGCGTGTGAAGCGCTTTTACTACTAGTTACTTGAATTTCACCAATAGATCAGTCATGTAGATATTATGTAAAGAAGTAAGAAATGTTGCTTATAAAATGATTAATACTACAAATATTTTTGTGATTTTTTTTAGAATAAGGTAAGGTTGACAAGTTACATGTAGATAAACAGAAGATGTACTTAATGGTTTACTAAATGAAATTAACAAGACCAATAGGTGTCTGGCCTGCCTCATACTGCAAAAACGTTAAACCATGCATGTATGTTTATATAGGTCCAATTTCAAAATCGGACTATACATAAAAAGTTTAATTTTTGCCCATATTGGGGCCCCTTATTCTACAAAAAGGGGAGACCTAAAAATGCATGCCAATCCATCATGTAATGGTAAGGAACATTATAGTAAAATTTTAAAGCAATAAGTCAACCTGAACTTAAGTTATTGTGGAAAACAAATAAAAGTTCCATTATCAGTTTTGTTTAGCCCCATTTCTGAATGAAAATAGATTGGACTCCCAAAATTGGCCCAATCTTTCCTTTTATTGTTAGAAACAGAACTGTAAAGTTTCATAGCATTTGGTCAACCAGAACAAAAGTTATCGTGGAAACAAATAAAAAAATCTCATTTTTGGCCCCTTTAGGCTCCTTAACTTCTAAACAGAATTATAGAATGAACCCAAAAAGGGAGGTGCACATCTTAAATATCGGTTAATATTGGTTAAAATTTCAGAAAGATCTAGTGTTTGGATTTTGAGATTCAGATTTCACAAGACACACACCCAAAAGTGCAACGAACAGATGGACTGACGAAGTGACCTGACTCCGAATCTGCTTTCGTCTTCACGACGCAGGTCAAAACTTATAACCTTTTAACTTTCTGTGATAGTTTTATCATGCAGCCAATACATTAAATCTTCTTCATGTTTCAGGAGAGGAGTTTTTGATTAATACGAAACAAATAACAACAGTCAAAAATATAAAAGAGTTTTAATTCGGCTTTAAAATATGTTACTGTGCCAATGAAAATTTTTTTAAAATTATATATACATGTACCGGTATTTATTTTTTCATCTCAAATTATAAAAAAAAATAAAGAAGGAATGCGTCCCTAGGACACAGATGGGCCTTGTTATTTCTTAGGGCCCCAAACAAGGAAGTAGAACTTCAACAGGTTTGACCCATTCGCACCAATTCTCATATCAACCCAATCTTAAATAAGTCAGTCAGTCCTACCAAATTTCAAATCATTCTCATATGGTAATTCTGATAAAAGATTGATGTAATTTCATATACATATACGTACAGTCGGATAGGAGTAAAACTATATGCCACCAGCATGGCGTTGAGGGAGCATTAAAATAATGCAGGGGACATAGATCTATAACTTGACTTTTTCTGCAAAATCTTTTTCTTAACTTGAAATAGTAAGCTATAGATGCTTAAAACAAATTAACATATAAAATAATGACATCATTAGCAAGCCACAGTCACAGCTAGTGACCTGAATATAATTTTTTTCTTTGCCTTTATCATAAATGATATAAAAATAACTGACTGTACCTTTTCTTCACAGGCTTCGATCTTCACACTTATTCTTTTCATGTTTTCTTATTTTGTATATAAATTCAAAAAAATAGAAAAATAAAAACTCCACTTAATACATATAAGGTTCTGAGTACAAAAATATTATCAAGATTTTTTTCTTACCAATTTTCTGTGTTATCCTTTTTTATATGCATCTTCTTTACTAAGATCATGGAAGCAATATTACTTCCATGCTAAGATCAATGTGAAAAATTTCATCAAACACCATGACAAATAAACCTGCAGGCAATCATATCTACCCCTATTTAGATAAGGATCATATGATTCCAACTGTGAGGTTTGGTTCTAATCACAATGGGGACATGATAAAAATTAAAGGACTTAATTAGATGAACAAGAATGGATTTATTCATAAATATTTTATCTTACAAGAGAAAAGAAAAAAATGTTTGCTTAGCCAATTAACAGATAATGAATGATTAACAGTAGTAGCATAACATTCACAAGTAGTGGGGTACCAGCCTATTCATTTACTGAAAGAGAATTGTAAAAGAAGGATGACCATAACATATTCTGTAAGTATTATATGTATATTTTAAGGATTATAAACATTAATATTATTCTTGGTAATGAAATAGAATTATGTTTATTTTCATTTTCAATTTTGAACACTTTTACAATATTATTTCATTAATTTCCACGCTTATTAGTAATTTTAACAAGTTTAATATAAATGAACAAATACCAATTTTCACATTAACACATTATGAAATGTTAAAAGTTAAAATCTGTTCATTTTTGGCAGGATTTCAAGAAGTGAAAAATCTTAGTTATAAAATGGTGAATTTCGGGAGGGCGGCGGTTGGGCAGTGGAGAAATTTTTGTAACAGTTTTCTCAGCAACAGTCACTTGATATTTGGTATACAGCACCAGGGTGGGGTCACATAATGTGGGATTCGATTTCAGGTCTGTCGCTCACCTACTTCCTGTTAAACGAAATCAGGCCATTTTTGACTTATACATGTACAGACTTTTCTTAATAAAGGTAGCCTAGTGGTTTTAAACAAGAGTTAACACTAAAGTATGTCTCGCCTGCCGGCACCATCAGAAACAATTATTCTTTCTTACTAGATCAAAAGATGTTTATAGAACCTAAACATTGCAAATATATGCAATAAAAATAATCAAAGTCACTCAATCGGAAAATCAAGGTCAAGGTCAAAAGATGAGGATGTAACTGTGCTAAGCTACTACTGGGACATATGCATACCAAGTTTCATCAACCTAGGACCTATAGTTCTTGAGATATGGAGTTGCTCGCAAAACTTTTCCATTGCTATTATATGTATTGAAAATTGTCAAAGTCACTCAACCGAAAAATCAAGGTCAAGGTCAAAAGATGGGGATGCAACTGTGCTAAGCTACTACTGGGGCATATGCATACCAAGTTTCATCAACCTAGGACTTATAGTTCTTGAGATATGGAGGTGCTCGCAAAACTTTTCCATTGCTATTATATGTATTGAAAATTGTCAAAGTCACTCAACTAGAAAATCAAGGTCAAGGTCAAAAGATGGGGATGCAACTGTGCTAAGGTACTTCTGGGGCATATGCATACCAAGTTTCATCAACCCAGGACCTATACTTCTTGAGATATGGAGGTGCTCATAAAACTTTTCCAAAAAGTTAACGCCGCCGTCGTCGCCGCCGCCGCCAGTAAAGTAACACCTATGTCCCGCTCTGCTTCGCAGGCGAGACAAAGATGACCAAATATTTGACAAGATTAATAAAAAACTTTCATAGTAAATAGATATAAGTACATGTATGCACACTGAATTTAAACAATAGAAACATTAGCATGATTAGGTCAAAGTGATTATTTTTCAAGTTAAATTGCAGGTTTTAATTTTCAAGAAATAAATTTGTATAGCCATGCATATATTTTTATGGTTTAAAACAATTTTTATTGTAGAATAACATTAATAGGACATACTTTTATAGAAATTTAAATAAAAGTTTTAATGGGATCAACATACTTCTTTTCGAGATACTTTATAAGACAAGCTAAATTCTCCGATACATTTCTTTACAAAAAAATTGAGACATTTTCCAGCCAATTATCCCCCCCCCCCTTGCATAAGATTTTTTCAAGAAAAGGCTTAGAATATCTTTCTAAATGTTTATCTAGTTATAATTTTATTAATAAAATTAAATGAGGAACTTAATCTATGATATAACAAGTCACTTTGGCTTGAATATAGGCTAAATTCTGCAAGAAGTCTGAAAAAGCTCTGTTTTAGACTTCACATGCAGCTACCTTAATTTGTTACAGCAGGGCCGATTCTATTTCTTTTTTTTTAAGAGGGGAAGGGAGGTCCACATACAGCATATTATGGACGAACGGGGGGGGGGTCCATATCAATTTCAGTGCTGGAAAATTACCTCCTGAACGGGTGACTGTACAGGACAATGGCTTCCAACATTTGTGTGACTGTTCATGAAGTTTGAGGCGTAGATTTTTTGAATCAATGCTCCTGTGTTATTTTTATATCCAAAACTGGAAGGTATCAAGAAAAAAAGGGAGATGGGGGTATAGGCAATACCAAGACAAGGATAGATATTATAAAGTTTTAGATTAAGAAACAAATTTAAAAGATTTTACATGTATAGGCTTGTACATACTAAATTATACGTGTACTTTTCTACGTCAATTTTATTTCAATTCTCAACCACTTCTCTAATTTCAATATATTTTACACTATTTTTTTACTTATATTAAAACACATAAATAAAAAAACAAGAATATCTCCAAAAGACATTATATATATGCCCAATCTCACAATGGACAGATGGACAAACAACTTCGAACACTGTATGTCCCCTTCTTTCATAGATGGGGCATACAAATTTTACTGGTAATTTTAATTAATTTTCAAAGGAGAAATAATTTTCTGTTGCAGTTGTAAAACTTGCAAGGGCATAATGTGGTTTCTTCATGCTTATCGGTATAATACATAAAAAATAACAACACCAAAACTCCAACAAAACTGTAATCCAAAAACACAAATAAATAAAAAATCAATTATCTAATTGCATATTACATGATCTTACATGAACATGTCCCATGATTAATTAGCATCTATAAGGATAGTTATGCTATCAAACTTCAAATGCATACTATTTCCTTTTTTCTTATCAAATCCACCGTTTTGCAGTTACGTTCAAGTTGTCCTTAATTTATGTCCAAGAGTCATGAGAGTATAGATATTTTTCAGCTAATAAGTTGCTTTATTAACTTCGCACACAGAGAATAATGAAATAAATGAATCAAATGACAAACATTTTTTTTCTGTTTTAGAGAGAAATATAAAGAGTTTACCAGTGGTTCAGCATATGTTTTGATATTGTTGTTTTTTTTTCATTTCATAGGCTTATCTAGGAGACCCATCCAAATAAATCACTAGTAGGACAGATTCGGCTGATCCACCACTGGCATAAACTGAAGAAGATGCTGAGCTGCATTGATATGAGCGTGGCCTCAGGCATTCTAGAAACATCAGCATAAACACCTTAATTTTAGAATACCTGTTTAAGTTTACAGGATAAACTGATGACATTAAGGAAGATTGTTATCATGGAGGCAGCAGTTTTTTGGTTATCAAAGTGACATCAACAAAGTGAAAACTGCACTCAAAGAAAGGATGCAACTGATGACAATCATTGACATTATTTCTAACATTTGCAGCAAATAATAGTATATGTTTTGACTTATTTAAAGCATCACAAACACTATATAATTGATCAATTGATGCCCATAGATAACTTTAATAAAAATAAGTTAGTTATAACAAACTACAGCTTTTTGTTTCCATTTATTTGACTACTAGTATTCCTTAAATTTTTAGCTCACCTCACAAAGTGAGGTTGGCTTCTTATGTGATACCCCGATCGTTAGTGTTGGCATTCGCACCCACTTACAGAAGCATGGTTAAGATCCATATCCGCTTACTGAAAAGTACCACATCAACCATATTGATATGGTAGGTGAACCTAGTGATGCTAAACACAAAAAATGCATGCTTTCGATGGTGGCTGTGACATATTTTTCATATGGATGACCACTTACAGAAGAACGGTTAAGAGTATACCCGCTTACTGACAATTAATAAAGTGCCACAGCAACCATATTGGTATGGTAGATGTACCTAATGATGCTAAACACAATGCATGTCTCGGATGCTGGCTCTGACATATATTTTATCTGCATGGATGACCATTTAAAATTTGAAAGGATAACATGAGTCCATTTTGCTTATAGATTACCTATGTTTTGTAATCCATTCTCTGTTTCTAGTAGCATTTAGTGTAACACTTACTTCATCTGCTTTGCTGAGTTGTTTATCCCAGTTATTCTTTTGCCAGGCATTGGTTTTACAAAAAATGTATATGAACACGTGCTCTTCATATACTTAATTTTGCAATGGAATTTTAAGATATAGACTGTCTTTGACTATTTTTCTCTAGACAAGACAAGCATCAGACCTATTTAAAAAAAAAATGTCTCTGCGAAAATTGTTGTTGTGTTTTTTTTATGGACAATTTTCATGTGTTAAGTTGTTTGCAGTCTAAAAAATGATAAGTTCTAATAGCATAGAATTAGAAAAATGTTATAATGTACAGTCATCTTCCGAAATTTCAGTAGCTTATGGCCATTTTCATTCATTCTGATGAACCATGGGTTACCATGTCGGTTTTAAAAGCTCTACAGAGCTTATGTTTATTGTTTGTATGTCCGACTTTAAATAAAGTTTACTTGACTTGACTTGGTTACATTTATGTTGACAGACATTCCGTAAACTCAAGCAGTGCACTTATGTCATGTATGTTGCAAATTATCTTTTCTGGCCACACCAAACTCTTTACTCTTGCTCAAAACTCTAGACTATGTTTCAAGATGGTCCAAATCCATTAAAACGTAAAAATATTTATAAAAATACAGTTAGTTGATTACCAAGTCTATTTCACTATGCAATCTACATGTATACTAAGAATCAAGAAAATGCCAAAATGTTGTCATTTATTCTCGATCAATATTTTACAGTCTCTTATTCTCTATTTGAGATCAAATAAACATGCTTCTTGCAATTTATTTGATAAATCCATTGCATTTGAAATAAAGATTTCAAACCCTACAAAACTTCAAAATATATGTCTCAGGACTTGAAGTACCAAACATAGTCTTATTGTACTGAACTTTATTCTGTTGTCTTGTTAATTATAACAGATAAGGGGTTATTTGTAATAAAAGGACCAGCTGGATAGGATCTTTCAGTTTTCACCCTGCCAGGCTTATCAATTAGATGTACAAAATAATATGTCAATCCAGATAAAATTAATTACCACATAATTAACACACTTTTGTGATCTCTGTCATTCTGATTATGTAGCAAACTGAGAAAGACCACCATTATACTGAAATACAGATAGTTTAATTAATTAACATCAATTAGAAGAATCCAGAGAAAAATTGTTTACCACCTCTAAGGGACCGACTATTTAACTTAAAAATAGGGATGGTTTATTGTTCTAGTCAGATTTTTTTTTAAGTTGTAGAGAATTTTTTTTTTTCAAAATAAGAATGATTTTATATTTTATAATTATTATATTTCATATTTTTAGTCTTATTTATAAATCCTTCTTCAAAATATTTTTCTTTCTATCCTCTGCTGTCAAAATATTTTTTCATCAAAAAACATTCAAAATATGTTTAAGAAAAAAACTAAGCACACCCCTTCCTTTTAAGTTTAAAGGTTTTAAGTATGAATCAAATATGTATATAGATTATCTAATTTATTTCATAATGTAGAAGTATTACCATGATTACAGTTATACAACACTGCAGCCCATTCATGCATGATTCACACCATGAATGGGTAACACCACTGTAGCCCAAGCCTGCATGGGTCACACCACTGTAGCCCATGCATGCATGGGTCACACCGCTGTAGTCCATGCATGCATGGGTCACACCACTGTAGCCCATGCATGCATGGGTCACACCGCTGTAGCCCATGCATGAATGGGCTACACCACAGTCATTCATTGATGAATTGGTAACACCGCTGTAGCCCATGCATGCGTTCATTGAATCTCTGTAGCCCATGCATGCATGAATCACATCAGCTGTTGCTGTTTCATATTAAATGATCCTTCAACATTGACACATCTATCAGTATTTATGGAACCTCTGTTCAATCCATTTTCTAGAATATGAGATAAACTCTTATTTTTTATAATTCTCTGTTCTTAATTCTTTCTTTATCTAAAATCCACAGGCGTTTGGGTCCAGGATTTCATTTTATTATGAATAACGTGTATATACAAATTTTCATCCGTCTCTATACTATTTCCACGTGGAAATAGTATAGAGACGAGATCAAAATTTTTATATACACATTATTTATAATAAAATAAAATCCTGGACCCAAACGCCTGTGCTAAAATCAAGTGTGTAGTTGCAACGATAAGCCTAATATTTTCAACAGAGACCCTATGATTTTCAAGCTGTCTATCTCAGATTAAAATCAGAAATGCTTTTTTCACAAAGTATTAAAAATAGAAATAAATTGTGAAGGACAAAAGCTGTCAAAGAAATCAGCTGATAATTGTAAACAAAGAACACATGGTAAGATTCTAATTATAGTAACATGACCAACCAATAGCGAATCAAGCTGCATAAATAATGTCACGTGATTTTATTACACGCATGAAGATGGATGCTTTGACAAAAACAATATGCGATTGAATTTGTTCATTAATTAATTATCTATTAATCCGTTGTAAACCGATCTATATTTGATGACACGTTGTAAATCTATTCAATTTTTATGAAAGGTTTGTATTCCTTTTATTTTCCCATACGAAATGATTAAAAAATGTCATTCATTATCACGTACTACCAGACTCAGTACATGTAGAACCACTTCTTCTTCTTCTGTCAATATAGAGTCGACTCTTTCTAGAGTGTTAAAAGACTCTTGCTCGAAAATACAGGAGGCCCTTCCAATGATGTGTCCAAAAAGAAAACGGTATAGAATTATGGCACAAATTATAACTCACAGGACTCGAAGGATTTTTCGGGTCCAGCCAGTCATATATGACCATATATATATATTGTTCGTAATATTTTTTCAGCAATTGATTAACATTGTGTTTGTTCAGCCTGAAAATTACACAGAAACTCAGAGTTATGTCATTACATTGGCTATTAAACAGTTAACGTCACTGCCAGGCCATTATGATCTACCATGGAATACTGTCATACATGTACAAATGTACATCATGTTCCACTTTTATTTTTATTTTTTCCACATGCTATGATTTTCCTACGACTCTGGGGATCTAAAAATGTCCAAATGACAAAAACCCCAGAAATTAAGACGTCATGATTATCTGGACTTGGCAAAACCATAACAATAAGAAGTTCTTCTTGTGATCATCGTCATGATCGTTATGGTAAACAGGCCTGGGAAACTCGCAAGTCGCCACCAAATATTGTTACCTGGAAGTTTATTGATACTAAGTGAAAGAACACTTTTTGCAAGAATCGGAGAATGTCACTCCATGTGAAATTTGTCAAAGATCTTAAATATACCAAAAATAATAGTTAAGCCTGTACAATGTATTTTAAGCAAGAAATTGTTTTTATTAAGGAAAAATATAACTATAACGTTATTAATTGAACAAAATAAAATGTTTTTGCTTCATTTACAATCATCATGATCATTCAACAAATATACATGGAGTGACATTCTTCGATTTCTCAAATTCATTACATTAAATGTAAATCACAAAATTCCGGGTTCTGGAATTTTGGTTGCGACTTTCGAGTTTCCCAGGCGTGTAAAGACATAAATATTTTATTGTTAATGTTGGAAATGAATCGGTCTCTATGGATTTTCGCCTAGGCCATATTGATAATATAAGAGTTTCTTATTGTTATGGTTGTGCCATAATAGTATCATGTGCCTTGTTTTTAAAAAAAATCTTGACGTACATATGTACATGCATTTGTAAAACATTTGCATCATTTGAGGTTGAATTACTAAGCACTACTGCATGTATTTCACTGTTGTCAATGTGATGATGATACTCAATGCATTCCAATTATTTATGGTGGAGGACAAATTGGCTAGGATTTTAAAAGATAATTTTTGGCTGTAGCTCTTTTAAGGCCAGACCATAGTCCTATAACATACATGTAGAACTTCCCATTACATTTGATTTTCTTCATTTTCTGTCAGATTTTAATTTTTTTCATTATTTAGAAATGCGCTGCACATTAATAGTAAAAGCAAATATTGATAGAAAAAGCAAAAAATCAGTAAAATATAAACATGATAAATGTAAAATGAAAAAAGGAAATAAAAATATAGCCTGAGGTCCTATATATTGTAGGACTAGGTCAGACCATTACTTTTTGCAAATATAATATAAGAGAATCAGGCCTGGTTCAATCTCTGCATCATGAACAATAAAATAATGATCCCTAGATCCCTCAGTTCTAACTATTAAATCTCATGAAATAAAATTGATAGTCATTGGTCCTTGTACAAGAAAATATAGAAATCAGTCTCTATTAATAGTACAAAAAATGTACAGATACATTAGATGTACACTGTCATGACCAAGAGACTTTCCTTGACAGAACACTGACACAAACATAAACTGAATCATTAAGACCTTCTACCTTGGGCATGATACCACTAAGTCAGACCTACAAAACTGCTGTGTTTGTCAATTAAGTTTTATAATCCTATTGTTGCATCCCCATCTTTTGAACTTGACCTTGTTTTTCTGGTTGAGTGACTTTCACAATTTTCAATACATATAATAGCAATGTAAATGTTTTGTGAGCACCTCCATATCTTAAAAACTGTAAATTCTAGGTTGATGAAACTTGGTATGCATATGCCCCAGTAGTAGGTTAGCACATTTGTATCCCCATATTTTGACCTTGACCTTGATTTGCTGGTTGAGTGACGTTAAAATTTTTTATTGCATATATTAGCAATGTTTAAGTTCTATTTTTAAAACACCTTTTAATCTCAGAAACTGAAAATCTTATAAATTAAAAATATAGAGGAAGTAAGAAACAATCTTTGTTTCTGATGGTGCTGGCAGGTGAGACATACTTAAGTGTTAACTCTTGTATTAAGGTACTGTTAAATGTACATCTTACCAACCAAAGAGTAAACACTCATGAACAATGTTCATTGCGATAAAGTAGTTTTATTTTTTTATCTGCTGTTATGATATTGATGTACACTTTTTACATGTAGGTCACAAATGTATATAAATACATTGACTTTTAAAACCACACCCAGCAGCTGTATGCTTTAAAACATGATTATGATTTATACCATGTATTTTCTCCATATCCTTGTATTTTATGAAGGTGTATGCCGACAGCTAATGAGCAATCTTAAGTGATATTTTGACCATTACATAATCCTTGGATAGATACATGTACATGTAGTTTTAAGATTAAAGATTTTACATTGTGTAAAATATGTGTTAAGGATATTTATAGATAAGATTAGTATATAATTTTAAATGAAGGCAAATAAATGACACCCCTGTTATTATAAATGTTTCTTTTTTAGATAAAGAACTTCACAAAGCATGAAATGGGATTTTTTCATCAATACAGACTTTTGTTGTGGAAGAATTTTACATTGAAGAAAAGAAGTCCAGTAAGTAATTAATGAGAACGTGTACAGGGTGGTACTACTCAGAGGTTCCATGTATTCGTGGGATACTGATTTTCACGGGTTCTGTTAAATAAAGGTAACAACAAAACTACCGAAGTGGGATTATCAATCTCATATATACAAGAAGGTAAGACAAGACACTGCAAAGACATACCGTAGAAATTGAAATGTACATGTTCATATAACAGTAAATTATTTCCATTCCTCATGATTAATAGAAACTTGAGATGTTGAAAACTTTAATTAAGATTTAAGACATTAAGACAATGATCTAAAAAGCCATGCACATGAAGCTGTGATCAGAAACATAGTGCCTACATGTAGCAACATACATGTTGATGAATGAAACTACATGTACATGTATGTATGCATTTTTCTTAGTAATATTGTACACCATGTGCATCTCAGTGTTTGACCTTGACTTAAGGAAACTCTGGTTAAGTGACTTTGGTATTTTGGATTACAATATGTACTTATAATACAAATGTACGTAGGAAGGCAAACGTTGAATTTGTTTTTTATACTTATACATATCTAATGTATGAATCCTTATGAAGAACTACAGTACTTGTTTATCATGTTTAATTTAGCACTAGTCGCAGATTTCAGATTCATCAATAATAAAAACAAGAGTAGAATTTAATATTCCAGTTTGAATTAAAGCTTTATGCAGCAATGTAGCAGCATTGATTATACATGTAATTATGTCATTAGTTCTATAGACACTTCTGTGAACCCAACTGGTGATCAAATTAATATTGATAAAATATAAAGCATTTCTAAATAAATTGATAAACTGTATATCATGCAAAGTTTGTAAATTGTTCATATGCTTAAAAAAGAATGATTTACACATTTTGGTTCTTAATCCTGTTAAAACATTAGCATTTCTAGCTAGTTTTACCTGTGCTTACTATGCCAATAACATCTACTTAAAGGGAAAATTCACGAATTTTGACTTATGGTCTTAAATGATAGAATATGTCATCACAAATATATATCCAAATTTTTAAAAAAAAATTCTTATTTATAACAGAGATATTTGGCATTTTCTGATTTCAAAAGTAACTCAGTGACGTCAGTGAGATGGTCTCGAGTGCATTGTGGGATATGACCGGATATCTGTGTATTACATCTTTATCCGATTAACGCTATATAATCGACATCGATATTATATCTAATAAAACACAGTGGTGACGCGTGGTCTAATTGGTAAACAAAAGAAAATATTTAATAACGATAAACCGATACGCAATAACATAATTATTATGAAGATATTTTTCAAATATAAAGTATTTTTATCATTATTTGCGAACAAAATTTTTAATTAATGATTTTTTTAAACATCAATATTAAATAATTAAATCATGATAATAATTAAAATTCTGCTACATAATTCTAATCTTTTCCATAAATTACTCTATTTTAATTTACATCGTTAAAATGATTTGAAAATTTTCCCTTTCATATGATAATCACGCTTTTTAAAACAACAAGGTGTCACCTGGCCAGACATCCAAGGTGTTAATTGCAAATTGGTGATTACGTAATTTGCCCCAGGTAAGAATTTTGTATATTCGACGTGAACCTTTTCCCCGGCCTTTTAATCTCATTAGACAGCTATTTAACTGATTAACTGATCCTTGAAAGGCTATCAGTTTAACGGATTAATTCAAATCAATTAAGCATGTCTAATAGTCACCTCATAAAGATCAAAGAAGAGACGGTGATCTACAGCTGGGTATTACCTTTTCTTAGACTCTTTCGTCTCCTGATTGTTAAACGGGGTTTAATAAGGTTTTGGTTTTGTAAAAGATTAATCGTAATTTCGAGAGAATGAGAAAAATAATTGCTATATAATATACCTTGCACCAATGTCCCTTCTAAATATTTGTAATGTCTGATTACGTGAGTGACGTGTCTGCTAGTAGCTTTAGTTCTGCAGATTTGGTCGAATTGGGTCAGGAGGGGCATCAACTTGAACCAGAATATACGGAGGTAGAAATCCGGTAGATAGAAGAGTTGGAGATAAATCGCTAGACTGAATTTCAAAGCAACCCAATTTTACACTCAATGGTGCAAATGTTTCGATCGCTATGAGCCAATGCCCTTGCTCGCAGAATGCCTATGCTGCCACGAGTTTACATTATTCACTGATATCTTCGACCCTGGTGCAACCACGACTTCAAGACAGTTTGTTTAAACCCGGTTGAGCTTAAAACTATTTATATTAGTTTCTTGTGGTACAAACGCCACCGGGGAAGAGCACGCAGACGCCCTATTAAAGGTATATGAATAGACGTTTACTTTTTTTTCAGAGTGATAAGGTATTGCCTAAGATTTCACTGATTGAAAACATTGAGTTTTTCTTGACCCATCAAACAAAAGTTATATATATTCTTAGCCAACGAAAAGTTAACAGTACAAAACAAGGAAGTTACCACTTTTTAAATACATTATCATTCATTTATTTGATTTTACAATCTTAATTGCAGTCAGAGCAGACTTATGGCATACAGACAGTTTGTATGTTGGGTCAGAAAATGTCTACCTTTAGGAAGAAAACATCGTGTTTTGCTGCCAGCTTGTGTTGTGTCTGTCATCAGAAAAGAATGTCCTTCTGCAGATGGACAATACGTACGAAGGATTTAGAGAGTCTATTAGTGACACAGACTCTGAATAGATTTTCCTTCAATGACTTATACTTTTTAGCTCACCTTGCCGAAGGCAATGTGAGCTTTTGCAATCACTTGGCGTCCGTCGTCCGTCGTCCGTCGTTCAACTTTTCAAAAATCTTCTTCTCTGAAACCGCTTGGCCAAATGTATTGAAACTTAGTAGGGTTGTTCTGTAGTATATCCTCTACAAATTTATCGTTCGAAATTTTGATTCGACAAAAAACATGGCCGCCATGGCTAAAAATAGAACATAGGGGTAAATTGCAGTTTTTTGCAAATAACTCAAAAACCATAACAGATATCAAAATTCTGGCGAGGGTAAAAGTGATCAGCACCTCAAGATCTACCTGCCCAGAAATTTTCAAGAAGATCCAACAACCGATGTAGGAGTTATTGCCCTTTTTCTGGATTTTTTCAAAAAAATTACTTATTTAGCCCTATATCTTGAAAACTATACAAGATATTTCAAAAAATTAGATTTCATATGAATAAGCACATCAAGATCTACAAAAGTTGTAACAGAGTCAAAGTTGTAGGATCGTTCGTTTAGGAGTTATATCCCTTGGATTGTAAAAATTGACCATTTTCACAGTTTTTTGTTCAACATTTCAAAAATCTTCTTCTCTGAAACTGCTTAGTCAAATGAAATGAAACTTAGTAGGGTTGTTTAGTAGTATGTGGTCTACAAAATTATCGTTCGAAATTTCGATTCGACAAAAAACATGGCTGCCATGGCTAAAAATAGAACATAAGGGTAAATTGCAGTTTTTTGCAAACTTCTCAAAAATGGTAACAGATATTAAAATTCTATTTGAGTAATAATGATCAGCACATAAAGATCTACCTGCCCTGTAGTTTTGAAGAAGATCTGACAATAGTTGTAGGAGTTATTGCCCTTTTTCTTGTTTTTTTTCAAATTTTGCTCTTTTAAGACTTAAATCTTGAAAACAATAAAAGATATTTGAAAAATTTAAATTGCATATGGTTAAGCACATAAAGATCTAAAAATAATGTAATGGGGGGTCAAAGTTGTAAGACCTTTCTTGATAGGAGTTGTTTCCCTTAGAACATTAAAATTGATTATTCCACAGAGTAGCAGTCCTTTGTTAAAATATCCAGCATATAAGTATCATAGAATACAAGGTGAGCGATTCAGGCTCCTGGGAGCCTCTAGTTTATAGTGGTGACACTAAGCTTAGTTAAAAATTATTTTCCATTCATAACTTATAAAATGTATTAGCATAACCTCATATAAACTCATTTCATCTTTTATTTGTGTGGTTTTTGTTGTTGTTGTTGCTGATTATAAGGGGGCGACCATTGGATTTTCATGGGAGGGCTATTGTGAAATAAAAAATAAAAAGGCAGGATGTCAAAATTAAATAAAAAGGCATGGAAGGATGTTGTTTTTGGCTGAAAATTTTATAGTTAGAAAAATATACAGGCTCCAGTGTTCTCGAAAATAAAAAGGCAGGACGAAGTGAAATATATATATCTAAAGCCCCCCCCCCCTCCCAAAAAAAATTCAAATATTCTAACTTGCATACGAAACACAAGATTTAAATTATTAATTTTGTATTGGCACTTTTATTTTTACTGTACACTTCGCATTCTCAGTTTACTTTGGAACCGATCTGACATTTTAAATATTAGAAACGGGCGTCAGACAAAGTTTAGAGTTTGACATGTAGAATTTTTTACATTGATTTCATTCTAAAGTTGTTGGTGTGGTTGTCAATCTTATGCCCCATCTACGAAAGAAGGAGTAGGAGGACATATAGTGCCTGGTTCTGTACGTCCGTCCGTACGTCCTAATGTTTGAAGATCGGGCATTATGTCTTTTGGATATATTATTGTTTGGGCTTCTTATGCAGAGAAATACAAGTGATAAAATATTTATACGTTTTATAATCTTACGAACACAAGATTGTGGTATATACTCATACGGCTGTCTACATGAAGGTAACATGAAGCGTTTTCTGTATGGTGTGCTTTTTTGTTTTACTTTTTAAAAGAGAAATGTAAAAAAAAAAAATTCAAAAATCACCTGAAGAAGAACAATTTCACTATTTTTACACAGATAAAGATGTCGAAAAATCAAAGACACGAGTGATAAATTGTAGGTCTTCCGTTGTACTTTGTAATAAATAATTAACAGAAACAAATGATCTCTTTTTCTGTCATAAACCATTACACAACCACCTGTTAATTACCATCCCCGTGAAGTAAGTAATACCTGGGAGTGTCACAAGTTTAAATACGTTGCCCCCGACTGTGAATTACTATCTTCATATAGGTAAAAATAATATTATCTTCTATATAATGAACGCTTAAGAAATCCTTTAAAGATAATAAAAAAATACATTTGCGCATTTTTAAGGAATGCATAGGGAATGGATAAAAAAATGAAGAAAAAATTGTTGTCTGTTTTAAAATGTATATTTACTAGTTTATATTAAACAAATATTCTGAATAAATGCACAGTTATAACTGAAGTGTTAAAACGCTTATACAAAAAAAAAAGATAAGTTTTATTCCGCTTTCGGTTATATTCTTAATTTTACGCACACCCGTTATAATTCTTTTTTCTTAAACAAAACTGATATTTTTGTCTTGTGGATTTTTATAACAAAGATTCCGACCGTTACATACTAGCCCGGGCATTCTAGGTAATAATGTAACATGTAAGAAACGTTTGACTATAAAAATAATGAAATTATTATTGACAAATATAGATAGATATAAACATTTTTCATGGACAAAAGAACACTGCTTACTATTAAGTCACCCTCTAAAGATGTTGCTTCAAAATGGTCTTCACACACAAACTTGTATACTTGACATTGCTGATAGTGGATGGCAAATCTAAAGACTGGACCCATTTAAGATGCAAGCAAGTCTGTCTTTTTCCTTAGGTCAGGAAAACGGAATAACACTACGCTGAGTAGAACAACCAAACTATCATCATGATCATGCAAGACATTTTTAAATGACGATAGAGTTGACCATTGCGTGTCGTTATCGTTTTGGTACTTTGTGGTTATTGGATATTAGGTGATGGTCACGTGACAATAGGGCCTACTAGCCGTACAAAATGGCCGCACCCATCGTTCTAATTTATCGATACAAAACGCTCTCATACTCGCATATTAGTGAAGATTGAAGAGTTTTACATGTATATTTATGTTTAGTAAAATGTGATGAAAAACATATGTAAAAATTATTTTTTTGCAAATTTTCCCTTTAAAACAAAAATTGCATGTGATATGTACACATATAGCTTAAATCTTATAAATTTATGGAATATAAAAATGCCCAATTTTTAAGGTAGAAACAGCATTTTCTATTGATTTCCCTCAAGATTTTAGAGAAATTTCAATGCATCTAAGTAGGATACAAGCAATGATATTACATATGTTATGACAACTGCTGGTTCTCTTTGCAATAATAAACATGATAAAAAAACCTACATTTTGTGTGGTTAAAGCAATAACCTTTTATTTAAATTGATCAAAATTACAATATTTCAAAATACATGTTGATCAACAAATGTCTTATTTTAGACATAGCAAGACCTCTCTATGAAATATAACAGCAACTATTGATCTTGTATAGATTCTTAGCCTATTTTACATGTATATCCCACAATATCATTGTCTTTGACATCTTCTAAGACCCCCAAAGGTGTGAACCAGACGACAAAGTTCAAACTGTAAATCTAACAACAGCTGAATTTGAAGCTTTGAAATGATGTACTAATTTCTTCTATTATCATCATAACAGTTTGGTTACAATTGGAAAGAGTGGGTAATTGCATGTAAAATTAAAATGGTTGATTGATTTTTAGTTGTTTTATGTCCCGTCGTTGATATTGCAGACATCATCGGGACACAAACAAGTTGAAATAATTATGTAAATAACATGTTGATATAAAATAAAGTCAAAAGACCGTAGATGAAATGAACAGAATGACTAGAAAATAAACAAAATAATTATTTAGAATAAACACACTAAAAAATAAAACTATTAACAGCGATAGCAACCAAAAAAAAAAAAATTGTCAGTTCTTTTATTGATTTAAGATTACATGAATGTTGAATTTTATATTAATCATGTTCAATTTAACATAAGCCAAAACTTTACCTTATTTTCAAATATATAACTTTATTAATAGAAAAATTGTGTTGGATGTACAGGAAATCATTGAAGCATGCCCCCCTCTATTTAGAAATTTTTGGATCTACCACTTTGTATGATATATTATGGTACCATATTCTGTATATTACATTTATTGAATTTGGTCTTAATTTACTCAATGACGTCACAGTTATGATTCTATTTTACACAATTAAAAAGTGATAAAATATTGTATTTTTAGTGACTCAAAAGTCAAAACTGTTTTTAACCATTTGAGGTTAACATGCTCTTTGCATATCAAATACTGTTCATGAAATCCTGGGCAAATAAAATTGACCATAAATTTAAGTCATACATGTATAATGAAATTAAACTGTTTTTAACATATAGAAAAAAAATTAAGACTGTGTATATATTTAATTTGCTAGTAAGGACAATTTTTAATGTACATGTTTATGCTACTTAATATATGATTAACAATCAAAATAATTCAATTTTTGACATTTTTTTGTCCTTTTTAAGGTCATTGATAGTAGTTACTAAATGATCACAAATTACATCAGTCATGGTATGATAATAGTATAATTGCCCTGATGATAAAAGGGATATAGTACTGAAACTGTTAAATAAACAACAAAAAGAGTGCTCTTTTATCTTTAAATGTCAAGGGCATTATTTAAATGATTATGGTCATCATGCATCTAATTTAAATTGAAAAAAAAATATGGTTTTCATCTGATAACAAAAGTCATACTGTTGAGTACAAGTACTAAATTACAACAACAACAACAATTTTTTTTAAAAGTCTCATCTCTTAAAACATAGTTCTTATATACGATAAAATACAATGTTACATTTATAAAGAGCCACTCTTCATGCTCTTTACAGAGTTATGAGAGACTATAAAACAGTTTATGTACATAAAGGCTAGCTAAGACTACTAGTTTACAAGTTTTAAAAACTTATCTTGAATATAAAATACATTTTCTCTTGATTGAGTAACAGTTTAAAATCTGCAATGGAAAACAGTCAGCAGCAACATATTCAAAATGTTTCTGGAAGCATGACTAATAGGTTCTTACACTAGTCTTTATTGAAGATCAGGGATTTCTTCCACAAGTGGAAGAAATCCCGATCTTTAATAAATGACGAGTGTAAGAACATATTTCTTCCGTTTTTAGCAAGTAATTGACGCCAAAACGATTGGCCATTTTTTACCCAATCACGTGATCCTGTCTGTCATGGGCTGTCTGTCATAGAAAATAAACAAAAACGGAAGAATATATGTTCTTGTGTTGACACTGCTACAAAGATATTGAAGGTTCTTGTTGAGTAACATTTTATAGATTTTTAACATTAGTTATAAAGATGATCATACAGGAGCTGTAATGCCTTATTAGTTGGAAAATGTTGAATTATTCATTATTTATCATAGTCTTGTGACAGTCACCTGGTAAACTGTGATTTTCAGTAACAGCTGTATAATAAAAGATAACAATTTGTAGCTGCTTTTTCCTACAACATAAAAATCCTACAATATTTGAGATGCCTTTTCTTGTAAATGATCCCGAGTCTTAATTGTGATAGTCATGCCAGTCACCTGGTTAATATGTGATTTTCAGTAACAGCTGTGTATACCAACTGTATTGCGTACTAGTATACCAACAGAGTTGACATCTGTGTCATTGATCTGTGTTTACTGTATCTAGTATCTAGTATGTAGTACTTAAATGTATAAACTAGAAATTGATCCTATAGAGTATTGACCTGTATAAACTATATGTGCCCTACCTATTAAAATTGATTTGTATACCTTTAGTTCTGGTCAACATTGTACAAGCACAAGATTTGCTTACTTTTCATATACAGTATATAAGTTTTGTTATACTTAATTATATGTACGTACTCGCAATGCATCTTTTTGCCAATAAATGTTCTTCAATTTTGTAACTACTTTGATATCCATATATATATATCTTCCTTGTTTGACGATACATTCAATCATCGTCTTTTTTATTCTGAGAATAAAACCTCATATTATAGTGGTATATTATTAAAGCTCTGTCTATTTTGAGTTTGTTCTGCTAATTTAAACCTTTGTCTATTTTGAGTTTGTTCTGTTATTAAACCTCCGTCTATTTTCAGTTTGTTCATGTTTACTGGATTTGACACACTTAATTGATAATTAGCAACACATTGGGTGTGCTATAGCAGGCAGGAACTGCTTACTCTCCCGGAGCACCTGAGTTCACTTTTGTTACGCGTTGTCGATTTTCTGTTAGGTTTATTTTGTGTTTTGTGTTTCTTCGTGCTGTTTTTGTTCGTGTTAACCGGTTTCGTTGTTGCCCTTTCAGACTTTTGACGCTTGAATCCCCCATTGGTGCATCTTTGCTTCCTTCTGTTATTAAACCTCTGTCTATTTCATATTTTGTTTGACCACTAATTTGTGTAATTGTCTGAAGGAATGCACATATCACTCTTTCTGCTTTCAGTTTGTGTAAATGTTTGAAGTATATGTATGTATCACTTTTTTCTACTTTCAGTTTGTGTTATTGTTTGAAGTATGTATACCACTTGTGTTGTTCTTGATTTTGCTACTGATCAGAAAGAGGCAGCCACCAGTTCCTGTTCAGTCTGGTAAGATGTTTAACATTTACAATACCTGAGAATACCCAAAACAGGTGGGTGATCATTTAAGGTAGAAGATAGTGAGATGTGGAATAAGTGTACATGACACAACCTACAATATAAACGACAATTAAAAAAAAATCCTCAATGGAAAACAGCCTTCCAAATGACTGCCACTAACAGGCCACAGATTGATTTTCATTCTCAGAAGAGATTTTGTTCATCTTTATCAATAAAATTAGAAAATCTTTCTTGCCTGATTGTGTCATTATTGTAACAATAAGAAGGAAACAAGTACACCAAGATACATTAATACAGTATATGATTATAAAAGAAGTAGAGGTACCCATCGGGCATTCGAATGTCAAAAGTCTGAGAGTGCAGAGACAAAACCAGTAAACTTCAACAAGAATGGGACAAAACACTTGACTACATGCAAAACCTGAAAACACAACAACTCCTGAATATCAACTAACAAAATGCACTCTAGTCGTAAAGAGAGTGAACTCAGGTTTTCCAGAAGAGTAAGCAGTTCCTGCATACTGAAACACACATGTCCCTTTGGCAACAGTCAATTCAGTGTGTCAAATCCGGTAAAGAAAGACAAAACAACACCCTATGACAAACCAACAGCTGCACTCATCTGAGAGACCGAAATCCCATATCTGTCTATAAGCACATGATGTCTTCCGTAAAATTTCTTGAGTGAAGGCCACAACTGAGAACTTGGCTCAAATACATGTAGAACAGAAATGCATTTGAATAATTTAAAAGCAAAACAGTGAGCAAGCATTTGTTGAAGATACAAGAAATGACCAAGCAATACAAAGAAAATAAAAGGAAAAGAAATACTTATTGTTTAACTAAATCTCAATTTATATGTAGGTCAGTACTCTGCCTATCCGCTGCCTTCAGCAGGAATCATTCCTATCATGGAGATGTTCTGTGATGGTGCTAAAAGAGATGAATATGGATTTATGACATTTCCTAACGCAAAGTATGTATAACATAACAAATTATCTTATGACATTTCCTAATGCAAAGTTTGTATAACATAACACATTATCTTATGACATTTCCTAATGCCAAGTTTGTATAACATAACACATTATCTTATGACATTTCCTAACGCAAAGTTTGTATAACATAACACATTATCTTATGACATTTCCTAATGCCAAGTTTGTAAAACATAACACATTATCTTATGACATTTCCTAATGCCAAGTTTGTATAACATAACAAATTATCTTATGACATTTCCTAATGCCAAGTTTGTAAAACATAACACATTATCTTATGACATTTCCTAATGCCAAGTTTGTATAACATAACAAATTATCTTATGACATTTCCTAATGCCAAGTTTGTATAACATAACACATTATCTTATGACATTTCCTAACGCAAAGTTTGTATAACATAACACATTATCTTATGACATTTCCTAACGCAAAGTATGTATAACATAACAAATTATCTTCTGACATTTCCTAATGCAAAGTTTGTATAACATAACAAATTATCTTATGACATTTTCTAATGCAAAGTTAGTATAACATAACAAATTATCTTATGACATTTCCTAATGCAAAGTTTGTATAACATAACAAATTATCTTATGACATTTCCTAATGCAAAGTTTGTATAACATAACAAATTATCTTATGACATTTCCTAATGCAATGTTTGTATAACATAACACATTATCTTATGACATTTCCTAACGCAAAGTTTGTATAACATAATACATTATCTTATGACATTTCCTAACGCAAAGTTAGTATAACATAACAAATTATCTTCTGACATTTCCTAATGCAAAGTATGTATAACATAACACATTATCTTATGACATTTCCTAACGCAAAGTTTGTATAACATAATACATTATCTTATGACATTTCCTAACGCAAAGTTTGTATAACATAACACATTATCTTATGACATTTCCTAACGCAAAGTATGTATAACATAACAAATTATCTTCTGACATTTCCTAATGCAAAGTTTGTATAACATAACAAATTATCTTATGACATTTCCTAATGCAAAGTTAGTATAACATAACAAATTATCTTATGACATTTCCTAATGCCAAGTTTGTATAACATAACAAATTATCTTATGACATTTCCTAATGCCAAGTTTGTATAACATAACAAATTATCTTATGACATTTCCTAACGCAAAGTTTGTATAACATAACAAATTATCTTATGACATTTCCTAATGCAAAGTTTGTATAACCTAACAAATTATCTTATGACATTTCCTAACGCAAAGTTTGTATAACATAACAAATTATCTTATGACATTTCCTAACACAAAGTTTGTATAACATAACAAATTATCTTATGACATTTCCTAATGCAAAGTTTGTATAACATAACAAATTATCTTATGACATTTCCTAATGCAAAGTTTGTATAACATAACAAATTATCTTATGACATTTCCTAATGCAATGTTTGTATAACATAACACATTATCTTATGACATTTCCTAACGCAAAGTATGTATAACATAACAAATTATCTTCTGACATTTCCTAATGCAAAGTTTGTATAACATAACAAATTATCTTAGGACATTTCCTAATGCAAAGTTAGTATAACATAACAAATTATCTTATGACATTTCCTAATGCAAAGTTTGTATAACATAACAAATTATCTTATGACATTTCCTAATGCCAAGTTTGTATAACATAACAAATTATCTTATGACATTTCCTAACGCAAAGTTTGTATAACATAACAAATTATCTTATGACATTTCCTAATGCAATGTTTGTATAACATAACAAATTATCTTATGACATTTCCTAATGCAAAGTTTGTATAACATAACAAATTATCTTATGACATTTCCTAATGCAAAGTTTGTATAACATAACAAATTATCTTATGACATTTCCTAATGCAAAGTTTGGATAACATAACACATTATCTTATGACATTTCCTAATGCAAAGTTTGTATAACCTAACAAATTATCTTATGACATTTCCTAATGCAAAGTTTGTATAACATAACAAATTATCTTATGACATTTCCTAATGCAAAGTTTGGATAACATAACACATTATCTTATGACATTTCCTAATGCAAAGTTTGTATAACCTAACAAATTATCTTATGACATTTCCTAATGCAAAGTTTGTATAACATAACAAATTATCTTATGACATTTCCTAATGCAAAGTTTGGATAACATAACAAATTATCTTATGACATTTCCTAACACACTGTATGTATAGCATAACAAATTATCAGATCTCAACATGTATAACTTTGAAGTGTGAAAGGTGGTTAAAGGAAAGAGGAACAGGAGTTTCTTAATAAGTAAATTATGTGCATAAGAATTTGAATTGGTTTAAGTGTGAAATTGTCTAATGAAAACAATTCTGTGTTGAAATTCAACTTATATAAAAAAGAAGTGTGTCTGATCATTGTAAAACGTTGTCTACTTATACATATATTCATGACATGAATTTAAACATGTAACAGATTGGGACAGTTGTTTCTTATAAAAAATGTATCAAGAAGAACACCTGGTTTTAAGACTTGTTTTATTGTTGGTTATGAATATTAACTTGTCATTTCAGAACCACAGAGTTTTTAAACAGACTTCAGTATGTTGCAGAAAACCACCATTTCTTCCAGAAAGATTATTCCCCGTCTGAGATGGACGATCTTCCAGATACATTTAGAAGTATTATAGACAATACTGCTGATATACACGATACATTCCATAATACTAAAAGTAAGATACATTCCATAATACTAAAAGTAAGATACATTCCATAATACTTAAGGTAAGATACATTCTATAATACTAAAAGTAAGATACATTCCATAATACTAAAAGTAAGATACATCCCATAATACTAAAAGTAAGATACATTCCATAATACTAAAAGTAAGATACATTCCATAATACTATAAAGTAAGATACATTCCATAATACTATAAAAGTAAGATACATTCCATAATACATTCCATAATACTAAAAGTAAGATACATTCCATAACACTAAAAGTAAGATACATTCCATAATACTAAAAGTAAGATACATTCCATAATACTAAAAGTAAGATACATTCCATAATACTAAAAGTAAGATACATTCCATAATACTATAAAGTAAGATACATTCCATAATACTATAAAGTAAGATACATTCCATAATACTAGAAGTAAGATACATTCCATAATACTATAAAGTAAGATACATTTCATAATACTAAAAGTAAGATACATTCCATAATACATTCCATAATACTAAAAGTGAGATACATTCAATAATTCTAAAAGTAAGATACATTCAATAATACTTAAAGTAAAATACATTCAATAATACTAAAAGTAAGATACATTCCATAATACTGAAAGTAAGATACATTTTATAATTATAAAAGTAAAATACATTTCATAATAAAAAAAAGTAAGATACATTCCATCGATACATTCCATAATAATAAAAGTAAGATACATTCCATAATAAAAAAAGTTAGATACATTCCATTATAATTAAGTGAGATACATTCAATCGATACAATCCATAATGCTATAAAGTGAGATACATTCTAAAATAATAAAAGTAAGATACATTCCACAATACTATAAAGTAAGATACATTCCATAACATTTAAAGTAAGATACATTTCATAATACTGAAAATAAGATACATTCCATAATACTATAAAGTAAGATACATTCCAATACATTGAAAGTAAGATACATTCCATAATACTATAAAGTAAGATACATTCCAAAATACTAAAAGTAAGATACATTCCATAATAATAAAAGTAAGATACATTCCATAATAATAAAAGTAAGATACATTCCATAATAATAAAAGTAAGATACATTCCATAATATTAAAAGTAAGATACATTCCATAATAATAAAAGTAAGATACATTCCATAATACTGAAAGTAAGATACATTCCATTATACTAAAAGTAAGATACATTCCATGATAATAAAGTAAGATACATTCCATGATAATAAAAGTAAGATACATTCCATAATACATTCCATAATACTAAAAGTAAGATACATTCCATAACACTAAAAGTAAGATACATTCCATAATACTAAAAGTAAGATACATTCCATAATACTAAAAGTAAGATACATTCCATAATACTAAAAGTAAGATACATTCCATAATACTATAAAGTAAGATACATTCCATAATACTATAAAGTAAGATACATTCCATAATACTAGAAGTAAGATACATTCCATAATACTATAAAGTAAGATACATTTCATAATACTAAAAGTAAGATACATTCCATAATACATTCCATAATACTAAAAGTGAGATACATTCAATAATTCTAAAAGTAAGATACATTCAATAATACTTAAAGTAAAATACATTCAATAATACTAAAAGTAAGATACATTCCATAATACTGAAAGTAAGATACATTTTATAATTATAAAAGTAAGATACATTTCATAATAAAAAAAAGTAAGATACATTCCATCGATACATTCCATAATAATAAAAGTAAGATACATTCCATAATAAAAAAAGTTAGATACATTCCATTATAATTAAGTGAGATACATTCAATCGATACAATCCATAATGCTATAAAGTGAGATACATTCTAAAATAATAAAAGTAAGATACATTCCACAATACTATAAAGTAAGATACATTCCATAACATTTAAAGTAAGATACATTTCATAATACTGAAAATAAGATACATTCCATAATACTATAAAGTAAGATACATTCCAATACATTGAAAGTAAGATACATTCCATAATACTATAAAGTAAGATACATTCCAAAATACTAAAAGTAAGATACATTCCATAATAATAAAAGTAAGATACATTCCATAATAATAAAAGTAAGATACATTCCATAATAATAAAAGTAAGATACATTCCATAATAATAAAAGTAAGATACATTCCATAATATTAAAAGTAAGATACATTCCATAATAATAAAAGTAAGATACATTCCATAATACTGAAAGTAAGATACATTCCATTATACTAAAAGTAAGATACATTCCATGATAATAAAGTAAGATACATTCCATGATAATAAAAGTAAGATACATTCCACAATACCACGAATACTATAAAGTAAGATACATTCCATATTACTATATAGTAAGATACATTCCATAATAATAAAAGTAAGATACATTCCATAATAATAAAAGTAAGATACATTCCATAATAATAAAAGTAAGATACATTCAATAATACTGAAAGTAAGATGCATTCATAATAATAAAAGTAAGATGCATTCATAATAATAAAAGTAAGATGCATTCTAAAATAGAAAGGCTATATTTTGTTCTGTGTTCCAGTAGCATGTAGTTTCCCAACAAAACAATGAGCACTTTTACTGTTGATGTTGGGGTGTTATGGTGTGCTAGCCATAATGGATTTCTTTCTTTGTTAAATTGTCTAGAGTTTGGGGAAATTGAGACATGAAAAGTTCCATGTCGAAAGGGAGGGCAGATTTCATCTGGCACAATAAGGCTTGGTAATAAAATGGTGAGTTTCAAGTGGCTGGCATTGACATGGAAAATATTTTTTAACAGTGTTTTCAGCAGCTACTTATCATATCCTCTTGGTATTCAAATCTGTACGAGAAAACTTAACAAAACTGGCCAGATTCTTTTAAAGAGGAAGTAGATGATTGACAAACCTGAAATTGATTTTCTATGCCAGAGTGGCCTATCACTTTTAAGAATGGTAAAAAGATAGAATTAATGTCTGGAACCAAAGTAATGATTTTAGTATTTTTTTCTTTCAGATTTCACAGTGAATTCCATTTTAACAGATAAAGAAGAATTTATGGTGTTTCTGAGAAAGAATCTGTCTTTACCAACTGATGATGTTGATGCTCTGTTAAATTCTACCATCAACATTCATGAGGTAATACATGTATCATTAGCTTAAATGTTCATGAGATAATATCTCTAACAACATGAATATTCATGAGGAATAGTTAGGAAAAATATACACATTCATGAGTTTATGTTCATACAAGCATGAAAGTTTATTGTGTATAATAAAAAATAATTTATGGTGCCATGAACATGTTGAAAATTCCAATCACAAGACTAAAGCTAGTGAAAAATATACATAGAAAAAATATGACACCCTATTTTTTATTGAACTTGGAATATTGGTTTTGTGGAATTTTTATTTTTTAAAATTATTTTTTCAGATATACAGACTAGTTTTTGGTTCAGACATTATGACAGTTGATAGACACAAAGTCAGATTTAGACGAGATGTTGCAGAAGAAAACGGAGTACATGATCTCAAGTTTTTGCCAGCTCTCAATCATCTTTTAAATTTCTCATCTTATTTACATAATCATAGTCATTATGATGATTATATTAACAGTTCAATAAAGAATGTGATCAAACATTTGTCAGATCCAGACCAAATCTTAAACAACAATTTTAGCTTGCCTGCCAATGAACTTGCTCAAATTTTAAAGGTAATGAAAAAGGCATTAGAAAGAAGATCATGAAATGTGAAATAAATGTACCCGACACAGCCCACATAAACAGGCGGCAATTGAAAAAGACCACAAGGAAAAACGACCAGCCGCCTAAAATGAGGACGGTAGGCACTGCTCGCTGTTTTGCAAATGGCCCAAGGTGAAAATAAAATGCATACAATTCAAATCCAGTCTTGAAGTATTCAAAGAAAGACCCCTTCTTAAACTACATACATAAAACACCAAAATGATAAGTACAAACAAAATCTTTGCATAAGATTCCTGGCTTAGAACAGACACATATAAAGAGTGGCAGGGTAAAACAAATTTTTGGGCCCAACTTCACCATATTAATCATCCTTAACAAAACACAAAAAAGTTGCATACAATAAAAATCAAATCAATAAACATTCAATTCAACAAGAGACAAAAGACGACAAGAACAAACAAATGGTAGAGTAACTCTATAGAACTCTAGCTGTTACTGACATGTAACTTGGAATCATTCATTGACTGAAGTAAAAAAAATCATATATATAAATAGCATGGAATTTTATTTAGATATGTAAATGATTTAATTAGTTTGTATCCATTTATAAAAGCTGGTTCCACCCACAATTTCTTTACATTCATTTCTTACATGCAATGTACATGTACACATGGTAACAAGTTGAAAAAGAATTTAATAAAAGTAAATGATTCCTCTACTGTTATTAGTAAATTGTATCTAAATGGAGATTTTGCTTTATTTTCAGGGGATAATTTTGTCTCCAACCAATATCCATAAAGTGGTTTGTGATGACACTGAATTCTCTCGTGTTTTTGTTGATGATTCTTACAACAAATCAGTTATGGTAAGACTTCTGTCCTAATTTTAGAATATAAACTTCTGTCCTAACTCAGAAATGTCCCTTTTGCTTTTTGTTTCATTTATGGGCATAAGTCTGTATATCACAACTTTTTTTACAATTAAGTGGTTTATTTCTTTATATTGCATCATTATATTAAAAAGAGTGTTATCAATTCAATTCAATCTTTATTGTCATATAAACTATATATACAGTTTGTGACAGTATAACATAGACATAAACAGACATACACAAATACACATATAACAAGTTGAAAAAATATATATATACATTATGAAGCAAATGTTTAAGGTTCTAAACCCTAACCCTAACCCTAACCCTAACTTCCCCTGTCCTCAGTTCTATAGACTTTTTAATAAAGGATCCTAATTTATTTACCTCTGTTGGTGTTGATGGGTTTAATATGTATATAATTTTTTCACTGATGTTTAGGTCTTTAAAAAAGCTATTAAAAGAAAGAAACTCAAAATATTCTTTTCTTAAGTTTGAATTAATATTACAGTGTAATAAAAAGTGGATCTCATCATCTAATAATTTACATTTTTGGCAAAGTCTTTCTTCCCTGGGTATTTTAAAATGCCTTCCCTTTTCAATTAACAATACATGATCACTTATTCTTAATTTAGTAATTAACCTCCTAAATTCAAAATCTGAAATGGATAAATAAGGTTTAGTTAGAAAGTTAATATTTAGTTTTTTATAGAAAAAAAGTTTGCTTTTTTCATCTATACTGTTTAATTTATCTTTAAAAAGTTTTATGTAATATGTATGCATTTGGCATTTGATGTACTTTTTAATATTGTTTAGACTTTTCTGGTCTCTGCAAACTTTCAGTCTCTCTATATCGATTTCAGATTCTGAAAGGATATCTTTTGCATATGAGACCCATGTGTATATGCCACTAGCATCTAAAGATTCTGATAGTTGAAATGATTCTTCTAAAAGAGGGTTTAAATCAGATGTAAATAAACGTGCCAAGTACATTAATGATTGTACTTTTATATGGCAATCTATTGGAAGTCTACCAAGTTCAGTTCTCACTCCAAAATTTGAGGAATTCTTATTGACACCAAGGACATATTTGCAATATCCTAGGTGTATCCCTTCCATGTCTCATATATATGCACAGTTTGTAGTTGTTATTATATTTCTAAGAATACAGAATATTTAAAAAAATCTTCATATTACAATGTATTAGTATTCAGAATTTATTTGTTCAGTGGACATAACTTTATATTCTACAGGAAGATCTCCAGCATCATTTATGTCATAACTTTATATTCTACAGGAAGATCTCCAGCATCATTTATGTCATAACTTTATATTCTACAGGAAGATCTCCAACATCATTTATGTCATAACTTTATATTCTACAGGAAGATCTCCAACATCATTTATGTCATAACTTTATATTCTACAGGAAGATCTCCAGCATCATTTATGTCATAACTTTATATTCTACAGGAAGATCTCCAGCATCATTTATGTCATAACTTTATATTCTACAGGAAGATCTCCAACATCATTTATGTCATAACTTTATATTCTACAGGAAGATCTCCAGCATCATTTATGTCATAACTTTATATTCTACAGGAAGATCTCCAGCATCATTTATGTCATAACTTTATATTCTACAGGAAGATCTCCAGCATCATTTATGTCATAACTTTATATTCTACAGGAAGATCTCCAACATCATTTATGTCATAACTTTATATTCTACAGGAAGATCTCCAGCATCATTTATGTCATAACTTTATATTCTACAGGAAGATCTCCAGCATCATTGATGTCATAACTTTATATTCTACAGGAAGATCTCCAGCATCATTTATGTTATAACTTTATATTCTACAGGAAGATCTCCAGCATCATTTATGTCATAACTTTATATTCTACAGGAAGATCTCCAACATCATTTATGTCGTTTATCTACAGACGATCTACTCAGTCTCTCTGTGGAGCTCAAGAAACAAATCAATATCTCAGAAATAATTGATATTGTAAGTATATTGAAAAGGATTATTTCTCAATACTTTCCTATCTTTATTATAGAATGGGGTCCAATACTGTTGGATTCAATATCAGGTCTGTCAATATGACCTGTTAAAGGAAATTTGGCCATTTTTGAGTTTGACAGATATGTTTAGGCTAAATTTTGAATGCTTTTTTCATAAAGGAAATAAATGAAAACACTTGATCAAAATGAAACAACACATCTGTCTACATGAATAAAAATGATAAGCAATCAATTACTGCAGTAGGCTGTTCACCAGTTTGATATCCTATAAAAATGAGTTTCTAAGTTAACCATTCTATAATAATTACATAAACATGTACATGTATCATTCATATTATTAAAAGGCAGTTGTTTCATTGGTTTATTGGCCAATTGAATAGTCATTCATACCTCAATAAAATGTTGCTTGTGTCAATTGACCATAAGTGTGCGTATTGTCATACCTTACAATACGCACAACTAATTTGTTATTATCAAGGTTGCACAATTTTTAACATTTATTAAATGGTTTTACATGCCAATGAAACATCAAAATACAACATTCAATTCTTAAATGAAGCAATATTACTTTTATGTGCTAAAACCTGATATTTTGTTTGTTAGGTAATGTTTTTATATGGTGTTTATGTGGATCAATTGTCACCTCAATATTTCCTTTGTATGATTTGAATATTTGAGTAGATAATATATACACATATCTGACAAGTGATATGGTAAGTTAGACAAATTACTTTATTGTTGTAATTTGTGATTTTACAATTTCAGTTTCATTTGAATGATTTTGATGTACAGAAAGAAATACAGTATATACAAGAATTTCTTATCAAAGTAAGTAGAAAGTAAATCTTTCATATTTTCATAGGTTTTTATGTTATAATGAACAAGAAACATCACAGAAATTTTCAAAATTTCAGAAGTTAGCAACCCTGCAAATGTACAGAAAAAAATAATGTATGTACAAGGATTTCTTATATAAAGTTGATTGAAATTTCAATACAATGTTTCTGAATATAACTTATATAAAAAAAAATATCAAACTGTTTTCTCATCAGTAAGGGTCATGTAAAAAACCTCTTATTGTTAAAACTTAAAATTAATAATGTTTAACGATTAAAAACGTTCTGCTGTGTATTAACTTATTTATAATGAATTATTAAGATATAATCTGTTTTTAGTTACAAAAGTTTTATGAATTTGAAGTGACGTTGACAGAAATGTCATACCTGGCTGACTTTCTACCACAAGATGCCTGCATTGACAGTAATAGTTCATCAAGTACAAGTCTTCCCATCAACACTACTACAACAGGAAGTCCTAACGAAAAGAAAGATTTAAATAATGGAGCAAAGCAGACCACAGATCCAGTTAGTTCATTCAGTCATACTTTTTTGTACAAAATCAGTGTAACATTTGTTTGACACAAATTCTATATGCCATACCATATCACCTGATAGATATGATCAAACCCAAATGTTCTGATTCAAGTAACAACGGACTTGACGCACCAAGGTCTATTAGAATACTTTGGGTTTGGATCTTTCAATTTTGTTTGTTATTTAAATGAAAACGGTTTGATTTATCATTATATGATTTGCATTCAAGCTATTTAGAATGCCTAGTTACATGTATCTCTTGTATTACTGAACATGGCCAATATCTTAGATACTAATACTGGTTTTGCTTCATAAACTGCAGTTTAGAGAGTTTTTGATCACTCCTTGAAATTTGTAAATTTATCAAAACTGAATTTTCTAATTTGTTTCTTGCCTGCGACAAATAGTGGTGTTAACTTTTTTGTAAGACTTTTGTGGAAAATGAATTACTTGAAAAGTATAATAGATAGGCATCAGATATTCTGTATACAGACAGTTGGGGTTAGGGTTACCATGTCATGTGACCTTGACCCCATTTTCACACTTCAGCTACTTTGTGAACTTAGTTTTTTTTTCATGTTGTAAACCTTCTTGTTAGTTTTTTGTGGAAAATGAGTTTCTATAAAAGTATAATTGCTTCACATCTGATAGTTAGAATATTGATAAATTAGATTTGGGTTTTTGTGTCCTTCACCATTTCATCTGACCTTGACCTCATTTTTACATTAAATAACTGTTAATATTGTTTTTTTGTGTTCAGTCTTTTATGTTGAGTCTGTTTCTCTATGACTTGTGATATCTAGAATCACTTTATAGCTGGTCAATAGAAAAATGTCATTCAGTCAAAATGGCATTGACTTTTATAAACATCTGATCTCAAAAACTCAAGGGCTAGGTAAACTTTTAATGCGTTTTGTGATTAATTGTACCAACAGGTGAGAATTAATGAATGAATAGTTGAATAATTATGTACTCCAATGGTGCCAGCAGGCGAGACATACTTTAGTGTTAACTGTTGTATTGACACCAGTTTGGGACTTTTATTGTTTAACAGTGGAGAAATCACTGAACATATATGGTAAGCAAATTATGCAGATCTAGTGTAGTATTTAAGCGCATTTATCACAAGCAAATGAAGGCACTTTGTTGGAATAAACTCTTTTAGATCTTTAATAGTTAAATATTTTGATAGATTTTCAAAATCAATTATATATTTTGTTGCAGAAAAAAGATAAAATGTACGGGATGTTACACTTATGGAATGTGATGCAGAAGACCATCTGTGGCAAAGAGACTCATGCTCATATTCACAAAAATCTTCAGAAAACTGACGGAGATATTCGTCATATTGATCTTAGTAAGTCATCAATAATGCTAAAGTGAACAAAAGTACTTCAAAATCATGACTTATATCAAATCATGGATTTATTGTAACTTGTGTAATAAAGTTTTAGGATATAAAAGAATTGCAGGTTGGACCTACTGTTCACATCTTCTCTTTAACAACTGAATGGATTTTCTGAAACTTGATTTGAAGAAAGAACATGGTTTATATAGAGATGTGCTTTAAGAAAGTTTAGCTCCAGATATCATTTACTAGGTGAAATTGGACTAGAGATTTGCCAAATCTAATGAAGTGGGGGTATCTTCAGAGATCTTGCTTGCACTACTAGTTCTAATAATTTGATTTGTGTACCATTGTCAATTAATAGAGAGCCAAAATATTAAGGGCCCCATATCATGAATGCAGAAGTCCTGTAGTTTTCTCTTTGTCTGTCTGGCTTTCTGTAAGTCCATCCCTAAACAATTTTTTGTGAATGCCAAATCTCAAAAGCTGTAAGGTAAACAGATTTTAGATTTTACACACTTATAATGTACTATTCGAGGAACCACATTTTAAATTTCATTAAAATCTGTTGAATATTTTTGAAAAAAAAACTTTTATGTTTTGCCTAAGGGGTCTTTGTCAGTACTTAAGTTTAAGCTTTAAAGTGGACCAAATATCACATGATTAAAATGATGATAAATAAAAACATTGTCACATTATATGTATATTTTTTTATGTGTTTGTATGTATTTTTCTACTTTTTGTACAGTGCTATACCTGGGTTGCACATTGGCCATTTTCTCTGATTCAAATTGTTGTTGAAAGAAATAAGTGAAATTTTACTAATGTCTTAAATCTGTTGGAAATATTCGTTCTTCAATTTTTTGGACCCATGGATACCAACCAGGTTTACTTTTCAATTATCCTACATTTTTTCATGAAATAAACAAAAAACATAAGACTTTCATTGAACCCATGTTTATTGACGTTATTTTTCCTCCATAACTACATTCTAAGATCTGGAAATTCTGTAATGGATTAAATGTGCATCGCTTTATTTGACTAATTGTTTTTAAATACTTATAAGTATTTTATATTATTATTTATTGATTTGAATGAGGAAGATTTAGTGCCTCTTCCCAAAGCCATGAATTCTGATGCTAACAAATCTGTATTTATTTTAGGTGATCTGGATGTATCAGCCGCCCAGAAAGATCACTTGAAGATCCTAGTACATCTATTGTTCAGTAACCCTAAAGTTCTGTACGCACCTAACAATACAGCGGCTGATAGTGTCATTGTTAAGGTAGTATACTCATATCTAGTACATCTATTGTTCAGTTACCCTAAAGTTCTCTACGCACCTAACAATACAGCGGCTGATAGTGTCATTGTTAAGGTAGTATACTCATATCTAGTACATCTATTGTTCAGTTACCCTAAAGTTCTGTACGCACCAAACAATACAGCGGCTGATAGTGTCATCGTTAAGGTAGGACTCATATATCTCTAACCCTAACCCATAAAAAAATCCCCAGACTAATGTTCAGTAACCCTAAAGTTCTCTACGCACCAATCAATACAGCGGCTGATAGTGTCATTGTAAAGGTAGGACTCATATCTAGTACATCTATTGTTCAGTTACCCTAAAGTTCTCTACGCACCAAACAACACAGCAGCTGATAGTGTCATCGTTAAGGTAGGACTCATATCTAGTGCATCTATTGTTCAGTAACCCTAAAGTTCTCTACGCACCAAACAACACAGCAGCTGATAGTGTCATTGTTAAGGTAGTATACTCATATCTAGTGCATCTATTGTTCAGTAACCCTAAAGTTCTCTACGCACCAAACAACACAGCAGCTGATAGTGTCATCGTTAAGGTAGTACTCATATCTAGTACATCTATTGTTCAGTAACCCTAAAGTTCTCTACGCACCAAACAACACAGCAGCTGATAGTGTCATTGTTAAGGTAGTATACTCATATCTAGTGCATCTATTGTTCAGTAACCCTAAAGTTCTCTACGCACCAAACAACACAGCAGCTGATAGTGTCATCGTTAAGGTAGTATACTCATATCTAGTGCATCTATTGTTCAGTTACCCTAAAGTTCTCTACGCACCAAACAACACAGCAGCTGATAGTGTCATCGTTAAGGTAGTACTCATATCTAGTGCATCTATTGTTCAGAAACCCTAAAGTTCTCTACGCACCAAACAATACAGCGGCTGATAGTGTCATTGTAAAGGTAGGACTCATATCTAGTACATCTATTGTTCAGTAACCCTAAAGTTCTCTACGCACCAAACATCACAGAAGCTGATAGTGTCATCGTTAAGGTAGTACTCATATATCCCTAACCCATAAAAAAATCCCCAAACTAATGTTCAGTAACCGTTAAGTGCTCTACGCATCAAACAATACAGCGGCTGATAGTGTCATCGTTAAGGTAGGACTCATATATCTCTAACCCTAACCCTAACCCATAAAAAAAACCCAAACTAAAGTTCAGTAACCCTAAAGTTCTCTACGCACCAAACAATACAGCGGCTGATAGTGTCATTGTTAAGGTAGTATACTCATATCTAGTACATCTAAAGTTCAGTAACCCTAAAGTTCTCTACGCACCAAACAATACAGCGGCTGATAGTGTCATTGTTAAGGTAGTACTCATATCTAGTACATCTATTGTTCAGTAACCCTAAAGTTCTCTACGCACCAAACAATACAGCGGCTGATAGTGTCATTGTTAAGGTAGTACTCATATCTAGTACATCTATTGTTCAGTAACCCTAAAGTTCTCTACGCACCAAACAATACAGCGGCTGATAGTGTCATTGTTAAGGTAGTATACTCATATCTAGTACATCTAAAGTTCAGTAACCCTAAAGTTCTCTACGCACCAAACAATACAGCAGCTGATAGTGTCATCGTTAAGGTAGTACTCATATCTAGTACATCTAAAGTTCAGTAACCCTAAAGTTCTCTACGCACCTAACAATACAGCAGCTGATAGTGTCATTGTAAAGGTAGGACTCATATCTAGTACATCTAAAGTTCAGTAACCCTAAAGTTCTCTACGCACCTAACAATACAGCGGCTGATAGTGTCATTGTTAAGGTAGTATACTCATATCTAGTACATCTAAAGTTCAGTAACCCTAAAGTTCTCTACGCACCAAACAATACAGCGGCTGATAGTGTCATTGTAAAGGTAGGACTCATATCTAGTACATCTAAAGTTCAGTAACCCTAAAGTTCTCTACGCACCAAACAATACAGCGGCTGATAGTGTCATTGTAAAGGTAGGACTCATATCTAGTACATCTAATGTTCAGTAACCCTAAAGTTCTCTACGCACCTAAAGCAGTATATAGTGGCATAGTTAAGATAGTGCACTTATATTCCTTACCCTAATCCATAAAAAAATTCCCAAACTAATGTTCAGTAACCCTAAAGTGCTCTACGCACCAAACAATACAGCGGCGGATAGTGTCATCGTTAAGGTAGTACACTTATATCCCTTACCCTAACTCATAAAAAATCCCCAAACTAATGTTCAGTAACCCTAAAGTTCTCTACGCACCAAACAACACAGCAGCTGATAGTGTCATTGTTAAGGTAGTATACTCATATCTAGTACATCTATTGTTCAGTAACCCCAAAGTTCTCTACGCACCAAACAATACAGCGGCTGATAGTGTCATCGTAAAGGTAGGACTCATATCTAGTACATCTATTGTTCAGAAACCCTAAAGTTCTCTACGCACCAAACAACACAGCAGCTGATAGTGTCATTGTTATATCCCTAACCCTAACCCATAAAAAATACCCAAACTTAAGTTCAGTAACCCTAAAGTTCTCTACGCACCAAACAATACAGCGGCTGATAGTGTCATCGTAAAGGTAGGACTCATATCTAGTACATCTATTGTTCAGAAACCCTAAAGTTCTCTACGCACCAAACAATACAGCGGCTGATAGTGTCATTGTAAAGGTAGGACTCATATATCTCTAACCCTAACCCAAACCCATAAAAAAATCCCCAAACTAAAGTTCAGTAACCCTAAAGTTCTCTACACACCAAAAAACACAGTGGCTCATAGTGTCATCGTTAAGGTAGTACTCATATCCCTTACACAAAAAATCCCCAAACTAATCTTCAGTAACCCTAAAGTTCTCTACACACCAAACAACAAAGCGACTGATAGTGTCATTGTTAAGGTAGTACTCATATATCCCTAAACCTAACCCAAACCCATAAAAAATCCTCAAACTAATGTTCAGTTACCCTAAAGTTCTCTACGCACCAAACAACACAGCGGCTGATAGTGTCATTCTTAAGATAGTATACTTATATCCCTAACCCTAACCCTAACCCATAAAAAAAACCCTAACTAAAGTTCAGTTACCCTAAAGTTCTCCACGCATCAAACAACAAAGCGACTGATAGTGTCATTCTTAAGATAGTATACTTATATCCCTAACCCTAACCCTAACCCATAAAAAAAACCCTAACTAAAGTTCAGTAACCCTAAAGTTCTCTACACACCAAACAACAAAGCGACTGATAGTGTCATTGTTAAGGTAGTACTCATATATCCCTAAACCTAACCCAAACCCATAAAAAAATCACCAAAATATTGTTCAGTAACCCTAAAGTTCTCTACGCATCAAAAGCAGCAGATAGTGTCATTGTTTTGGTAGTACTCAAAAATCCCTAACCTTAACCCATCAAAAATACCCTAACTAATGTTCAGTAACCCTCAATTTCTCTACGTGCCAAACAACACAGTGGCTGATAGTGTCATCGTTAGGGTAGTACTCATATATCCCTAACCCTAACCCATAAAAAATTCCTCAAACAAATGTTCAGTAACCCTCAATTTCTATACGTGCCAAAAAACACAGTGGCTGATAGTGTCATTGGTAAGGTAATATACTTATATCCCTAAACCTAACCCTTACCCATAAAAAAATCCCCAAACTAATGTTCAGTAACCCTAAAGTTCTCTATGCACCAAACAACACAGGGGCTGATCTTGTCATCTTTAAGTTAATACGCTTATGGTTGGATTGTATGTATTGAAAACACTTTTTAAGGGCATACCATACAGTTACAGAAGTAGGTAATGAGGTCATCATTTGATACATATTGTGATGTCATAAAAAAAGCAAACAAATAAACAGAAATGATTGAAAAATAGACATTTTTATGACCCTGCGACGACATGTCAGGGGCATTAAGTTTTACCAATGTCCATCCATTTGTCCGTACATACATATGTTCGTCTGTATGAATTTCTGTCAAGCTTTTCTCAGAAACTGTACATGGGAATGATTTGAAACTTGGTAGGATGGTTCAGTATGACAAAATGTATGTCCTGAGCAACTTCCAGACCTTTCAGACATCTACTTCCTGTTTGGGACTAGGCTGATATTGAAATTAAGAAAATCGACTTGAAAATTTTTCGTCAAGCTTTTCTCAGAAACCATACATGGGAATGATTTGAAACTTGGTGTGATGGTTCAGCATAGCAAACTGTATGTCCTAAGCAACTTTTAGGTCTGTCAGACATCTATTTTCTGTTTGGGACAAGGTCAATATGAATATCTATGAAAATTGACTAATAAATTTCTGTCAAGCTTTTCTCAGAAACCATACAGTGGGCAGTGAACTGATTACGGTAAGAACTCAGCAACTGCTAACCACAGACTCTTGATACTGGCATTCAGCATCAGCATGGTGTCCATACTGTGGGAATTGATTTAATTCAGGTCTGTTGCTCAACTGCTTCCTATTTATTGAATTCTGGCCATTCAAATGCCCCTATGGTACTTTTTTGCATATTTGAATGTATAATGTATTACAAGGTGTTTTCTTTATTTCAGGCAAACCAGACATTCCAGCTACTTCAAGATGTTAATATTTATGCAAGGAGATGGTTAAATGTTTCATCAGAGCTCAGAGCTTATCTCATGGAAAATCAAACTGAACATAACTTGATCTCAATAAGACAGGTAGGTACATCAGAGCTCAGAGCTTATCTGATGGAAAATCAAACTAAACATAACTTGATCTCAATAAGACAGGTAGGTACATCAGAGCTCAGAGCTTATCTGATGGAAAATCAGACTGAACATAACTTGATCTCAATAAGACAGGTGGGTACATCAGAGCTCAGAGCTTATCTGATGGAAAATCAAACTAAACATAACTTGATCTCAATAAGACAGGTAGGTACATCAGAGCTCAGAGCTTATCTGATGGAAAATCAGACTGAACATAACTTGATCTCAATAAGACAGGTGGGTACATCAGAGCTCAGAGCTTATCTGATGGAAAATCAAACTAAACATAACTTGATCTCAATAAGACAGGTAGGTACATCAGAGCTCAGAGCTTATCTGATGGAAAATCAGACTGAACATAACTTGATCTCAATAAGACAGGTGGGTACATCAGAGCTCAGAGCTTATCTGATGGAAAATCAAACTAAACATAACTTGATCTCAATAAGACAGGTAGGTACATCAGAGCTCAGAGCTTATCTGATGGAAAATCAGACTGAACATAACTTGATCTCAATAAGACAGGTGGGTACATCAGAGCTCAGAGCTTATCTGATGGAAAATCAAACTAAACATAACTTGATCTCAATAAGACAGGTAGGTACATCAGAGCTCAGAGCTTATCTGATGGAAAATCAGACTGAACATAACTTGATCTCAATAAGACAGGTGGGTACATCAGACGTCAGAGCTTATCTGATGGAAAATCAAACTAAACATAACTTGATCTCAATAAGACAGGTGTGTACATCAGAGCTCAGAGCTTATCTCATGGAAAATCAAACTGAACATAACTTGATCTCAATAAGACAGGTGCGTACATCAGAGCTTAGAGCTTATCTGATGGAAAATCAGACTGAACATAACTTGATCTCAATAAGACAGGTGCGTACATCAGAGCTCAGAGCTTATCTCATGGAAAATCAGACTAAACATAACTTGATCTCAATAAGACAGGTGGGTACATCAGAGCTCAGAGCTTATCTCATGGAAAATCAGACTGAACATAATTATTCTCAATAAGACAGGTGGGTACATCAGAGCTCAGAGCTTATCTCATGGAAAATTGATCTCAATAAGACTAGTAGGTACATGTAACTTAAAGCTGAAGAATACTAGCATGTACTAACATTAGTGTTAATGTAAACATATCTGGTGGTCTATTTTGGTTACAAGTTTCATTTTGTTCACTTTTAAAAAGTTTAGTAGAAAAAAAACATTGTTTATATAATCATGCATACACTTTTCTATTTCCAGATGCAGCAGGAGATAAACAATACCCAGGGACTAGTTGCTGATCTGATTAAATCTTATCCTTTAATGTCAAAGTTCCTGAAGAACAAAGTACCAAATATCACCCACTTCCTGAATCAGTTAGACACCATAGATAATGCTGCATGTAGTTGGTTGTCTCTCATCAAAGATTTCACACTTGATGTTTTCAGAGGGTTTGCAACGGAGGATGATTTAGTCAATTACTTCCTGACAAAGGCTTATATAGAGAATGTTACAACTGTAGCAGGTATAATATGCTGAATTACATTTTATATTTTGACTTACAAGATGTATACTGGTTTGGCTTTGTTTTCTGTCTTTTTGTCAACAATGGTACTTTTGCAGCAGTTTTGTTGAAATTACTGTAAAAAGGGAAATTTTCACGAGGGGTCTATTTTCGCTTAATTCGCGATAATAACAAATATTCCCTCGCGTAAATTACATTTAGAAGGACCCAATATTACATGATCTAATAAAACGCGAAACTAAAACCTCACAAATGCATTTTGGTACTGAAAACATGAAATTCAAAGCACACGAAATTATCCCCTTTTACAGTATATTTTTGGACTTCAGTATGGGGTCATATGTTGCTTTTACTGATGTCAGATTTTCAGATCTATTGCATATATACTTCCTGTTGAGAACCTTGATTTTTGATTTGCACACTAAGTTGAATAGTTGTGTCAGGTCTTAAGGCTGTATAGTATAGCAATTTGTTAAGAGGGAAGAGGATAGGGGGAGGAAGGGGAGTAGCTGTTTGGATTTGCAAGTCCCTCTTCATTAACCAGTCATTATACTCCCGCTTCGAAGAAGAGGGGGGTATACTGTTTTACCCTTGTCCGTCCGTCCGTCCGTTCGTTCGTCCGTCCGTCCGTAACAAAACTTCCGTCACAGTTTTCTAAGCAACTACATGAGATAGAGTTCTGATATTTTGTATACAGCTTTATCATATAGTCCCATATGGTGTATACCGATTTTATGTTCCTACGTAGTCTACTTCCTGTTTACCGAATACTTAGGTTTTAACACATAATAGACATAAATGCAAAATTTTCGTCACAGTTTCCCAAGCAACTACATGAGATAGAGGTCTGATATTTTGTATACAGCTTTATCTTATAGTCGCATATGGTGTATACCGATTTTATGTTCCTACGTAGTCTACTTCCTGTTTACCGAATACTTGGGTTTTAACACATAATAGACATAAATGCAAAATTTTCGTCACAGTTTCCCAAGCAACTACATGAGATAGAGGTCTGATATTTTGTATACAGCTTTATCTTATAGTCCCATATGGTGTATACCGATTTTATGCTCCTGGGTTGTCTACTTCCTGTTTACCGAATACTTAGGTTTTAACACATAATAGACATAAATTCAAAATTTCCGTCACAGTTTCCCAAGCAACTACATGAGATAGAGTTCTGATATTTTGTATACAACTTTATCCTATAATCCCATATGGTGTATAGTGGTTTTATGTTCCTAGGTCAACTACTTACTGTTTACAGAGTATTTAAACTTGTATGCATGGCTTAGTTTGGGGAGCGGGGGTATCACTAGTGAGCATTAGCTCACAGATTTACTTGTTGGTTTTCATTTAACTTTTACTCAATTTTGTAACATAATTTTCACAATTTGTGATGTTAAATAATTTGTCATCCTAGGAAACCCAGGGGTTCTTCTCTCGCTTACCCTATCATCACCCCTGGGTCATTTGGTGTGATTTGTTTGTTTGATGTTGATGATCTGATCTTGAACTTCATAAAAGTTTAATATAGAAACATATTTAAAGTGCATTAGAAATATGTAATGCAACCAATCAGAAGGCTCGATACAAAACTTTATAAAACGAGGTATTTCATGTGTAATGTCCCAGGGGTGATGGATAAGTAAGCGAGAGGATGGGTTGCAGAGGATGATTACTTGTTAGCATTGGTACTTATTTATGATCTGCTGCTATATTATCCATTTTGATTTTTAAGGTGTTGTGTTTGAGAACATGCCTAAGACAGGAGAGCTTCCTGCTCATGTCACATTCAAGATCAGACAGAACACATCATTTACACCCACAACTAAGTTTGTAAGGAAGAAGTATTGGTATCCTGGACCTGGGCCGTGGACCTATCAGTATTATCATTTTGGATTTGTCTGGATTCAGGTAAGGAAGAAGTATTGGTACCCTGGACCTGGGCCGTGGACCTATCAGTGTTATCATTTTGGATTTGTCTGGATTCAGGTAAGGAAGAAGTATTGGTACCCTGGACCTGGGCCGTGGACCTATCAGTATTATCATTTTGGATTTGTCTGGATTCAGGTAAGGAAGAAGTATTGGTACCCTGGACCTGGGCCGTGGACCTATCAGTATTATCATTTTGGATTTGTCTGGATTCAGGTAAGGAGGAAGTTTTGGTTCCCTAGACCTGGGACGTGGACCTATCAGTTTTATCATTTTAGATTTGTCTCACCTTTGAAGATGAGTAAGGCATAGGTGTTACTATACTGGTGGTGGTGTCATTAACTTTTTATGTGAAATTTTTCTTAGCAACTCCATATCATAAGAAATATAAGTCCTAGGTTGATTAAACTTGGTTCATGTATACATACCATATACCCCATTAGTAGCTCAGCACAGTTGCATCCCCATCTTTTGACCTTGACCTTGATTTTCCCATTATGTGACTTTGACAATTTACAATACATATAACAGCAATTTTTTTAAGTTTTATGAGCATATCTAGAGATGGACTTCTTTGGATATCTTTTTGAAAATGTTTGAAGAATATTCAATCTTGGGAATAACATTACAGCAGATGAGCAACAAGTGTAAAAGGTTTTATTAATGATTTTAATTTCTGTTCCACATGGGACGTAGACACAGTTTCTAGTTAGATATATTTATTTTTAACAGGACATAATAGAGCGAGCTATAATAGATGTACAGACTGGCGAGGATGTGGTAGAACCTGGAGGCTACATCAGACAGTTTCCTTTCTCATGCTATAAATATGACAGGTCAGTCAAATATAGAACCTGGAGGCTACATCAGACAGTTTCCTTTCTCATGCTATAAATATGACAGGTCAGTCAAATAAAGAACCTGGAGGCTACATCAGACAGTTTCCTTTCTCATGTTATAAATATGACAGGTCAGTCAAATATAGAACCTGGAGGCTACATCAGACAGTTTCCTTTCTCATGCTATAAATATGACAGGTCAGTCAAATATAGAACCTGGAGGCTACATCAGACAGTTTCCTTTCTCATGCTATTAATATGACAGGTCAGTCAAATAAAGAACTTGGAGGCTACATCAGACAGTTTCCTTTCTCATGTTATAAATATGACAAGTCAGTCAAATATAGAACCTGGAGGCTACATCAGACAGTTTCCTTTCTCATGCTATAAATATGACAGGTCAGTCAAATATAGAACCTGGAGGCTACATCAGACAGTTTCCTTTCTCATGTTATAAATATGACAGGTCAGTCAAATATAGAACCTGGAGGCTACATCAGACAGTTTCCTTTCTCATGTTATAAATATGACAGGTCAGTCAAATATAGAACCTGGAGGCTACATCAGACAGTTTCCTTTCTCATGTTATAAATATGACAGGTCAGTCAAATATAGAACCTGGAGGCTACATCAGACAGTTTCCTTTCTCATGCTATAAATATGACAGGTCGGTGAAATACTAAAAATCAATCTATCATTACATGTTACAGCACACTAAGTTAAAAGACCAAACACAGTTTACAAAATCATCTTATGCATTGTAGATTAACTGATTATATGATATAAATTAATCATTAAAATATTTAATCCAGACATGATGTTTTAATTTTCTTTAATTTAGTTCCTTTATCAATCAAAAATCCATGCATGTGATTATTTTTTAGATTTCTTTTCATGGTTGAACATGTTATGCCGCTGTGTCTGACCATCTCATGGCTATACTCAGTGTCTATGTTGGTACAAAGTATTGTGTATGAAAAAGAACAAAGGCTGAAGGAGGTAGGTTAAAGCAAATAAATGATATCAAAGAGAAAATAATTTGAATGTTATTTTTATTTTGAAGAAGAAAAGCAAGCTTGAATATGAAACTTCAAATTGTTTACTTATAATTTCCATGTGGTTAAACCTGAATCCTATTGCAAGATGGTAAGCAGCAACCACTGGTCACATTGAAGCATCTGGGTGCTTTTCATAGTGAACATTAAATTGTCAATGATATATGTAGCTTCTATTATTTTACATCACATCATTGTCTAGGTAGCCTTTGAAATGTGCCAGTGGTGACACATATTTTACTTATAATGTGTTAAGTCTGAGTCAAAAGATTCATTTTCTAGTTTTTGAAATTTAATTTTGGGGTTTGTTGATTTATTTCCACACCTTTTATTCATGATGACAAATGACAAATGAACTTCCTTTGCCGAATTTGACACACTGAATTGATTGTTGGTAACGTGACAATTGTGCTATAGCAAGCAGGAACTGCTTACTCTTCTTGAGCACCTGAGTTCACTGTAGTTTTGACTGGAGTTCCAATGTTTATTGATATTCAGTTATTTTTGTGTTTCCATGTTTTACATGTTGTCTGCTTTTGTCCCGTTCTTGTTGGTGTTTACTGGTTTTGTCTCTGCTCTTTCAGACTATTGACATTCGGATACCCCATTGGTTTCTCTGCTTCTTTAAGCTTTTCTCCAATATTTACACCTCTTACTCACTTGGCAATACATCAATGATTTTAAATTTTTTACGGAAAATCCTATACAAAGTCAGTCATTTTTCTTAGATTCATTCTTGTAGTTATGACCTTAACTTGAACCCAATTTTCCTTTACTTAAGCAGGTTCACTTCCACAAAAGGGACTAGTTTTCTAAGAAAATATGGTTGACTTTGTATAGGATATATCCATAAAGAATTTAAAATCAGTGATGTGTTGCCAAGGGAGGTAAGAGGGGTAAAATATTCAAGAAAAGTTTTGAAGTTCATTTATCATTTGTCATCCTGAATAAAATTAAACTAAAAAAACTAGAAAATAAATCTTGTGACTCAGACTATAGATGATGAGAACGATTGGACTACACGGGCAAAATTAAGACATGTGTCTGGCGTACGTTTGTAAAAATGTGCGTCTGACGTGGCATATAAACGATGTTTCTAACCGCTGTACATTAATCTTACATAAAATAAAATATCAAAACCTGTGTCAAACATATGTTTACCATTCATCAGATGTATAGTTTCCTTAGTGAGTTATTTATTTAGTGTTTGATTATGAAATAAAAATATTGCCAAGATAAATTTTTAACGTGTGTCACAGGTACACGGTTAGAAACGCCAATTTAATATTTGTCAGATGACATCAGTTAAACTTATGCCAGATGCTTGTTAAACGCAGGCCACATTTTGCCTGTATAAGTAATGGTGTCCATTTGTGTGCCTGATTTACTATTACCTTTATACAGTTCTCCATTACTATGTTTTCTAGGTGATGAGAATGATGGGACTGAGTAATGGTGTCCATTGGTGTGCCTGGTTTACTATTACCTTTATACAGTTGTCCATTACTATGTTTTCTAGGTGATGAGAGTAAAGGTGTCCATTTGTGTGCCTGATTTACTACTACCTTTATACAGTTTTCCATTACTATGTTTTCTAGGTGATGAGAGTAATGATGTCCATTGGTATGCCTGATTTACTATTACCTTTATAAAATTCTCCATTACTATGTTTTCTAGGTGATGAGAGTAAAGGTGTCCATTTGTGTGCCTGATTTACTATTACCTTTATACAGTTGTCCATTACTATGTTTTCTAGGTGATGAGAGTAAAGGTGTCCATTGGTGTGCCTGGTTTACTATTACCTTTATACAGTTGTCCATTACTATGTTTTCTAGGTGATGAGAGTAAAGGTGTCCATTGGTATGCCTGATTTACTATTAACCTTTATAGAGTTCTCCATTACTATGTTTTCTAGGTGATGAGAGTAATGATGTCCATTGGTGTGCCTGGTTTACTATTACCTTTATACAGTTGTCCATTACTATGTTTTCTAGGTGATGAGAGTAAAGGTGTCCATTGGTATGCCTGATTTACTATTAACCTTTATAGAGTTCTCCATTACTATGTTTTCTAGGTGATGAGAGTAATGATGTCCATTGGTATGCCTGATTTACTATTAACCTTTATAGAGTTCTCCATTACTATGTTTTCTAGGTGATGAGAGTAATGATGTCCATTGGTATGCCTGATTTACTATTAACCTTTATACAGTTCTCCATTAAAATGTTTTCTAGGTGATGAGAGTAATGATGTCCATTGGTATGCCTGATTTACTATTACCTTTATAAAGTTCTCCATTACTATGTTTTCTAGGTGATGAGAGTAAAGGTGTCCATTTGTGTGCCTGATTTACTACTACCTTTATACAGTTTTCCATTACTATGTTTTCTAGGTGATGAGAGTAATGGTGTCCATTGGTGTGCCTGATTTACTATTACCTTTATACAGTTGTCCATTACTATGTTTTCTAGGTGATGAGAGTAAAGGTGTCCATTTGTGTGCCTGATTTACTACTACCTTTATAGAGTTCTCCATTACTATGTTTTCTAGGTGATGAGAGTAATGGTGTCCATTTGTGTGCCTGATTTACTACTACCTTTATCAGTCAGGGGACCAACTTGTAGAAGTCAGAATAGATCTTACTTGTACCAGTAAGATTCTATTTATGGTTTCTTACTCTGTAGAGTCAGATCCAATTCTGACTTCTATGGGTCAGAATGAATCTGACTTGTTAGAGTAAGAATTGTTTCTATCAAATTTGCTCCAATATTCAATGCTTTTGAAATAACATTTCTCAAAACCAATAAATCTTATTCAAATTCTTTCACAAGGTCAACAATGACATCCTGCATTTAGGATGAAAGAATCATGAGCAAATAGGAAACAGATTGACTGTAAAGTTTCAATTATCATCAAATAATTTCATAGCTAATTATCTAAGACTGTCATTTATATCCACGGATTTGAACACCAATGTGGTTTATACTAGATAAATAATTGTTATTTAATGATTTAAGCATAATTAAAGACCATGGTGTTCACGACCGCCAAAGTAGAGAAATTTATTGCCAAAGGAGGGCAGTAAAATTTTGATTCTGACTTGTACAAGTAAGAATGATATAAAAACATAAAATCTAAATTACAAACCCATGACTATTTTGTAAGATGTATAAATAGATCTCAGTATATAGAAAAGGAATTTAACCATAGAGAATATCTCTGGATAAGAGACTTTGATAAAAAGACATTCTAGTATATTTTACTCGTAGAAGTCAGATTGAAATTTCTAAAAATAAGGAGAAGATAACTCTAGTTTGTTTAATCTGACTTGTACAAGTAAGATTGAATCTGATCATTCTGACTTGTACAAGTTGGTCCCCTGACTGTTTATAGAGTTCTCCATTACTATGTTTTCTAGGTGATGAGAGTAAAGGTGTCCATTTGTGTGCCTGATTTACTATTACCTTTATACAGTTGTCCATTACTATGTTTTCTAGGTGGTGAGAGTAAAGGTGTCCATTTGTGTGCCTGATTTACTACAACTTTATACAGTTCTCCATTACTATGTTTTCTAGGTGATGAGAGTAATGGGGTCCATTGGTATGCCTGATTTACTATTACCTTTATAAAGTTCTCCATTACTATGTTTTCTAGGTGATGAGAGTAATGATGTCCATTGGTATGCCTGATTTACTATTACCTTTATACAGTTGTCCATTACTATGTTTTCTAGGTGATGAGAGTAAAGGTGTCCATTTGTGTGCCTGATTTACTACAACTTTATACAGTTCTCCATTACTTTGTTTTCTAGGTGATGAGAGTAATGGTGTCCATTTGTGTGCCTGATTTACTACAACTTTATACAGTTCTCCATTACTATGTTTTCTAGGTGATGAGAGTAATGGGGTCCATTGGTATGCCTGATTTACTACTACCTTTATAGAGTTCTCCATTACTATGTTTTCTAGGTGATGAGAGTAAAGGTGTCCATTTGTGTGCCTGATTTACTACAACTTTATACAGTTCTCCATTACTTTGTTTTCTAGGTGATGAGAGTAATGGTGTCCATTTGTGTGCCTGATTTACTACAACTTTATACAGTTCTCCATTACTATGTTTTCTAGGTGATGAGAGTAATGGGGTCCATTGGTATGCCTGATTTACTACTACCTTTATACAGTTCTCCATTACTATGTTTTCTAGGTGATGAGAGTAATGGGGTCCATTGGTATGCCTGATTTACTATTACCTTTATACAGTTCTCCATTACTATGTTTTCTAGGTGATGAGAGTAAAGGTGTCCATTTGTGTGCCTGATTTACTACTACCTTTATAGAGTTCTCCATTACTATGTTTTCTAGGTGATGAGAGTAATGGGACTGAGTAATGGTGTCCATTGGTGTGCCTGATTTACTATTACCTTTATACAGTTCTCCATTACTATGTTTTCTAGGTGATGAGAGTAATGGTGTCCATTTGTGTGCCTGATTTACTACAACTTTATACAGTTCTCCATTACTATGTTTTCTAGGTGATGAGAGGAATGGTGTCCATTTGTGTGCCTGATTTACTATTACCTTTATACAGTTCTCCATTACTATGTTTTCTAGGTGATGAGAGTAATGGTGTCCATTTGTGTGCCTGATTTACTACAACTTTATACAGTTCTCCATTACTATGTTTTCTAGGTGATGAGAGTAATGGTGTCCATTTGTTTGCCTGATTTACTACTACCTTTATACAGTTCTCCATTACTATGTTTTCTAGGTGATGAGAGTAATGGGACTGAGTAATGGTGTCCATTGGTGTGTGGTTTACTATTACCTTTATAGAGTTCTCCATTACTATGTTTTCTAGGTGATTAGAGTAATGATGTCCATTGGTATGCCTGATTTACTATTACCTTTATACAGTTGTCCATTACTATGTTTTCTAGGTGATGAGAGTAATGATGTCCATTGGTATGCCTGATTTACTATTACCTTTATACAGTTCTCCATTACTATGTTTTCTAGGTGATGAGAATGATGGGACTTAGTAATGGTGTCCATTGGTGTGCCTGGTTTACTATAACCTTCATACAGTTCTCCATTACTATGGCAGCTTTGACAGCCATGTTGAAGTTCGGCCATGTTTTGTCCCACAGTAATCCATTGATAGTTTTCCTGGTGCTAGAAGTCTTTGCTGTAGTAACCATATCATTTTCGTAAGTATTTACGAATCCATGGATATATAACATTGTGTTGGTATGCTGTTGGTAATTTGTCTTGTACAGTATTCTATCAAATCAGTACATCAAAAGATGCCTAAAATTCAAATTTCCTCATAATCAGATAATATTGAAATTTTTTTTGGTACACTTGTTCCTTATCTCATTATTTTCCATTCAGCTTGACAAACTGTATACCCATACCAACTTTCAGACCGGTTTGGCTTTATGTTTGGGGACTCTTTTACTTTATATTCACAGGTTTCTGATCAGTACATTTTACTCCAAGGCTAAGGGTATTGATAAGAATGGTTTTCTCTTATTTTACACATGTTCTTTTGATATGTCTTTTTCTTGACAGGTTCCTGATCAGTACATTCTACTCCAAGGCCAAGGTAGCTGCTGCCTGTGCAGGAATTATCTACTTCCTGACTTATGTACCTTACATGTACGTCGCCATCAAAGAAGATGTAGCCGGTGATGAAATATCGGCAGAAATTAAATCTTTTGTGGTAGGTTAAGCTTATTAGATCATATACTGATTTGGAAGTTATATGTTATCCACAACCTTTAATGGTATGTCTGTAAGTGCAGCATAATACAACAGGAGAATAATGTTTTATAAAATGCACTTAATGAAGCTCTGTAGGAAATTGTGTTTCTATATATCTCTCTGTTAATTACATGTATATAATTTATGGACATATTCTGTTAATAGTTAGAAGGTTGAAAAACAAATTAATGAAAATGACTTCGAATGATGTAAAAACACATGACATTTAATCACATAATAAATACATGAAATATTTATCCCAAGGTCACAATGATCTCCCCACACTACAAGAATAAAACTGTGTGGTGCTGAGATGTTTAAAAAGTATAATAGCTAGGCATCTGATATTGCATATACAGACAGTTGAGGTGATGGTCTATGCAACTGTCACCATGCCATGTGACCCTGACTCCAATTTCATGCTCCAGTGAATCTGTGAACTTAGGTCTTTTTTCTGGCCGTAAACCTTTTTTATAAGATGTTTGTGGACAATGAAATACTTGAAAATTGAAATAGCTAGCGTCAAATATTTGGTAAACAGACAGCTTAGGTTATGGTCCACACAACTGGCAACATGCCATGTGAACCTGACCCCAATTTAACGATTAAGTGACTCAATGAACTTAGGTCTTTTTTCAGGCCATAAATTTTTTTGCAAGACTTTTGTGGATAATGGATTGCTTGAAAAGTATAATAGCTAGGCATCTAATATTGGGTATACATACATTTAAGGTTATGGTTTACACAACTGGGACCATGCCGTGTGACCCTGACCGAAATTTACGCTTAAGTGACTCTGTGAACTTAGGTCTTTTTTTCAGGCCGTAATTTTTTTGTTTTTGGTAAGACTTTTGTGGACAATGAATTGCATGAAAAGTATAATAGCTATGCATTTGATATTTGGTAAAAAATAGTTAAGGTTAGGGTCTACCTAACTGTCACCAGGCCCTGTGACCCTGACCCAGTGACTCTGTGAACTTTTTTTAGGTCTTTTTCAGGCTGAAACTTATTTGTAAGACGTTTGTGGAAATATAGATAACAACAAAGTTTCTTGAATAGTATAACAGCTAGGCATCTGATATTTAGGATATCGATAAATTAAATTAGGGTTTTTATGTCTATCACCATGTCATCTGTCCCTGACCTCATTTCGACACTAAATGACTGTTTATATTGTTTTATTGTGGTCAGTCTTTTATGTTAAGTCTGTTTCTCAATGACTATGATATCTAGATCACTTCAGTTGGTCCACAGATATATGTTGAGAATTAATAAATGGATAGTTAAATAACTAGGTATTCTAATGGAGCAAACAGGCAAGACATACTTTAGTGTTAACTCTTGTATGATTTTATGATTTCTGTCCTGTTTTCCACAGCAGCTTTTGGCTTGATTAATGCTTTAATGTTAGGATTTTCTTATTTCAGTCCTTGTTTTCCACGGCAGCTTTTGGACTCAGTGGTAAATATTTTGCCTTCTACGAGGAGGAGGGAGTTGGTGTACAATGGTACAACATCCATCTGTCACCAGTAGAGAATGACCAGTACAGCCTGCTGACCTCTGTTCTAATGATGATATTAGATACATTTATCTACACCATGCTGGCTTGGTACATAGAAAATGTCTACCCAGGTAAGACCCCTCTCTAACCAGTACAGCCTCCTGACCTCTGTTATAATGATGATATTAGATACATTTATCTACACCATGTTGGCCTGGTACATAGAAAATGTCTACCCAGGTAAGACCCCTCTCTAACCAGTACAGCCTCCTGACCTCTGTTATAATGATGATATTAGATACATTTATCTACACCATGTTGGCCTGGTACATAGAAAATGTCTACCCAGGTAAGACCCCTCTCTAACCAGTATAGCCTGCTGACCTCTGTTCTAATGATGATATTAGATACATTTATCTACACCATGTTGGCCTGGTACATAGAAAATGTCTACCCAGGTAAGACCCCTCTCTAACCAGTACAGCCTCCTGACCTCTGTTATAATGATGATATTAGATACATTTATCTACACCATGTTGGCCTGGTACATAGAAAATGTCTACCCAGGTAAGACCCCTCTCTAACCAGTATAGCCTGCTGACCTCTGTTCTAATGATGATATTAGATACATTTATCTACACCATGTTGGCCTGGTACATAGAAAATGTCTACCCAGGTAAGACCCCTCTCTAACCAGTATAGCCTGCTGACCTCTGTTATAATGATGATATTAGATACATTTATCTACACCATGTTGGCTTGGTACATAGAAAATGTCTACCCAGGTAAGACACCTCTCTAACCAGTATAGCCTGCTGACCTCTGTTCTAATGATGGTATTAGATACATTTATCTACACCATGTTGGCCTGGTACATAGAAAATGTCTACCCAGGTAAGACCCCTCTCTAACCAGTATAGCCTGCTGACCTCTGTTCTAATGATGATATTAGATACATTTATCTACACCATGTTGGCTTGGTACATAGAAAATGTCTACCCAGGTAAGACCCCTCTCTAACCAGTATAGCCTGCTGACCTCTGTTCTAATGATGATATTAGATACATTTATCTACACCATGTTGGCTTGGTACATAGAAAATGTCTACCCAGGTAAGACCCCTCTCTAACCAGTATAGCCTGCTGACCTCTGTTCTAATGATGATATTAGATACATTTATCTACACCATGTTGGCTTGGTACATAGAAAATGTCTACCCAGGTAAGACCCCTCTCTAACCAGTATAGCCTGCTGACCTCTGTTCTAATGATGATATTAGATACATTTATCTACACCATGTTGGCTTGGTACATAGAAAATGTCTACCCAGGTAAGACACCTCTCTAACCAGTATAGCCTGCTGACCTCTGTTCTAATGATGATATTAGATACATTTATCTACACCATGCTGGTCTGGTACATAGAAAATGTCTACCCAGGTAAGACCCCTCTCTAACCAGTTTGCCTGCTGACCTCTGTTCTAATGATGATATTGGATACATTTATCTACACCATGTTGGTCTGGTACATAGAAAATGTCTACCCAGGTAAGACCCCTCTCTAACCAGTATAGCCTGCTGACCTCTGTTCTAATGATGATATTAGATACATTTATCTACACCATGCTGGCTTGGTACATAGAAAATGTCTAACCAGGTAAGACCCCTCTCTAACCAGTATAGCCTGCTGACCTCTGTTCTAATGATGATATTAGATACATTTATCTACACCATGTTGGCCTGGTACATAGAAGATGTCTACCCTGGTAAGACCCCTCTCTCTAACCAGTATAGCCTGCTGACCTCTGTTCTAATGATGATATTAGATACATTTATCTACACCATGTTGGCTTGGTACATAGAAAATGTCTACCCAGGTAAGACCCCTCTCTAACTAGTATAGCCTGCTGACCTCTGTTCTAATGATGATATTAGATACATTTATCTACACCATGCTGGCCTGGTACATAGAAAATGTCTACCCAGGTAAGACCCCTCTCTGTAACCAGTATAGCCTGCTGACCTCTGTTCTAATGATGGTATTAGATACATTTATCTACACCATGTTGGCCTGGTACATAGAAAATGTCTTCCCTGGTAAGACCCCTCTCTCTAACCAGTATAGCCTGCTGACCTCTGTTCTAATGATGATATTAGATACATTTATCTACACCATGTTGGCCTGGTACATAGAAGATGTCTACCCAGGTAAGACCCCTCTCTGTAACCAGTATAGCCTGCTGACCTCTGTTCTAATGATGGTATTAGATACATTTATCTACACCATGCTGGCCTGGTACATAGAAAATGTCTACCCAGGTAAGACCCCTCTCTAACTAGTATAGCCTGCTGACCTCTGTTCTAATGATGATATTAGATACATTTATCTACACCATGTTGGCCTGGTACATAGAAAATGTCTACCCAGGTAAGACCCCTCTCTAACCAGTATAGCCTGCTGACCTCTGTTCTAATGATGGTATTAGATACATTTATCTACACCATGTTGGCCTGGTACATAGAAAATGTCTAACCAGGTAAGACCCCTCTCTAACCAGTATAGCCTGCTGACCTCTGTTCTAATGATGGTATTAGATACATTTATCTACACCATGTTGGCCTGGTACATAGAAAATGTCTAACCAGGTAAGACCCCTCTCTAACCAGTATAGCCTGCTGACCTCTGTTCTAATGATGGTATTAGATACATTTATCTACACCATGTTGGCCTGGTACATAGAAAATGTCTAACCAGGTAAGACCCCTCTCTAACCAGTATAGCCTGCTGACCTCTGTTCTAATGATGGTATTAGATACATTTATCTACACCATGTTGGCCTGGTACATAGAAAATGTCTAACCCGGTAAGACCCCTCTCTAACCAGTATAGCCTGCTGACCTCTGTTCTAATGATGGTATTAGATACATTTATCTACACCATGTTGGCCTGGTACATAGAAGATGTCTACCCAGGTAAGACACCTCTCTAACCAGTATAGCCTGCTGACCTCTGTTCTAATGATGGTATTAGATACATTTATCTACACCATGCTGGCCTGGTACATAGAAAATGTCTACCCAGGTAAGACCCCTCTCTAACCAGTATAGCCTGCTGACCTCTGTTCTAATGATGATATTGGATACATTTATCTACACCATGTTGGCCTGGTACATAGAAAATGTCTACCCAGGTAAGACCCCTCTCTAACTAGTATAGCCTGCTGACCTCTGTTCTAATGATGATATTAGATACATTTATCTACACCATGCTGGCCTGGTACATAGAAAATGTCTACCCAGGTAAGACCCCTCTCTAACCAGTATAGCCTGCTGACCTCTGTTCTAATGATGATATTAGATACATTTATCTACACCATGTTGGCCTGGTACATAGAAGATGTCTTCCCAGGTAAGACCCCTCTCTAACCAGTATAGCCTGCTGACCTCTGTTCTAATGATGGTATTAGATACATTTATCTACACCATGTTGGCCTGGTACATAGAAAATGTCTAACCAGGTAAGACCCCTCTCTAACCAGTATAGCCTGCTGACCTCTGTTCTAATGATGGTATTAGATACATTTATCTACACCATGTTGGCCTGGTACATAGAAAATGTCTAACCAGGTAAGACCCCTCTCTAACCAGTATAGCCTGCTGACCTCTGTTCTAATGATGGTATTAGATACATATATCTACACCATGTTGGCCTGGTACATAGAAAATGTCTAACCCGGTAAGACCCCTCTCTAACCAGTATAGCCTGCTGACCTCTGTTCTAATGATGATATTAGATACATTTATCTACAGCATGCTAGCTTGATACATAGAAAATGTCTTCCCAGGTAAGACCCCTCTCTAACCAGTATAGCCTGCTGACCTCTGTTCTAATGATGATATAAGATACATTTATCTACACCATGCTGGCCTGGTACATAGAAAATGTCTTCCCTGGTAAGACCCCTCTCTAACCAGTATAGCCTGCTGACCTCTGTTCTAATGATGATGTTAGATACATTTATCTACACCATGCTGGTCTGGTACATAGAAAATGTCTACCCAGGTAAGACCCCTCTCTAACCAGTATAGCCTGCTGACCTCTGTTCTAATGATGATGTTAGATACATTTATCTACACCATGCTGGTCTGGTACATAGAAAATGTCTTCCCTGGTAAGACCCCTCTCTAACCAGTATAGCCTGCTGACCTCTGTTCTAATGATGATGTTAGATACATTTATCTACACCATGCTGGTCTGGTACATAGAAAATGTCTACCCAGGTAAGACCCCTCTCTAACCAGTATAGCCTGCTGACCTCTGTTCTAATGATGATATTAGATACATTTATCTACACCATGCTGGTCTGGTACATAGAAAATGTCTACCCAGGTAAGACCCCTCTCTAACCAGTATAGCCTGCTGACCTCTGTTCTAATGATGATATTAGATACATTTATCTACACCATGTTGGCCTGGTACATAGAAAATGTCTACCCAGGTAAGACACCTCTCTAACCAGTATAGCCTGCTGACCTCTGTTCTAATGATGATATTAGATACATTTATCTACACCATGCTGGCTTGGTACATAGAAAATGTCTAACCAGGTAAGACCCCTCTCTAACCAGTATAGCCTGCTGACCTCTGTTCTAATGATGGTATTCGATACATTTATCTACACCATGTTGGCCTGGTACATAGAAGATGTCTTCCCTGGTAAGACCCCTCTCTTACCAGTATAGCCTGCTGACCTCTGTTCTAATGATGATATTAGATACATTTATCTACACCATGTTGGCTTGGTACATAGAAAATGTCTACCCAGGTAAGACCCCTCTCTAACTAGTATAGCCTGCTGACCTCTGTTCTAATGATGATATTAGATACATTTATCTACACCATGTTGGCCTGGTACATAGAAAATGTCTACCCAGGTAAGACCCCTCTCTAACCAGTATAGCCTGCTGACCTCTGTTCTAATGATGGTATTAGATACATTTATCTACACCATGTTGGCCTGGTACATAGAAAATGTCTACCCAGGTAAGACCCCTCTCTAACCAGTATAGCCTGCTGACCTCTGTTCTAATGATGATATTAGATACATTTATCTACACCATGTTGGCCTGGTACATAGAAAATGTCTACCCAGGTAAGACCCCTCTCTAACCAGTATAGCCTGCTGACCTCTGTTCTAATGATGATATTAGATACATTTATCTACACCATGCTGGCCTGGTACATAGAAAATGTCTACCCAGGTAAGACCCCTCTCTAACTAGTATAGCCTGCTGACCTCTGTTCTAATGATGATATTAGATACATTTATCTACACCATGCTGGCCTGGTACATAGAAAATGTCTAACCAGGTAAGACCCCTCTCTAACTAGTATAGCCTGCTGACCTCTGTTCTAATGATGATATTAGATACATTTATCTACACCATGTTGGCCTGGTACATAGAAAATGTCTACCCAGGTAAGACCCCTCTCTAACCAGTATAGCCTGCTGACCTCTGTTCTAATGATGGTATTAGATACATTTATCTACACCATGTTGGCCTGGTACATAGAAAATGTCTAACCAGGTAAGACCCCTCTCTAACCAGTATAGCCTGCTGACCTCTGTTCTAATGATGGTATTAGATACATTTATCTACACCATGTTGGCCTGGTACATAGAAAATGTCTAACCAGGTAAGACCCCTCTCTAACCAGTATAGCCTGCTGACCTCTGTTCTAATGATGGTATTAGATACATTTATCTACACCATGTTGGCCTGGTACATAGAAAATGTCTAACCAGGTAAGACCCCTCTCTAACCAGTATAGCCTGCTGACCTCTGTTCTAATGATGGTATTAGATACATTTATCTACACCATGTTGGCCTGGTACATAGAAAATGTCTAACCAGGTAAGACCCCTCTCTAACCAGTATAGCCTGCTGACCTCTGTTCTAATGATGGTATTAGATACATATATCTACACCATGTTGGCCTGGTACATAGAAAATGTCTAACCCGGTAAGACCCCTCTCTAACCAGTATAGCCTGCTGACCTCTGTTCTAATGATGATATTAGATACATTTATCTACAGCATGCTAGCTTGATACATAGAAAATGTCTTCCCAGGTAAGACCCCTCTCTAACCAGTATAGCCTGCTGACCTCTGTTCTAATGATGATGTTAGATACATTTATCTACACCATGCTGGTCTGGTACATAGAAAATGTCTACCCAGGTAAGACCCCTCTCTAACCAGTATAGCCTGCTGACCTCTGTTCTAATGATGATGTTAGATACATTTATCTACACCATGCTGGTCTGGTACATAGAAAATGTCTTCCCTGGTAAGACCCCTCTCTAACCAGTATAGCCTGCTGACCTCTGTTCTAATGATGATGTTAGATACATTTATCTACACCATGCTGGTCTGGTACATAGAAAATGTCTACCCAGGTAAGACCCCTCTCTAACCAGTATAGCCTGCTGACCTCTGTTCTAATGATGATATTAGATACATTTATCTACACCATGCTGGTCTGGTACATAGAAAATGTCTACCCAGGTAAGACCCCTCTCTAACCAGTATAGCCTGCTGACCTCTGTTCTAATGATGATATTAGATACATTTATCTACACCATGTTGGCCTGGTACATAGAAAATGTCTACCCAGGTAAGACACCTCTCTAACCAGTATAGCCTGCTGACCTCTGTTCTAATGATGATATTAGATACATTTATCTACACCATGTTGGCCTGGTACATAGAAAATGTCTACCCAGGTAAGACCCCTCTCTAACCAGTATAGCCTGCTGACCTCTGTTCTAATGATGATATTAGATACATTTATCTACACCATGCTGGTCTGGTACATAGAAAATGTCTAACCAGGTAAGACCCCTCTCTAACCAGTATAGCCTGCTGACCTCTGTTCTAATGATGGTATTAGATACATTTATCTACACCATGTTGGCCTGGTACATAGATAATGTCTACCCAGGTAAGACCCCTCTCTAACCAGTATAGCCTGCTGACCTCTGTTCTAATGATGGTATTAGATACATTTATTTACACCATGCTGGCCTGGTACATAGAAGATGTCTACCCAGGTAAGACCCCTCTCTAACCAGTATAGCCCGCTGACCTCTGTTCTAATGATGATATTAGATACGTTTATCTACACCATACTGGCCTGGTACATAGAAAATGTCTACCCAGGTAAGACCCCTCTCTCTAACCAGTATAGCCTGCTGACCTCTGTTCTAATGATGATATTAGATACATTTATCTACACCATGTTGGCTTGGTACATAGAAAATGTCTACCAAGGTAAGACCCCCCTTCTAACCAGTATAGCCTGCTGACCTCTGTTCTAATGATAATATTAGATACATTTATCTACACCATGCTGGCCTGGTACATAGAAAATGTCTATCCAGGTAAGACACCTCTCTAACTAGTATAGCCTGCTGACCTCTGTTCTAATGATGATATTAGATACATTTATCTACACCATGTTGGCCTGGTACATAGAAGATGTCTACCAAGGTAAGACACCTCTCGAACCAGTATAGCCTGCTGACCTCTGTTCTAATGATGATATTAGATACATTTATCTACACCATGTTGGCTTGGTACATAGAAAATGTCTACCAAGGTAAGACCCCCCTTCTAACCAGTATAGCCTGCTGACCTCTGTTATAATGATGATATTAGATACATTTATCTACACCATGCTGGCCTGGTACATAGAAAATGTCTACCCAGGTAAGACCCCTCTCTAACTAGTATAGCCTGCTGACCTCTGTTATAATGATGATATTAGATACATTTATCTACACCATGTTGGCCTGGTACATAGAAAATGTCTTCCCAGGTAAGACGTTCCTTATCTCAGCAAATCTTTCAGTATAGATAATATTTGCCAAAGTAAAACACACATCTGAGTATGGTGATGACCTGGTATTTACATAGAATTTGTTGGGTAAGGCCATGACATAAAGTACAAATTATGATATTCCAGGCCAGACCCCCCATCATGAAAATCATGGCTCTAAAAAGAAAATGGTTATTCAGGTCAGACCCTCCTCACAAAAAATCATTACTTGGTTATCTGGGTTAATACAACAATTCCCTTCAAGAGTACAGGCCATTCAGATATCTGGCCTGTAACACTGACTTTAGTTTTCCATATGAAAATTGTGTTTATACTTAACTGTCAATCATCTTAATTTATATGTCAATGTGTTAATCAGACAGGACATAATCAAGCCTAGACTTCTAGACTTCTAATCTAAACAAACATGAAATTTCTTGTGAAATTTTATTTGAAGTTAAGCTACACTTTAAGTTCACAAAATTTTAAACTCAGTCATAGCTTGAATAAAGAATTCCCACAGTCCCACTGTTTTATGGATTCTGTCGTCTCTGACTCTGATGTATACGATTAAGAAGACCATTTGCAATACCTCTTCCATCAGGTCCTCCTCTATCCCGGGCTTCAAACTGGTTTGCTAGAAGTTCTGCTGGTACAAATTCAATGATCTGTTGGCAATCTTTGTCTTTTGGGTTACAATCATTGAAAACTGGTCGTCTGCTTTTTCCTTGGGATTTACCTGTTAAAGAGAGTGAATTTCTTGTTTTTAACTATTTTATTCAAAAAGTTTAAGAACTTGATTCCCCCCAGTGCATTGAAGAGCAGGGACATTAAAGAGGTGTCCACCCATGCATCCATCACAATTTTGTAAAGACTCTAATGCCTCCAATTCTCAGTAGACATTTCTAAAATTTATACATAATGTTTTAATCTGCTTGAGAATTCCCTTGAGAATCACATTCAGTTAAAAGGATGAACAAAACAATGAACAACTTGACATACCTTGGGATTTCCCATCAGATTTTGCTTGAGAATTTCCTTAAGAATCACATTCATTTTAAAGGATTTATAAAACAATTAACAATTTGACATACCTTGCGATTTCCCATCAGAGTTTGCTTGAGAATTCCCTTGAGAATCACATTCAGTTAAAAGGATGAACAAAACAATGAACCATTTGACATACCTTGAGACTTACCATCAGATTTTGCTTGAGAATTCCCTTAAGAATCACATTCATTTTAAAGGATGAATAAAACAATTAACAATTTTTACATACCTTGCGATTTCCCATCAGAGTTTGCTTGAGAATTCCCTTGAAAATCACATTCAGTTTAAAGGATTAAGAAAACAATGAACAACTTGACATACCTTGGGATTTCCCATCAGATTTTGCTTGAGAATTCCCTTAAGAATCACATTCATTTTAAAGCATGAATAAAACAATTAACAATTTTTACATACCTTGCGATTTCCCATCAGAGTTTGCTTGAGAATTCCCCTGAGAATCTCATTCAGTTATAATTAGAAGGATGAACAAAACAATGAACAACTTGACTTACCTTGAGACTTACCATCAGAGTTTGCTTGAGAATTCCCTTGAGAATCACATTCAGTTAAAAGGATGAAGAAAACAATGAACAACTTGACATACCTTTAGATTTACCATCAGAGTTTGCTTGAGAATTCCCTTGAGAATCTCATTCAGTTAGAAGGATGAACAAAACAGTGAACAACTTAACATACCTTGAGATTTCCCATCAGAGTTTGCTTGAGAATTCCCTTGAGAATAACATTCAGTTTAAAGGATTAAGAAAACAATGAACAACTTGACATACCTTGGGATTTCCCATCAGATTTTGCTTGAGAATTCCCTTGAGAATAACATTCAGTAAGAAGGATTAACATAACAATGAAAACTAACACCTTCATCTTTGTTGGCTAATAAACAATTACAAGATAGAGACTATTAAAGGAAAGTAAGTTTCATGCTGAGTGGAAGTTTTATATATCACACAATTATAATTAATAGCTGTTGGATGCTGAATTTTGTTATAAATATTTATTGAAAATTGATCTTTATTTCGTATAATGTGTCATATGTTTTAAGATAAACTCTTTTTAATGTAAAGTACAAAATGTGTTTACAAGGAAAAAACTTTTTTGAAACTAAAAAAAAGTAAATTTATAACAAATCATACCACAGTAAAAAGATTTGATATTTTTGATTTAAGTGGAAATATTTCAGAAAGTTTCAAGTCATTTTTCTTTGTATGTAAAAATGCTTTCTTATATAGAATTATGTCAATGAAATAGAGGGAAATAAAACCTTATAATGATAAAAAGTTTTTTTATACCCCCCGCTTGAAAATTGGGGGATATATAGTGATAGGGGTGTCTTTCTGTCCAGGGTTCCCACGCCATCCTTGAATTCAAGGAAACCTGGAAAAGTCCTTGAATTTCATGTCAGTGTTCAAAAACCTGGAAAAATCCTTGAATTTTATCAAATATCCTTGAAAAACCCTGGAATTTTGTAATATGCAGATTTGTTGATTGTTCGATAAAAAAAAGACTGAAAAATATTGGATTTTTTAAATTTTTGCGGCCTATTTTAATCCTTGAAAATGACCTTAATACCCTTGAAAAGTCCTTGAAAAACCCTTGAATTTTGTGTCCAAAAAATAGTGGGAACCCTGTCTGTCTGAACTTCCGACCTTCCGTTACACTTCAGGGTACCCAATTCTTAACCGCAACTCCTTCTTAACCCCTTCATAGATATTCCTGAAACTTACATACAATCTTTGTGACATAATGTAGATGTGCTCCTACTATTTTAAAATTAGATCAGAATGATTTTGGGGTTTCCCATAGCAACACATGGACTTAGCCATTTGACTACATGGGGGTACCCATCTCTTATCTGCAACTCCTCCTAAACCCCTTGATGGATTTTCATGAAACTTTCACACAATCTTTGTGACATAATGTTTATCTGCACCACTATTTGAAAATTTTATCTGATTAATTTTTTTTTGGGGGGGGGGTGCGGGGGGTATTTATTTGTAAGCTGCTGCTCACAGTTTTTCTAGTTTAAAATAAATATTGTATTTCTTTTGTTCGATTTTCTTTGTTTTCAATTTTTTTCCTAATATGATAAAAATATTAAGCACAGAAAAAGTTAGATATCAATAAAAGGAAAAAAATGAGTCAGAGTAATGTTTGGCAAAATGCTTGGTATTCCTTAGTTTGCATTTGCTATGGTATTTTGTAATCTTTGCATTACAGGTCAGCATGGGTTGCCCAAGCCATGGTATTTTGTAATCTATGTATTACAGGTCAATATGGGTTGCCCAAGTCATTGTATTTTGTAATCTATGTATTACAGGTCGGTATGGGTTGGTCAAGCTATGGTATATTGTAATCTATGTATTACAGGTCAGTATGGGTTGGTCAAGCCATGGTATTTTGTAATCTATATATTACAGGTCAATATGGGTTGCCCAAGTCATTGTATTTTGTAATCTTTGTATTACAGGTCAGTATGGGTTGCCCAAGTCATGGTGTTTTGTAATCTATGTATTACAGGTCAGTATAGGTTGCCCAAGTCATTGTATTTTGTAATCTATGTATTACAGGTCGGTATGGGTTGCCCAAGTCATGGTATTTTGTAATCTATGTATTACAGGTCAGTATGGGTTGCCCAAGCCATGGTATATTGTAATCTATGTATTACAGGTCAGTATGGGTTGCCCAAGCCCTGGTATTTTGTATTCTTTGTATTACGATCAATATGGGTTGCCCAAGCCATGGTATTTTGTAATCTTTGTATGACAGGTCAATATGGGTTGCCCATGTCATGGTATTTTGTAATATATGTATTACAGTTAAGAATAGGTTGCCCAAGTCATGGTATTTTGTAATCTGTGTATTACAGTTAAGTATTGGTTGCCCAAGTCATGTTTTTTTGTAATCTGTGTATAACAGTTAAGTATAAGTTGCCCAAGCCATGGTATTTTGTTATCTATGCATTGCAGGACAGTATCGGTTATCAAAGTCATTGTATTTTGTAATCTATGTATTTCAGGTCAGTATGGGTTGCCCAAGCCATGGTATTTTGCCTGTACCAAGACATATTGGTTTGGAGGTAACATGAAGGCCACAGAAACAGATTGTTCATGGAGACGGTGTTTTAGACCAGACCCAGCCTACTTGTCAATCATTGAAGAGGACCAGGCATGTGCAATGGCCCAGAGGACTCCAGGTATTAATGCTTACTCTAAAGACTCAATTTGCTTACCTATTTTTCTGTAAATTGACTTAGTTTTTAGTTTGAATATGTTTTATTTGCTTACACAATTTATATGATCACATATAATTAGCAAACAAACAAAAATAAGGCACAAGTTAAACCACCTTACATGGTCTTCTCCTCATTAATGAGTATAACATATATTGAATAAACATGAGACATGCATTATAATACTGTAGTGTCAGTTCATGGTTTTATCCTGCCCAAACCAGTAATCAGGGATTCGTGCATGTGTTGAACTGTCTTTCCTTTTAAACAATTTGTAGTCAGATGTTTTTTGATATTATATTGTTGATCTATTGCCATCTGACATTAACTGGCCATATATTTTGCACCTATAAAATGGACCATCAAATGTAACTGGACATGTAGTATTTGGTCTGCCTGTCTGTTTGTGTGTCACTACTAATATTTGCCTTTGTGTTTAGAAAATGAATTCTTTAAAATTCAAAGTCATATCTTGATGAAATTTTATAATCTTATTAACATTATGACATGAATAAGAGCAACATTTGGCAGCAATTCTAACTGCCAAGTAGGCCATCATGATCTTTGGAGACATATTGTCTTGTTAACTCTTTATTGTCTTGCTTTCAAATGTGTTTAACATAATCATATTAAAAATGTTAACTTGCTTACAGAGGAAGAGGGACGATTTGAAAATGAACCTGAACATTTAACCTGTGGTGTACAAATAGAAAATCTGTCTAAGGTATTTAGTATCATTAAAGTATTACTTTAAAATAAGCATACAGTGCGACGTCAAAAGTATTTCACGCTTTATATTTTTCCCTATATATTTCATATAAATTAGTATTTTTTATAAAAATTATTACCAAGCCATTTCTCAACAGATTTTCATGAAATTAAAACTAACGTATGCATAATTATCTGAAGTTTGTTTGTTTATTTGCAAATCTGTTAAAACCTCTTGGTTCATTTTTATACTCTAATAAAACACATAGAAAAAATTAACATAAAAAATTCGGTTAAAATATAAAGGAAAATGATTTTCAAAATATTTCATTTGTGTTCTAATTATGATTAAATGTAACCCATCTAACATTTTATGATGCCAAAATATAGATAAAATCTTGAAATATTGCTGCATCTGTTGGCTTTTATTTTATAAAAATCGGTTGAAAAAAAACTTGGTAAGAATTTTTTGAAAAAATGTGAATTTATATGAAATATAATGTAAAAAATTTAAAGCGTGAAATACTTTTGACGTCACACTGTACATCTTGCATTGCTACATATATCAAGAAATTGAATGATAACCCAGAAGTATATTGGACTTGTTAAATCACTCATTCACATCACACATATTGTGAAAAATCACACACACAAAAAATTCAAAATTATACAGTTTTCATTTTGCATTTGTGTGAGACTCTGTAATATTTCTTATAAGAAGGTAACTGTATCATTAAGGGAAACAAATTATTGGGTTCTGTGGCAGGTAAATCAATACCTTATAAAATAAATATTACAACATTACAGAACTTGGAGAATCAATCTCAAATGTCCATAAGACGAGACAAAACAAGGAAGACATACTGGAAGAATTGAAGATCGCAATGGTCCTGTCTTGGTACAAGCATTTCAAAAGAAATTTTGGGTTAAACCAGGTTTTAAGGCTCGCCAAACCATGAGTTTTGCTATGACATTCCTTTCAGGTCCATAATTATTTTCACAAGGACAACCACAGAATAGGATAATAGTAACTGTTATGTTATTTGAATAGTATCAAAACACAATAAAGCTGAGGTATGAAAAACCTCATCAGTGATTGACTCAACATACCTGTTGACTTAATTAGATGGTACAAATCCTAACAATTCCTATATGAATATGTAACATTGTAGTGACTAAAATGTTAAAATTTTGTTCTTTTACAGTATTATAAAACAGGAAGGAAAGTAGCAGTGAATAAACTGAATCTGAACTTTTATGAGGAACAAATCACATCATTTCTTGGACATAATGGTGCAGGAAAGACCACGACTATGTAAGTCTGAACTCTGACCCCTAATCCCAACCTTAAACCTAAACCTGAACTACAATGTAAATCTGAACTCCTATGATGGACAAATTATTCTATTTCTTGGACATAATGGTTCTGGGAAAACAACTACAATGTAAGTCTGAACTCTAACCCCTGACCTTTATCCCTGAACTTAATCTTAACTCCTATGAGGGACAAATCAACTTGTTCCTGTGGCACAATGGCTTGGAAAACATCAAAAAATGCTAGTCTCTAACATCTGACAGGGCTAAAACCCTCACCCCTAAACTAAATTCTGATATTCTATAAGGGACAAATCACATTGTTTCTGGGAAATAATAGTGCTGGTTAAAAATACTACAATGGTTTGACCCTTGACCCCTAGCCTGTAACCGGTAACCCTATATAGTTTCAGAAGTTCTATCAAATACAAAGCTCATCCTGCCTGGTACATGATGGTGCAGGAAAACTACTACAGTAAGAGTCTATCCCTTGACCTCTAGCCTGTAACCTCTTACCATATAATACAGTATATCTGAAGTTCTATGAAATACAAAGATCTTCCTGCTTGGGACTTGATTGTGCAGGGATACTACTAAAATATAAGTCTAACATCTGAGTCGACCCCTAGCCTATAACCTCTAATCCTATATTAAATCTGAAGTTCTATGAAATACAAAGCTAAACCTGCCTGGGACATGATGGTGCAGGGATACTACTACAATGAAAGACTGACCCCTGACCCTTAGCCTGTAACCTCTAACCCTATATTATGTATGAAGTTCTATAAAAAACAAAGCTCATCCTGCCTGGTACATGATGGTGCAGGGATACTACTGCAATGTAAGTCTGACCCCTAACGCCTAGCCTCTAACCTGTTACCCTATATTATATCTGGAGTTTTATGAAATATAAAGCTCATTCTGCTTGGGACATGATGGTGCAGGGATACTACTACAATGTAAGTCTGACCCCTAGCCTGTAACCTCTAACCCTATGTTATGTATGAAGTTCTATGAAATACAAAGCTCAAACTGCTGGGACATGATGGTGCAGGGATACTACTACAATGTAAGACTGACCCCTGACCCTTAGCTTGTAACCTCTAACCATATATTATGTCTGGAGTTCCATGAAATACAAAGCTCAACCTGCCTGGGACATGATGGTGCAGGGATACTTCTACAATGTAAGTCTGACCCCTAGCCTATAACCTCTAACCCTATATTATATCTGGAGTTCTATGAAATACAAAGTTCGACCTGTCTGGGACATGATGGTGCAGGGATACTACTGCAATGTAATACTGACCACTGACCCTTAGCCTGTAACCTCTAACCCTATGTTATGTATGAAGTTCTATGAAATACAAAGCTTTATCTACCTGGGACATGATGGTGCAGGGATACTATTACAATGTAAGTCTGACCCCTGACCCTTAGCCTGTAACCTCTAACCCTATGTTATGTATGAAGTTCTATGAAATACAAAGCTCAACCTGCCTGGGACATGATGGTGCAGGGATACTACTTCAATGAAAGACTGACCCCTGACCCTTAGCCTGTAACCTCTAACCCTATATTATATCTGAAGTTCTATGAAATACAAAGCTCAACCTGCCTGGGACATGATGGTGCAGGGATACTACTACAATGAAAGACTGACCCCTGACCCTTAGCCTGTAACCTCTAACCATATATTATGTCTGGAGTTCTATGAAATACAAAGCTCAACCTGCCTGGTACATGATGGTGCAGGGATACTACTGCAATGTAAGTCTGACCCTTGACCCTTAGCCTGTAACTTGTAACCCTATATTATATCTGAAGTTCTATGAAATACAAAGCTCAACCTGCCTGGGACATGATAGTGCAGGGATACTACTGCAATGTAAGTCTGACCCCTGACCCTTAGCCTGTAACCTCTAACCCTATGTTATGAATGAAGTTCTATGAAATACAAAGCTCAACCTGCCTGGGACATGATGGTGCAGGGATACTACTGCAATGTAAGTCTGACCCCTGACCCTTAGCCTGTAACCTCTAACCCTATGTTATGAATGAAGTTCTATGAAATACAAAGCTCAACCTGTCTGGGACATGATGGTGCAGGGATACTACTACAATGTAAGACTTACCCCTGACCCCTAGCATGTAACCTCTAGCCATATATTATAGCTGAAGTTCTATGAAATACAAAGCTCAACCTGCCTGGGACATGATGGTGCAGGGATACTACTACAATGTAAGACTTACCCCTGACCCCTAGCATGTAACCTGTTACCCTATATTATAGCTGAAGTTCTATGAAATACAAAGCTCAACCTGCCTGGGACATGATGGTGCAGGGATACTACTACAATGAAAGACTGACCCCTGACCCTTAGCCTGTAACCTCTAACCATATATTATGTCTGGAGTTCTATGAAATACAAAGCTCAACCTGCCTGGTACATGATGGTGCAGGGATACTACTGCAATGTAAGTCTGACCCTTGACCCTTAGCCTGTAACTTGTAACCCTATATTATATCTGAAGTTCTATGAAATACAAAGCTTAACCTGCCTGGTACATGATGGTGCAGGGATACTACTGCAATGTAAGTCTGACCCCTAGCCTGTAACTTGTAACCCTATATTATATCTGAAGTTCTGTGAAATACAAAGCTTAATCTGTCTGAGACATGATGGTGCAGGGATACTACCACAATGTAAGACTGACCCCTGACCCCTAGCCTGTAACCTCTTACCATATATTATAGCTGAAGTTCTATGAAATACAAAGCTTAACCTGCCTGGGACATGATGGTGCAGGGATACTACTACAATGTAAGACTGACCCCTGACCCCTAGCCTGTAACCTCTTACCATATATTATAGCTGAAATTCTATGAAATACAAAGCTCAACCTGTCTGGGACATGATGGTGCAGGGATACTACTACAATGTAAGACTGACCCCTGACCCCTAGCTTGTAACCTCTTACCATATATTATAGCTGAAATTCTATGAAATACAAAGCTCAACCTGTCTGGGACATGATGGTGCAGGGATACTACTACAATGTAAGACTGACCCCTGACCCCTAGCTTGTAACCTCTTACCATATATTATAGCTGAAATTCTATGAAATATAAAGCTTAACCTGCCTGGTACATGATGGTGTAAGGATACTACTGCAATGTAATCTGACCCCTAGCCTGTAACTTGTAACCCTATATTATATCTGAAGTTCTGTGAAATACAAAGCTCAACCTGCCTGGTACAAGATGGTGTAAGGATACTACTGCAATGTAAGTCCGACCCCTGACCCTTAGCCTGTAACTTGTAACCCTATATTATATCTGAAGTTCTGTGAAATACAAAGCTTAACCTGTCTGAGACATGATGGTGCAGGGATACTACTACAATGTAAGTCTGACCCCTGACCCTTAGCCTGTAACCTCTAACCCTATATTATATCTGAAGTTCTATGAAATACAAAGCTCAACCTGCCTGGTACATGATGGTGTAAGGATACTACTGCAATGTAAGTCCGACCCCTGACCCTTAGCCTGTAACTTGTAACCCTATATTATATCTGAAGTTCTATGAAATACAAAGCTTAACCTGCCTGGTACATGATGGTGTAAGGATACTACTACAATGTAAGTCTGATTCCTAGCCTGTAACTTGTAACCTCTTACCCTATATTATATCTGGAGTTCTATGAAATACAAAGCTTAACCTGCCTGGTACATGATGGTGCAGGGATACTACTACAATGTAAGACTGACCCCTGACCCCTAGCCTGTAACCTCTTACCCTATATTATATCTGGAGTTCTATGAAATACAAAGTTCGACCTGTCTGGGACATGATGGTGCAGGGATACTACTGCAATGTAAGTCTGACCCCTGACCCCTAGCCTATAACCTCTAACCCTATATTATGTCTGAAGTTCTATGAAATACAAAGCTCAACCTGCCTGGGACATGATGGTGCAGGGATACTTCTACAATGTAAGTCTGACCCCTGATCCCTAGCTTGTAACCTCTAACCATATATTATGTCTGAAGTTCTATGAAATACAAAGCTCAACCTGTCTGGGACATGATGGTGCAGGGATACTACTACAATGTAAGACTGACCCCTGACCCCTAGCCTGTAACCCTTTGTTATGTATGAAGTTCTATGAAATACAAAGCTTAATCTACCTGGGACATGATGGTGCAGGGATACTTCTACAATGTAAGACTGACCCCTGACCCCTAGCCTGTAACCCTTTGTTATGTATGAAGTTCTATGAAATACAAAGCTTAATCTACCTGGGACATGATGGTGCAGGGATACTACTACAATGTAAGACTGACCCCTGACCCCTAGCATGTAACCTGTTACCCTATATTATATCTGGAGTTCTATGAAATACAAAGCTCAACCTGTCTGGGACATGATGGTGCAGGGATACTACTACAATGTAAGACTGACCCCTGACCCCTAGCATGTAACCTGTTACCCTATATTATATCTGGAGTTCTATGAAATACAAAGCTCAACCTGCCTAGGACATCATGGTGCAGGGATACTACTACAATGTAAGTCTGACCCCTGATCCTTAGCCTGTAACCTCTAACCATATATTATGTCTGAAGTTCTATGAAATACAAAGCTCAACCTGCCTAGGACATCATGGTGCAGGGATACTACTACAATGTAAGTCTGACCCCTGATCCTTAGCCTGTAACCTCTAACCATATATTATGACTGAAGTGCTATGAAATACAAAGCTCAACCTGCCTGGGACATGATGGTGCAGGGACACTACTACAATGTAAGACTGACCCCTGACCCCTAGCCTGTAACCTATAACCCTATAGTTTATCTGAAAATCTATGAAATACAAAGCTCAACCTGCCTGGGACATGATGGTGCATGCATACTACTACAATGTAAGTCTGACCCCTGACCCTTAGCCTGTAACCTGTAACCCTATATTATATCTGAAAATCTATGAAATACAAAGCTCAACCTTTCTGGGACATGATGGTGCAGGGACACTACTACAATGTAAGACTTACCCCTGACCCCTAGCTTGTAACCTCTTTCCCTATATTATATCTGAAAATCTATGAAATACAAAGCTCAACCTTTCTGGGACATGATGGTGCAGGGACACTACTACAATGTAAGTCTGACCCCTGACCCTTAGCCTGTAACCTGTAACCCTATATTATATCTGAAAATCTATGAAATACAAAGCTCAACCTTTCTGGGATATGATGGTGCAGGGACACTACTACAATGTAAGTCTGACCCCTGACCCTTAGCCTGTAACCTGTAACCCTATATTATATCTGAAAATCTATGAAATACAAAGCTCAACCTTTCTGGGACATGATGGTGCAGGGACACTACTACAATGTAAGACTTACCCCTGACCCCTAGCTTGTAACCTGTTACCCTATATTATATCTGAAAATCTATGAAATACAAAGCTCAACCTGTCACGGACATGATGGTGCAGGGATACTACTACAATATAAGTCTTGTTTGATGGAGATTTATAAAATATTAATGTACAATGATAAAAAGCAACATAATAGTCAGGAATGAATTAAAAGATTGGACTTTCATGAATTGTGAAACAAATATATCTGTCTGTCTGTCTGGCAACACATCTTGCAAGTGGAGCTCCGCCTAAACTCCAAGATGGATTTTAATGAAACATTATATGAATTTTTTTTTCCATTAATGAGATTAGTAGGGTATCATTTTGTGAGCTATTTGAGAGTACTTTTTGTAACAGTTTTCTGAGCAATGTAAGTTTTGATATTTACTAAGCATTATCAGCATTTGGTCCCATATTGATCAGTGACTCACTTACTCCCAGTTTAATAAAATCTGGCCATTTTTGAGGTAATGATTTTATGAGGATTTCTCATGCAATAGGATTCTGTCTCCATATTTACTTTGTGTTGTTGTTACAACTTGAATTATTTTACAGGTCTATTCTGACAGGGATGTTTCCCCCTACAGCAGGCTATGCCTTGATCTATGATAGTGACATTAGAACTGAGATGGATACTATAAGACAAAGTCTGGGCATGTGTCCTCAACATAATGTCTTATTTGATAAGTAGGTATCTATGATAGGGACATTAGAACTGAGATGGATACTATAAGACAAAGTCTGGGCATGTGTCCTCAACATAATGTCTTATTTGATAAGTAGGTATCTATGATAGGGACATTAGAACTGAGATGGATACTATAAGACAAAGTCTGGGCATGTGTCCTCAACATAATGTTTTATTTGATAAGTAGGTATCTATGATAGGGACATTAGAACTGAGATGGATACTATAAGACAAAGTCTGGGCATGTGTTCTCAACATAATGTCTTATTTGATAAGTATGTTTTATGAATTTGTTACACTCATGTGTTTTTAGTTAATTAAATGTTATTTCCCCATTTCCTATAACGTCGTCTATGATGTTGAACGCCATTCTGCCTGCATGAAATTTTTTTTTCAGAATTCAGAAACATGTATTAAAAAAGTCATAACAATTGTTTTATCTTTCTAATAAATACTATAAGACAAAGTCTGGGCATGTGTCCTCAACATAATGTCCTATTTGATAAGTAGGTATCTATGATAGTGACATAAGAACTTAGATGGATGCTATAAGACAAAGTCTGGGCATGTGTCCTCAACATAATGTCTTATTTGATAAGTAGGTATCTTAGAACTGAGATGGAAACTATAAGACAAAGTCTTGGCATGTGTCCTCAACATAATGTCTTATTTGATAAGTAGGTATCTATGATAGGGACATTAGAACTGAGATGGATACTATGAGACAAAGTCTGGGCATGTGTCCTCAACATAATGTTTTATTTGATAAGTAGGTATCTATGATAGGGACATTAGAACTGAGATGGATACTATAAGACAAAGTCTGGGCATGTGTCCTCAACATAATGTTTTATTTGATAAGTAGGTATATATGATAGGGACATTAGAACTGAGATGGATACTATAAGACAAAGTCTGGGCATGTGTCCTCAACATAATGTCTTATTTGATAAGTAGGTATCTATGATAGGGACATTAGAACTGAGATGGATACTATAAGACAAAGTCTGGGCATGTGTCCTCAACATAATGTCCTATTTGATAAGTAGGTATCTATGATAGGGACATTAGAACTGAGATGGATACTATAAGACAAAGTCTTGGCATGTGTCCTCAACATAATGTCTTATTTGATAAGTAGGTATCTTAGAACTGAGATGGAAACTATAAGACAAAGTCTTGGCATGTGTCCTCAACATAATGTCTTATTTGATAAGTAGGTATCTATGATAGGGACATTAGAACTGAGATGGATACTTTAAGACAAAGTCTGGGCATGTGTCCTCAACATAATGTCCTATTTGATAAGTAGGTATCTATGATAGTGACATAAGAACTTAGATGGATGCTATAAGACAAAGTCTGGGCATGTGTCCTCAACATAATGTCTTATTTGATAAGTAGGTATCTATGATAGGGACATTAGAACTGAGATGGATACTATAAGACAAAGTCTGGGTATGTGTCCTCAACATAATGTACTATTTGATAAGTAGGTATCTATGATAGGGACATTAGAACTGAGATGGAAACTATAAGACAAAGTCTGGGCATGTGTCCTCAACATAATGTCTTATTTGATAAGTAGGTATCTATGATAGGGACATTAGAACTGAGATGGAAACTATAAGACAAAGTCTGGGCATGTGTCCTCAACATAATGTTTTATTTGATAAGTAGGTATCTATGATAGGGACATTAGAACTGAGATGGATACTATAAGACAAAGTCTGGGCATGTGTCCTCAACATAATGTACTATTTGATAAGTAGGTATCTATGATAGGGACATTAGAACTGAGATGGATACTATAAGACAAAGTCTTGGCATGTGTCCTCAACATAATGTCTTATTTGATAAGTAGGTATCTATGATAGTGACATTAGAAATGTGATGGATACTATAAGACAAAGTCTTGGCATGTGTCCTCATCATAATGTCCTATTTGATAAGTAGGTATCTATGATAGGGACATTAGAACTGAGATGGATACTATAAGACAAAGTCTGGGCATGTGTCCTCAACATAATGTCTTATTTGATAAGTAGGTATCTATGATATTGACATTAGAACTGAGGGGGACACTATAAGACAAAGTCTTGGCATGTGTCCTTAACATCATGTCTTATTTGATAAGTAGGTATCTATGATAGTGACATAAGAAAACTGAGATGGATACTATAAGACAAAGTCTTGGCATGTGTCCTCAACATTATGTCTTATTTGATAAGTAGGTATCTATGATAGGGACATTAGAACTGAGATGGATACTATAAGACAAAGTCTGGGCATGTGTCCTCAACATAATGTCTTATTTAAGACAAAGTCTGGGCATGTGTCCTCAACATAATGTCTTATTTGATAAGTAGGTATCTATGATATTGACATTAGAACTGAGGGGGACACTATAAGACAAAGTCTTGGCATGTGTCCTCAACATAATGTTTTATTTGATAAGTAGGTATCTATGATAGGGACATTAGAACTGAGATGGATACTATAAGACAAAGTCTGGGTATGTGTCCTCAACATAATGTACTATTTGATAAGTAGGTATCTATGATAGGGACATTAGAACTGAGATGGATACTATAAGACAAAGTCTGGGTATGTGTCCTCAACATAATGTACTATTTGATAAGTAGGTATCTATGATAGGGACATTAGAACTGAGATGGAAACTATAAGACAAAGTCTGGGCATGTGTCCTCAACATAATGTCTTATTTGATAAGTAGGTATCTATGATAGGGACATTAGAACTGAGATGGATACTATAAGACAAAGTCTGGGTATGTGTCCTCAACATAATGTACTATTTGATAAGTAGGTATCTATGATAGGGACATTAGAACTGAGATGGATACTATAAGACAAAGTCTGGGTATGTGTCCTCAACATAATGTCTTATTTGATAAGTAGGTATCTATGATAGTGACATTAGAAATGTGATGGATACTATAAGACAAAGTCTTGGCATGTGTCCTCATCATAATGTCCTATTTGATAAGTAGGTATCTATGATAGGGACATTAGAACTGAGATGGATACTATAAGACAAAGTCTGGGCATGTGTCCTCAACATAATGTCTTATTTGATAAGTAGGTATCTATGATAGGGACATTAGAACTGAGATGGATACTATAAGACAAAGTCTGGGCATGTGTCCTCAACATAATGTCTTATTTGATAAGTAGGTATCTTAGAACTGAGATGGAAACTATAAGACAAAGTCTTGGCATGTGTCCTCAACATAATGTCTTATTTGATAAGTAGGTATCTATGATAGGGACATTAGAACTGAGATGGATACTTTAAGACAAAGTCTGGGCATGTGTCCTCAACATAATGTCCTATTTGATAAGTAGGTATCTATGATAGGGACATTAGAACTGAGATGGAAACTATAAGACAAAGTCTGGGCATGTGTCCTCAACATAATGTACTATTTGATAAGTAGGTATCTATGATAGGGACATTAGAACTGAGATGGATACTATAAGACAAAGTCTGGGTATGTGTCCTCAACATAATGTACTATTTGATAAGTAGGTATCTATGATAGGGACATTAGAACTGAGATGGATACTATAAGACAAAGTCTGGGTATGTGTCCTCAACATAATGTACTATTTGATAAGTAGGTATCTATGATAGGGACATTAGAACTGAGATGGAAACTATAAGACAAAGTCTGGGCATGTGTCCTCAACATAATGTCTTATTTGATAAGTAGGTATCTATGATAGGGACATTAGAACTGAGATGGATACTATAAGACAAAGTCTGGGTATGTGTCCTCAACATAATGTACTATTTGATAAGTAGGTATCTATGATAGGGACATTAGAACTGAGATGGATACTATAAGACAAAGTCTGGGTATGTGTCCTCAACATAATGTCTTATTTGATAAGTAGGTATCTATGATAGTGACATTAGAAATGTGATGGATACTATAAGACAAAGTCTTGGCATGTGTCCTCATCATAATGTCCTATTTGATAAGTAGGTATCTATGATAGGGACATTAGAACTGAGATGGATACTATAAGACAAAGTCTGGGCATGTGTCCTCAACATAATGTCTTATTTGATAAGTAGGTATCTATGATAGGGACATTAGAACTGAGATGGATACTATAAGACAAAGTCTGGGCATGTGTCCTCAACATAATGTCTTATTTGATAAGTAGGTATCTTAGAACTGAGATGGAAACTATAAGACAAAGTCTTGGCATGTGTCCTCAACATAATGTCTTATTTGATAAGTAGGTATCTATGATAGGGACATTAGAACTGAGATGGATACTTTAAGACAAAGTCTGGGCATGTGTCCTCAACATAATGTCCTATTTGATAAGTAGGTATCTATGATAGGGACATTAGAACTGAGATGGAAACTATAAGACAAAGTCTGGGCATGTGTCCTCAACATAATGTACTATTTGATAAGTAGGTATCTATGATAGGGACATTAGAACTGAGATGGATACTATAAGACAAAGTCTGGGTATGTGTCCTCAACATAATGTACTATTTGATAAGTAGGTATCTATGATAGGGACATTAGAACTGAGATGGATACTATAAGACAAAGTCTTGGCATGTGTCCTCAACATAATGTCTTATTTGATAAGTAGGTATCTATGATAATGACATAAGAACTGAGATGGATACTATAAGACAAAGTCTGGGCATGTGTCCTCAACATAATGTCTTATTTGATAAGTAGGTATCTATGATAGGGACATAAGAACTGAGATGGATACTATAAGACAAAACTGGGCATGTGTCGTCAACATAATGTCTTATTTGATAAGTAGGTATCTATGATAGTGACATTAGAACTGAGATGGATACTATAAGACAAAGTCTGGGCATGTGTCCTCAACATAATGTCTTATTTGATAAGTAGGTATCTATGATAGGGACATTAGAACTGAGATGGATACTATAAGACAAAGTCTGGGCATGTGTCCTCAACATAATGTCTTATTTGATAAGTATGTTTTATGAATTTGTTACACTCATGTATTTTTAGTTATTTAAATGTTATTTCCCCATTTCCTATAACGTCGTCTATGATGTTGAACGCCATTCTGCCTGCATGAAATTTTTTTTTCAGGATTCAGAAAAATGTATTAAAAAAGTCATAACAATTGTTTTCTCTTTCTAATAAATACTATAAGACAAAGTCTGGGCATGTGTCCTCAACATAATGTCCTATTTGATAAGTAGGTATCTATGATAGTGACATAAGAACTTAGATGGATGCTATAAGACAAAGTCTGGGCATGTGTCCTCAACATAATGTCTTATTTGATAAGTAGGTATCTTAGAACTGAGATGGATACTATAAGACAAAGTCTTGGCATGTGTCCTCAACATAATGTCTTATTTGATAAGTAGGTATCTTAGAACTGAGATGGAAACTATAAGACAAAGTCTTGGCATGTGTCCTCAACATAATGTCTTATTTGATAAGTAGGTATCTATGATAGGGACATTAGAACTGAGATGGATACTTTAAGACAAAGTCTGGGCATGTGTCCTCAACATAATGTCCTATTTGATAAGTAGGTATCTATGATAGTGACATAAGAACTTAGATGGATGCTATAAGACAAAGTCTGGGCATGTGTCCTCAACATAATGTCTTATTTGATAAGTAGGTATCTATGATAGGGACATTAGAACTGAGATGGATACTATAAGACAAAGTCTGGGTATGTGTCCTCAACATAATGTACTATTTGATAAGTAGGTATCTATGATAGGGACATTAGAACTGAGATGGAAACTATAAGACAAAGTCTGGGCATGTGTCCTCAACATAATGTACTATTTGATAAGTAGGTATCTATGATAGGGACATTAGAACTGAGATGGAAACTATAAGACAAAGTCTGGGCATGTGTCCTCAACATAATGTTTTATTTGATAAGTAGGTATCTATGATAGGGACATTAGAACTGAGATGGATACTATAAGACAAAGTCTGGGCATGTGTCCTCAACATAATGTACTATTTGATAAGTAGGTATCTATGATAGGGACATTAGAACTGAGATGGATACTATAAGACAAAGTCTGGGCATGTGTCCTCAACATAATGTCTTATTTGATAAGTAGGTATCTATGATAGTGACATTAGAAATGTGATGGATACTATAAGACAAAGTCTTGGCATGTGTCCTCATCATAATGTCCTATTTGATAAGTAGGTATCTATGATAGGGACATTAGAACTGAGATGGATACTATAAGACAAAGTCTGGGCATGTGTCCTCAACATAATGTCTTATTTGATAAGTAGGTATCTATGATATTGACATTAGAACTGAGGGGGACACTATAAGACAAAGTCTTGGCATGTGTCCTTAACATCATGTCTTATTTGATAAGTAGGTATCTATGATAGTGACATAAGAAAACTGAGATGGATACTATAAGACAAAGTCTTGGCATGTGTCCTCAACATTATGTCTTATTTGATAAGTAGGTATCTATGATAGGGACATTAGAACTGAGATGGATACTATAAGACAAAGTCTGGGCATGTGTCCTCAACATAATGTCTTATTTAAGACAAAGTCTGGGCATGTGTCCTCAACATAATGTTTTATTTGATAAGTAGGTATCTATGATAGGGACATTAGAACTGAGATGGATACTATGAGACAAAGTCTGGGCATGTGTCCTCAACATAATGTTTTATTTGATAAGTAGGTATCTATGATAGGGACATTAGAACTGAGATGGATACTATAAGACAAAGTCTGGGCATGTGTCCTCAACATAATGTTTTATTTGATAAGTAGGTATATATGATAGGGACATTAGAACTGAGATGGATACTATAAGACAAAGTCTGGGCATGTGTCCTCAACATAATGTCTTATTTGATAAGTAGGTATCTATGATAGGGACATTAGAACTGAGATGGATACTATAAGACAAAGTCTGGGCATGTGTCCTCAACATAATGTCCTATTTGATAAGTAGGTATCTATGATAGGGACATTAGAACTGAGATGGATACTAGAAGACAAAGTCTTGGCATGTGTCCTCAACATAATGTCTTATTTGATAAGTATGTTTTATGAATTTGTTACACTCATGTGTTTTTAGTTATTTAAATGTTATTTCCCACTTCCTATAACGTTGTCTTTGATGTTGAAAGCCATTCTGCCTGCATGAATTTTTTTCCATAATTCAGATACATGTATTGAAAAAAAAATCATAATTGTTTTATCTGTGTGATAAACAGTAGAACTAATGAATGATTCCAAGTATGGGAAATATTCAATTTGAAAGTGAACAACTATTACAATTCACTTGCACACTTGTTTATTATTGGATTGTTCAGTCATCGCTGAACATTTCCTATATAGTCCTAAAGTGAACCATAAACTAATGATTTATTAACTCAATAATAAGATTTCAAAAGTCCTATATTCTTTCTAATGGTAATCCCCAGGCAACAAAATGTAATTTTTTTTTCTTAAAAGTTGCTCTTTATAAATTGTTTTGATAAGAACTATTGTTTTGTGCTGATTGATGTATAATTTCTGGGTAAGCCTACTGACATGATAAATTGGATGATACACACCTGTTTGATACAGAGTTTATCAGCGGCACACAAAGGAAAAATGTAATGATAACAGATAAAACTTTTTATATGATAACCATTGTACTAGTACTGTAGATCTTTATACTTGATTTACTAGATCTTATTATAACTACTTTGTTGCAGGTTAACAGTCCAGGAACATTTGTGGTTCTACACAAGTCTGAAAGGAATGAAAGCTGATGACATTGATGCTGAAATGGAAACGTAGGTTGTTTAATATCCTTTACCTTGGCCATTAAAATCTTATATATTTTTATGAACATTTAAACTTAAAACTACTGTGGTTTCATTTTTATACCCAGCCACACGAAGTGGGAGGTATTATGTTATACCTCAATTTTTGTTGGTGTCTGTCCGTTCGTCGGTTCATGCCCTGAAGGTTTCCGAATGATAACTTGAAAACATGTCAAAGGATTTGAATGATATCTTGCATAGCTGCTGAGTACAATAAAATACAGGTGAAGTTTAATTTTTAGGATGATGAAAAAAAAATATTGAAGATTTGCCACTTAGTAAATATTCCAAATTTGTAAATGATGAAATTTTCTGGTCTAAGAAAGATAACTTATTTCTTTTCTGTCCTTATATATATGTATAGTATATACAGTATTATACAAATATATTTAACTATTGTTGAATATTGTGGCGGGGTATCATTTAATGTCCCATTAGGTGCCCTATTTTTATCTGTTAAAACTACTGTGGTTTCATTTTTATATTCATTAAAACTATTGTGATTTCATTTTTGTTTGTTGAAACTACTGTAGTTTCATTTTTATCCATGGGGTACCATTTTTCATGTGTTTTTTTGTAATAATCAACCATGAAAGTAAGAATCCAAATCATTGTTATTTTTACATTGATTCCTTTAGACAACACAAATAAACCATATCATGAGGAATTAAGCAAAAAATCTTATGTTAGTAATTCACAAAAAGTGATACCCACAAAGATATATTATTCCACAGTATTGGGTTTACAGATGTGAAATTTAACACGGTGATTGAGTGCCACATGTTAAAATTAGTAATTTCAATTATAATTGCTTTATTCATGCTGTAAGATTATGTGCTTTTAAGTGCGATAACAGCTTTGTCCAAAAAATCACAAGTTTATATCTGGTACAATTCAATTATTAAAGAATGTTTCAATAATACATTATGATTTTATTCAGAAATATTATAGAGATTTCAACCAAGCGTAATTCTACTGTGGACTGTCTATCAGGAGAAGACAGACTAATTCTATGTTATATTAATACTTTACAGGATGATAAATGATATAGAGATTTCAGCCAAGCGTAATTCTACCGTGGACTGTCTGTCTGGAGGTATGCAGAGAAAACTGTCTGTTGCCATAGCATTCATCGGAGGGTCCAGGACTATAATACTAGACGAGCCCACAGCAGGAGTTGACCCTTATGCTAGAAGAGCTATCTGGGACCTAATTGTCAAATATAAGCATGGTAGGATAATCTTGAAATAATTGTACACTTAAACTATAAGAAGAAGAATTCAAAATTAAAACTTTGATTCAATAGTCTTTGAATTTTTTAAATCCATGGAGAAACTTGTAATCATGTTTTCCAATAGTTTTACAAGCAAATAGGTACAATGAAGCTATGAGTCTGTAATAGTTTTACAAGCAAATAGGTACAATGAAGCTATGAGTCTGTAACAGTGTATTGTCTTGCCTGTGACAAATAGTCCAGGAAGGAGAGACATAGGTTTTACTTTCTGGCAGTAGCGGCATAATCTTTTTTGGTAAGACTTTTGTTGAAAATAAATTTATTGAAAAGTATAAGAGCTAGGAATCTGATATTTAGTATACAGACAGTTGGGATTATGGCACATGTAACTGTCAATTTGACGTGTGACCTTGACCCCAATGTCACAATTCTGTGACTTAATTAACTAACTTGAAAAGTATGAAACTAAGACATCTGATATTTAGTAAACAGACAGTTGAGGTCAATGTCTACACAATTGACACCATTAACTTTGAAATTAAGTCTCATTTTCTGGCTGTTGACTTCTTAGAAAGACTTTTTAGGAAAAAAGATTACTCAAAAAGTAAAATAACTAGGCATCTGATATTTTATATACAGACACTTGGAGTTATGGACTATGCTAATGGCACCATGACATGTGACCTTGACTCCATTTTCATGCTTCATTGACTCCGAGAACTTTGGTCTTTTTTTTCAAGTTGTAAACTTCTTTGTAAGGGTTTTGTGGAAAATGAATGATCTTTAGGATATTAATGAATTAGGTAAGGGTCTTTGTGTTTATCACCTTGTCATCTGACCTTGACCTAATTGGCTTTTAATATTGGGGTTTTTTTTGTTCAGTTTTTAACGTAAGTCTGTTTCTCTAGGACTATAATGTGTAGAACCACTTTAGTTGGTCCACATGAAAATGTCATTCAGTCACCTGCCTTTACTTTAAATAACTTCTGATCTCAAGAACTCAAGGCCTAGATAAACTTTAAATTGTTTTATCTTTAGGTAGAACTATAATTCTGTCCACCCACCACATGGATGAAGCTGACATCTTAGGTGACAGAATTGCCATCATCTCAGCAGGACAGTTGAAATGTTGTGGATCTCCTATTTTCCTGAAGAACACATTTGGTGAAGGGTATCATCTACATCTAGTGAAGGCAGAAGAACAGGATATAACTAGCATTGATGGTAATGATGGACAATTCTGTAGTTATTTCCATTGTTGTAATCATTTAAGGTTCATGGTTACACTTTGAATAATGGTAGATGTTTTACCTATTTTGCTAGTCTATGTACAACTTAAACTACACATAAAAATGAAAAAATAAAGTAAAGCAGTGTCTAGATATAAATTTCGCTGATCATTTTCCCTTTGGATCTACAAGATAAATTTTGTTGTTTTCTCAATTCATTTTCTTTCTGTTGAAGTTGTACCTCAAATAAAGCAGTATTGACCCCTAAATAACCTTCCATAAAACCGATTGTGAGTAGATTTAATAACACCAATAATGAAAATACCTTGCATATGGAGGCCAAATGACAGGGCATACTTGATATTTGGCTATATTTGGGTGAACAGAAAAACAGAAAGAAAATGCCCAGGCTAAAAGGATCAAGTGCACACATAACAAATACTTCAACTTAATGTTAAAATTATTTATCTAGACTCTGCTTTGCCTTATTAAGGAATTGAATGTGTAGTAAAGGCTCCACATAGAAAAAAGATGTTAAATATTAGTCACTGAAGAAGACAAATAATATGAACATAATTTAAAAAAAGGCCAGTAAATGTGATAAAAAAATTAGCTGAGTATCATTTATTTTCTAGCGGGCATAGTTGCTACTATATTGCACCTCAATTTTCTGTCACTTGAATGTACTCATGCACCCAATTATAAACTGCTACCTAATAAATATCATACTAGTATTATGACTTAACATGTTTTAGATATACTGAACATCAGAGAATCAAGTCCTGAACCTGTTTCTACAAAGTGTAACATTGAAGAGGTCACGACCTTCATACAGAAATATGTCCAATCTGCTTATCTCAAATCTGAGTCAAACAGAGAATTTCATTATATATTGCCCTATAATGAGGGTACAAAAGGGAACTTTGAAAAGCTCTTTTATAGATTAGAGGAAAACTTGAACAATTTACATATATCCAGCTATGGTGTCATGGATACGACCTTGGAAGAAGTCTTTCTGAAGGTCACAGAAATGGCAGAAGAAGAAGGTATGTCAAATGTTTAAAGAACAATTATAGATAAAATGTGAGAATCAAAGAAATATCAAAAGGGCATTCAAATCCTAAAGTCCTGAAAAACAATAACAAAATTGTAACCAATTGACAATTAAGACAAACACTCTACACAAATATATTGCAAAACAAATACAATGCAATAAATTGAACTGAAGTGCTGAGACTGTAAGAGCAAGCAGTTCCAATTGTTCAACATACCAATCGTGTTGCTAATAATTTGTCTAAGATGTGTCAAATCTTGTGAGCTGATCTCCCTGTTGTTGTTTAGTACATGTATGTATCTTTAAAGAGGAAATATTCATTAACAGTTTGTTTACTTTCTTTACAGAGTCATCCAGGAAAGAAGAGCAGAATATTGAAGTGGAACCACTGGATACAAGAAATAACATTCCAGAAACTTACAATACGAGTAATGACATGTCTGCTGCCAGCAACAATGTGTCCTCTGCTCATGGTGGGCTGGAGCTTGGTTCTATAAATAACTCCAGTCAGGACAATGATAGTGAGATCTCTTTAGAGTTACCCCCCTTGTCTAACCAAAGAAATGGTGAATACAGTTTACTGCTAAACAGGGAGAGTACTGGAGCAGGTCAGTTCTAAAATGAGCAGAATGAATATTAAAAAATAATGCCACATGATAACCCATATGAAATAGTATTTAGTATGATAGCAAAAAAAAATAAGTAATTAAAAAAGGTGCATATGTAGTATTGGGTATTATTGACAATAACCTAAGGCTTTACATGATAGACATGATTTTAGACAATTTATTCTTGCTATTTAAATGTAACTTTATTCATTAAAACAATTCTAAGTTAATTTTGTGTTGTTTTCAGATCACAGCAGTGAGAGACTGGCTCATTTTGAAGGACGAGGGAGTTATCAATTATCAAAGAACTGGGTCAGACTCAATCAGTTCAGAGCTGTTATTGTTAAACGTTTCCGATATATAACTAGAAATGGCAGAGGACTCTTTTCTCAGATTTTACTTCCTGCTTTATTTGTTTCCATAGCAATGACAGTTGCTTTATCAGCTCCTAAATCTGCTGATGCCCCTTCTATCATTCTAGATACATCCCAATATTATAATGTTACTCAGCCTCTCGGTAATTATATTCCATTTGCAATTGAAAATAAAGATAATATTAGCCAATCAGATTTACAGAACATATCAGATGCTGGACCATACCTGTTAGCAGAAACTTTCCGCATGGCTTCAGGAATTGGGTCTAAGTGTCTCCTTAAATCACCGTATAATAGTTCCTTTGATTTTGATGCCAGAAGTGTCAACTCCAGCTGGGAGAATTTTAAACTGTTAAAGAAGTATTACATACCAGAATGTAGTGAGGTATTTGTAGAGGGAATACATCTAGAACGCTATGTACCACAGGTCCCAATATTTGTCAACGGACATAAACTGCACAACTCTTCTGCAGGTTTGTAACAGTTTTTGAATTGGATTTATAAATTTTTTGTTAGTTAAACAAATGAAGTTAAACTTTTATATTATTTTACACTTTTCTGTTGAGTTGTTGGGAATATCAAGCAGCTTTTATTTATCCCCCCAAAAATACTTTTGTATCATTATTATTTGATATCCCACAAAAAATAAATTTAGCAATGATTGGTATGCTGCAGACAACAGAGCCACAAGTTCAAGAATCCACAAACTGATCTTTTTTATTTAACCCAAAAATATAAATGAATTCACTCTATGTTATTTATTTTGACCCCATTATTTGAGAAAGTTTCATTGTCATTGCATATAAAGAAACTTACAGTATTATAATTAGAATATAGTTTTTGCCTCATCTGCAATGAAATGTCACAGATGGCAAGACATAGGCATTGCTTCTGGATTTTTTTTCATATATGGTGTCTGTTGTCGGATGGCAGCCCTGTTAAATTTTTATATATAAGACTTTTGAGGAAAATGAATTGCTTGAAAAGTATAATACCTAGGCATCTGATGCTTGGTTTGCATACTCTTTGTGTATATGGTCTATGCTACTGCTATCATGATGTATGACCCTGACCCCATTTTCATGCTTCATAGACTTTGTGAACTTAGGACTTTTTTTGGGACCAAAACTTCTTTGTAAGATGGCAGCGTAAACTATTTTGTAAGACTTCTGTGGAAAATGAAAAACTTGAAAAGTCAAATACCTATGCATCTAATATTTTGTATGTAAATACATTATCTTATGTTCTATGCGTTTGTTACCATAACAGACCTTATATTTATATTTAAATGACTGTAATTGACTTTTGTGTTCATTAATTTTCAGGTCAAGTCAATTTCAAACTATCATATTTAGACATTTATAGTAGGTCCACAGATTCATTTTGGTGGTTTAATGACATTCTTTTACCACTTAATGTTCTTCTTTACTCAAGAACCTAAGAAGGCCTAGATAGACCTTTAATATGTTTCATGATGGTGCTGACAGGCCAGACATATATTGTCCACACTTGTCTAGTTTTAAGTTTTTTTTTTCCTAATATTTTTTCACTATTTAAAATTTAGACTTATTTTTCAGCCGTGCCATTGCACCCTTTTAGGAAGCCATATTTTCCAGCATGCCACTGCGCTGAGGACTCGTCTGGATTTATCTGTAGTTCAGATGATACATACACTAAACCACCACAGTTCCAAGTAGTTACTCATGATTACCTGCAGAACATTACTGGATCTGACACAGAAAACTTCTTACTATATACACAAGATGTCTTATATAGATTACATAGGTAAATAAGAGATCTTATACACCATTACAGAAAGCTAGGTTTGAGTGCCATTTACCACCATTTGATGTCTGATTTGACAATGCCCTGTAATTGTTTGATGTCAGCTCTGATTTGATAATGCCCAGTATTCAGTTGATGTCACCTCTGATTTGACAATGCCCTGTGATGGTTTGATGTCCCCTCTGATTTGACAATGCCCTGTAATTGGTTGATGTCCCCTCTGATTTGACAATGCCCTGTAATGGTTTGATGTCCCCTCTGATTTGACAATGCCCTGTAATGGTTTGATGTCAGCTCTGATTTGATAATGCCCAGTATTCAGTTGATGTCCCCTCTGATTTGACAATGCCCTGTAATGGTTTGATGTCCCCTCTGATTTGACAATGTCCTGTAATGGTTTGATGTCCCATCTGATTTGACAATGCCCTGTAATGGTTTGATGACAGCTCTGATTTGATAATGCCCAGTATTCAGTTGATGTCACCTCTGATTTGACAATGCCCTGTAATGGTTTGATGTCCCCTCTGATTTGACAATGCCCTGTAATGGTTTGATGTCAGCTCTGATTTGATAATGCCCAGTATTCAGTTGAGGTCACCTCTGATTTGACAATGCCCTGTAATGGTTTGATGTCCCCTCTGATTTGACAATGCCCTGTAATGGTTTGATGTCAGCTCTGATTTGATAATGCCCAGTATTCAGTTGATGTCCCCTCTGATTTGACAATGCCCTGTAATGGTTTGATGTCCCATCTGATTTGACAATGCCCTGTAATGGTTTGATGACAGCTCTGATTTGATAATGCCCAGTATTCAGTTGATGTCACCTCTGATTTGACAATGCCCTGTAATGGTTTGATGTCCCCTCTGATTTGACAATGCCCTGTAATGGTTTGATGTCACCTCTGATTTGACAATGCCCTGTAATGGGTTGATGTCTCCTCTGATTTGACAATGTCCTGTAATGGTTTGATGTCACCTCTGATTTGACAATGCCCTGTAATGGTTTGATGTCCCCCTGATTTGACAATGTCCTGTAATGGTTTGATGTCCCCCTGATTTGACAATGTCCTGTAATGGTTTGATGTCCCCTCTGATTTTACAATGCCCTGTAATCAGTTGATGTCCCCTCTGATTTGACAATGCCCTGTAATCAGTTGATGTCACCTCTGATTTGACAATGTCCTGTAATGGTTTGATGTCCCCCTGATTTGACAATGTCCTGTAATGGTTTGATGTCAGCTCTGATTTGATAATGCCCAGTATTCAGTTGATGTCACCTCTGATTTGACAATGTCCTGTAATGGTTTGATGTCCCCTCTGATTTGATAATGCCCTGTAATGGTTTGATGTCACCTCTGATTTGATAATGCCCAGTATTCAGTTGATGTCACCTCTGATTTGACAATGCCCTGTAATCAGTTTATGTCACCTCTGATTTGACAATGCCCTGTAATGGTTTGATGTCCCCCTGATTTGACAATGTCCTGTAATGGTTTGATGTTCCCTCTTATTTTACAATGTCCTGTAATGGTTTGATGTCAGCTCTGATTTGATAATGCCCAGTATTCAGTTGATGTCACCTCTGATTTGACAATGCCCTGTAATGGTTTGGTGTCCCCTCTGATTTGACAATGCCCTGTAATGGTTTGATGTCAGCTCTGATTTGATAATGCCCAGTATTCAGTTGAGGTCACCTCTGATTTGACAATGCCCTGTAATGGTTTGATGTCCCCTCTGATTTGACAATGCCCTGTAATGGTTTGATGTCAGCTCTGATTTGATAATGCCCAGTATTCAGTTGATGTCCCCTCTGATTTGACAATGCCCTGTAATGGTTTGATGTCACCTCTGATTTGACAATGCCCTGTAATGGGTTGATGTCTCCTCTGATTTGACAATGTCCTGTAATGGTTTGATGTCCCCCTGATTTGACAATGTCCTGTAATGGTTTGATGTTCCCTCTTATTTTACAATGTCCTGTAATGGTTTGATGTCAGCTCTGATTTGATAATGCCCAGTATTCAGTTGATGTCACCTCTGATTTGACAATGCCCTGTAATGGTTTGGTGTCCCCTCTGATTTGACAATGCCCTGTAATGGTTTGATGTCAGCTCTGATTTGATAATGCCCAGTATTCAGTTGAGGTCACCTCTGATTTGACAATGCCCTGTAATGGTTTGATGTCCCCTCTGATTTGACAATGCCCTGTAATGGTTTGATGTCAGCTCTGATTTGATAATGCCCAGTATTCAGTTGATGTCCCCTCTGATTTGACAATGCCCTGTAATGGTTTGATGTCCCATCTGATTTGACGATGCCCTGTAATGGTTTGATGACAGCTCTGATTTGATATTGCCCAGTATTCAGTAGATGTCACCTCTGATTTGACAATGCCCTGTAATGGTTTGATGTCCCCTCTGATTTGACAATGCCCTGTAATGGTTTGATGTCACCTCTGATTTGACAATGCCCTGTAATGGGTTGATGTCTCCTCTGATTTGACAATGTCCTGTAATGGTTTGATGTCCCCCTGATTTGACAATCTCCTGTAATGGTTTGATGTCCCCTCTGATTTGACAATGCCCTGTAATGGTTTGATGTCACCTCTGATTTGACAATGCCCTGTAATCAGTTGATGTCCCCTCTGATTTGACAATGCCCTGTAATTGGTTGATGTCCCTCTGATTTGATAATGCCCAGTATTCAGTTGATGTCCCCCTGATTTGACAATGCCCTGTAATGGTTTGATGTCACCTCTGATTTGACAATGCCCTGTAATGGTTTGATGTCCCCTCTGATTTGACAATGCCCTGTAATTGGTTGATGTCCCCTCTGATTTGACAATGCCCTGTAATGGTTTGATGTCCCCCTGATTTGACAATGCCCTGTAATGGTTTGATGTCCCCTCTGATTTGACAATGCCCTGTAATGGTTTGATGTCCCCTCTGATTTGACAATGCCCTGTAATGGTTTGATGTCAGCTCTGATTTTATAATGCCCAGTATTCAGTTGATGTCCCCTCTGATTTGACAATGCCCTGTAATGGTTTGATGTCCCATCTGATTTGACAATGCCCTGTAATGGTTTGATGACAGCTCTGATTTGATAATGCCCAGTATTCAGTTGATGTCACCTCTGATTTGACAATGCCCTGTAATGGTTTGATGTCCCCTCTGATTTGACAATGCCCTGTAATGGTTTGATGTCAGCTCTGATTTGATAATGCCCAGTATTCAGTTGAGGTCACCTCTGATTTGACAATGCCCTGTAATGGTTTGATGTCCCCTCTGATTTGACAATGCCCTGTAATGGTTTGATGTCAGCTCTGATTTGATAATGCCCAGTATTCAGTTGATGTCCCCTCTGATTTGACAATGCCCTGTAATGGTTTGATGTCCCATCTGATTTGACAATGCCCTGTAATGGTTTGATGTCAGCTCTGATTTGATAATGCCCAGTATTCAGTTGATGTCCCCTCTGATTTGACAATGCCCTGTAATGGTTTGATGTCCCATCTGATTTGACAATGCCCTGTAATGGTTTGATGTCAGCTCTGATTTGATAATGCCCAGTATTCAGTTGAGGTCACCTCTGATTTGACAATGCCCTGTAATGGTTTGATGTCCCCTCTGATTTGACAATGCCCTGTAATGGTTTGATGTCAGCTCTGATTTGATAATGCCCAGTATTCAGTTGATGTCCCCTCTGATTTGACAATGCCCTGTAATGGTTTGATGTCCCATCTGATTTGACGATGCCCTGTAATGGTTTGATGACAGCTCTGATTTGATAATGCCCAGTATTCAGTAGATGTCACCTCTGATTTGACAATGCCCTGTAATGGTTTGATGTCCCCTCTGATTTGACAATGCCCTGTAATGGTTTGATGTCAGCTCTGATTTGATAATGCCCAGTATTCAGTTGATGTCCCCTCTGATTTGACAATGCCCTGTAATGGTTTGATGTCCCATCTGATTTGACAATGCCCTGTAATGGTTTGATGACAGCTCTGATTTGATAATGCCCAGTATTCAGTTGATGTCACCTCTGATTTGACAATGCCCTGTAATGGTTTGATGTCCCCTCTGATTTGACAATGCCCTGTAATTGTTTGATGTCCCCTCTGATTTGACAATGCCCTGTAATGGTTTGATGTCTCCTCTGATTTGACAATGTCCTGTAATGGTTTGATGTCCCCCTGATTTGACAATGTCCTGTAATGGTTTGATGTCCCCTCTGATTTTACAATGCCCTGTAATCAGTTGATGTCCCCTCTGATTTGACAATGCCCTGTAATCAGTTGATGTCACCTCTGATTTGACAATGCCCTGTAATGGTTTGATGTCCCCCTGATTTGACAATGTCCTGTAATGGTTTGATGTTCCCTCTTATTTTACAATGTCCTGTAATGGTTTGATGTCAGCTCTGATTTGATAATGCCCAGTATTCAGTTGATGTCACCTCTGATTTGACAATGCCCTGTAATGGTTTGATGTCCCCTCTGATTTGACAATGCCCTGTAATGGTTTGATGTCAGCTCTGATTTGATAATGCCCAGTATTCAGTTGAGGTCACCTCTGATTTGACAATGCCCTGTAATGGTTTGATGTCCCCTCTGATTTGACAATGCCCTGTAATGGTTTGATGTCAGCTCTGATTTGATAATGCCCAGTATTCAGTTGATGTCCCCTCTGATTTGACAATGCCCTGTAATGGTTTGATGTCCCATCTGATTTGACGATGCCCTGTAATGGTTTGATGACAGCTCTGATTTGATAATGCCCAGTATTCAGTAGATGTCACCTCTGATTTGACAATGCCCTGTAATGGTTTGATGTCCTCTCTGATTTGACAATGCCCTGTAATGGTTTGATGTCACCTCTGATTTGACAATGCCCTGTAATGGGTTGATGTCTCCTCTGATTTGACAATGTCCTGTAATGGTTTGATGTCCCCCTGATTTGACAATCTCCTGTAATGGTTTGATGTCCCCTCTGATTTTACAATGCCCTGTAATCAGTTGATGTCCCCTCTGATTTGACAATGCCCTGTAATCAGTTGATGTCACCTCTGATTTGACAATGCCCTGTAATGGTTTGATGTCCCCCTGATTTGACAATGTCCTGTAATGGTTTGATGTCCCCTCTGATTTTACAATGCCCTGTAATGGTTTGATGTCCCCCTGATTTGACAATGTCCTGTAATGGTTTGATGTCCCCCTGATTTTACAATGTCCTGTAATGGTTTGATGTCCCCTCTGATTTGACAATGTCCTGTAATGGTTTGATGTCCCCTCTGATTTGACAATGCCCTGTAATGGTTTGATGTCAGCTCTGATTTGACAATGCCCTGTAATGGTTTGATGTCCCCTCTGATTTGACAATGCCCTGTAATGGTTTGATGTCCCATCTGATTTGACAATGCCCTGTAATGGTTTGATGACAGCTCTGATTTGATAATGCCCAGTATTCAGTTGATGTCACCTCTGATTTGACAATGCCCTGTAATGGTTTGATGTCCCCTCTGATTTGACAATGCCCTGTAATGGTTTGATGTCAGCTCTGATTTGATAATGCCCAGTATTCAGTTGAGGTCACCTCTGATTTGACAATGCCCTGTAATGGTTTGATGTCCCCTCTGATTTGACAATGCCCTGTAATGGTTTGATGTCAGCTCTGATTTGATAATGCCCAGTATTCAGTTGATGTCCCCTCTGATTTGACAATGCCCTGTAATGGTTTGATGTCCCATCTGATTTGACAATGCCCTGTAATGGTTTGATGTCAGCTCTGATTTGATAATGCCCAGTATTCAGTTGATGTCCCCTCTGATTTGACAATGCCCTGTAATGGTTTGATGTCCCATCTGATTTGACAATGCCCTGTAATGGTTTGATGACAGCTCTGATTTGATAATGCCCAGTATTCAGTTGATGTCACCTCTGATTTGACAATGCCCTGTAATGGTTTGATGTCCCCTCTGATTTGACAATGCCCTGTAATGGTTTGATGTCACCTCTGATTTGACAATGCCCTGTAATGGGTTGATGTCTCCTCTGATTTGACAATGTCCTGTAATGGTTTGATGTCCCCCTGATTTGACAATGTCCTGTAATGGTTTGATGTCCCCTCTGATTTTACAATGCCCTGTAATCAGTTGATGTCCCCTCTGATTTGACAATGCCCTGTAATGGTTTGATGTCCCCTCTGATTTGACAATGCCCTGTAATGGTTTGATGTCACCTCTGATTTGACAATGTCCTGTAATCAGTTGATGTCCCCTCTGATTTGACAATGCCCTGTAATGGTTTGATGTCAGCTCTGATTTGATAATGCCCAGTATTCAGTTGATGTCCCCTCTGATTTGACAATGCCCTGTAATGGTTTGATGTCCCATCTGATTTGACAATGCCCTGTAATGGTTTGATGTCCCCTCTGATTTGACAATGTCCTGTAATGGTTTGATGACAGCTCTGATTTGACAATGCCCTGTAATCAGTTGATGTCCCCTCTGATTTGACAACGCCCTGTAATCAGTTGATGTCCCCTCTGATTTGACAATGCCCTGTATTCAGTTGATGTCACCTCTGATTTGACAATGCCCTGTAATGGTTTGATGTCCCCCTGATTTGACAATGCCCTGTAATGGTTTGATGACAGCTCTGATTTGATAATGCCCAGTATTCAGTTGATGTCACCTCTGATTTGACAATGCCCTGTAATGGTTTGATGTCCCCTCTGATTTGATAATGCCCTGTAATGGTTTGATGTCAGCTCTGATTTGATAATGCCAAGTATTCAGTTGAGGTCACCTCTGATTTGACAATGCCCTGTAATGGTTTGATGTCCCCTCTGATTTGACAATGCCCTGTAATGGTTTGATGTCCCCTCTGATTTGACAATGCCCTGTAATGGTTTGATGACAGCTCTGATTTGATAATGCCCAGTATTCAGTTGATGTCCCCTCTGATTTGACAATGCCCTGTAATGGTTTGATGTCCCATCTGATTTGACAATGCCCTGTTATGGTTTGATGTCAGCTCTGATTTGATAATGCCCAGTATTCAGTTGATATCCCCTCTGATTTGACAATGCCCTGTAATGGTTTGATGTCCCATCTGATTTGACAATGCCCTGTAATGGTTTGATGACAGCTCTGATTTGATAATGCCCAGTATTCAGTTGATGTCACCTCTGATTTGACAATGCCCTGTAATGGTTTGATGTCCCCTCTGATTTGACAATGCCCTGTAATGGTTTGATGTCACCTCTGATTTGACAATGCCCTGTAATGGGTTGATGTCTCCTCTGATTTGACAATGTCCTGTAATGGTTTGATGTCCCCCTGATTTGACAATGTCCTGTAATGGTTTGATGTCCCCTCTGATTTTACAATGCCCTGTAATCAGTTGATGTCCCCTCTGATTTGACAATGCCCTGTAATCAGTTGATGTCACCTCTGATTTGACAATGCCCTGTAATGGTTTGATGTCCCCCTGATTTGACAATGTCCTGTAATCAGTTGATGTCCCCTCTGATTTGACAATGCCCTGTAATCAGTTGATGTCACCTCTGATTTGACAATGCCCTGTAATGGTTTGATGTCCCCCTGATTTGACAATGTCCTGTAATGGTTGGATGTTCCCTCTTATTTTACAATGTCCTGTAATGGTTTGATGTCCCCTCTGATTTTACAATGCCCTGTAATCAGTTGATGTCCCCTCTGATTTGACAATGCCCTGTAATGGTTTGATGTCCCATCTGATTTGACAATGCCCTGTAATGGTTTGATGTCAGCTCTGATTTGATAATGCCCAGTATTCAGTTGGGGTCACCTCTGATTTGACAATGCCCTGTAATGGTTTGATGTCCCCTCTGATTTGACAATGCCCTGTAATGGTTTGATGTCCCATCTGATTTGACAATGCCCTGTAATGGTTTGATAACAGCTCTGATTTGATAATGCCCAGTATTCAGTTGGGGTCACCTCTGATTTGACAATGCCCTGTAATGGTTTGATGTCCCCTCTGATTTGACAATGCCCTGTAATGGTTTGATGTCAGCTCTGATTTGATAATGCCCAGTATTCAGTTGATGTCCCCTCTGATTTGACAATGCCCTGTAATGGTTTGATGTCCCATCTGATTTGACAATGCTCTGTAATGGTTTGATGTCAGCTCTGATTTGATAATGCCCAGTATTCAGTTGATGTCCCCTCTGATTTGACAATGCCCTGTAATGGTTTGATGTCCCATCTGATTTGACAATGCCCTGTAATGGTTTGATGACAGCTCTGATTTGATAATGCCCAGTATTCAGTTGATGTCACCTCTGATTTGACAATGCCCTGTAATGGTTTGATGTCCCCTCTGATTTGACAATGCCCTGTAATGGTTTGATGTCAGCTCTGATTTGATAATGCCCAGTATTCAGTTGAGGTCACCTCTGATTTGACAATGCCCTGTAATGGTTTGATGTCCCCTCTGATTTGACAATGCCCTGTAATGGTTTGATGTCAGCTCTGATTTGATAATGCCCAGTATTCAGTTGATGTCCCCTCTGATTTGACAATGCCCTGTAATGGTTTGATGTCCCATCTGGTTTGACAATGCCCTGTTATGGTTTGATGTCAGCTCTGATTTGATAATGCCCAGTATTCAGTTGATGTCCCCTCTGATTTGACAATGCCCTGTAATGGTTTGATGTCCCATCTGATTTGACAATGCCCTGTAATGGTTTGATGACCCCTCTGATTTGACAATGCCCTGTAATGGTTTGATGTCACCTCTGATTTGACAATGCCCTGTAATGGGTTGATGTCTCCTCTGATTTGACAATGTCCTGTAATGGTTTGATGTCCCCCTGATTTGACAATGTCCTGTAATGGTTTGATGTCCCCTCTGATTTTACAATGCCCTGTAATCAGTTGATGTCCCCTCTGATTTGACAATGCCCTGTAATCAGTTGATGTCACCTCTGATTTGATAATGCTCAGTATTCAGTTGATGTCACCTCTGATTTGACAATGCCCTGTAATGGTTTGATGTCCCCTCTGATTTGACAATGCCCTGTAATGGTTTGATGTCACCTCTGATTTGACAATGCCCTGTAATGGGTTGATGTCTCCTCTGATTTGACAATGTCCTGTAATGGTTTGATGTCCCCCTGATTTGACAATGTCCTGTAATGGTTTGATGTCAGCTCTGATTTGACAATGCCCTGTAATGGTTTGATGTCACCTCTGATTTGACAATGCCCTGTAATGGTTTGATGTCCCCTCTGATTTGACAATGCCCTGTAATGGTTTGATGTCCCCTCTGATTTTACAATGCCCTGTAATCAGTTGATGTCCCCTCTGATTTGACAATGCCCTGTAATGGTTTGATGTCCCCCTGATTTGACAATGCCCTGTAATGGTTTGATGTCAGCTCTGATTTGATAATGCCCAGTATTCAGTTGATGTCCCCTCTGATTTGACAATGCCCTGTAATGGTTTGATGTCCCATCTGATTTGACAATGCCCTGTAATGGTTTGATGTCAGCTCTGATTTGATAATGCCCAGTATTCAGTTGATGTCCCCTCTGATTTGACAATGCCCTGTAATGGTTTGATGTCCCATCTGATTTGACAATGCCCTGTAATGGTTTGATGTCAGCTCTGATTTGATAATGCCCAGTATTCATTTGAGGTCACCTCTGATTTGACAATGCCCTGTAATGGTTTGATGTCCCCTCTGATTTGACAATGCCCTGTAATGGTTTGATGTCAGCTCTGATTTGATAATGCCCAGTATTCAGTTGAGGTCACCTCTGATTTGACAATGCCCTGTATTCAGTAGATGTCACCTCTGATTTGACAATGCCCTGTAATGGTTTGATGTCCCCTCTGATTTGACAATGCCCTGTAATGGTTTGATGTCACCTCTGATTTGACAATGCCCTGTAATGGGTTGATGTCTCCTCTGATTTGACAATGTCCTGTAATGGTTTGATGTCCCCCTGATTTGACAATCTCCTGTAATGGTTTGATGTCCCCTCTGATTTTACAATGCCCTGTAATCAGTTGATGTCCCCTCTGATTTGACAATGCCCTGTAATGGTTTGATGTCCCCCTGATTTGACAATGCCCTGTAATGGTTTGATGTCCCCCTGATTTGACAATGTCCTGTAATGGTTTGATGTCCCCTCTGATTTTACAATGTCCTGTAATCAGTTGATGTCCCCTCTGATTTGACAATGCCCTGTAATGGTTTGATGTCCCATCTGATTTGACAATGCCCTGTAATGGTTTGATGTCAGCTCTGATTTGATAATGCCCAGTATTCAGTTGATGTCACCTCTGATTTGACAATGCCCTGTGATGGTTTGATGTCCCCTCTGATTTGACAATGCCCTGTAATTGGTTGATGTCCCCTCTGATTTGACAATGCCCTGTAATGGTTTGATGTCCCCTCTGATTTGACAATGCCCTGTAATGGTTTGATGTCAGCTCTGATTTGATAATGCCCAGTATTCAGTTGATGTCCCCTCTGATTTGACAATGCCCTGTAATGGCTTGATGTCCCATCTGATTTGACAATGCCCTGTAATGGTTTGATGACAGCTCTGATTTGATAATGCCCAGTATTCAGTTGATGTCACCTCTGATTTGACAATGCCCTGTAATGGTTTGATGTCCCCTCTGATTTGACAATGCCCTGTAATGGTTTGATGTCAGCTCTGATTTGATAATGCCCAGTATTCAGTTGAGGTCACCTCTGATTTGACAATGCCCTGTAATGGTTTGATGTCCCCTCTGATTTGACAATGCCCTGTAATGGTTTGATGTCAGCTCTGATTTGATAATGCCCAGTATTCAGTTGATGTCCCCTCTGATTTGACAATGCCCTGTAATGGTTTGATGTCCCATCTGATTTGACAATGCCCTGTAATGGTTTGATGTCAGCTCTGATTTGATAATGCCCAGTATTCAGTTGATGTCCCCTCTGATTTGACAATGCCCTGTAATGGTTTGATGTCCCATCTGATTTGACAATGCCCTGTAATGGTTTGATGACAGCTCTGATTTGATAATGCCCAGTATTCAGTTGATGTCACCTCTGATTTGACAATGCCCTGTAATGGTTTGATGTCCCCTCTGATTTGACAATGCCCTGTAATGGTTTGATGTCACCTCTGATTTGACAATGCCCTGTAATGGGTTGATGTCTCCTCTGATTTGACAATGTCCTGTAATGGTTTGATGTCCCCCTGATTTGACAATGTCCTGTAATGGTTTGATGTCCCCTCTGATTTTACAATGCCCTGTAATCAGTTGATGTCCCCTCTGATTTGACAATGCCCTGTAATGGTTTGATGTCAGCTCTGATTTTATAATGCCCAGTATTCAGTTGATGTCCCCTCTGATTTGACAATGCCCTGTAATGGTTTGATGTCCCATCTGATTTGACAATGCCCTGTAATGGTTTGATGACAGCTCTGATTTGATAATGCCCAGTATTCAGTTGATGTCACCTCTGATTTGACAATGCCCTGTAATGGTTTGATGTCCCCTCTGTTTTGATAATGCCCTGTAATGGTTTGATGTCAGCTCTGATTTGATAATGCCAAGTATTCAGTTGAGGTCACCTCTGATTTGACAATGCCCTGTAATGGTTTGATGTCCCCTCTGATTTGACAATGCCCTGTAATGGTTTGATGTCAGCTCTGATTTGATAATGCCCAGTATTCAGTTGATGTCCCCTCTGATTTGACAATGCCCTGTAATGGTTTGATGTCCCATCTGATTTGACAATGCCCTGTAATGGTTTGATGTCAGCTCTGATTTGATAATGCCCAGTATTCAGTTGATATCCCCTCTGATTTGACAATGCCCTGTAATGGTTTGATGTCCCATCTGATTTGACAATGCCCTGTAATGGTTTGATGACAGCTCTGATTTGATAATGCCCAGTATTCAGTTGATGTCACCTCTGATTTGACAATGCCCTGTAATGGTTTGATGTCCCCTCTGATTTGACAATGCCCTGTAATGGTTTGATGTCACCTCTGATTTGACAATGCCCTGTAATGGGTTGATGTCTCCTCTGATTTGACAATGTCCTGTAATGGTTTGATGTCCCCCTGATTTGACAATGTCCTGTAATGGTTTGATGTCCCCTCTGATTTTACAATGCCCTGTAATCAGTTGATGTCCCCTCTGATTTGACAATGCCCTGTAATCAGTTGATGTCACCTCTGATTTGACAATGCCCTGTAATGGTTTGATGTCCCCCTGATTTGACAATGTCCTGTAATGGTTTGATGTTCCCTCTTATTTTACAATGTCCTGTAATGGTTTGATGTCCCCTCTGATTTTACAATGTCCTGTAATGGTTTGATGTCAGCTCTGATTTTACAATGCCCTGTAATCAGTTGATGTCCCCTCTGATTTTACAATGCCCTGTAATCAGTTGATGTCACCTCTGATTTGACAATGTCCTGTAATCAGTTGATGTCCCCTCTGATTTGACAATGCCCTGTAATGGTTTGATGTCCCATCTGATTTGACAATGCCCTGTAATGGTTTGATGTCAGCTCTGATTTGATAATGCCCAGTATTCAGTTGGGGTCACCTCTGATTTGACAATGCCCTGTAATGGTTTGATGTCCCCTCTGATTTGACAATGCCCTGTAATGGTTTGATGTCCCATCTGATTTGACAATGCCCTGTAATGGTTTGATGTCAGCTCTGATTTGATAATGCCCAGTATTCAGTTGGGGTCACCTCTGATTTGACAATGCCCTGTAATGGTTTGATGTCCCCTCTGATTTGACAATGCCCTGTAATGGTTTGATGTCAGCTCTGATTTGATAATGCCCAGTATTCAGTTGATGTCCCCTCTGATTTGACAATGCCCTGTAATGGTTTGATGTCCCATCTGATTTGACAATGCTCTGTAATGGTTTGTTGTCAGCTCTGATTTGATAATGCCCAGTATTCAGTTGATGTCCCCTCTGATTTGACAATGCCCTGTAATGGTTTGATGTCCCATCTGATTTGACAATGCCCTGTAATGGTTTGATGACAGCTCTGATTTGATAATGCCCAGTATTCAGTTGATGTCACCTCTGATTTGACAATGCCCTGTAATGGTTTGATGTCCCCTCTGATTTGACAATGCCCTGTAATGGTTTGATGTCAGCTCTGATTTGATAATGCCCAGTATTCAGTTGAGGTCACCTCTGATTTGACAATGCCCTGTAATGGTTTGATGTCCCCTCTGATTTGACAATGCCCTGTAATGGTTTGATGTCAGCTCTGATTTGATAATGCCCAGTATTCAGTTGATGTCCCCTCTGATTTGACAATGCCCTGTAATGGTTTGATGTCCCATCTGATTTGACAATGCCCTGTAATGGTTTGATGTCAGCTCTGATTTGATAATGCCCAGTATTCAGTTGATGTCCCCTCTGATTTGACAATGCCCTGTAATGGTTTGATGTCCCATCTGATTTGACAATGCCCTGTAATGGTTTGATGACCCCTCTGATTTGACAATGCCCTGTAATGGTTTGATGTCACCTCTGATTTGACAATGCCCTGTAATGGGTTGATGTCTCCTCTGATTTGACAATGTCCTGTAATGGTTTGATGTCCCCCTGATTTGACAATGTCCTGTAATGGTTTGATGTCCCCTCTGATTTTACAATGCCCTGTAATGGTTTGATGTCAGCTCTGATTTGATAATGCTCAGTATTCAGTTGATGTCACCTCTGATTTTACAATGTCCTGTAATGGTTTGATGTCACCTCTGATTTGACAATGCCCTGTAATCAGTTGATGTCACCTCTGATTTGATAATGCTCAGTATTCAGTTGATGTCACCTCTGATTTTACAATGCCCTGTAATCAGTTGATGTCCCCTCTGATTTGACAATGCCCTGTAATCAGTTGATGTCCCCTCTGATTTGACAATGCCCTGTAATCAGTTGATGTCACCTCTGATTTGATAATGCTCAGTATTCAGTTGATGTCACCTCTGATTTGACAATGCCCTGTAATGGTTTGATGTCCCCTCTGATTTGACAATGCCCTGTAATGGTTTGATGTCACCTCTGATTTGACAATGCCCTGTAATGGGTTGATGTCTCCTCTGATTTGACAATGTCCTGTAATGGTTTGATGTCCCCCTGATTTGACAATGCCCTGTAATGGTTTGATGTCCCCTCTGATTTGACAATGCCCTGTAATGGTTTGATGTCCCCCTGATTTGACAATGCCCTGTAATGGTTTGATGTCAGCTCTGATTTGATAATGCTCAGTATTCAGTTGAGGTCACCTCTGATTTGACAATGCCCTGTAATGGTTTGATGTCCCCTCTGATTTGACAATGCCCTGTAATGGTTTGATGTCAGCTCTGATTTGATAATGCCCAGTATTCAGTAGATGTCACCTCTGATTTGACAATGTCCTGTAATGGTTTGATGTCCCCCTGATTTGACAATGTCCTGTAATGGTTTGATGTCCCCCTGATTTGACAATGTCCTGTAATGGTTTGATGTCCCCTCTGATTTTACAATGCCCTGTAATCAGTTGATGTCCCCTCTGATTTGACAATGCCCTGTAATGGTTTGATGTCCCCTCTGATTTGACAATGCCCTGTAATGGTTTGATGTCAGCTCTGATTTGACAATGCCCTGTAATGGTTTGATGTCAGCTCTGATTTGACAATGTCCTGTAATGGTTTGATGTCCCATCTGATTTGACAATGCCCTGTTATGGTTTGATGTCCCCTCTGATTTTACAATGTCCTGTAATGGTTTGATGTCCCATCTGATTTGACAATGCCCTGTAATGGTTTGATGTCACCTCTGATTTGACAATGCCCTGTAATGGTTTGATGTCAGCTCTGATTTGATAATGCCCAGTAATCAGTTGATGTCACCTCTGATTTGACAATGCCCTGTAATGGTTTGATGTCCCATCTGATTTGACAATGTCCTGTAATGGTTTGATGTCAGCTCTGATTTGACAATGCCCTGTAATGGTTTGATGTCCCCTCTGATTTTACAATGCCCTGTAATGGTTTGATGTCCCCTCTGATTTTACAATGCCCTGTAATGGTTTGATGACAGCTCTGATTTGATAATGCCCAGTATTCAGTTGATGTCCCCTCTGATTTGACAATGCCCTGTAATGGTTTGATGTCACCTCTGATTTGACAATGCCCTGTAATGGTTTGATGTCACCTCTGATTTGATAATGCCCAGTAATCAGTTGATGTCACCTCTGATTTGACAATGCCCTGTAATGGTTTGATGTCACCTCTGATTTGACAATGCCCTGTAATGGTTTGATGTCACCTCTGATTTGACAATGCCCTGTAATCAGTTGATGTCCCCTCTGATTTTACAATGCCCTGTAATCAGTTGATGTCCCCCCTGATTTGACAATGTCCTGTAATGGTTTGATGACAGCTCTGATTTGATAATGCCCTGTAATGGTTTGATGTCCCATCTGATTTGACAATGCCCTGTTATGGTTTGATGTCCCCTCTGATTTTACAATGTCCTGTAATGGTTTGATGTCCCCTCTGATTTGACAATGCCCTGTAATGGTTTGATGTCACCTCTGATTTGACAATGCCCTGTAATCAGTTGATGTCCCCTCTGATTTTACAATGCCCTGTAATCAGTTGATGTCCCCCCTGATTTGACAATGCCCTGTAATCAGTTGATGTCATCTCTGATTTGACAATGTCCTGTAATGGTTTGATGTCCCATCTGATTTGACAATGCCCTGTTATGGTTTGATGTCCCCTCTGATTTTACAATGTCCTGTAATGGTTTGATGTCCCCTCTGATTTGACAATGCCCTGTAATGGTTTGATGTCAGCTCTGATTCAACATTGCCCAGTAATGGTTTGATGTCCCCCTGATTTGACAATGTCCTGTAATGGTTTGATGTCAGCTCTGATTTGACAATGCCCTGTAATCAGTTGATGTCCCATCTGATTTGACAATGCCCTGTAATGGTTTGATGTCCCCCTGATTTGACAATGTCCTGTAATGGTTTGATGACAGCTCTGATTTGATAATGCCCAGTATTCAGTTGATGTCACCTCTGATTTGACAATGTCCTGTGATGGTTTGATGTCAGCTCTGATTTGACAATGCCCTGTAATCAGTTGATGTCCCATCTGATTTTACAATGCCCTGTAATGGTTTGATGTCCCCTCTGATTTGACAATGCCCTGTAATGGTTTGATGTCCCCTCTGATTTGACAATGCCCTGTAATCAGTTGATGTCAGCTCTGATTTGACAATGCCCTGTAATGGTTTGATGTCCCCCTGATTTGACAATGTCCTGTAATGGTTTGATGACAGCTCTGATTTGATAATGCCCTGTAATGGTTTGATGTCCCCTCTGATTTGACAATGTCCTGTAATGGTTTGATGTCCCCTCTGATTTGATAATGCCCTGTAATGGTTTGATGTCCCCTCTGATTTGACAATGCCCTGTAATGGTTTGATGTCCCCTCTGATTTGACAATGCCCTGTAATCAGTTGATGTCCCCTCTGATTTGACAATGCCCTGTAATGGTTTGATGTCCCCTCTGATTTGACAATGCCCTGTAATCAGTTGATGTCCCCTCTGATTTTACAATGTCCTGTAATGGTTTGATGTCCCCTCTGATTTTACAATGTCCTGTAATGGTTTGATGTCCCCCTGATTTGACAATGCTCTGTAATGGTTTGATGTCAGCTCTGATTTGATAATGCCCTGTAATCAGTTGATGTCACCTCTGATTTTACAATGTCCTGTAATGGTTTGATGTCCCCTCTGATTTTACAATGCCCTGTAATCAGTTGATGTCCCCTCTGATTTGACAATGCCCTGTAATGGTTTGATGTCAGCTCTGATTTGATAATGCCCAGTAATCAGTTGATGTCAGCTCTGATTTTACAATGCCCTGTAATGGTTTGATGTCCCCTCTGATTTGACAATGTCCTGTAATGGTTTGATGTCAGCTCTGATTCAACATTGCCCAGTAATGGTTTGATATCCCCTCTGATTTGACAACGCCCTGTTATCAGTTGATGTCACCTGATTTGACAATACCCTTTCATGGGTTGATTTCTATCTGTTTTGACAATGCCCTGTAATAGGTTGATGTCCCCTCTGATTCAACAATGCCCTGTAATGGTTTGATGTCCCCTCTGATTCAACATTGCCCAGTAATGGTTTGATATCCCCTCTGATTTGACAACGCCCTGTTATCAGTTGATGTCACCTGATTTGACAATACCCTTTCATGGGTTGATTTCTATCTGTTTTGACAATGCCCTGTAATGGGTTGATGTCTCCTCTGATTTGACAATGCCCTGTAATGGTTTGATGTCCCCTCTGATTCAACAATGCCCTGTAATGGTTTGATGTCCCCTCTGATTCAACAATGCCCTGTAATGGTTTGATGTCCCCTCTGATTCAACATTGCCCAGTAATGGTTTGATATCCCCTCTGATTTGACAACGCCCTGTTATCAGTTGATGTCACCTGATTTGACAATACCCTTTCATGGGTTGATTTCTATCTGTTTTGACAATGCCCTGTAATGGGTTGATGTCTCCTCTGATTTGACAATGCCCTGTAATGGTTTGATGTCCCCTCTGATTTTACAATGCCCTGTAATGGGTTGATGTCACCTCTGATTTGACAATGCCCTGTAATGGTTTGATGTCCCCTCTGATTTTACAATGCCCTGTAATGGTTTGATGTCCCCTCTGATTTGACAATGCCCTGTAATGGTTTGATGTCACCTCTGATTTGACAATGCCCTGTAATGGTTTGATGTCCCCTCTGATTTGACAATGTCCTGTAATGGTTTGATGTCCCCTCTGATTTGACAATGCCCTGTAATCAGTTGATGTCACCTCTGATTTGACAATGCCCTGTAATGGTTTGATGTCCCCTCTGATTTTACAATGCCCTGTAATGGGTTGATGTCTCCTCTGATTTGACAATGTCCTGTAATGGTTTGATGTCCCATCTGATTTGACAATCTCCTGTAATGGTTTGATGTCCCTCTGATTTGACAATGCCCTGTAATGGGTTGATGTCTCCTCTGATTTGACAATGTCCTGTAATGGTTTGATGTCCCTCTGATTTGACAATGCCCTGTAATGGTTTGATGTCAACTCTGATTTGACAATGCCCTGTAATGGTTTGATGTCCCCTCTGATTTGACAATGCCCTGTAATGGTTTGATGTCTCCTCTGATTTGACAATGTCCTGTAATGGTTTGATGTCCCTCTGATTTGACAATGCCCTGTAATGGTTTGATGTCAGCTCTGATTTGATAATGCCCAGTATTCAGTTGATGTCCCCCTGATTTGACAATGCCCTGTAATGGTTTGATGTCCCCTCTGATTTTACAATGCCCTGTAATCAGTTGATGTCCCCTCTGATTTTACAATGCCCTGTAATCAGTTGATGTCTCCTCTGATTTGACAATGCCCTGTAATGGTTTGATGTCACCTCTGATTTGACAATGTCCTGTAATGGTTTGATGTCACCTCTGATTTGACAATGCCCTGTAATCAGTTGATGTCCCCTCTGATTTGACAATGCCCTGTAATGGTTTGATGTCCCCCTGATTTGACAATGTCCTGTAATGGTTTGATGACAGCTCTGATTTGACAATGCCCTGTAATCAGTTGATGTCCCCTCTGATTTTACAATGCCCTGTAATGGGTTGATGTCCCATCTGATTCAACAATGCCCTGTAATGGTTTGATGTCCCCTCTGATTTTAAAATGCCCTATAATGGGTTGATGTCACCTCTGATTTGACATTGTCCTGTAATGGTTTGATGTTGACAATGTGTTGTCAATGCCCTGTAAGGGTTTGATGTCAATTCTGATTTGACAATGCCCTGAAACAGTTTGATGTCACCTCTGATTTGACAATGCCATGTAATGGTTTGATGTCACCTCTGATTTGACAATGCCCTGTAATGGTTGATGTCACCTCTGATTTGACAATGCCATGTAATGGTTTGATATCCCCTCTGATTTGACAATGCCCTGTAATTGTTTGATGTCACCTCTGATTTGACAATGCCCTGTAATGGTTTGATGTCACCTCTGATTTGACAATGCCATGTAATGGTTTGATGTCAACTCTGATTTGACAATGCCCTGTAATGATTTGATGTCACCTCTGATTTGACAATGCCCTGTAATGGTTTGATGTTGCTTCTTGATTTGACAACGCCCTGTAATGGTTTTAAGTCACCTCTGAATTGACAATGCCCTGAAACAGTTTGATGTCATCTCTGATTTGACAATGACCTGTAATGGTTTGATGTCACCTCTGATTTGACAATGCCCTGTTATGGTTTGATGTCATCTCTGATTTGACAATGCCCTGTAATGGTTTGATGTCACCTCTGATTTGACAATGCCTTGTAATGGTTTGGTGTCACCTCTGATTTGACAATGCCCTGTAATTGTTTGATGTCGCCTCTGATTTGCAATGCCCTGTAATGGTTTGATGTCACCTCTGATTTGACAATGCCCTGAATTGGTTTGATGTCATCTATGATTTGACAATGCCCTGTAATGGTTTGAGGTCATGTCTGATTTGACAATGTTTTGACAATGCCCTGTAATGGTTTGATGTCAATTCTGATTTGACAATGCCTTAAAACCGTTTGATGTCATCTCTGATTTGACAATGCCCTGTAATGGTTTGATGTCATCTCTGATTTGACAATGCCCTGTAATGGTTTGATGTCACCTCTGATTTGACAATGCCCTGAAACGGTTTGATGTCATCTCTGATTTGACAATGCCCTGTAATGGTTTGATGTCATGTCTGATTTGACAATGTTTTGACAATGCCCTGTAATGGTTTGATGTCAATTCTGATTTGACAATGCCTTAAAACCGTTTGATGTCATCTCTGATTTGACAATGCCCTGTAATGGTTTGATGTCACCTCTGATTTGACAATGCCATGTAATGGTTTGATATGCCCTCTGATTTGACAATGCCATGTAATCAGTTGATGTCACCTCTGATTTGACAATGCCCTGTAATGGTTTGATGTCACCTCTGATTTGACAATGCCATGTAATCAGTTGATGTCACCTCTTATTTGACAATGCCCTGTCATGGGTTGATTTCTATCTGTTTCATTGACCTCAACAGAGTTTTCTCAGGAAGCAGTCATTTGGTTTTTGGATGGCAGTTGACAATTCCATTACTGTGGTGTCATTTTTATTTGTAAAGGGCACCAATTTACATGGTTTTTGTGAGTGGTCCATTAAATTTGATATCTTGCGAAAAGGAAATTGATATTAATCTGTATGCTGCAGATTTTAGAGCCATGAATTAACCCAGCCCCCCATCAACTAATATCCCTTTTCATCAAACCAAGAAAATTTGTACTCTGAAAAATAAATGAATCCACATGTACAGTAGTTAGAATTATGTTAATTTTGATTAAATCATTCATGAATTGACAAAAATAGTCATAAAATGTGTTCATTAAATCTTACATGTCTAGTTATGGAAATCTCTTGTAAAAAGGTGAGAATGGCTGAATATTGATTAATGTTAACTTACATTAAATATAATGAAGTTTTAACGTAAATCTTAAATGTCCGTGGTGTATTTTAGATATGGTGCATTTTCTTTTGGGATGAACAGAACAGCTATACCTAAAGACTTTGGTAAAGAGTTTCCTCCCATGTTCAGAAAAGTAGCTGTGAAAAATGCTGCCCAGGTAAATATTAAGTAAATGTAGATAAGCAAATCAAAGTAAATTAGATAAAACACCAATGCAATACAATAAACATTATCTCTGAATTTAGTTTTTTTCAATTTCTTGACACTGTAACTCATTGTAACATTATCTGCTATTATCAGAATCTGCCTAGCCAAATCTATTTACATTGCTTACAAAATTTTAATAAACAGAAAATGTTTTTAGCTTTATTGTGTCTATAGCGTTAGTGATTATATAAACTTGATTCTTTTTTACTACAGGTCCGATACAACCATAAAGGTTACCATGCTGTTCCTGTCTATATTAATGCTTTAAACAATGCCATACTGAGAGCTAACCTTAATCCCACCACTAAAGGGAATCCTGCTGCATATGGTATGTATATAAAATATTAGAGGTTACCATATACCCACCTCCCTGTAAACAATGCCATACTGAGGGATAACCTTAATCCCACCATTAAAGGGAATCCTGCTGCATATGGTTTGTATATAAAATGATAGAGGTCACCATATCCCCCCTCCCTGTAAACAATGCCATACTGAGTGCTCACCTTAATCCCACCACAAAAGGGAATCCTGCTGCATATGGTTTGTATATAAAATGTGAAAGGCGACCATGTCCCCACCTCCCTGTAAACATGCCATACTGGGAACTAACCTAAAAACCCAAACTAAAGGGAATCCTATAGTTTATGTTATGTACATGTTCATGTCTTTTCAGGTATAACAGTAATTAATCATCCTTTTAACAAGACCAATAACAAGCTCAACCTAGATTTCATGTAAGTATATGATTTGATATATCTCTTTATAGATTGGATGGAAATGATTAAGTTTACATTACTGCCTCAATAAAGTTTCACAGCATTTTTTCAAAGTCCCTGCAAACAAAGTTTGGGGGTATAAAGGAATCACCATGTGTGTCCACATATCTCATAAGTGAAGCTCCTCCTAAACCACTTGATGAATTTAGTTTTAAAGTTACATTATTGATAGGGATGCTTATGAAATTATTTCATTGCTGTGAGATAACATTCGGAGAGATAACTGGCTTTTCTTCCAATAAAGAGTTCAATATTAAGATGGGATTCTTTTGTGATTATTCCATTGTTTTATTTACTTGCTACTCAGAAGATTTTGTGATGTTATTTTGTTTGTAAAACAACCATTATAAAAAAATTCTAATTATAATCAAATTTAGCTATTTTCTTGATTTAAATTTATACAAATGTTGGTCATTTATGATTTGATTAATTGAATTTTACTCAGTCTACAAGTTTCTGATCTGCTGATATGTATATTTATCATCAGTGGGATGTCCTTTGTACCAGCTAGCTTTGTTTTATTATTTAGCTTTCTTTTTATTATTGTTGTTTTACAATGTTATGTTGTGCTGATCTCTTATTTATCATCATTGTGATGTCCTTTGTACCAGCTATTTTTGTTGTCTTGTCTGCCACGAATAGTCGCGGAAGGCGAGACATAGGTGTTACTTGCCGGGACGCGGCATAAACTTTTTTGAAAGACATTTTTGGACAGTAAAGTGCTTGAACAGTTTAATAGCTAGGCATTTGATGTTGGGTATATGGACAGTTGAGGTTATGGTCTATCACTATCACTGCAACTATCACCATGGCGTGTGACCCTGATCCAATTCGCACACTCCAGTGACTGTGTGAACCTAGGTCTTTTTTTTCAGGCTGAAAACTTTTTTGTAAGACTTTTGTGGATGATGAATTGCTTGAAAAGTATAATAGTTAGGCATCAGATATTGAGTATACAAACAGTTTAGGTTATTGTCTTCACAACTGTCACCATGCTGTGTGACCCTGACCCCGTTTTCACACTCCATTGACTCTGTGAACTTTTTGTAAGACTTTTGTGGAAGATGAATTGCTTAAAAAGTATAATAGCTAGACATCCGATATTGAGTTTACAGACAGTTGAGGTTATGGTCTACGCAACTAACACCATGCAATTGACCCTAACACCATTTTCATGCTCCACTGACTCTGTGAACTTAGGTACTTTTTTCAGGCCAAAATTTGTTTTTGTAAGACTTTTTTTGAACAATGAATTGCTTTAAAGGTATAGTAGCTAGGCATCTTATATTGGGTATACAGACAGTTGAGGTTATGGTCTATGTAACTGTCACCATGCTGTGTGACCCTGACCCAATTTTCACTCTCCAGTGACTGGAAACTTAGGTCTTTTTTCAGGCCATAAACATTTTTGTGAACGACTTCTGTGAACGATGAATTCCTTAAAAAGTATAATGGCTAGGCTTCTGATACTGGGTACTTTTTTGTAATTATATGAAGAAATGAAAGCTTAGGTAGTTGATTTTGATGATGGTGCCAGCAGGCAAGATATGGTTTTAGTGGCCACACTTGTTTTATTATTTAACTTTCTTTTTTTATTGTAGTTTACAAGGTTCTGATGTGCTGATCTCAATATTTATCATCATAGCAATGTCCTTTGTGCCAGCCAGTTTTGTTGTCTTCCTTGTGTATGAAAGATCTATTAAAGCCAAACATCTACAGTTTGTTAGTGGAATGAATCCTGTTGTGTATTGGATAGCCAATTATGTGTGGGACATGGTAAGTCGATCCTGTTGTGTATTGGATAGCCAGTTATGTCTGGGATATGGTAAGTCAATCCTGTTGTGTATTGGATAGCCAATTATGTCTGGGACATGGTAAGTCAATCCTGTTGTGTATTGGATAGCCAATTATGTCTGGGATATGGTAAGTCAATCCTGTTGTGTATTGGATAGCCAATTATATCTGGGACATGGTAAGTCAATCCTGTTGTGTATTGGATAGCCAATTATGTCTGGGATATGGTAAGTCATTCTTGTTGTGTATTGGATAGCCAATTATGTCTGGGACATGGTAAGTCAATCCTGTTGTGTATTAGATAGCCAATTATATCTGGGACATGGTAAGTCAATCCTGTTGTGTATTGGATAGCCAGTTATGTCTGGAATATGGTAAGTCGATCCTGTTGTGTATTGGATAGCCAATTATGTGTGGGATATGGTAAATCAATCCTGTTGTGTATTAGATAGCCAATTATATCTGGGACATGGTAAGTCGATCCTGTTGTGTATTGGATAGCCAGTTATGTCTGGAATATGGTAAGTCGATCCTGTTGTGTATTGGATAGCCAATTATGTGTGGGATATGGTAAATCAATCCTGTTGTGTATTAGATAGCCAATTACATCTGGGATATGGTAAGTCAATCCTGTTGTGTATTGGATAGCCAATTATGTCTGGGACATGGTACGTCAATCCTGTTGTGTATTGGATAGCCAATTATATCTGGGACATGGTAAGTCATTCCTGTTGTGTATTGGATAGCCAATTATGTCTGGGATATGGTAAGTCATTCCTGTTGTGTATTGGATAGCCAATTATGTCTGGGATATCGTAAGTCATTCCTGTTGTGTATTGGATAGCCAATTATGTCTGGGATATGGTTAGTCATTCTTGTTGTGTATTGGATAGCCAATTATGTCTGGGATATGGTAAGTCATTCTTGTTGTGTATTGGATAGCCAATTATGTCTGGGATATGGTAAGTCATTCTTGTTGTGTATTGGATAGCCAATTATGTCTGGGATATGGTAAGTCAATCCTGTTGTGTATTGGATAGCCAATTATGTCTGGGATATGGTAAGTCAATCCTGTTGTGTATTGGATAGCCAATTATATCTGGGATATGGTAAGCCAATTCTATTGTGTTTAAGATAGCCAATTATTTCTGGGACATGGTAAGCCAATTCTATTGTGTTTAAGATAGTCAATTATTTCTGGGACATGGTAAGCCAATTCTATTGTGTTTAAGATAGCCAATTATTTCTGGGACATGGTAAGCCAATTCTATTGTGTTTAAGATAGCCAATTATTTCTGGAACACGGTAGGTGAATCCTGTGGTGTTTTAGATAGCCAGTTATGTCTGGGACATGGTAAGCCAATTCTGTTGTGTATTGGATAGCCAGTTATGTCTGGAATATGGTACAGTCAATCCTGTTGTATTTTAGGTCCTATTGTGTTTTTGGTCCTATTATGAATTGAGTCCTGTTATGTGTGGACCATGTACTTTATTGGGTTCTGTTTTGTAATGTGTTCTGGCATTAGTTTGATTTCTTAGGAAAAGGCAGTCTTGTAGCTACTAAATTATGTTCCTCTACATATTAGTTAACACTGCACTCCATCCATTGTTTCCATATTTGGTAAACACTTATATTTGAATGATGTCTTCTCTTTTCAATGTAATTACATCGTCCCAGCTATCTGTATAGTTGAAATACTTCTGTCCACCACAGCTATATATGTCTTCTCTTTTCAGTGTAACTACACCATCCCAGCTATCTGTATAGTTGTAATACTACTGATCTTCCAGATCCCAGCCTACACTACCACCAGTAATTTTCCTGCCGTTGTCTCATTGTTTCTTCTGTATGGGTAAGTAAGGCTCTATGTAGATCTTTATTTCAAAACAGGTTTTTATGCCTCTGTGAAGACATGTCTGGGATAAATGTTTATTAACTTTTATCAGTCTGTACAAATTTTTTGTAAGGGTTTAAAAAAAAAATGTGAATGGGAATGAATTGGAATTTGGCAGGTTGGTTCATTATCATAATTGGGACTGGGTTGATATGAAAATGAGTGAAAATTGGTATGAAGATATTTGTCAAGTTTTTCTCATGTTTCTCAGAAATTGTACATGAGAATGTTTCGAAATTTGATAGGCTGGTCCTGGGTAACAAACTATATGTCCTAAGCAACTTTCAGACCTGTCTGACTTCTACTTCCTATTTGTGCCTTATGCAGGGGACTTTGTATCTGATGGAAACATTTCTTCTTCATTTACATGTTACTCATAATTTATAGACATTATGTACTGTAAGATTTCTTAGGTAATAAACTTGAATTTAACTTATTATCATCATTAAATGTTTTTTGTAGTTGGTCCATCACACCTGTGATGTATCCAGCCTCCTTCTGGTTTAAGGAACCAAGCACAGCCTATATTTGGTTGATTGTCATCAATCTGTTCACAGGAATAACGTGTATTGTTTGCAGTTTCCTGCTGGAAATCTTCTCATATGATAAGGTAGGAGGAGTACTCCTGATAGATTATTTCAAGAGGGAATATTTTTCTTTTCTTTTTGTTTGTTCATGATACCTGGTCATTGCCCAATCAGACCAGAATGCACTTCATCACAGGTATAGAAAAATCTTAGCTTGAAATAATAGGCCATTTTATTAAAGTGGTAAGATGTATGTCTTCACTCAGCCAACTTGTATTTAAAAATGTAAGATACTCTGGTATCTTATCTTGCATGAAACATGAACATTATTCACAATAATACTTAAAAGGTTGTGAGATAAAAAGACTCCCTTTCAATACTATTCTTTTCCTCACCTCTGAAATCTGCTAAGAAGGTAACTTCTTGAAATATAAACATTCAGCATAGCTTGATTTTTACAGCTTTTAACATCCACAATAGTAATAATGCTTTACACTTTGATCCTTACTATGATTTTTAATAATTTCAGGATTTAGAAAAGATACATGCCATATTAAAAGATGTCTTCCTGATTTTCCCCAACTACTGCCTCGGACGTGGACTGATGGATATTGCATTCAATGAATATAAGAATGAATTCTATTTCAAGACAGGTTGGTTATATCTGCTCTTTGTAAATCAATAACAAATTAAGTAAGATCAAATATAGTATGTCCTGTCCTGTCCTGTATGGAAGGGGATATCCGCCAGAAATATGTTCATTTGGTCTTTGTAAATTAGTAGAGGTACAATTCCTAGCATGTTCAGTTATTTCTTTGTTCATTGTAAATTCGTCAATTATTTATTCGAGAAATATATTTTCTACGTGTTTTTATTTGTTTTATGTAGTTTCGTTCATTGGTACTTTGTTGATCTATAGTACTACTAGTATTGTTTAATTTGTTCTTTGTATATTTCTCAAATATTTTACTTTAGTTTACTATTATCTTTGTTCGCTTATTGTTATTCCCAACTTTAATGATTGATTAAACATGCACATTTCAAATCTTCACGTTTACAAAGTACGAATTAACATTTTACAAATTAAGAAAGAACACTTTACTCATGAGTGATTTTGTACCGGAAATATTGCTGGCCTGTCAAAACAGAGAGACCTGAGGAAGAGTAAAGAGAATGAAAAGCCGTAGCAAAACTTCAAAGTGTTTTCTCTGCAAAATTCATTGTTTGATTTGTGTTTGCTTTGTGTCCTGTCGGCGATCTTTCAGCCATCATCAGGACAAAAATAAATTACAATATATATAATAAAATTTGAATGTAAAACCAAGTCAAAAGACCGGGAATGAAATACACAAAAAATAATGAAATAAATAGATAAAACCCGAAAAGTAAAAAGTGGGACTCAAACACCATCTGAGAGGTGATCGGTTTGTGATCAATAGCATGGTATTTAAACCAGCGCCTTTAACCACTCGGCCACCCTGACCACGCATCGTATGAGATGCCGCTGAACAAATCGTGCATAGATGCACTGCTGAAATACTTCACACACGTAATGGAGCAACATCAATTCAGTCAAGGAGAACATGCCTAAAAGAAAACCGCGAGTCATATGGTATGCACATGGGAGCCTGAATAAAGGTTGTTTCCATTTAGCTTAAGTATATTTATACCCCCGCTTATGAATGGAGAGTGGGTATATAGGGATAGGGGTATCTAACTGTGTGTTCGCTCGTCCGTCCGTCCGTTATACTTTAGGGTACCTATCTCTTATCCGCAACTCCTCCGTAACCCCACAATGGATTTACGTGAAACTTTTGCACAATCTAGATGTGCACCTTCTACTTTAAAAAATGATCTTCGATGGTATTTATTTGTGAACAGCTTCTCACAGATTTTCTAGTTTGGTATTTATAATCCTTAAGAGGCCCTATAGATCATTATAAATGGTTTTAAACTCAAAGCATTGGGAAATAACGACGTTTGTAGAGAGGAGTAAACTTGCATGTGAATCGGAGAACATGTCAAATGATAGAAATTTCATGGTATTAAGGTTATTATTTACTTACTCAAACTTTATTTTAATGTGTTGTACATGGTAAATCGTCAAAATATCGACTAGCAAATACACGAATGAAAACATAGGTAAGTGTTGGGTCGGTTAGTGGTTGTGCATCAACAATGATAGGAGAAAAACCCAGGTTCCACATATTCCCCCCCCCCCGAAAAAAAAACAAAACAAACAAACAAACAAACAAAAACAAAACCAACAAGAACGGAATTCCTGGAACTCCGGCCGTGTGGCAAAAACTTTAAGTCCGTTCGTTAAACAGGAAGTATATGGGACCCCACCATATGGGACCCCTACCTAAAGCTGCATACCAAATATGGAAAGCGTACGAATAGTAGAAGCTTAGAAATCTGCTACGATTTTTTTCCATTTTGACCCCTACCTGAAGCTGCATACCAAATATTGAAAGCCTAGGATAGTAGCTGAGAAATCTGTTACTAAAAAAAGTGCGACGGACGGACGCCTGGCATTTTTATATCCTCACTCCGCGTTGCGGCGGGAGACAAAAAAAAAGGGGGGGAATAAAATAACAAAAACAAACACAGAAATCTAAATTACCGTATAAAAGCGAAAGGCCCTATTCTTGTTGGTAAGAGGAAGTTGCTTAGGAAATTAAGAAAGTTGCTTGATATCGCACGTTATTTATTTTCATCATTTGCTTTGCTACTTATGCACTGTTTTCGAAAGTAAATTGATGTTCAGGTTCGTTCGTTCGTCCATCTGCCCTTTATAAAAATGTCCACATACAGGGTTAAGTTAGTTTTCGATTAAGAAGTATTTATTGTCCCAAAGGTTTATACAAGTTCTTAAGCATCTGTTTAACCTCAATGTTGATTGCATTTATTGCAAGTCTGACAATGTTATGCGTAAATGCAGGAGAATTATTTAAAAATATTTTTCGCCTTCGCTTTTACGTCCCATATAACCTACAGTTATTCATTCGAAACAACATACTAGTACATTTTTGATAAATGTAATCCTTCGAATTGTGCGCCTTCTGCTTCATCAATATTGTCGGAAGACCATTTACTTGAACTAGCATACAAACAAAAAAATATTATTAGCTGTACCTTATGCTAAATCCCTGTACCCAGATTTTGTTTTATTTCAACTTAAACATATTCTTTCAAGTTAAACATATAAGACGCACAAAAGAAACTATCCTTGGACACATTTTTACTCTTAACAGATAACAGATATATCTTAGGCATTTCTTAGTGTCAAGCGACTATTATTCCAGTCGAGGTATTTTGATTTTCTTATGCTAATTTTTCTCCCCCCCCCACTTTGGTGGGAAGACATATTTTTTTATTTTGTCCGTCCGTCTGTCTATTTGTCATTTCGTCTATCCGTCACACTTATTCCGTTCAATTTCTTAAAGAATGTTGACATGTAGCAAGTACACTATATGTATAGTTGTGCCTTCGTTCCTCAGATATTTGTGGGATTTATTGTCCTTTAAACTTAGACTTTTTCATAACCCTCATTAATAATATATTTCCCCTCAACTCATCAGAAAGTACAAATGAAAATAAAATTATGAAACTCGGTGTGTAGCCAGGACACAATATGTGTATTTGTGCATATTAGTCGGAAATTTTTATCCTCAAAATGTTGAGTGAATTTTGGCTATTTTTACTTTTAAAAAAATTTGCGGGAAATCCTCGTTAATCATTTCAATTAGTTTCCGCTCAACTCCTCTTAGAAACTAAAACAACTCAACCAAATTTTATAAAACTTGGTATATAGCTAGGTATCAGTGGCGGATCTAGAATTTTGCAAAAGGGGCACACTGACTGGCTAGGAGGGCGCCCTTCGGTCATGCTTCAATGTTTTCCTTTATATTCAACCAAATTTTTCCACAAAAAGTGGGGGGCGGGCCCTCCTTTACTTGCCTTTAAAAAGAATTTCAGTAACTTTAATGGTGCTATACTGTAAAAACATGTACATCAAAGCTCGACAGTTTAAGATTTTTGATCAACATTTCTATCTTTTTAAGTTTTCTAAGATTTCTAAGCAACTCTGTGCCACAGAGGTATGATATTTCGATATAAATATAAAAAAAATGTAGCTTAATCCTATAGTACCATATGGTTTATAGTGAGTTTATGCTCCTAGGTCATCTAATGCTTGTTTATCGAATTCTTAGGTTTTTACACATATTGGATATATATGCAAAATTTCCGTCAAAGTTTTCCAAGAAACTACATGTAGAGAAGCCCGGTTGTGTATAAAACAAATAGATTTACTAAAAGTAAATAGAAACAGCGTTTATAAATAGAAACACTTTTAAGTTTACATCTGTATTATTCTCTCTACTTTACACTAGTGCTCTCCGTTTGACTGGCCGACAATACTTCCGGTACAAAATCACTCATGAGTAACGTGTTCTTTCTTCATTTGTAAAATGTTAATGCGTACTTTGTAAGCGTGACAATTTGAAAAAAAAAATATAAATACAAATAACGAATAATTAAGTTCAGGAGTTACAATAAGCGAAAAAAGATCATTGTAAACTAGCTTTGAGAGAGAAATAATTTACTAATACACAAAGAACAAATTAACGATTATAAAAGCAGTAAAGTACCCATGAGCGTAACTACATGAAACAAATAAAACACATGGTAAATACAGGCTACCAAGTGAGAAAATGTACTTCTCAAATAAAAAATTGACAAATTTAAACTGAAGAAAGAAATAATTGAACATGTAAGGAATTGCAAATCTACACATTAACAAAGAACAAATGAACATATTTGTGGCGGATATCCCCTTCCATAGTCCTGATGATATCCAATGTAAAACATGTTGACCTTATAAACAGCTGAATATCATAGCATTATAATTTGGCTGTTAAATAGTTATTTTGGTAATGAATGGCAATGTAGATTAAAGATACTGTTTAATGCATAAAGGTATCCACCCTAAAATCACCCATGGAAGATTAGAGGTTTCAGGAAAGAAACAAGGCATATCCAGCATAATCTACTATTTTACCATGTCTTATTTGTATTATTGTAGGTCAATATGACTTGATGCAGTCACCATTAACACTAGAGATTACAGGAAAGAAGCTTCAATGATTTTACAATGTCTTATTTGTATTATTGTAGGTCAATATGACTTGATGCAGTCACCATTAACACTAGAGATTACAGGAAAGAAGCTTCAATGATTTTACCATGTCTTATTTGTATTATTGTAGGTCAATATGACTTGATGCAGTCACCATTAACTCTAGAGATAACAGGAAAGAAGCTGGGTTCTATGGCTGCTGCTGGAATATTGTTCTTCCTATTGACATTATTATGTGAATACAGGTTCTTCATTAAAAGAAGGTAAGGTTTAGTGTTATTAAGCTGCTGAAAAGGGTGTTTTGAGCATTTTGTAAACATTCTAAATTTGTGAAAAATGTAATCCTTGATGGTATATGTTTTATACCAGAATTAAACAGAAGACTTTATTAGCTTTGCAATGATATATAGCATGTGTACCATCTAACCCATATTTGTTCAAGCAAATATTTCAAAAATGCAAATTTTAAACTGAAAACAAATGTGAACTTAAAAAGGGTTAATGGAGACCAAAGCGCTGATCAAGCTGCTTTTAAAAGAATGATACATGAAGTTTCTTTATGTTTTTCATCAGAGGGGGGTCAGGCTGTGTGCAAAGGCCACATGATCATAAGGCCAAACAAAACAGTATGTGTGTTTACTGTCACATGCTGAAAAAAATTAGGGTTGGTAGGTAGGAAATTATTTTTATTTATTTTTTTTTACCTTGAGTCTATGGGGGCAGCTTTTTGACTTTTAACAGTGCTTAATGGAAAATGCTCAAAAAAACTTTAGGGTAGGGGTTAAAAATTATGAAGGGTAGGGTGAGTCAACTCACCTACTTTTTTTGGCCTCAGAAACAAGATCCAACTTTCATAATATACAGTTTTTAAACCCAGATATACAATATATTAATTGAACATTTTAGTAATACACATTTTTGGAAATTGAAAAAGTAGTTTTCAGTTTTGATAGGTCTTCTTGAATACTAAATTCTGAAATATTCCCTTGGATTCCATGGCTGATATTTTAATAACGAATCTTTATACTTTTTAGATTTTAAAAAACTAAAAGCAACGCATAGCAACCCATGATTTTGTTTCAAAATTAACCAACAAACATTGCCAATTTTCAAATCTTTATAACTTATAAATAAATTAATATATCCTCATCCAGCTAGGACCTTATAAAACTTATATAAAGTTGATCTATTACTTAAACATGTTAAACCAAATTAGTGTTTTCAAATATTATAAAAAATATAATTTTAATATTTTAATATAGTTTGCAGCCTATTATTGTTTATCATCTGTTTTCAAAATTGGTAAACAACTTTTAATGACCAGTGGTTGAATGTAGTGCGGTTTGATGTTAACTCTTTGATAACCACTGTGCCACAGATTTTCTAATGGCTACCCAATCACTAATATATACAAGATATGTGCGTGCCTTTGCAAAGTGTCCAACCTCGTCTAGGTGTTCATGGTTTTTATAAATATTTAATATTGTATTGTTGTATGACTGTCAGTAATTTTGTAATCTTTGTATTTGTGTAATTTTCAGGGAATATAAGAGGTAAAGGCAACACCTTAAACCTATCAGCAAATATTTCTTCTTTCAATGCTACTTTTAAATGTGTAGAAAACACAGTAGTTTGTTAATTATTTTAATGATTAATCAGTAGAATACAAAACTGTATATATTTAAGTTGAAACATGATTTTTTTTGGTTCTCAAAAAGCCAGTGTATTGATGAGATTTATAGATGTCTTGGAGCAAATTAAGCAAATGCTAGCTAGGTGCAGGCAAAAAAGTATAAAAACTGCAGTCATGAGTGATTGTTTATGAAGGTTAATTTTAATATAATACTATGAACAAATTTAAAAGTCCAATTGCTATTCCATTTTTTTAGACTTTACTCATTCTAGCATATTTTTCAAACCAATTTATATTTGATTGAAAATGTAAATTGCTATCTGATTAATATTTTGTATAAATTTAGTATGACATGGGGGTTCCTTTCTATTTATGATTAACAGCTTATTATTTCTTGATGTTGTATTAACTATTGTAATGTTCCTGTTATTTTAATGTTGTTTCTGTGTTATTTAATCGATATCAATTATGTGTTGTTCCAAATACATGTACTTAAATTGTGTTTGAAGTATATAAAGTAGCTATTAAATTGAGTGTGACAAGAATCATCATACATGTGTTTTATTTTATACATTAGTCAGCTTTGAAGCTTGTTCTGTGCATGGTGTCATCTATGTTTTAGATACACATTTTTGATGCCTCAGTGACGACATGTTTGGGGGTTCGGCACTAATCAATGATGACTTATTTGAATTTGATATTTTGTACTTTAGCCAGGTTCGACACTCCTCAGTAATGCCATCCTATGAAGAAGATGAAGATGTTGCAGCAGAAAGAAAGAGGGTTCTCAGATCATCAGGTCGTAATGACATTCTACGTCTTGAAAATCTAACAAAGGTAGAAATCTTTTGCAATATCTACAAATTATGAAAATCTAACGAAGTTAGAAATCTTTGGTACTAGCAATATCTACAAATTGTAAAACAGTAAAACTTAAAACAAAGCAATATGACATTTTTAATTGCATTTTGAAATGGTCCTTAGATTTGTTTAGCTGGATGCATAATTTTTTTTTTCTCAATCGATCAAGTTACAATATTCTGGCTGAAATTATTGCATAATAAATTTAAGAAGTCTTAAATTACATTAGATTTGAAAATAAGCAACCTTTACAGAGCTCCAAAAATAATTTGTAAAGAAACGGCAATTTAAAAAATCACAATGGAAAACAGCCAGCAGTCTTCAACATGACCAGAGGTCACTGCTCACTGTCTTGCATTGACCCAAGACTAAAAATACAATACATAAGATTCAAACAAATCCCTAGATTATCAACGAAAGACCCATTTCTGGACATAAAACAAAAAAAACAGATAGTAGACATGGACAAACATATGCTTTTATAGGGAATAGTTCAGTATAAATAGATTTTTATTTGCAGCCTTATTTGTGTATATTTGTCATGTTTAGGTGTATAAAACTAGAAAGCTTGGGCATCACTTAGCTGTAGACAGATTATGTTTGGGTGTTCCTGTTGGAGAGGTATGGCCACATTTAATATTTCAAAAGTATTCATAACCAGTTAACACTTATAAGTTTATATTTAATCACAAATTAAAGTTAACAAGTCAAAATCCAAAGAAAGTTAGTTAAAGATGATACAATATGAAATAAATGTTATCTTAAGGTTCATCTGTACCTTTCGTTAAAAATAGTGAAATTTTCTACCTATTTTTTAGTATATGCAGAACAAAAACTACAAATAAAATTACAAAATAAAGCATACCTGGACCTAGATATGGTAATTTCCGATTCAATTTCTTTTAATTTTTCATTTTAAGTTCCTTAAAAATAAAGATCTCTTTTTTTTCCTGTTCAGATTTTAAATTGAAAAAGGACAAACTATCCCTATTGTGCCTCTTACATGAAACGAGGTGAACACTTTTAGTTAAATCCCTTATTGAAAGTTGCATCAAGTAAAGGGTGAAAGTGATATTAGCCTTAAATCGGGTGTTTTTAAAAGAGGAGAAAAAAGAGATCTCTTAAAAAAAGGATTTTTTCGGGATGAATTCATAAGGAAAAAGTAAGAATTTTTAATATCTAGGTCCAGCTACACTTTATATTTCAATTTTATGTGCATTTTTGGCTGTGCATATACTGAAAATAGATTAAAAATAACGCCATGTTTTAAAGAAAGGTACAGATGAACCTTAACAACCAGAGAGACAAACTCATAGAAAATAATGATATGTGGAATAAGTGTACGCAACACAGCCCACTATTCATGTCAAAACAAGAATGAACTCAGGCTAAGTTACAGACAGAAGCATGATAGAATAGACACCATGTAGAGTTATGCAGCTGTATAAACTTTGCTCAAGATTCAAAATATGTTTATTTGACAATACTTCTATGTGAATATTTTCAGTGTTTTGGCCTCCTTGGTGTAAATGGTGCTGGAAAAACAACAACATTTAAAATGTTAACAGGGGACATTACCCCAAGTAGTGGGACAGCTCACCTTGGAAGCTATAGGTAAGGGGCATAACTCCATGTAGTAGAACATGTGCTGTGTAGTAGGTGTCATTATTGTGAGAGAGAAATATAATACTTTATATGATTTCTTCTGGTTTATTTTAAGGATTGATTAGTAACTTTTTAGCTCACCTGGACCGAAGGTCCATGTGCGCTATTGCCATCACTTGGCGTCCGTCGTCGTCCGTCGTCGTTAACTTTTCTTTGAAAATCGTCGTCTGTTGTCGTTAACTTTTCTTTGAAAATCTTCTCCTCCGAAACGACTGAAGGGATTGCTTTGAAACTTTGCACACTTCATCTATGGGATGTCCTCTACCAAGATTGCTCAAATGGTGACCGCCGTCTAAACAACATGGCCGCCGTTACTAAAAATAGACCAGGGGGGTCAGACTACTGTTTTTGGCTTGTAAATCAAAAAGTATAAGGGATAGATGAAATCTGATGCCACGCTGCTGCTTCAGCATCAAAATCTCTACAAAAGTCTTCATTGAGTTGAAGTTGTCAGATGACCCCTTATAGGAGTTACAGCCCCTTAAAGGTGAAAAATTACAAATACCAAAACGCGGGTAAAAACGGTTAATTTGGATATGCTTAAAGGTGAAAAATAGCATTTTTTCATGTTTTTGGCTTATAGAATGATAACTATGACAGATAGAGAAAAGTTGTTGCTTGCCTAAATGTTCAGCTCACTTAGCCCTGCAAAAGTCTCCATAGGGTCGAAGATGTCAGATGACCCCTTATAGGGTTACAGCCCCTTAATGCCGAAAAATAATGTTTTTGGCCTGTAGAATGAAAACTATTGCAGATAGAGAAAAGCTGTTGCTTGCTTAAATGTTCAGTTCATTTAGCTCTACAAAAGTCTCCATTGGGTCGAAGTTGTCAGATGGCCCCTTATAGGGGTTTCAGCCCCTTAAAGGCAAAAAAATAGTGTTTTTGGCCTATAGAATGAAAATTATTGTAGATAGAGGAAAGCTGTTGCTTGTTTAAATATTCAGTTCATTTAGCTCTTCAAAAGTCTCCGTCAGATGACCCCTTATAGGGGTTACAGCCCCTTAAAGGCGAAAAATAGTGTTTTGGCCTATAGAATGAAAACTATTGCAGATAGAGCAAAGCTGTTGCTTGCTTAAATGTTCAGCTCATTTAGCTCTACAAAAGTATTCATAGGGTCGAAATTGTCAGATGACCCCTTAAAGGTGTTATGGCCCTTGAAAGGTGAAAAATAGTGTTTTTGCTTATAGAATGAAAACTATTGCAGATAGAGACAAGCATTTTCTTGCTTAAACATATAGCTTATTTAGCTATACAAAAGTTTTCATTGCGTTGACATCAAGACCAGGTGAGCGATTCAGGCTCCTGGGAGCCTCTTGTTTTTCAAATGACATTATTTTATTTAGTTTAAAAATGGTTTGGTTTTGCAACCAATTGAATTGCAAAAATGTTTTCAAGCATTAAGCTTCAATATATTGCTGATTTGAATTTAATGGGCATTATACATTACAGATTTCCCTTAAGAATTTTGTTAAAATTGGTTAATTAAATGATTTTTTTGTTATTTTAGTATTTTGAGAGAGTTACTACAGGTCCAACAGAACATTGGATACTGTCCCCAGTTTGATGCCTTGTATGATGAACTAACTGGGAGGGAACATCTCAGACTATATTCTAGACTAAGGGAAATACCCCCAACAGATGAAAACAGGGTTAGTACTTATAGTCTTTATTTAGAACAAGTTATAAATGGGGGAACATTTCAGACTGTACTTTATAATAGGGGGTTTCTCGCAAACCAGTGAAAACAGGATGTCCTAATATGTATTTGCTTTTTTCATCTTATTATAATAAACTCAGAAATTGGTAAATTTTATCGAAGAGGGAACATCTCTGACTATATTCAAGAATAGGGTGATTTTCTTAGACAAGGGAAATTATTGCTAGTCCAAATTTCCTATATTTAAAGCTAACACAATTAATAAAGTTGCAGGTCATGTATAGCTTTGTATTTAACTACCAATTTTTGTCTACTAATCTTAGAATGGTATTTAATCTATAATAGTAATTGACCATGTTAATATTGTTGATACTATTTATAGGTTGTAGAATGGGCAATTAAGAAACTTGGACTGTCTAAAGATGCTGATAAGTTATCTAGAACATACAGTGGGGGAAATAAACGAAAGCTATCTACTGCTATAGCACTTATTGGTCATCCACCAGTTATATTTATGGTAAAATTTATTCCAAGTACATTAAGCAGAAAAATTCATTAAGTCTTAAAAAATTTTAATTAGCAAGCTTTTGATTCATGAAGAATGACTATTTTGATTCTTGCATTTTTTTACTTTTTATTACTTATCCTTCCTTCCTTACTTTACATCCTGTGGTTTCATGATTATATGTGGTACCAACTTCAATGGTTTTTATGAGGTCAGCAACAAAAATATGCATGCCTGTCACATTTTTCTAAATATTTTATTTGTGTGAGTTAGACAAGCTCTTTTTTGTCGTTTTATTTTCTTATGAACTTTGAATACGCACAAAGTTTTTATTTATTTATTTATTTAAATTTATTTGTTTTATATAGTATATATATAATTTTGAAAGGTGTTATGAGTTTTCCTTTTAAATTTCAAATTTTTATATAAGGTCTTCATATAATTGATTTGTACTTGATGCACACAATGTATTGCTTAATTATTTGTCTGTATTTCGATATTCAATGTATTTGTTTGCTATATTTTTATATGATATAAAGCGCCATAGAGTACTTGTTTATATAAGGCGCTATACAAATGTTTCATTATTATTATTATTATTATCAATGATTACCTCTAACAAAATGTGCAAACTATGGAATTCACATCCAACAACATTATTTTTGGAAAAATTTATACCCAAAAACATAAATGAACCACAGCATTCAACAAACTGTCGTGTGTTGTATAATGACATCAACCAGTCATAAATGACTGGTAATTATGATATTTTACAGGATGAACCTACTACTGGGATGGATCCTTACTCCAGAAGATTTTTGTGGAATCTCATTCTAAGTCTTGTAAAAGAAGGAAAATCAGTGGTACTCACATCTCATAGGTAATTATATATAGTACAGAAAAGGTAGGAGCTCATCTTTGGTTTGCTTTATGATTTTAAGCATTTCACAACTCATGACAAAGTGCAAATTTTTTTGCCGGATGTCACAGAGTGAAAAATTATGAAATTGATAATGTGGGCAGAGAAAATATTTTCATAACAATTTTCTCAGCAACTACTACTCACAGACTCATGATATTTGATATGACACATCAGCATGGGCTCCCATCACTTTGGATTTGATTATCAGGTCTGTCGCTCATCTACTTCTTGAAATCCAGAAATTCTGTCTTTGACCCATTTTTACTTCATTTTTCATAAAGTACAGAATATTCACTAATCTGATGTTTTATCAATTTGATTCTGCACAGATAGTTAAATAAAATAAAACATATTATAAATTCTATGCTTGAGACTATAAAACCGTTTTTGCCTTTTCCATTACAGTATGGAGGAATGTGAGGCTCTATGTTCACGACTGGCCATAATGGTCAATGGTCGGTTCCGCTGTCTGGGAAGTATTCAACACCTTAAGAATAGATTTGGTGATGGATACACTTTCATTGTAAGATTGAAAGGACCAGATTATGAGAGATCCAAATTAATGGTGGAAAACTATGTCCGACGACATCTACCACAGGCTGTTCTGAAGGTAATGCTACATAATCATGTCATCTTAATTTATAACCAAAGACATTGCCACCCTATTTAGGAACCACACACTAACTAAAGACATTGCCCCCTATATAGTTCCCATACTTATCTGATCAGGATATAAAGAACATGTATTCTTCTCTGTCCCTAAATACTACATAATCATGTCAAAGACATTGCCGCCCTATCTGGGTACCACACACTGACTAAAGACATTGCCACCCTATATAGGTCCCTCACACTAACTAAAGACATCCCCACCCTATATAGGTCCCTCACACTAACTAAAGACATTGCCACCCTATATAGGTCCCTCACACTAACTAAAGACATTGCCACCCTATATAGGTCCCTCACACTAACTAAAGACATTGCCACCCTATATAGGTCCCTCACACTAACTAAAGACATTGCCACCCTATATAGGTCCCTCACACTAACTAAAGACATTGCCACCTTATCTAGGAACCACACACTAACCAAAGACATTGCCACCCTATCTAGTTCACATACACTATTTCATTTGGTTTTATGCATTTGAACATCTTTTGAATTATGGATTTCCTTTGTTTGGGTTCTAGTGCTGCTGATGAGGAATAATTTTCCGAAATGGCCATACAGCTCAATAAAAATTATTTGCAGTTGGAGTTAACATATGTGTTGTGGTCTCATGTTCATTTACTCCATATCCTTTCATAAATTACTAACCAAAGACATTGCCACCCTATCTAGGACCCTCACACTAACTAAAGACATTGTCACCTTATATAGGAACCACACACTCAGGATATATAAAACAACATGTATTTTTCTCTGTCCCTAAATTTGTCTTTTCTAGTTCAAGACTTTTTTTCAGGAAGTAGTCATAGTGTAGCATTTTTGACTCAGATGAGTAAATAGATTACCTTTACGTCTATTTCTTACTTGAGTGATTTCCTTAAAATTTTCTTTCATTTATGTTTGGATGTTTAAATTTTAGGATTACCCTTAAGATCTTGCTTTTATATGTCATTTTACATTTTAGTAGTATCGTAATAGCATAGTCATACATTTCAGGAATACCATTATAACATGCTTCAGTATGGTGTGGGGATGGAAGAAGTTACAGTAGGAGATATTTTTAAACTTACGGAGGAAATGGAAAAGGACCTAGATATTGAAGATTATTCTGTCAGTCAGAATACACTAGATAATGTAAGAATAGAACAATAATGGACATTCCTGTGTTTTCAATAATAGCCATTTACCTCCTTTGTTATGAGCTCCTTAAAAATTTCATTGCTCTCAGTTTTCATTCTGGTACTTAGAATTAATGGACTTTAATTTTTCTTATAAAGGGTTCAATAAAGTTTCTACTCAGTATTTAAACATACAATTAAAACTTGAAGTTTAATAGTTGCAAAACTTAATACTTAGGCATGAATAATTGTGTTGTGAACTATTCCTCAAGCTTTTGCTACAGTGGACATCATATGTTAATAATTATTCCAGAAACAATAGGTTTGATTTGTGTTTCATCACTTGCTGCTAGATTTATAAAAACATGTTAACTATAAACCACTTGTCTAATATTGATAAGAGATTTTTAATCATGTTAGTTTGACTACAGTGTGTTACATTTTGCAGGTTTTTATCAATTTTGTCAAACAGCAGACAGAAATAGTAGAACAAACTGACCCTGTCAGAACGATTGTCAACCAAAGGTCAATATCTAGAACAAGGATAGAAGATCAAGACAGCGATGATGAACCATTGTTAGATTTAGGTTCAAATGAAGCAGCCTTAGAGAATGATGATGATGCCTGTTTTGTTTTTAATGAATCTGGGGTTAGTTATACTTACTTAATAAAATAAATCGCATTTCCTGAACTAGAGTTCTCACAAAATGATAAGTGTGAATTTTTTCTTTGAGTAGTTTTCAAGGATTTTGATTGGCTGAAATCTACACCTACAACAAATTTTACACTAACAAGTTTTTTTGTGAACAGCCACAGGATAAAATTGCTTTAACTTTTGGCAAATTCATATGATAAGGCACCAGTGCTATGTGCCTCTGTACCACAAAAGAATTAGGGATAGGATGTGTGGACACCATTCCTATGAACCTCATACAACATAAGAATAAGGGTTAAGATGTGTAAGATGTGTTCACACTAGTCCTGTGAATCTCTGTGCCACATAAGAGTTATGGTTAAGATGTGTTCACACTAGTCCTATGAACCTCTGTGCCACATAAGAGTTATGGTTAAGATGTGTTCACACTAGTCCTATGAATCTCTATGCCACATAAGAGTTATGGTTAAGATGTGTATTCACTAGTCCTATGAATCTCTGTGCCACATAAGAGTTATGGTTAAGATGTGTTCACACTAGTCCTATGAATCTCTATGCCACATAAGAGTTATGGTTAAGATGTGTTCACACTAGTCCTATGAATCTCTGTGCCACATAAGAGTTATGGTTAAGATGTGTTCACATTAGTCCTATGAATCCCTGTGCCACATAAGAGTTATTGTTAAGATGTGTTCACACTAGTTCTATGAATCTCTTTGCCACATAAGAGTTATGGTTAAGATGTGTTCACACTAGTCCTATGAATCTCTATGTCACATAAGAGTTATGGTTAAGATGTGTTCACACTAGTCCTATGAATCTCTGTGCCACATAAGAGTTATGGTTAATATGTGTTCACACTAGTCCTATGAATCTCTGTGCCACATAAGAGTTATTGTTAAGATGTGTTCACACTAGTCCTATGAATCTCTGTGCCACATAAGAGTTATGGTTAAGATGTGTTCACACTAGTCCTATGAATCTCTGTGCCACATAAGAGTTATGGTTAAGATGTGTTCACACTAGTCCTATGAATCTCTGTGCCACATAAGAGTTATTGTTAAGATGTGTTCACACTAGTCCTATGAATCTCTTTGCCACATAAGAGTTATGGTTAAGATGTGTTCACACTAGTCCTGTGAATCTCTATGCCACATAAGAATTAGGGTTAAGATGTGTGGACATCAGTCCTATGAATCTTTGTGCCACATAAGAATTAGGGTTCAGATGTGTCCACACCATTCCTATGAACCTCTGTACCACATTTGAATAAGGGTTAAGATGTGTTGACACCAGTTCTATGAACATCTGTGCCACATTTAAATAAGGGTTACATTTGAATAAGGGTTAAGATGTGTTGACACTAGTTCTATGAACATCTGTGCCACATATAGCAAGTAAAGTTTGACAATCCCTGACCTTGGGTTGCATGACCCCGGTGAACTCTGGTAAATTTGAGATTAATCTCTCTGATGAAATTTGCAACAATGGAACTTGATCTCTATGATCAGTTAAATTCACAGCTTTACAAACAAGACAATCTTGTTTTAGGAAAGAGAAATTTACCTGTATGAAAAATTTACCTGTAGATATTGAATAGTACAAATTGAAATAATGAAATACTACAGAGTACCTGTAGTAGGTTACATGTATTTTAGAAAATACTTGTTATTAATCCGATGAACTAATTTTTATATCAGTGTTCTTTTAGCATATAAATGAATTTTTTATGGTTTTTATAGATGCTACAACTTGATCCATTTATCATAGTTTGTCCACAGAAATATCTGATATTGCTGATTATTCAGATTTCTTATACATTTGTAGTCAGTCATTATTTATGGAAAGTACTGTTAAATGACTTTTGACAAAATTGGTAGCTCAACATAAAATAATTCTGTTCTTAGCAATTTTAGATTATAGTGACTGATTAAGTGGTGATCTGTATACTTAGTTTTGTGGCTTGAGCAGAAGCTGTTTCACTATTTTCTTCATGCTATACATGTATTTTCAATTCAACAGGAGATATAATGAACTCTACTTTCAAATTTAATATGACAATAACATACTTCTTTTCTGCTTTCTGCATGTGTAAAAATGTATGAAAAGAATAGTCATTACATTTTAAAACTGATTTAAAGTTCTAAAAGGCAACAAGATTGGGATTTTAGTGATTGACTTTTTATATCTTTGATATTGAGAAGTAGGAGTTTATAGGAGTTTTTTCTTCAGTGTAGGAGTTTTTTCCTTCAAGGAAAAAATTCCCTACCAAACACAATTTAACTGGTTCATTGAAGGTATTAATATGACTGATCACAGAGATCACCTTCTATTGTTGCAGATTTCAATAGAGGGATTAAGCTTGAGTTTACCTGAGTTCCTCGAGGTGTATCAATTTAAACAGGGGGATTTAAGTCCTTTCCTGGCTATAAGAGTTAGGGTTCAGATGTGTCAACACCAGTCCTATGAACCTCTGTACCAGCCCTATGAACCTCTGTACCACATAAGAGTTAGGGCTGTGTCCACACCAGTTCTATGAACCTCTGTACCACATAAGAGTTAGGGTTAAGATGTGTGGACACCAGTCTTATGAGCACCTGTGCCACATAAAACTAGGGATAAGATGTGTCAACAACACTTCTATGAACACCTCTGTACCACATAGGAGTTAGGGTTGAGATGTGTGTCGAGAATGTTTTGCAACATTTTGTATATGCTATTGCATCATAGAATATTTTTTAATACAAAGGACCAAAGTAGGTGTTATGCACATATATGTTAATCTCTTTTGTAGACACAGCTTACCCTAATGGACATTGATTAAAGGCACCATTCTATGTACGAAGCCTGTCATTATTGTAATATATGCCTCATTGAGAACCAAATAACTGTCAATCTCTTGACACTGTCACTGCTTCATAGAGAAGATTATTACTGAACACCATATAGGATGGAGGAACATTCAATTTATGTTAAGATTACATTTACTGTTAGTGCTTTTTTGTTTCTTGGGAAATGATAAACATAATTGTTAAAAATTTTGTTGATAGGGGGGGTACATTTCCTATATGTGTATACATTTTTGTAATAGCCCTCACCAAATCACTGCTTGAAGTTACAAATACCAAAACGCAGGTATACACGGTTAATTTGGATATGCTATATATCGATATTTCAAGGAGTAACCTCTCATCAGTAGCATTTAAACCAAAACATAGGAAGGTCAAAATCCAAAACAGTTGAAAATGAAAAGTACTCAAAACCAAAACGTTCGAACAAGGAAGCCAAATCCAGCACCGAGGATATCGACCATGTGCATTACAAGGAAAGAAGCTTTTTATATTCAATCAAACAACACAATATCAATAATTCATGAGCTTCCAGCTTTTTATGCTAAAGTAAACTTCCACAATTAAAGGTAACATTAATAGCCTTTTTCAATGATATTTTTGTGTTTGGTGCTAATTTTTATTTTTTACATGCATTTTGTTTGGTTATTGACTGCTTCTTTTTGTGTTTTGTCACTGTTTCTATTTGTATTATTATGGGATCTTCATATTTGATGTATCAGTTATTGAACTTACTGTATCTTGTGACTGCCTTCCGTGTTATACATAATGTAAATCAGGATACAGCATTATTGAATCATAGATGTGACTGTAATTTATTAATCTCAAGTAAATCAATCATTAATATGTCAGTAAATTAAGTCCCTATGACTTGATATATGTCCATCATGACAATATGGTTTCCAGGTGCTTTATAATGTGTTATTGACTTTGCTGTATGTTTATTGTTTTTTTATTCTTAGTCTGTGATTGTTGTTATGTATATCTGTGATTTATATTTTTATTCATGATCTCTTGTTTATTGTTCATATTTTTGACCTACACTTTTTCTGTGCTTGTTATTGGCAATCTGTGCTTTTGAAATAAAAGATGTGTCTAGATTTACATCTAGACGCTGAGCACATTCTATTATAATCACTTTTTAAAAGTATTCAACATACTGTTATACAATTAAAATACTGCTCATTACAGATTTAATACAAGTTCCATTTGTTTTGTATTGCATTTTGGAATTTAAAGGGAAATTTACTGTGTAGTTTTCTGTATTGATTGAGTTAAACACTACACAATATTAATAAAGTTTTACTGATTTGTTTTCATTGTGTAAAATACATGAAATGTAAAGTGGAAAATTATTGTTTACATTCCATTTACTAGTCTACACTGTAAGCCAGGCTCTGCATTGAAGGAATTTCTGGCCAAAATGGTGTGATTTTTAATGATTTAAAATCTAGTCTGAAACTTTTTTGTGTCTTGCCATTTTTTTTTTTTGTTAAACAAAATTTACAAGCTTATTAATGTAAGCATTCACATTTTTTAATCAAACTTGGTAACAAATTTTGAGCAAACTCAATTTCTACAAAAAAAAACTAAAGGTTTTTTTGTGTAATACACGTATCATACATCAGGATTGAATTATGAAATATACTATGAATATGAAAACTTGTGAGTTTACAGTATTTTTCCCCTCACAAAATATCTTCTATGTGAATTGTTTGTTCTTTAAATATAGAATATGAATAATGAGAACAAATGTAGTCAAAAACAAACAAAAAATTATTATTTTCATTTTCTCCATTAGAACTTCATTTACATCTTTTAAAAAAGCAGTTATCTTTTTTTAACTTAAACTTTGTATTCCTAATTACTACATGACTATAATGATGGAACCAGTATGGGTTTTACTTTAAAAATCATATTAAATCTCTTATCAGCAGAAGGCAAAACATTTGAATCAACAATACATTTTTGGTAAGATAAATCTTTTTTTAAAAGTTTATTTCTTAGTCATAGGAATTTATATTTGATATTAAAAAAAAACATATAACTTTGTTATTGACATAACATACCATGACTGGACGTATGTCTCAATCTTGGAATCAGGGACAATCTACCTATCTAACTTTGAACTGCCTAGAATTCTTTATATGTGAGCATAAAACTTTGACATGCTGTTATAAATATTAAATCATAATTAAGTTTTGATTTGTCAGAGTAGTTTTGTGTAGCCTATAAATTTACTCTAACATAAAAGCATGATCATCATTTGAAAAAAAATCACTGCTCTCATTCTTTTTTAAGATAATGGGTATTTTACATTTTATATTACTGCAAAAATTTTATGATTGTAAAATGTTATGGCAATGTTGTTGTCATTGTCATCGTCTATAGACATTTGGTTTCTGTGCGATAACTTGAGTAAATATTTACCGAGTGTTATGAAAATAAAAAAAAGGGGCTAAAATGGGTTTATTGACAAATCTGTTGTAGATGTTAATTATTCATTCCATTATGAAAATTCTTTTTTTATTGAATTCCTCTTTAAATTCTGTCAACTTAATATTAAATGTGTCAATTTGCAAGCCAATAAAATCAACTTTTTATAGTTGGTCTGATTTTCAAATATTTTTTCATTGGAATCTTTGTGAAAATCCCTGCCTGTATTTTATTATTAGATTTGCAATATTATTACCGTTTTTTGAAAAATTATGGGTTAAAAGGGTCAATATGTCAATTGAGATATATATAAGACTTTTTCTATTAGATGTTGTTGTAGATATATATGTATCAAATATGCATTTTAAAGCCCATAACAGGATGCATGTGTCAAAAAGCTTTGTAAGCCCATCATGGGCTGCATGTGACCAAAGCAAAATACTATCCAAATTGGGTCTCCCATGCACAGGGTTCAACTGGATGCAATTGTATCATGCTGAGCTCGGCTTAACTTTTCATTTAAGATTATGGGCATTTGACATTTTACAAAGGTATGTGTGTTATGTGATATATGTTTCTTTGTTTAGAACTAAATTACTTTGTTTTTAATGTCTCATTTTTTTAATATTTTGACCTCAAACACTTAAACATAGTTCCAAAACTTATGTCTTTCAATAGTGTTATATACATGTAGATGCTAAATGTTAATGAAATGATTAGGATAGATATAATAAAAGTATAGTTTGTTATTCTTTTACCTTTTATGCCCTAGATACAACAAAGGATTAGGAGTTGAGTCCATGGTTGGTCTCTCAGATAGATGTATGTGTTTATTTGCATTTAATTGTCTGTTTGATCAATTTTTCATTTCTTTTTACCATACACCCTGTCTTCGTGATTAATTCTTATACCAAGGATACAAGAAAAATGTCTCTTATGGCCTCTACAAAAAAAAAAACGTTCTTACAATATAAGCCATTGGTAGAAACATTCAAAATTAGTCAGAAGATATTATTTGTGATTACTTTAATAAGGATTTGTTATATGGAGATGATCTCTCTTGTGTCTCTTAACTGTGTTTTTTTGGTTGTGTTACTACCATAATCAAGGATTGCAATTGAAGAGTGATGCTTGTTACCATAAAACCTGGTAATTTTTGTTTGGTTCTATTAAAGTCAGGACCATTCCAAAATTCATTTTTTTCTGGTATGTCTTTGCCCTGGTTTGTTTACTTGAGACTGATCATTCCAGTTTAGTAATTTGTGATTACCTTTTCACTTCTGATTGTATTTTAATAAAGTGGCAATCTTGGTTCAAGTGTCAGTCATGATATAACATACATATAGTCAAGACATACATGACATTATAAACATATAATACACATGTACATGCATGGCATAACATACAAATAGTAAGACATACGTGAAATAACATACATATAGTCAAGACATACATGACAATATACATAAAATACATGTTTTCATATGTATAGAATAACAAACATATAGTAAGACATACATGTACGTGACATTACAAACATACAGTGAAGACTTGCATGACATAACATGCATAAAAGACATGAATGAGGCTTGTTTAGGGTATATTGGGATATGGTGTATTCACACATTTTCTTAGTGGGATATGGGATATTTGAGGCAAAATTTACTGGGATATGGGATATTTTTGTCAATATTATTTACAGGGATATGGGATACTGGAAAAACACTTTTTGGGATACAGGATATTTGATGAAAAATTTATGGGGATATGGGATATTGGTACCCCCCCTAAACAAGCCCCATGAATGCTTGTCTCGACATGCATAACATAACATATTGTAACGCACTCGCTAATGCTGCAACTTTGTGTTCTGGTAAGTGTCTTGCAAACTTGAACTTTTGGCAACAAGTAAAATAAAGATGACAAATAAATAGATGTTTTATTCAGATGACATGATCATTTCAAATAGTTACATAGATATTACTCTATTTTATTGACCGGACTGGTCAAGGGTCAATTGATTCGGGATTCTACATTTAAATCTTACCTAAAAGACTGAGAAATTTAAGCTCCGCCCAACCTTGTGAATAAAATAGAGTATTAAATGATGAACAAGATTAAATCATATTAGGAATGAATTAGAAATCAAATCGGTATAATAGATGTTTTACCAAACTTCGTGGTAAAAAATTGACGAAGGATGGTTTATTTGGTTGATAAATGTTTACCAAGTTATATTTACCATGGTATGTGGTTAACTACCAACCAAAGGTTTAACAAAGTTTACCAAGATGTGTGCGTAAGTTCCAGAGTTGAAACATGTATAGTGTTACTTTTAACCAAGGGTTTTGAAAAAACAACTTGATTAATTAAGGTGTATAATTACTATGGTATTGGTTCTTGGGTTCGTGCTTCCTGTTAACTTCTAACAGACTGAACCAGGCTTATGAAAAGGACTGTTTTTTTACAAAAATTTAGTCAGTTGATAATTTATTCATAGCTAATGTTCAAACCTCGATGCATCTCAGGTAAATGTCTATCATTAAGGCGAAATGTATCTATAGTTAAAAACCAGTTTAGTAAATTTAAACAGCAAATATGTAGCAAATAATAACAGTGATATAAAACACAATGACTATCAATAAAATGAATTAGTAATTAAATGCAGATGTATATAAAAGTATAAAAGAGACGTAACATAAAATGAAATTAAGGTTCCTGACAATATAATGAATATGATAACAACGGTGTGCATAAATATATCAGAGAATTTTTCTGAAGTTTGTCGTGGGGTAAAAGTTATTACTGAGACTGTAACCACAAAACAGACTGCTCTGAAGGTAAAGAAATACAAAACAAAGGGACTTGCTCTCCTCTATCAATATATTGTTAGAGTCAATGTGCGGTACGAAAAGTAGTGTTTTTTCGTACCGCACATTGACTCTAACAAAATATTGATAGAGTGTTTTGTCGTACCGCACATTGACTCTAAGGGACCGACCATTTAATTTGAAGGGGTGGCCTTGGTTTTTTCCTAAAAAAATATTCTGAAAATTATTTTTGATGAAAAAAATATTTTGGCAGCTGAGGGTAAAAAAAAACATTCTGAAGAAGGATTTCTGCTATAAAAAATAATGCTGATAATGAAAAAAAATATTCTGTCGCGACGCTTTCGAAAAATAAATATTTTGTCCGCGCTTTGCCCCCCTTTCAAGTTAAATGGTCCGTCCTTAACAAAATATTGATAGAGGGGAGCAAGTCCCTGTGTACAAACTGAGAGTAGGGAAACGTTAGACAAAATTGATCATTTAGGAAAAGAACAAGTAATATTGGTGCCTCTTGGCTTCTCTAAGATAGAAGATAGAATTGCTTGCTTGAAAATAATATTAAAGCTATTGGAGAACAGAAAGCAGAGTTCAGTATTCTTACCAGAAACTCCATTTTTGATAAAGATGGGAACTTCAAATTTGAAGACGAAAGTGATAACCCGTACGAAATATGACGCCTGGATATCACACGTAAACCAGGCGTAAAAGTTTACAATAAACAGGCGTCAGTGTCTTATTGAAGCCAGTAAGAGTTGACGGGTGTAAATCTGGCGTAAACCAGGCGTAATATGCAAATGAGTTCGGCAGGAAAAAATTACCTAGCGTCAGCCTTATTGACGCAATTGGTTGAAAATCTAGGCGTCAAAGTGGCGTAAACCTGGCGTAAATGTTGACCTAGTTTGTAAAAATTACATAATATGCGTGTGCTATATAAATTACACAAAATATACCATAGTGTAGTCTACATGCATGTACAATTTGAGTTTGAAAAAAACCTTTTAAGCTATTTTAAAGGCAATTAAATCAACATTTATTATTATTTCTAAAAAACTAAACTATAAGCATAACATACTCAGTTCTATTCCTCAAGCATCAAATGCTGAATGCAAATAACAAATGGGATGGAAGTGAAAAAGATTTATACCTTGCACGAAGTCTGACCGGGACATACATCGAGAAATGTTCTGAGTGACCCAGGTTGAGGCTTAAGCTAGCTTTGTCTAGTATATTCAGTAGCGAATATAAGCGGGAATGTTTCTTGCAGAGTAACAGGGTCGTTTTCGCCAGAAATCAGAATCAATATCAGAAGTAGCGTCTTCAATAATGAATTTGACCAAGTATATCCAAGAGCAGACTTACCTTTTTTTTAATACCCTGGCTGTCGACTATTTCATAAACGCTCTAGGTGATTCTTACATTCGTCTCAGACTCAGACAATCTCAAACGGAAACGATAACACAAGTCGAAACGCTTGGCATTCGTTTAGAAACTTTCAAACAGGCAGATAGATACAGACATTGATTGGTGTATCATTTATCAGAAAACTCGAAACTAGATCAAACCGTCGTTTCTGATCAGTCTAACATCATACCTATGCTTGAAAATTTCTTAACTAGAATAAGTGGTGATGTAGATTCGATCAAGTCGTCTTGGCAAAAGAAATCAAAGCGCTAAAGCGTTTGAAGGCAAACGAAATATATAAGAACTATAATAGATTTATTCACTGTTAAAGTATATTGTTCAAAATGTTTGTGAATTATTAATTTTGGTGAGCGAAGAAAGGACCGTCATGCAGATGCCCTCAAATTTAAAGTTAATGAACACAATTGCACACACAAGACAGGTATCGTGTAAAACGGTATCGATTGAAACACCCCTTCGATTAAAATGCACTCGTCCCAATGATGTGTATTTTGTACTGATTTTATGAATGGTGAAGCTAGAATCTGAATCCATGCATTGACCAATCAAATGAGAGAAATATTTATACGAACCAATCAAGTAATAGATGAATACATAATGTATATTCTATCGCCTTTAACTAAAAAGTTCGTCATGAAAGATGCAAAGGCATAAATAAAACATGTGCCGGTCATATAAAATGCCAATAAAAATTGAGATTTATAGAAGTGTATATCATGTTAACAAATATTGAAAAAGTAATATAGAAAATAAAGCATTTTATTCCAGTCTGGATGCAGGAAAATCACTCCGTCTAGACAGAAAAAAAAACGCGAAAATCATCACTACTCTATAGACTCCATAAGGCTTCGCTGGCGCTTGCCTAAAAAACAACGGTAAGAAGTCTTGCAAGGGTAAAAAAATAACAACCAACAGAATAAAAAAGGGTCTAAAGGGACGACAACCAATAATTACTCCAGTACGAGCGAAACCTCTCAGATAAGCTACCTCAAGGGGGAAACCAACAATTGTCACGTCTTTAGGTCAGTACACGACGTTTGAATAAGCCAGACCTAATTTTATGTTTGCAAGACCTGCTCAATCGGGTAAGGAAGGTATGTTCTTGACTGCTTATATGTGTGATACATTAATATCCATGCTACATGATACTGGTTTCACCATTTGCATTCTAAGATAAGATTTTCTTCATTGCTTATTTAGACGGTATAGAGAACGATAGGAAGATGTTAAAACATTCTTAGTGAGTGTATCTGGTGAACAATCTATATTTGTGAGAAGGTGTAAAATTCTTTACATTTTAATAGGGGATTTATACAACATGAATTTGGTTTCCTGTGAGAACATTCTAGGATTATATTTCATCCTCAAATATCAATGTGATACCAAAAAGAAAGACAGTATCAATGAAAGAAGCAAAGAGGCATTTGAATGTCAAAAGTCCAAGAGGGCAACGACAAAACCGGTAACCACAAAAAAGAACAGCACGAAAAAAACCACAAAACACAAATTCAACCGAACAGAAATCAACAACGCAAACTCGAGTCGCTAATTTCCAATTCAGTGTTTCAAATCAGGTACAGGAAGACAAAACAAACTCTACGACAAACCTACATCTTCACTCATTTGAGGGATAGAAATCCCTTATCTGTCTACGAGTGCAATGTGTTCACTGTAAAATTTCTTGAATGAAGACAGCAACCGTGGAGCAACATTATCCTGTGTAGGCAATTTCTGTGTCAAACGTGATGCTCTGCCAAGGAAATCTATGTAATTCCCGCAAGCTCGGGAGTAACTAATGAACTGTGATACGAAAACTCCATAAGCTGCAGCGGACAGGATGTTGCTACACCATGAAGAAAAGATGGCGATTGGAATGTTGAAGTCATTATGTTTTTCATAGTAGAGGAAATAAAGGTACGGTCCCGTTGTCCTTGTCTCCATATGATGAATCCAACCGACCACAATTTTACATTGCCAAAATGATACATTGTTGCATCATGTAACTTAGCTGAGAAAATATCAAACTAGAAAACACTTCTTGTTCGTTTTGTTTCTACCAGTAAGGATATACCTTAACTCCCTTAATTCTCATTTAGCAAAATTATCTGAGTGAATTTGTCATACTCTCAGAAAGAAAAATTACAAAATTTATTCTCTGATTTTCAAGATATTTCTTAAAAGTCATCAATTGACATAGACGGTACAAAATAAGTGAAACATAAGATTGACATTGGAAGTAGTAAACCTATTCGGCAATCTCCAAGGCGAATACCATTTGCAAAACGAACCGAAGCTCGGCAAGAACTTGAAGACATGAAACAAATGGGGGAAATCGAACCAGGTGAAAGAGCCATTGTTTTGGTTCGTAATAAAGATGGTATACTAAGGTTGAGCATTGATTATAGGGAGTTGAATGATGTTCAATATCAAATCTCTCACAAACTGCCAAGAATCAATGACATTTTGGAAACTATTTCCTAAGCGAACTTATCTGTGTATGATTTCGTGATTGAACGTATGGAAGGCGTAGTCATTTGAACGCCGGTGCTCTTTCTCGAAGATCGTGTGAAGACAATTGCAGATACTGTTATTATATATCCTAAGGAACTTAAGATAAAGGGCACAACGGATTCAAGGAAGTCTGCTTCATATTTATATCTACATTTCGAAATTGATTATCAAGGAAGACTTTCAACAAACTCTATGACAAACGTAATAGCTTCAACTTTCCAATCGTCTAGTTAGCAAGCCACTGCACAGAACACAAAGTTTTAGAGTAAGTTAGTGCGTATCAATAAAGTCAAGACATGCATGCATAACATACACAATCATGAAACGCATGACATTACAAACATACAATCAAGAAATGCATGACATTACAAACATAACAGTCATTCAGTCAAAACATGGATAACATTTATAACATAACATAAAAACATAATAGGTTACTAACTAAGATTGACTATCAACTCAAGTTTGACTCACATATTTCAAATATTTGCAGAAAGGCGTCAAATCAGTTTAATGTACTTAAACGAATTGGAAAACCCTTATCAAAATTGGGGAGGTTGACTATTTATTATTCTTTTATTCTTTCAAATTTTAACTATTGTCCTGTGGTTTGGCATTTTTGTGGGGAAAATAATACCAAAAAAGATGGAAAAATACAAGAACGTGCCTTGCGTTTCATTTATGAAAAATATGATTGTACTTATCATGCTTATGAAGAACTTTTAAACATATCAAATGTATCAGGCTTACCTTCACTTAAAATAAGACGCCTTAGAACAATTGCTATTGAAGTTTTCAAAATTCTACACAAACTCTTACCTGTTTACTTACATGATATTATAAAATTTAAACAATATAATTATTCCTTTAGGAAAGAAAATCTGGTTGAAGTTACACAGGTACGAACCACAGGATGTGGCCTCCACTCAATAAGATATGCTGCAGCCACTCTCTGGAATGAGCTGCCAAACGAAATTCGTGACCAGACCAATTTGGACCAGTTAAAAAATATGATTAATAACTGGAATGGCAGCTCATGCAGATGTGGCTCCTGCAGATCTTAATCCTGTTGGTCTCTATTATTATATGTTTTATATATTTGTGCAATGTATATAGTATTGTGCGTTACGTTAATTATGTGCATGTTGTATTGTGCTTTGTGTTTTATGTTACTATATGCTTTTTGCATTAGTGACTGCATGTGCTTTTTTACTTAATGTGCTACTGTACTTTTATGCTTATTTGTTTTAACAAGTATGTGTATAGCTTAGTATACATATATGCATTTTATGTGCTCACCTGCATGCTGCTTATTATCTTATTTTAGATTGCTTTGTGTTTTATGTTGTTTCCATTTATGTGTTGTTATTTGTTTGTCGGCAAAAAGCTCTACAGAGCTAAGGTTTATTCTGTTTGTATTAACCCAACTTCAAATAAAGTTTCTTAGTCTTACATGTCTTAGTCTTAGATGGGTTTTCTCTGTTTTTATTTATTTTAAAATATATTTATTTATTTATTCTTTTTGCTTTGCTTTTTTTGTTTTTGTTTTTATTTTGTTTTCTTTTTTATTTTTTATTTGTGCTTATTGTTATCTTATTTGGTGTTTCCAACTTGGGAAATAATGCTCGGGATATAGACCAGTAATGACGTGTTTGTACTGTAGGTTAGAAAAAAGGGAGGAAACTCTAGAAAACCGGAAGTACAATTCAGAAAAATGGCGACAAGCTAACAACAACTTCTTTCGGTTTTGAAAAGTATGAGTGCAGCCGCACAGGTCCTAAGGTAAAGAAATAAGTTTTAAAGATGACACATTTATCGACGCATCAAGATTGAGACCTACGATTTTCACTGTGTTCAAAGGTTCTGACTTTTGAGTGACCGTGAGAAAAAATCCACAGTAAATCATTTTATGAAGTAAAACTAGAAGTTTATATCGACACAGATATAATATGTTTGGTCATAAATCTTGGTAACCCAAACATATGAGCCATTCATCTTCTTTTATGAATTGCACACATACTTGCATCTTCTGTCAATATTTTTGTTTCAAGTCAAATATAATTTATGTGACATATAACAAAATTGAAAAAAACAACACAAGGGCGATATGTGCCTTCTGTTCAAAAACATTTGTAATGTAAATGAAATGTTGGCATGCGCATGCCCTGGAAAAAATTTAGGAAAGATTTTTTTAAAACACCTTATAATATGAGGCAGGATTAACCTGTGATGCCCCCAAAGTTACAATACAACATATCTTTCAATATTTTACCTGTATATAAATTTTAGAATACTTATTTGTATTTGAGAATAAAAAAATACTAGCTTTCTCCAGCCAGTTCCAGGTCCGACGTGCACTTAATGACGATCGAAATTTTCAAATAGATAAGCGTTAAAATGACGCTGAAATTTTGGAAAATAAGGGTGAAAAACTATGTTGAAGGAAATTAAGCTCATAGTACTACTAAATTGTTGACATTTCTACCATGCTTACAGTGTTTTCCCCAGGCCCTTATAGCATCTCAGGACTGAGACGCTATCAAATTTTACCGAGATAATATTGGTCCGTACTGAGACTCTATAAAAATTGCTTTAAAAAATCTCAGGTGTAATATAATGAAGCCATTGAGGACCATTGAGTAATTGACACCTTTATAACTCCAAGCCAATTATCAAATTGGCGTTTGGTCTTATGTCAATTAATTGACAGGTATTGATTTTTAACTAATCTGCAGCCGATCGTTTCATTTCGTTTTGACAACCAATCAGAATTGACCAAAATAAAAACAAACACATGCCATGTGCTTAATACACGTGGGTTTTTGGACTTGCATGAAAAAGAAATGGAAACCAAAAATAAACAGACTGATCAAGATCTATTGTTTTACCTTACAGAAGGAATATTTTAATCCTTAAACATCTTAATTCACGATTTTATAGTCCAAAACATTGATTTCACACTTTTGATTTTGGCAGTAATTTTTATAAACAAAGGAAGATAACTCTAAGGCAAAGAGAGATATAACTTAAAGGCAGTGGTTTTGGTGTACAAATTACATGCACCATATATATTTCTTTTAACTAATTTAAGCCAGCAAAGTTATATATTCAAAGTAGATTAGAAATGAAATAAATTCATGATATTAATATTACTTTTTATTATTACTATTTCAGACAAATGCCTTGTTTTTACCTTTCTCTCCCATTTAAATTTAGGGGGTCCTGATCACGAAGAATAAAAAATGCAAATAATGAAACACAGAAATATGGCTATTTTTTTTTTTGTTCACGGATAAAAGTTTGACTGTGTATTATTGTAAAGCATGCCTAAAACGAATCATGGACAAAATACTTTGCTGAAAATGGTTCATGTGCAATATCCAATCACGATGCACAGAAAATATTTCAACAAATCTTAATTCACGGAAAATTAAAATTGCCAATAATGGAGAACGAAATAAACCCATCGGTCCCCTCAAATTTGGCTTATGAGTCATCATCACACAACACAATTAAATATCATCTCCACCAAAGAGAATATAATATAGTGATATTAAAGTTTACTTAAGTTTATAAAGTAAAATTATAAACAGACATTAATCTCTTGCTTGTAATATTTGAGTAATTTAATTGTTATATACCACACTGCATTATCAGTTTAATCATGTTAATGTTCTAAATAGTCCAAGAAACATCTAGGAAAAAAAGTGATTAATCTTGAAAATTACTATGACACTCATGTTTTATATATTTCATTTGTTCAAATATTTATATATTTATGTTTTTATTTAATAGACAAGCAGAAGCACTCAAAGCAAGTATAACTGGTATGTATTGTGTAGTATTAACCTGTTAATATGTTACAAATATAACTGGTATGTATTGTGTAGTATTAAACTGGAGGTAAATAATTTGAATACATATGTTTCATGTTAACATGTTATAACTAGATAAAAGTAATGTAGAATAAAAATACAAATCAACAACGTAAAAGACAATTGGAATATTGAAAATAATGAGATGTTAAATGTGTGTGTTGGCACAACATACTTAAATCAACAACAATTTAAAAAATCCACAATGAAAAAACAGCCAGCAGCCTTCAATATGTGACCAGTCATGCTAGTAGTTGAACATATCCTGAAATCATCAAAGAAAGACCCTCATCTGTTCATAGAACTGACTTAATTTAGGCTTAATTTAATAAATTGTTATGATTGAAGTGTGTGCATACAAGTCATACATCCAGTACATGAATACATGTTTATATATTTCAAAGAAATTGTTATCATTTCACAGATTCAGCTAAGGGAATTTCAGAAACATGGGTAGCCCGACAGAGGCTAGAAGATTTGTACAAGAAGTTACTTCTTATGGACTTGGAGTATGCATTAGATAAAAAGGTGGAACAAGAATTGTAAGTAGAACCACTTGATTAGAGACTCATGAAATCTCTCCAAAATTAGGAGTAAAAAATTATGAATTGATGAATTGTACAAATTTCCTTAACGTCTTTTAAAAAATAAGAAAAAAAACATGTCTAATGCAACAAATAAGATCATTTTATCAATTGATACCCAAAGAACTGTTTGTTATTTAGCTAGAATCACGAGAATAAATGAAATAAAAGCTAAATGAATTTTATACCCCACCATACAAAGTGGCAAGGTATTATGTTTTACCCTTCCTTTTAATCTATGTCCATCCGTCTGTCTGTTCCCCAAAGGTTTCCAGATTATAACTTGAAAACATGTCAAGGGCTTGTATTTTGCAGCTAGCTGTTAAATACAATAAAATACAGATCAAGTTCAATTTTCAAGATGATCCAAAAATATTATATATAGTTTTGCCACTTAATAAATTTTCAAAATTCGACATTGCTGAAATCTTATTCAATTAATCTAAACTCACTTCTCTTTTCCTATATCTATTAACTATTGATAAATATTGTGTATCATTTAATGTCCCAATTTATGCTCTAATTTTATTTTTGTTACAGGTGGAACCATGCATTCAAAAATCACATCAATGAGCTACAGTCACAGACTAAAGATAAACAGGTAATAACTTGAATAAGTCTGTAATATATTAACAGCATACTTATTATGAAACAACAAAGAGACTCTAAATAAATAGGGCTGATCTCTTATATATTAAGTGCAGTTCTCTGTAAGAATCAGGCAAAATTTAAAAACTTTGAATCATGATTTAAAAAACACACGGTTTTGACAATTAATTGTCATTCAAAATAGCCTTCTAATGAAGAAACAAACATTAGTTGTTGTATCCAGTGTCAGAGGATGGAGAAAAAATTCTGTTAAAATGATAGGAATTTAGTGTGACTTGACAGAGTTATCTCCCTTAGATTCAAATTTAAAAGGAATGCAACCAAAATATCTCAAATTACTGACTTTTTGAAAAAGTGCCAATGCATTTTTATGTCGCCTGCAACGTGTTGCAGAAGCGACATATAGGGGTTACTTTGGCACTATCCGTCGTCTTGCGTCGTCGTCCTGCGTCCTTCGTCCTGCATCCTGCGGCGTCACAAAAATTTCCGTCGCAGTTTTCCAGGCAACTACATGCCACAGCCTCTTGATATTTGGTTGCGTCGTCGTCCTGCGTCCTTCGTCCTGCGTCCTGCGGCGTCACAAAAATTTCCGTCGCAGTTTTCCAGGCAACTACATGCCACAGCCTCTTGATATTTGGTATGTAGCTTCATTGCATAGTACTAAAAGGTGTAAAGCAATTTTATGCCCAAAAAATAACTACTTCCTGTTTGACGAATACTTAACGTTTTATATATAATGGACATAGATGCCAAATTTTCATCGCAGTTTTCCAGGCAACTACATGCTGCAGCCTCTTGATATTTGGTATGTAGCTTCATGGCATAGTACTATAAGGTGTAAAGCTATTTTGTGCCCGAAAAATAACTACTTCCTGTTTGACGAATACTTAACGTTTTATATATAATGGACATAGATGCCAAATTTTCGTCGCAGTTTTCCAGGCAACTACATGCCACAGCCTCTTGATATTTGGTATGTAGCTTCATGGCATAGTACTATAAGGTGTAAAGCGATTTTATGCCCGAAAAATAACTACTTCCTGTTTGACGAATACTTAACGTTTTATATATAATGGACATACATGTAGATGCCAAATTTTCGTCGCAGTTTTCCAGGCAACTACATGCCACAGCCTCTTGATATTTGGTATGTAGCTTCATGGCATAGTACTATAAGGTGTAAAGCGATTTTATGCCCGAAAAATAACTACTTCCTGTTTGACGAATTCTTAATGTTTTATATATAATGGACATAGATGCCAAGTTTTCGTCGCAGTTTTCCAGGCAACTACATGCCACAGCCTCTTGATATTTGGTATGTAGCTTTATAGCAAAGTACTATAAGGTGAAAGGCGATTTAATGCCCGAAAATTAACTAGTTCCTGTTTGGCGAACAAATATAGATACGCAGGCGACATATGCCTTCCGGGGAAGGCTCCATCTAGTTTGTTACTTTTTAAGCATTTTGAACAGTATTTTAAAGTCAAACTCGTGTGTTTTTTTAATCATGATTCACCCATTGCCTGATTCTTACAGAGGATGGCACTTAACACGAAAAATCTATAATTACCACATATAATTAATGTACACTACCCTCAAAGTGACATGTCTGTAACAATGCAAGACGGATTGAGAGAAATGTGGTTAAATTACATGTATCTAAGCTTGAATTTTACCTGAGATAACATGATTATTCAACAAGTAGATCAAAGTATTTTTGATTTTGTAACCATGGATTAATGGGATAGAGAAGGGAGGTTTGAAAGTTTTAGGATTAAGGATATGAAGAATTTGCTATATTTGTACGAGATATAATTTACTAGCCTATTAGAATTTTGTTATTTTTGTAGAACCCTAAAAGAGGCGAAGTTCAAGCCACACTAAATCTATTTTTGGAAACTGCAAGTGGGTTTTATTTACAGGTATGTCTGATGGAATATTGTTACGGTCAGGTGAACAATAACATTTATTTCTGAACTTATAAAATTTTATTACAATAACTTTATATTCACATTTAATTAAACATCATTATAACAGAATACATGTAGTAATTTATTTTTATGCCACACAGAATTAATTTCTTGTTCTTTGGATTTTTACTTTGAAAAAAAAGGAGCAAGTGAGCGAAATTATTTTTATTAATTTTTTATATGACCGCAAAAAATTTGTGGACGTATAATGGTATGATGCTTTCGTTGTCAGTGTTGTCGTCATCATTGTCTGTTAACTTTAGTGTTCCCTCAATAACTTAATTCTAGTAATCTGATTGCTCTGACATTATACAATAATGTTCCTTACCATAAAAGGATGGATGGGATTGATTTTGGGGTCCACCCTTTATTGTTTTAGAAATAAGGGGGGCTCAAAAGGGGAAATTAATTCAAATATTTATTTTGTTTTCATCTGAGTGTTTTGTTTGAGGGGAATTAAACGGCATTAAGTTAAATGTCTTTTATCCTGAATGCATCTCCATTATTCGAGCACTAAGCTGAACTTACAAGCGATTACACAAAACATGGTCCAGTTTATTGGAGCACTTGGTTGAAAATCGGCAAATTAACCTTTTTTACCTTTGCGAAATTCAGATACTTTTCAAACGTGGAGATTAAAATTTTTTTTAACAACTTCCGGCTGGACACAGGCAGGTTTCCTGGTAAATTTGGGCAAAAGAAATTTATATTTTGTTTCAAAGTATCAATTTCACGTGCAGGCGGTCTGATGAACAAGTAATTAATTCGGCTTGGTTAATATATGTGTATGAAATATATTATTGCACTCATTTATAAATCTGAATGTACTTATTAGACATGTTGCAATAGCTGAATTAAAATTAATTGTAAGATATAGATTAAACCTAAACAAATAATATAGTACATTTTAAAACAACATATTGATTTACAACCTAACAATAGTGCTATGCATTCCTGTTTAAAAATAAACAAAATTGTGACATCAGGATTCCATATAAGGCTCATTTTTTCTCAAAATCATGATATTTGAAATTACTCCAAAAAGATCTACTGAAAACCCATTGAATGTTTTGATCTAATAATTTTTCACGTTTCAGTTAATACAGCTGATATGTACAACTTTCAAGCTCGATCTTCCATTTAGAAGAAAGTCATCATGCTTTGGTGTTTTGAAAGGTTAGTGCAAGATATTCCAACAATAGTTGAACTTTGTAGATATGCAATTAAAAGAATTAATATAAATGCTCTCAATATGTGCAGACAACATATTTTTCCTAAAATAAGGATGTTGTTAGAAATAATTTTTAAATGAAAAACAACATAAACTATATGTTTAAACAATAGTTGTCTGAACGTCCTGAAAATGTACACATTAACTTTTAAAAATATTACGACATGAACTAAAAAATTATAACAAAATGCAGTAGGAGCCTCGAAGTTTTAAGTTTATTGTTTATTTCACAGCTATTGACAAAGGCAGAGGTCTGCAGACGATCTGTTGGCCTGAGATCTGATCTATTGCCCAAAGCCAAAAGCTGAGAACATCATGTCAACCCCAGTTTCATAAAACATCTCAAATTTGAGATTTCCTCAAATCCTACCTCACCTGAGATTTCTTGCAATTTCATTGGTCAATGATAGAGGGACAACTGATCTTCTACAAAATAAGGAATATATGGCATTTTGTTTTTGAGATGGATTTTATCACAGCAAGTATCAGTCGAGCCCGGCAGGGCGAGCCTGATACGTAAAGCCGTGATAAAATTCATCTAAAAACAAAATGTCTTACATTTCTTTTATCGGCAATACCGATTTATTCATAACCTACATCTTATTTCCTAATAATTTCATTTTATGAAGAATCTATTTTAGCGTAGGCGGTGATGCGGCAATTTCATGAATGACGTTCCAATATTTTCATTCATAAATTGACGCGAAAGAACATATGCGGGTGACGTTAATGCATAGCAACATCACACGCCTCCTTAGAAGTGACCTGTTATTTTTTGTATCACAGCCAATATGTGATACAAGTTATCCCAACCAGCAAACATCAAAGGAAAATGCCGCAAATTTCCGATAATTAAAGATAACACTCCCTAAGAAGAGTTCCTGTTTGTATTTCTGTTTATATTACTATTTTTTATTACAGAGAAGATTCCTACAAAGTTAAAGATAACGCCCCCTAAGAAGAGTTCCTGTTTGTATTTCTGTTTATATTACTATTTTATATTACAGAGAAGATTCCTACAAAGTTAAAGAGAACACCCCCTAAGAAGAGTTCTTGCCTGTATTTCTGTTTATATTACTATTTTATATTACAGAGAAGATTCCTACAAAGTTAAAGATAACACCCCCTAAGAAGAGTTCCTGTTTGTATTTCTGTTTATATTACTATTTTATATTACAGAGAAGATTCCTACAAAGTTAAAGATAACGCCCCCTAAGAAGAGTTCCTGTTTGTATTTCTGTTTATATTACTATTTTATATTACAGAGAAGATTCCTACAAAGTTAAAGATAACGCCCCCTAAGAAGAGTTCCTGTTTGTATTTCTGTTTATATTACTATTTTATATTACAGAGAAGATTCCTACAAAGTTAAAGATAACGCCCCCTAAGAAGAGTTCCTGTTTGTATTTCTGTTTATATTACTATTTTTTATTACAGAGAAGATTCCTACAAAGTTAAAGATAACGCCCCCTAAGAAGAGTTCCTGTTTGTATTTCTGTTTATATTACTATTTTATATTACAGAGAAGATTCCTACAAAGTTAAAGATAACACCCCCTAAGAAGAGTTCCTGCTTGTATTTCTGTTTATATTACTATTTTATATTACAGAGAAGATTCCTACAAAGTTAAAGAGAACACCCCCTAAGAAGAGTTCTTGCCTGTATTTCTGTTTATTTTACTATTTTATATTACAGAGAAGATTCCTACAAAGTTAAAGATAACACCCCCTAAGAAGAGTTCTTGCTTGTATTTCTGTTTATATTACTATTTTATATTACAGAGAAGATTCCTACAAAGTTAAAGATAACACCCCCTAAGAAGAGTTCTTGCCTGTATTTCTGTTTATATTACTTTTTTATATTACAGAGAAGATTCCTACAAAGTTAAAGATAACGCCCCCTAAGAAGAGTTCCTGTTTGTATTTCTGTTTATATTACTATTTTTTATTACAGAGAAGATTCCTACAAAGTTAAAGATAACACCCCCTAAGAAGAGTTCTTGTCTGTATTTCTGTTTATATTACTATTTTTTATTACAGAGAAGATTCCCACAAACTATTTTTTATTACAGAGAAGATTCCTACAAAGTTAAAGATAACACCCCCTAAGAAGAGTTCCTGTTTGTATTTCTGTTTATATTACAACTTTTTATTACAGAGAAGATTCCCACAAACTATTTTTTATTACAGAGAAGATTCCTACAAAGTTAAAGGTAACACCCCCTAAGAAGAGTTCCTGCCTGTATTTCTGTTTATATTTCTATTTTTTATTACAGAGGAGATTCCTACAAAGTTAAAGGTAACACCCCCTAAGAAGAGTTCCTGCCTGTATTTCTGTTTATATTACTATTTTATATTACAGAGAAGATTCCTACAAAGTTAAAGATAACACCCCCTAAGAAGAGTTCCTGTTTGTATTTCTGTTTATATTACTATTTTATATTACAGAGAAGATTCCTACAAAGTTAAAGATAACACTCCCTAAGAAGAGTTCCTGTTTGTATTTCTGTTTATATTACTATTTTATATTACAGAGAAGATTCCTACAAAGTTAAAGAGAACACTCCCTAAGAAGAGTTCCTGTTTGTATTTCTGTTTATATTTCTATTTTATATTACAGAGGAGATTCCTACAAAGTTAAAGAGAACACCCCCTAAGAAGAGTACTTGCCTGTATTTCTGTTTATATTACTATTTTTTATTACAGAGAAGATTCCCACAAACTATTTTTTATTACAGAGAAGATTCCTACAAAGTTAAAGATAACACCCCCTAAGAAGAGTTCCTGTTTGTATTTCTGTTTATATTACTATTTTATATTACAGAGAAGATTCCTACAAAGTTAAAGATAACACCCCCTAAGAAGAGTTCCTGTTTGTATTTCTGTTTATATTACTATTTTTTATTACAGAGAAGATTCCTACAAAGTTAAAGATAACGCCCCCTAAGAAGAGTTCCTGTTTGTATTTCTGTTTATATTACTATTTTATATTACAGAGAAGATTCCTACAAAGTTAAAGATAACACCCCCTAAGAAGAGTTCCTGTTTGTATTTCTGTTTATATTACTATTTTATATTACAGAGAAGATTCCTACAAAGTTAAAGATAACGCCCCCTAAGAAGAGTTCCTGTTTGTATTTCTGTTTATATTACTATTTTATATTACAGAGAAGATTCCTACAAAGTTAAAGATAACGCCCCCTAAGAAGAGTTCCTGTTTGTATTTCTGTTTATATTACTATTTTATATTACAGAGAAGATTCCTACAAAGTTAAAGATAACACCCCCTAAGAAGAGTTCTTGCTTGTATTTCTGTTTATATTACTATTTTTTATTACAGAGAAGATTCCTACAAAGTTAAAGATAACACCCCCTAAGAAGAGTTCTTGCCTGTATTTCTGTTTATATTACTATTTTTTATTACAGAGAAGATTCCTACAAAGTTAAAGATAACACCCCCTAAGAAGAGTTCCTGCCTGTATTTCTGTTTATATTACTATTTTTTATTACAGAGAAGATTCCTACAAAGTTAAAGATAACGCCCCCTAAGAAGAGTTCCTGTTTGTATTTCTGTTTATATTACTATTTTTTATTACAGAGAAGATTCCTACAAAGTTAAAGATAACACCCCCTAAGAAGAGTTCCTGTTTGTATTTCTGTTTATATTACTATTTTATATTACAGAGAAGATTCCTACAAAGTTAAAGACAACACCCCCTAAGAAGAGTTCTTGCTTGTATTTCTGTTTATATTACTATTTTTTATTACAGAGAAGATTCCTACAAAGTTAAAGATAACGCCCCCTAAGATGAGTTCCTGTTTGTATTTCTGTTTATATTACTATTTTATATTACAGAGAAGATTCCTACAAAGTTAAAGATAACGCCCCCTAAGAAGAGTTCCTGTTTGTATTTCTGTTTATATTACTATTTTATATTACAGAGAAGATTCCTACAAAGTTAAAGATAACGCCCCCTAAGAAGAGTTCCTGTTTGTATTTCTGCCAGCATTGTCTAGTTCATTTAGGAGATATTGGTATGTAATGTGTTGAACTTTTCTCAGTCAACAGTCATAAAGATTTAATTCAGTCCTCTAAGTAAACGAACATGAAGCTTTTATAAAGTCCATTGTATTAACTTCATTGGATGCAGTAAGTTAATTGTGTAGTAGTTTGTACCCCTGATTAAATTTTAGATCTCTAGTCTCTGTATTACAGTTTTTATGCCCCATCTACAAAAGTGTTTGGGTCCGTCTGTCCCAAATGTTGCAAGATGGGACATTATGTCTTTGGACATATTCTTTTTTATTCATAAAAATATGATGTATTTAATTGATTGAAACTCCAATACAACTACTTGTACATGCATATGATTATCTGTATTGATAAATTACATTACTCCTGTTTTTCTCTACAGCTCGTTATAGACAACAGATAGAGCAAGCACAGACATACTACCAGCATGCAGCAAACCTGGTACCCTTCAATGGTAAAATTTATCATATTCAATCTGCAGATTTTTTGGGGACAAAAGAATAGTTTATATGCCCCATCTATGAAATTAGAGGTCATATAGCCTTCAGGTTGGGGACATATAGCCTTCAGGTCCGTTCATCTTAAATCAGGTATACATACAGGTTTAAGGTAGTTTACTATGAAGGAAGTGTGGTATCATCATGAAACTTAACACACCTATAAATAAGGAAATCAACAAGCAAAAATTATCTTAAAATTCTATCTGTCTCATCATCCTCATGTTTGACTGATTGATCTAAGAAAAAGGAGGTGTTATACTTAGATTTACGTTAAAACTGACCGTCCTTCATGGCCCAGGTGCGTCAATAAAGGGCGTTAAACACCAACACACACACACACACCTTAAGGTTGTAGTTACATTACATAAAGGAAGTATATATATGGTATCATGAAAACTTTATAAATCATTATTAAACTCTTGGAATCAACTTCATGGTTTGGTGATTGTAGGGAAAAATAAATGTTTCGAGATGTGGCATTATGTCTTTTGGATATATTCTTGTTGAAGTAAAGTAACTGATTTTTCAATGAGGTATAGACCAATAGCCACAATCACATTAATAAATAACCTTAATATTTTAAAAGAATAGAATTCCTATATGTAAAGTAGCTAGGTATTGCTATCCAAGAAGCATAGCTCTGAGGGAGGAAAAGGATTGTAACTCATTATTATGTCTCCCCCTCCCAGAAGGGGGAAACATATTGTTTTTGTGTCAGTTCTTCTTCTTCTTATTCTTCTTCTTCTCATACAAAGCGTGTCCGGGCCATAACTTTTTTATCCTATGAGATAGGGCTTTGATATTTGGCATGTGGATGTATCACCATAAGACGATGTGTCGCGTACCAGAATGACCTTCGTATGACCTTGACCTTTGACCTGAAGGTCAAATTAATGCTAATTTTACATCCAAGTGTTCCGGGCCATAACTTTTTTGTTCTTTGACAAAGGACTTTGATATTTGGCATGTGGATGTATCACCATGAGACGATGTGTTGCATACCAGAATGACCTTCGTATGACCTTGACCTTTTACCTCAAGGTCAAATTTATGCTAATTTTACATCCAAAGTGTTCCGGGCCATAACTTTTTTTCTTCTTTGACAAAGGGCTTTTATATTTGGCATGTGGATGTATCACCATGAGACAATGTGTCGCGTACCAGAATGAACTTTATATGACCTTGACCTCAAGATAAATTAATGCTCATTTTACATTCAAAGTGTTCCGGGCCATAACTTTTTTGTTCTTTGACATAGGGCTTTTATATTTGGCATGTGGATGTATCACCACAGGCGATGTGGTGTGAACCTGAATGACCTTCATATGACCTTTACCTAAAGGTTGAATTAATGCTATTTTTACATGGAAAGTGTGTCTGTGTCATAACTTTTTTTGTTCTTTGACATAGGTCTATAATATTTGACATGTGCATGTATCGCCATGAGATGATGGGTCGCCTACCAGAATGACCTTCATATGACCTTGACCTTTGACTTAAAGATTAAATTAATGCTATTTTTACATGTTAAACATGTCTGGGCCATATATATTTTAATCCTTTAAACAAAAAGCTTTGAATTTTGACATGATAATGTGTCATCATGGGAACAATGTGTCACTAACGTTAATGACCTTGACCTGTGACTACAATGTCATAAATGCTAATTTGGCATGCAAAGCTTTCCAGGCCATAACTTTTTTATCCTTTGACATCGGGCTTTAGAATGTAGATGTATAATTATTAAACAATTTGTTGTACAATGTATTTCATTGTGACTTTTACCTTTTGACCTCAAGGTTGAACTTGTGTTATTTAAGGAAGGGGAGACATCAGTTTTAGTGTGCTAAAACAGTTTTTCCTAGTTAGTGTCTAAAATAAAACAGGGGTATTCGTGAGCTTTCTCACAGTATTCCTTACTTTAAATCAAATCAACCCTTTAGATGTAACGTAAATAAACCCTTTGTTATTGTGGTTTTGTGTAAAATCAATCTGCATGCTTCTTGGGTTTATATGATTATGCATGTATATTCCAGGTCAGCCCTATAACCAGTTAGCCATTGTAGAAGCAGCCAGAGGAAACAAGCTGTCTACAGTGTTTTATTACATCCGTAGTCTGGCCGTTCGTCACCCGTTCCCTGTAGCTGCTACCAACCTAGAGAAACTCTATGCTAAAATGATTAGAGATGTGTAAGTGTGGTTTAAATGATTAGAGATGTGTAAGTGTGATTTAAATGATTAGAGATGTGTAAGTGTGGTTTAAATGATTAGAGATGTGTAAGTGTGGTTTAAATGATTAGAGATGTGTAAGTGTGGTTTAAATGATTAGAGATGTGTAAGTGTGGTTTAAATGATTAGAGATGTGTAAGTGTGGTTTAAATGATTAGAGATGTGTAAGTGTGGTTTAAATGATTAGAGATGTGTAAGTGTGGTTTAAATGATTAGAGATGTGTTAGTGTGGTTTCAATGATTAGAGATGTTTAAGTGTGGTTTCAATGATTAGAGATGTGTAAGTGTGGTTTAAATGATTAGAGATGTGTAAGTGGGGTTTCAATGATTAGAGATGTGTAAGTGTGGTTTAAATGATTAGAGATGTGTAAGTGTGGTTTTAATGATTAGAGATGTGTTAGTGTGGTTTAAATGATTAGAGATGTGTAAGTGTGGTTAAAATGATAAGAGATGTGTAAGTGGGGTTTAAATGATTAGAGATATGTAAGTGGGGTTTAAATGTTTGGAGATGTGTAAGTGTGGTTTAAATGTTGTTATTGTTTTATTGCAGATTTTTTAACAAATTTGATACTAGTCTATTTTGTTAATGAATAAGCTGTGTTGTTAGCTTTCTTGGTTTGAATTTTAAGCTCCATCTATGACAGTAGTGTTTTGGTCCATCTGTCCGTCTGCTCAACCCAAATGTTGCAAGATGGGGCTTTATGTCTTTAGACAAATTCTTGTTGTGTTTCTAAAAGAACGTTCACCATTTTTTCACAGCATAATGAAATAAAATATAAGGAAAGTAACATGTTTATTTTCAGGTCTGAATTTTAGGGAAAGATAGTGTTTATTTTCAGGTCTGAATTTTAGGGAAAGATAGTGTTTATTTTCAGGTCTGAATTTTAGGGAAAGTAACATGTTTATTTTCAGATCTGAATTTAAGGGAAAGTAACATGTTTATTTTTAGATCTGAATTTAAGGGAAAGTAATATGTTTATTTTCAGGTCTGAATTTAAAGGAAAGTAACATGTTTATTTTCAGGTCTGAATTTAAGGGAAAGCTATCAGTGAGTGAGATGATTACAGCATTTCTACAGTTCCAAGCCTATGTACATCTATGTTGTGGTATGTTTAACAGTTGTTGTTTAGATCAAAAGTTGTTCTATTTATATGTGTTAGTTATTCCCCTGAGGGCGGATGCCCGATGGGGGATAACTGATTTATACCACGGGACTGTGGAGGGTGCTAAATGAAACTAAATGAAAGTTTATGATAATTAATGAGGGGGGTCTTTCAGGAATTTAGCCTTATCTACTGATAAAGCATGATTAGTGCAGGGTATCTCGTTACATTTTATGACATAGTGGTATAAATCAGGTTATGCTTTTAAAACATTGAAAAAATGAAAAATCTACACGTGTAAAATGATACTAGTATAATATTTTCATGACAATTTAAATAGTCCTCATTTCCAGACACCGTATTGTATTGCAATATTAAAAAAATTAAAAAACCCCATTGAATTTCAATTAATGAAATTATGTCTGCACCCACTTATAGTTGGAATGGTTAAAGTCCATACCCACTTACTGACAAGTGCCACATCAACCATATTGGTATGGAAGGTTCGCTAGTGATACTAAGCACAATGCATGCTTTGGATGCTGGCTGTGACTTATTTTTTTTGCATGGATGACCACTTACAGAAGAATGGTTTAAGTCCATTCCTGCTAACATGCAAGTACCACATCAACCAAATTGGTATGGTAGGTGCATCTAATGATGCTTAGCAAGATGCATGGTTCAGATGCTGGCTGTGACCTTTTTCTCCATGGATGAGCACTTAAAATTTTAAAAATTTTAAATCAATTCCCACTTAGTGACAATTATGTGTAACGAGGTGAGCTTCATAATCATTAGATTACCTACGTTTCAAGTGTAGCCCCCACCAGGGGCTGTGCCACCAAATACCTCAAAAATTGATATTTTTTTTAATATGTCGAAAACCATTGAGATCCACAACTTATAACCATATTTCAAATGACTTAATACTTTGTATCATGAAAACCATTGAGATCCCCACCCTATTACCATATATATTCTTAGTCGTAATGGTAAGACAAATCTTTCAGCACCATAGAGCTATCTGATGGGTCATGCCCCACCCCTTCAAATGACAAAATGCTGAATATCTTTGAAAACCATTAAGATCCCCACCCTATAACCATATCTATTCTTAGTCCTTATTCCAAGACAAATCATTTGGCACCATAGAGGTGTCTAAGGGGGTTATGCCCAGTCTGCACCATTAGCCACTAGTCCGATGCCCCAGACTAGTAAAAATTTGTTTGAACTAGTGAAAAATAGCCAAGATTTTATATAGACATTTAAGGAAAAACCTTTAAAACTTGTTGTCGGACTAGTTGTTGAAAAAGTTTATGGTGCAGACTGTATGCCCCACCTCCTCCAATAACAAAATACTTTATATTATCTTGAAATCATTGAGATCCTCACCCTATAACAATATATATTCTTAGTCCTTATGGTAAGACAAGTCATTTGGCACCATAGAGGAGTCTTAGTGGGTCATGCCCCACCCCCTGAAATGACAAAATACTTAATATCTTTAAATCTATTAAGATCCCCAGCCTATAATCATATATAGTAGTACTCCTTATGGGTTCTGAGAGGAGTCATGATTTGGAAACTACACTGTTACAGCTATGACTTGTTGATAACAAGCTTGATATCAACATGATGTATTGTGGACTACATTTTGGCTCCATCAAATATTTACCTTCTTGTTTGCTTGAAACTTAATATTTTACACATGGCATAGTTATGAAAACTTGGTATTACTAGTGAGCATTGGCTCACAGATTTCTTGTTTAACTATTATTGTTTGATATTACAGAATTAGATAAGGCTTCACATCTGAGTGACAAACTCCTACAAGCTTTGCCAGCTCATGTGACATCACAAAGTTTTATTTAACTGTGCCAATTGTTTGATATTACAGAATTAGATAAGGCTTCACATCTGAGTGACAAACTCCTACAAGCTTTGCCAGCTCATGTGACATCACAAAGTTTTATTTAACTGTGCCAATTGTTTGATATTACAGAATTAGATAAGGCTTCACATCTTAGTGACAAACTCCTACAAGCTTTGCCAGCTCATGTGACATCACAAAGTTTTATTTAACTGTGCCAATTGTTTGATATTACAGAATTAGATAAGGCTTCACATCTGAGCGACAAACTCCTACAAGCTTTGCCAGCCCATGTGACATCACAAAGTTTTCCTTCCAACATCCTGGTCCAGATTGTAGCTATAAATATCTTTGCCATGCAGCATGCTCGTAGACAGATGGGGGATGAGGACGATATGACGGACCAGCTTACATCAGACGAGGAAAGAGCTTTTGGTCTTATGCTTTTGTTTACAAGTAAGTATATGGATGTAGGTAATAGTTTTTATTTAAAGAGAGAAAATTGAAAAAGAATCATATTTCCACATCTCGACAACTAAAATAGAGCAAAAAAGGCTTTGACATACATGACATAAGTGAGTAAAAATGAGTGCATTATATATATAGAACAATATGTACTTTCCTTATTGATACTATTTATATCTAGGTTGGTCTGATATGAGACTAGATGTAAATAGTATAACAAAGGAACATATATAATATTCTTTTTATCGGTAATTAAAATGTCACATGACGTCATAAATAATGCCACATTTCAACTCATGACGTCACAGTTATTAAGTGCTTCAACCTGGTATTTTCTTGTATGGTACCAAAAAATATCAGGCAGAGGGGATCAAAGGGAAAAGCCACTAATTACAGATAAAAGAAAATTTGTATGTTTTTTCCTATTGTAAAACAAAGCTGGAATATTGATATGAATAGATGGAAATGATATTTTCTTTTTTTTTTCATATATAATTTTAAGAATGTAGTGTGACAAGGTATATGTAATGTAAAAATGATTCTTGTTTTCTTTTTCAGTTTCCATCCTGGATGTTTTGCTACAGTACACACCAAAACATGACCATAAACTACGGGAATTCTTTACATTACCTGCTGTCAGGCTTCTGTTAGACTGGTTTCACCTGAATCCAGTTCATCTCTCCAATCCAGTGGTAAAAACATCAGGGTAGGTACCTCCTTAAGGATGGTCACTCCTGAAATTTTTAGGGCCCTGCATCGAAGATGCGGACGCCCTATAGTTTTCACTTTGTCCGTCCGTCCATCCGTCCGTCCGTCTGTCCGTCTGTGAACAATTCTTGTGAAAACTAAAACTCAAAAACTATTAACACCACAGATCTGAAATTTTATACAGCTACTAAGTAGTATGTCATAATTTGCATATTAAAATTGTATGGAAAAATGTGAAATAGTTTTGGAAAAAACTTAATTTTTTATCAAAAATCACAGATTTTTAGAATTGGTCTTTGTGAACACTAAACCTCAAAAACTGTTAATAATACAATTCTGAAACATTGTATAGCTGCTAAGTACCATGTCACAATTTGCATATTAAAATTCTGTGCAAATCTGTTAAATATTTTTGGAAAAAACTTCATTTTTCATCAAAAATTTTAGATTTTGAGAATTGGACTTTGTGAACACTAAAACTCAACAACCCTTAACAGTACAGTTCTGAAACTTTGCACAGCCGCTAAGTAGCATGTCATGATTTGCATAATAAACTTTCGTGCAAATCTGTTTAATATTTTTGGAAAAAAATCACACATTTTGAGAATTGGAATTTTTGAAGAATAAAATTCAAAGGCTATTAACAAAACAGCTCTGAAGATTCATACACATTCCATGCATCATGCCTTAGTGGTTATAATCATAGCTAATATTATTTTGAAAACACTTAGATTTTTTGCTGCGGGGCCCTTTCTGACTTTGTCAGTAATCTAGTTTATATCAACAATTTTATGATTTGTTATTGTAATTGAAATAATAGATAATTGTCCACACCCTAAATCATATGACAAAAAGAAAACTATAGGTCCACGATTTTGTTTCCAAGTATATTCACATCATTGTAAAATCTGTAAAAGAATACTTTTTTATTGTGTTTCAGGTTATGGGTTAACTTGTGTAAAGTTCTGAATAACATAAAACCTCCACAGAATAAGAAAGAAGAACCTATAGATCTGACCAAATGTAAGTATAGTAGCTTATAAAACTTAATAACATAAAACCTCCACAGAATAAGACAATGAAACCTATAGATCTGATTAAATGTAAGTATAGTAGCTTATAAAACTGAATAACAAAAAAACCTACATTGGATAAGAAAGAGGAACCTTTGATCTGACCAAATGTAAGTATAGTGTCTGATATAAATTCCACATTTAAAAAAATAGCAATGAAAGTGTATGGTAGAGCAGACATAGAAATGTTTATTTTTTATTTGGTGGCATTAAATTTTGAAAACTTTAAAAGTTTCAACCCTAATATTAAAACATAAATAGTTTGGGTTATGTTATACTCTTCTCTAGCTGTTTTTTTTATGCCCCGGATGACATGTCGGGGGCATTAAGTTGTATGTCCATACAAATTTCCCTCAATCTTTTTCAGAAACCTTCAATGAAAATCATTTAAAACTTGGTAGGATGGTTCAAGATGACAAAATGTAATTTCAAGCAACTTTCAGACCTATTGGCTTTTACTTCCTATTTGGGACCGGGTCTAGATGAAAATTTATGTGAAATTTTGTCAAGATTTTATCACAGAGACTACATGAGAATGATTTGAAACTTGGTAAATTTTTTTTTTGTCTTCCTTCACTGGATTAGACACACTGAATTGGAAATTACCAGAACGACAGGTGTGCTATAGCAGGCAGGAACCGCTTACTCTTCCAATGCACCTGATTTCCGTTTGGTTGATTTTGTGTTTCTTCCTGCTGTTTTTGTAAGTGTTTACCTGTTTTGTCATTGCCCTTTCCGACTTTTGACACTCGAATGCCCCGTTTGGTGCCTCTTGGTTCTTGGTAGAAGAGTCCATTATGCCTAACAGTATGTCCTTAGCGACTTGCTATAGAAAATGTCAATGAAAATGATTTAAAGCTTGATTGGATGGTTCAAAAATACAAACTGTATGTCCTAAATGATTTTCAGACCTTTCCGACTGCTGCTTCCTGTTTAAGACTGGGTCAAGATGAAAATTTCCATGAAATTTTCTATCGAGCTTTTCTCAGAAACTGTACTTGAAAAAAATTTGAAAATCCGTAGAATAGTTCATTATGCCCAAGTGTATGTCCTAAGGGACTTTCAGTCTGTCAATGGAAATGATTTAAAACTTGGTAGGATGGTTCAATATGACAAATTGTATGTCCTAAACAACTTTCAGACCTGTCAGACTTCTTCTTTCTGTTTTGGGCCAGGGGAGCATCCATATCTGTGTCCCATGGACACATTCCTTTCTTATTTTTAATTATAACAGCTCTCAAAAACTACCAATCATCATCTAATATCAGGATCAGCTTGTGATATTGCAGTATTGTGATATTGTAGTATTTGACTTCAAGTCTGTCCCTTACCTACTTTCCGTTAAATGAATCCTTAGATTTTTACTTTGACTGATTTTTTTCAGTGTTATATAGATATAAACATCCAACATAACGACAAATAAATTGAAACAATTAGTATATTGATTTCAGATGAAGAACTGCCTTTACCAGAAGATACAGAATTAAGATGTTTTCAGCCGCTTGAAAAAGCTCACAGGTTTGTTAACCCTAACATTTATATTCTATAGATTATTTAATAAACTAACGTCTATGAGATTTTAATCATTAACTTGCTCCCATCCAAAAATACACTCATGTGAATAATGTCATTCCCTGTCCAAGTAAATCTCACCAGTTTTTGTCTCGCCTGCGAAGCAGAGCGGGACATAGGTGTTACTTGACCGGTGGCGGCGACGGTGGCGTTAACTTTTTGGAAAAGTTTTATGAGCACCTCCATATCTCAAGAATTATAAGTCCTAGGTTGATGATACTTAGTATGCATATGCCCCAGTAGTAGCTTAGCACAGTTGCATCCCCATCTTTTGACCTTGACCTTGATTTTCCTGTTGAATGACTTTGACAATTTTCAATACATATAATAGCAATGGAAAAGTAAGTTTTGCGAGCACCTTCATATCTCAAGAACTATAGGTCCTTGGTTGATGAAACTTGGTATGCATATCCCCCAGTAGTAGCTTAGCACAGTTGCATCCCCTTCTTTTGACCTTGACCTTGATTTCTCAGTTGAGTGACTTTGACAATTTTCAATGCATATAATATTAATGGAAAAGTTTTGCGAGCACCTCCATATCTAAAGAACTGTAAGTCCTAGGTTGATGAAACTTGGTATGCATATGCCTCAGTAGTAGATTAGCACAGTTACATCCTCATCTTTTGACCTTGATTTTCCGGTTGAGTGACTGATTATTTTTATTGCATATATTTGCAATGTTAAAGTTCTATAAACATTTTTTGATCTCAGAAACTGAAAATCCATGTAAATTCAAAATATAGTAGAAGTAAGAAAGAATGATTGTTTCTGATGGTGCCGGCAGGCGAGACATACTTTAGTGTTAACTCTTGTCTTTTTAGACGCTTGAAAACTGGTCACATATTTTTTTCTCACTCAAGTTGTATTATGGACAAGGGTACCAATACTTTGTCTGATAGTGAAATGGAACAGTTGGTTACAGGTTAGGGTTAGAGGCATGAACAAGTCCCAGTGTTTTAATATAAGGGTACCAATACATGTACATTGTCTGATAGTGAAATGGAACAGTTGGTTACAGCTTAGGGTTAGAGGCATAAACAAGTCCCAGTGTTTTATTATAAACTACATATTCAACATCTTATAAATATTTAAGGTTATTCTAAGTAATAAAGATAGTTATAAATGGATGTGAGGTCACTTACAAACTTAATTTAGTTGTGAGTGAGTTATTGAATTTTCAAATCATCAAATTGTTCCAAAATAATCATTATTTCCAAATTCAAAAAGCTGTAGTGATCATCTTGTAAATCCCAAGATGAACAAAAACTAGTCTGTATCTTTTGTGTGCAATTCTTTTAATAGGCATTTAAGACTTGAATACATTTGAATTTTCAGTGGATATAGTTACAGCAGACTACCAAGTGATGGACTCCCACAGGAAATAGAATGTCATCTACGTTGTCAGAGAATACTGCATCATGGGAAATGGATAGCTGAGGAACATACAAGGTATATGACTGAATTAAGTATTGATAATTTTTCTATAATAACACCTTATTGCCCGACTGTTTTGTTATTCTCAGACTTAGTTCTATAAATTAGTATTGATCATATTTCTAAAATACAAATGTAACACCTTATCCACCAACTGTTTTGTTATTCTCAGACTTTCACTGAATTTAGTATTGATAGTATTTCTATAATAACACCTTATTGCCCCACTTTTGTTATTCTCAGACTTGGTTCTATAAATCAGTATTGATGATATTTCTATAATAACACTTTCTCTCCTGACTGTTTTGTTATTCTCAGACTTGGTTCTATAAATCAGTATTGATCATATTTCTAAAATACAAATGTAACACCTTATCCACCAACTGTTTTGTTATTCTCAGACTTAGTTCTATAAATTAGTATTGATCATATTTCTAAAATACAAATGTAACACCTTATCCACCAACTGTTTTGTTATTCTCAGATTTTCACTGAATTTAGTATTGATAGTATTTCTATAATAATACCTTATTGCCCCACTTTTGTTATTATCAGACTTGGTTCTATAAATCAGTATTGATGATATTTCTATAATAACACTTTCTCTCCTGACTGTTTTGTTATTCTCAGACTTGGTTCTATAAATCAGTATTGATCATATTTCTAAAATACAAATGTAACACCTTATCCACCAACTGTTTTGTTATTCTCAGATTTTCACTGAATTTAGTATTGATAGTATTTCTATAATAATACCTTATTGCCCCACTTTTGTTATTATCAGACTTGGTTCTATAAATCAGTATTGATGATATTTCTATAATAACACTTTCTCTCCTGACTGTTTTGTTATTCTCAGACTTGGTTCTATAAATCAGTATTGATCATATTTCTAAAATACAAATGTAACACCTTATCCACCAACTGTTTTGTTATTCTCAGACTTAGTTCTATAAATTAGTATTGATCATATTTCTAAAATACAAATGTAACACCTTATCCACCAACTGTTTTGTTATTCTCAGATTTTCACTGAATTTAGTATTGATAGTATTTCTATAATAACACCTTATTGCCCCACTTTTGCTATTCTCAGACTTGGTTCTATAAATCAGTATTGATGATATTTCTATAATAAGACCTTATTTCCTGACTGTTTTGTTATTCTCAGACTTTCACTGAATTAAGTATTGATATTATTTCCATAATAGCATATTTTTTAAATGAAAAAAATAAACAACTTCAAGAAAATATTGTGAAATGTTATTGATAATAAAGGCCATGCTTCGAGGATTCTGGAACAATATAGTTTTCACTTTGTCTGTCTGTCTTTCAGTTAACAATGTCTAATGCACACAAAACCTTAATAATTATTCACATTAGTTATTAAAATACATATTAAAATATTGATTCAGTCGGTTAAAGTATTCATTGTCCTTACTTTGTCCGTTTTCTAATTTTTATTTTTTTTGTATTTTCAGCTTAAATCTATTGTTGATACAGAGTATTAAAGGATCACAGCTTCAGTTTTCATCTCCTGTTGTTCCTATCAAGACACATATTGGTAAGTTTAGATATTGTAAACATTATAAGTTATTTAAAAAAAAAGACATTTTAACTAATTAATTTTAAACCAAGGGTCTGGAAATTTTTTTGCTGAATTATGTACGATTGTGTTTGATACATATATGAACATTACAATGATACCCTTTTTAGCTCACCTGGACCGAAGGTCCATGTGAGCTATTACCATCACTTGGCGTCCGTCGTCGTCGTCTGTCGTCGTCGTCGTCTGTCGTCGTCTGTCGTCGTCGTCTGTTAACAATTTTTCAAAAATCTTCTCCTCTGAAACTACCAAACAGAATTTAATGAAACTTGGTATGAATGATCCTTAGGGTGTCCTGCACCAAACTTGTGTTTTGATTTTTAATCCGTTAAAAAACATGGCCGCCGTTACTAAAAATAGACTAGGGGGGTCAGACTACTGTTTTTGGCTTATAAATCAAAAAGTATAAGAGATAGAGGAAATCTGAGGCCACGCTACTGATTCAGCATCAAAAGCTCTACAAAAGTCTCCATTTGGTCCAAGTTGTCAGATGACCCCTTATAGGGGTTACGGCCCCTTAAAGGTGAAAAATAGCATTTTTTCATGCTTTTGGCCTACAGAATGAAAACTATTGCAGATAGAGATTAGCTGTTGCTTGCTTAAATGTTCAGCTCATTTAGCTCTACGAAAGTCTCCATTGGGTCGAAGTTGTCAGATGACCCCTTATAGGGGTTACGGCCCCTTAAAGTTGAAAAATAGCCATTTTTCATGTTTTTGGCCTACAGAATGAAAACTATTGCAGATAGAGATTAGCTGTTGCTTGCTTAAATGTTTAGCTCATTTAGCCCTACGAAAGTCTCCATAGGATCGAAGTTGTCAGATAACCCCTTATAGGGGTTACGGCCCCTGAAAAATGGCATTTTTTCATGTTTTTGGCCTACAGAATGAAAACTATTGCACATAGAGATTAGCTGTTGCTTGCTTAAATGTTCAGCTCATTGAGCTCTACAAAATTCTCCATAGGGTCGAAGTTGGCAGATGACCCCTTATAGGGGTTACGGCCCCTGAAAAATAGCGATTTTTCATGTTTTTGGCCTACAGAATGAAAACTATTGCAGATAGAGATTAGCTGTTGCTTGCTTAAATGTTCAGCTCATTTAGCTTTACAAAAGTCTTCATAGGGTTGAAGTTGTCAGATGATCCCTTATAGGGGTTACGGCCCCTGAAAAATAGCCATTTTTCATGTTTTTGGCCTACAGAATGAAAACTATTGCAGATAGAGATTAGCTGTTGGTTGCTTAAATGTTCAGCTCATTTAGCTCTACAAAAGTCTTCATAGGGTCGAAGTTGTCAGATGACTCCTTATAGGGGTTATGGCCCCTTATAGGTGAAAAATGGTGTTTTTGGCCTATAGAATGAAAACTATTGCAGGTAGAGAAAAGCTGTTGCTTGCTTAAATGTTCAGCTCATTTAGCTCTACAAAAGTATAGGGTCAACATCAAGACCAGGTGAGCGATTCAGGCTCCTGGGAGCCTCTTGTTTCCTTATCCTTCTCTGAAATTCATCTTTTAATCTATAAAGGCAGTTTTTGTTTTTGTATAAAGTTTACTGATGTTTAACTTGAAATCCATATCACATTTTTATTTCAGGTACCATACCGGTAGCCAGGGGGTTTCGAGGGGCTCGGAGGAACCCCCCCCCCCCCCTGGACAATTTTTTTTATCAAATAGGGAAAAATCAGATGAAAAATCGGTTAAGCACTATTAAAGTCAGAAAAAATTGGGAAATCGAACCCCCTCTTCACATTTTTGAACCCCCTGTTGAAAAATTCTGGCTACGGGTATGGGTGCAGCCTCTTCAAAGATAAAAATTTCTTTCGTTTTCATAGTAAAAAAACCATGTTACTTTCATGTAAAATGTGACAGTGAAAGAAGAATCCCCTGCATGTTGATAAATCGGGACAACTCATTTTGTTTATAAAATAAACATATAAAATGTCAAGAAAGACTGAGAAATGTACCTTTAAATGTGAAATTGGTAAGAATTATTGTTTTTTTTAGTATCAAAGCAATCTGTACAGTGAATGAGTATTTACAAAAAAATATATCCCTGCACATGCGTAATCAAACACCATGTAAATGTAAACGATTTGGTGCACATGTTTTGATAAATATCAACAAAATGAGAAATTATTTCAAAATGAACATAACAGGCATCTCAGGACAGATTAATAACATGAGTTGATTTATTTAGTTAAAATCCTACAATGTAGGTAAATCAACAGTGGCCATAATCAGATAAGTGTGACTGATTATAATCAGATAAGTGTGACCGACTATAATCAGATAAGTGTGACCGATTATAATCAGATAAGTGTGACCAATTATAATCAGATAAGTGTGACCGATTATAATCAGATAAGTGTGATCGATTATAATCAGATAAGTGTGACCAATTACAATCAGATAAGTGGGACCGATTATAATCAGATAAGTGTGACTGATTATAATCAGATAAGTGTGACTGATCATAATCAGTTAAGTGTGACTGATTATAATCAGATAAGTGTGACTGAATATAATCAGATAAGTGTGACTGATTATAATCAGTTAAGTGTGACTGATTATAATCAGATAAGTGTGACTGAATATAATCAGATAAGTGTGATCGATTATAATCAGATAAGTGTGACCAATTATAATCAGATAAGTGGGACCGATTATAATCAGATAAGTGTGACTGATTATAATCAGATAAGTGTGACTGATTATAATCAGTTAAGTGTGACTGATTATAATCAGATAAGTGTGACTGAATATAATCAGATAAGTGTGACTGATTATAATCAGATAAGTGTGACCGATTATAATCAGATAAGTGGGACCGATTATAATCAGATAAGTGTGACCGATTATAATCAGATAAGTGTGACTGATTATGAGATTAATGACCACAAGACCAGATGCTCAGGAAGATAATTAAACAATTATATGACTGATAAGTCAAATAATACGTACAATAGAATTTTAAATTGTCGGATTGGCAAAATTTTTAGTCGGTCATTTAGGGCAAAATTTAGGTCATGAGTGGCAAATATGACCGTTTTCAGACCCTTGGTTTGAACTTTCAATGTTTGCACATTAATGAACTAAGAGTTGAGCTGCTTATTGATAAAACAAGCTTTAAAGTTAAAAACCAATTTTCAGTGAAATGAGTTACTTGTTCAGAGTATTGTTTTATTCTTACAGGTATAAACAAAGTTTTACCATCTACCAGCCCAGAAAAGAAATTAAGACAGAATGTAGCTATACAGGTAATTACAAAGTATGGTTAGGGTGTAGATATACATGTATGCATTAGAATAAATTTAAAAAAAGGTATGAAATAATAGTAAGCAACTATCAAAAGTAATTGTTGTTTAAATTTGACAGAATATTTAGGACTCCCTCATTGACATGCCACATATTTTCAGTTGGTCTTTCATCTATCCATCCATCTGTTCACAATTTTTCTAGACGCTTATACTCCAGAACTAAAACTTGACACTGTGAATATGTATGATTTGAAAATAGGCATATAATGCAAATCCATCAAATATTTTAGGAAAACTTAGTTATTTGCTAACGCACCTTTCCTGATTTGCCAGCATTCTTATTTCTTAACAGTTTAATCTTTATATCATTTCAGGCTATTATACAGAAGCAAACCCAGCCAAAGAATGAATCTGTGAAACCAAGCAAATCACAAGAAAAGGTAAAGGTGTTTACTCGTCATGACAGTAGTTAAAAATACATGTATTAACATGTGTTCATTAGTAATTGTAAATCGACCACTAAAATAGTGTTCACATTGAAAATTCTTGTGAGTCTAGCCTATTTTCATACTAAAAGTACAAGTCTTGTAATCAACGTCAATGTTGTATGCAAATTTAATGTTGTATCAGCAAAGTTGAGTTGAACTTGTATCTGTAAAAGCATTGAAGACCCCATATGTAGAAATGTTTTATAGTTGGCTTTTGCATCTGAATGCATTGATATTTTACTGCTGAAAGGTTTTTATTTTCAGAATTTTATTTACATAAAAATTTTCTCTTTCAGATTAAGATAGCTACAACAACAGCAGATAGAACTCCTTCAGATACAAGTCTAGGTCCAGCTTCTCCTAAATATCTCCTAGGAACTCCCACTAATCAGCCAGAATTCATGAAGACAACCACAGTATCATCGTCTAAGCCTACCACTTCTAACATCCCTCCCAGACTACAGCAGCAGCCACCACGTCTCCAGAAACAGATGTTAGCCCAGCAACAGAGCCGTCAGCAGTCCCAGGAGAAACAGTTGTGGGAACCAGACGATGGACCTAGGAAGTCGACATCTAACTCCTCCTTTGATAGAGATCTACAGTCACCAACAGGAACATCATTCTGGGATCCAGAGAAGTCACAGAAGTTAGACAGTGACATGACATGGAAACCTCCAACAGTTTGGGACCCTGACTCAGACCTGCCTCAAAGAAAACCAATGTCTCAACCAGCTAAACTCTGGGAACCTAAAACTGGCAAATTTAAAATTGTAGAGACTACAGAATCACACAGTCAGAGATCTAATAATATCCATGCCTGGGCTAGTCCTCAACAGGAAGTTAAAGCTCAAACCTCCCAGTCATTTCCTCCATCAGGTGGAGCACCTTCACAAGAGAGACCTCCTGCACCACAGACACAAGGGCAGACAAGTCAACCATTCAATCAGTTTATGATGTTTAGACCAGACTTTAGGTAAATCATGTATAAATGTTATAGCTGAAGTCCTTTTCGTTAAAGTTTGATTATCAAAATTTGAATATTTGACGCAAAACATTCTAGCACTTGGTATCGATGGTATAATTATAATCATTTCAGATAAGATAAATTTATGTTTTCATAATGTAGATAGATTTGTTGCCATTAGTGGGTAAATTACTAGCAATATGTAACATCTGAGTTCAATGTGTTCCTGTTACTGGATTTTGTCTATATGTGTTTTGGGTTGTCTTTTCGTAAGTGTTCACAATTTTGTATTTTTTACCCAAAACATTGGAATATTAATTTAATAGAGTATACAACATCTATTTATGTTAAAATTAAACTTTTCAGACACCCTCCACCAAATCTGCCCCCACCCCCTCCTAGTGGACAGATGCCAATGGGATTCCCACAAGACAGAGATCCCCTGATGAGTTTAAGAGGTCCACCAGGGAATGCTGCTGGCAGCAATAGCCCCATGGACAGGCCTTCTCTAAACATGGAGGGATTCCCGAGGATTCCAAACTTTGGTCCACCACCAGGCAATATAAACCAGAATCAGGGACAGGAGAAGGATCAGTTCCTCAGCTTTACAAACTTCCCTCCCCCTCCACAACAGTTCCCAGGAAAAGATAGCCCATTACTTTTCCCACATAATCAAGGACTCAACTTTCCGAGGTTCCCTGGAAGTCAGCAAGGAAAAGACAATGGTCCTATGGAGGGACCGAACAAAAGTGGAGAGCCGTTCCCTAACAACTTATTTGGCTTTCCTCCAGCACCAGGAACAGAGAGGATGCCCAATCTACACCAGCCTCCTCCTACTAATCAGCCAGGTGTCCAGCCCACACCCAATATTCACCAACCGGGAACTCGGCCACCTAATCTACAACAGCCAGTGGCTCAACCTTCTCCCAGTTTACAGCAGACAGGAACACGGCCACCTAACCATCCAGCCACCCAGCCACCTCCTAACTTTAACATGCTGAACCCTAACTTCCTGACATCTGGGAGGTTTCCTGGTCCACGAGCTGCCCCACCCCCTACAGAGAAGATGATGAATGGAGATCTGACTGCCTTGTCTCATCTCACTATACAGGTAAGATTTAACCCTAACTTCCTGCCATCTGGGAGGTTTCCTGGTCCAAGAGCTGCCACACCCCCTACAGAGAAGATGATGAATGGCGATCTGACTGCTTTTACTCATCTCACTGTACAAGATTTCATTCTAACCCAAAACTTTGTTAAGAAGATGTAAAATAATTCAGTTATTGAATTAAAGTTGGAAGGCCAAAATAAACTAGATTTATACAAAGACCAAAACTGAAACGTATCAACAGGGTGCCAAAATTAAGCCCAATGTATGCCTAGGAGTAGAATATAATGATAATTTAGGCTGAAAATTTCAACTGATGTATCTCCACCACAACACCCTAACATTATACCAGCAGCAGGGTAATGTCTGTCACTTAAACTTTATGCATGCTTAATCTGTTTTATCCAGTATTTAAGAGAATTTTCATAAGAATCCCATTTTCAGAAGAGGTTGATTTCTCTTAAGAAGAAGTGAAATGTTAGTCTAATGATTCTTATATTATAGCCCCCAAAGAGTGTTGCAGATCTCTTTCCAACATCAGTCTAATGATTCTTATATTATAGCCCCCAAAGAGTGTTGCAGATCTCTTTCCAACATCAGTCTAATGATTCTTATATTATAGCCCCCAAAGAGTGTTGCAGATCTCTTTAATGATTCTTATATTATAGCCCCCAAAGAGTGTTGCAGATCTCTTTAATGATTCTTATATTATAGCCCCCAAAGAGTGTTGCAGATCTCTTTCATGTTAGTCTAATGATTCTTATATTATAGCCCCCAAAGAGTGTTGCAGATCTCTTTCATGTTAGTCTAATGATTCTTATATTATAGCCCCCAAAGAGTGTTGCAGATCTCTTTCCAACATCTCCCAATGTTAGTCTAATGATTCTTATATTATAGCCCCCAAAGAGTGTTGCAGATCTCTTTAATGATTCTTATATTATAGCCCCCAAAGAGTGTTGCAGATCTCTTTCATGTTAGTCTAATGATTCTTATATTATAGCCCCCAAAGAGTGTTGCAGATCTCTTTCATGTTAGTCTAATGATTCTTATATTATAGCCCCCAAAGAGTGTTGCAGATCTCTTTCATGTTAGTCTAATGATTCTTATATTATAGCCCCCAAAGAGTGTTGCAGATCTCTTTAATGATTCTTATATTATAGCCCCCAAAGAGTGTTGCAGATCTCTTTCCAACATCTCCAAGGATGGGTGCCAGCTTTCAAGGTCATGCTGAGGTAATAACATTGAATCTGTAAAAAGATATTATACAAACATATAAAAGCATTAGGCAAAAATAAATGATTCTCTGACTCTAAATCACTGCCACCCCCATCAAAAAAAGGCTGATCGTGCTGATGGTGCAATTTAATTGCAAAAGTTTCATTCTATAAGCCAAAAACATAAAAAAAGCAGATTTTTTTCCTTTAAGGGGCCATAACCCCTATAAGGAGTCATTTGACAACTTCCACTGAATGGAGACTTTTGTAGAACTCAATGAGCTGAAGATTGAAGCAAGCAATAGCTTTTCTCTGAGGTTACTGCCCTTTACAGGTCCAAAATAGTGTTTTTGCTGTATAGAATTAAAATTATTGTAGATATAGAAAAGCTGTTGCTTGGTTCTATTAAAATGTCAGCGCATTAAGCTCTACAAAAGTCTCCATTGGGTCAAAGATGTCAGATGAACCCCTTATAATAGGGATAATAGGTGATAGAAGATACCTTATAGCTTAAGGACCAGGTGAGCAATTCAGGCTTCTGAGAGCCTCTTGTTTAAAGATATTAATGAACATTTAAAATTTTCCTATTCATTCTATATATAGGAATTAGCTCCCTTTAATTTAGTACAGATAAATTCAACAATAATTAAATTGTTATTGTTTGTTCTTTAACCAGTCCTTATTTGATAAAAAATATTATGAAATATCATTTTTGTTTGCTTTAATAATCCCATAAAAAAATCATCAATTTTATACAAAATATCAATATGTGCAAAAAGATGCTCAGTTGATAATTAATAGCCTTGAGAACCCCTAAGGTACCTTAAAATTTGTTCAGTATTGACATCAGTTCAATTTACATAGTTCAAAATATCAAAATTAAAAAAGACAAATTGGTACATAAGTTTTATTCAGAGTTCCATTTTGACAGATACAAACATGTAATTATGAATAAAGGTTTCTCCTGATTCATCAGGAATACTGTGTTGTTTCAGATTAAATTGTTCAATTTACCCCACTCTTTTGGAGTATATATTATTTTTATAATGACTTGTTTTCTTTTTTAAAGGGAACACCGAAGCCAGAGAGTGGGACATCTCCTGCAAGAAGGTAATTAAATACTACTTTTGAATTGTACGATGAACAAGTAAATGTGTCAAACAGGCACTGTGTCTGCCTTTATGTTTATCAAACAGGTAGGTAATCTTTCATTTACAAAGCTCACCTTGCTACGCATTATTGTCACTAAGCAGAAGTTGACTTTAAATTAAAAAATTTTAAATGCTCATTCATGGAGAAAAAGAAGGTCACATCCAGCATATGAACTATGTATCTTGCTAAGCATCCCTAGATGCACCTACCACACCATTTTGGTCATTGTACTTGCCTTTTAGCTGGATTGGACTAACCATTCTTCTGTAAGTGATCATTCATGCAGAAAATAATGGTCAAAGCCAATTCTTTGTGCTGAACTTGAAAATGTACTTGATCATATCCAAAATTTTCTACTTTAATGCGGTGGCGGAAGACATTGGCAGTGTAGCAATCTTGTTTATTTGATAATTAACACTATTTTCAGAATAATTTGTTTTTGCTATTAAGGAGGCTTGCAGGTCTTAATATGCGAATCTTTTTTGCGCAGCGGTATCTACCCAATGTCTATAGCATCGTCACTGATTTCATTAAACAACACAACTTCTGTACACATTTGAAGAAATTCTATTGTTCAGTTCTTTCGTTATGCCATGTTTTACATTGAAATCCTCATTTTCTTTACATTTTGTGTGAAAAAATGCCAAATTTCAACAGTTTTTTAGCTCACCTGGACCGAAGGTCCAAGTGAGCTATTGCCATCACTTGGCATCCTTTGTCCGTCATCCGTCGTCTGTCGTCGTTAACATTTTTCAAACGTTAACTCCTCTTACACCATAAGACCAATGGCTTTTAAATTTGGCACAGTTGTTAAATAGCATAGGTAGTATAAAACTAGCGTGGGGATTTTTGATTCCTTGAAAAACATGGCCGCCATGGCTAAAAATAGAACATAGGGGTAAATTGCGTTTTTTTGCAAATAACTCAAAAACGGCTACAGATATTCAAATTCTGACATGGGTAAAAGTGATCAGCACCTCAAGATCTACCTACCCTGAAATTTTGAAGAAAATCCAACAACCCATGTAGGAGTTATTGCCCTTTTTGTGGATTTTTTGCAAATTTTGCACCTGTTTAGCTCAATATCTTGAAAACTATACTAGATATTTGAGAAATTTAAATTGCATGTTGTTAAGCACATCAAGATCTACAAAATATGTATAGGGTCAACGTTGTAGGACCTTTCCTTTTAGGAGTTATTGCCCTAAGAACGTCCAAATTGAGCATTTAAAAAGCATTTCCTCATAATATTGAAAACGTTAACTCCTCTGACACTTTAAGTCCAATTGGAACCAAACTTGGTATTGTTGTTTATTAACATTAGGTGTACAGAACTGATGTGGGGATTTTTGATTGGTTGTAAAACATGGCCACTATGGCTAAAAATTGAACATTAGGTTAAACAGCATTTCTTTGCTAATAACTCAAAAAGGGTGACAGATTTTTAGATTTTGATTGGGAACAAAAGTGATCAGCACCTGAAGATCTACCAGCTCTGAAATTTTGAAGAAAATCCAATGACCAATGTAGGAGTTATTGCCCTTTATGTGGATTTTTGGCAAAGGAGTAGAGCCACGAATGCCTCAAATCGGCCCGGTATTTTTACTAATTTTTCAACTACTTCAACTCTACGTAAATTTATCCAAAATGAGTTTAGGCATAACTGAACTACTCATATATGTAAGATTTAACAAAATATCTACATCACAGGTCTAGCCTTGGCATTTCAAACACGCCATAAATTATACAATTCTTACTTTTTCGCCTATTTTCACTGTTTTCTCATCGTATTTTGTCAAAAATAGTATTGGCCACATTCGTCGACCATCGTCTTTTTTTTATAATCATTTTATAACATAATAATACACATTTCTATCACAAAATAATTTTGGTCGACGGGTGTGGCCATTTTCGTTTCAACCGATTTATACATGAATATCAATGAAAAATGTCAAAAAACGAGATTTTGAACAAAAAAGACTGATTTTTAGCTCACTGTCCTCCTTGTTGATAAACAATTAAACCAAAAGATATTGCAATTTATAAAATATGAAGTCTAATGAACATCAAGGGAGCAACTACAAGGAGGTATATCAAAGTTGAATTTCTGGGCCGATTTGGGGCCTTCGTGGCTCTACTCCTTTTGCACCTGTTTAGCTCAATATCTTGACAACTTTACGAGATATTCGATAAATTTAAATTGCATATTGTTAAGCACATCAAGATCTACAAAATATGTAATAGGGTCAACGTTGTAGGACCTTTCCTTTGAGGAGTTATTGCCCTTAGAATGTCAAAATTGAGCTTTTAAAAAGCATTTCCTCATTACATTGAAAATGTTAACTCCTCTGACACTTAAAGTCAAATTGGAACCAAACTTTGTATTGTTGTTTATTAGCATTAGATGTATAGAACTAATGTGGGGATATTTGATTGGTTGTAAAACATGGCCGCTGTGGCTAAAAAATAGAACATTGGGTTAAACTGCATTTTTTTGTTAAATAACTCAAAAAGGGTGACAGATTTTTGAATTTTAATTGAGATAAAAGTGATCAGCACCTTAAGATCCACCATATTGTCAGATGACCCCATTATTAAACTTATGACCCTTTCAATGTCAAATAGATTTTGCCTAATAGCCTTTACTTCAGGCACATATGTCAGGTGAGCGATTTAGGCTCCTGGGAGCCTCTTGTTTATTTGCACGGTGACCCCCATTTTTTGTTGATTCAATTTGAAAAATGCATTAAAACACACATTCTTTGCAAATTTGAAGAAATTCTGTTGTTTAGATTTTTTTCTATGTCATTTTCAAGCTTTAAACTATCATTTTTCCTATATAATCTATATAAAATAGATGGGAAAAAGCCTATTTTGAGAACATTAATAGCGGTCTTAAATGAACAGTGACCCCCATTTTTTATTGCATATTTTTTATCTATACACAAAGGACTATAAATGTGCCAAATTACAGAAAAATCTATAATTTCAAAATAAAAATGACAACAAAGTTCCAGACAATAAAATTTGCTACACCTGACGCGCGTTTCGTCTATTCAAGACTCATCAGAGGCGCTCTACCAAAATATTGAAAATGCCAAACACTATATGAATATGAGGAGCATAGAACAATAAAACCAAAAAAAAAAAAAACTGGGGAACCAAATTATTACTAAGATAATCAACCTAACCCTAAATTTAGACCCTCGAGCCCCCTTAAAGTTCTTTCTTGGTATTAATCTAATTTGACTCTAACTTGTTTTGTCATAGCCCACACAATGTAGAGAAGGAACCAGTCAATGTACCTAGTAGACCTGCCATGCCCCAAGCTACACAAGGAGGGACCTATTCTCTCTTCAGCGGGACCACTTGGTCTGTTCCATTGTCTTCAGCTGATACCAAAAGTGAGTATTAAAACACAAGGAGGAACCAATTTTCTCATAGTGGGACCTCTTGGTCTGTTCCATTGTCTTCAGCTGATACCAAAAGTGAGTATTAAAACACATGGAGGAACCAATTTTCTCTATAGTGGGACCACTTAGTTTGTTCCAATGTCTTTAGCTAAGGAGGTACCAATTCTCTCTTTAGTGAAAAAACGCAAACAGGATGTTTCTTAATCCATAAGATAGTGTTTTATACCCCGCCACACGAAGTGGCAGGGTATTATGTTATACCCTCATTTTTTAGCTCACCTGGCCAAAGGCCATGTGAGCTTATGCCATCACTATGCGTCCGTCGTCGTCTGTCGTCGTCTGTCGTCCGTTAACAATTTCAAAAATCTTCTCCTCTGAAACCACTGAACCAATTTAACAGAAACTTGGCAGGAATGATATATGACATGTTGGCAACAAACTATCCTCATTTTGAAATGCTTTGATAAAAAACATGGCCGCCGTTGCTAAAAATAGACTAGGGGGGTCAGACTACTGTTTTTGGCTTATAAATCAAAAAGTATAAGAGATAGAGGAAATCTGAGGCCACGCTACTGATTCAGCATCAAAAGCTCTACAAAAGTCTCCATTTGGTCAAAGTTGTCAGATGACCCCTTATAGGGGTTACGGCCCCTTAAAGGTGTAAAATAGCATTTTTTCATGTTTTTGGCCTACAGAATGAAAACTATTGCAGATAGAGATTAGCTGTTGCTTGCTTAAATGTTTAGCTCATTTAGCTCTACGAAAGTCTCCATAGGGTCGAAGTTGTCAGATGACCCCTTATAGGGGTTACGGCCCCTTAAAGGTGAAAAATAGCCACTTTTCATGTTTTTGGCCTACAGAATGAAAACTATTGCAGATATAGATTAGCTGTTGCTTGCTTAAATGTTAAGCTCATTTAGCTCTACGAAAGTCTCCATAGGGTCGAAGTTGTCAGATGACCCCTTATAGGGGTTACGGCCCTTGAAAAATAGCGTTTTTTCATGTTTTTGTCCTACAGAATGGAAACTATTGCACATAGAGATTAGCTGTTGCTTGCTTAAATGTTCAGCTCATTTAGCTCTACAAAATTCTCCATAGGGTCCAAGTTGTCAGATGAACCCTTATAGGGGTTACGGTCCATGAAAAATAGCGATTTGATTTTTCATGTTTTTGGCCTACAGAATGAAAACTATTGCAGATAGAGATTAGCTGTTGCTTGCTTAAATGTTCAGCTCATTTAGCTGTACAAAATTCTCCATAGGGTCGAAGTTGTCAGATGACCCCTTATAGGGGTTACGGCCCCTGAAAAAAGCGATTTTTAATGTTTTTGGCCTACAGAATGAAAACTATTGCAGATAGAGATTAGTTGTTGCTTGCTTAAATGTTCAGCTCATATAGCTCTACAAAAGTCTCCATAGGGTCAAAGTTGTCAGATGACTCCTTATAGGGGTTATGGCCCCTTATAGGTGAAAAATGGTGTTTTTGGCCTATAGAATGAAAACTATTGCAGGTAGAGAAAAGCTGTTGCTTGCTTAAATGTTCAGCTCATTTAGCTCTACAAAAGTATAGGGTCAACATCAAGACCAGGTGAGCGATTCAGGCTCCTGGGAGCCTCTTGTTTTCGGTGTCTGTCCGTGTGTCTGTCCTTCCCCCGAAGGTTTCCGACCAATAACTTGAAAACACGTCAAAGGATTTGAATGATATTTTGCACAGCTGTTTAGTACAATAAAATACAGGTCAAGTTCGATTTCCAGCATGATCCAAAAAATAGTTTTCAAGATAGGCCACTTTGAAAAATCAAATTTCATGAAATTTTGAGTTTCCGACCAATAACTTGAACATGCGTCATGGGACTCAAATGATATTTTGTACAGCAATTGAGTACAATAAAATACAGGTCAAGTACAATTTCCAGCATGATCTGAAAAACAGTTTTTGAGATAGGCCACTTTGAAATCAAATTTTATGAACTTTTGATATTACAACGTGGCAGGGTATCATTTAATGTCCCATTACATGCCCTATTTTTTGTTGAATGTTAGTGGATGCAAGTATTTATAATATCACTTGAAACTTTTGATCACTAGCCAATTGCCTCAGTTGCTGTTCAAGTCCCATTTGTAATTTACGAAAAGGGACTTCACCGTTTGCATGTGATTAGGTTTTTCAGTTACCTGTCCAAGGTCAGTGGTTTCCACCACCATTAAAACTGACGGCCCTACATGGCCCAGGTATGTGAAAAGGGCGTTAAACACAAACAAATTATATCACTTATAATAAGAAACAGATGACTGAAACATGATCTTTACCAAGATAAACCAATCCAACTAACCAGAAGGGTGTCCTTGGTTAAAAAAAAACAATATGCAGGTGCTTTTTTAACAAATTATTATAACTACCATTACCCTTAAACTATTACAAAAAATATTATAAAAAGATATCAAAGTTTAAGCTTGTTAAATTGATAAGCATCTCAAGACCTATCTATTCTGTAAGCTTGGAAATAAGGTGAGGAATTCATGCTTACAGGAACCTCTAGTCATCAACCTTTTTTTATCTCTTTATATTGTTTATTTCAGGCATTGGTTCCTCTCCTTCTCTACAGAATCTAACAGTATCTGTAACACTCCTGATGTGTCAGTTCCTTCAGTAATTATTGTATTGTTTATTTCAGGCATTGGTTCCTCCCCCTTTTCTTCAGAATCTAACAGTATCCGTAACTCTCCTGATGTGTCAGACTCCTTTAGTGATTCTAAGATAGGAGGAGGTATGGATTTGGGCCTTACATTTGGGTCACAGGAAGATCATTGGAGAGAGCAAGTCATAGACCAGATGGTTAGCAATGGACAGAACTATTTCACAGGAAATATTCAGGTATATATCAAAACATCAGAATAAATGTCAGGTTCATATCTCCTCATTGATTGATTATCTGATTGCTGCTTAAATTGTTCATTTCGATTTCAGATTAGTATTTAATAATGAAAAGAATGGTCCTTGAGATCAATTGAGCCACTGAGACTTCAGTGAGATATATATCAAAACACAATATTGTTATAGTTGTTCAATATATATGTATAATGCTAGTTTCTGAGTTTTATCATAAAATAGTATAGCACAGTCTCAAAATGCAGAAGTTTAAGTATTTATTTTTGTCTTTGTGATAATAGTTATTTCTATACTAAAACATTTTTTTAAAATATTTCATTTGTATATATCAGACTTTTTGGTCAAGTGGTTGTTACAATTGCTTCAACCAAGCAGTTCTTTGTATGTTTTTACTCTATTTCCATCCTTTGTATATTTCAGTCTATTTGGTCGAGTGGATCTTCAGGGCCTTCACCATTGGAGAGACTCCTTGAGAAACAGAAACAGCGTCAGAACGATCCACATTGAAGATTGACAGAAGATCTTTGTTGGGTTAAAAGTTCATGTGATTCTTGTTTGATCACACATCCTCAAGTTGCTTATCAACAAAAACAACTATGAAAAAAATGGTTGCATAGCAACTATGATAAGAGAGCTTAAAAAGAAACATAGTCAAATAAATTATGTATAAGCCTAGAAAATAAAAAGGAAAAAAAACAGTAAAGCAGATCACCTAAGAAAGCCCTGCAGATAATCTGCAAGGGTAAATGCTGAAAGGCAGAATGCCAGCCATATATGTGTCAAACTGTTTTAATATTATATATATGTGATAAATATTGTATTTGACAAAATCTATAGTGCAGTGAATTTGTCTTTCATATTTATATCTCACAGTGTTCATCACCTATGCATGAAGTAATCAGAAACCAGAGTTATAGAGGAGAGAGAGAGAGATCATCTTCTGCTTATAATCCAAATTATATTTTATGTTTTGCAAAGTAGACTTTTATCCCTGTGGATGCTTTAGTTTGTGTGTATGTTCATCTTGTTCCATAAAACTGTTAGACTTGCTTCAACTGTTTTTTGCATATTTTTCATTTATTAAAATTGAAGATCACTGTTTAAGATTTGATTTCAACACTTTGTACCCATTCAGCCTTTATTTTGTTCAATTCCCCCATTATAAGCCATAAGTTTGTGTATCAGTAGTTAATTAAGTTTTAATAAACTGTTTTTTTAGTTACCTGTCCAACTTTTAAGCAGGGTGTTCTTATTGTGTTATGCTTTTGGTTAGGGTTTGTGAAGTAAATGTAAGAACATGCAATATTATCACAAGGTGCTCTTGTACAATAAACAGATAATATAATAATGTTAACATGTACATTGCCTAATATTCAAAAATAATTATTTTCTATTGACACATTAGACCTACAGATATGCAAGACAATGATCATGTGACCAGCCAATATATAATTTCATTTTGTTAAAATGGTTAATATAATTAAAAACATCTGCAAAAACTTTATCTGCTTGTTTAGAATTTGGTTTTGATCTAACATCATTAAAACAACGGCTTTTTAAGCAAATTATTGCTTCATTTTGATAAGATTATTTCCCATGTTGACAAGAATTATCATAAAATCTAGTAAAATAGTATATTTCTGCATTTTTGCAAAGGGAGAAAAATTTGTTTAAAAAAAACCCAATTTTGGTCACTTTTTGCAGACCTGTTTACCTCTACGATTTGGCCGTAGTTTCTACGATTTTTGCATTAAAATTACGGTCTACGGTTTCTCCGTGAAAAACTACGGTCACGGCAAGTTTTTTAAAAAAAATTCGTTTCGCTGAAAAATCGGTAAAATCAAGTTTCGTTTCACGTAAAAATCTTTAATTTTTAAACTTCCGGTTCACTATGTCTGCATCAAACGGAGCTTGATCCAATGAAAACTGTAATGAATTCAAGCGTCCACGTGAGACATTCTCCCAAGTTGTTTTTGTTTCAGTAAAATGCTGATTAAAATGCATGTAAAACTATTGCTCAGTATCTTAATGTGAATTTCAAAGCCCTAAACTCTTTTTGGTGATTTGGTACAAAAACTACTGGTAAATATGCAAAACTACTGGCAGTTGGACTAAAAACTACTGGGACACCAAAAATAGGGTAAACAGGTCTGTTTTTGGTGTACTTTTCTCTATATCTGAAAAATAGACTTGGAAGCATCCTCTTTTCTTTTAATTTAAAAAGGCAATATAATATCCTAGTATAATGTCAAAAAATTACAAAAAGAATAATGATAACACATAATTTTCTTCTCATATTGGTCATTTTCTTCAATATTTCAAAGGAAATCTACAAACCTTTGAAGGCATTTATTTAAAAAAAAACAAGTTAGAATTATTTCTTAAAGTTCTTAAGTAATATGATCAAAGTTAATGTCTAAGCCTATCTATGGACAAACTATAAAGAATTTTTCATGGAGCATGTTGTTTTTACAAGATTTGGAAAAGAATTCTCTGTACAAGAATAAATAAAACATGACCAATATTTGATAGGTTCTGGTGTAAAAATGCTTTTACATTTATTTTGTTTGATCTGAGTAGAAACGTTGCTTATGTATTTTATGTGTTAAATGAAACTTGTGGGAATTTTTTTTTAGACAGTGAATGGGTTGTCTGAATTGTATATTATTATCGATTATATATATATAAAATATCAACATGTACTCTACCAAAACTCTTTTCTGTTTTTAATATTAAGTCAGTCAATATCTTTTTAGGAAGGCTAAAATGAATTAGATGCAGCAAAATAATTATAATTGCATTACTTGTCTAACTAAATCTATAAAAATTGTAGACGGCTAAAATATGTTTAAAGAAAGTTTCACAGAATTTGTATTTCGTCTTTAAATGTCATGGGTTTTTTTAGTGTACACTTAAAGTTAACAATTCTTAAAGACATATACGGAGAAAATGTGACCTGTACATGGATATGATTCGTGATCTATTATTCATTGTTATGTTTTAAAGTCATGAACATATTAGTTGTGATACAAAAGATACAGAAAGTGCTAAATAATTTTTTTGGATATATAATTTTAGAAATGACCACTTTAATGATATATAAAAAATGATTTTCCTTATCTTTACATTCAATCAAAATGATTTCAAGACATGTATAATTACAGTTGTATTTAAGAGTCTTGCTATATGAGGATTTATTGGTATATCATCTTTGTATCTTGTTGGGTTCTGTACAACTGTTTACTAAACATATTTATTATCTTAAGTAGATTTTGTTTTGATACTGTAACTAAAAATAACTTCATATTAATAAATGAGTGAAATGAATTCAGGATTGAATTGTTATCATAAATGGATGATTTAACAAAAGACTATTTAATTTCAACATTTCTCGCAAGACTTACTTGAATAACCTAATATTTATATATACAGTAAAATCAATTGGTCAGGAAGCTATGTTTGAACAGTCTGTACAGTGTTTGACACTGTATGTTGATGATATACCAAACATCTTAAACCTCTGTCATGTTGTTAATTGTATACATCAAGCTCAATGTACAGATGTCTTTTCCATAAAAGGAAAGAAATAAAATGTTCTGTGATAAATTGTGTGTTTTTATGTTGCCTACAACATGTTGAAAAGTTATATATAGGAGTCACTTTGACACTATCCGTTGTCTGTTGACATCCTGTGTCCTGTTTTGTCCTGTGGCATCACAAAAATTTCCTTCTCAGTTTCCAGGCAACTACTTGTTATAGCCTCTTTGTATTAAGCATGTACTTTCCACCTATAGTACTTTATGGTCTAAAGCAATTTTATGCCCGTTATTCATTTACTTCCTGTTTACCGAATATTTTTACACACAGCACCATAAGTCTTCCATGGAAGACTGCCATTCTAGTTCTACAATACTAGCTTCAGATAGTTAATCCTTTCTAAGGGTATATGTGGTTTCTTCAGACCATTCTGGACTAGTTAACTGATGGTACTACTTTATGGCATCTTTATCATTGTCCAACCAGTGCTACAGTGCTTGAATATCCAGTCTTATCATAACATTCATACTCATAAATCTGCCACCGATCTGTCTGATCCTCTCAGTCAATCGTTCTACCAAATCCTTTACACATCAGTTTGTCAAATTTATTGAACAGATTCAACTCAGAGAGAACAATTATCGAATTGCAGTGTCACACACCCAGTAGATATCAAATCAACATTGAAGAAGCAAAGGTGTACCAAAGGGGTAATCAAATATCATTATATCGAAAAGACAAAGACAAAAGCGGTAGACATAAAAAAACACATAACAATGCAAACAACAACAAAACAAAAAAATAAAAAGGCACATAACAACAAAATCGCTTTCGGCAACGTAAATTCAAGTCGAATAAAGGTAACAACAAAATAACCGAACTGGGATGATCAATCTCATATATCAAGAACAAAAGACATACCAGAGAAATTGGAGATTGCAATGATCCTGACTTGGTACAGGCATTTCAAAAGAAATTGTGGGTTAAACCAGGGTTTATGACGCCAACCCTCCCTTTTCTATTGCGATCTAAGGGTATAGTAACACATAATACAACATAAATGTGAGACACAATAGTAATAAAGAGGTGATCATCTCAGTACAACAACTTGGCACAAACTAATTGAAACAATCACGAATCATTTCATCTGACATAATTTTTGAATTTAGCTACTAGTGGCTGACATCGAAAAACTTTTTAAGAGACCGAAATAAGAGTGAACTCAGGTGCTCCAGAAGAGTAAGAAGTTCCTGCTTGCTATAGCACGCCCGTCATATTGCAAAAGATCGATTTAGTGTTGGTCAAAATTACAAATACCAAAACGCGGGTATAAACGGTTAATTTGGATATGCTATAATCGATATTTCAAGGAGTAACCTCTCATCAGTAGCATTTGAATCAAAACATTGGAAGGTCAAATTCCAAAACTGTTGAAAACGAAAAGTACTCAAAACCAAAACGTTCGAACAAGGAAGCCAAATCCAGCACCGAGGATATCGACCATGCGCATTACAAGGAAAGAAACCTGGTGTTTTAAACAATTTTGAATTTAAAAAGCGGAAATTTCAGCAACAAATATATTAGAAATTTTATGGTAATCGTGTCAGACAAGTCTGACGACTAGGCTTGTGATTACCCTCGGGGACCTCCGGTCCACCAGCAGCGGTTATCGCCTAGTGGTTTCAAAATTACAAATACCAAAACGCGGGTATATAAACGGTTAATTTTGATATGCTATATATCGATATTTCAAGGAGTAACCTCTCATCAGTAGCATTTGAATCAAAACATTGGAAGGCCAAATTCCAAAACTGTTGAAAACGAAAATTACTCAAAACCAAAACGTTCGAACAAGGAAGCCAAATCTGACGACTAGGCTTGTGATTACCCTCGGGGACCTCAAATCCGGAAAGGATGACATTACAAAACTCATATGTCAAACCAACATCCGTGCTCATTCGAGAGATAGAAATCCCGTATTTGTCTACAACATTTCTTGGGTGATGACAGCAACCTTCTCCGTGTATTAACATTTTGCTTGTCAGCCGTGTAGCTCCATCAAGGAAGTCATTATACTCCCCACATGCTTTAGAATAACGAATTAATTGTGATACGTAAACTCAATATGTTGGAGTGGACGGAATGTTGCTATACAGAAATTTGAAAGTTGAAGTCATAACGTTTGTCATAGTGCTTTGTACAAAGCCTTTCTAGTGTGTCATTTCGAGAAATAAATCTAAATATGAAGCGGACCTCCTTGAATCTGTAGTGTCTATTTCTAAACGTTAGAAAAAAGGCACATTCATTTCTAGAAGCTATAATAGCAGATCTGAACAAACATACAAAAATGTAGATTACATACAGTGAATCTAAACATAATGAAAGACCATTTTTAGAAGCTATAAAAGCAGATCTAAACAAACCTTAAAAAATCTAAAGATTACATCCAATGAATCTAGATAATTAAAATGCAAGTTAATTTTTAGAAGCTATGATAGCAGATCTGAACAAACCTACAAAAATATAAATATTACATTCAATGAGTCTTAATAATTATAATGAGAGTTCAATTCTATAAGCTATAGTAGCAGATCTAAACAAACCTACAAAAATCTAAAGATTACATTCAATAAATCTAAATATAATGTAAGAATTTCTAAAAGCTTTAATAGCAGATCTGAACAGACATACAAAAATCTAGATTACATACAGTAAATTTAAATATAATGAAAGATAAAAAGTGCATAGTGATATTTTTCATAAACTATTAAATTTTTATTTACTGCAAAGTAACTAAGTCAAAGTGACGGAGAACATTCCTCTGTATAAAAGGTATTCGGACAATAACACAAAACCTTGTAACATGTCAGGTAAAAAAACATATCTAGAAATTATTTATTTTGAAATAATTCAGTCCAACGGTCAAACTCACAGACGGTTGAAAAAGTGCAAGAAACTCAAAAGAGTTAATGTCTAAATGAAAAAGTATTATAATAAAACAAATATAGCCGTTCACATTTCGATCAATACATGTTTTATCGTCTCATAAAAACAAAACATCGACCGCGGACTTCATCCTCAGTCGATATATGTTCTTTAATTGATAAAAAAAAGGTATCGACCTCAACAAAAGTCAAAATTTATAGTGTTTCAAGTCAAATTCCACATCACTGCGGTTGATGAACAGTTATTCTAGATTTACTCAAGAATAAAGATTAATGTTTTCAAAAGAAATTAAGATATAATAAACTTATTTTTATACATTTCATCTCATATTGAACAAAGTATCGCAATACTAATTCCAGGTGTTTATTAATTATCGAGTGTTATTTGTTTACCTCCCTTTCGCCGCATTCCAAACGTAAAGGTTTGTATATTTTAATTTATAATCATTTAAACTAAACCCTCTAGTTCATGTTGTTGAAAATAAAGAAGAAATCATCAACAAAACTTAAATTTTTGGACACATGCAATTTGACTTTAAAGAGCAAACAATGCAAATGTAATTTCTCTATGTTAATTGAATTACAATATTTCATATAGTATTTTCAACAAAACTTAATCATATAGCACGAATTATTTAACTATTACTATACAAATTCATGCTTAATCACCAGCCTCAAATAGTAATATTTATTCTCACAAGAAACTAGGAAATAGAACGTCAAAATAAACATTAATAAAAGATAATTTTATCTTACAAATTGATTACATCTGTTTCGATAATCATACAAGAGGCGATAAAAGTTAAAAAAAAAACACAATTCAAGTGAACAAAGTTAGAGTTCATATCAATTCAATATAAAACATCTTTTACCCAACTGCACACAAATCATTATTGTGAACACAATTGTTGATACATTTCTTTTATTTTTGTTTCTGAAAATGCACAATACTGGGGGCTCACTAAATACACACAGAAAAAAAGATTATCATCGTAAACATAAAAGATATCCATAAAAAAGCAGGATTTTGGGAACCGGGTAATTTTACAGGCAATAAGGGTTAGGGTTACAGGCAATTAGGGTTAGGGTTAGAGGCAATTAGGGTTAGGGTTACAGGAATTAGGGTTAGATTTACAGGCAATTAGGGTTAGGGTTACAGGCAAAGGTAATTTTACAGGCAATAAGGGTTAGGGTTACAGGCAATTAGGGTTAGGGTTAGAGGCAATTAGGGTTAGGGTTACAGGAATTAGGGTTAGATTTACAGGCAATTAGGGTTAGGGTTACAGGCAAAGGTAATTTTACAGGCAATAAGGGTTAGGGTTACAGGCAATTAGGGTTAGGGTTAGAGGCAATTAGGGTTAGGGTTACAGGAATTAGGGTTAGATTTACAGGCAATTAGGGTTAGGGTTACAGGCAAAGGTAATTTTACAGGCAATAAGGGTTAGGGTTACAGGCAATTAGGGTTAGGGTTAGAGGCAATTAGGGTTAGGGTTACAGGAATTAGGGTTAGATTTACAGGCAATTAGGGTTAGGGTTACAGGCAAAGGTAATTTTACAGGCAATAAGGGTTAGGGTTACAGGCAATTAGGGTTAGGGTTAGAGGCAATTAGGGTTAGGGTTACAGGAATTAGGGTTAGATTTACAGGCAATTAGGGTTAGGGTTACAGGCAAAGGTAATTTTACAGGCAATAAGGGTTAGGGTTACAGGCAATTAGGGTTAGGGTTAGAGGCAATTAGGGTTAGGGTTACAGGAATTAGGGTTAGATTTACAGGCAATTAGGGTTAGGGTTACAGGCAAAGGTAATTTTACAGGCAATAAGGGTTAGGGTTACAGGCAATTAGGGTTAGGGTTAGAGGCAATTAGGGTTAGGGTTACAGGAATTAGGGTTAGATTTACAGGCAATTAGGGTTAGGGTTACAGGCAAAGGTAATTTTACAGGCAATAAGGGTTAGGGTTACAGGCAATTAGGGTTAGGGTTAGAGGCAATTAGGGTTAGGGTTACAGGAATTAGGGTTAGATTTACAGGCAATTAGGGTTAGGGTTACAGGCAAAGGTAATTTTACAGGCAATAAGGGTTAGGGTTACAGGCAATTAGGGTTAGGGTTAGAGGCAATTAGGGTTAGGGTTACAGGAATTAGGGTTAGATTTACAGGCAATTAGGGTTAGGGTTACAGGCAAAGGTAATTTTACAGGCAATAAGGGTTAGGGTTACAGGCAATTAGGGTTAGGGTTACAGGCAATTAGGGTTAGGGTTACAGGAATTAGGGTTAGATTTACAGGCAATTAGGGTTAGGGTTACAGGCAAAGGTAATTTTACAGGCAATAAGGGTTAGGGTTACAGGCAATTAGGGTTAGGGTTAGAGGCAATTAGGGTTAGGGTTACAGGAATTAGGGTTAGATTTACAGGCAATTAGGGTTAGGGTTACAGGCAAAGGTAATTTTACAGGCAATAAGGGTTAGGGTTACAGGCAATTAGGGTTAGGGTTAGAGGCAATTAGGGTTAGGGTTACAGGAATTAGGGTTAGATTTACAGGCAATTAGGGTTAGGGTTACAGGCAAAGGTAATTTTACAGGCAATAAGGGTTAGGGTTACAGGCAATTAGGGTTAGGGTTAGAGGCAATTAGGGTTAGGGTTACAGGAATTAGGGTTAGATTTACAGGCAATTAGGGTTAGGGTTACAGGCAAAGGCAATTTTACAGGCAATAAGGGTTAGGGTTACAGGCAATTAGGGTTAGGGTTACAGGCAATTAGGGTTAGGGTTACAGGCAATTAGGGTAAGGGTTAGAGGCAATTAGGGTTACGGTTACAGGAATTAGGGTTAGATTTACAGGCAATTAGGGTTAGGGTTACAGGCAAAGGCAATTTTACAGGCAATAAGGGTTAGGGTTACAGGCAATTAGGGTTAGGGTTACAGGCAATTAGGGTTAGGGTTAGAGGCAATTAGGGTTAGGGTTACAGGAATTAGGGTTAGATTTACAGGCAATTAGGGTTAGGGTTACAGGCAAAGGTAATTTTACAGGCAATAAGGGTTAGGGTTACAGGCAATTAGGGTTAGGGTTAGAGGCAATTAGGGTTAGGGTTACAGGAATTAGGGTTAGATTTACAGGCAATTAGGGTTAGGGTTACAGGCAAAGGTAATTTTACAGGCAATAAGGGTTAGGGTTACAGGCAATTAGGGTTAGGGTTAGAGGCAATTAGGGTTAGGGTTACAGGAATTAGGGTTAGATTTACAGGCAATTAGGGTTAGGGTTACAGGCAAAGGTAATTTTACAGGCAATAAGGGTTAGGGTTACAGGCAATTAGGGTTAGGGTTAGAGGCAATTAGGGTTAGGGTTACAGGAATTAGGGTTAGATTTACAGGCAATTAGGGTTAGGGTTACAGGCAAAGGCAATTTTACAGGCAATAAGGGTTAGGGTTACAGGCAATTAGGGTTAGGGTTACAGGCAATTAGGGTTAGGGTTACAGGCAATTAGGGTAAGGGTTAGAGGCAATTAGGGTTACGGTTACAGGAATTAGGGTTAGATTTACAGGCAATTAGGGTTAGGGTTACAGGCAAAGGCAATTTTACAGGCAATAAGGGTTAGGGTTACAGGCAATTAGGGTTAGGGTTACAGGCAATTAGGGTTAGGGTTAGAGGCAATTAGGGTTAGGGTTACAGGAATTAGGGTTAGATTTACAGGCAATTAGGGTTAGGGTTACAGGCAAAGGTAATTTTACAGGCAATAAGGGTTAGGGTTACAGGCAATTAGGGTTAGGGTTAGAGGCAATTAGGGTTAGGGTTACAGGAATTAGGGTTAGATTTAAAGGCAATTAGGGTTAGGGTTACAGGCAAAGGTAATTTTACAGGCAATAAGGGTTAGGGTTACAGGCAATTAGGGTTAGGGTTAGAGGCAATTAGGGTTAGGGTTACAGGAATTAGGGTTAGATTTACAGGCAATTAGGGTTAGGGTTACAGGCAAAGGTAATTTTACAGGCAATAAGGGTTAGGGTTACAGGCAATTAGGGTTAGGGTTAGAGGCAATTAGGGTTAGGGTTACAGGAATTAGGGTTAGATTTACAGGCAATTAGGGTTAGGGTTACAGGCAAAGGCAATTTTACAGGCAATAAGGGTTAGGGTTACAGGCAATTAGGGTTAGGGTTACAGGCAATTAGGGTTAGGGTTACAGGCAATTAGGGTAAGGGTTAGAGGCAATTAGGGTTACGGTTACAGGAATTAGGGTTAGATTTACAGGCAATTAGGGTTAGGGTTACAGGCAAAGGCAATTTTACAGGCAATAAGGGTTAGGGTTACAGGCAATTAGGGTTAGGGTTACAGGCAATTAGGGTTAGGGTTAGAGGCAATTAGGGTTAGGGTTACAGGAATTAGGGTTAGATTTACAGGCAATTAGGGTTAGGGTTACAGGCAAAGGTAATTTTACAGGCAATAAGGGTTAGGGTTACAGGCAATTAGGGTTAGGGTTAGAGGCAATTAGGGTTAGGGTTACAGGAATTAGGGTTAGATTTACAGGCAATTAGGGTTAGGGTTACAGGCAAAGGTAATTTTACAGGCAATAAGGGTTAGGGTTACAGGCAATTAGGGTTATTGTTAGAGGCAATTAGGGTTAGGGTTACAGGAATTAGGGTTAGATTTACAGGCAATTAGGGTTAGGGTTACAGGCAAAGGTAATTTTACAGGCAATAAGGGTTAGGGTTACAGGCAATTAGGGTTAGGGTTAGAGGCAATTAGGGTTAGGGTTACAGGCAATTAGGGTTAGGGTTACAGGCAATTAGGGTTAGGGTTACAGGAATTATGGTTAGATTTACAGGCAATTAGGGTTAGGGTTACAGGCAATTAGGGTAAGGGTTAGAGGCAATTAGGGTTACGGTTACAGGAATTAGGGTTAGATTTACAGGCAATTAGGGTTAGGGTTACAGGCAAAGGCAATTTTACAGGCAATAAGGGTTAGGGTTACAGGCAATTAGGGTTAGGGTTACAGGCAATTAGGGTTAGGGTTAGAGGCAATTAGGGTTAGGGTTACAGGAATTAGGGTTAGATTTACAGGCAATTAGGGTTAGGGTTACAGGCAAAGGTAATTTTACAGGCAATAAGGGTTAGGGTTACAGGCAATTAGGGTTAGGGTTAGAGGCAATTAGGGTTAGGGTTACAGGAATTAGGGTTAGATTTACAGGCAATTAGGGTTAGGGTTACAGGCAAAGGTAATTTTACAGGCAATAAGGGTTAGGGTTACAGGCAATTAGGGTTAGGGTTAGAGGCAATTAGGGTTAGGGTTACAGGAATTAGGGTTAGATTTACAGGCAATTAGGGTTAGGGTTACAGGCAAAGGTAATTTTACAGGCAATAAGGGTTAGGGTTACAGGCAATTAGGGTTAGGGTTAGAGGCAATTAGGGTTAGGGTTACAGGAATTAGGGTTAGATTTACAGGCAATTAGGGTTAGGGTTACAGGCAAAGGTAATTTTACAGGCAATAAGGGTTAGGGTTACAGGCAATTAGGGTTAGGGTTAGAGGCAATTAGGGTTAGGGTTACAGGAATTAGGGTTAGATTTACAGGCAATTAGGGTTAGGGTTACAGGCAAAGGCAATTTTACAGGCAATAAGGGTTAGGGTTACAGGCAATTAGGGTTAGGGTTAGAGGCAATTAGGGTTAGGGTTACAGGAATTAGGGTTAGATTTACAGGCAATTAGGGTTAGGGTTACAGGCAAAGGTAATTTTACAGGCAATAAGGGTTAGGGTTACAGGCAATTAGGGTTAGGGTTAGAGGCAATTAGGGTTAGGGTTACAGGAATTAGGGTTAGATTTACAGGCAATTAGGGTTAGGGTTACAGGCAAAGGTAATTTTACAGGCAATAAGGGTTAGGGTTACAGGCAATTAGGGTTAGGGTTAGAGGCAATTAGGGTTAGGGTTACAGGAATTAGGGTTAGATTTACAGGCAATTAGGGTTAGGGTTACAGGCAAAGGTAATTTTACAGGCAATAAGGGTTAGGGTTACAGGCAATTAGGGTTAGGGTTAGAGGCAATTAGGGTTAGGGTTACAGGAATTAGGGTTAGATTTACAGGCAATTAGGGTTAGGGTTACAGGCAAAGGTAATTTTACAGGCAATAAGGGTTAGGGTTACAGGCAATTAGGGTTAGGGTTACAGGCAATTAGGGTTAGGGTTACAGGAATTAGGGTTAGATTTACAGGCAATTAGGGTTAGGGTTACAGGCAAAGGTAATTTTACAGGCAATAAGGGTTAGGGTTACAGGCAATTAGGGTTAGGGTTAGAGGCAATTAGGGTTAGGGTTACAGGAATTAGGGTTAGATTTACAGGCAATTAGGGTTAGGGTTACAGGCAAAGGTAATTTTACAGGCAATAAGGGTTAGGGTTACAGGCAATTAGGGTTAGGGTTAGAGGCAATTAGGGTTAGGGTTACAGGAATTAGGGTTAGATTTACAGGCAATTAGGGTTAGGGTTACAGGCAAAGGTAATTTTACAGGCAATAAGGGTTAGGGTTACAGGCAATTAGGGTTAGGGTTAGAGGCAATTAGGGTTAGGGTTACAGGAATTAGGGTTAGATTTACAGGCAATTAGGGTTAGGGTTACAGGCAAAGGCAATTTTACAGGCAATAAGGGTTAGGGTTACAGGCAATTAGGGTTAGGGTTACAGGCAATTAGGGTTAGGGTTACAGGCAATTAGGGTAAGGGTTAGAGGCAATTAGGGTTACGGTTACAGGAATTAGGGTTAGATTTACAGGCAATTAGGGTTAGGGTTACAGGCAAAGGCAATTTTACAGGCAATAAGGGTTAGGGTTACAGGCAATTAGGGTTAGGGTTACAGGCAATTAGGGTTAGGGTTAGAGGCAATTAGGGTTAGGGTTACAGGAATTAGGGTTAGATTTACAGGCAATTAGGGTTAGGGTTACAGGCAAAGGTAATTTTACAGGCAATAAGGGTTAGGGTTACAGGCAATTAGGGTTAGGGTTAGAGGCAATTAGGGTTAGGGTTACAGGAATTAGGGTTAGATTTACAGGCAATTAGGGTTAGGGTTACAGGCAAAGGTAATTTTACAGGCAATAAGGGTTAGGGTTACAGGCAATTAGGGTTAGGGTTAGAGGCAATTAGGGTTAGGGTTACAGGAATTAGGGTTAGATTTACAGGCAATTAGGGTTAGGGTTACAGGCAAAGGTAATTTTACAGGCAATAAGGGTTAGGGTTACAGGCAATTAGGGTTAGGGTTAGAGGCAATTAGGGTTAGGGTTACAGGAATTAGGGTTAGATTTACAGGCAATTAGGGTTAGGGTTACAGGCAAAGGCAATTTTACAGGCAATAAGGGTTAGGGTTACAGGCAATTAGGGTTAGGGTTACAGGCAATTAGGGTTAGGGTTACAGGCAATTAGGGTAAGGGTTAGAGGCAATTAGGGTTACGGTTACAGGAATTAGGGTTAGATTTACAGGCAATTAGGGTTAGGGTTACAGGCAAAGGCAATTTTACAGGCAATAAGGGTTAGGGTTACAGGCAATTAGGGTTAGGGTTACAGGCAATTAGGGTTAGGGTTAGAGGCAATTAGGGTTAGGGTTACAGGAATTAGGGTTAGATTTACAGGCAATTAGGGTTAGGGTTACAGGCAAAGGTAATTTTACAGGCAATAAGGGTTAGGGTTACAGGCAATTAGGGTTAGGGTTAGAGGCAATTAGGGTTAGGGTTACAGGAATTAGGGTTAGATTTAAAGGCAATTAGGGTTAGGGTTACAGGCAAAGGTAATTTTACAGGCAATAAGGGTTAGGGTTACAGGCAATTAGGGTTAGGGTTAGAGGCAATTAGGGTTAGGGTTACAGGAATTAGGGTTAGATTTACAGGCAATTAGGGTTAGGGTTACAGGCAAAGGTAATTTTACAGGCAATAAGGGTTAGGGTTACAGGCAATTAGGGTTAGGGTTAGAGGCAATTAGGGTTAGGGTTACAGGAATTAGGGTTAGATTTACAGGCAATTAGGGTTAGGGTTACAGGCAAAGGCAATTTTACAGGCAATAAGGGTTAGGGTTACAGGCAATTAGGGTTAGGGTTACAGGCAATTAGGGTTAGGGTTACAGGCAATTAGGGTAAGGGTTAGAGGCAATTAGGGTTACGGTTACAGGAATTAGGGTTAGATTTACAGGCAATTAGGGTTAGGGTTACAGGCAAAGGCAATTTTACAGGCAATAAGGGTTAGGGTTACAGGCAATTAGGGTTAGGGTTACAGGCAATTAGGGTTAGGGTTAGAGGCAATTAGGGTTAGGGTTACAGGAATTAGGGTTAGATTTACAGGCAATTAGGGTTAGGGTTACAGGCAAAGGTAATTTTACAGGCAATAAGGGTTAGGGTTACAGGCAATTAGGGTTAGGGTTAGAGGCAATTAGGGTTAGGGTTACAGGAATTAGGGTTAGATTTACAGGCAATTAGGGTTAGGGTTACAGGCAAAGGTAATTTTACAGGCAATAAGGGTTAGGGTTACAGGCAATTAGGGTTATTGTTAGAGGCAATTAGGGTTAGGGTTACAGGAATTAGGGTTATATTTACAGGCAATTAGGGTTAGGGTTACAGGCAAAGGTAATTTTACAGGCAATAAGGGTTAGGGTTACAGGCAATTAGGGTTAGGGTTAGAGGCAATTAGGGTTAGGGTTACAGGCAATTAGGGTTAGGGTTACAGGCAATTAGGGTTAGGGTTACAGGAATTATGGTTAGATTTACAGGCAATTAGGGTTAGGGTTACAGGCAATTAGGGTAAGGGTTAGAGGCAATTAGGGTTACGGTTACAGGAATTAGGGTTAGATTTACAGGCAATTAGGGTTAGGGTTACAGGCAAAGGCAATTTTACAGGCAATAAGGGTTAGGGTTACAGGCAATTAGGGTTAGGGTTACAGGCAATTAGGGTTAGGGTTAGAGGCAATTAGGGTTAGGGTTACAGGAATTAGGGTTAGATTTACAGGCAATTAGGGTTAGGGTTACAGGCAAAGGTAATTTTACAGGCAATAAGGGTTAGGGTTACAGGCAATTAGGGTTAGGGTTAGAGGCAATTAGGGTTAGGGTTACAGGAATTAGGGTTAGATTTACAGGCAATTAGGGTTAGGGTTACAGGCAAAGGTAATTTTACAGGCAATAAGGGTTAGGGTTACAGGCAATTAGGGTTAGGGTTAGAGGCAATTAGGGTTAGGGTTACAGGAATTAGGGTTAGATTTACAGGCAATTAGGGTTAGGGTTACAGGCAAAGGTAATTTTACAGGCAATAAGGGTTAGGGTTATAGGCAATTAGGGTTAGGGTTAGAGGCAATTAGGGTTAGGGTTACAGGAATTAGGGTTAGATTTACAGGCAATTAGGGTTAGGGTTACAGGCAAAGGTAATTTTACAGGCAATAAGGGTTAGGGTTACAGGCAATTAGGGTTAGGGTTAGAGGCAATTAGGGTTAGGGTTACAGGAATTAGGGTTAGATTTACAGGTAATTAGGGTTAGGGTTACAGGCAAAGGCAATTTTACAGGCAATAAGGGTTAGGGTTACAGGCAATTAGGGTTAGGGTTACAGGCAATTAGGGTTAGGGTTAGAGGCAATTAGGGTTAGGGTTACAGGAATTAGGGTTAGGGTTACAGGCAAAGGTAATTTTACAGGCAATAAGGGTTAGGGTTACAGGCAATTAGGGTTAGGGTTAGAGGCAATTAGGGTTAGGGTTACAGGAATTAGGGTTAGATTTACAGGCAATTAGGGTTAGGGTTACAGGCAAAGGTAATTTTACAGGCAATAAGGGTTAGGGTTACAGGCAATTAGGGTTAGGGTTAGAGGCAATTAGGGTTAGGGTTACAGGAATTAGGGTTAGATTTACAGGCAATTAGGGTTAGGGTTACAGGCAAAGGTAATTTTACAGGCAATAAGGGTTAGGGTTACAGGCAATTAGGGTTAGGGTTAGAGGCAATTAGGGTTAGGGTTACAGGAATTAGGGTTAGATTTACAGGCAATTAGGGTTAGGGTTACAGGCAAAGGCAATTTTACAGGCAATAAGGGTTAGGGTTACAGGCAATTAGGGTTAGGGTTACAGGCAATTAGGGTTAGGGTTACAGGCAATTAGGGTAAGGGTTAGAGGCAATTAGGGTTACGGTTACAGGAATTAGGGTTAGATTTACAGGCAATTAGGGTTAGGGTTACAGGCAAAGGCAATTTTACAGGCAATAAGGGTTAGGGTTACAGGCAATTAGGGTTAGGGTTACAGGCAATTAGGGTTAGGGTTAGAGGCAATTAGGGTTAGGGTTACAGGAATTAGGGTTAGATTTACAGGCAATTAGGGTTAGGGTTACAGGCAAAGGTAATTTTACAGGCAATAAGGGTTAGGGTTACAGGCAATTAGGGTTAGGGTTAGAGGCAATTAGGGTTAGGGTTACAGGAATTAGGGTTAGATTTACAGGCAATTAGGGTTAGGGTTACAGGCAAAGGTAATTTTACAGGCAATAAGGGTTAGGGTTACAGGCAATTAGGGTTAGGGTTAGAGGCAATTAGGGTTAGGGTTACAGGAATTAGGGTTAGATTTACAGGCAATTAGGGTTAGGGTTACAGGCAAAGGTAATTTTACAGGCAATAAGGGTTAGGGTTACAGGCAATTAGGGTTAGGGTTAGAGGCAATTAGGGTTAGGGTTACAGGAATTAGGGTTAGATTTACAGGCAATTAGGGTTAGGGTTACAGGCAAAGGTAATTTTACAGGCAATAAGGGTTAGGGTTACAGGCAATTAGGGTTAGGGTTAGAGGCAATTAGGGTTAGGGTTACAGGAATTAGGGTTAGATTTACAGGCAATTAGGGTTAGGGTTACAGGCAAAGGTAATTTTACAGGCAATAAGGGTTAGGGTTACAGGCAATTAGGGTTAGGGTTAGAGGCAATTAGGGTTAGGGTTACAGGAATTAGGGTTAGATTTACAGGCAATTAGGGTTAGGGTTACAGGCAAAGGCAATTTTACAGGCAATAAGGGTTAGGGTTACAGGCAATTAGGGTTAGGGTTACAGGCAATTAGGGTTAGGGTTACAGGCAATTAGGGTAAGGGTTAGAGGCAATTAGGGTTACGGTTACAGGAATTAGGGTTAGATTTACAGGCAATTAGGGTTAGGGTTACAGGCAAAGGCAATTTTACAGGCAATAAGGGTTAGGGTTACAGGCAATTAGGGTTAGGGTTACAGGCAATTAGGGTTAGGGTTAGAGGCAATTAGGGTTAGGGTTACAGGAATTAGGGTTAGATTTACAGGCAATTAGGGTTAGGGTTACAGGCAAAGGTAATTTTACAGGCAATAAGGGTTAGGGTTACAGGCAATTAGGGTTAGGGTTAGAGGCAATTAGGGTTAGGGTTACAGGAATTAGGGTTAGATTTACAGGCAATTAGGGTTAGGGTTACAGGCAAAGGTAATTTTACAGGCAATAAGGGTTAGGGTTACAGGCAATTAGGGTTAGGGTTAGAGGCAATTAGGGTTAGGGTTACAGGAATTAGGGTTAGATTTACAGGCAATTAGGGTTAGGGTTACAGGCAAAGGTAATTTTACAGGCAATAAGGGTTAGGGTTACAGGCAATTAGGGTTAGGGTTAGAGGCAATTAGGGTTAGGGTTACAGGAATTAGGGTTAGATTTACAGGCAATTAGGGTTAGGGTTACAGGCAAAGGCAATTTTACAGGCAATAAGGGTTAGGGTTACAGGCAATTAGGGTTAGGGTTACAGGCAATTAGGGTTAGGGTTACAGGCAATTAGGGTAAGGGTTAGAGGCAATTAGGGTTACGGTTACAGGAATTAGGGTTAGATTTACAGGCAATTAGGGTTAGGGTTACAGGCAAAGGCAATTTTACAGGCAATAAGGGTTAGGGTTACAGGCAATTAGGGTTAGGGTTACAGGCAATTAGGGTTAGGGTTAGAGGCAATTAGGGTTAGGGTTACAGGAATTAGGGTTAGATTTACAGGCAATTAGGGTTAGGGTTACAGGCAAAGGTAATTTTACAGGCAATAAGGGTTAGGGTTACAGGCAATTAGGGTTAGGGTTAGAGGCAATTAGGGTTAGGGTTACAGGAATTAGGGTTAGATTTAAAGGCAATTAGGGTTAGGGTTACAGGCAAAGGTAATTTTACAGGCAATAAGGGTTAGGGTTACAGGCAATTAGGGTTAGGGTTAGAGGCAATTAGGGTTAGGGTTACAGGAATTAGGGTTAGATTTACAGGCAATTAGGGTTAGGGTTACAGGCAAAGGTAATTTTACAGGCAATAAGGGTTAGGGTTACAGGCAATTAGGGTTAGGGTTAGAGGCAATTAGGGTTAGGGTTACAGGAATTAGGGTTAGATTTACAGGCAATTAGGGTTAGGGTTACAGGCAAAGGCAATTTTACAGGCAATAAGGGTTAGGGTTACAGGCAATTAGGGTTAGGGTTAGGGTTAGGGTTAGGGTTAGGGTTAGGGTTAGGGTTAGGGTTAGGGTTAGGGTTAGGGTTAGGGTTAGGGTTAGGGTTAGGGTTAGGGTTAGGGTTAGGGTTAGGGTTAGGGTTAGGGTTAGGGTTAGGGTTAGGGTTAGGGTTAGGGTTAGGGTTAGGGTTAGGGTTAGGGTTAGGGTTAGGGTTAGGGTTAGGGTTAGGGTTAGGGTTAGGGTTAGGGTTAGGGTTAGGGTTAGGGTTAGGGTTAGGGTTAGGGTTAGGGTTAGGGTTAGGGTTAGGGTTAGGGTTAGGGTTAGGGTTAGGGTTAGGGTTAGGGTTAGGGTTAGGGTTAGGGTTAGGGTTAGGGTTAGGGTTAGGGTTAGGGTTAGGGTTAGGGTTAGGGTTAGGGTTAGGGTTAGGGTTAGGGTTAGGGTTAGGGTTAGGGTTAGGGTTAGGGTTAGGGTTAGGGTTAGGGTTAGGGTTAGGGTTAGGGTTAGGGTTAGGGTTAGGGTTAGGGTTAGGGTTAGGGTTAGGGTTAGGGTTAGGGTTAGGGTTAGGGTTAGGGTTAGGGTTAGGGTTAGGGTTAGGGTTAGGGTTAGGGTTAGGGTTAGGGTTAGGGTTAGGGTTAGGGTTAGGGTTAGGGTTAGGGTTAGGGTTAGGGTTAGGGTTAGGGTTAGGGTTAGGGTTAGGGTTAGGGTTAGGGTTAGGGTTAGGGTTAGGGTTAGGGTTAGGGTTAGGGTTAGGGTTAGGGTTAGGGTTAGGGTTAGGGTTAGGGTTAGGGTTAGGGTTAGGGTTAGGGTTAGGGTTAGGGTTAGGGTTAGGGTTAGGGTTAGGGTTAGGGTTAGGGTTAGGGTTAGGGTTAGGGTTAGGGTTAGGGTTAGGGTTAGGGTTAGGGTTAGGGTTAGGGTTAGGGTTAGGGTTAGGGTTAGGGTTAGGGTTAGGGTTAGGGTTAGGGTTAGGGTTAGGGTTAGGGTTAGGGTTAGGGTTAGGGTTAGGGTTAGGGTTAGGGTTAGGGTTAGGGTTAGGGTTAGGGTTAGGGTTAGGGTTAGGGTTAGGGTTAGGGTTAGGGTTAGGGTTAGGGTTAGGGTTAGGGTTAGGGTTAGGGTTAGGGTTAGGGTTAGGGTTAGGGTTAGGGTTAGGGTTAGGGTTAGGGTTAGGGTTAGGGTTAGGGTTAGGGTTAGGGTTAGGGTTAGGGTTAGGGTTAGGGTTAGGGTTAGGGTTAGGGTTAGGGTTAGGGTTAGGGTTAGGGTTAGGGTTAGGGTTAGGGTTAGGGTTAGGGTTAGGGTTAGGGTTAGGGTTAGGGTTAGGGTTAGGGTTAGGGTTAGGGTTAGGGTTAGGGTTAGGGTTAGGGTTAGGGTTAGGGTTAGGGTTAGGGTTAGGGTTAGGGTTAGGGTTAGGGTTAGGGTTAGGGTTAGGGTTAGGGTTAGGGTTAGGGTTAGGGTTAGGGTTAGGGTTAGGGTTAGGGTTAGGGTTAGGGTTAGGGTTAGGGTTAGGGTTAGGGTTAGGGTTAGGGTTAGGGTTAGGGTTAGGGTTAGGGTTAGGGTTAGGGTTAGGGTTAGGGTTAGGGTTAGGGTTAGGGTTAGGGTTAGGGTTAGGGTTAGGGTTAGGGTTAGGGTTAGGGTTAGGGTTAGGGTTAGGGTTAGGGTTAGGGTTAGGGTTAGGGTTAGGGTTAGGGTTAGGGTTAGGGTTAGGGTTAGGGTTAGGGTTAGGGTTAGGGTTAGGGTTAGGGTTAGGGTTAGGGTTAGGGTTAGGGTTAGGGTTAGGGTTAGGGTTAGGGTTAGGGTTAGGGTTAGGGTTAGGGTTAGGGTTAGGGTTAGGGTTAGGGTTAGGGTTAGGGTTAGGGTTAGGGTTAGGGTTAGGGTTAGGGTTAGGGTTAGGGTTAGGGTTAGGGTTAGGGTTAGGGTTAGGGTTAGGGTTAGGGTTAGGGTTAGGGTTAGGGTTAGGGTTAGGGTTAGGGTTAGGGTTAGGGTTAGGGTTAGGGTTAGGGTTAGGGTTAGGGTTAGGGTTAGGGTTAGGGTTAGGGTTAGGGTTAGGGTTAGGGTTAGGGTTAGGGTTAGGGTTAGGGTTAGGGTTAGGGTTAGGGTTAGGGTTAGGGTTAGGGTTAGGGTTAGGGTTAGGGTTAGGGTTAGGGTTAGGGTTAGGGTTAGGGTTAGGGTTAGGGTTAGGGTTAGGGTTAGGGTTAGGGTTAGGGTTAGGGTTAGGGTTAGGGTTAGGGTTAGGGTTAGGGTTAGGGTTAGGGTTAGGGTTAGGGTTAGGGTTAGGGTTAGGGTTAGGGTTAGGGTTAGGGTTAGGGTTAGGGTTAGGGTTAGGGTTAGGGTTAGGGTTAGGGTTAGGGTTAGGGTTAGGGTTAGGGTTAGGGTTAGGGTTAGGGTTAGGGTTAGGGTTAGGGTTAGGGTTAGGGTTAGGGTTAGGGTTAGGGTTAGGGTTAGGGTTAGGGTTAGGGTTAGGGTTAGGGTTAGGGTTAGGGTTAGGGTTAGGGTTAGGGTTAGGGTTAGGGTTAGGGTTAGGGTTAGGGTTAGGGTTAGGGTTAGGGTTAGGGTTAGGGTTAGGGTTAGGGTTAGGGTTAGGGTTAGGGTTAGGGTTAGGGTTAGGGTTAGGGTTAGGGTTAGGGTTAGGGTTAGGGTTAGGGTTAGGGTTAGGGTTAGGGTTAGGGTTAGGGTTAGGGTTAGGGTTAGGGTTAGGGTTAGGGTTAGGGTTAGGGTTAGGGTTAGGGTTAGGGTTAGGGTTAGGGTTAGGGTTAGGGTTAGGGTTAGGGTTAGGGTTAGGGTTAGGGTTAGGGTTAGGGTTAGGGTTAGGGTTAGGGTTAGGGTTAGGGTTAGGGTTAGGGTTAGGGTTAGGGTTAGGGTTAGGGTTAGGGTTAGGGTTAGGGTTAGGGTTAGGGTTAGGGTTAGGGTTAGGGTTAGGGTTAGGGTTAGGGTTAGGGTTAGGGTTAGGGTTAGGGTTAGGGTTAGGGTTAGGGTTAGGGTTAGGGTTAGGGTTAGGGTTAGGGTTAGGGTTAGGGTTAGGGTTAGGGTTAGGGTTAGGGTTAGGGTTAGGGTTAGGGTTAGGGTTAGGGTTAGGGTTAGGGTTAGGGTTAGGGTTAGGGTTAGGGTTAGGGTTAGGGTTAGGGTTAGGGTTAGGGTTAGGGTTAGGGTTAGGGTTAGGGTTAGGGTTAGGGTTAGGGTTAGGGTTAGGGTTAGGGTTAGGGTTAGGGTTAGGGTTAGGGTTAGGGTTAGGGTTAGGGTTAGGGTTAGGGTTAGGGTTAGGGTTAGGGTTAGGGTTAGGGTTAGGGTTAGGGTTAGGGTTAGGGTTAGGGTTAGGGTTAGGGTTAGGGTTAGGGTTAGGGTTAGGGTTAGGGTTAGGGTTAGGGTTAGGGTTAGGGTTAGGGTTAGGGTTAGGGTTAGGGTTAGGGTTAGGGTTAGGGTTAGGGTTAGGGTTAGGGTTAGGGTTAGGGTTAGGGTTAGGGTTAGGGTTAGGGTTAGGGTTAGGGTTAGGGTTAGGGTTAGGGTTAGGGTTAGGGTTAGGGTTAGGGTTAGGGTTAGGGTTAGGGTTAGGGTTAGGGTTAGGGTTAGGGTTAGGGTTAGGGTTAGGGTTAGGGTTAGGGTTAGGGTTAGGGTTAGGGTTAGGGTTAGGGTTAGGGTTAGGGTTAGGGTTAGGGTTAGGGTTAGGGTTAGGGTTAGGGTTAGGGTTAGGGTTAGGGTTAGGGTTAGGGTTAGGGTTAGGGTTAGGGTTAGGGTTAGGGTTAGGGTTAGGGTTAGGGTTAGGGTTAGGGTTAGGGTTAGGGTTAGGGTTAGGGTTAGGGTTAGGGTTAGGGTTAGGGTTAGGGTTAGGGTTAGGGTTAGGGTTAGGGTTAGGGTTAGGGTTAGGGTTAGGGTTAGGGTTAGGGTTAGGGTTAGGGTTAGGGTTAGGGTTAGGGTTAGGGTTAGGGTTAGGGTTAGGGTTAGGGTTAGGGTTAGGGTTAGGGTTAGGGTTAGGGTTAGGGTTAGGGTTAGGGTTAGGGTTAGGGTTAGGGTTAGGGTTAGGGTTAGGGTTAGGGTTAGGGTTAGGGTTAGGGTTAGGGTTAGGGTTAGGGTTAGGGTTAGGGTTAGGGTTAGGGTTAGGGTTAGGGTTAGGGTTAGGGTTAGGGTTAGGGTTAGGGTTAGGGTTAGGGTTAGGGTTAGGGTTAGGGTTAGGGTTAGGGTTAGGGTTAGGGTTAGGGTTAGGGTTAGGGTTAGGGTTAGGGTTAGGGTTAGGGTTAGGGTTAGGGTTAGGGTTAGGGTTAGGGTTAGGGTTAGGGTTAGGGTTAGGGTTAGGGTTAGGGTTAGGGTTAGGGTTAGGGTTAGGGTTAGGGTTAGGGTTAGGGTTAGGGTTAGGGTTAGGGTTAGGGTTAGGGTTAGGGTTAGGGTTAGGGTTAGGGTTAGGGTTAGGGTTAGGGTTAGGGTTAGGGTTAGGGTTAGGGTTAGGGTTAGGGTTAGGGTTAGGGTTAGGGTTAGGGTTAGGGTTAGGGTTAGGGTTAGGGTTAGGGTTAGGGTTAGGGTTAGGGTTAGGGTTAGGGTTAGGGTTAGGGTTAGGGTTAGGGTTAGGGTTAGGGTTAGGGTTAGGGTTAGGGTTAGGGTTAGGGTTAGGGTTAGGGTTAGGGTTAGGGTTAGGGTTAGGGTTAGGGTTAGGGTTAGGGTTAGGGTTAGGGTTAGGGTTAGGGTTAGGGTTAGGGTTAGGGTTAGGGTTAGGGTTAGGGTTAGGGTTAGGGTTAGGGTTAGGGTTAGGGTTAGGGTTAGGGTTAGGGTTAGGGTTAGGGTTAGGGTTAGGGTTAGGGTTAGGGTTAGGGTTAGGGTTAGGGTTAGGGTTAGGGTTAGGGTTAGGGTTAGGGTTAGGGTTAGGGTTAGGGTTAGGGTTAGGGTTAGGGTTAGGGTTAGGGTTAGGGTTAGGGTTAGGGTTAGGGTTAGGGTTAGGGTTAGGGTTAGGGTTAGGGTTAGGGTTAGGGTTAGGGTTAGGGTTAGGGTTAGGGTTAGGGTTAGGGTTAGGGTTAGGGTTAGGGTTAGGGTTAGGGTTAGGGTTAGGGTTAGGGTTAGGGTTAGGGTTAGGGTTAGGGTTAGGGTTAGGGTTAGGGTTAGGGTTAGGGTTAGGGTTAGGGTTAGGGTTAGGGTTAGGGTTAGGGTTAGGGTTAGGGTTAGGGTTAGGGTTAGGGTTAGGGTTAGGGTTAGGGTTAGGGTTAGGGTTAGGGTTAGGGTTAGGGTTAGGGTTAGGGTTAGGGTTAGGGTTAGGGTTAGGGTTAGGGTTAGGGTTAGGGTTAGGGTTAGGGTTAGGGTTAGGGTTAGGGTTAGGGTTAGGGTTAGGGTTAGGGTTAGGGTTAGGGTTAGGGTTAGGGTTAGGGTTAGGGTTAGGGTTAGGGTTAGGGTTAGGGTTAGGGTTAGGGTTAGGGTTAGGGTTAGGGTTAGGGTTAGGGTTAGGGTTAGGGTTAGGGTTAGGGTTAGGGTTAGGGTTAGGGTTAGGGTTAGGGTTAGGGTTAGGGTTAGGGTTAGGGTTAGGGTTAGGGTTAGGGTTAGGGTTAGGGTTAGGGTTAGGGTTAGGGTTAGGGTTAGGGTTAGGGTTAGGGTTAGGGTTAGGGTTAGGGTTAGGGTTAGGGTTAGGGTTAGGGTTAGGGTTAGGGTTAGGGTTAGGGTTAGGGTTAGGGTTAGGGTTAGGGTTAGGGTTAGGGTTAGGGTTAGGGTTAGGGTTAGGGTTAGGGTTAGGGTTAGGGTTAGGGTTAGGGTTAGGGTTAGGGTTAGGGTTAGGGTTAGGGTTAGGGTTAGGGTTAGGGTTAGGGTTAGGGTTAGGGTTAGGGTTAGGGTTAGGGTTAGGGTTAGGGTTAGGGTTAGGGTTAGGGTTAGGGTTAGGGTTAGGGTTAGGGTTAGGGTTAGGGTTAGGGTTAGGGTTAGGGTTAGGGTTAGGGTTAGGGTTAGGGTTAGGGTTAGGGTTAGGGTTAGGGTTAGGGTTAGGGTTAGGGTTAGGGTTAGGGTTAGGGTTAGGGTTAGGGTTAGGGTTAGGGTTAGGGTTAGGGTTAGGGTTAGGGTTAGGGTTAGGGTTAGGGTTAGGGTTAGGGTTAGGGTTAGGGTTAGGGTTAGGGTTAGGGTTAGGGTTAGGGTTAGGGTTAGGGTTAGGGTTAGGGTTAGGGTTAGGGTTAGGGTTAGGGTTAGGGTTAGGGTTAGGGTTAGGGTTAGGGTTAGGGTTAGGGTTAGGGTTAGGGTTAGGGTTAGGGTTAGGGTTAGGGTTAGGGTTAGGGTTAGGGTTAGGGTTAGGGTTAGGGTTAGGGTTAGGGTTAGGGTTAGGGTTAGGGTTAGGGTTAGGGTTAGGGTTAGGGTTAGGGTTAGGGTTAGGGTTAGGGTTAGGGTTAGGGTTAGGGTTAGGGTTAGGGTTAGGGTTAGGGTTAGGGTTAGGGTTAGGGTTAGGGTTAGGGTTAGGGTTAGGGTTAGGGTTAGGGTTAGGGTTAGGGTTAGGGTTAGGGTTAGGGTTAGGGTTAGGGTTAGGGTTAGGGTTAGGGTTAGGGTTAGGGTTAGGGTTAGGGTTAGGGTTAGGGTTAGGGTTAGGGTTAGGGTTAGGGTTAGGGTTAGGGTTAGGGTTAGGGTTAGGGTTAGGGTTAGGGTTAGGGTTAGGGTTAGGGTTAGGGTTAGGGTTAGGGTTAGGGTTAGGGTTAGGGTTAGGGTTAGGGTTAGGGTTAGGGTTAGGGTTAGGGTTAGGGTTAGGGTTAGGGTTAGGGTTAGGGTTAGGGTTAGGGTTAGGGTTAGGGTTAGGGTTAGGGTTAGGGTTAGGGTTAGGGTTAGGGTTAGGGTTAGGGTTAGGGTTAGGGTTAGGGTTAGGGTTAGGGTTAGGGTTAGGGTTAGGGTTAGGGTTAGGGTTAGGGTTAGGGTTAGGGTTAGGGTTAGGGTTAGGGTTAGGGTTAGGGTTAGGGTTAGGGTTAGGGTTAGGGTTAGGGTTAGGGTTAGGGTTAGGGTTAGGGTTAGGGTTAGGGTTAGGGTTAGGGTTAGGGTTAGGGTTAGGGTTAGGGTTAGGGTTAGGGTTAGGGTTAGGGTTAGGGTTAGGGTTAGGGTTAGGGTTAGGGTTAGGGTTAGGGTTAGGGTTAGGGTTAGGGTTAGGGTTAGGGTTAGGGTTAGGGTTAGGGTTAGGGTTAGGGTTAGGGTTAGGGTTAGGGTTAGGGTTAGGGTTAGGGTTAGGGTTAGGGTTAGGGTTAGGGTTAGGGTTAGGGTTAGGGTTAGGGTTAGAGGTTAGGGTTAGGGTTAGGGTTAGGGTTAGGGTTAGGGTTAGGGTTAGGGTTAGGGTTAGGGTTAGGGTTAGGGTTAGGGTTAGGGTTAGGGTTAGGGTTAGGGTTAGGGTTAGGGTTAGGGTTAGGGTTAGGGTTAGGGTTAGGGTTAGGGTTAGGGTTAGGGTTAGGGTTAGGGTTAGGGTTAGGGTTAGGGTTAGGGTTAGGGTTAGGGTTAGGGTTAGGGTTAGGGTTAGGGTTAGGGTTAGGGTTAGGGTTAGGGTTAGGGTTAGGGTTAGGGTTAGGGTTAGGGTTAGGGTTAGGGTTAGGGTTAGGGTTAGGGTTAGGGTTAGGGTTAGGGTTAGGGTTAGGGTTAGGGTTAGGGTTAGGGTTAGGGTTAGGGTTAGGGTTAGGGTTAGGGTTAGGGTTAGGGTTAGGGTTAGGGTTAGGGTTAGGGTTAGGGTTAGGGTTAGGGTTAGGGTTAGGGTTAGGGTTAGGGTTAGGGT